>JAGSMS010000001.1:0-5000000 GCA_029286595.1 Bhutanitis thaidina
TAATATCACATTTTGATCGTAGAAGCGAAGATGTTTACAATTAGTTGTGATGCGAAATCAAACTTGGGACCGCTTCCTTTTCAATTTGAAAAAAAATATTGCTGTCATAGATCATAACTAACGTACAGATCTATGATCAGAGCTGCCACAGCTTGAGAGACATAAGAAAGAGGCGCCAGCTCACACGAATTGAGTCGCGTATTAAACATCACAAACTAAAAGACGTCAGTTACAACGGTTGCAAGTAACAAGGGGCGGGGTGCGGCGCGATGCGTACGCGCTGTTTGTGCCAGTTGACGTATCAGGACTGGCACGAGTGCGAGCACCACTGCGGTGAAACATTACAAACGAACACGTTCGATTGCAATCAGAGATACGATCTAACTCTGATATATTTTTATAACATAACAATGTTAAATAAAAACGAGCGAGACGCTAATTTTATATATATTTCCAATTGCCCACGAAGCCACATTACACGAATTCCAATCGCGACAAACATCCCCGCACATAAGAAGCAATTATACTTAATTCTGATCAGATTGCATAGCAGAGATCTGGACGGCCGGGCTAATGGTGTTTGCTTTTTTTCAAATGGCAAGAGGGGCAAACGAGCCAGCGGCTCACATGATGGAAAGTGACAACCGAAACCCACGTACATCGGCAACAGCAGAAGGGCTCCGGTTACTTAGCTGGGTTGCTTCGAAACGCAGAAGCACAAGATACCTCTACTACACGCCGGTATTCCCCGGAGGAGCCGGCCCATGCGAGCGGCAGCATAAGCCACTGGATAGATACGATGCCGCGTCACTGATGCGGAAAAGTCACAACACAACCAGTCTCGACAAAAAATAATCGATGTGTTGCGCAGAATATTGTTTCGGTCGGGATCGGAGGCAACCCCGAACACTACGGCTCTGTATATATATTTATTTACCGCATACTAGGTACACTAAACACAGTTCAGCTTTTGAAGCTACGAGAAAGATTTGTAAGAGTTGTAAAGTTCTCTTTAGAGTCTACAGTTAAAAAAACAGCGTTGATATATCGAGGCTGGATATGCGACGGCTGCACGCACGCACGCACGCACGTACGCGACTGCGGCTCGCACGGAGCAGCCGTCCGCTGTCCCGCGGTGCGCTACAGCTGCGAGACACGTCATAACACATCGACCCGTGTTCGTTTCAATACTCGACTCAATAACTGTTCAGACTTCACACAACAACATTCATACAAATGTGCATTGAGCCTAACCAAACAGAAATTGCACCGCGAAGTCCGTGCGCTCGAGCACAGTGCGTATTAGAATTGCAATGAAGCTAATGCGAAATGTTCCACGCCTCGGCACACGTCCCTCCCGACACAAAATCACAGTCGATATGTTTCCGAGAAAGATAAAATTTTTAGATGAATAAATAGTCTTTGTTAATTTGATCGATACGCGATAACATTTATAGCTTTCAGGCGACCTGTGATTGAACAAAAGGACTTGAACAAGCCTTATTTACAGAACTAACAGACATGCGTTGAAACCTGAACGTGCACATGACGCGCGTCAGAAGTTAACCGGAGCTGCCTTGAACGCATTTTTGTGCGTTATTGAATAAATATGCCAAGGAGCCAAAGATTTAGTTATTATTGGGTAAACTATCATGGACTAATCTTAATAGAACGAACTTACGTTGTAAATTCAAAAGCGTTTTAGCTTTATTAATTATATAAAAATAAATTTAGTTCGCAACGGTATTGGTTTGTAGCATTATGCAGTTGCTCGCTGAGGCCCCGGACAGCCGTGCCCCAGCGCGACGTGCGCCAATCACAGAAATAATCTGCATCCACAAATATAACTTGAAATTGAATTCTTCATATTCGTATAAACAACAAATGACAAATGGAACACGTCACCAGCGCCTTTGACCCGCACCGATGCAGCTCACACAATCGAACACGAATTTTTAACATTATTCAAATTCAAACTGATATTTAAAGAAGCGCATCAACTAAAATTAAATCAAATTAATAAAAAAAATCATAATAACTGCAGTGATTGCATTTGTGCCATACATACATACGTACGTACGTAGATACGTACATACAACAAGAGCTTTAGGCTTTCCTTCTTTGGCAACTTTATAGACGAATGAAAGATCGCGTGGAATCGGTTGCGGGTTGCGAGCTGCGAGTGTTGAAACTGTTTCAGAGATCAGTAATCCATTTTATAAAATGAGGTAAGTTATAATTATTATAACAAAATTTCAGAAACTCAGCTTGTTATTGTGGCCCGGGGGATATGCGTTTGACTCTAGCGGAGTTGGACTTTAAGCTCGATATTTCCAAAAGCTCCAGGGCGCCTGCGCGTGCAGCAAGCGACGCTAGCTGGCATGGAGGCGTTAGCCAAACCCTTAAAAATTCAACGTGCACACGCGCACTTGCGAACACCAACGGACGCCGACGCTCGCCGATTATTCAAAGGACATGAGGTTCGCGGGTAGCGGCTTCACCATTTTGCTGGTCACCTCTTCGACCTTTGCCACCCACTGCGTCGCGATCCTTTCTGATCCGGTCCTAGTCAAATAATAAATAAATAGGTATATTGTCACATAACAATCACAATGAGGATTATAATACTATTACACACGTGCACCGGCAGAAGAGATTAGCCGGTCCGGACATTCGGAACCTTGAACATACATTTAGACGGTCAGAGGCAGCAGTCGACGCGACGCTTGCACCAGTATACAATCAGATGTTCAGGCAACAGCTGACCGTGTCAGGTGGATGGCGGCAATTATAATACAATAGACATGGGATCGTAACGATCCGATCACTATTGTTTCGCGCATCGAGGTGCGATGTAAATTAGTAAGTTAATTTAAATTGAGAGAAAATCAACGTAAAAAATTAATTCGATCACGTGGTCACATAGAATACGAAAATAACGACAATTTATACCAACACGATGGTGCTGGGTGCTGCGCCGCTCTCTTAGAGTCGGAGATGATTATCTATATTTTGATACAAGTGCACGTGTACAGATGTGTTTATAGGTAAGCTCAATTAATCAGTAAATATGTAATGGGGAGCGGGCTCTGCTTTTGCTGACAAACGATTACGATCTCGTCGCTGGTCTCTTTGACTAATGTTGGTAGAATCTCATATCGGCATCGATCACACCTAATTCTTCTTATTTTTCTTCATCAGCCAGGTGAAAGCCCACAATTGGACATAGCTATCCAATCGCTTGGCAGGCGTATCGGATGCCTCGAAACTTAGACGTTGCTGCCTGTCATCGGTCTGCCATTGTCGCAGATGATTTTTCGCCATCTGTCGGACGCCATGAGACTTTCAAGTTTTTTCCCCATAGCCATCTCTTAGGACGCCGAGCGGTCACTTGTGCGAGTGTCAATGGTGGTGGTGGTGGTGGTGGTGGTGGTGGTGGTGGTGGTGGTGGTGGTGGTGGTGGTGTTAGTGTTAGTGTTAGTGTCGGTGTCGGCGCCACCCACTTGAACTTGTACATCGTGCCGGCGTGCCGGTGGAGTAGCTGGAAGCAGTCGGCGGGCTCGCCGGGCGCCGCGGCCGCGCGCCAGCCCGCCAGCGGCAGCACCTTGCACCGCTCCGCGCGGAAGTCGCACCGGCTCGTCCTGCGTCCGGACGACACACTCGTCACTCACTACGACCACTGTTTGACGGAGTATAACTAGGCACTGCCGCGGCCCGGTGGGCGCCGGCCTCGGGTAACAAATGAGCTTCACGCGCTCGTTCATAGCGCAGTACAGGAGCAGGCTCAGCTGCCGCAATAGCTCGGGGGGATAACGAACGCTTACTACAAGTGTACCGCCCAATTAGTCTCATTAAACATTAAGGCTATTTGTGTTATTACAAACATTGCATATTTGTTATTAAAAAAAAAGGATAATTTAGAGATTGTACAACCAGATTACAGACATGCAAATAAACATACCCTTTAAATGACTTAGAAGCGTAGAACACGAGCACAGTCCCGGCCAGCTCTAGCCAGAAGCGTTGCCATGACGACAGAGATATCTTCCTCCCGTCCTTTAATATCGTCTTCCTTCTCACGTAACTTTGGAAATCGCATTCCACAGACACCGCTTTCGTAAGCCCACTAAAGTAATTATGAAATGTTTCTATCAATGCGGTAATGATTGTGAAGAAATTTTGTTCGGTTACAGAACTCTAGACAAAAATCTGTCAACCAGGGGGAAACCGAACGATATAGCAATAGGTCGGTCAAGTCGTCATTATGGCAAATCGATTAATTATTAGAGGCAAAGGACGAGAAAATGTATTTAAATAAAGCAAAGAATAACTCAAGTTTACAACTAAAACTACATCGGGCTCTTATTGCTAAGCCTTTACGTGAAGATAGTTTTAATGTATTTATTTATTTTTACATCGCACAGCAGTCGCTGCTGCCGGCGGGCTGCATAAATGTTTTTCGACCTACACCACCACACCAGGCGTTGCTCAATAATTTCGTGAACGCACCGCGTGTCGTAATTAATACGAGTCTCGTTTGTTACCGACACGTAAATATACTGTGTATTATTTTAATAGCGTGTATGCCTCTCGGATTTTCATACAAAATTTCGAAATTATTAAACCGTAGTTAATGCAACTTTATGCGCACCAGTAGGATGCATACATTTCAAAAGTAAGTGGAGCACACGATGGTGGATTTGTTTACTAATACAATACTTTTTCAATCGCAACAGCGGCAACCGCTCCCGGTCACTGATCGGAAGCAGTCACCGGCGCAGGGCGTTTCACGAGTGAATACTCGTGCAGAAAATTATTATTATTTGAAACAAGGAATATAAATCGATTATATTTAATCATTTGTACATGCGATAATTAATTATTATATCCAGTAAAACGTAAGAAACACATAATGTTGAATTGAGCAGTTAGAGCGCGGCACGGCCTCGCGATACCCGCGGTGGTCTCCGAACGTTCGTTTTCATTACGGAATCAGTCAAACTCTAGGTAGGCCTACCCGGCGCGAGGCTCTGGCCTACGACTGATGGCGAAATATACTAAATAAATAAAGAAAAAATATGGAGAAAGTTTGTGTTTTTTTAACGTCTCCGCTCAGGGGGATAAACACCCGTTCAGATGTTATGCAGAGATTTTGTGTATATAAAAATACCGTGAAATAAAATACTTTTATTTGGATTAAGAGTTCTCTTGGAACAAATTTCTTAAGCATCGCTAGTGAAATATATAAAAAGAGCGTTTAAATTAGCCCCGAAAATTAAATTAGGCATTTGTATTCCAGCATTAAGCAGTGAGTTCCAGTAAAATTCTATTAGAAATATTATGTAAACTTGCAACAGTGCCGTGAAGTTTCTTGTTCATGAACAATGCTACCTGTGCGGCATGGAGGCGGCCATGTTGGCGGCCATGTTGGCGGCGCCGGGGCCGGGCGACTCGAGCAGCGTGTCGTCTAGCAAGTTGACGGACGCCGCAGGTGCCTTGCCTTCGCCGGCCTCGCTGCCCTCCTCCGGCTGCCCCTTGCCGAAGATGCTGCCACCAAACCGCCCACATTAGCTTCGCTTAAAGCGCCACCATACAACATACATTCCTCACTCACTAAAGCTATTTAAAAAAAACTACTCACCTGACAGACTAAAAGTAGCTATGCATAACAAAAACTGCTTGCAAAATATAATAAAAATATCGACCCCGCAATGCAACAAACAATCACGGTAAAATAAATAATAATAAATCCAAGTTGGGGGAGTGATGTATTCTATAGACAGTGATGGAACCTAAATCTTTTACAGAAGTGAAATGGACGGCAATCACTTAGTAACGGCCGAGTCACTGGCAGTTGAAGACCTGGCCTCGAGCAAAAGTTCCCTGCACTCTGGCTGAGCTAACATTCCAAGTGTGGTAGGTCGGGGCAAACGTTCTTTCCTATTTTATATACAAATTTGAGATATTATTAATCACAGCTTATTGACATTTATTTATAATACAGATGTGCCGTTTTGTTCGATAACTTGTTGCCATTTTGTAGGTAGTGACATAATTCAATTGCTGTAGTCGTTTTGGGACTTTCAACTGACTGGACTAAAAAACTGCAGTTTTGACAGTCCTCTTTCGATGTTAACCTTACACTACCTAAAGAAGTCTAGTAACCCAAACGGGTGAAAATCTGAGAGTGCAAGGTTAGGGCTCTATGGTGGATGAATTAACACTTCCCAAGCCAGCTCTCTCAATATTTGCTGAGATGTGTGTGAAGGCGTTATTGTGATGAAAAAACACCCTTCCTGTTGATCAATTCCGGCCGTTTTGTCTCTATTTCTAGCTCGAGTCTCATCAGCTGTTACCTGTAGAGATCCAAATCGTAGGTTTTGCCCGGCGGTGAAAGCTCACAATAAACGACGCCCTTCGAATCCCATACGCAGCATCACTTTGTTGCAAGTTAATCCGGGTTTCGCTGCAGTTCGCGGGGCTTGACCGTCCTTGGATCATTTTTCTCTCGCGTCGTAGGTTGTCCACTTTTCATCACCAGTGATCAATCTTTTCGAAAACGGTTCGGTCTCGTTACGTCTCAATAATCGTAAATGAGTACACGATTCATTAGGCTTTTTTCAAATGAGTCAAAACTGTTTTGTGCTCAACCCCTAACTCTTCAGCTATGTCGTAACTATTAATGTGCCGATGTTGCTCCAGTTCTTCAAAATGGGATCGACTTTATCTAGAACAGGACGACCACAGCTAGCTTCATCTTTGACGACAAAAATTCCGAACTGAAAACGATTGCACGAATTTTAACTTGTGCGGCATTTTTCCCTTTTTTGTTATAAAACTACAAAATGTATCGAATTTCTTCGTTAGATTCACTCAATTTGGGGATAGATAAAAAACTAAAAAATGGCGGGAAATAGTTTTTAAAGTGTCAACTCTTTCGTGGTATCAAAACCAGACAGATACAAACAATAAAACCAAAGAGGTTTTACTGCAACTTTTTACTTATTCTTATATAAAATATATTACCATAAAATGCGAAATAACTTCTACCCCAACCTAATATATATATATATATGTCCGAACTCTAAATGAGGCAACTATCAGCGAACCCAAAAGACGATATAGACCATTCAGACTTAAAAAATTCGAAGTCAATGAGCCCTGAACATAAATTACTCTCAGTTGCTCAAGTCTAAGCTGCTACCACCATCACTCGTCGACCTCATGTTGTCTGAATAAAGAAGTTCCACATTTTCGCTGCGTATACTAGTGTGTGTAAGACGGGCGCGTGGTCTTGACCAGGGATTCCCAAACTGTTTTGGGGAAGAGACGCCTTTTCCAAAATGAACTGATATCTCAGACCCCAAAGCCAAATTACTTTAAAAATCCTATCTCTAGTTTTTTTCCTATTGTAACAATATCATAAAAAATTGCGGTTGGTGAAGTAAGTAAACTTGACATCATTTTCGCATCAAAATTTAACAAAATAAATAGACATAAAATACAGTAAATTTCAAGTGTTTAAAAGTACAACAATAATACTTCCTATTTATACAGTATCTTAAAAGTTTCAAATAAGAACTTGTATTAATTAAGATTTTTAGACCTCGTCGACCCCCCCAAAATCAGTTTTCGTTTATTTCGACCCCAGGGAAACCGATATCGACCTCTTTGGGAATCCCTGGACCACCAATCCACCCACAGCTGACTCGGGCATGACGTATGTGGGTGAACATGGGAAATTGTATTTTATAAAGTAAATAAATAGGCAGTAACGTGAAACGGGCGGATATTAAATGTAATTAAGTATAACTAGCATATTATAAAATTATAATATTATAATGCTTGATCATGCATGCGCCAAATAAACTAACGGATTGAACACACAATATGAACAAACATGCATGCCCCGATGCATGCACGCGCGCGATAGGCGGTATAAGTTCACAAGACATAACCATACTTTATTTACAGAGGTCATGGCCCCTCTCGCAAATTGTTAGTATTATTGAAAAGCGTCGTTGGAAAATAAAGATTTACAGTTCAAATTACTTTCATCTGTATTCATAGATTATCTGCTTCCGCGCCGTACCTCCATGCGATATGGGAACTCACGCGGTGCGCGTACCGGGTGCGCGTACCGGGTGCACTGCGCGCACTAGTTGCAAACTAACAAACCCAGCGCTCAATCTGTGCATTTGTCAAGTGCTCGTCCAAACCAAATCTATATCGCCAATTGCGATAGTTCCTTTATAATATTAGATCATGCGATATTATTCTTATGGTTCTGTTAATGCACATCAATGTGTCGGCGAAGAGTGCATAGGAAGGCCGTTTTGGTGCTCGACGTGTTGCCACAATGGATATTGTATTGTTGCGACTCGTAGAGCGATGACCCATCGAATGTGAGCAGAGAGCCCAGCCGTGTGGAAGTAAGCCTAAGCGTAAGCCTTCGGTGTTCAGGTTTGAGCCGGAGTCCATCTTCGCCGACACATTGGCCGGCTAACGGCCAGCAGCTGCCACTGCCACGTGTTCGCCGCATGCGCGTGCTAAGTTGCAATTGCAATGCGACTAGCATCACTCCACTTTTGTCTACATAACATCAAATGCAAGCCGCCGTATTAACTCCAAAAGAATGTAACTCACCCCACACCGAAATTGACCTTGTGAAAATTTCTTGGCAAACTCGCGCTACGAAACCTAAGTACCGAATGCCGGGAAAAACAAGTTCATGTATAATTTGCACACTGTCCTTACACATGCTAAATAAAATATTGATTATGTCTGGAGGTCGAGGCGCTAGTAGAGGCGAGGCTGTTTTAACTGACGCCACGACGCCGTCTCGAGTGGATGATGGAAAGACAACTGTTTACTGACCTTTTCCTCAATAACATTTGTTTACACGCATGAATTGAATCGACTTCGAATAGCTCAGGTTTTAGCTCCATTCTCAGATATTCTAAATAGCAAATGTAACGTTTAGAGACGTAATTGTTATCATCCATATTATACTACGTTACTCAGAGACTTACAAGTCTCTCTGGACTCCACTATTCTATTCGTTTCAATACAAATTCCAATTGTTTATGAACTGTCCGTCCACCGTTAATATCACATTTAACTTTAAAATAGTTAAAAACAACCTCATCTCTGTATTATTTGCATAAATAAAAAAGGACAAACAGATAGCACAACATTACAATGAGTAAGAATTTCATATGAACTGAGAAAAATTAAGTAATATTATTATTAATAATGACATTTGTAAGTTTTAAGATTTAGCATACTATAAGAGAAATGTTTTGGTAAATATCCGGTCAAAAAAAACTTGGACCCCATCCACCGATGGATAAATGTTTTTCTGTGGTCAAATACGATTTTAAATGAACAAAGGACAAAGAAATCATAATAATCCATGTACACTTTAATAATTAATTATTATTTGGTATCGTATTTTCAAATAAACATTTATAAACAAAATATGTATCCGATCGCGTCAACCGACGCGCAGTACGCGTGGTTAGTGCGTGCGTAGCGCGTGCGGGCGCGGCGCCGGGCGTCGCGCGAGGCGGCGCTCCCACATTTTTAATTTGATTTATTTTTCAATTCTTGGAATAAATAGTCTCGAGATAATTTAACTTATCATTGCAGATTTATAACAAACAAAATTTCGTCATTGTGTCCAAATGCAACTTTTTATCGATTATACCAGCTCCAGACTGTTTTCTAATTAAATAAATATGTTGTGATAATTAAATACTCTGTTAGATTTCAGTGTCACTTCATATCGTCATCCCAATTTCTAATAATTTACTGATTATGTAGGCTTAAGTTCAGCAGTTGACGGGGGATGACGTGGCATGACGTAGGGCTGCAAGATGCTGTGATTTAGTAGTCGAGCAGGAGTAGAGCACGAGGCGGCGCTTATTTAATATCGATAACTGTTGAGGCCCACGTACACATACGAGTATTACGCCAAGACACTTTTTAGTTTGTCTGTTAACCCAATACATAACATGTAAAGTCGAGTGATACTTCGAAATGTGTTTGTTAGCCGGCTCGGTGCTGCTGGTACTTTTTTTGAGTTTTTTTTAAGCAAATGGTGAGTTAGCGATGACTTAATGTGAAATCAAGCGAACATTGCAGCGTGGCAAATGTCGCTGTCGTACGAGCCTTAATGAAATCTATAGAACGCTATCTGATGTATGTATTCAAATTAGATTCATATGCATACAAAGATACATATAAGGATGCATATATGCGGAAGACTGCAGCGGACATCCGATCACAATACGTACTTGGAGCCCAGCGAGCGGCACTTCCTGTGCGTCGGTATAAACTTGGCCTGGTAGGTGCCCTGCAGCCGCAGCGAGCCGGAGCCCAGCCGGTGCGACGGCGACAACGTGAACGGCGCGGCGCTCTCCTTCACCGACTCCTTCGAGCCCGTGCAGCTGCCGACAGGGGACGGCGGCTCCAACTTTAATGACAATCTGCAACGGCATTAAGCATTGTTATTAAAATTGAAGTGCCCGTACCTTGTAGTCAATATGCCTCTGACAAAGCCGAACCCGCCTTTCTGGTGGTCTACGTGTTTACTTCTGGACGAGAGAGTTCTGGACGAGTGATTAACTTAGAAAGGCTAATAACTATTAATGAAATCCGATCCGATTATTAAATAGCTATCCGATTATTTTTGTTATAAGAAAAATGTCTCTGACTCACTTGTACTGATCGTCTTCTAGGAACTTCTGCAGCTCCTCGATGTAGCGCACGCTGTTGAGGTAGTTAGCGACGCGGGGCACAGGTGCGATGTCGTACTCCGAGGTCTGGTAGCGCTGCAGCGCCTTCAGCACCACCGCCATCTTGGTGACGCGGTGCGGCGAACCGGCCGGGTGCGCAATGTCGATGTACACCAGGTCGGTGAGGAAGATCCCTGATCCCGAACAATTACAACGGACAGTTCATCAATGAATATTTATTATGTAAAATAAATCATACCAAATTCTATTTCTAAGATGCGTGGGAAAATTGTAAATAGAACCAGATATATTTTATTTATTTCTTGGAAATTACGATTACATATAGATGTTTAAAATAATGTTGACGACACATGCAGACACACAGCAAAACTTAACAAATGATATTTTTTACTATTTTAATTAAATGAATTATTCAAGCCTTTTTAAATCGATAGTAATGTCAAAATATACTTTTTATGGTCAAATTTAGACAACAAAATATAATATCAGAAATACATTTTTTTATTTTGTTTTTCATGAAAAAAGAGCTGTTGAGTATTGAAAGTGTACTCCATAACTATTATATTATGCGAATCTACTTTCGAAATGCGTGACACCTTGCGGCACGACGGTCTACCGCCCTAGTCCCACCACCACCTTTGAAATATTGCCACAGTCTTTGAACCATTTTGTCATAAAAATTATGCTATGTTAGATGACAAGCATAGTCTTTTTGATTTGTGAAAACTAGCGTACGGGCGTATTCTCTCTATAGTGCTAATATTATTTTCCGTGCGTATGCATGTGTCTGTGCGCGTGTGTGTTTCTCGATATAATAACGATCCGCGTCCACGCTCCCAGCACCGTCGGCCCACAAGTGACAAATGCTAGTTCGCAGCTGTCGACTGCAGCGATCGGATTGCGGCGATAATGTGTTATCGTCATGACAGATGCGTGACGAAACCGAATGCAAACTTCCACGAGCGATTTAAGTCCGATGAAGTACACACATGACTAGAACACGTATGTTACACATTTGAAAAAAAATATATTTATTCAGGGCAACAATGGGCGGATTTATTGCCTTGTGGCGTTCCCTGCCAGATAGGTGGCTATGTGACTTTATGCAGTGTAATACAAAATAAATATAGTAAAATGATTATAGCAATGTCCCTTGTTGTCGTTGTGCCGGCGGTTGTTTCATTGCGCGACCGAATGGCTGTTCCGAATTCCCACTGCATATGCAACAGTGACGGGGACGGCTTGCAGCTGCTTCATTTACCAAACCGGGTCAGAATGAACAATGAGCATACTGTTCAAACAACAAGGCCGCGGACTCACCGAGGTACGGTATGCAGGGCAGCGAGATGCTCCTGAGATACTCTCGCAGTGCCGTCCAGTTGTCCCTCTCGCCGAACAGCTCCGCCAGCTTATCGAACTGCTGCTTGTCCTTTTTTGACAGGCACGCCCAGGTCTTTGTCAACCTGCACGGATATATTTGTGTCACAGAAGCCAGTTGCTCGCGAAGGAAATTAATTTTTAAAACATTAGGGCCGCTACAGACTTGTGTCTACATCAGATGAATGCACTGACGCATTGTTAGTCGGCGAACGGATTTTATTAAGCTTGTCTATGTTCAGTTAAACTAAAAAATATGTATAAAACCTTTTTCTGAAACTGATTCAGAAGAACTTCCATTACATACTTATACAATGCCTTACAAAAATAAAGTAACTTTTTATTTGGAATTTTAACGTTAACGTTACGCAACTTCCGTGCAGAATGGTACAAACGCTACTAGTCTTGGTGATACGTTGAACGAACGGCCGCCGGTAAGATTCCATCATCGTGAGCAAATGGGACATTTATTCGATAATCTGTTCAAACTATTAAAAGCGTACTGTACGCAGTGCAGCCAAGTCAACATACGTTTGCTCAAATATATATACAGGCGCCGACTGTGCGCAAACCTTTCAAGAAATGTATGGAGGTCTTTGCTCGTGCTCTCTTAATTTCCGAGGCTAATAAAAATATAAAAGATGGCATAAAAAAAAACGTGATGTTTGTTGTAAGTTACGAGTAGACTACCCTTTTTACAAAACGCCTACCGAGAAGCAGAAAAAAATCTTTTTATTTTAAAAATATTACCGCTATTGTAGGATTATCTCCCGTAACATTCATTTGTAGAGGGCACGTAAGTATTATCCCGTGCGGGAATCGATCCCGCAACCCAAAGCGTAAGGGGTATCTGCTGCATATTGTTACTTGTAAAAAGCAATTAAAAAAAAAAAGTTCTCTACATCTCTTGTTGTCTTAAATATGAAATATCACGTCGTTTACCTATCAGTATTTTATTGCTAAAGAAACATATTGGTAATAAATAAATATTTGTAAAAGTAGTAAACAAAATATTTTTAACTTATTAGTGATATTTAAATAATGAAGTTCACTAAACACCCTATACTTAAAGGAATGATGTAAGAAGCCCTCTACCATTATGAAATTCGCTAATAGGAGCTTAATCCTAATGAAACATTCGGCGTGTGTGTGTTCAAAATGGTATTGTAAGGTAGATGTCGAGGGGTTGGGCGCGACCGGCTCTCGCACAGACCCATCATGACCCATATCTTCTATGGGTGCGGCGAGCAAGGACACGCGACCCGCTCAGCGGCTGTCCTCTGCGGCTGGGGAGCTCATCGACAATCACGAGTCTGAGTTGATAATGTTCACTTTGAGTGACTCATCCTTTGAGCAGATCAAGACAGCAGTAAGCTCTCACGACCCAATATTGGGTGGACAGATGTTTTAAACTTTTGACCCACCATAAATTTCAATAAACTCATTAGTACGTGCTCTCCACCATAGGGATCGAACTTGGGTCTCACTCTCAGACCCAAGTTGTCGAAGCTTAACAAGGTGAACAATTAATTGTAATATCATTATATTATACTCCAAGCAATACAGCAGAATAAAGTACAACACCAAACAAAGGCGAGCTATCAGTGCGGCAATGTCCGGCGCGCTATCGCAGGCGTATGCCTACCGCCGGCCGCAACGATTACAATGCCCATTCCCATTCCCATTCCCATTCCCATGACAATTGCCCGTGCGCGTTCTCAACTGTGGGGCCCCATCGTATCACTGTGTATCACTATTACATCTCTGTAATGTAGTTCAAAGTATAATTATTGCGAACACGTAGACTACTCGTATGTCCGCCCGCCCGGGCTGCCAATGTTTATCTACCTGATAGTTACATACACACATACAGGTGGCACGCGTTTCTGAGACGAATGGTACAGAGAACGTAGACGCTGAGAACAATAACGGAGACAGTGGTCCGCGCTGTGGAACTGGTAACCAGATTGCAGCAGAGGAAGACGACGATACTACAGGAACTCATCCAAAACTATTAAGCAGAATCCCATATACATGGTACTTAGAGGGCTTACAATATTTTAGTTAAAATAACGTTGGTCTTTAGTGAAACAACTGTCCACAACTAAAGATGCCATAAAACTGTGCCTGTTTCGTCGATCGGTGTAGAGGCCGCCTCGTGGCAATACTATTGTTGTTATTGTGAAGAATTGTGAACATATGGTGACAGGGACTCCTGGCGAATTCAAGATCAGGCCTCATAGCGGTTTCTTGAGCTAGAAATACATAGAGTGAAAAGTGACAATGAAAATACATTTTCTAGCATCCAGCAAGATATTTTATGGATTCACGCCTAATTGAGAAAACATCTAACACATTAGCAGCTTCCATACTGTAAGAAAATTTAATCTGATCTATCTGATCATAAAGATAAAGACCTTTTAATTTGCAGACGTTTTTCAAGAAATATATGCTCTTACTGGTAAGAGTGCCAGTAAGCTCAGTAAGAGTGCCAGTAAGAGCCAGAAGAGTAAGAGCCACGTTCAGCGGTGGACTAAATAGATCGATGATGGATTTACAAAGAAAATTTCTGTTCCGAAGCTCATCGAAAACATCCCAAGCGGGCCAAAGGACACTGAATAAAGATTTCAATTTTTTGAATTGCGAATAAGTAACAAGTGAATGGTTGTGTTGGTCCACTTCGGTCTACGCTCACCTGTACACGCTGGCGCTGTGGAGTGCGGAGACGATAGCGAACAGGGAGTGCAGGTTATTGAGCTCGTGCAGTTTCTTCGCCACCTTGATGAAGTGCGCCAGCGTTTCGGCGCGAGCCTTAGGCGACTGCCCGTTCAGTATCTCCTGCACTGTCCAGAAGCTCACCTGCACAGTGGTAACAATTTCAACTCGGGGACCTTCATTGATGCTTTTAGCGAGGAAAAGGTTTTGAGCAGGCCACGTCTTCTAGCATTGAGCACTAGTCCAACGGGTTCGGATATGCACCGGTCCGTCTCATCCGGTCTTCAGCTCTTAAAAAGACCGAAACATTGTTCTCGAGCCATGTTAGAGTCGTTAGAGGCTCGTGTCCAGGAGTGCTGCTAGTGCAAACATTGCACGCGACAAGCCGCAGTCACTCACCGGTTTTTTACCTTCCTGTACAAAATGTAAAACTTTTCCGATAAAATCGGAGGAAGGATCAAAGACACGGTATGCTACACAATACAACAAGATCCTCTATAATTTGTGTTAGTAACAAATAAAGACGGCTGGGATCCTGTCAGGTATTATTTAAATTTGTAATAGTAGAAAAGAGTGTATATTACTAAGGGTATACAATCGATAACAAAATGCTGAAGGACAATGAACCAAGGGAAGAATAATTTATTTCTCAAGATAAGAAAATTTAATCTAGAGAAATTAATAGGTTAGGTTAGGTAGGGAATTATTATTGTTCTTTCTATCCGTACAAGCATTTCAATAACGAACATTTTCAAGTCCTACTCATGAAAATTTTCGTCATTTTTCACCGATCTGTACAACCTCCTTACTACGCAATGTTTTACATAAAACAAGTACGTATTGAATATGAATAACATGCCTTTCAAAGCTCCAAAATCACCTTGTCGCTCTCGTCTTAACTGTAATGAGACGAGACGAAATCCGCATGCGTGGGATGGTAATGTAATGTAAATAAATAGGTAAAGTGGTCGTGTTGCGCGGTTGTTGGACGGACATAAACATGTTATAGGTGTAGGTAATACGAAAGATAAATAGAACTAACCCTATTGAACCGTTTAGTGAAGGCGACAACGTTGGGCGCCACCGTCAGCTTGTTCTGCTTATTCCAGCCGCACGTGGTGAGCTCCTCCGGCTGAATGGCCTTGAAGCAGGGCAGGTCCAGCAGCGACAGCTGGTTGGCGATGTCGTCCGGCGGCACGCGGAGCGCGGAGCACACTATCTCGTCCCACGGCTGGTTGATGGACGAGGCGGCCGGCAAGCTACTCGTCTTGTATTGGTATATCGGGTCGTGCTGGCGGTTGCTTGCGCCATCGCCGTGTCTAAAAATTAATCGTTTAGTTATTGCTGAAGTCATTTGGATGTGGATACAATGAAGATATTAGTATAATTTAATTACAGTAATAAATAATCTAAAACTATATTTAGGAGCAAATAAATTAAAACGTTTAATAACATCTGTTTGATCAATTTGTTCTTGTTGTTGTTTATATTTAATTTATATATAATTATTGTGTGATGACAAACGAACACATCACATTCTGATATTGTCTTATTACATAAGATTTATATTGTCACTAACTAAGCGAACCCCTGTTGTCTGAACAAATACATAAATAATGAAAATATTTATGTATCGGTAAAAGTAAAGTAAAGTAGCAGCCTGTAAGTGCCCACTGCTGGGCAAAGCCCTACGTCTGAAATATTTGAGAGGGTTTTGGACCCGGGAAGGGCCCGCCACGCGGCTCCAGTGCGGATTAGCGGACTTCACATGTCCACGAATTTTTTTTTTTTTATTACTTGCCGAACAAATTTGATTCTAGGCTATTAACAATTTTATTAAGCTTTATGCTATTAACAACCGCTAGGCTACCGCGGCAGCACACACTCTTCTGTATCGTTATTACATATAACTGTAAGAAATTTGTGTTCATGACCACACCAGCTATAACATGAGCACCACACACACACATCGTAGTATTACCGTCGTCTAACTTCAGACAACAATGCGCCCCCGGGGTTCAAACTCGGGACGGTCACGGGCTGGTGTCGGTGTGCGCAGTGCCGATACCCGCGTACTAATCATCTACTCACTGCCCGCCGCTAGTCTGCGGTATTTGGGGTCGGTATAATCGGTTGGACTTCATACCATCTATCAGTCTCCAAAACCACGTTCGATAATCAGCGGGGCGCACCGCGTGCAGGTTAAATCCGTTTTCGGTACATTGACTTAATACGTTATAATATATTTAATACACCTTCACTACAATAAATGCATACATATCTTATACGTTTATCACTTTAATTATTTTATACCGTAATACTATAAAATAATTAAATGAAATAAAAATAACTTTAGAAGTTACGGCGCCATGACAGACGAAGATGTAAGTTTTACTCGACGGACTACAGGCCGGTCAATGCCGCAGAGCTTAGTGTTACAAAAAATTTAAGTGCTCTAAAACATTGGTGCGCCGCGGCGGGCCAGCGCGCGTAAGGCGGGTAAAATATCACATTATCCTCGCTTACACGAAACTGAATTTAACGCCAGGTATACTCGTAGGTATACTGCATGAATCGTGAATGCATTGTATTCACAATTCATGCAGTATGCAGGTTACGTTACGAAACGTTACGACGGTAAATTTAACATCTTATTCTAAAGGCTATTTCCAAGAGAAAAAAGCATAAGAAATAAAAGAATCCCTTCACTCACCCATAGTTAAAATAACAAGCGCAATCATCCTTGGTGAATGTTTGTTGACTGTTCACAGATATGTTAACAATGTTCTTGCTTGTCTGTTTGCATGAAATCTTATCATCCAAAGGCCAGTTCTCTTCATCTTCATGCTTTTGAACATTGAACATTGTATTATAAAATATTTATATTTTATAACCCTCATATATTTAATAATGTTTATTATTGTCATTAAATAATTTTAACAAAAACAACCTCTAGGTGTTTATAATTCTTTTAGAATTGAAGTCACAAAACAATACAAAGAGAAACCTTAACAAAATAACTTGACTTACACTATATTATATCACAACAGGAAAACTATAAGCAATCTAAGTATGATCATGATGGACAGATGGATGGATATATTAGATGACTTAGGGTATGAAAGAAACAATGTATGTATTGTATTTATGTACACTGTTTGTTGTCAATGAATTCATAGCACTGTACACAGTTAATGTTATGGACGAAAACACACATGCTGTGTTACTTCTTACAAATTACATTTAACCTGGCATATTCTCTGCATAGAAAATAACTTCATTAACTTAAAACTTTAAAACAAATATGTATGTGTAATATAAAAAAATCATGTATAAATGAAAGTTAGCTTACAACATATTATGATCAATGAGCCAACTACAATATTTTTATGGTAGATGGTGCCATTGTACTTTAATATGGAAAGCAAAACTGCAAGTTAAACAAAAAAGGTCCATTTATCATGTGATTTAAACTGTCATTAAAAATTTAAGTCAGGTTCCTTACTCGTGATAAGCTGTAACCACCAACACTTAATTAAATTGGCCTGATAAACCTTTGCTGAAGATCTGAGCAGACAAATCTCATAAAATTTTTCAATTACTAATTCAGTAGTTTTGAGAAGAAATGTTAAAATGCAAAAAACATATCACTTTATAATGCTTTGCAAAAGTTGTAAATATGCACAACGTTAACAATTTCAAAAAAGAATACATAGTAATTGAATTCTAGCAGCAGTAGCAGTGCTACTCACATTGTTGGAATATATGACTATGACATTTACATTTTCACAAAAGCAGTCTACTTTAAAAGGTTTCTGTGAGCCAAACAAGTAAATACGAAATATATAATGAACTTCTGTACCTTTCTTAGACTGATTACTCTTTTCTGAGTAGACATGTATTCATAAAAATTTATTTATTAATAAAAAAAATTACAAGCTTACGGGCTCTATTTCTTTATTAACTTTAAACACATGTTCTAAGACCTTGTATAAAGCTAAGAATCCATCACAAAAAAACTAGATAAGCTATTATATATAGATATTTATATGATAGGTTGATATATTTTTACTTATGGAAATTTTGTGACCTTTCCTTTATCCATTTGGGATTTTTAAGGCATGTTTGCTTCAGGAAATTGAATATAAGTAATTCTGTAATATTACACTTCCCACTCTTATGAAATGTGTAAGAGATTACTTGGAACTGTTTATTGGCACAAAAAAAAAGATAAGAATCTTGGAACATTCTAGCTAAATTATTAAGTAAGACTCCATATAAATTTTATTGAATATCCTAATTTATAATTTATGTCTGTATTTCTTATAACAAAATGAATTCTCGACACATAAGTCATACAGTGGAAAGGCGTTATTAGTAATTTATATATAATAAAATGAAATTAGTAAGCTAAACTATTTTGTCATAGAATACTCACATCTAAGATTCAAGTATATTATTTGCTACACATAATATATAATGGTCAGTTACATTTAACCAAGTAACAAATTATTATTTGTAATGGTGTAGCCAAATAATTAGAAACCAAACAATATTATTCTTTTAAAATTCAAATAATTGACTATGATTCTATATATCATAAGACTTTATAAAATTTGATGATTCCACAGACTTGCTTTCATCAGACTCTGTTCATTTTAGTGTGCTTGTGAATTATATATTACACTTTTGTGTTATTGGCAAACTTTACACAAACTGCCATATAATGAAGGAGAAGAATAATACAGTTTTAGAAGAAGACTAGAAGACTGGATAAAAAGTTATATATCAAACAGCATTCAAACTATTCTGTACATAATAACGGACTGAATATACTTATATATTTTCAAAATACAATGTAACAACCACCATTTTTAAGTAATAAAATAAACAAATATAAATGTATTTTTAGTTAAAAAAAAAACAAAGTAAAAGACAAATGAGCTCCTGCAAGGTGTGAAGAAAAAGGTTAGCTACCTGCCCGGGTCAGGTATTTGTGACTTGGGGAAGATGTCTCCTCCTCCAGAGTGTTATTTGAAACTTTTATATATGTAATGTAACCTTTAGAAACTTCCATAATATAATAATGGATTACATTTGCAGTAATGCCATGTTGAGAAATGATTTTCCTGAATGAATGTCTGCCATTGTTGAGCATCTCTTGTGGTGAAATAGATGTCGCACAGATGCACAGTGCTAACGCTTCACCTGTTAGTAAATGGCTAATGCAGTGGACTAACAGACTCTAATCAAAGGAAGTTCAATGAAGGGTGATGAACTGCCTGTAATTATACTGGCTCTCTCTACCTCGCAAAGCAGAAGACTTCAGTGGTTACTACTGATTAGCGGTGGAAATAGATAAGAGGGTGGCACTTCCCCAGAGATATAGTGCTTGTTGATACACTACGCTTTACCTATTATTGATTAATATATATCAACAATGGCATATTCAAAAAAAAATTAAACAAAAACCAAGATGAACTTTGTTCCAAATTTGGTTTCCAGACACAAGTATAAATCTCTCTAACTGATATTCATTAATTATTAAATATATAATGATAATTATTATAAATGTACACATTTATACATAAAAATTGCTGATAATGATTAAAAAAATCCCAATTTATATTGTTACTCTATTACTTAAATCATGTCAACAATTTATAAACATATACAATATAGAATACACAACGATATTTTAATATTTATAGCACTATTAAACATTTAAATTAAAATTAAACTCACCTCGATAATCCGAAGAACAGCCAGGCTATCGCTTAAAATATCCCGTGGCATTTCGACCAATAATATGGCACATAATTTGTTAATAATAATATTTTGGGTGATAATATAGCAAGATCTTAAATTTAAATTGGAGAACACATATTACACTTCACATTGTACAACCCGTACTGAAAAAATTATGTCTAAAACTAGAAGAATGGATCGATTTACAATAAATACAGAACGCTATGCATTATACTATTAACGCTATGAACACAAGATATAAAACAAACAATTTAATGATTAAATATCGATTGGCCTCACGTAACAATACGGAGAAATGGATTTGATCAATAAGCAAATACTGGAGACAATATTTATTAATGATGATATAGAATCTTCAATCATTTGAAACAAATTAAATTAGCACCCGTAGATTCGTCTCCCATCAACTTTTAAATACATATGAAATTACTTGGAGATCTACATCGTTACGACTATCGCACCGGTTAATTCGCATTTCGAATCATGTTTATTTTTGCATATAAAAACAATAAATTTACGCTATTTTTATCAAAAAGATTTGGCAATGGTAGAGACCGTAGAGACTAGAGCATAGATAGAGAGTCACAGAGTAAGTGCGCTTGTGCACTACAACTATAACATGGTAGTTTCACCGTTCTGAATATAAAATCAGTGGTTCCGTCTACTTCAACATTACTAAAGGGATTTCCTCGATTTCGGCGCGTATTTGGTGATGAATCTCTTAACTTTTTCGTCGGCATGTTGATGAATTTACGTTTGTTACGGCTGCTGTTCACCAATTGTTACTTTAATATTACGGCGAATGTAGCGCTAAATAGCATGAGGTCATTCTGCTCATTCTGAATAAAACAGTATGTAAATAGTTGTTACATATTTTGTAGTTGTTATGTCCTAACAAGCCATATTAAACGTTAAAAGAATGTTCATTATAGAATCAAGTTAAGCGAAAAATCGAGCGTCACACAAGAAATCGTAGTAACGTGTCAATACTATGACCTCAAAAATTATGCTGAAAGTACGAATGACTTACATAAGAGCAAGGTTAACTGATTGAAAATAATATGTCTACCTTTCAAGAAAACTCTACCCGCAGTAGTCCAATAACGTTACAGCTACAATGGGCTGTACTTATCAATCGGCATAACTTCCAAAACAGGAAGCTCGGGGTAGATCAGAATCAGCTTCTAGTATAACTCATCGATGGACAGAGGCATTTGAGAGGAGGCCTTGGCGAGTAGGAGAGGAGGCTTGTACAGTATTTCATGCTGGTCCACCGATTGCAACTTTTAAGGCACCTGTAAGGTCCAAAACGGAATACTGTTCTCATTTTTGGGTCGGGCCCGAGACCTGAGACCTTCCAATTGACCGCATCCATTGAAAAGCAGCCGTGCAAAAAAGATGTGGCATCTCTACGCAATTTTAACGACATTATGATAAATATACGGAAAATATACTTACGGCTTGTTCGGCCCCAACCAAGCCGTTAAGATCAAAAAAGTTGCTGTTTTTCTATTAGATTTACCCAAACAGTTACGATGAAGGGGCCTTCATGAAAAGAGCCTAATCATTTCTCAAAAGCTGGCGCAATGCGTTTGTGCGTTGCGTGAGACGCTAGAAAATATATCAAATATAATACAAGTCAAAGTCAACACTTTTAGGCTTAAGCTTGCTTAAAGATCTTCGAACGAATTGCATAATAATATTGTCGATGTACGGGACGCGTAAGGATATAATCAAATATATATTTGAGGTACTAAAATAGTCGCGTATTGTATGTGTCTGCTAAAAGTCATAGTACATATTCACATATTAAACAATTTACATAGTAGTTCATATAAATTTTTAATAAAATATTATGAAATCTTAATCAAAATCAAAATCTTTATTCTTCGACATAGAAACATCAATCTTACTAGTCAAAAAACATTATTTTGTTTAATCTACAAATATTTCGTAATTTGATTCCTCTGACGGAAAGAAATAGACGAAAAAACCTTGCGAGTGCCCTCTTTTTTGTCAAAGTTTAATTAAATTTTTTGTAAAGCATTATATTATTACAAAACAATTTTAGAAACTACTTGGGAGCGATCTACTCATTCCCGATATAATTATCATTCATATAGGAAATATATTATAATAACTCTTATTACAAAGTATTTAATTAACTCTATGGAGACTAGAAACTGACATTACAAGCTTGTGTCTGTTTCTTACCACGATGTTGTATGACTATGTTCTTATTGAATGTATTTTTATGTATATACATTACATTGTCATATAATATATATTGAAAGAAGTATAACTTCCTACGTGCGTACATAAGTACACAAATACGTTTTTTTATACTGTCAGGTGATGTTAATAATATAAATAATAATTAAATTTAATATTGGTATTAATTCTTTCTGTTTTATTAACAGTTTTAGTTAGTAGCTAACAGTAAAACGCTTGTTATTAGTATAAAGAATTAAAACAAGTTACATTATTTTTTTCTCTTTTACTTTGCGGCATATTATAATGCAAGAGTTTTCATTATATCGTCACCAACTGCATCTCTTCTGTCTCCTTTTAAAATATTATTTAGGTCGTTACACTTTTAAAAATTAAAAAAAACACTGGCCAAATCGGCACAGAAATCGGAGTTCAATGTAATTTCCGTGAGCCAAACGATAAAAACAGAGTTTTCGATGTCCACGAGTGAGCAGGTGTTTGAAAATGAACAAAAAAACCGCTATAGCACGTTCACGAAAGATCAAAGGAAACGGACTTATAAACAAAAGTTAATTGTCAATGTCATTTGAAAATATGGTCAATGTCATTTGTCATGTCAACTACATTGTGACTAACGCCATCTAACGCATTGCAACATAGTTCAAATTCTATCCAAAATTCTTAATGTATGAAGTGAACTGACCCAGAAGTGAACTTGTTTGTGTGCTATGCATAGACTTTCTGAGCCTCTATGCTAATCCATATAAAAATAGATAGATTACTCTTATTTTTAAAATATAATACGTTGTAGTGGTAACAATAGTATTATTTTTATATGTAGGCTAAATACTAATTTGCTAAACCAATCAATTTTTTAAATGAGTTGGCTGTTAAACATATTCTCAAAGACCGATATCTACCAAAGGCCAATAATCAGACTCCAGGAGCCGAACTGGCAACGCTGATACTACCACAGAAGTAATCAATAGATAAGATAATCTACGGAAATAATGATTTTCATAGAGTACAGAGTGAATAGAGTATGTAGATATAATACTTCGTTTTTTACCTTAAGGGCTCTTTACATTAGGCAACTTGTCGCAAGCTGTTAAAAAAATATTGCAATAAATTGCATAATCTAATGACAAGAAGATCTGCCTTTCGCACACTAATTATGCAGACAGAACGAGGGTATTGGTGCTTTTTCGGGCAGCATGCAATTTATCGCAGATTGTAAAGGCAGTCCTGTAAATGGTGTAGTAGTTTCCTGTCAACTGCCAATGGGTGCACGCGTGCTTTGCTTGAAATCTAATAACTATCGCAAGGGATAGGACAGGTCACATATTGCTAATTATTGAATTTTATAAGAACTATTACAATAAGAACAGTCAAAACGAAGCGCCACGGATTTTCTTAAAAGTATAGAAAACTTTGTAACCAAAGCTACTATTTCAAACCTCGACAAAAATGACATGCAGAACCGACGCTCATAACAAACATAGTTAGAATGCTATAAACGCATAATGCACGCGTTGTGTAAAGAACGATGACTGCTCTCTTTATTGCCTTGGATATTACATGCGGCAAATTGATTTAATGTAAAAGTCGCTTTAGGGCATAGAGTTTAATAGTCTTGAAGATTGAAAAAAACTGTACGCCTAAAAATAAAACAGATAAATCATAAGCTATGGTAAAAATTTATTTCCGCTGAAAGTGATATCGTTTTGTTTCTTTTAAATACATTTTTTATTTCAATGTTTCGGATAAAGGATTTTTAATAAATGATAAAATGAAAGGTAAATAAAATTAGTCACTATTGATAAGGTCTATTCCATTAACCTTTTATATTATAAAAAATCTCTTTGCAAGTAGTTAATTTGTTCGACCTGTAAACTGTTATGGCGTTTGTGTCCTCATACACAACGCATATTCGGATCTGTATTTTACGGTATTAAATATATGGTGTTTAATATGGTCGAATCGTTCTAAAAACACATCAGTGGCATGGAAATAAGTTTTTCAGTGGGATAAATAGCGAACTGCGAAGTTGTATTGTTTTTAGGTTATGTTTCCATCTTTTATTGGTATTTTAGGTGGGTTTCAGTGAAACGGGATATCAATTACTTGTTTTTCTCGAGGACAGAACTGCTATAAGTGATGTCTGAATGAATTTCTCACGGTTTCTAGATATTCAGTCATGGTGGGAAGTGCCCAGCATCGCGTATTTTTGTTCCTTGTTCAGGACAGCTTTCAATCTGCTAGATTTTGACATCGAAGTGAGTATTGATAGTAAATAATGCTCAGATCCAATTCGATTCTTACTGTTCAATAGTTCAATGTGATCTTTCCGTGATAAATGTATAATATTATAGGAATTGGAAGAAGCTCTTCTGACAGATGGCACCGAGGAGTCTGCGAGTTCGCTCTTGACCGAATTGATTGTGCGGCTGTTAAACGGTTGTTTAGGCAACAATGATATTTCCGCATTTAATTATCAGGTACCTATAGCTGACATTAGTTTTTACAACAACAATATGTTAATGTTAGAAATATGTAAACTAACATGTCCCTTCATTGTAGATGTATTTGAGACGCCTATTTAGGCGAAAATGTCAGGAAACTGGAAGATGTAATCCATTTAACACAGACATTGATTTTCAATTCTTACCACTTCGCACTAAAGTAGAAATTCTTTATGCATTATGTGACTTTCGTTTGGACGCCGAAGATGTTTTTGATTTATTCAAAAATTTAGAGGCAGAGAGCTTAAGAGTGGAACCTCTTGGGTAAGTTGAACTTTAATAATCACATTTAATTCAAAGATTTTACTAAAAGTTAAGTTAAACAATATTTTAATGCAATGATCTGAATAATATAAATGTATGCTCATAAGTAAATAAATATTTCTTGTGGTTGCAGTTGGGATGATAATGATTCTGCATATTGGTACTTTTATGGTACACGATTATACCGTGAAGATATTATAAAGAAGCCAAAAGGCAAAAGTAAGAAGAAAAAAAGTAAGGAGAGCAGGAAACGTGGCTGGTTCTATGGTGATGATTGGCTTGATGACCAGGAGACTGAGCGTGTGTGGCAAGTGGTGTGCTTCACTGAGGAAGACTGGACCCACCTGACAGAGAAGTTTAGAAAAGCCACCAGCAAGGTTGAGAAGGAATTGTATCGATCTCTGTCACAGAATTTTCTTCCAGAAATACCAAGGCTTTTCCAAGAGAAGGAACGTTTGCAGAGGAAGAGGTATTGATTTTTAAATCTTATACATATTGTGTTATAATTTAGTGTAATGGTTATATTGTTTAGCCCATCTGTAGCTCCTCTGGTGTTATGGATGTTTGTGGGCATTGGTGATCACTTACCATCAGGTGAGCCGCACACTCGTTTGCCCCCATTACTATTCTTTTTTTTTTATAGAAGAATCTATAAAAAAAAAAAGAATAGTATTAATCTGCATTATTGACTGTTGGCCCTCATTCATACACTGATCTGTCTAAGATATGTACATAGAGTTATACTATAGAACATTTGTGTACATTATACTAGAATATCTGCCAACAATTAATCTTCATTCTTAAATCATTATTTTTTCTAATCTACAAACACTTGTAATGTATAATGGATATTAAATTAAAATAATTTTTATTATATCTGTGATTTATATACAAAAGGAACTCAACATCTACAACAACAACACAAAATATGCCATAATCCCTGTATACTTAATATGATAGGTTTTTGTTTTTACCATTTACATGGAGTTGCAGAAACCAGCCTGACGTACCACACACTTTGCTGTGCGAATAACTTTAGATTTTGATTAGCATTTTTAAGTTGCGTTAGTTTATATACTAAACATGTCATGCACATGCATTTCCCATATAATGTAAAGAATATTTTCTAGTGCATTTGACACTTCATAAAATTCTGCAATGTACAACAATTCAATTATAAATAGAACACATTGTTCTGATAAGAAATGAATTGAAATTTATTATTTTTTAATACATTTTCTAATTGCATACAATATTTGGATTTGCTGCATTGTTTTTATATTATTTACTGTCACATCTTTTTTTGTTTTACTCTTATTATTTGTTACAGCAATTTATTTATTATTCATCTTATGCATTATAGAACAGGCTATGCATTTTTTTTAAATATTTTGTTTAATATGTTCTAATATTTAATTTTAATAATATTTATGGCAATGTTCTTTTTTTTAATAACTTATTTAAGGTTACATTATTACCTACAGCTACAGCTGTTGCCCTGTGTTTAAAGGTGAAAAGCCTCATTGGTAATTGTTTCACACAATAGGCCAATTTTATATTTCAGCCAGTATCTAGAAGCTTTGCGAATTTACTGTGATTGTTATAACCTTCTGTAGTAAATCATGACATCAGTGGTTCACAACCTCAGACATTAACTTTTGCCTAGGTTTGTTAGTTAAAGAAATTTAGATATTATATTAGAATATATAGATTGTAAACAATAAAATTTTCTAAATATGTGTGTCGAATTTGTTAAATTTGTGATTGTATTAGGAAGTTTATTGTGTTAGGACATTGTACATGTTATGTAAAAGCTGATAAAGATTGAGAGAAGCTTTATATAGATGGAGCTGTGGAAGATCCTTACAACCTCTGCAAATTATAAATTGCTTATACCTCTAAAAATAACTTCAATTTAAACGATGATTAATCACATCCTGGACAGGGAAGTAAACCAGATAAAAGAAAAACCCGATGTCTACCAATTATTAGTATCTGAATGTTTCCTGAATTAGTATGTTTGCACATTCAAAAATGTGTAACACAAAGTGAGGCCTTTGTCCGGCTGTGGGACATACAATCTGTTAATAGCATATCTCTCCCAGGAGACATGTATGCATCACTCCCAATGGGAGAATTCATAATCAACATGCTTTGCATGAGGGTTGCCAATCGCAATACTAGACCTGGCACTTTAGACATTGTTACCCAGCAATGGTGCATGTATATTCAGTCCAGCATTTTGGAGTTGGTTAATTGGTCACCTGACATATATTATGTGATTTTTAAGACTTAGCCCTTAGTCGACTCTTACGTCCCTCGCGAAAAGAACGGGTCAGGTTTACAAAAAAATATTTGTGAGTAAAATATAATTAAATAAGACTTAAATAAGAATTTAAGACTTAGGAATGCAAAAGTCTTATCTTTTGTATGTAACTGAGTCAGAGTAAAAATTTCCAAGAAATTCAATAAAACTTATTTTTGTCGTGTATTTTTTTTTAAAAGGCTGTGCTATTTATGTTATAAAAATAATTTGGCTATGTATTGGAGAATCTTCTATATTAAATTTAAATTTTTTTTCTTTCCCGAATACATATTTTGCGCCGAGTCCAACATTGCAAGTTCCGTTTTCCGAAGTTCAATGTCTCCTCTTCGCGGTGCAATATTCAGGAGTCTTAAGTGATTTGGGCCTAATGCACAGTTGCTTGCCTTCCTCACGGACAACCTTCCACTTCATCTTCTTCATCTTAACCCAATCCCATATTTCAATATTTTATTTGTTGCTTCGAATTTAGTTCATATATAAGGAATTAAACGTTTATTTAATTTCAATATTACTTAAATAATTCTTGACATGTTGAAATTATAGAAACTATGTCGTGATATGACACGTAAAAGCGTATTTGGGGGAGTTTGTACTCTTTCGATCTATTCGATCATAGCTTTATCCTTTTCTCGTTTTCTTTTCTTTTGTTTTTCTTATTCGTGTATAAATATCGGCACGCGTCATGCGCACTAATATTCTTCGGGATGTTCTCCGCGCGACTCTTAGCGAGGTGACTTACCTGCTCAAAGGTGCTGCTCTCGTTTTTGATACTAACAAAGTCACCTCAACGTCAATTAAACATTATTATCTAAATAATATATAATTATATGTTGCATAGAAAGCTGTTATTTAAAATTCTTTGGTGAAATAGATTGGGTGCATTCGGTGAAATCTTTAATGAAAATAAGAAAACTGAGTTAGGTGAAGCAAACTGCTAGAAATGTATAAACCTACAGAAGAGGCTCCTGATGCTACTGCTAGCAACTGTGCATTAAAGAAATAATTACCGAGTGTTCAACTCTACCGTATTGTACAGCAGTGTAGTGACGATTTTCTAAAAAAGCTGTCGTATTGTCATTGTATACAACTTTCAACAAACTCTGTTACTATTATCTCTCCCTATCCCACGACGAAGTACATGCGCTCCTGCTGCACGTAGACACCACCATCTTAGCCATTACAGTCGCCGAGCAGCAACGATTACGCATCTGTAACGTTCTTCGATTGAAGTTGTTTGCTGCTGTCCATGGGCTGCAATGACCACTTACCACCCGGTTTACTGTAAGCTCATTTGTCACTCGTTCCAAGAAAGTAAAAGTTACAATAATCCAGGTAGAAATTTTTGAAACTTTGGAATTCCTAGCCATTTCAGGTTAAGGGAATATGATGCTCGTACGATGGATTTTTTACCAGCTGCAATAGAAAAGAAATTGACAAAACACGTACTTTTAAATATAAAGCGTTTTGTTGGCCAAAGCCATCAAAATATGATATCCTTTTTGTATATAGAAATCTCATACGTTTCCATTTTGTTTTTGTTTTCGTTTATGACTATTTGTTCTATACGAGCTTTTTACTTTTGCCATGTTGCACTTGTCTCCTCTAATACCTATTTGTCATCTACTTTTACAAAGGAGACTGGCTGGATCCATGTGACAGACGGAGTTATAGAGTTTCACCGCCTCTCTGAACTCATGTCGATGAGGTGGACAAGTCACTTAACATGATGATTCGATGAATGATCCGTAATGTTCGCAGTATCATATGAGCGATCGCGTATTAGAATCGAGTCACTTTTTGAATCTTTGTAAAGTGTGGTGCGGGAGCTGACAATATAACTCTTGAGGGAGTACATGGCTGCGTGCGTGCGTGCGTGCGTGCGTGCGTTCGTTCGTGTTTATGTATAGTCTGTAAACAAGTGATTTCAAGCTCCCACATTTTTGTTGAGACATGTTTCATTGCATAGATCGCATGTTTGCCTACCGATTCGTGTAAAAACTAGTATCAGTCAATCCATTCTGAACTTTGACAAATCGGATAGGTATGTAACTTTACTTTAATTAATAATAAGCAATTTTAAAAATGCTTCTTACGCAATCATAATAATACAATATAATATACATAGCTAGATATTTTTTTTTATTATTTGAAGTATTTGTAAACTATATTTTATTTCCTCTTGACTCGCGTCAACACCTTCTTTTCCCTATTGCCTCTGCTTCCGCCTCCGCCTCCTTTGGGAATTTATGCTTTAGTGTCATGTACTTGTGTGTACTTAAAATGTCTCGTCTTAAGTCCTTCATTTCTTTTAAACATTTGTATTTAAAGGAAATACTAAACACATTTAAATATTTGAATGCTTTAACGTTCAGTGTACAGTTAGTATTTTAACCAATCGCGTTTGCACACTAATTTCTAGAGACCTCTACTTTAAAATGAAATGAACATGTATTTATGATCTAGCTGTGCGTGCGTGCGTGTGTGCGTACAGGCGTGCGTGCATGCGTGCAATTGTCCACTGTAACTGACGGACTAGCTGTGCTCAGATCACGCTTTTTTGTGATGCGATTTATTTTTCCAAATTAATATTTAATTTATTATTTTAAAATATTAAAAAAAATTGGGCTTCTGGATTTGTTAACGAGAAAAATTCATTAATAACGAAATTCTATTCAAGGTTGCTAGAGCTCGCTCCGCGACGCACATCAAGCCGCGTGCTGCAGAAGATCAAACAAAAGGAGGAGGAAAGAAAACAGAGTGTTCATGAGGACAAGGAAGACGAAGAAAGTAAGGAATCGCCGGATCTCGCGCGAGAGAACAGGGCCAAGAGGCGGGATCTCCTGAGGTGCACACCCACACATCATATGGCTATAATTTTACTGTATACAGGATGAAGAGTTTTAAACGTCTGCTAACCACTTGACACTATTGTTATCAGTTCCTTACAATATAAACATAAACGATAAATACATAACAGTATCAGTGAAATTGAAATTAGGATAAATGACCACAGCTTAAAGAATATTTTTTCACAAACTTAAATAATGCAGTTTACGCCCTATCAAATAATTATTTGCGTTCTCGCTAACATTAAGCAAACGCTAAGCTGTAGCTAGACCAATTTAAAAAATTTAGTTATTCCTTACTCCAGCGCGCATATACATTTGAAATATATAGGAAATGAGCGCCGACGTGTTGTGATTAGCGCCGTAAGTTTCACTTAGTTATACCGTTATCTAAAATAAAATTGCATAGTTCAGGTATTTACTCGTTGTCTATAAAATATATAATAAATTATCACCAAGCTAAACGAAATTAAAAAAGTTTTGTTTAAACAATTAATATCATCTCTAATAGAATAACCATATTACAGTATTGAAGAATACTTCGAAAAATAACACAATCAAATGTCTGGCTCTCATACACATTGCCATGACCGACGGGGTACGTGAATCCATAGTGCTGAATGATTCTCACGCTCCTGCTGTAGGCTCGTTGTTTCGGTCGGTGGTCACATGGCTCGCATAACTCTCTACTCGCGGGGCGGTGACGGCGAGCGCGAGTACATCCGTAGCACTCTGCAGCACATCCGCGCAGCACAGCACATCGGCCGCGTCCGTATCGCAGGACATCCATTATTGCTTTTTATTTAGATCAATCTTAGGTTTCGGAAAATAGGAACAACAAGTAAAAACTGCCATGCTTACAACTGGACAAACCTCGATTTATCTGTGTCGCTGTGCTCCTAATGTTCTGTTCAGCCGTGGGCTTGCGATGAAATATTTATGAAAATATTAAATTTAAATTTTCTTACATATTTTTAGATCCAAGTCCGATTCTTCGGATTCGTCAGAAGAAAGCTCGGCGAGTGAAAAAGAAGAAATGCCTCAGAAGATTTCTAAACAGTCTAAACGACCAGAAAAGCGGTCAAAAAAGTCTTCCGCTGCGCAGAAAGGCGAGCCCCCGCCGGCCGAGCCGCCCGTAAGGACCGGGAGGAAGACCAACAACTCGCTGGCCTCCGCCACTGGCCAAATCCTCATACCTGACAATGACGAGCCTGTTAGCAGCACGAGGAAGAAGTTGAAGATTTCACAGATGTATGCATTCACCTCATCACGTTTCCTCTGTATCTTATTACTTCCCTGACGTGTTTCCTTCACCACCGACCATGTGGTGCGGAAGAAAACAATTTTTTATACCTGTACCGGTGTGTTGTACAGGCGCTGTGCAGTTCCCAATATGGCGGACTCCTCTCAGATATTGAGAGGACTACAGAGCCCATTGCCCAGGGGTTGGACACTTACAGGCTGCTACTTTAAATTTACAAAATGATTAAGAGCAAACTTTTTTGTACCAAATATCTTTTGTTTCACTTGAAATGAATGACATGAGAAGGTGCAGGAGCGTGCAGGCGAACGACGAACAACGCCGTAATAAACAACATTTCAACCGACAACCTCTCGCATCATATCTTTGTAATGTAACAAGTTCTTCATTTTGTTATTTTTTGCTTAATTCAGGGCACGCAGTCAATGCTTGTGTCTCTTCCTCACATAGTTGTGCGCGTTTCGATTGACATTAATTTAAATATTCCATTAGTTGGATGTTTCCTTCCAGATTTAGTCAAACCGATGAAGACGTCCAGATCGACATGTACAAAGTACTTGAACAGCTGACGGCGCACGACGACGCCTGGCCCTTCATGGACCCGGTGGAGGAGGAGTACGCGCCGAACTATTACGCTGTGATCCGGCGCCCCATGGATCTTCACAAGATGGAGGAAAGACTCGACAGTGGATACTACACCGATTTTACTATGTTCAAAGCAGACTTCAAGTTAATAGTGAATAATTGCCGGCTGTACAATGGACAAGACAATGGTAAGCAATAGTCATAATGACCTATACGACTATATGGTATATGTCAGTTACCGCGGTCGACAGATTGACATTAGATAAATTTAATTAAATATAAATGCTAAGTATTTTCATAAGCATATTCCTTTTCCAAATGCTTTGAAAATTTAATTTGTGTTTGTTTCCATGCATGGAAAAACGTTCCATCCATGGCATCTATCCAAGTGCGATAACATCGTGTCGAAATAATAAATAAACATTTGATAGTAGGTACTCCGGTTAGATTGAGATAATACCATTACTTGTTCGTATTGGGCATACCCACATAATCGAATGTTTGTGCGCGCGCGCACGTGTAGCGGCCGTGATGCGGCTGCTTTCCATTCTCTTCACTCCCATCTAACGTACTGGTGTATTGGTGCTTGCTCTTGTTCTTTTTGCTCTTGCTATTGTGTATTTCAATAAGTAATTATATATATATATATATAGTATATTGGACGCAACGTTGAGTCATGTGACGCTTTCATATAATGTAGTCACGGTTAATGCCAATAGATATTTATAGAGATTAAATTCCAAGATCTGAAATCTAATTTATATTTTATTTATAGTTATATTTCTGGAGCCGCGTGCTAGATAATTAAGTTGACGTTGGTGCAACGGGACTTGTAACCCGCTGCGTGGCGGTGGTACAAAATAATCCGTCGTACCATTTCATAACGTGGGTGGGACTGTGGGACATTCGTTTTCGAAAAGCGTTTAAAAATCTAATTACATATGTATATATAACACATATATTCACAAGGAAGTAGACGTGTCTAGAAGTTTTCCGGGCTAGTATCACTCTCATCCCTATTTCTGCCGACAAACGGCAGTCCGACTGCTATCGTGTTCCGGTTTGAAAGGTACAGAGAACCAGCTATAATTACAAGCTTACTATCAAGCGTTCCATCTCAGTCCTCAGGACTGACAGCGCATCTGCAACCTCCTTCGATTGAAGTTGTTTGCAGGTGCAACGCATGCGCTGCAGTAGCTGCTCATGTTAGCATCAGGTGGACTGTCCGATCGTTAGGTACATGTTTCTGATCTACATATACTTACGCACTAGACGCGTGCGTAGGGGCGTGCGGGAGGCGAACCGCACACCAATCCGCGTCGCCGTTCCTGACACGCGCAACCCACTTCACTTTCTGCCAACGACAGAGCAGTGCGATAATTAAAAAAGATTTTTAAAGTGTGTTGTGAAAAAAAAGTTGTGTGAGCAGTTCCTATGTACTACGCGGCCTAGAGACTACATGGCATTAGAGAGCGATAAAAATTTGGAACACATGGTTTGTATGAACTTACTCGTCAATTGATAGAAGATGTTTCGTAGATGGTGTAAGTGAAGAATTTTTAAATTTCACACAATTTACTTGAAAGGTATTGTAAAATTGTTTAAGACTGTTAAGGTGAAGAAATGATGTCTGTGGAAGTAAATGCCTCAATAATAGATTTAATTGCACCTCGCAGTATTTACCAATTTTATAACACAAAGGCATGACTTTAGGCTTTATTTTTAAATCAGGTAGTACTTGAAGTTCGTGCGGCAACACTTCGCAATATGTCCGGTCCGATCACAACGGTAACAGGTCACTCCAGCTGCCGGACAACGCTTGTATTCGCTATATAAATAATTAAGTTTTTGCACTCATTCCACTTGCTCTTGCCCTGACATCATCGGTATGTGACTGACAGCGACCGAGCGCACCGCCGCCTGTTCGCTCCCGACTCGCTCGCTTTGTAGATCGACACCAGCTTCATCCAACGATAGGCTACATGTAGACAGTAAGCGTTCGCGAATCGTACTGTCTTTTAATCCTCTTATAACTTTGTTGCTCAAGTTTCTTTACAAGAGGTTAGTTGTGTTAAAGATCTTGGGATACTACTAGATAGCAAATTTACTTTTTCACCTCACCTGGAAAATAAGACTAAAAAAGCCTCAAAGATGTTAGGTTTCGTCTTGAGAAATAGTAAATTATTCAAAGACAAAAACACGAAGATATTTCTGTATAATACTTTAGTAAGAAGCATTCTCGAGTACTGTAACACCGTGTGGCGACCATTGCGCATTGCATTCTCTTGCTGCACGGAATGCTGGAAAGAGTACAGAAAGTTTCTGTGAACTTGACCCACTCTATTGGGATGGAACAATTAATTACTTCGTATTCCGCTAGGCTTAAATATTTTTTAAATTGCGGAATGCGGAATGTAAACAACATTAGAATTAAAAGCGTAGGGACCTCTTGGACCTGATGTTTTTGTTTAAATTACTCAGAAACCAAATTGCGGGCAATGAGCCCGCAATATCTGAGCAGGCATCGAATCAGAGCACCAACCAGGTACTCCAGAAAGAGGCGTGCATGTTTTTCGCCTCCACTACAAAAAACTGTTCTGGATTCGATCTCTCCCGTAGCGCGTTTGAGTATGTATGTATGTATGTATATATTCACGTCTTGTTCCCAACGGGGTAAGCAAAGACAATCTTCTTCCACTTGCTACGGTCCTGACATACGTCTTTCGGTTCTTCCACTTTCATCAATCTTCGCATGCATGCTCGTTGGTTTAGAGTACTCTTGACCTGGCCTTTTTCCAGCACCAGGCGACCTAGGCGACCATTTCACGGTTTGATCGTGAAATGTTCGCCTAGGTCTTCCTCTCCCGACTACCGTCAGCGGGTTTGAGTAGACTTTATAACGTTTACAGTGCTTCCACCGATATAGACATATACTCTGACTCGCTGGTTGAATTTAGACAAAATGTATCTAATTTAATTCTTTGTAATGGTAATTAGGCTAAAAGTTAATTATAATTTTACTTATAAGCTTTTTAACTTAAATCTAATTTTGTTCTGTATATTACTGTGCACGCGGCGTTTACCCACAATTGGTTGTGCTCCAAGTTAGATCTGTTTATTCCAATGTTTCAGAAAATTTCGTATCAGTGTGACAACTGTTGGTAAACCTAAAATAAATAAATAAAAAATATAACTTGAGCTCAAATGAACTATTTTTAAGACTTCCCAATCCACAGTTTCTACTGTGTATCTCCGAGGCTCATCTGTAAAAACTTATTACACCTTTGATCTTTTTGATATGTTTCAAAGAAAACACGACGCTCGTAATTAGTATTTTTCTTTGTATCACAATATTCGTTAAATCTTCACACGGGCGTTTCGTAGCTTTGTTCCTCAACGCCATCTATGTTTAATTCTTCTAAAATCTCCCGCCCGGTCTTCCCGATACAATGCATGAACAACGCACATTTTTCTTTCGATGAAGCCTTATGCTTTCCCGTAGCTATGAGAAAATATTTAAATGATATTTGAAATTCTCTCCAGCCAGCTGTCGTATTGGCTTCCGGTGCCTGTGTCGCGGCGGATGCGCGCGCGCACCCGGCCGGCTTCACTTCGGACATCGTGTTGTACACTTTTCACAAAAACTTATCTGACACCATGTTGTAGTGTGGGGGTCCATTTCAAACACGTTATGCATTACAACTTATTTTCGCATATTTCTTATCCATCAAAGGAACCTCATTACGAATCAGTGGTAGATTAAAAAAATTACTTTTCATTACAGAAATTTATGTTCCAATGAAGAAGAGAACAGATGTAATTTTTTTTTATTTAATGGTTTCGTTTCTGCAGGCAAATGTTAACTAATGGATACATTTTATTTCGCAGAGTACACGATGATGGTGGACAACCTGCAAGCGGCGTTCGATCGCCTCACCGAGAAGTACATCCACCGGGTGTCGTCGTCGGATGAAGAGATCGCGGTGGAATACCAGCTCCCGACACCGTCACGGAAGCACAAGATCAAGGCCGATGAATCTCCGACCCGCCACAAGCGGAAGAAAAGAAAATCCCATTCGGACGCAGGTATACATTATTTTACTAACTTGTATTCAATCATTTTTATACTAAAAATCGTACCATAGCATTATCAGTTCACTTTAATATAATGCAATAAAAGATAATTTATTTGTATGTTCTGCTTTTTATTAATATTTTCTCCTAAAGTGTTGCATGTTTCTTAAATAATGTATTTTTTAAGGAACTGTAGACTCTTTGTCAATCAAGACATAAATAACTCCTTGGACCGTGTAGTCATGTACATCACTATGCGACGATCAAATGATCATACTGCCAAAGGCAATACGCATATATTCTCGTGCAATGAAATCGCACATTTATAACATTTTTAGAAAAAAAAATGCTTTTTATTTATTTAAAATAATACGTATACTTTTAAATATGGGATAAAAGATTATTTCGGTGATAAGTTTACCCTTCTGACAAAAATAAAGAACAACAACAAATTCATCTTTATAAGAAGATTGTTGCTTAACTAAACAATCCGAATATTGGGGTTAAATTGAAAAAAAATACAATATTTAGTAAAAGAACATTTATTAATATAAAGTGTTGCCCCCTGTTGCCCGAATAACAGCTTGACACCGTTTTTCCATAGAAAAGGAGTGTTTGATAAAGTCTTGTGGCATGGGGTCCCATTCTTCCCTTAGCGTATTTTGTAGCTCCTGAAGATTGGCTGGAGCAAAATTTCGACCTCTTATTCTTCTTTTTAACTCATGCCACAAGTGCTCGTACGGATTATGGTCCGAGATGTGAGCTGGCCACTCCATCACGGGGATATCCACCTCTTGCAAGTATTGTCGTACCATAGCAGCGGCATGGCATAATACCATACTATGCGTTATCAAGAATAGAATGATAGTTCTCTCCAATGAAACCGCTAAATGCTACATGTTCCCGGAGAACTTCCTCTATGTACTGCTGAGATGTTAATCCTGTTGCTTGTGGCCTAATATTGGCCCCAGCGATGAAGACAAGCTCGGTTTTCGCTTCAAGTGAGATTACCTCTCCAGAACATACACGAACCACCGCCGTATGCCACTCGTTCCGTGAGGCACTACTGACAAAATCTCTCTGTAGGCCTTCTGTAGACCCTTCCTCGTCCATCATTGCCATGAAGGCACATCCTGGACTCAACTGATAACAGGACTGTTATCAGTTGAGTCCAGGATGTGTTGAGACAATTAAAGGTTTGAGCGGTTTTTTCCGGGGTAGTATCCATTTTCTTCAGATGAATGCAACTGTAGTCACTAGACGCTCTTTCAGGTTGAGCGTTGAAATGCAAATGATGAAGTTTTACTCAAAACATGCTTTTTCATACCTCCAATTAGTATCGCAAGCTGTAGTGAGCGAAGTGAGCAATTTTGTGGGTTTGTTGTTGTCTTTTCTTTTGTCAGAGGTAAGGTAAACTCGTCACCACCAAAAATGCGGTGACATCATTGAATAGGTATTGAAATAATCTTTAATCTCATATTAAAAAAATATAAGTATTATTTTAAATAAAAAAAAAATTTTTTTTTAAAAAATGCTATTTCATTGCACCCGAGTATATTTTACTCAATAGAGCATCATGGTCAATTTTGTGATTTTACATTTTTGGTAAATTTTACAGGGGAACCAAAGTCCAGCTCTTCAGATCAAGTAAAAAAAGAAAAACAAGAAGAAGTAGAAGAAACGCCAGAACCTATTGAAGAGAAGAAACCGAAAGAATCTCACAAAAGCAAACAGGGTAAAGGCAAGAAGAAACACAAGGGTCACCACCGGCATGGAAAACATTCCAAGAATCACAAAAAAAACTCACACAAATCTGATCATGATTCTAAAAATAGGCACAAAAAACAAAAGCACGCAAAAAATAAAGACCGAGAAGGAAAAAAGTCAAAGAAAAAGAGAAGCAAGCATCATGAACCTGAGCCAGTTGAAGTTATTAAGCGGACTGAGTCACAAGAGTCTTTGGAAAGTTCTTACAGAAGTCGTAGCGCGAGTCCCTTGCCCTCGATTCGCACCCCGACGCCTTCTCCGACCGAACTTGACCAGCAGGAGCATCAGGAGCAGCAGGAGCAGCATGAACAGTCTGATCAACTATCTGACCCAGATTTCTGCAAGGACAAATATGATAAAATTAAAGAAAGGAGGCGTAATGCAGCTAAGGACGCGTGGGAATCTCTTTTTGATCAAAAGCAAAAAACAGTAGATAAACAGAAACAAAATTTGCGTATTCCCGAGAAAGACAAAAATCAAAAGTTAAGAGAGACTATCGAGAAACTTAAGGCCAAAAATGCAAAATACAAGGCCAGTTCCTTATTCAACAGTCTGTTTACACCGAGCCAGGGAAATAGTGTTAAAAGTTCAGACTCAAATACCAAAGAATCTAAAGACTCTGTCAAAGAAGATGATGACCCTGATTTTTCAGATGAAGATGAGATTGTAAAAGAAAAAGCAAATAAAAAAGGTGGAAAGAAAAACACTGCGAGAAATGAATCTGCTTCTAAAGCTTTGGAGCAAGCTGTCAAAGATATTAGCAAGTGGTTGGACGATGCTCCAAAAGGGTCTGCGGCAAGTTCGCCGTCTGAGAGTCCAGCACAAACTATCTCTACTGAAGATCACGATAACAGTCGTCTAGATGATGATTTGTCGCAAGGAGAAAAGCCTTTGCAAACCAAAAAGGAAGTAACCCGTAAAAGACCTTCTTCACGGGAACCAAAATTAGTGAAGAGAAGAGAAATACAAAGGACTATCGATAGATTGCAACCAGGCAAAAGTAAGGGTAATCTCTTGACTAACTTGACCAATAAAAATTCGGAGAAGCTCGAAGAGACTACCCCAACTGGCCCGCCTAATAAATCACGCGAAATAGTCAGAACTGATGAATCCAGCCCAAAACTTAGCCTCGGCTCAGTACTTCCGGCGGTAGAGTTTACGCTTGGCAGTGATCATAATTTTACCAACGACGAAGATAAAATGAACGAGACGAAAGACGCGGTTAAAGTAATAGAGACGGATAAATCTATCACTGAAGAGGTGAAAATTGAAACAAAAAGTGAGGAAAAACAATCGTCTCCGACTAAAAAGGATGCAGAGGTTGAGACTGATGCAACGCTTTTGCCAAAGCCATGTCAGGAAAAGGCTACGCCGAATCTGAGCGCGTGGTTTAAGGCTTTCGGTGCTCCGAAAAATCCTAGCTCAATTGTAACAGCAAAAAAGAAAACCGAAGATCAAGAATCGGAAGAGAAGCCGTCAGATAATGCGACCAAGGATAATAAATCAAACAATGCTAAAAATACCACAAAGTTTGACTCTCAGAACGGAACGAGAACGGAACCAGAAGCATCGAATCCTGAAGGTAGCGAGAGTCCTCTCCCAAGTGTCACAACCACTCCGATGCAGCGACGAACCAGTACCGGCAGCTCAGTATCAGAACGATCTTCATTCAGCCAAGATCTCGATTCCCCCCGGCATCAAATGTCGCACACTTCGCCTCTACTGCGATCCCCTGCTTCTCCAAGAGCTGATGATTTTCAGAAGATTACCTATCCTATTATAAACGGCACCGTGAGAGCTGGCTTCTATCAAGATACTACGTCCCTCAAAAGCAGCCCAGAGAAGAGTTGCAGTCCACGTGAAATGCCCCAATCGCCTTACTCGCCGTACTCGCAACACGTGTACACCCAACCGGCGAACAGCGCCACCGGCTCGGCGGCTCCGAACTATTTCGTTGATCACAATAAGAGTCCGTTGCCTACTTATGGACAGAATGCGCCATTGTACTATGACGCATCTAAATCCCCGGTGGTCAGTAAGCCCGTTAGAGTGCATGATGATTACACGCCATTGGCCCCCGAATCATACAAACAAAATCATTACAACGCTCCGTTTTCACCGACGACCACACCGTATTCGCACGCTCATAACAGCAACTATTCGCAACCTCAAGTATCTCCGCGCCCAGAATCGACGATGCCGAGCCAAGTGGCAACAACCTCTGCACCAATGATTCCCGATTCCAAAGCTACTCATTTCCCGGTTAAGAAAAGAATTTACAATGACCCTGAAGAAATAACCAAAAAAGCTTCAGAACCAAAGGAAATGACGTCTGTACCGCCTAAAAGCGAATACCAAAAAATACCACAATCTGCACATCAAATGCCTACAATGTCCACTGCATCTGTCGATGATATAGCGTTGGCCTTATGTGAGAAATCAGAAATGGCCAAACTAAATAGCTTACGGGAAAAAAATACCGTAGAGTATGTGGAGCGTCACGTCGCCGAGGCCAGAGGCGACACTTTCGAAACAAATGCTGTTGCTCAGGAAAATAAGAAAGACACGAGCAATGCCGACCATAGCAGACCAATTGGCGTGATAAATAAAGATAACATCGATATGGTCAATATGGGATACATGAACCCGGACAACGATAAACGAACTAGTAATGAGACACATGAATTGGGCTTTGCGAAACCAAACACAATTCCTCAACAGAAGATATACGACGTGGACGCCATCGCTATAAATCTTGGAATGAACAATCACCAAGTACAGAAAACTTTACCAAAATCCAGTATTAGTTCTAGTAATATGACGCCGGCGCATTCTCACGACAGACAACACTGCGAGATGAACATTAACCAGAACATAGCCCACGCGCATCACAATCAGTACGATGCCGCCACTTTCTCGCTCAATGACATCGAATTGGCGAACAAGAAGCTGTACGCGGCGTCCCCCACCGCCGCAATCGACTACGGCAATTGGAAAGTCACGAAACCAATCCGGAAAGCCGACATGATGCCACCGGACTATTCCGCCACGTACGCCGCGGGCAGCGAGGAAAGGCTGAGAACTGAGGTGAACGTGACCAACTCGGCTGCGATCAATTACAACAAGAACCTGCAGCAGCAGCAGCAGTACAACGCGCACAACAACGTACCGAGGGCGAGCCTGCAGAGATCGCAAGACCTGCAGCCGGGGCCTTCGGCCGAATTGAGAATACCGAATCCACGTGGGATGCTCAAAAACGAACACATAAACGTACCGCCGGCACACAGCGATACTGCCAAAAATGTAGATTCTCTCGGCAAATCACAAAAATCCGAGAAAATTGTACAAAGTCATCCACTCGCGTCGGCGATTCCATACAAACCTCCATACAGCACGACACATTCTACGATCTCTCTGGATACTCTGAGGAGCATACCTAACATTCCGCAAATGCTGGAGCGTTATACCAACGATGAAAGATATTTAACGAGTTTCGCAACTACCACTGCGCCCCTGTATCATGACAAATCTTTCCAAATGTTTAACAAAGGCATGGCGTCGGACGCGATGCCCATCAGCACGTCGGCAAGCGTATACTCACAGTCCTCCACACCGATAAGCAAAGAGAGTGTTATTTATAAAACATCCTCGAATGTTGCCAGCGCTCAAGTGGACACGAAACCAAAGGCCCGGCGCAAAAGGGCCTCGGAAAGTAAATCGTCATCCATTGTCGGCAGTCAATCCTATCACGCCGCAACGTGCAACGCCGATGTGCGGAATACTGTGAAAGCGAACATGATGCCGGCGAGCGCGTTCAACTTCGGCACCGGCGCGAACATGGCGCTCGGCGGCGCGCTGTACGGGGAGAACGGCGCGTTCTCGATAGAAGATTTGCGCAACAGCACGAACCAACTGATGGCGGCGAACTACATGGCAGCGGCTGTGGCGCACCAGCAAAGAAATACAGCGGAAGCTAACGCCGAGAAGCTTGTTAAGCCTGCACATCAGAACTCAAGTCATAACAGTGGATCGTTCCCTTTCATAGGGCACGGGCAGGTGCGCGCGGGCTACCCGTTCGTGGGCGCGGAGACGTCGTCGCCACTGTACCAGCAGTACCTGCAGCGGAACCAGGAGGAGCTGCTGCGGCACCAGGAGGAGCTGCTGAGGCAGACGGGCGCGCAGATCATGAGCCTCTACTCGCCCGGTTACCCGGGCGCGCTCGGCGTCCGCCAGCCGCCCTACGACTCCATCAACCGACACACCTGGCTCTGAACCGAACCGCCCGCGAGCGGATCGCAATTATTTATATTGTACTCGTAAATAAATGTGGCAATTGTTATAGGAAATTGTAATTTATATTGTTTGTAGATTAAAATTTTGTGAAGATATTTTATGGATATTCCTTATTCGCGTTATCGCTTACGATCATGACAATTATATTAGCCGATTTTGGTATATGTATATTGGCCCTGCATTGTTGTTGATGTTAACCAGCGACATAATCATTTAGACCTCCGGACATTTTGTGTTAACAGATTAAAAAAAAATAGAATGTCGTGATCAAAAAATATTCCCATGTCTTTGTATTGTCAAGTGTCTATGCCTAGCTTAGAGCTCTGTATGAGCTTTTCTGTGCATTGTCATTAGTTTAGCAAGGTAACATGAACGAAGCAGAACCCGCGCCGCAATGTATTGGCTTATTGAAAAAATACCAGCGTCATCATCTAACGAATCGAATATTGAAGAACAATAACACGACTGCGTGCAATGCTGATCCCCTGTCTTTTTTGATCCGCAAAATACAGATTTAAATATGTTTACGTGTGTAACTCCAACCGACGAAGAGGAATCTGACGACCTACCAGTTTTGTTGTTTCACGTTGTTAAATATATTTGGCAACATTCATTATTTGTATATCCTGCATTAATCCGATAGTAATAAATAAAATGAAGGGGTAGCGGATATTTTTTCAATAGCGCTGGATACATAAATTTCTTACAAACAAAAACTTATTTTACTTGGATTAACACTAGACGTTTAATGCGTACAGCTTTTATTTCCTAAATGAACACAGCTTTTGGAGGTCACATAATTGTATCGTTATCTGATAATTTTACATTTTATGTTACAATATAGTAGTTTAGATTGTTATGTAAATACTTTTCTATTTTGGTTACGTACAACTTTTTGTTAGGATATATACTTCCGTTAGGTAAGACTTAATTTTAAATGTAACTCTTCAAAATATACAATTAAGCAGTTCATATAAAATTATTACATTTTCTTCTTGTGTAAAAATGAAAATAAAGATTTTCAAAATAAATAATTCACGCCTCTTTAATTATATAATACGTGCGATAATCCATAGTCATGATAAGTATTTTGCATAACTTAACTTTTGACTTGTTTTTTGACTACCGTATGTCATTGAAAGTCGCAATTGTGGCGGCAAACACGAGCTTTATTTTTTATGTACCGACCATATTTCTGTTCAATCAAATATTGATACAAGTTTTTTTTATTAAGTAAGAGAATAAAAAGGAGAGGAGTGGAAGTCTGCAAGTGTGGGACCAACGGACCTAGTAGACGGAGTTCCGCGTGCTTGGGGCTGCGCACACTTCAATCATGTTTTTAGTCGCTGCGCCAATTGTGCTATTTTACATTGTAAAAACTATAGTCGGGCTAACAATTTATCGATGCGATGCGACTTCTCCTGGTTTTTCTGTTCTATGTGTCCTGAGAAGGACCTGCGCAGTGGGACGCAGTTAACAGAGCCCTGAACTAGTTATTTTCTTTAAATTTTATTTTTTTTTTTTTTATAGAAGAAGGGGGCAAACGAGCGTGCGGCTCACCTGATGGTAAGTGATCACCGACGCCCACGAACATCCACAACACCAGAGGAGCTACAGATGCGCTGCCGGCCTTTAAGGAAGGAATAAGCTCTTTTCTTGAAGGTCCCTAAGTCGTAACTATTCGGAAATACTGCTGGCGACAGCTGATTCCACAAAGTCGAAGTGCGTGGCAGAAAACTTCGATTAAAACGCACTGTGGTAGAATGCCAACCATCTAGGTGGTATCGATGGAACTTCGAATTCAGTCGCGATATACGATGGTGAAACTCAGCAGCTGGGATCAATCCGAACAGTTCCTCAGAACATTCCCCGTGGAAAATTTTGTAAAAAATGCAAAGAGAAGCAACATCTCTTCGCAAGGCCAAAGGATCAAGCCGATCAGAGAGAGCTTGGTCGCCGACAATTCGAGCCGCTCGACGTTGGATGCGGTCAAATGGAAGGAGTTGGTACTGGGGTGCCCCTGCCCAGAGATGAGAACAGTATTCCATGTGGGGCCGAACTTGCGCCTTATAAAGTTGCAAACGGTGGACCGGCATGAAATACTGTCCCGCTCTACAGAGCACACCAAGCTTTTGGAGGCCAATTTGGCCTTTCCCTCCAAGTGACCACGGAACTGAACGTCGCTCGATATGTCAACGCCAAGGATTCTGATACTGGCTGAGGCAATAAGGGGAATGTTCTCAAAAAGAGGAGAAACAACAAAGGGATTCTTTTTAGCGGTGAACGCGCAAACCTGTGTCTTTTTGGGGTTGAATAGGACCAAATTACGTCGACCCCAATCCGAGACTTTGAATAACAAGGTCTCGACTTCAGACACAAGTTTGTTCCGGCACTCGTCGACGTGTTCCCGAGAAATATTCGCACGGCCTGTATATAGGGCATCACCCGTGCTGTCGTCTGCATAGCAATGAGTGCTACTGATTTGTAGCATGTCGTTGATATGCAGAAGGAACAGAGTGGGAGATAGCACACAGCCTTGTGGAACACCAGCATTCACGGGTTTGGGGTCCGAGCATGCACCGTCGAAAACAACCTTGATGCTCCGATCCGTGAGGAAGCTGGTGACCCAGTTGCACAATCTCTCAGGAACCCCGTAAGATGAAAGCTTTGAAAGAAGCGCTTTATGCCAAACCCTATCAAATGCTTTCGCTACGTCCAGACTAACCGCCAAAGCCTCCCCCTTAGACTCAACTGCTTCTGCCCATCGGTGAGTCAGGTAAACTAGAAGATCACCAGCTGATCGTCCGCGACGGAAACCGTACTGTCGGTCACTGATCAGCTGGTGTTCCTCCAGGTACCTCAGGAGCTGGGTGTTGATCAGTGACTCCATTATTTTAGATAACAAGGGGGTGATGGCAATAGGCCTGTAGTTGGACGGATCAGAGCGGTCGCCTTTTTCGGTATTGGATGCACAAATGCTGTCTTCCAAGATTCCGGGACGACGCCTGAAGAGTAGGAGTGCCGGAAAAGACGCGTGAGAACCGGTGCCAACTCAGGGCACACATCCTCAGCACAATTGGAGGATTCCGTCCGGCCCACTCGACTTATGAATGTCCAGGAGCGGAGTGCCTTTCGCACTGAGCTCTGCAGAAACTGAATTTCCGGCATGGAGCACTTACACCACGGGATGGTAGGTGGAGAGTTTCCCCGGTCATCAAGAGTCGAGTTGGATGCAAAAAGAGAGCCCAAGAGATCGGCTTTCTCTTTTGCAGTATGGGCCAGCGAATCATCCTCCTTGTGTAGAGATGGGAGAGATGGCTGACAGAAATTCCCTGGACAGCCTTGGCGAGAGACCAGAATGCGCGGGATCCCGATGGGAGGCGAACTAGTCTCTCGCCAATTCTGCCAATGTGCTTTAACTTTGCCGCAGCGATAACTCTTTTGAAGGACCTGGAGGCAGAGTTGTACTCGTTTTAAGAGCACTGGTTTTGCATCCCGAGACGCCGATGCATCGGCCCAGGCCTGGTAGCACTTCCGCTTTCGGCGTGACGCTATTTTGCAGGTGCGACCAAACCAAGGCTGGGATTTACCTCCGACAGGCACTGCAGAGAACGGAATAAAAGTTCCATTCCTGAAGTACCACATCGGTGACAGAATCTGCAACGACGTTGGGATCATCCAGCGAGAAGCAAACCTGCCCCCATGGGTAGGAAGCAAAGAAAGACCGCATTCCATCCCAATCTGCCGACCTATAGTGCCACACACGGCGGAACCCCGCAGATCGCGTTCGGGATCGGCGCGCGATAAACACTACACTCCGGATCAGACAGTGGTCCGACGAGCCAAGAGGGCATCGACTGAGACCAAATATCCGTCCGGGTGTGAGGTCAGCAAAAGGTCCAACAGGAAGGTGTATGACCTTCCACGTCTGGGATCCGCGTCGGCGAGGTTACCAGTTGTGTCAGGCCATATGCTAATGCAAAGTCGTGAACAGATCTCCCCGCATGATCGGTTATGCGAGAACCGAGCCAATCGGTGTGGTGGGCATTAAAATCGCCGAGAATTACGATCTCTGCGGATGGGATCTGTTGTAGCACGGAATCTGTAGCCATTTGGATGTGGTCGATGAGTCGGTCAGTTACGGTATTACCGCTATGGGACCTGTAAAGGCACGCATAGACGCGCGGATGGTCGTCGCTGTCGATGCGCAGCCAAAGGGTAGAAAGGTCCAAACCTTCAAGACTACCGAGGCGTCGAGAACAGATATCATCTCTGACGTATACGCAAACTCCGGCACGGGGCACAAAGGAGTGTTCCAGTTTGTACCCCGGGTAATGGAGATAAGAGGTATCAGCCGGAGACGATATCTGAGTCTCTGTAAGAAAAAGCAAGGCCGGCTTCGCCGTTTCAAGATGGTAATGAACGGCGCTAAGGTTCGAGTGGAGTCCCCTGATATTGCAGAAATCCACGGCGAGCGCGGTAGGGGATGCCATAGTTTCTTTGCTGCGTTTGCCTCGAGTAGGAAAGAAAGAGAGCGGAATATTGCCCCAGAATACGCGGGGCAGACTGAGCATCCACGATTAGGTAGCGTAGGAAAGCCTGAACGTGGATGCTCAGTGAGGGATTCTCCAGAACCGTAGGTACTGGTACCCTCCTGGGGTAGCTCAAAATTATATACCGCTACCATATTTGGGGAGGGGGGAGGGGGGAGAGGGCCTCCGGTTACCTCACTCACCGCACGAAACGCAGAAGCACAAGATGCCTCTACTTCACGCCGGTATTCTGCGAGGCCGTGGTACTTATCCGGACGAGCCGGCCCATTCCTGCGACAGCAAAAGCCGCCGCTTGGCTCTACCACGATAAATGGAGTGAGACGTCTGGGATTACCGCACTCTTAGGTAACTAACTTTAGTTTCTTATTTGGTAAGAAAGAGTTCCGAGTCTATGTCGCCATAAGGCTGTATTCCTCGACTGCCCAGTAGCGCTCTCCCGGCGGATCGCTGCTGGTTCAATACCTAGCGTAGATAGTTTTTATATAACGTAATAACATAAAAAAAAGCTTTAATAATTCTTAAAATTATAAAACTTAAAGGATAGGATGCATAACAAATAAAATTATAGTTAATTTCATTGATACAGTATTTCTGTGCTTTTTATTGCCGCTGCAGACGGTCCGGTACAATTTAAATACATATTATGCATAGATGATTTTTGATATCTTCTAAAACCAATAATTATAAAAGAGAAAAAACAATAGTAGTATTAAAAAGCAAAGTAATAAGACTAACTACTCCTCCATTGTTGGATAATGATTCTTACGCAATATTTTGAAAGTACTGTACGTATATTAATTGGCAACGCGTGAAGCGCAAAGCGACGGATGACGTCTCCCGACTCTCTAACCGAACAACGGACAGAGAAACTCAATTGTAGACTCGCTAAAACAATAAATTGAACGAACGACCACAGAAGAAACTTACATTTACGAAAAACAAAAAAATATTTTCATTTTAAATGTGTAGTGTTCGCGTAAATACAAGAAATTTTTATTAAAAGTATGTCTGATGGAATTATTATTAAAAAATAGAAACAAAATTTCCCGATTCGCTTATTTATTTAAACTTTATTTGCACTTAAATGAGCAAAAAGGGGGCCTTAATACCATTCCCAACCAGTCTATCATTAGGTTGAGTAGAGAAAATGTGAAAGGGTGCAAAGTGCAGAGGAGATAACTTTAAAATAAATATCATTTCATATAAACTCGGCGTCAAAAAAATCGCACCTTTTGAAATTTTGACTTCAAGCTAATAATACTCTTAACTTATTTATTGTACCCTACCAAAATTAATATCATTTGAAAGCACAATTAAAACACTTTAAAAACGCGTATCGTTCTTTTCTGTAAAAACAATAATCACGAAACGTTAGAAAAAAAGTGCTGAAAAGCTCATTAGAGGACTCACTACTTGTGCCACCTTGGACACGAATAAAAGGAGGGGGGGTTAAAATTATTTATGGGTCATTAGCTATCCAGACATCACAGAAGTCACACCTGAACAGCTCCAGTAAGAAAAAAACCCTGAAAAATGGATACTACGGCAGAAGAAGCAGCTCAAGTGGTAGCACTACTGCAATCAGGACTACGCCAAGTTGATATTGCTCGACAACTCAACATAAGCCGTTTCCGGGTGAAACGAGTATCCCAGCGGTTCCAGGAGACTACATCAGGAAGCATGGATCCGGAAGACGACGTTGCACTTCCGACAGAGACGTCCGCTATAATTTTTACCCCCCCCCCCCCCTTTTATTCGTGTCCAAGGTGGCACAAGTAGTGAGTCCTCTAATGCGCTTTTCAGCACTTTTTTTTAAAGACCCTAACGTTTCGTGATTATTGTTTTTACAGAAAAGAACGATACGCGTTTTTAAAGTGTTTTAATTGTGCTTTCAAATGATATTAATTTTGGTAGGGTACAATAAATAAGTTAAGAGTATTATTAGCTTGAAGTCAAAATTTCAAAAGGTGCGATTTTTTTGACGCCGAGTGTATATTCTCAAATAATATACGTATTTATTTATTTATAACTATGACATCTGGAGGTCTAACACCTCAGTCCCCCCGTGACCACGGCTGCTGTAAAGCAATCGTAACGTCGGGAATATAAAAACATAATTAAACGCGATAAAATCCGTAAATAATAGTTTCATTTCAAATATTCTTTACTGTCGACCTTAATTTAAAGGTTACAATATGTGGACTTAATGCCAAATGACATTCTCTACCAGGCAACCCTTGTCATGGTGAAAAATAGTTAGCAGGTGCAAAACAGAGAATAAAAATATAATAATAGATAGACAATATATTATTAATGTACATATAAACACGAAATAATTAAATAAGATATAAATGTTTATAATATTAAATACAGAAATAAGTATATAAATACATCAAAAGGTAAAATAGACAAATATATAATAAAAATCGAGAATAGGTAACAAAATTGTCAAAAACCATTAGGTATTCACGAACTTGTCTCTTAAATTAATTCCTATTTGGAGCTGCTATGATCATATCGGGCCGGGCGTTCCAGCCTCATTTCAACATTATAAATGACTTTTAATAGATATTAAATCTAAAAAGTAAAATCAAGACTATTATCCATTTATAACACTGATTGTTACATTGAAAAAAAAATATCGTAATGATGTAAAGTTCTCTTTAGATAATAATTAATTAATATTTCTATTTATATGTTTCTCCTTCCGAGATCCGGTTGGCCACCCAACGGGTTATGTCGGACTCCCGGCCAACAACGGGTATGCCTAAAGGATTTTCCCTTCACCTCAAAAAAAAAAGCTCCAGACCGAGTCTCCAAGTCAGTTCATCCATGCCTCGTTCAAATGTACAGTATTCTTATAATTAATAGAATATATTTTGTTTTCATTTCATTCTCCCCCACAAAATTGCCACAAAGCTCGGTTCTGAGCCACCTGCAACCACCGACATTCCGCAACACTGCGTAGATCGTCACTTCATCTTGTGGGTGGTCTTCCTACACTGCGTTTGCCAGTACGTGGCTACCACTCGAGAACCTTTTTTCCCGAACGGTTGTCAGTTCTGCTGCGGATACCATCATTGCATACTCTGTCGCGTACAGAAACACCAAGCATAATAATTTGTCCCAGGTTAACGTACACGTCGACAACTTCGAATCTATTGTTCCCAACAACAACCGGTATTGGTGTGACATGGACGTTAGAGATGATCTTCGTCACGCGGATATTCATCAAGACCAACCAGTTAGGAGTACACGATTGAGTTTGATTTGATTGAGCATAGTGCTAAGCACCTCCGGCGACCATGCCATGCAACTATATGTCGTCGACAAATCGAAGTTGTGTGATGTATTTTATTGCACGATGCGCCATGGATACCGTACCGTACCGAAACCTTTCCAGTTCAGCTGCTTGAAAACATCTTCCAAAGCAGCGGTGAAGAATTTCGGGGATAAGACATCACCCTGTCTAACACCTTTCTGCAGTTGGATTGGTTTCGTACTCTGGTTCTGTACTCGGATAGACATTGTAAAAACACCTCAGCACTTCGATATACCGAGAGTCTATCTGGCGCCGCTGGAGAGATTTTTTTTTTATGGGAAAGGCGGCAAACGAGCAACCGGTTCACCTGATGGTAAGTGATTACCGCCGCACACGTACATCTGCAACACCAGAGGTGCTGCATGTGCGTTGCCGGCCTTTAGGGGTATTTGGGAGACGGAAGGGAGGATGAGGAGGGGGATGGGGAAGGTCTCAGGATACCTCACCGAACGAAACGCAGAAGCATAAGATGCCTCTACTTCACGCCGGTATTCTGCGAGGCCGTGGTACCAACCTGGTCGTGCTGACCCATTAAAGCAACAGCAAAAGCCGCTGCTTGCCTCTACCACTTTTGAAAAGACAGTAGCACCGCCCAAATTTTGACTTAATCAAAGGTTTTCTCATAGTCCACATATAGACATAATGACAAATTGTACTCCTCGGTCTTCTGTACAATCTGGCGAATAGTATGGTTGTTGTCTATGGTCATACAGCCTTTTCGGAATCTGACTTGTTCTGGAGGCTGGAGGTCATAAAGTCAGTTTACTAGAGGATTTGTTATGACTTTTGAAAACACCACGCAGACGCGGCTTAGAAGCGATATCGTTCTATAATTCTTCAATAGACTTATCCCCTTTTCTGATGAATAGGACAACCACGCTTGAATTCCACGCTTTTGGCGTAACACCCCCATGAATGTCGGAATTAAACAGTTTTCCACCTGCTTTCAGAAGCTCGGCTTTAATTCCGTCCACACCCGGTGCCTTGCTGTTTAAGAGCCATCCTAATCTAGCTCAGACTGACGTCTGAGCTTATATTATTCCGATGAGGACTACTGTCAGACAATCTTCGCTCTTGGGTTACTCATCAGTGTGTAGTTTTAACGACGTTGTGTACAGCGGTCTGTAAAATCTTTCGATCTCACTCAAAATTTCTGCAACAGCGGAAATTACTACGCCGCTTTCGGTTTTCAAAATGGTCAGTTGGCTCTTTCCGATAGACAGATTTCTGGCGAAGACATGGGAGCCTTTTGTCTGGCTCTATCACATTTTCAATACAGCTGTATGGAATTTGAATATTTATTTTTTTATTTATTTAATCTTTATGCACTAGTTCGTACATATGGCGGACTTAATGCCTAGAGGCATTCTCTCCCAGTCAACCATTAGGCTAAGCAGATATATATACATAATAGAGGCGATACTGCTAAGAGAAAAAAAACAATAAAAGGATATAAATATCAAAATATATACTTACAATAGATACATACATACATACATAGATATATAAATATCATATATACAAATATACCATATATACATAGAATAATATACATGTCAGGACAAACAACTGAAGCGGCACAATAACAAACAGCAGCACTAGTACAGACTTGCAACATTTCTGTAATGTTTGCGGATGTTATTTTTAAAGGCAAACTTATTAGGAGCTTTTTTAATGTCAAGAGGGATTTCGTTCCAGAGCCTTATAACCGTAAAAGCGAATGACTTAGATAAATACCCAGTACGGTGTAAAGGCGTCAGCAACTTGAGACTACCCGAAGAGCGGAGAAAACAGTTATGAGAATCACCCAGGTATTGAAACTTAGATTTCAAATACTCAGGAACACAAGGATCGTTTAGAATTGTGAAAAGGGTGCAAAGTGTTCTAACATCTCTGCGCTGACGAATTGGCAGCCAATTGAGCTGTTCACGAAAGGAAGACACGTGGTCGTACTTGCGGAGACCATAAATGTATCTGATGCAATTGTTAAGAAGACGATCCAGTGTGTTAAGATGTTGTTGAGATTGGTCTGTGCAACACACATCGGCGTAGTCAATAAATATAGAATATGTCTTGCATCATACATTTGGAGATCTGTCTATTCAATTGCCGATATGACGCATCAGTTGTAGACTGCAGATTCATCTCACGCTCGGCTTTCGTGAGTGGTCGGAACTTTTGAGGCTTGTTCGTGTGACGGGTCCCGCAAAGCTTAGCTCCTTTCGCTTGGACAGTTTCCCACTAGCCTGTTATTCGTATCGTCCACTGTAACGCAATGTACTCCCCTTCATGCACTCTTCAGACTTCAGAGAACCCTATAATACTCCAGTGTAACTTACTTCTTTCAGTTGCAGGATTTTCTCGATGGCCCGCAATGTGCGTGCGGTATATGTCGCCAGGTCCAGTCGTTTAGGTTGACAACTAGAATCCAGTCGGAGACTCTTCGCACCTCTACCCCGTCGTTGCCGTGGCTGCCACCATAGGCGGTACTAGTAAGGCTGCCGGGGACTATTGCTTTTTACCTCTCATCATAGAGTTGCCTCGCCTGGCAAGCGGGTTGGCAACCGCAGTTATTTTTATGGCCTTATGCAGGAAGATGCTGCTGCCCATGCCCTATTATAAGTATTTCCCTCTGTCAACTTTTGCTATACCCACGGGACGAAACAGGATGACACATTCTCTTATACCGCAACAACCACAAAAATTTTATTGAAAATCGTTTTTTTTTAAAATAGACTAATCTATCTAGCTAACTACATTTGTCTAGGCGCTATTTCTCCTCCAGGAGAACAGAATCAGAATGAACATAGATGCTAATGTCAACTGAAAAAGCCATATACTATCTAGGTTTAAATAATATGCCCTTGCACATTTAAAAAAAACTATGGACGCAACAACTGCGCCACGCTATCACGCCTACAGTAACATTTGGCTTAGCTACGCTATAATGCTATGGGGAAGAGAAACTGATGCTCAGAAATTATTAATTGACACCTGACAGTATATAATATAGAACAAATAAAAATAAGAACACTGGGTAATAAAAATTGAACAATAATGAGTTACAAGCCATATTTTATTTAATTAAAAATATTAACCTCGATCTCCCATTTAATCTAGATATTTGTAAATTCATCAAGAAAAATTTGTTCCTTATTCCACAAGCAAAAGATACTAGTACATCTAACTGAAAACAAAAATATATTGATTTTATCATACTCTTAGGTCTTAAGGAAAAGATCAGTTGAATAAAACATATACCTAATAAAATCCTTAAATATATATTAGAATATCTATTGCCCGCAATTACGTCCGCGTGTAATGTACGTAGAGTACAAAGAATGTAACAAAAGCTGAAAATCGCTTCAAAGTCTGACAGACAAAAAGTCAGACAATTGAAAACAACATTTCAAAACAATTTTTTTTCAGTTCAAACTTAGGTTATATATCTTATCCCAAAAGGATTTATTTTAAATATCTTGAACAGAAATCTTTTTTACAACTTTATGATAATAAGTAAAGTAGTAGATATAAGATAAAAGAATATTATTCACCAAAAAATTAAAACCTATTTAATATACAAATGTTTCTTGATACTCTGCCACAATATTTTGATGAGAAATAAAATAACTTAGACCTAAACAGAAGGTAATCACTGGGTTTAGGGAGGAAAGTAGGTTAGGACATCTCAAAATTAAAAACAATGCAATCAAAACTTAATGTAGCTATGAATTGATAAATTCCTACTTTGATATCTATTTATAGTCTTTGTAATTCTTTTATTTTTTTTTGTTATGTGTGTAATATAGTAAGAGAATATCATTTGTAGTGCCCTATAACAGGGATTCATGATGTGTCATGTACTGACATAATAATATTATTACTTAATTACTAATGGTTGCAAAAAGAATTTGGTTTCACATTTTATAGAACTTACTATTATTAAGGAAATATGTCAATATTAATCTTCGCTAGAGCCTGCAGTATGTCATTTACTAAAAAGGACAGCTAGGATTCTAAAGATTTGCCACATTCAGGCAGACAGATTTAGACATTATACACCTAAGTGGCCAGGGCTCTCTATTTAATTTCATACTATGCAAGTGGGTTAGATCTACAGTGCCAGCACCACTGAAATTATGAATAGCAATTTTTAGTGCTGAACTTATCACATACTTACTAGTGAAATAAATATGGCAAGGAAACCTGCAGGTTGAGAAATATTATCAGACCATCTCTCAGATGCCACTAGATTCTAATAGGTTCCGTAAGTTAAATTATCAAGGATGTTTTAATATAATGTGGCAGATTCTTGTATGCACCCAGTACATGATTAAATGTTGTCAATACTTATTGTATGGTATATATAACTTCATATTGAAAAACAGTGAGAGAGATAATACATTTTTAATAAGTTTTACAAACAATTAGTAGCAATTACTGCACAATTAAGGGCCAAGCACAGAAAAACAGTATGAGGAGCAGACTCTGTAAAAAAATATTAACCAAATTTGTGTATTTGTACTCCAGCCTTTAACCACTGTTTACTATATATATGTTACAGTGAGTACACAAATTAGCGACCTGTTAATCAATATATTTGTTATTGACATAATGTCAAAGTGGTCCGGTACAATAAAGCAATTCATTGCGGCCAGGACATAATACAAAAAAAATTAGGTTACAACTAATTAGCTTTAGCCTCACTCTGCTCCTTTCGTTGCTGAACCATTTCTCGAATATTGTCTTCGCTTTCTTTTAAATTTTTTTCTAAATATTCTTTATTATTTTCTAAGTCCGTAGTACGCTTGGTTAATTGCGACACGCGATTTTTGAGATTACTCTTTACCTCATTTAAGTCGGTGAGGAGGAACATTCTTCCTATGGATTCGTAAGTTTTTGTCACAGGTGGTAGTGTACTTATTTCGCGCTGAGTAACGTCTACATGCTGCAAGACTCGTTTCAATATGCCGATCTGAGAATCAATAACTTGAATTTTCTTACTTGTCTCAACCATTTTTATTTGTAATTCTGTAAAAGCTTTTTTTAATTCCAAATCTACAGGTTTCGCCATATTTATTGTTTTAAAGACACAGGTTATTCTTTATTTTTCATAGATATATTCCAAGCCTCGACCAGCCAGCGTGACCACCACAGAATACTATTAGACGTCACTGAAGCTGCTCGTTATTTTACACAGCAGCTAAATAAAGCAGTAATAGAATATAGCATAAGCCGCCTGCTCTTTATATTTACCAGAGTCTACTAACTGCACTATAGTTATTTTATTTGTTCATGCGCTATTTCGACTACTTATAACACCATCTATAATGAACTTTTGAAATTCTATTGAGTGTCACGAATCTATCTTGTCTCTAAGATAAGTGATGTCATTGTTTCACGGTAACACTTATTTCAAACTTCATAATTTTGAAATAAGGGCGAAAATCAAGAGTTCACTTAACGAAAATTTTTTAGCTTATTGTAGGTGTAACATATTATCATACATTAATATGGATATGGCAATGTAATCCGGGGTTTAAACATTTAGCCAAATCCTACCAATATCACCTACAGACTAGCGATGGGGGATTATTACTAAATTAATCGACAATAATAATTAAACATACTAGATTGTCGATTCGCTCGTCTTCACGAGAAACATATAGACCATTCGGATACAAATAGACCAATTAAGGAAAATCGACGACGCGGATTGTGTTTGGGAAATGCGTAGGCTGCGTGTGTTATCTAGGACGTTCGATTGCTAGTAATAGTGATATTTAACCAGATTTTTAATCGTGGTAGAGCCAAACATTTTTGCTGCTGGTCCAATGGGCCGGCTCGACCGGATTGGTATCACGGCCTCGCAGAATACCGACGTGAAGTAGAGGCACCTTGTTCTTCTGCGTTTCGTTCGGTGAGTGAGGTAACCGGAGGCCCTCTCCTCCTCCTCATCCCCTTCCTGATCCTACCTCCCATCTCCCAAATACCCTTAAAGGCCGGCAATGCACCAGTAGCCCCTCTGGTGTTGCAGAAGTACGTGGGCGAAGATAATAACTTACCATCAGGAGAACAAGTTGCTCGTTTGCCGCCTTTCCAATAAATAAAAAAAAAAAATTTGAAAGTTCAGTATACGCGTACTGATAAAATATTTTTAAACTAAATTCTGCAATTTTCGTAATTAGAACGATCAGTTTTATCTATCGACCTCTAACTATATTCCCCTTTAATATAGTTCAGGAGAACCATGGCTTCCACATGCATCATGTGTTGTGAACTGGCGTTCTTTGTGTTTAGCCCGGTTCTGCAAACCCTGCATTAGTTTTTTTTATTATTCTTATGTTTTCTTAAGTATTTATAATATTTATTATATTACATAGTATGTATAAAATATAACAAAGGAGGAGGACACCTACGGAGTTTCTTTCACCTGTTGCTTCTCCTTCAAAAGAACTGCATTACGAAACGGGGGGAGATTGAAAAAAATACTTTTATTAAAAACAAATTGTAGTAACTATTAATAAAGTTAAAGTATGGTAAATAATAAGTGTTAAATAATAAAGTAAAAAATTTAACTTTTTTTAGATTATTTAACGACTCCGAGTTTAAGTTAGACTTACTACAAAGTAGGTACGAAAATAATCAACGCCTCGAGAGCTTCTTCAGTGCCTTAGCTGATACCTATACCGCAGTCTCTACTTAAACACCCCAGTCGGTAGAGTCCTGTAATGTAATTAAGTTACGTGTGAACTTTTACTTATTAAATAGCATTATAAAATTGATATAATTGTATTTACTTTCATTCATACATTTTCCAGCCACACCAACTATACCAACTTAGCTAAGAAACTTGTATTTGGAGTCCAGTTCTCCTGGTACTAGTACCTGCAGTCATGTATCGCAGACCGCACCCAAAGCCATTAGACAATAGCGCTTCATACATTTTTTTATACCTTTCTATCATTTTTTTATGAGAAAGAGGGGAAACGACAAGTTGATGCTACAACACCAGACGAGCCGCAGGTGCGTTACCGGCCTTTAAGGATATTTGTGGTAAGGGAGGGAAGATGGGGGGGGGATAGAATGGAGAAAGCCTTCGGATATAAATAAAATGAAATCCAAGAAAAGCAAGCCACTGCACAAGATAATGTGAGCTCACTCTGTGTAGATCGGACCAAAAATGTATAATTAGAAAGCTGACGGTAGCCGGGTTAACTATGACATCAGGACGACAAATACCTCGGTACCCCCGTGACCACGGATGTAAAATTAAACGCGCAAAGTCCGTAAATAATAGCTTCATTTCAAATGTAGTACAGTGATAATGTCTAAATGACTACCATTTCTTGATAGTTCATTTACAAAATAACTTTCAGGAAAACTGCGCGAAGTGGATTCATTACATAATACACAACACGCCCGTTTTATTAAATACATTTTCATGTTATTCTGCAATACTTCAATAAAGGAGTACACTAATATAATTTACTCCACATTAAACTCCACGACTGATATTAAGGTTTATTAAAAAATATAGATTTTTTATCTCGGATCACATAAACCGTTAACGGGTCAGAGTTTTGCACCGAGAAAGCCACGACCCCTATCGTTACCTCTAATCACACACTTGTCTCGTGTGCGACTCATATTTGGACGTGCGACGCAGATTTCACTACTACTCCAGCTGAGCGTGAAGCTATGCTCAAAAAACAACTGCGTTCGTGTTTGCATTTTCGGGGCCAAGGTGGGCGTGGCGGTTCTTATCAAATAAATTTTCTATGCATTTTAGAGGTTGTACGTACGCCGCATCTGTGAGTGTAGTACAAAGACCGTAATTCATTTTTTTGTAACGTGCCCATTGTTATTATTACAATACGTGCATTATTTCGTTTTTCAGTCTCCGGTCTAGAAGTCAGCGGACATATATTATATTGTATTTACATATGTACTATGTAATTAATCTGCCACAAGCAATATAATGTTGGGTTCATTTTTATTGCATAGCGCTATTATAATTATTATTACATAGTTAATTATTTAATTCATATATACTGAGGTTATTATCAATAATGCATGGGGTAATAAAAGTATAATTTAACATCAATTAAGAAAGACGTTGTTTTGACCACTGTTGAGAGTGTTCATGGTGGGAGAGGGGTGGGATTTCCAACGCAGTAGTTCGAACCGGTGTTTAAGAATTAATTGACTGCGGTCGTTATCGACGCTAGACGCGTTACTACGTTTTAGTCTTTTTATGTGTTTATTATTTTTGTTTTATATTACGTTCCGAAGATATTGAGATGAAGATGTTGAGTTTAAAGTGTGTAAAAGATTGTGTGTGGATCAATAAACTATAACTGGAACTTGTGTATTTGTCATTTGACTGACCATCCTAACAATAATAAGTTCTTTTTCCTTTTTCTCATTTCAAATTTAGAATGCGTTTCTATGATGTATTTTTTTTTTAAATATTATGTATGTTTTAAGTGCGCTTTTATGAAACATTAAAAACAAAAAACAAAATATTGAAAAAACACTTTTTTTGTTGGTCACTCTTCTAAAGTTTACTATTTGAGTTTTTTGTAATTAAGTAAAAAGCTTCCCCTCTCCGGCTTCAAGCAGCAGTTGAAAGTAAAGAATAGGAGAAGCGTTTCTACACTCTCAGTTAAATGCGTTATGCGCACGTTAATATTAATACGAATTTAAAAACAATTGTTATCAATGTAAATGGCAGTGGTACATCCGCCTAATATCATTTATAATTTTTAATAATTTGCCTGATTAGTTTTACTCAATTATAAACACTCCTTAATCTTTTATATTTATTGTTTAGTTTTAAATATAATATAATTTGAATATTGTCTATTTAAGGATTGTAATGATAATCTCTGTCAAGGGTATTTCCGTTAAAAAAAGGAAACAATATTAAATATTTTTTTAACAGGGTTCGTACATAATATTTTTTTTTACTAAAGTGAATTAAATATGGAGATAACATTCATTTATTTTAATTAAGCAATTTTTCATACCGGAAGTACCCTACTTATTTTTCATTAGTTGTGATTCGATTGCCGCATAGAGTCTCTATAAAAGCGCATTAACCTGTAGCAAATGGATCTTATCGAAAATCAGATCTCAACGCGTAAGGCGAAGCTCTGCGTGTTTGAAATAAATCTTTAAAAAAGTCTGAATATTTTATTGGTTGTAACACAATATTTGACTTGCTAATTATGGTCTTATCGCTGAATGTAAATTTTTCGCTGATGGTATATTTTCAACGGCGTAGGAAAGTTGACTGGAGGGAAATGAATCTCAGAACAGTGTTGTATAACGTTGAAAAGTTTGTTATTAATTTATATTGTAAAAAAGTAACTGTTTGGGTTCAAATCTTGTGGCTAAATTCTGCCAAAACTCTGTGAAGTGTAGAGTTTGCAAACGGCATCATCACTCTTTGCTGCATCCGAAAATTTCACCAAATAAAATTCCAGCAACGACCAACGTGTCGACGGAAAATAATGATGAAGTACGTGTCTCCACGGCTGCGATGCCCAATCAATCAATCGGTGTTGTTAGCAATGGCTTTAGTCAATGCAGAAGGTAAAACTGGAAGTATTTACACAGTAAGAGCGTTTATGGAGCAGGGATAGCAAGCTTCTTTTGTAACAGAAGTAGCAATTCCAATTATTAAAATGGAAGGAAGGTCCAATTATTAAAGTTAATGAAAATTCCAGAAGAAGTGTCAGATATCCGGTTTAAGTGGAAGTAAAGAATTAAAATCGAATTCAATAGTACGGTTAAAATTAAAGTCTCGGATAGAACCTGATATTGAAATTGAAGTTAAAGCTCACGTTTTAGCCTCAATTACATCTCTTATTCCCGGAAAGAAAATAAAAGAGTAGGAATGGTTAAATGGTAATCAAATAAAATTAGCAGATCCTTAATATTTCAGACCAAATAGAATCGAAATTTTATTAGGTGCTGAGGTTTACCGTCAAATATTGAGGGGAGAAATTTTAAAAGACCCTTCTGGACTCGTAATAGCTCAATCAACTTCATTGGGTTGGATTGTTTCAGGTTTGGTTTGTCCTTCCACGTCGTCGAAGGTGATGCCACTGAAACAGTAGCAAACAACATATAAAAAAAATCTGGGAAATTGAAAGGGAGCCTGCTTGCTAGTATAAAAAATAGTAGTAGGAAGATATTAAATAAAGAGATACTGTGGGAAGATATATAAAGTACCCGTATCGTAACGTGGGCGTTTTTGAATTTGCTTAAACCAAAAAATTAGCGACACTGTAATAAAATACTGACGCAAAAAGATATTGAAGAAAACTTAGAAATAGTTTTAAGGAAATATGAAAGAGAACAATTTGAAGAACAAATTAAAGAGAATAGTAACATTAGATAAAATAGAATAGTAACATTAGATAAAATAGAATAGTAAAATTAGTTCACTAAATCCATTCGTTGTTGATAAAAGGATTGTAGGAGTTGGTCGGAGACTTCAGCACTCTGTTAACTGAAGATAGAAAGCATCAAATTTTGATTCCCAAAAAAGGAGTGCTAACGAAATTGCTGATTGATGAAGCACATAAAATATCCATGTATGGCCACAACTGTTACATTAAAAATATTGGATTATAGGTGTTAAACAAATTATGAAATTGCATATCCGCAAATGCACAATATGTATAAAACATTCTGCTTCTTCTAGAAACCAGCTTATGGGAGAATTACCTGCCACGAGGGTGGTGATTTCAAGTCGGCCTTTTAGATGTAGCGGCATTGGCTGTCCCCGAACTTTCAACAAAACAATGGCAAAGGGTCTGGCCCATCGATCGTTTAACGGATACATATGTCTGTTTGTGTGCATGGCAACACGTGCTGTGCATATTGTAATAGGAAGTGATCTGACTTCAACTTCACAAGATTTCTTGTCAGCTTTTCGACGGTTTGGATCAAGTCTGCTCAGACTTGTATAGCGATAAAGCAACAAATTTTGTGGGGTCGTCTCGCGAACTCAGAACTTGTTTGCATCGGAAAAATCGCATATGTGCGATGAGATAGTGAAAAAGTTAGCAACTTAATGGCATTTTATTCCCCCATGTGCTCCCAATTTCGGTGGTAATTCAATGTTGATTGAGGAATTGTGCACAATATTATGTCAAGTGGGGGCGTGTTGGAACTACAGACTCTGAAATAGATTCCGATGTGAATGAATTTACCATATTGACACCTGGGCACTCTTTAATGGGTGAGCCACTAATATCGGCTCCTGATAATAGGTATGAAAATTCTATTATTTCAACATTACGTTAGCAATATACACAGAGGTTGATGCAAGATTTTGGTCGCATGATTATCACTAAATTATTATAGTGCCCTTATAGTGATATTGGTCCTGATATTACTTTTAACAATAGAATTTCAATACTTGTTTTAAAGTTATGACACACGTAGACTTAGAAAATTCTACCAGAATGACAGACAATTATTAAATGTTATTAGTGGTCACACTGATGATGTCACTTTTATTTCATTGTCAATCAATTTTAATATGGTAAACAAATGTCCAAGGTTTAAATACTTTTCTTTGAGTATTTAATGACATTTCTTCGATATATTATTGCCATATTTCATTAATAATTAATTATTGTAAGATAATACGCAACCTTAAGACATCCATGAATATTTATCAGAAAAAACGTTACTTATCCCATTCTGCTCATAGCAAATATTTTTGTGGGATGTATATGGAATAATCCGTTAAATTGTGATTTAATACAAATTATATTATTTAAGTAATACCAAAAAAAATATTAGAATAATAATGTGTAATACATTATTTACAACCGCGATTTAGTAAAGTTGTAGGTTTTTGAAATGACTATGGCCCTGACTGGTCATAGACAAAATATGATATTTGGTTGGTTGTCGGACGTACTCGTCGTTCCTCTGAAATTTACGTGGTCGGTTTAGTTTTTATCTCTTTCGCTTTTCTATCGACTCTCTCTTAAGTGTCTCGAATGTGACATGGCGTCCATCAAGATATATCGCGGCCTCCTATAAAACTGTTTTAATAACAGTGGTTTCGTTTTGCATTTTATTACTGAGGCCGTAATAAATCGTACATTTGCATTGATGGTAATGCATGCAAGGAAACCTCAGCGAATAAGCGATGGGTAGGATACTTTTACTAATGCTTCGGCTTTGCAATATATAGATGGCGGTCGCCGATTGAATACTGCTGTAAATCGTGCGAACACACTAAATGTTTTTGTCTGTTTTCAGGTACTTTGAGAAGCACCAGACCCATCCGTATCAGGTAAGCGATTCCTAACAGGTCCGTTTTGTGAAATTTGATTGCTATTGCAATATTCACAATAATCTATCTATTACCTTCATTTTAATACTTCCCGACGTAATAACATTACGGGCATACCTTTCCTGCTACAACCGACCCTTTTTTTTGCGAATGGTTGTTTGATTTAGTTGTCGAAGAATCTATCAACTTTGTAAATGTCCCTATTATTAATCTAATTAAAGAGTCACATTGTGTACAATTTTTTGATTGTGTTTATTATGCATGCATAAAGACTTTACTTTACTTAAATTAGCTTTACATGTGCTGTAAAACAAACAACATTAAATGTTTGACCCCTTATCTTTACACATAATTGATTCTTACATCATACAGTATAACTTCTATAATATCTTGACATTATTTCACAAACCAATTAACTTCTATACATTGTTTTAAATTTATACCAAAAAAAGTTTGTTATTAATATAAATTCTTCTTCATTTCAGATTTAATAATTTAGGAAGTTTTAAGAATAGTTGTAATACATCAGTGCATTATGAATGTTTTAACCCCATCTTTTCCCAAACAGAAGTATAACTCCAAGACAGAGAGGCGAACTAATGACTATATTCCCGACACACGCTACACGCCACTCAGGTCACCGAATGGAAATGTTTCTGCTCATGGGCATGGCCACCCGGGGCACCCTGCTCACTCAGCCCATGGACACCACCACTACAGCCATGTCCCGGATGATAGAGCACATGCAACATCTAGAAATTCCTATATGCAGAAAGGATCCGAAAAGGAGAGAGATCGAGACTACAAATCATCTAGAAATAAGTACACAGGCAAGTGTTTTCCAATAAATATTCTCTAAAGATACTGTCTGATATAAAAGCAAAAAACTTGTTTGTAGACTTAATGTGAATACATGATGAATTTTATCTATAAATATAAAGTATTAGTATTTGCTAATATAAAACTATGTTTTGACCAAAGTTATTTATACTACGGAAGTAAAAATGGTACTATTGCAAGTTTTCAATTTAATTTTATATAACTACATTTCTAATTACATTTCTTATACAGTAAAGCTGTGCTATTTAAACAAATTGTTATAAACACTTTTTTGAATATAAGTGAGAGGTATGTTGTACTTGTATTTTAAAAAAAAAATTACTTCAATTTATTTAACATAAAACTTTTTAGTGCTTTTATACTAGTATTTTGGCACCAATATGCCTGTAATGGATACAAGATGCAGTGACAACCTGCGCAGTGTTGCGAGAAGTTGCTGGATGCAGGTGACTCAAAACCGAGCTTCGTGGCAATCTTTGGGGGAGGCCTATGTTCAGCAGTGGACTTGTGATAGGCTGAAATGATGATGATGATGCCTGGAATCTTGTTTAAATTCTTATATTGCATATTATTTGGAGTTGTTTATGGATATGCTTGCGTAAATATGAATATGTGAAAAACATTATTTCTGTTTATGATTGTCTTTAATTTTTGATAAAAATGGCCTTATAAATAACTAAAGCATGATAATGATAAGCAATTAAATTGCTTCTCCATGTTATTGAACAACTTGGGGGTGTTACAACTGCCTACAGTCTGCTTGCTTCACAGAGTTATTAAAAGGCCCAGTTACTAAGAGGCTATCTTAAATTGCTCATATACTCTCTTAAATAGTGTAATGAATTGTAAATAATTTATTCTTGTGAACAGCATATTTTTTAGAGCGAATGTCTTCATTTTTACCTTCAACAATGTTACAATGCGAATGTCATATTACATTTTAACTAATATTCATAATAAATATTTTATCATTGAACAGCAATAGTGATCATTGCTCTTGTAGTAGTTATTAAATTGTTATAACACTTATGAGAAATGATAAAAGAGATTATATTTTTATTCACTAATCATTGATGAGATGCTCATACAACTGGATAAGTTGATAAATTTTTAACATCTGCTATAAAACAATTTCAGATAGTGTTCGATCACCGAAGGAGAAACGTAGCAAAGACAGTGAAAGAGAGAAGAATAACCATGAAAGATGTGAATCAGAGAAAAAAAATAGGACTAGTGGCATGAACTGTAGTGTTAGTAGGAGTAGTAAATATGACAAGAGAAGTGCACCCACTTCAAGCATACCTCCAGGCAGTGAATGGTCAGAACACATTAGTTCATCAGGAAAGAAATATTATTATAACTGTATCAGTGAAGTGTCACAGTGGGAGAAGCCCAGGGAATGGGACCCACGAAGGACATCATCCAAAGATTCTGCATATTCTTCCAGAAGTAGTAAGTGTCTTTTGATTATATATTTTACTTGCTGCTTCTTTAAAACACTAACTGTAGCAGTCTTTTGAGAATTTCTGCTGAATCTTTCAATGATTACATTATTCTAATGATATTTTATATAGACAAACATGATATATTTTTTTAAATATATCTGATTGGACCGATGGACAAATTAGCACCCCTAGCAATAAGTAACATAATATGATACTTTCAATTTTTATGTTACTTTATATATTTTTTTAGTTTTATTCTGTATGGTACTATTACAGTGCTACCTATCAGTGTTTAGTTTTTATATGTAATTAAATGAACTTTATAATGGTACCTCATGTGAAAACTTAGTATTTGAAATGTATTTTCTGAACCATGTATATATGTACAATTGAAAAATGTAACTGGTGCCAAGGGTCCAGAGACTCGTGCAGCTATGAACTAGTAAAACATAAATCTTAAAAAATATATAACTATGATTACATTTCACAAAAATAATCATGCTAACTTGTATTTCCTTGTCTATCTCTGACTGTACATATATTACTTAAATACCAAAGCTGTTGGTTTCCTATCCATGGCTTTTGCACATGTGTATTCTTAAATCTCTAGGATATAGTAAGGATTGCGGTATGGTAGTTTCGTAAATGAAATGAAAATAACTAATTTATTGTTCAACCTTCAACATAGCAAACAACTCCCCTGAAACTCCTCTGATGAAGAAGACACAAGCGAAAGATAAGAAATTCCATAGGAATCCTATTCTTGTATATTTTGTTAGAGAAATTACAATTGCACAAACTTTTGTCAATCATCACAATTTCATACAATGTGTCAGGTCTAGTTCAGTTACATTGTAAGTTCTATGGGAACAATCAATGGGTTCTTGACAATTTCACTAAATGAGAGCATCGTTGTCGGATTGTGAAATGGTTATCGATGTTCTCACCTAATGTAAATAAATATTCATGTTTTACTTAACATTGTAATTATAAAGTTGTAATAATATCTGCCACATACTCTATCCTGTGGGTGCCGTAAGAAGCAACTAGACAAATGCTTGGAACAATCTCATGACAATCTCTGTGAGACACCTGGCAATGAAGGTTGCAGTCACATTGTATGGGTCCATATCAAAGGAGTTATGTTTGTCACAAGCATTTATAGGATATAAACATTTCCCAGATTAAGCAAATGATGTTATAGTTAAATGGATCCATCTGTTATCATTCTGTCTGCAATTTAAATAGTGATTTACGCATCTCACTATGTAGCATTAATTTTTGAATACCGTGAATGTGCCTGAATAGATGTGGTTGTATATTATTTAACGCGCCTGTGTTAAAGACACCGAAGACACGATCCTTCACAGCAGGCAAGCACTCGGCTCACAGTTGGTGCACAGCTCACGGGGGTGGCTCGAACGTGGATCACCCACACAGCCACACTGACCAACCTGTTGCGATCCGACCTCGCCGAGAACATTCCCACCTGTACGATTTAGTGATGGAGTGATTTTTGTTAACTTTAGCACTCTACTCAAATCAATAATGATCGTCACATCAAGCCGTTATAATTTTCGAGTTTTAGTGTCAGTTGCCTTGACCTAGTGCAGTACAGTGCAGTACAGTGCAGTACAGTGCAGTACAGTGCAGTACAGTGCAGTACAGTGCAGCAAGCAAGTGATTAGTGTGACGTAATTATCCACGGCCAGACCGGCGCACGAGCAGTCCGCCGGATAAACTACTCATTGCTGCCGCACCGACTATTTCAATAATTACTGGCAAAATTACTATTTCATTTGAGTTGCAAATAACCAGTGACAATGTTGTATTATATCATTCTAACACTATTTTTTCCGTTGCCTTTTAGAAAGAAAGAAACGGTAATATATTAGTTTATCGTAAAGCGTTAGCTCGCTTCGGCGATAAAACGAACAACAGTGTCCTCCATGATCTCAAATTATTTTACATCTTCTATACTATATCATGTACATACATTATGGAATGCAATGAAATACTCTGTGTATTGAGTATTGAACATTATTGACGTTTTTTATGAATGGTGTGGAGACCGACCGACCGATCGGAACCACAAGGCGAGGCGGCACTACATTGTCGTCTTTCTTGCTGCTCGTTAACACCCGGAACGTTAAATATTATCAATCGAAATTTGCCAAATTACGTACAATATTCCGAAGAGGTATGAAATTGCCGTATTTAATTGAATAATCCAAACATTTATTTCTAATAAAAATATGTTTATTTGGGGTGCACATCTTTACCTTTGCGATTAAACTCCGGTTATCTGGTCTCTACAAAGTCTATGTAGGCTTGTTGCACTGCTCCCTGCGATCCAAGTTTTTCTATGCAGCAAATTGTCCGAACAAGTCGCGGTGAAGCAAATGCTAATCGTTAGCGGCTAGGCATGGCGAGCACGGAGGAGGACGCGCGGCTTCTAACCGTTGCTCTCGAAGTCGAACAGTTGTAAGTCTCTGACACCTGATACCAAAAAGTTAAAGTCAATTAGACCATGCAGGTGACCACAAGCCAGTTATCATTATTACTTGTGTATGGGTAACTTTTTTTAAGGGCATTGTTTCAAGATTGGAGAAGAGTGGCATTGCATTTCTCACTTGCGATTATCGTAGAGAATCCACTTTTCATCGATTCTGTCCAAAATCACTTCAATTTCTGTAACTACTCATCAAAGCAAGGCAAGCTTCATTCAGCATTCACGAGGCAGCCATTTCTAGAGATTTTTGTTTTGCAAATTTCGTCAAGTCAATAAGTCTGTAGGTGAACTAACGTGAAACACAGGCTAATTTCTTGGTTGTTCGATATGAACCGTCTGCCGCCATTGCTTCTTACTCATCGCTGTGTAGCCTAGTGCCTGCACTTCCTTGTGCGTCATTCTTCACGACGAAGTTTCCGCTACGAAAGTGATAAGACTAAACTCGTAGAATCCTCTACAAACGCAGCGTTACTGTTGCAAGCTGTCTTTGCTGTTTTTTTTTATGGGAAAGGCGGCAAACGAGTAAGCGGTTCACCTGATGGTAAGTGATTACCGCCGCCCACGTACTATGGATATGGCAGGGTGAATGAAAAAGGGGTGGTAATGGGGAGGGGGAGTAGGCCTCCGCTTACCTCACTCACCGAACGAAACGCAGAAGCACAAGATGCCTCTTCTTCACGCCGGAATTCTGCGAGACCGTGCTACCAACCCGGACGAGCCGGCCCATTGGTGCAGCACCAAAACCCGCCACTTGGCTCTACCACGTCCGAATAGTATTACTATGGGTGGTTGTTGTAGTTGAGTTTCATGGTGTGGAAGAAACGCTATTGCACGCTATTGTGGGAGGGATAGTGGGTGGTGGTCTGATCCTCGAAGAGATCTAAATACAGAGAATTTAGCGACAATTCGCAAAGTTTCTTAAATTCTTGAAATAATAGATTTCTGCAAAAAAACTTCTATTAACGTAATATATTTATTAATTTATTTGTAAAATGTATGAATTGTATTTAATTTCTTCAAACCTTCATAACCAGATTGCATTTATTTTACGATTTTTATGCAAGCTTAAATCAAATGAAAGGATCTTAAATGAAATGGATATCGAGCGAGGATCGGCGCGCCTCACGCTGGAGCAGACGCGAGGCGCTCGCTCTATCGAATTAGGGCCGCGCCGCGCGCTACGTAACTCAATTATTTACCGTGCAGTTTGCGGCTTGCAGAGCTGAGCTGTCGATCGCCTTTGCTTCATCTGTCCTTCTAAAGTTAATGTAGTTTAATGTAAAATTATATTGGAAACTCATATTTAATATCTGTAATACATAACAAAACATATAAGAAATAATGCTTGTCCGACTTCACGCACACGCAACACGCTGGTCGTCCTGTTTCGTAAACCCTGGAGCATCTGGGAATGGTATTCTCGCATGTTCATGGAGAATATGAAGAAATGATGCCATGTGATGTGGTCACGGTTTATACAGATTGGTTTTCAAGAGATATTCGTCACCTGCTGTAGTGACAGCAGATCTCGTTAGCCTCTGGTGCAATAATCTAACTTAAATCTGTATTTGTTGGGAGCGCGTCAGTCATATGTCGATGAAGTTTGTCCGTCTAATGCTAACGATACTCGGCATGTGCCGTTCAAGGGTCAAAGGAGACTCGGGAGAATAAAATTTAATATAGTTTTGCCAAGAATAATAGATCACGTGTTCAGCCGTGGACTTGTGACAAAAATATATTAAATTAGAACTTTTCTGTGACTATATGGTTTTTTATTAATTTTAGAGCACTCTCATAAACTCACACTCTCTCAGCTATATAATCTTTCGGTTTAAATAATTGCCAATAATTTTAAATCAAACATCTAGTTCGTGAAACACATGATGGATGTATCGTGCGCACATCCACCTCTAACGTAAGTTAAATACAAATGATCGATCTTTGATCATTTAGTACTGATGAGGAAATAAATATCCCAGGACGGGGCACGTATAGCCTGTACCGTATATATATATATATGTGCTCCTGCTGTTAGCAATGGCGGGGCTAGAATTTTACGTCAACTTTTTCCAATTTCCTGCCGGTGCCGTTTCTTGCAGACGTTCGCGCACGTTTATTTTCCCTTAACGTAACTTATTTTACTACTTTACGATAGATGTGATAGTTTTTAATAATTGCAGTTGCAAACTTCAATTACTTTCATGGAATAAGTCTTATCCCGAAATCCCGATTTAATGAAAAATTGCTTGTAACCAATGAATAAGCATGGAGTTCAAATTTAATAGACAGTTCACATATCCGCCTCAGGCGGGCGCTGTGCACGGGAGCGACCTCGTCGTGTTGAGTCTGTAGTCTGTAGCGTGCGAGCCGCGCCTCGTCCATCCACATCGGTAGCCTAGCTTCCTCCTGCATACATTAATACATTTCGTCGATCTGCATCGGCGACATCGTCGGGTTCGTCCGTTACTATTGCGATGGCTGATTTAAAATTCACCGCATAGATACCGAAGCCGCGAGGCCACTTATACGAAAATTAGGTCGTATAAATACACTTGTTGTGTTACACGGGAGCGGGCGACGAACCGGATCCGACGCTGGATCGACGGCCGATAATCATTATATATGTAATACTTCTCCGGAATGATGCCGGTGGAGAGTCGTGAGACAGCTGCCTCCGCCCTTCCCTAAGCCCGCGAGGACGGGTATAATGGCTCCTTGTGTTTACGCGAATGAAATGATTCTGTTATTTACGGCTTTTATCGCGTTTCATTATTACATTTTACTTCCGGACATTTCGGGTGCTCTGCAGCAGACGCGAGTCGTCCTCGTGTCACAGTCGGCCGGCGTGTTTGAAACAAATTCCACCCATACATGTGATGTAATGCAACATTAGCTAAGAGAGGAGGAACGTTGGGAAAATGCATTAGATTTTAATTAAATGAAAGAAAACACTCGCTGTTGGGCGTCGCCTTGGCGCCTGTGTGGTTGCCGGTAGCAGCCGGATCCCTTACTATATTTTTCTTAACGCCGAGCGCGCTAAATCATCCAACGAGGTAATAAGAGCTGACGGCTTCAGGATGCAAACTTGTGTTGCTCACCATTGCTATTTCCACAGCTTAATGTTGAGATTTTTTGTTTTTTTTTGAGCAACTTACATTCGTTTTAATGGAGCAGATTAAGAAAAATGTGAGAGCTTCCGTTAAGAACCTACCGACATATGAAGTCGGCTTATTGGAATGATTGGGGGAATCCGCTTCTCCATATTCCATAGTTGCACGCCGGTGCATGCAAGTTGGCTCAACTCCGACCAGCGCGGCGTCGGAGCGTTAGTTTAGCGTTTAGTTAGTTTAGTTTAGTAAGGTTTAGTTTAGTAAGGTTTAGCCATGCGGGGGAAAGCTCGCCGCGGATGACGTCACGAAGTCGGCGGGCCGGGCCGGCATCTTGACACTCGATAACAACAGCAGCAGCGTTTGCCTTTACATAATTCTTTACAACGAATCGCACATGAAAAAGGCCACGTAACATTCCGTCTTTGTGTCTGTTAGGCGCGGGGGAGCCCGAGAACTGGAGCGGTATTCGAACGTTTGCGTTTATTTCGTTACGTTTAGTGTTTAATCGCTTTCGTAGTGGAAACTTATACTTGAACAATGAACGACAAGTGTCCAGACCAGGCAAGGACAGGGCAAACAACGAAGAGTTAGAAGCAATGGCGGAAGACGGTTCATATCGAACATCGAAGGAATCAGCGACAAAGTTTCACATTTTTCAGGAAGCTGTACAAAATGCTCTGATAGACTTTGTACAATCCAAATCCCCAGAGTTCCATCACACAGGCATAAATGAATTTCCCTCGAGATGGCAAAAACGTATAAATAATGAGGGTAAATACTTCTATCAAATAAGGTAAATCTCTTAGAAAAACGTTTTAAAGGTTACTTGTTAAATTCTAAATTCTGGGTTTTTTATCCCCAAATTGGAGCTCGTGACGTGACCTGCCCGCCACTGCGCCACCGCCGTCCTCTAGCGGTGGTCGTAAGCGCAACGGGTCAATCAATTCAACTTGTTGCTGGTTCCATTCAAGAATTACATGTTCAGGTGAAAAATACATGCGTGTAGGCGGGGCCCCGGACCGCGCCGAGTGACTGACCGAGTAGCCGACAACGCATGGACGTGGGCTATGCAAACAGCTTTAGTCCAATGTGTAGTCACGCGCTGTCCTAAGTATGTTAGTTAGAAGGAAAGTAATGCGATTTGTTCCTTCATTTCCTTATAAAAGATGTCGACTGTTTACAAACAATCGCCAAAATTTTCAATTATAATATTGTACTTATATAAGTATTACTATTTACATTAATAATGATTAAGACACCGCGGAGACACCTTATTAATATGCTGAGTACTCTTACACTACGCACCAACCGTCAACAACATCATGTCGGCACACATGGGCACCCAGTACCTGTGTGTTGTTCAATTAAACAGTCTGAGTAACGCCGATAGCAATATTAAACATTTTAATACGTTCATTAAAACATTATAGTGTAATATCCCGAATTGTATTTCTGATAACATTCTAAGTTCATTCAAGTATAAATTAAACAGGATATTTACGAGATTAAATGTTTTAAATTATCAAAAATAAACAACGATTACTCGTAGTTAAAGAGAAGAGTTATAAGTAACAGAAAACACCGCATAGTGCATCAAGTTGAAGTTTTCAAATTAAAACTCATTGCTGTTACGATTACCGCTGGAGTAACAAAAGAGGACGTCAAACGTTCCTTTAACACAACCACCTTAAAATGATTTTCTTATCATTTTGGAAATGCTCAAAATTGTATGCTACGGTATAGTACGGTACGGTACGGCACGGCGCGGGAAAAGCCGATCGGTGTATTAAACGTATCTCACGAACAGGTAAAATACAAGTAAAAAGTGGTCTTGCGCCGTTTCTACAGCGATATGGCGTGAAAAAAGAACAAATAAAGTAATGACCAAAGTATTCGCTCTTGTATACTAGTAGGGACGTAAGTTACGATAAAAGTCATCCATTTCTGCCGCCTGTAGCCGTTGTGTTCCGATGTAAAAGTTATAGATAGCCGGTAACATTTGGGCCTCCGTTACATGGTTTTATTCATTGTTAAATATCTCTTGGATAAACGAAACCATGTCAGTAATAATAATAATATGCATCATTTATTTTCTCCTCACAGGATAAACATAATCAGAATAACTAAATCCAAATCTAAACTACACAAGTACATTATAAGTCTGGTATACGTTTCAAAATTATTTGAACTATGCGATGGTATCAGAATGAATCTCCGCCGAAACATTCTTCGCAGAGTCTAATCTCTTGATAGTGCCTCGTTGTGGGGCGAAACACGTGTCGCTGCTCGTGTGCTGCTCGTGTGCTGGACTGTTGTGATGAGAGTGCATGGTATGGAAGAAGTAATGCACGCAATTGTGAGAGGAAGGGGTTGTGCTCTTATTCTTTTCAAACTAGGTAATTTAAGCAATTTTTAAAAAATTGGGGAATTTTGCCAAATGAATCTCAGCATAGTAACACCTCGTTCTATCAACTAACCGATATTAACTCTGTAATGTTTAAATAAGTGTTAAAATATCCAATCTAGAACTTAAAACCAATATGAACCTAAACGCGTATGAACTCCTAAGAATTTTAAATCGATTTCTCCTGAGAATCGGTTACTTGGATTATTGTTATGCTTATATTTGGTTCAAATAACTGGCTCAAATTTAAGGGCTGTATTTACCACGTGCTCGGCGGTGAAGGAAAACATCGCGAGGAAACATGCATGTCTGACGAATAATAAAAAAATATTAAGTCGTGGATATGTGAAGCCCGCCAACCCGCACTCGAGCAGCGTGGCGGGCACTTGCCGGCTCCAAAACCGTCTCAGTATCTAAATTTAGCAAAAAGATCAGGTCGCGTTAATTGCAAGCCGCCGATGGAATCACGGCACTGGTGCTATTGCACAGTCCTCCCTCCCTGCCCGAGACAAGAGCCGTTTGCGGGCCCGCGCGCATACTTATACGTATAGTACACTGCTGGCTTCCGATCTGATGCATAGCCGAGAGCTAGTATAACTGCAGGCTGTGTAGCGGACTGTTAGCTCATTAGAATGAATGAATTAATAAAACATACTTTATTGTACACCGTTACGCTTAACAACAAAGAGTATTTAGATAAACAAAATAAAATAATTCCATTTGTCACTTTATTATTATAAAAATCTACTAGCATCGGCCAGCCGTCGTCTGGCAACACAGCGGAAGAGTTTTCATTGATTCAGGAATATACATAGAGGTTGCTTTATCTTATTTGATTGTCAAGATGAAGATAGCGGCGTGGCGATGCAGTTTTCATAATATGTTAATCGTATAATATTCCATCGATACTTAAGGTAATGTACTCATTATACTATTTTCTGTAGAAGCGAAAAGCTTAATAAGTTAATATTTTTTATTTATTTAGCATGTGTGCACAAATAAACTGTTTAAAATATGTTAAAACATTTTCTCTCAGACTTTTCCCCTGTCACTCGAAAATATGACTCGTTCGTGCCCTTTCAGTCATTTAAACGTCAAACATAGGAACTTCTTCAGTTGTAACGTTCATTGGGAACAAACTTAGCCTACATTACTTCTGAAATCATTTAAATAATAAGAATCATTTAAAACAAATTTCCTTCTAAGTTAAATCCATTCGGCGAAATTTTGCGAACCGGGATCTGAATCTAGGACAACTCTATCATAGAAACCTTCCTCAAAATCATTTAAATGATGGTAAAAACGGTTTTGAAATTTACTTTTAAATTTAGAAGTTATAAGCGAATACACGGACGAACAGATTGCGAGCGTTATAAACTATTAAAAGGTTAATAAATAATAAACTATTAAATAAATATCGAAAGCTTCCATAGTATTGCCACAGTATACAGAATAGAGATAGTGCCGATTAAAATATAATTAATAATTTGTCGGGAACAAAATTCTTACATCTCCTGCATTAAATTTTAATATAAAAGTCTAAAGCGCAAAATTCATTTAGTTTCTGAGCAACACAATCGACACTGTATAAATTTGAAATACTGTAAATAAAAAAACTAGAATATAGTACTTATTAATGTCAATGAGTTAAAACGGGTGCAGCAGCTGGCTATGGGAGTGAGTATGTTTCAACGCGTTTGTCTCCGGAGCTGCCAGTCGCAATTGAAAAAAATATCATTGCTTTAGATAGCCCGTATATTAATATTTTTTATTTGTTGTAACATCACGCTACGACTCATAGGATCCGAGCAGTATCCATCAACCTCGATCGACAAGTACTAATTGTGTGTATGATATTGCTATGTATTATCCAAATTAGACGCGGGTGAAACCGCGGTTCACAGCGAGTAACATTTAAATTTATATTATTGTGACATTATTCATAAGATAAAAGTTTGTAAATACGGGTTTGAACCATGAGAAATCTAAATTTGCTGCAGATCGTGATAAGAGGTCTAGCTCGCGGTCGGGGCGGCGAGAGGTGGAGAAGAACAAGCGCACCAACAGCACGTCGGAGCGCTACTGGAGCGGGCGCGATGACGACGCGCACGAGCGCCCGCGCGCCAAACACGCGCACGACGGCAAGGGTGAGCGTGAGCCTGCAGCTACTGCACGCTCTTGAATACACAGTTACACGGTGAAGTGATTGCTTCCCAGCCTCGTGTCGAATGTCGAACTATGCAGCAAGACAACTAGTCAACGATATTAGTGTTAAGAAGTCTTGACGTAGCAAAGGAAAATACGAAAGAGACGCTGGCATTACCTGTTCGTATACTGTGTCGTGTACTTTCAATGATAGCTAGTCCGTAACTTAGTCTGGTCACAACTAATGTAACATTTTAAAATAAAATAAATTCTTAATCAATAAAATTTGGAACACGTTTATTGTGTAAGACATTTGTATAATTTTTACGCAATTTCTCATATTACATGTAGGTGTGTCACTGTATAAAGTTATTTACCTGTCGTTATCTAAGACAGAATTACAGCAATTGCTTTGCACAAAGTAGAGGTATAAAACCGTCCGTCCTTTTTAACACGCTTCATAAGCTAGGCATCGGCCGTGTGATTGTGTATCGCACTAGACCCCGTGCTGTCAGGATCAGACTGGCTGTGAGGTTAGAAATGAAGACGCCCGCCTCCTGGCGGAGTATCCTGTTCCCATTTATTTAACAAGACCTGAAGCTTGGTGCATACCCTCGAAACACGGGACATGCCCTAAATCAGTCCCGATACTTTTGGACTACGAACAAAATTTATCAAGAGACCGTCTTAGATATTTATATATAACCCCACGGTGATAGACTTTCTCAAAAATGTATCTTATACTTTCCACTAAGAGTTTGCTCTTGGTCCCAAGGCACGAACCACTCATCCTTCAAGACTCCATAACAGCTGATGATTGGCTCTCTTCCAGTTGGTCCAGTTGGACTACAAATTGGGGTCAGTACTAGAGGACATGGTCTGCTCACTGAACAAAACCTTACACCGACCTTTAGTAATGTCTCCCTAAGGCATTTATAGATTTGTGTTGTGCCTAATTCAAATTGATTTCGTTTTTAATTTGGCACGTTTCGTTAATATTGGCAAAATATTAGCTGTCAAAGTAATAGAACGTCGTCATTTCAACCAGGTAAATTCAAAATGACACTCACCCAGAAGCACTAAGACTTACATGAAGTGCAGAACAATGTGTTACTCCTACATCGATCAAAAAAGGCTGGGCTAGCAAAAACATTGACCCTCGCATCGCATGTAACTTAGCCATTTAAATATGTTTGCTAATCTCTTCAAGAGTCCATCCAATTCATAAGGCAGGTGTCAGGGATAGTGTTAATAAATCAAGACCAACATTAGGCCCTTCCCTATTCCAAATGTATGGCAACGATTTGTCCAAGATCTCACTGCCAAATTGTATAATCTTCCTTTTACGCAAATCACACTCCATTAAACATCAATGGGGATATTTGAGAAGATGCACGTCAAATAGCAGATAGAGTCATGATATACTATCCTGATATCTGAATTCCAATCTACTAATGTTAGACATTGCAAAAACTTAATTTTTCAATATCCTCACAACCTGCGTCAAATATCTATAAATTGAAATACATTCGGTGTAATTCGTCAGATTCGTCAGATCGTTTCAGAGGAACACGCGTGTAGTGACACGCGTGTTCCTCTGAAACAATAGAGAGAACTGTTGATATGAAATATTCAATTATTTCATACCTTAAATTGGAAAATTCATAATTCTCAATTCACAGGAGCGACGGGTAAGAACACTCATTTGTATGTTTATTCCAATGTGCTCTAAACTTGTGAATTCCTCTTAGGGAGGGATCTGTTAAAACAGAACATCTCACACCAAAAACACTGTTATATTATGAGCACACGACTATAAGATAAAATTATGAGGTGTGTAAATAATACACACACGCACGCGTGCACTTACTCCTATAATAAAGACCCCGGCTATTTTAGAAATAATTTTCCTAATTTTATTAAAATGTTCAACAATTAGACACTATACTTAGATGTCTCAATTAGATGTTAAAAGGTTATCGTGTCACAAATAAATTATGATAATTTTCCACCATCATTAGTTCCCCAGAGCCTCGATTATTAGCGAGCATGAGTTACCTGCACGGGCGTGCGTGTAACTCATGCTCCTGCAGTTGGAGAGTGATCGACTCCGCGTCGGGCGACACGACACTGCAGCTATCGCCAGTGATCCAAGCATCTCTGTCGAACCATACACTGTGGCCCTGCGAGCAGCTATTCAAAGCTGCAAAACAATCACGTTTTGTGTAATAGAATTAACGGATGTACAGCCTATTGTTGGTGCGGGGATTCCGGCACGATGCTCGCAAGCCCCCTTGCCAGGCGTGGCAATTATGGCAAACCCACTCATTGTGCAAGGCTTATATCCTGCAGTGGACAATAGAAATGATAAAGGACAAGAAGAAAAGAAAGCTTGGCGTGTATTGTTCTCTGTTTGGTATAGTTTATAGAAATGTTAGACATGCAGTTTTACGACCGCAGTGGCGATGGCTAATTCGTCTATTTTATGTGAGGAAAAGAGAAAACCCTATTTTGCAAGGCGAGGTACACTTTTGAGGTGAGGAATCGCCAAACGGAGCCCCGGGTCGGGCGCGCGCCATGCGACTTCGTTCTGCTACATCCCTGAAATGTGTCCTTTAACACTTAACGTTGCGCCTTCTCGGAAACCTTCACTTGCTCGCTTTAGACAGTCTCACAGCCCGGTCGGGCTATATTCTAATAAATTCTTAAGTTCTACTGTGTTAGGTGATAAACAGTGTTCACAGTTCGAGTCCCACTCACGATATTGTTACATAATCTCGTCGAGTTGTTCGCTCTCCCTGACTCGCTCATACGCTTCGTTCGTGAAACAGTGTTCGAGAGTGAGGGACGCATGCAGCACTAGACGGACATCGTTCAGTTTCTTCGTTCGACAAACTGTTCGGTATTTGCACCGACCCCCGAGGCCGTGGTCCTCGATAACTCATGTAAAGTCGCTAGCTGTGTGTCGGCAGAGGGGCAGTCGCTGCAGGACATGGACATCTCGCCGGACCGCAGCACGCCGCTGTCGGAGGGCTCGTACGGCGCGCGCGACGGCCCCGCGCGCCCGGCCCCGGACGCCGCCGCGTCCGCCGTGCCGCCCGTCGTCGTGCTCGACAACTCCAACCAAACGGTGCGCCCCGCTTTCTTCGATATTATTATTATGACATTGTTCTTTTTCTTTTCTCGCACTTGAAGTCCTATATGGCAACAGTGTTTAACTGCCTGCCAGTGTTACATTGGTAACACAAATATTCTTCAACAACTTTTACTGAAAATTTGGCGAATAAATAAAAATTTTGGGCGATTTCTGGCCCTAATTGAGGTTAATGAGGGTTTCAATTACATCTCAATACTCCAAACATACAGAAATAACAAAATCTACTTTAAGACACCACTACCGTGACTTATTTTTGTTCTTGTTTTATTACTTGGTATATTTAAAATCGTTTAAAAAAATAACAAAAAAGAGGAAACCCACGGGGCTTTATTCGTCTTTCTTCTCCGTTAGAGGAACACTTAAAATCTTTGAAACATATAAAAGAAAAAACTGAGAGAATATGGCCGCATGTATAATGTAAAGTGCCTTTTGTCCGATGGGACAATATCGGTACAATATTACTGATTGTGTCAATCTCAACAAAGTAACTTTGATACTTAGAAATAGCAATTTTTTAAATATTTATTATTTAGCATATTTTTAAAATGTTCTTTGCTTTTAGAATTCACCTTTTCTCAATATTACAAATGTGGAAGATTTGTATGATTATCGTTTAATCATGCTTCAAGTTTAATTCAACATATTTGAGTGCATCTAATGTGCACAACAGGCAACGCAGAAAAGATGGAGGATACTCTTTATCTTAAATGAGAGTTCTACTTATTTAGATACTAAATACGTACTTTCATTAATAAATGAATGCAAAATTAATAATGAAGCAAGTAATCTGGTTTGGTTTGTAAACCTGCAGAGTGACACAATATTGTTAATGAATAACAAGTGACTCCACTGCTTACAGCGATTAGTATTATCACGTGGCGGCAGTTATATACACTGACTGCAACATGTATGCAGGTTAGCCGGTGCGAGGGATTTGTTCGGCTGTTTATTGCAATAGACCATACCACAGTCCACAGGCTGCAGGTGATATCTAAAGTTAATAGACTTTACAGCCAGTCGGTGTACGAACGAAACACAGTAAACGTCTGTTAATTTGTGTGTGAACTGTGATAAGATATCAGCATAGCGTGTTTGAAATAATGGCTCCCGTACATTTGTCGCGACAGACCGGGTCGCTGCTGGCGGCGGCGTTGCCGCGCATCGTGGCTGCGCCGGTGGCGAACAATGGCGGCGCGTCGCCGGGGGGCTGCGGAGGCGGCTTGGGAGTGGGCAGCGGCGCCGCGACGCCGCACCGCGACGCTGGCCCGCCCACGCCCACGCACTCGGAGAACACTGATCCGCACGCGCCGCCGCTGCACCTCGACGCCGCGCTGCCCAGGAAGAGTGAGTACACACAGGGCCAAGGACCCGCTCGCCATGGGCACAGAGACACTGTACCGAAAACACTCAGAATCCGAATAATTAGTTACGCGCACTGCTGGAGTTTACAGACTTTACACGGATCCCACCCAACCCCGGCTAGGTTCGTGATCAAACACTTATGCATAATAGAAAAAAGTGATGCCTCTATCTGTGTGTGTGTGACACGCAAACACGCGCAATAAGTGAAACTTTTATGAGTTTTGATACTTGGGAACCAGATAATGGGTCAAATCAACATCAAAGATCAAAGTGTCGTGTTCGTAGGTGTGACATGTTCTTTACAATAGTAAACACTTTAAGCGAATTGGTCGGGAACCGGTGACCACAAGCAGATCCAGTTTTCAAGCTTGAAATCTACCTCAGAAAAATAAATATAGAAAGGTTGTAACTGCCATGGTGTCCGAGATCCGGTTGCCGGAGATCTGATCTTGTTATCACCAGACCCTCAATTTTTCAACTCTACTATCTCCTTCACTAAACTAATCATTTTAGTCCAAACTCGAAGGTTGTAACTGAACTAGTAAAGAACTCACTTCAAACAGCTTGTTGATGTCAGCCGCATTATAGTTTCAACTTTCAAGCCAGTTTTAATTCACTGCTGAACAATAAGCACTCTCCAAGACAGCGCCAGCTAAACGCTGTCTTGGAAGATGGTTCTTAGAATCACTATTGCTTCATTTACATTTTGTAACATGTCTTTGAAAAGAAGATGTAAGTATATCCTTCTAAATGAGCAAATGATCTTTGAATCATTGAGCTGCATGATAAGTGTGGAGTTTGACGGCGGCGAGTTCGGAACGTTCGCACGCGATGTGAGACAGTGTGCGTGCGCGCGCGTGCGTGTTGTAGTGGAGTGCCTGGGCAGCTACTCGTCGGTGGTGGGCAGCCTGCAGCACGCGGCGCCGATGCTGACGCCGTCGCTCGTCAGCTACGTGCGCGCCGACCTCACCGCGCACGTCACCGGCTGGCCCGCCGATATACTGGAGAAACAGGTCACACACACATACACTGAAGTACAAATAATAAAATATATTAAATAAATTAAAAGGATTATCATTCAATGCAAAGTCCTTGGACTGCATGGAGTGGGACAACGTAATGTTAAAATTATATGAGATTCAATTTAGGCTTACTTAATATCTGTAACGCAACATAATCTGTCTTAGACGGCAACTGCAGTCGCCCATGTGCTTACCTTGTGTAATGTAAATGACAAAGGTTTTCCTTAAGGTCCACTAAACACTGAATATCAACCAACGAAAGTGAGAATGCAAAAGCCTTAATTTCTAAACTGTCTGGGCCTTAAATATTAAAAAAGTTCACTGGCACGTTTGGTCCTGCGCAGCAGATCGGAGTGACAAAACGATTTGAGTTTATGTTATGTTGTACCAACTGTTCTCGTGTGATGCACGAAGTAAAAAACAAACAACCTTAAATTCCGAGACATATTTTGGCTACTGACCGTGAAAAAATAATAATAAGCGGACAAACATCACCCAAGTACAGTAGTGTAGGAGGTTCTATAGCGACTAGTATGCTCCAGTGAGGCATGGTCTAGAAGTGGGTAGCTGACGCGAGAGGGGCCGGGGCGGGTGCGTGTTGCAGGCGAACAAGTTCACGGAGGAGGCGTACCAGCTAGGCTGCCTGCAGTGCACGCGCGTGTCCGCCGAGCTCAAGTGCGCGCGCTCTTTGGTGCGCCACACCGAGATCCAGGCCACGCTGCAGGAACAGAAGTGAGTTTCCTCTCTCTGCCTCTGTCTGTATCTGCTCCCCACTGCCACTCCCACTCCCAACTTCTCTCCGGTTGTACCGATCACTCCGAAGCCGCAGTCCAGATAGGGCACATGATCGCAAGAATAAGAAAGTAAACAGCGGCGATGTGATCTGCACACGGCAGCGGAAGCAACGGACTTGGGTCAAGGTACCAGGCACGCGGCGTGCTAGACGCGCCACAGGTCATCAGTTATATTATCAGAATGTTGTACAGTTATGAATTGAGTTAACCAAACAAAATTAGAATCTCATTCAAAGATTATGTTAATAAGAAAATACTTGCGCTGATTTGATTTATTCAATATTACGATTTCAAAGCTTTTCGCCTCGAACTACCGATTATTTGCCTTAGTCGCCTCTTTCTTATTTTCTTAATTAAAAGTAGTTCTCACCGGGGAAGCAATTCCTGCAGAGCTCTGCAGTGGAGGCACTTCACACACATGCGTGCACATATGCAAATATAAACAATCATTCCACATTATAGTTTTCGCCTCCCGTCATCATTGTTAAACGAAAAGAAAAATGTGTCCATTCCATTGATTGAATATAAAAACAATTAATGTGAGCCCGGCGCGGCGTCCGCAGGATCATGTACCTGCGGCAGCAGATCTCGCGGCTGGAGGAGCTCAAGTCGCAGAACTCCTTCATGTCGGAGGACTAGGAGGCGGCGTGGGGCCGGGCCGCCCTGCATTCCGTTCTCACCGAGATGGTCCGCGCTCCACGGCCCCAGTAGGCCACGGTGCCGATCGCCGCGACATTATAAACTTTCTATTTGTATTAGAAACGGTTAATTATTACAATTATCATCGTCATTGGTCAGTTGTAAGGGTACAGTGTTTTGTAACGTGTTTATTGTAAAGATTTAAATTATTAAAATGAATAATTTCGTAGAAAATATATTGTTTTCCTATAGACGCATTAGCTTTAGTGGTGCGGGCTTTCGGTCGCGTTGTGTACAGCGCCCGTAGTCGCCTACGAGTGGAGATCACTCTGCTGATTCCTATTTTTACATTTCTAGTATCCGGTTTTGTACGTATGGCATAAAAGCCAATAGAAATAAGAACTATCCTCAATCTTGTAACACGTCTCCTAGGAAAGTAGACGTGTGCGAGCGCGTGCAGTGCAGCACGTTGCAGTGCAGCACGTTGCAGTGCAGCACGTTGCAGTGCAGCACGTTACAGTGCAGCACGTTGCAGTGCAGCACGTTACAGTGCAGCACGTTACAGTGCAGCACGTTACAGTGCAGCACGTTACAGTGCAGCACGTTACAGTGCAGCACGTTACAGTGCAGCACGTTACAGTGCAGCACGTTACAGTGCAGCACGTTACAGTGCAACACGTTACAGTGCAGTGCAGTGCAGGAGGAGGCCGCTCGCGCCCGGAGCCCGCACAACAAGACAACTCGCCTGCCCGCTGCTGATGTTCAGTTTTGACCAATCAAATGTATAAACTTTGTAAAAACCAATTATTTTGTAATAATAATAATGACAAGAAAGAATGCGTGTAGTTAAGTTAGTGAGTCCCGGCGAGGAGACGGTGGGCGCAGCGGGCGCTGGGTCGGTCTCCGCGTCTTCTTATATTTAATATTATAGGGATATTTGTATTGTACCGCTGTCGTCACCGACCCTCTGTTACAAACATCCGATGCAGAAGTACTGTGATATTCATTCACTCTCACCCGTTACGTTTGTAAGTCGATTGTACGTATGGAGGTCTGTGTGGAGTTGTCTCCGCGGCGTCGCGCACCCGCCCTGCCCGCCAGCCGCGGTTTGTTGGGAGATCTGTGCGTGCGTGCGTGCGTACGTACTTATTTATGTGCGTGCATGCGTGCGTGCGTGCGTGCGTGCGCGAGTGCGTGGACGCCGCGTCGCTTCCGTGTGTAAATATTACCCGCAACGTGCATTTAATGTTTATTCGTGTGAGATGAGTGTGCCCGCGAGCCGCCGATTGTTGTCAATTGAACCCGTGCCTCCTCCACACAGAACTCGACCACTTTAACGTTTCCTTTCTGTGTTTCTTCATCACATCGTGACTTTTGTTCTCTGAAAAATTGTTCAAAATACAAAGATTTAACCAGTTTAAATAAATCAATTTCAAGTACATCATTCGTATCAATTTAAATCCTTAGTTATAATTTAAAATATGTTCTATTTTTTAAATAATGCAACATAATGAAAAATATATGACAAAATGCAAAAGGAAATGTTTCCACAGACATTTATTAATTTATGTTGGGCATATTTAAGAAGTAGAATCTGCTAACCGACTTATAGTTCAAGCCATTTATTTCTCATAAAGAATACTTTAAGTACAATTGCAAAATGTTAATGTTTTCATATGTTTTTTTAATATTAATTTGTTATCCAAGTGTTGGGTAATATAAAAGCATCTGTAGGAACTTGTAACAATCGCAGGTAAGTACAAATATTTATTGCCTTATTAAGTAATGAAATACATTTTTTTTATTTACAATTATAGACTGTTTTGTGAGTGATTGTACGTCAATTGCATAATAGAAATGGCACGTATCATCAGCATACAACAACAGACATCACATCCCCGGACAAATTCAGATTAACAGAATTAAAAAACTGCAAGGGACCAAGAACGCAGCCGTGGGGCGGGTACTCCATAAGTAATTACTTCAGGAGTCCTTTAAGATTTTAGAGTTTTAACTAAATATACACCTGTTTGAGAGATATCACTAACATATTGAATGGTGTACCTTCTAATACATAATTATAATTGACGTAGCTCCAATCTCAGCGACGATTTTTATTCTCTGTGATGACGTGTTTTTCCTGGTCAAATGATACCAAACCAAAGTAAGGTTGTCGCCTAAATTAAATCGGGCAGTACAGAAAATCCTACAAATTACTGTCCAGCGATATTATGCAAGTAAAATATTATAAAAAAATCTTTTTAGAACTAATGCTTTGCTTTTTAAATAAAAATAACATTTTTGTGACAAGCAAATCGGCTTCTCATATTATTAAAAATAACGCATTCCCAGTGAGAGTGGACGGACGTATCTCGTACGTCGTACGTACGTCTATATCTCAGATAATCACTAGTTGAACGTGTTAAACAGCACTGCGCCTCCCAATAGCTCATATCAAGTATTAGGCTAATGCTGCGATTACAGGACCCGTCTGCTAAACGTTTAGGATAAAACCCAAGTAGGAGAGCTGCTTCCAGCAATGGACTTTTAGGTTAAAGAAGAAATGGTAACGTTTGAAAAGCGGATAGAGTCGAGTTTAGAGGCAAGCTATGATTTCGTAGCTTGACTTTTTAGGATCTAATATGCAATTATATGCATGCAGTCAAGCGCTAGTCTCAAAGTGAACTGGCAACGGGATGCTGTTAGCAGTTGCAAGGAGATCTCTGCACATTTGATATAAAACTATTATTTAATTTAAAAATGCTAATTAAACGCGATAAAATACGTAAATAAGTTTAATTTCAGTTGCAAGTGAAATTGAAATGTACTCTTCAGACAATCTATTTCTGTACTGAGTACTGAAGAGAACCATTGTTACCCATTAACACACGTTAGATTCTACGGTGATGAATCTACATTGATTGTGATATATACTATTGATATGAAGATAGAACAGAATCTAAATAAACTAATATTAACAGAAAATTAAACGAAGTTGTGTAGGTGCCCTATTGCAGGCAAATTTACAGCCCACTGCTGTGCAAGGATCAAGGATTGATTCGGAAGCCAGCAAGTCCGCCTCTCCAGTGCGGTTTGGCGGACTTCGCTTATCTTCGAATATACACGATGATGCATCAGAACACTTTCTTCCCTGGAAACCAGCTCACCGAGATGATTAGTGAATATTGTCGTCCTGGGCGAGGACACCATCCTAAGCTGTTACAAATCTCACGTGCACGTCGGCCGCAGCTGAGCCTTGCTACAGCTAAAGTGTAGGTACAATAACTGTCCTATATAGGAAGCCCAGTTAATTGGTATGTTGTGCATTGCACTTTGTTTGGTAAGTGTTCGTTGGTTTCACTTGCGCGGTAGAGCCGAGGCGGCGGCTCCTGTTGCGGTTAGAACGGGTCGGCACAACCGGAATACCGGCGAGGCATTATTGAATTGCATTCGTTGCTGCGCCCAATTCATCTTCAAACATACGAACAGATGCTTGACAAACAACACGGACCGCGCTACGAAGCGGCGCGACGAAGTAAGCAGAGTAGTGTAGCGAATCACTTCGTGCTCCGGACTCCGGACACCGATCGGGAGTCGCCCGAGCCGCGGCGGGCGTGCACGAAGTAAGTCAGACTATCTCTCTTCTACACTCTCGCCCTTGGGCCACTTGCGTCAACTGCCCGGGTTGCGTAGCGGGCGCTTTATAATTAAAGCTGTGACAGCTGTCATCGATTCCCTGCTCCTTAAGCTTAAACCTTTAGCTAAATGAAAATAATGTATTGTTGATGAAAAACATTTATTTTTATTACATACTTAAAGAAATGTCGCCATTTACATTTTTTAAAATTATTATATTCATATTTCTATAAACAATATGTTGTGATTAATGTATAATTATAATTAGCCTATTGTTTAATATTTATGACTAAACGTAGGTTTCTAGAACAAGAGGTACTAAGTGTAAGTATCCCTGTAAGTAGTAGTACTGAAATTATCTATTTTACTCTAATTAAAAGATAAGAAATAACGTGCTGTCACGCGCTAAATCATTGTTGTGTCCCAGCGACTGCATCCAAATAATATTAAATTAATTATTTATTTTAAAAAAATATTACAGTATTTTATCATAGCAAGAAAACTAACTCTGTAATTCATACAACTGAAGTTAGGGTTTGGCATAATATAAACAGGCGCGCGGTGCTGTGCTTACGATGCCTATCGATTGCGCGCAGCCAGAGAGTGGCGAGTGGCGAGTGGCGAGTGGCGAGTGAGCCGGCGTCAGTCGGTGAGCTGGGTGAGCAGCGCGGTGCCGCGCAGGATCCAAAAGTCGGGCGGGTGGTCGGCGGGCAGCAGCAACGGCAGCACGAAATTGGTGCTGTGCCCCGTGGTAGCGAGTGCACCGGCCCGCGCCGACGTGCGGTACAGCGGCGCCTCATAGCGAACCTCCGCACCTTCTTCCACCTTTGCAGCCCCACCCACCACAGCGGACACCAGCACCGCCGGCAGACACGCCCAAGTCTGACCTGCATTCAAATTGTTATTTGCCGAAAAATTAAGTTAAACTCTAGCCGTTACATTGTTAAAATAATTACTTTCAGGGTCGTCGCTACAACCAATTATATTATAAGCAAAGAGCTGTAGACAGGAACAGCAACTTAATACTTTGCTAACTCGCTCTCGCTGATGTGTTACGTGCACAGACTATACGACACAGACTATACGATCAAAAGTTCTATGTACCTCTAAAAGAAACTACATATCATTCGTGTGTATTATTTTCGAGAATTAATTAAAAATTTTCACCAAACAAACCGTAAAGTATTGCGTAAACAATAAGTGCGATAGAGATAGATATCATTAGCACACAGCAAAATATATGTCTCTTTTACACCTGTTAATTACAACAGGCCGTCCTTCTTCCACGTGTGCTCTAACATGGTGTGATATTGCAGTATTACGACGTTACATGTGTGTGCGTTAGTGTTGTAGTTGTGAAGGTATATTGTCATGCAGGTAACCTCCGTACACCTTTTTACTTCTAATGTCATTGACCACAACCACCGTCGTTATTTATAAGTGGTGTCGTGGCTGACGATGAGACTTCCCCATAGATCACCGCAACCCACACCCAAGAGCCACTGGCTTTCTTTATCCCAATACTGCAGGTCACCGTCCCATCTAGTAGTGTCTTTCCCTACAATACATTTTGGTGCTCGGTCCTTGCTTTAGCACAAGCCCCACTGCAGTAAAGGACTTTCCTCACATAAATATTTAATTTAATTGAAATGCAACTATTATTTACGGATTAAATCGCGTTTAATAACGACCTCCGCCACGCCTCGAGCCCGAACCCGGCCTCGAGGCAGCTCTCTAATTATTAATTTTTGGTTCTCTCTTCGGCAAATGTGTCCACGGTATCTTGAGGCGGCACAGTAGTGCTCGGTAAAGTATTTAATTTAATTGAGTGCTGGGTCCCACGCAGCTGATAGCATCCAGTCATATTCTCTATTGAAATTAGGAACTTCAACAGCGTGGCGATCGCGATCATTGGCCAGGGGGCGTGTGGTCTGACAAGTCTACCGCAGCGGTTGACAAGTCTACCGCAAGTCTGACAAGTCTACCGCAGCGGTTGACAAGTCTACCGCAAGTCTGACAAGTCTACCGCAGCGGTTGACAAGTCTACCGCAAGTCTGACAAGTCTACCGCAAGTCTGACAAGTCTACCGCAAGTCTGACAAGTCTACCGCAAGTCTGACAAGTCTACCGCAAGTCTGACAAGTCTACCGCAGCGGTCGGTGCGAACTTGAATATGATCACCGATCACATCCAGCTTCTGAGTGGATTCTAAAGAAAAAGATGAAGACAAGTGACCCGGCAACGCGTCGGCGAGGCGGCCGTGCTCGACGTCCCAGCGGCCCGCGTCGATGAACAGCCCGTGGATGATGATGCCTTCCTCAGGCGCCTGCAGCCCGCCGTACACGTCCACGGTCGCGTCCTCCTGAACGTATTTCATCTATTGTTTATTCCATTCTTGGGCCCGTTTTATGTACATCCAGTAAACACGCTAATGTGTTTATTGGATGTACCCATAACATACAAGTATATCTGCTGCATCGTTCCTCACTGGAAGGACTGGGCCGACGTCTGCGTTCTTATCATTGCCACGTATACATTATGGATCTCTTCATCCACGCATAGTAGCCTCTGCCGACGTGCTCACTATCACCGGCCTCCTTGCTATTGCATTATAACAGATGCCAATTCTAATTTTAACCAATCTCGAATTAACTCATCCTCTAATACGTGTAATACGTCGAGCTGGTCGGCAGCAGCAACTTCAAAGCCACAATTGAGCACACTGAATACAATTGGACAACGAACGGATCTGTACCGTACCGACCTTCAGGTTCTTGCTGTGCCCGTAGACTTGGTCCTGCGAAACGAACACTTCGGTGGGGTGGAAGTCGAAGGCGAGCACGTCGATGGGCTGCCGGCGGCGGCGCGCGTGCGCCTGTAGCGCGCCCGTCAGCAGCCCCTGCGGGAAGAACAGCCCCGACAGCCAGCTGCTCGGCGCGCGCCCGCACCGCCACCACGTCTGCATCACCGACACGTCCCTAGCTCGTAAGTACATCGAGGCATTCGCTTCGCATGTTCCCCGGCCCGCCCGCCTGGTATCCCTTCGCTCCCGAAGATTATGTTTGTAATGTAACGTACGTCACGTGACATGAAACTCCTCTTAAGTGTCGTGACATCAAACGGACCATACCATCATGGACTTGTTATGTAGCTTGTAATTTAAACAAAAAATTGTAGAATTCTAGCAGCACCCGGGGCTTGTGGAAGCTGTTCTCTGTGGGAGCTCTATGTTTCATCAGTTGATTTCTGACAGGCTCAATTTACAAATCAATGAAATTGATATCATTTTGATATACGATATGACTAGCTGTCCACCCGCGCCTTCGTCCGCCTCGACGACGACGACGGTTTCTCGAACAGAAACTCCAAATTATTTATATATATATAAATATTATTCCGGGTGAAAAATAGCTTCAATTACTCCCTAATTTAACTAATTGAAATCCTCTTCCCTCTTACAGTGAGTTATCAAAAAAGCGGTTCAGCCGTTAACATGATTAGCCCGCACAAACCTACAGTCAAGCAGACATACAACACTTTTAAAAGCCGTTTCAATCATATGAGCTAAGAAAATCAGTTATAATCACTGTAGGAAGACATTTAATGGAAACTTGTTTAGTACTCATGCCAATAAAAATTACAAAAGAAATAAAAAAAACTTTTTAAACAACTTAAAGAACCTAATAATCCAAAAGAAACGTAAGCGCCATTTTGTATATAGCTCTCCGCGGCGCGTCACGCCGCGTTTGAAGTCGAAGCTCGCCGACAAAGAAATGCTGCAATGTTGCCCCGCTTGTCGGGTCGGTGCGAACTGTAAACCGGGCCCTACTACTTATTGAGAGAGCGGCGTTTGAGTTTATTTTTATTAGAAGGTGTAAAATGCCTACGTTACGTGCACGGCAATTACCTCGATGAAGTGGACGCGCAGCGCGAGGTCGCGCAGCCAGCTGCCCAGCGACTTCAGCGAGTTGTACGCACGCCCGTGCCACAGCGCGGGCACGCGACCGCCCGCCAGTGCGCCGAACACCTCCTCCAGCGACTCCGACATCACCACCAGACCCTGCGCCGGCCGCAATACCCCCTGACGCTTACACACCACACCACACCGCACCCACTCCTATCCACCTGTCCACCTCTACTGCTTGTGTTGCCCACCAGCCAACAACTCTCACTATTCTCTCCGTTGCACACGACAGGCGAGGTGCTGCACGCGGACCGCCGACTAACGGACGTGGCTCTGTCGACCGACTGTGTCGACTTCAAATCCGCAGGAATGAGGAGCGGCATTTGTGCTCACCACCATGCTTGCCCAGTCATCGCGGCTACGGGCGAATCTTCCACGCCGCTTTTGTTGGCTCTATGTCTAGCAGTGCAGTGAACTAACGCAGGCCGATGATGAAAGGAATCGGACCCGGCGGCCGCTCAAACAACTTGATACGTCAAAGTTTACTTATCAGAGCCCAAAAGTCAAAAGAGCGCGCATGTCCTTGAACATGGACATTTAATATTAGTACTATTCACATATTTTTTATATTGAAAACATAAGTACCTATATGTTACATACATTTTATTATTCGATCACACTTATGACACATCACATAATGCTATCCTATTTTTCATATGTAGCAACATTCACAGCACTCAATGGCAATTCATGGACAAGTCGCCCATTGGGTACATGCAGCTTAGTGAGTAAATTATCTGTTTCCGTGACGAGAAAACTAAGGTCAACGCTAAAGCGAAACGCCCACATGTTTGAAAAGACAACATAGAAAAATATAACAGGATTATGCTTTTATCGGTAATTTGGCCCACAGTTTTGTATTTGCAGGAGTGGTTTATTGGTGTGCGTTTTTAGGAGCGTTTTGTTAGCTGTTGTTATTACAGTTGACAGTGCGGGCGGTGTGACGGGGCAGGGGGAAGGTTGATGGGGGGAGGGGGGGTACCTTGATAGCGCGCTGCAGCTCCCGCAGCGAGGAGTGCACGAGCGCGAGTAGCGAGTCGTAGCGCTCGGCCTCGTGCCGCAGCACCGTCGCCAGCGAGTGCGGCTGCCCGTGCTCGTCCACCGCCCACACCGACTCGTGCGTCACGGACTTGTCGATCTGTTGAGAAGCGACGGCAGCGCGTACTTACCCGGCCTCCGGACACTATCGGCAGTTGTCAATTGCGCGGGAGACGTTACAGCGCCACGAGCGTGCCGGCGGACACAGGCGCGCATCGCACGCGTCACCGCCTTCCCGCGTGCGACGTGACGCTCGCGCGACCAGACCGGCGGCGAGGCGGGGTGAGATGCAGAGACGGAGACACGGGTCGCAATAATGACACAACACAACCAGACACGAAAATCAATAATTTGTATTATTCACAAATATTGACGGCGACTGGAATTCGAACTCGGGATACGTGGCAATCGGGCATGCTAAACACTAAGCCACGTATACATGTCCACATGATATATACAGTGGAGGTCATATAATTAGAAACACTTCTTATGAATAAAGTATAACTTCAACGTACAAATTTTCGTAAAAAATATACACATTCAATAATTAACAATCATGCAATAATATAGCCACTCAAATAAAAAACTCATTAAATGCATAAAATATAAAACATATGTTACTTTTAATTACAAAATGAGTCTTACAGGAGTTGTAGGAGTTTATTTTCTGTTACTGGCCGCTTGGACGCCTAATTAGACAAACATTTTAAAAAAAACATCTATAGCTCGTTCTTTTTTTGAAATTGGAGAATAACATTTCTTTCTTGGATTATTCAATTATTTTGGCGGAAATTCAAAATTTAATCTGAATTTTATTTTGTTCAAAATGGGCTTAAATGAAAGTCGTGACGCGTCAACTAGGCAAAAATTGTTAATTTACAGATAGATCATGAGTGGGTGTGCAAAAGAATAGCTGAGCATTTAAATTGTTCTGATAAGAAACTTTTTAATGCAATTGATCATTATAAAACACAAGTTGAAAATGTTCTTAGCAAGGCTCGGCCATGTAAAACCTCTCCCAGAGAAGGTACGCTAATCGTTGGTGTTGCTAAAAAAGACCCAAGTAAAGGCTCCAACCGGATTAAAAATTAAGCTACTCACGTGCGTGGCGACGGTTGCGAGCGTGCTCTCGCACAGACGCCACACGAGCTGGTCCGGCGACTCGGCGTCCGCGGCGGCGGCGCGCGGCTGCACTTCCGCCAGCGTGCTCAGCAGCGCGCTCGTCTCCTTCCTCTGCGGCCCAGGTCACATACACGACACTGTAGCGCGCGCCACTGCACACCGACCCCGCCCGCCTCACACACTACGTACTTGCTCAATACTCCACATGCGATAAAATAATTCTAACATGCAATGTGTCGATACACAATCCTTCTGAACAACCCGTCAGGGAATACGAAATCTTTAAGCTTTAATTGCTTGAAGTTGCTCTGCGATATGCCCGACGAGAGTAAACAGTCTCGGTGCAACGTCTCGAGTAATATGTCGTTCGATGGCAAAATGCAAAATGTTGTTACTGTGTATACCTCGCGAGACACCGGGGCAAAGTAGAGGCATGTTGTGCCTCTGCCTTTCATTCGGTGAGTTAGTTAACCGAAGGTCACTCCCTCCCTCTCATATCTCCTCTCTCTTGCTCCTCCATCATCATCATCATCATCAAATATCCCTAAAGGTAGACAACGCGCCTGCAGCCCCTCCGGTGTTGCAGATTCACGCGGGCGAGTGAGATATATATTTATATATATATATATATATATATAGCTTGCTCGATACATAACAAATAAGCAGTTAGCCTATAAAAAAAATACTCTTCGAAATATAATCTAAATAGAATACCGCATTGCCTTGAACTACACGAACAACCTATCCGAATCCTTGGAACACGGCTGCTGTGAAGTAATTGAAACGTCGGGAATATAAAAACATAATTAAAAAAAATCGTTCCGTATATTTCGTTAAAATTTAGTTTATTCTCCATCACACTGAACTGGTGGACTGGTGCTTATTCTAGCAGTTATGGCATTAGCTATTTTATATTAACGGCAGCGTGCTGTCTACAAGTAAAGAACTATACCTCGTGCGGGTGTAATTAATACTGTGACAAATTGCAAGGCACTCGCCTCGTATGCAATGTTGGCGTTCTCGTGCATGCCGAAGAGCTCCGGGGGCTCGTTGTCCGGCAGCTGGTCGACGTAGCAGTGCGCGTCGTGCAGGCGCGCGCCGCGCGGCGCGTGGTAGCGGCCGCACGGCGAGTACGCGTGCCCCGCGCGCAGCGCGTCGCGCGACACCACGCGCCGCAGCGCCGCCGCCAGGCACCGCTGGTCCCACGCGTCAGTCACTCGCCCGCCGTACGTGATCTCGCCTGCATCAAGCCCCGGAATCATGTTTTTAGCAAAAGTACATAGATTCTATTCTATTTATTTTTATTTGATTTTATTTTATTTGATAAACAGTAATTTTAATTACGAAATTGTGTTTTTGTACTATTTAGAAACAATTATGGGCACTAGTATTAACCGAGTTTTAATAAAAATGTCACAACCGTTTAATCCCCCCATAGATAAAGAAATAATGAGCCGAGATATGGTCCTTGTGGCACTCCCGGTGTCTCAAGAACAGGCGAGAACTTGAAACTCTTTCTAGTCATTAAATTATTCCCCCCGTCGACTTATGAACTCGTAAGAAGCCAATTTGGGAGCATCGGCAATGATGATTTAGATTATGGGAAGCGCTCTAAGTGCGTCTCTTTGACAAAAGCTTTGTAAAATAAATTTTTTATCATAATTAATTAGATGTTTTTAACTTCCTCTCATTTCACATTTAATGTCAAAGGTACAGACACCTTCACAGTTGAATGTGAAATGAGGAAACATAGATTAACGATTCAAATAACTAAACTATATAAGTAGATTTAAATACCGGAGGAATTGAGGCTAAACTGTGTTAAGAGCAGATGACTACATCTGCCTCTGTCTTTAGACAAAGTCTCTCATAAAATCCGTTCAGATCTATCAAAATAAAATGACTGTGTTTCGTACAAGAGAATGGGCCCTGCGACCGTGTCCAGTGTCCTCCGAGCACGAGTACGTATCGCTCAACCAACAAATTACTCACTGGTGATGTACTCGAGCGCGTCCCACGGGATTTCCCCTTCGGCGCAAAACATCTGCAGCGTGAGTGTCGCACACTCCCGGTCGCTGTCGTTGAACTCGTAGGAGATGTTCCAGCCCAGGGGGCCGAACTTCTTGCGCTCCTGTACTATAGCGTGAAATATGCAAATCCCGAACAGCAAACTACGCCAATCCTGCTCAAGTACTGTAATTGAAAAAAAATATGTATTTATAAAATTGTATAATATCCAAAACTACAGTAGTAATTTTTCTAATTGCGCATATTTTTTTATAAGTTTCAATTGTAATTAAAAAAAAAGATTTCATTTGTTCCTACTATTATAAAATGTAATACTTATATCCGAATTAAATCATCATAGGTATTTCTATGATGATTTAATTCGGATATATAGATCTTAGCAAAACGTGAAATAGGGAGAAATACAAATGTAGGCAGGTGTACCGTGATTCTCGTAAAAATCATCATCCATTTCGATAAGTGCTCTCTTAACGTTAGCTTTCAAGCCCTTGGGCGGTTCGTTAGTGACCTTCACTGAATTCTGGAGCACGGAAACTGGGAATTTGGGCGTTGGCATAGAACTCAAGAACAGGCGAAAGTCTTCATGCGGAGCACTCTGCTCGTTACTGAGATTCGCTACGATCATTTCCAGGTTAAGCATCCAAGACGCTGCCAGGTGACAATTCTGAAACATTTGGATAAACAAGGAATAATTTGATATTTACGTTAGTGTACATGGTTGTCACTGCATTATAACACCTTCTCCCGGCAATTACGAAAACCATAAAAGTTAATAAATAAGGGATCCTCTTCACCATCCGATAGAAGTACACGAAGGCAACAACAAAACCTGGGACAGCAAGAAAGGCTGATTTGCCCATATGTGGATTCAGTACCAACCAGATCCCTTACACTAGAGACGCTGCCGCCCATTACTAGTCTGTGGGGTGACAATTTGTGAAAATTCTTATAACCGAGTTTAAACATCAATAAGGCCGTATCCAGTCTGTATATAATTATTTATCTATGTTGGTATGTGGATATTTATCTTATTATCATTTAGTTACCAATTAAAAAAATCTTCTTTGTATAGAAAACATTCTTTGGGACTGGATGACTTGTGCAGCGTCCAATGTATTAAATTTTTTTTAAGTAAATACGTAAATATCTTACTTGCAAGAACACCCAGTCTCCTTTGGGTTTGGCGTTGATAATCATTCGCTCGGCAACTGGGCCCTGGCCTTGTCCCAGTGAAATGAAACGGACCCGGTCTCGCATACCCATGTCGGTGGCAAACTTTTGAAATGCTCCAAACGGATCTGAACCAGTGCTTAAAACGAACACCAAAGGCGTTGTGGACGTTGTGTCTTCATATCTAATGAAAGGACATAAATAAAAAATAAAGTAGATTTCGCAATGGCGATGAGGAGAAACCCTAGTACTATTATCGTCATTTCTTGAGACTGCCGGAACACTTCCGCAAGAACATCACAATCCGACGGCGTGCGCCTAAGATAGGGCCCACGCCGTCGGCCATATGGAGGGTAGAGCAGGACGTCACTCTTTCTTTATAGATGCACGGGGGAACACCGCAGGGCAGCCATGCGTGAACAACATGACTATGGTAGCAATCGTATCGCAAGGGGTTCTAAGTGATTCCAGCAACACAATATTGCCATAAACGGGTTCGTTTATGTTTCCGTTTTTATTTTATTTATACTTTCTCCCCCAAGAAATGTCTCTACGGAGTGTAGCTGGCATTACAAGTTTGTGTCTATTCCTAGTATTAATAAAATAATCTAATAAACAGCTGAGTAAAAATAAGTTAAAAGTATAATTTAAAAAGAGGCGTCCAAATCAGACGGTTTTATTATAACCCATATTTTCTTACTCAGACACAATGATGCTTGATGTGTCAGTATCAAGATACAGACACATCTAGCTTTTATAGCTTTATTTGATATTTGCTTTAATTGATATTGAAAAATATTCTTTTCTACTTCAACGAGGTTTCACGTTTATAGTTTTCACTAACACTGGTCCTTAAAGTAAATCCTTATTGTATAAAGTATACAATAATTCTGTTCAATTGTCGAAAAAAAACTACACCGATACTTAACTCTCCTTTAAATAAATTTAATTCACCTTTACACAAAGGTTTAGTCAAAATATCTGCTATCATTTTATCAGTAGTGAGATATTTAATACTAATTAAATTCTTACTGAGAATATCTCACTTCAATATGTTTGGTACGTGCACGAAACATTGAATTTTCGCAGTTTTTGTGCACTAGTTGTCATTATGTATCATTGCTACGCGATCCCAATTCAAACATTAATTAAAAAATTAATCCAATGCATGATTCTCTTATTCGCTACCGGTGGAATGAGGGGTGAAAGTTGCAATAAGAGGACTACCGGCGAACATCCCTACTGAAGATATTGCGGAGGTCTTCCGTGAGCAGGCGCTCGAACCGGAAAACTTTAGGTCCGTAAAAACGCGACATCGACGACAGTTAAGAAGAACAGAGGATATCCTTAAGAAATATACTAAGTTGACGAACTCCTCTCCATACCAGGTATAAAGGTGGAAGCATTGAGAGGGAAAAAGAACTCGTCCTCGTATCCAAATCTATTCTGAGAATAAGTATTCAACATCAGGCCAGCCACTCGTGTGCTTGCAAAGCATGTACGCTCTCGGAGTAAATATATAAACGTATACCGTTAATAAGTCAACACTTAGATTGTTTGCAACGTACAGACCTCCAAATGAAAAGATAATAACGGCGGTCCGACAAAAAATAATGGACACCGCCCCCCGAACATTGATTGCAGGAGATATGAACTGCATGCACACGGAATTCCTGTAAAATCTGCATAAATGGTAGAATTTTATTTTACATCGCCAAACGAAAGGGTAACCTTTCTTCACGGGCCCAGAAACGCCGACCCACTACCGACTAGATCAGATCATGCCTACCATGATTATGTGGTAATTTTACTCACCAATTCATCAGCTCGATAACTCTGGTAGTATTTTTGGACGATCTTGGATCGGACCATCTTCCATTCCTGATAGTCTTGATGGGTACGATGAATTAAACCCCAGTGCAACCCCGTCGGCGTAGAAATTAGGATATCTTCCATCGATATACAATGCAAGAATCCTTCCGGTGAATTCACCGAAAGAAGTGGAGGCACTGTGCGTCCATCTAAAAAGAAGTGTACGTGGAGCAATTGATAACGCCACTACCTTAACTGAAGGCAATTCTCGGGTGCAAAGTCACTACGCAGACCATTGAGGCACAGCGGCGGCTATTTGGCGCCATATATTAAGGCCCTAGGGGAGTTTCGGTCCTCTCCGGCCACACACTACGCACATTTCACAGCAGCCGAGAAACACGTTCGGGACTACTTCAAGCCGGCATTTACCCAAGATGAGAATATGGACAGCTTCCTCATTAGGCCTAGTGTGGCATATAATGCGTCACACTAAACCAAAGTAAGGCCCGGGGCGCAGATGGTATTTCGATTAATGCCCTACGCCACCTTCCAGCAATAAGCCCGCCTTTATAATAGCATCATGCGCACAAGAATATTCAAACAAGAAGGAAACAGTAATCGCAGTACTCATCGATATGGATAAGGCATTTGTCCTAGTTTAGCATTATGGGCAGCAGCGATAGCTTAAAGGGAATGGCTGCCCATCCCTCGCCGCATTGCCAAGGTGATGGCCTCCTTTATACATCATCGTCGATTTTAGGTAGCTGTCTAAAGATCGAAGCCAGGAGCACAACATCTGGAGTACCGCAAGGTAGCTGCTTATAACCCGCTTTCTATTCTGTTTTCACCGAAGTCATCCCTAAACAATGCTCGCGTTGTGCGTAGTTGATGTCGCGTACTTCTACAACGAACGCTGAACGCTTTACCAACCTGGCTAATTGGAGGTTGGCGATGAAGGCGAGGAAGACGCACGCGATTATAATCCACTCAGTCTGTCACCGCGGCGCCGGCATGGTACGCACTTACCAGTAATACGAGGGACCCAGTGAGTGCAAAACAGCATCAGGCAGCAACTTCGTGATGCAGAGCGTAACACCAGCACCATCAGCATCGTTGCTCCTTAAACTTTTTACTCACGACTCTCTTCCGCTGAAGCAGTCAAGGCCACTTGATCAACAGCGTATCTATAATTACGTGGTTGTTTAGTCTGCCCGGCACATATTGCTGATCCCGACATAACCTGTCACTGTCTTGAGTGACAGTTAGGTTCCTTCTCCCCTCGAAAAAAAAACAGAGAATAACCCTTTAGAGGGACTTTATCAAGTTAATAATTAATTTAAAAAGTACTCAAAATACTCGTAAATAATATAAGTAGTAAATCTTATTAAATTATATTTTTATGACAATTGTCAAATGTATCTTAGGGAGCATAGGTAGGTAGATATTCTCACTTAAAACAGTTATATCATCCGTGCCATGTAACATGATGATAAATTATTCTTTAATTCTTGATGTGTTGCGTCTATAGTATGGTATAGTTATGACATTAATTGTAATAAAAAAATGTTTAAATTAGTGGGACCGGTCGGAACAGAATTTATTATTAAATAGTAAAAGCCTAAATAAGTACGATTTTTATATTTTTACATACGAAGGAACGATCAAACTTCGAAATTGTATGAAAAATGGATGTGTTTTTATGCTTTTACATTTAGCTCTGCCAACGACAGCAATGACAAGCGGAGCTGTATAATATTTAATTTCTAAATTAATAATCTGCGGGCTGCCCTTGTTATAGTTATCAAACCACCCTACGATTTATCAATATATCTTTCATATTAAGTAGGTATTCATAGCTAAACTGTATTTAGACCAGGTTAAAACATGCGAACGTAGTGTATCATTGCGACATAGACTTAGTTTACGGTGTGTTTTAGAGACCGAATATATAAATTTGTCTAATGAATTGTTGCGATATTGTACGATTATTTCAATAAGTCCTTTGACTTTTTGTAGATACACAATTGTTTGTATTTTTTACACTGCTACTCTAGCTCTCAACAAAGAAATGTATTTCCATTTAAAAAATGGAATCCATAACTATGCTATCAATGGCGGGTGGTAACATTGTTTTTAAAGTGTCTCTTGTCACAACAATCAATTATTAAGGTAAGTAAAGTTGTACGGTGTGGTGGAATGACATCATAACGTATACCGTGGAGTACCTGCTTAACTGCATTATGATTTATTTCTCTCCTGCAAAAATTAAGCTCTGACGTTCGAAAACGTAGCGCAGATTGTCAGTGTGTGTACTGCGTCTATTTCTGGAATCTTGCATAAAATCAATAACAAGGCAAACTAACGCCGTTCGACGGTCGGGATTGTCCGTCAAAGAGCCCGACCCCGGGCAATCGATAGTGCAACGCCGTAGATATACTCAGCTCAGGTAACTTGTGCGCCCTGTGAGCTAAATATTTTATCCACTTAAAATATCCATTAAAATGCGTCGAGGTATCGCAATTTATATATAACACTGCCTGCTTTGTAATTGTTGTGTTGTGACCTTGTATCTTTTCCCTTTGTTTTTCCAATTGTGTTTGCTAATCCCTTTCTGAAAGCCATAGTTCATCTGTTTTATATTTGTTTTATGAGAGAATATGAAGCATATTATTGTAATTATTGGTCTGCTGTTGCTGATCAAGGCAATGTAAAGTTTTTATAATATTTAGTGCATTCTCTTTTATTATAAATTTAGGTGCCAGAAGGAAAGCCAAAAAAAGGAGCATGGAACTACCATATGTTTCACCTGTTTCAAAAAAAATCTTTACATTGAATAATGGCATTAACATGCCTAGAGTTGGATGTGAGTAGCTATAATAAACATTAATGCTATTTATTAAACAGTGTAAACTTTTCAATTATCATTTGTGAAATATTTAAGCGATACTGATTGATGTACTTACTACCATACTGTTGTTAAATGCATTCTTTCTATGTACCAAAGAAATTCTTTTTATATATGTATATATATGATACTATACTATATACAATATGGTTTCTACAGGCTGTGTAAGTCTACTACTGGACCGACATTTCCATGAAAGCAGCTATAGCATATATTGATGAAATGGAAGATTCTTTGATAATGGCTATTAAGTTGTTGATATAAGAGAAAAGTGTCTTTTTAATGATTGCATAAGGGAATCGACCACGCCATCTTATTTTGTGGGTGTTTGAATTCAATGTATTAATATTATTTATTAATTGTACAGTGTACCATTGCTATGAGTGCTAAAGTATTCTAGTGGTGTAGTGACTGAGAGATTGTCTTTAAACTATGAGTTTGTTTCTCCGATGGAATAAATAAGATCTACAGATTATTGTTTAGGGTCTGGATGTTCCTGCACAGTTATCTGTGGTTTATGTGCCATTAGCCTGGACCTATTAGCCTAAATAAATCTCTTCAAATTAATCTTATATTAACTGTAATTTAGGGTCTGCTGCAAGTCTGTGTACAAGTCCTGCTAAGCCTTCGGGGCCCTAAATAAACTTTTTGATAATAAATAAACAAACCATGTCCTGGAAGTGAAAAATAACATTGGATAATTTTATGGTGGAAACTGCAATGCCACATAATATTTCACATAATTATTGTCTACAATTATATCTTTACCATCATCATCTCGTAACATGCGGTATCATTTCCTTGCAAAAGGTTGCTTTCATTCAATGGAATCAAAAACAGGGCCTTTATATCAAGTGCTCTTGACTGTAGATCAACTAACATTTAGCTCTATTAAGAACAAGTAACATTAAGGGGAAGGCATTGCTTGCATCGGCATAGGCTTTGACCACATAATCCAAGGTCCACCCAACATGTGTCCATGAGGTGGCCACAGGGAGGAGGTATAAGTGGGGAGGTACTAAATCCCTCTTAAAAACATAAATACCTCACTCAATCAGAGCCAACTCACACAGTATTTACAGTCAATAGAAAATCAAAGCATAAATGCTGTTCCCTCATTGGCAAAGAGTACCCACAATTAGAAGAACAAAGTACAAGAATCTGATAGCTCACCAGTAGGTGTAAAACGAAGAAGTTATTTTTCTAAAAAGCAGGGTGGTCCTCTCCAATGATTACATTAAAAAAATGGAAATGAGATAGTAGATCTTAGAAATCGTTATCTCAAAATATGGACTGGGGGAAAGAACTCACTTTAACCTATTTGTAAATTTTTTACCAGAACCGAATAACAAGGCTGTTAAGGAACTGAAATATATCTATCCACAAGCTGTTGTGATCTACATATGCTGTTTGCATTGTGATATAGGCACAAAGTTCAGAAGTCTACCAAGAAATCATATTTCATAAGTAACTAGATCCTTATAAAAGCAACATCTGTTAAAAGGAGAATATCGCATAAATCTTCAACTAGTACTTTCTCTCAATTGAACACAATTAAAATGGCCTGTTATTCTAGAACTGGAACAAGTCTTTTTTCTCCGCGATGAGCAGCTGTCTCCAATAATGCGCTCGGCGTGACACCTCACACCTACACACTCTGATATAATACACATAGTCTTAATTGTTTTTTTTAAATAATAATATAATATATTGAACTATCAATCGTCATCCAATCCCAAGCTAAGACTCCCAGTGTTTTGGTAACTTAATGGTGAATAGATACACATTATATAGTACTTAGGTAAATAATCATGTATACATAATGTATATGTCCATGACTTTACATCGTACAAATGAATGGCCATAGCAGAATTCGAATCAGCAATCCTCAGCTTCGAAGACGTCTATGATTTTAGATAAACCAATAGACAATAAAAACGTAGAACAAGTAACATTAGTCACCACCTGCCGCTATAACAAAAGTTTTCATTGGCTGTCAGTTACTTCCTAGGAGAACTAATTATGTATTTTAAACAATCTCGTTGGGACACGAAGATTTAATGTCAATACTATAGTTTTTTTTTGTAATTCCTTTACAGTGGGCACTTTCCGCATGTACCAATCAGCACTTATAATGCAGGCTGTTGATGAGGCACTAAAAGCAGGCTATCGCTTGTTTGGTATGTAAATTACTTTTGCTATGAAAATTAGTTATTATTAGTAAGTATTTTAAAAGTATCCTGTAATACTTTTTCAATTGCAGTTTTTTTTTAATTCGGTGGGAAGGGGTACCTATTAACTAACACATTATATCTATCATATTTTGTTCGCACAGCCATTTTGATTGCCATAGTTTGCATGTATTGTGACGTAACCCGCATCACTGATACTACCACACCCTTTCACCTATGTTAACATATGTACAATAAATATTACATTGGGCAGATACATGAGGCCTAATTTTTTTTACTTATTTTGTTTCAGATACAGCCGCTTCCTATGGCAACGAGAGTGCACTAGGGGCGGCATTAAGTATATTACTTCCAAAGTATAACTTGGAAAGAGAAGATGTTTTTATTATTACTAAATTGTGTAAGTGCCATAAGAATAAGCAATAATACTCTAGAGTATAGAATGCAGACTCCTTTGTGCGTGCCCCAAATGCCGCATCATCGACACCTGCTTCCCCTCCCGGCCCGCCGCGCCCCGCCGGCGCCCTACGCATGCCGCCAGGGGTGTTAACTATACAGTATTTTTTACGTTATCTGTTAGATCAAAAGAGTTTAATTTACTGTAATACCATACTTCATGCCAGGTTTTTGAAATAAACCAAAGGTGCTCTGTATTGTTATAGCTAAATACACTTTGATAACTTTTTACTTTTAATAATTTATTATAATTGGCAACATTTTAACTTTACTATAAAACTTAAACTTTCAATTAATTAAATACTAGGTTAGTAAGAAATATTAAGATGTTCAACAAATTTTTTAAACGTTTTCCTCTGTAATTTGCGATGCCTTTGCATGGAAGCCAACAATTGTATGAAATCCATTTAGTAGCCATCTGGTTACACCGACTTGTTCGTACTACTTGACTTGGTCGAACAGACGCGAGAGGGCAAGCTGTGTACATTCTATACATGTACTGTTGGTTATTCTTATGGCTGTTTATGAATTGTATATAAACTGTGAGGACGAAGCTAAGTCCCAATTCAGCATTCTATGTTTGACGCGTAGAGGTTGGTTGTTGGGAGTTCTAGTTAAGTTGCTATTATAACTACCACGTTATTATTTTCCTTTAATCATTAGTGGTCGATTAGTGTTTCCCAACGAGTGCACAACATGGATTTGATATTTAATGTATCTTGACCTGTGATGTATTTTACACAAACAATATTTTTATCAACTCTCCTGCTTCAGCTGTGGACTTACACAGCTTGATAAAGAAAAAAAAATAAAGTAGAAGTATTGTATGGCACGAGATAGATGTTTGCGAACCTGAAAGACATCGAGAGTTGGGAATTACGACTGATAAATTCTTACTATGCAGTTGTTATACAAAGCACATTTAGTCTTCTTGGATTGTAACTGCGGCAATTGCTCATCGTTCAACAGAGGCTTTCTGTTTGCTCTCTATTCCATCTTAAATTATGTAGCTTCCCCTTCTAAACTTCGAGAAGAGATTCAGTTCCTTTCCTTACTTCTCGCCGGGATTCTCCGTTCCACATCTAATCTCGTTTACCGTACAGGCTATACTTAACTGTGGAACTCCTTGGATCGGTCAGTGAAAACTTCCTTACGTCAAATATGGTTGTAAGTATATAATCAAATGCTGTTGAACGAGTGTGTGTCCATTTATTTATAATGTTTATGTATAAACACGCATGTATACGTTATTATATTTAGGTTATATTATTCTGTCTTATGATTCTGTCTTAGTATTGTTAAGTAGTCCGGCAGAGTAGTCCCGTTCATATGTAAACATATACCTTCATATTACGGTGTACGGTTAAGGTGCCACGAGAAGTATCAACGGGGCCGGTTATGGCTGAAGCTCACATATATATAACTACATTCCCCCACAGCGCCGGCGGATCACGGCACCTACGAAATGGTGAAGCATGCTTACGAAAAATCTTTACAAAATCTGCGCATGGACTACGTGGACCTGTACCTAATCCACTTCCCCAGCTCCACCAAGTTATCCAATCACGACTCCAGGAACGCTAAGCTGCGCGAGAGCACCTGGCAGGCGATGACGAGGCTGTACGACGAGGGGCGCGTCAACTCGATAGGCGTCTCCAATTTCACTGTGAAACATCTTATCGACCTGAACATACGTGGGAACGGCGTGTGCCCGGTCGTCAACCAGGTGCGTTCTCTCGAAGTCAATCTCGAAAAATGGGCACAATCTTAGAAGTTTCTTCATTACCCAATAATAATAATATCCTCGTCTCACGAAATATGTCCTAATAATAACAACAATGGGAGCAGTTTGTGTTTTTTAACTTGTACACAGTTTTACTGTTTCATATCGTTTGTATCCTCTAATTCGCAATGTTGACAATGAACATTAGAAGTTTCATATTTGGAAGGTGGAAAACTGGCGCCGTATCTTTCAATGAATTGTTGCCTCTCAGGAATGCCCCGGATACATACCACCATAAAACCACAATTCGACAGGGTGGGGGTCTTTTTTTTTGGTCACATTGGTTTTCTTAAAAAGCCGCAGCACCGCACCGTCGGTAGGTGGGGATTGTGCGTGCGAGGTGTGAAGGCGTGTGATTGTGCGGGTGGTGCGCAGGTGGAGTGGCACCCGTACTACTACCAGGAGGAGCTACTCGCGTACTGCCGGCAGCGGGACATCTGCCTGCAGGCGTACTGCTCGCTGGGCGGCGCGTCGCACGAGGACCGCGCGCTGCTGCTGGAGCCGGCGGTGGTGAGCGCGGCGGAGGGGCACGCCGCGTCCGCCGCGCAGGTGCTGCTGGCCTGGGCGCTGCAGCGCGACGTCGCCGTCATACCCAAGTCGGCGAGCGCGCAACGCATCCGCGAGAACATCGACGTCGACTTCACGCTCACCGGCGCCGAGCTGAGAGCGATCGACGCACTTGGCGAGCGCAGGCGCAAGTACGCCTGGGACCCCGCCGGCGTCTGCTGAGCCGGCCGCCGTTTCATTGTCTGCCCCCTTACCTTGTTTATGTCTAAAGTTTAAAGGAAGTATTCTGTGTGTGTGTGTGTCTGTGTGTGTGTCTGGCCGGACTAGGCGAACCACTCACATAGGCGCGCACCGGTTTCATATTCACTTCGATGTTTCGAACTAGTAGAGTTATCTAATAATAATAATCTCCTCCGTCTGTTCAACCGGATATCACTTAAAACCAAATCATATGCTCCACTCGAAACTTGCAACTCCGATGGTGGATCTGAAATGAATAGTCCTGGACAGAGTACTTTCCTTCCATACCTTACCTATAAGAGCAATGTATTGCGTCTCAAAGTTACAAATATAGATGATATTTTTGCTCGACAATTTTATAATTTATATATTTATGTGTAGGGTCGGTCATACGGTACTATAATACACGAGAGATAATGAACTGAGTAGATGTCATATGTATTTTCCTTATATATATATATGAGACGCACGCGCAGAAAACGCAGAAGGCGCGCGTATCGCGATATTTTTGTACAAATATTCCACTCATCACGACCCGCCACTACCTGACCAGTAGATCTGAGTTTTCACATATAAATTTACTATATTCTCCTTATTCTTCTTGGTCACATCAATTTCGAATGTATCCAGGTTCGTCTCGCATAACATATTTATGTTCGCTTGTTAGACTTAGCCGGATGTGGACGGGTGTCGGTATATGTATGTAGTGGAGATCGGAGATTCCATTATAAATGCAATTCAATTGCGAAATATTAATAATTATAAATGTTTAAAGTGTATTACACGATATGTTATATTCATTCCAGCTGATAGAGACGGGAGTCCGTTTTATTTATTGTTGTCTATATAGTCTATATAGTTAAGTTGATAGTGTTTATCCGAGTTTGTGTAATAGTATATATAATCTGTTTAACAATGAAATTTATACTTCTTACTCGAACCACATTAAATGTGTCTAAATGTTTACATAGTTTTTCTTTTTCTTGCCTTGTTGTCTCGCAACATCCTTAGGAGTGCGGTTGCTACCTGACCGGTGGAAGCGGTGACGCTACGCCGCTTTGCGTGTGCGCCACGTTATGGTAACGTCGAGCTGCCGCCGGGCTCGGCGCATGCGCGTGGCCCCGGTCACCGGGTGGCCGCCGGATGATGGAGACGTCAGCCTCACGCCAAGACCACCGCGGTTACGGTATCCGGGTGTGGAATGTGACCATTGCAGTCATCGTTCCACGCTTACACCCCGGATCATCGGCCGTGCGAATGTTCTCTATGCTCAGCGATTGCGAATATGTATTTATATTGCTATCGCGACAGACGTACACAGCCAGCCGATTTAGAATATGACGCAAGATATAATAGCTAGATATTGTGCCAACATTAGTTTACATGATGGAATTATAACAAGTGTTAAAAGCGAATTATGTGTCCAGTATATTAATTTACCATCGTTTTGAAGTTTTAACTTAAAATAAAAAGTTAAAATTTCAAAAACGGTGTGCTGGGCGTTTTCATTTGTTTTTCTTTATTGCATCACAATCCTCGTAACATTGTCTGTTGTCTTAAAACGTGTTAGAACATATTTCTTTCGTTACGTCAGTGCAACGTGTAGACTTAATTTTATTATGAGGCAGGTGGAAAAAGTCAACGTGAGATCATAAACATTCCTGACGTTACCCGTCAGTTAGTTTCTTGCGCAGTTGAGCTCTGCCGGGCGCGGCGAGGTCGTCACGCAACCATGTCTGAGAACCGTCTCGCTGTGAGACAAAGATTATTACGCAGTCCACAGAGCATGGTGAGGAGAAGGTCGCGATACCTGGGGACCAGACGCTCCACCATATATTACAACGTAAAGTTAACGGTTGTAGTTAGTCTATCGGCACCGTATAAACTCGGAAAAGCGCTATTGCTCACGTACAAATGTGTGTGTGGTAAGGTAATGTATGCCTGTCCAACAAAGCGTCAGCCGAGCCGGCGTACGATGCTTGGAAGGTTTGTGCGCAGCGGGGCCGCCCTCGCCGCTCCCGTCTGTGGGGTCACGATACCATCCACTGTGCCTCGTCTGTTTGCTGGCGGGGTGCGCCAGCCGGTCGAGGGTGCGCTTACACGATAGCGATGCGCGGCGGCGCGTGTTCTTAGTATAGTATAGTGACTCACAGCACGGGCAACTGCACGGACGGTGACTGCACGAAGGCGGGCCCGAGGCTAAGCGTCACGTACTGCGCGATGGCGAACACCAGCTTCTCCTCCACCAGGCTCTTGAGCAGCATCAGCTTCTCGAAAGGCGACAGCCTCTGATCCCAATCCACTTTGGGCGCGCTCGCGTTGCTCTTATCCACGTGAATGTCCTGACCATTACATATTATAACTTATAGTTGTAAATTTTTTACATAAATTGCTAGGACCTCTATGAAAGATCTTTTTTAATGGAATCAAGAATCTTTCTTTTGGACTAGAGCTAATGGTTCACTTGATTACACCTGCAAACAATTTCAATCGACGTCGCTGCTGTGCGCGTGGCTGACATGGAATGTCTCGCAGCCTGTCATCACCGTTCACCGGAACACAGCAGCGCTTGCACTGCTGGCGGCAAAAACAAGTAAAAGGATGGTGCCGCCTACCACCTGGTAAAATCTATGCCGAAGGCTATGACAAGTCACAACTAACATTGAATTTGTCTATGACCACTACCTTGTATTAAGTCGCAAGGCGTGCAGCTGCTTCTATTGTCGCCGTAGCGTGCAAGGGTTGCCAAACGAAGCGCAATGAGGCATGGTGACTGTTAGTCATGCATTGTTTCATTTCAACAGACTCAAATTAGACATTTCTATCTCATCAATATTCGGGTGAAGCGTTAGTGCAAGTGGTGGTTGCATAATGTCGGGGAAGATAACGACAAATGCAGGCAGTGGCGCGCATCATGTTCGTGCAATTAATACAGAATGCAATGAAGTATCGAATATTCCACCGTTCATTGTTTACATACAACATTATTTATTGATAATTATTTAATCAAATGACGCATATACGCGCTATACCTGTAGCCCCAAGGTGCAGAACCTTGAAGGTATACTTTCCAAATAAAAAAAGTAAAATATAAAGACGAATTGAAAACCTTGTTTTTTTTCCTTTAGATAAGACTTTACATCTCTGTAGCACCATCGATTTCTGGATGTCGGTTTTTAATGAGAGGAAATGAAGTGTTCCCCAGTTTAGCCTTTGAATGTCAGAACTGACCTACAGGATGAAAGTCTATGTCATGACGCTTGTCTCTAACGTGCAAGCTCGGTTAATCTCAAATTGTCAGTTATTCTGCCATTAAACACTGGTGTGCGGCAAGCATTGTTTTGATATTAAAGCTGGTGTTGGTGATGCTCAGCCACGAACATGGATCAAACAAAAGCTGGATAAAAGTGTAGTGGTGGACGTCCGAGTCCACCACTACACTTTTATCCACTAAAAGCCAGGTGTCCACTCGCTTATCATTGACAAAATTAAGAGTGTTTACGTCTCACAGCTCTTCATGCAAACTTTCCCATACCAAAATCTTCGAAATGAATAGATCGATTTGGTGCGCATTTTTTTTTAATAGTAATTAACATCGAATAAATCGGTTTATTTATTTCGAGGATTTTGTGAGTTCGTATGAAAGGCCGTGAGGCGTAAATGCTCTTAGAGGATATAATTACACTTCGGGCACAAAAATAATCTAATAAATAGCCATAAAGACGTACTTATAGTATTATAATATTCTTCAAGGCTTCAAAAGAAAGAATTTTGTAACGAATTACATTTGGATATACTTTTTTTTAATAACATTTGGATGCGGAGAGGAGTGTAGCAATAAAGTGGAAAAGAAGTAGGTACAGTACCACAGCGAAGGCGCCGAGCGTGAGCGGTATCCGCTTGAGACTGTCGCCGGCCAGCCCGGCGAACGCCGGCTCGTTCTGCAGGTGGTGGACAGCGAGCCACATCGCATCCGACATTGTCTCCACCGCTGGCTTCTTTGGTAGAGCCTTCACAATTGAAACAACAATAATTTAGAACATCGAACCACTGCCCTAAGATCAACGTTGTCCCAAGGGTCAATAGTTTAGCTGCGAGCCCCGCACGCGACAAGTATTGCATTGTGTTCGGGCCTGAGTGTCTGTTTGTCCTTGTCCAATTTATGTACGTAAACTGCATTCACGTCACTGGACAATTTACTACCGCGAGAGTAACGTTAAGAGTTCTCAAAGAGTAAAAGACAAGAGCCCGCGTACTGTGTCGTGCAGGTGACAGAAGTGAAACTTCTACTTGCTTCACAATGACACCTCCGTATTCCATTAATTAACAATAAACATCGCACAACTCCAATTACCGTTGCACCCAAACTACGTTCCAAGAAGTTGCGTTTCAAAAATATTAAATTAACTTCAGGCGCATGCACCAGATGTGCAATTCAAGTCTGACAAACGGTTATTAATAAAATGCAAACATAATCAGTTAATTTGATAGATTGCGTCGAGACTGAGCATTGATAGATGTATACTAGTAATATAACAGATGGTTAAGTGCGAACAGTAAACTATGTACATCCTATGGTTCGTTTGAAACGTTTGGATGTTGCTTAGCTAAGAGTGCGTGTGGGGGAGGATGGCGGCGGCTGACCGTTGTAGCGGCGGCGGGCCCGTACAGCAGGAAACGCCAGTGGCGCATCGGTAGCGTGGCCGAGTGCAGCGCCACGGCGGCGGTCAGCAGCAGCGACAGCGCAAGTCGGTGCCGCGCGAACAGTGCGCGCGACACGGCTTGCTGCGTCGCCAGCGTGCTGCCCTCCACCAGCGCCGCCACGCGCGCCTCCACGCTCTCTGCGGGTCCCGTCGCCCCCGGCGCTGGCCCCTCCGCCGCGACCGCTGTCGGCGTCTCCACCACGCGGTTGAATATCTACGACCCGATACACATGCCATCACAGTACATCCTGACGCGGTTAGAGAATAACATATTCGTATATTATGCAGATTGGATGGACGTATTTTAAATTAAAAATATATATTATCATGTATAGTATTGTCAAGTTTCCTTTAAATACGGCCGCATCCAACCTGTATCAGCTAATCGACAACTGCGCAATTCAACGTTCAGCGTGGGTTCTTTTGTTTGTTGGCAGTTATTGAACCTTTAATTTCCGCCGAAGTTATTGAACGTGGCGGAAGTTTAGGCGTGGCTCACCCGTTGACAATACGATTGCCCTCGCGCTAGTGGCGCTGGGGAGCAGCATCACTACTCTGTGGGTTTTGTTTTCGGCATATTCGAAGCCGAATTTAGATGGCGAGGTTGACATTTGAAGAATAATGATTTAACCAAAAAAACATTATTTGTCATCCGGTTCTGAGTTATGTTGAAAGTTAGATCTCTAGCTCACTGAGAAGAAAAATCGCTTACAATATTTGTACCGAACAGACAGACTGAAGAAAGTGAATTAAAAAAAAATTGTATAAATAGTAATCCTCTTTAGAATACTATTGAAAATGTAATAAGATTTGAGAAAGACATTTGACAAAATCTAAAGGCGTCTCTCAGTGCTCGCATTCGGATCGTCATCTTGAATTACGATGAAGAATGAAAATGAACAGAAAAGCTAGAGCGAGGGCGGGGTGGCACTCGCCTGACTGAAGTAGGCGAGCGAGAACTGGTACATGGGGTCGAGGTCGCCGAGCTGCGCGATGGCGAAGTAGAGCAGCGCGCCGCGCGCCGCCACGCCGCGGTAGCGCTCGCGAGCCGCCGCGATGTGGCGCTCCGTCGACTCCGCCTCGCCCAGCCGCGCCGAGATGATCTCCGACGTCTCCTGCGCGCGCGCGTACACACACACAGACACGATGAGACCACTTCAAAATACATATTTTTTATGTATTAGGCAATTCAACAGCGATTTACAGAACAATTTATACAAATCTCTATTAGCTTCCGCCCGCGACGTCGCGATATAATTCTTCCACTCCTTGCAAAGCCCACTAAAAACATTTACTGGAGTAGTAGATTCTTACGCCGCTGGTATACGGGTGGGTGGCTATACTATTATACACGTCTAATAAAGTGGTCCAAGTGTCGCGTGTCGGCTGACCTTGCTCTCGTTGAGCGTCTCGATGAGCTCCTCGTCGTCGAGGATGTTCCCGGTGGAAGCTTGCAGCAGGCGCAGGATGCGCTCCTCGATGTCCAGCAGAGAGGCGCGGTCGGCCGCGATGCGCAGCGTCAGCTCCGTGCGCTGTCGCTCCAGCTCGGGCCGCTCTAGTCGCACCACGTCCCTGCAACATACCGTCGCCGCCTCTCACTACTTAAGTGTTTTTTGGAATTTATATTATGCTAAATACGAGTCCGCACGTATTTATTAAAAATATACCGGTTAAACTAATGCACTTACGCTAGCAACTGGTCTTCTAAGCCGGAAGGAGTCACAGTAAAGTTGACCAGAGTGACCTGGATGCAGACCTCGGGTAGATAGTGAGGGTTTGCTAGCTTCGTGGTCAAATAAAGACGGAAGCTGGGATCATATTCAATGTCGCTGTCGCCGAGGTGGATCAGCAGGCGCCCGGCCTGTCGCATGTCAAAACATCAAGTTTAGTTATCTAGTCTATGTTGTACCGAGACTGTCGGCGGTTAGTGGGACATGTGTGGACAGGCGTGGGCACGGTCATGCCGCGGCTGACCTGCACGAAGGTTTGCTTGAGCAGCAGCGGTGTGAGCGCCGTATCCAGCTGCTCGGCCACGTTCTCGAGCAGCAACGGCCAGCCGAGCCGCACGCAGCTCTCCAGCACGCGCAGCAGCGCCGGGTCCGTCGGCTTGGCCACTTGCAGCCCCGCCTCGCGCTCCATGTTCTTTATCCAGTGGTTTGCCTGCACTCAAATATTTGACACCAATGCTGTTGCTATTGAGCTGAGTAAGCAAACATGTCTTTTGTGTAATTGCGTACCTGCTGCTGCGGGTCGATGGCGAGCGGGCGGCGGCCGGCGCAGACCACGAGCGCTGCGTTCTCCGCGGAGGCTGCGTCGCGCGGCAGCCCCTGCGCCTGCCACGCGCGCGCCGCTCCCGCGCCCGCCGCCGTACGCACCAGCCTGGCACGCACGACACACGTCACACAACCTCTACCTACCCACTGCCGGTGTCGGCACACGCGCCGTCAGCTAACACTTGCAACGTAACAGCCACTTTAACAAGTTTTAATACTAACATAATATTTTTTTTTTTTTTATGAAAAAAATAGGCCAGCGTTTGACCTCAATCTTGCCCGATGGAAAGCGAAGATGAGGCCTAGGATGATACACGCTTGCCTAGATGTCTGTTCACTTTGGCCTTGAAGATATCCAGGTTATAGGCCTCCGGAAAAACCGACCGCGGCAGAGAGTTCCACTCCTTAGCCGTCCGCACAAAGAAAGAAGAGGCAAACCGCCTCGTGCGTAATATTGTTTGTTTCTAATAATTTTAACCTCACACCTTCACAGATTATTTTAACAGACCGAAAATAATTATTTGTTTCGTCAGCCCTAAGTAGATTCCTACATACTCAGTAAATTTTCGTGATTCAAGGTTTCTTACACAACGACAGCATTCGTCTAACAAAGCTCAGATTTAGAGAATGAATAAATTTATTAAAAACAATGCTTGTTGCAATTTGAAACTCCTTATCCTCAAACTGGAAAAAGTATTGGCTGTATAATTCAGTACATTACAATTAATTGAAACTATAAAAACAAAATACGACCAATGGCAATAATAATAATAATATGTACACGCCAAAGGGTGACGTCACAAAGTTTACCGGGACGGCGGGTGCGCGGGCGCCATGCTGTTCGATATGTCAAAGGCAATTAGTGTCATCGAGTGAAGTCGTACGTGCGCCGTCCCACGCGCACGCGCCTGATTCTTGTGTTAATTAGTGTGCCCGATATTTAAGGAGGAATAAAATAAATGGAAAAGATCCGATAACTAAAAACTACGAAGCAAATATCAACCAAAGGTAAGATCTCGCCCAAACATAATAAATGTCAATTAAATTAAGTTATGGAAAATATAAATACGGCTCATTTTATTCAACAATACAATAGGTATGTACATGAAAATAACCTCCATAAGGGGTGGATGCATACTCCTAGAGACATATTTCCCTTCTTTCCTTACTGAAATCTGGTGGCGCAAATCGCATCCCTAACCATACATTTACAATACCATTGAATTCTATAAATGAAAGTCCTTTTGTTAACTTCTATAAGTCCCAACGACCGCCGTACACTACTTTAGTAGTGTCGGCGGTCATTGGGACTAGTCGAGTAATTTTTAAATTACTTGACAAATAATGAGATACTATAATATGTAGCAATCAAATAAGATATCATATGCAAATAACTTCCTACGTTATTTGTTATATATGAACACTATATATATTTTTTATTGAGAAACGACAAAGGGATTCTTTTTAGCGGTGAACGCGCAAACCTGTCTTTTTGGGGTTGAATAGGACCAAATTACGAAGACCCCAATCCGAGACTTTGAATAACAAGGTCTCGACTTCAGACACAAGTTTGTTCCGGCACTCGTCGACGTGTTCCCGAAAAATATTCGCACGGCCTGTATATAGGGCATCACCCGTGCTGTCGTCTGCATAGTTATGCTAATGAGCATGTCGTATTATATATATATAAATAAATGGAAGAGTCGGGAGAGGAAGACCTAGGCCAACATTTCAGGATCAAATCGGAGACGTTTTGGAAAAAGGCCAGGTCAAGAGTACTCTAAACCAACGAGCATGCATGCGAAGATTAATGAAAGTGGAAGAAGCGAAAGACGTATGTCAGGACCGGATCAAGTGGAATGAGACTCTCTGCCTACCCCGTTGGGAACAAAGGGTGAATATATGTATGTTTGTATGTATATATATATATATATAAACGCCTCTTAGCATTAAGTCCGCCTTTTTGTTCTCAAAAGTTTAAAAGAAATAAATATATTTATGTGCTGCTTAAACAACGCTTAACAATTTCAAAGTTATTTCGGGTCGCGGCGACTCACTCAAAGTGCTCTGAAGCGGGTATCTGCAGCTCTGAGCAGTGCTGCACCCACTTGCGCTCGAGCTCGCGGCGGAAGTGCGCGGGGAAGGCGCCGAAGTACGCGACGCAGCCCGCCGCCACGAGCACGTCGCCCGTCGCGCACCGCAGCTGCGTCGACGCCTCCTGTGACGTTTCATCTTGTCTGTAGCTTTTGTTAATCAATTTTAGTTAAGTAGCTTAAGCCTAACACCTTGAACGTTTGTCCTTCTCTTTCTATGAATATGTAATATATGCAGTAGACACATAATAAAAGGCGATAATAATAACATATTCAGATTGTGGTATTGTCTTAAGTTAACGGAACACAGATCCCATTCAAAGAAAACAAACATCATCATGTACTCGTTAGCATTCATGTTACAAGAATAACATTCGGTATGCTAAATATGTTTGGTCGATGGACCGGATAATTAACAAAAACGTGCAAATGCTATATGATATGGAAAGGTCGCCACTCGATTGTCATAGAAAAGCGTATTATATCAAACACTATTACAACTACTTAAAAGGCAAATTTCAAAATAGTCACACAGACTCGATTCTTCAATACTGAAATAAGATAACTTGTACACTAATGAGCTTATAAGTTAAGCATTTAATCATTGCGTGGTGGCGGTGGTGGGGTGTGTGTGCAGTTGTTGCGTACCTGCACGCTGCTCTCCCAGCGCGCCTGCTCGTCGGCTAGCGCCTGGGTGAGGCTGCCGGCCCGCGCCAGCCGCGCCGCCGCCAGCTGCACGTCCGCTTGCAGCCGGCTGTGCTCCTCCTCCACCACCTGCGCCGCGCACATTGAACTCTATGCATTCTGTACTCTATGATCATCTGCAGACTACTCGCTTCCGCCTACCTGAACTCAGTACTCAGCATTTTTTGTTTTTGCGGCGATGGGTGACGTGAATATGCCACGGGTGTATCGCTCAACACATTTATCTCTAGGCACATCAACAGTTTGACACACAATCACAATAATGACGGCTCATTAGATACAGTAAGTAATACAACACATTCACACATAAGAAAGAGAGACTATACTTGCATCTCGTGGACTAGGTTTTAGCCATATTTTCAAGAGTCTCCATTATCTTAACATTGGGCTTACTATAAGGATGTACTATAGAGAGTGAATACCAATTTTATGTCCAAATGTCAACCTGAGCTGCACGCGGTGCCCCCAGCTCACTTACAGACGACACTCCGGTGACCGACTGATAGCAGAAAACATCACTAGCGGGAGAATACCGTATACAAAAAAAGTTTCAAAAGTGCGAAGAGGGGCCTATGCCCAATAGGAGAGATTGTGAGACTACATAAATGAAACATAAAACAGCGATTAGAAAGCGCGATCCCGACCCGCAACTCGTCCAGCATAGCGGCCAGCTGTGCCTCGATGACCTCCACCTGCTTCTGCTTGGCGCGCAGCTCCGCCATCACGCTCTTCAGCACCGTGGCCGCCTCCTTGTGCCTGACACACACACGCACACCATCACCGGGGATTATGTTACGCACATCACTGTTATTACGAAATTAAAGAAGATAATGCAAAATGAGCTGTAGGTACTTTCGGACGCTCACTTAAGGATCTTGGGCTCCACCACGCGGAACACCTTGGCGTACATGTCGATGGCCTGCACCCACAGCACCATGGAGCGGCACACCTGCCGAGCGCAACAGCACAACTCGCATCTATGTTCACAACCTCTATTCCTTCTACTGCAATCGCTCGAATTTTAACATATATCTATATTCTATACACATGTAATAAATCTGCAGAAATGTTGTTATAACTCTCTTATAAACGGGGAAAAATTATTGTCTGTTTATACGAGTATTCTCTTTTTAAGCAGAAGCTACAAACAAATCTTCATAAAAATACGCCGGTAATTTTAACATTATGTTGTAACGACTCCAGCTGTATAAAGATAAGAATTATAAGGTTAAAAAGTACGTTTTTGTGGGCGGCAGGATATTAATGTTTACCATTTTTCATGCCAGCACAATACTGCAAAATGACAGTATAAAGATAAATACTCCTTAAATTGTCACACAAGCAATCAACCACCTAACCTTGGACACCTTGACGACGGTGTCGGGGTTGAAATCCTTGTGTGTGAGATAAGTCTTGATCTTCTTGAGGGTGGCGTCAGGGATATGGTCCTTGTCGTAGTCCTGCAGGTTGCGTATGAAGTTCACGTCTGCCAACATCTTCTTGGTCGAGTCCCAGTCAGGTCTGTAGATAGAAGTTTTCGACTGATATACAAATCAATAAATTTTAAGAGATTCTGAAATCTTCTCAAATTGCAATGTTATAGTCTAGTGGTATCTATTGTCATATGAGTCCTGAGCGTATGAAACATTATGAATACGAATTATTATATGAGAATTAATAAGATTTACAACTAAACTAAACTAGCTAAAGAGTTCCAAAGAACACTGTAGAGTTTAAAAAACATTGCAGCGCAAACAACTTGAAGAGCACTTTCAAATTGTATAAGTGGCGTCACACATTTACAGGCTACAGGGCTCTGGGGCTCTGGCACCGGGAGAGGGGCGAATGGAGAACACACGCACTTGGCGCCGAGCAGGATGCACACGGGCTCCATGACGAAGCGCACGAGCGGGGGCGGCTTCTGGAACGCCTTCAGCTCGTTGATGTCGCTCTTGTTGAGTGCCTTCAGCGCCTCCTGCGCCGCTTCCATCGCCGGCATCGCCAGCGCCAGATCCGCCTTTGCCTCGTCCGCGATCTGCTTCACCTCCTCAGCTTTCGCCTGACACAAACGATTGCTCATCGTGAACTGAACTACTAACAGCGGCGGCACTGTCTTCGGTACAACGCAACACGCTCGCCCGACGTCAGCGTGGAATGACAACCCGCACGACTCTGTTGTTATTGGCGTGGCGCATTTCATATTCCGTTTTTAATCGGAAGTCAACACAAGTATTATGAAGAGAAATATAGGCGCTGTAGGCAATTTGATAACGTATGGCGGACCCGCCGGCGGTCGCCGGGCTAGTTGCCTTCGTCGTTGCGGATTGTCACAAGATGTTCAACGATTTTACCTTAGTCGCAGGTGTCGTACTCTCAGATCGAAAGGGAGGGAGTAAGTAAATGAAATATATATACTGTAGCGGTCAAGTGGCAGGTACCTTGGCGACGGCCTCGTCGGCGAGTAGCGCGTTGCGCACGAGGTCGGCGGCGCGCTGCTCGTCGCGCAAGCGAGCCGCCAGCGCCGCGCCCTCGGCCGCCTTGCGCGCCAGCAGCGGCTCCATCTCGCGCACCGCGCGCTCCATCGTGCCCACCGACGCGTACGCATCGTACAGCTTCTACTCACACGCAAACATTCACTCGCTCACTCGCGCGTTACGAACATTACTCGGAGCTTTACTACATCTACTCCTATATGGGACAGGGCAAGAGAGCACACTCAAACTTTCTAAATACCCAATGATCTTCTGAGGAAACTTGACTTCTTTTTGATAAAGATCAAAGTTGTGACCAAACATTTAAACAAATAAGAAATGTTTAGTTAAATTAGATAATTTTCAGGCAACCCCCAAAATAAGTGCAACACAAGAGAAGATTAACTTGGGTAAACAAAAACAAATTACTTCAATTGTTAGTGACCTTATTTTATTAGTGACCTTACCCTACGTCATTGAGATTTATAAAACACGTAACTTGAATAAGGTACAATTGTAGCACCTTGACGACCATGTACAACTATTCGATACAATTCAGCAGAATAAAGTGCTCCCCAACCGCGTTATGTAAACGTATATATAGACTACCTAACTAAACAAATGGACATTTCTAAGTCACGTTTACTAGTTGTGGTTTTATGTGAATAAAATGGAAAAACTGATTTTAAAACGTCTCGACTATTATATTTATGCGACTTGTCTTGTATCAGAAGTGGAGACGCAGTGGTGCTAACGAGCTCTCAGCTTAAATACGTGAACAAAAAATTATAACGAAATTGCGAAATATTGGAGAAGGCACCTCGAGTCCGCAGGAGATGCGATCTCGTCCGCAAATGATTTCCTGGCGCTTGGTGTCGAGCAGCGAGAGGTAGAGCTGCAGTAGGTCCAGGTAGCTGCTGGGCGTCGAGTAGAAGTAGCGGCGCAGCTCCGTGTACAGCCGCTCCGACATCACGTCCACGTCCTCACCGGCGGGCAGACACAACGTGTTACCCACACCTTCGCCACAAGTAGTGTTGAGTGCCCACCCACACCTGCACTTAATCTCCCTTAAAATCATCGGCAGCCTGTTCCAGTCCACTGCTGAACATAGACTTGACTAAGAAAGTGCCAACCGTCCGGCGTACGTTTCTTAGGGACTTTGTCGCACGCACCGCACGGGGCAGGTGGGGGTGGTGGAGGCAGGCGGGGGTGGTGCGCACGGCGCCGCTACACTAGCAATGACGATGCTCAATAATCTGTGAGATTTTGTTTAGAGATTCGGATGAAATTTCCGCCATGAGGCGGTCGCTACCATTTCTCAGCTAGCATACTGCCGCTGCCTGCAAGTGGAGATGAAGTACCTGATGCATGGCGACGCACACCGTCGAGATGTTATTGATAAGAGTCGAGTCCTCGAGCGGTGCGAGGCTCTGGTGCGCCACTGATATCAGCGCCTCAGGCGGCCATTTCGTGAACCAGTCGATCGTGCAGCAATTCACCAGCGATGGGAACATACGGCATCGGCGTCTTTAAGGAAAACTACAAAATTAAATCAAAGCAGAGAAGATAATTATAACATACATAAAATGTTTAAAATTGGTATTGCAAGGCGTGCGCGGTCCCCGCAGTTTGTCTTCGAGCTAAGCGTTGAAGCCATTGGAAACACTATGCGGCACTCGCCATGCTGCCCATTATAGGCGATTGCAATCCCAAGTTCTGCGTAGTCTTGTAACTGCTGGCTTTTAACAAACTGGCACTTATACCGAGATTAAACAAGTTATGCTAATAATATTTATAAGCAAATTAATAATATACAATTAACTATTCGCGAGACAACTTTGCATCTGGTTTACTGTCTACTACAAAATCATAAGAGCATTTGTCAGATAATACTGCGACGGCATTTAAATGAAATAGTTTATATCTGTAAATAGCACGATGTTACGTTTATCCCGCAAAAGATAAGGTAAATAAGGTTTAATATAAAACAGAAAAGGGGACCAAAATTGAGCCTCGGGTTTTTTGCTGCTGTGGGAGGGACTCCCAAAAAACCCGAATGATTGTGATGTTAATTAAAGTGTGCAAATTGAAAAAGAGTAATGTTGTGGAGCTCGGTCACCTGAAGCTGTCGCCTACGGGGCTCATGCAGATGCAGAGGTGCAGGTTGGCGCGCACTCGGTTGATGAAGTAGCGGTAGACGGCGTCGCGGTCGGAGCCGTTGTGGCCGGCGCGCGCCGCGGCCGCCGCGCACCCCGTCATCACCTGCTCGTACGCCTCGCCCTCGAACAGCTCGCTCACCTCGCCTGCGCACCGCACCGCGCCGAGCCACCGGCATCGTTACCACTCGCTCCACCGCCGCCTGTCCTGCCTACTCTCTCAACTACAACCTAAATAACTCTCCCGCCAGTTGGCGGGATTGGCGGCATCCGTCACGCTTAGCAAACGAATTTGCAATCGCAGAATTAGACACGTCGAGCCATAGGCCATTGCCAGCTCCGAGGCGGTGATCCCGCCCACTGGCGGGAACCGTGACATTTCCAGAACCTTAACCGACTTTTAGGACATCCACGTGGGACGGTAGCATGCGGCAGGTATTTTTACGCTACCTGCACACTATTAGACTCAGTCGTGTAGGTTTATAGTTGATCCTACATAGCTCCTCGGCAGGGATCGGATTTTACATTGATCTTGTATCTATGTAACATCGATCAATGTAAAGTGCTGTCCGCCATAGGCCCTGGGTAGTGTGGTACAGTTCGGAGTGCGGAAACGCACCGGTGTTGAGCATGTTGTTGATGTCCTCGAGGAAGTCGTCGCGTGCGAGCTGCGTGTCGGCGCACAGGAACACGGTGGCACGCAGCGCTACGCCTGCGCTCATGTACATCTTTATCAGGTCCTCGTGGAACTCTGGGACCTCGTAGGTGCGCTTCACCTCCATCCCCATGCATCTGCCGTGTGCCGACTTACTTACATCTCAAATTAATTATATGAAGAAAGATTAAATCTTAAATTGTAAGATAAAAGAAAACCACAAGAAAGTGTATTACAAATTAAATTTGCTGGTAAACGTTAACTCCCAGCTGGCTAATAAACTACAAGACTGCACGGTTCCGCGGGCCCGTCGACACGTTAAGGAATCGCGCTTCCCATATAGAGCTAACCACGAGTGATAGGCTGCTGACTTTATTTTAAATTAGAATGCTCCTACTATCATCCATCAACAATCTATCATTTCGGCCTATCTTATGAAGGATCACACGAAAAAGTATGCATGGGCGTGTGGTGGGGTGCGCGCGCACCTGCAGTCGTTGAGGTGCGCGGCGAGCGTGGCGACGCTGCGACGGCCGGAGCCGGCGGGCCCCACCAGCAGCGCGTGGCCGCGCTCGGCGCGCAACACGCGTCCCACGCGCGCAGCGTGCTCCGCCATCTCGCGGAACACCACCAGCCGCATCTCCGCGCGCGCCGTCGCGTTGTACTCGTCCAGGTACTCCTGCGCACCGGCAACACGCCAACGCTTCACTGTTAATTGCTTTGCTTATTAAATCATTTTATTTCTTTAAAAAAATTAATTTCCGCGCTGCATGTTCAAACTTCATTATTTATATATTGAAATTTGTTTTGCCTTGGTAATTTGGATGTGTTGTATATATATATTATATTCCTTTGGGTATGTTCCTATTTCCACGAATTAAACATCATTATTTCGAAAACCATTGCATTGATGGTGGTGGTGGTCGCACAGACGGACAGCGGCAGCAGTACTTGCTGGAGATTTTGTATGGACACTGTATTATATTATAAGAACATAACTTTAAGCAACAGCTCGGTAGCGACAATTTCTATCAGAACATACAAACCTTAAGCACTGTCATGAGTTTTTGCATATCTGGAATCTCCTGGTAGACCCTATTCTCTTTGGGCAATGAGGGGTTCATAAAATCTCCAAAGAGCAGCATCGGCGGCTGCTCGATCAGCTCGCCCTCCGGCAGCTTCAGCACCGGCGTCTTGAAGTGCTTCTCGCAAACGTCGCTCATCAGTCTGTAGAAGTAGCTTTTGTCTTCTACGCTGATGAGACGATCGTGGAAAACCCGCAAGCATTCGTGATAGAACAGTCTAGAAGTAAAAATGGAGAAATAAATGCCAGCAAACACGTTGTTGCATGTTTACCAAGTCATAAGTACTCGTGAGCGATCTGGTATGTAATTAACGCCCAGTGTGTGTTGAGAGCGCGTCAAGTCGAGGCGGGCGGGTACCGACCTGAGCATGTCCCGCGGCAAGCGCACGTAGGCCGCGTGAGCCTGCAGTGCGCCCTGCACACACTTGGACAGGTCGCGCAGGTTGAACACGTAGTGCGCGCGCGCCGGCGTGGGCAGCAGCTGCGCGCACACGCGCGTGTACACCTCTACGCCCGCGCGCACCATCGGTTCGCCCAGCACCGACACCTCGCTCACGAAGTCCTCCATGTGCCCGCACAGGATGGCCTGCGCGCAGTGCCTCCGGAATATTATCAAAAGCTTGGCGGGCCTATCCGGCTAGCAAAGTAATCATATGAAGGTAGGATTGTTTGTATAGAGGGACACTGTACAGCAATACGTAGTATGAAAACAGCTTACTCGACATTTTATTTAGTAGACTTTGAAGCCGAAGCCGAAAGTCGAGTAAGTCGATAATACAACAGCGTTATATGACATTTTACGTGAGATTACTTTTTATATAACCTCTGTGTATAATGTTACCAGTATGACCTACCACATAGACCATTATGGAAGTTGTGTCTAATCTTATTGTTCGGCTAAGTAAAGATGAATTTAGTACATATGTACTAAACTCATCTTTACTGAAATGTTTTTAATGGTATAGGGGGCTAACGTGCAAGTGACCTGATGGTAAGTCAATTCCGGCGCCTACGTACACCTGCAACACCAGAGGAGCTGCCGATGCGTTGGCAGCCTATGAGGATATTTGAAAGATGGGAGGGACGATGGGGAGGGGGTTAGCTGAAAGGGAGTGGAACTCCTCCTACCTCACTAATTTTCGAACAACAGCTAAAGTCACCGCTAGGATCTGCCAGACAATTTCTTCCCCAACTGTTGTCAGCTCTGCGAGCTATGTGACCGGCCCTTTGCCACTTCAGCTAGCTTCTAACTTTATATGACCAAAACGTCCAAACTTTGCTAACTGGGTATGTGTGAGTTATACATTGTGAAATGCAGAGTAAGGCCAATAAGGCGGCGCACCTTAAAGATGGCGTTCATGGCGGCGGCGTCGGGCGCAACGACGTGCAGCATGGAGAGATGGCGCACGAAGCGTGCCGTCAGCGGGTTGCGGCCGCCACCGGGCGGAGCGCACGCGCACACAGTCACCACGTCCAGCACCTGCTTCCAGTACAGCTTGTCGCGGTCGTACCACCCGCCGAAGTCCAGGAACTGCCTGCCGCACCACCACTGCCCTCACTAATGTGCTTGCCACTTTATCATTCTCTCTCCGATAACTCGGCAAAAGCGATGATCAGGCCGTTCTACGTTTTACATTTATGTACTCACGGATCAAACAAACGGTGAACATTCTAATGTGACGTATAATGCGTGCCGTTATTTGGATAACGTACGTATCAAAATGTAACAAATTTAAAGTTAAGCCGGCAACCCGCAACCACAGCTCTCCTCTCAATATGTCCGAGAGGAGCAGCCAGGAAGCGTACAGTTCAGCGCAGACTGGCCGTGCAGGTCTCGTTTTATATTATTCCTCAGGCGAAAGTTTTCCTTCACTTCCGGGCACAAGGTAATTTCTGCATTAAAATTCCAAATAACAATATGGACACGGGTCAGTCGCGTGGCATTCAATTACAGCGAGCGCCACGACCTGTTCCGCTTCATCCATGCCTTCACACAACTACAGCACAGATAAAAATACATATCAAGTTAGCGCAGAAGCCGTACTTACGTCACGTATAGAACGTGAATGTAACCCGCATTACATTTAATCTTATCGAAACAATTATTACATTAGAACTGTGCAGTCGTTGTATGTCATGCAGGTGGTGCAGTGCGTGCGTGCGCGCGCGGGTGCGTGTGTGGGCATGGGGAGCATCACCTGAGCAGCTCGATGGTGGGCTGCGCGCCGTACGAGTCGAGGCGCGGCATGTTCACGTCGTCCACGAACACGAGCACGCGGCGGCCGAACGGCGCGCCCAGCGCACGCCGCGGTCGCTTCTCCAGCCGCTGCTCGATCGCCTCCTGCAACGCCGCCCACGCATATCAACCGGCTCAGATGACAGTTCAGATCGTATCAAGACTTAGTGGACTGCTCCTCTGACCCTAGAACCAATCTATTCATATTTTCAGGCGCCCATTGTCCACGGCGCAGTTCACGGTGCCGTGTTCCGATCGTAGAGGTGTATGGAGCGGGTGTACTCGCAATTACTGGATCCGAGATATTCCATCATAGTCTTTAGAGGAGATAAGGCATTTGATTATCTTCGGATAGAGTTGTTTAACTGATAGCAGGAGTCTATCAGTCAAACAACTCTATTCGACTCATTTACCATCAGGTGGACCGTTAGGTTATTTGTCGCCTCAATCCATAACAAAAAGATCATTCCATAGTCCCGAAGTGGAATCGCGGACGCCGCTGTCGCGCGCGGTACCGTGGTATACGTACAACATCACCGTCAGCACGTATTAGTTATTGCTCAAATATGTTTATGTGTCGAATGTATATCAGTACGCACGTCTGTCAGCAATAGGGCTAGGCAGAGGATTACGGAAGCGAAACCAACCAGTAATAAATAAATAAATAATACATTTATATCTAAGGGATGTCTGTGTTCAGGGCCTTAAATACACGATTACATTGATTTGCTGGCGGTAGGAGTCGTGTCTGCTTTACTACGATACCCACACTAGGTAATAATCTGTATCGTGGGCACCTATGCGATTAACGTTAAGTTTTAGAGCCTCGCCATGGTTGAAACGATATTACGCGGAATCACAATAGCAGTAAGGAACTTTAAATTAAAAATATATTTATGGAATCTGTAAAATACATAAAACAGATACAATAAATCAAAATATACATATAATAAATAACTAAATAAATAGTACTTTGTTTAAGTTTGAGAATTGTCTTTTAGGATCATATAAGAGATTGAAGTAGATGTTCAGTGCAGTCACATGTAAGCGTTTTCAACCAATTACTAAGGACATGTTTCGCTTGATATACTGAGCAGCATTTAATGTCAAAAGTTTTGACGACATTGTTGTATAAAAACGATGAAATAAAAGGGCTCAACCGTTTAGCAAATTATGTGTTTACGGATATTGTTGGAGCTTTAAAAACACGGCGTTTTATCATTTCTTGATAATCAACTCTGAAAAATTATAGTTCTGTTAACGGATAAACGTGTTCGGAGGATAAACAATTGTGAGAACCCCGCTTTCTTTGTAGACACTATATGTAGGATGCTTAAAATGGAATAGCGGAACAAGTACCTGCGTCTGGCGACTGCCGGTCTGCGCGGAGAAGTTGAGCATCACCGGTATGCAATTGTCCGCGGCCGCCATTTTGTTCATCACCTCCAATATGATGCATGTCTTCCCGACACCTAGAAAAGAAGCCCCGTTGCCATCCACGCCGGTGCTACAGATGTTATACATTTACAACATTCTATACTAATATAGTAGGTGTATTGAAGTTTCACGCAAATGTTTGACAAAATGTGCTTAAGGCACTGGAACAACGACGAGGCCAGCACTCAAGAGGGATGATTAGAAATTTGTAATATTAAAGCATTTATTTAAGGGATACTGTTGTCTTTAGTTGTTGTATATTATTGGTGTTTTATTCATTACGAACAATGGAAAGTGGGCAGCGGAAGCATGGATGTTGGTTGGAATGACGATGGTCAGCAATATCTAACAGTTGCTGGTGTCGCGTCATACATGTGTGTGTTGTAGTTATGTGATTGTGTAGAATGGGCGCGGGGACCGGTGTCGCCGGTGAGCAGCGCGGGGCGCGCGGCGGCCAGCAGGCGGCGCAGCAGGTGCGCGTAGCGAGCCGTGTCCGCCGTCGGCACCAGCGTCTCGAAGAACGGCCGCGCCGCGTCGTACACGAAGGCGGGCGTCGTCTCCGTCCAGGGCCGCGCGCGCCGCGACCTCGTCTCCACGTACACGTCGAACAGGTTCACGCCGTGCGGGCAGCTGCGGACCCACACCGCCGCTCCCATGTACCTCCTTGTTATAGCACTACTATATGCACACACTGACCTCAACTAAAGCACTCTTAACGTGACCCGCTACGCAGCTGGCGGGTGGAGGATTGGGGCAATTGCTTTGCTTTTTTTTTGAAGGGGAGAGGAGTTTGATCTGATTTACGCCGTACTCCCTATCCGCCGCGATTCACGATGGAAGGCGGGCGGGTATTCCGGGACGACTTGTGAGGAGGGAGAACGAGAGGAAGAAGCGCTTTCAGTGAAGAAACTGCCCAGAGTAGCTGGCGTTGGTATGCGGATGTGAATACGAGCCATACCGTATCCGATATGCGTCGAAGGTCCGTCCTTGCTCCCACCACGACGAGCATGCGTATTTCTCGCGTATAAAAAAGGTCGAACTAAATGTTGGTCTATATATAATTAAAACAGGATAAACAGACGCACTACTCTCCCTCCTCGAACTGCTCGAACTGGTTCTTTACGAACTCGTCGAAGACTCGGCGGTGGCTCTCCTGCAGGTTGCCGCCCACGCTCCATACGTAGCTGAAGAGGAAACAGAGGGCGAGGTAGCCGCGCAGCGCTGACTTCTCCGTCAGCCGTTCGCCGGGCTCCGCCAGCAAGCTTCCGAGCAGGCTGCACAGCGTCGTCACCTTGCTCATGTCAACCTCACAAGAGAAACACACCGTTGCTTTTTTCTCAACTGTATAGATTTTCGAATTTGTTTTCTCGAATAAAATTGGCGATTCTTTATAGGATGTGGTGTTTTGATTATGTTAGGAAATGGTTTGCTTACTTTTCACTTGCAATTCGTCATATATATATATATATATACACTTGGAGCTACACTCAAGTATTCTACAGGTCTAGGAATATAATTACCATACCCATACCAACCTTATTATTTCATTTAGATGATTCAACAATTAGATGTAAAAGTAGCTGCCTGTAAATGCCCACGGATGGGCCACGGCCTCCATCTCAAATAACTGAGTGTTTTGGCGCCGGGAAGGGTCCAATAACAATCAGTAACAATTTTAGTGGTGCCGATACCAGGTATCGAACCCAGGTCACTCACGCTTTATGAGATTAAAGCGAACGCGCCCACCATTCGGCTACCACAAGGTAAAAATCAAAAAAATCAAAACTTAGCTGGAATTATTCCGAGCACTCCCAATTTGTGCACAAACCCAACGACTATAGCAAGTAGTCGTCAACACTGTGACACAGCTTCCTATAACATCAACATTTACGGGTTTCTATTACATATCACATAGTTATTAGCGAGTGCATAGATTCGTCAATGTCAGCCAGCGAGGAGTCCCCTCCTGTCTGAGGTCTCGAGATTTTATAGCACTAGGCTTGTATCCGGCTGTTGTCGTTCACTGCACGCGGACATAGCGGACACTCGGCGACAAGCTCACCTGGTGAATGCCGACGGCGCACTTGTCGTTGACGAAGTCGAGTCCGTCGGGCAGCAGCTGGAACATGGCGTAGAGGAAGTCGCTGCTTTCGGGCGAGCAAAGCCCCTGCGCGCCGGCCGCTTGCAACCAGGAGCGCGCGTACGGCAGCACTCCCAGCTCGCGCGGGTCCACGTACACCATCCCGCAGCGCGACACCGTAGCCGGGGACGCCTGCGCCAGGTCGCCCACCTGCAAGCCCCCCGCCCGTACACACACGCACGCTCCAGTAAATAGTTCTTCATCAGCCGGCAAGAAAGCCGGTATGCATTTCACAGTACTTCCGTACGAGTTGTAGAGCGTTGAGCCGATAGCTTCTAGCGACAGCCCTAATGACGCTGCACCCCATCACTAGTATGTAGAGTTGGTTACTGAGCCGTTTGTTAGAGTTATACGAATTCGGATAGATGTTCTTGTGGTCAGAACTCCTTCGTTAGCATGCCGGGTGCACCACATGTAGGTGGGAGCTGGCGAAGGGAGATTTTTTTTTCAAAAATATTGAATAAACAAAAACATTAATTTAGTTACGCACCTCGAACAGCATGTGCACGTACGGCGTGAGCTTGATCCGCTCGGAGTTGGCGAGGCACAGCATCTTGTTGTCGTCGAGCACGGTGTTCATGTTCTCGATCCACACGGCGTCCACGGGCCCGTCGCACACGAGCCACTGGTGGTCGGCGGCGGTGCACTGCACGGCGGCGCGCAGGCTCAGCGGCAGCACGCCGTCGTGCCACTCCAGCGTCTGCAGGTCCACCTCGCCGTACAGCTCGCCGATGCTGAGGCACTTGGGGTTCATCGTGTAGACATGCACATCCCTGTACTGCGGGCCCGGCGCGCCGGCGAGGCACAGCCGCCTGTACGTGTCGCCGAGCACCTGCAACGCGAGCAACCACAAACGGAACACGTGTGACTGACATGAAACGCGCAGACGAACTCTGTAACGATATCGCATTGCAACGGTCCGAACGGTTCCGTTGTCCGTGCACTAAGCCAGCCGACATACGCACGTGGAGCACAACAGTCTTGCCGCCGCCGGTGGGCCCCACGAGCATGACCCCCCAGCGCACTATCATAGTCTCGTGCAGTTGGATCACCTTGCGCACCTGGCACTCCTCCACCTGCAGATTGCGTTCCGTGAGAATGCTCCCTGCGAACATAACAACACTGGCTAATGTAGAAAGAGGCAAGGAGACCGCTAATGTGGAAACTTAAGATGCGACAGATAATCAGGTGTCGACATGCAAGATAGACGACGTTACAAAACATCTTGATTTTTAAAGTTTTTCAGCGTTATACTCATCACGAAGCACTGACACTTGCGGACTAGGCGCGGCTTCGGTGACTACGGTGCTGTCACCCCACGAACTGGTGACATCCTTTCCCCACTCCCTCTTTCCAGTCGGTCCGTCTGTCTGTCTGACTTAGGTACCATACCATGCAATATTGGGGTGGATGATTTTCCAACACCAGACGTTCACAGGAGCCTAGCCCACCAGTTTGCAGGATTTCTACTACTCCTTAACCCCATCCGTTCAAATGAGGTTTACAAGATTATAACTAAATTAATCTTTTCATCATTTAAAAATAAACACTTTAATGATTGGTTCTGTAGTTTTAATCTGAAAATGTATTAATATTATTATTAAAACACACTCCGTGCGGAAAATATGCTATTCAGGACACGATCAGAGAAAGTGTGATTAAATGGTTATATTATATTTAAGGATATTAAAGGTGCTTTCGTTTGAGCAGCACTCACTGATGGCTTCCTCCATGACCCCGTAGTCCCTGGTGGGTAGCTCGAGGCCGGGGAACAGGTCGGACAGGATGCCGGCGAACAGCAGCGCGTCGGCCGCCAGGAACTTGGGCAGGTTGCTGTCGTTGAGCGCGCACAGCAGCGTCAGGTCCTCATGCTGCTCGGGGTTGGCGCGCTTCAGAGCGCCCGCCATCACCTGTCACACGATCTGTTGATCTAGCTGAACCCAACTATAGATTGACTATGCGGAGAGATAAAAAAGCTAATAACATATGTGTTAAATGACTACGTCTGTATATTTTTGTTTGCAGTTTGTTGTGTAGACCATGTTTATGTCATACAAGCTTTTCCCCGCGGCTTCGCTCGCCTCAAATTCGGATTAGTAATGTCACTTTAGTGGTCTATAATCATCTCACCCATCGCAATTACAATCGCTTGAAATGAACTCACGCTGCATACAAGCGCGGTCACTAATTAGACCTTCTTGCACTGGTCTTATTTACACTAAGCTTTTATGATATAACGTAATGATAACCTGTTACTGAACCCTGGCCACTCGAGTTCTGTTCATTCTTAGCAGTAATTTTTTAAGGTATAGGAATACAATATTATCATAAAAATTGTCATAATAAATAATTAAACAGATGTTAACGCGAATGCGTTGGTAAACTTGAGCCATTTATTAGTGTGTTTAAAATTGTAAATGCACATTTATGTGCGATATTATTCTAATCAGTGATCAAAAGTCATGCAGAAGTATCATAGCCCCTCTTTTTAACGTCAGGGTAGTCGTTGTAGACAAATTATTTAAATACCAAATGACATGTAAATCCGTTCGTGTAACACACATTGTTTTTAATTCATTGATTTAACATCTATGTCAGTGGGATAGCCTCCCTTATTATCCCAAAAATATTAGAATTACAAAAAGCCTTCACTACAGACTCATCATAGTACAGCGCAGTGGCAAGTAAGCGGTGGCCACGGACCAGGACGCTCTTGACGGCGCGCATGCCGAAGTCGTAGTGGTCCTGCTGGGAGAGCTGCTCGCTGGACAGCTTGTACATCTGCACCATCTTGCGCGCCAGCACCTTCGACGACTCGAAGCCCTCCGAGTACAGGATCACCTCCGCGATCAGCGCTGCAAGCCGACACGCGTCCCGGACCCGATGTTCACATGTTGACTTTGTAATTTATTTGTAAATTGTAAAAGCGAGAGAGAAATACATTTATTTACACGTTCCTGTTCACATAAATAATAACCATTGATGGTTAATAAAATCGAATAAAATAATGCGCTCCCCCATTATTTAAAAGATCGTTTTTTTTTAATGGGAAAAGCGGTTAATGGGCAAGCTGCTCACCAGATGGGAAGTGATTGCCGACCGTCCACGTAGATCTGCAACACCAGAAGAGCTGCAAGTGTGTTGCAGGCCTCAATGGATATTTGGGGGGTGAGAGGTAGGAGGCGGAATGGGGGAAAGTGAAGTGGGCCTCCGGTTGACTCACTCACCGAACAAAACGCAAAAGCACAAGATGCCTCTAACTTAGCACATTTTTATAACATAACAATTAATAACTGGCTGAAAACGCATGCGTTAGACTTTTAGTTAAACTGCGACTTCCTGCTTAGACACGCGGGTAAAAAATATTGTATTTAATCTCTGCACCGTACAGCAGTACCGTAATGTCCGTACAGCAACCCCGGCCTGCGACGGTCCGGACGAAGCGACAGGAAAACTGACCGAACTGAAATATCTCAATCAATGATAATGTCGAACTAATATTGAGCTGTGAACCGCCACCTCAGCCATTGTGCCGCAGCCCAGCAGCTCCAGCGGCAGCCTCTAAGCCGACCTACACGCGGCTAGCTAGTGGTGCGCATTAGGTACATGTCGCGTATTGTGGCGCTGGTGTTTGTGATTGGTGCATTATGGTGTTGAGCTGTACGCGCACTTGTGGGAGGAAGGGCGGTGCTTTTCTCTTTGAACTAGTACTTCTCAAAGTCACATTTAACTGTGGAAAACCAAAAGGAGGTATGTTCAGCGGGCAGGGGGCACGGCGTACCGTAGTCGGGCACCATCATGGAGATGGGCCGGAAGAGCGCCTTGAGGTTGTCGGGCAGCTCGGTGCGGCCCGCGTAGCCCGGGTTCATGGTGATGAATGCCGCGCACGTGCGCACCAGCTTTATCTCGCGGCCCTCGAACATGAACCTGCCGCCGGGGATACCACGCTCCATCAGCAAAAACATCTCATGGGTTTACTTCACGGAACATCTTAGCGTATGCACAACTCAGACGAGCTACCTCGGCACCTCGTTGGAATGCTACCCCGCTTCCCGCTTATTCGTCCGCACGCCCACCGGCCGTACCTACACTGTATTAGCGCATGAATTTGACGTCATCAGCCCCAGGTGCCGAGGTAGTTCCACCGGGGCTATGTTTCAGGAAGACATACTTCATCCTCTATCTTCAGCGTATATTAGTCCACTGTCAGACATAGGCTATAACGCAGTAAAGCCAATACTCAGTGTGCTGGACAGGTGGGCTGTGCGCTACAGACGCTGCTCCCCGTCATCAGTTTTTGCTGAGCTAATCAGATAGATGGATTTTAAGCGATCAATAGCAGATCCTACCACATCCAGGTGAGGTTGGGCTTAGAGAACAATGTCGGTGCCTGATACTCTAGCCGGAGCGCACAAACGGCAGGGTTCACCTGGAGAGCCTGGCCAGCTTGGCGTTGCGGATCGTGATGAGCTGCTGCGCGATCACGGACAGCACCTCGATGTCGATGCGGTTGAACTCGTCGAAGCAGCACCACGCGCCCGATGTCGCCAACCCGGAAAAGAAGCGCCCCATCATTTTGTAGTCCAGTCCTGTGAGTTTAATCCAAATCAACACGGCACGTGTCATAACAGTAGCCTTTCTACTGATGCAACACGACAAGGATACATTCATAAAATAAATGGAAGCATATGGACATATGTGTGGAACAAAACAAAACTTTCATTGATTGGAGAAATTAGTTTGACCCGTTTCTGTGGAAACTGGCAAATGTCTAACGAATTCTTACAGCTGCTCGCCAGTAGTCGTTCGGCGACATCTATGAGAAACACAAAAATGTCTTTCGATTAGGAAAAATACAAACGAATACACACGATACCCGACACATATCACGAACACCCGACGTATCATATGCGATCCAGTAACATTCCTTGTGTCGGGGCCAATCCATCACGACTAAGGGAATCTTAGTCGACTTACAACACACACAAGAAGGTGGTTGCAGACTGTCTTACGATCCCGCCGCTCGGTAGTACGCCATTTTCTAATCCATCAGCCTATTTAGGCACACTGCTTGATATAGGCCCCTGAAAGAATGCGCCTGCATTTGTCACCGAGCTGGGCATCTTCCCAGATCGATCGCTCGATCATTTGGAGAAAGAGATCGTCTTACACCCATTTAGGCTGATAATTTAAGTCCTTCGCCATCTGTGGGCGGTTATTACATTGTTTGACATTAGGCCTTTTCAGATGAAACTTTAGGCTTAGAGCTTTAGGGCCACCAGGCCTAATGCTCATAAAAAAAGACCACAGTTACATGAGAAGTGACTTTTCCAGTGCGAAGGCAAATATTTCGTTTATGACACATATCATTTTTGTTGGTGTCTTCATGCAAAGATAATGAATACATTCACATACAGAGGACATATACAGACTGATAAAGAATGAAGTACTCCTGTCGAGTAAAGACAATGTAAACAAGAGTTTACCCTCGGAGCAGTTGAAGACGACGCACTGAACGGCGACCGACTTGGCCAGGTCCTTGGTGGTCTCAGTCTTGCCGGTGCCGGCCGGGCCTGCCGGCGCGCCGCCCAGGTCCAGCTGCAGCGCGCCCATCAGGCACAGGTAGCACCGGTCCGTCAGCGGCGTGATCACCAGCACGCCTGACACAGACGTCCATAGTTACAGACAATGTAATGGCTTGCTGGAAGCCTTGAGGGAAGTAAAGATAATTTTGAAATTTATATATAAATATAGCATTGTTGAGTATGACATTTTGATAAATTATTGGTAAATATAAATATCGTACGAGGAGCAGGAAGCTCAAAGTTACTCAGCGGGCTGTGGGATGGTTGGCTATGTCCGTTAATTCTATGCGCGATAGTATCTGTAACGCTGGAAGCCGCGGCAGAGCTTGCCGACATAGTCATTAGCAGCAGCTGGCTGCGGTGGCAACGGCAACTGGCCGCTGGTAGGGAAAAAGAGGTTAACGTGTGGCGACCTAGCGGCACAGCGCACAGTACAAGACGGAGTGATGACCTGCGCAGTGCGGGTGACTCGCGACCGCGTTTCGTGTCAATATTAAGGGGAGTCTTTTAATATGTTCAGCAGTGGATTTGTGTCAGGCTATAACGATGATGACGGTATATATAAGAAGGTACGAAGGTAACAGTGCGTAATGCATCACCTCCGGCGCCCAGGTACTCGTGTCCGTAGATGTAGATGGCGCTGGACATGCGCGCGACGCAGTTGTCCAGGTCCTCCTCCCAGTAGTACCGAATCATCTTCAGCCATTCGAAGTCCGTGCTGCGGCGGCCACATCGAAAGTTTATTATTAGTTTGGAGCACCTACGTTCCAATGTTCATTTTGCTCATTTATTTGGTACATTCGGAATAGTTCTGTTCACTCAGAAAACAACTGCCACCAGCTTTGAGGAGGATAACAACAATAGGTCCGGGGCTGTTGACGTCACATTCATGAGTTAGTACAGTCTACACAATAAGTTAAGTATTCGTAATTAATAAATAATGAAATAATGGGTTATCATTACTGAAGACATACAGCTCACGCCACAGAACCACGGAAACAGATTCAGTGGTTGGACGATAGCTTTAAATTTTATAAAACCCGTGACCTTGCTTCGATTCCTGATGCCGACACCACTAGAATTGATATTTAAGCATTTTAAGTGCAGAACCCAGTACGTGTTCGACGGTGAAGGAAAACATCGTAGGAGATTCTGTAATCAAGGTTAATGTGAAATGACCACACTAATCTCTTCAGTGCTACGCGCATGTGTATTATTTTATAGTGTCCCGAGGCAAAAGCTTGAGATTAGTGCATTATTTTCGGAAGACTCACGCGTGCTGCACGCGCTTCTCGCGCATGTTGGCGACAGAGTCCCGCGCGTGCACGTCCACGGTGATGAGCGCGCACAGCACGCGCCGGAACAGCGCGCCCAGCGGCTGCCGCGTCAACCCCGCCAGAGCGTTCAGATCGCTCACACTGCGCCGCTCGAAGGCGGCCAGCGCCTCCGCCACAGTTGCGCCCCCGGCCGCACCCTCACCCTCGCCCTTGTTGAACACCTCGTGGAGACCCTTCGCCCACATTATCTGCGACACTGTTAAAACAACCTGCAAATAATTTGCACTATGTTAATAGGAACGATGCGCAAATAAATAAATTTGAAAAAAACGTCTATTCAATATTGGAACATAAAATAAAATTGGCAGCTCACACAATAAGACTTTAATCTAAGACGTTAATAATACATATTAACCATTTTTAACCCTTTACTCTTTTCGAAAAGCCTGGGCGGCAAATCAGAGTACATCTAATCAGAAAATTTGTATTGTTTGAGTTCTGATGTTCTGTTCTGTTCTTGTGCACACACAAGTTGCACTTTGAGCCAAGTCACGCAATGGACGGAATTTAATAAAAATTAACAAATGCTGTCATGTAACGAAAAAGGATTTTTGCTTGTATTAAAACAATCTGTGTGGGGATGGGTGACCTGGTTGGGGTGCAGCGCGGCCCAGGTGGGGCGCGGTCGGGTCACGTAGTCGCGCAGCGCCAGCTTCATGCAGCGTCTGACGGACGCGAACATGGCCGCCTCCACCTTGCCCAGCCACTCCTCCACGTTGCCGCGCGCCTTCAGCCCCTGCCGCGACCCGCACAGCCAGCGTTCAATGTCAGTACTATAGTACTAGCTAATGTCACATATGCGAGGACTAGGTTAACTTCGACGCAAGAATTCACGCAGGTTCAAAAATAAAATAGATATTCAAAGTTCATATCACAATCGAAATACTGTCTGTATAAAAGTTAAAGCTCCGTTTATAATATTCAAACTGTGTTTAATTTTCTTAAACGTAAGCGATTCTAGAACTGTCTGCGAAACTAAAAGGTAGGTCCACCCCCCCTCCTCCCCATAAAATGGAATAACAAATTCTGTGGGAATACAATGGATGGTAGTTCAGTATCGTGCTTTGTGGCAATCTATTGGCGTGATTCTATATTCAGCAGTGGACAGAATGAAATACAAAATTAAAATCTTTAATAACAGAGTTTGAAAAACAGTTAAGACAGCTCACCTTGCCGAGGTTGACGCGCTCGCCCTCCGGCGAGAGCATGGCGACGATGTCGGTGGTGAGGTCTTCGGGCTGCGCGGTGAGCGCCAGCGCGGCCTGCAGGCGGTCGCGCGAGCGCGGCGACATCTCCGGCTCCACCAGCGTCCCGTCTTCCGCCACTTGCATCTCGCTCTCGGGCAGCTTCACGCCGAACTCGAGCTTCGCGATCGCGTCGAAGCACTTGCGCAGGTGCGGCTGCACCGCGTGCGGGTTGCGCGTCTGCCCCAAACCCCAACCACCACTTAATGCACACACTAACACATTTCTATTAGTACAATTCTCTAATCCAATTTGTATTACTTTTTATTTGATCTGCAAATCTTATAACTATGCAATTCTCCGGTCATTCTCATCTGCTTGGAAAAAAAACCACGCGCACCGAGAGTTCGGTACAAACCACACGACATGTCTATTTGTGTTATGTATAATTTACCAAATGAATTGTGTTTCCTTTCATTCAGTTCAAGATCCTTAGCGAAGTCCCGACTCACACCGCGCCAATTTTTATTATTTAATGTTTTGCCTTAGAGTTTGCACGCGAGCTGCGTATATAAACGTTTTTATGATAAAGCGAAAAACAAAAGAAGGTTGGAAAAAAACAGCATCATGGTCATCGAGATCTTCCGAAAGATTAATATTAATATTAATATTACGATTAATATTAATATTAATATTAATCTCGCACAGAAAAATTTGTAGCCGATTTTAATTCCATATCCAATTCAATATCCTCTTAAAACCCGTTCAAATAAACTAAATCTGGCATCAACACTATCAATTTATTCGGCAAGACAAAACCCTGGCCTAGAATTAATCCAGAAGCACTAAACAAATCCTGATCAGTTGGATACCGTCTGTAGTCGACGTAGAGGACTGACGACAGCAAAAATAATAACATAACGGTTCGAATCAGTAACAATTGCTACTTACATCCTAACTGTCCAGTCTTGGTCCTTTAAATTAGTCTCTTGAGCCGGATATAACTTTTACACTACTATGATCTCGTTAAATGAAATATTGCATGTCCATCACTCGCATACACAACTCTCTTTGATTTTTTGAGAACATACGCCGAATTAGTTTCACCTGTGCCAAGATTTCCAGCAGTTCATCGTTAGAGAGGAAGAAGAAGCGCGGGAACGCGACCCGCTTCGTCTCCAAGTAGGCTTCGAGACACTTCATGATCTGGTCAAGCATCTCGTTGTTCCGCACGAACTCCTCGTAGAGCTTCGGTTGCGTGGCGGCAGGCATCGCTAGCGGCACCTGCCGGCACAGAATCATCACGAGGCCCGTAACGTGAGCTACCCCAACCATTCAAGATAGTTAGACCATTCGAATTTTGGCGCAACAGTTCTGCGAGTGAGTTCGAATGTACCATAGTAAAAAAAATGCATGATTTAGTAGACGAGTGAAATTAGACTAGACTATCAAAAGCTTTCGACTCGGTTAACACGGAATAGCGTGGTAACTATTTCGGAAACTCTTGTGTGACGACATTGATGGTACAGATTCTCTATTCAGCACCGTAGCATCCTTAGTATTTGCATACAAACTTCTATCAGACTTTGGCAATGCCAGATAACTCCTTCCTATTACAACACTTGGCGCACGCGTACACCAATCCACCGTGAATCCATCAGCAACGACTCCGGCGCATCGCAACATTCTTTTTTTTACGGGAAAGGCGGCAAACGAGCAAGCGGTTCACCTGATGGTAAGTGATTACCGCCGCCCAGCGGTGTTGCAGGTGCGTTGGCGGCCTCTAAGGGTATTTGCAAGATGGGAGAGAGGAGGAAGAGGGGATGTGGGCCTCTGGTTCACTCACCGAAAGAAACGCAGTAGCACAAGATGTTTCTACTTCACGCCGATATTCTCCGAGACCGTGATATTAACCTGGTCGAGCCGGCCCATTCAAGCAGCAGCAAAATCCAGCGCTTGGTTCTATCACGAGGAATCAGCCACTTCTGCTGATCAATAAGATATCATTCACAAGGCGATACGCACCTTGGCGAGCTTGCGCATGATGTCCTTCCAAGACTTGTCGACCATGGTGAAGAGGCGTGTCTCGTTGGGCAACTGGCGCTGGATGTCCGGCGCGCTGAATATCGCCTCCAGATACATCCACGTCTGCTGGCACGCCTGCCACTCCTCCTGCACGCCGCAGCGACAACAACACTAGTTGGTTAGTGTTGGTGACATCGCAGCCATGTTTGTTCGTGGGTGGAGGAGCTCGCTGATGTCGTGCGCTGTGCGCCTCCCACCCAAGTCGACGCCATTGTCCATCGTCTATCGCCATTATATTGTAATTGGCGCTTGAAATCTGTGATAGCTTTGTCGATGATCGTATTCTCATGTATTTTATTTGCACTATTAGTCTAAGACAAACGGTGAACGTAGTGCGATTGTTCTGAATTTACACTCACGAGTGTTTTAGCGAACAGCTCCAGGTTTCTGGCCCACTCCTCGACGCGGCTGCGCAGCGGGCCGCAGTTCCGCGAGCTGAGGATGGTGGCGACGTTCAGGCTGCTTTCGTCTAGCGCCGCCTGCACCTCCTCCAGCCCGCCCAGCACGAACACGTCCCGGCTATCCTTATGCGGTATGACAGGGAACTCCAGCGCTGCCCACATCTCTTCCACCTGCGGCAGGCGAAGTTAACGTGCACAACTAGTGCACAACTCTGCAGTATTAACATTGGAACCGCAATAGCAACTATTACCCAACTCCTCCCCTGAGTTTGAACTTTTCAGATAATGTGTTAATGTGGCTTCACACACATAAGAATTACACTTAGTTCGAGTCGATTTTATTAACTGCATGTGTAAATTGAACTAAGATGGACAACTAGATATGTGTGTGTGTGTGTGTGTGCGAGTGTGAGCGCACCTTCTTGAGCAGCGCCTCGAGGCCTGCCTCGGAGCTGGCCTGCGCGGCGATCTCCATGAGCTGGTCGGCGTGCTGGAAGGCGGCGAGTTCCTCGAGCCTGGCCAGTGTGAGCACGGCGCCGGGCGTGAACCGCGTGCCCAGCGCCTCCTCCACGCGCACCCAGTGCCGCGCGCGCAGCGCCGGATTGCGCAGGTACGAGATCACCGGCAGCTGCTCGACAACACCACCCGCTTTAGGCACTTTGCGCGCGATCAATCTCTCATCAACCACATAGAGTTACAGCACAGTTACATGAAGTACTACTCACTCACTCACTCAGCGGCACGCCGCAAGTGAAAGGGGTGGGGAGGGTTGAGGGGGGGGGGGGGGGTGTTAAGACTCCTCCGCAATAACATCCGCGCACAATCGTAACTGCATGCGGCAGCGCAATTCGTTGGAAACAGTGAATATGGCATGAGAGGCGTCCTGTAGCTCTCGCTGGGGAGCACGCTAGCCATCCCTGGTATTGTCCACTGCTTCAATTATCATCAGCACAAGGTGCCCGTGCAGCTCAACGCTGATATTGTCCATGACTGGATGTTTTGCCGTTTCGACAAACATAAACGCTTATTAAGCACCTCCTGCGTGATACCTGAACTATTAGATAAATAGAGAAAAATATTTAAAAAAATTAATTTGAAATCAGTACAGAGACAGCGTATGTACATTTATATAATAGTATATAGATAAATGACAAAAACCTGTTATATACAGATAGACAGAAGAATAGCATCAGCGGACACCAAATCACACCTTTTCCTTAATAACTTCGACGGAAGCTTTGCACTTAGGCACGATCTTGTTGGGCGGGATGCCCTTGTCCAGCTGGTTGAACTGCTTGCCGTAGTTCAGCGCATCCGCCTGCATCTCCTCCGGGTCCAGGGTGTTGAAGGGCGCTTCGTACCTGCACGCGAGCGCCACAAGTGTTTAACGCGGTGTATAACTCCTAACAAGCATACCGAGCATGTGCTGCGTAAGTTGCGCGGGACCGTTGCCTATTATCAATCATCCTTATCCTTAATCCTCAACAGAATTGTGAACAGTCCGCCGACCCCTCGCATCTTAGACGCTGCTGCCCGCCGTCACTCTGATCAATTGTGTTCTGACAATTTTTGGAAATGATAAAACTGCCATCTCCCGGCAGGCGTTGCGGTTTCCAAGGCTTTTCCCTTTAGTCGCATCTCACTACACCCGCGGGAGCAATAGGGTGGGCAGACTGTCACGCCGACACCACTCGGTTACTGCACCCAGGACGTGACACGATACTGTTATATTATATTATTTATTAATACACAATGTATTGCTTAAAGCAACGCTTCTAATTTTATAGAACATAAAACGTTGAATCTTGGCTCGCGACTCACCAACTCTGATAGAGCTCGTTCCACTCTTTGGAAGATTTCCAGAGCATCTGCTTCAGCCTCACGTCGTTGATGGCCTCGTCAAGCTGGTCCAGTCTCGACGGCGGGATCTGAGGCCATACGTAAATCATCTCATTATCTTATTTCACGTTAAAAACCTAGTGCTTTACAGCGTTGGTTACATAATCATCAACCTTAAATATCTTCTGCCAATCCCGGATCTGCTTGTCCCTGGCGGCGCAGGCCATCAACTTCTCCATCAGCTCGTCTAGCGTCTCCAGCGCTTTGTTCATGTCCGAGTTCTCGTCATACAGCCACGGTTGCTAGAGCACACGACACCATGTAACAATATTGCATAGAGTTAATGTTTAGTACAGAAACACGTACGCACATGCACACGGTAGCTCTCATTCATGCTCAACATTAATAAAGACTTATTTCGAACTTAAAATGTTACAACAAATACCAATTTTAGCAACATTAATATCTAAAATAATATTATTCTTCATTTAGCCTATTTTAGTCCAACGTTGAACATAGGCCGCTCCAAGAAAACGCCAGCAAAAGTTGTTCACTTTGGAAGTTCTCGAAGCGTTTGGTCCATGCTCCATGCATACATCCTCCACGTTAATATTATTTCGAGGACATGTGAAGCCCGCCAACCCGCACTGGAGCAGCGTGGCGGGCCCTTCCCGTCACCAAAAACCCTGTCAAATATTTGACACAGGCTGCCGCTTTACATTAAAGCACGTTAAATTCACTCCGTTATTTTATTATTATTTCATATATTAAAGCCGTAAAGATCAGCAAGCTGAAGTGGCAATAGGCCGGCCACATAGCTCGAAAAGCAAAAAAGGTTCTCGAGTGGCAGCCGCGTACAGGCAAACGCAGTGTATGACGACCCCCCACAAGATGGAGTGACGACCTGCGCAGTGTTGCGGGAAGTCGATGGACGCAGGTGGCTCAGCACCGAGCTTCGAGGCAATCTTTGGGGGAGGCCTATGTTCAGCAGTGGACTTCTGATAGGCTGAAATGATGATGATGATGATATTAAAGTAAACAACTGCACGGTTTTTAATAATGCCTTTACTGTTCGACTGCTGCATTTCCACAGATATCATTGGCTATTTTTGTTGCCTAAAAATATTTACATTGGTAAGAAAATTCGATTATTGTTTCGTCTTTGTCAAAGAATTAGCTATCGCGCTACTGAGAAGTTAGGTTAAAGTTACAAGACCGATTTACTATATTCTTTAAGTTTCAGATAATCGCACACAGCAACGTTCGCTTACCGAACAAATTATTAGTTTATGAAGAGGACTGATCTGTATATCGAAGAATCGTATAACGATTATGTTACTTGGGCGGTACAGGTCTGTCCGTACGAAGCCGGCGAAGTTCGCTAGTAATTAATGTAAAAAATGCGAGGAGTAATGAACTCTGTTGGTGTGTAGATGGTGTTGTGCGATGTGATGTGAGGGTACGAACCGCGAGCTGGTCGTGCAGCGCGTTCACGTCGTGCATGAGCTGCATGAGGTCCCGGCCGATCTGCGCGGCGAACAGGCCCGCCAGCTTGCTGCGCGTGTCCAGCCGCGCGTCCACACTGGTGCGCAGCGCGCCCAGCGCCACGCTCAGCCCTGCACCGAGCAAAACGACTCAGTCATAATGAAAAAAATAACAGATGTCTAAAAAAAGGTTATCAAGCTCTGGTATACCTAGGTAGTCGGTGAGGTCGTCGGGCGGCACGGGCATGTTGAACTCGGCCATGAGGTCGTAGAGCTCGCGCAGGTACTCGAGCCGCTCCTCCAGCCGGGCCACGCGGCCCTCCAGCCCGTCCAGCAAGCTGTTGAAGGCCACCAGCTCGCCGGCCGTGTCCGGCTCCGTCTCGATGTCCGTCGAGATGTTCTCTATGCCCGATACTATTTCGTCGATGCACGCGCGACCGATCCTATAAAATAAAAGTAATAGATTATTAATTCTATTATATATGGTTAACAATATCCTACGTTTGCTACATCTAATATCTACACTTAAAGTGTGAGTTTCTTTGTTTAGTTGCAAAAAGTAAACTCTAAAAACTGGAATAAAGCTTCACCATGTATTCACCTATTCGTTGCAATGATGCAGTGAATTGATATAAGGAATACAGAAGGATACGTATGAAATAACAAGAATGTAAACTTACTCGGGAGTCGTGTTAGTTACTACTTCGAAAAGCCGCCTCGGCTGCGGCCGGAACAACTCCTGGAACGGACTGAGGTTGAGGAAGATGATCCCCAGTGGCTGGTAGCTCACCACTTCCTCGATAGATCCCATCTGCTTCACCAACTTATCGCAGAGCGATTTAAACGCTACCACATCCCGCTCATTCTTTATCTGTTCCACGTCCATCTCATGCGCCTCCTTGAATGCGTTCATAAATTGCTTCATTCTTTGAAGGAATAAAGCGGTGCATTCGTAAGCTTCCTTGATTGCGTTCGGTATGTACGTAATGTCTTCGAGCATCTTCTTGTCCTGGTTCATGAGGAAGTATAGGTTAGGGGAGGTGCCAGCTGACCATTCCACCTGCTTGCCCATTATGGACGGCTGGACGAAGATCTGCAGCGAGTCGTCATTGAGAAAGTTGTGGAAGGTGCGCACGAGCTCGTCCCAGTAGAATGCTATCTTCTGCATGTATTCCGATATGAGTTTCTCGCTGGGTTGGAGTTCCACCTCGCCGCTTGGTAAGACGTACGCGTCCACTTGGAACAGAGCCCACTGATAAAGAAGTAACAGAATATTATAAGCATTATATTATAATGTTACATTGCGTCATGGCCCAAGAGAATTTGTCTAACGAGTTTCTTTCAGTCTATCACATTTTTTATTTGAAGGTTACACATAGATGTTATGTGTATATATAGATGAATGTAAGTAGGTTTGTGTATGGATGAACATATATTATATTATTATAATAAACAAAAATATTTATTTGTGTATATGATTATAGTTAATTAATAATTTTACTATATAAAACTATAAAATATAAAACTAATTTATAAATGCATCTATTACATTATTTCTCCACGACCCGGGTTGACTGGCAGAGAATGCCAAAAGGCAGTAAGTCCGCCCTTTGCATTAATTTTTAAAGAAGTCATTCATCAAAATCCGTTTAGATTTGTGATTTGTATGTAACATACATACGTAGAATTTCAAAGAAACTTATCAGCTTTACCCTGCAATGTCCGTTTTAAAAAGTTAAATAAGGATAAGTAACAATTGAGCCCATGTCCTTTGCAACATCGGAAGAAAAATTCAATCAAAATCGGTCCAGTGGATTTAAAGATCGAAATACCATCTACAGTACAGAGATAGCAGTAAATGAAAACATTGGCGGAACCGTTGCGGTTCGGGTTCTACGTATATTTCAGTCCTGCCAATCTACTTGTCACCAGGGCCTTTTTGGAACAAGCAGACGGGTGGAGCGTGAAGGTGGCCTGCCCACCTTCTCAGTGTCCAGGCCAACGATACTGATTTGGATTACTTACAGTTTGGAAAATTCTCATCGGCACGTAGAGAATCGAACTAACCGAGATAACCTAATTCGGAGGCCCACCTCCTAGTTGCCACTGGTTCCGAATGCTATTAGGATAGGCCCTTTACGAACAGCGATTGCGTGTACTGTCAGGAAAACAATCGGGTGAATTTCATCAGTTATATTTGTTAGTAATATTGTAAGTACAAGGTTTCTAATGTTCGTCGGAGGAAAAGAACTAAACGTAAAGAAAATCGAGCTACTATGTTAGAAAATATTTTTGTGTAACATTTCAACTCATAATTCGCATTGCTCACAAAGTATTTAACGTTGCTTCAGCTTAAATTCTCCAATTATGCGCGAATAATGATTATCGTTGCCATTTAAATTTATTGGAATGAAGCTGTGTATATTATTTTTACTACTTCATCCCTTCGTAGAGTGATGTAGTTCAATCAAGGACCCGTCACGCGCAGAAGCTTGCAAGGGTTCGCGTCACCTTGCAGGTGTCGACCGGGCGCGGCAGCAGCTCCAGCAGCTCATCGACAGCGTCGCCGGCGAGTAGCGCGGGCTCGGGTGCGAAGGCGGCGTGCTGCCGCAGCAGCGCCGCCAGCGCCGCGTTCGAACGCCGCGTCAGCCCGTGCAGCATGTAGATGGTCATGTAGTCGGCCAGCTTGATGAAACTGGAACAGTGATGTCGCGTCTCATGCGTGCGCCCTGTCTGCTTACGAACTGTATTGATAATCAAGTCAGGAGATCAGACGCTCGGGCTGCTTTCTTGTCCTTTCATTCTTTATCCGCTTGTTTATATCACCGCACCGCTGAACAAAAGGTAAAAGACCTTTGAATGAAAGAGCCAAAAAAAACCGCTAAACTCACACGTGGTTATTGAAGTGATAGACTTTGCCAAGGAAAACGGCATTCATTTGGTAACGTCCCCAAGTCACACACGTAAATGTCATGAATGAATATGAGTAAGAAATATAAGAAGCAGTTATACCAGGCGAGTCGCTCGCAGTACTTCCTCTTGTTGGCCTTCTGCGTGTAGGACATGCCGCCGACGGCGCGGCCGCGCACAGTCTGCAGCGGCGGCACGTTGCGGTCGTCGAACACGAAGCCGTGCCGCAGCAGTGCCGCGTGCCCCGCCGCCGTCAGCGCCTCCAGCGCCAGCTCGCGGAACTCGTGCAGACGAACGCGCGCCAACTCCAGGCGCTGCATCTACATTCGCCGCAGAAGGGCAAAGGTCCGCCGTTAGTCTTGAGGTTTTCAAAGGTGCACCGGCAAGAGCCTATTCATTTCATAACAATTTTCATTTCATCTAAAACTGATGATGCCTTGTTTGATTAGATAGTTTGTGTAAAGTTCTTGTTATTAAATTTCATAAGATTTATGTTACATCCATTTATATTACAATTAAATATTAATATATAATTTTATAGTGCAATGTCATAATTCGATGTCATGATTAAATAAAATATAATAAGGATCAAAATTAATATTGAAGAAAAACTATTTTTTTTAAATTTTTCTATGCATGGATCCTATGTATGTATGTATGTTTGTAATCCAGTAGAAGTCCAGCCAGCCGCGCGTTTGTCTCAGTATGTTCGCCGCGAATTGCGGTTCGGCGTGCCGTGTGCGAGTAGGTGCGCCAGTCCGCGTTCGATACCATTCTGATCGATGTCGAACACAGCAACAACATTCGAACGTGAAATATGATTTCTTATCCGAATATGCAGCAGATAAATGAATACGCGGGATCATCAAGCTCAGGTTGCTGACGTAGTTACTATGAGACCTGGTGAGCAAAGTTTGGTCTATTCAGAAAAAACAACAGAGTTCTTCGTCCAATTTATTGTGTAAACTGACGGCAAAACACTTTATAATCAAATTCTGTCTTTCATTCAGCACCTGTCTCTCTAAGTGAAACGTCTGTTCACAAAATGGATTAAAAGCCACGGATGCATTCATTAGTGGTGTCGTGGTAGTTTTTAGTCGGTTTGTTTCTCCTTCCGAGAATAAAGAATCATCCACCACTCGAAAAAAATGAATAAATGTCAACCAATAGACTACCGATCAATTTTGTTCTTGGTTGGTTTCATTGTATAGAGACCTCCTAGGATACTTGTGCACGAAGTCGGTCGTACTTTCGGTCAAACACAGACAATTTCGTCCTGTAGCGGACAGACGACATAGCGTAAGAAAATATATTCTGTAATGCTGCTGCTCGCTGAATTCAGAGAATTTAAAAAAATATCAATAGCTTTGGATCCTCTTCCTTTGGGAAATATCCTATCAAATTAAATGAGTTCCATTCGACAACTTGTACGAGTAAAAGAGTTCTATGTCATTTTGTCTGTTGCGTGGGAACGTGGAATGAAAACAAAAAGGAACATTCATACGAGTGAGCATTCCTTGCACAGTCAATTGAGCTCGTTAGCTGATTGGTTAGAGGATCTGCCTTCGATTCAGAAGACCTGAGCTCTATCCCCCATGCGGAGACGGCTCGTACCAAGGAGTTTATCCAAACTTATGCACGATGTATAATATTGGCCTGACCACTAAGTCGGCGACAGGATCGCCGTCTGTCACGATCAAAAAAGACAAAATGTTACAAAGTAAGTTGAAACATCTTGAAACAACAAGCTCTGGACCACTCCAGTATTGTAGCACGCTGTATGTTTACAAGCAATATTTACCTGCACTTCGAAGAAGTAGAAGAAGGCGGTATCCATGTCCCGCGAAAGGTCTGCGAAGGAGAGCGTGTGCATCTGACAGCACATGGCCTGCAGCGCCAGCAGCGCACGGCCCAGCGGCGGCGTCAGCACGAACAGCTGCTTGGCAAGCCGGTTGCGCATGCGGCCCAGCTTGCGGAACTGCAGCGACTTGCGCCACACGTACATCGCCTTCCAGTATCTGTACACCTTGAAGAACTTGATCTGCAAACGATAACACACCGCCAGCTGTGCCGCTGGTCACTTTTAGCATTTGAGATCATTGTGTCTGCTATACAGGCTGGATGCGACCTTATTGACGTTTGATGAAAACTATTTGTTATAATACTCAGGTAATAAAGAAAAAAAAAAGACGATAGATATAAAAATCGACAAACAAAACTACAAAAATTGCCTAATAATCCAAATTAAATGATAGAACCTTTCGTTATGAATAACAGTTAGATGAACTCAACTAGAACGGCGACCTCACAAGATTTCTGTCGACGTGTCGGTAACTTCAAACGCCAGCGTTGTCGGTGAATAAGGTCATTGACCTGGGTGTCGTGGGCCTAGTTAACTATTACCACAAATATATATCATGAGACAAAGAAATAAAAGTAAACAAATTAACATGTTACTAAACTACAGTACTTATATATTTGATATTCAGTGTATAACATAGAAATGGCCTTTAAAATACTAGTTAAAATGTAATATCGTAACTTTGCATCCATCCAATATAGTTATGCATTTATCGACTTTCAGATTCGAAGTTACTTCGTTTTTAGGTAAACCGGGCCTACGTAGATTTTAATTGTTAATAAAACACTAGTTGATACTAGCAAGTCGCTGCTGTACCAAATGTTACCAAAAAGAATCAGTCTCACGTCAGTGAGCTTCACGAAGATGGTGTACTCTTGCTCCCAGTCAGCCAGCTTAGTGAACACCATTTCATTGGTGTAGTGAGTCACGCCGCAGGGGCTGATCGTCAAGAAGTTCTTCTTGTCCAACTCCTCGTACTTCACCACTCTGCATGTACAATAGCTTGCTATTTGTTACCTAAGTCTTAAATGTAATACAAAATGTAATCAGTGCAGTATAGCACATTCACACAATGGTAATCACATTTAAGTGTCTGAGCTTACTGGTGTCGAATGTTCAACAGTGGGAGTCTTCTTTTTGGAGCTGTATTAACAACTACTGACTGCCCTGTGGTAGTCGCAATGCCTACCGACAGATGGACGGAGATCCATCTCGAAAAATTCCAGCCCAAAATTAAGCAGACCGACGACGGGGAGCAGTCAAATGTGCGAGGTGTCTAGCGATAATGGCATATCCTCCTTATGGGAGTGGCTTGTGCGCCGCAGCTATGGGCTATTTAGCGGGCTGTTAAGGGAAGACAATAACAAATCATCATGATCATCATCATTTCAGCCTATCACAAGTCCACTGCTGAACATAGGGCTCCCCCAAAGATTGCCACGAAGCTCGCTCCTGACCCACCTACATCCATCGACTTCCCGCAACACTGCGCAGGTCGTCACTCCATCTTGTGGGGGGTCGTCCTACACTGCGTTTGCCTGTACGTGGCTGCCATTCGAGAACCTTTTTTTCCTCAACGGTTGTCAGTTCTGCGAGCTATGTGGCCGGCCCATTGCCACTTCAGCTTGCTGATCCTTATGGGTATGTCGGTTACCTTAGTTCTGCTACGGATATTTTCGTTGCAGACTATCACGCAGAGAAACACCGAGCATAGTCCTTTCCATGGCGCGCTGAGGAAACTACGTCATATCTTCTTATCGAGTATAGCGCAAAACCTCAAGAGCAAAGTATACCGGTGGGTGTTGCCAGTGATGACTTGGTCCTTCACTGCAGGCCGGATGAGGGAGCTCAAAGTTGCTCAATAACAAATACAATGAACATATTCAATAAGGCAACAACTGCCTACGATTCTAATGTTTTTAAACGTGGTAGAGCCGAGCGGCGGCTTTTGCTGCTGATCGAACGGCCGGCTCGACCGGGTTGGTACCGCGGCCTCGCAGAATACCGGCGTGAAGTAGACGCGTAGCGGCGTCTTGTGCTTCTGCGTTTCGTTCGGTGAGTGAGGTAACCGGAGGACCACTCCCCGTCCCCATTCCCCTCCACATTCTTCCTCCCATTTCCCAAATACCCATAAAGGCCAGCAACGGACCTGCAGCACCTCCGGTGTTGCAGATGTGCATGGGCGACGGTAATCACTTACCATCAGGCTTGCTCCTTTGCCGCCTTTCCCATAAAAGAAAAATATTACATACTTCAGATAGTAGGGTGTGAAGTATACGTTCTGGGGTTCCACAGCGTACACCATGTAGAGGAAGCCGCAGTCGGGGACGCTCCTCACGCGCTCGACCACTTCCTTCTGCGACGCGACCACTGGCTTCACCTTGAGCGGGTCTGCGGTTCGTTCCTCTCTCTCGGCGACCTCCGTGCTGCTTCGTGATTCTTTTATCTTAATCGCCTTTTTCTTTTTAACTAAGGAAATTAATCTCTACATTGGAGATTTTCTCGTAGTTATCATATAGTTTATAGTTGAAACAAAGTTATTAGTAAGAATCAACCAATAAGTAAATAGAAACGTTATTTATACCTTCGGTAATCTTGATAGGCTCTAGTTGCAACTTAGGAGTTTTTTTCTCTTTCTCATACCTCTTTTCTTGGGCCGCTAAGAATCCAGTCTAAGCCAAAAATCATATATATATATATATATATATATATACATACACAGTATTGTATATAAATAATTAGTTTCGCCACGAGAAAACAATTAAAAGGCTTAAAAAAATTTTAACTAACGAATGACAAAATTTACCCCAGGTTCCAACAATTATGGTATAGAAACCACCTGGTGCAGGTGCACTTGGTCCATCCTGCGTCCCGTAACATGCAGCAGTAATCGATTGTATGCTTTCTCTATACAGCTGTATTGCTGTTATTTATTCTTTGTAAGTACGAGATACAAACTTTTTTGAAATATCTAGGAATATTATATTTAGCGAAGGTCCAAGAATGAACTTAAATAAAAAAAATCAAATGCTATCTATGGTGATTGTTCGACGGCGACGGAAGAGAAACCTCCGACCACCGTCGTATCTCGTCCCGTGGGTATCGTTTATTATTTATGGTTAAAATATTTGAGTAAGAAAAATCTCATATCTCATCAGTTGAACTAGTGGCAGCGCGTCGTTGGGTGGGCGGCTCTATATGAAACAGTGGATGATTAACATACTGGCGATACTTATAATCCTACGCTCTGGTTACTTTTACAAAATAATGAGTCTGATTATTGAGAAAAAAAGCTTAATTAGGACACGCGCTTCAAAATTCCAACCACTGCATATTAAACCCTAACGGCAATTATTTCAAATTATAGGAAATGTACAAATGTTCGTTTTTTTTTTCGAAACATATAGTATAGATATAGATATTGAGTCGATGACGAATGCGCTTACAGTTCGGACACGCATGAACACGCACACGACCTCAATCGAAAGAGGTTACAGCTCCGTTGTCACCTCGTGCGGACTAAGGATGGAATGTATGCAACCTGTAATTACGTCGGTTACAAAAGCGAAGACATCGGTGACGGCAGAAATAAGTAAGACGGTAGCCTAACTAGACGGCACCTAGGCGGGAGACATTCTAACACCTAATGTATGTAGAGAGGGGTAACTTACCATTGTCTCCACATTGGATATTAAAAGTCAATAATATAACGAAAAAACTAAATTTACCAAAGGTTCGGGCTCTTTTTCGACGAATTCGATCTTTTCCAATAATTTTCTATGTGGCAAGTGGAACGGTATCTCCCGTGGTTTCCTTTAATGAAAGGAGCAATATTTATTATAAAAAACACACGACAACAACATGAATATATATAAGTCTACTGCTCCACGAAGATCTGCCCAAAATGTCCGGAATATTCAACTACATGCTCGTATATACATGGGGGGTGGTGGGACTATCTTGCGATCACCTTCCTCTTCTTGTCTTCTTCTGTACTGCATGTTCTTCCAACGGATAACAGTTCACAAGCTATAGAGCAACGAACTGAACAGTGTTGCGGGAAGTCGAGCAGCGATCTTTGAAGGAGGCCTATGTTCAGCAGTACCGATCTTCACAGAATTCAACCCGACTCCAACACTTCTCAAATATATTCAGAAAGTTTTACTTGGTTACGTAACGTTTTCAAGTGACACGAAATTTAGAAATCAGTATGTACATAACAAATATTACCTAGTATAAGTCGTCGGTACAGGACAAACATTTCTCTGTAACGTTTCTATAGCTGGTAGAGATGAGGGTAAAGGACGGCGTTTATTATTATCACTCATATTTAAAGCCCTTTTTATGAAAGTAGGTACCTAATTGGTATATGTTATAAACAATTGAATTTAAGTAAAATGTTTATGTATAACGTAGAATTGTCATTTGACGTAACACACAATAGTGTATCGTCCTTTTTTGTTTCTATTTACGTTTTACCTTGGAAACCAAATAACTGTTAACCAAAGAAACAAATAATTTAAAATACGAGCCAAAATCGAATATAGACTTAAATTGATATTAACTTTTTAAATATTAAAGATGTGGTAATAGCTAAAACCAATAAGGCCAAGATAAGTAAAGCTATAATACTCGTAAGTAGGGCTAAGATTAAAAACTATCCTCACACAAATAAATTCTTATTCTATTTAAAAGTTCGTGTTTTTATTAAAAATCTACGTATACCTAATATTTCCATGTAGTGCAATATTACCACAGAGCTCACAAACAACCGGAGTCCGCTAAAACGTAGTGGTTATATTTATATCATGAATAAGAACATAGCATTGAAGGTGCGAGTCTAATAGAGATGACTATATGGTTGTTATCCGACTATAATATTTAAGCACATGTTTTGTCAAAATCTTTAATGTGTATTGTACGGTTATTACCAACAGAGACAAACCGGCATCAACAATAGGAATGTGCAAAGGACAGTTTGATTCCTACTTGAGCGCGATCTATGACTCATTACGCAAGCTGATCACTGAAAAAAAAGATTATTAAAAAAGATTTATTACGACACTGAAGAATATTGTAGGAAGCGACTATTAGCCTATGCCTAAATAGAGTTAAAAAAATCAATCTTGTAACGAATATTTTTGTAAAATTACTTGATTTTAAACAGAAATTTTAACACACGTTAGTTAAAAAAAAAATTGTACTTAAAAATTAATGGTTTTCGTGAAATGCTATTTTATTTTTTATTCGTTACAAACAATTTTTAGTAATATAATACTAAGCGGATATAATTTAAGAAATTGTTTTTATTGTCAATGTTCACAGGAAACAGAATGGACAAATTTCTAATGTCCTCGTGATATTATTTTACTATAAAATATATTATAATTTCGCGGGTACTTTTCTCAAATTACAACTACTCAATTTACATAAATTTTGATTTATTATATTGTTTTATAATAGATTAAATCGAACTCTATTATATTGGTGACCAGTTATATTGCACTCTATCATCGAATACTGCACAGGCATTTAAATCTATAATAATCAGCCGAGTTCGACCTGTCGCGAGACACACATTAACTTATGGCATGCTATTACGGTATTCCGATAGATTTGTTGGAATATACAGTATACGGTATGTTTTTCATTGCCATATCATATAATACGCAATTTATCCTTGTGTAATACATCTAATATGAAAGCTGAACGAAAAGCATATTATTTGGTTTTGTCAAAATACAATTAGCCAATGAAGAGTTACCGAGAAATTCCATTGCAAACTATGAATGAGATAGTAATTAATTTACTATCTCATTATACTCACTATACTTGGGTCCCTCTTTCGGAAAAGTCTGGTGTACGTATAAGCGATCTCTGACAGGCCTCAAAAATAAATACCGGCTTCGGGCACCGAGGATTCCGTATAACTACAACATATAATTGTGTTATTTATTTACAAGAAACCATGAGTTTTCTTTCTCTATCTTTAGCGAGCATCTGACTAACACATGGCCGGTTTTTAGTATTTATTGTCGTTTTATGCTTTTGAGTTTATAGTATAATCATACCAAGTCTGCCGCTTGTATGTAGTTTTCTTGTATAAACAAACCGCAAAAGTTAGATAATATTTTCGCTATAGACATTGCGAATATTTAAGTACTCAACTGTAATTTATTTAAATAGAATCTTCTCTTTTTTGTAAACATGTTTATGCAATGCACGGTTAAGTATACGGAGTCTTTGTGCAGAGCTCGGGTCCCACCCTAAAAGTGAAAACTTGGGATTTACAAGGCGTACACGGGGTCGCACGGAATGCTCGTGCGTGCATCTAATCTACAATATATCAAGAATATCGCTCCGTTGCACGCTCGACCTCCCGATGGGAAGGTGCTCCCTCGCGAGCTGATCAGTCGTCTGGATTAACATGTCAGTATGGAAGAACCGTTGTTACTACCACCCTTAGATATTTACCGCTCGCATATAAATTAGCTGTGCATCCCTAACAGGAGTTTAGCCGACTGATGGGTGGAAAACAACTAGAAATAACTGCTCGGCCACAAGGCCACCTTTCGTTAAGTTTATTAAGCTATACAAGAAGCTGCACATATTGTTCTGTCCATGGACAGTGAAAGAAACTAGTGGGAGGGCTTAGAGCCTAGGCCCAGGAGAATCAGTGAAAACTCGAAAGCGGTATCGACACACATCGGCGATCAAAACAACTACAAAATAAGAATAAAACAACTTGGGAAAGCAAATAATATTCGTTACGAAATTAGTGCTCATCAATAAATGGTTTTCAAATCAGTATTTGGCATTTTCAACCCGCAACCCAGCATCACGCATAATATTGTAAGGATATCTGCCATAATAACACATATTCTGTGAAAATTTGTAGCTATCTGTTAAAGCTTAAAACATACAGACGGATGGATAGACAGACAGCCCAGGCTTAGTAAAATACAGAGCCATATGAACATATAAAGCACATATATTGGCTGGAGAATAAAGTATATGTATATATGTATGTATTTATTCACGCCTTGTTCCCCAAGGGGTAGGCAGAGACAATCTTCTTCCACTTGCTACGGTCCTGACATACGTCTTTCGCTTCTCCCACGTTCATCAATCTTCGCATGCATACTCGTTGGCTTAAAGTACTCTTGACCTGGCCTTTTTTCAGAACGTCTCTGATTTGATCGTGAAATGTTCGCCTAGGTCTTCCTCTCCCGACTCTATTTACACTCGCCTCATATATTTGTTTCGTCAACCTACTTTCATTCATCCTCTCCACATGATCAAACCAGATCAGCATCCCTTTCTTAATTCCTGTCCCTACACCGTAAAGTATATTGTGTAAATAAGTGACATTCGCATGGTTTGAATAGCAAATAACAACAATTGTTTATATAATTATTACTCTGATACACAGTTATTTACATATTTTGCGTAATAAAGCTAACAGCTATTTAAATGTTTAGTTACGGCAACTAAGGTTTTTGCAATAACAACACTTACTTGTATATATATATAATTTATATGTACTCTGTGGTGCAATTTATTGAAGAAAGTCCTTGGTTGTTTGGTTTATTGGCGCTATTCCTATTAAATAAATTAGGTAAATGGCATAATTAGTCGACTTAACCCGTTTAGCAGTACCGTATTAGTAATTTAGTATATATATTTTATATAGTATATACCTAAAATTTAAATAGCCATGCATTGGATTCAACTTTCACCGCATCTATTCTAATCGAGCGTGAAATGATCTGTCAATACCCCGTGTGAAATGTGAATACAATACTTCAAAATAAATGATTATAAAAATACAACTTATGGAATAAGACATTCATGACCATTTCGTTTAATGCCATTAAGGTATTATATACAAACAAGGAGTTAATTGTAATTTATAATTGTTGAATTAATTTTCATGTTTACTCTTAGAGCCTAAATCCTCAATTCAACTGTGGATTACAATTAATGGACTGCATTTTTTTTACTGTAAGATCTTATAAGTGATATTGCATTTGGAGAAGGTATGAACCTAATAAATTATGATAATGTTACTACAAACTATGGATCTTATTATATAAAATAGGGTGTGATAGAAAAGTGAATAACCTGAAAAAATATGTACATAAAAGCAACATATAAGACCATTAATTTGGTAGTATGGCTTTGTTTTTATTGTAAATGATGCATGGATCAACCATTACAAGTAAAATTATGTGGAAAACAAATTGCTGCAATATTTTAATGAGGGATCACATACAAGTGTAGCATAAGAATAAATATTGTTGATCAGAAGGTAATCTACCATATAAAGCCAATTCATAGGTAAGCACACATTTGCGGTCTATGTGCACTCACCTACATGCACACAGACAAGATGCGCAGTGACACAACCCATTTCATTGAGTTTTGAATGACAACATTTAAAAATGTAACTATTATTCTTGGATTTTATTGCATTTCGTTTTACTCTTTTATTTCCTTTTTACTTTAACAGAAATTATTATGTTGAATTTTTGTACTCTATACTATAAACAATGCATAAAAATTAGATTTATTTTTCTTTTAACATTGATCAGATTCTAACAGATAAATTAAATAAAAGTAATATTTGTATTGTACATAAATAAGAATAAACTGTGTGCTAATCAGAATAAATTAATTAAGCAAATAAATATACGTATTTTTGTGTATATCAAGAATGAGAATTTTATTAATAAATATAAGAAAAGTGGAAACCATGCATATGCAATTTGTTTTTTGTACTCATTGGGCAGATTACCTTCTGGTTAGTACTATTTAATTCTGTGACTTGTATTATAAATTTCAAGGTTATTGTAATACCAAAGAGTGCAATTAATGTTGAGACGTATCTATTGTTCACAATTACTTTCAGAATAGATTGATCAAAGTGATTTTCTATTTTTTACTATTGTTTCAAAAGTATCTCAGCTCTCAGACATACCAGCAACAAATATAGTGAGTTTTTTTTTATGAAAATTAAATGGCTGTTAACTTTGTAGTACACGCCTCAAATAGCTTGGCAGCGATCGCATTGTTAAACAAGTTTGCTCAAACAGTAACTAGATGGTCCTGTTTTGTGTTGTCTTTCTATCAGAATTTGTAATAAGTCAGAAGTTACATTAATTGCTGTGTATAGTGTATGCAAAAGCGAAATTTATGAACTAAAATGCAAAAGCGAATGTTGTAGTTTTGTTTTGAACACTGTATTTGTATGTGGCAATGCTGTTTTCTAAAAATAAATTGCTCACTTGCCTGCGCTTGCAAATAAAAATATTCTCCCTCATTTAAAAATATTGCAGCAATAAAAATACTGTATTTGCATTATTTGAATGCATCAATAATTAATATTACAGAGTGTGTTACTTTTTAATTTTCATTTATGGTCTATTATAGATATATAAAGCTGAGCTTTTATTGTAAATTATTACATGTATGCTAAGTGGCCCTTTTACTGGAAAGAAATCACTTACTATTTACATTATTATCATAAAAGTAAAGGATGTAACAAGAAAATTTAATAGCATCTGGTATGCAGTGTATCTGCTATATTCTAACTAAGGCCTGATGCTGAAATACTTTCTGTACTGCAATTTTCAACCCAAATGTCAAGTATTATAACTAATCCTCCCTATGGATATATAAATAAATATTTATATGTTACATTTTTTTTAAAGTAACTCTATTTCAATATACTTAACCATGACCTGTATGTCAATCCACAGAAGCACAAATGGGTTCCTTAAGATAAAGCTTGCTTTGAAAGCTTCAAAGGAAGCGCCTAGTGTAAGTGGACTTTGAGGAATTGAATGGCTATGTACTACTACGCGAGCAAACTGAACGAGGCGTCATGTAGCGGGTGCTCGGTGAAGGTGCCCCCGGCGGCTGGAGAGCCCGCGTCTGCGCCGCCAACCTCGGAACACGCGTCACTGCCTGCAGACCCTGCCCTCCTGCACGGCACTGGACTATCCTATTACGATGTAAATACATCTGTTAATATTATGTAAATACGTCTTAATACATCTTATATTTTAATGATTCAAAATTTTTCATAAATATTTATAAATTAAATATATAATAAAAATGGAAGAAATTAATTAGATATAAATTTAATTTTAGAACGACGATTATTATTCTATGGCGAGAGGGAATAAGTTCATGTCAGAGTCAAGTTGTAAGCACATTGTGATGAATGGAGGGCTCAGCTTTGTCTCTGCGCAGAAAGTGGACACACCTCAAGTGAGTTGTTTTGCCTTTAAAATAAAATTAATATAAGATAAAAAGATTTGGTTTGAGAGCCCTGGTCGGATGGATGTTTCAAACATAGCCAAACAGAATATACATGAAAACTACAACTTATCTGTATATTGGAGATTGAGTGTCTGAGAGAGTTTGTACCATGTAAAGATACAGCATTTTATCAGTCTGTATAAGTCCACTGTTACAACGTTACAAATACAGTCCCTTCTATGAAAGCACTAACAAAATCTGACATAATCGCCACACCGGGCAGTCTGGTTGCAGGGTGCAGTGCAATCTCTGGAGATGCAGCTTCCTCTATCTAGCCCATTGAATTTGTGTTTAATAAATTTAAATCAGCCACCTGAGCCACATCCGTGAGTCAGCAGGATGCAACAAGTGTATCGGCCGATTGAAATTGTGTAACCAGATTTTCTGCGAGAATTCTATCTGCACTACTTAATGTGACAGAAGACATTCGAGAGGGGACAGGATAGAAACGTCACAGTACTGGTACTGATTCGCGTTAACAATGATAACTTCCTGGCCATGCTCCTCCGTCTCCAATTTTCTTTTGCAGTTGATTGGCTTTAATATATAAGCTATTCATAGTGATCATGTTGCATTTGACTGATGCCACCTGTTGTCTGGCCTGCCACGGGGTGGTCTTATGTTCACGATTAATAGATGTAGATTTTATTAAAGATGTGACAGACAAGCTTGATATGGACTGTGAATCAAAACAATTGGTATTCAAGTGAATCCCATTAATCAGTAGATCAGTGGGTCAGTCTTGCCTAAGCTGAGTGCTCCGAATACCCTTCGTACCTTTCTATCGGTTTAGGTAAAAATAACTCTGTTGCAATCTCTAACTTTGCCCATCGTTGATTATGCCGATGTAGAATGTCTCATTAATAATTCGTCTACGCATGTTTGATCATTTTTACTGAAATGGTGTCCTGTTCGCCAACGAAGACCGATCATGATACTTTCAACACTGTTTCTAAAGTCTTTCTTAGGTTCAATAATGAACAAATTATGAAAAAATAAATAAAAGTCTGAAAAAATAGCAGCCTGTAAATGTCCACATCTGGGAAAACGCCACTCGAATATTTCGGTATGGTAGAGGTATGGAGCCGAGGAGGATCCGTCTCGAACACGGGGCTACCACTGCCGTGTTATTATTGTTTGGTCTTGGATATTATCTTGATTATTTCATTGAAAAATTGTTGAATTTTTAATCACCTTTGAAAAAAAAACCTGTAATATATGAAAGGAAAAAGTTGTCACTTGAGCTTGTTGCTCCTTAGTTTGCTAGCTCCCAAATAAGTGTTCAAAATTATTATAATTCGAGATATCGGTGGCTGGCGCGGAGAAGGTCGAGCTGGAGTACCGCGAGGGGCAGCTGGTGAGCGCCAGCGTGGACGCGCTGGTCGACATGCTGCGCCCCGGTGCCTCGCACTCCTTCACCTTCACATTTCTGCTCTGCTCGAGACTCTTCCTCAAGCCGCATGAGCTGCTCGCCAAGCTATGCAAGAGATACTTTAAGAACTATGATAAAATTGTGAGTATTTGTTATTAACTATTTTTATAAAAATTTAATTGTTGTCGTATGGTGGTGGCATAAGAGCAACCATCTCATCTCATCCTTTTAGATGTCGTAAAAGCAGTAAATGGGAAAAAGTTTTACGAAAATCCTAACTATTCAGACGCGACGCTCGCTAACCATAGCGATTACAACAAACCCTCCTGTCGCAGGCAGTCGGTAGCTGGATGTGGGTCTGGCGGCGGACTAAAATACTCTATGTTATCTTCATCAAGAGTCGAACACAAGCCACCAATTAAAATGGATACGAAGATTTATGTATAAAGATATATGTAACTACAGACGTTCTGCAGTTTGATGGAGCTGCTCATCATCACTACCGCAACTCTCTCATTCCCGTCTCCGGGCCCATGGTCACCTGCAAACAACTTCAATCGAAGAAGGCTACAGGTGCATTGTCCCATTATCCCTGAAGACTTATATGGAATGCTTCACAGCCCTGGAATCACACTGGATCAGTATAACTTTTAAACGGCAACACAACAGTTGTTTAGTGTTGTTACTCTGTTGCTTGGTAGCAGAAATAGGCAAGACGGTGGTACCTGCCCAGACGGCTCCAAGGCAGACAAGGAGCCTGCCACCTACTGAAGCAACTCCCACGTACATATCATCCATTCCTGTGAGAAAATATCCTAACTGCTAGACATTAAACTGATCCCGTATAGAGCTTAATAAATAATTACTGCTGTTGCTAGGGTAAAACGGAGGCTAAAGAGCTATTGGACAAGGAGCTGGCGGACATGGTGGCGCTGGTGCGGGTGCTGAAGCAGTGGACGGGCATGTTCCCGTACGACTTCCGCGACGACCGTGTCATGGCGCTCGTGAGGAACATCACTCAGAGGTGAGCTGCAACGCCGCTTGCTGCTTGCCTGAGCATTCTATTGGATCATTGTTTTTTAAATAAAAGTCAGTCTATGTGGATGAAGAATATAAAAAAGAAATATTAAAATTGACAATTTATGTAAGTTAAACGTTACTGCAAACGTTACGTTACTATAAGCGTGAATGTTAAGTAAATTTTCTTTAACATCAATCACCATTTATCGTCTGTTTTGGCCATTCTAAGTATTACTTACAACAAAGTCTATTGGAAATTTAAGTGACTAATGGATCATCATCTTCTGCTTACAAAAGCTTACTGCTGCCCACGCTCTGTCCCGAGCGGCGCTATTACTGCCGGTGCTCTAAGGTTTTGCACTTAATCGCCACACTCAGCAAGAGCCCGACACCTGACATCTGACACCTGACACCTGCTTAACAGCTGGACGTCACGTGTCTGCTCATTTTCTATTTAACAATTTTATGGATTTTATTACAACATCTGTTTTGATGCCAGGGATCTTCATAGGCATTTCCTTCAGACGCAGCTTGTGGCGGACCATCTGAGATATTTGAGAAGGCGGTCTTTGACCAGCAGTGGGCACTAATAGGCTGCTACTTTATTTCAAATGATTTACCTTTACCACTGAAGCCACAATATTTCAATAAAGAACTCACCCGAGTCGGTCACAGTTTTAGAATGCATGCTGTAGATTATTACTTGGGGCTTGCTTTCACCTATGGATGTGCACCTAACAAACCTAACAAGTATCCATAGATATTTAGTACATATCAGGATTTTTTATAGATTTAAATATTTTATTGTTTCATTTGTAACCTACATTTAAAGTTCGTATTTAGTAAAAATACCATACAACGCTAGAATTACATGAATATTGTTTTTGGTAGATGCGCAGCGGAGCACATGGCGTCCATGAGGGCGGAGGTGTCCAGCATGCTGGAGCGGCTGCTGGACAAGCTGACCGCGCTCGAGCAGTACGAGGAGACGCTGGCGGAGGTGCCGCAAGTGTGCGCGGTCGACCAGCTGCCGCAGGTTACCAGTCAGCTTTTATAACTCTGTCTCACTTAAACAACAACTTCTACAATTAAAACTTAAGTTCAATAATTAATGAATGAAATTAATTTATAAATTAAAATGAATTGAATTAAACAAACAGACAAACGGCTATCATATTCTAGTACAACAAATATAGCAAGTGAATTAAAAACGGTGCTCTATTATATGTTGTACTTAAAAACAATTGTCTGTCGTTTGTCGAGTCTGGTGATTTGCCACTAATTGTGTGTAAAATTGTTGTGTTGATTTTCGCTGAGTTCTTAGATGATCGATGTGTTGGAGACGTTCTTCCCAAGTTTTTTCGTACCCATTAAAATCTCCCACTAGCGCTCGTAGCAACGGATTATATGCACAACTTGTCTAGCGGTATTCTCTCTCACTCCCTCCCCCTCTCTCTCTCTCTCTTTCATTCTACCGCTTCTTGTAATCTGTCCACTTATAGAATTATACGTCCCCTACAATGATGAAAAATAATTAGAAAATGCATAATTAATTTGTATGAAACAAAATTTACCTTGAAGGTATGTTAAAAATGCAGAGGGATTTAATAATAATATAAATGAATAAAAAACATTCTAGGGCGACATCCTCACGCTGAGTCTGACGCCGGTCGAGCTGGCGAGGCAGTTGACTGCGATGGAGCTGCACCGGCTGTCGTTCGTGGGCCCCGAGGAGTTCGTGCAAGCTTTCGCCCCGCCCGCCTCTACCGCAGCCGCCGCCAACACCAACACCAACAGCAGCGCCATCAGCATGCGCCACGCCGACGCCAAGACCACGCGCAACCTCGAGGCCTACGCCGACTGGTTCAACCGTCTCAGCTACTTGGTCGCTACCGACATCATCAAGGTGTTATTCAGAGATCACTATGAACGTGAACTGTCACTCTTGCTATCTGTCTCAATTATACTATAGACTCTATTGTAAACTCTATTGTAACTCTATTGTTGAAGAGAAACCGCATATGTCATGCGGTGGACTTCAGCTCCCTCCGTGGCTCTAAAACGTCTCTAAAATAATTGTGCTTCATTAGCGAATGACGTCGGCACGAGTTCGTTTGGTGACAATATTTGTGAGGGTTTTGTGACTGTCCAGTGCCCGGCCGGCTGCTGTTGCTGCTGCTCCGGACCCCGCGTGCTCTCTAAATTTTTTTTTATGGGAAAGACGTCAATCGAGTAAGCGGTTCACCTGATGGTAAGTGATTACCGTCGCCCACGTACATCTGCAACATCAGAGGTGCTGCAGGTGCGTTCATGCCCTTTAAGGGTATTGGGAGATGGGAGGGGGGATGAGGAGGGTGAGTGGGCCTCCGGTTACCTCACTCACCGGACGAAACGCAGAAGCACAAGATGCCTCTACTGTACGTCGGTATTCTGCGAGGCCGCGGTACCAACGCGGTCGTGCCGGCCCATTCGATCAGCAGCCAAAGCCGACACTTGGCTCTACCGCGTAAATTTGTCTGTAATTACCTTTTTTTTTTATATATCTCTCAGACCTGCAAGTTTCCGCACGCTGATCTCCTTGCTGCGTGGAACATGTTATAAATGCAACACATAATATTGCAAAATAGTGCCGCCGGTGTCCGGTAACCGATGGTCGCTCGAACCAATGTGTCAACCGACCGGCAACACTAACCGGCGCGTTCTAGCGCACGTAGCCCGCGCTTGCCCTTGATATCTTGCATTCACGCGAACGCTACACGTTTGATATGAAACTATTATTTACCGAGTTATTATACGAAACCCGACGCTTCGAGTGGCTGGCAGGCTCGGGTGTTAGACGTCCGGATGTCATGGTCGACTCGGGCTGACCTAACGCAAATAACAATGGTTTCACATCAAATCGTATGCTTCGTTAATCCGCCGGCGGCTCAGCTTGGTATGTGGTGACGTTGGCAGCCGGCGAAGAGCAAGTACCGGGCGCGGGTGGTGGAGCAGTGGGTGATGACCGCGCGCGAGTGCTTCAACCTCGGCAACTTCAACTCGCTGATGGCCATCATCAGCGCGCTCAACATGGCGCCCGTCGCCCGCCTCAAGAAGACGGTAACCTGGCGGCGGCCCGCCCGCCTTATACAGTCGTAGGCTCGGCGTTCGATGGCGGCGTAAAGATTTCTGTGACAGCCACTGCATCCAATTTATTGCATACATATAAGGTGTACTGTCCGTCCGATGAGGAACATTGGATGTCGCCGTGCCGGAGAGTACGACAACGATAACAATCGTAAGCCGACGCGGTAGACTGTTGATGACAACTTGCCGGACGATTTCGACCACGGCGACGACTTTCCAATCTCCAGTTGTCACTCCTGCAGGAGATATTGTAGCGCCGCCACAAACGCACACGCGCTCGCACTTCTTCTCCTTCTCGAATCCGACGCTTATGTCATAAAACGATAAAAGAAATCTCCAACACACTGTCAGAGATATGTGACACAACATAAGACAATACAAAAACCAATAATGTGTTGCACATAATTTGTGGTCAAGATTCGAATCCAGGATAACTCAATAACAAGCTATTACTCTACATCAGCCTATTTAAGATTGACTATATAGAATCCAGATTCGCCTGTATGCACCACACTTTGTTACGGTGAAAAGGTGAGTGCGCGCAGAGGTTGTGCCCTGGCACCAGCGATGCTGCTCCCCAACACCAGTCGTGGCATCATTTGTCAATCAGCATCGGGCATTCGGAGTAAACGTTGGCAGCTGAGGCTCTCGCAGCGCTAACGAAAAAAGAGCCTCATACAAGAAACGTGTTTTCATATTGTCACTCAAAGCGAGCGCGCGCCCGCCGTCCGTCCCGCCGGGAGTGTAACGCAAACTCTAAAGTAAAACAACCGATTTATTACGTTCTCTGTCATGTTCATGAAACACCAAGTGCGCGGATCTACGGTGCGGATAATTCTAAAAAAAATTCATAGAAAGCTACGCTTGTAAGTGGCAGCCCGTCAATGTCCCACTGCTGGACCATGGCCTGCTCTCGCAACTTGCGAGGCTTTAGTGCGTTATTTATTTATTTAATTGCATTGAGAAATCAAACATGGCTTAAAATGCATAAGAGATAACATTCATGAAAGTTACTCCATTAGCCAACATAGTTTCCACTGCGAACTACGACATATATACACAATGCGATGATATGTGTGTTTGTCTGATACATCCTAAATCTTACAAATACAACTATGAATGAAGTACTCTTTGTTACACAGTTGAATATAAACTAAATCGAACTGTTTATTTCCATAGAAAAGGATTATTGAAATATATTCAATTGTTGATATTTAGCATTAGGAGTTTTTGAACAATCGGAGCTATATTTGGCACATGTTGGTACGAAAACAAATATCTTTCAATCTCGTACGATGTGAGAGTATTTCGCTCGAAGGAAGGCTCACAGCTCGTTGTGCGGCGCTCTGTGGCCGCAGGCTAATTGGTGGCTGTGTTCCCAGTGGAGCCGCACGTCTGCCGTGTGCGGCCAGCAGCTGCGCCAGCTGGAGCTGTGCGTGGAGCCCAGCGGCAACCATGCCAGGTAACCCGCGGAACCTCCACTCCCACCGCTCTCCACACTCGCATGTTTTGACTTTTGGGGAGCGGGCTTATTTTTTTTTTTAGATAGTTTGAATATGTGACAGAGCGAACTATTCTATATATATAGCAGTGCTTTAAATTATTCTCTCTTGCACTCAAAAAAGTTACACTTCAAAAATTGACACATAAGATGGTGATCTACGGAGTTTATATCGCATTTCTTCTCCATCAGAGCGATTTCGTTACGAAAATTAGATTTAAAAAATGCAAATTGTCAAGTGAAACTTGTGTTTTTCATGAGAATATCGATCATAAACGATTTGGTTTGACTTACAACTGCGGACCTTGAACATCTTATGTTAACAGTATGTACAATAGACACGGTAGGGCCGAGCCGGCTTCTATCCATAAGGAATGGCGGCGAGCCGAAGTCGCACGCCCGCCACCACTTGTCTGTTCGGTTTATTCCTAGAGATGATTCTCCACAAACATCCCGCGCGTCGCGTCGCACCCTGCAGCTACATGCACGCTATAAGATCAAACGCTGATAGACGAAACTATATCTATTTGTTAAAACATCCTCACCGACCAATGCTCGTCACTGGTCCACTGTGGGACATCCGCCTCCCCCGCACATGCCCAAGCGTACCGAAGCGCTGTACTATGAGCTGAGCTTTATTCGTCTAAAGATGTCCATTCTATTTAATTTAATATAGTATTAGTAGTACTTTTTAAGTGAATACAATTAAATATAATATAAAAAAATATATAATCATATTATACAATCGATTACCGCAGGACATGAAAACATTGTTTCGTCCTCTTATTAAAAGCACATATAACACGTTAGCTTTAAGAAAGAAACAAACATATGAGGCGAGAGTAAATGGTAGAGTCGGGAGAGGAAGACCTAGGCGAACATTTCACGATCAAATCGGAGACGTTCTGGAAAAAGGCCAGGTCAAGAGTACTCTAAACCAACGAGCGTGCATGCGAAGATTGATGAAAGTGGAAGAAGCGAAAGACGTATAGACGTTAGGACCGTAGCAAGTGGAGGATGATTGTCTCTGCCTGCCCGTTGGGAACATATACATACATACTTTAAGAAAAAATTATGCTATCAATGTGACTTTTTAAATGGTTTGAATGATTAATTTAATTTAATTATGAAAAATAAAATCATCTGTTACGTTTTCCACGCTGTACAATAATACTCTCGCACTAAATCTTATCACGAGCCACGGTAGTTCTGAGCTAATTGCACGCGCGCGTGTTGTCCAACGTGTGAACGTGCGCGTGTCGTTGGAAACGTGCGTAACGGTACGTGGGCGGTGTGCGCGCGCAGGTACCGCGCGGCGTTGGCGGCGGCGCCCGGCGACACGGCGGTGCCGCTGCTGTCCGTCACCTGCCGCGACCTGCACTTCGCCGACCAGGCCGCGCCCACCAGGTACCCTGAAACAAGTGCACATCGGACATTACTATACTAGGTCACACCACTTCACGCTATGGACATCCAACGCAAATCTACATTATAACCTCGGAACATTGAAAAATTAAACCAGGAAGAGATAATTATCGAATGGATTGGGTAGACGTTTGAAATAGTTACAAAACAACTGCCATTCGCCATTCGTACACTCCTGGGCGAACGTAACAAAAAAAAATGTTTTTAGTTTATCTATTATTCATCTTTCTTATCATCATTGCAGCCTGCCACAAGTCCACTGCTGAACATAGGCCCATCCCCTAAGATGTCACAAGGCACGATACTGAGCCAATTGCATCTATCGACTCACCGCAACACAGCGCAGATTTAAGGCAAATATTCTTACGTGTCATAATTGAAATTAGGACTCATGACTCTGGAATCTGAGATATTTTCAAATGCTTTCAATTTGTGATAACGTTAACTCAAAAAGATCCGTCCGTTGCATAACTTCTGTCACGAAAACTAAACAATTGTTTTTAAATAAAACACTAATTGTTGTGTATTATCTATGGTATCAGAATTGGAGCTTCGATTAAGTCCATTTACGCTGTGCGAACGGGCCGGCGTCGGGTGGCTGCGCCGGCGCCGCCGCCGACAGAGCTCGATTGCGACCAGACAGTGTGTTCCAATTCACTCGCACTCATTATATGATTTATATCAAAGTGTAACTCGTGCAGGAAAAGTATCATTTTGTTCCACATCTGTCTCTATGTTAAAACCTTTAACATTAGCCATGAAAAAAAGGCTTGTCTCTAATGTTTTTGCATACTCTCATTTAATAATAGTGTATAATAACTTTGAAGCGCCAATAGCCTAATGGACTAGGGTGCGCAGTGGCAAACAGTCGTTGCTGGTTCTATCCCGTCATTCTATGCCGTGAACCGCTCCAGACATAGTCCGAATGTTTAGTCGGTGCGGTTCACAGGAGCATGTGCAATGTGAACACAGATTCACGCACGGGCCAGTTATTCGTGCGTAACTATGTGCAGGGTGCCTGAGTTTTGTGCGTGCGCAGGGTCGGGGCCGGGCGCGTGAACTTCGAGAAGTGCGTGTCGCTGGCGCGGCATGTGGGCGCAGCGCGGCGCCCCGCCGATCTCGCGCCGCCGTCGCCGCCGGACCACCTGCCCGCCTGCCGCTTCCTCGCCGACCGGCCCGCGCTCTCCGAGACAGGTCTCGCACACGCACACGCACGCACTACACACGCACGACACACTATGACAATAACAACTCCCTAAGAAAGCTGTAATATCGACAGTAAAATAATACTAAACTTTTACTGGTCTGTTGGACTGATTGAGGCAAAATTAAAATTGACAGCTTCACGAGCACGCGCTGCACGCACTATCACAATGTGAAGCAACGGAACTCGGAAATACACAGAACTAACAATTCTATACAAAACACAATCATCACCACAATAGTTATCTGAGATCGCGACGAAAACTGCTTTTCAGGTCGCACGAATATTAACTTTTAACTGTTGCCGGCTGTTGATATTGTTTCTATTTAACAATAATATAAAGAAGTTTGTAGAGGACTGTTTGTGGAAAAAATAAATTGTCCTTCTCAAACTCACGGCCCTATACCCAATACACCCCAGTTTGTATCAAAGATGTGGAGATTTATTTTAATCTATACACTTTTCATCGGAGCGTATTTGGGACACCGGTCACAGGTGGCGAGCCTGTCGCCATCATAGCCTTCAGGCTAACGTTACAAATGTTACATAAGTCCTTGGTACGAACCCTCGCACAAAGGAGATCGAACTCTGGTCTCCTTATTCGAAGGTACCCTCTAACCACTGGGCTATCGTGGACATAATATTTCCGGTTCTTTTCGTTCGGTTCTGTGGGAAATTTATAAGTTGCTACTTTATTTTTTCTATGTTCATAATCTAATGTCAATCTCTAAGTCGCACATTATACAGTAAATTTGACTTGATGCAGTAGAACACAGTTGTTATGCTAAAGAAATACATTTATTACACAATTAATGCATTTATGAAAACGTATTACTTAGCTTCCAATTAAATAGTTTTTCCAAATTTCAGCACTGGAGCTGGTGTCTTTCGAGCGCGAGCCCCCCGTCGACCACTTGGAGAAGGAGAGGCTGAAGCGCTTGAAGGGGGCCGCCCCCTAACTCAAGCCTCCAATTCTGCGTTACCTTATGCGTTTGTTTCGTAATTTTTAAATCTGCCCAGTTGCAGCTGCGGCGAAGCACGTTCCCAATTCGAATGGTGCGCGTCTTTTCCAACGTGTGCATTTCCAGAAACGTGCATTACGTACGTACGTAGTTTTTATCGGAAAATAAAACAATATAGCGGAACTGCTAGCATCGCTAGGCCGTTCGTTCGTTCGTTCGTTCGCGACTTCGCACGGCGCCACTCATAACGCACTCGGCAACAGGCGTTCGTAACAATTCCCGGTGATTATGGAATGCTATAAGTTAGTACGCGTGGCCGCTTCACCTTCACCTCGATACACTTGCCGACGCACGAGCACGTCGCGCGCGCGGCGTGGGTGACGCGCGAACCCGTGCGGGGCGCGGTCGCGGCGAGGCCCGCGGACACCTGCACGTTCCAAATCGTTGATTTAGCACAAACGGGGCGACTCTACTACGGCAGCCGGTTTTTATTGTTCAGAATGTATTAGTCCAGATTGCTAAATATGATTATTTATGAAGAATTGTAAATATAATTGATTATTTCGAAAGAAATAGTCCGAAATATTTCTCTCGTATAAGTCATGATTATAAAATTTAATCAGGATTCAATGGTAGGAGAAAGTATTACTCTTCAGTGTGCTCCGTTTCCAATGACCAAGAAATAATACTTTTATGTGTTTCTAGAGTAAGCTTAAATCAAACGCAAAACATTGCCAGAATTCAATTGTAGTAATTCCTGTTCATAGCCGGAAGAAGACCAGGAGATATATTTATTGCCCTATGCCCTACTAGATCGCGGAATATCTTAGGAAATAATAAATTATAAAGTTACACTATACAATTAAAACACTATGGTCTCTTGGCATAAGTAAGCGTTAATAAAGATGCACCATTAGTGGGTTGGTTTGTTTAGTGTGAAGTAGAGCTCATTCGTGCTGTGTATAATCGCACGTCCGAGGTCCGCTGCGCGCTACCGAGGAAGCGACGTGGGTGGGTACCTGCGTCGGCGCACGGCGCACGCGCCACCTCGCCTCGACACGATCCAATAGATTCTATTATACTGTAGTAGCTGAAGTTCCGTCGGCACCGCACCTCGTCTACGTAACGTTTTGCTGTCATTGTAAAATTTTATGAAGAGATATTAATTAGTTTAATGTGGACCGAACATTTTAATACATTAAGTAATATAATTAAATGTATAACTATATGGATAGCTTTTAACATAACACGACTGGGGCGGAGCACCCGGCGGCCGGTACTCGGTTGCGGTCATTAGCAACTTGACAAATAAACGCGAATTGAACAACGTTTAAACGGCCGGGGGTCGGGTGCCCGCTTCGGGAATATATTTACTAATTATATTGTAGTACGGAGGTCACCACGCGTTCCGCCCCTAGCTCATCTATGGTTGCTCTATGGTTGCTCTATGGTTGCTCGCTGCGGGTGGCGGCGGTCACGGCGATCCATGAAACAAACGGTAACCGTTAGCGGTACCGAATTGTCCTCTATCACTATGAACGGCTGGGGTGGGTGGTGTAAGGAACGCGTGGCGACTCTTGCGCACCCCGGTTGGGATGCGCGCGGGGGCATCGATGTGCCCAAGTTCCTTAAACATCAGTATTTCATTGTACCTACAACTCGCCATAACGATGAATCTCAAACGGAATCCTCGGAAATTTGTTGTCATTTGACGACTATGATCTCATAAAGGTTGATTATTGTGTGTGTGTGTGTGTGTGTGTGTGTGTGAGTGTGTGTGTGTGAGTGCTCGATTGATACGTATCTGTAATATTGCTTCCATGACCATATTTCTCTCACGATCTCTATGGCACAGCTCGCTATTTTTAGTATTTTGAAAGAAGTTTGCCACGAAAATATTTGAGAGCAGACCTCTGCCCAGCGGTGGTCGTCAATAGGCCGCTACTTAAATGTTAGTCGATTGAGAAAGCACGTCGTCCGTTCATACAGCACAAACGACTGTCGTACCTATTCATTTGTACTTAATTATAATAATTGATTGGCGTTGCCCAGAGGCCTTGTTTATTGACTTTATAGTTTACTCCACGGATACCTACTCGATGTATTTTTTATATATTTATTTAAGAATAAGATGAGAGGAATGCACTAAGACGACGTAATGCGCTGATCTTGTTGCCATGTTCATTTTAGGTATATTTCAACATTGTGTGGGGGATGGGCGTGGTTGTGAGTGTGTTTTACAAGTAATGCTTAATTGTAAAAAAAAAGGATTTGTTGACGCGGGTGTCAATCAAGTGAGTGAGACGGCGAAGCGAGCCCCCCGTAGGACACGATGGTTGTCCCGACAACAGTACATACTGGCTCCATCCGGTCACCGCACCGTGTCCCCACCAACTTTTGTGATTAGTTGTAAGTATTTATTGTCTATCATAAGTTTGTTTTCTGTTCCGTTTCCAGAGCGGAAGCTCTCTCACGTCAAGTCCGAAGCGTTATTTCGTTCAGACGTTTGGAATGACTATCTTTATGTTACTATAAGTTGTTTTAGCGTTAAGCAAATCCGCTTATTTACGATTTAAGTCGCGGATTGAAGATTGAAGGATTTTAATATTATTAAGTAGTGTGGGTGTTCGCGCAAGCAACTGTCATAATGAATTACTATAGGCTTGACTTATTTATAGTACAAAACATGTAACGTGTACTCAAACATACATTCCAAAATATCAGACTGAAGTTGTGTTACTCGAAGCCGTCGAGCCAATTGCCGGCCGTTTTCCGAGTGTGGAGCGCGAGTGACGTCACAGGCGGCACGCACCCCCTGCGTCCAGTGATATCGTTTACATTGTAGTTATAAGTTTCCATTCGATTGCATGCACTTAGCCGGGGCGCATCTCGCTTGGGCTCCTCACTCGGGAAAGGCGCTGGCCGAATAAACCAGTATTGAGCATTTGCTTAAAATATACGATAGTATTTATTTTACAATTTACATGTCACAAATATACATGCAAACACATTTTTACGAACAAAACTGTTTGAAGTTGAATACGTCTTCACTCGGCCCGGCCCTCCTCCGCCGGGCGGTGCGAGGTCCTGCGGCGTTCCGTCTGAACCTTTATTAGTATTAAGATATGAGTGTTTGAGCTTTTTGTTCAAGGGAAAAAGGTGCGTTTGCGCGTCTCGGTCCAAAATAGGGATATAATATGTGAGAATATTTATTGGTGGGCTCAGTGCGCGGCGCATGGACGTGCAAGTCCAGGTCTGAGGCGCGCGAGGGGGCCGGGCGGGGGCGCTACGTCTTCTCCTTTCCTAGACGCAAACTTTTATTAACGTTCGTTGATTTTCTTTTTTATGAATCAGAGTTTACTTGTTATAGACTTGTCAGTATATACAAATAAAAATGAGGATTTGGTCAATGTTCGATAAATTACTTATTATGGAGTGAATGAAATTATACGTGGTTCTCTACCATGTATAATTTCATTCGCTCTCCCTTCCAAGCGGCGGCTCTTGCTGCTGGTCGAGTGGGCCGGCTCGACCCGGGTGGTACCACGGCACGGAGGTAACCGGAGGCCCACTCCCTCTCCCCATCACCCCTCCTCATCCTCTCCCATCTCCCAAATATCGTTAAAGGCCGGCAACGCACCTGTAGCTCCTCTCGTGATGCAGATGTACTCGGGCTTGCTCGGTGGCCGCCTTTTAACATAAAAATAATTGTATTAAAGAGCATCTACATTTGACTGGTTCAATGAAGATCAATAAAGAATATCTAACAAAGTTTATACTGAACAATTTCTTTATAAAGTAATAAATTAAAATTGTTGACATGCAAAGCGGCACCAGCGCTGCTGCTGCAGGGGGGCATCCCCTGTACGTGGGCCCCGTGCACCTCGCACCGTGTCGGTGTTGGCCGTGAGTTAGTAGGTCGCTGCTCGTGCTCTAATAATAATGGGATGACGATTTTGACCTAACTTTTTTTGCGTCTTTCATCTTGTTTAGGTTCGAGTAACTAATTTAATATTAATACTTTAGCCTAGGAGAGGAGAGATGTTCAATGACTGTACTTTTTTTAATTACTTTGGCATAGTATATAAACAAAGGATATTGTAATGGCGTCTTATTCATAATTCGTAATGTTGTTAAAACTAATTCAAAGTGTCTGAAGGAATAAGCATTTAAAATATTCTATAGCATGTGATTCACTTTTCGAATACTCCACTTAACTGCCATTGAAAATAATTACATTCGTAGGCTGCAGGTGGAGTGCGGGTGCGAGCAGCGCGGGGAGGTATTGGAAGGGTTGAGGGGTTGACCGCACGCCGGATTGTGTTTTGTTTATTTATTGGTGCAACTGTTATCCACCTCACCTATTGATGTGATGAATATATTATATTTGAAGCGATATATAAATGTACCTAAACTATATCAATAAATCTTAATAATAATACAAATGCATTATGTTGTTATATCTTTCCTTACCTTTGATATATTTAGTTCAGCAATATCAACGTTGATGTTTTATTCGTTGCTATGGAACACATCAATTTGACACCCTCCGGCTGATATCATTGCGTTATTTGCGCTACTTGGAGTAAGGTGCAATCGAGGCAGTGCCTCTGTGTCGAAGCTGAGAGGACCGCTCAGTTTTCTGAACTGCTGGGGCTAGGCTATTCTGCGGGGCTATGGCCCCATTTCGACCTGGCCCCTTTGAGCAGCAGCAAGCGGCCGCGAATGATAATAACATTTTTATAAATAAAATCGTCAGATCTTTCATATGTCTGTAACATTTCTGCCAGGGATTTAGACAAAGTTCCATTACATGAGGACCGAATCAATAACAAGGAGCTGCTAGAGTTGTCAGTAGAGAGGCTGATACAGACGCGGCTGTTGAAAAAACCAGAGCAATTGATGAAACAGCCGTGTCTGCCATTTTGTACTTATATAAAAAAATTGTACTCTCAACTTCATTTGGAGTAAAATGGTACATAAACATAATGGCTCAACATATATTTATATATATCCATAACAAAATGATGTACGGGGAATGGGGAACATTAGTACTAACCCATTATGACTTAGTGGGCTATAGAATGAAAGAATCCGAACTGAGGATGTCTGTCAACAGAAGTTAATCAACATGGGTTTTAAGCGTGGTAGAGCCAAGCGGCGGCTTTTGCTGCTGCTCGAATGGGCCGGCTCGACCGGGTTGGCACCACGGCCTCACAGAATACCGGCGTGAAGTAGAGGTATCTCGTGATTCTGCGTTACATTCGGTGAGTGAGGTAACCGGAGGCGCACTCCAGCTCCCTATTCCCCTCTTTCCTCCCATCCACCAAATATCCTTAAAGACCGGCAACGCATCTGTGGTGTTGCAGATGTCTGTGGGCGACGGCAATCACTTACCATCAGGTGAACCGCTTGCTCGTTAGCCGCCTTTCACATAAAAAAAAATGGATCCGAACGATGGCGTTGTCGGGTTAATGACACATTTCATAACATTAGAATCTCGATTGTTTCGTTACATCTAGATGTAACTCTTGAGTTGGCGGGCAAATGAGAGATGAGTCACTAATATTATTTTATTAAAAATGATTAAAATAAACATTAATTTTCTACATTTACTTCGCTACATTATAACAATCACTGCGTCCGACACTGGCCGGACGGGCAGAGCTTAATACCAAATCTGTGTGATTTAATTGGTTCCTACTAATTGTTACAATTTATCATACAGAATACTAATTAAGACATACTTATATAAATCCCAATTAGACTTACAAATACTATATATCATTTGGTGTTGAATTTATAATAATATTAACATCGTATAGGCGTGCCGTCAGGGTTGGTGGGAATCTTTGGCCTGCAGACTTTCTTCCTGCCCTCGGCGCCGCTAACCATCGTGCAGGTGAACGTGAAGAAGCCGCAGGAGGAGGACTTGGTGTAGTAAGAGTGGGAGTACTGCTTGCGCACGTTGTTCCCGGCGTCCAGGTCGCGCGCCACCGACTTGGACACGGACACGTAGCGGTCGTCGCGCGGCTGCGGCATCAGCGATCTCAGCTTGCCCGCCTCCACGTATTTGCCGTAGTTCGATGGATGCGAATACTTCACCCTGCCTGCTCCCGGGGTCAGGGTCACCGTCTGTGCCTGCGATGGGGACTCTTTCGAACCCACGACATATGTTTTCTCTTTTGAAGCAACAGACTTTACACTGCCGGTAAAGCCCGCGGGTATCGTATAACCCCCCGTCCCCGGTACTCTCTCGCCCGGCTGATAAGTTTTACTCTCATCGGGTCGTTCGGAGTTCCTCTGTATTATTTTCGCATCGTGGTTATTCAAGGAGCCGAGCACGATGTGCTGCGTGCTGCCACTGATCGTCTGCCTCACGTCGAGCGGTTTTTGTAAACTTTGAAGCGACTGGTGAGTCAATGTATCTCTCGAGATTTCGTCGTAATTAGAATACTCGCCCTGCTCCACCTCCGTGCCGTCCGTGTCGTATTCGTCAGGTTGGACGTCTTCCCGGTCCGTTGTGTACTCGTCTTCTGCCCCGTTGTTGCCGTAGGCCGACTGGAAGGAACGCGCGCCGCCTGCCGGTGGTGGCGGAGGAGCCGCTTGCCCATTTGTCTTGTGATGGTCCAGGTGTGTATGACTGGAATATCGGCTCTCAGAATTTTTTAAAGTTTCGTCATTCTCATCATTTTCGACGTTAGTGGAGTCAGTGGTCTCCACCGCGGTCACGCCACTTTCGGTCGGCACCTCGTCGTCTGACGGCAAGGACTCTTCAGACGGCACCGATTCAAGTGACGGCATCGTGTCACCCGATTGCGGTGCATCTAACGCTCTTGGTGTTTCGGTATCAACATTGATGTTTTTTTCATTTTCATCGAATACGTCAATCTTGTCGAAGGAGAGGCGATTCGGGAAAACCGCATCTTTATCTACGCTGGCTCCAGCTTGGGCGGCGCCATTGTAAGTAATGCCGTACTTAAAGGTCCCGTGTAATTGCGACTGGGACTGTCCGGTGCGGCCGCTGGACTGAGCGGAGGCTACACCGCCTCCGACGAAAGGTATCTTTTGTAAATCATGAGCCTTATCTCCATCTTTGTACGGCGTGAATCCAATCTGTGCTTGCGACGAAGTGCTGCCAGGCCCGCGGGCTTGTGCGTCTGCCATGCCACCTTTAACACTACCTTGCACTTGTGAATTAGAAGAATGATACGCACCATTAGTTAAGGACTGCGTTTGAACAGAACCGGTTTCCGAGCCGAGTTGAACATTCGCTTGGGATTTGTTATTTCGTCCACTTCCTTGTGCGGAACTAGATGCCCCCTTTTTCCCTCCTGTTACTTCACTTCCAGCTTCTTTATTTTCGCCAGTTATTTGTGCTTGGGCGGAAAACGAACCGCTACCAGTATATGTGCCATGAACGTTAGTTTGTGCACGACCCTTGTCGTTACCACCCCTGGAGGACGCACCAGCTGTTGTTCCATTGGCAGTTTGAGACACGCTTGCTTCAGCCTCAGAGTCATCTCCATCGACGAGACTGTTAGAATCTGTAAAGTTTTGTGGAACCCCTGAAAAAATGGAGTGAATTATATCAATGAGTATATTAAACTGAATAATATTTTCTTTAGTTACCACTACACCCCTTACCATTGTATTCCTTGTTTTGTCCCGGGAACTGCAAACAAAGAAAAACCATGTGATTAAATTGTATAACATTTAAATTTAATATATGGAATAATATTTAAATATTTACCATTTGATTAAATCCATTCCCACCGGGTCCACTAAATCTGTTTGTAATCTCTGTATCGTAAATAGGCTGTCCACTATTCATTCCTTCATCTGGTCCGCCACCGGGTCTGTAATTGCCAGTGTTGCTTCCTCCTCCCTGGACTGGCCCATAAATAGCAGTACCTTGGCCAGGTCTATAATTTCCATCACCGCCTGGTGCATAACTACCACCGCCTCCTGGTCCGTAACTACCACCGCCTCCTGGTCCGTAACCGCCACTGCCTCCTGGCCCGTAACCACCACCGCCTCCTGGCCCGTAACTACCACCGCCTCCTGGCCCGTAACCACCGCCGCCTTCAGGCCCATATCCACCACTGCCCCCTGGTCCGTGACCACCACCGCCTCCTGGCCCGTAACCACCACCAACTCCTGGCTCGTAACTACCACCACCTCCTGGTCCCGCACCTTGGACAGGCTTATTACGTCCATCGTTACTAATCTTAGCGTCTTGATCTGGATTCAAATCTCCTCCACTTCCTGGTCCGTAATTAACATATGTACCAGTACCACGGTGTTGTCCTGGTCTGTATTCACTGCCACCTGGTCCAGCATTATGAGCCGGCCCATATGTGTCGGTGCCCACTTGTCCTGCATTTTGATTAGGGCCATAGATAGATTGTTGACCAATGTTTCCAGGTCCAAATCCGTTACCTGGTAAACCAGTACTCTGACCAGGTCCATAATTTACACTGCCTCCTGGTCCACTACCATGATTTGGTCCAAAGTTTTGACTACCCTCTGAACCTGGATGGTAGTTTCCTCTTCCTCCCGGTCCCTGCCCGTTTCCATAATTGCTTCCACTGCTTGGTACACCACCTTGTGCTGGTCCATAGCTTCCACTGCCTCCAGGAACTCCGTTTAAGCCTGGATTGTAACCTAAATTTCCAGGAGGAATACTCTGGCCAGGACTATAACTTCCCACTATACCTGACTGGGTACCTGGTACCTGTTTTCCTGGACCATAACTACCTCCGCTACTGGGTCCAATAATTTGACCTGGGGCATTACCACCTCCGACACCCAATCCACCCCCAGGACCCGGTACATAACTTCCGAAACCTCCAGGTCTATCTTGGTTAGGTACATAATTTCCAGAATTTGGAGCACTATTTTGACTCGCTCCATAACCGCTACCGGTAGGTGCACCAAAATCATTCGGTTTGTAACTTCCAGCGGAATCGACTCCTCTACCGTGAATTGGCATAAAACTTCCCCCATTTCCTGTACTACCTGGTGCGGGACTATAACTTCCACCCGGTCCGCCGTTGCCGCCTGGTATGTAATCACCATTACCTACAGTGCCGCTATTACCTGGGCCGTGACTTACTCCACCGCCGGGTATGAGTCCCGGCCCTGGTCCGTAGTTACCACTACCAATGGGTCCACCAAACTCTGGACCGTAACTAGTACCTCCACCTTGTCCGGAACTGCTAACAGGTACCCTAGATCCATAAGGCCCTTGTTGCCCTGGTATAAGGCCTCTTCCACCGTTTTCAATAGATCCAATGTTCCTTTGTTCTGGTCCATAACTTTGACCACTCCCAGGGCCGTTCCCTCCAGGGCCATAGCCGTATTGTCCATTGAGATGAGGATATTGGTAGTTTACACCTGTACCTCTATTAAAAGATGCACCGGCAGGCACTAAATTGCCATCAGGACCAACTGCGCAACAGAAGTAAGGTGAAGTTCCAGAGCCGCTATATGTTGCCAATGGCCAGTTTCCGCCAAGACCTGGACCGGCTTGTCTACCTCCTACTGCATTTATCTGGTCAGGACTATAACCTCTCCCTGGAGTAATACCTTGGTTTCTTATCACACCACCTTGAGGAGTACTGACAGCGCCCGATCTTTCATCACCGAGTCCATCTGGAGTACCAGCCTGATCAGGATTGTAAACTCCATTTACATTAGTACCTTGTCCGCCTGGTATAAAACTTCTGGAACCGCTATTTAATGTATTCGTAGAACCTGGAATATGTATACCATTCTGACCCGGTCCATAAATACCTGGATCAGGTTTTGTATCTGCATCGTAACCGCTTGGTTGAATTTGATTGTAATTTCCACCTGGTAAACTACCTTGATTTGGCCGTAAACCATTAGTGCCGATAGCTCCTTGTTGTTCAGGACTATGTACTCCTCCTCCTGGGCCATTGGTTAAGCTGCCAGGTGCATAAGTTTCACTCCCAGGAATTCCCGCTTGGCCTGGTCCATAGCCACCTGAACCAATAGCTTGTGGCCCATATCTATTATCTAACTCGTTTCCCTGTCCCGGTCTCACACCGCCCCCTGGTGCACGCGCCTGACCCGGGCCGAAACCTCCACTTCCACGCTGGCCAGGTCCATAACCTGACACGGGAATAAATCCTGGTCTAGAGCCGCCTGTGGTCCCTGTTATATCCGGTCGAAATTTGTCTCTTAAACCTCCTTGATCTGGACCTACACCCTCTGAACCACCTCCCTGGCCTGGGCCAAATCCGACTCCTCCATTCCGGCCCGGTACAAATCCTGGTGCTCCACCAGGCCCAAATCCATTGCTTGTACCAGGTACACCGAAATGCTGACCATGATTTTGAATGCCAGGTTGTGCTTGTCCATATGTTCCTAGGCCCGGGCTAGCGTTTTGATTGTTTACGTCAATGGTTGCTGATGGACTTCGCATACCGCCGGTGCCCATCCATCCGGGCCCAGAACTTTGACCGGGGATGTATCCCCCGTTTCCGTTAGAAATCGTACCGTAGGGTCTTTTCTTTAAACTGGCCGCTCCGGGATCGGATCCGGCATAACAGTCATCGCAAGAAGGGTCATAAATTGACTGACTTTGTGCCTGTCCCATTCCGCTGTTCCCGCCTGTAAGTTTATTTTAGATTATTGTTATGTTTGAGACGTGAAAGGATAATACATGAGAACTGTATTCGTTCTTATTAATATTACTAAATTGTAAAAAATTAAGTCGCAAGCTTCGAAGTAGATTTCTACGTGATTTTTATAACACATTCAAATTTAGTTCTGTCCGTACGTAGCCGGTTGGTGAATTTTTATAATTCGCGAAGTCTATAAACTAATTATAGAAACTTGAAATATATTTGTAGGTACTATAGGTATATCCATGTTATTCAGTTTCATTAATTCTATGTCTTAAGCATAGAATTTCTGCTATTTCAACACGTCAACAAATAATAGAGTTCGTATTTTAAATGTGAATTGTTCTTCATGTTTTTGAATTATTAAGGATCCTGTTAGTTAGTGAAGTACCTATTCTATTTTTGATAGAACATGAATATCTTATTGTTTATTTTATTTTATTACTTTCAGAAAATTACAACTATATCATTAAAGTCGACTAAAGTCTTCACCAACAAATTATCATACTTAAACGAAGGTACTGTATAAAAACAAATAACATAAGTTCGTAGAATCAGCGCTGGTTGAGGCCCAAAGAACAGACATCACACGCCTTAGTGCAATTGATTCTGTACAGAACACATCAACGCCATGAATATTCACTAACTCGTTAAATTTACGCGCAGAGAGCCGTCATAGCCTAGTGGTCAGGACGCCCGCTTTTGTTTCATAGAAATTGAGTGACCTGGGTTTGATCCCCGATGCCGGCATCACTGAAATTATTTATAGCAACTGTGCTGTTTTTACCACGTGGTACGGCGGTGGAGGAAAACATCGTGAGGAAACCTGCATGTCTGAAAAATGATAATAAATATTATTTCGACAACACGTGAAGTCCGCCAACTCGCACTGGAGCAACGCGTCGGACCTTTCCCGGCTCCAAAACCCTCTCAGATATTTGATAAGGAGGCCTATACCCGCTGCTGGGGCCCTTACAGGCTGTTACTTTAAGTATAAATCATAGACGAGTTATTTGTATATTTGATTGTGTATAGCCTGTAGAATCTGGAGAGTCAACATTGCTGTTAGCGATATTAGGAAGCAGCATAACGTCGGCTATGTTTCTTCTTTGCATAGCTATAAGTAAGGGTCATTTGACCTTATGTTGTAGATACTTCAAATACCCTTTTTTGTTTGGATTCTATTCGATTGGTGTGAACGCTATATATTCAAGTACGCTGCGTACATAGTAGCATTACAATACTTTAATAGTCTTAATAAAGTTTCTTATCACAAAACCCAGAGCTTTAGATGCTTTATTCACCATTTGATCGATATGATTGTGAACAATAACTTACTTTAGTGTCATCAACTACACCTAAACATCACAGAAGACCATCGGTTAAGTTACCAACCCTTTTCAAAATTTTCATATCATCGAAAAGAAACAGGATGTTCTATAATTAATAAAAATATTAAAAACAAAGGGCCCTAATAAGGATCCTTGGGGAATTCCAAAAAGTATTATGTTCCATGTAGAGCAGAAACCGCTCAATGCTACTACCTGAGAACGATTTCTTTATATAAGACGCAAACCATCTATACAAGTCGCTATGGATTCCTACTAAGAAATAATTACGGTCGCCTCCATGAGTCCATGGCGGATGGGTAACTGGACATGGCTACTTACTGACGCTGGCTCTCGAGGAGTCTGCCGCTGATTGTGCCTCCGCCTTGCCCTCGTCCTTGCCGCCGCCGCGGTCGATGGCCAGGTACTGCGACTGGGTCTGTCCCCGGTAGCGACCGCGTGGCAGGGTCGCGGCCTGCCGCCGCACGCGGTGCGAACTGAATGCGCGCTCCGCGAGCCACGGCTCGAAATCCTCCTCGCCCATTATCACGGCGCGGCAATAAACTTTCTTAGTTGCATCTTCATTCAACATCTTAATCTGTTGTTACAAAAAATAACAGAATTAGGAATAGAAGCTCCTTGACACCAATACATTTTAGTGTTCCATTTGTTATTTGATTAGCATTGTGTAATGATACAGGTCAAGGAAATGAGCCCCGGCCTTGACAAAATGAGTTAGCGACGCAACGTCGCGCAGAGAGATAAAAGTAGTGGCAGCTGCTTAGAAAACATGTCTAGCCGTTAGATAGTAGGTCGGAGTCTGGCTCGCGGGACCACTTGGTGGTCCACCACCTTTCTACATAAAAACGATTAGATTTTCAATGGGATTTTATGAACATAGTATATTATCAACGCCATTATACATTAGATGTTGATAAAAAAGAGAGAACATGAATTACGAATTAGTTCTCTGTTTTGTCTTATTATTGTTCTTGCGAGCCCGTTGGGTTAAAAGCGGACTTAACTTTCGTAATACTTTAGCTACAAGTTATTGATCGATCGCTCGGGTTGATATCTGAGCTTTTTCAATAGAAGATACACCTTTAAGTCACACATGGCTTAAGTTTGATTGAACATTTCCTTTACATTCAATTAATTAGGTGAAGACAATTAGTGACGCAATATAAGCGTGTAAATAACGCGGCGGTTACAAGTATGCAATATTAATAACAAAGTTAGATCCTCGGTGTTGGCGCCGCTGCAATCGTTAATTGGTATTGTACATGCTGATTGGTCGGTGAAACAAAATCCATCACGTCCATCACACACATACCGTGCGATGTTCACCAACATGAGTACACTACCCTTACGAATGTGTATCTACTATCTACTGAACTCATATAAAAAAAATATCTCAAGCTCTTGAATTGAGTATGTATAAGTTGAAAATATTCATAAATTATAAACGATAACAGGTTCTTGGAACCACAAAGTTTCATTCGAGCACCGCAATATTAATCATAATAACCTAATTCTAATTGTTTATTAGATAACGACGATTGGAACGGAGTGCGTTCTGATTTAGTTTTAGAAGCAAGCCGTAACGGCCTTATGAGTACTTCACTATCTGGGTATCAGGGCGAAACCCGATAACTTGCTCTCACTGCTTATCTTTCTATCTTTTTAATATGGGATATTATATAGGAGTATTGAACAAGAATATATTCGCAAAACAAAATAAATAATATGTGTAGTATTACGCCAGCTTTTAATTCTCGCAAAGCATACACCAGATATTCAATTCGTTAGACGACGGCCCATTCTAAATACGTCCACACTATCATATCTGATCTAAATTTGCTCAATTTTCATCTAAATGCTTTATTTTACTTGTCACTGAAGTTTTTGAATAGAATTTCTTAACCTGCGTATGAAATGCAGTTCGTTAAGTAGCACAAATACAGCTAAAGCAATAGCAATTAAATAATAGAAGTGACGGTAAAAATGTTAATCAAATGTAATAGTTACAGTGTAATATTTGCGCGGCGGTGCCTGCGGCCCCCAGGCGCCGTGGCCGCAGAGCCTGGCCACTCGCGCGCCCGCCCAGCCATCTATCTTCTTGTGTCCGGACGCCAGGGGCCATGCCATGCACATTTTAACGTTGGGTAAGTTGCAGAGAATGTACGCCTGGAAGGAGCACGATGTATGTAATAAAAGTTGAACTATTTTTGGGAATACGGCATAAATCGAAACATTCCATATTTGACTAAAGTAACCGTTAAATTTCTTTTAGCATCAGTTTAAATTTAATAATGTAAACAATCATAAAATTGAATATTTCGAGTAAATCTTAATTAAATAATGAACATTGGCGTATATAATTCAAAACATCATAAATTAAAAGTAATGAGTACGCCACCGCGGCGGCCTGCAAGCGGAACTGAACAGTGGGCATGCATAGCTGCGTTATGGTGTGGTGGACCTGTAGCGGCGCGGGCGCGGCGGCGAGGGCCGGGGCCAGGGCGGGCGCGGCCGCGGCAGCGAGGATCGCGAGCAGCGGCGCGAGGCAGCGCGGCGGTCGCAGGGCTGCACGCATGCCGTCGGGGCGACCGGTGGGCTCGCTGTGGCGCGCCGCCGCCGCGCCGCCGCCGGCTCGCCGCCTGACCCGCGGACCTAAGATGAACTCTCGCCAGATATAAGTTCACCCACCCAATTTCGGCGATAGCATCCTATTCCGCTACGCTTCGACTGTACTGTACTGTACGCACACGACGAATTGCCGATAAGCGACCTCGGTCCGTCGGTAATTAAGTTTAAGTAAGTCGCGTTCCACTTCCAGATTTGCAAACTCGTTGTTTAGATTGGCTCCTGCTTATCCGCTGCAACAGTACTGCTCCGTTCGACTTGCTCAATAACTCAAGATTGTAGACGATGTTTCCACAATTGAGTAAATACTTATATATTTACCCGGATGTAACTATGAAGGAAACGTAAGTAGGTATTCGGGTAAGGTTTTACAAAACTAGCCTTGGAGGCAAATATTTTCTTTTTCTCTCGAGGGGAAAGGTGCACGTTATCTGTCGGCGAGTCGGGATCAGCAATAAGTGCCGGACAGACTGAACCACCGCGGAGTTAGACATGCGCTGTTGGTCCGGTGGCCATGACGGTCTCGGCGGAATTGACACGCGTGCAGAGGTCCCGTAAGTGAAGGTAATAGAAATTACATGATTAGTAAGATAAAAATATTATCACAAAAACCGCCAGGAAGTGATTATTCCATCAATCCACATACCCACGGCTCTGAGCTATCAGGTGGGCGAGCCACCAGCCTCATCCACTGCTGAACATAGACCAAGAAGACTCTAAAAAAGTGAAAGCAAAATCGACCCGAAGTAGACGAACGAGGACAAAGAAGTAAGTAAATCATTCTTCATCTGCACCTGCAAGCCCTCAAAGTGCCAAATGGTTCAGGGTGCACAGTGGGGAAACATAACTACGCAGGTACGGGTCCCGCCATTCGACATGACCACAGAAAACTGGACCGGTTAATAGGAATGTTAATTATGTTAAGACCATTATTAACCCACTGTGAGATTTTCCACTGAGTCGTGGAGTTGTTTTACAGACATAATGTGCACATTGCCCCAATCAATGGTAACACCCGGACTCGGTGCAATGGAGCCCGCCCGAATGGGGTGAAGGAGAAAGGGGAGGCTTTGGTTCTATAGAAAAGATTTCAGCCATTCTCGTAGGTAATGCAGCGAGGTCTTTCTACTCGATCACTACTTATCAGGAGCAAATTATACCGACCTTCGGTTTTGGCATAACAATTGACAACAGAGACAGCACGATGATGATGATGATGGATCACTAGTTTTCCATGCTCACTGCTGTACGTCCCTGTTTGTCCATGGACCCTCTTGTCTGGCAGCAGGCAGAAAACTTTAAATATTCATTTATTTACGGGCATTATTTTAATAATATACATGAATATTTAATACATTTAAATTATGATTGTCTACTTCAACACAAACCACATTAAGAATTAATGTTTAAAAGTTCACCGATACGCGAACCAGTCCAACCATGCCTGTATTTAGTCAGTATTTAGAGTTGTATAGAAATATTATAGTAATATGGGGGGCTATGTTTTTAAATAAAACTAAATTATTTTTTTTATCTTTTTTTAATAAAACTATAAACCAACAAGTATAAAGCGATTAAAATGCTGATTGTCGAAGATGCGCACACTGAGAACCACGGAGCGCAGTTGATACCTCTCGTTACGTTCACTAGCTTCGACCGACAACAACTTAAGATAAATATTAAAGCCCTGTTAGTTTGTAAAAAAAAGTACACTATGGATTATGTCGACATTCGTTTCCAAACTTATTTTCTCTATGTTGATCTCTTAAAGCTCGGGTCGCGTCGAAGCGCAGCGCGACCAAGTACAAACCTTCGCGTTTTCATAGTTTTCAATTATCCCTCCACGTACCTCGGGTCTGCGAAACGTTCTAGATCATACTGGAACCATAGACAATTTAGATAGAACGTGCCTGTGCTAACAATAATAAGCAAGACACAATCCCGAATGTCCCGTTCACATTCTCTATTCATTAAATTTGGGTTATCGTTAACATTTACATCTCTCACGTCATCTACGAACTAACGTCTTGAGTTATCGCGACCTAGATAAAAACAGCGCTACGCTGCGCTCAGTGTGTGTCAGCCTTTTCATTTGAATAGTATATTATAAATACTAGGTCGTTTGAAACTAACATTTTAGGCATTAAATTGAGCAGTGATTGATTGATTATTGCTTATAATCTAGTTATCTCTGAGCTGACGTTTGAGTCTTTTTTCTTGTACGAGTGCGTGGGATAGACGAACCGATGCGTGTAGTACCCCGAGGAATGTGTCTCGCCGGGACCCTTGGCGGCGCCCACCCGTCGGTAATATTCCACGGAATCCACGCACTCGCAGGCGAGCCGGCCCTCCGAGCCGCTGCTCTCCAGTTGGTACTTCGGCACTACAATAAGGCTCTCGGTCGACTTGGTCGGTTGGCAGTGGCTGTGGCTCCTGTTGTACACAGGGTAATGGTGCGGAGTGGCACTCTGCCGGTGGTGGTGCTTCTCCTGCGCGTGGTGCTGGTAGTCGTGGTGGCTCTGTGTACCTCGGCCGCTGTGGCTGCGTCCGTGGCTCTTCGACCTGTTCGTGTGCTTGGCGCTCGTGTCTAGGTATCCGTATCCGAAGCCGTATCCCCCGAACGCTTTCGTCGTCAAGTTGTCCCACGACTTCGGCTTCACGTGCTGGTGGGAGCTCTGGTATTGGATCTTCGGCGACGATTTGGAGTCAGAGCGATCGTTGTCCCAGAACAGGGTATCGCTGCTGAGTGACGTGCTGTAGCTCGAGGCCGAGTTGTCGCAAGCGGCCGTGGCGTTGCTCGTCGCGCACGACTGCAGACTGCACTGGCTGCTCTGCGCGGACTCCGCGGTCAAGTAGCGGTAGCGCCCCGGGCACTGGCCGGAGGAACACATCTTCTTCGAGTGCGCGTGAGTGCCACCGTCCGCTTTCTGTGTCGACTTATCCATTTGATGGCATTTTTCTTTCCTCTTATGCTCCTTCGAGCACTCTTTCTTTCTTCGCACCTTTTTCCTAGAGTTGGGAACGCAATTGGGGTCGCAGCACGGGCTGGCCAGGTCGTACGCCTCGAGGCTGTTAGCGTCCTGATTGTTGTAAGCGGGCATGCACGGGCCGCAGCCGTGGCTGTGGTTGCTTCTGTGGACTTTGCCGTGTTTTCCATTACTGGACTTGTATACTTCAGAGGCCCGATGCGATCCGTCCGAGGCTTTGATCACGCAGTGATGACAACCGCGCCTGCTGCGCGGCGAGCCCACTGTGATCACGAAGCTGCCCGTGCGCAAGTTCGGCTGTATGATGCACGCGCCGTAGCGCGGGTCGAGGTACTGATACATGAACACGCTGCTCTGCCCGGGCTTGATATTGGTCACGTTTTCACTAGACAAGGTCGGCCTGCAGTACCCGCTGCTCAGGTTATCCGCCGCGTTGTTCTCTTCGCTGTCGGAGATGACGTCCGATGGCGAACTCTTCTTTTTCTGCGAGGGTAGACTGTGAGTTTTCCAATTGGTGTCGAATACTTGTCTCTCTCTGATCGTGAGCTGTTCTAATTCACGCATTTTCGTCTGCAAAGCTCTCTGGACATTAATATATTTGAGGTGGAGTTCGACCTTCCGCACGCAGTCCTCGAAAATGACAACGATACGCATGCGCGCATCGCAGGTGTTGATGGCCTCCACGATGACGGCGTGGTCGGCGTGCTCCACGTCGGTGCCGTTGATGGACAGAATGACGTCGCCCTCCCGCATGCCCGCCGCCGCCGCCGCGCCCTCCGGCTGCACGTGCTCCACGTATGTGATCACCTCTATCTCTTGCTCCTACAAATCAGAATATACTAATCAGATAATTTAGAAAACCATCAATAAAATATCAATATGCGCTGCGGGAAAGTACACTAAGGCTCAATAAAAGAATTCCCAACGGCTTGTACAATCAATTGTACCGGCGTTTGTTTGAACGTAAACAAGATACACCTATACCGTACGTTCCTTCGCGACAGGCAGTCTGTCTGCGGGCCGTCGCATTCCAATACTATTACAACGTTTCAATTTGATAAGGAAACGGCGACTGTAAGGAATCACCTTTTTGTAGTGAATCCCGTAGCTCTGCAGCGTGAATCCGAAGGAGCCGTTCTTTTTCTCCACGATGATGGTGCGCCGCCGCCAGTCCTCCTCGCTCTTGCCGTTCCCGCCCCGTTCCGACTTTATCGACTCCCTTATCTAGAATAATTTCACAAATTAATATTAATCTTATTCATTATTTCTTCATTATACACCAGGCATTAGGAAGCAACTGTCCTAAGACTGGAGTAAGGGCCTTGGCAATCTCGCACAATCGACACCTCTCGGCACGTTCAACCTCCCGGTGGTGACCATTGTGTTGTGGTGGCACGTGTGGCTTCACGAAATCGAGTGCGCCATATGAAAATCCATAGCCCATGCCTACCTCTGTGGGTGATAGGCGATAAGACTTATATATATTTATTGGGTTAAGAGTTTTTGGTTTGGTACGCAACATACCAATTATTTCCAGATCGCTATCACAAAGCAGTACTAGATTGAAATGCTAATGAAAAAAAACTACCGCATGGCGTTGCGAATCATAATTACCTTAAAGTCTTCTAAGATGTACAAGGTAGGTTATTTTTTTTTCTGTTCTGAAACTACGGTAAAGTTATAAACACCAAGTTATCACACCGTAATATAAATATATTATGTACAAAAAGTTTAACATTTATATTTCATAAATCGCTAGTGCATCGCTATGGGACAGCACTAAGGCGCCCGCGGCCCGTGCCGTAATTAACGTGAGAAAGCCAACAACCCTCGGCGCACGATCAATGGCGGGCTGTGCGACCCCGTTCAATGGCCGCCGTCAAACAACGAACCGTTCACACCGGCGCGAACATTCGCCGCGAACAAACAATTTAAATAATATTTCAATAATAATACGTCGACGTTGAGTTGCGACTAGTATATTTATCTCGTCTTCGTTTCTAACCTTAGCTGCGCTACCTAGCTGGGGCTGTATACGTGCACACGTGTATCACTTACAGAATTATCGAGGGAGTCGTCCTTGCAGTCGTTGGTAAGCTTCTTGCCGTTGCTCATGCTGCTGGGACATCTCTCGCTAAGCTTGGGGGAGCTCATGGCTCGCGGCCGCGCACCCTCACTCCGGCTGACACCTCACCGCACTGCCGCCATTCCAACTCAACTCTCAGCTTGGTTATTTAATATGTGTCTTATTGCCAGCGCAATAAGGACTTAAAGTAGCGATTGGCTTATACGTCTCTGGGGCGCGTCGAATTAAAGAAACCAACGCGCATGCGTCGCGTCCGCACATGCGTGCTAAAGTTTCAAGTAAATTATACGACGGCGGAGAGATATTATTATCTGTTATGTTTTGATTAAATACACTTCGATGACCGAAATAAAGATTTTTTCCATTTTGGAAATGACTGAAAACCACTTCATCATTTAAGTGCACATGCTCAGTGGGGGAGAGTCTATGCGCGGCCGTTATATTTGTCATCAAACTTTATCAACAACAACCATTTGCCCGCGGTTTCATCCGCGTAAAATCTTAAAGTATCTGTGGTTGAATCCATTTCAAACAGTGCGTTCAACATTAGAAACGTTCTGGACAATCTCAGTATATTACCTGGCTAAAACGAGACGCAATTTGTACGTTGAGTCGTAAACTTTCGGACTTACGGCTCAACAACAAACATAGCGTGAGACCCGAACAAACAGACAGAACGTGGTAGAGCCAAGCGGCGGCTTTACCTACGCCTCTTAATAGGCCGGCTCGACCGGGGTAGTACCAAGGCCGCGCAGAATACGGCGTGAAATAGAGACATCTTGTGCTTCTGCATTTCGTTCGATGAGTAGGGTAACCGAAGGCCCTATCCCCCGCTCCCCTATTCCGCCTCCTGATCCTCTCACCTGCAGCTCCTCTGGTGTTGCATATATTCGTGGGTAACGTCAGGCTATGGAGTATATGTAATCCCAAGAGGCTTTTAAGGAATACTTTCAATGTTCTTTACATTACTTGTTATTGATTTCTATACAGTACGTAGCCTTTTTACAGCTTTTTTTTATATTAGTACTAGCTTTACCCCGCGTCTTCGCTCGCGTTGAATTCAGGTTAGCATTGTAATTATTAGTTGTTCGTGTAAGAAAAACTAAATGACCCGCACAGCAGCAGCAGCAGCAGTAAAGAGTATAAAAGAAAGAATCGCCTTGTGAAAACAGTCTGCCGCACCACCGCCCGCCCATGCGCATTCTCTCATCTGCTCCGACAGACTGAATGACAACCTCCAATATGTCAGGGGCCATATGTATACAATTAAACTAAATCATATGTTGAAAACAACACGGTACGATTTAGTCGTGCATTCAACGATTACGTTATTTTTGTGGCAGAGCGTATAATTTTTTTTTCTCTAGACCGGCGACTGGTTGCCTTGTTTAATGTGTGACGTGTCTGACCAAGTTATATTATACAACTGACATATAATAGAAGGTTACTTAAAAAAAATGTACATTTGACATTGTATTGATTTTTGACCATACATTTCCTTACCAGCCTGTAAGTAGTCCACTGCAAGACATAGAACTCGACCTTAAAAAGGTTTTGCTGCAAACATGACGCTCGGCAAGCACACCAAACACCTCGCCTCTAGGCCCTGCTGCCCGTCACAAGTCTGCTAATTTTTGGCCTGGTGTTTTACGAGATAGTCAGCCATTTTCATGTTTTTTTTTTATTTTGGTAGAGGGATTCATTCATTAGATATGTTATCACGGTACCAGGCGGTGGACTTGTCTGTCTAGAAATCGCTTGGTAAATACCGTATACAACAATCGTAGGTAATATAACCTACGCTAACATAAACTCAAGTCGATGAAATTGCACATATTTAGAATATCGTATGTTTTTGGGCAATGCATAAATTTTGTATAGATTCAACCGTAGTAGTTTAAATGTAACCACAGCGAGGCGTCTATAGACAAATGAATAAGGAACACTATGACACATGTTTATTAGATTTCTTAGTGCTATGTTTTTTTAAGAGAATCGTTAACTTCTGCAGGGTCTATTTAACACCTCTATAACCTTCCGCCTGCTACAGTAACAATTTAAAAATATATGCAAATATATTTTCAATAGATCGATTATTTTGACTTAATATTTATGAATCTTTTTTTCTGTGTGACAACGCATCTGTAACCTTCTTCGGTTGAAGTTGTTTGCAGATGTGTGCTTGTTGATTTAGGTGGGTGAGCTAACACCGTTTGCTATCACCCCCCTTTAGTAAAAAACAATGTTTCATTCGTTTTTTCTAATTATTATTTTAGCCCGATACAGTACCATTGTAGCGTTCCCAGCACATATAAGATAATATAAGAGAGTGTAGGTCTGGACGTCTCATTAGATGCTGTGTGCCGCGTGCATCACGCATATTGTTAAGGCCTATTCAATAAAAAATGCGTAATTATACTGTATCTCCATACCTTTGAAACCGGCAATATCTGATGTATTCTGTTTTGTGCTTGTGTGCGTACAAAGTAAATATTTAGAATCCCAGTTATAGACACGAATGTCTCTAAAAGAAGACGACACGCTCTACTCTTAGGATATCTTTTTTCCCAGAAATATGAAGCGTGGGAAGCGATGAGAATGGCGCTCAACAGTTTGGATGGTGTCGATGTCAGGAGCCTGCGGCGAGCGGCGAGCGTCGACGTGCGAGTTGCGACACGGCAAACAAAACGGCGCGATCAGCGCGGCACGTCCCGCGCGCGCCCGACGACGCTGACACGGTACTTTTATGAGCAGTCGTTACATTTGTGACGGATTGCACGGCGTGCTAAATGAAGCCTTAATGAGCACGGTTGAATTGTAAGGTGCGGCCGACGCCGGTTCATTAATTATGAAGCTGGTGGACCTGCTGGCGGTGGTCGCGTCCGCGTGGGCCCTCGCGCCTCGCTGCGCTGACCGCTGCAGATCGAGGTGAGTTTCAAACCAATTAAAGACTTCCTTTAGAACACTTCTCACGAGATTATGTTTATTAGTATACCAGCTACACCTGCGAATTTCTTCGCGAGCACTTTAGAATTCGTTACGAGCATTTATTTTGTGTAACATTAAAAATTTAATCATAGCTGTATACTAACCTTTTTAATACGCAACTTAATACTTATAGTAATTTAAGGTGGTATATATCGTTTTTTTTTCCAAATGCATACCTTACCTGCACGTGGTGCATCCTAAAAAGCGAGGCACTGGCGACCGAATTATGGTGGAAAATCCATCTGAATTTGCTGAACCCAAAATCCCACGGACACGTGATGGGTAGCACCACTACCGGTGTGAGGGTCCCGACACTATGCTCACCAACCCGTTTGCCCGGCGTGGTGAGCACGGGTAAACCTTTCGTGAAATTTATACTGGCTCTAGTTAGCGCATTCTGGGATATACCTGTGTTCAGCAGTGGACTTAAGAAAGTAGGTGAAGTGAAGAAGATATCTTACAGAAGGTGGGTGCTGCAAAAATATAATAACCCTTCACGTGTCATAACAATAGAAATCTGTTGTTGTTACGACACGTCAAGAAATAACAAGGAGCTTTTTGAGTTTTACGACACTCATCAATGTGACTCATGTGTTATTAGTCATTTGAAATGAAACTATTATTTACGGATTTCGCTTTTATTCATTAATCTTTGGTCCGTTTCGATTGATTCAAGCAATCGAATATATTTGCGGAAGGGCAGGTGCCGGTAGATACATATTTGCGGAGTGGCAGCGGCAATAGGATCTGCCCACCTCCTCGGTTTCCTTGGAAGCTGTCTTAGGAACTGAAAACCCGCAGAGTGCGTTTAATTTCGCGAAGCCAATCGAAGCAATCCGCAGCGGAGCGGCGTGACGAAAATACAGCAAAATTAAAATCGCTACAAATCGTTAATACCGATGACGTCACATGTATTCATTAGCTCCGTTCTAGGTTGTGTAATGTGTGTGACACAAACGCGCCTCGCGCCAGTCACCCACAGGGGTAGGCAGGGATTACGCATTCAATTTTGGCACGATCCTGTTTATCTTAGTAAAATCTTAAGACCGATTTTCGACTCTCCAGGAGATAGAACCTCGGTGAATGTACAAAATATTGGTTTTCGGGTTGGAGTTCTTTGGATCACAGCTATTGTCCTATTTAATAGTGAAACTTTACAAGTATACGAGATACCCAGCAGTGGGCATACATGCTGCTACGTTGCTTTACTTTACTATGCCAAATTTAGGCTTCGTCCTTTCTCTCTCTCTCCAAGCACGATTTGCCACAAAGCACGGTTCTGAAGCCAGATCTGCATTTATTAATAATTAATACTATCTTAAATTTACAATAAAATCAAATTGCAGAAAAGTTAATTTTTCTATTCTCTGAATGTTATACCAAAATTTTATATTGTTTGGTAAATTTTAAATCTTAACAAAGCCTTTTTGGTTACAGACTCACAAGTCAGCTGCCCCTGCCCCGGGATCCACAATGCAGCTGTTTCCCAAGTAAAGCTAAGGTCGATGACACGCCACTACTGGCTAAAACTGCTGCTATTTTGAAACTTGATGCAAATGGAATATATTACGAGCCGGCGGAATTATATCCCGCACCGATATCGTATCTCGATCCCCCTTTCTATGTAATAAATCCGATCGCTAATGTCCGCCCTAAATATAAAGAGCGGTTAATTGACACCGTTAACATGACGCCCAAGGAGGCCGGTTTTAACTTAGGAAGAGAATTAAAAACAATGAAACGTAAGAGTAAAGGGGATGCAACGCCAGAAAATTTAAATACAAAGAAACCTTATTCGTATTTGGACGTTAATTTAGGCGAACAAAAAGCTGAAGCGAGATCTAGCGATATCACTGAAGAGTTGCACCAAATTGAGCGAAGTTTATCGGAATGTTTGGATTTACACGTTCTAACATTGTCCAGAAAACATAATACCGTTAATGAACTGTTAAATACATGGGGACCAGTCAAATTTTCAAAGCTTAACAATTTGTCCGATGACTATTTAAGAAAAGCCATAGATAATACATGCAGCGGACCAACAAAGTATGTTGAGAAGAGTTTAGGTGAAATAATAATTAATTGGACAAAATTACAACCTATCAGTAATATTACAAAACATATTGATAAAGATAATTTATATGTATTAAACGATAACAATGCATTTATACCACAGAATCATACATACATATTTCCAAATAATTATTCAGACCCACGTACGATGGTAAACAATAAGGAAGAAAGGAAATTAACAAGCACAGAGGCTCGTAATGAAGTAAACAATAATTCAGAACCAATTAGACTTGACTACAATATGTTTACAAGAAATGTATCCCTCGATATGGAAAAAATCGAAAACAACGTTTTCGAAGTAACTTCATCTGCTAGATCAATTAAGGCAAACGACACAACACATAAATCTAATTTCTTTCCTCCAACTATGCCCATGAGTGTGGATACAATATCGACGACGCCGGTAAACTCCGTAAAGCTTACAAATTTTAACCCTACAAGTTTAGATGTTTTATTAATTAACAAAAATGCAAATACAGCATTACAAGATGTGAAGAAAATGATGTATAAAGATAACGTGAACGCTCCCAAAGAACCATTGAATTACCGAGGTTTTGATAAAGAAGAAAAAGGCACCATTTCATCGCAATTAATGGATATAAATGAGGATACTTATCGTCGATTGTCACAGGATAGATCCGAAGACAATCGAAATGGAAGTTCAGAAAATTTTGATGATGAAAGCGTGACAATAGTGTATGCGAAGAGTCGCCAGACATATAACGAAAGCGAGATTCCGCCACAAAGAGTAATTACCAGAGAATTTGCAAATGATACATTACTGAGCGTGATCAACGGCACGGAAGATTTACTTCATCACGTAGATGAAGACAATGTTTCTCGAAATTCGAATTCAAATGTTGAAGTTGAGAACGTACTGAACGGTGCCGGGACCGACGCCACAGACGCGTCATTAATGGAACCGTGGAAAAGGGTGGCGGAAGGGGAAGAGACGGACGACGTGCCGAAAATTATAACCAGTCCAGTAATATCCGGAAGTTTTTATTTTCTATTTGGACAAGAACATATCCCAGCAAAATTTATCCAAAAACCCGATGGCAAAATACACGTAGGAATTGATGGGCCGACGCTATGCGATAAATCAAGCCATGGACTGGAGAAACAAACCTTGCTCCTAGCAGCGCTGTGTAACTGCGCACAATACAATAACTGTTCGACAAATGAGGACAATTAAAATTTTACGAAAATTAAATAAATTCATTTGGTAATAAATTAAGCAAATAAATTTTATCTTTTTATTTTTGATCCTAAGCTACGAGGTCAACAAAGTGTTTAAAATGTGCTGATATCTAGCATCGCTTTGGTTTCACCGCCCCAACAATTTCTGGACTCGAAGACCTTTAACTGACCGTCCATATTACAATAAAATCGCAAGTAGTTCCATTTCAATGACCATTACGTCGTAAATATGTAAATTGTACAAACTAAGTTTCCAATTAGGCTGAAGCTCTAATAGAGCTTATACCACGATATACATATGACTAATTCATAACGTTTGTTAAATGTAAATATTTAAAAGAAAAACAAATTATTCTCAATACTAAAGTAAGTGTGTTAGGAAGGTTAAAATTATTATCATATATCAATAAATATTAATCATTAACGATTTGCAATAAAAGCAAATATTAAAGAATAAACTAGTAAGTATTATTAGTTTAAATAGTAAATATTATTTTTGTTTTAATGCCATAATAAGATCTAAGCTTTTAACTACTACAATGTTTTTCACATCCTATATGAAAAAAATATTTGATTGCGAGCCGGTTTGAAATGTTTCTAATAAGAAACAAGCAGAACCAGTAGTAATGTTGTAATTTACAATATCGACCGAACAGTTGAAACATATTTCACTTCTTTCACCTCCCCATGACTCCACCATTACTCCACCATGGCCTGACATGGGCCCATGCTATCCCTGAGGAACGAAGCCAGCTCGCGTTAAACGCGAAAAGGCGTTTGTCGTCTGCTAAATTCAGAACAAAATTTATTATAATATAGGAATTATTATAATAGGTATATAGGACGTTACTAGAAACTCTCGGATGGCGACCTGTGGGAAATGCGTAGAGTGCGAGGTCTTTCGAAGCTTTCCTTCCTAGGAATTCGGTTTTCTTTGCATTTGATATAGTAATCTCCGTAAGAAGTTGCAATAAACGTGTTTCGATATTTAAACAATATTGCGCTACAGATTCTTTATGTAATTGCCTACATTCTGGAAGGTCCATTAGGTGAAGTGCATAACATTTTCTTTCATCGAACTGTGTAGTTAAAATGTCCCTTTATTACTTCCACGAGGAAAATTCTCTTATTGCGCAGGCACTTACCGCTCTGCCTTGCAATTGATTTAAAATATATTTAATTATGACAGAACGTTGACTTCTGGTTGTTAATACATATGCTTTGTTATATTTATTTATAAAGTGAGTGGGTAACAGTTCGCGAGACCCGTTCCCCCGCGTTCAAGAGGTGTCACAAATCGCAATAAAACATTAAGATCAATATCTGGAAACGCGGAAGTAGTAGCTTTATCAGTAGCAGTCTTAAAAATATACGAATATAATAAGAAATATTAACTACTGCACAGTAATAAATCTTTCTTAGTATTAGAACAAGTTAGTCGAAGTCAGATTATGCGTAGAACGTAGCGATAAGAATATTGCGTGGCGCTTGTGAGGATAGAGAATAGTTATGATAACAAAGTAACAAAAACTTGGAAGTTGTATTAAATATAAACACTTTCAAACATATTGTGTTAAAACGAATTAAAATTTTAACATACAAATTAATTACTTACAAGTATATAACTACCGACAGGAACATGACCGCTTGATGTGAGTAAAAAGCTATTCTTGGACTATACTTCACGATGATTTTGAACGTTGAGGACATGATGATGTGATCCTTATTAAAAAGGGATGCCATTTGTATGGAATCATAACCCACAATTAGCCATAAAGTGAAAGAAAAAAATACCTCTACGCATTGCGACAATACTTACTTGCGACGCCTCAATCTATGCTATTTCAGCAATCATAAAGAGATGGATAAGTAGAGATGGATAAAGATCGTCTCATTATTACCAGGTTCTGTATGTTCCTCGTATTTACTACCTCACTAATCTTATCAAACGTATGTACATGTATTACGTTTTCATATATATATTCAGAGGCCAACGTTAGTGTATTTATTCCTTTTTTAATTATAACGATGAATATTGTTTCTATATCTGCTGCATCCTCCCTCAGCAAAATACCATATGACATAATGCTACGGAAATAACTATTAACTATTCTAGCTGTTTCGTCATCATTAAAGCTTTGCATCAAGAGTTATTTCAAAAAACACATTGCTTCTGCCACGTTTAAATTCCGCGCACCAGTATGCTACTGGAGAATAAGATGGATCATTGTCTCCCAAAGTAGACTGCAATAATTCTAAAACACATTTTGAAGAAAAAAAATCAAGCAGAAATATTTAGCTACAACAGGAACTTCGATTTTCAAATAATTTATTTTTTATTTTTTTAATTATTATGGAATATTTTAGAGTAACCTCTTTTCCAAAAACTTATTGTTGAACCTAGTATGAACTGCATACAGTGGATATATCTTTTAAGTAGTTGGCAACCCAGGTGACCATAGCCTTTTACTCCAGTGATGCTCAAACTTTGGAAAATAATAATTTAATAATAAAGAAAATAGGACACAATTTCGTTTTTTAAGACTTAAGAAAAAAACAAATCTACAACAATTAGACACAAATTATTAATTGCTGTAGCTATGTATAAGTATAATGTTGGTTATTCCTCAATTTGTACTCATGGTATTGAACTATTTACAAAGACCCAAAATTCGTAATTTTTTAGTCTCTATTCTCTGATTGTCCTCTGCACGTACTTACCGGGTGATTTAATATTTACATACAGGACATCTGATATATGGCAACAGTGTCTCACTATTTACAATAAAACAATTTTTGAATTTAAATGTTAATTCTTGTATAAGAAAACTTGTTCAGTATATTGACAGTAAAGCGATAGTCAACTTTCCCGGAAAAGTTGTTGTGCTAATGGTACTAAAACAAAAATCGGATTTTCCAATTACCTTTAATTTGCCGTGTGGCGTAATATACTATCTATATTATACATCAAAACTCGATTTATATAGTTATAGTCTATAATACTTTGTAAGAATTGGTGTTTAATTTTATAGGTTAAGTAGCTGTAACTTTAAGTAAATAATAAATAAATAAATGAAAATCCAAACTCGATTTAAATAGAAATAATAAAATCTTATTTGAGGTCCAATATCAACCACCAATGTTAACCACCAACTCAATGATCATCTAAAATTGCCATTACCATGGATACATATAAAGAAGCCTATAATTTAAATACATTTTAGATTTAAATATTTATTAAGATCAATAAATGTTTGGAATTATTATAAGTTCGAATAACAACTAAAAACTCTCACCAATTTTATTGACAAATGGAAATAGTAATAGTCATTGTTGGTTTATGATTTATGGTATATCTAAATGCTACCTTTCGCAATTCAGTTCTGTTTTCTATTTGAATTCTCAAACTTATATTAAAATACCTGCTTCTTTAAATTAATTAAATAATATATAATTTAAATATTCCTTAATATTTAAATATACTAAGTTCTCTTAATCAATTTATCACATTCAAAATACAGAAATAAAAAAGCGGGTTTTGGATAGATTTGGCACACAGTAATGATTAGTTCAGTAATCGGCATGTACTAAGTCTATGGTAGCTTTAGAGTAGTTATATCATAGATATACATACTAATATAAATTTGCAAATCATTGATCGGGCCTTGGATAGGAAGTCCTTGCTCACTACCAACATGGCAATGCTAACTTTTGTTAAGCCGTTAAGAATATGACCACTTTCATAAGATTTCTACTTTTTTAGTAGAAAACATCATGAATGCATTTTTGTAATAAAAATATAATTGCATACCCAAAACTTCATAATATTGTAACTTTTTGTCTTAATCTTTTATTTTTTTATCAAGGATACAAAAACGTTAGATTTTTACATAATTTGATAAGCTCAGAACTATAACATAAATTTAAACGAAACGAAATGACTTCAAAGTTTAAATAAAAGTAAAGAAAATATATAAAACTTCACAACACGGTGAATAGATCTTTAATGAATATTAAATATGGATGCCGTTTAGTAGATTTTGGTAATAATTTTTGGTAGAATCGCTAAGAAAATAGTGGTCATGCTGCTCCTTTGTCAAATCACTCAAATCGTCAGTCCATTTGTAACGATCAAAGAACAGTGAACATCAAGGAGAGGTCGTGGAGGAATTTACCATCTAGCCACCATCGCCGTTCGCCAATTACACCATGGCTGATACCGAAAAGGCGCCGCAGCCGCAACCCCAACCGCAGCAGCAGCAGCAAGATCAACAAACTCAACCTCAACAGGCTAAAGCCGCTAAACAAAAGCAGGTCATTGGTAAGTGCTACGCCATCTTAGTTTTTGCGTGGCCCGGCATACGGATACCGAAAGCACATGGCAACCGAAATATATAACAAAGCTTTTATTGTGTATTTCGCATAATTAATAGCGTTTTACTTCCTAATAATTTAAAAAAATATATTTATATTGTAAAATATTTTCGGAGTTGCGTTCTGGCGCGATGCATTATTGATCGGCTCGTCGTGACCCCGGCTACCTCCCCGCGTCTCGCGCGTAAATCAATACTGTACAGAGGGAGTGTTTCGGTATTCTTCCTTCTTTAACATATAATGGCAACGCAATTGCAATTTTTATAATGCCTTTTATAGATATTGATGGGTGGTTTCTAATATTACGCCAGCGGCTAGCGCAATGTATGTTAGTTTATTTATATGCGTAAAGGAACAGTAACATACGGTTAATATAAAGAGTTACATCGTAAGTTGCCTTGCTGGCTAAACACTCCTCTTTTAACGATGAAATAGATTTTTCAAACGGAGTACAATATGCAAAGGAATATTAAATCAGCGGTATTATTTCTAAACTTGCCATAAGCGGTACGCGCTCCGCCATACTAAATTAGATCGATGAAATAATATTCTATGCCATATGGTGATAAAAGGCGAAATGTTTATTTTGCTAAACTATTTAATGAAGTGTTCCTTAGGTGCACTGTAACATATGGTCTCAACACAACTCACGCCTGTAGACTCTCATGGGATATGTAGATACTTTAATAGCATCCAATACTTATAGAAACAGATTGAACAAAGAATACATTATTATAAAGAAGTTGATCTGATTATCAATCAGCCCATTGGGTGTGATACTGCATAATATATGCAAATACTGAGAATTTTTAACATTAACACAGCCATATTGATTCAGGGTTCCATGAAATGATCACAAGCAATATGTTATGCTTCAATGCTGTGGTTTTATGTGGTTGAGTTGAGCTTGAATGGGCTAGCTACCATGTTTAGTATGGTGAGCTAGGTAACCAGAGGCCCGCTCCCATTCTCGTCAAAAATATCCTTAAAGGCTGACAATGCCTGGTTTTGGTTGCAGTAAAATGAAAGCAGTCTGTAATCACTTACCATCAGCAGCCAATTGCTTGTTTGCCCTTTTCCCATAAAATAATAGCACTTTAGCTTAACATAAATCTTTTACATAATAGTGTGTTCCAACTGCCAATTAATAGGAACTCATTCCATTGGTAATTCCATGTACAAGCATCACATTATATAGGGGTGACTTGTGTTGTGATTGATTGATATTTATACATAAGTGGCTGGGAGGTGGGAGCTGAGTTGTCTTCACAACAATATATTCTTTATACATACTAGTTCATAATCTTAAATAGTTATTTATTAAATTATCATTAATTACCTTTTTTATTTTGCAGCTGAGAAGGTTTCGGGCACTGTCAAATGGTTTAACGTCAAAAGTGGATATGGTTTCATCAATAGGTAATTTATTTATTATTTTAATAATCTCAAAGGGACATGTTGTGCAAGAAATTGTGGTGGCTTGATATGGTACCGAATGCTGCAAATCTGGCAGGCGTGGTGATGTAGGAAAATTGTCTCTGCTCGGCCGAGAACCATTAACAAACTGATATTTATAGACCAACAGATAATACAGTGATAGAAGTAAAATTTTATGTATAAGGCATTCTTAATAAAGTAGAACCAGGAATATCCTCAACTACTCATCTAGATCAAACTTAGAATTAGAATACCCAAGAAACACAAACAAAAAAAAATTTAGTATTCAGATTTTCTACTATACATCACTATATGCATTGACTGAGATGTGACCGATGCCACACCCTTATCGTTACAATTCTATATCATTAGTATTTAAGTAGTCTATCCAAGCACAGGCAATGGGAGGTAGAGTCATACTGGATTCCTCCTTGGAATATTTATTTGGAGTGTTTACTGTTATGATATGTGAAGGGCTATCTATACGATCAGTACTGGTTTACATGCAACACAATCATTGAGCAGAGCTCATGTGAAGGCGAAATACCAATGAACAATGGACCTATTATGCTCTTTATTATATTATAATGTCGTGACAATTGGTGAAATTGTACCAATTTAAAGTGTACAAATTAAATTTAACTGCATAATAAATTTAATGAAATGACGCTGTAATGAAAAACATATCATATTTCAATTATGTAAGTATGTGTAATAGAGCTTTCTCATTCAAATATTTCCTGGAGTTTGGTAAGCCACAACTACTAAACCCTGCCACGCCATGGCTGGACCCACTTTGTAAATTTTACCATTGAAGCACTGCCTTCTACGTCATTATAGAACTGCAAATGGAAGTATTAGCTCGCACACCGGCCGGTTGATGGTGATCTCGCGCCTCGCCTGATCTAAAAAATAAACGAACGAATATATATCATCTTAATGAAAATCAATTTCAAAGATGCAAAATCTTTAAACATCTACATTATTTTTTAATTTGTTATAGTTCTTTTATTTTCCTAATAAATATCCAATTGGCTCAGTGGAATGTAGAGTCCTGTTAAAATTAAATAAGCATTTAAACTTTATCAATACCTGAAATCTCATAATATGTATATTTATGTAAATTATACTGAATTTTTGTTTTTCATTAAACATCCTTTCATTTCCTCTTCTGTATTGTGCCACCAACTTTTTTCTGTCCTCATTGCCTGGCTCACTCGGCTGTCTTCAAATGTACATTCGCACACGCGCCCAGTCTCTGGATTCCCTTTGTGTTTATTCTCAGTTAACAGTACTATTTATTGTAATTTTAATATGTTACGATGTGCGATGATGACCTATTGTACCTATCGGGCGGTTAGGAACGATACGAAGGAGGATGTGTTCGTGCATCAAACAGCGATCGCTCGGAACAACCCGCGCAAGGCTGTGCGCTCGGTGGGCGACGGAGAAGCGGTGGAGTTTGCTGTGGTCGCCGGGGAGAAAGGCTTCGAGGCCGCAGGAGTGACCGGTCCCGGCGGCGAGCCGGTAAAGGGCTCGCCCTATGCAGCTGACAAACGCCGCGGCTTCCCGCGCCAGTGAGTGCCCGGCTTCTTTATTTTATTGTCTACATACATATATACCACTTGATGGTTGAAGTAGTAATCGATGTAATTTTTATTTCATTTAAACTCTTAATATTGTATAATATTAATAATTAATATTGCACGATGCTTTTGTAGTTGAATGTTAATTACATGGAGGGTAATTAAAGGTTGTGCGATAGGTACTTCCCCCGCCAAGGCGGCGGACGTGGCGGTGAAGGCGCTCCACGCAGGGGTATGGGACGTCGCGGACCCCCAGCCGTCCAGGGGGGCGCGCAAGGTGACGAGGGGCAAGAAGGAGGAGCCCCGCCGCAGCGGAGGTGAGCCGTTCATATGTGTTCCCTTCTCATTACGATGGACAGCGTCTATTTTTGAAACAAAGTTTTAAAAAGATTTGCTACTTCCATCAATATTTAGGACCTTGTTCTTCTCGGAATTCTCGTGTAGTTTGAATTTCAATCCGGCTTTGTTCCGTTTTGCATTATATTCTACTTCGTAGCTTGCGCTGTTGAGTGACCGGGCTTGGACTCGTCCGGGCCGATTCTTATGCGCGTCGGCTCGCTCGCAGCCGGCCGCCGCCTTGTCCTGTTGGCCGACCAATGACTAAATTACCTTTGCAACACCCGGACCGGCGGATTGCGTCGCTCGTGCACAAGTATCACTCGTGCGCGCGCATAGCCGGATGAATAACAGCGCAGTCGCCTTGCGAGGATCTTTTGTTCCACTGTATTTATACATATATATATATATATATATATAGGAATAGTTTTAAACATTTGACATTTAACTAATAAAAGGCATATGCAATCCTAATGCCTTGCCATGCATAACAATGAAAAACAAAAATACATTTCGGAAACTTTAGTAGTTGCTGGCATTTCAAGTACAGTCATAAAATTTTATTAAAGCAGTTTTAGTTTACGAGAAATAAATTTTCCCTTTGCCACCTTTGGTCCCTTTTCTTTGACCCTAGCGCTGATACTAATCACTAGGGGAGGCCTCCCAGTACACGTGTCAAGGGTCTAGCTGCTCGATTACTTCTATGCGGGTCTAGTGGCGACGTAAGGAAATTCTTAGGAACTCGTCGGATTCCACTGAGAGAGATCCTACAAATGACGAATTAACCTCGACTAATCTGAAACGAGTGTTGTAGAAGACCCCGATGGCACATACAGCTCAACGTCTGCTATATTGTTGATTGTTTGCGCGCGTGCAGTAGTATAGTACGTGTACGTGTGTGTGTGTCTGTCTGTGTATACACAAGCAGAGAGTTGAAGGTGTCCGTTACATGTTGTGCGTGATGTTGGCGCAGCTACTTCCGCCGCAACTTCCGCGGCGGGCGTCGCGGCGGCGGACCGGGCCCGATGAACCGCGGCGGATTCCGGCGCGCGCGGCCGCGCAGCTTCCAGCCGGGGCAGGGGCAGCGCGCCGAGGACGCGCCGCCGGCCGCCGACCAGCCGAAGCCGAAGCCGAAGCCCGGCGCAGCCGGCACCGCTGGCACCACCGTTGATGCCGCCACCATCAACGCGAGCGAGGCCTAAGCGCCGCCGAGCAGCGCGGCACGCGCCCCCGTAGTGCATGTAATCTGACCGCGTGCCGCGCCATTTAAATGTCTTGTTCGTGTACCACTCGGTGTATCCTTCGGTCGGTTCTTATCTTCTATGAAATCGTCTTCGGGGGCGACGCGAACGCTGCTGCAGAATATCATGGATCAAAGATGTGATATTTTTTTTATTGAATTAATATATATTGTGTCGTTTGGTGGTTCCGTTGAACTGTTCTTTTTGTACACCGCCGGCCGGCTAGAGCGCGGGGCAGGGATGAGTAAGGGGAGAGGTTGAGGGGGAGCGGCGGCCGATTTCAAAATTTGTATTTTCATTTTCGCCGCTCGCCTCGCGAGACCGCGGCCTCGTTTATGATTGCGTACGATTATGTATACTATTTAGAACATTGTTATCTACCTTACAGTCGGCTGCATGATGTGCTGGTGTGTGTACCTTGTGACGAAATTAACTTTTATCTAAAGCGCAAAACTGTGCAATTAAAATATAATATATTCTACTAGATTGTTGAGAAATGATATGCAGGTTCCGAAGCCCCAAAACAATCATGTATTTTGCAACATACCTACCCTACTATTTAATTTACAAAAAAAAAACTTTTTTCAAATGTAATTTTTTACTTTACAAAATTATTAGTACTTGTAATTCCTTAACACTCAATAAAGTTCTATTACCTGTGTGAAAATTATTTAATGATTTGTGCACCCACTACAACACCGCCGCCGATTTGAATACGCACAACTTCTAATGGCAGACAATGACACTGGTGTCCGGTGGAGATGGGAGTCTCGGAGACATGGCGTGTAATATTCGTGACCGAGCATAAAATCCACTCGGTACTGAATGCGGGAGGGGTTAATGAACTCTGCCCAGTGGAAGTGCGACGTGCTTGGTTTTTGTGTGCCCACCGCACACTGGAACATAAATCATCAACAACAAAAAAGAGCTGTTTTTTATTACCATCTTTATATTTTGTTGACGCAACAAAAGATATCCTCCTGCGTTATTAACACGTTATTAACACCTATACGTGTTTAACTTAAACACCTGCAATATGTTTTTTTCCTACAAAATCCCAGAAGTGCAGGCGCTGAAGAAGTTTACTAGCCAATGTTATGGTATTGCTCGTTAATGCGTGATGCACTGATATATACAAGATTGACCAAGGACCATCAGACCTCATGATGTGCAAAGCGAATATAACTTGTTTCCGGATTTAGGCTAGTTTCATTTTATATTTTTTGTTTGCAACACAACCGCGACAGCCAGCGCACCGTCCATGGAACCAGTGCCAACGAAGGTGAAGCTGCAAAGTTCAACTGTATAGTTATAACTCAGGTTGTGTTAATGTATTATTAATTATTATTATTATCGATGATCACTCTCCATCTGGTGAGCCGCATGCTCGTTTGCCCCCTTCTATAAAAAAAATGTATTTATTCACGCCTTGTTCCTAACGGGGTAGGCAGAGACAATCTTCTTCCACTTGCTACGTTCCTGACATACGTCTTTCGCTTCTTCCACTGTCATCAATCTTTGCATGGATGCTCGTTGCTTTAGAGTACTCTCGACCTGGCCTTTTCTCCGATTCGATCGTGAAATGTTCGCCTAGGTCTTCCTCTCCCGACTCTACCATTTAAATATATTTGTTCAACCTACTTTCATTCATCCTCTCCCCATGTCCAAACCAGCTCAGCATCCCTTTCTCAATTCGTGTCACTACATCTTCTTTCACGCCACAACGCTCTCTGTGTTAATGACACTAGAAAGTTATTGTTTCTTCATCGGCATCCTAATAGGGGTAGCCATAGACAGACCTGATTTACCGCATTCGCTACGCTTGGCCGATGGCAACACCGTACGCTTCTCACCTTACGACTGTTGCTGACCGACGCGGCTGCTCGTCCAGTTTTGTTAGATAATGCTTTGCTCTGCGTATTGTCAATCACGCATTTTTTGAAGTTGTTAATTAAAACGACAACTGCCGGATGCCGTAAGACGTTCTTCATACTTCATCATTTCTAATAAGACGTTGTTGCTAAAATTTGTGACATGTATTATATAATGTAATGGCAGATTTGTAATTTAATTAAATAATTGTCGGATTCCGTTCACGAAGACGTTTCTTTTAATTGTATTGTATAGTTATTGGTCTTACTAAAACTGAGTATGCTGTAGCTGGTATAGTAGCTACAATATATGCTGGGTATGGCAGAAGAGGCTTGAAAGCAGGATAAATGCAGTAGAAATGAGAGCGTCAAGAAGTATGATTGATGGGAAGAACTGACAGGGTTCGAAATAATGTGATCAGGGCCGTAGCAAGTGGAAGAAGATTGTCTTTGATATTTTTATGGGAAATGGCGGGGGGAGGGGGGGCGTGTAGACGAGCAAGCGGCTCGCCTGATTTATACTTCGACGTACGGCAACAACACTTATAAGGATATATGGGCGATGAGGGGAATAATGGAGAGGGGTTACCGGCCCCCCTTACCTAACTGGTCGAATAATCGAGTTCATAGTACTACCTACTACCCTAATAGAGCCGGTACATTCGAATACCAACAAAAATCGTGACTTGGCTCTACCGTTTGTGTAGGAAAATGATTCAAAAAGTCTGGTGTTTTTCGTAAATGTACAGGCTATTAAATGGTGATCCAGTGCTGCCATAATTGTTATACTAACCGCGCACCGCTACACTACCTGCTGGCGCATGTAGGTGACGTCGTCAGACCCGGGGTGCAGGTCGCAGATTAAATAAGGCAACTTCTTTCTTTAACAGCCCACTGTAGAACGAAAGCTTGCCTAGTACTCAGCACGCCGGGGGGTCGGCGGTCGCGGCGCCGTGGCCCCCGCACTAGAGATGCTTCTTCCACGACTAGTTCGGCTTGCAGAGCCAGTTCGTCAGCTGTGTGCACCGCGTGCCGGTAAGCTGGAGACTTGAGAGAAAGAGAGGGGGATATACCGTCCCCCTTCTAACTTACATAGTATTAGTTTTAGAGACTTCCAAAAATAAAACTGTTCTCCCTCCTATTTTGTAACGATCACCAAGTCGAGTCCCTCAACACGAAGCGTGTTGCTCACTCGAGAGGCAAATTAATTACTGTTCATAAACCTGGGCGAGAGGCTCTTCTGTACATGCACCATCCTCTTACTTATTGCTGCTGCCTGCTACTGTCGGCTCGTTTATCATTGCAATCCAAAAAAAAGTTTCGAAAATCCTAGTCTCATGACGCACATTTAACTCCTAAGAAAAAAAATCGTATTGAGGTTCAAATATCTAAAATCATTTCCATTTCAGATGAAAACAATAAGGAAAAATAATTACATGTGCTAGACTTTTGATATGAAATAGGTAACCAGTAGATACAATTCTGGACACGATAAAAAAAACCCGGTCTCGATACGTCAATTTTTTCGGGAGTTATAGTGACCACATATATCGCTAAAAAAAATCCGGACGTGCACGTCTAATTTTTTTTAAACTGTTTTCTTCCAAAGTAGCAATATTAGATGTAATTTCAAAATTATTTTAACGTATTAATTAAAGTGTTTTCTTGATATGAATCTATTCATATTAGCATATAAGTGCAATATAATTGTGATAGAGGCGTTTGAATACCGCCCGCTTGACCCTGACATGTCTGGTATAAAGCACTAGCTTCGCGCCATGAGCCCGACGATCAAATCGGCGGTGCGTCACCATCGCCCGCGTCACGTTCCAGTCGACCCGGACGACATCCCTCCAATACTGGGTGTATCGTTAACCCCGCTACATACAGTTGGGAGTAGTAACAATGCCCCGCCGATGCACTCGAGCGAACAGGACACCCGCGTGTCTAGCGGCTCCAACCAAACACCTCGACCGTCCGAGACGAGGTCCTAACCTCCCATGGACGGTCCGTAGATAGCTTATCGTAAAGAGGTACAGCAGGAGATGTACACTTGCACACCTGCCGCCTCAAGGACACAGGTGCAGTTCTATGAAGCTGTAAAAGCCAAAACGGCTAACTGCAATAACTTCAACGAATACGTATTCGCGCCATGAGACGTGCTGAAAAAATAGCTGAAATTTTAAAACACTAAATATATTCGATATATGCTGTTTGTTATTCCTTTCGCAACGATCACAATACCCAGTGAACAGTGAACAGTAGAGGAGCAGCATTACCAAGTGAATGAACAAGTGAACATTGGAGTAACTGCTTAATGCACGCCATATGTTCAAGACGTTTTCAAAAATTTATTTATTATCAAAAAGTACGTGCAGACGTATCGGAGACTGTGCGAGACTGAAAATGGATGGATTCCGTACAATATCAGCAAGAAATAAACAATATGTATTTAATTTAGCAAATTATTACATTTATTCAACAACAATGGTTTGTCGTATAATTATGTAACGCGGTCGGTGAGACAAAAATTCTTGAGAAATTAACATTAGAAACTTATAACATTATATATAGCTTATATCTTATCGGCAGAGATATTTATGGACAACTATGTAATACAAAACATGGTTGTCAATAAAAATTTATTATATTGCTGTACACACCTGTAGACGACATAATTATGCGTTGGGCGGGGATACCGGGGGATACCAGGACGTTTTCTTTAATAAATTGAAGAAAAGCTCGAGTTGGAACAGGACTGCTCTATACATTTTCTAGAATCCGCTACATCAAGACACAACAATTTACATGATTCGGAGATTTATCACGATTCAACTGGCACCGACACGTGCGTCGCCGCGTCGCTGTGTCCACCCGCTGCACTGCAGCGTGACATTTTCTTATTTTTTTTTTAATGGGAAATGTGGGCAAGCGGCTCACCTGGTTACCGTCGCCCATTTAATCTGCAACAACGGAGGAGCTGCAGGTGCATTCCCAGCCATTAAAGACTTGAGAGACGGAAGGAAGGATGGGCAGAGGGGTCGGGGAGGGGGAATGGGCCTCCGGTTACCTCACTCACCGAACAAAATGCAGAAGCACAAGATGCCTCTACTTCACTTCAGTATTGTGCGAGGTCACGGTACCATCCTGGTCGGTACCAGCCGCCCCATTCCCCATTCGAGCAGCCGCTAAAGCCGCCTTTCGGCTCTACCACGTCCAAAATTTTACGTGTAATACAAATATTAAAAACAAACAGATGCAAATAGTTAACCAGGTGTTCCTAATTATGTGGGTAGTCTGAGTTCTCTTCTACGTCAGATAAAACAACCGGGGACTCTAAGTGGTAATGGCGTTCCAAACGAACAACCAGTTTAAGACTATATGTAACCCCAGGAATAGGACAGGCAAGTGTCAGGAATCTGGTGTTTGCATGCTTGTTTGCGGGGTGGATGCAGCGCAGCTGGTGCACGTGGGTCCAGGAGACCCCGGCCGCTGCTACAATACACATTACAGGTTACACTTAGCCGGAAGTTTCCTTTGGAGTTGCCCCTTCTTCGCGAAACATCTTTCGATGACGACATAGTTCAGCCAATGATCATTCCTATGAAATTTACATATATGCGATAAGGGTTTACGACTGTTAAAGTTTGAGCAGTTAGAGATGATAGTAACAATGCGCTGCTGAGGCTGAGTCAAATGTGTCCGGATCGCCGCTCTTAAATATTTTTATAATAAGAATAATAACATTGGGACCGGTCCATCATCACGGACAGGACGATACTTGCGAACAAGCCTGACATCGTGTTGATGGACCGGGCACTGTCGGGGATATTTTTGGTCGACATCACCATTCCATATGACGAGAACCTCGTGAAAGCCGAAACAGATAAGAAAACGAAATATCTGGACCTGGTTCACGAGGTGACCGCCATGCGGGGCGGTATGCCGACCGAAATTATTCCGATCGTCGTCTCTGCGAATGGGTTAATCCCAGTCAGCCTCTCGGAACATCCGAGGCGGCTGGGACTCCGTGACGGACCGCTGCGAGCTCATATGCAGAAGGCGGTGCTACTCGATACCGCTCGCATCGTCCGCCGGTTTCTTTTCCTTTCCCCCTAACCCTCGGCCGTCTGGTCTCCCCTGCCGAGGGCTTCCGTCTGTTTGGGTTATAATTTATTTTATTGTGTTTTGTGTATATCTAAATAACCCGACATAATAATAATATTTATCTGCTGATCATATGTGATACATGTGTCTTTTATGATCTACCACTTATTGGCATACAAATTTTACAATACATTGCCATTTGAAATGAAACTACTATGTACGGATTCCATCGAGTTTAATGTTTGTTTAATTATATAACCGTCGTTTCGACTGCTTTACTTCCTGGCCACCTTCTGTCATATATTAACGGGCGGGTCGCATATAACAATTGAAAGCGGATGCAAGCCCGGGACACTGTCACACTATGACAGGACGTCAAAAACACCACAACGCGTGCGCGGGCGCGGCTGCTGGTCACCGCGCGAGGAAGCAAGCGCTAAAACCGACAGAGCTGTAAAAGCCAAACGGCTAACAGGATCTCATCAAACTCAGCTTCACCGAACGCACGCGGGCGGGGAACCTCGAGGAGGCTAATGGTTTGGGAGACGGTAGTCTTGTTGCCGATTAAATTTCGGGGGGGTGTGCTCTCTATCTCTTCGGAGGGGGTAATTCGCACTGCAGTGCTGTGCCCCGATTCTATTTAAATGAACACCTATTTGTTGAAATAATGCCGAGTGCACCAATTAGTGGCAGTGTATTCATTACTTTACATTACTTTGTACAACATCTCTCTTATATGGTAATTACTAAACTTCAACAAGAATCTGTAAATACACAGAAATTATAAAAATGTAAACAATGTACAATAACCCAATGAGTTATTGTTCTCATTATTACGGCTTGGTTTCTCTGTTGGTTCGATCCCGTCTTATGTACAATTGTAATTACATGCATTTTATGTATCTTTAAATAAGTCTAAACATTACCGCAGTGTAAACAACAATAATTGTATGTATATACTATGATAGTAAATAAATTTCCAGACGCTCGGCGTGTGCCCAAACAAAATAGGTATAATAAAAAAGCAAAAACAACAGAGAACGTATGCAGACACCGGGCAAGGCACGTGAACTCCACAAACTGTTCCATCTCTTCAACGGATATGTACAATTGTCACCCGGCGGTGCGCTGCGCACAGTTCGTGGGGCGCGACAATATCAGAAGCCGTCCGCCGCCGCCGGCTCCTTCCCCGCCGCCGCCCCCGCCGCCGGCTCCTTCCCCGCTGTCGCCCCCGCCGCCGGCTCGACGGGCGCGGACGGCGACCTCGTCGTCTCCACGCTGTTTAAGGAGCAAACGCTCGGCGGGCCTTCCAGTCGACTCTCCTCACTCACGAACTTCCCTTTGGTCACGTAAACATCGTGAGCGGTGTCCTCGCCGCACGTCTTCGCGGATTCCTCGCTGGACAACGACAGCTCGAACTGGGCCACCAGGTGGCTCAACACCTTCTTCAAGTGATCGAAGGATTCCTTATCGGCCGAGGCGCCCGGTGAGTCCAGTACGGTCTCGCAGCTACCGTCGTCGCACGAGTTCTCGTACTGGCGTCTCATGGACCTCAGCTCGCCGACCGTGACCTCCAGGTCGGGTTCGGCCAGCAGCCGCTCGGTCAGGTAGGCGCCCTCGAGCGTGAACAGGAACACCGCGGGGATGTGGATGTCGTCGACTCCGTCGCCGGACATGGCGAACAGCGGCGCGCTCTCGTGCGTGCTGCCAGCCACGTTGTCCAGCAGCAGCGCCAGGCTGGCACCGGCCGCCTGCAGGTTGCGCACCTTCTGCGCGAAGGTGCAGCGCCCGCGCTGCGCGATCGCGAACCTCCCGCTCACCTGGCGGGCGTTCTGTATCGCGGAGCACGCGTCCGGCGGCACGGCGAGTGCGGCCGCCCCCCGCCGCCGCTCCTCCCCGGCGACCTCCTTGCCGAAGTGCGCGGGCCCGGCCGGGAACAGGCGCCCGCCGACCCGCACGCCGGCCGCCACCACGCCGTTCTCCGTGTCGCTCAGCGTGTTCCACTTCGACATCTCGCGCATGAACGTCAGCCCCTCCGCCGCGTCCTTGCCCGACTTCGCCTGCGCATTCTTTATTATAATTATTCACGTTAATGTTAAAACATGTTGCCACAAACAAAGCCTGCACATTTATATTTCAGTATGAAGATCTGAATCCACCGCGCCACACAGTATTGATTCGAAATCATAATGATCGTAACCATTGGCGTATATAAGATTGTCAGGGTAGGCACTTAGATAATGTCACAAAAAAAAACACGCTTTGAATAAAATAAATAATCTAGGGAGCCGAGGATACTACATTGCATTCCACTGCAACAACGACAACAACAACGCACCACTTGTCTCTGGCCGTGTACAACAAAATCCTAGCAAATGTCTTCCTATCAATAAGTTTACAAAATTTATTGAACGAAGAAAAGTAAAAAAAGTAGCAGCCTGTAAGTGCCCACAGCTGGGCAAAGGAGTTTTAGGAGCTGAGAAGGGCCCGCCACTCTGCTCCAGTGCGGGTTGGCGGGCTTCACATATCCTCGAAATAATATTTCTATTATTTCCTTCACCGCCGAGCACGTGGTAAATACAGCACTTAAAATTGCTATAAACAATTTTAGTGGTGCCGGGCATCGAACCCAGGGAAAATGGAAAGATGCCTTACATATATATGTACACTTACACATACGGGTGCGTTTCATGTAACATGATCTTGTTTAATTTTATTTAAGTAAAGACTCATGCCGACAATTCCGATGGCCCAAATGATGACGCGACACTGTCCCAATAATCCTAATACGATACGCCAATACGCTAATTCCAGTGACGAGCTGCTATTTAAAGAGGAGCTTAGAGTTGGGACACTCCCACGTACGGTTCGGCTTCGGTGCTAAGAAAACATTAGCATTTCCTTGACATTTCTAAACTCGGGAACATTTCAATACATCAAGTCATTGCACTTAAGATAGCAGGCTGTAAGGCAAAGGCCTCCTTCTCAAATATCTGAGTGGGTGTCTGGAGCCGGGAAGGGCCCGCTACGCCGCTCCACTGCGGGTTAGCCGACTTCACATAACCTCACAACGTTTTCCTTCATCGCCGAGCACGCACCAGATACCCAACACTCAAAACTGTCCAGGTAACTCGCGCTCTATGAAACTAAAGCGAGTGTCTTGGGCCTGGGCGATCACGACTCTATTACACTTAGTGTTTCAATATATCCGCCATTTTGTTGCGTAACATTCGCCAAGTGTCTATATTGTGTATGTATGTGTGCGGCGAGCGTACCGACGAGATGGTGTAGAGGAGTTGGACGCGGCCGTCGGGCAGCGTCAGCACGGAGATGCCCATGTCGGCGAGCGCGAGCAGCTGGCGCGGATCGGTGAAGGGGCGCAGGCGCGCCGGTGGCCGCGCCGTCGCGCCCAGCAGCCGCCGCAGCGGGCGCCGCAGCCGTGACGCTACCAGCGACCACGTGCTCGGACACGTCCTGCACCCACACATCATTCGACAACATTTCGCGTCATACTATTACTTTCTTTTCGCGGGCTCGAATTACGATTGGCAACGGTGTTTAACTTTTAGCCAGTCAAAGTGAGATTAAAAAAAAAACAAAAAATCTTTGTATTATCACGTCACTTGACCTGTTTTATAAACTATGTTAGTTGGTAAGCGTGTGATGAAAAAAAACATATGCTCAAACATCCAGTACGTTTAAATCTCTTCAACAAATAAAAACAAAACCGATATACGAGTACCTTTCAAACCGGAACACAACAGCGACCACTGTTCTGGTTTGAAAGGTACAGAGAGCCAGTATAATTACGGGCTGTGACCATCTCAGGCCTCACGGGTGACCACACAGCTGTGACCTTCTTAGATTGAGATTGTTTGCAGGTGACCATGGGCCGCAGTAGCTTACCATCAGCACAACGGGTAGCATGTTAATAACACTACAACTTTTTCATATCGAAAAGAGGGGTAACGTGCAATCGGCTCACCCGATGGTATAAGTGATTACCGACACCCACGCCACCATCTGCAACACCAGAGGAACAGGTGTTGCAGACGGTGCGATACAGGCTTTTAGGGACATTAAAGAGGGGCGGGGGAGATGGAGAGTTTGGTCCTCCGGTTAGCTCACACGCCGAACGAAGCACAGGACGACTCTACTTCACGCCGGTATTCTGCGAGGTGGCGGTACTAACCCCGGTCTTGCCGGCCCTTAGGAGCAGCAGTAAAAGCAGTCGCTTGGCTCTACCACGATACCACCCCCCACAATACAGAGCGCGCTTCGTGGCAATCCTTAGGGGAGGCCCACGTTCAGCGCTGGACTTGGGCTAAGCTAAAATAATACATTCCAACATCCACCTCCTGTACTTGTCCTCGTCGTCGTCGTCAATCTTCAGCGTGAGGTGCGAGGAGTTGCGGCCGTCGGTGGACAGCGACAGGGGCAGGAAGTGGGCCTCGGTGGTCAACACGTAGTCCTCCATCTTCACCGGCAGATCCCGGTCCTCGCCGAACAGCATGTAAAGGTACTTGAAGGTCTCGGCGAGCACAAACGAGTCCATGCGGTCCTCGTGCACGCGTGTCCGCACGTCGTTCACGGCTGCGTAGCCGCACGGGACGCGCGTGTACTGCTGGAGAGCTTTCAGGACCGCCTTGCCCACGTGGAGGTAGTGGTCGTCGCCGGTGGCTCGGTGAAGGAAGTAAGTGGACTCGAGGAACTCTGGCCGGAGGGGATGCTGGCCCCAGTGCACCTGTTCGTGGAGTTTTTACATAGCAAAGGTGGAGAGATTTCGTAAAACATCTCCTTGGTCAAATTAACTGTCGCAGAGAGTCCATAAAAGTGTAATCAGTAATTTGATGCTATTAGGTTTTGTGAGGCACTTAAATATGCGTGTAATCATGGACTCGCATATCGTATTCAGTTATTTTACAACATAAATTTTTTATTTCACTTGTCTTACTGTCTTACGTGGAGGAAAACTGCTTAACGGAGGTGTGCGTCGTCCTCGTCCTCCACGTTGAATGCTCTCGGAAGGAGAACCACGTCGACTTAAACCATCCACGAGATGCTGCTGGATCTCGTGGATGGTAGAGCCCGAGTTCGATTCCTATCATCACGATAATTGTCACTGGCATTTATTGAAGTGAAATGCTTATTAAAATACATTTTCTTGTAATTTTTGTACAACAACCTTATAACTAAATAAATGTAATTGTCGATTTTAAGATAGACATTAGAAGTTACAAAGAAGACATGTCAAGTTCTATGTGGTTAGTGGCACGCGTGATGATCACCTGAAAGTCGGAGGTGAAGGCCTCGGGTATGAAGGTGTGCCGCTGCATGACCTGGTACAGCATCTCGTGCGTCTCGACGGCGGGCCGCACGTCGCCCAGCAGCACCTGCAGCCCCGGCCAGAAAGCTAGCAGCGCGTCCATGAAGTTCCGCGACTGCAGGTGGGGCCTGTGACAACGTCCCAGTGATTTATTCAGGTTGACCTGCTTGAACTTTAATACTTTTTTAATACAAATAAATTAGATCTTCAAATCTAGGTTTACTGGAAATCTATCGGAACTATTAGGATATAATATAACAGAACCAGATCCAGCTGGTATTCGAGGATTCACAATATCTTCTGGTATAACGAATACCAGAATAATACGAAACGCAAAGCTCACGATAAATATGTAAAGTAACAAAGTAGCGTTTTGTACGTGGCAGAGCCAAGCGGCGGCTCCAGCTACTGCCCGACCTGGCAGAACACCGGCGCGTAGTAGAGGCGTCTTGTGCTTCTGCGTTTCGTTCGTCGAGCGAGGTATATAAAGAACGAAACCAACCCACCCACCCACCTACCCGCAGCAGCGGTCACGGCGGACGAAATGTAACACTCACCGGTGCATGTGCACGGCCAGCATGACGGGCCCGCGGCTTATGTACTTCATGACGGCGTTGTAGTGGCGATTGAAGCGCGCCAGATACTTCTCGTCGCCCAAGAGGATGTAGGCCTTCAGGCAGTACTCGTAATAGGAGTCGATGCCGGCACCCACCCCGGAGTCCTTGCGCACCCAGTCGCCCGAGTGGATGTTGATCACCGTGCCCATCAGGTCCGACGTCCTGTCAAATGACAACAGCAGCCATACAAGCACTCATCACTCATTCATTATTCTGCAGGGATGCATTGCGTAATGGGATGTAGATCGTATATGGTTTCAGAGTACTACGAGTGTTTAAAACATGATGAGAGATGAGTCGAGCCCGGCGGGATTTGTGATTGAAAGCGACCATTGTTAATCATCATCATCATCATTTCAGCCTATCAATAGTCCACAGCTGAACGTAGGCCTCCCCCAAAGATTGCCATGAAACTCGGTCCTGAGACACCTGCATCCATCGACTTTCCGCAACACTGCGCAGGTGGTCGGGAAATTAACTTCAATGCAAAGTATTTTTTTTTCTTAACTTTTGATTTCGATATACAGTTGCATTTGTAAAGTTTTAAATATTGTCGAAGTTATACTTCTTTTGGCGCGTTTGGTAAAAATGTTGAGAGTGAATTTTTACGATGCGCGCGCACACCGACACTTAAAAGCGACACCATGAAGTACGTCAGTAATTGTCTCTCAAGTTTTAGTGAGAACTGTAAACTATATTCAAGGTAGTTATTCAATTATATATGAATCTACAACACGTGCTTTATATCAGTGGAGATAAAAAAATATATTCATACATAAATATTACACATGTATATATGTGTGTGATTTTAAATTATAATGATAATTCATTTACTTATGTGTTAATTCATTCGATAGGTCATTTAGAAGGATATTATAATTAATCCCCGATAAATGACTATCGGCAGATAATAGCGACGTGGTGAAAAACATTAGAGAAAACGATAATATGTAAGAAGTAAAGTTTCGGTACTTTTTGATAAATTGTAAATTAATAAAAGTAAGCCTGTAATGCCAGCTGGGCAAAGGCTTGCTGCTCACATTTTTTTTTGAGAGAGCCTGGAGCCTGTATTGGTCCGACACGCTGTCTCAGTGTGTGCTGGCGGACTAAACACGTCCTCGAATCACTATTGCGTATTGTTAATAGCATATTTGGTGAAAGAAAAAAAACATCATGACAATAGATCCTCACTAAAGATCACCGATTCCTCCCGAAGATGATTCGCGAGGCTATTTATTGGAGAAGATGGATGGGCTCTACCTGCTTGGACTTAATTCAATTAAATCCTAGACCAACTTCCTGCACGACCTCAAGATCGGATCAATAATTTATAATTATAAAGCTGAAGGTAGCCGGGTTAACACTGTCATATCAGGACGAACCACGGCCACATCCGAAACATCAGGAAAAAAAACGCAATTAAACGCGATAAATAATAGTTTCATTTCCAACAATGTATTAAGTTCTATCATCACCCTGAAAACAATAGAAAGACGTGAAATGAAGGTCCCACCTATGCCTGATCTTCCAGAGGCGGTCCATGGCCCTGTGCGCCTTCTGCTCGAAGACCGGGTCCCCGGTGAGACGCGACAGGGCCGCCATCTCCAGGATCATAGTGCCCGCGCAGGCCGTGCAGGTCTCGCGGGATTCCGATAGACCGCGAATGCCGTGGCGGAGGTTCACCTGTATGCATAGGAACATGGACAGAAATAAAACGTTAAGGTATATAGAGTCCCCGGCACTGGTGCTTTGATCTATTTGTGTACACTCGAAGGGTTCGTCAAATAAAACCGCAACTGGTCTTAACCAGGCATATTAGAACATATTAAATCAACGTCCTTATTACAGTTGCAAGAGGCACAAAGAGAAGTCCACTGATGTTGCAGAAATTCACAGCGAGCGTGGCAGGAGGAGCCGTCGCATTGTTGGTCACATGAGCCTCAAGCGGGACATGCGAAGGAGCGAGATGTTGTACAAACGTGGTAGAGCCAAGCGGCGGATTTAGCTGCTGCTCCAATGGGCCGGCTCAACCGGTTTGGTACCACGACCTCGCAGAATACCGGCGTGAAGTAGAGACATCTTATGCTTCTGCGTTTCGTTCGGCGAGCGAGGGAATCGTAGGTCCACTCCCCCTCCCCATACCCTCCCCTCCTCATATCTCCCAAATACCCTTAAAGGCCGGCAACGCACCATCTGCATCATGCAGCATCTCTGGTGTTGCGGGCGACGGTAATCACTTACCATCAGAAGAACCGCTGGCTCGTTTGCCGCCTTTCCCCTAAAAAAAAAAGAATACGCGGGGAAGTGTGGGACATACGGCTACCTCGCTTACCGGACGAATTGCAGAAGCCCATGACCATCTACATTTCGTCATGTCGGTCACGTTGGTCACGTTGGTCACGCTGGACCTTTCATGTAGCAGCATAAGCCGCTGCGTTGCTCTTCCACATAAACAACTTACATTGCCTACCTACCTTAGGAGAAATCATTTTTTTTTTAAATAAATGCCACTGGCCGCTGAGGCTGGCTGCACATTATTATAGATCGGATACATTGAAGATACTTATTTCGCTAACAATCTGACAACACCCACAATCGGCACAAGGGTATAAACATACATATGAAAATAGTGTACTGGTGGGTGAAAGTTGTGTTAACGATTTCAATTGATGTAACATTTTTTTGGGTAAGAACACTGTATCCGGGCGGCACAATATCTGATTGCCTAATTACATATAATCCTGTAAACAACAATAAGAACAAATCACGTAAAAAAAATTAAAAAAAAACACTGAAGCGCATGCGTTGCTTCCAGCTCCCGTCATTTCTCTGAAGTATCTCCTATAAGTAAACTGTGCGTGGATATGCATCTCCGTTGTGGGGAGACCTTTGGCGTTACGCTTGACGGACAGAACGGCGACGGTGGCACGATGACCGGCGCCCTGTTAGTTACCTGGTACGTGTCACCGGCGTTTGTGTCGGTCTGTCTACATTTGTAATCTCTGTCCCGTCATTTGTCGAACGCCACTAATCTTCGAATCCTCGACGATTACGCGAACGTAGTCGCGGGCACTGCTAGTAGATAATGAACAGTTTTGGTTTAGCGATTAAAATGGATAAGTCCATAAAAATACGTATATATTCTGCGATAATCACGAATCCAATAATAAGCTATTCGACAGTCATATTGTTACTTTGTTTATTTGTGTTAAGTTATATAAGTGATAAATCTTATTGGATTCATGCAAAGGCATCGCAAATTACGTAGAAATCTCAATGTTACTTTCAAACCTAGTATTTAATTAATAAAACTACAAAGTGATTAAAGTACATCATTGACGATTCTAATACCGAAGTTAGCTATAATAATACAGAGCACCTTTGTTTTAATTTTAAAAAACTGGCATGAAGTGTGGTGTTACAGTAAATTAAACTCTTTTGATCTAACAGATAACGTAAAAAATACTATATAGTTAATAACAGCCCTGGCGGCATGCGTTGGCCGCGTTTGGGGCACGCACAAAGGAGTCTGCTTTCTATACTCTAGAGTATTATTGCTGGTACTCGTACCGACACCCACCACGCTGGGTTGGTGCGAGTAAAGCTCTCGCACTGAAAAACCCATTTCCCGCTACTGGACAAGGTTGTTGGATGACTTAACCGGAGGCCATCTCACCCCCCCCCCCCCCCCCCACTACCATTTCGCCTCCCGATCATTCAAATATCATTGGAGGCCGACAACGCACCTGCAGCCCCTAGGTGTTGCAGATGTACATGGGCGACGGTAATCGCTTACGATCAGGTGAGCCGCTTGCTCGTTCTTTTGCCGCCTTCACAATAGAATGAAAACAATCCCACTCTCCCGAGACCCCCCGCCAGACGTGCTCAGTAGCCGCTGTTTATTTTTTTCACCTTTATATCAATTATTACGGTTTTGTGTAGAAGTTGGATTACCATGTACACTTCATTAAACTTTGTAAACAATTCATTAAACATCGATTCCGACCTGGAGTCGATTCATCATTCAAAGAATGTAACCTCATCATTTTAATTTGTATTGAACGCCATACACCATAAATTTCAAATTACTTTATAGATCATCTCAACATTTTATTCTATCACAGTATACATCTCTCTCGTTTGATTATAATTAATCGAAAGCTAAAAACCGGCATCAAATAATCAACTTTATTCTTTTTCTTTATTTTTTCTTCTTTCTTATTGTAGAATGTTGATTGGATTTTTTTTTTAAAGTTTCAAAACAAAACAAAAGTTATTTAACTTTTTTGAATGAATTATATTCCATATTTGAATAAATAACTTGGCTGTGACCGCTACAATCCCAGTGGTCAGTATCATCCACATGTTCCTCTGATATCCTCTACAACCCCCCCTTACTTGTACCGATCGTTGGAGCGAGCTCTGTAAGTGGTAGCGGGTGACGTGCACTCACCCGCCCGTGGGGGATGCCCGTGGAGGTGTTGAAGGCCGGCAGCAGGCGGCGGCCCAGGTCCGCGGCCAGCGCCAGCAGCTCGCCCTGGTACCATCGCAGCGCGGCCACCTCGCCGCGCAGCGCGCTCGCCAGCACGTGCGCCGACAGCAGACCCCTTAATCACCACAATCACCATTTCAAATTTCAGGCGCATCTTCGAATGGTATTTTACAAAGTCGCTGACTACGTTTGTATGTTTGTATTTGTATCCGATAATAACTTCTGCACCTCCAAGTGGATTCATTTAGTTTAATGCACCTACCGATTATTATTCAGAGATACATAAATAGCTTAATCGTATGGGAAAGGCCCCCGACTCGTAAAACACAATTTTACACTAATTTGGAGGCCCATAATAATATATTTTTTTTTTAAACGCGGTAGAGCCAAGCAACGGCTTTTGCTGCTGCTCGACATGGTTGGTACCACTACCATGCAGAATACAGGCGTGAAGTAGAGGCATCTCAAGCTTCTGCGTTTCGTTCGGTGAGTGAGGTATCCACCTCCCCATCCCCCTCTTCATCCTACCTTCCATTTCGCAAATATCCTTAAAGGCCGGCAACGCACCTCCAGCACCTCTGTTGTTCCCGATGTACGTGGGTGACGGTAATCACTTACAATTAGGTGAACCGCTGGCTCGTTTGCCGCCTTTCCCATAATAAAAAAATGGCAGAATTGGTGAATGTCATATGTCGTTGACCAAAAATAATTTAACATAACACTTACATGTCAAATAAATAAAATGACTACTATGAAGTATTATTATAAAGATGGCATTTGTACAAAGCATACTTGCAATATTCTATGAGACCATTACCAATTCCGTCCACAATACAGCAGCGTCACAATTATGTCACTTCGTATTATAGTTTATAGTTGTTTTATCAAGTCTCCACATAATTAGCACAGTATAGAGGACATTAGCCATACGGATACTTTATACCCAAACCAAAGACGGAAATTACACCCCCGCGCGTAACGACCCAACACACAAATAGGCGTAATAAAAATGTCGCGGTGACAACCATCAACCCTTCATAACAAGGCTAACGGGATCACAGCACACACACAGACAGACAGCTCGCATGTCGCGTACAGCGCTCCCGTACCGCGGCGTACGTCGCAGAAAGCGCGGTCACAGATTCAAGCCGCCCCACACGAGATATCTTTTTTTTATCGAGACAGAAAACAATGCATTTTGCTGTAGCCTTCACTGAGCGAGCCTATGACGCGAGGGCCTGGATTCATCTTTTCGTCTATTGCAATTGACGTGTGATATACTCGTGTGCAAGCTCCTTTTTAAAATTCGATACTTGTCCACCCACCCTTCTTCGATGGCCACCCGCGCCGAGGTTCTACCGCCTTAAGAGGGGCCCATGGATGGTTGTCAGCCTTGGTGCTTTTGTCGGAAGTCTTTCTTTCGTTTAACAGGGGTGACACAGGCACCAGTGTTGCTGCTCGTTTTTCTACCATTCTGCTCGCAAGTCTCTTCCGCCGAAGCTGTCAAGGCAACTACCGTGAGGGTTTTAATCGGTCCAGCATCTCTCCGCTACACTAGAAATAATATACGCACTCACCCAACCATTCGTATGTTGGTCTCGAAAACGGACACGATGATATCGTGGTCGAAGCTGACGTCGCGCATGACCAGACGCACGGCGCGGCTGAATTCCGAGAAGTCCCCCATCACCACCAGAGTGTCCAGGCTGTCCACCAAAGTAAGGGAGAAACTGCGAATAGTCACTTCAGTTGTAACCTTAGTTACCAAACAAATAATAGGCTAAATGGCCGGGAACAGTCCAATAATAAAATGAAAAATAAATAAAAAAAAAAAAACTAATAAAATTTGGTGATAATTAAAATTAAGTGAACATGCACAAAATCTATACACGGTAGAGCCAAGCGGCGGCTTTTACTGCTGCTCGAATGGGCCGGCTCGACCGGCAGAATACCGGCGTGTAGTAGAGGCATCTTGTGCTTCTACGTTGTCCCACCCCCTCCCCATCCTCATCATCCCTCCCATCTCCCAAATACCCTTAAAGGCCGGCAGCGCACCTGCAGCACTTCTGGTGTTGCTGATGTACGTGGGCGACGGTAATCACTTACCATCGGGTGAACCGATTGCTCGTCAGTTGCCTATGCCATAAAGAAAATTTCCACGTAACGTGATCACGATACACAAATGTCTTGGATGTAAAAAATAACAATGTATGATTTTATCGAGGAATAACTTAAGAAATGTTTGCGAAATATTAATACGTTCAAATCGCACGACGTGGCGCGTCACTTTTTGTGTTCAATATTCAATTGCCACGTCCGCTATATCTATCAATTCCTCAGTTTCAATTCCGAAAGGGGGGGTAGGAATAATCATATACCTAGGTGATATTGCTTTAACTGTAAGGTTTTTTTTTATGTGAAAGGGGAGAAAACGCAATCGGCTCACCTGATGGCAAGTGATTACCGTCGCCCAGGTAAATCTGCAACACCAGCGAAGTTTCAGGTGCGTTACTGGCATTTAAGGATACTTGGGTGATGAGAGAGATCACAAGGAGGGGGGAGTAGGGAGGGAATTACCTCACTCGCCGTAAGAAGCGCAGATGCATTGGATCGGGCCATTCGAGCAGCAGCACATAAGAGAGCTGCTCGTCTCTACTACGTAAAGAGGTATATCCAATATTTTACTCACTTTCCAAGGACGTCGTCCATGTCGCCCCGACTCGGTGTGACTCCCCTCCACCGGCCCTTGCAGCTTAAAGGCATGAGCTCGTCGGCTGGATATGCGTTATCCATGTAAGCGTCGTACGCATGATAGAACATGCGCCTGGATTCCTCCCTAGAAGTCAAATACTTATTACACTTCCTAGAGTTTGTTACTCGTAGAATAATTGCATTACCTCACACAGGATAATGGAACTGTTATTATTTGTTTTAGTCCATTTATTATAGGTAATTGTATACCGATTGGGGGGTCCTGGCGATCCGTAATACAGGCGCTGCCTAGCACAAACACTGCACTGTCATCAATCATTGCTAGCTTAATATAATATTTATGCTTTTGATTTGTTTGTATTTAATGAGGGTAACTAAAGATTCACTATATTATTTTATATTATTAATGAAGAAGAAAGGTGAAGCAGACAGAATCGAGTAAATATTGTCTAATCCTACTATTCTATTTTGTAAATTATATATATATTACAAATGTGTTTTTCTTTCGTTGTCACCCCTGAACACTAACATGGAATGCTTTGGACAACACAATTGTACTGGCTGTCCAAATAGTAGTCGCACAGCGGTTTGGCAGCAGAAATGGCTAAGAGTGTGGTACCCATGCAGACTACTCCGAAGCAGAGAAGGACTCTACCACCGACAGAAGAAGTTGGCTTGTTTGAATTTTTATCTTTCAATCATGAATAAAAGGCTGAATCGATTTGATGGAATTTGGTATGGTAACCTTGATACTTGAGAAAGAACATCCCTGGAAAGCTGCAAGAATGATCTTCTCATGGGCGGATGCCAGTATCCTAATAAATAAATGTGATTTCCGATTTTTACAAATTCGTCACTAGCTCCTCTACAAGTACAATATGCATATCCGCCTACTAAAGCAAAATAATATGAATTAAACCTCATAGATTTTCCGCCATTATTTGGTTGCCAGAAAATTGTTTCTAAGCAAGCATCAAGTGCAGGAGATTGGCCTTTAAAATAAAATATGCTATATTCCATCTTATAAAATTGTAATACAATGTTAACATACAATATAAAACAACAAAGAGACATCTATTATCAACTTGTTAAGGAAACCTCATTAAAAACATGTTGTTAATTCAAACAGTACACATTGAGGATAAAGACTTCTTGAGATTTTTCAAGTTTTGATAGTCTACTAACTACAGGAAAAAAATATTAATTAAATTGATATATTTCTTCTTCTTATAGCCTCTAACAGCCCACAACAGGGCATAGCCACTTAATAAGCCTCTCCCAAAGGAATGATCTGCCACACATGACAAGTAGAATAAACAATTTTTTTATTGCTCAGGAACAAAGCACTTGCTTTATAATTTTTTACTACTCCAGTGGCCTGGATTCAAATCGCAGTGCCGGCAGCCTAAAATTGTTAAATGAAATATACGCTGCTAAATTTAGTTTCTCATAGCTGCAGAAAGACCACAATTCTGAGGAATAAGAAAAATATTTGGAAAACATGTGAAGTTTAGCTACCTGCAATATAGCAGCAAAGTGGCCACTTGTTCAAGTAAACAAGGTTCAAAACCCTGTCACAAATGAGATAACCCTTTTCCCAGCAGAGGGACTAACCTTAAATACTATAAATACAAATCCATCTCAAGCGTCATAGTAAAATATTGAATTAAAGGTAACACTTAAATAAGATTAAGGATAAGTAAAGTATAAATGAATATAATTAGTTGAATACATCATTATCTATATATAATAGTTGTTCCACTATTACATTGGATATGCAATAGGTCTTAATTCTGAATGTGGTCATTGGCTTGAAAAGAGGATAAAAACTTTCAAATAATTTCCAAACTTATTTGGATAATAATGTGCCCAAAATGTGTTACACAAAATCTGTCAACCCTATTGGAGGAAATAAGACATCTAAACAATTCTTTACTAGGTGTGTACTTTTTGTATAAAACGATTAAAATGTATAGAAGCAAATGTTATAAATAACAAATATATATTTTCACAGTATGTCTATATAAATACATACTTCCATACTAATGTTATAAATGCAAAAGTAGCTGTATTACATTTTTATGGCTAAAGAGCTGAATGGATTTTGATGAAATTTGGTAAGACAATATCTTGGATTCTGGGATAGGACTGGCTTCGCTTCATCCTGAGAAAGCAATGAAATTTTTTTCATCATCATCATGTCATCTTAGTTTGAGTGTTCAGTGGTTACTAAATTGGCTCTTAAATAGTACAAGATTCCACAAGACAATATATTATTAAAAAACGGTACATTATGCATCATAATTACAAAATTTTACCCTTCAGTGTTGCCATGATTTTATTTTTTTACCTATTATAAAAAAGAGCCTGATTTGCCACTAGAAATTGTTAACTAAATAAGGGCACTTGGTGTCCCAAAAAATCATTAAGCGTCTAACTGCGAAAGCTTATAGCAAGATGTCAGCACTGCCTAGGACAATGAATTTTCATTTACATGCTTTGTTATTACATAGTTGACTGTCATTGTGTTTTTAATAAAAAATTTATAGTATTTGTGTTGGTGTTCCTCCTCATTATAATGTTTATATTTTAACAGTTTAGTAGCTTTTGAGTTTTGTTCCTCTTTACTTTAAGTAGTACTCAACAAGGTTATCATATGAATATAAAAAGAAAATTAAACATGATAAAACCCATAAATAATAGTTTCATTTAAAAGACTATGCTACTAAAGCAATAAGTTCAACCATTATTATTCAATTCTTCCTCCCATTTTTTGATTAACATAGGTAGAAACTTATCAGAGAAACTATGTAAAAATTAATATAAGAAAAGAACAGCTAAATTTTATCTTAATAAATAACATTAACATACCGTAATTAACATTGCATGAAAGCCAGTTAAGCTTTAATAGACATTGATTTTTTTTGATAATGACTGAACATTAATTTTTTAACAAACTTCAAACAAGGAGTGATTACTTTAAATATATGTTTTTGCATGTATGTTATCCAATATCTTCACTGATTGTGAACCAATTTTGATGACCCATTCAATTTTGAAGAAAATATTGCACTCTCAAGGTTGGAAAAATAGTGGCTAAAGTCTGGTGTTTAACACATGTGTGTGTCTGATAGAATTCTAGACGCTATTATCTCATTTTCAGGAGTAACATCACACAGGCGTTGTAGTAATGACCTACAAAAATGAATGGGATTAAGAAGTTACCACTCTTTTCCTACATTGAGGCTGGTATTTAGGTCATGTTTGTGGTTGCTCATAATAAATTAAACATTTTGTTATCTGAATAAAATTAAGTTTTTCAATGTCACGATTGATGAAGAACTCTCCACTCGATCATCGACAATGATGATGAAAAGAGAAGAAAGGGAAAAGAACATATATTACAGTTTAAAAAAGTATAATTACCTTAACTGAAGCCTCTCAACCTTGGTCATTCGCGAGGCTGCAGCCTCTTCCTCCGTGCTTACACATATTATAGCTAATATAAAAACTAAAAGTACCTGACAATATGCCATTATTATCTCAATATCACAATATTTTCAAATGACTAGTACTCTTAACATTATACACGAAATATGAAATGGTTAATAATCTCGATAAGAGTAAAAATAAAGTAAATCATTAGAAAACTGTTTGAGTTAAAAATAGGAGGCTTTACATTGCAAAATATAAAACGAATAAAACTAAATTATGTTTTGCTGATAAACTAAATTTCAATTCGGTCAGCACCTAACCAAAGACAAAGAGAAGAGTATATAAACACTAAGTCACATAACAAGAAATTAAGTAGGTACTCTGTGATACACTGATATTACCAGCACACTATACCAATTATAAAATTTAAACTTAAAATTCAAATAAGTTATCATTATCCCTTTTTTCGCACCGTAAATCCAGCGCCAAAAAATAGAGTTTGGGCGTGTTAACCAATTTTGTGTTCATACGATTAATTGTAAAAACTCGGTATTATTAACACGATTTATTATAATTAATAAGAATTGTAAAATAAAATGTAATCTCTGTTCAGAAAAAAAGTAAAACAAAAAATAAAGAGAAACCTCTTCACGTTCAACATTAAATTTACAACATTTATGCTTTACTTTTTAACACACCTGTAATCTATGATTAACGTAGAGTACATTACATAGAAATGTTCATCTTCACAACTGACGTGGATACAGCCTACTGCTTATTTATCAAAGACCAATCTTGTCATAAATAGTTCGGTATCGAGTACACAATTCATTGGGTTTTTTTTCAGTGAACAAATATCGAGCTTCTTGTACATCCAGACGTTTTCAAATAGGTCAAATGTTTTAAGTTTTTATTTTTCTGATGGTTTTTAAAACTAGCCAGATACAAACAATACCACTAAAGATATTTTCCTACAACTTTTTACTCATAAAATAGGAATAAACATTTTACATTTGATTATAAGTTATAACAATATATAAGTGCCATTTCGTTCGATAACTTGTTACCATTTTGTAGGTAGTGACATAAATCCATTGCTGTAGTCATTTTGGGAATTCGGGTCAAACAAAGGCGACAAGTAGTTTTGACAGTCCGCTTTCAGAATTATTTAGATTATGTTAGGAATGGTAATCTAACACCACCGAAAAAATTCTTCAAGAGAACCGGAACAGGTGTCACATTTCCCAACCAAGCTCTCTCAATATTTGCTGACTGGCTAAAGATGTGTGCGGTCTGGCGTAATCATGATTAAAACACACCCTCACAGATGATATTACATCACCATGATCTCTTTTGCAGTCTTGTCGTAGGTAATCCACTTTTCATCACCAGTGATCAATCTTGTCGTAAATAGTTCGGTTTCGAGTACCAATTCGTTAGGCTTTATTTCAGTTAACAAATGTCGAGCTATTTTGTATGCACAGACGTTTTCTAATAGGTCAAGAGTTTTTACTTTTTATTTTTCAGCTGGTTTTCAAACCCAGCCAGATATGAAAAATACCACTAAAGACATTTTACTGCAACTTTTTACTTATAAAATAGGAATAAACATTTAACATTTGATTATAATACATATATGCCATTTCGTTCGATAACTTGTTACCATTTTGTAGGTAGTGACATAATTCCATTGCTGTAGTAATTTTGGGACTTCGGGTCAAACAACTGCGACAAGTAGTTTTGACAGTCCTCTTTCAGAATTAATTAGGTAATGGTAGGAATGGTAATCTAACACCACCGAAAAAATTCTTTAAGAGAACCGGAGCAGTTGACACACTTCCCAACCAAGCTCTCTCAATATTTGAGGACTGGCTAAAGATGTGTGCGGTCTGGTGTAATCATGATTAAAACACACCCTCACAGATGATATTACATCACCATGATCACTTTTGCAAATCTTGTCGTAGGTAATCCACTTTTCATCACCAGTGATCAATCTTGTCGTAAATAGTTCGGTTTCGAGTACCAATTCGTTAGGTTTTATTTCAGTTAACAAATATCGAGCTTCTTGTACATCCAGACGTTTTCAAATAGGTCAAGAGTTTTTACTTTTTATTTTTCAGCTGGTTTTCAAATAGGTCAAGAGTTTTTACTTTTTATTTTTCTGTTGGTTTTCAAAACCAGCCAGATATAAACAATATCACTAAAGACACTACTACAAATTTTGACTTATAAAATAGGAATAAACAATTTACATTTAATTATAATACATAAGTGGCATTTCGTTCCATATCTTGTTACCATTTTGTAGGTAGCGACATAATTCCACTGCTGTAGTAATTTCGGGACTTCGGGTCAAACAACTGCGACAAGTAGTTTTGACAGTCCTCTTTCAGAATTAATTAGGTAATGGTAGGAATGGTAATCTAACATCACCGAAAAAATTCTTCAAGGGAACCGGAGCAGTTGACACACTTCCCAACCAAGCTCTCTCAATATTTGCTGAGTGACTAAAGATGTGTGCGGTCTGGTGTAATCATGATTAAAAACACACCCTCACAGATGATATTACATCACCATGATCTCTTTTGCAGTCTTGTCGTAGGTAATCCACTTTTCATCACCAGTGATCAATCTTGTCGTAAATAGTTCGGTTTCGAGTACCAATTCGTTAGGTTTTATTTCAGTTAACAAATATCAAGCTATTTTGTGTATACAGAAGTTTTCAAATAGGTCAAGAGTTTTTACTTTTAATTTTTCTGGTGGTTTTCAAAACCAGCCAGATATAAACAATATCACTAAAGACACTACTACAAATTTTGACTTATAAAATAGGAATAAACAATTTACATTTAATTATAATACATATATGCCATTTCGTTCGATAACTTGATACCATTTTGTAGGTAGCGACATAATTCCACTGCTGTAGTAATTTTGGGACTTCGGGTCAAACAACTGCGACAAGTAGTTTTGACAGTCCTCTTCAGAATTAATTAGGCAACGTCAGAAATGGTAATCTAACATCACCGAAAAAATTCTTTAAGAGAACCGGAGCAGTTGACACTTCCCAACCAAGCTCTCAATATTTGAGGACTGGCTAAAGATGTGCGGTCTGGTGTAATCATGATTAAAACACACCCTCACAGATGATATTACATCACCATGATCTCTTTTGCAGTCTTGTCGTAGGTAATCCACTTTTCATCACCAGTGATCAATCTTGTCGTAAATAGTTCGGTTTCGAGTACCAATTCGTTAGGTTTTATTTCAGTTAACAAATATCAAGCTATTTTGTGTATACAGAAGTTTTCAAATAGGTCAAGAGTTTTTACTTTTAATTTTTCTGGTGGTTTTCAAAACCAGCCAGATATAAACAATACCACTAAAGACATTTTACTGCAACTTTTTACTTATAAAATAGGAATAAACAATTTACATTTAATTATAATACATATATGCCATTTCGTTCGATAACTTGATACCATTTTGTAGGTATTGAGATAATTCCATTGCTGTAGTCATTTTGGGACTTCGGGTCAAACAACTGTGACAAGTAGTTTTGACAGTCCTCTTTCAAATTAATTAGGTAATGGTAGGAATGGTAATCTAACATCACCGAAAAAATTCTTTAAGAGAACCGGAGCAGTTGACACTTCCCAACCAAGCTCTCAATATTTGAGGACTGGCTAAAGATGTGCGGTCTGGTGTAATCATGATTAAAACACACCCTCACAGATGATATTACATCACCATGATCACTTTTGCAAATCTTGTCGTAGGTAATCCACTTTTCATCACCAGTGATCAATCTTGTCGTAAATAGTTCGGTTTCAGTACCAATTCGTTAGGTTTTATTTCAGTTAACAAATGTCGAGCTATTTTGTATGCACAGACGTTTTCAAATAGGTCAAGAGTTTTTACTTTTAATTTTTCTGGTGGTTTTCAAAACCAGCCAGATATAAACAATATCACTAAAGACACTACTACAAATTTTGACTTATAAAATAGGAATAAACATTTAACATTTGATTATAATACATAAGTGGCATTTCGTTCCATATCTTGTTACCATTTTGTAGGTAGCGACATAATTCCACTGCTGTAGTAATTTTGGGACTTCGGGTCAAACAACTGCGACAAGTAGTTTTGACAGTCCTCTTCAGAATTAATTAGGCAACGTCAGAAATGGTAATCTAACACCACCGAAAAAATTCTTCAAGGGAACCGGAGCAGTTGACACTTCCCAACCAAGCTCTCAATATTTGAGGACTGGCTAAAGATGTGTGCAGTCTGGTGTAATCATGATTAAAACACACCCTCACAGATGATATTACATCACCATGATCACTTTTGCAAATCTTGTCGTAGGTAATCCACTTTTCATCACCAGTGATCAATCTTGTCGTAAATAGTTCGGTTTCGAGTACCAATTCGTTAGGTTTTATTTCAGTTAACAAATATCGAGCTATTTTGTGTATACAGAAGTTTTCAAATAGGTCAAGAGTTTTTACTTTTAATTTTTCTGGTGGTTTTCAAAACCAGCCAGATATAAACAATACCACTAAAGACATTTTACTGTAACTTTTTACTTATAAAATAGGAATAAACATTTCATTTGATTATAATATTTATGTGCCATTTCGTTCGATATCTTGTTACCATTTTGTAGGTATTGAGATAATTCCATTGCTGTAGTCATTTTGGGACTTCGGGTCAAACAACTGTGACAAGTAGTTTTGACAGTCCTCTTTCAAATTAATTAGGTAATGGTAGAATGGTAATCTAACACCACCGAAAAAATTCTTTAAGAGAACCGGAGCAGTTGACACACTTCCAACCAAGCTCTCAATATTTGCTGAGTGACTAAAGATGTGTGCAGTCTGGTGTAATCATGATTAAAACACACCTCACAGATGATATTACATCACCATGATCTCTTTTGCAGTCTTGTCGTAGGTAATCCACTTTTCATCACCAGTGATCAATCTTGTCGTAAATAGTTCGGTTTCGAGTACCAATTGTTAGGTTTTATTTCAGTTAACAAATATCGAGCTATTTTGTGTATACAGACGTTTTCAAATAGGTCAAGAGTTTTTACTTTTTATTTTTCTGTTGGTTTTCAAAACCAGCCAGATATAAACAATACCACTAAAGACATTTTACTGTAACTTTTACTTATAAAATAGAATAAACATTTCATTTGATTATAATATTTATGTGCCATTTCGTTCGATAACTTGATACCATTTTGTAGGTATTGAGATAATTCCATTGCTGTAGTCATTTTGGGACTTCGGGTCAAACAACTGCGACAAGTAGTTTTGACAGTCCTCTTCAGAATTAATTAGGCAACGTCAGAAATGGTAATCTAACATCACCGAAAAAATTCTTCAAGGGAACCGGAGCAGTTGACACTTCCCAACCAAGCTCTCAATATTTGCTGAGTGACTAAAGATGTGCGGTCTGGTGTAATCATGATTAAAACACACCCTCACAGATGATATTACATCACCATGATCTCTTTTGCAGTCTTGTCGTAGGTAATCCACTTTTCATCACCAGTGATCAATCTTGTCGTAAATAGTTCGGTTTCGAGTACCAATTCGTTAGGTTTTATTTCAGTTAACAAATATCAAGCTATTTTGTGTATACAGAAGTTTTCAAATAGGTCAAGAGTTTTTACTTTTAATTTTTCTGGTGGTTTTCAAAACCAGCCAGATATAAACAATACCACTAAAGACATTTTACTGTAACTTTTTACTTATAAAATAGGAATAAACATTTCACATTTGATTATAATATATATGTGCCATTTCGTTCGATAACTTGATACCATTTTGTAGGTATTGAGATAATTCCATTGCTGTAGTCATTTTGGGCCTTCGGGTCAAACAACTGTGACAAGTAGTTTTGACAGTCCTCTTTCAGAATTAATTAGGCAACGTCAGAAATGGTAATCTAACACCACCGAAAAAATTCTTTAAGAGAACCGGAGCAGTTGACACACTTCCCAACCAAGCTCTCTCAATATTTGAGGACTGGCTAAAGATGTGTGCGGTCTGGTGTAATCATGATTAAAACACACCCTCACAGATGATATTACATCACCATGATCACTTTTGCAAATCTTGTCGTAGGTAATCCACTTTTCATCACCAGTGATCAATCTTGTCGTAAATAGTTCGGTTTCGAGTACCAATTCGTTAGGTTTTATTTCAGTTAACAAATATCGAGCTATTTTGTGTATACAGACGTTTTCAAATAGGTCAAGAGTTTTTACTTTTTATTTTTCTGTTGGTTTTCAAAACCAGCCAGATATAAACAATATCACTAAAGACACTACTACAAATTTTGACTTATAAAATAGGAATAAACAATTTACATTTAATTATAATACATATGTGCCATTTCGTTCGATAACTTGTTACCACTTTGTAGGTAATGACATAATTCCATTGCTGTAGTCATTTTGGGACTTCGAGTCAAACAACTGCGACAAGTAGTTTTGACAGTCCTCTTTCAGAATTAATTAGGTAATGGTAGGAATGGTAATCTAACATCACCGAAAAAATTCTTCAAGGGAACCGGAGCAGTTGACACACTTCCCAACCAAGCTCTCTCAATATTTGCTGAGTGACTAAAGATGTGTGCGGTCTGGTGTAATCATGATTAAAAACACACCCTCACAGATGATATTACATCACCATGATCTCTTTTGCAGTCTTGTCGTAGGTAATCCACTTTTCATCACCAGTGATCAATCTTGTCGTAAATAGTTCGGTTTCAGTACCAATTCGTTAGGTTTTATTTCAGTTAACAAATATCAAGCTATTTTGTGTATACAGAAGTTTTCAAATAGGTCAAGAGTTTTTACTTTTAATTTTTCTGGTGGTTTTCAAAACCAGCCAGATATAAACAATACCACTAAAGACATTTTACTGTAACTTTTTACTTATAAAATAGGAATAAACATTTCACATTTGATTATAATATATATGTGCCATTTCGTTCGATAACTTGATACCATTTTGTAGGTATTGAGATAATTCCATTGCTGTAGTCATTTTGGGCCTTCGGGTCAAACAACTGTGACAAGTAGTTTTGACAGTCCTCTTTCAGAATTAATTAGGCAACGTCAGAAATGGTAATCTAACACCACCGAAAAAATTCTTTAAGAGAACCGGAGCAGTTGACACACTTCCCAACCAAGCTCTCTCAATATTTGAGGACTGGCTAAAGATGTGTGCGGTCTGGTGTAATCATGATTAAAACACACCCTCACAGATGATATTACATCACCATGATCACTTTTGCAAATCTTGTCATGGGTAATCCACTTTTCATCACCAGTGATCAATCTTGTCGTAGGTAATCCACTTTTCATCACCAGTGATCAATCTTGTCGTAAATAGTTCGGTTTCAGTACCAATTCGTTAGGTTTTATTTCAGTTAACAAATATCAAGCTATTTTGTGTATACAGAAGTTTTCAAATAGGTCAAGAGTTTTTACTTTTAATTTTTCTGGTGGTTTTCAAAACCAGCCAGATATAAACAATACCACTAAAGACATTTTACTGTAACTTTTTACTTATAAAATAGGAATAAACATTTCACATTTGATTATAATATATATGTGCCATTTCGTTCGATAACTTGATACCATTTTGTAGGTATTGAGATAATTCCATTGCTGTAGTCATTTTGGGCCTTCGGGTCAAACAACTGTGACAAGTAGTTTTGACAGTCCTCTTTCAGAATTAATTAGGCAACGTCAGAAATGGTAATCTAACACCACCGAAAAAATTCTTTAAGAGAACCGGAGCAGTTGACACACTTCCCAACCAAGCTCTCTCAATATTTGAGGACTGGCTAAAGATGTGTGCGGTCTGGTGTAATCATGATTAAAACACACCCTCACAGATGATATTACATCACCATGATCACTTTTGCAAATCTTGTCATGGGTAATCCACTTTTCATCACCAGTGATCAATCTTGTCGTAGGTAATCCACTTTTCATCACCAGTGATCAATCTTGTCGTAAATAGTTCGGTTTCAGTACCAATTCGTTGGGTTTTATTTCAGTTAACAAATATCGAGCTATTTTGTGTATACAGACGTTTTCAAATAGGTCAAGAGTTTTTACTTTTTATTTTTCTGTTGGTTTTCAAAACCAGCCAGATATAAACAATATCACTAAAGACACTACTACAAATTTTGACTTATAAAATAGAATAAACATTTCACATTTGATTATAATACATAAGTGGCATTTCGTTCCATATCTTGTTACCATTTTGTAGGTAGCGACATAATTCCACTGCTGTAGTAATTTCGGGACTTCGGGTCAAACAACTGCGACAAGTAGTTTTGACAGTCCTCTTTCAGAATTAATTAGGTAATGGTAGGAATGGTAATCTAACATCACCGAAAAAATTCTTCAAGGGAACCGGAGCAGTTGACACACTTCCCAACCAAGCTCTCTCAATATTTGCTGAGTGACTAAAGATGTGTGCGGTCTGGTGTAATCATGATTAAAAACACACCCTCACAGATGATATTACATCACCATGATCTCTTTTGCAGTCTTGTCGTAGGTAATCCACTTTTCATCACCAGTGATCAATCTTGTCGTAAATAGTTCGGTTTCGAGTACCAATTCGTTAGGTTTTATTTCAGTTAACAAATATCAAGCTATTTTGTGTATACAGAAGTTTTCAAATAGGTCAAGAGTTTTTACTTTTAATTTTTCTGGTGGTTTTCAAAACCAGCCAGATATAAACAATACCACTAAAGACATTTTACTGTAACTTTTTACTTATAAAATAGGAATAAACATTTCACATTTGATTATAATATATATGTGCCATTTCGTTCGATAACTTGATACCATTTTGTAGGTATTGAGATAATTCCATTGCTGTAGTCATTTTGGGCCTTCGGGTCAAACAACTGTGACAAGTAGTTTTGACAGTCCTCTTTCAGAATTAATTAGGCAACGTCAGAAATGGTAATCTAACACCACCGAAAAAATTCTTTAAGAGAACCGGAGCAGTTGACACACTTCCCAACCAAGCTCTCTCAATATTTGAGGACTGGCTAAAGATGTGTGCGGTCTGGTGTAATCATGATTAAAACACACCCTCACAGATGATATTACATCACCATGATCACTTTTGCAAATCTTGTCGTAGGTAATCCACTTTTCATCACCAGTGATCAATCTTGTCGTAAATAGTTCGGTTTCGAGTACCAATTCGTTAGGTTTTATTTCAGTTAACAAATATCGGGCTATTTTGTATGCACAGACGTTTTCAAATAGGTCAAGAGTTTTTACTTTTTATTTTTCTGCTGGTTTTCAAAACCAGGCAGATATAAACAATATCACTAAAGACATTTTACTGCAGCTTTTTACTTATAAAATAGAATAAACATTTCATTTGATTATAATACATATGTGCCATTTCGTTCGATAACTTGTTACCACTTTGTAGGTAATGACATAATTCCATTGCTGTAGTCATTTTGGGACTTCGGGTCAAACAACTGCGACAAGTAGTTTTGACAGTCCTCTTTCAAATTAATTAGGTAATGGTAGAATGGTAATCTAACATCACCGAAAAAATTCTTTAAGAGAACCGGAGCAGTTGACACTTCCCAACCAAGCTCTCAATATTTGAGGACTGGCTAAAGATGTGCGGTCTGGTGTAATCATGATTAAAACACACCCTCACAGATGATATTACATCACCATGATCACTTTTGCAAATCTTGTCGTAGGTAATCACTTTTCATCACCAGTGATCAATCTTGTCGTAAATAGTTCGGTTTCGAGTACCAATTTGTTAGGTTTAATTTCAGTTAACAAATGTCGAGCTATTTTGTATGCACAGACGTTTTCAAATAGGTCAAGAGTTTTTACTTTTTATTTTGGGACTTCGGGTCAAACAACTGCGACAAGTAGTTTTGACAGTCCTCTTCAGAATTAATTAGGCAACGTCAGAAATGGTAATCTAACATCACCGAAAAAATTCTTTAAGAGAACCGGAGCAGTTGACACTTCCCAACCAAGCTCTCAATATTTGCTGAGTGACTAAAGATGTGTGCGGTCTGGTGTAATCATGATTAAAACACACCCTCACAGATGATATTACATCACCATGATCACTTTTGCAAATCTTGTCATGGGTAATCCACTTTTCATCACCAGTGATCAATCTTGTCGTAAATAGTTCGGTTTCAGTACCAATTCGTTGGGTTTTATTTCAGTTAACAAATATCAAGCTATTTTGTGTATACAGAAGTTTTCAAATAGGTCAAGAGTTTTTACTTTTAATTTTTCTGGTGGTTTTCAAAACCAGCCAGATATAAACAATATCACTAAAGACACTACTACAAATTTTGACTTATAAAATAGGAATAAACAATTTACATTTAATTATAATACATAAGTGGCATTTCGTTCCATATCTTGTTACCATTTTGTAGGTATTGAGATAATTCCATTGCTGTAGTCATTTTGGGACTTCGGGTCAAACAACTGCGACAAGTAGTTTTGATAGTCCTCTTTCAGAATTAATTAGGTAATGGTAGAATGGTAATCTAACACCACCGAAAAAATTCTTCAAGGAACCGGAGCAGTTGACACTTCCCAACCAAGCTCTCTCAATATTTGCTGAGTGACTAAAGATGTGTGCAGTCTGGTGTAATCATGATTAAAACACACCTCACAGATGATATTACATCACCATGATCACTTTTGCAAATCTTGTCATGGGTAATCCACTTTTCATCACCAGTGATCAATCTTGTCGTAAATAGTTCGGTTTCAGTACCAATTCGTTGGGTTTTATTTCAGTTAACAAATATCAAGCTATTTTGTGTATACAGAAGTTTTCAAATAGGTCAAGAGTTTTTACTTTTTATTTTGGGACTTCAGGTCAAACAACTGTGACAAGTAGTTTTGACAGTCCTCTTCAGAATTAATTAGGTAATGGTAGAATGGTAATCTAACACCACCGAAAAAATTCTTCAAGGAACCGGAGCAGTTGACACACTTCCAACCAAGCTCTCTCAATATTTGAGGACTGGCTAAAGATGTGCGGTCTGGTGTAATCATGATTAAAACACACCTCACAGATGATATTACATCACCATGATCACTTTTGCAAATCTTGTCGTAAATAGTTCGGTTTCGAGTACCAATTCGTTGGGTTTTATTTCAGTTAACAAATGTCGAGCTATTTTGTATGCACAGACGTTTTCAAATAGGTCAAGAGTTTTTACTTTTAATTTTTCTGGTGGTTTTCAAAACCAGCCAGATATAAACAATATCACTAAAGACATTTTACTGTAACTTTTTACTTATAAAATAGGAATAAACATTTCATTTGATTATAATACATATGTGCCATTTCGTTCGATAACTTGATACCATTTTGTAGGTATTGAGATAATTCCATTGCTGTAGTCATTTTGGGACTTCGGGTCAAACAACTGTGACAAGTAGTTTTGACAGTCCTCTTTCAAATTAATTAGGTAATGGTAGGAATGGTAATCTAACATCACCGAAAAAATTCTTCAAGGGAACCGGAGCAGTTGACACTTCCCAACCAAGCTCTCAATATTTGAGGACTGGCTAAAGATGTGCGGTCTGGTGTAATCATGATTAAAACACACCCTCACAGATGATATTACATCACCATGATCTCTTTTGCAGTCTTGTCGTAGGTAATCACTTTTCATCACCAGTGATCAATCTTGTCGTAAATAGTTCGGTTTCGAGTACCAATTCGTTGGGTTTTATTTCAGTTAACAAATATCAAGCTATTTTGTGTATACAGACGTTTTCAAATAGGTCAAGAGTTTTTACTTTTTATTTTGGGACTTCGGGTCAAACAACTGCGACAAGTAGTTTTGACAGTCCTCTTCAGAATTAATTAGGTAATGGTAGAATGGTAATCTAACACCACCGAAAAAATTCTTCATGAGAACCGGAGCAGTTGACACACTTCCCAACCAAGCTCTCTCAATATTTGAGGACTGGCTAAAGATGTGTGCGGTCTGGTGTAATCATGATTAAAACACACCCTCACAGATGATATTACATCACCATGATCACTTTTGCAAATCTTGTCGTAGGTAATCCACTTTTCATCACCAGTGATCAATCTTGTCGTAAATAGTTCGGTTTCGAGTACCAATTTGTTAGGTTTTATTTCAGTTAACAAATGTCGAGCTATTTTGTATGCACAGACGTTTTCAAATAGGTCAAGAGTTTTTACTTTTTATTTTTCTGCTGGTTTTCAAACCCAGCCAGATACGAAAAATACCACTAAAGACATTTTACTGCAACTTTTTACTAATAAAATAGGAATAAACATTTCACATTTGATTATAATACATATGTGCCATTTCGTTCGATAACTTGTTACCACTTTGTAGGTAGTGACATAATTCCATTGCTGTAGTCATTTTGGGACTTCGGGTCAAACAACTGCGACAAGTAGTTTTGACAGTCCTCTTTCAGAATTAATTAGGCAACGTTAGAAATGGTAATCTAACACCACCGAAAAAATTCTTCATGAGAACCGGAGCAGTTGACACACTTCCCAACCAAGCTCTCTCAATATTTGAGGACTGGCTAAAGATGTGTGCGGTCTGGTGTAATCATGATTAAAACACACCCTCACAGATGATATTACATCACCATGATCTCTTTTGCAGTCTTGTCGTAGGTAATCACTTTTCATCACCAGTGATCAATCTTGTCGTAAATAGTTCGGTTTCGAGTACCAATTGTTAGGTTTTATTTCAGTTAACAAATGTCGAGCTATTTTGTATGCACAGACGTTTTCAAATAGGTCAAGAGTTTTTACTTTTTATTTTTCTGTTGGTTTTCAAAACCAGCCAGATATAAACAATATCACTAAAGACATTTTACTGTAACTTTTTACTTATAAAATAGGAATAAACAATTTACATTTAATTATAATACATAAGTGGCATTTCGTTCCATATCTTGTTACCATTTTGTAGGTATTGAGATAATTCCATTGCTGTAGTCATTTTGGGACTTCGGGTCAAACAACTGCGACAAGTAGTTTTGACAGTCCTCTTTCAGAATTAATTAGGCAACGTTAGAAATGGTAATCTAACACCACCGAAAAAATTCTTCATGAGAACCGGAGCAGTTGACACACTTCCCAACCAAGCTCTCTCAATATTTGAGGACTGGCTAAAGATGTGTGCGGTCTGGTGTAATCATGATTAAAACACACCCTCACAGATGATATTACATCACCATGATCACTTTTGCAAATCTTGTCGTAGGTAATCCACTTTTCATCACCAGTGATCAATCTTGTCGTAAATAGTTCGGTTTCGAGTACCAATTTGTTAGGTTTTATTTCAGTTAACAAATGTCGAGCTATTTTGTATGCACAGACGTTTTCAAATAGGTCAAGAGTTTTTACTTTTTATTTTGGGACTTCAGGTCAAACAACTGCGACAAGTAGTTTTGATAGTCCTCTTTCAGAATTAATTAGGTAATGGTAGAATGGTAATCTAACACCACCGAAAAAATTCTTCAAGGGAACCGGAGCAGTTGACACTTCCCAACCAAGCTCTCTCAATATTTGAGGACTGGCTAAAGATGTGCGGTCTGGTGTAATCATGATTAAAACACACCCTCACAGATGATATTACATCACCATGATCACTTTTGCAAATCTTGTCGTAAATAGTTCGGTTTCAGTACCAATTCGTTAGGTTTTATTTCAGTTAACAAATATCGAGCTATTTTGTGTATACAGAAGTTTTCAAATAGGTCAAGAGTTTTTACTTTTTATTTTGGGACTTCGGGTCAAACAACTGCGACAAGTAGTTTTGACAGTCCTCTTTCAGAATTAATTAGGCAACGTTAGAAATGGTAATCTAACACCACCGAAAAAATTCTTCAAGAGAACCGTAGCAGTTGACACACTTCCCAACCAAGCTCTCTCAATATTTGAGGACTGGCTAAAGATGTGTGCGGTCTGGTGTAATCATGATTAAAACACACCCTCACAGATGATATTACATCACCATGATCACTTTTGCAAATCTTGTCGTAGGTAATCACTTTTCATCACCAGTGATCAATCTTGTCGTAAATAGTTCGGTTTCAGTACCAATTCGTTGGGTTTTATTTCAGTTAACAAATGTCGAGCTATTTTGTATGCACAGACGTTTTCAAATAGGTCAAGAGTTTTTACTTTTTATTTTGGGACTTCGGGTCAAACAACTGCGACAAGTAGTTTTGACAGTCCTCTTTCAGAATTAATTAGGTAATGGTAGGAATGGTAATCTAACATCACCGAAAAAATTCTTCAAGAGAACCGTAACAGTTGACACACTTCCCAACCAAGATCTCTCAATATTTGCTGAGTGGCTAAAGATGTGTGCGGTCTGGTGTAATCATGATTAAAAACACACCCTCACAGATGATATTACATCACCATGATCTCTTTTGCAGTCTTGTCGTAGGTAATCCACTTTTCATCACCAGTGATCAATCTTGTCGTAAATAGTTCGGTTTCGAGTACCAATTCGTTAGGTTTAATTTCAGTTAACAAATATCGAGCTATTTTGTGTATACAGACGTTTTCAAATAGGTCAAGAGTTTTTACTTTTTATTTTTCTGTTGGTTTTCAAAACCAGGCAGATATAAACAATATCACTAAAGACATTTTACTGCAGCTTTTTACTTATAAAATAGGAATAAACAATTTACATTTAATTATAATACATAAGTGGCATTTCGTTCGGTCAAACAACTGCGACAAGTAGTTTTGACAGTCCTCTTTCAGAATTAATTAGGTAATGGTAGGAATGGTAATCTAACATCACCGAAAAAATTCTTCAAGGGAACCGGAGCAGTTGACACACTTCCCAACCAAGCTCTCTCAATATTTGCTGAGTGACTAAAGATGTGTGCGGTCTGGTGTAATCATGATTAAAAACACACCCTCACAGATGATATTACATCACCATGATCTCTTTTGCAGTCTTGTCGTAGGTAATCCACTTTTCATCACCAGTGATCAATCTTGTCGTAAATAGTTCGGTTTCGAGTACCAATTCGTTAGGTTTTATTTCAGTTAACAAATGTCGAGCTATTTTGTATGCACAGACGTTTTCAAATAGGTCAAGAGTTTTTACTTTTTATTTTTCTGCTGGTTTTCAAAACCAGCCAGATATAAACAATACCACTAAAGACATTTTACTGTAACTTTTACTTATAAAATAGGAATAAACATTTCACATTTAATTATAATACATAAGTGGCATTTCGTTCGGTCAAACAACTGCGACAAGTAGTTTTGACAGTCCTCTTTCAGAATTAATTAGGTAATGGTAGGAATGGTAATCTAACATCACCGAAAAAATTCTTCAAGGGAACCGGAGCAGTTGACACACTTCCCAACCAAGCTCTCTCAATATTTGCTGAGTGACTAAAGATGTGTGCGGTCTGGTGTAATCATGATTAAAAACACACCCTCACAGATGATATTACATCACCATGATCTCTTTTGCAGTCTTGTCGTAGGTAATCCACTTTTCATCACCAGTGATCAATCTTGTCGTAAATAGTTCGGTTTCGAGTACCAATTCGTTAGGTTTTATTTCAGTTAACAAATGTCGAGCTATTTTGTATGCACAGACGTTTTCAAATAGGTCAAGAGTTTTTACTTTTTATTTTGGGACTTCGGGTCAAACAACTGCGACAAGTAGTTTTGACAGTCCTCTTTCAGAATTAATTAGGTAATGGTAGGAATGGTAATCTAACATCACCGAAAAAATTCTTCAAGAGAACCGTAACAGTTGACACACTTCCCAACCAAGATCTCTCAATATTTGCTGAGTGGCTAAAGATGTGTGCGGTCTGGTGTAATCATGATTAAAAACACACCCTCACAGATGATATTACATCACCATGATCTCTTTTGCAGTCTTGTCGTAGGTAATCCACTTTTCATCACCAGTGATCAATCTTGTCGTAAATAGTTCGGTTTCGAGTACCAATTCGTTAGGTTTTATTTCAGTTAACAAATGTCGAGCTATTTTGTATGCACAGACGTTTTCAAATAGGTCAAGAGTTTTTACTTTTTATTTTGGGACTTCGGGTCAAACAACTGTGACAAGTAGTTTTGATAGTCCTCTTTCAGAATTAATTAGGCAACGTCAGAAATGGTAATCTAACACCACCGAAAAAATTCTTCAAGGAACCGGAGCAGTTGACACTTCCCAACCAAGATCTCTCAATATTTGCTGAGTGGCTAAAGATGTGCGGTCTGGTGTAATCATGATTAAAACACACCTCACAGATGATATTACATCACCATGATCTCTTTTGCAGTCTTGTCATGGGTAATCCACTTTTCATCACCAGTGATCAATCTTGTCGTAAATAGTTCGGTTTCGAGTACCAATTCGTTAGGTTTTATTTCAGTTAACAAATATCGAGCTATTTTGTATGCACAGACGTTTTCAAATAGGTCAAGAGTTTTTACTTTTTATTTTGGGACTTCAGGTCAAACAACTGTGACAAGTAGTTTTGACAGTCCTCTTCAGAATTAATTAGGGAAGGTCAGAAATGGTAATCTAACACCACCGAAAAAATTCTTCAAGGAACCGGAGCAGTTGACACTTCCCAACCAAGCTCTCAATATTTGCTGAGTGGCTAAAGATGTGCGGTCTGGTGTAATCATGATTAAAACACACCTCACAGATGATATTACATCACCATGATCTCTTTTGCAGTCTTGTCGTAGGTAATCCACTTTTCATCACCAGTGATCAATCTTGTCGTAAATAGTTCGGTTTCGAGTACCAATTCGTTAGGTTTTATTTCAGTTAACAAATATCAAGCTATTTTGTATGCACAGACGTTTTCAAATAGGTCAAGAGTTTTTACTTTTAATTTTTCTGGTGGTTTTCAAAACCAGCCAGATATAAACAATACCACTAAAGACATTTTACTGTAACTTTTTACTTATAAAATAGGAATAAACATTTCACATTTGATTATAATATATATGTGCCATTTCGTTCGATAACTTGATACCATTTTGTAGGTATTGAGATAATTCCATTGCTGTAGTCATTTTGGGACTTCGGGTCAAACAACTGTGACAAGTAGTTTTGACAGTCCTCTTTCAAATTAATTAGGTAATGGTAGGAATGGTAATCTAACACCACCGAAAAAATTCTTTAAGAGAACCGGAGCAGTTGACACTTCCCAACCAAGCTCTCAATATTTGAGGACTGGCTAAAGATGTGCGGTCTGGTGTAATCATGATTAAAACACACCCTCACAGATGATATTACATCACCATGATCTCTTTTGCAGTCTTGTCGTAGGTAATCACTTTTCATCACCAGTGATCAATCTTGTCGTAGGTAATCCACTTTTCATCACCAGTGATCAATCTTGTCGTAAATAGTTCGGTTTCGAGTACCAATTCGTTAGGTTTTATTTCAGTTAACAAATGTCGAGCTATTTTGTATGCACAGACGTTTTCAAATAGGTCAAGAGTTTTTACTTTTTATTTTGGGACTTCGGGTCAAACAACTGCGACAAGTAGTTTTGACAGTCCTCTTTTAGAATTAATTAGGTAATGGTAGGAATGGTAATCTAACATCACCGAAAAAATTCTTCAAGGGAACCGGAGCAGTTGACACACTTCCCAACCAAGCTCTCTCAATATTTGCTGAGTGGCTAAAGATGTGCGGTCTGGTGTAATCATGATTAAAACACACCTCACAGATGATATTACATCACCATGATCTCTTTTGCAGTCTTGTCATGGGTAATCCACTTTTCATCACCAGTGATCAATCTTGTCGTAAATAGTTCGGTTTCAAGTACCAATTTGTTAGGTTTAATTTCAGTTAACAAATATCGAGCTATTTTGTGTATACAGACGTTTTCAAATAGGTCAAGAGTTTTTACTTTTTATTTTTCTGTTGGTTTTCAAAACCAGGCAGATATAAACAATATCACTAAAGACATTTTACTGCAGCTTTTTACTTATAAAATAGGAATAAACATTTCACATTTGATTATAATATATATGTACCATTTCGTTTGATAACTTGATACCATTTTGTAGGTATTGAGATAATTCCATTGCTGTAGTCATTTTGGGACTTCGGGTCAAACAACTGTGACAAGTAGTTTTGACAGTCCTCTTTCAGAATTAATTAGGCAACGTCAGAAATGGTAATCTAACACCACCGAAAAAATTCTTTAAGAGAACCGGAGCAGTTGACACACTTCCCAACCAAGCTCTCTCAATATTTGAGGACTGGCTAAAGATGTGTGCGGTCTGGTGTAATCATGATTAAAACACACCCTCACAGATGATATTACATCACCATGATCACTTTTGCAAATCTTGTCGTAGGTAATCCACTTTTCATCACCAGTGATCAATCTTGTCGTAAATAGTTCGGTTTCGAGTACCAATTTGTTAGGTTTAATTTCAGTTAACAAATATCGAGCTATTTTGTGTATACAGACGTTTTCAAATAGGTCAAGAGTTTTTACTTTTTATTTTGGGACTTCAGGTCAAACAACTGTGACAAGTAGTTTTGACAGTCCTCTTTCAGAATTAATTAGGTAATGGTAGGAATGGTAATCTAACACCACCGAAAAAATTCTTTAAGAGAACCGGAGCAGTTGACACTTCCCAACCAAGATCTCTCAATATTTGAGGACTGGCTAAAGATGTGCGGTCTGGTGTAATCATGATTAAAACACACCTCACAGATGATATTACATCACCATGATCACTTTTGCAAATCTTGTCGTAGGTAATCCACTTTTCATCACCAGTGATCAATCTTGTCGTAAATAGTTCGGTTTCGAGTACCAATTGTTAGGTTTTATTTCAGTTAACAAATGTCGAGCTATTTTGTATGCACAGACGTTTTCAAATAGGTCAAGAGTTTTTACTTTTTATTTTGGGACTTCAGGTCAAACAACTGTGACAAGTAGTTTTGACAGTCCTCTTCAGAATTAATTAGGGAAGGTCAGAAATGGTAATCTAACATCACCGAAAAAATTCTTCAAGAGAACCGTAACAGTTGACACACTTCCCAACCAAGATCTCTCAATATTTGCTGAGTGGCTAAAGATGTGTGCGGTCTGGTGTAATCATGATTAAAAACACACCCTCACAGATGATATTACATCACCATGATCTCTTTTGCAGTCTTGTCGTAGGTAATCCACTTTTCATCACCAGTGATCAATCTTGTCGTAAATAGTTCGGTTTCGAGTACCAATTCGTTAGGTTTTATTTCAGTTAACAAATGTCGAGCTATTTTGTATGCACAGACGTTTTCAAATAGGTCAAGAGTTTTTACTTTTTATTTTGGGACTTCGGGTCAAACAACTGCGACAAGTAGTTTTGACAGTCCTCTTTTAGAATTAATTAGGCAACGTCAGAAATGGTAATCTAACATCACCGAAAAAATTCTTCAAGGGAACCGGAGCAGTTGACACTTCCCAACCAAGCTCTCTCAATATTTGCTGAGTGGCTAAAGATGTGCGGTCTGGTGTAATCATGATTAAAACACACCTCACAGATGATATTACATCACCATGATCTCTTTTGCAGTCTTGTCATGGGTAATCCACTTTTCATCACCAGTGATCAATCTTGTCGTAGGTAATCCACTTTTCATCACCAGTGATCAATCTTGTCGTAGGTAATCACTTTTCATCACCAGTGATCAATCTTGTCGTAGGTAATCACTTTTCATCACCAGTGATCAATCTTGTCGTAGGTAATCCACTTTTCATCACCAGTGATCAATCTTGTCGTAAATAGTTCGGTTTCGAGTACCAATTCGTTAGGTTTTATTTCAGTTAACAAATATCAAGCTATTTTGTGTATACAGAAGTTTTCAAATAGGTCAAGAGTTTTTACTTTTTATTTTGGGACTTCGGGTCAAACAACTGTGACAAGTAGTTTTGACAGTCCTCTTCAGAATTAATTAGGCAACGTCAGAAATGGTAATCTAACACCACCGAAAAAATTCTTTAAGAGAACCGGAGCAGTTGACACACTTCCCAACCAAGCTCTCAATATTTGAGGACTGGCTAAAGATGTGCGGTCTGGTGTAATCATGATTAAAACACACCCTCACAGATGATATTACATCACCATGATCTCTTTTGCAGTCTTGTCATGGGTAATCCACTTTTCATCACCAGTGATCAATCTTGTCGTAAATAGTTCGGTTTCAGTACCAATTTGTTAGGTTTAATTTCAGTTAACAAATATCGAGCTATTTTGTGTATACAGAAGTTTTCAAATAGGTCAAGAGTTTTTACTTTTTATTTTGGGACTTCGGGTCAAACAACTGTGACAAGTAGTTTTGATAGTCCTCTTTCAGAATTAATTAGGCAACGTCAGAAATGGTAATCTAACACCACCGAAAAAATTCTTCAAGGGAACCGGAGCAGTTGACACACTTCCCAACCAAGCTCTCTCAATATTTGCTGAGTGACTAAAGATGTGTGCGGTCTGGTGTAATCATGATTAAAAACACACCCTCACAGATGATATTACATCACCATGATCTCTTTTGCAGTCTTGTCGTAGGTAATCCACTTTTCATCACCAGTGATCAATCTTGTCGTAGGTAATCCACTTTTCATCACCAGTGATCAATCTTGTCGTAAATAGTTCGGTTTCAGTACCAATTCGTTAGGTTTTATTTCAGTTAACAAATGTCGAGCTATTTTGTGTATACAGAAGTTTTCAAATAGGTCAAGAGTTTTACTTTTTATTTTTCTGTTGGTTTTCAAAACCAGCCAGATATAAACAATACCACTAAAGACATTTTACTGTAACTTTTACTTATAAAATAGGAATAAACATTTCACATTTGATTATAATATATATGTACCATTTCGTTTGATAACTTGATACCATTTTGTAGGTATTGAGATAATTCCATTGCTGTAGTCATTTTGGGACTTCGGGTCAAACAACTGCGACAAGTAGTTTTGACAGTCCTCTTTCAGAATTAATTAGGGAAGGTCAGAAATGGTAATCTAACATCACCGAAAAAATTCTTCAAGAGAACCGTAACAGTTGACACACTTCCCAACCAAGATCTCTCAATATTTGCTGAGTGGCTAAAGATGTGTGCGGTCTGGTGTAATCATGATTAAAAACACACCCTCACAGATGATATTACATCACCATGATCTCTTTTGCAGTCTTGTCGTAGGTAATCCACTTTTCATCACCAGTGATCAATCTTGTCGTAAATAGTTCGGTTTCGAGTACCAATTCGTTAGGTTTAATTTCAGTTAACAAATGTCGAGCTATTTTGTGTATACAGAAGTTTTCAAATAGGTCAAGAGTTTTACTTTTTATTTTTCTGGTGGTTTTCAAAACCAGCCAGATATAAACAATACCACTAAAGACATTTTACTGTAACTTTTTACTTATAAAATAGGAATAAACATTTCACATTTGATTATAATATATATGTACCATTTCGTTTGATAACTTGATACCATTTTGTAGGTATTGAGATAATTCCATTGCTGTAGTCATTTTGGGACTTCGGGTCAAACAACTGTGACAAGTAGTTTTGACAGTCCTCTTTCAGAATTAATTAGGCAACGTCAGAAATGGTAATCTAACATCACCGAAAAAATTCTTAAAGAGAACCGTAACAGTTGACACACTTCCCAACCAAGATCTCTCAATATTTGCTGAGTGGCTAAAGATGTGTGCGGTCTGGTGTAATCATGATTAAAACACACCCTCACAGATGATATTACATCACCATGATCACTTTTGCAAATCTTGTCGTAGGTAATCCACTTTTCATCACCAGTGATCAATCTTGTCGTAAATAGTTCGGTTTCAAGTACCAATTTGTTAGGTTTAATTTCAGTTAACAAATATCGAGCTATTTTGTGTATACAGACGTTTTCAAATAGGTCAAGAGTTTTACTTTTTATTTTGGGACTTCGGGTCAAACAACTGTGACAAGTAGTTTTGACAGTCCTCTTTCAGAATTAATTAGGTAATGGTAGGAATGGTAATCTAACACCACCGAAAAAATTCTTCAAGAGAACCGTAACAGTTGACACACTTCCCAACCAAGCTCTCTCAATATTTGAGGACTGGCTAAAGATGTGCGGTCTGGTGTAATCATGATTAAAACACACCTCACAGATGATATTACATCACCATGATCTCTTTTGCAGTCTTGTCGTAGGTAATCCACTTTTCATCACCAGTGATCAATCTTGTCGTAAATAGTTAGGTTTCGAGTACCAATTTGTTAGGTTTAATTTCAGTTAACAAATATCGAGCTATTTTGTGTATACAGACGTTTTCAAATAGGTCAAGAGTTTTTACTTTTTATTTTTCTGTTGGTTTTCAAAACCAGGCAGATATAAACAATATCACTAAAGACATTTTACTGCAGCTTTTTACTTATAAAATAGGAATAAACAATTTACATTTAATTATAATACATAAGTGGCATTTCGTTCGGTCAAACAACTGCGACAAGTAGTTTTGACAGTCCTCTTTCAGAATTAATTAGGGAAGGTCAGAAATGGTAATCTAACATCACCGAAAAAATTCTTCAAGAGAACCGTAACAGTTGACACACTTCCCAACCAAGATCTCTCAATATTTGCTGAGTGGCTAAAGATGTGTGCTTTTTTTTATATATGAAGGGGGCAAACAAGCATGCGGCTCGGGAGTAGCTACAGACGCGCTGCCGGAAAAAGAATTCGATACCCTATGCGGCAACTTGTATCGATAAGTGTTTTCTTAACGTATGTACGATTTGTATCGTGGGCATGGACAATACGGCGCGACAGGCTCGCCATCTGTCAAGTTGTCGTTGAAAAGTAGGTCGAAAGGTCTGCAACATAGACCTCCGAACATCTACCAGCATTGTGTGCACGGTCTTGAGTTCTTATATATTATATATAAATATTACAGAAACATATCAACCTAGATTCACCGTTTCTTAGATTTGATAAATTTCACAAATTGTTCGAAAACAGTAACAATCACAGATATTCACGTACTCTTGAAATGTTAATTTATATCTAAGCATATTTTGGAACATAATTTTAAATTCAGAAGAGTATACCTAGAAGGAGAATTAGTAAAATTGTTTCTTTCCATCATATATTTACATAGGTACCTGTCATGGCGCTGACCAATGACCTCAATAATAAGATTAACGGAACTCTTTATTACCTAACATTCATAGAACATATTTTAACAAACCAAACTATACCCATAAATTATTATATTGATTTTATATATTATATTACATATCGTATTTATGGGAAGATATTATTATGAATATTAAAATGAAACGAGGCGAGGTACCTATGAGTGGAAATACAAATAAAGATCGATAACTAGGGACATGAAACCAGGCTCAGTGGTTGCGATGCTAACGTAGATATCCGGTACCTATTTTATACCTATATAAATATATGATAGCTGCTATGGATATGCGCGTAATACTAAAGATGTAGGTATGGAGTAAAGAAATATGGTGCAGTCGTTATGTAGATAGCCATACATACCTACATATAAACCTACTGGCCTACGTTTAAGTATAAATATACCCGGGTAGATGCCTACTCGATATCACAACTAGGGTAATTGTGTATTTTGGTCGACAACGACTAATTCTCGCTAACTTATCGGGTCATTTTTAAATGTTTCAATGCTACCTATAATAATAGGTAGCATTGAAACATTCGTAAAAAATTAAGTGCTCCATGAACTGGATCTTGAAGTTCTTAGAAAAAAATCAGAAATTTATTAAAAGTATCTAATATCCCGTGATTTTGAAAACAAATAAAAAAAATCAGTAGTGTACAACGAAGAACATTTTTTTTACTGTAACGTTCTGCAACTAGCACGGCAAGTTTTTAAATATACTGTCGTAAGGTTTTTTATTTGGATTATATCTCATTTACTACCATACCAGACCATACGTTTATGTTGTGTTTACGTTTAATTCAGATAAAAAGAATACTAATAATCTGACTAGGAAACTATTTATTTTTAGAAATATATTATAACTTTAAAAACATTCTTGTTTCCTAGACTTGACAACTTGCCTAAATGATCGAGAACAGGCACATGGACCCTACCTATCCGCTTTTGGTGTCAAGTTGGTCAGATTAAGAAAAATCTTCGATTTAACTTACATGTTGTCATCTTGTTTACAGTCTGAGGATATCAGAGTTATAGAAAAATCCTAATTTTCTGCAAGGTGACTTGGGTGCCTACCATGAAAATTTTAATATATCAATATTTATGTAAATAATAATTCTTTAACCTACGCTTAATTTTTTCTTATCTCTGATAAAATCAAAGTAAAATAGAGTAATTTGTAAAATTTTTCTATCGAATTGGTATTAGTTTAATTCATGACCTAAAATCTTTTTTTGAATAGTAATTGTTAAATACTTTACCAAACTTATACTACCCGTATTAGAGCTATTATATTTTGAAGTTCACTGTGATCGGTATCTTTATTCTTGCAATAATTCAAATTACGAAATGAAAAGTACATACTGCCTAGTAAAGTAGGTCAACATGATGTTAATTTTTTTATATAACTTTTAGATTCTGGTCAAAAGTTTGCTTCAATTAAACTTTCCTCTTTTTTAGCATTTGATATAAATACTTATGTGCTAGTTCCATTTTGTCTTAAAATAATTATGGAAAATATTGTATTTTTTGTACTTAGTTAATATTTTCGTTTTAGCCCAATTTTGACTATCGACTTGAGTAGAGTACGCCACTGTAAAGTCACGTGACTGACTCAACGCCGCCATATTGCGTTTGTGCGGAGGCGAGGGATCATGTCGCACTGTCCCTAATTTTTTTAATATTTATAATATTATAATAAAAGTTAGTACTTTAGTTTGCTTGTGAAGTTTTATGTAAAATTTTGCTGTGTATTGATCAAACATTTAGATCACTGTAATAGATGTGTTGAAAGTTCAGATGAAGAAATTCGTTGTGGGATAAACGCGCTACCATTGAAATCACCAACTAGTGAACGTCGAACGAGTACCAGAGGAGGCTCAGCGACAGCGCACCGCAGACAAGACTGGGTGTTGTATCTGAGACTTATTTTAATACATTAATTTTTCAAAAAAGGATATTATTACAGAAAAAAGCAATTAATTGAATGAGATATGTACCGGCGTTGATTGTTTACTTTCGTAAAATCTAAAATAACCTTTGATTATATATTAACTTGGCAGTGTTAGTGGTAAATATTTATCGTACACGATTTTTCAATTATTCTAATAAATAGTTTTAAAAAGTTCCTTTAATATTACGAATCGGGAACAAAGTTTATAATGTGTTTGTATTATTGTTTTGGTATTTTATCTAGTGGAATAGATTGAACGTTAAATTTGTGACAGTCTTTCCGAGGTTCGAACTAATTTTGGTGATACGACCTTTGCAGCCGTAGCTAGACGTGTACACGTAGCTCTACGAAGTTGTACCATGGAACCGCCATTTTGATTGCTTGCGCCTTGTCCAGGGGGAGGGGCGGCGGAAGGGGGCGGCGGTGTTCACTATAAAAAAATGTGACGCTAAGTCACTTTAAATCACAATACTTAAAAAGCCCACAGCATTAATAACATAACCTAATTGGGTGATTGTTGTTTTGACAGGTGTCACATGGAATGTAGTTTGAGGTCAAGATGAATGGGGGAGTGAATGGCACTATGGAGGAACCTATGGAGCTGTCCCTCCCTGCTTCCCCTAAAGCCAAGAAACTTGCCACTGATGAACATGGCCAAGATAGTCTCTGCGAAAATATCAAACCCACTGAAGTTAATAATCATATAGAGAGTGATAGCAAAGATGACATCATTAATGATGACACAAACTGCCAGGCGAATGATGAGAGCGACACTGGCAATAAAGTGTGCGATGAAATACCAAATATCCAACCAATGGAGTCACCCCGGGATCATAGCAATGAGACCCCCACAGAAAACCATTGTAGTAATAGTAATGAGTCGAGTACAGGGTCATTAGATAGCTCACAGACAAAATTGGAAAAACCAGAAAATTTGGAGACTGTGTTTGTTAAAACTAAGGATGTTTCACAGTTAAGTGGGAATACCAATGAGGGGGTAAGTTTGAAACATTTGCTACTCCTATACTTTGTTGCTGTAACAGCAGATAACTTTTGCATTTGTATATATTCATTCTAATTACATTTAGAAAAATTCTTAAACATTGGTAAAAGGTATCTATTTGGGTTAGTAGATACAAAATTAAATTCATCTGTTCAATATGCAAGCCACAAGCGGCAACTTCTAGTTCCATTGAAAGTATTATATTGAGAGATACTGGAGTAAATAAACAACTTGTTGCTGAGGTGCTATCTAATTTCTCTGAAATATTCACAGCTTAGTTTAAACATTACATTATTTATAATCTTCAATAATATTTAAAGATGCATTCTTTGGAGTTCCTCAGAGTATTTGTATTACTTTTCTAAAAGTGTTGCAAATTTCATTTTATAAATAAGCTGGTAAAAAGTTATTTTGAACATTCAAGGTTACTTTAAAAAAATGTTACTTTTCACAAAAGAGACCTCATTCTCTGTGACCTAAAATCTGATCTAAGCTATGACCATATTTAGGGAGTGTCAAAGATGAAAATAGGTTTCCTTTATTAAAATTTACTTTAGTTGACAAAGCACACAGTTATGTGGCCAATCAATATAATATGAAAATAATAAACAGCATTATGGTTATTGATATAATTTTTCTTGCATACATGTGTAATTTATTTCTTACACTAAACACAGTTAAACTATAAATGGAAAATACATAAACTATAAATTGATTTTGGTTATAAACAATAATTTATTTATTCTCTATAAATTGTATTATACAATTAATAATTGGAATTGTATATCAAAGTTTTAAATTTATTTAGATTTAATTTATTGTATTGTCTTTTGCTATTAGGTATGATAAGTTTATCTTGTTATCTAGATGCAAGTGCAAAATAAATATTTACTTTCAGGAGTCCGACAATGGACTGCATTCAGAGGAAGAGTCAATGGATGAGGAAGGTTCTGAAATATTAGTGGGGCCAAGAATGGAAGATGCAGTTAGTATACACTCTGATGCTGATGAAGGCCACGATAATGATGATAATTCCAAGGAAAGTCAGACTAGGAATAAAGTTAGTGACATAGTTTTAATAGAAAATAAGCATGAGCAAAAAAAGCAGAATGGTAACACCAAAAGTTCACCGAGCCCTGAAGTGCATGAAATAGTAAGTGATAATGATGAATGTGTACTAGATAATAAGCCTAAAGCTCCTGTCACCGAGAATAAGATGCAATTGCGTCGTAGTAGCAGAGCTATAAAACGTAAAAGATATGATGATGACATGGAGAATGGTGATGGTGGTTCTGATATTGAGGTGGTCCCTGCCGAAGATCCATTGAGACGTAAATCTAGGCCAATTGTCATTAACGACACTAAAACTTTGGTTCAGATGGCGGCAAAACAAATGAGGGCAAGTCAAGCCGGGTATCATAAGAAGGAACCTACAGTAGTTATTATTGACACAAATTCTGTTGGACCAAGCAAACCAATTCCCATAAAAAATTCCATAAGTGCAAACTCTGCCTTAAATGCGCATAGTCTATATCAGAGTATTGTGGCACGGGGTACGTCTGTTACCCCTGTTAGCAGCAAAATTAACTCAACACAAAGTTCATCATCAAGCAATGCACAACCCATAATACTGCCTTCACTCACAGACGATATGTTTGTTGTTGAAGCGCCTTCCTTCATAGTTCCATATGTGTATGAAAAACCATCTGTCAAACCTTTTAGAGAATTTGTTGATTTCCTTGCTATTGAACTTGAAGAAGAAAAAGCCAAAGAAGAAAAAGATCTTAAGGAGAAGGAAAAAGAAGATACTAAAGTAGATAAAGAGAAGCCAGAGAAAGATGAGGAAAAGGAAGACTTAGAAGATGAAGGAGACAAGGCAAGTAATAAAGAGTTACCAGATGAGGATAAAGAAGAGGACGAAAAGAAAAAGAAAAAAGCAGAGAAAAGAGGTAAGCTATTCATTTTAATATCAATTAAAATATTTATTTTCTATTCTCATTCTTTTTACACAATTATATAACGAACTGCATTATGTCAGTTTTACATTGAGTTATAATCATTTGTATATGAAATATGTGTTGCCATAAAAAAATTGGTGAAAGTAGAAACAAGTCACAGCAAATAACACAACACTGAAAATCTATAATATCCCAGCTGAGACCAGCATGAGTGAGAAAACTCCAAGGCTCATAATAAAATTAAATATTTTATTTGACAAGGGGGAAGTGTTTTGTGAATGTCTTATTTCCAGTGGGAAAGCCGATCATACGAAAAATAAATCTTTAATCTCTGCCTACCCCTAGGGATGTTAGTGCTTATATGTGATACATTAAAAATATCGGATACACAATATCAATTTTAGATTTTTATCAGTTATAATTAACTGTGATAGCTGTGTTTTGCCACCAAATCAAGTAACCTGAGTTTTATCCACTTGTTGGTAATGTTAAGAGGTTAATAATGTACTGGTAGGATAATCGAGTCTTCAAAGCTGGAGAAAGAATCAGAAAGAACCTTCAGAAGGCAACACACAGCACAGATTCTTAAAGACCTCTGATTACCCCAGTATAGGGTATACAGATGTGAGAGTTTTAATATACAATATTGCATATGACACTGATTGTCAAAATTCAGCACTTTTAAAACTTCACAATTTTTTTTATATTTATTTTAACAACAATATAATAGATATCAGAAGAGGCAATTTTGTTATGAAACTAACAGTCATGATAACACTCAATGTTTGCCTTTTCGTAAACAAAAAAACCTTCTAATGTAATTTAAAACTTACCTTATTATAAATTATGTGTACATTAAAATCTAAATTTTAATATTTTATTTAATGGAGTTCAACTATTTTATTTCCGTAGTTAGATTCTTAAAAGATTTTATACTCAGTTGAATGGATGGGAATAGAAAGTATTACTAGTTCAACGATTGCACTAATTTGTTGAACTGATAGGAATGAAGGCATCGTTCATTGTTCACAGCTGAACGACGAAGGAAACGTAGAAATGACGACGACGACGCCTCGTGGGACGGCGAGAGTTCGTCGGAGTCCGATGACGAAGCGGGTAGTGACGACGAAGTGAAAACTATAGTTATCAAAGACAAAGAAGATTCTATTGAGGAAATAAAAGATGTTACCGGATTGACCGTAGAGAAAGTTGTCTCTGGCAAATCCGACAATTACTTCGACTGTTCACTAGGCAAATTCTTTATGAACATTGGTTTAAATTTTGTCCAAGAGTTTGTACAAAATGATTTGCTCAAGCAACAGAACAGAAAGCTGTACAGAGAAAAGAAATCCGGTCATAATACAAAAGCTACGGAAACCTCCATTGCATCGTTAAGGAGTAACTTAGAGTTTAGCAAAGAGAACAATGCACCATACAGATTTAAACAAAACAAATGTGAATTTTGTAGTTTCAAGTCGGAGTCGATGCTGGTTATGGCTCACCATTTAGAGACACCGCATATGAAAAATAACGTGTATAAATGTAACTATTGTGCATTCGATATTCGCAGCCCTCATGATATTCTGTACCACATGGAGGCGGAGCACGGTGTCAGGGGCAAGCTGGAGAGGGCGCCCGCGTATCACCAGTGCGCCAATTGTCCGTTTGAGGATAACGGCAAGGGCAAACTGGCTCGCCATCTGATACCCTGCGCGAAGAAATTCAAACCAGAAATGAACCTGGCGCCGCCCATCGAGTGGGAGCCGCCAGCGAAAATACCAAAGGTAATATTTCTTACATGAATAATATGTATGTATTATAATGATTGTTTATATATATTAAACGCCAATAGCCTAATGGGTTAGGGTGCGGACTGCGAAACATGACGTCGCAGCTTCGAGCCCACCATTCGACTATTGTCGTGAACCACTCCAAATACAAGCTCTAATGCTCTAAGTTGGAGGGTTAACAGGAATATTAGTAATGTTAGTTAAATAGCATTCTTTTAAAAAAAAATATCCATACCAGGACATACATCGAGAAAGACAAGATTCATTGATTTTCGATGTGAGCGAGAAGGAGACGGAGTCCGTCGTTGCAGTTATCATTGTAAACTGAAGTTAAAACTTTAACATTATTACCACACATAAGAATGGTAACCCCAGTAGGTGAAATAGTAATGTTCAGAATTGCTAATATATATATGCTATGGCTATTAAAACTGTGAAATGTTTTTATCTTTATAACGTGTGTATGAAATGTAAATGCACGTATAGACAAATAACGCTAAAGTTGTTTACAATAGATAACGCGATCGCGCAACAGCATGATGGGCACGTATCAGAGCGCGTTCCACCGCGGGCAGATGGCTAACAGCCTGGGCCGGCCTCCCATGGCGGCCACGGTCACCGGGGCCGGCGCCGGAGCCGCCGCCTTCCGGGCCCGCGGCCGGTCGCCGCTGGCGGTGCCCGCGCGGGCCGCGGCGCACGGCGCCCCCGTACTCCGCGGCGGCGTTATGATACGGCACAATGCGCCCTCGCCCGTGCTCATGCCCGCTAACTTCCCAGCTGCGGTGAGTACTACCCATTTGTTATTCACACAGACAAACAATCGCAACGGGGATGTGCGAACGTGGAACGAGCGTACGCCTGAGCCTTTAGAAACAAAATCTCTGTCGTTAACTCTCCTGAGGTTAACCTACGCAGCGGCGATCACCTCGCTATTTCTAGCCCCCCCCCTGCGCCGAAGAAATACGTAAAACTAACAGGGAGCTAGATCTGGAGAATAGGGCGAAGGTTTCAGCAGTACGAAATCGGTACAAATCTCGAAGGTCCGCCATCGCAACTTTGTGTGCGGATCTTGGGCAGTGCTTCGGTGAAACAAGACTCCTCCTCCGTTGTTTGCCCCGCCTCTTTATTTTGATTGCCTCTCATAATCTTCCGATTCGGTGTGCGTAGTAAGAGGCCGTAATAGTGGCTTCCTTTTCCAAATATTCCACTGTACTTTTTCCCTTACCATCCCAAAGATAAAACGTACGGTTTTTCCACGACGGACTACGGAAAGGGCTATGCTCGGTGTTTCTCTGCGTGATAAGAGTCTGCAACGATGCTATCCGCAGCAGAACTAAGGTAACCGACATAGCCGTAAGGATCAGCAAGCTGAAGTGGCAATGGGCCGGCCATATAGCTCGCAGAACTGATAACCGTTGGGGAAAAAAGGTTTTTGAGTGGCAGCCGCGTAGAGGCAAACGCAGTGTAGGACGACCCCCCACAAGATGGAGTGACAACCTGTGCAGTGTTGCGGGAAGTCGATGGATACAGGTGGCTCAGGACCGAGCTTTATGGCAATCTTTGGGGGAGGCCTATGTTCAGCAGTGGACTTGTGATAGGCTTAAATGCAGGATTCGTTCATAAACACAAATCGTCTCAAAAAGCTTTCTTTGTCTGCTGGGTACTTTTAGAAATAAGTTCTTGAATCTTGAAATTTTATAACTATTCGTTTCGTTGGGCTTGGTTAGGTCTACGGGTTGTTGTTGGTTGTGCGACAACTGTTAGGTTTTCAGTTTAAACATTATAAATTCAAATTTCTCTTCATATTCGAACTCGTGAGGGCAGTCTTTTGTTACTTCTGTATGTTTCGGGTTTTGATGTGTATTTACCCAAACACTACACATTTGAAATGAAAGCATTTTATACGGATTTTATCGCGTTCTATTTTTACTTTTACGTTCACGACGATTCGAGTGCTTTATAGCACCCGTGGTCACTGGGGGACTGAGGTATTTGACGTCCTAGATGTCATAGTTAACTCGGACTTCATAGTTAACTTCGCACGACAGTACAGTGCTCACTGTATCCAGAGGTCGTGTAAAAATAAATGTAATTCTATTTATTACTAGATCCATGCATTGGTAAGCTTGATTTTTGATTTAATCTAATTTATTACTGGATACCAAGCCGGAGGAACCACCTAGTCATCTTCTCTAATTAAATCAGGATGTATAGCCTCGCGAATCATCCTCGGCAGGATCTGTGTTCTTTTGCGAGGATTCGTGGTAATGGTTAGAGCGATCAAGAATACCTTGATAGTATATTATGCCGCAAGTGCTTATGAACGTGTTCATGCGATTGGAAAATGCAAAGACCAAACGCCGCCAATGTCCACTTTGGTCCCATCATCGGTCCAACAATCATCAGTAAAAGAGAACTATCCATGTGCTGTCGATTATACAATAACCTCGACATATAATCTTAATGTCGTTTATGACATAAACCTAGTAATTGTAAAGTTCATTTCGAACCGTTCTGATAAAAATGTAAACAAGCGTATCATTAAACCGACCATAGATTGTTTAGTAATGGCAGAATTGTTTATTAAATAAATTAATTGGATGATCCGATTCGATTTGTTTGAATGAGTACAATGTATTAATAAGAATGCAAATTGACAAACGCCGTGAGTCATTCAGAAATTGTCGGGCAACGCGGCGGTCTTATGGGCACAGGTTCCTTATCCCTCACAGACCTTTTCGAATGGGTCTAATAGATATACAATTTGTGGAATTATGGAATTCGCTAAAGGTCTTTCAATCAAAGAACTAATCTCAAAGTTTTTAAAATTTCCAGATTTTAATATTAAAAACCCCAGGCTCTAATATTAAAAACTTTTTGTTACGTTCATTGCCTCGCCAGAAATTAAAGAGTTGAAACCATGGACCAAACGTCTTAGTATAACAATTCTGGTATCACATTTGATTGCAAAATTGCTTTGCAAACAACCTGTTTGTGGTTACTAAAAAACATTATTATATTATATTTCTCAAATTACCCCGGGGCACATTGCGTTTTACGGTCCATTACGCGTTGCGATTTTGCCCCCGGGGGCCGAATCGCCCCATACCGCGTGATTGATTCCACTTCAGTTTAATCATAACTATTAGTATATATATATACTTGTTACTAGGCAAATAATAAAACTAGATAAACAATAAAAAGCATCAATATGCAAGATTTATTAATAGTGCACTCTGAAAAAAATTGAATGTAAAATTTCCATCCAACGTACCTCCACTGTGTAGTAGTAAATGGATTTTGATCCGAATGGGGGTTGCAGACACTCCCGAGAATTGTTGTTCCTCGAAATTCGAAATACGTGCCTTAAAGCATAATTATCATTGTGAGTATGGATAACGGTTCTTTCGGTTGCATAAAAAGTCAATTTCGTACACAAATATCTAACAGCGATGCGATGGTCTAAGTTCACGTTAAGCAACACGAATAACAAAATGTTATTTTTTCTTCTTTAATATTCTTTCATAAATTCGGGATCTATCGATCACTAGAGAACGCTATAACACAAATAAATACATGCTGTAGCTGTATGTAGTTGAATTCTATTAGCTCAAGCGCAAAGAGCTTTTCAATGAAAGCATAAAATAAATAATTATATTAAATAAATAGGCCGATTTTAACCAAGTCCTTGAAGTCCTCGACGACACGACCATATCCAGAAAGAAGAAGAGACAGAAATGATTCAGTAATCATTGAAATATTCGATTCAATATAATCGATTACTAAAAGTTTTATTGGATTAACTGCATGATTTTGTCGTGCACTAATGTGACCATAAAGTATTGATACTTTTCGTTTTTGGTACCAATCTTTTCGTCTCATAATTTACAATTACTAGTTAATAATGTTACATTAAAGAACATTGTTAGAAAAAGTTGAGTGTAACGTAGACGAAACATATGATTGATTGTACTTATGACTGTGATGATCCAATTTAGTGAGTGAATATGTAAGAATATCGATAAAATAAGGTTTGTTTACATTTTTATCGTAATGGATCGAAATCGTATAGTATGGTTTGTAGCCAATGCCACAATAAATATATTTAGAAAACATCGCATTCATACGAGCTAAATAGATCTAAAATGTTCGGCCATTAGACCACTTTGGCGATTGCCACCGGCCGCAAGAATTAGCTAACTGCCGTGCACCTTTTCGCACTTCAACACAGTGTTTGAAAAAAAATGCTTGTGCAGATCGTTAAGTTTGTAATATATTGAATACGCTCTTGTTGAACATATCGAGTCTTTCACAGGCTTCTATCCAATACCTGCGTCTGCAAACAGTGTTATATTATGAATAAGTACTGTCAATCAATCATTATAAGTAGATGATTAATAAAATCTGAATTTTGTTCGCGTAATACGGTCTATTTTGTTGCTGCTCGAATGGGCTGGCTCTACCGGGTTGGTGCCACCGCCTCCCAGAATACCGGTAACCGGAGACCCACTCCCCATCCCCCTCCTCATCGTTCATGCCATTTCCCAAATACCCTTAAAGGACGACAACGCATCTGTAGCTCCTCTGGTGTTGCAGATGTACGTGGGCGAAGATAATCACGTACCATCAGATGAACCGCTGCTCGTCTGCCGCCCTTCCCATTAAAAAAGAAACCGCCATGACCGACATGATTGCTTGTACCCCCAGTGTCAAATACAAGAAAGCAAAAATTTATGAATTTAAAAGTCAATTTTGTCCAGATAAAAATTTCTTAACAGGTTTAGATGTGACCTCGGAACCTGCCGATTGAAAATACGAAAATATGCATCACGTAAAATTAATAAATTTGACCGGATCCAAATTCTTAGCATCACTTCAATAGTTAAAACTTTGCTTAGTTGCTAGAACAAGAAAATCGAGTAATGAGTTTTGTATTTACGCAAATACTACACATTTGAAATTAAACTATACTTTTAATATAATTAGCTTTTAAAATCTCGACGTTTTGGGTACTGTACATCCGTAAATAATAGTTTCATTTCAAAAGAAAATTGAAACTAATAAATTAAAAAAAAAATAGTCACCTGAACAAACTGACATATCTTACTTCATCATGTGAAAACGTTCGATAACTCGATTCCATATCAATTTTGAAAGATGACACAATTTCTAACGGCGCAAGAGATGTGTAGCATAGAGTATTGAGTTAAAAATATATTTTATTATCTACAATATGTACGTTAATGAATAAATTGATAATTTCAAATTAGATTAATCAAACATAATATTCACTTTACAAATGTGCCAAACCTTTAAAATAGGTCCCATAGCAAAGACCAATACTGGTCTCCTATACGGGATGGTCCGTCTACTATCTTTACTCTGTGACAAAGCTATGCTATGACAATTTAAATTGGTGAGAATAGGCGAATTAGAAGCAACATAGGAATCGTAACATATTACATTTTCTATCGGATACGTGTGGTGTAGGAGTATGTACTCCTATATTACATTCGGTATTAGGGACACTCTTTGTTAAAAGGATAGTTTTCCCCGAGATTCCGCGAAACCTTTCAGAGATTCTGTAGTGTGCTGGAAATGGAATAGCGCAATGATTTGATGTCTTAATTTATAGCAGTTGCGCTTCGACCTGCTGAAAGAACATGCTGCTAATACAAAAATTAAGTCTCTCTTTATTGAAGCCAGGAAGTGTCCGCCACGCTGTTTCCTATGCTGGTTCTTCCACTTCGCATGTTCTCGAAATATACTTATTTATTTTTTCAGTCAATATTTTCCCAACCGATTACAACTTAATACTCAACTTCAATACAGTCACCACGTCCCGCGGCAATACTTGCGACTAGAATGTTAAAATTAGCTTTAACTTTTCAGAAGTTTCAGAATTTATTGACTTTGGCGCAATTTATAAACTTGTTGGTGGTAATGTTTTTTTTTTATTAATTTTTATTATTTCCGTGCCTTTCGAGTTTCGTTGTTTACATTTGAATAATCTTTCAAGCAATTGCAGTGCTGTCATAAATTTGAAAAAGGTTTTAATAACAAACTGACACTTTAAAAGTGAGAGCCTAGTGGTCCGGGTGCTCACTTTAGTATTATAGAGCCCAAGTGACCTGGGTGCGATCCCCAGTGCCGGCACCACTAAAATTGTTAATAGCAATTTTAAGAGCTGTATTTACCGCGTGCTCGGCGGTGAAGGAAAACATCGTGAGGAAACCTGCATATATGCGAAATAATAATAAAAAAAAAATTATTTCAAGGATATGTAAAGCCCGTCAACGAAGTGAAGTCTCAATAAATGAATTTATTAAAAAATATCTGTACCTAGATTTTAAATTTCCTTATTATTACCTGTGTAGTAGTTAGTCCAAATAACATATAAACTACAATATCTACAGTCTTGTTAGCGAAGTTCTCTAAGCGCCTTTCACGACGCCCACGGGTTGAGATGGAATGGTCGCTAGATGGCGCTGTAACCAATGATAACTTTTAGCTTTTACATCGATTGAGCTAGTTATGGTTATATACTCTTTGCTAGTTATATTACCAACGGTTTACTTCAATGCTGCGTTCCAATGATATTCCAGAATGTAACTCGCGTTTATTTTTAAATTTTGTACTCCCTCATTAGCTTACTTATTTGAAAGACCATTTATGACAATATAATGTATAGAAAGTAAAGTTTGTTAAATGTAAGTTCGATCTTTTGTATTAGGTTACGTTTATGGTGACGTAAATTTTAGTTCAAGTTCACAAAGTTTATGAATGTTTCTTCTCTCAGAACGTTTACGTTTCCGGCGTCCGCTTGTTTGAAGATTTTTATTATAAATATATCCATTACAATTGGACATATTAGCTTGCATTGGAAGTAACAATAAAGCGCAATTTTCAAAATTGTCTATTTTTTCTCTCACATCATTGTAGCATTCTCAGAACATATTATTGTTATTTGGTATTTATATATATCTTCATCTGGTTTTGTTGTATATATAAATACGTGAAGTTAAAATACCATAAAATAAGTAATATTCAATAAAACATATTATTAATACAATTAAATAAATAAATAAAACCCAACCAGACCTCCTCGGTCTGGTAGAAAGGGTAAGAATATATATACAATAGTTACACTCCAGTCCGTATTTGGGCGCTCTTATAAAATCATTTTGTCAATGGCTGGCTGTCTGTCTGTACGGTGGTAAAAAATGGTAGGACTCCATAAGCGCCTACAAGCCATCACTGTGGAGTTCCGGTTTGAATCTGCCACTGAGCCAGTAGCAGATTGATGCATTCCATCTTAGTTCCCTGGGGTTACTAATAACGATTGAAGTGGTCTCCAGGTGTCCGTAGCCACTTACCATCAGGTGCACTGCTAGTTCGTTCCTCGTCCAATATAACATTAAAAAAAAACCGTGCAAATTTTACATACACTGAATCAAGAAAGAAAGGAAAGAAACAACACAAAAAATGAACAAATATTGTAAAACATTTAACAAAATTTTAAACGTGGCAGAGCCAAGCGGCTGCTCGAATGGGCCGGCTCGACCGGATCGGTATCACGGCCTCGCAGAATACCGGCGTGAAGTAGAGGCAGCTTGTGCTTCTGCGTTTCGTCCGGTGAGTGAGGTAACCGGAGGCCCACACCCTTCTCCCCATCCTCCCTCCTCCTCCTCCCCCTCACTCCCATTTCCCTAATACCCTTAAAGACCGGCAACGCACCTGCAGCACCTCCAGTGTTGCAGATGTACGTGAGCGACGGTAATCACTTAACATCAGGTGAACCGCTTGCTCAGGGCGAACGGACCACGCTCAGCATAATGCTGCAGTCGAGGCGAGACCACAGCCACGGTATTCGGTACCGGGGCGGCTGTGTGCGCGCGGTCCGGTTGAGCCGCCGCGGCACGAGTCCTACTCGAGTTCGGTCGTCTTTTTCATCTCCCAGTCACGCCGCCTCTCACACGACGCTGTCGCTCGTGGTAAATGGGCGCAAAGAGAACTCATAATTTTAGCTTTTAGCGGGGTTCGCGCTATGTATGGCCTGTCGCGTACTGTGAAATATAAGACATGCGCCGGAACCGTGGTCATTTACGCATCCAGCTTATCCATGTCACATGGTGATTGTGTATGGTGAGATCCATATGAAACCATTTTCATAAGCCATGTCCACCGCGCATCCTATGGGGGCGTCGTAATCGGGCGACCTTTTTTTGTTCGAATCTCTTTAACACAGTTATCAAATTTATTGTTAAAAAAAAAACTTCCGAATTTCGTAAATAGTGTATGTAAATCTACATAGTGGAATCGATGCATGGGATATAGCTCGGCTAACGTCATAGGCTAGCTGTTTTTTTTAATTTTATAAAGGTAATTTTACAGTTGGAACAATTTTGTTAGCAATTCCAATTACAATTTTCGACTACTTTTCGTGTAAATTTCGCAACTTCTTCGGTACCATTGTAGGTAATTTAATTTAACAGCCTCTGCCCATCTGGAGTAATGTAGTCTTCAAATCAGTTACACGATTTTTTTGTAAGTAATTTGTTAAGAGATTGAGATTGACCTAACACATATACAAATACAAAACGACGCAAAATGTATCATACGATTTTCTGATGTAATTCTAAAAATTACAAAAAAAAAAAAAATTACGGCATGATTATGTTTGATGCAATCAATTTAATTTTATGTTTTGAAATATGGTATGTGACAGGTGAGCGCTACCACAGTTGCCAAAATTCGGCTCTTCTTATGGTATTCCGCATCAAAGTGCGTCAAGAGCTTAATTTTTTTGCGCTGTACACATCTCTGGATATGTAAACAAGCAAAGTACCCGGTTTTGGGCAACTGACGATCCTCGCGTACTCCACGAGACACCACTCCCATATACATAAAGTGATCGTATTGTGCGCTGTTTACTCGGAACATGAGTTCGGGCCATACTCCTTTGAAGACGGCAATGAAATAAAATCAAAATTACGAAAACACATTTATTAAAAAACTCTTTAAGTTTTGACTAAATTATCATCACCAGTAACATCTTGAAAAGCGTGAGTTATCATATTGTATATTTTTGGAAGACATTGTGAGGAACACAATGTCAATGTATTTGTAGTTTGGTGAACTTTTTTTGAACTAATTTTTTACTTAACAATTAACATATTTCATAAATACATAGGCTTGATAATTGATGAGTTTAAGAGTTTAGTTAATCAAGACAAGCCTCCTGGGCTTCATTGAAGGTTGTTCGGTGGTTGGAATAGTTCCTCTTCCGCATTGTTTTCACAAGAGTCCGAGGGGAGTTCATCTAAACCAGAGGTTCCCAGATTTTTTTTTCTTATAGACCACTTTCAAAATTTTGTTGGTTCCGGTGGACCCCGTCCAGCTACATTTCTACCATATTCCCAAAACTCGACAAAAAATGTGAAGATTATATCTAACTATGGAAATTTGCGTTGCGGCTGAGTTCGAACCGCGAATTAACAACTTTTTCCGACACTGGCAAACACTAACATCGATTCACATTACTTTTCTTTTCGCAATTACAAGTAACATTCGCTGAGCTTCTTAAAATATTATCTGCCTACATCGATAGGTGAAGTCGAGCCAACATGTTAGTTCTTCACTATCGAAAGCAAATAAATCTGCGTGGACCCCCCCTTACGAATTGTGAACCCCCATTTTTGTCCCGCCAACGTAGACCCCCGTCGAGTCTCCCGCGAAGCTCTGGGGGTCCTCCACCTGGCCCACTTTGGGAACTAAGGGTCTAAACCAAAGCTAGAGTTTCATTATTAAGTGATTTAATTACATTAAGTATTTCTTCGGTACTTCGGGATGATTGGATATGGTCTACTTCAGTAGTAAAGTGTCTTTGTCACTGAATAATATTTAGACTTCAACAAAATATTACTCAGTATTAATAGAAATATTTCATAATGTTGTTTTAATTTTTTTATCAGAATCTTCGAATGATGTTATATTATGAGTTCTTAATTTCTTTTTTTAAACTACACATATACGTCTTTATTATCTATTTCCTGTTCAAAGATCTTTCATTAATTTAATATTTGTGTTTATTTTGATGATTTCAAAGCGCACGTGGTAGTTATTCTAGTAGGGTCATTTATTTATTTATTCTCTATTGACCATGAGTTATAGGTTACAATGGGCGGATTTAATGCAAAGCGGCATTCTCTACCAGTCAACCCTTGTCATGGTGAAAGGTAGTTGGCAGGTGCAAAACTAGGAATTAAAAACTATAGTAAGAAAGAAATTCAATAAATGAATATATGCACTATGTAATTAAATAATGAATAAATATTTAATATAAAATACACACATATGTATATAAATATATAAAAACACATAATAAAAATAGAAAGTAGATAGATATTGTCAATGATCCATTAGGTAATCACTCGGTAACTAGTCTCTTAAATGAGTTCCTATTAGGAGCTGCTTTAATGTTATCGAGCAGGCCGTTCCAGAGGAGTGTAGCTTGAACAGTAAAAGAAGAGTTAAAGTATCCTGATTTTTCCTATTTTTATCGCTTCTAAAAAGTTAATTTTTGTTACATCATCACAGAGTCCTGTTAAGTTTTTTTTCTTTACTTAATTCTCCTTTAAGATAAAGGTTAATTTTTATGCCTTATGAAATAATAGTGATTAGGTATTATTTACGACTTGGTGGATTTTGATTGGAGTTTACTATGAGTTGTTAAACGTGGTAGAGCCAAGCGGCGGCTTTTGCTGCTGCTCGAACGGGCCGGCTCGACCGGTTGGGCACCACGGCCTCGCAGAATACCGGCGTCAAGTAGAGGCATCTTGTGCTTCTGCGTTTCGTCCGGTGAGTGAGGTAATCGGAGGCCCACACCCTCTCCCATCCCCCTCCTCATCCTCCCTCCCATTTCCCTAATACTCTTAAAGGCCGGCAACGCACCTGCAGCACCTCTGGTGTTGCGGATGTAGGTGGGCGACGGTAATCTCTTATCATCTGGTTGCTCGTTTTCCGCTTTTCCCATAAAAATAAAATATATTTTTTATGTTGGGGTTTCTATAATCGATTGAGTTGTGTTGTAGAAACGTTGTGATAAATCGAATAAATGAGTGGATTTTCTCCTGAATGATTTTGACTACGACTACGAGACAGAGTGAGAGAGAGGAGATATTATCGTGTCTCTCTCACTCGTCTTTACCTTCCCATAATCCGAAGTAATACGATAGGATCGAAGGAAGGGCTAGATGCAGTGTCAGAGACACGGGACGATAACAATGCAAACAGCCCAGCATAATTTGTGTGTTTGCACAAATACTGACTTGTGCTGGGATTCGAACCCAGGACCCATTGCTTAGCACTCCGGCAACACACTGCCAAGACACGTGATCGTCTTGAATATGTTCATATTGCAATTCTCTATTACCAAGCTGTTGCTCGCTTTTTTATAGAACCTATATTTCATATATAAAAATATTTGCAACCGCTCAGCATGGTGTTTGTTAATATTACTACATCGCTGATCATGCATCCATAAACTGTTACAGAATAATGGCAAGAACGTTGGAAAGTCCATGCACCAGCCTTCGATCTCGATCACACCGCTGCCGCGTCAGCCCCAGCCCGTGCAGCCGCAGCCCTCTCAGCAGAACAAAAGCACCTTCGTCATCTGCGAGATCTGCGACGGGTATATAAAAGACCTCGAGCAGCTCCGCAACCACATGCAATGGATACACAAGGTCAAGATACACCCCAAGATGATATACAACAGGCCTCCACTCAATTGTCAAAAGTGTCAATTCAGGTGAGTTGCCAGAATGGCTCTTTGCTTCTAATTTGTTAAATTGTAGTTCACAAACCTTAAAAATTAAGTGTGGTCCAGAACACATAATTGCAATCAACAATTTAAGAATCAAATCCTACAGCGGAGAAATTCCTACAGCGGAAAGTAACGTTTTATACAAAAGAAAATAAATAAAAAAATAAAATCCAGGTTGCTTACTGGCTCGCATACTGTTTTTTAACACTTTTGACTTTAAGCAACCATGATTCATTTTGAATAAGTATTTGAAATTAAATTATTGTTTATGGATTTTGGCGCACTTAAGATATGACACCAGAACGTCGGACACTAGTCCGCCCGTGACCACAGGTGCTGGGAAGCACCCGAAACGACATTTCGATAAAAATATCCAATTAAACGCGATAATATTAGTATTCGCGTAAATTACAAAATTGTAGTATTCACTTAATGTATATATATATGTATATATTCAGGCCTTGTTCCCAACAGGGTTCCCCAGGCAGAGACAAGCTTCTTCCACTTGCTACGGTCCTGACATACGTCTTTCGCTTCTTCCACTTTCATCAATCTTCGTATGGACGCTCGTTTGTTTAGAGTACTCTTGACCTGCCCTTTTAACAGAACGTCTCCGATTTGATCGTGATACGTTCGCCTAGGTCTTCCTCTCCCGACTCTACCATTTACACTCGCCTCATATATTTATGAATTAAGTAGTTAATTGAGTACTGGTTGGTTCCCTGATCTGTTACCAAACCTATGTATGAATTCTTTGCAGGTTCTTTACTGACCAAGGTCTAGAGAGACATCTTTTGGGCTCACACGGTCTGGTCACTAGTTCCATGCAAGAAGCTGCCAATAAAGGAAAGGATGCTGGCAGGTGTCCTGTGTGTGGAAGGGTGAGAATTCAAATTATACTTTGTTAGTTTGTTCATATAAGCATGCTTGTAAATTGTTCTTCATACTCATAAAAGCGACGAATTAAAAATAATAAGATTGATTATATTAGATAATACTTAGGTATGTTTTATTAGAGTTTAAATTAAATGTAAATTTTAATGAGTTCAGTACCATTTTCAAATGTTGGGTTGGTTATGCAACATAGATGTAAATCTTTATAAGTTGTACTAAAATGTAATTTTTTATGAGTTCCGCCAACATTTTCTAAGGTCTGGATGGTTGGTTATGCAACGCAAATATGTAATCCATAGGCATTGGTCACTTTCTGACAAGAATGATCAGATGAAGATGCAGCAAAAGAAAAATTTTGGGCAAAGGACCTCTTTTCCTATATGAACTGGTACCTTAGACCTACAATAGCCAAATTACTCTAAAATCCTATTTCTAGTTTTTTTCCTTTTGATACAAAATACTTACCTATTTAAAAACTTTGTGGTTGGTTAAGTGAGGAACTTGACATCATTTTCCGATCAAAATAAATATACATAAAATTCAGTAAATATTAGTGTTTAGTTAATAATTAATAATAGGAATTACGTAATTTTTATTTAAAAGAGCAACAATGTCTGTTATAAGAATTACTAAGATATTAGTAATTCTTATAACAAGTTGGTACATGTAACACAACTTATACAATATCTTGAAAGTTTCAAATAAGAACTTGTATTAATCAGCTCAAAATCAGTTTTCGTTTATGTCGACTCTTGGGAAACCGATATTAATCCCTTGCGGACCACTTTGGGAATCCCTTTACTTTACCAGAGCTTTTTTGGGAACAAAGTGACAAGTGATGAGCCTGTCACATGCTTAGTGTTGAAGCCTATGATACAAATTGTGCATAAATTTCAAAAAACTTATTTGGCCTTTCAAATGGAGGACCAAACTCGGATCTCCTGATTCGGCCACACATTCCTTAACCACTCGGCTATCGTGGCAGGATGTCGCCTCCTTCCAGGTGGTTATTTGGATATTGTTACATGGCTTGCATCCGAGGAAACTTTCATAGCGCTGTGATTGATTTATGCACATGACATATTGTAGATAGCAATATCTTCAGATGTCGTTGCTCTGTTGAAGTCTAATAGTTATTATACCTTTCATGTCGCTACATGTTCTTGTGGTCACCCCACACTTGAAGAAATGTGATTTGTTCCTTAGTTTACATTTTTTCTATACATTTTTGGCCAAAACATATAGTTGCGTCTTCAAACTTTGATTCGTGACATATCTGACTGTTTGAAGACTGTTTTAACTGAACATATTCAGAATTGTTGGTTACATAACACTAAATTAACAGTATCTTCATAAATAACCTTTAGTTGTACAAATAATTTTTAATGAATACGCAAATTTTACTGGATGAGGGTTGATATTTATTTTCAGTACAGTTAGCAGTACATAACAATACTATGTAATTCCGTTCCAGGTATACCAATGGAAGTTGCTCAATCACGTGGCTCGGGACCACAACCTAACACTGAAGCCAGCCCACCTTTCATACAAGTGCACAGTCTGCACTGCCACCTTTGGGATGTACAAGCAGTTTGAAAACCACGTGTACTCTGCGCACAGTGTTGTCGCCAAGCGCGTTATGGACAAAAGCAAGGTCGCTCCGAACAAGCCCAATGACTCCTTGCTCAAGCCGCTCAAGATCAACGACGAGATTACAATCATACCGCAGCCGGCGAAAACCGCTGCGCCCGTAAAAGACAAATAAGGTAAAGTTACGAAACAATTTACTTTTGAACACTAAAAAGTTATATATCCAAACGTTTCTTCAAACTATATAATGAACCTTCTATTAACATTAAAATGTTCTTATAAAATGTATTTATAAATAACATGTGCAAATAGAATGAAACAGCTAGGATTTGTTTTTCTTTCTCCATCAGGAGAAAGATGTGTTTCTTATGTTGAAGAATAAATGTATTGATTTGTAGTTGTTTAAATGGCTGAGCTTTTTTACTGTCATAACTCAAGTGTATTATATACTGCTAATTGGTACTATGATATATATGACACACAGCGAATTATACCTTTTAACTTTAAACTTGCAAATTATTCTATATTTTCACATTTTATTTCATACATGCATTGCATTGCTATATTTTGTTTGAATAATCATGCTATGGCGAATTTTTTGTTTGTTGTTCAATGTGACATGTTGTATTAATATTTTTCATTTGAGTTAATTTAAATATGGTGCATGTCCTTACAAGAAGTTTCTTACATGAATGATCATAGTGTTGAAGTGTAATGAAGAATAGATCTGTCGCTCTGTCTTAAATTTGCCTAAATAGTTATACCAACAAGTGCTGACCTGTGTGGTCACCAATATACCTTCCAAGCGTGGCATTAACGGCAAGCCTTTTTTAAATTGTAAAAGCAGGCTACATTAATGTTTAATAATAATTTGGGTTTATTATAGAAAGGGATGTGTCTTCTATTTTAATATTTTTCCTCACTACAAATATTTTGGATGTAATTTATCAATGTACCGACGCTTTTGCTCAATGTTAAATTGATTTAAGCTATAATAACATTATTTATTATAGTTTTAAAACCCGCTTTGTCCCCTTTAGTTTCAGTTTCATTTAGAGTAGAAGCCTTATGAATATCACTACTCTAATGCTCTTAGTTTGTTATGTTTTTCATCAATACATGTATTTATTTGAAGTGATAATGCAGTTTGTCATTGCCATGAGAGTGAACAATTATAAAAATGGAGTTATCAATCATAATGGTTTACATCAAGGATTCACAAACTATTTTGGAGAAGAAACGCCTTTTCCAAAATGAACTGATTACTCAGACCCCATAGCCAAATTATTTTAAAAATCCTATCTCTAGTTTTTTCCCTATTGATACAAAATACTTACCAAATTAATTCCACTTTGGGAATCACTTGTTTACATGTATGATAAATAATACCTCCAAAGCTGTTACTCTAAGTTGTGTGGTGAGACTGTTATTAAAAATTGTAAGTGTCAGAAGAACCTTATTACGAAACGGAGGTAGATATAAAAAAAAAATACATTTGTCCGGTGAAATTTATGTTCTTTATGTCGAAAAATTTTGATTTAGAATGAAGATAAGATAAAGTGGAAGATATTGGAAACTATTTATTTATTTACTATATAGTATAGTACTATTTAATTACTATATATATATAAACTTTTTGTCATGTTTCGATGTTAATAATTTTTTTCCTAATTTTATAAATTTTTAATTTATTTTTCAATTAATAATTAACATGAGCGAAGATATTTTGGTTGCGTTATATGGCGAGAGTATGCTTTGCTATGCAAGATTGACATTTTTATAACCTTCAGAATATTGGGCAAGCTACTAAACATTATAAATATCACTTGCGCTTGCAATAAGAGATTTAAACCTGGATAGGTCTTACATGTCATAATTATGTATATATATATATATATATATATATATATATATATATATATAAATATTTTAATATGATGAATGATGTATCATTCATTCCTTCATGGCACACAACCAACCGAAAAAAATATTCTAAACGTAGTGGCAGCACAAATATATACATGTTTTTAGTTTACCGACGTTACATACTATTGATGCTGATACTGACACTGATGATCATGATTTCTCATTTATCTTAATGTTGGGGACTAACAGAATAAATCGAAACTAAACTGAGTTATTATGTGCTCCTTGCCATTGTGCTAATTACACCATTACATTAATCCAGACCTGTTTAATGTTCAGCGAGGAAATAACTACATTAATAATATGTTAATATTTATATGTTGCTTTTTTTGCCAGCATTTACAAGCCCTTCGCTGGGTATACTGGTGAGCTGTGCAAGTGATGGGCACTGTCAGCTGGCGATTGTCCTTCCTACCTCTAGTCAGTCAAATTGAATGGACTTTTAATCTTCAATCGGTCAAAAATTTCATTTGTTAGCCAACAGGGTGCACCTTGTGCTGATGATGTTGGTATTTGATGGTATTAAGGATGTATGGATATGTGAAAGGGGTGTCACTTCATGTAGACTTAGGTTAGCTACAAATTGTTAGCATTATGTATTCTCCATGAGTTTATAAATTGTGATGTCATAATGTAAACATTGTTGCAGATGCGGTGGTGGCTGAGCGGAGGCGTCCTCTGCCCGCGGACCGACGCCCCGTCTCTCTTTAGGGTACATTCCAATACTGTTCCTGTTCCACCCGTGGGATTGATACCAATACAACGCAAACTAACACTAAACAACGCATATACAAGTCATAGTTAAGCGTCCAATAAATATCAGATATTTAAGACGTGTAATAACTGAGGATTTTTTTTAAAATGTTCGTGATAAGAGAAATTTGTATGATTACATAACTATAGAGGAGAAAATTGATTAATGTTGAAAAGAGATAGCATGTGGTACAACATTTGAGTGTATAGTGGTCTCAGATTGATTCGAGATCCTATGCGGGTGACGTCATCGTGATACGATTTCTATCATGAATCGTATCTGAATTAGGATAGTATCGTACTAGCGTATGATTAACCAATGCGTGCGTGGAGCACTATAACGAGAGAGCGGTGTATAGCTATATGTAAGCTATTTATTTAATCATAGTATCACACACTGTTTATGGTCGATGTCCATGTCGACGGTGTGCTTTCCTCTTCATTCTTGGTGCGACAAGTCTAACTATATCAAACCTGCTTCTGTTGATTATACGTGGACAAAAGTGAACACGTCAGCGGCTACTCGGTCTCGCGCCAAACGCGTCAAGCTTTACCATATCCGTAAGTGTGTCTAGAATAGTGACGTCACGTGACGAAACAAGACATCAGTGACGAAACAAGACGTCCCCTGCCCTCGAGTGGAGTCCGTTGGTAACTTTTGGAATTCCGATAGACCTTTCACGTGTTTGGCCATTGTCGCATAGCCGGAAACGTGTCGAAGGCGATGGAGACATTTCCCAGAGTTATTATTACCATTTGTGTACTACTAGTAACAACATTGTGATAATTTTTACAAGTTTTACTACGTAAGGAAGAAAACTGGGAACATATTGTTTCAGTATTACCACTCGTAAGAAGGGTGTGTTCCCCCCCTCCCCCCTCCCACTCCCCGCTAGTTTGATTACTAGTACACAGTATATATATATGTGCTAGTAGCAAGCAACGCATATTTGCTCCTTGTCTTTAAAGATTTACTGAGGAAATGGGACTCTTTTCTCATGGAGAATGTACACGGATATAAACGAAGCGACGCCCTATAAAGAATACGCTTTTATACAATTGAATACAAACACTAATCTTACCGTAGGCTTATTGCCTTTGCCGATATCTCTGTCACTTGTTGACTAATCCCGAATGGGGCACGCGCCACGCCTCAGGCTAAATATGACGATGAGATGAAATGAGATAAGGAAACTAAGTCACCACGAGTGGCATTATTTTTGCAACTGTGTGCGTGTGCGTGTCGGAGAGCCGTAGACATATGTCGCTCGCGCGTGTAGAGCGTCGTCGTTGGGAGATGTTATTGGTCTCGGCATGGTTTCTCTAAAATTCGTGCACAGACGAAAGTGGCGAAGTGTGGACGCTTCGCTCGTGTTCTCTACGTGAGAGATCACACAGCATCACTGCCCGCGGCTCCTAGCCAGTGATATTTTAAGCATCGGAATTTTTGTAAATTATCCACTCTTATTGGTGTTGTCGAAATAATTAGATATAGATGTCACGGACGCGGCACCGGACGCGGACCTTGATCGATTTAATGAGCAGGGTTGGATTTTGTACTTTAATTCTTATCGCCCCCCTAAAATAATTATAATTATATTTGTCAATGTGATTCTCTTGTAATTCTCCTCCGAGTTCAAATAATAATATTCTAGGTTATCAGGAAAGATAACTTTTAAGGCAATAATTTAGAAAATGTAAGTACTTTAAAAAAATTATGTTTGACCTTATTTGGTAATATAATTGATTCGTTTTAAAATCGTGTAATTGATGATTAAATGATGAGCAATAATTTACGTGTAATTTTAGGAGAACGCCTCAATTGTCTTCCTAAGTGTCGCAATTATTTTTGTGCAACTACAAATCCAGCCCCGGCGATGACCCAACCGTTATTCGGTACGTTGGCCCGTTTAGTTCCGGTAACGCGAAGGCTTTGAATCACTGTAACGCGGTCTGGTCGTGCGATCCGGTGCCGCGGCGCTGCCCGGTCTGCGGGAACCTCACGCGACCCGGTACTGTATTGTCGTAGGTCTAATATATGAAAATCGCTGTAACTATGTAAGTTTGAGACCACACTTCACTTACTATATGTATGCCGACCGGTTTTCTGTATAAAAAAGAAACTAAAATAGAAATTATAACGGCTACTCTGTTACGTTAACGCTGTATTATCGCGGCTCTAGATTTAGCAACAAGTGAATTTAAAAACCAATTCTGTACTCGTAAGTATTTTGATTTTTTTTTTAATAAGCTAAGCGGATGTGAGTTAGAATGTTAGGAGGCCGCGACGCGCCCGCCGCCGGCGCAAGCTCTTGCCGCAACAACCGCTACGATGTAACGAAAGTATTAGACGTTAGGAATGTATTATATGAGAATGCCTCTCCGGCTGTCGCAGTCGTTCGAATTGTGTAGCATCGTCGTTGGTTAGATTATTACTAGTCTCGCGGCCTGCAACTGAACATGGGCTTTGTCGGACCTGTGGGGGGTTGAGGTGGGTAGGAGGCGAGGGGGGGGGGCGGTACCAGCGGGTTGACTGCGTAACTCCGGTGACAATCGCAATGGCGATCGGTTATGATTATGATATTACGACGTGTTGGACAATCGGAGAGGTGACACTGCAGAGAATTGATCCGGTTCGATTGTCGAGTTTTGAGTAATTTTAAATTGAAACATCGCTATTACGATTATCGTCGGAGTTACGTAATTGGGGGACACATGTAAGGATTTTGACCATCAGTCCGATGTCTCTGTGACCCGCTCGTGATCACCCTTTCTGCACCTCTCACAAATCCGCATGGAGCGTAATGATACATACCTCAGCGAATTTTTAAAAATGTTATACAATTATGAATTATATTCGTGTAAGAATGTTACACGGTCGAAGTGATATAAATAGTGTATAGAATTGATTTATGTAGCGATGGAGGTCAATGTGTGGGTCCGCTTGCTGTTCGAGTGACCTTGTGGCCGCGTGTCGCATGAACATTAAAATGTCCGTTTTAAATTTTAAGGTGCCCTTTTTGTTTTAGAAATTGCGAGACAGCATGGTATCTCCGATACTCCTAGAGTTGTACAACTTGTAATCTTTTGTGCGCCAGGATGTAATTCGATTGTCTCTCAACGTGTCTCAATAACTATTTGCTAGAGGAGTTAATTTTTAGGTTAATTTCATGATGATTTGAGAAGTTTTTTTTTATGAAATATGTTGAATAAAAAAAAAAAATCAAAAACCGTTTGTGATAAAATGTGGCACATGCGATTGCAACCAGTGCTTCGTATCGACATTTCTTTTTCTTACATAATTATCTTATTCCTATCTATGAACTCCGTCTTATTGAAAAATAAAAGTATCTTAAATAAGTTGAATTGTTGTTGCATCAAAGATATACTTCTTGATTTATAATCATTAATTTTGCTAAATCTATTTAAAAGTAGAACTATTATTTTGAAATGAAAATTGTGTAAGATCTCGTACAATTGCTGGTTCAATTATCTATAGTCGGATGGTTCGGTCTGTGTGTATGTATGTGTAAATCTACCGCAACCCGGAAAGTACGTCTCCGTTGGAAGTATACCATTTGTATGTTGGTTCACAGTATATTTAACTATCGATTTGTATTAAATGTATAATGGAAGCAATCACTCATTCGCGTAGTGCAGTACCAATTCAAGTGGTTTCTTCGTTCTACTGTTTTGATGAAACATACAGTTTGCAAGTTTTCTCATTAGATCCTTCAGAGCAACGGACACGGCGGGGTTAAATAAAACAGTCGAGTGCATTGTGACATATTTTAAAAGCAACAAAGCGTTTCATATTGTAAATATTCTTAATAGTACATATTAGTAAGAATCTGCGAGAATTACAAATGCTCCTGTCACCGGCTCCATCTCCTACCTGTTTAACATTTCGTCTTTTAAAAAAAAAATATCCGAATTATTAATGGCTCCGCTTATCAACACTATTCAATTAAGAAAAAAAAATAGTAGATAACTTCTGTATCTTGAGTGGTATAAGGTAAACCCTCTTTAGCCCCCTTCTTTTTTTTATTTACATTGATATTTTTAGGGTTCCGTATCCACTTTGTTGATTGAACGTCCGTCGAAAGACTGACTATCGCATGTTAGGCATACTCTGTATGCAATTAACAAGGCGTCAGTATATGTCAGTGTTACGGAACCCTCTCGGCGTAAGTCGTTTAATTGAGTGCGTTTTTGTTTTTTTTTTGTTCACTTCGATCTGACGGCTGATTGTGATCTCTGCTCCAAACTTCTGAAGTCGGACGGAATATAAGATCGTGTCTTAAGTGAACAATGTGCTTCGTGTTATATTCGTAAAGTCGCGTGCGCTTCTTAAGTCTAAGGTACCTTCACGGTTCTGATGGTGTTACGATATGTTGGAAAGCAAAATTTGTTATTATGCGACCGTGGTGGTTGCATTAGCCGCGCAGCATCATAACCATCCATGTTTTAAGATGACCGGTGAACACGCCCACGCCGCCCGCCCGGGGGATGTTTATATACAGATGAGGAATCAGGGAACGTCAACATCTCCCCGCTCAATCGTAGAGGGTCGTTTTGATTTACGTTTGATTGCAGTAATCACTCGTTACTTTTAAGAGATCATTTCAGCCTAAATTTTTAGTAAGCGCCTACCCGTCTGTACGTAATGTCTATTGATATCATTTTGAGTCTGGACCTTTCTTCCAGGTTTATGATAAGATGGATGGATGATACAACTCGTTTAATTCTCGAAATGTTAAAACCACTCCCCGCCTCTTACCGGGGTTACCGAGTGAGATATACATTTTAGATTGGAGCGAACAGTCGTGTCACTCTTCCACACCCTCATGAAGTATTATACTATAGTTGTATTAAGCCTCTCTCACTTTTTGTACATAAAATTAATATCGTAAGGTCACGAATTGAACCCGGCCATTGTCGTTACATTCATAACGTCTAGTTTGTTCTGCTTGCCGAATATATTATAAATAATTAGCATGTACAGAGGACACTGCTGTTGAGTATTTACTGTCGAATGTGCGTTCACGAGAATGGGGCCTGTGTTCAATGCACAACGAGCCTGCCGTTAGTCAATTTATATTAACATAATGTGTGTATATACGTATAACGGTTTCCCTTTCTGTCGTGTGCGTGTCTTATTCGTTTTGTTCGAAACGAAATTTGTCTGCAGGTGCAGCATGAACTGGATCTAATATATCATGAACCTGAACGTTACGCGAGAGAAAATTACAAATTTGTGTCACGAGGCATTCCTAAACACTACAGTTTTTTCTCTGTAACATTATCAGAGGTGCGTGGTTAATATTTATTATTTAAATTTAGGTTGTTCTTTTAGCTTAGCTGTAACAAAAGTATGGAGATAGATTTACTTTCGATGTCTGTAGGATGGTTAGGTTTAAGACGAGCCCAGCGTCATTTGAATCTGGGAGTCACGACGAAAAAAATTGCCTACACTAAATGTTTGAATAAAAAAAAGCCCTTTTGTAACTTTTTGTTATCTTGTAAATATTAGGTATCGTTTAAGTCTTTGTAATAAAGATACCTTACCAACATGGGTGTTTCATTAAAATTAACTCTATTTCCTTCAGAACCTTTTAAAAGTTAAGTTCGTTATCATAGCTACAATATAAGTCTATGGAACGTCTTGAGTATTCATGGCGCTATGGGGAAGAGGAAGTATGTGTAAATTTCATTCTGTTAAATTAAGTTATTTTGTTTCTAAATATTGCAGGAGAAACGGACGAGCACGTAGTAGAGATTCTTTATTATTTATTTATTTTTTATTGCACCAAAAGACTGTACACAAGGCGAGCTTAATGCTATATGGTATTCTCTACCAGCTTACCTAACCTTGGGTAAAACGGAGTGTTCTGGGGCAGTTAAGGTAGTCAAGCGGAAGCAGGGCTATATTAATATAATGGTAACTACATATTTAGAATAGACTGCATGTATTATTTTGTTATCTTACGTCACTTGTTTATATATTGAGCACATCTCTATAGCATGTTGTCTGGTCTGAGATGGATCCTTGTGCTTATAACCTAGCACCATGTCAACCAGTGCTTATGAACGTTTATATACCTTAAAGAAAAACAACTTTGTATAGCATCGTTACAACCTGTTTATATTTTAAGAATAACAGCTGTTGGTAATTGAAATGCGAATATGATAAACGAATCGGGTATCTCGGAAGGGGTAAGAGAATAACAGTGTCGTTGAGTTATACAGGCTGTATGCGATGACACGCCTTTAGATTTAACCTCATTGTCTACCGGCTTTTTCGAAGTCTTCTATCAAATATCAATGATACAAGTACAATAGTTAAGTCACGACATATTTTTTTTATAGGTTTTATTATTTTGTCTCCGTATATAATTGCTAGTTAAAAAGGCCAATGTCTACCGGGTCAAAGACCTTAACGACCGTCCGCGCCGTCATCCGCCGTCCGCGTTTGAAGTACAAGTAGTAGTAGACAAAGAAACGTCGCGAGTGCGCCGCTCACGCCGAGGTCAGTGAACTTATCGGTCGTGACGAATTGCGCTTGCGTTTTGTTTGAATTATTAGGCTATTCGTTTCGTTCGTAAAGAAAAAAAAAATCCCAATATCCAAACAACTATGACCACCGGTGTTAACAGATTTTTAATCGGTGATGATGTGATACAGTATCATTTGTCACAGCGGGTGAGTCGCGGTGAGCGTGCCGCCGTCTCATTGTCCAAGGCGTGTGGATCAGATAGACATTAGCGGTCATGGTGTTTCATAAATATGTGAGCATCTTGTATGTCCAAATTGTATGGCATAGCGTATGTGTTCGACACATTGTATGCATTCAAAACCTTTACGGGTAATACCTATTTGGTACAGACGTGACAGTAGAATTTAAGACCTCCACTCCCACATTCTATAGTCTGTTGAAATGTAGTAAAGTAAGTAGCCGCTGTAAGAGGCTACTGCTGGGCAAAGGCTACCTCAAATACGGGTATCTGAGAGAGGGTCTTGGAGCCGGGATGGGATGGGCCCGCCTCGCTGCTCCATTGCAGTTTGGCGGGCTTCACATATCCTGAAAATAATATTTTTTATTATTCACCGCCGAGCACGTGGTAAATACAGCACTATTAACAATTCTAGTCGTGCCGGCTACTTGGGATCGAACTCGGGTCAATGGCGCTCTTTAAAACTAAATTGAGCGCCCTGACCACTAGGCTACCACGTAAAAATAATTGGCATGGCACGAACTCACTGCCATGTCACTACGTTGAAAATACAGTCGCTAATGCATCGTTGCACAGTGATGCAAGTTTAGTTGTTTGATAATGATGTGTGATAACGGGAAGTAACATCGGCCGTATCATTAAGTAGCAACGTTTCTTATGAATCGATCACTGTCGCTTTTTAACTATACTTACATTAGAAAACGAGAACTGGTTTTTTTTTAATATGCGAAAGGGGGCAATGGAGCTAGCGACGACTCAACCGATGGTAAGTGATTACCGCCCCTCAACACCGGAGGAGCTAAGGTGCGTTGCCGGCCGGGCGAGGGGGAGAGGGAGCGGGCCTCCGGTTACCTCACTCATCTAACGAAACGCAGATGCACAAGATGCGTCTACTTCATACCGGTATTCTGCGCGGTCGTGATACAACCCAGGGCGTGTCGACCCATTCGAGCAGCAGCTCAACCCGTCGCTTGTCTCCACCGCGTCGAAGGTCAAGGGAATTTGTACGAGTGGGTGTGAAGTGCGTCAGTCGTACTACAGCGCCTTGAATGTGAATGGAAAATGTCATGGCACCCGCCAGATACATCTCCGATCAGAGCCAGAGCGTACATATGCAGATTGGTGACGGTGATCCGCCTCTATATGCGATGGTAACCCAGGCGTGTACCAACGGAAAGGTCTCGACGTATGGTTCTGAAAGTTTGCCATCATTAAGCAGTTCCTCGTATACTCTAACAAAGATTGTTACTAGATCCTTTTCACTAGTTCAGTACAGATCTTTCTCTTTTCGGAACCATTCGACAGTTACGAAATTGCTGTTGTTGAATCATACAGTTTTGTTTTATTTATATCCACTAGTATGTGTTTTACTACGATGATACGTAACGCACTGTGAGTGTATTTTTAATAAAAAAAAAAAGAGCGTGTGCACCGAGTTGTGAGTTGTGACAGAAGTGAAACTTGTATTGACTTGAAAACGACCGCTCGTATAAACAATAAACATATGTCACAGTTGCAATACCTACACCACATAAACATTAATATTGCACAAGTTCAGTTCAAAATAACAAGACGCAGGCAGCCGAAACGTTGCACTCAAAATCTACAATGAAATGACAGTCTCGTCGCACCCAAAGCAATGTATTTAATGTACAAATTTAAAGTCAATGCAAGGAACAACGGTCTTGTTGTAATGCTAGGTTCAGTTGAAACAATTATAACAATATGTCGGACACACGTCGCTCAGTCACAAACAGATTCCTAGCCGAAGAGCAAGCGGCTCACCTGATGGTAAGTGACCGGAGGAGCTGCCATTGCGTTCCCGGCCCTTGGGAGGTTATTTGGCAACGCCCGCAAGATTCTGCGAGGCTTCGACGTCACCACGGTCGGGCCGGCCCATTCGAGCAGCAGCGAAATCGGCCGCTTGGCTCTACCGCGCACAATGGATTGTGGTAAGGTAAACGTTTATAATCGTCATACAGATGTTTCCTCCTAGCGGGGTTTAAACCCGCCACACTCGATTAGAAGGCAGGCAAGGGTCACAATCAACTAGACAATCGGGCCGCGACTCGTTAAAACATTTGAAAGGAACTCGTGACAAGAGGATTATTGATCGATTACGTTAGTTAAGCGTCAAGTCGTCGGTGTTGCTTCCTGCGTCTACAAGCCGGCGCGCTACCGTGTATACTTCATACCACCGGGTATATTCTTCATTCAATAAATACTAATAATACAATAGAAATTATATTTCACAGTCACGAAGCCTAATGTGAACGACAGGTGTTGTTAACTGTGCGTTAACTGTAAGGAAGTTAACTTTAACAAGATGTAAAATCTATGAGTGAGTGTGTATTACTGTACCAATTAGTGTACATGTTTATAATTTAAATGCACACGCAAACACGTACGAAGCCCACGCTTCACTCGTTTTGCGCGATCTCGAACAAAAGTAAAAAAAAAAAAAAATAGAAAATATACAGCACTATTACATAATTGAAGCTCAAAGTTGCTCAGCGCGCCATGGAAAGGGCTATGCGTGATAGAGCCTGCAACGAGGATATCTGCAGCAGAACTAAGGTAACCGACATAGCCGTAAGGATCAGCAAGCTGAAGTGGCGATGGGCCGGTCACATAGCTCGCAGAACTTACAACCGTTGGGTGAAAAAGGTTTTCGAGTGGCAGCCACGTACAGGCAAACGCAGTGCAGGACGACCCCCCACAAGATGGAGTGACGACCTGCGCAGTGTTGCGCGAAGTCGATGGATGCAGGTGGCTCAGGACCGAGCTTCGTGGCAATCTTTGGGGGAGGCCTATGTTCAGCAGTGGACAGTGGACTCGTGATAGGCTGAAATGATGATGGTGATTACATTGTTTATTTACGATATTTAAAAAAAAAAAAAGTTACCTTCCACTGTAAGAATCTCTCTTGTGCCGCAGAGGCAGCTTACATATAATTGTATCATCCTCTGTTTAGGCTTTTGTTCCTTTATAGAAATATATGTAAACCGCAAGGGAAAATAGAACTGAAGATAATAGTATTGAATTTAAAGTAAATATTAAAAATATTCTCCATCCCCCAAAATATTACCCTCGTGTTCGTGGGTACATTCAGCACTTAAATATATTTGATAATTTAAAATTATGGAGACGCTGTCACCGGGAATCGAACGGGACTCCGCTTGGTATAAAATTTAAAGAGATCGCCTGGCCACTGAGGTATAATGGGACAGAATACCGACAGACTTAATTTAACCGTTTGAATATTTTTTTTTAGATATCTGTCTAAAGTGCTGTAGGTATTTTGAGTATTTTAGAAAAGAAAAAAAGTATTATCAAATGAAACACTACTACTTGTATACATTAATAATAAAAGAAAAGAACTGGATACAGGTAAGTTAAGTATGTTTTCTTTAATCTGCATCGCAATGTTCAATACGTCGAAGCGCTGTTGTCGCGCTGCATAGCGCCGTAACGGTTAGATATACCCGATAGGGGGGTGTGCACGAAGATACAACGGCCCGTACGTGCACAAGGCAGAGGAAGGAACTGGCTGGATCACGGTGGCGGTGTGGCGCGTCCGGGCGGCTGCAGTCAGTCGGCGGCGCGACGATGTGGCGGCGGGCTGTGCTGGTGCAAGCGACCGCGCTGGTGCTGGTCACGTGCACGCTGGACGTGAGATACTACAGCCAGAAGCGTGTCTACACAGCCGCGCCTCAGGTAACAGCTCTGTCGTTGTAACATAGCAGCGAATCGCTTTAACCTTTAACCTTTGCGAATGTTCTGACGCTTTATTTATATGGTAATCACAATATATTAGTTATTATAAAATAATGTGTCGCGATCAAAGTGTATGCACATCAAACATAACTTAAATATTTTTAATAATACGCTCAATATTTCGTTAAGTTGAAACAAATTAGGCGCCTTTGGTCTAATGGGGACGTTGTATGTTCGGAATCGCCATTCGAATAATGTCGTGAACCGGCTCCGGAGGGTTAACAGGAATATTAGTAATGTTAAAAAATGGCATTGCTCGTATACTTTGGAAAAAAAAAATTACTCGTATAAAAGTCGGTAGCGTTTCGTTCTTTACAATTGTAATACTGTGTGGTTCTTTCTTCTTCTCCATTTAGCGGATTGTCTGTCATGTCATAACCATTGATATTTAGGTTACAGGATATTTTATTCATTGAAGTTATTTTCTATATAAATGTTGCAATATTCGAATTCATTATTGCCGTAAATAACTATTTGAAACTTCACTTCTGGGAAAATATTTTTTTTTTTAACAAGTGCCCTGGTAGGCAGCTTCGTGGTCAGTAATTTCACAGTAAAATGGTTAAAAGAAATTAATAACACGCTCGGTGATGAAGCGGAGCGCCGTGTTGCATACAGATGCAAACACTGCATGTCTGAGAAATAATAAAAAAAAAAATATTACATCGAGGACGTGTAAAGAGGAACCCGCAACTGGAGCAGCGTGGCAGACAATTCCCCCCGTCTCCAAAAGCCTCTCAGATCTTTGCCGAGCTGTGGGAATTTGAAGGCTGCCACTTTACTGTACAACAAGTAAAACTGTATATGTATACCTCAGACTGACCACCAAAGCTGTCTGTATATAATATCTAAAAAACCAAAACTTAGTACGTAGGTAGCGTCGCCAGAGGTTTTTCTAGAATCAAGATGTGTATGGTTTTTGACTTGGCTGGCTCACCCGTATACTACGTAGAATTACGTAGTAAAGCACAGATACTAATCTAGTTATTTATCTATATACACGGCATGTTATAATATAGACAGTTATTTACCAGCTAGTTATTGACATTTAATCACGAATTATGTACGGAGCAATCGCTAAATTGAGGTACTCTTAAATTACGATTTGACATACCGTTTTTTTTAAACCCGACATCACTGTTTTTATCGCTAGCGTAGTTACATTTCGATACCAAAGTTTGACTTTCACTGGGAGTTGTCGCACAAAGCAAGTCGCCTCTGTAATCGATCGGCCCGTACAGTCTAGATTTCGGTGCAGACACGAGGAATGGATTGAATTAAGTTATAAACGGTATTGTTATAAATTACGGCACCCAAGTACAATACCGGTACGTACCGGAATAAGGGCCTGACTTGACTGGCTGAGCCATGGATCCCGGGTTCATATTGCAGGCAGAGCCTACATTTACGTTAACGTATAACGCAACGTTAACAACTGCCAACACATTTCTTGCAGTAAGTGTCGTAATTGATGTATAAGAGAAAAGCCTTGAAAATTTCACGCGTCTGCAAATATATATAGGGAAGCTAGACTCGTCACATTCTATTTTACGGAGAGGCGAAAAGTAGATTGGCTACGTATTCTTTTCAAATGTAAATCCATAATCTCTGTCTACACCTAGAAATGACAAAAAATATTTGGTCTTTGGGCCTGGTTGTATTGGCTGTTGTGTCCCAGTCTGATAATGGATATGTGCCTTCTTCCAATATTATCGCGTAAGCAATACCTCGGGTAAAAATGAGTATCTGTAAACACTAAATTATCCAGCACAGTTGACAGTGCCGATAATATTGGGAAGAATTACAACGTGGCAACTCTGCATTCATCGCGGTTTAAGTAAGTTTTATGTTTTCTTTTTACTGGTCACGTCAGAATCTCGATGTGTATTAGCTGCTTGTGGTATAGCAGGTGACCAGGAACGGAAACCCAATCGCAATTTTTTTTTTATTTATTGAATACAAAGTCACACAGCACTTAGATAAAAATTATATAGATTAGGTAAAATACAACTTAATGCCAATAATGGACTTCATTATTTATAATTTATCTGGTAACTATTCTAGTGGCCCAGGGGTGACAATCTACCGCCTTCTTGATTTATCATCGGGGATGAATTTGGTACAATGATTTTAATTATTCAATCCGCCTGACAAGCATAGCTATTTAGCCAAATCTTAATATCGGGAGAGGTCTTTTATCCAGCAGTAGACCATTGATATGCTAATCAAGTACAAGAACTCCATATTTTATTTTGTATATAATTAGCTGACGGCGTAGATAACATTTGTATTAGAAGGATTTTTTAAATTATTTTAGGATGTTATTAAAATATAGTTAAAGTGATTAAAACTGTACGGTATAAATAAATATACGACCTGAACTTACACAAACTGCGATATATAGAAACATTATTAGGGTTCCGAGCATCCAGGGGTTGCAGTAGCAACTTTTACCATCAAGTGGACTGTTCGCATGTTTTTCACCCAAAGTAATCAAAAAAAAAAACTGTTAGGAAGCGTTACAAGTTAGTAAACATTTCAATAATTGTTTTCGAAAATTAAGCTTATTTGAGTAACAATTCGTGACCAATTTACGTCGCGTACAATCCCTGTGCGTTAGCAAATGCTATGAAATTCAAACGCGCGTGCCCAGCTGGTGATCTTTCTAGAACAAAACGACTAATATTTGATTTTAGAACTTATTGGCTTATTTTTAACTGAAAGTACAGTAAAGTAAGCTATGTACCATATTTTTCCTCCAAATGCCAACCTCACCTGCACCTGCTGCATTCTGTTAGTCAAGAAACGAGGCATGAATGGGGAATACCCCATCCTAATTTTCCGAACCCGAGAAAACTCAAGCATGGGTTACACATGCTTGCGTTTTCTCGGAGAGGTCCATCTTCCGTACTTAGATATACCATCCATAGCAATAAAATGATAATAAAAAACACAATTACAAATTTTTGTTATAACACAGTAGCTTGCTCTTTTTATGTGAACTGTCACCACGTGCATATATCCTTGTAGCGTTGGAAGCGATTTGTTGCAATAATAACAAACATTGCTTAATATTATTTGTAATGGATTCCTACATATTTTTTAATAAGTATTTTATAAGAATAGTTTTCATTAAATTGTGCGATAATGAATGAGTAGGGACAAGCTATATGAGCTCTATGGCAAAAGGCACTTATAGCTAATGTAAAATTCCGTCTATATGTACAAATGTACTCAAATTATTTAAGAAAGCTAAAGCTGATTATAACATTACAAATATATAACATTTGTTTTAAAAACTATTTAAAAGCTGATTATTTAAACAATAAAATTATATATTCTACAAATAAAACTGAAGCCACATGGAATGTGATCAATTTAGAAACGTACAGACTTAATACCAAAAAGGAAGCCTTAACATTAAATGGAAGTATTGTTAATGATAAATATGAAGTGACAAATTAGTTCCTTAAAGTCTTTACAAGCATGCCCACTGATAAATTTAAAATTCTACAATATAGCCCTGCAATGTCACAAATGTAGGTGCAGAATTTTTTGACTTCTATTTTAAACATATTATCCATACTAAATCGTAGTTCAGGAACTTAGACAAAAAGAAAACAGCAGACCTATGAGGGCTATCAAGAAGTTGTTTTCAATCCTTGTATTAACCATGGTGTTTTCTAACGTTAACACATTAAGGTTGTAAGTGCCTGAGTTTAAATCTGACAGTAGAGAAAATCCAAAAATATGACGTCCCATTTCTGTGTAGCCAACCTTAAGTGAAATATTTGTAAAAATGATTTTAGTACAAATGCCTATTAATTTTAATGTAAATAGTATTTTAAATGGCAAGCAATTAGGCTTTTAAGGTCTGGGAAGGTTCCATGATAATATCAGTCTTTGTGATCTTTAAAAGTCTTTGATTGTTTAGACCATAAGATATTAACGTGTAAACTTAATTGTTACGCAATTCGTGTTGCGCACTCGATCTCTTATCTTCATATCTCCCAAACGGAGAGCGAAAGGTTGCAATCAAGGGTGTAGTGTCAGTAGGTAGTGTGCTTAAAATGGGTGTCCCTCAGGGATAGATACTAAGTCCATTCTTGTTCTTGGTCTACACAGATGATCTTCCCTGTATGGTACAATGATATGTGAAATAATTTTGTTAGCTGATGATTCCTTATTGTTATTTAAATTTAAATGAAACAATTGCACACATGAACGGCCCAACCAATACGGGCCATCTGTAACAAGGAGCCTCGCGAGTCGCTACGCGACCTGTCCAGGGAGCTTAACATCTTGACCGTTACGTTGGTGTTTTTTTTAAACATTAGGTATGCACGGAAAAATATGAATATATTTAATTAAATAAAAAATAACTGTCTCTTGTAGAACAGGTTGAGGCGAGGGGCTAGGGGTTTCTAAATTTAGATTGTCCTGCTATAAAATAAATCAATACAACGAAGACAAAGATGCGCGGTAGTAACCTTCTCCCTGCAGACGCGGCTCCCCCGGCTACAGTATAACGTTAAAATAATGAAATTGTAATGATTTTTATTTTAGATTATAAATGACAATACAGCGTTAAAAAGATAAAAACAGACCCCCAGAGATTCTTTTACATATACGTTATCCAGTCCTAAACTAGAATTCCCTGTTTTTATCTTCATAGATCCATGCCTTGGCGAAACACAGCTTTGAAGCCAGAAGTACTACCCATTAGGCAATCGCGACATCATATTAGGTCCAACCTTTTTTTTTTATAGGAAAGTCTAACCCAGGCAATCCTCCATTCAGACTGAACACTAATAAGTTTCCAGATGATCAATTTTTTGTTACAAACATTTGGTTAGACTGATGTTCGTCCTTGGCAACTAAAGATGAAATGAATGAGTGAGTGATTTTAGTCGTTCTGGCGTTTCCTGTAACCAGTAAAAAAGCAAATCGTGTTTTAAAAAAGTAAAAAAATAAAATTCCTGCGACCATGATCGTATACCCAATAGTAGGGTGGTAAGGTCCTTTTTTTCCTTTCAACCCACTTTTCGCCAGAGCTTATTTGTGACAACGTGTCTGGTGAGCCAGTCTCCTGACTTAGTATCCAACATATAAATCGTACAAAGTTTCGAAATACTCATTGGTATACGCCCTCCACAGAGAGGATTCGGATCCGGATTGAGATCACCTAACCACTAGGTTGTCGTTGTTTCATTTACCAAGCTCATTTAATCACTCGAATTATATATCGTAGTGAAGCTTGTGTTGCGATTTCGACGCACGCAAATCTGATCAAACGTAACAGGTGTTTCAAATTAATGTAACGATTTCCGGTCCCAACATGTTACGATGAACTGCGTGTAATAAGCTGTTGTGGCGTAGTCAAAAATACAATAACTCTTTGAGACAAGTAACAAACACAACATACGTATCATCAGAGGTTGCAGATGTACTTACGTGGGCGTCGGTAAACTCTTACCATCAGGTGAACTGCTCGCTCCTTTGCCTGCTTTCCCATAATAAAAAAAAAACATTAGTCCGTGTACACGCTTGATATAATATCCCTGATGCACTACAGTCTCTAGGAAGCTTCAACAGAGCTACTAAACACATTGTTTTATTGCACACGAAGTACGCCGTATGATAGCTCCATATAAGTCCACACTTGTAGAAAGACTGAATTATATATACTACTCTATTTACATATACTCTTTGTAAACGTCCGTTTATTTACTTTCCTACTTATAATTTTCCTAAATACCTGGGAAGGATTATATATCCACTACGTTTTAATAAGACGTGTACGACTCCTGGATATCTACTACAATTAATGTACCATGTTTGGGCACAGAGTAAAGGTAAGGTTTGGGACATAGAATAATAACATAGCATAGATGGAGCGATAAAATTAAAGCAAAAAAGCTATAGTCTTTGTTTACGCGGTATAATTATTCTGGGTTGCAATCACTAATTAAAACCAAATTACAGAGATAACGACCGTTATTATACTTCGTTTTAGCAAGGCTGTACCGAGGCTACCTATAGACTAAAGACCAGGGTGGAATGAGCAGTGCTGCGAAATGTCGATAAAGTTTAACCATCGATATTTATCCTTAGCCATGGGTAACATTTCCAAATTATTGTGATACTAAAAACCAAAATATTTTGCCCTTTTTAACTATTATGGGAAAACTTTTAATTTTGTCGCTTTCTAGAGTCGATAGGAACTAATGTAAAAGTGCAGGACAATATGCCAAAGCTGCCAAAGAAGTGTGTCTCTGTCGACCGAATGTCAGCGGAATATCCATCGGAATTGGTCGAACCCGTGGTAGGCACGGGCAGTAGACTTAGTATATACTGACGATATTATAGATTTGCATTAGAGTGATTGGGTTGGGGTCAAAGACCTCCGAAAATAGAAGAATTACAGCAGTGCGCGTGTGTTGCGTGTCAACTTCTTTTCTTCTTCATCATTAGCGCGAATAATAATATAAAGATGTCCTTTTTAGTATGTGTCTAATGTTTTTTATTTAGCGTAAGATATTTAAATTTCGTTTGTAAAAATTGTAATTGTAAAACAACTTATCCCCGTTTCTTAAAGAGGTTCCTCCGAGTAGTAATGAAATAAGTTCCAATTATTAATTTATATTTATACATTTATATAAATGTCAAATATGAAGTAAGAGTTTTTATATGACGCAAAGCTTGGTATCTACTAATTTTCGAAACATATTTGACATTTATATCTAAACAGTCACAACAACTTACGCTATATTATTCTTTAAGAAAATGTACATACATTATATTTTGATGGACTCTGTTAGGTACAATTATCTTATAAATAGCCTAGAAGACGCCTAAAACCTTTCAAACATAATTAAAACTATTAAACTTTATTAAAAGAATTAAAAACCTGTAATATGACGAAAATGAACAGCGACTGCATGTGATTAAAGTGAAACTTACAGCTAGACACAACATCGATAAGATTTCAAGGACAGTGTCAATCTCTACTAAGTACTTTTTACCCCCAAGAATAGCAGCAATTAACTTGTTTTGATATTATTTTAAATTAAACACGTTAGCATTCAAAACAGTATGAACTACTATATTTTATTCTGCCCGTTTATGTTCAAAACTTCTGGAAGCAGTTGAATTTAGACATATTTATATTGTACTTGCGTGTGAAACGTATAATTTTGTTAGTTTTTTTTCTTAGATGATTTTATCCAGACAGTATATAAGTAGCTTAATTATTTGACACTACTATTTAATGAGAGCCGTGGTAGTCCAGTGGTCAGGGGGCCCACTATAGTTTCAAAGAGCACGAGTGACCTGGGTGCGACGAATTTTAAGTGCTCTGTTTACTCTCAGATATTCGAGAAGGTGGGCTTTGTACAGCAGTGGGCACTTACAGGCTGCTACTTTACTAATTAATGCCAAACAGCACTTACTACTACAAACAGCAAAAACTGAGAATCGATACTAAAATCAGTGGAATTTGTTACGCTCACATCAGATGCCAGGCTTATACAGGCCTATAGCGTGTAAATGTCAGTCTTGTATATCTATCTCGCTTTAATAGTACGCGTATACTATGCTTTTCTCTTTTCTTTTAGATTGGTAATTCTATTAGTTAAGACACATCTACGGAATGGTTCTCTTGGACGGATCCTACAAAGTGAACTTGGACCGAGATCATCTTTTTAAATTCAGTACATTTGTCTGATCAAATTATAAAATTAATTAATTTACTTTAAAGTTAGAAATCGATTCAACGCGGGCGATGGGTATTTTTTTTTTAAACTGCGGCTTATATTTATAACTACTGTAGGCAGGAAATAATTTTGGATCTTTTGAAATTATTGTTAGTTGTACTAAAATGTAATTCACTGTGAAATTATACAAACTCTGTTAATTAAACAGACAAAATAAATATGTAACTTCTTTGTACATACTTAAACTTAGTGATTATACACTTGTGCGTTTTGGTAAATTATTGAGCTGAGCGACATGAGCGAAATATTATTGAACTGTTTTAAAGTTACTATGTTAAGTTATCCAAAAATTATATTGGAATCCGATAAAAGTTCGATTTTGTGAGTAAACTGAATCTATATAGTAATAATTAAAACTGTCGTTGTTGTTCATTATCTGAACATAAAATAAAATAGGCGGCCAGTAACCAGTCCTTTGTATTTTTCTTCACTGGTCACCTTGCCTTATTCCACATTACTCTTTTCTTTTCTTCCTTTTTTGTTTTTACTTTCATTTTTGATGTTCCAATTCAACTTACTTCGGAACGGACCACTGAACTGAGTTTAGCGCGCTTCAGTGCTTCTTATAGTCTTGTATACATACAGATCTGTGTTTAAAGCTTATTAATGCGTACTTCAGCCATCAGATTCCAACAGAAATTAAATATTCAAAGCCTTGCATTATGTATAGTTTAGAATTTACAATGTGTATTGTTATGTGTGAAGACAAAGAGAGACGTATTGTTACGTCCCGAAATCCGATTGTCTATTTATTTTCGATTATTCCCGAACATTCCCGACACGATGTTTTTATTTAATTGAGGAAAAATGCTTATATTTCAACTAGTGTACAGCAGTTATTTACCTATTAAAGAGTAAACATCGACTGGTAATTTCTAAAACATCATATATTTTGACTTCTTATTCGAATACGTTGTGAAGAGAGAAGAGAGAGAAGAGTTGACAGGAAGTTATCGGGCATTCGTGACACACTGAAAGTGTGTAATAACTAATAAACATCTGTCTCACTCTGTTCACATTCCCGATTGCAAATTCGTGTGAATTATGATTTCATTGTCCTTTTTCGTGACATAGCTTTGAAACAATTGATATTCTATTGTTATGTTGATATATTAGTTCTAATGGGAATAAATGAAACCTTACCCCCGCTGAAAGAGTTGCTTTCGTAGCCGATCGCGGACACGGATTGGATATGGGCAAATATTTATGACAGAATAATCGTCATAGTTACCTCGCTTGGGCGGTGGTGTCATAATATGTTGCACAAAGGATTGCTACCGCCTATTGCCCATATCCGAGATTCCACAAAAGAAACACAATCTATTCCGCGTGAGATCATTACCCGATCAAACCATGCCATGTTATTTTTAAACACGTTTTCGTTTATCCACGAATATAAACGGAACCGTATCTTGATTTGTAAAATGAGACGGTGTGAATTGATCAATTATATTTCAGCGACGGCTGCCCCCTACGTCTTACCGCTGAACGAGTTCTTTTTCCGTTTTCGTTTTAATAATTTTTATATTGACGCAAAAGGAATATTTGCGAAATAATTTGTGGCACAGCGAACAAAGACTTTAAAGTAGCACTGCTGGGCGAAGGGCTCCTTCTCAAATACGGGTATCAGAGAGGATTCAGGAGCCGGGAAGGGACCGCCTCGCAGCTCTGGTGCGGATTGGCGGGCTTCACATGTCCTCGAAATAATATTTATATTATTTCTCAGACATGCAGGTTTCTTCACGATGTTTTCCTTCATCGCTGAGCACGTGGTAAGCACAGCACTTAAAATTGCTATAAACAATTCTAGTGATGCCAGCGCCGGGGATCGAACCCACGTCACTCGCGCTCTATGAAACTAAAGTGAGCGCTTTTTTCATTCATTTCATTCCGCCTGACATCATTCCGTTACGTCCGTTTCTTATAGTCTCGTTTCATGTAACATAATTTTTTTCTAATAAAGGGATCGATGTCTTATTATACATTTATTAATTAAATTAACTAATAATAATATATTAAATCCCAGTCAGCCTCTCGGACCATCCGAGGCGGCTGGGACTCCGTGACGGACCGCTCCGAGCTCAAATGCAGAAGGCGGTGCTACTCGATACCGCTCGCATTTTCCGCCCGTCCTTCCCTTTCTACCTAACCCTTGACCGTCTGGTCTCCCTTGCCGGGGGCTTCCATCCGGTTGGGTTTTATTATCTATTTAAATTTAATATATATATATATATAATTTATTAAATATTATTTATTTTACGGTATTATTTGTATCTATACCTATTTATATATACAACCCTAACATATTAGAATATTTAGAAATACCCCAAAAAAAATTAATTATAGCCAATAGCAATGCGAATCCCTTGCGTCTTAAACACATGCATTGCACTTGTCCGGACAACTTAGTTCTGGGGAATGTATGAAATGGTTAATTCGTCATCTGTCTGAAGTCAAAAGATTTTACGAGTTATGTTGAGTATTATCACAACCACGGAAAGAAATATACAATAGGTTCGACATCACCCGGTGTTATGTGTGGAATTTAAATTATATTTGTTAATTATAAATGTTAACTTGACCTTTAACTTTCACCCATTGACCAACTCACCCAGTGTTGAACATAGGCACCGTCAAGAAAGCGCTGGACAGAGCCGACATGTACTTCTTGGAAAGTTTGTCCATACTCACCACTATGGGCGGGTGGGCTGGGGTGCGCCGTGCCGCCGGTGTAGCCTAAGCACTAGTGACACTGCTGCTCCCCATTACTACTCTGAGGGATTGGGGTACGGTTGGATATTCCCCCATTCGTTCGGTCGCCAGAACCTCGTTTACTTAGCTCACCACGTGTTGTGTGGGATTTGGAAATAGAGATAGATTATAAAGATGTATTTCATCTGCCACTGAGCTCTCTGCAACCAGCTCGCTCAGCGTGGTGAGAGTGAAGGAACCGTCCCATTGCATGACATGCCAGTTTTAGTAGGCGCCTTCATGGAAAGATTTGGTCCGTGAGGCTGTTATCATGAATAATTTTTGTCAACAAGATTCTTTCAAATTTCAGGTCGAGTGCTTTGATTATCCAGAATGGGGTCAAGGTCGGTACACGCGGGCTGTGGCAGAAGGTAATTCCGGAACCTATTCATATTTATTTAAATGGCAGATGAAGGTGTGAAGGAAAAGGATTGCTCTAGGCTGTTCGACCTTCAAGGATTTTTTTTGGGTGGCGGGAAAATGCTTTAGCCATAAGGAGAAACATATCGACTAAAACCCCATCCACGTTGCTATTGGTCCGGAGGAGGCCTTTATAGCTTCATCGGAGGGGTCCCCTCGTCCAGGGTTTTTTTTTATTTTTTATTTTAATGTGGGGGGAAAGGTGCTCCGCATTGAAGATGCCGGGACCGACTAAAACCCCATCCACGTTGCTGTTGGTCCGGAGGAGGCCTTTATAGCTTCATCGGAGGGGTCCCCTCGTCCAGGGTTTTTTTTTATTTTTTATTTTAATGTGGGGGGAAAGGTGCTCGCATTGAAGATGAGATGGGGATCAGCATTGAAGATGCCGGGACCGACTAAAACCCCATCCACGTTGCTGTTGGTCCGGAGGAGGCCTTTATAGCTTCATCGGAGGGTCCCCTCGTCCAGGGTTTTATTTTTATTTTAATGTGGGGAAAGGTGCTCGCATTGAAGATGAGATGGGGATCAGCATTGAAGATGCCGGGACCGACTAAAACCCCATCCACGTTGCTGTTGGTCCGGAGGAGGCCTTTATAGCTTCATCGGAGGGTCCCCTCGTCCAGGGTTTTATTTTTATTTTAATGTGGGGAAAGGTGCTCGCATTGAAGATGAGATGGGGATCAGCATTGAAGATGCCGGGACCGACTAAAACCCCATCCACGTTGCTGTTGGTCCGGAGGAGGCCTTTATAGCTTCATCGGAGGGTCCCCTCGTCCAGGGTTTTATTTTTATTTTAATGTGGGGAAAGGTGCTCGCATTGAAGATGAGATGGGGATCAGCATTGAAGATGCCGGGACCGACTAAAACCCCATCCACGTTGCTGTTGGTCCGGAGGAGGCCTTTATAGCTTCATCGGAGGGTCCCCTCGTCCAGGGTTTTATTTTTATTTTAATGTGGGGAAAGGTGCTCGCATTGAAGATGAGATGGGGATCAGCATTGAAGATGCCGGGACCGACTAAAACCCCATCCACGTTGCTGTTGGTCCGGAGGAGGCCTTTATAGCTTCATCGGAGGGTCCCCTCGTCCAGGGTTTTATTTTTATTTTAATGTGGGGAAAGGTGCTCGCATTGAAGATGAGATGGGGATCAGCATTGAAGATGCCGGGACCGACTAAAACCCCATCCACGTTGCTGTTGGTCCGGAGGAGGCCTTTATAGCTTCATCGGAGGGGTCCCCTCGTCCAGGGTTTTTTTTTATTTTTTATTTTAATGTGGGGGGAAAGGTGCTCGCATTGAAGATGAGATGGGGATCAGCATTGAAGATGCCGGGACCGCCTAAAACCCCATCCACGTTGCTGTTGGTCCGGAGGAGGCCTTTACAGCTACATCGGTAAGACTCGCCAGCAGGAGGCCCGCAAGTTATGTCCAGGGTGTTGTTTAGATCTTGTATATATGTAATGATCTCAAGAAACTTTCATAGCGCGATGATGGATTTATGCGCAGGATGTATTCTGAATAGCGCTATCTTGAGAAGTGATTTCTGTGAGTTCTGCCATTTTTTAAGCTTTTCATGTGGTGACATAGATTTCGCTACATCACTCCCCCGCTAAGACTGGAAGTCGAGTGTCTCCTCATACTAGCATGATGATGTCAGGAGATGATGAGAAGTCTGGCGAAGCGAGCGAGCATGTTGAAAAGTTGAAGCATTGTCACGCTGGAGTGTACCTAGGCGTCACCAATTGTGTTAAAATAGGCTTTTCCATTTTGAAACGAAACCGGATTGAACTTAAATAATATCTGGCCCTTTAGTGTCACAAATACAAGTGTAAATTATGTTTTGCCTCATTGCTGCATTTAATTTTAGTCATGCAATCATTTCGTTCTCTTTTGCACAGGATGGGCTCGCCCAAGTCTCCCGGGCGGTATACTATTCGACAGCACGACCTATTCACCACCGCCATTTCTGAGAAATCATTTGTTCTCGCGGCGGAATAGCGTGTTTACACCAAAAACTGAGGACATCGTCAAAGAGCACGCCAAGTTAGTTCAGGACATCAACGGCTTGAAGCAGGCGCTGTTCGTCGCGCCCGTGGTGACGGCCGCTGGTGGGAGCAAGGACTACGACGACACCATTTACCTGGAAGCCATCGAGACTACCACCACCACCGCGCCGACGACGACACGGCAAAGCGTGACCGGATCGAGGAGGCCGGGTTCTTCGATACCCGTCGTTCTCGTTGGTGGTGCGAGTCAGCGCACTGTGATCAAAAGTCCACCGCTAAAGTTCACGAGACCAACCGTCAGCCTCGTGGGTACATCGGCTTCTCCACTAGTGAGACACCCGTATCCGTTCGCCGTGCGCCCCACTCCGCCCCCACCCCTGCGCATATGCATGCCGGCGATGACGCAGACCTCCCTGTACACGAAATCTAAGCCCAATCTGCTACAGAGAATACTCGACGGGATCGTATCTAGATAGTGACGGGCAGACTTGCCGCTGGTATCTATTACACTGGATTCGACAGTTTGATAGATTGTATTATATGCAAATGCAATATGAAAACTTACACGGGAATAATATTTATTTATTTATTTAATCTCTATTGCATTCCTTTATATAGAAGGACATAAAAGGCGGACTTAATGCCTATAGACACTATCTACCAGTATGGTGTGGTGAAATTTTATGGTAGGCGCAAAAAAGGACTTGGAACTACTAACTAAATTACTAATAAATATTTTTACATTAATAAATTGCGTAAAATCATATACATACTTACGTAGTTACAAACATACTTTCATAGGTACATACATCCCCTTATTTATACATACACATATACTAACAAACATATATACATACTTTTGACAGTAGCAATTATGAAATCAATAGCATCATGTCAAATAATGTGTTTAAAGTCGATTACAATTACAATTACAATCGTAATATGTCAAATTGCTAAATGCATGGTTTTCATTATCGCCAGAATTACGCAATGGACGCGCTGGATTAACTTCAAATTGAAGCCCATCGCTATTACGATCACCACTGGAGTTACAAGGCCCGTGCTCGGTGTGCACGTAGACTTAAACGAGATTACAGCGACGCAGTATGTGATATGAAATTTTCAACATTGGCGATGCAACTGCTTTCCCGGCCGACAATACAAATGTATAAACAAAATCGTCAAATGCATATTGTTTGGATGTGTGAGTGGACGCACAGAGTCAGTAGGTGCAGGGTGCGTGCGCGCGCGCAGCTCGGCCGCGCGTCGCGTGCCTCGCTGCGCATTAGTTTCGTGCTTCTTACCATCCGATGCGTACGAATGTAAAAGTTAAAACTCCTTACGCTAGATGACGGGAATGATCTTTCAACGAGCTCGTTACGCGCCATCGTTGCCGCGCTGACGTGCCACAATATCACGTTGCTGCAGAGGTTTTCATTTCGAAGCCGCTCGCCCGACGCCGGCGCCGGCACGACAGTGTTGATGTGCGAATAAATTGTAACATTGAGTCTTAGTACTTATATAAATAAGTTTGAAATTTATTTGTGGTTTTATTTTCATATATCGTTTCATTTAAAAAATTGGACGAGATGCTTGCGTCATCGGAACACTTGTTTTATTTATTTGTACTATATATATACACAATCTTTGGGGGTGGTCGTATGTTGAGCAGTGGACTTGTGATAGGCTGAAATGATGATGATTATGATATACACACTACCTAATAACATAATAGAGGGCCGCGTGTGGCTAAGTAGTAAGCGTACCTGATTGCTGAGCAATAGGTCGTGGATCGGAATCCCAGTCGAAGTCAATAACTGTGCAAACATACAAAGTATTGGTATGCCGGTACTGTTTTACACAGGACAGTGCAGCTGAACCTTCCTCAGATCTTAAGGCTTACGTTGGATAGGGGAAGTTAAAGATGATTCAATGCCTCTGTGTTCTTCCACGTACACTCAGCCCACTATAATGTGTAAAACGACAATAGAATGTAGAAAATTAAAAAGGTTCATTGGTGCTTTAATGTCCAAAGTTCCGTCAGAGTTTAGATTTCAAGTTCGAAGTGATCACTTAGGACACTATGATAGTGCCCTGCGTAATATTAACTATAATATAATAAATTTGAATTACAGTAGAGCGTCGATAGACCGGATTAATTGTGACCGGACACTGTCCGGATTATCGAAATATTCGGATTTTCGTAAATAAACAAGGACAACGTAGAGTGGGACGACCCGGAGTGACGACCTGCGCAGTGTTGCGGGAAGTAGATGGATGGAGGTGGCTCAGGACTGAGCTTCGTGACAATCTTTGGGGGAGGCCTATGTTCAGCAGTGGACTTGTATTACTTCTAGCTGTTATAGGAAGAGTTAGGTCGCAGGTTGAACGTGCCGGGAGCGCACGATCATCGGCATCTCGTCGATTTATTATTGCTCAGTCTAATATGATATTACGACGTCGTAGAATATTGAGATGAATCTCTGAAGTTCCCGCCACACGTACGCTTCCGATGTGTGTTAATGGCATGCGATAAAAAGTTAATCCCATTAATACTTTCATGTAACGTGTAGTAAAGACGACGAGGCGATTATCTAATAAAAAGTTAATTGAAGCGACGACAATGGATGTGAATGCACGCCGTGTGCTCGGATCGCTGCCCCACCCCTTCTAGCTCTTGCTTGGGTGAAAGCGCATTTCTTACTGCTAATTATTATGAACACTAACAACGGAAAGTCACGTATTATTTCATAGTTTATGTGTTTGAGCTAATATGTTCCCCACCTGTCTTTCGTTACAAAACTGTTTTTTTTTTATGGTAAGGTTATGGAAAACGAGCAAGCGGCACATCTGATGGTAAGTGAATACCGTCGCTCGACCGCGTAGATCTGCAAACACCAGAGGAGCTGCTGGTGCGTTCTAGGCCTTTAAGGGTATTTGGAATATGGTATGGGGGAAGTGAGCCTCCGGTTACCACGCTCACCGAATGAAACGCAGAGGCGCAAAGTGCCTCTCCTTCACGCCGGTATTCTGCGAGGCAGTGGTACCAACCCTATCGAGCCGCCCATTGGAGCGGCAGCAAAAGCCGCCGCTTGGCTCTAGCACATATAAAATTTGTTATTATCACTGTAATATGAACATAAAGGAATTCATAGAGGTGCGAGGATAGAGCTATTTAAAACTTTGTCGAAAGCTACTCAAAACAGTTTTACACCTTATACAGAAACTGGAAAGTATTGTGTAAGAATTTTTGGCAATATTTGGCAAGATGTTTTTATCTATTCATATATCCATTTCCGTGTACCGGTATTAGTATCTCTAACTTGTAATTGTTATCAAATAGATATTAAAATTAGATGTCGGTAATAATGGATCAATTTTCAAAAGGATAAGAATTAATAAAATGATTACTATCTATAGACTAAAGAAATTTGTCAAAGAAATACATTACTAGTATACACTTGATAATTTTTGTTAAATAAATAAACAAAATTTTTTTTTTTTGCTAAAGTGATGTTTCTTAGAGAAGGACTAGGATATGTTGCGAACTGCACAATATGTGTTGTATATTGGATGATAAAAGTATAATTATACGTAATATGATTAACATCACTATGGAAATATTAGGTAAGTCCAACTTCGACTCGGAGGTCAATCGACGAATCCAACTCGGCTGGGCTGCGTTCGGGAAACTACGTCATATCTACTCGTCGAGTATACCGCAAAGCCTCAAGACCAAAGTATACAACCAGTGCGTGTTGCTCGTGATGACATACGGATCCGAGACTTGGTCCTTCACTGCAGCCCGTATGAGGAAGGTCAAAGTTGCTCAGCGCGCTATGGAAAGGGCTATGCTCGGTGTTTCTCTGCGTGATAGAGTCTGCAACGATGATATCCGCAGCAGAACTAAGGTAACCGACATAGCCGTAAAGATCAGCAAGCTGAAGTGACAATGGGCCGGCCACATAGCTCGCAGAACTGACAACCGTTAGGGAAGAAAGGTTCTCGAGTGGCAGCGGCGTACAGGCAAACGCAGTGTAGGAGGACCCCCCACAAGATGGAGTGACGACCTGCGCAGTGTTGCGGGAAGTCAATGGATGCAGGTGGCTCAGGACCGAGCTTCGTGGCAATCTTTGGGGGAGGCCTATGTTCAGCAGTGGACTTGTGATAGGCTGAAATGATGATGATGATGATGGAAATATTAAAATAAGAATATGAGAAAAAAAAACTACTTATTTATTATTGATTTTAAAACACTCTCCTAATAATATCACACACGTATTCCTATATTTCGAACTATGTTAATAATTATTAATAAAAAAATATATTTCTAGTTGTTCACGAATATATATTATAAGTTTTTTTCAGCCTTAATACGGTGTCTGCATCAAGTACGAGAGTTCGATGCGCCTGAGTCGGAGTTGCCCACGATCCCCAACAGTTAATGTGGGCATATGGGTAGATTCACCAAGAACAGCACGTTTAGCTCCAGCAGCGTTGCCATCACCAGGAAGCACACGTACACGAGTGCGCATGACAGCCCTATCTTCCAGTCCAGCTGGAACTTGTTCAGCAGAAGAGATCCATACAGCGTGAACAGGGTGGAGAGGAGGGAGATGGCGCTGTACGAGAGTCCGCTAGAGTTCACTTGTATCTGTGAAGAGGAGAAAAGGAAATAGTACGTTTTTGAGTTATAAAGAAACACATTGTTGTGTTACTTTATAACTCAGGCTTCATTAGCATCATGTAATCGATATACCACTAATGGCAGATGTATTCGTTCGTTGTTTATTTGTTTCTTCAGGGTTCGCGGCGTACCTTGACCACCGCATGGAGATACCTAGCGTACAGCCGTCTCCGCGGGGCAAGGTCGGGTTATGTCAGGGCATGCACCGACTGAAACCCCAGGTTGTTCCTCATTCGCCGCATGTCGGCAGGGTCACGGGAACGCTATTGCAAATCCGCGACCCCACCAGCACCGACCGATTGTCGGAACAAATGCCTAATTATACTAACTCCCCATACCCATCAAACGAATATTGGCAGAATTAAAAAAAAAAAATTTTTTTTTTGTTTTAGATATTGTTCTCTATTACTGCTCCAAAGACTAACGATCATTGATCTCCCCACTGTTGATGTTCCAGTAGTGTTAGCACCTCCGCCTGTAAGATATTGCGCGCGTGAGTTTGTTATGGCGCCGAAGCCCACGCCATAACAAGTGAGACGTAAAAACGTGACAAAGTGAAAGGCTAGATAAATAATTATACCCAGTGGTCTCCGGGAGAGGAGGGGAAGAACAGGGACTTGATGAACCACGGCAGGCCCAGGCAGAGCAGGATGTCGAATGTGTTCGAGCCGATTGAGTTGCTTATGCCCATCGTCCCGTGGCCTAGAATCATAAGACAATGTGAAATTAAATTAAATACAAATTCTTTATTTGACGCGGCAGATCCAAGCGCAGAATACCGGCGTAAAGTAGAGGCATCTTACGCTTCAGCGTTTCGTTCGGTGAGTGTGGTAACCGGGGGCCCATCCTTCCCCTCGCCATCCCCCTTCTCATCCTCCGTCCCATCTCTAAAATAACCTTAAACGCCGACAGCGCTCCCTCAGCACCTGTTGAATCACTTACCATCAGGTGAACCGCTTGCTCATTTGCCGCCTTAACCATAAAAAAAAAAAAACAGCCTTTATGTGCCCACTGCTGGGAATAGGCATCCATCTCAAATATCTGAGAGGGTCGGCCACGCTGCTCTGCTAATATTTTTTTATTATTTCTCAGACATGCAGGTTTCCTTCACGATGTTTTCTTTCACCCCTCAGCACGCCACCGGGGATGGAACCCAGATCGCTCGCGTTCTATGAAACTAAAGTGAGCGCCCTGACCTTTCGTTGACGTTACAAATAAAATATTTCTTTTTTATCAGTTGTTGTGTAAGTAAAACCTCTTTGGTTGTGTACAATTGATTTGTTTATGTAGTTCGTCTGTGTATTTCAACAGTGGATTGATATCTGCTGATAAAACAATAATTGTTTATATAGTAGACAGTTATTTTCAAGCGAATAAAAGTTTCACTTCTGTCACCTGTGCCTAGTTACATGCGCTGTTATTTTATTCTACCGCCATTTTGTAATGTTGCTCCTCTGACGAAAATAAACTCCTTTATTGCCCTTTTTTTTGGGGCCTTTTTTATTCACATCATATATAATAATAATCAATGAATAGTCTCACAGTTATCTAAAGCATTCTTAGATAAAATTAAGTGTCAATGATAAAAATAAATTATATTAACAAAACAACTTGGGAGTTTCTAATATTAGAATGGAAATTATACAAGCTGAAGTAATTTCATTAGCTAATTTACATCATAACAGCCGGTCACGAGTCCACTGCTGAACATAGACATAGAGCTCCCCCGAAAATTGACAAGCACGGTCCAGAGCCACCGGCTTCCGTCGGATTCCAACACTGCAGGTCGTGAACTTAGTTACAATTCGAGAACCTTTCTTCCTCAATTTGAATGAATGGAGATGAAATGTTGATATTTTGAGATACGGTGATACTTTATTACTATACGGTATTTTATCCATATGATTATGGTTACGAACCCAAGAAAACTAACTTCAAAATGTGCAATACCAAAAAACTAGAGGAAAATCCACGAAGAAAGAAACATAAAAAAAAAAAAACTTTAAAGTGATTTTTTTTATGTGCACAACATTTATACCTACTGATGAGAATTTTGTTTTTACCACTTGAGCGCTAAAGAGTTATGGGTATTTGATAGATTACCTTGGTTGGTGACGAGTATGCTTGACACGGCTTCAGGCAGGCTGGTGCCAGCTGCCAGGATGGTCATGCCAGTTACGCTGTCAGGAACGTCGAGGGTATCGCCTACACGATGCAAGTTACGGATTTATTCAAGTATTCATAAAATATCAACTTTGTGTACATTATGTAAAGTTATGTATAATATTATTTAACATTATTACTTCACTTCACTGCAGCCCGTCTCACAAGTCCACTGCTGAACATAGGCCTCCCCAAAAGATTGCTGCAGACCACATCATAAAACAAAAACCACGTACATTAATGGTCTCTAATAGTTAATAAAAGTCATTATTGGATGCTACCAAGTAGCCATAGTCGTTGTTAACACTCGTGTAGATGAATTACTATAGTCATGAAGTTTTGTTACAAATCATACCCACTTTTATGCAAGGCAAGGGCAAGGACTTCTTATGACGGGCTCGCACGAACCAAAACTCTACGATGTTTCGCCTTCGCCACATGTCTGCAGCCTACTCTCGGGAAAGGACAATTCCTCTCCCTATCCCTTCTGACAAGGCGTGCCGGAACGCCCATAGTCCATGGGAATCAGGAAGGCGAGCGCACGAAAGCACAAAACCCAAGGTTGATCTGATCTAGGGAGAGCGGCGCATCGTAATACCGACAACCATCTCCCCCCGCCACAGCCGCCCCGCATCTGGCGTATCAGCTTTGCGTTGCAGAGTTAATACAAAGTAAAAGTTACCAGCACTTGGTGCACCCAGCAATCTAACAAATGAGACCGTATTGGAAATAAGCTGATCCCAAAATCTCGCAGTCTGGTGACGGGGAGCGGTATCACGTACGCGTGCGCAGTGCTCATCAATCCGGTAAATCTTGCCCAGGGTGGTGAGTATGGGCAGATCCTTCAAGAAATGCATACTGACGTTTGAGCGTTAGTTAAGCAGTGAATGAAGACGAAGATATAAGTGTTGTCAATGACAGTTGCAGGAGTGGCGCTTGGAATATTATAATGGAAGATATCAAGAGGAGATTGGAAGCGAACGTACCCAGTATTGTTATGATCCACGCGACGAGATAGGAAACGCTGCCGATCCAAGCTATACACATCGCGAACGTGAGGGGGTACAGGGTGGGGCGACGGTGGCAGTCGGGCACCGTGGCCCACAGGAGCACGCCGATGGGCCAGGTGACCACCCACAGCACCTTCCGCGCCCCAGACGCCTTCTCGCCCGGCCACGACAACAGCGAGCTCATACTGCTTTCTATATACATATAACAATTCACAGACAGTTTAATTACTCGTAGGTTTTCTATAACTAACAGCTGATGGTGACACGGGACTTAGTCGATAAATTAAATTTTTTCTGTAGCTAAAAGTTTCGAAGGTGCGGTACGAGAATTGGTTTACGTTTAAGTTTGTTCGTTGATAAAAATTGTTAGAGAAATTATCTATACTATACACAGCATCTATATAGATATGATATGATATAGATATACGTGTGGCTTAAAGTCATTTAAGCATGTGCTTATTCTAACGAAGGTATCTGCTGCGCATCATTGGGACTACTGTATGATATTGTATAAAATATAAATTTACTGGATGCACATGACATCTCCTATAATAAATAATGATGAAGGAATACGTCGAAGGTGTATTAGGTCATAATTGTTCTTGAAAAACAGAAGAGACGAAGAGAAACGAAAGAATTGTTTAAACTCACCGGAATCAGTGGAGAGTCTCTTGTTCACCACAATTCCGTACTTAACATCGTCCATATGGTTGTCGGATTGGCTGACTTCCAGTGAGCAGCCCTTCTCTGCATCTGTATAGGAGTAATGAGTTTTTCTTTATATCAGTGTCAAAAGCATCAAAGATGCACCAGAAATATTATAAATAACTCGATATGATTTGATTAGGGAACGAAAATGTAGTACCAACGTTTAGCAACGCAACTACAAGTCAAATAAAAAATAATTTTCACATAATATGTACTGTTTTTAGGGTTCATTGAACTATTAGTCGTGACGTATAGCGCTCGCGTTTCATTTGAATTTACTGTTAGGTTTTTAAATTAGTTTGAACATGGTTTTTTTTTATTTCTTCCGTAAACATATTATGGTCATTGGTACTAATAAATTTATCACTAAATGTCAATAAGGTCGCCGCCATCCTGTCGCAGCACTGCCATGACATTCTAAAGGTATACCCTTAGTCACCTCTCACTACACACACGATAAGTTATTAAAACTTATTATGAAAGAGTGCAAGACAGAAAGAGACATTTAATAGGTTATTAACAAACTAAAAATAAAACACGAGACAAGTGAATAAACTGATAAAATTAATAAAAAAAAAGGAAACAAATGAATAAGGGAAAACTAAGAAATAAAATGACCGAATGGGTTAGCTAACTCAGTTTATTACTGTGATGATTTATATCTAAGATACATATGTCGGTATATCCTTGATAATGGAAGTATAGTGAGATGTGACTGTGTTAGTTTAGTACCTGTGAGAATGAGCGGCGCGATCTCGATGTACATGTTGGGCCTGGTGAAGCAGCAGCAACCGCGGACGAAGCGGCCGATGCGTCCGTTAAAAAACATTGCTGGAAATAGTGATTGAAATAGAAATACTTTGCGACACGACCACGTGAAAGTACTGGTGATATTTTTGCTAAATTCGTAAAGAAAGTTAACTTTTTTCAACGTTACCGAGCCAAGCGGCGGCTTTTGCTGCTGCTCGAATGGACCGGCTCGACCGGGGCAACGAAGGCCACGCAAAATACCGGCACGAAGTAGAGGCGTGAGTGAGGCACCTGGGGGTTCACTGCCCCTCTTTCCTCATCGTCCCTCGTTACCTCCAAAAGTACTTAAAGGCAGGCAACGTACCTGCAGCACCTCTGTTGTAGCAGGCGTACGTGGGCGACGGTAATTACTCATCATAAGTTGTCGTTTTCCCCTTGCTCATAAAAAAAAAACTTCACTGAAACATAAATTGGTATCCTTGAATGTTTTCTTTTCCTTTAAAGCAGCCTCATACAAGTACACCGAACTATCTAAATCTACTAAACTAAATGTACTAACTATCTAAATTCAGCTTTACGTGAAGTCTGGATCATTAAGATCCACCATATTGTACATGATTATTCCGCAATCGAGGTTATTCAGACATTTCCTTTAGTTTCCTTTACAACATCTACGAGATGCCAACGCCACATGACATGAACAATTTTAATGTGTTTCAACTAACCGAGGATGTACAGCACGTACATGGAGACCAGGATCAGAGCCTCGTACCAGTGGATGGTGTTGTCCATCAGCGAGATGATGAGGGCCACAACAGCTATCGCGTACATAAAGCAGTCGCGTGACACCGACCACCAATCGAGGTTTATCGCCTGCCAAACATTAAGATAGATCGCATTTAAAAATAATTTGGAGAGATGCGTGAAGCTGTGACATTCTGTAACTATGACGATGATCATTTATAATTGGTTTAAATTTGTGATCTAATCGAATATTATAATAGTTAAAGGGTGAAGGTCTGGCAACGCTCACACCGAGAGACGCATGCGTATTTATAGGACCTCTTTTCAGTACTGCGGCTGTGCTTCATCATCTTCGTTTCAGCCTATCACAAGTCCACTGCTGAACAAAGATTGCTATAAAGCTCGCTCCTGAGCCACTTGCGTCCATCGACTTCCCGCAACACTGCGCAGGTTGTCACTCCATCACGTAGGGGGCCGTCCCACGCTGCATTTGACTGTACATGGCTGCCACTCGAAAACAATTTTTTTCCCCTTGAGTTGTCAGTTCTGCAAGGTGCGTGGCTGGCCTAGGCTGTTCTTAGTAAAATAATATATCTTGCATACCCTGGATGACACCAGCGCACAAAAGGCGGGCACGGCGAGCACGTTGAAGACCGCGGAGCCGACAATCGCACCGATGCCCAGGTCACTCTCCGTTACGAACGTGCCCACGCAGTTGATGAACAGCTCCGGGCTGGAACTGGCAGCCGCCATGAACGTTGCGCCAGCCACGTCCGCCGCCATGTCCAGACCTGATACAGCATGCATGTACGTAGCTTTTTATTTATGCATGTAAGTGATTCCATGCATTTCATTACTTTTTAATTAATGTTACATACTCGTTTATACAATTATTATCAAGAAATTAGATTTGTAAGGTTTTCTAAGTACTTTCTTGTGCCTACCATAAAATTTCACCACACCATAGGTTGACTGGTAGAGAATGTCTATAGGCATTATGTTCGCCTTTTGTGTTCTTCTATATAAAGGAATACAACAATGATTAATAAATAAGTGCACTTATTTATTTAATCTTTCCAACTCACAACCATCTACAACACCGATGCGTTGCCGGCCTTTAAGGAAGGAATAGGCTCTTTTCTTGAAGGATTTTCTTGAAGGATTCCACAAAGTCCAAGTGCGTGGCAGAAAACTTCGACTAAAACGCACTGTGGTGGAATGCCAACCATCTAGGTGGTATTGATGGAACTTCGGATTCTGTCGCGATGTACGATGGTGAAATTCAGCAGCTGGGATCAATCCGAACAGTTCCTCAGAACATTCCCCGTGGTAAATTTTGTAAATAATGCAAAGAGCAGCAACATCTCTTCGCATGGCCAAATGATCAAGCCGATCAGAGAGAGTTTGGTCGCCGAAAATTCGAGCCGCTTGAGGTTGGATGCGGTCAAATGGCGGGAGTTGGTACTGGGGAGGGGCCGAACTTGCGCCTTATAAAGTTACAAACGGTGGACCGGCATGAAATACTGTCCCGCTCTGCAGAGCACACCAAGCTTTATGGAGGCCAATTTGGCCTTTCCCTCCTAGTGTCCACGGAACTGAACGTCGCTCGATATGTCAACGCCAAGGATTCTGATACTGGCTGAGGCAATAAGGGGAATGTTCTCAAAAAGAAGCGAAACGACAAAGGGATTCTTCTTAGCGGTGAACGCGGAAACCTTTGTGTATTTTTGGGGTTGAATAGGACCGAATTACGTCGACCCCAATTCGAGACTTTGATTAACAAGGTCTCGACTTCAGACACAAGTTTGCACGGGTGAGTGCCCGCGGAAAGTGTAGTGTGGAGTTCGCCAAATGCGGGGTACTCACGTTCGCAGATCATCTCTATAGCCGGCACGAAGTACTGCTCGCAGACGGTCCCCAGCAACAGGAAGAAGTACACCGCGAGCACGCAGTGTATTATTACAAAACCCTAGGGAATACAATTCGAATTATACGGAGCGAGGTATTGATAATTGGTATATATGTGTCAGGGAATCGTTTCGGGATTTTTATTAAAATTATTTGGACGGCAATCCGAGCGTGCCGTAGAAATTCAACAAGGTTACATGTGCACTGTAAGTCCACTCACGCCACACACCCACTTATATGTATGTGTGTATGTATATATTAACGCCCTGTTCCCAACGGGGTAGGCAGAGACAATCTTATTCCACTTGCCACGGTCCTGACATACGTCTTTCGCTACTCCCACTTTCATCAATCTTCGCATGCATACTAGTTGGTTTAGAGTCTCCGATTTGATCGTGAAATGTTCGCCTAGGTCTTCCTCTCCCGACTCTACCATTTACACTCGCCTCATGTATTTGTTTCGTCAACCTACTTTCATTCATCCTCTCCACATGTCCAAACCAGCTTAGCATCCCTTTCTCAATTCGTGTCACAACATCGTCTCTCACGCCACAACGCTCTCTGATCACATTATTTCGAACCCTGTCAGTTATCTTCACATCAATCGTACTTCTTAACGCTCTCATTTCTACTGCATTTATCCTAGTTTCATGCCACTTCTGCCATACCGAACTTTCGCTTCCATATGTTAGTGTTGGTACCAATACCCCTCTCTGCACAGCCAAACGAGCTTTGTGAGATATCGTCTGGCTGTTCATAAATGTATGCAACGGCCCATTCACCATATTACCTGCCATCGCTCTCCTTTCAATGTCACATTCGTACCTTCCATCTCTCGTAAACATGTATTTCAACTAGGTATATATGTAGTTATCTATCCTTTCTACGCCATATTATTTTTATTAGTTAGTTAATTTATTAATACACCAGCTACTGCTTTCTCACCACCCCATGGGTTGACTGGCAGAGAATGCCAACAGCCACATTTCAGTGTAAACCAATAAAGTTTTTAAATTGAAAAAACCGTAAAGCCGTAACGTGGCCGTGGTTCAACTGCCGATTGGCGGCAGAAGTGGGGAAGAGGATGTGGGGATACCATCCTTTACCCCACTTCCCGACAGAGGCTAAGTTAAATAACTATTCCAGGCGTATATACATTCACGACGTGCTTCAGTGCACGGTTATACTTACTCGCGACATACAAATAACTTATTTTTGGATCAGGGCTAATTTATGATACAAGATAGTATATATCCAGCCGCGCTGACCCTGCGCCTGACACTTCGCAATCTCTTATCGCAAGTGGAAGACGTAGTTGGTAAGTAAGTAGTCGATGTCCTGTGTCCTTGACACTGCATCTGAACCATCCTTCATTCTTATCGGACGCTGTGCGTTGCGACGAGAAGTAATGGATGTGTTGCTGTCTGTGTGTCGCGGCACTATTAAAAATCTTATGTATATGATGAATTCGGACTGAAAAGATTTTTTTAAGTATAACATAAAATGTTTCAAAGTGAAGAAAAAAGGCTATGAATGTCACTGATTTCGTCATCGCCTCTATCCACCTATCCCCCTCCAAACGCCCCTTCGGGGTGACTTATAATAAGGGTACATAAGCATATATTGAAGCACACATTTCAATCTTAATTACATTTTAAAGTCGTCTCTCTTATAACCTAATAAGCAACAGCTAAATCCATACTCAGTTTAGGAATTCCTATTCACACACTTCCGGGCATCCTAAACACAATTCTGGGCATTACCAGCTTCTGGCTAACGAAGGACCATGGTGTAAACACGTTGTGATCCGTGAGGAATATGAAATAGGGTGATCGCTTCTCGTCGCTGAGTCTTGTTGCGTGCCGTGTCTAAGATATTACCCGATCCTTCCTCCGATCTTATCATCACTATCATAATGAATGTCCCAATACTGGGCATAAGCCTCCTCTAATTTTTGAGATGGTAGTTGAAGCAGGGACTAGCTCCGCTACGTGCTACGCTTAAAAGGAAAACCCAAATAAAATCGTAACATGGTCAGCGCGCTCTGTGAATATTTTAACGGGCTGACAGTCTAGACCAGGGATTCCTAAACCATTTTTGGACAAGACCTTCATAGCAAAATTACTTTAAAAATCCTATCTCTAGTTTTTTTCCTATTGATACAAAATACTTACCGATCCTATTGATAGAAAATAATTTACCCATGGGGGTCGACATCGACCTCTATGGGGATATCACTTTGGGAATCCCTGACATAGACGGTATTAGACGGTAGTGTTTCGAAACCTATTGATCTATGAAGAAAGTATTAGTGTCCGATGTGTTATAACTATTTTATTCGTCTGTCGTCGGGACTCTGTCAAATTGGCCATTTTTTCTCTAATCATATTGCGTATTTTATTTCCATTGTGGATTCCTAAATTTAGCTGTCGTTATTGTCTGTATCACGGAATCTTTCACCTGTATGGATAGGCAGAGATAGGTAACAATTCACTCAATCCGCAGTTATAATTGTTCTATGCGCATTCGTATAATAATTATGTTTGTGCTCTAGGGCCCTATAGTTAATTGAGCTGTGATCATGTTAGAGCTAAGATAATCGGGTACTTACCCTTGTTTTATACTTATCGCCAAGTCTGTCCTTGGGACTATAAATAAAATAATTGGCAGTTTATCACCACAGGTCACGTGTGCAATAAAGGCCAATTTCCTCTCCAACCTTATTTCTCTCCGTAATCGGAGAACGGTTTTATATTACTATTTATTCGGAACAATGAACAATTACACCATATGCCTTATTCATTGCATAGATATTTACATATAGTTTTGGGTTGTTTCTATATATTCTCTTCTGGTTGGATTGTATATATTTATGGTATCCATACGATTTTATATATTTAATTAATAATATTTAATAAAATATACATATAATAACCAGACGGCCGAGGGTTAGGGAGAAAGGGAGAGAAACCGGCGGACGATGCGAGCGGTATCGAGGAGCACCTTGTGAGGTCGGAGCGGTCCGCCACGGAGACCCAGACGCCTCAGTTGTTCCCAGAGACTGACTGGGATTAAACCATTCGTAGAGGCGACGATCGCCTTAATTTCGGTCGCCACACCACATACCACCACCACATGTCGGTCAACTCACGATTTACATAAAGTTATTTTTAGTGTAATCAGCCCCGTAGGGTTCATGTCGCTGGGGAACATAGTATACTTCATAACTTATGGGGAAACAAACGCGTGGGTTGTTCACTGAATTTTATCTGTATGACAAATTATGATGGAATCAAAAGGTGGCAAACGCTTTTTCGGAACTACGCAGTTGGGTATGCGCACAAGCCATAACTCTCCAAACAAATAATAAAAAAAAAATCAAATTCAAAATCCAGAGAAAAGTGTTTTACACGAAGTTTTCGTTTTTTTTTCAAGAGTCGAACTATATGAGATTACAGTTTAAAACTTTAACGTAGAATCGGTAACAGGAAGCGTCCCGTACTGAATTAAAAAGCACCATTTTTTTTTTTTGGCAAATGCAACACAGAGATGCGTACTTTAATCTGCAGTTCGAAAATTGACACGTCGATCGAAAACGAATAGATCGATTTAACCACCACCGTTTCTATCCATAATTTGACTATTGTTCTCTGTGTGTCTGTCTGTGTCTGTGTGTGTGTGTGTACAGTGCAGAAATGGCGATGAAAATCAAAAATACATACGCTTTTCCTTTGCGCGCGTGTCAACCCATCTGTGGGAAACTCGAGTACCGCCGCCGGTGTGCAGTTCCCATCGTCTCGCTGATCCGCGGCCAAGAGCTGACGGGACGTAAAGCCTCCGTGTCCAATGCCTGACAAAGTAAGTCGTTATTTAAGTGACTCGGATACTATAAATAACACTAGAAGCGCCTTTAAAAACTCAGTCAAAATATAAAAATAACTCGCTTTCTACCACACACATATATATATATCGTAAAGGGAAACGTGATTTACAAAAAAATAGTGTTTAATTTCGACGAGTAAGTGTATAGAAGTTAAGAGCGCCTCTTTACTTCTATTCGATTGAGTCAGACAATATAAATACATAGTAATATTTCGCAAATGTGATATAAACAAAGTTCATACATAAGTGCTTATTCATTCAGTACCTGAGGCGTCGTCCATAGCTCGTGGACCGGGAGACAAATAATAAAAAAGGGGGATCCCGAAGAATAGTCCTACCCTCAGTAACACCGCAAGACGAAACTTCCCCCCCACGCGTGTAGCCCCCCCTATCGGCATGCCCGCCATTTAGTAACAAATCTCCGAAACAACCGACCGCTCGTCCCGACCCGTCAATAAATATAAGTCACGGTTACAGATTCTTTTCACGGTAATAATGATACTGAATACGTCCAGCCTCAAATGAAAAACTCGAAAATCTCGCTGTAAATGCACCTAGATATCATTTGACTGGGGGCACGTGCGGGCTGGGGGGGGGGGGCTGGGCGGAGGGCAGGGTGGGTTTACTGGTGCAGTGAGCAAGGGCTAGGACAGGAGGTAGGTGAACGGATCGCCTCTCGATGCGCAACTGTTGCTCCAACGAAGATATCTTTATCTATGGTCATTATCGTTTCGCCAGACTCGTATCGCCGTTATCGGCGGCCCGTGTAAACAAAACAACCGCTTCTGATCACCGCGACGACGAGGGGAGGAGGTGCGGGGCGCGCGGGGGAGTGAGAGAGAGAGGAGGGGGGGGGGGGAGCGGGGCTGTAGGAGAAGAAAGGACAAAAAGGATAATTCTACAATTAAACGTTTTTGTGTCTCAGATGTAGCAGTCACTCGGCTCTCTATTGAATACCAAACGCACCGACATTTTGTTACAAATATTTTTTATTAGTTAGTCTATAGAGAAATGTTTGTATCTATATATAGGATGGAGAACGGGCGCTGTATTGTTCAACAGCGCCAACCATCGTCAAACAATTGTTGCTGTTGTAAACTAACAACTAAAGCTAGCTGGGCAAAGGCCTAGCCTCAAACATTCGAGAGTTTCATGGTTCCGGGAAGGGGCACGCTGCTCCAGCGCACGGTGGCTGGCTGGCTTCACGCATCCTCGAAATAATATTATTTATTATTGGTCAGACATGAATGCTTACCTTTATCGTCAGAAATCAAAATTGCTTTTATTATTGTTAAATAAATTTGAAAATTGTTATAGTTTGCGAAAGTCGGCTTTTACTGTCGGCACTTTCTTAAAGAGGTCTATGTTCAGCTGTGGGCTGTGGGCTGGTGTAGTGTAGTACATTCACAGAATCGTTTGTTGTCTGCATAATAACATTAAATGTTTTCAATCTGTTGCGAAATCTTTTCCCATATCTACCAAACGTGGTGTTTATTTTTTTTTCAATTCGTTAGACTCCTTTAGGTCCTGTGGAATCTGAATTTTAGCCATCTCAAGGTATACACGAAATGTTTTCAGCGATTATTCGTAAAAAAATTCCATTGAAAACATGCTTTAATCTATAAGTGGATTACAGAGATCCGTAAGTGGTGGGAACTTTCCATTCTTGGCGCGCATGTGTCCACATACGCTTGTTGCCATGCGATGTCACAACGTCACCGTACCAGTGAGTGGTATTATTTGGTTTTTTTATTTTTATTTTTTTTTTTATCAAAAAAACATAATCCACTGTAGGAAGTTCACCTGTGTCGCGGAGGCAGTTTCCATACATAAATTGCACATGGACAAATACTCAGACACTGAATAATTATTTGTAATCCATACAAATGGTCCCTAGTGCTCACTGGGACGTGGGGGAATAGAACCCGCGACCCGCAGCGCTGCAGCTAAACGGTGAGCCACTATGCCACCGAGCCGTTTGTAGTGGAAGGGAACATGCTCAGTAATTAATAATATACGCATTGTACACTGCCAATGTCTGTCTGTATATTAGATAGATAGATATATGTATAGAATACGCTTCATTGCACACCAAAGAATAAAGAAAGCAATCAAAATATAATAGAAAGACTTTTTTTTTATTTATTTATTTTGTAACCTATGTATATTTACAAGTTTTGACTACATGACTTTTGACTACCTCATACTATATGAGGAAACCTTCATAGGTGTACCAATACTGGTATTCACTGATATTCGTTCAACCAAGGAACGCGGTACCATTGCGTTATTCAATTCAACGAATATTGTAACAAAGTTATGTGGGCATACTGCAGAAAAGAAATCAAACAAAAAAAGGTACAGTGCCACAGTGATCTACAGATCTACTGATTTGAATACTTATTGTTTAGTACATTATTACGTTGCATAGATCTACAGGCTGATCGGAGAATATTGATTTATATTATGTTAATAGGTTTATTACAGTAATATGAAATATATAAAACTCATTAAAATACTTTATACATACCTATATATATTCTTATGAATATATATTAATGTTAATTATTAATATCGTTTAAGTAGTGACTTTTTAGTTAATATTTAATATTATATGAGGTTAAATAATTTTTTAGTTTTTCGGGATGATTGTTCAATATGTTTGCAGTACGTTATTTGTTTGTCTGTCAGCATAAAAAAAAGCACACAGCACATTAAAAGTACCATATGACACAATAGGTTCACCGAGTGCATTATAAAGCAGATGAGAACGGAATATGAAACCTTACATTTAATTATATAATTTTTTTTGTACCATAATCTCGTACAATTTGATCTCATCATGATATTAAATATTTATTTTATTAACTTTTCGTCTTTGTTTTTTTTGATATTTTTTTTTTTTGTAAAACGCACGCTGAAGTTTTTCTTGTTTTCGTTTTGGCTCTATTTTTGTTTAGTTTCTCTTTTTCGAGATGGGTATTCTGCTCAACGGTTACAATGATTTAAGAACTGTGTATCTTTTGTTTTTTTTACAATAATGCTCTTTTTTTTATGCTTCTTGCCCGGTTGTTCGTGAAGTCAATGAAGGAGCCGACTGAAAAACGGTGCTGTGATATCACTGAGACGGGAACCTTTTTGACATCGCACAACAAATTAATCTTTTTCATGTTTGTTTTTTTGTTTATTTAATTTGTTTTTTATTTTGTGTTTTGTTGTCTGATTGCCAAATTAATGTGTTTCTTTCTTTCTTTCTTCTTATTTCTATTAAATTTTGCTAACAATGCACGTAATTTATTGCATATATGATCAATGTGGAGGCCCCAATTTAATCTGTTGTCTATTATTAAACCCAAATATTTGGGGTTAGTTACTTGCTCAAGTGGCTGGCGTTTTAATTTTATTATCTGCCAATGTAAACAGTCATGACTATGCATTTTGATACTGACCTCATCATGAAATTGTTTATAACTTGATCTTATGTGAATTAATTTGGTTTTTTTTTTCATTTAATAGCAAACCCATATCATATGACCATTTGCTAAGTAGAGTCATCTTTCTGTAAATCTTCCTGTGCGATTTGATTATCCTGGTTTGATGAAATGAGACATGTTTCATCAGCAAATTGGTATAATGTACAATTTTTAATTACGTTATTAAGATCATTAACATAAGCTAAGTAATGAATTGGTCCGAGCACTGATCTTTGTGCAGTGTCTTTTGTTACGTTTATCATTCGGCTGACACCCTCTCCAATACGAACAACATATTTACGGTCTTTAAGGTCGAGATAAGTTTAACTTAATTAAACATAAGAGGTTTTTAAGTTTAGCCTAGTGGTGAGTGAGTGTACCGAAATTTGATTTTTTTCGATTCCATGTGTAGTATCTTAGACCGTGAATAGACGTGTATCTTTCTTTCTTTCCTTCTAAAAACCTTACCAATTGTATTTCTAATCCGGTCCGCAAATCACCGGTTACTATCATTGAGTAAACACAGTCGTAGTACGTCCACGCCTAATCTAATAATGTAATTATGATTAATAAAGGCGGTGTGGCGCGAGCCGGCGCATCAAAGGCGGCAGTGTGGAGGGGCCTTGCACTGTTCACCCCGCAGATTGACGAATTCACGCAAGACGCTAAGATTAGATCTCTAAGGATTGTCTGCGTTGATTAGATTTGACGTACCCTACGCGAGGCTAGATTCAATTATGACCTGTCGTAATCTGTCCTTGGGACAAATTTTTTTTTTTTTTTGGGAGTGACGGCAACCGAGCAAGATGGTAGGGGATTACAGTCGCCCATGTACGTCTGTAACACCAAAGGTCCAGTAGATGCGTTGCCGGCATTTAACGGTCCGGTCAATGAAGAAACTTTCACCCTTCGTTCAATAACCGGGTAACCGGGTACCCGCGTATGGCATATGGCAGTTGTTCGTAGGCTGGCTACGCAGTCCCCATAAAAATAAAAACAGCGAAACCCCATGGGTCACTGGACACTGGTACCTGGAATTCGCGACTACTACTCTTGAGGAATCAAACAATAAAGAAAAATAGAGATAAGTCGGAATTTTATAACCGTAGTGAACAGAGGTTGGATTCCTTTAGTATCTTAACTTAAAACGGATAAAATAATTAGCAAATTCCCAAAGTGAAAGTGAAAAAAAATATACAAAATTAAATTAAAATACTTAATATTAAACAATAAATAATCGTATTCAATATAAATACAATCGATGACTCTTCGAGATTTCGACGTTAAGGCGAGATTTAATTATTTTATTTTCGAGTAAAAGTAAAAGTTTTTTTTTATTTGAATATTTACAAAAATAGTAAATAATAAAGTGAATACTCTTTCCAATAACCCGCCCTCAGAGAAGACAGGAACATTCGAAGAACATTCGAAGGAGAAGAATCTGATGACGAGCACCTGTCGGATAGTGATGACGATGAATATTCTCCTCCGAATGAGGCAGAGGCTTCCGATTGTGATGATACAGGTAATTAACTATTGTGTACGTCAAAAATTATTATCTATTATGTCTGTATATGTTTTATAAACTATGTATATTTTTCGGAAAAGCTGATGAAATTGCATTCAATGATGAAGATAAAGAAAATTAAGATGAAGAAAGTGAAGGATCAGAAATGGCAGCAAAAGATGGCTTTCAGTGGGTTGCGACACAACCAAGTTAACATCAAGTTGGAAGGTGATATTGTGCGAGAGAGATGTGGACCGGCGAACATGCTGTCAATTCTCGACGCATTCAAATTATTTTTCACTCCAGAAATTGCTGATATCATTATACGCCATACAAATAAAAAGGCAAGCTCAACAGATGCTGCATAAAATGAAAAATAATCCACATAAGAAACAACTAGTATGGAAAAATCTTGAGCTGCAGGAATTTTATGCATACTTGGTTATTTTGAAAACCTGTCAATATCAGGGGTATGTGACAGTCGTATTCATAATCGTTGTAGCGTGCAGCAATGAGCATCGATTGCTTCTGGAACATTATTCGATTTGATGATGCCAATACCCGAGCTCAGCGCGTGGAAAGTGATAAAGCTGCTCCAATACGAGTCATATGAACAACGCTCAATAGTAATTTAACAAAACATTAATATTATCCAACAGAATACCTGACATTCGACGAGCAACTTTATTCATACCGAGGTTGAACTAAATTCACTTAGTATATTCCATCAAAGCCAGCAAGCAATACCTAGCTTGGGAATCAAAGTTTGGTGGATATGTGATGCAGGAGATTCGTATACACTTACCGGGCAGCTTCACACTGGAGAATCGAGTGATGGTCTTGAGAAAAACGTCGGTGAGAGAGTTGTCACAGACGTTGGCGGCACCGTACAAAGGAATCGGTAGAAAGACTTACTTCTAGTAGGTAGTAATTACTTCACTATTATTCCATTGGCAGAATGTTTACTATTCAGGAACTTGACTTGAATAAGGCATACATTACCAGCACCAGCAGTGACTGCATCGAAAACGCGGGAAGAATTATCCACTGTGTTTGGCTTTCATGAAAAAGTAACCATGTGCAGTTGTGTGCTAAAAAATAAATAAAATTGTAATTATGTTATCATCAACGCATCAAGAAGCAAACACTGATGATGGTGCAAAGAAAAAACCCGAAATTATTAAGCTGTATAACTGGTCATAACCAGGAGTGGACACGATGGATAAAAAAAGATCAACTCAAAGATGGCTTCTAGCATTTTCTACACTGTTTTCGGTGTTGCCTGTCTTGCAGCATATATTCTGTATTATGAGAATAATAAAATGCTTCTTAAAAAATCCTATGAACGACGAGTATTTTATCCTAAAATGTGCCGTAACTGCAGCGTGACCATTTAGATATTGGTTACGAACAACATTGACAGTTAGAACATTTGCGTCACTGCACACTAGATCTATGAGTGTTGGATTATTGGTTGTGGAATGAGTGGGCTCAGTGACGTGGTAAATCCTGCTGTCAAGTAAATCTAACATCATCATCATCATCATTTCAGCCTATCATAAGTCCACTGCTGAACATGGGCCCTTCCCCCAAAGATTGCCATAAAGTTCGGTCCTGAGCCACCCGTATCCATCTACTTCCCGCAACACTGCGCAGGTCGTCACTCCGTCTTGTGGCGTCGTCCCACACTGCGTTTGCCTGTAAGCGGCTGCCACTCGGGAACCTTTTTTCCTCAACGGTTGTCAGTTCTGCGAGCTATGTGGCCGGCCCACTTCTACTTCAGCTTGCTGATCCTTACGGCTATGTTGGTTAGCTTGGTTCTGCTGCGGACATCATCGTTGTGGGCTTCATACGAAGGAGTTTCAATAGCTACGCTTGTCAGGCGAGTTGGCTATCGAAGTACAACAGACACATTGCACGTTAGACGCTGCTACCCGCTATTCCGTACAGCGTTAATCCCCCATCTGTAAGTAAGCAACGAGATTTTTAAGTCTCTCATTGGACTCCCGTGGTTGTCATACAATTGATGTGGTCATACGTTCGCAGATCAGAGATGAGTCTGATGCAGTTGTTAAGTTGCAACGAAAACTCCAGAGCTCCAGCTTGCAATGTAAACTCATATCATATCGAAACGTTTAGGCGATTTTGTAAAAATGACATTTCATGTTTTTACCGATGAACGAGGCATTTTTAGAATTATTGCAATGAATATTGTCGCTACTGGGACCAATTCGGTTATTCTATTCTTGATAATAGGACGTTTCGGAATACTTAGTCATATGCCAAAGGAGAGAGGTCACACACAAAATAACACAGGAAAAAAAGTAGCATTAGACTATTAAAACATAATTTAATAATTATAACATATTTTTTTATTTCTCTCCACAGTATAGTGACGCAAAAACAGTACACATAATTAATGCATTTTTAAACATACAAATGCGTACACCAGGTCTCCGTTTTGTTTTGCAAAAATTACAAAATAAAAGCGGATACCTTCGGAGTGTCTTTCCACTGTTCCTTCTCCGTCAGAGGAGTTTTACTACGAAACGGTGGTAAGAAGAATTAAAAAAAAATTACGTCTGTCAGGTGAAATGTATGTTTCGGATGTTGAATAAATGATTAGATTTGATTTAATGACATGTCCTATAAGTCGGTTATATAATATAAATATATCACCATATACTCATCGTATGTAAGCCAATTATTATTAAAGTCGGTTATATAATATAAATATATCACCATATACTCATCGTATGTAAGCCAATTATTATTAAAGTCGGTTATATAATATAAATATATCACCATATACTCATCGTATGTAAGCCAATTATTATTAAAGTCGGTTATATAATATAAATATATCTCCACATACTCATCGTATGTAAGCCAATTATTTTCAAGAACTTTTGTTAAATACATAATTTCAGCCAGTGAATTGTAATTAACGAAAATAAAAATTAATAATTTTTTTTTAATTCATGCTACAACCTCTCTTCAGGCAGTTCCTGCGCCGGTACCGAGGCGATGGCGGCGTGCGTTCTAGAACGAAGGAGTCGAATCACAGCTGGGACCTAAGGACCCAGGAGTCCGGGCTAACCGCGGTGGTAGATAAAATGACAAACTATGGTATTTTATTATATAGATATCAGAACATTATATATAACTATGTTGTATAGTCTCTCATTCCTATATTTCTTTTAACGCAATTTACTTTTTAGTTAGTTTTTATATAAACTTTAATATGCAATGTCATTTTAATAATTAAAACATTAGATATTTTCATCACAAGTTTGCTAAGTTGAATGAGAATACTGTTTAGTTATTTAATGTATAATAAAACAATAACAATTTGCCGCTGACTTTGACATATGTAAACTTGTCGAACTGGTTCAGATTATCAAAACAAAAAACAACAAAAAGTATCGAATACAAAATCTACGAGGTAATATACTTTAAAGTATATGTAAAAATTTGCTATTGGTCATAACAATGATCAAGGTGGTCTTCTTTACACATGTGTAGTTTTAATAAATAACTTAATAATAATTCCGTTTCTGTCCAGTCAATTGAACTGGAGCCAAACGAAATAAATTGTTTGTTGGCCGCGCCGATGAGGCGATCTGGGCCCGCTACTCCTCCACTCCGATACGATAAATGGTCATCCGTGAGTCAATGGTACTTAAGAGTCCTAATTACGTGGAGTCGGATGCGCGGAGGGGAGCAGGTCGTGGCGGGAGGCACTCGAGCACCGCGCCGGCCGGCCGCCGTACGCGTATTGTATGGATATAAATAATTGGCTACAGTATTCTTCCTTTGACAAGCTCCGCGACCGCTCCATTATGTCGGGCGCAGCGCGAGCGTCGGCACTCGACCGTCGCTGACGAGATATTCGGTCGCCTGCCGCGCCTCCGCCGCGCCTCCGACGCACCGCACCGCACCGCAACGCATCGAGCCGCCATGGTCGCGACCGACAGAGGTACGACACTTAGATATTTATTGTCCGAACCGAGAACCACAAGGGGGCGTGAGGCGAACGGAGCACGGCGCACGGCAAGGTTACATCCATCGAAACAGTACGGAAGTGCGTCCAATTCCAGTGAACGGCTGGCTCATTCAATATTTGCGCGATGTGAGCCTGTGATTGGAGCTGGGGAGCTGGGGTACATATCGGCGGCCCGGGTGCGCGGGCTCCGTAGTGAATGTTGTGGAACGAGGAGGCCGCGGCCGCGACCGGCTCAGCGTAAGTACGCGCCGCCATGCCCGACAGTGGTGCAGGTACGTGAAGTCGTGGTGTGATTTACCATCGTTACCTTTGCCTCTATCGTGCAGCACGACCATCGAACGCTCAGATGCCCGAACTCCCGTAATACCTTTGTCCGTATCCCTTGGGCCGGAGTCAGGAAATGACGGGCGTGGCTGTCGTGTCGCACAATAGCCTGTATAGTTGGTTGTTTACGGTTGAACATGGCTGCGTATATAAAGGATTTATTCACATGAAGCGACGTACGTTGGACACTGTATGCCAACGACCTGCCGCAATGCAACTTACCGCCGACGTTCCGTACCGGACCGTTCGCCTCGATCTATAAATTTGTAATTTTTTTTTTTTATGAAAAATAGGCCTGCGTTTGACTTCAATCTTGCCGGATGGAATGCGAAGATGAGGCGTGTACCATACACGCTTGCCAAGATGTCTGTTCACTTTGGCCTTAATATAATTTATTATCACATTTTTCTATTTCCATTTGAGGCCCATTCTTATGATCGGTTTCATTTAACAGATCAGACGTGATTGGTTAGTTTTTTTTTTTTTTAGTTAGATATGATGTTAGATTAGACTTTGTCATACGCTCGATTATATTACGATAGATTAAAGCGTTTATTGAGAATCTCCTTTGTACGGTTTTGTAATATATATAAGGCTGCGCTGAAAATCAGTGTTGCGGGAATCCGTAACATAAACTGAGCATAGACCCATTTGTTGCATCGCACTGTAACGCAGAAAAAAAATATAATCTTTTTTTTTTTAGTTTTTATTATTTATTTAACTGTTTTATTAATAACTTGTTCACTTATTGTGGTGCAATGAATAAAGTTTCTTTCTTTCTAATATGAAATTAGGAAGATTAGTGTTATTTTTCTGTCTCTCAAAGTATTTTGTTAGTATCTTTCTTGAGCGTAAGAATTGGAAAGGACACGACGAGGCGGGCCGCAGTAGGTCCCTGAAGTTGGAAGAAGGGGAGGCCTGAGTTACATCGGCACCTCGTCCGGTCAGGTCTCGTGCTAATTGACAATTTGCGAGCGACGAGAACGTGCAGAAATATCTCATGCAATGTGCTGTATGCCCTCCTTCTATATGTCGTTCCATTTTGATTAACATCTGATACTATACATATATATATATATTTAACAAAACATTATATATAAATATATCCAAAGGTTTTAGATAATTCACGTTCAACTTTCAACATTCTTTTCCAAGCCACGCCAATAACCTTACAGTCACATTTCTTGTCAGTAAATCGTCATATCCTTGTTCTTATATGTTTTTAAGAAAAGTTTGTACACTATAAGAATTAGTCCAGAGTAGTGGAGGTTGAACAGACATAAATTTGAACAACAATTGAACACAGACCCGAAACAATTAATTGTAGGTCATATAAATACCGTATATGGTTCCTATTGGTATGTGTTAAAGTTCGAGCAAAGGCTCGTTCTCAAATATTTGAGTGGGTTTTGGAACCGAAAAAGTCCCGCCATGCTGCTTCAGTGCGCCGACCCGCACATGTCCTCGAAATAATATTATTTATTATTTCTCTGGCATGTTTCCTCCTCTCGATGTTTTCCTTCACCGCCGAGCACGTGGTAAATACAGCACTTGTAATTGCTTTTGACAATTTTAGTGTTACCGAAACCGGGTCGAAATCGAACCCATATCACTCGCGCTCTATGAAACTTAAGCGAGCGCCCTGAGCGCACTATGTTACCACAGCTCCTAGGTACGTGTACTTTCTAGTATTTTTGTAACTTTCGTTATGTATGGCCGCGCTGCTAAGTGTTCGGTGCACAAATTAGTCCTAAGTCGAGTCCCGGGTTCGATGGTCTATTACGGTTAGGTTAGACTATTAAGCGTCATTTGTTATTACTGTATTTCAAAAATTATAACACAGCGAGCTGCCACATTTCGCAGTGGCTGTTGTGGGTAATAAAAAAACTTTTAATTTTTTTTATTCTAAACCTGTGTCGAATATAACCCATAAATTTGATCTCAATCTACAAGTGACAGACAGACTGACATTGACATTTATATATGTAAAGAGGATGACAGAACATTTTGCAATAGAATACATTGACGAAAACGTCGGTATTTACGCCTTTGTAACAGGTTGCGTTATGGAATTCATTGTAAGGATATACCAGACTCTTTCTTCCCGCGGGTGTCGTGAAAAGTGACTAAGGGAAAAGCCCCACATTGGCTACCGACAAAAGGCGCGATAACCATTTCGAATAATATCAGACCGAAACTAAGCAGAGCGACGAGGAGCTGCAGCGTCACAGGTGCGAGGTGTCTGGTGCTGCGACCGCCAGTCCGCTTGCCGAGGGTGGCGATAATGGCAAATCCTCCTCCTAGGAGAGGCCTACGCCTTCGACAAATAATACTTTTACTTAGAACTTACATAGTAGTTTTATCATTTGGTATTTTTTCCTTTCTGAATGCTGTGATGCTTTTATTTGTCCCATTCATCATTTTAAAGGCCGGCAGCGCATCTGTAGCACCTCTGGGGTGTTGTGGATGTTCGTGGGCGTCGGTGATCACTTACCATCAGGTGACCCGTACGCTCGTTTGCCCCAAAAAGAAAAATAGTCGCGATGGTTGACATTTAAATGTGCACGGCAGCACTTGGTCGGACGCGTTTACCCTTGAATGGACATGTGGAATGCGCGCCACATACCAAGCAGCAATACGAATATAGTTCTTGTTTATGATTCTTAAGTAAAAGTCAATGTACCCCCAAATAGTCCCAGTGTTCACTACACTGATGTAAGCTACTCCATTTACATCTGTCCTATTGTTATAGCGTCTCCTAGTGTAAAGAGGTCTATTAAACGGGTGGTAGGGCCCTCTATCTAGGAGTCCTCCGGGTAATTATCACCCTCTTACCTGTCTCTGCCACCTTACTGCTATTTAACAGTGCGACTGCTGATGTGTTCCGAACGGGAAGGTACAGAGAGCCAGTATGATTACCGTGGGGCGTTCCGTGTTAGTCCTCAGCGGTGACAGCGCGGGTGTAAGCATCTTCGAATGAAGTTGTCTGCGGATCACCATGAGCTGAGCAGTAGCCACTTACCACTTACCACTTTACACTTTGTAAAATCGTATTTCAATCCTCATTCCGATAAATTTATACGACGCATTTTTTTATTGTGATAAATTTATTAGCTAGTAGACGACTTTTTTTTAAACTTCACTTCCTTCAATATAATTATTTTGTAGTTACTACATATGTATATATTCACGCCTTGTTGCCAACGGGGTAGGCAGAGAAAATCTTCTTCCACTTGCTACGGTCCTGACATACGTCTTTCGCTTCTTGTCACTTTTATCAATCTTCGCAATAATGCTCGTTGGTTTAGAGTACTCTTGACCTGGCCTTTTTCCAGAACGTCGCCGATTTGATCGTGAAATGTTCGCTTAGGTCTTCCTCTCCCGACTCTACAATTTACACTCGCCTCATGTATTTGTTTCGTCAACCTACTTTCATTCATACTCTCCACATGTCCAAACCAGCTCAGCATCCCTTTCTCAATTCGTGTCACTACATCGTCTTTCGCGCCACAACGCTCTCTGATCACATTATTTCAAGCCCTGTCAGTTATCTTCACATCAATCATACCTCTTAACGTTCTCATTTTTACTGCATTTATCTAGCTTTCGCTTCTGTTTGGAAAATATGTTAAATATCACACATTCTCTCATCTATCTAGTTTGTACTGTTTGTTGTTTCTGGCATTTCGCACCTACTCTGGTGATTACTCCCAACGGTGGTTTTTAAAACAAGTTATAATTTAATGAAGCTAAACTGAGAAATCAATACATAAGTAACAGATACGAGTAATGTATAAATTTCAAATTATATTACTCATTAATTTAGGATCAATCAATTAAAACAAAATAAAACACCTTTGACATAGATAATGTGAAAAGAGAATTTTCAATTTCATATATCGTACGCACAATACTGTGACATATCCAGGGTAGAAAGGTCGATCGCGTGGCGTAGTGGTTACCTTACCTGATTGTTGAGCCATTTGTTCTGGATTCGGATCCAAAACACAAATTAAAACAAATTATTCGTTTTCGTATCTGATTGCGTTTGTCCGTGTCTCTGACACTCCATCAGCGTTACGTGCCGTGCAAGTGCTTCTGTGTCGGCTCGTACAATTACGGCGCAAGATTATCTCCAGCGCAGTTGGCAGCTGCCAATAGTATTCGATAGTTGTCGCCGCCGAAATCGGCCAGGACATCATATCCTGCGCAGGGTGATGGTTTCCACTCGTCCTTATGTCCACATGGTCCCAGAAAAGACATAAACATCTATTTTAGTTACGCCCGGTAAACCGCAAGGTTCTTTTATGGGTCCTCTCTTTTTATTAATGTTCATTGTCGATATATGTAAATATGCGTGACATATATATATTTCATGAAACGTTAAGAGTAGTCTGGACATAACGACTCAAGTTAGCTTCGTTTGAGCGCATGCATTTTAACTAGGGTTCATGTTTCCATAGTCCACTTGTTGTGATACTAAAACGTACCCGAGCGGGACTTGTTTAATAACGCTAAGATCATTTTGATTATCTCGACGGCATGATGTTGTTGATACATAAAAATTTGCAGTGAGGAAATGTCCCACTTTGTAAATGTGTCTCCTCCGCCGCGCACCCTCGCTGCCACCGCTACTGCCACCGCTGCCATTACCATTCTCATTTCTCACCTAGACTCAATATTGACACTGAGTATGAGTACAATGTTACTGCTATCCCTTGCAGTTCTTTAGTATCCTTCCCATCATCATCTTATTTTACTTTAATCACGCTGATTGGTGAGCACAGTGATGGTATCACTTTGGTAAATGTCATCAGCATCAATTAGGATCTAATATTAAATATTACAACGATGTTATCACCAACTGGCCTGGCCGTCGTTTTTCTGCCCTGTCAATAAGGTGGCGCGACGAGTTCTATTTCTAACGTAATAACTCAACTACAGCGCCATCTATCTGATCTTAGCATCGTCTCAACAAATATATTATGCGAGTATGACCTCAATCGGTTAAGTCATTCAGAAGTTACACGATCACTAACGGACGCACCAGCGATTATGTAAATATAAAGATAAGTAGGTATTCTCTCTGGCTAGTGTTATTACCCTATCTGTAGTTCAGCTACGGTGATCCGAGTAATACGGGGCAAGTATATATATGGACTACAAGGTGCTAATGAAATGATTAATAAATAAACATTATTGGTAAAGTATAATAAGTTAATAGAAACGAATTTACGATTTTCACCGATAAGTCCATGGTATAAGGTACTTTGTGCTTTAGGCACTGGGAATGCTAAAGATCCTTCGTTTGGGCTAGAGACATACGTGAATACAGAGCCGGTGCGTCACAGAGAGGGCGCTAGTATCGGGCATCGTAATGTGGACATCCTGCCTTCTTTGAACTGTCAATTTCCCTTTGCATTGCACTCACTTATGTCTCCCAACTAAAGGAGGCCAGGCACGCTCTATTTAAAATTAGGGCTAGAAGCTTATTCATCTTAAGTATTTGATAGTTGAGACGTTACTAGAGAATAAGAGCTGTTTGAGATATATTAGTTTTATTCTTTGGACATACCTATCGCCTCTTTCACCTACATGTATAATGTTCTCTCTTCCTAACGTGTTAATCATAGAATAAGAACTTATACAGGTTGTTAATAACTATTTATTTACATAATTAAATCTGTACTATCACGGTATGATTGTAAATAAAAATTTACAATATGTTTTACACAATGTCTCAAACAAACGGTAAAAGGCCATCGCTCAACATGAGGGTTGCAAAGAATATAGTCAAATTTGTTTGTAGTTGTTTACCTATCTATCCACGATATACTAGAGATTACTTCTAGGTATGGAGCTTCCGTCGAATTTCTATCTCCTGTAAAGCAAATGGTATTTATTGGATTTAGTTTTTTTTTAACTTTATTTAATTCATCGAGTACTTCTTCATTGGATGAATGAAACCGGTTTCACCTTTAAGCCTAAATTAACATTCTTCACCATGTTCTTCTCAATCCGCTAAATTATATTTTAAATTTCTTGAGAACTTGTAATTCCTTATGAATTATTATAAGCGGGGACAGCTCTCCTCCATGTTTTTTATGAGTATTGGAAGTGGGTTTTAATTTTTACCGATGCAAAATTAGTACTTACAATAGTTGTGATGAAAAGGATAAAACTCAGATAAGTTCAGTGGTCAGTGATCCCTCCCTTATCTACCATCCATGATGAAATTGTTTGAAGCTCAAATTAAAACAATTGACTGTACATAAAAGTGTTAGATGAGGATACTAGTACTCATGACGTTATGATCTTTTCCAGGAATTTCAAATTTGAGAGCCTCATAAAAAAATTAAAACTCGCAATTGGAAAAACCTACAGATAGTAATAGTAATTATTACAACAAGAAAGTAATGAATTCAAGTCGGAACAAGGAAGGTTAAGTGTAAACGTATATAAGTGTATATCATAAAAATAGAAAATAGATAAGCCGAATATTGTCAATGATCTACTAATCTAATCACGAACTAGACTCTTAAATCAAAAATTAAAAGAATCTGTAACTTTTTAATATGAAAATTCAAATTAACTGAGCTGTTTTTGCCAAAGCCAATCATAGATCGATGTAACGTTATTGTCTATCAAAGTCCGGACTACGGAATTGTAATGAGCGCACTGCAGTATGAGAGCCTGCTGTTTCTGCTTCTCGCTGTCATCGTCGACCTCCGCGGACGCATTGTCCAAATTCTCTTTCTCCTCTCGTAAAGGAATCGACCGGACCACCTGAGCGAGGGTCGTCTTCATTACTTCCTCTAACCCTTTAAAATTCACCGGACCACTTTTGAACGGTCGATAACGAAAGTGCAGTGGTTTAGTATGTAAAAGCCTCGTTCTCAAATATCTGTGAGGGTTTTGGAGCCGGGAAGGGTCCGCCACGCTACTCCTGACAGCCATTTCATTTGTCTTCGACTAGGAATTAACTAGCCGAGTAATGATCACAACTGTATGAATTATTATAATATAGATATTTGATAATTGTCAGATAATGAAATTATCTATAATATATGATAATTTTTTTACCCCTCGAAATTGCCCACATTATAAGTAAATTACCCTAGAGAAGTCATTGAACGCTCATCGTAATGACCATTATGCTTATAAAGCTTATAGCGTAGTTTCTGTGTTTGTGTTAAATGTATTACAGAAGTTGTAATATTAAAAAAGAATAATGTGAATTTGGAAAATTCTGATATCATAAATTCCAGATATCATAGATTGAATGTGTTGATTGTGTGTGTCAAAGATGCCGTTTCTATATTTATGTTTTTAAATACATTGGGCTTTATTTATATATGATCTAACTAAATTGCATATATTGTTTTTTGAGGTTAATTTCAAGGTTCTTTGAAAAAATATATGTAATTTTTTTTATGAGAATGGGAGTTAAGAGAAGGCAAATGAGCAAGCGGCTTGACTGTTGGTAAGTGATTACCGACGCCCGCGGTTATATGCAACACCACGGACTTCTCACCCACGGGATTTACGTCACTCACCGAAAAAAAGGCAGAATCACAAGATGCCTCTGTTCGCCGTTCTTCACGCCTTTATTCCATGAAGCAGATGCCACAGTTCCATACCGGTCGAGATGGCCCATTCGAGCAATAACAAAAGCTGCCGCTAGGCTCTAACATGAACATTTCAGGGAGGGGAAGGATAAATTATATAAGAAGTGTAAGTCAGGATCATTAACACGTTCACATCACACATGTAGTCAATATTGAAACGTCATCTGCTAACAATATTTTAAAAGTCGTTAACAAATCTAAAATTTTTGAGTGGTCATTTACATACAACAGAAATAGAACGCATCCCAATATACTGCCTTGGGCAATACACCATGATTAACTTTTTGCCTGAGACTGTTGTAGTTATTTCCTCATTTTTTGTTTATTGTCTTCAATTTGTACTACTTGAAAACAAAAACAGGACCTATTTTTGTTTTCAAATAATATATTGTTTTCGAATACTCGGTACATATAATTATTTTAGCAGTACATTTTTTAATAACTTGGCATGTCAATATTATTTCCTAATACAATTTTTTTTTATTATTCGTGTCTTACGCCATTTGTATCTACTTAAATACCGCTGATGTCGTGGGTCATGATTTCATAAATCCTTTCTGGCCACCGTCAAGTAATTTATATTTTAGAAAGAAATTTGTAATCAATTGAACATAATTTCTACAAATAACACCAAGATATAGGGATTTTAGTTAGAGGCTGGGTGAAACATGTGATTGCGAGGCTGTTAGCGAAGTTGGTCTGTACTTACTTCAAATATTAGCGTTATCTTTTTTATGGGATCGCTTTATTAAGAGATATTTTTAGCAGATCTCTGATAATTTAGTTAGTGTGGGTAGTTTTGGTGTAACAAGTTCTTGTGCGTATTTTTTAGCAGACATAGAGGTGTTTTTTTTTAGGATGGTATTGTTGATATCTGAGTTATTGTTGCAGCTGGTGAACTTATCGAAGTCATTCATTTATTTGAGCCGCGTTTATAGCGTGCGACAATCGTTTGGTATACTAAATATACGCACACATGTAAGATGTACACGAGGCCGTGCGCGTGTCATTTTCTAAAATCAGCTAATCCGGTTATGCAAGTTAGCGCTATGGTCATTTGAGTCAATTGGCCCATTGGCTTGTTGACTCTGTCAGTTGACGGGCGTTTTAGCGCAGGAAGTCGGTCCGTTTGTTTCAAGTCTCTCGGAAAAATACTTCTCTGCATTACTTATGTACGTATCCCCACGCCTGCGTTCACTTACGTGATCAGCAAAGACCTAAAAACTAGCACCCGATTCGTAATTATGAGCGTAAGTGTTGCATATGACATCTAAGAACGTCGCAGTATGTTATACTTAACTAGCTAATTTTTTCAAGAGTCTGAAGTTTCATGAAATAATTATATACATTACAGAATTACGTAAATTATACGGAATATTAATTATATTATAATAATATTAGCAATGGGCGTGTGGTGACGAGGTTAGAATCAGCCACCCCCTTTATTCCCGTGGGCGTCGTAAGAGGCGACTTAAGGAAAAGCCGGGAAACTTCCAACGACTACCGAAAGATGGCGGGAAAACCATCTCGAATAATACGAGAAAAAAATGAAGCAGACCGACGATGAACAGCAGGGTCTGAGGTGCGCGATGTCTGGTACTGAGAGGCGATGGCAAGTTCTCCTTAGGTGGGAGCCCAATGTCCTGCTGTAGACTGTTGAGGTTATTGAAGGCTGGAAAGGTAAGGTAGTGTCAGCTAAGGTAATATTAGAAATGTCCTTAAACGATCAAGAAATTATACGTAGAATTTTTCTTCTTCGTCCTTATCTGCGTCTAGTAATTCCGCTGCAGGACATAATACATATAAGCCTTTTCATGTAGTTTTAGCAAACTCAGCTGGAAGGGCAGGTCACGGACGACGCTGCTCCTTATCACTAGTCAGTGGAATTTGGTTACTACGTAGTTGAACATATTCTGGGCAATTAGTAGACCTTTCTTAGTCAGCATCACGTGCTGGTGAGGATTGCACTTGGAGTATAGGTCGGTATGATCAGTACCTGGGCGACGGTGCTCAGTTCGGAATCTTTCGTGTTCGCCAATTATGAAGTACAAGTTGAGGAGCGAATAATGTAATAACTAAGCAGCACCTGTCTCTGAATACACATAAGTACCGCAATGTCCTAAGAGATGGCGTTGTTATTAGTTTTAATTAATAACTATTTTATTTAATTATGTTAAAACCTATAAAACCATCTTGATAAACTTGGAATATATAACATTATAAAAATATACAATTTTCGTGAAATATTACGTCATCTAAGTATAGGAATCGAACCCGCACATCTCGTAGCATTGCTGACTTTTTGTAACTGGCGCATCCACTGCTCGAATTGGAAAAAACTATCTGCAATATGATATATTAGTAGGTAATGAATTCCAGAATGGTGGAAATATTCCTAGTCAATTCCATCATTTCCTAGATTTCACAGGCGCTTTCCAGGAGATTCTTATGTCACAGCAGAGGACTTTATACAGAGTGATTACAAAAGGCAATTGTATTTTTTTATTCTATCCATCATATTCTATGTATTATTGTATATATTGGAACCTAAATGGTTAGGTTATACTTACCGTGAATAAAGGCAAAGTTCTATACCCCATCCTGTACAAGTCAGTCTATTGCAATAGTGATATCTATACATTGTAGCAAGCTGTAGTGGCAATGGGCCCGCCCATGATGTAAATGTGATAATATGTTCGTTTAGATGTTTATATATCGATCACGCATGCACGCCGGTCGAGGCGCCCGAGCAGCAGCAAAAGCCACTGCTTGGCTCTACCACGTACAAAAAGTTAATAAGAAGTTAGCTGGGGTGGCGAAAACGCCTTCAACTATGCGGAATGTACGCCACTGTTTCTACGTGGCAGTGAGAGTTGAAGTTGGAAGACACGTGATAGTAGAATGAATGAGGTAGAGTGTGTTTAACTTTGGGAGTGAGAGTGAGAGATAGTTCGTTTAGGGTATTGTGGAGTGAATTAAGATTAAGGTCATGGATTACGAAAGGTATGTTGCAACAGTATGTGGGAGAGGATTGTTTTTTTTATTAAGCTAGAGTGACAAACGAGCCGACTCGTTCACCTGCTTAAAACGTAGTCATATGAATGAATGAAACGCGGTGGATCATAGAAGAAGAACTCGGCGGGTCCGACAGATCGACCACCACATACTTCATCTCCAGACACAAACTAGAGTAGAGTTCGGGAGCACTTGTTGTTAACGCTATGCTTATCAGGTAGATAAGCTAATGCCGTACTAGACAGGTGTCTTTAGGCGCAGCTCCTTAACCGTATCTCATACATTTTTACTTCACCCACGGAATGAGATGGAGGGATAGATTATATTGCGTGGTCTTACCATGGATTAAAAGTCCTAAGATTATTTTAATTGTACTTTTAGCGAAAATAAAAGTTTGTGTATTATTATCACGTAAAGTTTCATTTATGTTGATAACATGGGAACATTTAAAATGAATCTATTACTTACAGATTTCATTTTTATATATTCCATTCAACATCTGGACGTCTAACGCGTCAGTCCCCCCAGTGACCGTGACTGCTGCAAAGCAAACAAAACGACGGGAATATAAAAACCAAATTGAACGCGATAAAAACTGGAATATTATTATACATAAATTTCAATGTTGAAATGGTTTCACTAATTCTACAATCCGTGACGACACATCGACAGTGAAACATATATTCTTTCTACTCATGTACATATGTGAGGATATGACAGACAGTCCGTGTGGCTTTATCATGTTTGATTAAGATATAGTATAGAATGTTGTTCAATAGAGTCGTGTGGCTGGACTGCACAGCGCTTACCAACCCGCCTGCTAAGAGTGTTGAGTGTGGGCAAAGTTCCCATCGATGGGCTTGTTAGTACAGCCTCACAAGAGAGGTTGTCTCTCCGTGTCTTCAAATATCAATGTCTGAATGGGATATGCTGCTTACCAGTATAGCTTAGCATTCATCGACGCCTCGTAACCCTTCAGTCATTTTAATACATTATATAATATTGTGCTAGATCATCGATATCCGATATTAGTTCACAGCTGAACATAGACATGCGCAAGCGGGTCGGTACCCTTACACTGTGTCTGTACGTTAGAGAGAGAGAGAGTCGTGTTCGGTCAAAATTTCCGCCTTTATTCTATCCCCCCAGAGCCCCCCTCTACAGCCACCATGCCATACCATCCCCCACTACCCCCCTAGAAATTCTACTAGTGGCGACGAATAAAATGAAGTAATAAAAATGATTTCACAAAGATACAAAGTATATTCGGTAAGTACTAGGTACATGATAAATTAGGCGGCGACCTAATTCAGTGCGCACTGTACGATCTGTGGACGCAACAGATGAATAGAGTATGGTATCGTTATTGATTGGGCTAATCGTCCACGCTGGACTTCAAGTGATTGTAAAGTGAACTATGAATCTGGAGGCTCCTTTGTGTTGCAGTGCAACGAACTCTCGCGATCCGGTCGCCACTTGTATGCGACTGTACATCTGATCTGTGTTTGTTGTGTCCATTAGGGATACCGTAGTTGCATCACAAGGGCCTTGCGACGAGATTATGTACGGTGTAGTAGTAATGTGTGAGTACGGTATGATGTATACGGAACGTCATTAACAGACGTTTATACCGTATATTAAAAGAAAAAAAAGAAAACTTTACATTATATCGACTTTGATTTGATTTCATGTATCAAAAGTCATGCGTTAATTCATTCCTTCGGCACTGACCCCTTTAAGCTTAGCCAAAGCTTAAGACGTCCAATGGAAAGAAAGGGGTGGACAGATTGTTAGAACACTGAGACGAGGATTTGTCTCTACGCGTATTTGTTTCCATTGCAGAATTATTGCGCAACTGCACACCGCCGGCCATCGACGACTTCCCGGCGGGTTTCTTCACCGAGCAGCAGCGGCAGCACGGCGCTATAGTGCTGCACGCCCTCATCTCTATTTACCTCTTCGTGGCTCTCGCGGTAGTCTGCGACAAGTTCTTCGTGCCAGCGGTGGGCAGGATATGCCACGGTGAGCGTTTCTTACACAGCCTCACGTCACCGTTCTCGCTCTCCCGCGGAAGTCTTAAGCGCGGTAGAGCCAAGCGGCGGCTTTAGCCGCTGCTCGAATAGGCCGGCTCGACCGGTATGGAGCCACGGCCTCGCAGAATATCGGCGTGAAGTAGAGGCATCTTGTGCTTCTGCGTTGTCGTTAGGTGAGTGAGGTAACCGGAGGCTCGCACCCCGTCCCTATTCCCCTCCTCTTCCCTCCCATCTCCCAAATATCCTTCAAGACCAGCAACGCACCTGCAGCATCTATGGTGTTGCAGATGTATGTGGGCGACGGTAATCACTTACTATCAGGTGAACCGGTTGCTCGTTTGCCGTCTCTTCCATAAAAAAAAAGCCTGCACCGAACATAGACTGCCCTGCACTCAGGAATCTTAGTCTTTAGTTTTTTTTTAAAGACTACTAACAATTACAAATCGTCACTAGCACTGTACCTGTTAATCACTTCAACTAAGCCTTCAGAGCTTGTATCTGACGAAGCTTGAAGCTCGAAGCTTCTATCGAACCTGCGACGCCTCGAGTTCGCCACTGATGACTTGCGACAGAAATAGGTAAGAGCATGGTTTTATCACACACCGAAATTTTTTTTTCTCCTTTTAGAAAAAAAAATTATCCCGCTGTGGAGTTCATAATTTTCAAGAACTCAATATAAGTTATAGTATGAAACAAACGCCGTTTTATTTTGACAAATTCGAACACCGTGTTTTTCTAAGAAAAATAAAATTGTTTAATCGAAGTAGGGTATGCTTTGTTCATACATTTCTGCCATCTCGAGGGAAGATGATCATTTATACCTTTGCGATAGAACTCTACCAACTCTATGAAGATATTTCGTACAGCTACCTGAGAACAAAATGTTAATCGGTTGAGGTCTGGCGCGTACGGAGGACGACCTCAGGTTTCTAACTACAGGTCTTGTAACGTTAAAACGGTCTGTCGAGCAGGGTGAGGTCTTACGTTATCATGGAGTAATAATGGCGAGAAGATCGATTGACGAGTCGGGTTTGTTTCTCGGAGAGTTTCGCCATCATTGTTTCTAAGTTCTTCGCAATAAACAGCAGCTGTTATGATCTCAAAGATCTGTAGTAAATTAGACCATGAAGTGACCACAGAACAGTTACACTAAGTGTGAGCTTCATTTTAGAATATTGTTCTGGAATCAGTCCAGGGTTCCGCTGCTGCGTTTTATCGCTTGCGATCAACGTAGAGTATTCGCAATATTCATCACACGTCACAATTCCGTTCAAGAGTTCATAGTGAGGTAAGCTTCAAGGCGTGCTCCTCCATGCCCATTTCTGATGCAAATGAGTCGATCAACTTCGACCTTTTTTTGTCTTAGTGGTTCCTCGTGTCTTAGTCTTGCTCGTGGTCTTTCTCATTCGTCCAATCGAAGTTTCCTCCACGAAAATCGTTAGTCATTCCCATCCTGTGCAAACCCGGCATTGCTATTGCGATCTGTCTCTGTTGCGATAGATTGTTTCGTTGGAGCAATCGTATTCGAACTTAAATCTACTGTAATGTAAAAACAATTGAAACTCAAGCAATATATTTTTGTGCAAAGTTTCAATCGCGTATCTTGAACCAAATAACAGTTCATACCCCTAACCCCTCCATCAATATATAACGCCTTGGCAAAACGACGACCTTTCATGCTTCGATTGTATTCCTCGCGCTTCACGTCCAAAATGGATGCGCCTACTTCCACTGGATCATACGCGTGAGTTTTCCGTGTACTATTAATGACTGTAACTTCTAATTCCAGCGTTGAATATGACGAACGACGTGGCCGGCGCTACATTCATGGCAGCGGCCACGTCCGCGCCGGAGCTTTTTGTGAACGTCATCGGCACCTTCATAACGGAGGGTGATATCGGCGTCGGTACCATCGTGGGCTCAGCGGTCTTCAACATCCTTGCCGTGGCAGCCTGCTGCGGAATAGGCGCGGGAATGGTAGTATAATGCTTTGCAATCAATCCATGTTAGATGCTACATGTGATTTTTTTTTAAAGAAGAAGCGGCAAACGAGTTTGCGGCTCACCTGATGGTAAGTGATTGCCATCCCCCACGTAAATCTGCACGACCGGAGGTGTTACAGGTGCGTTTCCGCAAAAGGATGAAGCCGATCAGAGAGAGCTTGGTCGCCGACAATTCGAGCCGCACGGCGTTGGATGCGGTCAAATGGAAGGAGTTGGTACTGGTAGGCCCCTGCCCAGAGATGAGAGCAGTATTCCATGTGGGGCCGAACTCGCGGTTTGTAAAGTTGCAATTGGTGGAGCGGCATGAAATAAGGTCCCGCTCTGCAGAGCACTCCACAAAGGGATTCTTTTTTAGCGGTAAACCCGCAAACCTGTCTCATTGGGGTTGAATGGGACCAAATTACGTCGACCTCAATCCGAGACGTTGATTAACAAGATTTCGACTTCAGACAGAAGGGCACTCTACGACGTCATCATCATCATCATTTCAGCCTATCAGAAGTCCACTGCTGAACATAGGCCTCCCCCAAAGATTGCCACGAAGCACGGTCCTGAGCCACCTGCATCCATCGACTTCCCGCAACACTGCGCAGGTCGTCACTCCATCTTGTGGGGGGTCGTCCTACACTGCGTTTGCCCGTACGTGGCTGCCACTCGAGAACCTTTTTTCCCCAGCGGTTGTCAGTTCTGCGAGCTATGTGGCCGGCCCATTGCCACTTCAGCTTGCTGATCTTTACGGCTATGTCGGTTACCTTAGTTCTGCTGCGGATATCATCGTTGCAGACTCTATCACGCAGAGAAACACCGAGCATAGCCCTTTCCATAGCGCGCTGAGCAACTTTGAGCTTCCTCATACGAGCTGCAGTGAAGGACCAAGTCTCGGATCCGTATGTCATCACTGGCAACACGCACTGATTGTATACTTTCGTCTTGAGGCTTTGCGGTATACTCGACGAGAAGATATGACGTAGTTTCCCGAACGCAGCCCAGCCGAGTTGGATTCGTCGATTGACCTCTACGACGTGATATGAATTATTTCTAATTAGAGCTTTTTGGAACTCTTTTGCTTTCAAAGTTTTCAATGAAAACAGAATGGCAGAATACGTCTCAAAAGTTTTTTGATTTATTAGCAAAGCATTGTACCGGGACAGAGGTCGGCAACCTTTGGAGTCTGTATAGTTAAAAATTTATAAAATTTATAGAGCCACAAAAAATTTTCTCGCCAACAATAGATAAAGTTTTTTAATAAAAAAAACTAACTGCGTAAGGAACTAAATAGCCGCAGCTGCCTTCACATCCAAAGGGCCGCATGTGGCTCGCGAGCCTCAGGTTGCCGACCCCTGCCCTATAGCATTACTACTAGACCACATATAGTTAATTATGATAGGCAGCTGATTCCTTTGTTCTTTTCCGATGTTACACGACTTGTTGTGGAACAACTTGCAGGTGGTCCCGTTGGACTGGTGGCCGTTGACGCGCGACTGCCTGGCCTACGGCATCACGGTCTCCATACTTATCTGTATAATGCACGACGAGTATGTACAGTGGTACGAAGCGTTCCTACTCGTGATGCTCTATGGCGTGTATATTTGCATCATGTATTACGACAAGTCCATACAAAACTTTGCTAAAGGTAAGTGTATGATAGTCTAGTTAAGTCGACTGATAGGCACAGGCTTCTCCGAAAACGGCCCGCAAAGTCTGCCCAAACTCACCGCGGTGGGTAAGCGGTTTGGTGAGTCAGTTGAGCTGGTGGTGTGTTAGCTAGCGGGGTTTGTTAGCTTCACGTGCAGATGACACCCTTTACACCCCTTTGTTATCTACACCACAGTAGTTTAGTATTTAGTATTAATCTAAATCAGAGTAACGATAAAGGAAATAAATCAAATTAAGGTTTTTCAGGAAGTTGGGAATGTGTGTCGGAAATGTTGAAGAAAAATGAGGAAAAGCAAGAGAATCCTTTAGCTGTTGCAAGTGGTCTGTGCTCTGTACAAATTTGTATATGCATTCGAAATATTAACAGTTTAATAATTTATTTACTCATCAATACACATTTTCAGAACTAAGTGAATCCAAGACTCCCGCATCTGGCAACAAAAGTGAACTTACTGCCGATCACTACCAGCACAATGGCACTATTAAAAGCGTAACACAGTACCGGGAGAGCAGCGAAAACAAATCTGAAAGCGTAGAAGATGAGGAAAAAAATATAGAGGTCGAATCAAAGGCATGTGAAACTGAAATCGCTTCGCAAGAAGGAAACGTCCCGTCAGATAATGTGGAGGAAGGAAACAAAACTGAAACAGACGAATATGAGCATTCACTTTGGAAATGGCCATCGGGAAGAAGAAAACTTACAAAGGTCTCTGACCCAGTTAACATTCGTTAACAAATTATTCAATTTAGCCAAACTAATGTATATTCTGTCCTTGTGTTCTGTTACAGATAGCGTGGATCGTAACTTGGCCAATTCACCTTGTGTTTATGTTTACAATACCCGACTGCGAGAAGCCACGCTTCAAGACCTGGTTTCCACTTACATTTATGATGTGCATTGTCTGGATAGGATCCCTGTCGTACATAGTCGCGTGGATGATCACCATCATTGGTTTGTGCATTCTGAAATCTTCATGTGCAAATTATTCTTAATACGTTGCAATTCTCCAAATAAGACGAAGCGATGTGAATTATAAATTATATCATTTCGTGTCGATTATCGACCTAAATATCTCCCTCAATAATCAATAATGTTCTTTCGACTAACAGGAGACACGTTAATGATTCCGGATTCTGTGATGGGAATAACATTCCTTGCCGCTGGCACTTCGGTACCAGAAGCAGTATCTAGTGTTATAGTCGCAAAACAAGGTGAATTATATTTTTTAAATTTCATCAATATTTTTTGAGTGAAAACAAATACGTCATTATTAAAACGTCATTGTTTCTAGGACACGGCTCGATGGGCATCAGTAATTCAATCGGATCAAATACATTTGACATTCTGCTGTGCCTGGGATTGCCGTGGCTAATCAAGGCATCGCTCACACCCGCCGAGCCGGGCAACTACTGGGTAGGAATTCGTTTTGTTTAAATACATTTCTGCCGCAATTTTTTTTTTTAATTTAATTTGCGAACGTTTCCTTAAAATGTAGCATTTCATTCTGCGATTGTGAGCAATGCGATCTGTTATGCTCGGCGTTAGCATATATATGTTGTAATTACAATTATTTGAAATAATTATTTTGAATTAATGAATTTTTGTGTGATATTAACTGTATTAGTATCGCTTTACAAAATGTTGTATCAATAGGTGAAGATAAATTCAATGGGGCTGGAGTACTCAGCGATATCACTGCTGTCGACGCTCCTGATGCTCTATCTGACGTTCTGGTTCAACAAGTTCAAGCTAGACGCGGCGGTGGGGCGGGCATGCCTCGCCATGTACGCTATGTTCCTGGTGCTGGCAACTCTCATCGAGCTGAACGTGTTCTTCCCCGTCAACGTGCGCACGTGCAAAAGAAGCGAATTGAAGTCTTAGACGATTCATGGACTTGAGGGAGATCGTGTGAATAAAGGAGTGGGCACGCTCTGTCAACAACTCAGTGCGGACGAAACGGTCGCGCCGTGCGTCTTCAATTGCTTTCCAATTAGTTACAAATTGATCGCTAGAAAATTGTTAACCACGTTCTGTCCGTAAATTACGTACTTTGGCCGTCTCTCCAAGTCCATGTAGATTAACTGTTTCCTGCGTTTTGTGACGAATGGGTAATAAGAATTATGATCGATGTAAGTACGCGTTTCGCTGATAGTCACTTTATACTGTTAAAGCCATTTGTCGCTTTTGTATTTTTATAAGAACGTATTGTTTAATCCACATCGTTGCGGCGCAGCTACAGTCTCCAAACGCGTCATAGTTCCAATTACGCAACTGTTTATGTATTGATAAGTTAAGGATTCTGTTGTTGCAATTAGAGTTCCGACAAATGTACCGCGCGCGATTCCTGAATCAGCTACGTAACGCTTTAATTCAGGCACATTGACAGGTAACCGATTTGTATTGCGCAAAGCACTGTACCGGGCATTGTTCACATTGCAGTTTTGTAATTATTTCTGTAATTGGATGATTCGACTTTAAAATATTATTAAATTAAAATGCCGCGTCCATTGTTTTGCTTACTAAGACGATTTCCGTCTTACAAGCCGAATGATGATAGATGTTGTAAATAAATATATAATTTTTGATTTAATGTATCAGAGTTTAAGATTTATGGAATATATGAATTTTTAATTAAACCTCAATTAGGTCTTTTTTTTAACCCTTCTTGGGGAGGAAAGTTTCTTGAATGGCAAACTCTTACAGGGAAACGCAGCGCGAGACGAAGTTGCGACCTGCACAGTGTTGGGAGGCCCAGACTCGATGTCTTTGGTGATCTCTGGGGGAGGTCTATGTTACAGCAGTGGATCTGTGACACGAACACGACACTTGAGACTTATTTTATATTTTGCTTTGGTTAAATCAGTGAAGGAAAACATCGTGAGGAAACCTGCATGTCTGAGAAATAATAAAAATATTATTTCGAGGATATGTGAAGCCCGTCAACCCGAACTGGAGCAGCGTGGCGGGCCCTTCCCGGCTCCTAAACCCTCTCTAATACTCGTATTTGAGAAGTAGGCCTTTGCCCAGCAGCGGGCACTTACAGGGTGCTACTTCACTTTACTTTAAATCAGCCTTGCACTGTTTATCGCAATGACAGAATCCTAGTAATATTATACTTGTGTAAGTTTGTATGTTTGTTGCGTAACTGATTTAAATGTAACTAAGCAGAAAAGATAGAATATGGCTTCGAATAATCAATACGATTTTTTTTTATTAATTAATTATTTTATTTAACTTTATTCAGAAAACTTACAGCCAGTACTTAATTTAACAAAATATGATAATATATATATTTACAAAGCCATTAACAAGTTTCCACGTTTAAAACAAGAAAAAATACAATCATTGGAAGAAGCTCAATCGTGTGTTGACTGATAACATTGTACAAAATATAAAGTATAAAGGTTAGAAATAAAAGTATACTAATATGTTAATAAAATACAGTATGCTAATAATATTTATAATTTTAATTTAGTGAATTGTTAGAAAAATAATCACTGGTTAAGGTTGCTTCGGCTATAGTTGGGGTAGTGAAGAATGGGTCAAAATTTTGCGAATTTATAAATTTGCCTGTTCTTATCATAAAATAATTACGTCTATAGTTCCTATGAGCCCTAGGTATATAAAGCAATTTGCTTTTCCTCGTGTTTGCCCAAGGGAACATTTATAGTGACATCAGATAATAATTCTGGGGAGTCAATTGAACCGTTACAAATCTTTAGACGGTCGGAAAGGTGTAAAGTTTTAGGTTACGAGGGGAAAGCTGCTTCACTTAGGAGTTCACTTTCTGTCGCAAAGTACCAATGCAACCACCATTGTTTGACATTTTGCAAGGTGCACTGAGCCTGTACAACACTGTGTGGCATTTCATCTTAAATTAAATCAAATCAAATATTTTTATTCTTCGATATTCGAAATACAAAAGGGCATTTGTCAAAAGTTACTCGACCGAGAAGAAACACTTTCGTTTGTAAGTAATTTGTTATCTAAATGGATATAACTTAAATGTGAATTTTACACGCTTGGTTTTATTTGCTTTTAGCTGTTGATCATTAACGTGAAACCAATTGAATAATTTTGCCTTCGCATTGTTCACTTCGTCTTGAGTTAAATAAGTAATTAAGGTAAACTATTTGTTCTCGAGTGGCCCCCACAAGATGGAGTGACGGCCTGCGCAGTGTTGCGCGAAGTCGATGGATGCAGTCAGGAGCGAGCTTCGAGGGAATCTTTGGGGGAGGCCTATGTTCAGCAGTTGACTTGTGATAGGCTGGAATGATGATGATTTATTAAAGTAAAAGTGGAGCGAGAATCGAGCCCTGCGGAACACCTATTGATACCGTCGAGCTGGAAGAACTACGCACCATGAATACCAACTTGATGCTTCTTACACCATAATGATGTAGTTTCCTGATAAGCGTTTCTTGGTACACACAAAAAAGACATTTCTTGACATCTTTCTTGACATATTCTTTAAATATCGTACTTTGGTTATATGCCCTTTCATTGTAAAGTTCATACAACTTTTACCTACTTAGGTGAATTCCTACTGTTTAAAAGCCGTCGCAAGGCTTTTATTCATTTTAGTCAAGGAGAATGTTCTCGAAGTAAACATTATTAATGAGCATTAAATTCATTTATTAAGAGAATAAACAATTTGTTTGACTGATCATTTGTTTTCTCATGGTAGAGTTAAATAGAGAGTTTATAAGTTTTCTTTTGTATTGGAACAAATAGAGTTATTCTAATATCATGTTTTTTATGGAAGTAAGGTACAGAGACCAACCAACCATTTTTTTTTATGAGAAAGGCGGCGAACCAGCAATAGGTTCACCTGATGGTAAGTGATTACCGTCGCCCACATACATCTGCAACACCAGAGGAGCTACAGCTGCGTTGCAGGCCTTTACGGGTATTTGGGAGATAGGAGGGAGGATAAGGAGTGGAATGGGGTGGGGGAGTGGGCCTCGGTTACCTCACTCACCGAAGCAAAGGATGCCTCAGCTTCACGCCGGTATTCTGAGAGGTCGTGGTATTACTCCGGTCGAGCCGGCCCATTCGAACAGCAGCTGAAGCCTCCGCTTGGCTCTACCACGTTAAATTCTACCATAGTGATCAGAACTCAATTTGTGAATTATTAATCTGTGCTATGCCATAACATATAAAATATTATCTAAACAAATTGCACTAGACGCAGTTATTGGCTCTAAAACCAACTTAACAAGATTGTGATTTAAACGAGAAACTAAATCCAACACGGATATAACAACAGATTTATTCTGTTCATTACTTCGCTTTCAAAGGTGCCGTTTCCGTGTGATGTGGTTTGGAGATGCCCATGGATTGTTGGCTCGACTGTTAACCCAATCCGATACCAAAACCACAAAAAGAAATTGATGAGAACTAAAACCGTTCGTTTGAAAAACTTTGTTTATTATTGTCTGCACTGGATCTTCACTTGAACGATATTTAGGTCACCTTTTACCTAACTATTGAGCTGAGGTCCATTACTGAACATAGGGACCTATAGATTTGGAGTGTTTTAGTCATCATTGCCACGCCAGGTGACCTGGTTGACATCGGTAGTTTTTTTTTTATATAATGGTAACATATTTATCTACATTTCCGTCTGTAGACTTTCACAACGTCCACGGGACGAGACACGATGGAAGATTCTCTTATACCGCCACCACACTTATATACCACGAGCATAGATGTTAGATTTTTGACTGCTACTGTTTACCTTCTACGACGCCCATGGACAGATAGGATTGGCGCTATTAAGGCCGGCAAGTGCCGGGCAAGCCATGATGCCGGTGTACGAGGGGGCCATTACTCACCATCAGGTGAGCCGGTACCTCGTTTGCCTCCTTTACCATAAAAAATTATCCTCATACCGAGTATTAAATCCAGATAGATTCGGCAGCTCGTGTAGATTATTTTATTAGATTGGATTCTTAAGCGTGTTAGAGCCAAGCGGCGGCTTTTGCTGCTGCTCGAATGGGCCGGCTCGACCGGGTTGGTACCACGGCCTCGCGGAATACCGACGTGAAGTAGAGGCATCTTGTCCCCCTCCCTATTCCCCTCATCTTCCCTCTCATCTCCCAAATATCCTTAAAGACCGGCAACGCACCTGCAGCATCTTTGGTGTTGCAGATGCAGTATGTAGGCGACGGTAATGTGAACCGCTTGCTCGTTTACCTTCTTTTGTATAAAAAAAAAATCTATTATTATGTGGTAGAGCCAAGCGGCTGCCTTTTCTGCAGCTCGAATTCTGGGTCGGGTAGTCTGAACTGGTAATTTTTTCTTCTGCAAAATGGTTGCCTGGTAGAGATCGCTTCTAAGCGATAAGGCCGCCAATTGTACCTATGTGTATTTTGTGTTTCTTTGTATTTTTTTTTCCTATTTTTGCTAATTGGTATGCAATAAAGTGTATTTCATTTCATTCATTCATTTATTCATTGCTCATTCAAAGCTCGGTCCCGAGCCACATTTCAATGTAATATTTATTTTTTATCAAACGGTGCAAACGATCATACGCCTCATCTGATGGTACATTATTAACGTCGCCCACTCACATTTGCAACACCAGAGGAGCTGCAGTGCGTTGCCGGCCTTTAAGGATATTTAGGGGGCGGGAGGAGGCGGAATAGAGGAGGGGGAAAGGGCCTCCAGTTACCTCACTCACCGAACGAAAAGCAGAAGCCCAAGATGCCTCTAATTCACGTCGGTTTTGTGCGAGGTCGTGGTACCAATCCGGTCAAGCCGGCCCATTCGAGCAGCAGCAAAAGCCGCCGCATGGCTCTACCACGTACAGATATTTGTAGGGAAATAAAACTCATTTAAAAAAAATTATACATCTTATAAATTAAAGTAACTTAAGTTATGATCTACTGCATATAGACAATTTTATGATACTAATTTATTATCTTCAGACGTATGTTCATATGTTGTTGTCGAGTAATAGATTGTTGTTTCTTCTTGACAGGCTATCGGAGTCGGGGCTGGGGTTGTCCTTCTGTGATTAAGGTAAAAAGTAAAGTAACAATTAGTAAGTGTCTACTGCTGAGCAAAGGCCTCCTTCTCAAATGTCTGAGAGGGTTTCGGAACCGGAAAAGTCCCGTCACGCTGCTTCAGTGCGGGTTTCACATATCCTCGAAATAATATTTTCTGTTATTTCTCAGACATGCATATTTCCTTACCATGTTTCCCTTCACCGCCGAGCGCGTGGTAAATACAGCTCTTAAAATTGCTATTAACAATGTTAGTGGTAGCCGGCGATCGAACCCAGTTCACACGCGCGTTGTGAAACTAAAGCGACCGCATAGACCACTAGGCCATTCGCCTATTGTCGTGAACCGCTTCAGATACAAGCTTCTAATGCTTAGTTGGAGCGGTTGACAGGAATATTAGTAAAGTTATTGGCAGTATTCTTTAAACATAAAGGACCTCCGCGGAACCAGGAACAACGCTCGTGTTTAAAGTGGGCATTGGAGTCGAAAATAATTTGTCACGCTGCTCCACTGCGTATTGGTCGAATTCACGTGACAATTATCTCATGGTTTATGAGATAATTGTCACGTGAATTCCTTCCTTCATCGTCAAGCACGTGGTGAATTAAACATGGGAATGGAATAATTATTAGTAGCGCTGGCAACGCGATTCGAATTAAAATGCAATTTCATCATCACAATTTTCATTCTGCCAATAGCTGCCACTGCTGGACACAGGCCACCCCTAAAAATGACCACAAAACACTATCCTCTGCCATCTGCACCCATTGACTTCCCGAAGCACTGTAAGCGAGTTGATTCTGCGTTTACCTATACGAGCTTGCAGCTTAAAACTTAGTATCCTCTCGGGGGTGAGACGGTACTTCACATCGGAGCAGCTCTTAAATCTATACAAAGCTCAAGTCCGCTCTTGCATGGAATACTGATCCCACCTCTGGGATGGTTCTGCTAAACATCAGCTTGATGCTTTGGACTCGTTGGAGCGCCGACTGAAGAGGATCATAGGCAGTGACTCACTAGTAGAGGCAAAACTTCTAAGCCTCGAACACCGTAGACGAGTGGCCTGCCTCTCGTTTTTTATCGGATTCATTTCGGAGAGTGTGGGGAGGTTTTGCATAACCCTCTTCCCCTTTCCATCACCGAACGACTAGACGCGGCGAGCAGTTCCACCCTTATGTTGTAGACATTCCTCCATTACGCACGAAGCGGTTTGCCTCTTCTTTCTTTATGCGGACGGCTAAGGAGTGGAACTCCCTGCCGAGGTCAGTTTTTCCGGAAACCTATAACCCGGACATCTTTAAGGCCAAAGTGAACAGACATCTAGGCAAGCGTGTACCATCCTAGGCCTCATCTTCGCCTTCCATCGGGCAAGATTGAGGTCAAACGCAAGCCTATTTTTCATAAAAAAAAAAAAATCGGTAACATTTCTTCTCCAACGCGTGACAGTGCAATTGTTAGGCACCCAAATCAACATCTAATATAAGACAAACAGTTTCTTTAAGAAGGTACTGACGTCGCTTGGCGTGTTGATGTGTAGCTCGTCGAGCGAGGTGGAGTTCTCGAGGGGGTGGGCAGGGTACGCTCGGCGCGGGCGTCGGCAGCGCGGGTGCTGCGCCGGTAACCAGCGATGGATTACCGGTGTCAGCAGGTCGCGGTGCACCTAAGCATTTTTTTTATAACAAAAACAAATGAAAAAAAATAAGGGCCTTTACGACCTTCAACTGGGTTGATCAGACCTCTAGATAGTTTTAGACGTTTCAATCCACATTTGACCAGAGTCTTTTTGGGACAACGTGACAGGTGGTGAGAGTTGGAAAGGAATAGGCAGCCAGTATAATTACGGGCTGAGAGGCATTCCATTTGAGTCCTCGGGGTTGGCGGCGCATCTGTGACCTTCATCTGCAGCTGCAGTAGGGCCTTACTGTTACCGTGAAGTAGACTGTTTGTTCGTTTCCAATGCAATGAAAAAAACATTAAATTTTGGACAAATCAGTGTCACTGGTCCTCACCATGGCCGGATCGTTCGGTTGGGTGAAGTAAGACACGACCAGGCCGATCAGCACGCACACAGACATACCAAGCAACGTATAATACAGGTAGCTTAGTCTGTATAGAAAGAATGTTCCCGATCTGAAATCATAAATTTATGCATTATTAATGTTGGGACGACCCCGCACAAGATGCAGTGTCGATCTGCGCAGTGTTGCGGGAAGTCGATGGATGCAGGTGGCTCAGGGCCGAGCTTCCTGGCAATCTTTGGGGGAGGATTATGTTCGGCCGTGGACTTGTGATAGGCTGAAATGATGATGATGATGAATGTTGATGTAGTTTCATACAATACAAAGACATCAATGCTTCGGCACTGTGGCTTGCTTGTTTCAATTACTAGCTCCACTATTACACTGGTTACTATACACTGGTTTTTGTTTTTAAATGTTTGTGGAAGAAATATTAAAAAAAGAGGTTAAGTAACCGAGAAGGTTCCTTCGCAATTTCCTTCGGGTACAGAGCAACCATAATAAGAAACTGTGCTGATTGTAAAAAAAAGACAATGATGATGCTTAGGTTGGGCATACGATATTCTAATTTCCTATGACCAATAATAAATGAAACTGTAATTTATTGATTTTTATGCTTGCTTATACTACTATGCCATGCTTTACCAAGTAAGACCAAGCTTCTTCGATACAATTTTATTTCTTATAGGAACCCAAGCTGCGGCTTTTGCAGTTACTCGAAAGGGCCGGCTCGATCTGACCTCGCGGAATACCGGCGTTAAGTAGAGGTACTTTGTGCTTCTGCGTTTCGTTCGGCATGCGAGGTGACCGGAGGCCCACTCCCGCTCCCCCTCCCCATCCCCCTCCTCGTCCTGCCTCCCCTCCCCCAATTACTCTTAAAGGCCGGCAACGCACCTGTAGCTGCTCTGGTGTTGCTGATGTACGCGGGCGATGGTAATCACTTACCATCAGGTGAGCATAAAAAAAGGTGGCAAGCAACCATGAATGCATGCACTATCTGTGACGCGGATTTTGTACTCAGGGTTTAAAAAACGTATAATTATGAGCCATAAAAACCATAAACAATAGTTTTTTTTACAAAGGCGTAGTATTCGGGTAGATTAATTAAATCAAAAATATTAATTTTAGTATTGTTTTTTGAAGTATGTAAAAGGAACATAATGGTAGTCGTTACCTGTCGAATTCAACAGTGTTATGTTGCTCTGCGATGGCGGGTGTCTGAAAGGAGAAGTTTCCGGAACACCCGCTCACTGAGACTGGTTTCGGCACTATGATTATTTCACCCCTCATCATAGCCGCCTGCGTGCCCAGCGAGATCCAACCCACGAGGATTGTAGACGCGACGCCGCCGACCATTGCGCCCTGTAGAATGTATCGTGTCAGTGTCATAACAATAGGATGTTTATTGTTTAGACACGTCAAGAGTTATTACTTGTTTCGACTTGAACAAGCCTGCCGACAAGTACGATTGGCAAGTTTAGTTGGTTCGAGTTTGAACTCCTGTTCAAACTGTCCTATTTAAGTAAGTAATGTACGAAGTATGCTCTAAGGAATACCTTAGAATTTAGTTACAGACGTAGAATCGTTAAAGAGATAGAATTCGTATTCATGCGCATAGAAAATATTTATCTAAATCAGTGTTTTAATGTTTTCAACTTGGTTAGTTGTACATGTCTAATGCAGATCCCGTAGTGAACACACAGCGACTGTCGGAATGTTGCGGTATAACAACAAAACTATACGTGGTAGAGCCAAGCGGCGGCTTTTGCTGCTGCTCGAATGTGTAGGCTCGACCGGGTTTGTACCACGGCCTCGCAGAATACCGGCGTGAAGTAGGGGCATCTTGCGCTTCTGCGTTTCGTTCGGCGAGTCATGTAACCGGAGGCCCACTGCCCCAACCACCTCCTCATCCTTTCTCCCATCTCCCAAATATTTTTAAAGGCCCGCAATTTACCTGCAGCACCTATGTCATTGTTACATCTACGTGGGTGACGGTAATCACTTACCATCTGCTGCTGCTAGCATCTTTGCCTACCTTAAGCTGATTCTAAATAGAATATGAACAATACTAAAATTAACATGTCCATTGAAATTTGTTTCTAAAGTCGATGAAAAAATTATTTGTTTTGTTTTTTTTATTATATCTCATTGATGCAGGATTTGTCACGATATTTACTTTAGCGCCGAGCATGTGGCAAATGCGTCATATAACATTTTTTTATTACCCCAACCAGGGTTCGAACTCAGGTAACTCGCGTACAGTATGAAATTCAAAGTCAATTTTATTTATTTAATTTGAGGATGTCTTTTGAACGTTTAAATATACACCTGCTGGTCGGTCAAAAATTGGACATGGAAATTCGACGTGCTCGCTGAATTAAAATAGTGAAGGAATAAAAAAAAAATTAAATCAAGTGCTCACTGTAGAGTTGACCCAAGGTAGGAAGAGACCCATTGAGAACATTCCCAACAAACTGCCGGCTGTAATACCGGCGAGGCTTTTCCCCGCTTGAATTAGAGCGCCCATGTGTTCCACCAGAAATACCAGCGCCACGCAAACCGCACCTGTGACAGAACATTGTTCCATAATTACATTTCATTGGTACCATACCTGTAAACTTTGATTAATACACACCAGGGTCAAGGTTTACGCGATGTTAACTAACACGAAAAATGTCGGCCTGGTAGTTCCCAGTAAGATTAACGATTTCGAACATACAAACATACAAACTAACGCTTCATAATATTAGCATTAGTAATGAAAAAAAAAATGTCAAACACGTAAGTACTCGTGTTAAATAATACATCAGGCGCTAAGTGAAGGAAATCAAAGATGAGACAACTTATACAGTATCGAACATCAGGATCGTGCTGAGTGGCAAACTTTGGGAGAGGTATACGTACAATAGTGGACTTGTGTCTGTCTGTGATGGCGATGATGTGAAGCAAGCAGATGAGTTTGGTCTACATTGGGATATGAAGTGTATTAAAATCGAAATAGAGCCGTGGTAACCTAGTGGTTAGGGCGCTCACTTTAGTTTCATAGAGCGCGAGTGACCTGGGTTCGATCCCCGGTGCCGACACCACTAAAATTGTTAATAGCAATTTTAAGTACTGTATTTATCACGTGCTCAGCGGTGAAGGAATCATCTCATCGCGAGGAAACCATGCATGTCTGAGAAATAATTTCGAGGATATGTGAGGCCCGCCAACCCGCACTGGAGCAGCGTGGCGGGCCCTTCCCGGCTCCTAAACCCTCTCTGATACTCGTATTTGAGAAGAAGGCCTCTGCCCAGGAGTGGGCACTTACAGGCTGCTACTTTACTACTTTTATATTTTACTTAATTATTTGTCATTACCTATAACAGTTTAATAGCCATCACAGTGTACGTGTGAAGGTACTATCAACTTGGAAAATTGTGGTGTATCAACTTGGATGTGTTTATAATCAACGCTCTACGCCAATAGGGTAGGGTTAGGGGGTTAATAATGGGGGTTGAACTAGCTATTGTCCCAGGCCCCAGCAGTGGACTTGCAGGCTGCTACTTTACTTTAAAATCGAAACACAAGAATGGAACAATCTGCTCTATCAGATATACATACCAACGACGACAACAATGATCTTCATGACAAAACTCGCAGACCTCTCGGAAATGGGCAGGTTGTATGCCGGCCTGATCAGGTCCTCGAAGATGACACCACATATAGAATTCAATCCGGTCGACATTGAACTGAAAACGATAGTGCATTAGCTCGCGACGGAGCCGAGCGACGGCTTCGGCTGCTGATCGAATCCACCGACTCCGATCGGGTTATTAGCGGGGCCTCGAAGAATATCGGCGTGAAGTAGCGTCATCTTGTGCTTCTGCGTTTGGTTCGTCGAGTGACGTAACCGTAGATGGCATTGGTAGATCTCAGCGAGATCCATCTCCTCTCTTCCCATGGATGTCGATAGAGCCAACAAGAGAATTTCACCCGCTGCCGTGATAATTATAGCAAATCATCCCATTATTTATTTATTTATTTATCTGGTTATATGATCAATGTGATACTTGTATAGGTGTTAACATTTTGTTTAAATTTTACAATTTGATATAATTTCAAGACATAACTATATAAGGTATATTACATTTTTGATCAGATGTCAAAATCAAAATTTATTAATAACTATCAAATCATGATAAAATATCAATAATGAAAATAAATGTATGTCTAATTTCATTAGCAGTTAAAAAAAAATCGAATGTCAAAAAATAAAAACTAAGTTATTGTATCTATGTAATGTCTATGTCTATCTGTCGGAAGCCATGAAACTCTTCTGGTATTTTACACACACACAGTCTCGATGGTATGGGGAAGAGAGAGAGAGTAATTTTAAATTACGATAGCTCTATTCTTTTGTTACTCTATACGCCGTATGCGCGTTCGTCTATTGTTTAATTGTTGTCACTTTATACTGCGCTTCCAGACCGACTTGCTCACTTCGCTTGAAGTTTTTGTAGAAGGTGCTTTCAACTTAATTACGTTGCTGTATATTTTACTGTTCTATAATAAATTTCTAGAGATTTTGTGAACTAAAAACGAATTCTAGTGATGTTTCGGCCGCTACGGCTTCAACTTTCAATCAAAAGAGCCTTAGCCTAGGTCAAAATTGTCCATACAGCGAACCGAACCGAACGTGTAGTGGCATTATTGCACAATAGCACAATGGCATTAAAGCGTGGCAGAGCCAAGCGGCGGCTTTAGCTGCTGCTCGAACGGGCCGGCTCGACCAGATTGGTACCACGGCCTCGCAGAATACCGGCGTGAAGTAGCGTCATCTTGTGCTTCTGCGTTTGGTTCGTCGAGTGACGTAACCGTAGATGGCATTGGTAGATCTCAGCGAGATCCATCTCCTCTCTTCCCATGGATGTCGATAGAGCCAACAAGAGAATTTCACCCGCTGCCGTGATAATTATAGCAAATCATCCCATTATTTATTTATTTATCTGGTTATATGATCAATGTGATACTTGTATAGGTGTTAACATTTTGTTTAAATTTTACAATTTGATATAATTTCAAGACATAACTATATAAGGTATATTACATTTTTGATCAGATGTCAAAATCAAAATTTATTAATAACTATCAAATCATGATAAAATATCAATAATGAAAATAAATGTATGTCTAATTTCATTAGCAGTTAAAAAAAAATCGAATGTCAAAAAATAAAAACTAAGTTATTGTATCTATGTAATGTCTATGTCTATCTGTCGGAAGCCATGAAACTCTTCTGGTATTTTACACACACAGTCTCGATGGTATGGGGAAGAGAGAGAGAGTAATTTTAAATTACGATAGCTCTATTCTTTTGTTACTCTATACGCCGTATGCGCGTTCGTCTATTGTTTAATTGTTGTCACTTTATACTGCGCTTCCAGACCGACTTGCTCACTTCGCTTGAAGTTTTTGTAGAAGGTGCTTTCAACTTAATTACGTTGCTGTATATTTTACTGTTCTATAATAAATTTCTAGAGATTTTGTGAACTAAAAACGAATTCTAGTGATGTTTCGGCCGCTACGGCTTCAACTTTCAATCAAAAGAGCCTTAGCCTAGGTCAAAATTGTCCATACAGCGAACCGAACCGAACGTGTAGTGGCATTATTGCACAATAGCACAATGGCATTAAAGCGTGGCAGAGCCAAGCGGCGGCTTTAGCTGCTGCTCGAACGGGCCGGCTCGACCAGATTGGTACCACGGCCTCGCAGAATACCGGCGTGAAGTAGAGGCATCTTGTGCTTGCTGCGTTTCGTTCGGTGAGCGAGGTAACCGGAGGCCCACACCCCCTCCCTATTCCCCTCCTCTTCCCTCCCATCTCCCAAATATCCTTAACGACCGGCAAAGCACCTGCAGCATCTATGGTGTTGCAGATGTATGTGGGCGACGGTAATCACTTACCATCAGGTGAACCGCTTGCTGGTTTGCCGTCTTTTACATAAAAAAAAATTAATACAACTGTGCCAATCAAACCACACAACCTACCCAGCATGGGGAATATGGACAAATATTTCATGTGAGACATGCCAGCTTGTAACAAGGCTAAAGAAACAAACACATGATTATACCTCAAGGCCGCGCTGAAGACGCCGCTCATAAATATTCCGGGTAGCGCCGGAATCGATCCGGTGATGGTCATTACGAAGTACGGGAGCAGCTGGTCGCTCTTCCTGATTTCCCCAGCGGTGAGCGGGTCACAGCTGGCGAAGGTAGCGTAGATTACCAGACCGGTGTAACAGCAAAGCGAAACGATGAAGAAAATACCAGCCGCCATGATGAATATGGTTCTGTTGAAATACAAATTAACATGTAGAATATAAAGAGCGCGAATTAAAACACGACATCAAACGCACGCGGCTTTGCCGATGTGGTATTAAGTTATGACTCCCGAAAACTTGTAATCATGATACAACTTATTTCCTTCCATGAAATGGTTGAACTCTCTGCTCTGTCAAACATTCCAGTTAAGCTCGTTTCGTTGTTTAGTCGTCAGACATAGAAACTTACACATTCATACTTTTTTTTTATAACATTAAAGTGACAAACGTACGGATGTGCCTGCTGATGTAACCCAGAGCTACCAGTCACTACCCAGTCAGTTACCATCTGACTGGGTTCGCCTTTTAAATCATCTTCAAAGGTTCCCTTTTAAACAGGATATTATAAAATACTATGAAAATGATCCCTTTTTCCTGGGTGATAAAAAAAGGTACTATTAAAAAATTTAATCGCAAAATATTGACCAAAACCATTCCAAGTACTCACATCCTGGCCCTCTTCAGAGAGGACAGCGCTAAACACCGTTGCACCATTGCCTGGTTCACGGAGCAGGAGGCCAGCCAGCCAAAGTAATTGCCAAACACCGTCGACCAGAAAGTGTGGCGGATGGTAGGATCAGGGTCCATGCTGTAACACAATGAAATTATTGGTTTTAGAAAAGCATTAATTTGTCGAATAGCGTCCCGAAGAAGTCTTCGTCTACTTTATCCGTTGCATTGGCCTCTAACGCTGGTGAAAAGAGGGCTGGATCTTTCCTCCCACATGGGGCTAGATTTTTGACGATATTTTTTTTTTCTTTTTAAAAGAATACTAACAATGCTTAAGTAACATTACTAATATCCCTGTTAACCATCCAACTAACATACAGCTTGCTTCTTTTTTTTTTTATGAAAAATAGGCTTGCGTTTGACCTCAATCTTGCCCGATGGAAAGCGAAGGTGAGGCCTAAGATGGTACACGCTTGCCTAGATGTCTGTTCACTTTGGCCTTGAAGATATCCAGGTTATAGGTTTCCGGAAAAACTGTCCTCGGCAGGGAGTTCCACTCCTTAGCCGTCCGGATGAAGAAAGAAGAGGCAAACCGATTCGTGCGTAATGGAGGAATGTCTACAACATAAGGGTGGACTACATCTGGAGTGGGTTCACGACAATATTCGAATGGCGGGCTCGAATTAACGACGTCATGTTTCGTTCCCTGACCCATTCGGCTATTGGCGCTTGTATTGTATCTCTCATTAGTTCAATATCTCCATGCTCCATGGACCCATGGGTCACGATAGCACCAACTTTGTTGGTTCCTTCGTAGGTTATGGTCAACAATGAGCTTATTATTCGCGACAATAATCTTCTTGAATATTTTTTAGCTCATCAAACTGTCAGCGCAGAGTACTGAGTATGTACAAATCGTCTAAGTGAGGCATGCTAGTTTATGTGAGTGCTTTTTTTGTATGTCCAGCAGTGGGCTATTTTCAAGTTGTAAAAAAAATTGATAATATTAATAAGTAATTTGTTTAGCTACTAGTCCTAGTAGTAAGTAAAACACTTTCCGTCTTGTTTAAACATGCAGTAGTGTTCATCTCTCTAAAGCAGTGGGTACGGATAAGCGACATCGAGTGATTTATGCAATCAATGTTTCCTTCTTTCTTTCTCATTCCCGTTCGGAAAGTCGATAACAAGCACTTTACCTTCTCAATAGTTTCACGGAATTCATGACAAGAGATAAATGAATTAAATAAAGTAGCAGCCTGTAAGTGGCCACTGCTGGGCCAAGGCCTCTTTCTCAAATATCTGAGAGGGTGTAGGGCTTCACATATCTTTTTCAATTCTTTCTCAGATGTGCAGCTTTCCTTACGATGTTTTCCTTCACCGCGCAGCACGTGGTAGATACAGCACTTAACTATATTAGTGGTGCCGGCACCGGGGATCGAACCCAGGTCACTTGCGCTCTATGATACTAAAGTAAAGCGCTCTGACCACTAGGCTACCAGGACTCTATGACAAGGGAACTCAGTAAGAAAGATGAAAGAAAGAAAGAAACGTTTATTGCACAAATACGCCAATTATTTAAACAGTTTAACGTTGCCTCCTCTAGACGCGTCGCGCGGCGCACGGAGCGAGCAGACCGCGTTTAGCTTGATGCTGGAGTTGAGACGAGACTACAGCGCTGGTCTCCAGCGGGCCCGTGTATCCATAGACGTACGGACGTTCGTATAAATGCGGGAAATAATATTGAACTAATCTTATCATAATGAGGTTAACGGAGAAGAATCGAATACTAAAATTTATCATGTAATAATAGTAGTCATACTGTCTTAATTGATATTTGCTCCAGAAATGGCCTGTAGAATCAAATTGAACGTCGTAATGTCGTTTCAAGTCTGTAAACAAAAGAAGAACCTAATTCCACTCACCGATCAATATCAATGTAAGTGGGAATGGGGTCACAATGTTAATAAATAAACAGTCACCAGATACAATTACTGGAGACAAGAAATTTGACAGATAAATTGATCTAGAGGAAGTGCACAATGAATTCAACACTAAAGCACACAAATGGAATACTTAATAGAGTAAGCTTCATTTCAGTTTGTCATTAAATGGATAAATTGTTGTTGTTGTGTGAACATTGGGACATATGGTTATTGGGACAGCGCTCACCAATCCGCTTACCCGCGTGTTTAGTATAGGCAAACCTTCCAAGGAATGTCGGCTTTGGCCAGCGCATACTCAGAGTGGCCTGAGTTCAGCAGTGTTTTAAAATAGGCTGAAATATCAGTAGCATAAATAATAATATTGTATTGTACGGTATTGATTTACTTGAAGAAGTCGAGACGGTCCCCTTCCTTATTGACCCTGATGACCTCGTTCACGCCTCCAAGGCGCCAGGTGCCGTACACCAGGACGAAAACAACGCCGAAGTACATAATAACTGTTTGCAAAGTGTCAGTCCATACAACGGCTTTCAGACCACCCTGAAAATATACATTGTTTCTGACTATGTTCAAATTAAATAAGGTCTCACGGCCGTTGTCAGATGTCAGATGATCAGAAGACATCAGAAGATCTCTGTTTAGTTTTTTCAACCCACTTTTCACAAGAGCTTATTTGGAACAGACCGTTGTGCAACAGCAACGAATACAAATCGTACACAACCTTCGGGTGCAGTCATGGGTACGAGGATATGGTGCATCGAACGCAGTCCCCGGATCCGAAAGTAGATCCTTTAACTACTCGGATATCGTGGCTTTGAGTTAGATTTCTAACATCGTTCGTCTTCATAACTATGTTTCTCATCGAATTTCAATTCCAAAAAAGGTGCCATCAAAAGCTGTTATAACCTCCTGCGAAAAAGATCATCATCACGCTGTACAGACGAATTGGTGATCACATTGATGTTGCCATGATAATGTTGGTTGTGGGAGTCGATTGAAAAAAAAGGTTTAACATTCCACTAGTCTTGTTTTGAAATCAGATCATTATACCAAACATGCTTGAGATGATTATTCGGCCAAAAAATTTGTGATATTTTCCTCTCTCTTTCTCACACGGGTTATCATCGAAATTATTAGAGAAAAGGTATAAATAAACAAAAACAAACCGTTTACGACGTCATCATGAGAAAAGGTTCGCGTAACAATCGCGAAACATATGCGTTGATTGTGAACGAGAAAGTTCCAGGGGGAATGTCCCCCGGTTGCACTTGTTCGTTCACCCTGCTAGCTAAGAAACGAGGCTCTGGTGACCGACTGAACGCCGAAAACCCATCCAGGCTTGCGGAAGCCATGTAACTAACGGGAGGGAGCTGCATCACAGGAGAGAGGCTGCTGGTACTTTGCTCACCAAGTCTCATCGTGGGGAATATGGGCGTGCCTTGAAAGATACATGTGAAGTACGTAAGAAACCATATAAGAACGCGTTGTCAAAACCGAGTGAGAGAGAAAGAGAGAGAGAGAGAGAGGGGTAACGCGTTGATTTAAAAACATTCTGTTATGAGATATTACGAAAAAACTTTCCAAGTGATGTGGATATTGCAGAGACCGTGATTAATAAAAATCTGTATCCTATGTGTTGTCAAAGATTAGACGTGACAAGTCGGCGCAACGATTTCCTCGACCCCGATCTGCGGCGGTAGATGATCCTTAGGACCAGAGTGCGTTAGCCAATTTAACCGCCAGAGGGGTTTAAATAGGGTCAACATGGAGTATAATGAAGGACGTACTCACTAGTGTCGTGTAGAATATACAAACAACGCACACTATTGGCGTGATCATGTGCAAGTTGACGCCGGTCACTGAAAGTGAAAAGGTAACGTGAAATATACATATATAAAGCAGGAAAATATCTCCACGTTTACTCGTCACTGGCAACAAGGACTGGTACAATAAAAAAAAAATAATACAATAATATGTACGTGTAAGTCTTGTAATTTTGTGCTCTGATACCCAATAATGATTTTTTTTATCGTAAGAGGGGCGATGGGTGACGGTCGGACGGACTTCTACTTTACGTCGGTATTCCGCGAGGTCGTGGTACATACTACCACGGACGAGAGTGCCAATTCGTGCAGCAGCAAAGGTGATATACTATTGAGCCATGAGACCCTGTTGTGAATCCCAGCCCGTGTCTTGTCACCCATAGCAGTATGTAGAGATTACCAATTATCTGACATGACTAGATGTATAATGACTTCTTATATTTACGCGAATAATACACATTTGTAATGAAAATATTATTCACAGAAAACCTAATGAAATTTATATGAATTCAGGACGTCTAACACTTCACTCCCCCCGTTACCACGGTTGACGTAAAGCACTCCAAACGTCGGGAAAACAAAATTAACGCGATAAAAGTTTCATTTCAAATGACTCGATGTAGCGAAACCTGCCTTTGCTAACCACTCTTCACCCCCCCCGGGAGATGGAAAGTGACGAAGGGCGAGTCTGGTCACCGGGATATCTCCCGATGATCGACATGAGATTTTAAAGGTCTCCCTTAGTTGCCACTCGCGCCAAGGTAAGAAATCGCGTCGGCTCGATACCTGTGCCGTCCCGAATATCAGACACTGCATCCGACACTCCCTCCGCTCATATCACACATGCGTTACATCGAACACGGGTAGGTAGAGCCGAGTGCGCGTGTAGGCACAACATGGTAAATGAAATAAAGAAAGAATCAAAAAAGATTTTAGTTCAGAAGAACATACATCTCTAGAATAATATATATATATATAACTTCTAAAGAAATATTTTTTTTATTGGAAAGGCGGCAAACGAGCATGCGGATCACCTGATGGTAAGTGATTACCGTCGCCCACGTACATCCGCAACACCAGAGCTGCTGCAGGTGCGTTGCCGGCCTTTAAGGGTATTTGGGAGCTGGGAGGGAGGATGAGGAGGGGGATGGGAAGGCATCCGGTTACCTCAGTCACCGAACGAAACGCAGAAGGACAAGATGCCTCTACTTCACGCCGGTATTCTGCGAGGTCGCGGTACCAATCCGGCCGAGCCGCCCCGTTCGATCAGCGGCAAAAGCCGCCGCTTGGCTCTACCACGTTCAGAAATATAAAAAATTTCGCAATTGGTCACGGTGAGGTACTAAAAGAATTACAATGCGAGTGAACACGTGACGTCATACCTTCTCAATTTCGCTTATAATTGTCTGACGTAAGTGAAACGAGACGCCATGACAGATGTGAGCGTTTTAAATCGTAAAATTTGAGTTTGTATACAAAATGCGAAATATATTATGTAATTTTTTTACAACTTTAATGTTTGTGGACCCTTACCACGATCCACGCAGCGGGTTGACTGGCAGAAATGCCAAGGGACATAAGCCCTTTGTAATACTTTTAATTATAAATAAATGTAAGTTTTTGGCGAAATACTTATATTTTTTTTATTACTTAAATATTATCATTATTATTATTTTTACAATCTATCACCGTTTCGTGGTTCGATGAACGAGGTTCCTCTGACGGTGATGGAAGAGGTGAAAGAATATCCTCTTTTTGTCCATTTATTCTAAATAAACAGTTTATGTATCAAAATTTGTTTATTTTATTAACTAATTCACAGGAATATTATTATCTATGTATTCGAGTATACCACAAAATCTCAAAAGCAAAGTATACAACCGGTGCGTGTTGCCAGTGATGACATATGGAACTGGGACTTGCTCCTTCACTGCAGGCCGGATGAGGAAGCTCAAAGTTGCTCAGCGCGCTATGGAAAGGGCTATGCTCGGTGTTTCTCTATGTGAGTCTGCAACTATGATATCCGCAGCAGAGCTAGGGTAAACGACATAGTCGCAAGGATCAGCAAGCTATAGTGGCAATGGGCTGGCCACATAGCTCGCAGAACCGATAATGTTGCGGGAAGTCGATGGATGCAGGTGGCTCAGGACCGAGCTTTATGGCAATCTTTGGGCATATGTTCAGCAGTGGACTTGTGATAGGCTGAAATGATGATGATGATGATGATGATGTATTCCATAATATTATAATTAAATAAAACCTTAATAATCCTTGTTTGTTAAGCATTTTGAAGCAATTGGCTCGAGGGTTATGTTGACTTACACTAGAATTCTATTACAAAAACGTACATAACATTCCTATGATACAATAAGACACAATACACGATATTTGCTATAGAGTATACGTTTACCTTGACTAAAGGCCAGGGCCGGGACGTAGATTACGATCGGGATGTACAGCATCATCTTGATGATGAAGATGATAGAACCGAGCAACCGGACGTTCTGGTTGAACCTTAATCGTAAATACTGAAAGTGAGGCGTTCCGATTACAAACAACCAAATTGTATTAAATTCTTAGAAATAACAATTTGATAATGCACATAATAACAATGGTGCGCTGATGTATTTGTTAGACAAGGAAATGGATGCGGTACTGGAGGAAAAGAATCTGATATCAGGATACTTGTCCGATGCGAAGTCTGGGGCAAAAGTCCAGTCTTTCAGAGAATCGATGATTGAGGGGGTGAACTCGACTTTGGAGGCTGTTTCCCAATGGGGTGATGCCAATTTGGTCGAGTTTAACCCCTCTAAAACACAGGCTTGTCTTTTTTCGGCGAAACGGAGTCCATTCCAACTGACTCCGACTTTCCGGAATGTCTCCGTTCCGGTAAATGACCGTCTTGCGCTCTTAGGTCTAGATCTCTCTTCTAACCTAAATTTCGGTCGTTACATCGAGTCCATAGCAAACACTGCTGCCAAAAAACTTAGTATCCTCTCGGGGTTGAGACGGTACTTCACATCGGAGCAGCTCTTAAATCTATACAAAGCTCAAGTCCGCTCTTGCATGGAATACTGTTCCCACCTCTGGGATGGTTCGGCTAAAAATCAGCTTGATGCTTTGGACTCGTTGGAGCGCCGAGCGAAGAGGATCATAGGCAGTGACTCACTAGTAGAGGCAAAACTTCAAAGCCTCGAACACCGTAGACGAGTGGCCTGCCTCTCGGTTTTTTATTATAGTTAGAAAGATGGCGGATTAAGCATCTCAAAAGATGTCCTTTTGCAAAGGGGGAGACGAGTTTCTTAACACTTCTAGAACTGCATCAGCCCGTTCGAGTCCACTTCTGAACACAGGCCTGTCCAAGACAGCGCCAGCAAATGCCAGCACCGGCACGCTTGGACCCGTGATAGTGCTTCCCATCACAAGGCGGTGGGATTCGGGTTGGTCAAGTTCAACCTGATTATCCGCCCTCTATCTCTTTTCCAGGTGTGGTCAGCTATTGGAGAAAAATATGGTATATTCCTCCTGTAAATTGGGATTTATAAAAAGGGATCCTTGCGCCGCCTTATCTGTCGGAGGTTCTCCATCAGTTTTCCTTTGTCGACCATTCAAAATATTTCATCTCCAGATATGTTAAGAACCCAAAATTATGCAGTTTAGTATTTAGCTCTCAAACCCACCATGCGTAATGAATACGGTATATCCTACTATTGAGAGAGGTCTACATTCACCAGTGAACTGTTTGGAAGAAGATTAAATATGTGTGTATTGTTAGCTTTATAGTTAGAGCAGAACTCTTCACACCATCTTCTGTGATAGGTTTGATGGAGTCGGCGAAGAGAAAAATTGACACAGATGATACATGTTCCTTTTGTACATCTATCTGTGGTTACCAGTCCGTATTACATGGGGAAGCCCCGGTTCACTCCTAGGACTCCAAGGTTACACGAGACGATTGATATTCCTTGTTTATTTATATATATATATATAAATGCGGGCCGTATGACGAATATCTGTTGTTCAGTTACGCAGCGAAAAAAAAATTCAACAGGACTATGGGCGTGACAGAATCTGCAACGATGGTTTCCATTCCAGCAGAACTGCGGTAACCGAAAAAGCCTTAAGGATCAAAAGCAAGCTGAAGTGGCTGAAGCGACAGTACACAGGCAAATCTCCACATGATGAATTGACTAGCTCCGATCAGTGGCATGGGATATTGATGGATATAGGTTTATTTACGAGCAAGCGGCTCGCCTGATGATAAGTGATCACCGTCGCCCACGTACATCCGCAACACCAGAGGAGCTGGCAGGTGCGTTGCCGGCCTTTTAGGGTGTGGGCGGTGGGGGTAGGGAAAGAGGGAGTGGGCTTCCGGAAATGGCATAACGCGTGCTCTGAGGCAAAGTGAACAGGTTGTAGTGATGAAATAATGACGTTGACATTTGTAAAAGTATCCGAGATCAGCCTTATTATTAACATATACAAGACTCAAGACCTCGGGCATAGGTTTGAGTTAGTGATCGGATGCTGATGGGTCAATCTACCCTGACAGATTGAAGATCAAGATTATAGTTTTACAAATAACTGTCTATAAATAGATAAATTAGTGTATCAATATTATTGTTCTCTGTTGAGAATAATAAGATTTTGTGTACTTAAGCTCCATAACTAATAAATTATTTACAGATATAAGGGGTCATGGTTCAGGGATAATGTGGTATATTGTTCAAGGTCGTAATAATAATAATATGTTTGTTTACTCTGAACAATGTCAATCAGGTACATTATAACAGACGGATAGGTAATTGAATAAACATAGATAAAACATTATCTGTAAGGAAATTTATGAATAATATACAATAACATTGCTTGATAAAGTGTCAATTGATTTACCTCATACGTTGAAGTGATTTGTAGATTATAGAACACGGGCAGGTAAACTATAGCAATAGTAACTGAGACTACCCATTCGGACAGTACAATAGTCCAGAGCTGGGTTCCATATGTGTACATTTCTGCCGGAAGTCCCAGCAACGATATGCCGGATATGTAACTGTAAAGGATTTTTGAATCATTAGTTAACATATCGTGACAAAAAGCGCACAACAATCGCGACAGGATAATGTTAAAATTTCGCTGCTGCCTCTACTATATCAGAATGCACTCAACAGCATCGCGAGCTATCTCGTTCATGTCGCGAACATAACCAAACAGTTCATAAACAAATACCTGGCAATCAGAGACATCGATATGGGAAACATGCCCATCGTTTTCCCTCCCATGAGGTACTCGCTGGTCGTGTTCTGTTTCTTGGTGGCGAAGAAAGCGAAGTAGACACCGATGAGTGCCGATAGGAGCAGCATAGCACCGAAGACGAGGTAGTCCAGCCAGTCGAAGTACACGGTCATGGTTTTAAGAGCGCGCTCGCGTCCGTACAGTGCAACGCTCGAATTACATCTCGGTACATAACGGCCGTTTAGCGAACGGAACCCGATGCCGGACACTTGCTATATTTATCCTTGGAAGGATCTCGGACGGGCCTATTGGAGGGACAAGACCGGCTAATTGACTATTTACCGGTCTGCGCAACTCGTCGCGCCTCGCCTAGATACATTAATCACTGGCCACGACGCTGGGCCGCTGCGTTTGTGCGCTCTGTCGTTTTCTAATTGTCACCCGGTTGATCCTGCGATATCGTACCGTTTTGAATTATATACGTCATTTTGTTTTTATGGAAAAGACTGCATACGGGCAAGCGGTTCACCTGATGGCAAGTGATTACCGTCGCCCGCACACATCTGCAACACTATAGATGCTGCAGGTGCGTTGCCGGTCTTCAAGGATATTTGGGAGATGGGAGGGAAAAGGAGGGGGAATAGGTAGGGGATGTGGGCCTCCGATTACCTCACCCACCGAACGAAACGCAGAAGCACAAGATGCTTCTACTTCAGGCAGGTATTCCGCGAGGCCGTGGTATCAATCCGGTAGAGCCGGCCCATTCGAGCTGCAGCTAAAGCCGCCGCTTGGCTCTACCACGCTTAAAATTGATGGCAATAATCGTTCGGCTCCTTGAAAAGACCCGATGGACCCCTGGGTTTGTGTTCAAAGTGAATGTAGTAATTGTGTATTTTTTATTTTCGGGCTTTTAGGTTATCTGGGAGACCGGAGGGAGGATGAGGTGGGGGAGTGGGATATGTATGTGTATTTCTAATTACGCCAACCATAAGCACGGATTCGATAAAGGCATCCAGTTAACTCACTCACCGAATGAAAGCAGAGGCACAATATGTGCCTCTACTTCACGCCGATATTCTGCGCTTTTGCTCGTATGGCCCGGCTCGGCCGGGGTAGAACCACGACCTCGCAGAATACCAGCGTGAAGTAAAAGCATCTTGTGGTTCTGCGTTTAGTTCGGTGAGCGAGGTAACCGGAGGCCCACTTCTCTCACCCATATTCCGCTCCTCATCCTCCCATTCCCCGAACGTTCTTAACTACAGCACCTCTGGTGCTGCAGATGTACGTGGGTGATGGTAATCACTTACTACTCTTTTTCTCTAATACGAAACAAAAAAAAATTACCCTCCCTTCAACAAATGCGTGCATTACTTCTTGCACACAACATACCTTTATTCATACACATGTACTGCCGCAAAGTTCTCTGTTTAATAGAAGACCTCTACGAAGAGAAAACGTCAAGGAGAGCCCGCATGCATTCCATAAATGGTTGACCGTACCGATCACGCTGATCTTGAGATTTAAATGACTGCAGTCCCTCGTTCTTGTTAACTTGAGTACACTTCACGTCGGTATGCTGCGAGGTCGTGGTACCCGATACCGGCTGTGATACTCCGGCCAGGTCGAGCAGCAGCAGCTGAAGCCGCTGCTTGTCGAAACCTACGGCACCTGCCTACTTTTTTTTTTTAACAGACCAGAAACCCCGCTAGGTTGTGTTGATAGGCTGAGCTAGTAATTGACATTCGAGTCTGAATACAGACTGTTGGGATAGACAGATCCTAATTGAAAAACATGCTCGTCAGATGTATACTTTTTAACGCATGTAGGGAATTAAGGTATCGTGCCAAGCTGCGTTGCATTAGTAGTCCAATCCCCACATTCATCTCGCTTGAGACGGATACGAACCGACATATTGTTATGAAATGCAATGTCCGCTAGTTCAGGGCGACGCGAGGAAATGGACGTGGAGCGCTCGCTCGGAGTCCGTGGGTGGTTGCTGATAAAAATAAAACCACGAACGAGTGTTATACTTTGTTTATTTGTTCGGTAATACCTATTTCCGGCTTCAACATCAGCCCGGAGTGCTACAGGCGGGGTAACGGTACACTACGTAGTGATATGATGTGGCGGTGGAACAGCGTGTGATGAATGAGATGTTTGTACATTGCCTTACAGAGTGAACCAAAGAAAACCGTATCGTTAATATACTTGAGAAACTCGGGCGAGTCTCGTAAGTCGTGATAAGTTGCAAACGATAGAAATTACATAATTGATGAATGATACATTAAGGATTAATGCTACTTAAAAAAAAATAGATATGAATCTAGAAAACGTATTTTGAAAAAGTATTAATATTAACGTATAATAGAACAATAGAGCAAACTTCAATGCATATAACTAATCTATAAAATTATGTTAGCTTTGATCAATAAATTAATATAAAGTATACAATTTTAAATTCACACAAATTATAGAATACAGAAAATATCTCAACAAACGTTCTCAAAGAAAGCACAAGATAAAGTTATCATTGGTACTGAATTGTTTTACAGGGCGCGCCGAATTTCTCAAAATGCTCTGAACATTTACTGTATCAATTTCAATTACAATATTTAACGTCCCCCCTTACTGAACCATCATTCCATCACGTGATCGCGCTTCCTTTGAACTTCTCTAAATTTTTACTTCATCACACAATCGTTCGAAATATGTATTATTAATAAATGTAATTTACCAGTGAAATTCACGCGATGTTTATCTAAATTCCTTGAATAAACTTGCTTTACTTATGCCCGTGATTCATATAGGTACTGCAGTTGTTTTAGGAATATGCATTTAATTTGGTCGCTTTATTTCGCGAACCTAACAAAAGATTTACAATAATCAGAGCATTCAGAAGCTCAGCACGATCTATAAATGAAGTTATATTATATTAAAGTAAATGTTACAAATTTACATAATCAGTGAAATATAAAAACGCATCGAACAAAACAATTTACCTGCAATAGACAATGCCAAAGTTTGCACGCCTCGTTGCACCCATTACAGATGTTACATAATTTCAAAGTATGTTAGGTAATAACGTATTTTTAACCAATTTTAATTTTTCATGTCCAAGTCGAAGAATATAAAATATTTACAAATATAGGATTACAATCATATTGTTATCTTAAGGAGTTTCACTTAATTTCAATAGTGTTAGGTCTGCTATGAAGAAAAATACACTATAAAAAAAATAACGCGCGTTTTTTTGTTCAAATACATAAACCACATCCGGAATTATTATTTCTCTTACGCGGACTCAATCACAAAAGTAAACAGCGTTGTTTAGAATAGAAACAATTCCGAATTTGATCCGCTGAAAACTAAAACATTATATTTTCCATATCGTTCAAAGTCAATAATCGTCGTAATTTGAATTAGCATTCAATGCGAAACGTTGGATGCTTGTTAGATGTAGCATAGTGTAGGTTCTCGATCCTGCCGTTACGTTGCTTATAATCTAAGATATCATAGTTAGCTATAAATGGATACAATAGACACCGATTCCAATAAAAGTACGTCCGCAGTCTATTGTGCTGAACTGTACACAACACTCAAATACAACGTACAGCTGGCGACAAAGCTCAAACCCACATCGGATGTTAATAACACACAAATATAACCCTTGTCATCAGATCACCAAGATCGAAACTGCATTAAAAATCCATTCGAGCACAGTACAATGTTAAACTCCATGTTGTTATTCCATGATAGCTGGTATGGTTCAAATGTTAGTATAGTTTTAAGTTAAAAATAGATGTAGATAGATAATGAATGTAAAATTATGCTGGATTGTGTGACAGATGGAATTGCAAAAGCGGTGGTACAGAGAGATTTTAAAAACGATGTATAACATCAACTCCACAGCTCTGTAATCAAAGGAATCTTTCAAATCACAGTCGTCATCGTAAACAAACTTTGCCAGAACCAGAGACCGTTTCAGTTAATTTCCGTGAAATTTTAATATTTCATGTTGGAGTTTTAACATTTCATAAAGTTCAACCCACGCGTGATATAAACGTGACGGTTCACATCGCACGCACATGTTTGAAGTAAACAAGGGTTTCCGTACAAAAGTAATACTAACACATGCGTTATATCAAGTTTTTCACAATTTCAATGTCGCTACAAGTGATGTACACTCATGCGTTGATACTTACAAAAATAATACATGATTCAGGTTTTATTTGACCAAGGTGTTTCTTACATTATTCACTATCGAGTCCGTTCTCTTAAATCGATTCAGTTGGATGTGTGGGTTTCGTAACTTTCAAATTTACGCAAATGATAGTTGTGTTTTAAGAAACAACGCAACGCTTACTATCTATCAGGCAATCATATAACATATCATCGTAATCAGTTCAGCTTACATCCTGAACGGTAGATAGTAATGTCCATTGGTACGCTCACCGTCTTTTAGTTGAGACTATAAATACGATAAATTTGTTTAAAAAAAAATAAAAGGGTGGAAGAGGGAATATACCATCTCCTTCGCCAAATGGCAACCTCCCATGCACGCGTTGCAGCCCTTGTAGCCAACAAACGAGGCTCTAGCGACCGATTGATTGTGAAATATTCTTCCGAATATCCTCAACTCGAATCCCGTGTAAGTACTAAGACTTAAATATGTATGGCATGTAATACATCGACGAACGCATCAGTGAAATCCTAATGGATTAAAGTTTGAAAAATGTACCAATTCGTAATCAGCGCCAATTGTACAGGTCTTATTATAAATATATTACCATAGCCTTAGTTTAAGAAAAACCTAAGCAATGAACAATTGATTTTAACGATATGCATGGAACAACAGCGGATGTTTTAGTTAAAACCGAAATATATGTATCAGATAACGTGGAAAAATAAATTAAAAAAAAAAAAGTAATCACTGCCGTTGTTGTAAAGTAAGAAATTAAAAAAAAAATTTAAGAAGTTGGAAGTGATCTTAAATGGCATTGTGATTCAAATCTTAGCGTCATTATCTTTCGCATTAATTATCGTCAGAATTGCCTGACGTCTGATATTTGAATAAACAATACACACTTTTTTTTAATATTAGATTTATGAAACAAAAACGAATCGAAACTTTTTATTTCTCATACTTTTAGCGAAGCAATACAACCACATATACTTAAATTGATAATCGAAATTATAATATAACTTTAATCGACGTCACTGTTGCAATCAGCCTAAGCGTAGTTAACTCTAGGCTTTGTTATTATATTATTATTAATATATATATTTGTATAACTTGAGGACTAACGACGTAAAAATAACAACTTGAAAATAAACGATTCAGTACCGCTCCCCGGCGTACGTCATTGATCATTTCAGCCCATCGCAAGTCCACTGCTGAACATGGACCTCAACCAAAGATTGCCACGAAGCTCGAGTCCCGAGCCACCTGCATCCATCGACTTCCCGCAACACTGCGCAGGTCGTCGCTACATTCCCGGCATTGCTCCGTCTTTATTACTAACGATTGACGCGTTAGTCAAAAACTTTACTTGTAAATGAACAACCCAATATATATATAGGTAATAAATAAACGAAATGCCGCGATTGCCTAGTGATCTGAGCGCTCGCTTTAGTTTCACGGAGCCCGATTGACCCGGGCTCGACTCCCGGTGCCCGGCACCACCGAAATTGTTAATTGCGATTTTAAATGCTGAATTCACCATGTACCGGCGGTGAAGGATAACATCGTGATATAACCTGCATGTCTGAGAAATATTATTTCGAGGACATGTGTGAAGTCCGCGAATGCGCATTGGAGCAGCGTGGCGGACCCGTCCCGGCTCCAAAACCCTCTCAGATGTTTGAGAAGGAGACCTGTGCCCAGCTTTACAACGTTTATAGAAAACCCGGCGAATGGTATGACCGAATTCATTTTAGTGTGATTAGTATCTATTCGTCTCTCTTCTATCCCCTCTCTTCAATATCCAAAGAGACCAGAGAGAGGTGCACCTTGCGTTTTGGTAACATTGCATAGACATAGCCAGTCTAGAAGTCCCCTTCTTAAAAGAATGTATAATTGAAAAAAAATGATACCACGTTTACGAACAGTTATAAGTTATCGGCCCAACACACGGCAGTCATTGCCTAAACTAACATGCAGACGTATCATAAATCTACATTAACCTAATGACGTTGCAATAGCATGTTGCCAACAACGCTTCAGATTAACATATGTCTATATAACTAGTTTGATACTGCATTAACAAGATTAAACCCTAGGAGGTTACGCGGTTCAACTTCACCAGCTGATCCATTGACAAGTGAGATTGTGAAGGCACTGCTCTGTCGTGGTCAACACCGACGGCTTGCATTTTTGTACAAGCATTGGGGAATATGACTGCCGACATTTATATTGCTTTTACTTTGACAAATTTTTAGTCGATATAACAAGATCGCTTGTTAATGGATCACATCCCAATAGGTTCCTTGTGTAATACACTCAATGTAACAAGCATTCAGTCGTTTCAACGATTTATAATTGCCACAATAATGACAAACGGAACGATAACGATTCTAACAACATACCGAAATGAATCGAAACTGTAAAGGGTACTGTGGTTATTTCCTTAATTTTATTTTATATACCTTAATGTTTCTAGTGAGGTTAACTTTAACGATACGGTGCTTGTGGCGGAGTTAAGGCATGTTACAGAACTTTATCGAACAATATCAACTAAAATTTGACCCGTGAACGTCTTCCGCGAATTGGTATTAAACATTCTGACAAGAAAGGGGTCGAACGACATTCAAGATACCAAAATATGTTAACAGATCAGATCGAAACACTCCATAGTAACGTATAAGCGTTGATCAAATACGCTGTTGATATGATTACTGTTAAATTTATATATAGCAGAGGTCCGAATCGGATAGTCTTTGAGAACACAAGCACCGCTATCTGTAAGGCGCGATTGTATTAAATTACAAAATCGATGGTAGAAGTATCCAAAGCGACATTGAAAATTTTACCCGGCAATTTTATACGAAAATACCGACAAAGGAACACAATGAAATTAATGTACACGAACCGATTAACAGAGTTACCTTCTTAAAGGCGTCGGTAACATAATGACAGTGAATCTTGATGATATTGTAACTCTGATAAATTGATCGGATGACAACCGACCCGACCTATAGACGTCATCATGCACAGTTGTAAAATATTTAAGAGAGCGGGCCTTTAAGTGGTAACCCCGTTCAGAAATGAGTACGGGATAGTCACATTAGGGCGCTTTCACATCAGTGTAAAAAGTCGCTGATATTTAGGTGGTCTGTCTCTGTTAACACACCCTTATAATGCAAACAACAAAGAGAGAGAGTGAGATAATTTGTAGTGTTTGTCAATAGATGGACTTTGACAGTTGCTGAGATGGTTAGCGTCTACATTACTCGTTTGATGTGAAATATGAATGCGGAAATGTACATTTTACATGATGATTTCCATGATCTGGTGTAAAAGTGCCCTTAACATAATTATCAGTGTGAACCGAAATATAAGACCGAAACAACGAGCGGAATGTCGAGACGTGGGTATTAAATCGTGAGGGGCTTAAAATAGAATTAGCAAGGGAACAAAACGTTTAAAGTAAACGACCAACTTCAGAATGAATACGAGCTGTCACTTATGTGTACTTCTACGAAGGCTCACTTAGGTACGTTAGCAATCGTTGTTGCTTATTCTATATGAGGTTACCTTATCTTTTAAGAATCTATTGTTTTTCACGCGGTATGCCTGGAAGTATTACTTGTGAATATTATAAATTCTACAAACCTATAACCTAAGAACACATGCAAGCCACGCTCAGTCAATTAGTGACCGCTATATATATATATATATATATATGAATATCACATCTACATAAAACATTAACACCGGCTTTAAAATATTAAGAAACATTTCAACTTTATTTGTGTAAGAATAAAATATTTTTAATTTAATTATTATCAACGTAACTATTCCGACTTATTACAAACGTGAATACAGTCGTAAGAGGTCGTGCTGCCGTCTGAACACATAAGGTTATTGCAAATGAACTTATCAACTGTCGATTTTTGACACTTTTTTTTTTTTTATTGAGACACGAAATCATTCAAACTGGACAAATAAGATCAGCAGATCTGAGAGAGCTAAACACTGAAGTAAAATATTAAATCAAAAACGATACATTCGAATACAAGTCTTTCTAAAAAAAATTTTTCGAGAAGCCGATAATTTGAAATTTAACAAAGCGATCGAATCAAATTTCCGTAACTCGCCGAACTAATTTTAACAGATAATTAAAAAAAAGAAAACAAACTCAAAAACCGACACGGCTCCTTCGGTGATGAGGAGTTACACGAAACAGAACCGTTAGTTACGGTAACGTTGATTCACAACAAGTCGGACAAACTGTGTTCCGAAAGATATATTTCTACAAGGCTCTCGTTGGTGGCCTCAAAAACACATTCGCATCCACCAGCCGTGACGATCTGAGCCGGATCCCATCTCGAAACTGACTTATGCACATTGCCATGCTATTTGAAAGTAGTTCACGTCTGCGGGACCCCGACTGGTTTTGCTATTACTTGTTTATATGTTATTGTGAAAAGTCTTCACGCGAACATCCCTGTGCAGTGGTTTGATAGAAACAAATGGACGGCAACGATCTTTCAGCGGGACGGTGAATTTAAATTTGGAATGAAAAAAAATGTATTACGGGACTCCGAGAGAATATTTGAAGATGAAGATGAAGAAGGATTGCGGCGGGGCGAGAGACGGAGCACTGCCATCAACTAGAGCCCGTCTCTGAACAGTCTAAGAACCGAATTCCATAAAAATAGATCAAGGAGAAATCAGCGATGTAATTTTACTAACATTACTGAATCGATCGTGGCCCATTCTTTGTTCCTCCAAACAACTCTTGGCGGGAAACGTTCGCGTGAATACAAAGCCGCGATGAATGCCAAAACGTGTTCACAAACAAACTTACAAATTATAATTTCGTCCTATTGAGCATTATTTGAGCGATAAGCTAATAAGGCGGTATGCTCAAGGTAATTTTCGTTCAGCTACATCTATCCGCTCATCGTTACGCGAATCAGAGACCGCGCAAGTGCAATATAAATGGCTTCGATGAGTAAACCTACAATATTCATGTTCGATACATAAACGATACGGTGGAAGGTAGAGAAATTTAAACGAATGCAGCCAAAACACACCGAATTTAAAGAGATAAGTCATGACGAATTCAACATTGGCCGTATATTACAGCGCGCGCTGTGGTGCAGCATGTTGCAGTAGAGATAAGTGTCGACAGCTTGTGAGCAACGTCAAATCCATGCATAGGTGTCGTTTGTTTAATTCAGTAACAGTTAACTGTCGACCCCTATCGTGGCCGCGGGGGTCGCTGTGGCAGATCTACAGCACCAGTGACGTATTAATCCGATGGTTAAAGTGAATGAAACGCGCACTGACTATGGATTTCGTTTTATCATCAAATGAATCCGTGTTATAGCAAAATGTTGTAGTTTAGAATACAATACGTATAAAGTACAGTCCATTATTACGGCGATGGGCGTCGACAGCTTGTAAGACGCTTGTTAGTAAATTGAAGTTTGTTATAACAATCAAACATGAAGCAATGAACTGTCAACGCCCATGGAAGTTAACAGGGCGATTTACACTGATCGCATTGTTGACAGTCTGTTAAATGACAAAAACATTTCCCGCTCTGGTACTGCTATCAAGCCAGTTCGTCGATGTTCGCACGGTTTCACTTGAATGAGAGTCTGTATTTTGTAACATCTCGATCGCGGCTATGCCTTTATGTTCGATGTTTAATATTGTCTACAATTCGAACAGTGTTTAGATGTCAAAAACTGGACTCTAAACTACTTCTCTTACTATATTTGATGGCAATTTGCACTGTATAGTGCAAGAGGTGGCGTGAGTGGCGTTAAAAGTTTAATTTTCACCAAACAGACATCTACATATGGGTGGTTTAAATGGCGCGTTAAAATACCGCCTGTTGCGTCATCGACAGATGTCAACAGCTTGTGACGTATCGTTGATGAAGCCCGATACAAATAGCAGGTGCAGCAATGAACTGTCGACGCCTATGAAAGTCAACAGGAATGACGACGCGGTGAGCAATGACAGAAGATCTGTTTGGTGCACTCTAAACTTTCGTTTACTTTCACATTGAATATTTAACTACATATCCCCTTTTCATATATACCAATGTTGCGGCCGTCTCGAAATTAAATATCATTTTTTAGAAATTAAACTACTGTATAAATAAAAATGGTACGCGTTCTAGAGTGGATTCTTTTTTTTTTTTATAGGTAAGGGGTATAAAAGCAAGCGGCTCACCTAATGGTAAGAGATTACCGTCGCCCATGTACATCTGCAACACCAGAGGAGCTGCAGATGTGTTACCGGCCTTTATGAATGTTTGGGGATAGGTAGAATAGCACAAAATGCCTCTACATCAGGTCGGTATTCTACGAGGTCGTGGCATTACCCCGGCCGAGCCGGCCCATTCGAGCAGCAGAGAAAGAATAAAAAAAAAAACGTGATTGCGCTAAAACACATAGCGTGATAAGCCTGCGACATCAGTGACGGACGTCCATAGTTTGTGAAATATTTTGACGTCGGATACATGACAGTGTGCAGGAACGAAAGCCAAACGGTCACCGACAACAACAGGAGTCACACTATGCGCAATGGCACATGAACCCCACGAGTGGAGAAACTGAATTTCAACACGGAGCCCGTATAACACGTGAACGCACAGATCCAACAATGAAACTTTTTTTTAGATCCTACCGAACACGATCGTGACTTACGATATCGTAATCTCTAAGATGCAATATTTCAACACTATTCTTTAGTAGTCGTTTCCGTTGCTTTAACGCATCTCCTGTTCAACCGGTTTAGACGCAAAATTTAGACACCAATCAAAATAACCAACTACACTAAATATACTATAATAATTGGAAGACATAATTCATGCAATTTAAACCATGGGTCCTTACACTATCAAAAAACGCTTCAAACTTTTAACCAAAACTAAACCGGCCAGTTATCCCAGCGACTACTTCCAAAAGTGAATGAACGCTGAACGATCCTAATTCCACGGGACCTTACACGCTAGAGCTTACATCTATTTGACAGTGTCATAACAGTTTAGCTGTTCATATTATACGTTAAATATTAAGGCGATATTCTTAGAAGCTATTATTAATTTCCGGCATATCATCTTGCCATCTAATTAGGGCTGTGGGGTGGAACAAGATAATGAATTCGTCGATCAATGCAAAATGCTAATGTTTCGATTAATACCGCGACTTCTTCTGAAAATTTAAGGAAATTATACCGTTTACCATAACAAACGTGACCCGTATATAGACCGAAGGTGGATAACTGAAGTGTCGGCGTGAAGTGAACGTCGATATTATCAATACATATACATTAGCTTTTGGACATCGCGTAACAACCCTAATTGAGACCGAATGAAACCCGAAAACTAAGTGAAAGCTAATACGTAGTAAGACACATATTGATTTTTTGCTAAATTAGAACAATTTTTGGATTTTTTATATTTTTTTATTTTTTTTTTAAAACTTTTTAATTTTTAATTTTTTAATTTTTTTTTTTTTTTCACTAAGCACTAATCAGTAGCGATATTTTATCTGGATAAACTTTATAACGCGTAACGACCTTATTACCTACTCGAATATTGCTATGACGACAACATCCCAGTTGTCCTTAATCTAACCCACGTCGGCGTGTTAGCAAAACGTACAGTTGCTGCGTGTGACGTGTATAGCATTAAACTAAACTAATTCGTAACGTTATAACGATTAACGCGTGTCTTAACGTAACGCAGGCAAAACGCGACGCCATCACATAAATACAAATACCTATCTCTAAGTTAAACCTATGAAACGCATCGGAAATTATCTCAGGTGTTTTACAAGACAAATTAGAGAAAACAATCACTAATTAGCTTGAAAACGAAAGTCACCTAACCTAAGAAGAAGCTACAGAACCTAAATCAAAACTATTCGTCAAGTTTAAAATGACCAAGTGAGATAATTTACTATGGGTAAAACGAAATAGAATACGGCCTCGATGAACAAGGTGCGCCTTGTTCTTGCGCGCTATAAAGGTGAGTTCAGATGTAAAAAACAACATAGTACTTTTGATTTGGAAGAGTTAACTATGACCTTATGCATATTATTTCCATTACCCATGTAAATTTTTGAATTTTCCGCTGCACATTGCAATTGCCGTGCAAAACATAAACTCGTCTATTACCTATTGAGTTATGAATGCAAATAAAATATTAAAAAAAAAAAAAACATGTTGAGGCAGTGTTCGGAACTTATACTCCTCTCATCCACTAAATGGACACCGGAATAAACCCATATATATAACCTTTGTAAAAGTATAAGTATGTAAGGACACTTTGAATCTTACTCAAAAATTTGTAAGATGATTAAAAAATAAGAATAAACGCAGCAGCCCATAACTTAATGCGAAAAATCAAGTTTTTTTTTCTTTCCAAAAGTAATCAAACCAATGAATGTTATACTTATCATAGCGTCGGGGTGAACAGTCTCTCAGCTATGAAATCCCACAGAAAAGCTTACAGCGAGTAGTCAGACATCAATGTTGTTAGGCATGTATTCAATCGATAAAGACTGTTCCACACCGGCGCATGGATAAGGCTAGTGCTGTTAACCGGAATAAAAACGCCGAGACACGAGGAGCTGCGACGTGATCGAAACCACCGCAGAGCACGAGCCCGAACAAGAACCTAAAGAGCTGCTATTCGGGCAAATAATATGTATTCGATATCACAAACTCAGTTACGTCTAGCCAACACTATGTATCTAACTCTATAATATCACTTAGACCATTCTTAGTCTAGGCGAGGTCCTGAGACCGAGTTAAATACCGGGGAAGCAACTGTGATAAAATGTTCTAAAACACTAATTTCTAATATTATGGTTACATAATCGAATCTACCATTAATATCTATCGTAACCTAATGAGATCGTGTGCCTAACCCTCTACATTCTACGTTTGCGATCCTGAGGTATTTCAAAAGATTAATATTATCATTTTATTCTTACTATTCACACTGTTATTTCTCTTTCACCACGATATGTCGATGGTACTTACTCTAGGAGAGGTTGTGCGGTCGATCTTTAATATCTACACTTTACTCATTCTAGTGAACTAAAATTCTATACTATAATAATTATTCGATGAACATATACGAGTACATTAATTGGTAATCGGGGTTAATGACTAGAGAACGTAAAAGGTGCCATCGTCGGGTTGGCGAGTGGCGACAGTAGCGCCACCTGCTGGCAAACACGTGTGTATGATAAGAGTATTTACTATTCTTCTTCTTCTCGCGGGCATTGAGCCTCCTTATGGTAACAGTTACTAACTTTTAGCCAATGCCAAAGTATGTTGTAAAAACAAACTTTGACATCGGCTAATGTGGTATTTGTACTTTGTAGCGACTTGTGCCACTTATCACGGTGAGCAAACAAATCGGCTAGTGTCAATCTCTGTAATCGAATGGTAACCCGACGATGTTAGATTAATGTAAAAATTATCGATATTACAAAGATAAATATTTACTTCAGCAGCCAGACGCACTAAGCAAAAGCCAGTGGCGGCGAAAGAATTAGGTACAACGTATGCTATTATTACTGTTTGAAATGAGACACCTATAACGTACAATTATAATAAGTACACAGAAGACTATATTTATGAGCTTATATTCCTAAGTTTGATTAAATACTGATCTACGTGGATTGGGAACCGACAGAAATATAATAAGATAAGTTGGCAACAGAATGTACAAATTGAACATAATCTTACAACAGCACCATGTAATGGTGAGAAAATGAAGGCGTCAGTAATTCATACTATTGACAGATTGCTTTATTTACATGGCATTAGGAACATAACGTACTTAATAATCGGTAAATAATAAAATTAATTTGAGATCTGATTCTAATACTGAATAATACTCATACTTAGTACTGAATTTAATCTACTCAATAAAAAAAAAACGGAACACTACATAAATTACTTTATGGTTTCGCGTCCGCGGAAACGCACGAACTATGGAATTGAGAGATACTGCCAATATCTCAGTGGATGTTAGATCGATATTGGTTTTGGATTGTATAAGGCCCCATTCACACTGAATGAACAGTTCCGTCGCATAAAGTGGTAAACAAGTTGGTTGGAGTTTGCTATGTTGCAGCCAAGCACCCTTTTAATGTGACAGGCCATACGAACAGCGAGAGCGGGATCTTGACTAGAATACTACTAATCCAAGTGCGTTTCCCAATAGATCACTATTGCCATTTAGTAATGGCGAATCATATTTAAATTAAATATCAATTCAATGAATTACAAAGCCGAGAGTTATGTATTGATTACTCGTGAAGAGAAGGGGGCGGGGGAGGGGGAGGGGGTGGTGGGCTCAACCTAATCAGTTGCGGTTTATTACTCACCCTAAATAATAGGCACTAAGGCACCATAGGCATTAGGCACCTTCAGCAGCCGCAGCCCTCCACAATCGTATGGCAAACTAACTTCATAACGACGTCATCATGATTGTACAGCTAGTGGATTATTTACATCGGGATCATAAGGACACAAAACGCTCAGATTTAACATCTAACGCGAAACGATAAAAAAAAGTAATATTAAATTAAAACGAATAAAATGTAATCGTAATTCCAACGTAATTCAAATTAATCAAAACAATCGTAAATCACGTATCGGATGTACACCGATAAATTAAAAAAAAAAACATTTAGGTGAACGACAAAAAAAGTTGATAGAAAAATATTTAACTTGAATCAAATAAAAACAAATATACCTTCCTAATCTAATCTAATCCTAAATCGATTACAGACACCTAGACAAATTTTTTTTGTGATTTTTTGTGCTTTTTATATTTTTTTAATTTTTTTTTTTTGTATTTTTCGGACGACACCTAACAACACCAAATTACATACGAACGGTGGTGCAACGACTGCTTTATTGGGCCGATAACTACAACTAGAACTATTAACTATTTTAATATAACGCCGCCTAGCGTAACTACGATTATGCTTGCATAACAAAAACTAATCTTAATCAATTCTTCTAATATGACAAATTCAACTTCCGCCGAGTTATTTCGTGCATATCGAAAACAATTGCCGCATGGTGTCCAGGCTTATTGGATTTCTGTTCGCCGTCATTCGTTCCCTTGTTCTATAGTTATGAGAAATAAAAATACGTGGGTACCTTTACAGCAGCTGCAGTATGTGTTGCCATAAAACGATAGATCACATTGCGTTGTTTAGTAAAAATCAATTGTTTTTGACAAAAATTGTTATCAGTTCATTTTGTAACCATTGCTCCAGATCTTACACACCGTGCCAGATTGTTAATCGCGCATATAAGAAAACGGAACATCTATTATGTGGTAACTAAGCCGATGTTACGTGAACTCCCGAAATATAATCCAACTATATCATTAAGTATTGTTTAAGTCCTAGTGCATCACAGATCCATCTAAATCACGTCCGGTTCAATCCATAACACTACGATGTTTTCGCTTCGAGCTACTGACGGATCTCCGTCATTGTCATATTCAAAATAATAATATCCTATCTACTTAATGTTACCTTTACAAGGACCACACGTCGACCTAGTCGCATCGCTCTAGATTTTAACAGTTTTCTTCTGCCTTAATTCGGATATATTTATGAACTGCGAAACTTAAACTTTAAAATTCGGAAGATTTATAATTTATCCAAATCTAATCATTGCTTCAGCTTACCGGAAACCCAGAAACCTGGACGCTATTAAACCTTGACACGAACCCGGTGAAAACCTTATAAGTACCAGTTATTAATACAAGCAATACCTTCAATTTGGTTGTACTGACTTCCTCCTTCAATTGTCGCCATTCGTAACACTATCTATACATTATAATAGAAACATTTACAATGATTATATGTCCAGATATCTTTATGTAACTACACCTTAAGGAGGCTTATAAAGTTAAATAGATGACTCCGACAACGTCCATCTACCATCTAATATATAAGTATACCTCAAGAAACTGCCAGTCTTATTCTGCTATATGTATATAGCCTTACAAAGATTGAACTTCAACAATCTAAATACTTAGCACTGCTCCTAAATTCTATTTCTAACTTATACGTCAATATCCGAAGTATTAAATTTAATTACGAGTACATAAAGTACAACACGTAATGTAAATTAACAGTCTGTTACAGTAAAAGAGCTAACATTTACTGAAGTTACGTAAGTGAAATGTGGATAGCGAAGGTAAAGAAAAAAAGTCGATCGACAAATGAATCAAACGAGTAGCTTTAAATTTTAAAGTTTAAATAAAAATAAAGAAGTGTAAATGATTTACAATGAATTTGATAAAAGAGTAATTTTGTCTCAAGTCTGCTTTTTGGTAAACCCCACGATCAGTGCTGTCCGTTTCCCGTGTTAGTCTGTGGTGGCGAATAAAATTGTCATTAAACTCTGGAAGTGTATGCTGTTGGTTAGATTTTACACGTGGGGCTGTTAATAAGTATTTGTTGGTTGCTATTTTTGTGAGTTTTACCGAGTATCCGTGATCTGTACTGCATCTAACGATTACATTACATATTGCACAAACCGCAAACTTTCATTACACGTAAGTCTATTTACATTAGAGCGGAGTTCAAACTGCCGCGTTTATAGATATGACTTATAGTAGATGAAAAGATGTCTGGACATATAAAGTTAAGTGATAGAGTTGCCTTAGATGTCGGCAGGAGAAGCTAGGTCCAGTCTGGAACGTCTGCGATCTTTGGCGACGGACAGTTGGCCCGAGGAGGAGCGTTGTAGAGAAGAGGATCTTGGCCGAGATGTTTCAGAATTTGATTTTTTCACCTTGCTGCCGCCCGTTGCCGGTTGTTTGCCTTTTAACGATGACACAGAAACCACCACGTCTGTTGAAACGCCATCTTGTTCTGATGAAGGAAAAAAAAATTCATTAAATTCTTGAATCACCTACAACAATTGACAGGATATTGATGCATAGTGAATCTAACGGGACTCACCGGTGCGCTTGATGACTTCGCCCGCGTTGTTCAAAAAGAATTTCGGTTTTGATTCCTTGAGCGATTCCTGTAAATATTTTTCCGAATTAATACAAAAACTATGAATCATATAAAGAATATAATAACATTAACTAACCTTTGATTTACTAGATTTGGAAGCAGAGTCAGTGCTTCCGGGCCACCACGGTCACTGAATCTCACAAAACGCGCGGCCGGTCTCCTTTCCGGGGGTAGATGCATCGCCCTCGACGGCTACCTCGCCTTCGGGTTTCGGCGAACCGCTTCCCGAAGCCGTGCCACCCCTGTTATCCCAATAACCGAGACAGTGTCACCAAACAATACATCGAGAACATTATTTCGTTTTAAAGGGCAAATTTCGTTCCATAGGCAATGTAAAATTTTATGACCAATCTTATCGCACTTGGCATGTCTTATGTTTGGTGTTTGGTTGTTAAGTTTAAGGAACCGATGTATCTTTATCAAAAGCTTAGCTGAGTATCTAGTGAACGTGAATGCTGGAGTAGGCAATGCTCACTCCAGATTTACATCCCACCACACAAATCAGTTTCATTCAGAGGTAGCTTCCGTTATGCAGCATCTAAGACATGGAATAACTTACCACCGCCTATAAGATCATGCATAACTATACATACCGTTAAACTAAACCTTCGGCGATATCTGATCTATGCAAAACGGAAGCTAGATATAGTAAATATTAATTCGTTATTTATAAGATATAATGTATGTATATTTATAGTTAGAATATATTTATATTGTATATATATGTATTAAATATATATTGGATAGAAGTATACATTCATTATTTTTTTATTTTATGTTATGCTTATTTTTTGGGTTACGTAATATATGTTTTCAGTATGCTATAAATTTGATATCCGTGATGAACATAGGTTCCAGATGTAAACCAGCGTCAGGCTCTAAAGCTTGACAATAAACTGAACTGGAGACCCATTGGTCCAGCCGTGAGACACGCACAAAGTATTATTTTTCTTTAATTGTGAAGTCTGACCTTACTTTTGATTTATTTCGTACCTTATGCTTTTATCTTTTTATTATTATTCACTAACCATGTTCTGTGTGTGTCTGTCTCTTTATGCTGTACTAATAAATACTTTTCTTTCCTTTTTTCTTTCGTTCTTCACAATCTGATAAAGATCAGGAACGTAACTATTGTAAAACAGAATGAATAAGATACCATCGATCATAAGAAACGTCGCTGCATAATGCTGCTGTTTCATATAGTGGCTGCTGGTAGTGGTTAGGTAATATGACTTACGTCATATCCAACCGGACAGTGTTGCTGTTCTGCTGATTGCGCATGGCCAGGGTCGACACCATTGGCGGCCGCTGCGGCTTGTTGGCGAGTAGACGTTCAATTTCAACCATTGCAGATGGCGTTAGTTGCGGCACTATCTGGACATACGTGCAAAATGACCACAGATTATAAACATGCTCTATGTGAAATTATCTTAGATTTCGCTACTTTAATGATAATAATTGATTAGGTCACTTTTGTCGTCTGACATTCTGGGAGTTCTAATTTATTTTAGCGGACCTTGTGTTTTACGTTAAAGGATATTTTTTTTTCTTATATAGCAAACGTCCAAAAACGCCCGGGTGAAGCGAATTTTTGCGAATATCCTGCGCAGATAAATTCGTTTGTTGAAACCCACTTTAGGCTCCTAAGTCAGAAAGAGAATTATCTACCTCCTAGTGAACTAAAAAGAAAATTTAATTATGCATTGAAAAGTTACCTGTAAAGCGTGTATGTTTTCTTTGAATTGCTCGACGCTGGTGGCGCCTAGCAGGAGACAGTTCACGGATTCGTTCTTGAGACACCACGCTACGGCCAGTTGACTCATTGAACAGTCTATTAAAAAAAAAAAGTATTATTTCCGTTGATTCTTTTCTTTATTCAAAACTCGTTCCCGCAAGCGATGTAGACCGCGTGAACACATTCCCGCGGCTGTCCCGGGTTAAAAAAAGTCTATGTCCAGGGTTTAAAGTAACAAACGAATTACGAGATTTATGTGGGTTGAATTGCTATTTCAAACGATGCTCGTACTCGTATGTCTGTTTTTTTTTATAAACCATTAGATGGGGCACTGTTGGACATAAGCCTTTCCCTTAGAGAGCTAACAGCCCATCTGATGGTAAGTGGTTACTGGGCCTATGCTGGTGTTTGCAGGTGAAACAACTGTAATCTAAAGAAGGTTACAGAAGCGTTGTCACCTCTGTGGACTAATGGAAAGCCTCACGATCAGAAATTAAACTGGCCCTCTTTACCTTTAAAGAAATGAGTAAGGTAATGACAATTGACTAATGGAATTTAAAATTATTACGTAAAATAAAGAATTTTCATTCATTCATTCCGTTTATTTTGTTCATTTCATTCATATCTCTTTACTATACTACTATATGTTAGTACGGCGTATGAATTTGCCACCCATGACTGAACGAATATGAAAATCTCTGAGAGTATACTCGGCGACTTGACCCACAATTCATCACGCTCTACATCCCGGAGAGGCGATAGTGGGTTGTCGCTACCAAACATCCGGAAGCTGCCTGCCATAGGGGTACGTGTTACCTTGGGTGGACCTCAGCGTTCATACAATAGTACTAATGTTTACTTTTTTTGGCAATCTTTGGGGGAGGCCTATGATCAGCAGTGGTCTTGTGATAGGCTGAAATGATGATGATGATGGGTAATCTGAATTAGGAATGAATGAAACTAAATATACTGACTCATGGTGTTGGCAAGATTAGAGAGGTCACGCAGTTTGTCGCCATAGGTCCTCGGTTCTTCGCCAGTCACTTGCTCCTTGCTGCCAGTGATACGCATCTGTTGTAAACGAAACGACACAAATCAAACATAGAAATGTTTCTGGTGTTAGGCGATACCGACAATAGCTGTCTCCTTTCTACATCTAGCCCTTTTTTGTTGTTCCACTTTTCATTCCACACAGGTACCATCGCACTGGAGGTGCTGCTCACCATCAGTAGTACGTGGGATTTGGGTTCGACAAATTCGGATGTATATTCCACCATCATTCAAGTTGGTATTCGGAGAAATGTACGGCTTATTACCCCGTACACCCCATCCTACCTCTTCTGCTCATCGCAATATGTGCAAATGTATCTTGCCGTAAGAAGGAATGTAATTTTGTGCCTCTAATAAATTACTACTAGGGTACTAGGTTCACTTCCGTGTTATTAATAACTCGCAGATGTTATCGATGCTAGAAGTATGGAGTCAATCTCCTTCTGTGAAACAGATAAACACACGAACCCTAGTCACGGGATTGCCGCGGCCATAACTGAGTTTGTTCCACTTCGCCGTCTCATGCTGCAGCACAGTTTTTTTTTATATTCATTCCAGACACAATTTATCTGTATAATTGTGTTAAGACCGTGAATAAATATGTTTCTTTGTTTCTATAAACAAGAGAGTCAATTAGGCGTGGTAGAGCTAAGGGGTGACTTTAGCTGCTGCTCGAATGGGCCGGCTCGACCGGATTGGTACCACGGCCTTGCAGGATACCGGTGTGAAATAGAGGCATCTTGTGCTTCTGCGTTTCGTTCGGTGTGTGAGGTAACCGGAGACCCCCTCCCCTTCCCCATCCCCCTCACCATTCTCCTTCCCATCTCCCAAATATCATTAATGGTCGGCAATGCACCTGCAGCTCCTGTAGTGTTGCAGATGTACGTGGAGGACGGTAATCACTTACCATCCGGTGAATCGCTTGCTCGTTTGCCGCGTTTCCCATTAAAAAAAAAAAAATACTTAACACTAGTCCGTGGTATGTGGGCTCGTCATAGTTGGATGTGTTTTCATTGGTTCCGGCCGGCGCAACCAGAGACACGTCCGTTAGCCAGCACGGTGCACCGCTCGCAGGCCAGGTTAATATTTAAATAAACTTATGACATATGGCGAACAAGATACGTGTATGGTACAAAGGAAAATAAAGATGATAAATACTTCAGGCACAGCCAGGTCCTCCTCGCACCAACTGAAGGTGCTATATTTCCTGTTAAAACGCGATTTGGCGAACAGTCCGGTGATCTCCTCTCTGCCGAGCCCTTTGCCCGTAGTGATGGCCGACCACCCCATCATACCTGTTATCGATAACAACTCTCACTCGCATATACATGTTTTTTTTTATGTTTAAATATATAAAGGAAGAACCGATAGTAACATTTAAGATGCCGGGGAATAGAGACATAAGTTTGAATGACAGGACTGGACTTTAAACGAGGTAGAGCAAAGCGGCGGATTTTGCTGCTGCTCGAATGGGCCGGCTCGACCGGATTGGTACCACGGCCTTGCAGGATACCGGTGTGAAATAGAGGCATCTTGTGCTTCTGCGTTTCGTTCGGTGTGTGAGGTAACCGGAGACCCCCTCCCCTTCCCCATCCCCTCACCATTCTCCTTCCCATCTCCCAAATATCATTAATGGTCGGCAATGCACCTGCAGCTCCTGTAGTGTTGCAGATGTACGTGGAGGACGATAATCACTTACCATCCGGTGAATCGCTTGCTCGTTTGCCGAGTTTCCCATTAAAAAAAAAAATACTTAACACTAGTCCGTGGTATGTGGGCTCGTCATAGTTGGATGTGTTTTCATTGGTTCCGGCCGGCGCAACCAGAGACACGTCCGTTAGCCAGCACGGTGCACCGCTCGCAGGCGAGGTTAATATTTAAATAAACTTATGACATATGGCGAACAAGATACGTGTATGGTACAAAGGAAAATAAAGATGATAAATACTTCAGGCACAGCCAGGTCCTCCTCGCACCAACTGAAGGTGCTATATTTCCTGTTAAAACGCGATTTGGCGAACAGTCCGGTGATCTCCTCTCTGCCGAGCCCTTTGCCCGTAGTGATGGCCGACCACCCCATCATACCTGTTATCGATAACAACTCTCATTCGCATATACATGTTTTTTTTTTTATGTTTAAATATATAAAGGAAGAACCGATAGTAACATTTAAGATGCCGGGGAATAGAGACATAAGTTTGAATGACAGGACTGGACTTTAAACGAGGTAGAGCAAAGCGGCGGATTTTGCTGCTGCTCGAATGGGCCGGCACCTATGTACCTTCACACACTAAATGTGGCTTTTTATCGTGGACCGGCTTGGTACCACGGCCTCGTTGAATAACGGTGTGAAGTAGTGACATCTTGTGCTTCTGCATTTCGTTTGGTGATTGACGTAACCGGAGGCCCCCACCCCATCTCTCTCCTCATCCTCCCTCCCATCTCCCAAATACCATAAAAGGTCGGCACCGCACCTGCACCAGCTCTAATGTTGCAGACGTATATGGCCGACGGTAATCACTTACCATCAGGTGAACCGCTTGCTCGTTTGCCGCCTTTTCCATATGAAAGAAGAAGAATCTATTGGTTAAGCCAATTCCTAAGACAGTCAACGTCATCTTGTAATGATAAATAAATGATAATAAATGTATGCCATGTTGGTCCAGTTCGACGTCACAATCATGTCCTCGAATTAATTTTTATTATTTGACTTACAGGTTTCCTTTACGCCGTTTTCCATTATTTATGTTTATATTGTTAATAACGATTTTAGTACCCATATGCCCTCGGGTGCCGTGAAATTAAAGCGTGACACACGACCTCCGTGGTATCACGTCTCTTCGGATCAAGGGTATTATTATAAAACGTAAATTTTACTGGTACTTACCAACACCGATCTTGTGGTACAGCTCAGGCATGTAGATTTCCGGTTTCTCTCTGCAAAACATGTGATATTCTGTCTGCTCCACGATGGGCGTGATGCAGTTGAACTGTCTGCAGTTTGAGTACGCGTCCATAATCTGCGGCAGAACATTCTAGTTGGTTTTAAAATTTATGAGCATAACAGACAAGCGCTGGCCACATACATACATAACATTTATTCGAGCAGCAATTCTTTAGTAGATGAATGTTTGGTAAATAATAACTTCGCTTAATGAAACGCTTCGTAATTGGGTAAACGTTTCCACGTGTCGAATGTCATTTATTGTTCGCAATCAAATAATAAATTCGCAAGATAAATAATGCAATATATCTTAACATTACAACGCACAGCCAGATATGAAAGCTTAATATTAGATAGTTTAATATAAAAAAAAACAATAAAGGGTAAATTGTAATTAACCATATGGAAGGGGTGTTCGAATCTGCCACTATCTTTTTGACTATGGTCCTCGTCAAAGGGACTAGATGAGAGATTCGGTCTCTGCCGAGGAGATCACCGGGTATGTGTCAGCCACTTACCCATTTCTGCAGGTTGTGACAAATTTCATCATAGTCCACAGGCGGTGACGATGCGTTTGTAAACACCTTTCATTGAGATTGTTCGCACGTGTCCATGGGTAGCACTTACCATCAGGTGAACCGCTTGCTCGTTTGCCGCCTTTTCCATATGAAAGAAGAAGAATCTATTGGTTAAGCCAATTCCTAAGACAGTCAACGTCATCTTGTAATGATAAATAAATGATAATAAATGTATGCCATGTTGGTCCAGTTCGACGTCACAATCATGTCCTCGAATTAATTTTTATTATTTGACTTACAGGTTTCCTTTACGCCGTTTTCCATTATTTATGTTTATATTGTTAATAACGATTTTAGTACCCATATGCCCTCGGGTGCCGTGAAATTAAAGCGTGACACACGACCTCCGTGGTATCACGTCTCTTCGGATCAAGGGTATTATTATAAAACGTAAATTTTACTGGTACTTACCAACACCGATCTTGTGGTACAGCTCAGGCATGTAGATTTCCGGTTTCTCTCTGCAAAACATGTGATATTCTGTCTGCTCCACGATGGGCGTGATGCAGTTGAACTGTCTGCAGTTTGAGTACGCGTCCATAATCTGCGGCAGAACATTCTAGTTGGTTTTAAAATTTATGAGCATAACAGACAAGCGCTGGCCACATACATACATAACATTTATTCGAGCAGCAATTCTTTAGTAGATGAATGTTTGGTAAATAATAACTTCGCTTAATGAAACGCTTCGTAATTGGGTAAACGTTTCCACGTGTCGAATGTCATTTATTGTTCGCAATCAAATAATAAATTCGCAAGATAAATAATGCAATATATCTTAACATTACAACGCACAGCCAGATATGAAAGCTTAATATTAGATAGTTTAATATAAAAAAAAACAATAAAGGGTAGCGATTAAAATAAAATAATGTTTTTTTGTTCTTTTTGGAGCACATAACAATTAGGCCAAAGTATATGTTAATAGAGTACCATTTATTTAACGTATTTTATTAGTGTTATGAATTATAAAGTACACCTAGACACTGTACTAGACTAGCAAATAATAATCTATTTTAGAGTACGGCTGGCAACCTTAGTATTTAGTCATCTAAAAAAAAGTAATACGGAACTTTATAAAAAAAAAACAATAAAGGGTAAATTGTAATTAACCATATGGAAGGGGTGTTCGAATCTGCCACTATCTTTTTGACTATGGTCCTCGTCAAAGGGACTAGATGAGAGATTCGGTCTCTGCCGAGGAGATCACCGGGTATGTGTCAGCCACTTACCCATTTCTGCAGGTTGTGACAAATTTCATCATAGTCCACAGGCGGTGACGATGCGTTTGTAAACACCTTTCATTGAGATTGTTCGCACGTGTCCATGGGTAGCACTTACCATCAGGGTGGATTGTCAGCTAGTTTGTCATTCTAATCCCATCAAAAAAAAAAAACCACCTATTGTCGAATCCCGTTGTTTTGTATAAACGAAAACAATTTCTTCATAATTGTTTTATTTTTGTTGAACCGTAGACTAAATTTACCTTGTTACCTTTTTTTTTATTTAATATTAATGTTCATGGTTTTGATTAATAAACATAAAAAAGAAAAACCCGATAACGACGCTTGTCCCGTCTGATCCTGAGGGTGTCGTAAAAATTGCCTACCAAACGTGATAATAACGGCAATCCCTCATTATGGAACAGCCCTAAAGTCCTGATCAGACTAGGCAGCTATTTCTAAACAAGTTATTAAAACAAGCGATAAATTATTTAATTTCAGATCATTGGTACATCACAAGTTATAACGCTAAGACTCGTTCATTACCTTCCATAGGACAGACAGGGTCCACCTTGTGCAATAAAACCACGTCAATATATTCGACCTGGAGACGGGCCAGCGATGCTTTTACGCTTTCGATTATATGTTTCCGAGAGAGGCCGCGTTCATCCGATCTGTAGGATTAAGTGGCGTTGAAAAGGTGGCTGTCAAGTGTTTGAAAGTTAAAACTAGCAACAAGCGTAATACCGACAGGCGTCTCGAGACGCGCTCGCAGTGTTAGAGCACAACCTGATGATACTTGAACAGAATGATCCAATGTCTATATAACATGCATTCACTTATTCGTTGTAATATTCATAATATAACTTCTGGTTTGGTGCCTCTATAATGGTGTTGGAACAGACTCTTAAACTACAAGAGCTGCCAAGTACAAGTTAGAAGTTTCCACGATAAAGTGGATAGAAAATGATATTACAATAATAATTTTAAGAAACATATCTTCAATCATTTACATATTGAGAAGCAGTCAAAGTAACAATTAGGATCATTAACAAACGTTAAATACTCCTATTTGACAGAGGGAGCGCGAATTATAATTTTTTTTGAGCAGGGTTCGTACTAACTAGGTTTTCAAAAGTTGACTTCGATTCGTACGATTGGCCTGAACACTGGGACAGCGACAGGCTCACCACCTGTCACGGTTCCTCTGACCCCACCTCAGTCTCCACACAACCGTATTGTGAGTGCTTAATTTTTTATTTTTAAACGTGTTACAATTTCTGTTGATAGCAATTATTTGCCTTCCGTTGCGAGCGCGACTGGAGAAGTTTCGATCAGCAATGTAAGAAGCGAGATGTAAGCGTGTTCTAGCCTTGTCACCGAGCGAGTCGGTTTCGACCCGTGCGAGCTACGGAAATGTAATGATGTAATTAATAACATGGTTAACGAAAATGACGTAAAATTATACAATGGCAATCGTTAATAATTAAAAATTGTTAATGAACAACTCTTTTTGAATTTTAAGACCCTTTTCAAACTATGACCAATTAGAACCGAGTGAATGAAATGAACGAAATGTATGATTGAATAAAATAAACGAATGAAACGAACGAAACGTATGAAATGAATGAAAATTATTATGTATTATTCTTCGACGTGAGAAAGATAACGTCTCATTCATCTCCCACCGTTCCTCCTCTGAAGGAGACGAAACAGGCGTTAGAAACTCCGTAGGTGTCATCTTTATTCAATAATCACTATGCATATCACAACTTTAACTGCAGCATAAGTGCATAATAATATTACATAACGAAAGTCGTAAATGAGGCTTATGTTCTGCAACCATAAATGTGTCTGAAATAATCTGTCGTTCTTCCTCAACTTCCGAACGTCGCGTGCAAAATACTAATCAATAAAAAATATGATCTCCAATGTTTTTGATAAGAGTGATATTGGTTTTGAAATTAAATTATCCATGCGCCGACATGTCTTATCAAATCAGATGTACGTACTAGAAATTGAACCATCTTCACATAATGATTAAGTCCGTAAACAATAGTATCTTGCGATGATAAACGAAAAACCTCTTTTTAACACAGAGGTCGTCTTCCTTTCCAAGACTTTATAAAAGAGGGATTCTTTTTAACACAGAGGTCGTCTACCTTTCCAAGACTTTATAAAAGAGGGATTCTTTTTAACACAGAGGTCGTCTTCCTTTCCAAGACTTTATAAAAGAGGGATTCTTTTTAACACAGAAACCGTCTTCCTTTCCAAGACTTTATAAAAGAGGGATTCTTTTTAACACAGAGGTCGTCTTCCTTTCCAAGACTTTATAAAAGAGGGATTCTTTTTAACACAGAGGTCGTCTTCCTTTCCAAGACTTTATAAAAGAGGGATTCTTTTTAACACAGAGGTCGTCTACCTTTCCAAGATTTTATAAAAGAGGGATTCTTTTTAACACAGAGGTCGTCTTCCTTTCCAAGACTTTATAAAAGAGGGATTCTTTTTAACACAGAAGCCGTCTTCCTTTCCAAGACTTTATAAAAGAGGGATTCTTTTTAACACAGATACCGTCTTCCTACTTTATAAATGAAAAAAGGGGTTCAGATTTATAATATTGATAAAATAGATTTGGTTACGCTTCAAACTATAAGACTAAGTTCTATTTGACAGAAACATATTATGTATGAAAATGATAACAAAGGCGTGAACTTAAAGCACTGAATTAATATTAGCCAGCATGGTTTAATTAGCCTACTAAATAAGCAAAATATTTGGTTAAACTCATTTCGCGGTACAAAACAGTTTGAATAGAGTCCGATTTTATAATTATCATGTATTATAGTTGCTAGTATTTTAAATAAATGATCAAAAAGTGATAATAAATGACTCTACTAATGCAAATTGTTTTCATTATAATAATTGTAGTTACTGATGGATTTTTAAATGAACAATATCCAAATTTCTATTAAGAAAGAGTAAATACGTCACGGAGCAGCAAAAAATATTCTTTTGCCGTAGTTGTTTTGAAAAGTACACCTGCTTTTAAGAACAAACGTGAAGGATCTAGGCGACGAATAGATCACGCCGTTATGCCACTTATCATTCCAACTAAAACAATGTTAAATTTCTTAAGGAATCCATGTACCGTCTGTTAAGAGATTCAAATCTCGGTTAAAACTTTTCGAAGTAAAGAGAGACTATTTATCAACGGTTTTCGAATAAAATCCATACAAATTTGTTCTTTTCTTAGTTATACATGTCAGAGGTTTGTGTTAGTAGGTGTTTAGTGTGAATGCTGATGAATGATGCATTAACGTCCAACAAGGCGTTACACATCTAACAAAAGTTTCAGTCATAATTGACTTAGCAAAACCACGTCGGCTTGTCACGGACAGATATGTAATATATACATTGAATGTGTAAGTATTAGACATATAAAACTTCATCGCGAAATATTCTAAATGATGATGAAAACCGGATTGTAATACATTTACAAGTTTCGTTGGTCTGTGTATTTACAAGGGAACACGGATCGAGACTTTGTTTTATACAAATTATAGATTTTCTAATATTGTTCGCTCCTCGTGTGAGTTAACCGTTATCAGGTTGTCTTAAGCAACAATGTGTAATACTTACTTGGTGCTCCAGTATATTTTTGTGGTGATAATTATACTTGTTCTTCTAACGTTACGCTTCTTGAGAATTCTTCCTAGTTCCGCTTCGCCCTTAGCTACAAAGGAACAATGTTGATCAACATTAATAAACGTATCAGTAATGGTTCAAGTTTAATTAACAAAACAAAATTTACAGCTTGCAGTACAATATCTGTTTTTTTTTCTTTTTATTTTGTGCCCACAGCTGCGCTCCTCCTTCTGATGTATCTGTGAGGGTTTTGGAGCCGAGAAGTGTTCCTCCACGTTGCTCCAGTGCGGCTTAACAGGCTTCACATATCCTCGAAATAATATTTGAATAATTTCTCAGACACTCAGATGTTTTCCATCACCACCGAGCACTTGGCAAATACAACATCTAAAATTTCTATTAACCTTTTTATTGGTGCCTGCACTGGGGATCGGGCCCAGGTCACTCGCGCTCAATGACACTAATGTGACCACTAGGCACTTAGGCTACGCTACCATCATCATCATCATCATTTCAGCCTATCAGAAGTCCACTGCTGAACATAGGCCTCCCCCAAAGATTGCCACGAAGCTCGGTCCTGAGCCACCTGGATCCATCGACTTCCCGCAACACTGCGCAGGTCGTCACTCCATCTTGTGGGGGGTCGTCCTACACTGCGTTTGCCTGTACGTGGCTGCCACTCGAGAACCTTTTTTCCCCAGCGGTTGTCAGTTCTGCGAGCTATATGGCCGGCCCATTGCCACTTCAGCTTGCTGATCTTTACGGCTATGTCGGTTACCTTAGTTCTGTTGAGGATATCATCGTTGCAGACTCTATCACGCCACCACTCTCTCTTAAATAAATTTGGAACTGATCAAGATTTACAAGTGTTTGAAAGTGTGAGTGTGTTTTTTTTTAATAATAATTCGTACCGCAATGCGCTTCCGATAAGTCAAACAAGTTGATGCCATTCTCAATAGCGGTCATGATGATGTCTTCGGCGGTGTCCTCGTGGATTATTGTCCACATTCCAAGCCCAATGTTGGGGACGCGGAGGCCCGATTTGCCCAGATTCTTGTAGCGCAGCCCCGGAGTTATAACGGAAGGCATGCTGGTATGATTGCCCAAATACGACGACATGTGACGTGAGACGTTAGCTTCGCCGGCTGTAGGGAATGCCGATACTGGGGGCAGAACATGAATCATCAAAATAATCAGAGTTCGTGGTTAGGTTGCATTATTAAACGCGGTAAAGCCGAGCGGCGGCTTTTGCTGCTGCTCGAATGGGCCGGCTCGACCGGATTGGTACCACAGCCTCGCAGAATACCGACGTGAAGTAGAGGCATCTTGTGCTTCTGTGTTTCGTTCGGTGAGCGAGGTAACCGGAGGCCAACTCCCTCTCCCCATACTGCTCCCCATTCTTCCTCCCATCACTCTTTTACTCTTAAAGGCCGGCAACGCACCTGCAGCCCCTCTGGTATTGCAGATGTACCCGGGCGACGGTAATCACTTACCATCAGGTGAACCACTTACAAGTTTGCCGCCTTTCCCATAAAAAGAAATAACGCAGGTAAATTTTTTGAAGTCGTGACATTTACTTGTAAAATTGTAAAATTCTTATTACAACGTCCTGTCTTAGTTCACTCCTGAATATAGACCTTTCGAAGAAACGCTAACCAAAGGTCACAGTGGTAAGTTACTTTAGGAGGTGCACACTCACCTCGCTCGGCAGGCGGGTTGGTGAACCGCTGAGGCACTCACGAAACAGCCGATATAATTACTTTTAGAGGTTTCGCCATTACTGTCCGATCAGAACAAGCGCTTTGTTAGTTAAAATATGTTGAGTTGTATGAGATGCGTGCACTTACCTTGATCCAACATTTGTTGTGAGTTGGCACTAAAATCGTCCATACAATCCAGTGACGCAATTGGGGCGCGACATCTGTGGTAATAAAAAAGAAAAAAAAAACAATATTCGTGATTAGCACACAGTCTCGATTGTGAGTTACAAATTATAGATTAACTATCATTAATAATAAATATCATCCATAATTAGCTTCCGGCTTAACAGACGATTGAATTTTTTTAGCAAGCTGCGTAACGTATGCGTCAAACGATAGACAGGGGAGGGAGGTGCCTCCTCCACCTAAGTTAATCTAAGCCCCAAAACTCTTTCGATGTCACCATGAAATTAACAGACCGTTGATCAGACCTTAAACGTCTGTTTAATGACCGCTGAACGGCGATAAAACGAACAGACGACATTAAAACGATTTTGAACCACATAAATATTGGCATTTAATGTGCGTATGTTATATTTGTATAGACGACCTGATTGCGTAGCTGAAGGAGTTCGAGCCCGCGTCGTTCAGGACATAAATCAGTAGTCAACGATGTGCAGGTTGAACTAGAATTACATATTACAATAAAAAAAAAAGCAGCGTTCTGTTAATGTCCCACGTATGGGAAAAAGTCTCCTCTATCAACCTTTTGTGTGACTTTACATATCCACGAAAATTGTTTTTATTTCTTACTTTAAAGGTAAAACAAACAACAACTTTCCTTTAGCACGTGTATTTGCGATAAATTTAACAGTCAAAAACCATCGATAGCTACCGTATGCTTCAGATACTCCCGATGCCATTATCCGACCCCCAGGAGCTCGGAAACCTCCTTCCCAAAATGACGTTTAAGTACAAAAGGTTTTAACTTCCATAGTGCTTAAGATCCAGTTGCAGCTTTAACTTGAATGGAGATCTGGTCATCATCAGACCCTCAACTGCTTGGCTATGGAATCTCCTTCAAAGACCAAAATCTTTCAGCCCAAACTTGAATGTTGAAACTTCCATGGTGCTTGAGATCCAGTTGGCAGAGATCTGGTCAAACATCAGACCCTCAACTGCTTGGCTATGGAATCTCCTTCACAGACCAAAATCTTTCAGCCTGAACTTGAATGTTGAAACTTCCTTGGTGCTTGAGATCCAGTTGCCAGAGATCTGGTCAAACATCAGACCCTCAACTGCTTGGCTATGGAATCTCCTTCACAGACCAAAATCTTTCAGCCTGAACTTGAATGTTGAAACTTCCTTGGTGCTTGAGATCCAGTTGCCAGAGATCTGGTCAAACATCAGACCCTCAACTGCTTGGCTATGGAATCTCCTTCACAGACCAAAATCTTTCAACCCGAACTTGAATGTTGAAACTTCCTTGGTGCTTGAGATCCATTTGCCGGAGATCTGGTCAAATATCAGACCCTCAACTGCTTGGCTATGGAACCTCCTTCACAGACCAAAATCTTTCAGCCCAAACTTGAATGTTGAAACTTCCATGGTGCTTGAGATCCAGTTGCCAGAGATCTGGTCAAACATCAGACCCTCAAATGCTTGGCTATGGAATCTCCTTCACAGACCAAAATCTTTCAACCCGAACTTGAATGTTGAAACTTCCTTGGTGCTTGAGATCCAGTTGCCAGAGATCTGGTCAAACATCAGACCATCAACTGCTTGGCTATGGAATCTCCTTCACAGACCAAAATCTTTCAACCCGAACTTGAATGTTGAAACTTCCTTGGTGCTTGAGATCCAGTTGCCGGAGATCTGGTCAAATATCAGACCCTCAACTGCTTGGCTATGGAATCTCCTTCACAGACCAAAATCTTTCAACCCGAACTTGAATGTTGAAACTTCCTTGGTGCTTGAGATCCAGTTGCCAGAGATCTGGTCAAATATCAGACCCTCAACTGCTTGGCTATGGAACCTCCTTCACAGACCAAAATCTTTCAACCCGAACTTGAATGTTGAAACTTCCTTGGTGCTTGAGATCCAGTTGCCGGAGATCTGGTCAAATATCAGACCCTCAACTGCTTGGCTATGGAACCTCCTTCACAGACCAAAATCTTTCAGCCCAAACTTGAATGTTGAAACTTCCATGGTGCTTGAGATCCAGTTGCCAGAGATCTGGTCAAATATCAGACCCTCAACTGCTTGGCTATGGAACCTCCTTCACAGACCAAAATCTTTCAGCCCAAACTTGAATGTTGAAACTTCCATGGTGCTTGAGATCCAGTTGCCAGAGATCTGGTCAAACATCAGACCCTCAACTGCTTGGCTATGGAATCTCCTTCACAGACCAAAATCTTTCAACCCGAACTTGAATGTTGAAACTTCCTTGGTGCTTGAGATCCAGTTGCCGGAGATCTGGTCATCATCAGACTCTTATATTGTTGGCTGTATCTCTTAGATTCAATCGCTATCCATATATAAATAATCAAACATTTACTAGTATAGTAAATACTAGTAAAACATATTCACACTTAAACACTTATATATTCTAGTAAGGAAAACGTAACTCGTAACGCGTAACCGTAACATTTCCGTAAAACTATTAAAAAAAAAAAACCTCATTTCTTTCTTTTTAAGTGTATTAGACGGCTGACAAAGGTTGACTTTATTGTTGCATACATATTCGAAAATGGCGTCTCCCACGCAAACGCCTTTCATAAAATCTATAACGTTTCGCGGGTAGGGGTAGGGGGTCCATGCATAGCTGCGCGGGGATCCGATCATCGATCTCGCACCTTCGCGAGTCTAGGTCTATGACATGCGCACAAGGCGCAACACTCCCTTCCCTCCTACCCAACCCCCAATCCTATCGATTGTTCTAGAGTCCCCATATTACGCAATAGCTATAAATAATTGCAATAAATCGTAATGTTTTATATTCGACGTAGTTAATTTTGTAAGGTTCGTTACCAATAACTAGATTAATTTAAAATGTGACTGAATTTTTTTATCTCAGCAATATTCCAGTAATGAAAGAATGCCTTATGATATCTTCACCAAGTTACTACTTCAAAACCATAACAACAAAACATTTAAATATATCAACTATATAATGCGCATAACCATATCATAAATAATTAAACCACTACAAAATTTTATTATCGTTTAACTAATTGGATTTGTGTATAATTGTTAAATATCTATCTAATATTCATAAATAACTAGATCTAAATTGTGAAAAGTCTTATCTAATATACTTCGACATCAAAATGTTAATCAATCAAAATCTAATTATGCATTCTGAGTACGATGTATGCATCACTAATATCGAAGCTAGTTCTAAGACAACTTCCCGATATTGTATATTATGTAATTGGATAAACTATTGTGCGTATGAAACTAATGTTAGGTTTAAACTTGGTTCATAATTATAAATATGTATAACAAAAGGCATGTTCGGGCGCATGTCAGTTGAAATTGCATTGCCAGATGTACATATATAATAGAAGATCAATACTGCAATCCTAGTGCGCAGATGTACCGGTCCTCAATACGCATGTCCGAAATGAAGACGCAACGCCATCGAATGATCAATAGGGAAGAGCATTTGCAATCGATTTTGTACGTTCTTCTTTTACGATTTTATGAAGCCGTACATGCCTTCGTGAACACATTGAAATACACGAGATAAATTCATGGTCGTGAATAACAAGCCGATATAAGAAACGCTACAAGAGCCTACGTAAGTTCAAAGCGAAGATACAATATGTTAAAGCGTGCAAAGAGAAACGAGGGTGAGGGATTCAGGTATGAGGTGGAGTGGTGAAGCGATAGTGTGAAGACATGGGGCACTGGAGGGATACCGTACCTTGGCCGTCGACGGTGTCGCCGCTGAACTTGATGGGGCAAGCCAAGCTGTCGGTACTATGCTCGTATCTCAAGCCGTTGTGAAGCATCAATGAACCGTGAAATGTTCCTAGTACATACGTCGATGGCGCTTGACAATCTGGCGAGATACGGCGCGGTTGCTACGCTCATGCGACGAACGCGGTGCGCGATGCAGCGAGGTGCTCAGCTTTCCGTGTCCTCGTGAAGAAGACACGGTACAATGAATGGATCGGGGCTCTCAACTAATGCGTTGTACTGTCCAATGCCGGGGCTACCCTCGTGCAATTGCTCAGCATCCGTCGCCGTCGGTTACGTAACGCACCATCGGAAGCGTACAGGCGAGGCTTTGGGCGTTTTATTGTAACAACAATTGCTACGCCGGATGGTGCGGTACGTACCGATGGGCATTACGTCCTCTCCGAAGACGGCGGTCCTTAAAGGTCCAGTTACCGATATATGGTGGGTATTGGATTGGAGTCGACGCTGACGCTGTCGGGCAGGCCGAGCGGCGTGCGCGGCGTGCGCGGCGTGCAGCGTCCCACCGAGGACTCGCTGCGAGACATCTGCACGCCGACACCGTCCCTGCCGCCGCAGTCTCTCCCCTGCATCTCGTTGCGTCTCATTCTGCTCCTATGCTTAGCAACGGCATATCATCCCTCAGCGGGCGTCTCATCTGAAATTAAACGATCGCGCGTCTCCGCACGGCGGCACGCGAACCCTATGGGAAAGGACATAGCGGGCTCAGTTTAGAAACACTCAAGGACAGTAGGTAGACATAGATAAGCATGCATGCCCTAACGCCAACATCTAGTCCACTAGGACACAGTGATTCACACTGGGAGTAACATCTAAGCACTGAATTCTAACGCGAGAGATCGAGAATAATTGCGAACGGATTACTGCGCGGCGGAACACTCACCGAGATCGAGGCGGGCGTCTACGTACTCAACATTGGTGCGGAGTGGAGCACTGGCGGACCCTGACTGCGCCTCGGCCAACGCGGCCCGGGACCTCCTAGGCTCGCGAACAAAGGGTTGCGCGCGCCGCCCTACGCAGCGCGCAGCCGCCGTTGCCCCGCCAATGTGACCTATATCGACCCCCGAGCCCCGGACGCCACGGATACTTCTCGAAGCTACCATCAGAATTGATTTAATCAATGTTGTGCAACCCACGGCGGCGGCGCGTCTTTGTCTATACACCCCGAGCGCATCCCATAAAAATCAATGATGCAACATGGGAAGCTGCGCCCGGGGGCTGAGGTCACGGGCTAGAGGACATCACGTAGGTTGCAAATGCTAATTAGAACAAAGAGCCTTATTCATAATATAAATCTACGACGGGAATTATGAAAACTTATGTTATCTATAACACGAGGCTCTATAATAAAGGTTGCTTTGTTTAAATTAAAAAAAATATATATTTAGCGCCCAAGTGGAATGCAGTCTACATGCAGTTGCGAGCGGTGTGGCAGAGCGCGGTCGCTCTTTCGCCACATTATTTTGGCTCTCGCTTATCATTGGGTCGTACTGGGCTCTGGTAGGATTCCTTCGCACCGAGCGGTGATAAAGATGGATCGGATGACGTCATTGGGGGACCGTGAACCGTAGTTGCAACCCGGGCAACTTGTTGCGCGGGTAATTTCCATAAAACAGTGCTAACGTTGAATGCAACGGGTTCCGATGTCCATTGCCTTACGGGAGATCGGCTTGACATGTCACTGTATGTAAGGTATGGCTCTTATTAGTAAAATTATTGTTTTCGTGGTTAAGCTCTATCCCACTACCATGTAAGCACTCTACTGCGTGCGTTATACACACCTTATGCTGTTTTTAAGTCCCCCATAGGACCTTACGCTTTACAGTCTAAGGTAAGTGGTATATTTAATAGTGAAAACATTGTGGAATATTTTCTTTTCACTTTATTTGCACAATGTTATTGACCACGTAGAGGCAAGTTCAGTCTAGAACGACTCCCCGCAAGATGAAGTTACGACCTGCACAGTGCTGCTGGAAGTCGATTGATGCAAGCGTCTCTAGACAGTGCTTTGTGGCAACCTTTAGTGTCTGTTCAGCAGTGGACTTGTGACTGGGTGATGATGTCGATGGTTGTAGATTTTAGTAGACTTTTTTTATTATATGGCTGGCGTCAAATCACAAATCTTCCATTGACAATTGCTCATGTAATTCTTTACTGTATAAATATATCGTGCTTAAGCTATTGCATAAACAGCAATGCGATTTTCAGTACAATACAATTACGCCTTGAGAATCCGCAGATGCGCCTTGAAAAGTGATGTCTATTCTAGAACAGGCTATGCTTCGTTCACAAGCTTGAGCGAGTACTCGCCGAGGCGGTTTGTTAAGCGAGGGTCACGGCTGACTATGACGTCACATGAAAGTTACTTTATATCTCTTTATGTCTTTGTTGTATTGTATTCTCGCTCATTATAATTTCTTTGTATACATGTTCGTGTTCTGAATTTTCTTTTACTTTCTTCTCCACACGCAAACGGACAAACTAATATATTTTTCTCTAAAAATACACCCATACAGTCATACATACATATATGTCTTGACAAAGACTATTTAAAGACTCACGACTGTCACCAAGAGGGATAGGCAAAGGTTACTAACTCTCGTTTGTCACGACTCAGCGTAGCCAACCGGGCTTTCGATATCCACTTGTCGCCTCTCCGAGGAATGAAAAGTGACAAGTGGTTCACTTCCGGAGATACCCACGGGAAGAAAGGGCGAAAAGGCACATAAAAACTACCAACTGCCAAGGTTTACCTTAAGCGTGGTAGAGCCAAGCGGCGGCTTTTGCTGCTGCTCGTATGGGCCGGCTCGACGGCCGGGTTGGTACCACGGCCTCGCAGAATACCGGCGTGAAGTAGAAGCATCTTGTGCTTCTGCGTTTCGTTCGGCGAGTGAGGTAGCCGGAGGCCCACTCCCCCAGCCCATCCCCCTCCTCTTCCTCTCTCCCTTCTTCCAAATATCTTTAAAGGCCGGCAACGCACCTGCAGCACCTATGGTGTTGCACCTATGGTGTTGCAGGTGTATGTGGGCGACGGTAATCACTTAGCATCAGGTGAACCGCTTGCTCGTTTACCGCCTTACCAAAAAAAAAAAACGTTACCAACCTGGTAAGGCTACTGCAGGACACGCGCCGCTCCCATAGGGTGATTTTCCATTAACGCCATGCTCGGCGAGTGGTTTGGCGATTGCAGCCAGCCAGACACCGCGCAACTCAGACGCTGCTGTCTGTTTAATTTTGCTCTGGTATTTTTCAAGACGGTTATCCCGTCATCTGTGGGTTCAGCTGCTACCCATTCCCAATTCAAGGCTCTTCCCTTAATCGCCTCTTACACTTAGAAAGGGGGGGGGGACCAACTCGGAGTCTATAGCCCACAAAATGGTGTTTAAATCGCCGTGATGTAGCAGGTTTTCAGTTAAATTGACACTCATATTCATATAGCCTCATGGTGAAATGCCCTTGTGTCGATTGGTATCAGCAAGGTGCAGCTTCATATGCAGTCATGGGTCGCGTATCTCGCTAGTTTCTTCACAAGCATATATCTACGCGAAACGCTCATTTTTTTTTATTTGGACCTTAATCAGAATGTACCCAATGCAGAATGTACGTATTCATCATTTCTGCCACATAAATTTGCTTCGTCACGCTTACCTAACTCATTCATTCCACATTGAACACCTCAAATATATACATTCATTTTCTCCGGCGCCCCTCCCCAACAATCTCTTTGTTCACTTGTCACGTAAGCTAGCGGGTCATACCTATGACGTAATTAGTGACGAATGAGAAAGAACTTAACCGATTTATAGACGTGGAAACCAGACACGTGTTCAGTTAGTAGACCTGAAGAACACAAGCCTCACCATATATTCTTTCTTCTCTTTAAACTATTATTTTAATCTACACTATCCCGCTCTAGTGGACCGGTTAGTAGATGCGTAACGTGGTAGAACTGGGCGAGACTCTAAACGCGCCCGCGACTTGTCGCTTTAACGAAATATTCCCTATGTTAGGCAATTACTTTGCAACGTAATTAAATAATTCATACTGGTTAAATAAAAAGCTAATATATACCGTTACATTTATTAATCACAAAGCTCCATTACTACGTTACCGAATCGCCTACACATTAATATCTCGAATAATAACAAATGACTGATAAAAAATGTAGGTACCTACATGTATAACATAACATTGCAAAATTAAAAGTGTATGTAATTTAAACGACTTAGAAGGAGCTAGAAGGGCAGCGGAGCTTTGCAGCATTGAATCATTGTTTATTGATGACGTATTAGAAATTCTTCTATCTGTATGTATCTGTGTAAATATTACTCTACGAACTACGAACTAGTCACGACTTCCACCTGTCACGATTCAGCGCAGCCAAACGCCTACGGCACCCTGTCCTACGGCTCAGCGTCAGCACCCCCACGATGCAAACAGAAGCATATGTGCAGGCGGTATCATCTTACACTGTCATCGCACGGCATCGTTAAGACAAATTTTAACAGATAGTCGTAACAAAGGATAATTTCTAAAGAGGCTTCGCTGCGTCGTTACCCGAATGGACGGTCAGGGCGCATGCACCGGTTTCGATTGGGATGCATCAAGGCGGCGGCGATATGCGCCCCTGTCGGCTACACCGGCGCGGATCGATGCAGCCCCTGGGGGTCTATCTTTACCTGTGTGGGTACATGCGCTTCAGTCTAGCCATCGAGGGCAGATCGATAATATCAAAATGTACTTTATACATGTCGGGATACATAGCCGATCATAGTGCATCTCATGCAACCAACATCACACCGACCTCATCGGGATCTTTGTTATGCTCGACTTTTCATCATTTCAACTGTAATGCTTTTGGTATGGTGGCAGGTATGATTAGCATATCGACTGACTGCTGAGACACGGGTTCTGGTTTGGACTGAATATTTTTACAAGACACAAGTTATACCGCTTTTGTCGTGTCTCTGACACTATATCGAATGTAGTTCGAATCGAATTAAATATGTAAAGGGTGCGTACGTGTGTGATTGAGTGAGTGAGTGGGTGTGTGTGTGTGTGTGTGTGTGGTAATGTGTAACTGTGGCGTACCTGACCGACGCGTTGAGTACCCGTCATCTCTCGTCATGACAAAGGAACAAGAAAAACACCGGGATGGCTTACCCTGGACAAGATGGCGCGCGCGCAAGCTCGACGGACATCCGCGGGCTGACGTCGTTGGCGGAAGCCCTCCAGCCAGCAGCGACGCTGCCCATGCACGCCGTGTCACAGCACACGTCGCTGTGCACCGAAGAATCTAGGCATCGTATTAATTTAGCCGTTAGCCTGAATAGTTTAGCCCTGGCCCATCATCGAACATCGAAACCGCCCAAGCTGGTGCTAACTTCGCTACCTTATGTCCAGCCGTGGACTTAAGATACCGGAGACGGTTGTGGTGTTGAGATGCTGGCTTTTCTGCCATGCCTTAGTCGACTTTTTCGGCACGGAATGAAATGGGGGGTGGATTCTCCGTCCCGCATATGTGTGGTCCACATCAAACCTTGCACACATAAATTATTACATTCTAAATAATAAAATTGTGCTTACGTTCAAAATTTCAAAACATTTGAGTCTTGAAAAATTTGAGTAATTTTCGAATACGAATTACCAAATGGTTCTAACGCAGCAAAGACAGCTCGAAACGTCAATGCTGTGGTTAGAGAGGATGCAAGTAACGTATGCTTTCTTGGTATAATCGCTTTCGTAGTGGAAGCTTCTACTTGAGGAATGAACCACGAGGAAGACCAGACTCTAAGGTAAATAACGATGAATCAAAAGAAATGATGAAAGCCGAACCTTATCAAGCAATAAATGAAATAGCGTCATGGCATGACTTTAGTTAACCCACATTATTGTCTCACTTGCACAAAACTCGTGATATGGGTGACTCGTGAATTAACTTGATGTACATAGAGGAACACGCGTTGAAGCTTACTTAGATGGAATGGGTACAGAGATTAGAAATTTCGGCCAGAATTGTGACGTGTGGCGAAAAATGGATACTCTATCATACTCACAACCCTGATCTAATACCGTAACAATGTTCTAAAGCGAAGTTCTGGCTTTTAGTAGCTTTTTAAAATCTGGTGTTATTGTGTATATATACAATATATGTGTACTGTGAAGAACTTCGAATAATGATGGCGAAACTCTCAGAGAATCAACCCGGACTCGTCGAACTCGATCTTCGCCATTATTGCTCCATCATAACGCAAGACCTCACACTGCTCGACAGACCGTTTTAACGTTATAAGAACTGCAGTTAGAAACCTAACGTCCATCCTCCGTACTGGCCAGAGTCTAAGCACAACTGATTAAACCATTTTTACTGCAATTGGTAATTCTAAAATGCAATTTCCAGCACGGATTTTTGTTGAAGCGTGTCATAGATTTTGAAGAGTCCAGATCAATCACAAAGGCATAAATGATCTCCCCTCAAGATGGCAGAAACGTATATAATATATAGATAATAAAGGTACTTCGAATAAACAAATCTATTTTTCTTAAAAATATAAAACCGTTATTTCATATTTTAACCCCTAATATCAAAATCAACCGTTACATTTTCTTATGTTAGTTTCTTATTTATCTATTTATATTTATAACTACCGTCTATGGACGTTAATTCGGCCATTCGGACAATTTGGGCTGTGAGGAAATTCAACTGGTTTTTCATATAGTCAGATGCTTTAATTTATTTGGTTAAATGTATGGAAAATCTTTTTTTTTTTTATGAAAAAATAGGCTTGCGTTTGACCTCAATCTTCCCCGATGGAAAGCGAAGATGTGTACCATACACGCTTGCCTAGATGTCTGTTCACTTTCTTTTACCTCCCTTAACGAAAACATACACACATCATGATTTTCTTTTTGTGCACATCTATTGCACAGTAGCTTTCGAACCTTATGAAGTTTATTCCTCAACTTTTAATAAATATTAAAAAAAGGAACTTAAATTGTCTATGACAAAATAATGTATTTTCTTCACAACACCTTAGATGCTTAATCTATGTTCTTAACCAGAAAATGATTCTCTATACCCTGCCTTATTTAAGTCTCAGATTTACTAGTAAATATAGTGTGCAGCCTTTATTAATTAGTGTCATAGTGATGATGGAGAAACACATTACCTCTGCAGGAACCCAAATGCGATAGATTAATGAATATGCCATCGTTCTCGCTGAAGCTCCGACTTGATTGAGGCTTTGTTAATTGTGCGCTGCATGCCTTCTTCAGGACGCTCTGTGAAGGATAATCTGACAATGTCATTCCTACCTTACTTATTATAATTTTTTTCTGTTACATTTCAGTGTGGCGATGAGTGAATGTACAGTAATACATCATCATCATCATCATCATTTCAGGCTATCACAAGTCCACTGCTGAACATAGGCCTCCCCCAAAGATTGCCACGAAGCTCGGTCCTGAGCCACCTGCATCCATCGACTTCCCGCAACACTGCGCAGGTCGTCACTCCATCTCGTGGGGGGCCGTCCTACACTGCGTTTGCCTGTACGTGGCTGCCACTCGAGAACCTTTTTTCCCCAACGGTTGTCAGTTCTGCGAGCTATGTGGCCGGCACATTGCCACTTCAGCTTGCTGATCCTTACAGCTGTGTCGGTTAACTTAATACATATGAAATATAAATCACAATTAATATAACGCTATGTATAGAACAAACTCATAAAACAAACCAACACACAATCTAAAGGTTCGTGTGAGCTGGGCCAGCATTCGAAATTCGAAATACAGTAGACATCATCTATGTCTAGTGATATCTAGGTGCAGTGCCTATCGAGCCGCTAGGCGTCACTCGGACCTAACGATGCGCAGTTTCCCCAAATTTGATCTGACATGACGGCGATTTCCAAACATTTCCATTACTATTGGTACTTTTATCTACGCAGACTGATTATATAGACAAATCTCTTGTCTTTTAGTTATCGTGTAGCTTTTGCACAACTACGACCAATGTACAATATATTTGTAACTGTCTAAAATAAAATCAAAACATTTTTTCAACGTAAGAAACGTCATTATTTTTTAAATCTTCTACCGTTTTGGTATGAGGTTCCTCTGACGGAGAAGAAACCGTTAATATTTTAGAGGGTTAGGAGCCTGGAAGGATCCGACAATTCGCAACTTAACTAACAACTTTAACCCGCAAAACAGCCCATAGTTTTCGTCTATGCCGGAGCTATACACCCATCATAAGAGCAGGGGGACTCTGTCAGCGATACGTATCATTAATTTTAAACCCAAATACCGCCGAAACAAATCAAATCTATTGTTAGTTACTTTATTAGAAAATGAAAATGAAAAAGTTGTACATTAGGCTGACTTCCGCAATAGGCGTAGCCAGTCCTGTGGGGAAAGTAAACGATTTCAACAGAGTCATGGTCAAATAACAAGTAGGGAATTACAACATTACGAAACTAAAAATTTAACATTTGTAACTTTTTAATGTGGTAGAGCCAAGCGGCGGCTTTTGCTGCTGCTCGTATGAACCGGCTCGACTGGGGTAGTACCACGACCTCGTAGAGGTCCAATGGAAAGTAATCAGAGGCCCAATCCTCTCTCCCACAACTTTCCTTCCCATCCTCCAAGTATCCTTAAAGGCCTGCAACTCATCGGAAGCTCCTCTGGTATTGCTGATGTGATATCTGGTAACGCTACATTGAGCATCATAGCGCAGTGGCTCACCCGCTCACCGCTTCGTATACTTCGGCTGAGCACAAACAGCCAGTCCATCGACGATCGCTTCGTCCACGCTAAGTCCGTCTGCACGTCCACTAATCTGGGCTGCTTCGACGCAGAGCACGCCGTCAAGTGCAGCCACGAATGGTTACGTTAGAGAATAGCACATCAGTGAAAGCCCATTGCAGATGAAGGTGCCAAGGAAAAGGGTAGCTACCCGCCTGGTCGGATGTTCGCGACCAGGTGAGGACGTCTCCTCCTCCTCAGTGGCTGGTAGGTTAGGAAGTGCGCGTTGTGCCGACAGTAGTCTGGAGCTGTGACTGCAATGGCTGCCGGATGTTGATGTCAAAGGTGAGGCCCGCTCTGGTCGGCCTGTTGCGGATAAAGTCGATGCCATTCTTGGAAAAGTGGAGTGAGATTGGTAGTTACGACGTAGCTGAAAGTTAGGAGTTGAGCGCAAAACAGTTTTGACCCTTTTGAAAAAGTCTGCATATACAAAAAAAAACTCGTATACTGCATATACTCGACATTTGGCGGCCAGGACAAGAGCGTGTGAAAAAGATAATGATCAATGGGCAGTAGCTCCGCAGATTATAGTGAAACCGGGATTAACTCGCAATATGATGATGCTGGGTATCTTTTTTATTTTTAGAAGAAGGGGGCAAAAGAGCTTGCGGCTCACCTGGTGGTAAGTGATCACCGACGCCCACTAACATCCACAACACCAGAGGAGCTACAGATGCGCTGCCGGTCTTTAAGGAAGGAATAAGCTCTTTTCTTGAAGGTCCCTAAGTCGCAACTGTTCGGAAATACCGCTGGCGACAGCTGATTTCACAAAGTCGAAGTGCGTGGCAGAAAACTTCGATTAAAACGCACTGTGGTGGAATGCCAATGCCGTATCGTTATGAGCTTTTACCGTTGGGCAAAACCATCGTTCGGATCTCTACTGCCAACAGCTGAGGAGAGTCAAGCAGGAAAAAGAGAAACACCAGCCGGAGTTGATTAACAGAAAGGTTTTTCATCACCATAACGGCAGACCACACACATATTGAGCCACTCAGCAAATATTGAGAGACCTTGGTTGGGATGTGTTAATATGTATATCCATCATATAGCCCCTGAACTTGAACCCGAGATGAGATTTTCACCTGTTTCGGTCTCTTCGGAATTCTTTAGGTAGTGTAAGGTTAAAGTGTCAAAACCACTTGTTCCAGTTTATTGATCGGAAGTCCCAAAATATGCTCTACGCCAATGGGATTATTTCACCTACAAAACGGCCATAAGATATCGAACAAAATGATACAAATGTATTATAATCAAATATAAACTACATCATCATTTAAACTATGATAAGAAATATGTTGAAAAATTCTTCCAAACGTATGTATGTATATATTCATGTAAGTAAGTCTGTATGAGTTTTTGTGTACCTATATTATTTTTAATTAATCTTTTATTATTGTAACCTTGTCGCTGCAACAACTACAATTTTACACCAACCCCTGGGCTGACTGATAGAGAATGCCTGTAGGTATTAAGGGTCTTGCAACAAAGATTAAACAAATATGAACAAAGTCTTACCCTGTAATGTTTCGTTGTATCAGGAATGGAAGGCCTACTGTGGTGCCATCTAGCGGCCTGCCGTTGCAAATCACACAGCCTGTGATGAGACCACGAAGTGTTCATACCTCGCAACTCTTCCACTGCCTCCGCTATCTAGTGGAAAATAAAGCGCGATTAAAATTTTATAATAATAATGTTAAAGTTTTATTACACATTCACACACACGCACACACAAAAATAAACGATTAAACAATTTACAAGTTAATCAGTGGTTCTAACTCTTCCATCTGTCTACGGACAAAGAATAGATTTGTTAACAATCGAATTGACAAAACGAGAATTATAGACTGTTTTTTAAGTAAGTTGAAAAATGTATGATTGATTATTAATTTCATATTAAAATATCACGTAGATTAATAAGTTGGCTAAGATATTCAATGTAAATTACATTTTTAAATTCTTTTAAGTCTCACAAAATTTATGAACATACCAATTTTCTCGACGTTTGAAAATCGAATGAATGATTTTTTAATTAGGTCTGTATAACTATTCGCATAGCTATTCAGAGCTATCTATGTATTAACACATATGTTGTTTTCGCATATATTACTCTATGATATTATAGCATATATTACTATAGGTTGTTTTCGCATATATTACTCTATGATATTATAGCATATATTACTATAGGTTGTTTTCGCATATATTACTCTATGAGCGATCACGTGAGGCGTAAACGCTGCTATGTCGTTTTATTTAGAACGACGCGCAGTTCGTGTAGTTAGGAACAAGAAATGGATGCCGGCTTCAGCTGACGATTTTATGTAGAGGCTTATGTTTTGCAAAGGCTATATAAAAGGGTAATACACAAATGGTTAGCGACGATTAGCTACGATGTCACGGAAAATATAGCCCCATCACTAATTATGTATTATTTGTGCAATAATATTTTATGTATAACCTTATTTTGCTTTATGGTTACTTATTGCTGGATTTTTGGCGGACATATTTTATTTATACTCTGTTATTCAGTTATTATGTGTGTTATACATATAATTTATACATATAAATATATGGAGAAAAAGTTACGTATTTTTTTTTATTAAATTTATAGCTAAAATGGCGGCTTCGTTAGTTTTGCTATACTTTATTACCTGGGTCTTAACGATACAGGCTCGCCTAGTGTGAAGACCATAGATTATCATGTACTTTATGTATCATGCAATTGGTTTAGGATATTATAATGATATATGTATTATGTTTGCATATAAAATATTTATTCTTTCTTTCTTTCTTTTGTTCTTTCAAAGGATCATTATAACTAATGGATCTTTGCCATTTGTCTCCTACGCAATCCTGTACCTATAAATACCCGTCTAACACCTATTGGCCCATCATTTTAATACCGATAGCCTTATGACGAGCACAAGATTCTCGCTTTTCTGCAAGCTGGGTGCAGTGCCTGCAGGTTTGGTGTTTGGGGAAGTGGTGGTCTACCCCACCAGATACACTACCACATTTCATATGTTCCTTTAAATATAATCTATTCAACCAACCTCCCTCTTCTGCTCCTCCTCGGCCTCGATAGCGCGTTGGTGCAACAGTTTTATATCCAGCTTTCTGACTTCCTCCGCTTCCCGCGCCTGACATTCTTTTTCCTTTGCAAATTAAACATGTCATCTCTTCACGTGTCAAAATCAATGAGATTTCTATTGTTTCGACACGTCGAGAATTATTTATTTATTATACATACATCACAATTTAAACCTATTAAATATATGTTTACGTAACTTTTATTAAAAATTGTTTGCTGCCTTTTTGGAACCGTTTGCCTTTTCTCTAGAATTAAAATGTTTAGTATAGTCTTATCAGTTTTTTTTATGGGAAAGGGGAGCAAACGAGCAAGCGGTTCACCTGATGGCAAGCGATTACCTTCGCCCGCTTATATTTGTAACACCAGAAGAACTGCAGGAGCATTGTCGGCCTATATATATGTGGTAGAGTTGCCCATTCGAGCAACAGGAAAAGCCGCTCGTTGACTCTACCACGTCCGAAAATTTTCTCATTGGTATACGGAAACGGCTCTCTGTTTCTTTGTGAAACACATTCTGCTTAATTATCAGCAGAATGAAGGTAACCGAAATAGCGTTGAGGATCACCGTTGGGAAGAAAGGTTTTCGAGTGACAACCTCGTACAGACTATGTAGGCAGTGCAGAACCCTCCCTCCACAATAGATGCAGGTGGTTCAGGACTACTCCTTGTGGAAATCTTTGAGGGAGGTCTATGTGCAGCAGTGGACTTGTGGGAGGATGTAAACTAGGTTATTTCGTATTCAATTCATTGACTGTAATCGAAATTAATTCTGTTATTATTTCTACAGCTAACAGTCCACCGTGACGGTTAGTGGGCACTGCAGCCCATGCTGCAGTCCATGTTGCAGCTGCCCGCATTAAATGCAGCTTCAATCGAAGAAGGTCAAAAATCCGCTGTCATCCTTGATGACTAAGATGGAACGTCTATGTATAATTATACAGGCCCTCTTTACCTTTCAAACCAGTTGTATTCTGGTTGTAAGCTGTTGCACTGTTGTTTGGCGGCAGACATGGGTAAGGGTGTGGTACCTACCCGGACCACTCCTAGCCAGAGTAATAGTCTACCACCCGTGCTATTACAGTCTAAATATATCATCAGTTCTGTTAGGTGTAAAATAACTGTGAAGTGAGGACTGGGAAGATGTATTTATTACTAGTATTAACTTTAAGATACTTCTGGCGCCATCTAGTGAGAGAAAACCATAAGCTCCGGATATACACAGAAAATTCACAGTAAAACATTGCAAAGATTATTTTTGGCAAGTCAAGAAACGAGTTCTACTACTTACAAATATTTTAATTTAATATTCCATACGCATAAATTAAAATAAAAAATGAAAACAATAAATAAGGGTATTTTTTCTAAATTCATTTGGAGAGTCATTACGAAAAATATGATGGTTGGGAAGTTATCGGTTAAGGTCCACATTTTACAAAACACATAGACAATCAACTATAATTACTCTCACTATTTATTTAAGGAGTAGAAGTGCAGCGCAGATCTAAATGATAATTTGATGCGGCGTTTTTGTTTGCGTGATGTTTTTTTGTTCAATTAAAAAAAAATATAAAACTTGAAGATGATAATGATACCCAAACTTCTAGTGCCTGTTGGCTGTTCAAAGTGTTCAAGTTAAGACCATTCTTTATTATAAGATTCACTCGTTCCCGGTAATTCACAGTAGAAGCTCGTCATCTTATCAATTTTGATGCATGTCATCAAATAATTTTTCCGTAGCCTACGAAGGAAACCGCATGCCTTAGAAATGGAAAGACCTTCACCGGCGAACAAAATAAATCAGCTTATAAAACTTTAACCCTGTCACAGGGGTCGAACTCATGTACTATTTACAATTTAATATACATCCCCCGACTGACCCCTGATCACCTACCGCTAATCAGCAGTGGCTGACTCTCTCATTACAAAATCTCCAACTTCAAATCCGGCAATGTGGATCGTTGATGTTGTAAAATAAGACAAAGGGAAAAGTCACGAAAATTGCTATGGCTATCAACATATCGCGGGATAATTATCACGAAAAATACTAGACGGAATACGGACAGCGGCGTTTAAGTGTTTTTTTGTGTTAATCCTCCTTATGGGACAGGCATATGTCCAGCTGTGGTCTATTAACAGGATGGTGAGGTATGGTAGTTTATGAGCGTCAGCGGGGTAACAATTAGACGCACTTTCTTCCCGTGGGTAACGTAGAAGGAGACGAAGGGCAAAACCTTGAAAATTTCCTGACAATCTCCGGAAGTGAATCCAAAAGCTCACCACTCGTCAGGTTGTATTCCCAGGATGGCAAACGCTCCTTATAGGAGAGGCCTATGTCCGGCATTGGATGCTATTAACAGACTGCTAAGGTAATAAGCCATACAATCACTGTCGAGTTTATGTTTGTAGTGTACAGAGAGCCAGTTTTGGGTATACATTTTAACCGTCAGCTGTCGACGGGCTGGAAGAATCACTTACCATCAGATGGACTGTTAGCTCGTTGTTTAAGATCTAAATGCAGCAGTAGATAGGTTATGCAAATCGTTTGTGCACTTATTATTCATCTTGCGCAAATAATAATTTCTGATCGTCTAATGGAAGCTGGATCACAATTAGCTGCGCCTGACAACTGAGCGATACCGAGCAAGTGTATCCTTCTTCGACTGAAGTTGTTTGTCTCCATTAGCTGCAGAACCCGCTTACCATAGGACGGACTGTTAGAACGTTTGTTACTTCAGTGTTTTAAAAAAAATCGTAAGGATAATTTTCTACCACGGCAACATAAAGCGGCGGAAATAAAAAAGAGGGTGGTATTTACCCAGACGGCTCCTAAGCAGAAGGGGAGTCCGGATTTATCAAACTAATGAAAACCATATCGGGTACCTTTTGCACTTTTTTCTCATGTTCAATTTTCTGCTGTTCCAGCTCTTCTTCCGGAATGGGAGGAGTTTCATCCCCACTCGATGTGTGTTTGGCGCCTAGGCAATGAAAATGACGCGTTAAAAAAAAGTTCAATTTAACTTTTCTATCGGAAACCACGATTTATTCTAATAAAGTAATTTCTCGCATCTTAGCCGGGACTAAAGTAGGTAATGTCTTTATCTTGGAATTCAAGGTATCACCGAGCCTAATTTGATCGTATTCGGTTCAGCGGCTCAACCGTGAGAATGTTATAGACAGACATAGTTAATTTCCCATTTGTCATGTTAATATAGTACAGGTTATGTGTGGAAGAAGCGGAAGACAGGACCGTAGCAAGTGGAAGGAGATTGTCACTGCCTACCCCGTGGAGAACAAGGCGTGAAATATGTATGTATGTATGCATTCAGCATCAATAAATTAAAATAACATCTGGATAATAAATAAATACATCTGATGGCAATCTCCGCTGGCGAATCCGGCAACGAAGTTCTCCACCACTACCAACGCCTCGACCTCGTGACTGTGGCCTTAGTCGCGTGAATTTCAAATCAGTAATCTCTACTTACCCCTCCAGATGACGGGCGTGAATAAAAATTGGGTTAATTATTTATCTATCAAATATCCTATTTTGAAACAGTATTGTCTTCGGCCGGCCATGGGCTAAGAGCCCTATTGATCTTCAGCGACACTATCCCGTTTTACGCTACGCTAGTTACGTCACAGGATGATGAAAAAACGACCAGTCACCACGAGGTGTTACAATAGCTCTACAATAGTTTCCAATAACTCGGCTGCCTAAAATAGTACAGACACATATTACTACTGTCCCTTGATTCGCTACGTTTCAACAACTTCTATGGGCCTGTTTCAGAATTGTCAGTTAACGCGTGTCGTGTAGATAAATATGGTGATTGACAAAAGAGGAAGCGGCCTATAACCTTAGTTTCCAGGTCCTAACCTATAACATCCGTTCCTTCCACCTCTTCTTCGTATGGTGTATCCTGCTAGATACCAAACGAGGGTCTGACGACCAAACGTGGATAGAAAATCTATCTGTAAGGGTAAACCTTACAAGAAATGTATTCCGACCTTTTCTGGCGCTTTCTTTTACAAAATTATCTTCATATTTGAATTTAAATAGGCTATTTAGGAAGAAACAGGCTCAAAGCAATGTTTTAAGGCTTAATACCGTATTAGCTCCCGGTGAATCTTCTAATATCTATCTTAAATATGCTAACCCACCGGGTTCTATATAAATAAATATCAATGTTTGGTTGTTACGCTTATAGGATCGCAAACAATTCAATGTATTGAGCACAGTTTTCAATAGGTATTTGAATTTATACTTACTTAACATGAACTTACAATCAGTTCTTACAAAGATAGCCACCGTGAAGCGTCTTAAGTAATATATCTTAAGTAAATAAGAATCGTAAGTAAAAAGACAGCTCTGATCCTACGTCTTAATTTTTTTTATTTGTACTATGTGACTGTAATCTTAGATAAACAGTAATATTATTTTATCCGTTAACTTACAAGTCGAATCTGGGCCATAACAAGCCATCTCTAAAATAAAAAAAAATAGCAAAAACTGTAAAATATAGTTCATAAACGTTCATGCGTTGCCAACCCGCTCGCCAGGCGTGGCAACTATGGCAAACCCCCCTATGATGTGCTAATCATTGGTGGAGGCCTATGTTCAGCAGTGGACAGGTACAGCTTGTGATAAGTTGAAATAATGATGATGAAACGTTCATGAACGGTGCAGAGATTTTACATTTTATTTCAGTTTATTCATATTAACGTAATCGTATTAGTGTATTGAAGCACGCTTGTCCTTAAGTAAATAAATTAATAAATTCACGTGATATAATTACATATAAAACTGGTTTAAAAATAAAATCTTTCAAATCTACAAAACTCATATATTTTTGTTACGTCACTGTTGTGTTTCATAAACTTTTATTTATTTCATATCTGATTATTTTTTCTATTTTCGCGAATATTAGACATTTAAATGAAAAATTAAATGCGATAAACTCGTTCGTTTCATGTAATTTTTCACTCTGCTTGTGAATATTTCTAAATTGTATATATATTTTTCAAGCATACTCGCTTTTAATTGAAACACCTCTAACCCCAGCATTGGGAAAATATCTCAAGAGCATTTTTTTTTAATATTATATAAACAAAATGTAATAGAAAAGAAAACTCACTTTTATGAACTGACATGACTATGACAAAAATCATTTATCATTGGCAGTTATTATAACAACATTTGCAAAGGTACCTTCCCACACACTTTTACGTTTTAAAAACAACTACGAATTACAAATATTAGAGCCCGACCAGAATACCATTGCTTGGTGCAATATTATTTAAATGAACATTATGCGGAACCAAAACTTACCTGTAGGCGGGTGATAGGAAATCCAGAATTGATGGGCCAGCTTTTGAAAATTTAAACAAGAAAAAAAAGGACAGAAAGAAAGAACAGCGGACGGTGCACGCGCAAACAGCGCTTGGAGCCGTACACAAATGTGGTTAAAACGTGAGAATTTATTCATAGATGTTTATTTTCATGATTACAGAGTGAAGTTATGTGCGAAACGATTGGCAAGCTTCCAATACTTTATTGTCCCTAAATCTCGCGCTTTGTGGATGATGTTCAACAATATTGCAACGTCTTTAGCAATTTCATTAATTTTCTCTGCATGGCGATTGACGACCGCGTGGGTCAATTGAGGTCGTAGGTCCTGCGTACCAATTTCTCTTATCAATTCTATATTACAAATTATTAGTTCTTACCGGGCTCGTAGGACGGAACCGTGTGAACGGTTAGCATAACGTATAAAAACATATTCATTAAGAATTATCTTATTTCATTGTTCATGGGATGATTTTTTCAGGTGGTTAATAAAATGTATAAAAACTTATTCATTTAGAATTATCATATTTAAATATTATGAAAGTATAAAATATAAGTCTTTAAATGTAAATAATAATATAATAATAATAATAACGTATTAAATGTAATATATAATAAAATCGGGATTCGAACCCTTGTGATATTGAAGCAAGCGCTTCTACTAAGCTATTACAGTTCTGGTACACGCAGGTAAAAATCATATTTCTCTTCGTGGGGATGTATGCACAAATATTCCGATGAATAGTTAAGCATTGAATGGACAGTGTTTCATAAATACCTATGCTTTCAATCGACGCGTTATTAATAAACTTTAACGTTGTTCAGCGGTGTCCTCAGCAACTGATATTTGATTATATAGTCAGTTAGACAAAGTACTTTACTTTGCAGCGTGAAAATGTCCTACAGGTGGGCAAAGTACTCCTCTCAATTTATAAGTGGGTTTTGGACTACGGAAGGTTACGCTGCTTCAGTGAGCAGATTTCGCAGAGTGATTATATTGATACCAAAATAATAATGAGACAACTTTTATTATTTCTCAAAGATGTATATTTTCTCAGGATGTTTTCGTTCACCGCCGAGGACATGAAGCTTACCTTTGAAGTGTAATATTAAGTGTGAATTATGTTGTTAGAAATTTTGGGTGAGGCTTATTTCTGTGTGTTTTCATTAAATAAATATTTACCAGTAATACCAATTTATTAATTATCATGGAAAGATTCCAATACTGAGTATTTTTTTTAATCTAAGAAAAGACAAGAGCGTCATACTACTTGCTGATAGTGTGTCTGACGGTCTTGGAAAAATATTTCAATAAAAGATTATAAATCTCTAACCATACTTTAACATATATTTCACTTCAGTTTACATAAAATATTATTATTACACTTGGAGAATTGGTAGTTTTGATAAGATAAATTTTATAATATATGTAATGCAAATTATTTTAGTTAATTATAAAAGCTTCGCAATACACGAACTTATTGTCTATGGTTCTCAGCGGTGGCATTTTGCTCAACGATTCCTACGCCCCTGATCCTTATGTTTAAATTTTCAAACAAAAAAGTTAAAAGATGTCTACGGTTGACGCCTTGACGCTAGTTGACGATTTTTGTTACAAATTTTATTTGATTTACATAAAATCTAGGGATCGTTAAAGTGATGTAATGTAAATATTAATTTAGCTCTTATTTTATAAGTACGAATGCTTCAGCGCGGCGCAAACTCGAAATCATTAATCCGCGATATCATTAAATACATAGTTGCGTCTATTATCATTTTACATGTGCATAAAAGAAGTGTCAGAATATAATGGTAGACAAGAATATAGATTTGAGTCTGTTTTGACAATGTAATTACGAATGTACGCCTATAATATTACCAGTGCGATTTACTGGTGTGTGATAAACTGTTGAGGAATCCGTTGTAATGCTACGAACAATTGCGCGGTTGGGTGGTTAGTATTTGACAGCCGGCGGGCTTGTCGAAAGCGGGATCAACATCGGGTTCTTAAAAATGAACAGTCGCAGTAGTGTAAATGAAACGAATTTGGTGAAATTTTCGTCGGATCTCTCAACGCTTAATCAATTAGACTCAAAAGACGGACTCCTGAGCTTTCCATTTGACCATATTTACGCTTGTCATTCGGAAACCGCCGATCGAAGATCGCTGCAGTTGGAAAAGGAAGTTGAGATCTCTACTCATTGTGTTGTCACAGAAGATAAGGGTGCAGGAGTTGAAGTCAGTAGGCTTTCTGAAAAGTTGTCTGCAGCAGAAGGCCAGAATAAAAGATTGAAAGATCTCCTGGTCTATCATTTGGATCTGATACAACAGCAGAATGAACTAATATCTAAAAGAGAAAAGATATACCAGGCTTTAAGACAAGAGAATGATTCTGTAAGTTGAGATATTTTAATTTATCAACATACAATATATGGGTGTTGTTTTAACCATAAAAATATGTTGTTTATAAAAAATATTGTTTAGTTTGAAGAATGATTAGAAATAGGTTTATTATACGTATATTAAATATTAATGTTATATTATGTTGTGATAAGAAAGTAAACAGTAGTTTCATATATAGCTGTTTATAAAAATAGGTTATCATTGTTGCTGGTTTCCTTATAATTTTATTTATGATTATAAAAATAACATCATAAAAGTACTGAATTTGTGATAATGACAATCTTGAGTATGTACAGAGTAACTGAACATTCCGTCTTTTATTATGAGAGGAACAAGTCGGTTGCTAACTTCATATATGTCTACAATCTAACCTATTGCATTACATTTAAGTTTCTATTATGATATATACTATCGAAATTATTTTCATAGTTAGGTAATGTGACATAGAGTTCTTAACTAAACACTTCTATTTATTATCATATAATATGGCGTTTAAGCCAAAATCATTTTAAAACCCTACCCTTAAGTTTTTTCTATTCACATATACAAGTATAAAACTAAAATTTTAATCTTGTTATTTTGTTAAAGTGTAAATTATGCAATGTATTTAATGGAAATTACAAGGACAGTTTAATAGTATTTGAATCAAAAACCCCATTCTAACAAGAAGTTAAATGTCATTTTAGTTTTAATGAATTTTATCTTGTCTATCTCTGATTTTAGTATTTCTCCTTAAGAGGCAAATACATTATTGATTGAAAAAGATAAGGTTAATAACATAAGCAAACACACATAGGTACAACCCTACTTGCTTCAAATTCCTTTAAATTATATATTTCCTTAAATTTCATAATTATATTAAGTTAAGGTGAGTTGAGATGAATATGTGAGCTCCTTAAAGATGAATAGAAAAAAACCTAAGCTTCTCTGGTTATTTTTTTTTAACTTACATCACCATGTTGCTAAAGTCCAGTGTTCGAAATTGTTCTTTCCAAATAGGTGCTAACCAGTGTGGTATGTGTTTCTTAAAAGTACTGCCCATACTCATCATTTGGCCAGTAGATAGGTTAGCGTAGAGCCAAAGATATGCTCCTCTCCTTTGCTAGTCTGTGCGATTTGTGCTTGGCATATTCAGAAGGATTTAGTCAAGCAGTTAGTCAGCTTGACGTTTTGAGATGGAGTTGGTATACACTGCTTACACCACAATAGAATTTACTTTGTTCCAATAGGTTGTTTGCGGTGATGAGTTAAACAATTACACTATCTGTTAGCCCTTTACATGTCATAACTTTGAAACACTTGAAATTCTATTGTTATGAGTCATAACAGGACTTCTAACACTTTAAGGGTTAGAAACTTAAAAACATTAATTTACATGACAATTAGATAGAATCCTAAAATAGAACATAATAAAGTGAATCTCATCGCTCAACTTATAATCACAATAGAGTGTTCATTGCTCAATTATACCTAAAGGACTGAATATAATTGAAAGTAAAATGGGAGAGAGATAGATTGTGTTAAATATTTTCAAACGATGGGTGATTATGTTCTTAATATTTTTTAATTAGATTATATAAGAATTAATAACTTCACTTTTGTTTGTTCCTTCCACCATTATTGTATTATGTTTGAAACTACAGTTTAGCACTAATAAATTCATGACTAATTATTCTATGATAAGAAATTTATATTAATGTTGCATGACAGAAAATATGTGACAATGCTTAGTGCTCAAGTAAACTGTTTGTTCACAGCGAATCCCTTTTTTTTTTTGTACTATTGCGAAATGTGTGCAAATATAACAAATTATAATAACTAAGAAAAATTACAGTTGTGTGGTAGTGGTGTTAAAATATTTATCACCAACTTGGTGTTGTGATATTCGACGAAATAAAATGGAAAAGCATGACATAAACCGAATAAGGGAGTAGCCTTAAAAAATCTGTGCACACTGTATGAGTGATAAATGCTAATGCTTAATACAGAATGGATGCAATGTTAAGACATAAAATTAAACCTTAATGTTAATGTTAAATGTCAATATTTATAAATGTACAGTAGTTGAGACACTGAACTGTTAGTCATCATGTATAGTGCTTGCAACCACTAGTATTAATAAACTTATACTAAATGTCAATAAGGTTGCATCCAACCCTGTATAGATATTAATGTATTTTAAGTACTATCAATGTCAAAATGCCTAAATGATACTTGTATGTCCTAATTGCTGCGATTTCAAATGTATATTAATTTGATTCATTTAAATGTATCTATGCTGACTGCGAATGTAAATTTTTTCCTGTCAATGTCTTTTTATTTATTTTTTTCGCTAAGCAGACTGCAGATTTCGTCTAGATGATGAGAGGTTTCTTAGACTAAGTGGTATTGCATGCAAAATTCTATGTTTATCTATGTATTCTGTGTGTCGTCCACTTCTCCCGTATTTGCAGTCTACAGTCTGTGGTTCTGTACGGTTGCAGAGGGCGATGAATGGCATACGCGTCATACTTATGTCTGCTCCAGTTTGCAGTGCATTTTCATGCTTTAATTTTAGTGGATCACTATGTTCTTGTAGCATGTTTTCAGTTGCCTATGCGACCTTACCTTTTATTTTATGATGTGACTTGAACGGCTACCTAACAAATATCTATAGAGACCATTTCTTTCTCCTGTTTCTTCTCCGGTCAAAGAAATGGTTTTTGTTTTGGGGCTGCGAATGACAATTTAAAGGCGGATGAAAGAAAAAATTACAATTTAGAAAAATACTCATGTTTTTCAATCAACAAGTATGTTATGTTATGTTATGATGGGCTGGTATCCGCAACTTCAGGACTGTGTGCGTATTTTGCGTACAATCCATCAAGTAACAGGATAACCCTTTGAGATAGTCTATTAATAATGATGAGAAATGGAATATTTTCTGAAGTATATAATAAATCAATAATAATAATTATTATGTGTTGTTTACTCGCTTACTGCAAATACAGTATCTTGGCAATTAATCAAAAGTTATAATTATGCGATTTATTAACAGAAAGTCAGTATTATTAAGTCAGCATTACGAGCTTTAAAACTGAGCTTTACATTTCTATGATACCTTTTTAAATATATGCGATGTGGCTGTACCAATTGGTTTTTGCAAACACGAAGTATGCACGGCGAATGTTATCATTTCCACTGCTTAATTATAGGATTTCTTGAAAGTCTGTTCTCATATGTACCTACTAATACTCTTTATATCATATTAAATACATTCATAATATACTACTTGATGTACATAGCAACCATTGTATTCCAACATAATACATCCCGCACATAGTAAGCAGGCATATAAAAACTTTATTTTTATTGCTATTTATTGTAAAACAATTATATTTACAATAATCACAATAGTTATTTGTATGAACTATGAACTTATGTACTTCTATGACTGCATCAGTCTTTTTAGGCTTTTATTATTAAAATATAATAAATAAATTATAAAAAAAAAGTTTTAATCACCTATATCGAATCATGCAGGCATAATTTTATTTTAAAGTGACCAGTCTATTAAAATGGCAATTTCATACTTTGACCTCTATAATATAGAGAGGTCTATATTCATCAGAGAACATATACACAATAGGTTTATTGAATTTGTGTACAAAAAAATACAAACTTTTGATGTTTTTTTTTAATATTTAAGATAGGAGTGATGTGATTCAGTGGTGTTTAAAGAACTACGTGTGTATTATCCAATGCATTGGTATCCATTGATATGAAATTCTCGATTTCAGCTTAAGTCTAGACTGAACGAGAGGAAACCTACGCTGAACCAGCGGCACACGTTGAACTCCCCAGCAGTGCACCACTCATTGGCTGCCCCCTCCAGTGTAACGTCAACGGTTGTGAACAGCGATCCGGATGGCGCTTCGCAGGTGAGCCACCCATAATACCACGTCACCCCAATCGTGCTACTTATAACAATCTCCTCTTAAAATACTTAGACACTAATCTATAGAGTACTTTTGCTTCTTCTGCAATTGGAAAAGCAAGAATACGGTTAAAAACACCAACATTTTCTTGTTTAAAATTTGGGAAAACGTATGAAAAAATTACATCTTTCATCTGCGGACCGCAGACATTCGTTTAACAAGAAGAACAAAATACGTTTACAATTTTAAAAGTCGTCGTGCATAGGTACATCACTCTCGAGCTCTCGAAGCGGACTGAAGCACGCCGTGTCCGGTGATGAGCATTAGGCACATTAGGTCTAGTTTTCGGGGATTCTGGCGTACCTATACGCGGTCCGGCGTTGACTTTTTGTACGCTGTCCTTTGAATCCATGGTGTGCGTTGTGCGTTTCAGTTCTGTGTGATCTGTTACGACGGACAGATAGTACGACAGAGTATTATTGTCCGTCTTCTGCATAACAGCTAAGTTATATGCACCACCAACCTTTAAAACGGCGGCATTAGTCAATCGTGCGGTTAGCCACTCTGCGACGCACAGCCACCGAGTCCGATGATGATGATTCCGAGGAAGAGGAGTCTGATGATACGGAGCATGGCTTCCAGCGGCAAGGCAGCTACTTAATCTTGCATGTTACAAAAATATCGTAATGTATTTGTAAGTATACAGAATTCTCACGGATTTTTTTTACATTGTCTTTATGCCCAAAAAAGGGGTTATTGTGCATACATCCATTGCAGTTGAACTGGCATATCGGGTTATTTATTTAATATTTGTACATGCAAGTGCCAGAAACTTTTACTAAATATCCTGAAGCTCAGCAAATGCGTGACCAGGTTCAAAGGCGTCTCAAGCCCATGTAACAATTACCCTGGCGCCTTCTGGTAAGTACTTTAATTGACAGTTCAGCACACCCCCATAGCTGAAGCCGTCTCTGACCAGAGACAGATGGTGCGGTGCACAGATGTAGTCCAAAGTTTGTTCAATTAATCTCTTGTTTTTATGGGATTATAAATCCGCGAATTTGGATTTTGGAATAATGATTACTGTACACGAACACTACAGATTTTAAATGAAACTATTATTTATGGATATTATCTAATTTTATAAGATTACTTTGAGTTTTACTTTAAAACTGCTGAACGTACCTGCGCACAATAAGACAAATACTTGTAACACTCCATCTATACATCCACTGCAGAACATAACCTTAATTTGGTTTTTTCCCGCCTATAAATGTTGCCAGAGAAAAAGTATAGTAAACGGCTGTAAAGCGGGACCGAACTATGTCATAAAACTACAACGCCCTATAAAACAATTGCCACTCCGCTGGTAAAATCTGAAGTTGGGATGATTTAACGTTTCGATCGTACTGGCAGGTGTTGCTGAACAGCTTCACCGAGCTACTGCTGCCGGACAACAGGACCAACTCCTACATATACGACGCTGACCAGAGTAAAAACATATCGTACCCGCGGGAGTCCTACGACATACCCAGGAATTCGGCGACAGGTAATGCTGACGGCGAAAGTGTTTCATCGTCACAACATCGTGGGTTAAGTTAGAACATATGTTATCGCTTTATGCATATGCAAACAAATGTATGAGGCGAGTGTAAATGGTAGAGTCGGGAGAGGAAGATCTTTTTTTTTTTATTTACATGGGGAAATACCTGACGCATTACACCCGCCCTCTCGGGGGCAAGGACGGGTTATGTCGGGTTCGCACCGACTAAAACCCCATGGTGTTCCACCTTCGCCGCATGTCGGCAGGGTCACGGGATCGATTTTGCACACATCCGCGACCCCACCAGCGCCGGCCGCTGTAGGCGACCCCTTGGTTTGGACATGTGGAGAGGATGAATAAAAGTAGGTTGACGAAACAAATATATGAGGCGAGTGTAAATGGTAGAGTTGGGAGAGGAAGACCTAGGCGAACATTTCACGATCGAAATCGGAGACGTTTTGAAAAAAGGCCAGGTCGAGAGCACTCTAAACCAAGGAGCATGCATGCGGAGATTGATGAAAGTGGAAGAAGCGAAAGACGTATGTCAGGGCCGTAGCAATTGGAAGCAGATTTTTTCTGCCTAGCCCGTTGGGAACAAGGCGTGAATGTATACATATACATTATGCATATGCCTAATTCGCCTGCACGCGGTTGCGTCGTAGCTGGCGAAGAAACGTAGCAGCGAAGACCGAACGTTGGCTTTATCATTATCATGGCGGAAGTCGAGCATGCGGCTCACCTGATGGTGAGTGATCACCGACGCCCGCGAGCATCAGCTACAATCTGAGGAGCTACAGATGCGCTGCCGGCCTTTAAGGAAGGGATAGGCTCTTTCCTTGAAGGTCCATAAGTGGTAACTGCTCGGAAATGCCGCTGGTGACAGCTGATCCCACAAAGAAAAATTCGAGACCAACATTGGTTACGTATACCAACTTGTTATAAGAATGACCAATATTTTGGTTAGAAGAGTATCATTGTCGTACTTTTATTTATTTATTTATTCTTTATTGACATTGAGTTTAAGGTTACAATGGGCGGACTTAATGCCAAGTGGCATTCTCTACCAGTCAACCCTTGTTATGGTGAAAGGTACTTTTAATCATTTTTCACGTCATTTGTATTAATAATTATTAACTGTCGACTTAAATATGCCGATATAGGGTTTTTTTTTTTTGCAAGCTGCTCACCTGATGGTAAGTGATTACCGTCGCCCGCGTACACCTGCAACACCATAGGTGCTGCAGGTGAGTTACCGGCCCATAAGGATATTTTGGGGTGAGGGAAGAGGAAGCCCTTCGCCTTCGCCGGACCTCTGGTTACCTCACTCATGGAACGTAACGCAGAAGCACAAGGTACCACCACCTCACGCTGGTGCTCTGCGAGGTCGCGGTCCAGCCGGCCCTTTCGTGCAGCAGCAAGAGCCGTCGCTTGACTCTTCCGACCTTTCGAATTGTGATAATTAAGTTACAGCTGTTGCATTATAAATGTGCTGATAACGTAACCCGCCCGCAGATGTGACCACCATCGCACCGGGCGAGTTTGGTGCACCAATCCTGGACACTAAGCTGGGCTGCGACAAGTTCAACATGATCGAGAGCAAGCGGTCCTACGTTAAGAAGGAGGTCAAGACTGAGCCCCGACCCGAGGCCCTCTACACTGTCACCTCGAGCAGGTGACATTACATAGCGCTTAAAAAAAATACAAATAAAAAAGATTATTTTAAGTTGTGTGCGATGTCAAAAAGGATTCCGTTGCAGATTATCACGACTTCACGAACAACCGGACAAGAAGCATGATGTACATAGTAGAAGCATATTAAATAAAAAATACATAATTGTACAAACTATTAAAAATGTGTGTACAAATGAAAAAAGAGAAAATATTTTTTTTTATTGTAGGTAAAAATAAAAGATACCAAAGTTGTAGGCAAACGTTTCGTATTATACAGTTACTGTATAGCCATTTAGAAATTAGACAAAAGCGAAAAATACTAACTAAAACATCTGCTTGCGTTTAACGCAATAATATAAAATCGAACGAGATAAGTTAAACAATTGAATCACGATGAAATGATATTATAGGAGGCTGTGGCGTGCGGAGAAGTGACTAATTTTGCTTCTGTGACGCATGTACAGATTGACATGTCTACTCCCTTGCGGCAGCATGTCATCTAAAACTATCGCCATTCGACGAAGTAAAAATGATTATAAAAAAATTAATAATGCAATGTGAAAGAAACATTAACTAAATCCAGAAACTAGAGAGCCCGAAGGTGGCACGAGTTGACTTCGTACATCGGGACGTCGGACGGCTCGGTCCGCACCGAGCCCGCGGCCGCTGTGAACCAATCGGAACAGGGAAATGTAATTAAGCGCGAACGAAAAAAAAAAAAACCGTTAATGATAGTTTCAAATGTGGGCAAAGGCCTCCTTCTCAAATACGAGGGTCGGAGAGGGTCTAGGAGGCGGGATGAGCCCGCCACGCTGCTCCAGTGCGCGTGGGGTGAGCTTCACATATCGGGGAAATAATATTTTTATTAGTTCTCAGGTTTCATCGCGATGTTTTCCTTCATCGCCGAGCACGTGATATATATAGCATTTAATATTGCTACTAACAATGTTAGCAGAGCTGGCACCGGGGATCGAACCCACGACACTCGCGCTCTAGGAAACTAAACTGACTGCCTTGAAGAAATATGTGTTATATTTATGTGTGGAAATTCGTAACCGAGCGAAGAAACATGAAATTTCTTGCGAATGGGTAGATCAGTGGACAGAAGTCGAGGGACGGTTTTATTGGAAACAACACTCTCGTACGTGGTAGAGACAAGCAGTGGCTTTTTCCGCTGCTGGAATGGTCCGGTGCGCGCTGAATACCGGCGTAGAGTAGAGGCATCTTGCGCTTCTGCTTTTCGTTCGGTGAGTGAGGCGTTAACCGGAGGCCAAGTCCCCATCCCCTTCCTCATCCTCCCTCTCTTCCTCCAAATACCCTCAAAGGCCGGGTTAAGCCAAACGCCCATTTAGGTTAAGTACAAAGAAAGCTACAAAAGTATAACTTTTGAGCAGGTCAAGGCAGGCATAACCATTCGATTCCTGTATCCAATGAAATATTTCGCTATGGATAAAAAATTGGACCTATCTATGGGCTTGTAGTGGCGAGTTTTAAAAGGAACTATAAACAAACAGATAGGCAAGTGGATTTTTAAACTATGAGTGATATACTATAAACATAATTTCCACAAAGTTATAATAGCACTATAGATTGTTATACATCATTACGTGAAAGAAATCACAAAAAGACATATTAAAAAAAAAACACATATGTGTGTTGCGCTTTAGATGTGTTTATGCATAAATATTAAAAAAAAAATTAAAAACTCACGCCTCACACGGACGGATAGGCATAGATCGGGCATAGCTTAACGTGCCTGTGCAAGCGATTTCTACTGAACGATAGAGCATGCCGAGCGGCTAGCCTAGCCGCTGGGTCCTGGCATCCTGGAGGCTATTCTTGATTCAACTCTTACGACACTCGCAGGGGATAAGGCGGAGGCAGATATCCTTACGCAACGCTAGCGCGCAACAGAATAAACTAGTGAAACACCGACGCTCTAGGAAGACGGTGCAGACTGTGATCATATCCTCGATCGCCCCCCGCCCCTCCACCCCCTCATCTCCACACCTTCACATCATTACATAAGATTTGATAGACCACAGAACCCCGCAAAGGAACACAGAAAATGAAAAAAATCAAACAACATCCTAATTTCAATAGAGAAGATGGCCGGGTGCTACCGCCGGCTTGGGATGTCCAGTAATAAACAAAATTAAATCTCTAAAACCAAGCATTACCACTGCACGACCTCGAAGATACTGCGAGCGCATTCTGCGTGGTACGGATCGAGAAATTAATAAATAAAGGCTGAAGGTAGCCCAAGTTTAACTATGGCATCTGGACGTAACACACCGGTCGCCCCGTGAGGAGGTAGTTGGAGACGTGCATCAGACATGGCTTTATGGACTTAAGCCCTTTGCCTTTCCCATTAGGGATAAATTAATGTCATCATCGACGGCCCCGTGACCGCGGCTGGTGTTAACTAAAAATGAACATAATAGTTCAATTACGTTGTGCAGTGTTCGCGTGAATACAAGAAATCATTAGTAAATCTAAATAAAGTTTTAAGACAAACATCAAACTTCAACCCCACAATTATTCGATCGGTGGGGGTGGGATATTTTCTTCAAACGTTTTAATCAAAAAAAAAAAAAAGGAAAAGAATGAAAATCGGTTCACAATCTGGGAAAATGTCGAGTCGCTTAAGGAAGAAAGTCTATGAGTGTTTACATACTGAATAGGATATCTATGTAACATAGCATAGGTGGGTTACTATATCTTTGAATGGTTATTGAGGGTCGTTGGTCTGTCGGGTCGATGTTGCCAGTATTCAGACGTTAACATTAAATTTATTTCAACGTACGATATTGTTAATTTTCGTACGTAGAAATAAAATACTAAGTTAGTTTCTTTTTTTTTTATTGTTTATCTATTGAGCGTGTAAGGGTTTAGATTGTAATAAAGTCATAATTGTTTATGATTTCTTGAATTTACGCGATTCACACTACACATTTGAATTGAACTATGATCTATGGACTTTTATCGCGTTAAATTTTGTATTTATATTCCGTGGTCGATCACACTTTCTGACATAGAGTCGAATTGATAATCTCTTAAATTGAAGCCGGTTAAACGGTTTGGTTAAAAAGTAACCAAAAACAAGCTCGGCTATGGAATTACCTTTTTTTTTGGGAGTGTGTCCGCATTGTTGCTACATCGCGGTTGCAGCGCCGCGCATGTACTGAATATAAACATAAAATACCATCTAACAATTTAAATGATACTGGCCTACCTGTCACGTACTACTTAGCACTTGTTGATTTAATTATGAACCAGCGATTCGCACGTTGAGGTCTGAAGTGTTCTACGCGGTGGAGTCGAGCAGTGGCTTTTGCCGCTGCTGGAATGGTCCGGTGCGCGCTGAATACCGGCGTGGAGTAGAGGCATCTTGCGCTTCAGCGTTTCGTTCGGTGAGTGAGGCGGTAACCGGAGGCCGACTCCCCATCCCCTTCCTCAGCCTCCCTCTCTTCTTTCAAATACCCTCAGAGGCCGGGTTAAGCCACACACTCATTTAGGTTAAAGTATAAAGAAAGCTACAAAAGCATACATTTTAATAGGTCATTGTTCGTGAACTTGGTTTCCACCATTCGATTCCTATAGCGAATGAAATATTTCACTCTGGATAAATCACCGCAACTGCAGTACCTTTGGTGTTGCAGACGTACGTGGGCAACGGTAATTAACCCAAAAAAAAAAATGACGGTGCGAACCGCTTTAAGATCCGTTCAGTAAGTTAGTCGTTATAAGCGATAAGCGGTCTTTGTTTTATAATATAATTAAAGGTCAAATTATTTCGTCGTCTCGCAGTGGCAATCCTGTTATCCAAAGAATACAGAGGAATAGACGGAGACTGTCAACGGGGATCGGCAGCCTCAGTCGGATGTCCAAGAGCACCGCTGTCAAGGTGGAGCCGCCTGAAAACAGTAAGCCCCCCTCTAATTTGTTACATTTATCCATTTAAGGCTCCTCACCGCTTACGGATATAAATACTGCACACATATCAATCGTTTCAGATGTCTAATCACTATTTACCATCACTTGAACAAGTTGCACGTGCTCACTTCTCTTCAGCGGCCTTTAAACACTCCACTGCTGGGCATAGGCCTATCGGCGAGAAAGCCTAATATACCTTTCGAGTTTAGCAGTTCACTATAATAGGCCGGATATTCTTTGAAAAATCTCACAGAACATATATAATATTTCCACTCTGAAACCAGACTTTCGGAGATGTCGCGCAGGTACAGTCGCATTAAACAATGTTACCGTACACAATGTTAGTTTAGAAGAAATATCACTAGCTGCAACGTATATTATAACTTCACGTTATAACTATTTGACAATAATTTTGGTTCGGTTAAGGCACGCATCTCTACTTCGTGTTCAGCCTATTCACTGCGCATGCGTCGAACTCGTTACGGATTTCGGTGTGTACATTACATTGATTTTTGTTGATAGGTAAAATATTCGAAGGCGACAAGGCGTTCGAAAGGACGTTCAGTCTGAACAAGAAATCAAAGATAATCAGTACATATGGCAAAGCGAGAGGCGGGGCAGCAAAGAAGACTACCCAGTTCGGTTCACTCTCTGATCGGCTGAGGCTGATAGACACCACGCCCACTGGCGAGGATCCGTACCAGCTCGGGGAGGCCGACATGAGGGAACAGTCGCCGATTCCCAAATTGATGCTGCAGAAGACTAACCAGGGCAGGATGAAGATATGCACGGACACCGGCGTCAGCAACACCACCAGGCGAATCTACGACACCACCACTACTGAGACAAGTAGTAAATCCAAATTAAAAATGGACAGGTTTGTGATAATGTTTAATTACATTGCCGAGCTATTTCTTAAGGTCTATGTTTGAACCTGGAACTTAACCGGCACTGCATAAGGGTACCTTAATTTTTCCTCCTCCTCGCCATCCCTCATCCTCATCTTAATCCTCCCTCCCAGCTCCCAAATATCGTTAAAGGTGGCCAACGCACTAGCAGCCCCTCCGTTGTTGCAGATGTACTCGGGTGCCGGTAGTCAGATACCATCAGGTGAACCGCTTGCTCGTTCGCCCCCCAATAACATAAAAAAAAACTCTGGACTTCGGCAAATTCGTTCGGACACCTTCGCTAAAAGAGTGCACACGTAGATGAGAAAAATGTGTTAAAAGAAATATATGTCTGGATATAAGTTATCTGTTTGTCGGTGTGGTAGTATGCCGCGATGGTTCGAGAATTCTGCCACGCATGTCCTCCCATGGGTGTCGTGAGAACCGACTAAGGGTCCGAGGGCTGTCTAGGGTCCGACCGGATCGTGTGCGCCTTTCTGCGAATTAGTTAATTATTGTTTTATATATGACTCCTATAGTCAGCCTTGGGGCATTTCCACCTGCACCCAATCGAACATTTGCGTCATCGGTAGTGTTATAATATTGGAATTATAACGCCTAGTAACCGAGCCTGCGCACGTTACTCGAACAATTTGGTTTGGAGTGACAGACGTCTGGCTAAAAGTCCGCCTGATGGTAGCTAGCTACCGCATGGAGATCTGGAAAGAATTTTACAATAGATCAAGGTTACAGATGCGTTGACACGCATGTGGATTAAGATGAATACCCCCTCACGGCCCATAATTATACTGCCTCTCTATACCTTTCAAACCTGAACACAACCGGTTAAAGATCCGATTGACGGCAGTAATGTGGTAAGAGATGGAGTCCAGTTAAAGTTTACTGGACATGCCATCAGTGTTCAAGTTGTGTTTTTTTTTTTTTATGAAAAAATAGGCCTGCGTTTGACCTCAATCTTGCCCGATGGAAAGCGAAGATGAGGCCTAGGATGGTACACGCTTGCCTAGATGTCTGTTCACTTTGGCCTTGAAGATATCCAGGTTATAGGCCTCCGGAAAAACCGACCTCGGCAGAGAGTTTTTATCGCTATCGCCTCTCGGAATTTCGAAACAATACCAATGTATTTTGTTTACATTGAAAATACATTAGGAAACTTTTGATGTAAGATTAAACGTGCAATAACTGTTATTAAAACTTTTCGAGTGAGTGAGAAGGTAGGAGAGAAAGGGACTAAATATATGTATAAACATTTCATTCTATTCATCATCAATAAAGTAATAACCTGTTTATTTTTTATTTTATTTTATTTAATGACCGCCCACATAATGTACACGATTACAACAAGACATAATTTGTTACGATAGTAGCAATTTCCACTTAAGCCCGCCAATTGCATCTGAAAACCAAGTCTAACTTTAAAGTCTTCGCTAGGTTATTATATTTCTAGACTATTCGGTTAAGAGGCGCATGTTGTCTAATATTCGATTTACTTAGGCGATCTGTGAAAGTGTTAAATCTCGTGGGTCTTGGCGACCTCGAGGGAACGGAATAGTAAAGAAGGGACAACAAGTTAAGAGCATCGAAATGTTGAGGCATGTTTATACATGCATAAACATGCCTCAACACGTTATTACTTTATTGATGATGTTTTTATCCATTTCTTACACAGTTGACTCGGAATGCAGCTTTAGAAACTGTGACGCATTTTTCTTAGCATGAGTGTCGTAAGAAGGAAGCGACTAAGGGAAAATCCATGAAAATGAAAGGCAGTTACCGAGAGCAAGTTGGTGTGAATCATGCCAAATGGAAATTCTTAAACTTTGCCTACAGCTATGAGCGATAGGCTTGTGTGCTTCCGACTTCATTTCGCTCATTGCATGTGTTTTGTCCACAGGTTTAACCTGTCCAGCACATACGTTCAAGAGATTAAAAAGGAACCGAAAACGGTGATAGTGGAGGAGCCCGATCTGGACATAGTGAAGACGGAACCGGAGATCGACTGGCGGACGTACGATAACAGCAAGCCCAGGAACGAGACCAGTCTGTGCGATTTCTCGTACGGTGAGAATCCGAACAACCTCGCTTCGCACATACTGCCGTCAATCAACACCGCGGAGTTCCAGCAGCTGTTCGCCGCGGACGGCATGAACATGACGAACGCGAATCATCCGGTCGGTTACGGTCAAACAACTACGGATAAGATGCCGAAAGCCAAGTCGAAGAAGCGCGGCGCTCGGACGGCCAGCTTGATGGGATGTACGGCGGAGGTGAGTGTGTTCGGTTAACGATCTCCTTGGTGCAGCGCAGCGTTCTGGTGCCGTTCTCGTTTCAGTTACTATCACGACCTGCAAATATTCCACTGGGCCTCAGTAATTTGGCTACGGGCTGACGTACTATGAGGTACCAGTTCATTATGAAAAAGGAGTCCCTAGCCCAAAATAGTTTGGGAATCCCCGTAGTAGGTGTAGATTATACAAATCCCAACCTTATTTCGGAACTCTAGTGTAATTTTCTTGTTCTTGGTGGTGTGCATTCCCTATTGGCCAGAGTCAGTGCTGATAAGAGCAATTTTTTAACTAAGCTTTCTATACCTACTGCTTAACCGGGGTAAAAATTCTATGCACGCAACTGGTCTTTCCGACAGATTCGATAGATGGCGTTGTGATCACTTGTCGAATATATAATAATAGTTCGAAATATCGGAAGACTATGTATTTATGGCATATGCCGTTAGAGATTACAGGACTTTGGGTCCGCCGCTTGTCTCTACCAGCTGTAAGCCGCTTTCATGTCCCTTTCTACGGTTTTGCAGGTCCAGACGGGCGGCGATGGTATCACGGGCGGCGTGACCGTTGGAGCAGCTGAGGTCAAACGAGGCGGTCAGAGTAAACGCGGCAGAAAGAGGGCCTACTCCACAACGGGCCTCGCTAAAGTCCCTAAACTCAAGCCACCGCAGAAACCAAAGCTGGTCAAGGGAAAAGGTAATCAACTTTACTATCATTTCTATAGCAAACATTGCCGTGAGCTGCTGGCCTTTAAAAGCCATGTCAAAACTATTTTTAATGGATCAAGTTGAAAACAAAATGGTGCGTATTTGCTGGTTGTATGGAGACCTGCCGAGACCGACCGCCCGCCCGCCCGCCCCCTCGCGTCCAGGAAACAGTGTTACTAATTATATTTTTCTTAATTATAATATACTCTACAAAATCGCACACCACACGTGTTTCGTACCTTAACAATATTTCACCTAATGGTTAGATCTCTGTTATGTTTAACCACTGAGGCGATGGGCTTACAATCTGTCGTAAAGTACGCGCTCGAATCACATAAGTTTTGTTCTCTCCTTCTCCCCCCACCCCCAACCCTCTCCTTCCTTGCTAGATGTTGTGTTTGTGTGTTCCCCCTACGGGACTGGCATGTACGTGTAATTTTTTTTTATGGTTTTTGGCTTATCCCGATGATAAATAGGTTTGAACATACTTACAATGAACTTGACAGCCGCGTGCCGCGGGAAGAAGCCACCGTTACCGGGCATGACGACCCGGAAGCCATATCACACACAAGTGGGCGACCCGGATCTGTCGTGGTACCTGGGCCTGGACCCTGATCTCAAGTCCGAGGATGTCGACCCGCCGCCCGATTGCAAACTGTCCACCGTTGAGGTAAACATCCTTTGTTATAACGCCGCCTTATAAACCATATTTTCTAGCTTTCATTTTGTTTCTCTCGCACTTTATATTAGGAAAATTGTACTCGCATTGCGACGTGAATCTATTGTGACAAACTGACAGATTGCAAGGCCATTGATCAACGCTAAGCAATTAACATTATTAAACTGTACCCCTGACCCTATTGTCGGAGGGTGGTCCAAAAGTCCGCGTAATCTAGGGCAAGGAATGGTGGGTAGGGATCGCTTACTTGTACCATCGTAATTGGTGACGTATTAAAAGTATATATACTAGTATATGTAATATTGGTTAAATTTGAACATCGCGCTGAGATGCATGATAAGATTATTGACGAAGCATGGTGAAGCCTTGGTAGCCTAGTGGTCAGGGCGCTCACTTTAGCGTCATAGAGCGCGAGTGACCTGGGTTCGATCCCCGGTGCAGGCATCACTAAAATTGTTAGTAACAATTTTAAGTGCTGTATTTACCACGTGCTCAACGGTGAAGGAAAACATCGCGAGGAAACCTGCATGTCTGAGAAATAATAAAAATATTATTTCGAGGATATGTGAAGCTCGCCAACCCGCATTGGAGCAGCGTGGCGCGCCCTTCCCGGCTCCTAAACCCTCTGATACTAGTATTTGAGAAGGGTCCTTTGCCCAGCAGTGGGCACGTACAGGCTGTTACTTATGGTAAATCCGCTCAAACCATAATGTGGGAGAAAGTGGAAGCCGTTTATGGAACACGCCGTCCCGATAAAACCATGATAGGGGAGACGATGGACGTCATCACGTCCGCCTGAAATAGTAACATTGTTTAGGGTCTCAGATGCACCGCCATTTTGAGGATGCTACACGATAATCTTGCCCTGCCAATAGTGGGAGATGGTTGCCGAGAATAGATCAATACATTGAGGACAAAGATATGTGGCAATACCTGTCGTGCTCTGCACACGCGGATCCCCTGGCTACTGATATATGGTTACAATTTACTATTAAAAAAAAAACTCCCCAGAGTTTCTTGCCTGTTCTCTTCTGTGAAGGTACTGTTGTTGCTGGTTTTTTTTTAATGGGAAAATTGGCAAACGAGCATGCAGTCCATCTGATGGTAAGTGATAACCGTCGCCCGCGTACATCTGCAACACCCAGAGATGCAGATGTAGAGACGAAAGGAAGGAAGCGGTATCTCAATCATCGATCGAAACGCAGTAGCACAAGATGCCTCTCCTTCACGCCGGTATTCTGCGAGGCCGCGGTACCAACCCGGTCTAGCCGGCCCATTCAGGCAGCAGCCAAAGCCGCCGCTTGACTCCACCACGTATTGGTACAGATCGACGTACGCTTGAGTTTTATTGAAGGCTGAATTGAAATAAACAAGTTTTGAACAAGAGTTCGAAATTATCTATGGTTATATTTAATATCGTAACTTCGTATCCACTCTGTATAATTCTAGCTTACTTCTTAATCAGTATCATATTTAAGGTTATAAGATATTTAATATCATTATAGATAATAAATTATTTTACATTCCTTTTTTTTTCACGATAGTTCAAGATTTTCGTTAATCACCACAGAGCGCCTTAATGATTCCCAATGAATGGTGCGTCTACCCTTAAGGGGGTATACGTGCACGGTTGACCACGTGGTACGCTCGTGTTGTAGTAATACTAAATATAATATAAGCTTTGCGTTTGTACGGACAGAATTTTGACCTGACCTTCTTTTCTGCTTGTGAGGAAGGGGGGTTGGGGGAAGGGAAGGGGGTGATGACGTACCTCGTCGTCTACGTTACGTCTGAACAGCCATCCATTCCAGACAAACCTTTGCTGAAGGATATTAACATTATAAAATAGGAAACTTTAATATTTCCTTTTTGTTGCTGCAACTCCATAAATCCATATTGTTAATAAAGTCTCATTGTGTGTTATATAAGGTCTTGAGTTGTGGCCATGAATCAAGTACTTTTCTCAATTTGTTCCTTCCTTCTAAACACATACTGTATTAATCACGAATAACTGAAATGAACTCATATCAATGAAGGCTTTGCGTTGAACTCTGCTCTGAATAATGATATTTGCATTGACTTTGAAAGGCATCGAAGCTCTGTGCCTTCCTTATTGGGCAATACAAGTACATCCTGTATACGCCTGGCAAAGGCCTCCATTACAAATATTCAAGGTTCGGCAGACTTGTCTTCGAAATAATATTTCACAGACATACAGGTTTCCTCACGACTGCCGAGCAAGTGGTAAACGTGTGGCCCGGTCCTGGCGTCTACCACGACGCAAGGCCACTGACCCCACATATTGTGGAATGACATTATTATCAAAGCATCTTGCGACTGCGAAGCGAATAACATTTCAGCACGAGAAGCAGCAGCCGAGCACAGGGTAGGAGGGAGAGGTGACAGGGGACGGAGTGATTTATGTGTTACGTGGTATCTATTAAATAATCTATGGTTTATTATCCATGTCTCTACCAAAACATTGAACATTGTTCGGGTCCTGGGGTTTCTAAAGACAGGCGGGTTCGTTAAAAAACAAAAAAAAAAAACCTACAGCAATACTTGCACACTAACTAGCAAAGTTGGACGTAGTTACATTCGCTAATCAAATCTTTGTGTGTGTATGTGTGCAGGTGCCGCGGTGGCGAGAGAAGCCGTACACGAGCTGCTACACGATGGAGGGTACGGAGAACGTAGACGATCGGGTGTTCGAAAAGCGACATCAAAAATTGGAGGCTGAGGAGAGACGACAGCTCAGGTGAGAGGGAACGAAGGTCTTTCTGTTGATCACTTTGCATGAGGGGGGCGGTTCCTTGATTCATCCTCCGCCCTTAATTATGATATGTGCTTACTTAAATATGCGGGATCTCTTGTACCTACAGTCCCTATAAACGACAGGTAGGTGCGTTGCCATGGGGAGGTGACTGACAAACGAGCAATCGGTTCACCTGATGGTAAGTGCTTACCGTCGCCCACGTACATCTGCAACACCAGAGGTGCTGCAGGTGCACTAATACTAATATAATTTCCTTTAAATATCATTAATGAATAAATTAGTTGGGTCCGCCTTTATCACCCATGTGTAACTACGTTCGCATGTGTGGTGCGTGCGTGCGTGCGTGCGTGCGTGCGTGCGTGCGTGCGTGCGTGCGTGCGTGAGTGCGTGCGTGAGTGCGTGTGTGATGTCAGCGTATCCCGCCGGCAGGTGGCACATGCGGCGCATCCGCGAGCAGCGGCACGTGGAGAGGCTACGGCAGAGGCAGCGCTCCGGCTGGTCGGCGCGGCCGGCGGTGTTCTCGGTGTGGCCGCGCCCGCAGCGCGACGTGCGCTACATAGAGATCACCGACACGCTGCCGGTGATGGCGTTTGGCGAGCCGCTGCCCGACCTGCCCCGCAAGTGAGTGTGCCGTAGCCTGTTGTCGCTCATGCACAAAACTGTCGAACGAGGTATTGCTGTCTCTCTCACATTCTCGGAGAGTCAGTACGAGTGTGACCGACTAGTCGGCCGAAACATTTCGGTTCAAACTATTGGTTCTCGGTAAGTATAACTTGAATAATTTGAGAGAAGCCTAAGACGACTGTAAGACCAGTCTCGTGTCAAATGAACCGGTGCTGACTCAGCATAGTGTCGCGGGATTAACCGCAACGCTGATTATCACTAAGCGTGGGTGCCTTTTCCACCACTAATTACAGGTCCACTGAAATCCAGCGTAACAGGAGGCAACGTCAAATACATTGTTTGTTCGAAAAAGTAAAGCGGCAGCCTTTAAGTGCCCACTGCTGGGCAAAGGCTTCCTTCTCAAATTCGAGTATCAGAGATGGTTAAGGAGCCGTGAAGGGCCCGCGACGCTGCTCCAGTGCGGGCAGGTGGGCTTCACATATCCTCGAAATAATATTTTTATTATTTCTCAGACATGCAGGTGTTTCATCACCATGTTTTTCCTTCACCGCCGAGCACGTGGTAAATACAGCACTTAAAATTGCTAGTAACAATTTTAGCGGTGCCGGCACCGGGGTCCAAGCCAGGTCACTCGCGCTCTGTGAAAGTAAAGATAGCGCCCTGAGGCTTCCACGGCTCTCCTTGACCAAGTAGGCTACCAGCAGTGCAGTGTTTGAGTGGCGTATTTGTGCAAAATGTATAACTTAAACTTAATTATCATTTATGTAAATATTCAGCATTATTTTCAGTTATCTAATTTGACATGCATTCTCATCCTGTCTGCAGGGACTTCATGCTACCATGGGTGAGGACATCGAAGGCGTTGAAGAGATCGAACAGGTCAAAGACACTGCATTGAAGTGTCGTTTAAAGCCCGATGTTAGAGACTTTAGTATTCGTTAAGAGCACCTGTACATAGTGTTGTCTCATGTGCTAAGAGCTCCTTTACATAGTGCCGTCTCATGTGCTAAGAGCTCCTTTACATAGTGCCGTCTCATGTGCTAAGAGCTCCTTTACATAGTGCCGTCTCATGTGCTGAGAGCTCCTTTACATAGTGCCGTCTCATGTGTTCTAGACAATGTTTCTACTAATAATGGACTCACACGCATACCTGAATTATTCGGACACGAGGACGTTGATTAAATGCCATATGCCAAATGTTAGCCGGCGCTTTCTGTTCACGAAACATTTATAAATACTTATCTCATTTAACTTTCTAAGTGTATCCAAATGTATTTTGAAAATTCGAATCTAATTTTTAATGAATTTACTTGAATGTATAATGTTTTTTGTATCATGAAGTTATAAGTTATCATTTAATTTAGCCAAATTGAAAAATGTATGAATTATTTTCATTTTTTTGTTTCACAACGGGAACGAACGAATTTCACACGCGAGGATCACGCGCGTGTTTTAATAAAATTTTTAGGTTACCCGTTTGAACTGTTGCTTCGATTTTATATAAAATACATAAAATTTTTACACGTACCTTTAAAGCGTACGGTCTGCATTAGCAATAATTAATTGTACAGTCAGCAATCAATCCGTGGACTTTACTAAAACGAATCGTACATTAAGTCGCACGCTATCATTTTGTTAACTGTACGAGCTCTCTGCATCAAGTTCGTTCATAATAATTGTCTGTCATTAAAAATGTCCGTGTGTTTTGTAAATAGAGTTATGGAATGAACTGATAGCTGTAAATATAGGTATGCTATACGAGAAAGTGGATTGTTTGTCGCGTAAGCGGGTACGGTTAGCAAAAAAAAAAAAAATTATAATTTATGATCATAATATTATTCAAATCATTGTATGCACGTACGTGCATTTTATACATATTCATGATTATGGAATAGATATTTATTTCACAATCGCATCCCGCTTAACAACCCGGTGAGCGTTACAATCTCAAGTAATTGACTTTGAACCGACAGAACGATCGATCGTCTGTGCGTTACGAATGATGCTGTGACGTCTGTTTGTATACAATCCTACCTGTTCACCGTTAAACCCATCGAGCAGAGCTAGACGCGTGAACGGGAATCGTTGCCGTTGGTCCCTCCTCGTTGTGATAATTTTAAGGGGGGGGGGCAGATAATATTAAATCGGATATTAATTAATGGCATAACCGCGCGTAAGGGTATGATGATATTTCCGTTACGTCACGTAACGGCGGAAACAATGTTTGACCTGTCAGGGAGATAAAACGAGACGGGTGGTGTGCGTCGTCGAGCTCTCGAAGCTTGTTCTCGGAGTCCCCTAGCCGCGTCATACGCATGGGCGCAGGGGATAGAGGAAGGAGGCGGGAGGGGGGGGTGACAAAAACGAATTTAATAAATTTTAAATAACCAACTTCTTACCTCTATTGTGTAACGCTTTGTGAATGTATCACTCTATTTACAATATCCACCACCCCATCCCCGTTACTCGTCGAGGGTTTCGTCTTGATAATCTCATGACGTCCGATAAATCGATAGATTCATCATTTCACAAAACGCCACAGCGAAAACACACAGACAGACGACCGCGTCTTATTACTATATTAATGATAAATAATGAATGAATTGTAATTTTTATTATTCCTGCAATTAAGTCGCTTGACATTTGCTCAATAGAGTGTTGATACTCTGTATGGTATTGATGTTTTATCACTCAAGTCTATACATGTGAATCAATACGCGTAGTCTTCCATACTCATAGGGATTGAGGGGGACCACTCGGTGACCGCGTGATATCGCCTGGCGTGGAGAACGGAGGAGATACGGTTGTGTGCAGGAATCAGTTTCAACAACTTATTGTATATAGAGGATCTATAATGTACTCACTATGCGTCGGCGCAACGCTTTAGTTGCTGTTTACGTAACTTATGTCACAATTCAAAATTTTTGTATCTCAAAAAAGGCATAATATGTTTCTTACGTGCTTCTGTAAAAGCTTTATAACTGGTACGTTATTTATTAATTTCGGGGTTGCCTCATTATTTCCCTGTTCATATCCACAGGCAACACCCGGGGGCCCAAAGAACGTCGGCGGTGTTCTATGTAATCTAATTGTTTTTTGTTTTTTATGACGCATGACGTAATGAGGTTGATATATAAGTACATCGTGAAATGTAAATATTTTGTCGGCCGTCGAGCGCTACCTCGGGCCAAGCGCTGGTGTAATAAATTTTGGAATTTGTTTTTTCCCGTCGGTAAGTTTAATTACGTTGGTTTTATATATTTATGGTGGTGCAGTTGAGCATTGCATTCTTTTTTTTTTATATTGTATTTCCTTTGGCCGCAAGTGTATTAGTACGTAAGATATTTATTTTCATGCGCCGCCTCTCTCCTTTCCCACCCTTTCCCGGTTTCGGGCGCCCTGATTGGGAATTGATGTTTTTAAACGCCTTTAGAAAAAATCTTCACTCGCACATGTGTTTTTTTTTTATTTTTTCAAAGTGGCACCAACTTGCCAGGTGAGGATGGGTTGGGGTGGGTGAGGGGGGGGGTGTTAGTGGCTCGTCGGCACTCTTACTGTGTTAGATGGTATCACATTCGGATACAGCACTTGTGGCTTTAGCGTAGAAACACCGAACGTACGTTAAGCCTAAGTATTACGTAGAATAAATGTTGTTCTTGAGAAATTTTACTAATATACCTACCCATAGTACTAGACTAGATGTGTCGATGCGACGTTTAGCGGGTGGAAGGGTTGGGAGGGGGCGGGGAGTGAGAAGTTTCAACTCTCAGATTTTATTGATAGGATTGAACAGTTTTAACTTCCAGACTTTAGCTTGAGCTCTTAGTTAAAGAATAGAGATATTATTGGCGATATTTCCTTCCAATACCCTTACTCTCTCTCCCCCTCCCCCGCTCCCCTCCCCCGCTCCCCTGTCCCCGTCGGTAAAACGCGACCGTTCAAAACGGTCCGCGGATCGCCGCCAGTTCCCGCTCCATCCCACTCGTCGTAATGCAACAAGATCTCATTAATTGTTAATATTGGACGTGATCCACGTGCGAAACGGGCATATTAAACGGCGGCGAGCCGACGCCGCGTCCGCCGTTGCGCGTGGACGTGACACACCGAAAGGGGAGACAACTTGTTATATATATATTTTTTAATCTGTTCTCGTATTAAACGGTCGGTTATTAGGTTAGAAGTGGGAATGGCTCTACGAAGCCCTGTAAGAATACAATTGTTTTTAAATATGTAAACGTTATGTGAAATGTTCAACTGAGATTAAGTAATGGCGAGACATTCTGTACAGCATAATAATTAAATCGTCCCGAAGACATGTCATAGTATTGTAATAATTATCCCTTGACGTGTCGTCGCTATAGAATTTCTATTGTTACGACACGCCATGAGTTATGGGAAATTTGTTTGTCTATAAGGTTATCCGCATAGCATTTGTGTGCATTCAAGACGTATTGAGCAGTGTGTTTTCGTTGAAGAAAAAAAATCATTATAATTACGTTTATATAGTACATAGTTTAATACATCTTTGCATTTACCCGTTCTATTTGAATTCCTATCTAACAATCAATGTAATTAAAAAAAAGAAAAATATATTAACTTTGTCTATATCAATATTATTTTCGATAAAAATTACAAATTGAAAGCATTCGAAATATTATGGTTTTCTTTTAATTTTATTGAAACTAAAGAAATAATTAAAAAAAAATATTTAAAACTTTAATATGTTATTTTGACCGAACGAGCGCGATCACAGACCCCGCATTAATTATGTGTAAAAAAAATACAAGACAACAGGAAAAGAAGACAAATTATATATATTTAAAAAAAAAAGAGAAATACATCTGCCTGTCTCAGCGAATTGTGAAGGTCACAGAATAAAATGTAAACGGTCAAAATAACAAACAGTGTACACCACGGAACAAGACTGTGCTCTTGTACAAATCAGCCTGACGAGGTATTGTTATCTCTGTCTGTTTCTCGGAGCGTCAGTACGTGCAAAAGAGATAGCTCTTGTAACTTTGGCAACGTCGCACTATGTGTGTGTGTTTAATAAATCTCGTTAGTCCGCCTGGAAGTAAGTGAAAAAGTTATTTTAACTTTTTTGTGCAGCTGTGTTTCTTTCCTCCAGAACAATGAATACAGGCGTAAAATAAGCCGAATTATCGTCTTTATTTATCGTCTACTTTTGCAATTTTTATATCGAAAACAGACAAGTATTAAATATTTACATGCCACCAGTAAACGCCTGTCTTTATGTTATATTCAACAAAGTAAAAAAAAAAAATTTTTCCTAAAAACGCATCCAAAAAATGCCACAAATGCATGTAATTTTTCGAATATTTTTTCATTTCATTTCCGATGGCGATGTTGAAAAATATTAAGTGCTGTATCTGTGTCACGAGTTCGAGCGAGTTCCTTTTTTTTTTTTTTTTTTTTCTGTGACGGATACGGAAAATAGTCCCGTTGGCAATTCGGATATTTAATTTAGTATTTGATAATCTGTGTATATTTCATTTATGATACACCAAGCGCATATAGTACATGTATACAGTGTTTCATATCTCTGATATAAAACTTACGGCGTATTTGAGATAGAATTTTGACAGAAGTTACATAGAACTAAAGACAAATTTCTATCTATCTAGTAGGGCAAATGGTGGATAGATAGGTGGTTGAAAAGAACCACAAGTGGTGTCTACGAGTGCATCCTGTGATGTAACATGTATTAACTCCACCGGTTACGACTCGCATTCTAGACGTTTAGTTCAGAGAATCGATGTTAGATGTAACATAATGTTAATTTTTTCGTTTTAAAATAATTCAATTATAACTACATGTTGTACACTAGATAGGCTTTATTGTCAGGTTTTAATATTCTTCCAAAAAAAAAAAAAATTAAAATGGTACGTATCCAATGATATTGTAAGTAAAGAGATGTACGTAGGTGATAAGAATCCGCGAGTGGCAAGTTAAAACTTTCCTAATTAGCTCAGTCCGATATCAGTATTGCGTCGGGCTTCAACGGTAGTGTCTCGTGTACAGTTTGTTCGATTGTGTCCCAATAACAATCGAAATAGGCGTCGTGTGTTATGAGCGTAGATCGGCACGACCCGTGCCACATGGTGTCAATGACCTCAATCATTATGTTAATATGGATATTCCCGGGATTCCAGCTTACGAATCGGCGAACGAAAATAATATATTATCATTACAGTAAGTCCGTAACGGCGATAAGATTAATGATTTTTACCATAAAATAAAACAACATGAAATTCAAAATAGGTGTATATAATCATTAATCACAAAGAATGTTACATAGAAGAGGTAGGCACAATACAATCATCATCATCATCATCATCATTTCATCCTATTAGAAGTCCACTGCTGAACATAGGCCTCCCCCTCCTCCCACAATACAATATAATTAATTAATTATGAAGGGTCGTTATGCACTTCAAATGATTATATTTTAACACTTACATGTTTTATATGAGTGCACGTAATATTTTATGCAGTATAAAATGAAACCATAGATTATCAATATTTTCTTTAATGAAAAATTATACATTTTACGAGTTTATTTAATATTCTGACTTCTATTTACAAATACATAACTCTTAATTTTGCGAATCATGTCATGTCCATATTATTTCCTCTTTGAATCGCGCGGTGTGGCACGGGTCGTGCCGATCTATGTATATAACTTATGAGATATTGCACAAACTATAAAAGCAAATGTAAAACAAAAGTCAAGGAATCCACATATCATTCGTAAGTATTATTTTCGTGAATCATTTAGCATTTTTCGCAAACCAAACGTGACAATCCGTAAAATGTTGCGTCAGAAAATGTCAGCGGCGACCAAAAAAATAACCCCATGATCGTGTGCGAGGAAGATAGATGTCGTTACGACACTGTAACGTATACTTGTCTTGTTTTTTCTCACGATTGAGACACGCCTTCTTACTGTCACGTGTGATATAAGAAATTGAGAAATTACAACTTACCTTACTTTAACAGCTTGCAAATCCACTGCATGATATATGCCTCTCCCATAAGCAGATATAAGTTAATGCCACAGCACGACAATGCTGCCCGTTATTGGTCTGGTATATTTCGAGATGGTTTTTCCCGCCAGCTGTCGGTAGATATTGTGATTTTTTTTTTTGCCATTTCAGAAGCTTCAATGTCATGCACTTGCCTACCCACACCTTCTTACTTAATATCATTGTACGTATCAATGTGAACACGGTAGTGCGAGCGTACACCGCATTAGATAGTTTAAAAAACATTTATCTTCCCCTGAACTTGAAATATTATTTGTGTATGATTATGGATGTATGTGATACTTCAGATTAAGTTGTATAAATATACATGGAATTAAAGGAATTTCGTCATCATGTCTCGATTATTTATGTTTAATTTTTTGATTATGGCTACAAATAAAGCAAAGCGGGCTAACGAGCAGGCGTCTCACCCGATGGTAATTGTTTACCGTCGCCCACGAACATCTGCACCATCGGAAGGGCTGCAGTTGCGTCGCTTGCCTTCAATATAGATATTTGGGAGTGGGGGAGGGGGAAAGAAGGCCGAAGTTATCTCGCACATCGAAAGAAACGCAAAAGAAAAAGATGCCTACTCAATGGTACTGGATTGGTCATTCATGCCCATTCGAGCAGGAGCAATAGCTGTCGCTTTGCTCTACCACGTACAAGGATGTCTTGATAATGGATCTTGGATGTCAGGACTAAGGAGTCAAGGGCTATTCCCTCCAGACCCTCTCTCCTTTCTATTATTATATTGTAATGATGTAGAGCCAATTATATCAATTTGGAGCGGTGGAGCTGTAATGATGATGGGACCGGAAAGTGGTCATTATATTTTCGCTCAGGTAAACTAATTTGATGAAACAATTTCTTTGGCCGGTGATGTGGCTGTGATCAGGAAGCATTTTTGTATTATCCTAAGATGACAACAATAAGATACAACAATGCGATCTCTGTTTGTATTTTACATAAGTAGTTTGAAGATTGCCACACACTTTCATCCCGTGAGCGTTGTAAGGGTCCCACTAAGTTGACTTGAAAATCTCATTTATTTTTATTTTTTTATTTATGGATAAGACGGCAAACGAGCAAGCGGTTCACCTGATGGTAAGTGATTACCGTCGCCCACATACATCTGCAACACCATAGATGCTGCAGGTGTGTTGCCGGTCGTTAAGGATATATGGAAGATGGGAGGGAAGAGGAGGTGAATAGGGAAGGGAAATGGGCCTCCAGTTACCTCACTCACCGAACGAAACGCAGAAGCACAAGATACCTCTACTTCACGCCGGTATTCTGCGAGGCCGTGGTACCAACCCGGTCGAGCCGGCCCATTCGAGCAGTAGCAAAAGCCGCCGCTTGACTCTACCACGCTCATGACTCATGACATGACTCTACCAATCTCATGACATCCTTTGATTATGGCTGGTCTCCTTGCCTATAGGGAAAGGCCTATGTTCCAGCAGTAGGTAGCTAAAGTGGGTCAGAGTTATTTTGTGGTTTAGACTACTAGAATCTACAAGAAAGTTTCGCAGTGTGTCGGCTTAAGAGACTCCCTGCACCCAGCATCCAGTGACGTCTAGCCTTCGTAATTACTTTCTCGTGTAATGTCGTTTATTAATTTTCCAGGCAGGTATCGGATTGCAGCGTCTAAGGTGCAACATGCCAGGGAATGCCAACCCGTCTACCATGCTAATGGCGGCGATTTCATGGATAGACCATGGGCCTATGTTTCAGCAGTGGACTAAATTATCCTGATCAAGTATTCGACTACCTAAATTTCGTTTAAAAGATAATGGTACTTGACTAACGACCCCCATATACATCTGCAACACTAGAAAAGCTGCAGGTGCGTTGCCGGTCTTTAGGTATATTTGGGGATGGCGGAGGAGGGAGGTGGGCGTCACTAACCGAACGAAACGCAGAAGAACAACATGCCTCTTTTTCGCGCCGGTGTTCTACGGACTCCTTGGTACAATCCCACGTAGAGCCGGCTCATTCGCAGCAGCAGCAAAAACCGCCGCTTGGTTCTACCACGTAGAGTTGGAGAGGTACGGTATTCCAAGCCGGTGCACCCAGCCATTCAGCCATCCAAAAGCTTATTTTCGTGTCGTTTTCGAAAAGCCCATTAAGTTTCTTTGAGAGCTTTTTCGCTTTCCATCTGAGGACGAAACGGTAACAGATAGTAAAAAATGTGGCGTTCGACAAGTGAATTTTATATTCTTAAGTTAAGAAGACTTTTTACATGATTTTACGTTTTATATTGGCATGCGTCGTAGTACGATTTTTTTAATAATTCGCACATTTAAAAAAAAACTTACTATTGCTGCATGGAGCAAGCACAGATTAATAAAGTATGTATGTACTAAAGAAGGAGTTGGTGTCGGTACAGCATCAGATACATTTTATACACTCGTCCCAATTTTATGTTGCGGTACGTAACCTCCATGGCAGGAGCTCTACGGCCGGTTGGCCAGTTTGCTGCCTGACCTAAATTTACGACGCTGCTGCCTGCTCCTGCGGCGTGCTCCGAGCCCTGTTAGCGAAGGAAACATTTCCGACTAAAACTAGAGGAGGGCAGAAACTCAGGGGGGGATTTAAGGCTGTACTAGACCTACACTTGGATTCCAGATAAGAGTGGAAATGTGTCAAATTTTAAAAACGACATTCTACAAGGGTATACCTCGTGAACTCTGGTCTATTAGATTCCGTGGATCTGGTTCCTCGCGTTCGCCGGCGAAAGTGATCAGGCACGCGGTAGTGTATGTAGAGTAGTGTGTGTGAGTGCGGTGAGAGACGATAAAAATATTATTTTCTCAACAAATACGGGACGAGTGTGTTAAACTATATGTTAAATAGATATGAGCACCATCTAGCGCTAGGAAGAAAAAGTGAAAAAAGGAGTGTCGAACATAAACCTGTACTTTAACGACAATAGCAAAACTGTTTTCAGTTAAAACAGTTGTTATTACATGATAATAATAATTTAAAATAAATTACAATAAAAGATCTATGAGGTTTCCAAAAAAACTTCAAGACCGGTTGGTTGACAAATGTTTATACTCTGTAATAGACTTCCTTGCTGTAAAAAGTTTTAAGGTATAATTAATAATGATGACATATCTCATAATATATAAACACGTCACAAATGTAATAAATAATTTAATTTAATTATTAATTGATTCTCTTATAATTGGGCAATTAATACGATATAATAGAAATAAATAGAAAAAGGAAAGTACATAAATACACAATTATTACATGTCAAATTGACTTGTATAAATAATAATATTTGCGTAAAAATGTATATTGTCATGTTTTATGCAAATAAAGTGAATTGAATTGAATGAACATTGAAAATGTATAAGAATGAAAGATGGATAAACTGAAAATAATCTTTCTTTATCGATCGTGTTGTTGTTCGTGGTTTATGTGGGCTGTGGAAGGCCTAAAGAGTCCACAAGAAAAACAGACGAGATGCGGTCTGCCATGTGCTGTAATCTTTTATTATTAATTGATTTAATTATTAATTGATTATCTTATAATTGGACAATTAATGACAATATAATGGAAATACAATTAATGAAAAAGAAAGTACATAAATACACAATTATAAAATGTAAAATTTACTTGTGTATAAAAAAAATTATTTGCGTGTCATTTATGTGATGAAACATGTAGTAAAGTGAATTATATTGAATAAACTGAATAAGATACAACGATGATCATATGAAAATGAAACTTAATATTTCTATACCGATCGTGTTGTTGTACGGTTTTTTACGTGGGTTGTGGAGAAACAAACCAAAGGCGAGATGCGGTCTGACGTGCGTGAAAGTTGCAAGAGGTAACCAAGGTAAATCATCACAACGGTTACCGACAGATGTCGGGATAACCGTCTCGAAAAATGACCGAACCAGACCTATGTCAGTCGCAGGTGCGAGATATCCGTTAGCCGAGCATGGCGATTGTTGTAAATTCTCCTTGTGGGAGAGGCCTTTGTCCTGCAGCGGACTGTTTACGTGGCTGTTAAGGTAAGGTAAGGCGTTTTCATAGCCTTTTTTTTATGGCAAAGGCGGCAAACGAGCATGCGATTCACCTGATTGTAAGTGATTACCCTCGCCCACGTACATCCGCAACACCAGAGGTGCTGTGTGCAGAAGTGCGTTGCCGGCCTTTAAGGGTATTTAGGAGATAGGAGGGAGGATGAGGAGGGGGATGGGAAGGGGTTGCGGGCCTCCGGTTACCACATTCATCGAACGAAACGCGGAAGCACAAGATGCCTCTACTTCACGCCGGTATTTTGCGAGGCCGTGGTACTAATCCGGCCGAGCCGGCCCGTTCGAGTAGCGGCAAAAGCCGCCGCTTAGCTCTACCACGTTTAAAATATAGTTGTATGGAAATTACACTTAGACTCTTATCTATGTTTTCACGAGTATTCATTTTATGGTTTCTTGATATTAAGTAGGTTCTGTCCTGTAATATGTAACTGTACTTCCTTCACCGAACTCTAGGCGTGATGCTATAAAATAAGACTACAAATGATTATAGTTAAGTCTTTATATATATTAAATTTATCTCGAAATGAGTAAAAATTATTTCGCAGTCGGCAGGATTTGAACCTGCGCTCCCAGAGGGAATCTGATTTCTAGTCAAACGCCTTAACCGCTCGGCCACGACTGCTGTAAGTGACAAGACGAAATGAAACACGTGATTTCGTACAGTATATAATAGTTTTGCTCGCCTGTCACGTACAGGTAGGTGTGGGCAGAGTTTATAGATTTCATTTGCTACAACTCAGCTCATCCAACCGGTTTTCGCAATCCATCTCTTCGCCGCTCCGGGAGTTTAAGGCTTAAGCGAGTGGCAGATTCTACTCCCTCGTACCTTTGCCGAACGGCATAAATAAGCTAAAAATAAAAAGCTCTCACAACCGCATAACACAATAAACAAACATTCAGTGATAGAGTACAGCTAATTACCCACTTTTCAGAGAGTTAGGTAGAGCTTAGGAACGACGCGGCATGCGTGCATGCATTGTGGTGGCATGCACTGTGACAACTGTCACAGTTGTAGCAACAGCTTGAAATAGTTAAGTGCTGGTTTGCTGGTTCAAACAAGTAATGTTTCACACGAAAACGAAGAATTTATTTAGAATCGAGTGTAGAGCCGTGGTAGGGCCGGCCTGTCGCAGCAATAGCCTGCCGCTTGGCTCTACCACGTATTAAAAAAAAACCTGTACAAATAAAACATAAAACAGTCAAACTCGGCGTGCTGCCATGATCAGTGAATCTCCGGTTAGTGAATGAACTAGTTCGATATGAATTGCTCGACCCGTTAGACATGTAAATAAGACGCCATATCTTTTCCCTCTACGCCTGCATACTACCACTTCTTTCATGGGACCGAGGATGTTCACTCCGTAAAAGGGGAAAGGTCGCTGATGCCGCTTTAATTCTTAATGTGAGTAAAGATGATTTAAAAGGCGCAACCCTGCAATTACTGGCTACAAACGAGACAGAATATTTACCATTATAATTTAAACGCCAGTAAGCGACCGCACATAATGCTCTCTGCGAAGCGTCGCTAGACGTGAAATTCTAAGTTGTAATTATTACAATGCGCAGACTCGTTGCTTGTTTCGTAGCGGATATCTGACAATGCGTAGCACTAGTCGTAGTATAAATACCCGCATGCGTCACCGCGTAGGCGCCTCTCATTCTCGTAGCCGCTAGTTACGGTGCATTGCATCTGCTACGCCGCGTAGTCAAGCGAAGTTTAACAATTCGATCCTCTCATACCACTTGTTATTAGTTTCGTCAGAAACCCAGGAATAAAAGCATGATATGACCTGTACGGTGAAAGGTGATGGGAGACCAAATACACGAAAACTTAAGAATGTATGTGGTGGAGCCGAGCGGCAGATTTTGCAACTGTTCGAATGGGCCGGACCGAGCTGCAGAATACCCGCGTGAAGTAGACCTTGTATTTCTGCGTTTCGTTTGGAGAATGAGGTATCCGGAGGCCCTCATACCCCTCCTCTAATCCGGCTTCCGATCCACTCTTCCATTATCCAAATATCCTTAAAGGCTGGCAACGCACTTGCTGTTGCAGTTGCATGTCTGAACTTCAGTGGTATCCTATATTTCTTAAGTCATTATAATTGGTGTGCAATTTGACAATATAGGTAAAGTAGATTTCCCATGAAAAAAAATATTATAGAAACGATGATGACTATAATATCAAGATGGTGCTTTTGTGCCTGTGTGCCGGCCGGTCGTTGTGTTGTGATCACTTCTTGCACTAGCGTACAACTTTGAAGCAATAATTGTAAAAGAAAAACTTTAAATGAGAGTACATTAACAATAAAATTGCTGATATAATAAGTTACTTAAAATAACCTTCATCTAAATAAGTTTTCTCAAAAAAAAATCTTGAAATAAGTTATTAAAAATTTCGCAGTCGGCAGGATTTGAACCTACGCTCCCAGAGGGAATCTGATTTCTAGTCAAACGCCTTAACCGCTCGGCCACGACTGCTGTGAGTGATAAGCGAAATGTAACACGTGATCACGTGCAATAACATATATACAATAATATACATATCCTTACAACGCTACCGCACAGTATAAATATGATAAAAAGTGGAAACCTCCCAAAACCGTATACCAAAATAGCGCGTAGTGTCTGTTGTGTGGGTGTAAGCAGACTGCCACAGCTTGCGACGCGTCGCTAGACGTATGAAATTCTAGGTTGTTATAATTACAATACGCAGACTCGATGCTTGTTCCTTTCGTAGCGGATTTCTAACAATGCGTAGCACTAGTCGTAGTATTAATTCCTGCATGCGTCAGCACGTAGACGCCTCGCATTCTCGTAGCCGCATCTGCTACGCCGCGTAGTCAAGCGAAATATAACAATTCTATCCTCTCACTCCACTGCTAATATTTTTGGGCAGATATCTAGAAACAAAAGCATGATATGCCCTGTATGGTGAAGGTGATAAAAAACCAAATACATCAAAACTTGAGTATGTATGTGGTAGAGTCAAGCAGCAGCTTTTGCTACTGCTTAAATGGGCCGGCACGGGGTGGTGACGCGACCTCGCAGAATACCGGCGTGAAGTGGTAGGTTGCCGGAGGTCCTCACCCACCTTCCCAAATCTCATACCCACCATCCCTCCCAAATATGCTTAAAGGCCGGCAACGCACCTGCATATCCTCTGGTGTTGCAGATTCAGACCTTACCACCAGGTGAGCCGCTTGCTTTAGCATTTGCCCTCTTTCCATTAAAAAAAAACTCCGCACTGCAGTCAGGCTGACCAGGTCAATTTACACACTTTCGCCCAAAATATATCGAACATGGTAGCAGGCACAAGTGGTACGCGGTCACGTAAATAAAGCTCCACCAACTCCCATCCCTATTCTCCTACAGTTAGGATTAGACCCTCTAAGTATAGTCTTTATTTAATTATAAATGAATCATAGAATACAATCGATCTATACAAATTCAGAAATATAATATAATATAGTTGTATGTGTGTGTAATTAAAATGTTGTTTAATGCCTGTCCTGAGATCGAATCATTTCTTCGTTTACAAATCTGATTGCATTGTGTATTGTATATCATCCAAAATTATCCCTCTTATTTTATTTACATGGGGATATGCCTAATGCATCCCTTCCCTTTCGGGCTTGCACCGACTAACACCCCATTGTGTTCTACCTTCGTCGCATGTCGGTAGGGCCCTTTCTCGGGAGTGAACATCTCTCCCACTCCGTCCTGACGCAGACGCGAATACCTACTCGGCCTCCCAACCCACGGGAGTAGCGGACCCCCCGGAGTGATGCACAATAATGTATATTCATTAATTATTTCCATCATTATCGGTTACCGGAAGGAAGCACTGATATCCCGTGCAGTAGTCTATATCATGCAGTGGCCGGTAGATGTCACTTCGGTTGACACATATCGAGGAGAAAACGAAGGTGAAAATTTCAGTGCGAAAAGAAGTAGCGTAAAATGTTAACAGATGTCGTTGTAACAAACAAGGTTAAGTTAACTTGCTTTTACTTAAAGTGTAATTAATCTGTAAATTACAATACGTTTGTCCTTTCGTATCGGTCATAGCAATGCGTTGAGCTTGAGGCCGCATAGGAAATTGACTGACGCGTATCCATAAAAAAAATATCCCATGGATTAAGCTTTAACGTGTTAGAGCCAAGCGGCGGCTTTTGCTGCTGATCGAAAGATCGACCGGGGTAGTACCACTATCTCACAGAATACCGGGGTGAAGTAGACGCACATCGTATACTTCCGCACTTCGTTCGGTGAGTGAGATATCCAGAGGCACTCATACCCCTTCCTCTAATCCGTCTTCCGATCCACCCTTTCATTATCCAAATATCCTTAAAGGCTGGCAGCGCACCTGCAGCTCCTCTGGTGTTGCAGATGTACCTGGGCGACGGTGTTCAATCACCACCAGGTGAGATGCTTGAATGTTAGCCACCTTTCATTAAAAAAACCTACTTATTAATATATAATTTGCTTGACAAGAATTAAGTACAAAACTGAACTGTCTGTATATATAGTTTTTGGTTCGATGTCACATGTCTGAACTTCAGTCGTATCCTATATTTCTTAAGTCATTATAATTGGTGTGCAATTTGACAATATAGGTAAAGTAGATTTCCCATGAAAAAAAAATTTATAGGAACGATGATGACTATAATATCAAGATGGTGGACTCATGTGCGGACGATTCTTTTCACACATAGAACTGACCAAAGCTTTTGTGCCTGTGTGCCGGCCGGTCGTTGTCTTGTGATCACTTCTTGGACTGGCGTGTAATTATAAAACAATAATTGTAAATGATAAATTTAAATAAAGAGAGTACAACAACAACTAAATTGCTGATATAATAAGTTATTTAAAATATCCTTCATCTAAATAAATTTATTTTGAAAGAACTTAAAAATTATTTCGCAGTCGGCAGGATTTGAACCTGCGCTCCCAGAGGGAATCTGATTTCTAGTCAAACGCCTTAACCGCTCGGCCACGACTGCTGTGAGTGATAAAGCGAAATGTAAAACATGATCACGTGCAATAATAGTTATCTCGCACGCCTGCCACGTTCAGGTAGGTGCGGGCAGAGTTAATAGATCCTATTTGATGAAACTGTGGATACACAACCTGTTTCCGTCACCCGTCGCTACCCTATCTGTAACCTTCAAGCCTCATCCCTAAGTCGTCTCTTAACGGTTAAGAGGTTGGCAGATTCTTTATTCTTATATCGCTACCACTGAGTATAAATATGGTAAAAAGTGGTAAGCTCCCACAACTGTATACCGAATAATGACATGGTCAGAGGTCTAGACCTTATTTTAAGGTGTTTCAACCAACAACCCACTTTTCACTCTGTTATAATTACAATAAGCACACTCGTTGCTTGTTTCTTTCGTAGCGGATATCAGACAATGCGTAGCACTAGTCGTAGTATTAATTCCTAGCATGCGTCACCGCGTAGACGCCTCGCATTCTCGTAGCCGCATCTGCTACGCCGCGTAGTCAAGCGAAATATAACAATTCGATCCTCTCACTCCACTGCTTATATTTTTGGGCAGATATCCAGAAACAAAGGGATGAAAACTAGAGTATGTATGTGGTAGAGTCGAGCAGCAGCTTTTACTACTGCTTAAATGGGCCGGACCGGAATGGTAACGCGACGTCGCAGAATACCGGCGTGAAGTAGAGGCACGTTGTGCTTCTGCATTTCATTCGGTGCGCGAGGGAACCGGAGGCCCGCTCCCACCTTCCCCAACTCCCCTACCCATCATCCTTACAAATCCTCCAAATATCCTTAAAGTTCGGCAACACACCTGCAGATCCTTTGGTGTTGCAGATGCAGATCTTACCGCCACCAGGCGAGCCTTTTGATCGTTTGACTGTAGTCAGGTGCGCTGATCAAGTCAGCTGAATGCGTGTTTAGCACACTTTCTCCCAAAATAGAGCAAACATGGTAGAAGACACAAGTGGTACGAGGTCACGTAAATAAGGCTCCGTCGACTTCCACCCCTACTCTTCCACAGTTAAGAATGGACCCTCGATGTATGGTCTTAATTAATGAATAAATAATAAATGAATCATAGTGGTCAATACACAGTCGGCGAAGATATCGTGTAACTATACGGTCCTCATAAAATTACATTCAGAAATATAATATAATATAATTGTGTGCGTGCGTGTGTGTGTGTAATTAAAATGTCGTGACAACAAATCAATTTGCATTGTGTAGTTGTGTTATCATCGAATCTGAAAAAGGCTGAAAGAGATCGCGATGCAGCGATGAGGCCCCCAAATTCTACCTAAATTCTAATTTATTTTCTATATCCTTTTGTTTTGTGATGTACAATAAAAGTATATTCGTTCATTCATTCATTCAATCATAATCGGTTACCGGAAGGAAGTACTGACATCCTGTACAGATGTCAGCATCGTGCAATTGTCGGATGATGTCGCTTCGATAGACGTGTATCGAGGTGAAAACGTAAATACTGAGGTGAAAATTTCAAAGCTAAAAGAGGTTCCGTAAAATTTTAACAGATGTCGTTGTAACGAACAAGGGCGATCACTTACTTTTACATAAAGTGTAATTAATCTGTATATTACGATGTGTTTGTCTTTTCGTATCATAGCAATGTATTGAGCTTGAGGCCGCATAGGAAATTTACTGTCGAGTTTCCATAACGAGAATTTTCCATGGATTCTAAGGGCTGTACCTACGTATCTTATGTGAATGTTCGAATTAAAACTTTTACGTAGTCTAGCTAAAGTGCCGATTCGACCGGGATAGTACCGACTAGACCTTGCACCAGTGCATTCACCAGTGTATATTTTGAACCAGTAATTGTAAAGGAAAAATTTTAAATAAAGAGTACAAGAGCAACATAATTACTGATATAAAGTCTAAATAAATTTAGCTTGAAATGTGTTAAAAAATATTCGCAGTCGGCAGGATTTGAACCTGCGCTCCCAGAGGGAATCTGATTTCTAGTCAAACGCCTTAACCGCTCGGCCACGACTGCTGTGAGTGATAAAGCGAAATATAACACGTGATCACGTGCAATTATAACTGTTTCGCACGCTTATCAACTACAGGAAGGTGTAGGCAGAGTTTATAGATTTCATTTGATTCAACTCAGCACATCCAATCCAAAGTTTCCGCAATCCATCGCTTCCCCGTCTGCAATCTTAAAGTTTCTTCTCTAAGTCTTCTCTTATCGGGCAAGTGGATGGCAGATTCTTTATTCTTATAGCAACGCTTCCACAGCCATCTTGATGGCTACACATTTGTTTAAGGTGTTTCACCAATTTCACTAGAACCTATTTGGAACACCGTAGGCGGTGGTGAGCCCGTCTACATTTTAGTGTACATCCCAAAGGCATAAACTAGACATTGATCTCGGAAAAACTAATAGATTCTTTTAATAAGCCTTTCAGGCAGGAGTTTGCACTCGAGAGACAGATCCACCACTCGGCTGCCGTGGTATCAATTGGGTAGAAAATGTATTACTGTAAGTATATACCAATATTACACTAAAAATATTGAATAGTCACATGTATAATTTACGTACACACATGAATGTTATCACAGGGTTAATCCTAACACCATCCTGGCTGGGTTTTAATGGTTTTTGAAGTTCAATGGTTGATTTGCTGAAAAGTTATTTAAAAGATCATATTTTCTATATTATCGTTGGTGTTCCTCAAGGTTCGCATCTGGGACCACCTCTATTTAACATTCTTATCAACATTATCCCGGATTGTTATAATTACTCAACGCCTTTCCTGTATGCAGATGACTTAAAAATAGTAAAGATTCTGGGTGCAGTTGTTTCATTTCAGAGCGATTGAATAGGCTAAGTATTTGGTGTGTAGTCAATGATGTGATAAGATCTGGAAAAGTATTCCGCTAGGATTAAATATTTAAAATTGTTTACTTCACAAAAGCGTAGGGATCCCGTGACCCTTCTTTACACAGAAACCAAATTGATTGTCCACAATTTCTGAGCGGGTTCCGTACGCATTCGTATTCGTACTGGGTAGCCCAAAAAGAGGCTCGTATATTTTCCCCTCCACTACGAAAAACTGTTGCAGGTTCTCTCTCTCGTAGCGCGGTTTAGTGGACTTTATAACTTTTACATTGCTTCCGTTGGTATGTAAGATCTTGTAAATTTAATTCTTAGTAAGGATAATTTAGTTTATCCAGGGCTAAAATTTTAAATGTTTAACCTTTTAATTTTATCTAGTTCTGTATAGACAACATGGCGGAGTTTACCCACAATTGTTTGTGCTCTAAGTTATATTTCTTTATTCTAATGTTTCTAAAAATAGATGCCATTAATAAATAATAATAAATAAATACATATTAACGCATCTGATCATGCAAGTTAACTTTCAGATCACTTTGGTATTGATGTTTGTTGTTAATAATATTTACGGGATTGTGGTTTAAACTAAGTGATTGAGTCTGGTTTTAATTAAGTTAACGGAATCCGAATACAAGTTTGTACCTCTCTTCTTGGCACTGATATCCTGTGAAGATGTCAGCATCGTGAAGTGGTCGGAAGATGTCGCTCCGGTCGACGTGACACGAGATGAAAACGTAACTACGTAGATATGAAAGTTTCAGTGCATAAAGAAGTTCCGTAAGATGTTAACAGATGTCGTAGTAGAAGGTTCAGTAAAGTTTTACTTAAAGTTTAAAAAATCTATTTGTTACGTAACGCTTGTAACATTTCTTATTGTTCATAGCAATGGATTGAGCTTAAGGCAGCGTAGGACTAACGCGTATTTATAAATATAAAAGTTTAAGGAAATCTTTAGTCTAGTATTAAAATATCGCATGCACCAGTGCCGAGGTATCTAATGTTTTTGTTTTTTATAAAGTATTGTAGTCGATGTACAATATAATAACATAAGTAGGTACAAATTATACAAATCCGCTTGCCGTGGGAGATGACAAAACCTCCTTATGGAAGAGGGCTGTGTTCCGCAACGGACTCTTTACAGACTGTCAGGGTAAAGTAAGTTAGGGGGTCTCATTGTCTAAGTTGTGTGGAAATTATACTCTGTAATAATAAGTAACTGTTCCTTGATATTATGTAGGTACTACGGGTCCTATTATACGTAACTGTCCCTGTACCTTTATGTAATTATAAACACTACTATTGTATAGGATTTGGAATGTTTAATTTTGGCGCAATAATTATAAAATAAACATTAAAACATCTAAATAAATTGATCTCGAAACGAGTTAAAAAAAATTTCGCAGTCGGCAGGATTTGAACCTGCGCTCCCAGAGGGAATCTGATTTCTAGTCAAACGCCTTAACCGCTCGGCCACGACTACTATTAGAAATAAGGCGAAATGTAACACGTGATCTCGTACAATAATAATTATCACGCACGGTTGTCACGTTTAAGTAGGTGTAGGCAGAGTTTATGGATTACATCGGATACAACTCGACAGATTCAACCGGTTTCCGCAACCCATTGCTTTGTCACTCCGGGACCTTTTAAGGCTTTTTCCTAAGTCGTCTATTGTCGGGCAAGCGGGTGGCAGCTTCTGTATTCCGATTCCGCGATCATGCGGTATAAAAAACGGTAATAATTAAAAAGTTGACAACCGTAATATCTAATAATGGGGCGATCAGAGGTAAGTGTATGTGGCAGTCGCGGAATACAGGCGTGAAGTAGAGGCATCCTGTGATTTTGCGTTTGGTTTGATGAGTTTGATAACCGGAAGTCCGCTCCACTTCTCAGTGCCCCCTCCTCCTCGTCATTTCCTTTTCCATCCCTCAAACTTTCTAGAAGGCCCGCACCTGCAGCTCTTCCGGTATTGCAGATGTAGGTGAACCGCTTGCACGTGGCGCAACGCGCCAATGGTACGAATCGGGCATTAATTTCGAAAAACTCGTACATTCCCTTAACAAGCCCCGCATAGGGGATTATTTTAGTTAACCAGCAACCAACAGCTTTATAATCTCATTATAAAGCTGTTGCTTTATAAGCTCATTATGATATCAGGTCGTCAAACACTTCAGTCAACTCGTGACCACCCGAATAGTTGGGAGTAAAAAAGTAAATTAAACGCCATTATATCTGTTAATAATAGTTTCATTTCAAATATGCATAATGTTCCCTTGACTTATTTGATTGATTTTGACACTATACGTCTCAACACTGACGAAAGTCAAAAAAAAATCTCATATCATCAGAGAAAATCTAATTGCTTCCGTTTGTAAGTACTTATATTTATTAATAAAAAGTTGTAAAGCAAATTAATTTGATAAAATGAGAACTGGCAAAAAAAAAAGATTTTTCATTTTCATTTGCTAAATGAAAGTCCGACAGAGCGGGCTTTCGGGGTTGGTAAAACAAAAAGCATTATTCTCTGGAAGGGGGAGCCCGGGGCGGGAGCTTCGCGAGAGGTGAACGCGTGTGCTGCCTCGGTATCCCGGCTGGCCGATAGAACGTGGATATTGAGGTTGTTTGCTGGATTGCGAGGCACTGTCTCCGTGCAGTTCAGCTGTGCTCCGATCCGGGAAGGTGCCGCGGCAGTATTGAACACGTCCAGCTGCTCCTTTCACGTCTGACACTTCACGTTCTAGTTCTGATGCAGCCTGTTCAACCTCCGGCTCGTTTCCCCTGTCCCTACTCGTCTCTTGTTTAATCGCGGGCATGTCTAACGGAATGTTTGTTCTGTTTTTGTTGTGATTTAATTTTAAAATTTCTGAAATATTACATTAAATAACAAAGTAATTGACATATATACACTGATGTGAAAGCGAAATACCACTCATTGACTAATAACGAATTGTCAGTAATTATGAAACGCACAAACTTGAAATTGGGCATGTCTACGTCGCTTCCTGGCAGACGGTGGACATCTGCTAATAAAATAATTAATGGTGATGCTTGGAGCGCAGAAAGAAAGTGCTATGTTCTTGAAATTAGTGACATGAAAATCGGCATTTATGTCAATAAACATGTGTATGAGCTTTTTGTAATACATCTTCACCTAAACATTCTGTAAATAGTCCACTGCAGAACATAGCCCTGTGCCACAAGAAGGATCTGCTGTAATCGCCAAGGATCGGAGATCGAAACACCGGACAGCTCGTTCCTAAGACTGTAATGGCCTGTCTGCTTTTTAGGTCTGGTATTTTCGAGACGGTCATTCCGTACTTGGTGGTTTTCAAAGCTCTCCCCTTGGTTGTCTCTTATGACACCCACGTGAAAAAAAACTTGGTCAGATTATTACCCCGATACCATTTCTGTTATTATCGAATTGAAACTTAACTAGCCTTAAATCTATATATGATTCTAATTTAGAACTAAAAAGGAATTACATACGTATATAATGATTATTAATCCTTTTTTTATAATCTACACATCCGCCTAATTTTGCCATAATTCATTCGGTCTCTTAAGCATGATCGAATGACATGCATACAAACTTTCCCTATTGGTACGTTTGTGGTTCAATCAAACAGAATAAAACATAGTCATCGGCAACGGTAAATACTTCAATCGAAGAAGATTACGGATTCGTTGTAGCCCTTGAGGCTTAAGATTGAATGCCTCACAGTCGATAATTGTACAGGTTCTCTATACATTCAATACGAAACACAAAAGTGGATCCAATACTGATTGAAGGCAGAAATGGGTAAGAGGGAGGTACTTATCCAGACGACTTATAGGCAGAGAAAGACTCTACCACGTAATATGCAAAATAATAATAATAAGGACTATTAAAAAAATGCGCTAGACTAGCGCAACAGAAGTGAAACTTAACCGGATCAATTCACATCCTAACAAGGCAGGAGAAAATGCTGAACAGTTAGCACTGGCGCATGCGCGTATACACGATTGTATTCGAAAAAATGATTCTTTCTAACTTTCATTTAAACTGCCGGTTGTACTCGGAAAAGGTAAATGTACGGGAAAAGTAGCTTCGAATTAAATTTTAAGTAACGCAGACGAATAAAAAAAAGTACTTACCGGTTGTAGTGGCAGAGTGCAGGCGATTGCCATGTGAACTTGATAAATCAATTTTAGACTGATCGGATTCAGCAATGTTCCTTTCCTTTTTCTTAACCAATGTATTGGCGGTGTTTGTGGTTACATAGGGCGTAGTTATAGCGGTCTGTACAGTTGTCGTCTCTGTTGTTTCAGTGGCCGCTTTGGGAGTTGATTGATTCTGTGGGCTAGTTGTTGTGTTACGGTCCAACATGAGAGGTACCTTGCTGCTCTGTTGTGGATCTAAAGTCGGGTCCTTTCCATTGTCTAAACAGAAATCAGTTTTTTTTTTTTTATGAAAAAATAGGCCTGCGTTTGACCTCAATCTTGCCCGATGGAAAGCGAAGATGAGACCTAGGATGGTACACGCTTGCCTAGATGTCTGTTCACTTTGGCCTTGAAGATATCCAGGTTATAGGCCTCCGGAAAAACCGACCTCGGCAGAGAGTTCCACTCCTTAGCCGTCCGCACAAAGAAAGAAGAGGCAAACCGCCTCGTGCGTAATGGAGGAATGTCTACAACGTAAGGGTGGAACTTCTCGCCGCGTCTAGTCGTTCGGTGATGGAAAGTGGAAGAGGGTATTAGGTTATGCAAAACCTCCGCACACTCTCCGAAATGAATTCGATAAAAAACCGAGAGGCAGGCCACTCGTCTACGGTGTTCGAGGTTTTGAAGTTTTGCCTCTACTAGTGAGTCACTGCCTATGATCCTCTTCGCTCGGCACTCCAACGAGTCCAAAGCATCAAGCTGATGTTTAGCCGAACCATCCCAGAGGTGGAAACAGTATTCCATGCAAGATCGGACTTGAGCTTTGTATAGATTTAAGAGCTGCTCCGATGTGAAGTACCGTCTCACCCCCGAGAGGATACTAAGTTTTTTGGCGGCAGTGTTTGGTTAATAAGTTAAGTCTTAATATTCCAGTTCTTATAAAGCTGGAATATTTTTTTAGATCTTCTTTACGACAACCCCCGGGATGTGGTGTAGACTACTTCTCTTATGCATATTATCTTCTTAGCTAATAGTTTAAATGTACTTAGTGTACGTTCTGATTGAAGATCGATATAAGCTCCCAATAGTATATTCCTACTACTGCAGTAGTGAGATGTATTACATTTTAATCCTTTCATCCCACTTTTCACCATAGGCGATCTTCTACAGCCAGTAGCAGCAGTATATACGTTTCGAAGAACTCATTGAACCCCTCTACGTAGGCGATCGATCGCATCCCCTGATTCGGAGACAGAATCTCTAACCACGCCATTATCGTATTCAAAGATATTGTTAATACAATTTTTATACAATCTGTAAAATAATTGAAGAAAAAAAGAAAGTAGACCTTGTCCATCGCCACCAGGATGTGGTCCAAATGGATCGTCGTATTGGAGTTGTCGAGAAGCGTTCGCGAACCGCCTCCCAGGAAAATAGACTCCTCCAAAATCACTTTCTGTAACATAAATCTGCACGTTTGTTGCAAAGTTAGCAAAAAAACTTTTACCGAGCATTTGATGTAGGCTGGGTGTGTTATGGTCACCTAACTTGGTTGACCATCATAAAGCTCAGTGGTTACCGTACCTGGCTGCTTAACCATAGAGAGTACAAAACATGTAGTGGTTTCCAGATATTTTTGTGTTGTGTTTCGGTCCGGTATTTTGCACATCATATCACATCAGCACATCGTATGCGCGAAAGTGAAATCGAAACTCTTTGTGTTAGAACTGTATGTAAATATATATATACAGTTCGTGATACCAGTCTGGAATCCGTCTAATTCAAATCCAATTGTGATATGTTGGATCTCTTATAGACTAACATTTAATCTGTCTGGTAGAGTTGAAATTAAATTGACTTTTCGTTTATTATTATAATTATTCATTTCTGACCCATATTTCGACAAGTTAAATATTTTATAATTTCTATCAAATCTATCTTTGTTTTTTTCTTTACTACCTTTGTTAGTGTTTCTAAGGTAGCATACATTTTTTGAGTAGATGTTATTTATTATGTTAAAATTAAATATAAAGTTATTTCACCATGGTTTCTTCGGAACTGGACACCTGAAATTTTTTTCTTAAGTTATCAATGATTTCAAAGCACCAGTGTAATTCCGTGTACTCAAACGAATAAACGTTTCACAACAGCTCTGTTCTGTATACCTATTTAAATAAGGTCTCAGTGCTTTCGTCGGTTGTTTTGTCTTTCAGGAAAAGACGCAATGCGATCATATCAGCCTCCTCCGATGATTTTTTGCATCATAACCGGTTTGAGAAGGTGTAGACAAGTTCTAGATGTACTAGATGGATTCATATGTCCTCGAAATATATTTCTATATATTCTCAGACAAGAAGGTTTTCTTACGATAGTTTCCTTAAGAGTTATGCAATTATTATTGAAATTAATAATTATAATGAAGTTGGCAGGCGTCAGAGGAATACCTAAAACGTACCAGCGGTAAATATAGTCATTGTTAAAAGCTAAAGGTTATTAATAAAACAAAAACGTAATTTTTCTTGATCCATGCAATTTTAGTTTACCGGGGATGCAGAATTACATAAGACTAATTTATACTAACCATAATTTGATCTTGGAACGAACGGAGGTGACATCTCGCGGCGTTCGCCTGTAGAATAGAAGGAAACTAAAGAATATCAAACTATTTGTGATTCACTTTAATCTTCGAAATGTTAATTCGAATATGCAACCTATAAATGGAATGTCTTGTGTTCATAAATTTGTTAAACATCGAGTAAAGTTAAGAATAAGCCAGAGTTATGACGCATGATGTTATTATGTAGAGTTAAAACTAATTTTATAATGTTCTATGGCATATCATAGCACGAGCACTCAAGCCTGTCACCTATAGGGGTAGGCAGAGATTACGGATGTCTATAGGCACCACTGTACGTTAGCCAGCGTGGCTCCACAACCCACTGTATATTTCTCCACAAGATGGAGCGTGACGTATCCGGATTGGCGGAGATTGCCATAGATTTTATCATTCGTTGTCTCCTACGACGACCACGGGAAGAATGAGAGAGGGAGTTACTTACGCCAGTATAACTAAAAGTAACAGATGCAGAGCGAAAAGAAGTTCCGTCAAATGTTAACAGATGTCGTTGTAACGAACAAGGACGACCCCAAACATAACGTTCGTCTATTCGTACCGCTCATGGGGTTGTACATTATATGGCACTATCAGAAATCCTGTGACGCAGTTCTATAAATAAAATATGACCCACGAATCTAATGTGAAGATTGGGATTAAAACGTGTACCTACGTACATATTGTAATTTTATTATTGTCAATAATTAAGTACCAAACTGAACTCTGTATATAATATTAAGCTATGCCGATCTCTTTGGTTGGTCACGGGTTTAAACTACAGTCTTAACCCACATTTATTTGCATATAAAATCATTGTAGCTGATGTGCAATTTTACAATGTACGTGTGAATGGGTTCATATTGCACAAATATGAATCATCAGATCTAGCAAATTTTTGATACCATTTAATATGATTAATCACTAATTTAGATATGAACCGAACGTCTGTATACTTTCGTGAACTGGTAAACGATTCAGAATATTATCGATGCATTGGACATTTTGATTTTAAGTGGGAAAAGTGCTAACCACCTACCAATCACCGAAGGCGGTCTGGTTATGTTGGGACCAACATTTAAGACAGTAGATATACAGTCAGATGTTGTGAAAAAAAAACCACTTGTATTAATTTATGCTTTTCACATTCTTGTACGTATACATCTGCTAATTGCGGAGACCGGTCTGCTCGAGTTTGTAATGTACTTGTTATTTAATTTAGTGCATTACTATATTCTTGTAGTCATGCTTTTAGGTGCCATGATGCCATACGATGCTTTTTCTCTTTATGTCATTGCATGTATTACATTAATTAAAAATAAAGTGTCTGTGTACTTATTAGTTATACATCTTTAGCGTAACTAAACAAATGAAAAGGATACATACCGACGGATAACCACAAATCTGTAAACCCACTTAAAAAAGTTTATTACATAAAAAAATCACATCATTAACCACGTGTTGTAGATTCATATATATTTTTTAATTGAATCCTTGAATATAATTATCAGTTCCCGCGAAGAGTTGAGAGACCATCCAACTTCATGGTGTCACTTTTAGGTGTCGGTGTGCGCGCGCATCGTAAAAATACACTCTCAAAATTTATCACAAGTGCACCAAAAGAAGTATGAAATTAAAAAAAAACTGCAAAAGATGTCAAGCGAACTTCTCTCATAGGTAGAAATATCTACAGTATGGTTAGGTTTATTTAACGAACTATTAAAGAAAGGAAAAAAATTCTCACCATTACCGTAGAAGGATGCGTCGTAAGGGGGTGGCCACCCAGGTCCAGCGGTCACATAGATCGAAGGTGGAACAGCAGGGACAGCGGGTGACACAGGTGATGGACGTCGAGTGATCGCTGCGCAGTGACATAATGTGGTTTCATTATTTTAAACGAAAAGAGACAACTTTTCGATTTGACTAAATGACATAAATTAGATAACCACCGTCTACTATTATATTTATTTGGTAATATGCTTGGTGGCAATCTTAGCGAGAGCCCTACGTTCGTCTGTAGAATTCTGGAAGGCCGTAATGATGGAAATTATGATAATGACAATATAATGATGATGGTATATGTGGATATTCGTTTTTTACACATTAAACACCACAAAGTGTACGTGCCAGCTGGTTGATATGGTGTGGTAAAGTTCCGACAACTACCTAAGTATTAATCTGTAGATTATGTGTTAGTGGGGTTTTGAAAAGTCGTGCCTTGTGTACATTTTCGTAAATGTACTGACACGTAAATGTTAAAATATTGGTTTCTTTAAATAGTTACCTAAGTGAATTATAAAAAATTATAAGTCCAAGCCCTAACTGCTCTTTTGTCCAAAAGAAAAATATTATTCACTTCTGCTGCATCACCACAATAAAATACCATAAGTCGTTATGCTGTGAAATATACGACAAAAAGTTACTACTGCATTTTTCTTCTAGAAAAGCAGCTGAGCTAAGACTATTAGCTAAAGTTTCTTGATGAGGACCCCATTGAAGATTATAATTAATATTGATCCCCAAAATGACTGTTATCAACAAATTTTAGTATGCAAAATAACATTAGACGGTAGAAAAAAAAAGTAAAATAACGGCCTGTAAGTGCACACTGCTGGGCAAAGGCCTCCTTCTCAAATAATAGTATCAGAGAGGGTTTAGTAGCAGGGAACGACCCGCCACGCTATTTCAGTGCAGGTTGGCGGTCTTCACATATCGTCGAATTTTTTTTATTATTTCTCAGACATTCCGTTTCAGGTAAATACAGCACTTAAAATGGTTATTAACAATTTTAGTGGTGCCGGCACCGGGGTTCGAACCCAAATTACTCACGTTCTTTGACCTTAAAGTGAGCGTCCTTACCACTAGGCTCTAATTATACAGTAATTGCTGTGTATTTAACAATAACAATTTCATAAATTAAGATATTTTTGCATAAAGGGCTAAGTTATTTCCATGAAACCAGTCTAAAATCTTACTCAGGGTATTATTTGAATATCAGTGAAGTATTGTCTGCGATCCAATATTTGTAAAATATCTGAGTCAAAAACAGCAGATCATCTATGTAAATATGAAACAAAAATGGGCCTACAATGAATCCCTGTGGCACCCCTATTGTCGTTGCAAAGCTTACAGAGGTAGAACTATATAGATCCTATTACTAAGACAAAAATACTCCAATAAATGGACAGCTTTCTTTCTTAAACCATAATCCTTTAATTTACTAAGCAAAGTTCTGTGATCTACTCAATCAAATGCTTTAGATAAGTCACAGAATCGTATTCTGAGTCTTCACAGTCACTATAAATGTGTTTAATTAAACTTATTTCTGCATCGATTACGGAGCGCCCTTTCGTAATACCAAACCTATTATTATGAAGCAACTTGTTAATAATAAAAATTATAAAATTTGTCTAAGAATTTACTTCTCAAAAATCATACTTAATACTGGTAACACAGATGCAGGTCTAAAATCACCCAGATATATTTTGAATCTCCAGATTTGTAAAGTGATAATACTTTACTATATTCCATAATATTTTTATCAACAACAACGTACGAATTAAACAATTGTGCTAGATGTGGTGACAAGATATAAATAACAGATATTTTTAATTTTACTGATATACCCATAGCTCCTCAGTATTCCTTATATTTAATGACTTGTCATTTTAAATGTTAGTGTGGCTTACAAAAAAAGTTTATGTACTCGTCCCTTAATTTAATGTTGTGGTACCGAAACCTCAATGGCAGGAGCCCTACTGTCCCTTAGACAGTTTACCGGACCCGACAATAAGACATAAGACAAGTAGTGTAAGAACCTATGTCTCACCTAAAATCTTTTTTACTTTAACAACATCATTGGAATGTCTCATTAAACACAGAAGAGTAGTTATTTTCATAATTTAATGCTGGAAGAGTGTCTTAAAGTATATTTTGCTTAGATTTTAGCACCATCTAGCGCGGGGAAAGAATTCTAAAACAACAAAACAAAAATGTAAAAGCGACTACAGAACATGAAGCAGTTTTATAACAATAGTAAACATTGAAACTAAATAAGATTGACAAGACTCAATACTCTATGAAAATAATCTTCTACACCGATCGTGTTGTTGTTATTGATTTTTTTCGCGCGTATACTATTAGTACCGTATTGTGGAATTTGTCCACTTTAGAAGCATTTAGCCCACGATAAAAATGAAGGTCTGCAGAGTGCGGTATCAATTTAAGAATCTCCCATCCTTTTCCCTTCAGTGGAAGTTGATGCAGGCGACTAGGGGATAAGACTGATAATCTCAAAGGCTACCGAACGATGGCAAGATAACCGTCTCGAAAAATACCAGACCGAAATTAAAGAAAGCGATGTGGGGCAGCAGCGTCTTCTTCGAACCTGGTACTGCGTTCTCTAAACCGCTTGCCGAGCGTGTCGATTGGGACAAATCCTTCTCATGGCAGTGGACTATTTACAGTCTGTCGCGGTAAGGTAAGATGCGATAAGTGAGCGCGTAATAATAATAATAATATAATAAAATGTTTATTTCAGACCGGAAGATCTATGTATATGTTAGTAACAATTTCTACTTATAACTATGTTACTATTGATAATTGCATATTATTTTCCTACGACTACCCTCCTCCAGTGGTCCTGGATGGGACAGTCGTATTTTACAGATATCGCCTTCAGGATGTCGTTGCTGCTGCTTCGCAAGCGCTGCAGCAGCGAGGCTGTTTTCTTGCGAATAATCGCCTGGAAAGTGTCCGTGCCTCAACAAACATACCTGAAGCGCTGCAGCGCCAGGGCAGCCGCAACAACATCCGAAAAGCATTGTTATACTGCATGCGCAGGGCATTGTAAGTTCGACGTATATTTATCCTCCACAGAGCGCAAGAGTAAAATGATTGACAGTATGCTTTAAAAAGCGTTATCTTGTCTGCATATGTGCATCTAGTGAACCTGCGAGCAAGCATATTGGCTCTTACCGCCAATGCCCTGCTCTCCTTTTCCATGTCCTCGTCATCCCGGAGGTTTCCCGTTACAATGTCAACCCGCTTAAGAGGCACCCCAACCAGGACCACTGGGGGCACATAGGATGGCTGGTATTTGCCTGCTTTGAATATAAGTAATTGACTTTTACTAGCATTATATTTTAGCCCATGTGCCTCGGCATATGTCTCACATAGTGACAATAACTGGTGGGACTCAGTAACAGCATCAGCATAACTTATATTATTAACACAAATATCGATATATATCATTGTATAACTTGTATGGAAATTACACTCTAATTGTAATGTTATGTTTTTTACAACTTAATATTATGTAAACTATAGCACCTTCACCGAACTCCAGATCTGTTGCATTCTCCTGCTCTCAGAGCTTTTCGCGACCGATTAGAGATGATCTTTGCGTTGGGAAACTCACATAAACACTCCAGCCTTTTGTAGATACTACCTAGCGTTTTAAGATGAACCATAAATTATAAAAGATAAATAGAAGCAAAGGGAGTACAAACATTTGTGGGAATTTCTGTACATATTCATCACTGATATAATCTTTAATTTTAATATTCTTCATATAAACAAATTTAACTCGAAATGAGACAAAAAAGATTTCGCAATCGGCAGGATTCGAACCTGCGCTCCCAGAGGGAATCTGATTTCTAGTCAAACGCCTTAACCGCTCGGCCACGACTGCTGTGAGTGATAAGGTGAAATGTAACACGTGATCTCGTGCAGTATATAATTGTTTTGCACGCCTGTCACGTACAGGTAGGTGTAGGCAGAGTTTATAGATTTCATTTTCATTGGATATGTTTTCAAACAACACCATAATAACATGCAACATTCACCCTCGAATAAACACACCAGCTATGGAATAGTTTTAAGTATTAAATTAATAGTTATAGTCTCATTTTTTATCTTTTTTTTTTTTTAGTATAAACAAAAAATATTTCTTCATAATCGTTTATATTTGTTGCAACTGTAAAAAAGTTTACCAAAGTCTTGATATCAGTACATTTATAATATGGTAGAATAACCTACCAACCTAAATAACGAACAAAGAAGGTAGGAATTTACAATCTTTTTTAAGAAAAAAACTAAAAAACGAGCTGCTGGGTCTAACTAGCCATCCAAGGCGTCAAAAACCACCCGAGCTCACTGAAGCCAATTCTCAAAGACATGTGATGCAGATGGAACAGCATCTGCTGGTATGCTCGTATTTGCAGTGAACTTGTTCTTTACATTAAACTCTTGTAGCATGCTGTCAGTTACTTATGAGACCATACCTTTTATTTAATTTAATATAAAAACCAAAAAGGAAGATACCCACGGTGTTCCTTTCACCTGTTTTATCCACGTCAGAGGAAATTTCGAAACGATGGTGGATTATAAAATAATGGAATAGAATTCAGAGAGCGTTGTAGCGTGAAAGACGATGTAGTGACATGAATTGAGAAAGGGATGCTGCGCTGGTTTAGAAATGTGGAGAGGATGAATGAAAGTAGATTGACGAAACAAATATATGAGGCGAGTGTAAATGGTAGAGTTGGGAGAGGAAGACCTAGGCGAACATTTCACGATCGAATCGGAGACGTTCTGGAAAGAGGCCAGGGCAAGAGTACTCTAAACCAACGTGCATGCATGCGAAGATTGATGAAAGTGGAAGAAGCTAAAGACGTATGTCAGTACCGTAGCAAGTGGAAGGAGATTGTCTCTGCCTACCCCGTTGGGAACAATGCGTGAATATATGTAATGTGAAGTAGAATAAAAATCGCTCTTTCACAAACTTAATTATCTTTCTTACGTCGATGAATCCAAGGCGAAGGAAATTATAGACATAAAGCAATCGAATCTCACCAAATTTTAGCATCTCTACCAGGACCATCGCCTGGCGCAGCTCCTCGTCGGAGCCGCTGTCCATGGGCTGGGTTCCGGCCGTCGCCGCCAGCGCCGCGGTGCACACCAGCGCGCGCCACCCACACTGACACATATCAAAGGCGACGCTACATTCGATTAATATAACACTTCAATACGCACTGCACGTGCTAAAACATTACCGTGCGTTAGCAATATTTTATTGCCAACCGCGTAACGAAATACTGTTTTATAGCAATTTCACAATCTCGCATTGTATTCGTCGCATTTTGAAGTTATTACTAGTTTCCGTTATAATAAATGTGTGGATTAGGTAGAGCCAAGCGGCGGCTTTTGCTGCTGCTCGAATTGGCCGGCACGATCGGAATGGTATCACGGCCTCGGATAATACCGGCGTGAAGTAGAGGTATTGCGAGTGCGTTGCCGGCCTTAAAGAGTATTTGGGAGAAGGGGGAGTACGAGGAAAGGGAGGAGGCCTCCGGTTACCTCACTCACCGGACGAACCGCGGTAGTAGAGCCAGCAGCAAAAGCCGCCGCTTGGCTCTACCACGTATAAAAAGGGTTCTTAGGTTTTTATTTGGAGACTATTGATTGGTACGTCGATGTATTTGGTTGTTTTCTAATGGAGATAATATGATACCAGTACGGATAAGAGGCGACTCAATAAGCATTAACTAAAAGTTACGAAATTGAAATCGGCTAACGGTTTCACAACTCTATGACTTCCTAATACCATTGGCGTGGAATTCTTGCTTATTTAACTTTCATTAGCTTGATATAATGTTTCGCGTAAATGTTAAAATTTATATTTCTAATGTATATTGTCCTACTAGAACCTTCCTGATGTAAGAACATTACATGAGGAAGGTTCATATGATTAACTTCCTTTTGTAGCAAGGGAAAGATGCTTTTGTTTTTCTTTTTATTTATAGAAGAAGGAGTGGTAAGTGATCACCGACACTCACGAAGATCAGCAACACCAGGAGAGCTGCTGATGATGTACCAGCATTTAAGGAAGGAATATGCTCTTTTCTTGTGAGTCCATATGTCGTAACTGTTCGGAGATACCGCTGGCGACAGCTAATTCCACAAAGTCGAAGTGCGTGGCAGAAAAATTCAAAAGAAACGCACTGTGGTGGAATGTCAACCATCTAGGTTGTATTGATGGAACTTGGAATTCTGTCGCGATGAACGATTGTGAACCTCTGCCCTCTGGGATCGTTCCGCACATTCAGCGTTGTTTGCTTTTCACCCACCCACGCCCGAAGGCAAGTGACCGGTTATGTCGGGATCAGCATCGGGAGACCAAAAAATCTCACGCCAAGTGATGCGATGTTGGACTGGCGACATTCGGCGAGCATCGGCGGAACAGAAGCCCCCCCTCCCAACTCCCAAGTGAAAAATATAAATCACTGAAAAATACACACACATACACGATATTTTATTTTATTTTTCGTTCAGTTTTTGTTAAAATATGTCTGTTTGTCGTAATAATGTTAATCTTAAGCATCGTTGACGAAGTGAGACGTAGAGTAAACATCAAATATAAAAGTGTTCTATAAATATATCGTTATTGTCGAGGCCTTTAAGCGATCTAAGGTCTTGAAAAGAATACTTCAATAAATAAAGTCAAAAATATGGTTAGGATTCTAGGCAGTGCAAGTTTTCATTAATAAAGCTCTTTTGAAAGCTTGTTCCATGTTTGAAGTTGACTTAACGCAAGATTTCGTTAACGTTCAGAATTGCGACTCAGCATCGTGGTCTGCGTTGCTCTGGGTGTACGCTTCGTCGAAGAGTTCGGCCTCCGTTGTGTGATTGTAGTTAACGTCGGATTGTACAGAGCACTCTGTAAGGTTCGGTCATCATCGTGCGTGCCGTTGCGCACTCGCTGATGTTTGTTAGCCCTCCGGCGTTGGTGTTCCTTGGCATGCTTTGGTTTAATCGTGGTGTTTATATTATTAGCGCGCGGTACAGAGGCACGGCGCTCTGTCAAGCGAAGTGCCGCCCCCGAAGCTGTGTCTAAAACAGCTGTAGGGGCAGGCGGGTTCCAGGAGATCTGCGGCAGCAGCGCCGGCGGTGGAGGCGGCAGAGGCCGCGGGGGGTGCACCTGATACAGACGTGGATTAGGCACCGATCGACGAGTGGGTTTATCGGTGCGCCGTTTAGTTTGTGCCCTTGAGTCGCCGTCGAGAGATTTCCTCTTAATCAGCGCCTGTGGTCCAGGATATCTGTAAGGATAAAATAATTTCGAGGAACTGAAACTCGCCGGTCTAATTCTATATAACGTGTTCCGTTTTGAATGCAGGATATTTAACCTTTGTTTGACTTTTAATTTATGCAGTTTATTGTAGTTTTCCTACATTTTTATGTACACCGGCGTTTTAATGTTTCATATTTAAGTTATCATCCTTCCAAAGGTTGGACGTACAAGGTTTCGTTTTTTTTTAGATGGTAAAGGGCGACTGGGGTATACTTGTAGCTCTGTACTATCTCCCCGTGTAGTGGCGCTTCGGTTCAGTGGGGAAGTGGCTGAAATTGCTGCAGTGGGAGGTAGCTTTTTTTAAAAAAAAAACACAGTAGTATAAAATATATGATGTGTACATCATGTGTCTATCAGATGGTCATAGATATCGTCCATTTCGCATCTATCTTCAGTAAAAACTTTCAGACAAAGCGCAGTACAGGCACATAAAAAAAACACCAAGATTTTTGGATATTAATAAAATACCGCCATGTGGTGGCGGCTATCTCATCCCCATTACGGCTAAGGGAATCTGGAAACTCTCATGACTACCAATAGATGGCGGTATAACCAATTAGAAAATAAATACCCTTTCAAAGTTTCCGTAAGCTTATCGTCGAATGACAAATTTATTTTTGGTATTTAGATGAAATATGTTCAACAAAAATGTATGAGCTTACAGCCTGGGACTGGGCGTGTAGGGTAGGCGGTGAGGACGCGGGCTCCGGGGTGCACCCAAGTCGATCACGTCCTGGGGCGAGTTCTGTTCACGAACGCTGTATAAAATAATAATTCGTTAACACGCCAAGTATCCGACTTCTTTTTGGGATACATTACAAAATTAAATTAAATGAAGTAACTAAAACAATAAAACTCATGCCTACAATCTCTCGAAGAGTGTTATTACCTTTATTTACCATCTGTCAAAGATATGCATAATTATAACGTGGTAGAGCCACGTGGCGGCTTTTGATGCTGCACGAATAGGCCGGCTCGACCGGTTGTTCCTCTGCGTTTCGTTCGGTGATTGTGCTAACCGGTAGTTCATCCCCTACCTCATCCCAACCTAAACAAATGCCGGCAACGCACCTGCATCTCCTCCGGCACTGTAGTTGTACGTAGGCACTGGTAATCACTTGCCATCGGGTGAATTGCTTTTTCGTTTATAGAAACAGATAGAGCATTTTCATCATCAAAAGATACCTCCGACTATCTCCTTGAAATAAAAGTCGATCTTCGCCTACTTTAAGAATTCGATGCTTTGATATATATTGAAGATTTGCCCATACTCAAGCCAAGTTGGTGAGTGCCGAGCCAAGCTGGTGGTCACTGGGGGGGTAATACTGACCCCGGGACAGTGCTATATCCAACCGAAACAGAGGCCTCGGTTGCGTTCAGAACGGATATTCCGTGACCCGTTGTCAGGGCTGATGACGACTAACGTGGGGCTTCAGTCGGTTGGTGACATAACCCAAGTCATGTCCAGGGGGCTGGGTTCTGGGTAAAATTCCGAGTGGTCAGAGCGTTCACTTTAACATGATAACAGCGCGATGGACACTTCCCGGCTCAAAACTCTCTCAAAATATTTGAGACAAGGCCTTTGACCTGCAGTGGGCATTTACGTCTGTAAAGCTTCTTGACTTTAGAAGGGTGAATGGGGAATTTGATTTGAGTTGTATGGCCCAGTGGAACCTTTACTGAATGAACCTTGTAGGAACGTCGGTGACGTCACGGACCTGACCCTCTTCCACCGCTACCGAGACACAAGAACTTGGTTATATTTAGTAGCATCATTTTGTAATAAAGACTTAGTAAATATATCCTATTCCCACCCAGTATTTTATTTTTATCTGGAAGACGGCAAACGAGCAAGCGGTTGGCATCTCCGGTGTTGCAGCTGCCAATTATATCACCTTCTAAGGTGACTCTCACCTTCAGACGGCACACCCTGCTATCTAACGAACTGAAGGCTCTGATGACAGATGTGCAGCAGCATCTTTAGTGAGAGGATGCCGACGCTATGCTCACCAATATGCCCACGCTTAGCGTGATGAGTAAACTCCTCCAAGCATAGCATACTAGATTTTGTTCGATGCTTTCATGGAGATGCTTATCTTCAGCGAGTTGTGGTATAGAATAGTAGAGTTCGGAGATGAAGCTGATTGATTCCCCCTCACACTGTATCTAGTTAGAGGACGTTGTTCTTATCTTGTTTGTTGGTGTTTTATCATGTTTTACCTCGATACTCACGGTTCAGTGTTATGCCTCGCATTGTAAGCCATATTTATTGGTATAACACTAAAGATTTAGATATTTTATCTTAGTTTTTTTTTTACTGAACTGTATAGATTTTTATCAAAGACTATGTAAGCACTGTGTAATTTTCTTAAAACATATGCATAGTATAAATATATTTGTGTAAGTACCTATTCTATGGTATAAATGTGATTAAACAGACAAAGATGATACAAAGTAAAGTTATGTAATAATATACTGTGTCAAAATAAATCTACGTTATTATCTTTAAGACATAACTTTATCTTTATCTGTGGCAACTATCTATTAACGGGAAAGGGGTGAAGGGGAAGGGGAAGAGGGCCTCCGGTTACCTCACTCACGGAAAGGAACGCAGAAGCACACACAGGTCTTGGCCTTTCCGTATGTAACTCGCAGATTTAAGCGTGGTAAGAGCCAAGCGGCGGCTTTTGCTGCTGCTCGAATGGGCCGGCTCGATAGGGTTGGTATCTCGTGGTTCTGCATTTCGTTCGGTGAGTGAGGTATACGGAAGCCCGCTTCTCGTCCTCCGTTCCATCTCCCAAATAAGGCAGTTAACGCATCTGCAGCTCCTCTGTGGTTGCAGATGTACGTGGGCGACGGTAATCACTTACCAGCGAGTGAACCGCTTGCAAGTTTGCCGCGTTTGTTGGGGAAAAAAGTTTCCACGTACGGGAAAACACGATGTAGGACGACCCTGCGATGTAACGCTTATGCGATTAGATCGCAGATGTCAGACGCAGTGTCAGTGAAACGGGACGCAGTACAACATAACAGTAACAACAAGAGGGACAGTTCGCTTAAGAAGACACATAGACAGAATTGTTACATTCAAATCACTGTTCGACGGAATATTACAATGACCTGCCATGGCATTGGTTACGAGACACGATCTTGCTTCAGGCTTATTAATAAGCGACCAGGCCACCCGATCGCGTTTGTGAGTCTATGGTCTATCTCTATCCCGAAGGCCGCAAGTCCTGGACTTGCATCATTTGACCCCGGTATTGAAAGATGTTAAAAATCTCTCTCATATCTCCAACTACACTGAAACTTTAGGAGCCATGGTAGCCTAGTGGTGCACATTTTATTTTCATAGAGCGCGAGTGACCTGGGTTCAATCCCCGGTGCCGGCACCACTAAAATTGTTAGTAGCAATTTTATCTGCTGTATTTCCACGTGCACGGCGGTGAAGAAAAAATTGAGATGAAACCTGCATGTCTGAGAAATAATAAAAATATTTTTTAGAAGATATGTGAAGCCCACCCGCACTGGAGCAGCGTGGCAGGCCCGTCCCAGCTCCTAAACCCTCTCTGATACTCCTATTTGAGAAGGAGGCCTTTGCCAAGCAGTGGGCATTTACAGGCTGCTACTTTACTTTTTACTTTTAGGAAACTTTTAATTGCTATCTCATCTTCTACTTCTTTCTTTATTATACGTCCTCTAGGAAGTTATGTCAGTCATGACAGTGACACTTATTGTCTGATTTTGACGAAGATTTTCACAGATAATTTACGTAGTGTGAACAGGGCACAGATTAATTATCATACTTTAGCTATTGTCATTGATATAGTAATTGAAATTTTTATATAAACTACAAATTTGTACCTAAATAACATAACAAATTTAATAATCTAGATGATTTTAAAATATTCCTTAAAAAATTAAAATATATAGTCTCCAAATAATTAAACCAAGATAATTTAGGAGACATTTAGTAAACCAACTTCATCCTGTTAATTTTAGATGTCAGGGTGCGCGCCCATCGTAAAAATCACTCTCATTTGTCCCAAACGCGCCAAAGGAAGTATAACTTTAATACCAAAAGTTTTCACTTACACAAAACAGGAAAAATATTAGGTAATAATTAACTGTATGCATAACTGAAAATTAGAAAGAGAATTGAAAATTTTGTCAAAACTAGCCAAGTGTCACAGATAAAACGAGAGGAAAGACAATAATAACGTGCGCTTAATAATGTTCATCACATTGTAATAGAAAAAGCTAACAGCGGGTATATCGCCATCTATCAATATGTAACTGTAAATTATTCTAAACTGAATTCTATAACAGCCACCGAGGCACAAAGTAACCTAGTTGTTATCGTGAAAGAAAATAGTTTGTACAGATGGCGCTACTGTCTCTGTAGAATACATTGCATGAGTATATCCACGGTGGTTTTTAGTATTACACCTTTACGTGTCATAAGTCGTGGAACTTTATGTGCTATACCATAAAAAGTTTCACAAAAATTCCGTACTCCCTCTGATATTTGTATCTGGATCAAGTCATGGAGTTATTTTTCCCATACACGATATGGTTTCGTTTATTTGTAACCATGTCATCACTAGCGGAACGTACGTGTAAAAGTTCCGTCTTAAGATACAGTTATAAACTTGCCGTGAAGCTGTCACCCGGGTCTCTAGAATGGTTTCCGGTTTAGTATCAAAATCGTAGACAAAGTATCGTAAAAGGCAACTAAGAAAAACTTGCAACTGGCATACCTGTTGACAATTCATGTCACCCGTGACATTCTATCTCCCAGGCAGCCGAGAATTGGGGAGTCGCAGGAGTTTGCAGCTCGAACAGAGTAGACGTGCATCAGACCTGGCTGTATGGACTAAAGTCCTTTGCCTTTCCCATTAGGGATAAATTAATATCATCATCATCGCGAATTGGGTTACGTAAGCGTTTAGGGTCCGTCGAGTGATAGGTTTATTCTCTAAATGCCAAGCACACTTCTACACGCCTGGTACAAAAAACAATTTTGGTCTCAACTATTCGATCATTAGAATTTCTAACCTTACTTACAAGGAGAACATATTTAACGATTCCCTTACGCTTCACAAGAACTGATTTCGAATTTTTTCCTCTTTATAACGTTTAATATATTAATATAGCATATAGGTTAACTTCTTGATGCTATGTGATACTGTATCAAATATTTTTTTAATAATTGTCACAAACTGGCGAAGGCTGTAGTATCATTTTAGTTTATATTGTTATATTTTTTGTAAATATATTGTTATAAACAACAGTGAACACTGTTGGTCTGTCTAAATAAAATGAAAACAAAAAAAAACACACTTGTACGTGATGTAACTTGCTGGCTAACAGACGAGGCTCTGGAAAGAAATTAATTGGAATTGATGGATCCCAAATCTTATAGAACGGTGATGGGGAGGGAGCTGATGTGTCATTAGCGTAAGGAATGGACAAACCTTTCAAGGAATACATGCTAGTTAATTGGTTTATTAGTAGTTATTTGGAGATGGTTGATGTTATTTTTTTCGGCTCACCTCATGGTAAGCGATACACGTCGACCACATACATCTGCAACAGCAGAGGACCTGCAGTTGCGTTGCCGGCCTGCAAGGATATTTAGGGGATGAGAGGGATGATGTGGAGAGAAAGAGTGGACCTCCGTTTACCTCAGTATTCTGCATGGCCGTGGTCACTACCCTGGTCGAGCCGGCCCATTCGAGCAGCAGCTTGGACCTACTATGTACAACAGTAACGTTTGGATTATTTGAGAGAAAAATAAATAACTTGTTCACTTGATAACAGTCATGATAAATCCGTTTTTTATCACTTATAAAACTAAAAGAAACTTAGTTATATAACTAAATTATAAAGTGACAACCCTGCAACAGTATGCATTTTAGTGACGCACGGGGCAGGGGTTAACATTCTCTTCTTTTAATACTACTTTTATACTAACATACGGTGTGTTTAAAATAAGCTAATGAAAAATGTATATTCTTTTTATAGTATAAAATGCCGAAGCATTTGTATGGCGCTGCAGCAACAAAATTTCTGCAATCTTATGCTACTAATTAAGGATTACTGCTATTTTCTCTTTGCGTACAGGCTGTAGGTATTATTACATAATTATATTATATTAATAATACATAAAATAATATTTACATGAATTATGTGTATGAGAGTATGTATGTTTAGATGTTTTACTCGGCCACCTTTACGTACTATCTCTCGGTGAGGTGGAAAAGCTTACGGAAGGCTGAAGCCCGTTCGGTTAATGTATGTAAGTATATTTACAACTTACTTTCAGCGTATCCTAAAATGTAGTACAATGATAACACCTAATTAGCTAGTACGTTTTTTATAGTTTCTTTACAGAAAAGACTTACAATTTTCAGGATGTAAATCAGTCGAGTAATTTCCTTTATTATATATATATATATATAGAGATAGCCGTGGTATATATATATATATATAGAGATAGCCGTGGTAGCCTAGTGGTCAGGGCGCTCACTTTAGTGTCATAGAGCGCGAGTGACCTGGGTTCGATCCCCGGTACCGGCACCACTAAAACAATTTTAAGTGCTGTATTTTCCACGGGCTCAACGGTGAAGGAAAACATCGTGAGGAAACCTGCATGTCTGAGAAATAATAAAAATATTATTTCGAGGATATGTGAAGCTCGCCAACCCGCACTGGAGCAGCGTGGCGGGCACTTCCCGGCTCCTAAACCCTCTCTGATACTAGTATTTGAGTAGGAGGCCTTTGCCCAGCAGTGGGCACTTACAGGCTGTTACTTTACTTTACTTTTTTTATATATAGAGATCCATCAGATGGACTGTTAGTATGTTTGTCAGCTCTTACCCATAAAAAAATATATGTTCTGAGTTTTGAATTACTATGTTGTTTGAAGGAGTCCATTAGCTTATCGACTTTACCCACTGAGACAGGTCGACGTTATTATTATATTACGTTACTATTATAAAATAATAAATGAACTAAGTCTTCATAAAAAAAATCTCTGAGCTATTCATTGATTATTATAAACAACAATTGTTTGTATGCTAGGCCGTTATATTCAATCACATCTGTCACGTGCTGCCGTTTTTTGGTAATTTTTTTTTTAAAAAAGCTATGTAAAAAAATAACAAAGACACACATTGAATGACAATAAGTCATGATAATTAGCGTGGTAGACCAACATATAAAATATGTAGATATTTTATGGCGTGAATTCGATATTGAAGTAAATAAATTGCCGAGATGAAAACTTAATAGTAACTCGGTTTAATGTAAGCTGGTTGAACGCAACAAATAACTTTTATAAATTCTTTTTTGTTTGCCGTGTGCCGCGGGCAAACAGACACCGTGCGGTGGCTTACGGCCGTTTCGCCGCTAGCTATGTTCGTTTTTTTTTAAAAAAAAACACTCACGACTGTCTACCAAATAAAAAGGGTGGTCATTTATTGCTGGGCATTTATTTCAGTCGTTTCAACTTCTTGGTATGGTTTTACCTAACAACTGTTCGACTGCGAAGGCGGTGAATGAATTTCATCTCAGCCCTCAGGGGTGTGACAACGTATATGTGACCTCCTTCGATGGAACTTGTTTCCAGGTCCCTATTGGCTGCAGTTGACACTTACCATTAGATGGTTCGTTTGCTCGTTCGTCACCGCAATCCAATAGAACAATATTACATAGCATAATTATGGTGGCAGCATAATAGAATCTTCCGCTCTGTCTTGTCACGTGGTCATGGTGAAAGTCGACTAAACGAGTTGTTAGCAAAATCTAGTGGCTTCAGGCAGATGGCGGAATAATCGTCTCAAATATGATGAATGTCTGAGTGTCTGAACGGCTGCATTTCTTCAACGAGCTGTTAATGGTGAAGACCGGTATTACAGTTTGTGTACTGCGCTGACGAAGAAGTCGATTCACTATCAGTGACACGAGGTCATGGTTGCCATCTGTTTCGGATGAAGATGCAGGCGCGGTTGACCGTGTCGCGGGTTCGAAACTCCATAAAAAGCTAAAGCAAGGTCATAAGTTAATTTGCAATCTTCAAAATGGAAATAAAATCAAAAGATGGCGCTGTCTACTCACAAATCTATCATCGTAATATAAAACTTTCTATGGATCATTGATATATATATACAAGAGTATATAATATATCACTCTACTTAACTCGCGGACCTCCTGCTCGCGAGACTCTGCCGCTGAAGCTGTAAAGACCACCGGGCCAACAGCACATCTACCGCGTGGGGCTTTTGGTCGGTCTTCTTCCGATCTTCAATCCCGATCCCGACATAACCGGAGAAGGTGACGGGTAGGTACGTGCACCTTTCCCCAACGTAAAACTACAAAAATATCTGTTTATTTATTTAAACTCTATTGCATTCCTTTATATAGAAGGATACAAAAGGCGTACCTAATGCCTATAGGCATTCTCTACCAGTTAACCTATGGTGTGCTGAGATTTTATGTTAGCCGCAAAATGAAGTTAGAGAACCAATTACTAAACTACTAACTATATTACTAATAAATATTTGTACATATAATATAAAAATGAAATCTAATGAAAAACTTAAAATCATATACATACCTACATAGATATATATACTTTAGCCAGTAGCAGTCATAAAACAAACAGCATCATGTCGCATTAGAGGTGTTCAATAAATGCCCACGAACCAGTCTTTTGTATATCACTCTGGCAAGAGGAGACGTTCTGCCCAGGGCACGAATACTCGACTTAGTCTATGGCATTGCGCATCCTAATCTGTCCAAAGGTGTTTGCAAAGCGTAACCACGACAGATCCCCCAGTGGAGGTGTAACGTTCATTGTTTCTGCTCGAATGGGCCGGCTCGACCGGGTTGGTACCACGGCCTCGCGTAATACCGATGATCCCCATCCCCCTCCTCGTACTTCCACCCTTCTCCCAAATATCCTTTAAGGCCAGCAACGCACCTGCAGCATCTCTGGTGTTGCGAGTGTACGCGGGCGACGGTAATCACTTACCGTGAGGTGAAACGCTAGATCGTTTGCCGCCTTTGATCGTTGCTAGCCATAGTTTATAATAATTTGTTAGAATTGGTGTTTATTTTGTAGGTTAAGTTTGTAACTTTATTGTATGGAGTAAACAATAAATAAATAATGAATGGTTGTTAAGATAAGCGATAAGACAGCCAGCGCCGGTTGGATACCGGGGCTACCTTTAACTGAATTTTATGAATGCACCTTACCTGTTTTTACCGCTACACATACCTTCCTTCATAACCTCGTGCGTAGGAATGACTAAGACGGATTTAGGGTTGTGCTAAACGAGCAACACCTTCCAGCAGTAAGCTGCTGCTGCTGCATAAACAACTCTTATCGTTCCGGAATGATACTTGATGCAGGGAACTGAACTTGGAAGAGTGAATTGGTTCTTACTTAACTAGTTTGCCACAATCTAATGCTTCATCTGGGCCGTTTGTACTCATGCACTATTTTCAGTTTATGACCTAGACAGGACCTGAAAACTGACATCGAAAAATTCAGGATCCTCGGAATAATATTCCCCAATCTTTACACGATCTTTTTTTTTAATTTCAGACAGGAAGTCTTATTAAAAGTCAAATAAACTTTGTTACTAAAGATAGATATTAGAAAAGATCAATATATTAAAGACTTCTTAGTCTGCACTTGCGACTTGCAAGTGGTTTTAGTGTATCATAAATATTTACATAAAAAAAAAAACATAAAAGTCCATCGACGTTGTATTGTTTTTATAAAAAAGAGCCCAGAGTTTTTAGCCAACTCTTCTCTGATGTGATGTCTTGCGTACCGGTGTTCTGCGCTCTCCACCACCAGCTCTGCTCATAGGCTGTCTTAAATTCTATCATCGTTTCGTGATGTATTTATAGGTCTCTATATTCTTCAAAACACAACTGTATTTGCACAGCTGAGTAGCTACAGAACTTCTAGATTGAAAAGTCCGACCAAGTAGCTGTAAACACTAACTAGATTCAATTGAAAGCTTTTCTTTCCAACGATGAACGTTCACTTAGTTGTAAACTTAACATCGGAGATCCATTCGAACTTTCATCCCAATAACAAAAAGCCGTGACCTAATAAACGACTTCGTGCTCAAGGATCCTATGAGGTCGCTGTAGCAATGAAACTTACCAAGAGCACAATCGATCTCTACTCCAGTGTTCAACATTTATAAATTTTTTTTTTCGTTCAACGTGGGGGAAAAGTGCTTGTACCTACCCGGTCATGTCGGTTATGTCGGGATCAGCATTGAGGATCCCGGACCGACTAAGACCCCCACGGTAGATATGCTGTTGGCCTAGTGGTCTTTACAGCTTCAGCGGTAAAGACTCGCGAGACGAAGGCCCGCAAGTTAAATGTAACACTTATTCATAATAATCTTAGTTGAACTCATGAATTATAAACCAGTGAAACCATATAACGATATAAATACGTACAGCGACATCAGTGATTACAATATAAATCAATGACATACTAATCTACGTTTCAACGTTATACACTGACAAGTTAATCTTCTTTAAGAAATCTCCCAGGCCAGTTCCCCAGGATATGGGATGCCGGTAGTTCGTGAAGACATTTTTAATTTAGATATTTTTTAACATTTTATATTTCTTTTTTGTACCATTGCAAATCTATGACAGGGTTTATATTAGCGTTCTTTTATAATATTAAGAATGTTCCACGGTACTTATAAAATGTACCTCGGTACGAGATATGGATATCTATTTATATTATCAGAGCAATACGAGTGTGCTTATATGTGGGATCTGGGAGGCGGGATGGGACAAAGAGTTCATAATTTCCCACCACTACAATGGTGCTCCAATTTTCATTGGACTCAATTCTCGTTCACACAATATGTTTTATACATTCTTTTAATACAACATGTATTACCAAAAGTAAAAATGCAATATAACGTAATTTATTTCTAGAATACTAAGATTTGGAGAGACAAATCCTACAAAGTTTTTTACGTTTGAATATGTTATTCTTCAAAAGAAATCAAACCATTTATTTCGACCTTCTTTTCTAAAATCTACCACTATTTTCTACCATCTACTACACTTTTCTACAATCTACCACTATTTTCTACAATCTACCACCGTTTAGTTATAATGTTATTCTAACCGAGAAGAAATAGGGGATAACCTCAGCAGGTCTTCTTGTAATTATTTTCCAAAAATTTTTTTTTTTACAGACCAGCTTAAGTATTTCAAAATTGGATTGACAGAATGAAAATGAAATTTTTAGAAAAAGTTTGATAATCATCAACTCATTCCAAGTGGTTTACAATTATAATAAACCTTTTTTTTAACAATCCTTTAGTTGATCACTCCCTGCTGGGATTTTATTGCAAAAACTGCCCTGTAAATTGCCCCAGGAATCTTTTATTTAGTAAGAATCATTATTAGTAACTTAGTTTTTATGTCAAACAGTGGGGAAGTAAAGCCTTGTAGTATAGGCAACCGACACATACCAAGATAATCTTCTCGAAAATTACAAGATCAAAATTACGCGATCTCCAACTCGCTTGGCAAGCGTGGCGATTGTGACGAGGAGGATTCCTTATGGGAGAGGCTGCCTGTGCCATGCAGTGGACTATTTACGGACCGGTAAGGTGTTGCCATGTCTTGTTCCATCCATATCTCATCATACATTTCTCTATCAAATTTCATTTACTTCCATGCAGTCTCAAACACATCAGTACAAATATTCTCACGTGGGATTTAAGGACAAACATACAAACTTACACAATATTAGCAATAACAATATTAGAAGATTAGAAGAGATAAGAAAAGGTAGGCCAGAGCTGTAATACAATTCAGCTCGATGTTTAATTACACATTGCGCTGAAAATACATTGTACAACACAGATAAATTAAATGACAGCACAAAGAAATTGGGTATGCAAAAGGACATCAACGACCCTCAGACGGACGCTGAATGCTGAACGTCGAATATCTATTGATTAAATCTAGAGGGAGATGAGATTTATTATTACCGTACGAATCTGTTTACTCGAACTTCCTACATCTTGGCGATGACGGCGACAGGCTCGCCACCTGTCTCGTTGTCCCAAAATAAGCTCTGATAAACAGGCAACTTCATACATGTACAGTTTTTTTTTAATGAAAAAATAGGCCTGCGTTTGACCTCAATCTTCCCCGATGGAAAGCGAAGATGAGGCCTAGGATGGTACACGCTTGCCTAGATGTCTGTTCACTCTGGCCTTGAACAGTTGAACTAATGAAAATGAGACTTGGTACGTGGTAGGAGAGCCAACCAGTGGCTTTTGACGCTGCTCGAATGGGCCGGCTCCACCGGGGTAGGACCACGACCTCGCAGAATACCAGCTTGAAGTGGAGGCATGTTGTGTTTCTACGATTCGGTCCGTGAGTGAGGTTACTCTCACTCCCCCCCCCACCTCATCATCCTCCCTCCTTTCTCCAAATCATCCTTAAAGACCGATAAAACACCTAAAGGAAAAAAAACAGTGATACATTAAACTAAACCAAATTGTACACATAGCAATCATCATCATCATCATCATCATTTCAGCCTATCAGAAGTCCACTGCTGAACATAGGCCTCGCCCATAGCAAACGAGAGATAAAACTGAAAAGTCCTGCAGTAAAGTTAAATCGCACAGTTTTAACTGAAAGTGTTAGTAAGAGGGAATTCACTAACATTTTCTCTTCGAGCCAATGTAGACAGTCGAAGCAGACTATCCACTGCTCAAATATACCAATAACGAAAGGAAATCTTTGTCAGATAAAAAGTAAAGAAGCAGCCTGTAAGTGCCCACTGCTGGCCAAAGGCCTCCTTCTCAAATACGAGTATCAGTGAGGGTTTAGGAGCCGGGAAGGGCCCGCCACGCTTCTCCAGTGCGGGTTGGCGGGCTAATAATAATATTTTTATTATTTTTCAGACATGCAGGTTTCCTCACGATGTTTTCCTTCACCGCTGAGCATGTGGTAAATACAGCATTTAAAATTGTTATTAACAATTTTAGCGGTGCCGGCACCGTGGATGGAACCCAGGTCACTCGCGCTCTATGAAACTAAATTGAGCGCCCTGACCTCTAGGCTACCACGTCCGATAACCTTTCTAATACCTTTATAATCTGTAGAATACATACTTTCTGAAGTAGGCCTGCAAAATACCACTCAATCTTATAAAAGCCATCATCGCGACTCACGTAGCCCCTTTTTGGGAGGAACCTTTTAAACAAACAACCAACACCAAAACAAAATCAAACCCACCTAGGCCTCGGATCCTTCGACTACGCCACCCATGAGGGAGAGCCATCAGGAACGCATGCACTTGTTATCACCAGCAATCCGGGTTCCCTGCGGTGGACCCGGTCCTTGACTTTATGGCCAACCCCAACGAGGCCGCGCAAGACAGGGAGAGCAGCGCATCGTATTATAAGCAATCCTCTCCACCCACGGCCCCTGCTCAGCTGAATCAGCGGTGCAGCCCCCACTAATCGCTCTACCAGAACACCTCTTCTCCACCTTCACCTCCGTTGGCCTGGAGAGCAGTGCAAAGCAAAGACGCCAACACTCCTAACCTACTATAGATGCCCCATCGTCCGTTGGGTTAGTGGTTGGTGGCGTGTGGCATCTGAAGTAGGCACGGAGTGGCCACCTCGGGACAGCCATCCCGCTAACTAAGGCTGGTCATGTAGGTTCTTCTTGTTTCACCGTGGGATACCAAGCCACGGATACTAAGCCACCCCCGCCAGGTTCAGCCAGGGGCAGGTGGAACCTCCTTACACAGCGTTTGGTTGAACGAGGTTGTTACTGGAGAACCTTTCTTCAACCAACGGTTATCAGTTCCACTTCATCATCATCATTTCAGCCTTTCACAAGTCGCCTGCTGAACATAGGCCTCCTCCAAAGATTGCCACAAAACTCGGTCCTCAGCCTCCTGCATCCATCGACTTCCCGCAACACTGCGCAGGTCGTTACTCCATCTTGTGGGGGGTCGTCCCACAGTGCCTGTTCGTGGCTGCCACTCTAGAACCTGTTTTCCTGTTCCGCTTGCTGATCATTAAGACAACGTCGGTTACCCTAGTTGCGCTCTCGTCTTCTCATACCCCATCTGGGTACCGTAACTCATCATAGTGATTTTACAACGATATTAAAAAAAAATAAAAGACAGAAAAGCCACGTTTCAAATATGGCCTAATAGAAAAAATAATTTGTATATAATTTTGAATTATTTATACATAAATATTCTATGTAAAAACATTGAATCTAATGTAATGGAATATAAAATATACACCATTATATAGACTATGTACAAATCCACTATATATATTATAATATTTCCAATATACTGGTTATAGGAAGGTATGTTAAATGCAAAACAAGAAATTTTCCTGTTCACGTGTAAGTAATTCTGTATAGTCTGTCGAAATTAAAGTGGCTTCCACGGAAAACTTGATCGATACCAATATTCGTGGTTCACTCTCCAATGGGATTAATGCTCGGCTTACGTTAGCAAAAAAATGTTTATGCCTTATCGAATGTTCGGATTCCTATATTAACTGTATCATTATTTTATCAGTTTTTAATTTACTGATTCCTATTTCTGGTTTGCAAATTCGTAACGAGACCTTAAGTAATGAATCTATCGGAAAAAATGTCAAGTTGGAATAAAAAAAAAATATTTCGAGGATATATTACGTATTGCTGAACCATCCAACTGGAGCAGTGTCATCACACTTCCTGTCTGAACCCATTGAAACGCGACGATTTGCCGCTCGAATGGGCCGGCTCGACCCGGGGTAGCAGCACAACCTCGGGGAATAACGGCGTGAAGTAGATACATCTCGTGCTTCTGCGTTGCATTCGGCGAGTGAGATAACTCCCAATACCCCCCCCCCCCTTCACATCTTTCCTCAAATATCGTTAAAGGCCGGATCGGTACCACGACCTCGCAGAATACCGGCGTGAAGTAGAGGCATGTTGTGCTTTTGCATTTCGTTCGGTGAGTGAGGTAACCGGAGGCCCACCCCCTCCCTATTCCCCTCCTCTTACCTCCCATCTCCCAAATATCCTTAAAGACCGGCAACGCACCTGCAGCATCTATGGTGTTGCAGATGTATGTGGGCGACGGTAAGCACTTACCATCAGGTGAACCGCTTGCTCGTATGCCATCTTTTCTATAAAAAAAAAACTCACCGAACGAAACGCACAACATGCATCTACTTCACGCCGGTATTCTGCAAGGCCGTGGTACCAACCCGGTCGAGCCGGCCCATTCGAGCAGCGGCAAAAGCCGCCGCTTGGCTCTAACATGGTTAAGAAGTTATAGAGGTAGGTAGAGTAGGAAGGTACTGGAGTAAGAACCTACCAGACCCTCTCTTCCCGCGCGTTAGGTGAGAGGTGTCTAAGGGAAAAGCCTCGAAAATAGCAATAGCTACCGATAGATGGCGGGAAAATCGTCTCGAAAATTAGCCGATTAAATTGAAGCAGACCTATGTTATGACGGGCAGGATATAAGGTGCGCGTTGTATGTTACAGCTTTCACCAATCTTCCTTTTCTTTCTTTCTAATTATATAATCGTATACGTAATATGTATGTATGTACGAACTATATTCGCCATTTCAATAAAATTCCCTGCATGAGCTCCTGCTGGAAGAAATTCAGTGTATCTAATAAGTAGTAACTTTGTAAAAATAAATAATAAGATTTTTGTGTGAGCAAGGAGTGAGTGAGAAAGGACATAACGATTTCTTGTATTTCCGCGAACACTACACATTTTAAGGAATATAAGAACAAAATTAAACGCGATAAAATCCATAAATAATAGTTTAATTTGAAATAAAGAGGACCGAACTTAATTTTTATATTCCCTGCCTACTAGTATTATTCTTAGCTCTTGTGAGCGAAGGGTATAATTTACATTCATACAATTAAATATATAAAAAACAAAGTAGAGCTTCAGTTTATTTTTCTCAGAGATAGTTTATATTTATATAAGCAACAGCGAAAGTAACGCTGAGCAAATAAGCAATTAAAAGGACAATCATAGCCGCTCGGTTGGCGAAGTTGTTATGTTATTTCTCTTGTTACCTCTTACTCTCTCACTCTCTGTCGATCTCTTTATATTGTCTATCGTTCTTTTCGTCATTTATATGTTATTATTGAAATCTGTCTATCTTTTTTAAATCACCTTCGCTACATATATAATGTTGTGTTCTTTTGAATGGTTATTCGTTAATTTCTTTGGCGTTGTATATTTATTGCATTTTATTTGTTTTTTTTATTTTATGGGCACGGCTAACGATTATTCGGTTCACCGGTAGGTAAGTTATTACCGTCGCCGGCCTTCAAGGATATTTGGGAGATAGGTGGGAGGATGAGGAGGGGGATAGGGAGGGGCAGTTGGCCTCCGGATACCACAATTCACCAATCGTAAGACAGGAGCACAAACGGCCCATCCGAGCAGCAGCAAAAGCCACCCCTTGTCTCTATTACGTTAATAAACGTTATTACAATATTATTCTTTGTTAAAATATTTACGTATGTACGTGATGGAGCGAAAGAAGTATGTCAGGACCGTAGCAAGTGGATGAAGATTGTCTCTGCCTATGCCGTTGGAAACGGGGCGCGAATATGTGCATACATATACATTATCTTTTTACTGAAATAATTGATCCGGGTCCGTAAGTTATTGTGCTGTACCTCTGCCTCGCAGAATACCATCGTTACGTGGAACGCACCGTCATCTCCTCTAGTGTTGCAGATTTAGGTGGAACAATAATCACTTACCACCAGGTGAGCCGCAAGCTCGTTTGCCCTTTTAACATAATTTTTTTTTTATAACAGCTGTTATATTGACATTATACTTCTAATCATCGATGTCCAATGTTAGTCATATATTAAATTCACATGTATAATATACAACGTAATTAAGTAAATGTTTAAAATATTCCGTTTGGTATTATAGAAGATATGGCATGACTTCATATAGGAAAAAGGAACAACAGAGGGATTGTAAACGGAAGTTGCGCTTGTGGAGAGACACGCGAAGTGTGACCGACATTAAATACAGCCTTTGCTGCCGATACAACGACACAAAGGGAACGGAGGTGGCCGGAGTGCCGTAAGCTCCTACAATCTCGAAGGCCGCTTAAAAGTTCTTACCCTTTGTTGCCCGCGGGCCTCTGTCTGCTCTGGTGTAACCCGATGTGCTCTTCCCTGTCTGCTGTCGATTCTTTTATTATCCTCCGCCTCGGCCGAAAGTCACCCTCTGTGTCTGATATTTTGCTGTATGTAAATGACTACGTAACTTTTACACTGTGAGAAATAATTTATAACGTAATATAATGATATAATATATCGCACGGTCACACACACGTCGTCCAGTAACAAACAAGGAAGGTCTTCGTAACTGGTTGGTGATGAAGTGTATAAAGTAAAAGTAAAGTTGCAGCCTGTAAGCGGCCACCGCTGGGCAAAGGCCTCCTTCTCAAATATCTGAGAGGGTTAAGGAGCCGGGGATGGCCCGCCACGCTGCATCCATTGCGGGTTGGCGATTTTTTTTATTATTACTTCTCAGATATGTAGATTTGCTTACAGTGTTTTCCTTCACCGCCGAGCATGTGGTAAATGCAGCACTTAAAATTGCTATTAACAATTTTAGTGGTGCCGGTACCGGGTGATCGAACCCAGGTCACTTGCGCTCTATGATACTAAAGGGAGCGCCCCGACTACTAGGCTACCATGGCTCGATGAAGTGTATATACATATATTATAGATAAATAATCATACAAACATATATAACTAAGAGGGTATAAAGATATTCATCTAAAAATATGTACAGTTGAAGAGTTTTGATCAAAAACATTAACAGTTTGTTTATCTTTTTAACTGGTAGAGTCGGGTTAGGAAGACCTAGGCGATAGACGATCAAATCGGAGACGTTGTGAATAAAGGCCAGGTCAAGAGTACTCTGAACCAACGAGCATGCATGCGAAGATTGATGAAAGTGGGAGAAGCGAAAGACGTATATCAGGACCGTAGCAAGTGGATGAAAATTGTCTCTGCCTACGCCGTTGGAAACGAGACGTGAATATGTACATACATATACATTATCTTTTTACTGAAATAATTGTTCCGGGTCCATAAGTTTTTTTTTTTTTAGATAATTGACTCGCTACTCGAGAGATAGTCTACTATCAGACTAAGCCATAATGTCGCAGATATATACATAATACGTAGGTGTTTTTTATAAGAAGGATTGTCACATCGGATATAAGAGCGTGAAGTCCTATGAACGCCTCTGTATTCTGTGGTCACACTTGCGGTAATTTGACCCTGCGCGTTCATTTCAAGAGCAGCTTGTACTCTTTCCAATAAAAAATTGAGGAAACTCATTTATTTGCAGTAAGAAACATTAAATTCGTTTTTTATTTACAATATATCATCGTTTCGTAATGAGATTCCTCTAATGTGGAAGATATAGATTAAAGAGACTGTCTTTTATTATATTTTTAACAGATTTTATACATACCGAATAATACAAAATAAAAATAATAGAATAAATTCACTTTTGCTGCTCCTCGAATGGACCGGTTCGTCTGGGGTAGTCCACGACCACGCAGAACACCGGTATGAAGTACAGGAATCTTGCGCTCCTGTCCTCCCTTCCATCTACCAAACATCCTTAAAGGCCGGCACCTGCAGCGCATCAGACGAACAGCTTGCACGTTTGCCCCTGATCCCATGAAAAAAGTAATTAAATTTAAAACGCATGAAGTGTAAATTCCTTTGAGGTCCTTTGCCCAGTGGACGTTCCAACGCTGCCATCCATATTTTTCTTTCACATTTGCCCTACTCCATCCAGTTTCATAATTCTTGCTTAACTTCCAAGTCGTAATCCCCGAGCGTTCCATTTCTAAGTCAAGGGTAATGTCAAGTGCCCTTACTTACTAACGCGGAACGCAAATAAGACGTTAGAATTATAGATAACTGGATGAGTTGTAATGGATCAATGTAGTCTGTTAACTGTGGTCATTGGTTCTGTGGATCATTTAGTTGACGGCTCAGGTGGTTAAGCTCGGCATTGCGTTTAGCTTCCGGCGCTGTGGGCCGCGGGGTTCGATTCCCGCAGCGATCAAAGTATGTAAGCTGCCTTCGTGATACCGTAGAAATTCCTACAGTGAAATCAGCGCACGTACAAGCTTATATATATGAGACTTAAGCCAAGTTTTAACATGACCGTTTTTTTTGCGTGGCGAAGACGGTAAATGAGCAAGCGGCTCACTTGATGGTAGGTGATTACCGTCGGCACGTGCACCTGTAACACCAGAGCGCTGACGGCCCTTGAGGGCGTTTGGCCAATGGAGGGAGAGTTGGCATCCGGTTACATCACTCGCCGAACGAAACGCAGGAGTGAAAGATGCCCGCAAAAGCGCCCGCTTGGCTCTACCATGTTTAAAAAAAAATATTCTTATTGCAGCTTCTAAACAGTCCCCAGAGGAATTTGTTTTTATTGGATTGAGGTGAATAACTATTAAGTGACTATTGCAGTCCATGCGTACCTGCAAACAACCTCAATCGAAGAAGGTCACGAATGCGTTGTCACTCTTGTGGACTATGGCATTCCGTCTTCTCTCTGGTCATTCCCACGTGCCCTAATCATACTGGATCTCTGTAACTTTCATGCCGTCTGATAGCCGGTTAACGCACCGCTGTTTGATGGTAGAAGTTTTACGGTAGAGGAAAACTCCTCCTCCATCCGCACTTAAGCCTCTCCTGTGGCGGAACAGCCACGACCGGCTGGAGGGTTAGCGATCGCTGATCCTAGCACCACGCACCCAACCCCTTTGCTGTCTAGTCTCAGTCTGAATTTTTTTTTTTTTATGGGGAAGAGTCGCCCACATACATCTGCAACACCATAGATGCTGCAGGTGCATTGCCGGTCGTTAAGGATATTTCGGAGATGGGAGGGAAGAGGAGAGGAATAGGGTGGGGTGTGGGCCTCCGGTTACCTCACTCACCGAACGAAACGCTGAAGCACAAGATGCCTTTACTTCACGCCGGTATTCTGCGAGGCCGTGGTACCAATCCGGTCGAGCAGGCCCATTCGAGCAGCAGCTAAAGCCGCCGCTTGGCTCTACCACGCTTATTCTGCGAGGCCGTGATACCAATAAAAATATTTCATTCCCATATTAATTTAGGCGATACCACCAAAATTGTAAAACCTACAAAGCTGTTCCGGGGGTTCTTTGTTTGTGTTGAAATTCATACAGTTGGTGTAACGTTTTTTTTCGGTTTTAAAGAAATAAAATATTGAGAATTTAGATATCTAACGTTCATTTTAATTCCGTCGTGCACAGCTCTCAAAAACAATGATGAGAATAATACATTATCGCATTTTGGCGGTATTTCTCGCTTTGTTTTTTGCCATTATTGCAAAGCACTAAGGAACTATACTTTCATTTAAGAAACGTGTAAAGGACCACTACTTAGCTTCGTTTTAATGGATGTGTACGCATGTATGTATATGTATATATATATATATTTATTTAAATATATCTATGTATATTATTTAATTATATGTAATCTTATTTATTTAATTGTATACATATTGTTTATTAGAAATGTACGCGCAAGTTTGCCATTTCAATAAAATTTCCTGTTAGGGTCTGCTGGAAGAAATTTCAATGTATGGAATAAGTAGTACCCTTGTACTAATACAATGTTTTAATGTTTTCATGCCTTTTTGTGTTTACATAAATATATAAAAAAAATAATTTCTATATCTAATAATCATTTCTTGCATTATTTTGTTCGTTTTAAATTTTGCTTTATAAGCTCTCGACGCCTCGTGATCACGGGGTGACTGAATATTTTCTGAGACTAAATATTTTCGGAATAAAGATTAGCCTTAATTATTCCCTACAAAGTCGACGGATCAGTCCGAATGCAGAAAATGTCAAAATAAGGTTTTCGGGTTTGCGTATCGTGCAAATAATTATATGAGCGTAGAAATAATCATTTGTTTTGTCGAAATCACAGACGGACACATTCATATGTTTTTAACATGTGATTATAGGAGAATTAGACCACACAAATAGCTAAATATAAATGTAAACACGTTTTTTTTTACCACAGTGTAAGTGTGAACAGTATTCGTAGAATAATCGAACAGTTTCTGAAGCGAGATTGACGCAGCATCGGTTGTTGCTTCCCCGGCGTCGGTCACCGCGCGTTGCTTTCGCTTAGGTTCGCTCTCCACAATGGTGTAAATTTTCCATGATGGTTGAAACTTTTCTATGATAAAAAGTAGCTGGCGGTGAATCGATGGGGGGGCCGTTGCGAGGGGTTGGTGGCGGGTAGCGCGGGGGTGTGCGCGCGCTGTACTTTCCGCAGTGTTCTCTCGACCTTAGCGCAGCGAGTCTCAAATTCCGGCGCTTCCTCCGTGTCTCTCCAGTACCTTCCCCGACTGCGGCTGTCTCGAACTGCAAACTCTACATCTCCACTTCTTCGTCTACATTTCCCTCATCAATCGCATGCGGTAAGTCATATCTGAATTATTTAACTAGCTACAGACGTATTTATTTCAAATGGAAAAGTTTTCGAAACAAGTTTCAAATTTTGGCGCGTAAGCGTGCTTATAAACCGAGTTTTTGGTCTGTTTATTTGATTTTTTTCTTGGTTTTCGCTTGCGTACCTGTTACTTAAAATATTTTTTTTTTTTTCATTTAAAATTTAGTTTCAAGTTGTTCTGAAACTTTATTACATTTAATTTGATTATAATATATATATATATATACACATATTTTTAGATATATATATACGTTAATTTCGTACGTAATTTAGCGAAACATTTATTGTGTTCGCGTTTGCTTTTAGCGAATGTGTTATTAAGAACGTTTCAATTATGAAACGAATATTTATTTGCTGAATTATAGATGATGAAGATGCCTTCGTTTATTGAATTATGCCTCAATTTGTTGGCGTGTTTAGCAGTTTGTGAGGTATGAATGAGTAATGAAGTGAGTGAAACGTTTACGTGGATATGATCGGTGTATAGAGACTTTGATTGTGTCATCCTGATGCTTAAAACGTTTCTTATTACATTGGACTGTTCTATCATTACATCACACAGACAGTGCGTGAGGCTGCTTTGACATTACGATATCGATTGGCGTCAGGGAACGCGGGGTGCGGGGTGGCTGACCTTGGAGCGCCCGGCCACCAACGGAGCCCCTACCTCCGACCTTGACTCTTAAAGTTGCGCCCGCACCCCGCACCGTCGCATAATCGCACGACTAGGGCTGCGTTTCAACTGCTAAAGCGTTCGTTACGGTTTTAACGCTCCTTCACATACCAAAAAATTAAATCGTGCTACAGAGTATGGGAACTTCTTCTCCGTATGTTCATATCACACTTTACATCTTCTGCGTGCATTGCACCATTCTAGCTATCGTCTGAAGGTGGAACGTCACCGTTAAAGGTGCTGAACCCAAATCCCATACATTTGTGGAATTGGTGTTTTCTAGGATTTATAAAATGTTGATCTGTGTCTAAAAATTTATTTAGAAAATAAATTCAATATTTTTGATTTTTCACAACGAAATATGAATCGTCGCAAAAATAGCATATTTACTGCTATATTAACGCGTGTTAAATTAGCACTTGCTAATTAACGTCCGGCGCCTCAGCGACTCGCAGTCCTTCGACCGGGTCTGTGGGTTCAGTATCCACTTTCGTTTTTCTGCTCTAAGTAAAAATAACATTTGACCGGTAAAATACTTTGTTTTTAATAAAAAAAAAAAGTGCGTGTAAGAATTTCTACGGGCTTGTGTTAGTAATAAAGCCCTATATCGGAGTGTTCGAAAATACATCGTCGTAAGGTAATTGTCATAAATATGTCATACATTTTATGATTTAAACGATTTGTTTAGACAATAAGGTTTTTGCATTTACAGAATGAGGGTTCATTAAATACAATTCGCGTTCGAGTATCGTTATTTAAACTAGTTAAGATTCAATGGAGCTGAAAGCGGACAATTCATGAGTTGTAATTTTCACACGCGGTGGTTCTAGACGTTACGTAGCTATGAACTTGTGCATGCTTTTTTTTATTAACGATATACAATAGAATAGTATTATACTTAATGGACTTTAGTATGTGAGACTCTCGCCCAAAAGAGCAAGGTCGCGTTTGCTCCCAGATGTTGTTGTGCAAAATTTTCAAGGTCATCCATGGGAAAACATGGCCGTCTGATTCCTGCATCAGCTACAGCACCACACTACATTAATTTTTCCTCGCCTGCAAAATTTAAGGAGAAGAAAGCACGGAGTCACGACTCCATGTCCGGGTGATAAAACTTTTATTCCTCTTTGTTTTTTTTCAATTCGAACTTTCAGTTAATATATCTAGGAATTCCTTATTTGAAAATTTTCGCGGGTCATTGTCATTGTTCAATGTCAGTGTCGTTCGTTGGTTATCGATTTTCTCAGTGGAGCGAGCGGGAGTGCGCGGCGCGCAGTGAACACCAATGCACTTGCGGAAAGGTCTGGTACAGTCGCGTGTAATGTAATGGTACATAACGATACATTAACCAAGCGCATAACGGTTGTTGTAACGTACCAAAAAAGTTTTTATATCCGACTGTACATAGAAAGGACAAAGAGGAATTGTTTGGAATGTATTTTATGAAGTATGCTATAACATAAAACATTTTCTATTACATAACGTTTTTTGCAAGTACTCCACTTGCAGATTTTCGTAATGTCATCGGGAATTTTAGTAGATGTGCTGGTAATTTTGTGGACTGACTGTTCTTGATATTTAATAATCGCGTGTTGAATTCGAATTTATCTGTTCTATGTCTATGTGGAGTTTAACTGATTGTTCATACTCTGCCACAGTACGTTGTTCGTTCGTACTTTAGTTTTTTCAATAGAGGTTGAAATGTAATTTTTTTGTATCACGTGGGGGAAAGGTGCGGCCACTGAAGCCAGTGTGAAGATCAATATTTAAGATCCGACTAAAACCTCCACGGTTTAGACATATGACTATCAGCGAGACTATTCCTTGCTTCTCATTTTATTTTATGTTGTATTATTTGTAATGTTCAACATTTACTGTATAGTACTAGTGTTAAAAACCACACCTACGGAGTTTCTTTCGCCGGTTTCTTCACCGTCAGAGGACCCTCATTACGAAACGGAGGTAGATTTAAAAACTTGACCAAATCTGAAATTCACCAAATTTTAATTTCTTACGTCAAAAGTGAAGCTTTTAAATTGTGATAGTAACTTTTTAACTGAACGTTACGTTACGTACTTTTTTGACGTGGTTGAACCAAGCAGCGGCTTTAGCTCCTGTACACCGGCGTAAAGTATCTATATTAGATTTACATTTATTATATATTTTTTTTCTTCTCATTAGTACTCTATTCTATCACCTACACCTACTTCATTTCATCTCTGCATCGTCCAAAGGTTGACTGGTAGAGAATGCTTCTGGCATTCAGTCCGCCTATATACATTGTCATGTATATGAACTAAAACCCGTGACAGATCGCAGGCAAGGTAAGAATGATAGTGTTTTCTCTCCGCGAGCTTACTACTTTAGTAGTGATTTTACTACTATTTACTACAAAAATTTTAAGAACACCTTCACATATGTCTGAATTGATGTTATTAATAATAACGAATTATGTTTTAATTTTATTGTTTCTGACCTTGTCAATCTACGAAACATTGTCATTAAACTGTATAATGAGCAACTTACCTTCGGTAATTTAATTTTTTAAATAGAAATATTCATTTTATAAGAATTGTCAATACTTTGTGCGAGGGTGAAAAATTGTTTCATTTTCAAATGTACATTTAGTACTGACCGCGCTGCAGGTGTTTCCTAGCCAGTGTTTTGTGGCACGGCGAAGGCCTTGCGCTACTTTTGCCGATACGAAGTTTCCGTATTCAAGGATTTATTAGTAATTGAAACGTGAGGGAGGGTATCTCTCCTGCCGGGTCACACGTGAGCGGGCGATATCGAACCGCGATCAGGTAATGTCGGAATTCACACAATTCGGAGTAAATTTGCAGTGTTACGCTGCTGTGTTTTGTGAAGGCAGTATGTCGCAGATAGCCGATGACCCTAAATGAGGAGGAGATGGAAAGGGGGGAGGGGAGTATAGAATCGACACAATCGTTTCGGCCACAAGTTCACTGCTGCATACCACAATATACTGATCCTGAGTCACCAGCATTCAACGTCTTCCCATAGGTCGTTTCGTCGTGTGTGGGGTCGTTCCACACTGCGTTCTTTGAACCTCTCTTCCCCAACGGTTGTCACTTCTGCGAGCTATGTGACCGGCCCAGAGCCACTTCAGCTTACTGATCTTAACAGTTATGTCGGTTAACCTTGTTCTGCTTTCGAAATCGTCGCTGCAGATTCTATCACGCAGGGAAACTCCGAGCAAGGCCTCTTGACCTTTGAAACATGGCCTTTTGGAATCTTAGCAGGTTATTAAAAGTTATAACCCGCTGAACTACTTTGAGGAAACTCAATAGACATTCCTCCATCACGCACGAAGCGGTTCGCCTCTTCTTTCATTATGCGGACGGCTAAGGAGTGGAACTCTCTGCCGAGGTCAGTTTTTCCGGAACACTATAATCTAGAGATCTTTAAGACCAAAGTGAACAGACACTTTCTAGGCAAACAAGTATCAAGCGAGATTGACTTAGAACGTAAGCCTATTTTTATAAAAAAAACAACATACATATATTATACATTTCCATATTAGTAGCAGTGCAGGGTTATAGTAAATTTTAAGTCTATTTTAACAAAGTATTGTAAAGTATCTGATGTACGAAGTATCCTACGTTCCTTGTCCATGTCCTTCCCTGGGGTTCTAGGTATCTTTATACCAAAATTTCATCGATGTAAGTTCAGTAGTTTAGTCGTGAAAGCTTAACAGATAGTTACTTACGCGTTTATAATATTATAACGAAAACAATAGAAACCCTATAATCATTTTCTCCGTACCAAATCTATGAAATGACTTAATAGTAAACATCCCAGTTCTGAGCTAGAGCTGAATCTTGAAAGTTTTACAATGTCGTTCTAGTACGAGTTTTTAAAATTTAATGAAGTAATTTTTTAGTTGAATTTTTTTGGTATCCTATATTGTATATATGACAAACAAACAAAATGGACGGACGTCCCGAGAAGTTGATGTGGGACCTTGCTTTGTGCTAATCTTTCGGGAGACCTGTCTTCAGTAGTAGACTTAAGACAGCACTGTGATAACGATGCTTATGTACTCAATTTATTTCATAAAAGGCGACTTCACTCACCCACCATTTAGTCGACATTATAGGACAGTGTTAAAAGTACAATCGCTGAGACATTTCAATCTGTCCAGTACAGCGGGCTTTATCCATTCTATTTCCAGTGTCGCGTTCGCCAGGCATTCAGGTCGAAGTACTATATCTGTGTTTCAATGAAATATCATTCCGGTCTGCAGGGCGTTGTGCTGCACGGCCTTGTTAAATCTGGAGCAACACTCGATTTACATAATAGTCTCTACAATACGGTAATATTAAAAGAATTTGCTCTGTTATAAAATGAAACACACATGTACATATTAAACACACACACAATTATTTGCAATCGTTATGCGATTGAAGAATGACCATTCTTGTATGTGCATGATAGCTAATAGACATCTCGGAAACGGCTCTAACGATTTGAATAAAATTGTGTATTTAGGTAATGTTTTACTTGCCAGGTTTATCTAGATAGGTGTCATACCTGTGAAAATTAGTTTTCACATAAATAATTATAATTATAATTATTGTCGTCTCGTAGAGCTTTGAGGTATCAGCATATATGCTACGTAATTATTATTTATTATTATATTAGATTATAATAGTAGACTGTACGAGCAAAGCTCGGTCGCCGGAGTGCATAGTTTAAATATCGTGTCGCGAATTACCATGTCGTAGCTGAGTAAGAGACTATTTATTACAATCAACACTCGTGACCATTTAAGTTAAATGGGAGAAACATTCAGTCCACGCCTGAACATATAATCAAGCATTGGGGGGAGCGCACTGCAACCCGATGGCTGCCCCGCCACCGTTCAAGCGAGACACCATTCTGACAAAAGAAAAGATACTTGTATAACTTGTGTAAAGGTTAACTTAAAGTTAACTTACACAAGTTAAATTTAAGTTAACCTTAGTAAAGATAGTTTTATTATGTATCGCTTCTGCATTCGGCATATATTAAATGCGCAGTACGTACTATGGTGCCCGCTGCTGATTATTAGTATGGGAAAGACAGTAAACGAGTTTTTCACGCGCGTTCCCGGACTTTTAGGCTATTTGGGGGGAGGGGGCGAAAGGGAGGATGAAGTTGGGGGACGGAGAGGGAGAGCTGGTTTCCGATTACCTCACTCACTGAATATTTGGGGGATGGGAGGGATGATTGGGGGGAGTTGTTAGTGGGCCTCCGGTAACTTCACCCATCCGAATGTAACGCCGAAGCACTTTACGCCGTATGTTCGTGTGGCCGCGGCACAATCCCGGTCAAGCCGGCCAGTAGCAAAAGCCGCTGCTTGGCTCTACCACGTACGAAAAAAAAAAATAACAATTTTTTTTTGTCAAGAATTTTGAAAGCAATCGGTATTCACTTACGTATTTGGATTGTTCAAGCATGTATGTATTACTTGAAGGGTTTTGCCCACGCACAAAACGTTGGGCAGTCGGGCTGGGAAGCGGTGTAACCTTGCGGTAATAGAGCTGCTCCCCTGCATCAGTTTATGACGTTTAGTTTAGATAAAATTTGAACGGCTTTGAGAGCCACATGCACGTGATGCTGATAGTAATAACGATTTCTTGCGTTTACGCGAATATTACACGTATCAAATGAAACTATTATTTACGGACTTTATCTCGTTTAAATATATTTTCGGAGAAGAATGAGATGTTTGTCAGCTTTATAATTATACATTTTTAAGTCCGATCTACACGGGATGAGCTCGCTCCACGATCTCAAGACACCGTGATAAATCCTCAGTTATGTTACTACACGTATATAAAATATTCAAATGAGCGACCATTTAAATATTTGTATATCAATTATTCAAATGTATGATCATTTGAATATTTGATATAGTAAATGAACAATTTATTACGATAAGCGGTGTTGAATATGCGCATGATAAATGTAATAAGCAAATATGTTTTCGATACAATTCGATGAACGTTCACAGATAATATAATTTGTCCGCCCGGGATACATTCAACAGGGCTGCATTAGGTGTAAATCGCTCACGACAACGCTTTGATCCAGATAACTTTGATGTGAACTTAGAATTTAGGATTGACTGAATCAACGACACCTAGAAATGGAGCAATTCAACTTTTGCGCCTGTCGCCCAGTGTAAGGATTAGGGTTACATTGAAAAAATATATTGATTTTATTAAGATTGATTTTACATGCGTTCAAAAAAAAACAGACTCCGGAGCTTATTGCCGCTTCATCTCTGCTCACGTTTTACGAACCATTGTAGATAATGAAGTTCATAAGAGCTTTAAAGAAGCCTAAATCGAATAAGTAATGTCATGACTTTCACTTTGGCTTTGTAGTGTCGAACGAGATACGCAGAACTCGTAATTCCCTAGCTTCTGTGATCGAAGAAGAAAGAATGACAGAAGATACGTTTATATGCGACGATCACTTCGGATCGTTCGGGCGACGGTAATCACTTACCATCAGGTGCACCGCTTGCTCGATTTCCGCATATCCCGTAAAAAAAAAAAACTTTAATATTTGATTTAGCCGCACATTTACCACAATTCGATTAAATAGCCTAGATTTGATTTTACTAAATAATTGTACATTGTTCTTTATACTTTAATCGGACTACAGTTTGACATCTTACGTAATGCTCCTAGAGTGACTATGACAGTTATGTTCGGACATGCTCTATGTGAATATTCACTTGTCATATGTTCAATCAACTACCGTTTCGTATTGATATTCCTCTGACGGTGAAGAAATAGGAGACACTCCATAGGTATCTACTACATATATATATTTTTTTAGTGAATCTTCTTTGGGCAACGGTAACGGTTATGCGTTACGTTATCTGTGCGTGAATGCTTTTCTAAAATAGCTCCATTTTCAAAACAACAATGGCGGACATATAATTGTCGAAAATATTTTTTTGTTATATTTTTTTTAAGTTTTTTAGGTACTGATTAGTTTTAGTAATATAGTTAAGATAATAGTCAATTTTCATTTTAGAAATGGAAATAATACGACGATCTGTCGAATTGATTCGGTCAATCACTGTACACGTAAAAATATTGTAAATACAACCACTAATAATTGTCCTCTCGTATTGTAATTATAATATTCTGTGTTGGTTTTGGTTTTATTTAATCATTTATTTTAAATATTTATTAGGATTTTTTGGCAATCTTTTGCTATAACGAATTAACAGCAACGCTATTGTGTTTTGATTTACTTTCACGGTATTATTTTGTGATGTGCTGTGACCGACTAATAACGCATACATCAGAACCCTTACTGTACGTGTGAAAATCTCTTTACATGAAAATGTAAAAATGAAGGTGTTGTTGATGTACTATATAAATAAATAAATAAATTTACACTTGCGGCACTATTGATAATAAAATTGTTCTATAGACAACAAAATTGTACATACGCAGATATATAACAAAATGTACATAAGATAGTTTAAGAACTAAGTTATTTACATAGACGACATTTTAGCTCTTTTTATTAAAGTATATTTAATTAACAAAGAGTACGTGATAGTGCCAAGTTGAATGGGGCGGGGGAGGGGGATAGGCCCTCCGGTTATCTCACTCACCGAACGAAACGCAGAAGCACAAGATGCCTCTACTTCACGTCGATATTCTGCGAGGTCGTGGCGGCACATTGTTGCATCAGCAAAAGCTGCGACCTGGCTCTACCACGTACGAAATATTGTTATTGTATTGCGTTTGTCAAGGTAAATATTTAACATTTTCATCTGTTAAAGCATCTGTGAGAGCGTGCGTTTATTTAGAAAATAGCAAAATGTTCGCTTCCTGGCCATTAACATTTTGTTTACCCACAATGACATGCTAAAATTAACACGGTATACATGAAATCAATTGTATAAAAGCGGCCCATATTCAGATTGTTAATTTATTTTAGAAATACAACTTTGTAAAGCACGGATTTAATCTGGTGTTATTACATATCTCATTTAGAACCACTTAGCTGCACGCAGCTTTGCGTAGCTCGTAACTTCATGTGAGCTTCGCGTAGCTTCTCGTAGTTTCCCGTAGCATCGTGTAGCTTTACGTAGCATCACGTAACTTGCCGTAGCAGCTATAATAAAACCACATAATTCCATGATAACTAGTTTTTTATTCATAGTTTATTTGCGTAATATTTGCAGTCACAACATCCCTCTTTATAAAACTATGAAAAAGATAGTATTAAATAATATACATATTTAACAACATGGATATATACGTAATAATAATTATTATTTTAGTCTGTAATAGTGATGTAGACATACTTGAAGAGACAGGGCTAATTCAAATATTGTAGTTAATTAGGCGTTTAGGCGAATCCTAATAAATTTATTACATTTCGCCTGAATCCGTTCTCATCCTAAGATCATCGTTCCCGAAGTTTCGAGTGCTTTATAGCACCCGTGGCCACGGGAACTGTCCCTCCGTGACCACGACTGATCACGAACACGCGATAGAATCCGTAAATAATAGTTTCATTACAAATGTGCAGTGTTCGCGTGAATACAAGATATCATTAAATGGCAATAAGTTGTCGAAACTCGATGTTACTTATATTTCATCCGTTACGTTTACGTTCACAAACACAGCCTATTCTTGAAATGAAAAGAAAGTTGTTCTGCTGCTATTCAAAAAAAAAAAGCTAGTGGCTCAGTTCTTGCCAGGTTGAATGCTCTGAATCGCTTTAGAAACTTTCTTCCGGTCAAGGTAAATATAACTCCGGTGCAATCTCTCATATTGTCCATCGTTTATTATGCGATATGAAGGAATACATCAATGATAATAATCCCTGGGAATAAGTTAATCGCTCCCAAGTCGTTAATAGAAAAAATATTGTAACATTAGATTATTAGAACGTATTGTATATATGAAAAATTACCAAAAAATAATAATTAATACCTACGTAGTTTCTTTCACCGGTCTCTCCTCCGTCAGAGGAATCTCATTACTTAACGGTAATGAGAGAGATGCGTTGAGAATAAATGATTTGATTTCACTTGTATGCTTTTAAAAACAATTAGCGACATTTTTTTTGGCAACCATTCTTACATGTTAACATGCACGTAAGCGGCCCATGCATTGATTGCTCGCAAATATTAGAAGAAAACCTCGAGTTCAGCGCGTTGAATATGTAAAGGGTGAAGCGGGACAACTATCTAGATACGCGTAAAAGCGTGGTAGAGCCAAGCGGCGGCTTTAGCTGCTGCTCGAATGGGCCGGCTCGACCGGAATGATACCACGGCCTCGCAGAATACCGGCGTGAAGTAGGGGCATCTTGTGTTTCTGCGTTTCGTTCGTTGAGTGAGGTAACCGGAGGCCCAAATCCCCTCCCTATTCCCCTCCTCTTTCCTACCATCTCCCAAATATCCGTAAAGACCGGCAACGCACCTGCAGCATCTATGGTGTTGCAGATGTATGTGGGCGACGGTAATCACTTACCATCAGGTGAACCGCTTGCTCGTTTGCCGTCTTTTCCATAAAAAAAAAAAATAGATCCAACACAGACCCGCTTCGGACAGAGGCGCTAAGGTGCAAGGTGTTAGGTAAAAGCGTTTGTCAATCCGTTCGTTAACGTGGTGATTATGATCTCTATTCTGTGAGCGGTGTACATCCGTACTCGCTACTCAAGCTTTAATCTACGAAAGCCTATGAAAAGAATATATTCCCTCGCCGTCTGTCCCGTTCACATAAAACCTCGTCACATGATTTTTTTTTCTTTTATAAAGAATACTAGCAATGCTATTTAGTTAGTAACATTACTAATGTTCCTGTTTATTTTTATTTATTATATTATATTATATATAAAAATGTTTTTTTTTTTAAAAAAAGGCAAGTGCCACCTTACTTAAAGGCAACCACGGAAAGCCAGTAGACACAGTCTAGTAAAGTTAAATGAAGATTAATATTAATCAGATCTATTGCTTATCTAAAGTAACACTATAACAAAGAAAGGTAATAACAAAAATAATGAAATAATTAAGTAACCTACGATTTACTTCTATAAATTATTGTGCAATGCCCTACGCATTTTAGTCCTAAGCTCAGAAATTTTGGTTAAGAGAATGTCCACGTCCACTTTTTTATATTCCTCGTTATGTTTTCTATCCATTATATTTAGAGGCGCATTAAATCCTATATTCGTACGAGACATTTTTGTTACAGAAAGGGACAAAACGAGATAATCTTACTGACTTAACTGGTGCTGAAAATTGCAGTCCTGACCTCACCCAGTAACCCTCCAACTATGCATTACAGCTTGTATCTGGAGTGGGTTCACGACAATAGACGAATGGCGGGCTCGAGCTTACGACGTCATGTTTCGTAGTCCGCACCCTGACCCGTTCGGCTGTTGGCGCTTTAAATGATGATGGATAGTGTCCCGTTTGAAGCGATTGCAACGCTCGCAGTGTCACTTCCCTCCCGGGCCGTATGTTAGAGAGCCGTGCCCGGGTAGATAGAGCATGTGTCGTGCCGGGTTTCCGTGGCCGGGAACTTGAGGCTCTTCCTTTGCAGGAGGAAATTCTCCCATCATGGGAGTGTCACCACTACCGCATCGGTCTATATTAGTCCACTGCTGAAGTGTCAATCCAAGAAAAAATAGCAGCTTGTAAGTGCCCACGGCTGGACGAAGGCCTCCTTCTCAAATACGAGTATAGAATATACGGTCTGAGAGGGTTTTTAGAGCCGTGAAGTGCCCGCCACGCAGCTCCAGTGCGGGTTGGCGTGCTTCACATATCCTCGAAATTATTTCTCAGACATGCAGGTTTCCTCTTTTTATAGAAGAAGGGGGCAAACGAGCGTGCGGCTCACCTGATGGTAAGTGATCAACGACGCCCACGAACATCCACAACACCAGAGGAGCTACAGATGCGCTGCCGGCCTTTAAGGAAGGAATAAGCTCTTTTCTTGAAGGTCCCTAAGTCGTAACTATTCGGAAATACTGCTGGCGACAGCTGATTCCACAAAGTCGAAGTGCGTGACAGAAAACTTCGATTAAAACGCACTGTGGTGGAATGCCAACCATCTAGGTGGTATCGATGGAACTTCGAATTCAGTCGCGATGTACGATGGTGAAACTCAGCAGCTGGGATCAATCCGAACAGTTCCTCAGAACATTCCCCGTGGAAAATTTTGTAAAAATGCAAAGAGAAGCAACATCTCTTCGCAAGGCCAAAGGATCAAGCCGATCAGAGAGAGCTTGGTCGCCGACAATTCGAGCCGCTCGACCTTGGATGCGGTCAAATGGAAGGAGTTGGTACTGGGGGGCCCCTGCCCAGAGATGAGTACAGTATTCCATGTGGGGCCGAACTTGCGCCTTATAAAGTTGCAAACGGTGGACCGGCATGAAATACTGTCCCGCTCTACAGAGCACACCAAGCTTTTGGAGGCCAATTTGGCCTTTCCTCCAAGTGACCACGGAACTGAACGTCGCTCGATATGTCAACGCCAAGGATTCTGATACTGGCTGAGGCAATAAGGGAATGTTCTCAAAAAGAGGAGAAACGACAAAGGGATTCTTTTTAGCGGTGAACGCGCAAACCTGTGTCTTTTTGGGGTTGAATAGGACCAAATTACGTCGACCCCAATCCGAGACTTTGAATAACAGGTCTCGACTTCAGACACAAGTTTGTTCCGGCACTCGTCGACGTGTTCCCGAGAAATATTCGCACGGCCTGTATATAGGGCATCACCCGTGCTGTCGTCTGCATAGCAATGAATGCTACTGATTTGTAGCATGTCGTTGATATGCAGAAGGAACAGAGTGGGAGATAGCACACAACCTTGTGCAACACCAGCATTCACGGGTTTGGGGTCCGAGCATGCACCGTCGACAACAACCTTGATGCTCCGATCCGTGAGGAAGCTGGTGACCCAGTTGCACAATCTCTCAGGAACCCCGTAAGATGAAAGCTTTGAAAGAAGCGCTTTATGCCAAACCCTATCAAATGCTTTCGCTACGTCCAGACTAACCGCCAAAGCCTCCCCCTTAGACTCAACTGCTTCTGCCCATCGGTGAGTCAGGTAAACTAGAAGATCACCAGCTGATCGTCCGCGACGGAAACCGTACTATCGGTCACTGATCAGCTGGTGTTCCTCCAGGTACCTCAGGAGCTGGGTGTTGATGAGTGACTCCATTATTTTAGATAACAAGGGGGTGATGTCAATAGGCCTGTAGTTGGACGGATCAGAGCAGTCGCCTTTTTTCGGTATTGGATGCACAAATGCTGTCTTCCAAGATTCCGGGACGACGCCTGAAGAGTAGGAGTGCCAGAAAAGACGCGTGAGAACCGGTGCCAACTCAGGGGCACACATCCTCAGCACAATTGGAGGGATTCCGTCCGGCCCACTCGACTTATGAATGTCCAGGAGCGGAGTGCCTTTCGCACTGAGCTCTGCAGAAACTGAATTTCCGGCATGGAGCACTTACACCACGGGATGGTAGGTGGAGAGTTTCCCCGGTCATCAAGAGTCGAGTTGGATGCAAAAGAGAGCCCAAGAGATCGGCTTTCTCTTTTGCAGTATGGGCCAGCGAATCATCCTCCTTGTGTAGAGATGGGAGAGATGGCTGACAGAAATTCCCTGGACAGCCTTGGCGAGAGACCAGAATGCGCGGGATCCCGATGGGAGGCGAACTAGTCTCTCGCCAATTCTGCCAATGTGCTTTAACTTTGCCGCAGCGATAACTCTTTGAAGGACCTGGAGGCAGAGTTGTACTCGTTTTTAAGAGCACTGGTTTTTGCATCCCGAGACGCCGATGCATCGGCCCAGGCCTGGTAGCACTTCCGCTTTCAGCGTGACGCTATTTTGCAGGTGCGACCAAACCAAGGCTGGGATTTACCTCCGACAGGCACTGCAGAGAACGGAATAAAAAGTTCCATTCCCTGAAGTACCACATCGGTGACAGAATCTGCAACGACGTTGGGATCATCCAGCGAGAAGCAAACCTGCCTCCATGGGTAGGAAGCAAAGAAAGATCGCATTCCATCCCAATCTGCCGACCTATAGTGCCACACACGGCGGAAGCCCACAGATCGTGTTCGGGATCGGTGCGCGATATCCTCACGATGTTTTCCATCACCGCCGAGCACGTGATAAATACAGCGCTTAAATTTGCCATTGTGGTGCCGGTACCGAGGATCGAACCCAGGACACGCGACCTATTTGAACGTAAAGTGCGTGCCCCGGCCACTAGTCTACCACGGCTCACTAATCCAATAGTACGCCAGCAAATGCCGACATATATAACTTGGAAGATTTGACTATACTCACCACGAGCCGGTTGGTGATCGGATCGAAGATCCTGCTCCCCATCAGTTGTTAGCTTTGGGTTCGACAAGTTGGATCATTCTGGACTTATTCCGATACAATTATCACGATTATATACAGTATTTATTCCACGCTGTGCACTGCGCCGGTTCTTTTAAAAGAGTCATCGTATGTGAAGCCTAAAAAGGTTGTCTAAAATCCAGCCCTCCAGCTCCTGATGCCAGGTTTCATTGCATACGGGTTATTAACAAAGGTGTTATTAATAATAGAAGGTGAAAATAATGCAGGAAAGTTTACGAAAACACATGAATATTAATATACTGTTGATACGTTAATCTTACATTTAAAGTAGGTCATGATTCACCTCATCCGTATCCTTGGTTTAACAAAGTGCCTACATCCTAGTAGGTATAGCTGTGGATACAAATCGAAGCCACTCTAACATCTGTGGGTTGTACAATATATAATTATATTATATGATTACGGGTTATGCAATTAACACGAGATAATAATAATAGTCAATATGATGAAGTGACAGCGAGTGACAACAAACTCAAGTGTAAATTATAATATGGTTATTAATTTATTTAATACGCGATACTAGTCATTTAGTGCGGCGTTAGCTTAGTTTCATACAGCGCGAGTGACATGGCTTCGTTACCCGGTCCCGGAGCCACCGAAATGGCTTGAAGAAATATTAAGAACGGCATTTGCCACGTGCTCGGCCGTGAAATGGAGCGTCGTGTAGAAACCGTACAATTAAACGAATTATTACCAGGATATGTGAAGTCCATGAACGCGCACTGTTGCAGCTTAACACTCGGCTATGCTTGAGATGGAGTCCTTTGTGTCCAGCAGTGGGTACTTACAAGCTACCGTTTTATCCTCATTCTTACATCAGCTTAAAGAGTATGCGAGCAGCATCGACAATTGTCACTTGAACTTACTTTGTTATTTCTGTGTGTAAAAGTTCACACTGCCGGCTAAAGGTTTCACCACGAAAACGCCTCATGCACGTCAGTCAACAAGCCTAAGGATTGACGAATCGGATATGACGTGCATGGAATATATAATGCCTATATTTATACCCTAACAGTGTTAGGGTACTGCGACTTACCGGACCCCTTTGTATGTCATGCTAGTTTTCTTTTCACTTATACATAATAAGAAATATTTACACACACGCAGACATTGTTTATATATGTATATATATATAACCACATACGAGGATTGCCATGGCAGTCAACATGACATCCTATTGGTGTGAAATTATCCTAAGATACGCGATTTTTAAGCCTGGTAGAGCCAAGCGGCGGCTTTTGCCGCTCTGCTCAAATGGGCCGGCTCGACCGGATTGGTACCACGACCTCGCAGAATACCGGCGTGAAGTAGAGGCATCTTGTGCTTCTGCGTTTCGTTCGGTGAGCTAGGTAACCGGAGGCCCACTCCCCCTCCCTATTCTCCTCCTCTTCCCTCCCATTTTCCAAATATACTTAAAGACCGGCAACGCACCTGCAGCATCTATGGTGTTGCAGATGTATATGGGCGACAGTAATCACTTACAACCAGGTGAACCGCATGTTCGTTTGCCGCCTTTCCCGTAAAAAAAAATCGATGTATTTCTTACAATGGCGTAGCCGCGTGTAAACCTCGTAAGGGCGTGGCTGTGACGTGGGCAAGTGAAAGTACAAACGTTTCGTGTCTCGATTCGAAGGTGGGGGGAAGGGGTAGAGAGGGGGGAGAGAAGTGGGGTAAGTCACCGACCGAAGTGAAATAGGCCAACCGCATCACTAAATAATAACGAAACTGTATATACGTACGTAGACCGCTGTATTCTATTTTTATACGAAAGCCTCTTACGCGGGATTGTTACAAATGTAACGATGCTGTACGATATATAAATGATCGGTCCAAATGGACTCTATAATAATAATAGTGTTTCTTTCCCTTTCCCACTAAACCTCGGCCGTCTGGTCTCCCCTGCCGAGGGCTTCCGTCTGATTGGGTTATAATTTATTTATTTATTTTATTGTATTTTATGGATGTATACATATTTATATAAATCTCCCAACCAGACTAGTATATATCTAAACAATTCCACGTAATAATAAATTTATTTGAAATAAAACATGTGACAAGTTATGTTCAATGAATCCATAGTCCTCGAACTAGGCAAAACTTTGTGTTCAGGAGCCAGCGGTCTCCCCCCATACGATTGAGCTGTATATTTATGTCTTCACTAAACAAACATTGATATAAAGTTAATTCCCTAAGAACTAATAGAGAATTTAAAATATATGAGTATGGTACAACTAAAAAAAAACTCACAGGGTTCCGACAGAATACCAGCGCTGTAGTTGTGGTTTAGCATTGCTACAGCATTATGCTGAGTCGGACACCGTTTTGTTGCTGCAACTCAATAAAATATTATTATTATTATTTTTTTGTTATGTTAATTAAGTTTTCCTTATGTGTTACTTGAGTTGTGACAATGAATAAAGTACTTCCTTTCTTTCTGTCTATATACATAGGGTATATTACTTAATAAATACTAGCAATATATATTTTAGGCATAATAAGTATGTTTCATTTTTTTCCTTCGTGGGAAAGAGAGCAAACAAGCATGCGGCTCACCTGGTGGTAAGTGATTACCAACGCCCTAGTACATCTGCAACACCCGAGGAGCTGCAGGTGCGTTGACGGTCTTTAAGGATATTAGGGGTACGCGGAGGAGAGGGCAGTGTACCTCTGGTTACCACACTGATCGAACGAAACGCAGAAGCACAAGATTCCACAACTTCACACCGATCGAGGCTTCGTACTCATACCTACACAATAACCGCCGCTTGGCTCAACCACGCATAAAAAGATACGGAGATAATATCTGATAGATACTGATAAGTGGGGTATCCAGGCACAGGCTGTAAACAGTCCACAGCTGGACATAGGCTTCTTCCGGTGGGTGGATTTTTTTATTATCGCCGCTCACTTTTCAATGAACGTTGTAACGAGTTTTGTTTATTTGTTTATTTTTTCTTTAGTTGATCAAAACGGAAAGAAGAACATATAAAAAGAAAAGAAATGAGCAACACAATCATCCTTCCCGCTCGCAGAACTTCAAGCTATTTGAAATTATCTCCGTCAATTCGTTCGCAAACCAATCGAGCTCAGCTTTAATACATCTGTAACAAGGTTGTAAGATCATAATAAATAGTAATATTGATTTTATTCGAAATAAATTATTTAGATAAATATTATTTATTTTCTGCTATCTATTCATATTTATATATACAACCCGAGCAGACGATTCTATAAAATATTAAAAGTTGCAAAAGAACTGGTCGAGCATATTTCTGGAAAAGATTATTATAAATTCAATTCCCTCGGCTCGGTTTTCACCCTGCAACATTTTTCTATCACGAGTAATATCTCATCACTCCTATCCGTGGTAGTGGTGGCCTTAGACAGGTTACACTAACTCCTTTTCCAGATGTTAACCTCTCCGGCTCGCGGTGCATCCAGCTGGTTAGAGAGCCAGGCTCTGGCGACCGATTGAACGCGAACTCTTTTTTTTTTATATAAAATAGGCTTACGTTTGACCTCGATCTCGCTTGATGGAAGGCGAAGATGAGGCCTAGGATGGTACAAGTTTGCCTAGAAGGTGTCTGTTCACTTCGGCCTTTTTGGACTCTATCCGAATATACTGAATCCAAATACCAAAGAGAAAGAAATAGAGAAGAAGTCCGCCCGGCCGAATTCGTCCACGGCGATAACTTCCGAATACTTACAGCGTTTGTCAACTGCGCAGGAGATATTATAGTGCCGAGTACGTGCGAACGCAGACCCTCACGCACAGACGCACTCGTCTTAACCTTCCCATATCCGTTGTAACTCACGATATAAGCTCGCAGGGAGCATCCGAGTCAGACGTGGCGTAGGCGACGCGGGATGGACACAACGCCAATAATAATGGGATTGTAACTCAGGACACAAGGCTCAGCAATCAAATAGCAACTCAGCCACCCGGTAGTCAATGGTAGGGAGCGGTAGCTTTTGTTGGAGCTTTTATGGAAAGGTCTATGAGCGGCGATGGACTTTTAAAATCTGATTAAGATAAAGTGAGCACAAAGCGTTACGTGATTGAAACACACTTTTTTTTTTTTAATAAACATAGTACTAGCAGTGCTATTTATCAAATAACATTACTAGTATTCCAGTTAACCCTCCAACTAAGCATTACAGGTTGTATCTGGAGCGGTTCAAGTCACAATAGTCGAATGGTGGGCTCGAACTTACGACGACAAGCTTCGAAGTTCGCACCCTAATCCGTACGGCTATTGGCTGACTGAAAGTTGAGAACCTACAACTTTAGAGTTTATCACAAAGTCAATCGTCGCGATAAAAGCTCTATGTCGTTTTAAGCCGGCGCCAATCTTCCTATTTTGCAATTCTTTTTTTAATTAAATTTTTCAGCTACTTAATGTTTCGCTGAAATATATGATGAGCATGTTACAGTCACATGTACATAATTACAATAAAAATAAAATGTATTTTTTTTAAAACAGCTACTATTGAAATCAATAAAGACAGTCAATACAATAAAAGTTTGATATCTTTAAGGCCAAAATGAACAGACATCTAGGCAAGCGTGCACCATCCTAGGCCTTATCTTCGCCTTCCATCGGGCAAGATTGGGGTCAAACGCAAGCCTATTTTTCATAAAAAAAAAATATTAAATAGTAAAATACTAAAATAGTTAAATAACATATCAATGTCATCACAACCATTCATAAACATTAAATTCCGGAATAAACAATTATCACATGACTTGTGATGTGACAACGAAGAGCCGTGGTAGCCTAGTGGTCGGATCGCGAGCGACTAAAATTGTTAATAGCAATTTGAAGTGCTATATTTACCACGTGCTCAGCGGTGATGGAAAACATCGTGAGGAAACCTGCATGTCTGAGAAATAATAAAAATATTATTTCGAGGATATGTGTTGCCCGTCAACCCGCACTGGGGCAGCGTGGCTGGCCATTCCCAGCTCCTAAGCCCTCTCTGATACTCGTGTGTGAGAATGAGGCCTTTGCCCAGCAGCGGGCACTTACAAGCTGCTGCACTAACGGAGCCGCTGATTCTTACCCCGTCCCCCCAAAAGGCGATAGTAAAATTAGTGATTTAAATTTACAATACTATTCAAACTCGATGACCGACGATCCGGTTCACGTTATCCAGCCGTGAGATCTCAATAACCACTCTCGTCTTCATCTCTTTCTCTTTCTCGAGTACCACTTCCTTTTCTTGAAAAATTGCTCTTCCACTGTTCATAATGAACTACCGACATCGCCGAAAGAGCACCCGTACGGAAGACTCCGGAGGAAACTTAAGACGCGGTAAGTCGAAAAATGATTTATGTAATTTTTAATCTAATTTTTATATTGACCTTAACATATTATCTTAATATCTTACTTACTTATTTTGATATCCATTTATTAATATTAATTTTGATCACGCATTTGACACTGAATTGTACAGTTCTAATTTAATTTCCATTTTTGTTGAACAAACGACTGTATAACTATATATGAAATACTTGAGATCACTGTACTATATAATACTTATACGTTTAGTATACGCGATTGTATAAATTTCATTTTTATTTTATTTATTTTTTATATATTAAAGTGTTATAAGCGCGATTACTGAAAACAATGAGTTTGTAAAATAAGTACAAACCGGAAAAAGGATTATCGGACCGTATCAACGACCCATTGCACAGGTGCGTCGACCGTTAACGAACGTGATTTGTACTAATAAGCTTTCTTACCCCCTTCCCGACCACCGCTTTACCTCCTCCCACCCACCTCCCCCTTCCATTCTCCACCGTTCCGATAGTTAACCTGTTTCAAGTCCGTATTGCAAGCGTCACTGCAAGCGTAACACCGACGTAATTCAATGAAATAACGGAGGCGTGGCGCCCCGCCGAGCAGATGCGACGCGGCTGGGAACGTCTTTAGAAAACGCGGTGCTTTTGAAGTAATGAAAACTTTATTATATAATTCAAGATTTTCTCAACCCAATTAGTGGTAGCTTTGTAGAGCCGTGGTGGTCTATTTTTCAGGGTGGTGGCTTTAGTTTTACAGAGCGCGTGTGACCTGTGTTCGATCCCCCTTGACCGGCACCACTAAAAACGTTAATAGCTATTTTAAATGCTGTATTTATCACGTGCTCGGCGGTGATGGAAATATATTGTGTGGAAACCTACAATGTCGGAGAGGTAATTAAAGATATTATTATCGAGGATATGTGAAGCCCGCGCAACTCGCACTGGAGGTAGGTAGAGCCATATGGCCAGTTTTACTGCTGCTGGGAATGGGCCCGCTCGACAGCGTTGGCACCACAGCCTCGCTCTCCTCTTACATATTTTTACTCTGTTTAACTTTTTGTAACATTCATTAACTTAATTGTATTATTAACTGTACTAAATCAATGATTTTATAATACAGAATAGCTAGATAGAAACGTTACAAGCGCATGGAAAATGAAGCTTACAAAACACTCCATTTGTTGCCTCTGGCCTCAGTCGCGTAAGTCGAAGTGTGCGATATACACGTGCGTCCCAGTTCACGCTGGCCGTATTCAGTTTAAAAGTTTCGAATGTCTCCATGTGTGCTATAGAAGTATAGTAAAAAAATGTATACGCGTGATGTCGTTGCGTTCGGCAATTTTTTCTCAGCATATGACGTATCTTGTATGTATTTATGTATATATTCACGCCTTGTTCCCAACGGGGTGGGCAGAGACAATCTTCTTCCACTTGCTACGATCCTGACGTATATTTATTATATTAATGGCTTGTTGGGTACTAACCATAGGCTTGGGATCCAGTAAAAAACCACTGCGAGACCTCAAGATACTATGAGCAAATTCTGTGTAGATTGGAACGAGTTGACTATGATATCTGGACCTCAGTACCCCCGTGACCTCGGCTGTTCATAGCACACGAAACATCGGGAATATAAAATCGAAATTAAACGTGATAAAATCCGTAAACAATAATTTCATTTCAATACAAATACAAATATTTCAATGTGTAATATTCTCGTAAATAGAATAAAAATGTAAAATAATAATCAAGTAAACAACATGACGGAAACGAAATGTGGATATTTTTTTGTCTGCTAGATCGGATCAAAAATTAATAATTATAAAGCTGTCGGTAGCCGGGATAACTATGACATCAGGACGTCAAACTCCTCAGTTCTCCCGTGACGTCGGGACTTAAGGTAGAAATCCCGTAAATAATAGTTTAATTTAAAATGTTTTTTTGCTTTAATAATTTTTTGCGGGACTGTGCTTTTAATGTTATTTTTCATTAATGCTCTTCGGTGTTGTTAAGTGAATGTAAATAGAACATTTAAATTCATCATACAAACGTTTCCCTTTAGCGGGATTTGAACCACCAACCCACAGCTCGGGTCACTAACAATTAGGCTATCTAGGATCGAAAATGTAAATGTCTGTTTGTCCTAAAACTTAAACGCTTTGCGGCGTCACGTAACGAGGGACCGGCTAAACGCAATGCATGCGTTGTCACGTCAGGTTTTGTTTCATAACATTTCCTCGTTTTACAACACTTTGATACTTTAAATAAGATCCCTCAATCTTGGCTTAAATAAACTAAACTGCTGACTGTACAGAATAAGGATGCTGTTGTAAATGTGTAATTTTTTTAGGTTTCTCTTTTTTATGAGTTAGGCGGTAAACGAGCAATCGGTTCACCTGATGGTAAGTGATTACCGTGGATTAAGTACGTCTGCGACACCAGAGCAGCGCGTTTCCGGCCTTTAGGAATATTTAGAAATTGGGAGGGAGGATGAGGACGAGGGATAGGGAGGGGGCTACTCCCCTTTAAGAGTATTTGGGAGACGAGAGGGAGGATGGAGAGGGCGATGGGTAACCGAACGAAACGCAGAAGCGCAAGATGCCTCTACTTTACGCCGGTATTATGCGAGGTTCGAGCCGGGCCATTCGAGCTGCAGCTAATGCCGCCGCTCGGCTCGTTGAAATAAAAGGTATTCCGCCAATACTCGTTTATTTCAGGTAGAGTCGTCCAGCGATTATGGTGGAATTTCTTGTAGTAGGAAGTCGATGGATGCAGGCGGCACAGGAGCGAGCTTTGTGGCGTTCAGTGGGGGAGGCCTATGATCAGCAGTGGACTTTTAATAGGCTGAAATGATGATGATAATTTTTTTTATTCGCTTATCTGATATTCTTCATTGGATAATGTCCTAGTATACGCCAATTGGTTTGTTATAAGACTTACCTGGACGTCCCTTTCTCAAATCTGCCACACAATTATTGCACCATACGTTCGTTTCGTTACACTCTATCCTTATAATTTTGCATCGCTACAGAAATAGCAACGGTTTCATTTATCACCTAGCTGCCCGACCCGGCTTCGCTCAGGTGTACATTTATTTATTAAAATATTATTTTGGGACAAACGTATAGTTAATGGTTTTTTTATGGAAAAGACGGCAAACGAGCAAGCGGTTCACCTGATGGTAAGTGATTACCGTCGCCCATATACATCTGCAACAGCATAGATGCTGCAGGTGCGTTGCCGGTATTTAAGGATATTTGGGGTATGGGAGGGAAGAGGTGGGGAATAGGGAGGGGATGTGGGCCTCCGGTTACCTCACACACCGAACGAAACGCAGAAGGTCAAGATGCCTCTACTTCCCGCCGGTATTCTGCGAGGCCGTGGTATCAATCCGGTAGAGCCGGCCCATTCGAGGAGCAGCAGAAGTCGCCGCTTGGCTATACCACGGAGAAAAATTTTTGCTTTTTTTTTGCTTTATGCAGGACATAAGCAGTATTCTTCAAATTAATATAACAGTCTTGAATACGAAATGTTTTATTTGGATAGGGATTAATATAAAAAGGTATGGATGACATTGTCTGATTTTGGTAGGGACATTTGAAATGTAAAAAAGTAGTTATAGTGACATAACTACAATAGTACAACTGTGGTATTCCGAAGTTTCTTATAGATATTGATATGTTCTTTAATATTTTAGAATAATTTTTTTCCATCACCAATAGTTTTCGTAGCGCCATCATTGAAAGACATTTTATTGCTTATTTTTTACACCTTGGTTTAGTAGACCCTACTAAAACTTAAATAATGTAATTAATAATTATTTTTTCTAGTATTAAATATAGTCTATGTTACTCAGGGATAACGTAGCATTCTAATGGTGAAATAATTATTTTTTCTTGTAATAAATATAGTCTATGTTACTCAGGGATAACGTAGCATTCTAATGGTGAAATAATTTTTCAAAATCGGTCCAGTAGTTTTTGGAGGTTATTCGTTAGAAAAATACAAAAATACATACAAATCTCTTCTCTTTATAATATTCTTTTAACCATCGATTGATCCAAGTTTATTTTTACAGGTCCCGAGAGGCTGACGGAGTCCACTTGGCATGGACATTGCCCTGCGTGTCCTGAATCCAAATCAACGTACCCGTTAATGGTTAGTGGGGGTCATGAGCCGTTTTATTATCGCATGCGGTTCAACTAACTATTGTTTGAGCACATCACCGGTGACCGTCCAGCCTTATGACGGTGGTAAGCTCGGGTGAGCTAACCAGACATTTGGGCCATGGGATGCGGTAATCGCGGAAAACGAAAAAAAAAACAAATACTGCCTTCAAGGATTTTGTCCTGAATCAGTTAGCATACATAATTGGCAAAAGGACAAACACCACCGACCCCACAGCGCCGCGACCGTACGCTGTCCGGTCCGTGAATAATTCGTCACTGTCATCGCATCTGACTGTTTCTCCGATCTTATCGGATTTGCGTTACATCGGACATGGTCGTGTGAGGCGAGTAAGTTTCATTGTACTACTGGATGCATCATTGTCCAAGTATACGCTTACAGCACTATAACATAACCTGAGCAGACAACTGACATAACCTGAGCTGACAACTGACATAACCTGAGCTGACAACTGACATAACCTGAGCTGACAACTGACATAACCTGAGCTGACAACTGACATAACCTGAGCTGACAACTGACATAACCTGAGCTGACACCTGACATAGCCTGAGCTGACAACTGACATAACCTGAGCTGACAACTGACATAAGCTGAGCTGACAACTGACATAACTTGAGCTGACAACTGCCGGTGAAATCTGACGCTATAGCCGCCGCGTTCTTCCCGTGGATGTCGTGTTAGGCGACTAAGGGAAACACCTCGGAAATCATAATGGCTACAGTCAGATGGCGAGATAACCGTCTAGAAAAAATAAGTAAGTCATAGGTTATTAAACATCTTAAGCCACTAACTAAGCAACCAACCAATCTATTCTATAGAAACATATATTATACATAACCTTGTGGTATGGACGCAAGAATCTATCACCGTGGATATCGTAAGACATACCAAAGGCTACCGACAGATGGCGGGATAAAAATTTCGAAAATACTAGAACTACTAGAACAAAATTAAACAGTCCGAGGACGGGCAGCAGCGCAGGTGTGAGGTGTCTGGCACTCCGATCGTCTATACGCTTACTCAGCTTGACGATCGTGGCCAATCCTCCTTATGGGAGAGGTCTGTGTCCTGCAGCGGACTATTTAAGGGCCTGTAAGAGCTGTAACCGAACGTAACTAAGCTGGACCTAATTCGACCACTACAGGAGTTACTTAGAAGTATTACTAAAGTAAGCACACTTTCTACTCGTATTGTTGACAGCGCGAAACTATGCGCAAGTTTGACGTTTGCTTTAAGTTGGAAACCCGACGGCGACATAAAGTTTCAAGCGGAGACGTAAAACTTTGACAACCTCTATGAAACTGCAGCGGAATTTATCTGTGTTTAATCTTACTGCGGGGTAGTTCTTTCTTCTTTTCTTTTTTTTAAAAACGTTACCTTCCGCTGTAGGAATTTCTCCTGTGTCGCGGAGGCAGTTTACATACATGCATTGCACATGGACAAACACCCAGACCGGGAACTATTATTTGTAGTCCATACAAATACTAGTCCCGTGCGGGAATCGAACCCGCGACCCACAGCGCCGCAGCTAAACGCTTAACCACTACGCCACCGAGCCGTCAAGTGGCGCTGTGATAAAATCACGCCACGCTGTCTTATGGCATAGGTATCGATGAAGTAGCTTTAGTTGAAAATTTTCTATAAATTTCATAGGTATCGATGAAGTAGCTTGTTTCAGTAAACGATCGAATTAATTAAATTCAGTAATAACTTTATAAGCTAGATTGTTTTCAATAAACCGACTAAAGAGGGAGCCACGGTGGCGTTTGCACAGTGGCTTCTTCGTTAGCAACGTTACAGTATACTGGGCTGTCACTTAACTATGCACTACGAAAATTCGTATCGCCTAGCAATAAAATTGTAGTTAAGTACCTTTTAATAGAAGATATTAAGAGTATTATAACCAAAGAGATTTATATTTAAAATACCAGTTTGAACGTGATCTTAATGATGGGATTTGAATTCTATGCGTGGACGTTTTAATTCGTTGTTCTTACATCGAATATAATCCCGCAGTGTTCCTCCACATCCGTGTTCTCATCACTGCTGCACCCTCAGGCGGCCCTTCCTCAGGTGATGACTCCCTCGCCCCCAGGGAATTCTGGCGAACTGCGTCCGGACCCAGGAATGAGCTACGTACATTCCTGAGATGAAAAGACAAAGCAGGGTTTGGGTAGATCATTCTTCTTACACGTGGTAGAGCCAAGCGGCTTTTGCTGCTGCTCGAACGGACCGGCTTCACCGGGTCGGTACCCCGGTCTCGCAGAGGCATCTTGTGCTTCTGCGTTTCATTCGGTGAGTGAGGTAACCGGATGCCCACTCGCCTTCTCACCCCTCTCCGCTTCCTCCCTCCTATCTTCCAAATAGCAGCATCGTTGGTGTTACAGATATACGTGGGCGACGGTAATCACTTGCCATCAGATGAACCGCCTGCTTGTTTGCCGCATTTCCCATAATAAAAAAATCCTCTCCGCCAATTGAAAGATTAAAGATATCTCAGCGCAGCAAGATGGCGCACAAGTATGTACAGCAGTGGACTTTATACAAACGGAGTATGTTTCGCCTGTTTCTTCTACATTAGAGTATTAAGACGATGGTTGAATGTAAAAGAAATAGAATTGTCTTTGGTTAAACGATAAATCATTTCTTTTCAATGCGCCGCTTAGTTAATTTCAATTGTACAACGATCAAATCGTTATTTATAAAAAAAAAGCGGTGTTTTGGGCACGGTATTCGAGTCTTTGGCCAGCAGAAGCAATTTTGCAAGAGCCTTCTTTTAAATCAGTTGATTAATATTAATACCATTAAAATATTGTAACAATTAAAACGTTACAATACAAAATGCTTCCACTGTTTATGTATAATGTCAAGGGCGCAGAGTCCTTGGCAATCGGTTTACTAGTTTTATCTCAGTTAGCAGCATCGACAGGTTTTCTAGGTCATCGCACGTTACAAAGCTCCAATAAGTTCCTAGTGATCAAGTAGTAAAGTTTTTAAATTCATGTCAAGGTCTAGATTGTGAACGACCTCTGCTACGGTGGTAGTAAATTTCATAACTTATACTTTACAGTGGCCCAAATCGGACGTCTCGTTAAGTCTTTTAGCGTAAAAAAATAGTCATTCATTTATCATACTATTATTTTAATTGATGAGGAAGGGTTGATGGGAGGAAGATGAGGAGGGAGGGAGGGGCGAGGGGCGCGGCTTCGGTTATCCGAATCACCGATTGAAACGCAGATGCAAAAGGTGCCCCTACTTGATGCCGGTTTTCTTCGAGATCCTGGTACTACCACGGTCGAGCGATCCCATTCGAGTAGCAGAGAAAGCTCCCACTTGGCTTTGACATGGTAAAGCCAAGCGGCAGCTTTCTCCACTAAGCGACAGCATCTCCTCATCATAATCTTCATTTTTTATCCGCTTTTTGTCAAATAAAATCATGTATGCGTCAACGTAAGAACCATAAATTTCAAGTGACAAATTGTTTTTTTTTAATCCATCACCGATTCCTCTGACGAAGAATAAACAGGCGTCAGGCAGTACGTAGGTTACATTTTTTTTAAAACAAAACGTTAGGTATATCATAAGGTTAGAATATTTCTATTAGTAACAGCTTGTGTCCGATCAACTCAGTCCTAGGGGTTTATTGTATCCATGTATTAGTTTAAACTATATAATGTCTTTGTTAAACATTTTTTAAGCCCATTATTAGGAAGACTGCTCTTGGTGCTTTGTAAGCTTAGTTTTGTCTTTTGTAAGATTAAGTTTAATTTTCCACGCAATTCCAGACTTTCGAAGTTACAATAACAATTTTGCTATCGAGATGGTCTGATGATGGAGCTGAATGGTGGGTGACGGAACCCTTGAATGGCTCCTAGTAAGGACATCGAGTTTTGGCTCATCAGAGTCTTATTCATTTCACTCACAAAACATTTCGTTTTAACTATATAGACACTCATACATACATACATACACATACACACACTAAAAAGTTTTATATGTATATATAAAGATACAGACACAAACACAATATTTGTAACTAATGTGTTTCGATACATCCCGAGTCGGTCAAAATTGTAAAGCTTAAATTCATTTTGGCCTTAAGCTACGTACAAAAATGGACTGGTGGGATTTTGTAAATAAATAAATAAAATAAATTTTACTACGTCTTTCTAATTGGTATTAACTGTTCAGGTCGCGGTATTGGAGTGCAAGCCGGTATCTTATGCTTCCATTTATTTAGGCGTGACGGGACGATGTGCCCCTTGTGCTTGATCTTCCTCGCGACCTCAAATACCATGCCTTCCAGTACTGGTCCTTCTTCTCTTCCTTTTATTCCCGGTCTTCCTCTTCTGCTTTCCTCGGCGCTCACCTCTGAGCTATTCGTCAATAAGTCCCAAGTTATGTGTCTTTTAGTTTTTGATTAGCCTAAAGTGATGATGAATATTTTGAATCTAGAGCTAGATACTAATTGAAACTATTTTTAAAATGAATCTAACGAATATCTTGAATTAAGAGTATTTTATAAAATCATCTGTCTAAGTTAATGATTTTGTGTCGACCACTTAATTGTGGGTTTCAAACAACCAGTGGCGACATCTATTATCGACAAAATAAACATTACATACATATAAGTCGTGAACAATGCAGAAGATTCCTATTTCAACTACATTGTTATTAATTTTATGAGTGCAGACACACTTCCGACATTTCAATATCAATTTGTTTACTCCTCACAGTAAAGTTACAAATTTAACCTATAAAATTAAACATCAATGCTAACAAACAATATCATGAACTTTTGCAATAATATAAATTCCATTGCAGCGTAAAGGGTTAAGTTTATCACTAAAACTATTTCAATATCAATCTCCTTCAACATGTTATGTTGTATGTGTATGTTGAACAGATTGATATAGAACAAAGTGGTATAAAACAGAAAATAGGTATCGCACAGTTAAAGGATAAAGATAATTCGCAATCTTGAACTGCATGGGTACTTAACCGATAACTTTAGCTATTTCAGTACGAATTCAGTAAAAAAAAAAAACGTCATTGCAAAATGGCGTGAGTTGACATTACGGAGTAATCGATTTTTTTTTTAGAGAATATTATAATCGATCAAAGGTCGTAGTATCGGTATAAATTTAGTCACGTGTCCCGTTCTATTCTTATTTCAAAAATAAATTGAGCGAGATATGTACGCCAGTCGTATAGCTGGTTGGAACCCGGCAAATCCGTATCCATTGACCTATATCTGCGACCTATTGCCTAGATTCAAGCATTTAGTGAGCACTTAGCTCGTATTGGCCATACGATTGCAGTATTTACGGTTCGCCGATCACAGTTTATTTATTAATTTGCTAGACTTATGGCCGGAGCAGAATATTTGAAAGTAAATCTCTCGAGACTTGCGTGAAATCAAATCATTGTTTTCGTCATAAGGAAAAGAAGCTTTTTTTTCACAATCTGCTACCACTAATAATGTTCGTCTAACAAAGAAGAAACAGGGGAAAGAAACAGCTAGGTGTATTGCTTTATATTAAAACAACCCTTTTTAAACCACCTTTGTAACTTGGGGGCTTCAGTGAGAGAGTTAGTACCTGGTAAACAAGTTGAACATAATAAGGCCTTATGGCCTAGCACTAGGTTTAGTCAGACGGGGTAATCTTCATTACTGAAGACCTATGAGTGGACGGCGTCCTGGTGGGAGGGGTCACCGTGGGTCCGATCTACTAGTGAGCTTCCCGGGTAGCGTCCTGCCTTCGTGAGGCGTCTTCCCTTCCAGTATATACAAATGCTTGTACCGTCGCCGAGCCGTCACACTGTATAGTCTAATCGTTGTTACCCAGGTATGCCAGCCAGGATGACGAACGCGAGAGGCGCGGCCGGCGGTGCCGACGTAAGCGTGGCCGACAGCCCCCTGGCCACATTCGAGTCTCTCACCCAGGCGGCCGTGATCGCCGTAATGGGCGTGGCTATCGTCGTCTCCAACCTGCTCATCATTGCCGCCTTTCTCAACTTCAAAGGTTCGTATTGAAGACTCGTTCCAAATGATCATTATCCAAGTCCAAGGTTGCACGCAGAGTCCTTTGAAGCAAGCGCCATTACTACTTTTTCAAAAGTGCGTCCCGGATAGACCGTTGGGATGCGTTCAGTAACGCCAAATAAATATCCTCTACCTTCCCCTGTGCATAACTTAATGTACGCGCTCGCATTCATTCATCATTCGCAACTGGACCATCTCGGCTCTTGTGTCAAATTATCTGCATAGCAATACTTTTAACTTACAGGACTGTCGAACGAAGTGATCAACTACTACCTGCTGTCGCTGGCCGTGGCTGATCTCCTCTGCGGCATCTGCGTGGTGCCGCTCTCCGTGTACCCGGCGATCACGGGCCGCTGGATGTTCGGTGATCTGATGTGCCGTCTCGCCGGCTACATCGAGGTCACCCTGTGGTCCGTCTCGGTCTACACATTCATGTGGATATCCGTGGATCGCTATCTAGCGGTCCGAAAACCTCTCCGATATGAGACGGTTAGTGCGACGGTAGATATCTTTTCCATATCTCTTTAATTAGAATACCGCCTACTGTGCGTCTCGTGAAACTGCGCCGGTTATCTGGTTCTTAAGAGGTTAATCCATTACTCTCGAATACATTTAGACGTTTAGAACACCTGAGCGCCATTAACATATCTATCATTGATACATACATCATTGAGAACCAGAATGCTAAGTAGAGAATAGTCTTGAAAAGCTCAATGTCGCCGCTGCTCTGCGCGCTGTTCGATGCTTTAGAAATTAATGGTTGCAATGGCTTTTTATTTAGACTTTAAACGAGAAAAATCACAATTATTTAAATATAAAATCATTCCCTCGCCATCTATATTAGCTTTGTCTATTTTCTTATCTTATACTTTTTTATCTACTTAGAATTGGTTCTAAGTTCTAAGCAGCGACAATGTTGAGCTTTTAGTTTTAATGTTTATTAAAATTCAATTTATATTTTAAATGTTTTTTTGTGTAGATTGCAACACGCGTTTAGATGAGTTACTCGAAATAATTACCTGGTCGGTACGGCCTTTCAATTAAACTACAGTAATTTTCTACGTCTCTAGGATTAAACGGCATAGCCATAGGAAGCTGTTAAAGAAAAATGTCTGACTAAAATCACATCGGTAATCTAGGAATAGCATCAAACCCTTATTTATGTAGCCACAGTTCGTAACATTAAGTGATTGTTGCGTTTAAAAATAGAGAACGTAGATTATGCACATTGTAACTTAGAGTAAGTCAGGTCATATCCGCGTAATCTCGTCGCATACCCATTGCCCTAGATTTGGGGTCGAATGACGTCACCAACCAAACGGAATCGTTTGAACTACACAACGCGCAACATTAGACAGAATAAATAGGTCACTGTAAGAGATGAGATGAAATTTTAGAATGCTGAGAAAATTGCAACGCCTTGTAAAAAAAGGGTAAAATATAATTGTCATAAAAGAATCCCTTTCAATAATTATTGCAGTTGCATACAATGGATGTAAAGCTAGTATGCATGATAGTAAAGTCCTGAGTGACGAAGCAACGCTCAGCGCCCTCCGAGTTCGCCAATCATGAGGTTCCACTTTTTGGGGTTGAAGAGTCACTTGAACTTCTCTAAATCGTCATATGTCAGTCGACTAATGACATTACTAACAAAGCGCCACCTGACTATGGACGATATGATTCTCTTAAGAGGTGACGTTTTTAACAATTTGAATTAATAATTATTTCATTTATTTGTGTGACATTGAATTTTCTCAGGCCTAACCTATAACCTTGGCCTGGCTTATGTAAAACATTATCTAAATACAAAATTTCATTCGAAACGTTAGTGTCGTTACCTAGAAAGCAATCACACATAAATGTACAAGAATTGCTCGTTTAAAATGGATGTAAAACCTCGTAGATTTCTTTGATTCAAATGTTTGTATCAGTTGAAACTATATTATAATGATTTCGTAAACACTATAATTTTTCTTAACATCTGTATTAAGGAATTATGCAGATGTAACAAGCAAATTAGGTCACGTACAAACTATCTTGTAATGTCAGAAGTGTCCGCCATTTTGCACGCGTTACCAAAAAACTTGACGCAACAGAAGTATGGGGCAGCCGGGTCGGGAGCTGCAAAGATCGAGATCCAATTAAAACTATTTTGCGCGAAGCAACAACATCAAGTCTCGTCAGAGCAAGTTTATACTTTAGAATTAATTGAATAAATGAAATTGAATATAACTACCAGGTGAACAGAATGTTAATAAAACTTAATAAACATCTGCTGCTTAGCTATTTAAAATCGTATAATTGATAGGTTGCGGTCTGGGCATTGATTTTCAATGACCTCCTCTTTTGTACAGATCTCTTCAGCTTCATCAGGTCGATTGAGTTCTTTTATATGATCATTAATGCGATGCTTCCTCTGTGCTATCGATTCTTCTTATTTTGCACGAAACTATGAAGGAATGAATTCAAAAAAAAAAGAAAAAATTGTCTATACCAATCAACGTCACCAGTGTGACAGATAACTAAAGATAAATCATTCGCTGATCAAAAATTGAAACTATTAGAATTCGACCTTCCTTAGTTGTTAAACGTTATTTTAGCAAAGGATTTATTATTATCCCCCGTAGTCAGTTTTTATTTCTTATAAATCTAAGATATATACAAACATGCGTTGCATGCAAATTTTCTTTTATTAATAATAGTGTAATCTGTTATATAATTCTATAATATAGTACTTATAATTTCTTAAACCTATAAAAAAAATAGTAAAATACGCGCATGTTTCAAATCGTGTGTTTATTAAATCAAAATTATTTAATATATGAGGAAGAACAAAAGGAAAGCAAAACTGAAATAGATTCATTACAAATCCCGATTGGCAGAACCGATTAATATGATATCAAAAACAGACGATTGACTTGTTAGAATGCACGACCTAGCCCCTTCCCCATAGTCGCAGCCAGTTCTCCTCCTGATACACTCTTAATGCATGGTTATTATGGCCAGGTACAAACGCGCACACGTAGCCAATGCTGGATGGTTTTCACCTGGATCTCCGCCGCCATGCTCTGCTGCCCGCCACTGCTCGGCTACAAAAAGGATGCCAACTTCGACAAAGAAACCTTCATCTGCATGCTGGACTGGGGCACTACATACGCCTACACCGCAACCCTTGCCATCCTCGTGCTCGGACCCAGCGTCATCTCTATCGTATACAACTACTTCTACATATTCTCCATGAAGAGGAAACTGAACAGCGGCGTTCCAATCCACGACAAAGAGTACGCGACAGCGTTAGCCGAGAACCTTTCCAACCCGAGCCACTGGATGAGTTTCGTTCTCGTCACCGCTTTCTGGTTATCCTGGGCACCGTACGTCGGCGTCAAACTCTACGAGTACTTCACTGATCAGGAGATAAAAATACCGATGTTGCATTTCGGTGTCGTCTGGCTAGGAATTCTCAACTCATTCTGGAAGATCGTTATTCTCATTTCACTAAGCCCCCAGTTTAGATTGGCCCTGAGGATACTCTGCCTGACGGCGTGCTGCCGCACGAAGGGCCGTCTCCAGGCCGAGTTGATAGGAATGGATAATGATGATTGATCGCCTACTTTGTTGTGCTTTTCTCTGTTATAATCTGTACTCTGTGATATCAGTAGTGCGATGTCGCAAGAAGTTCACGACAGAGTCACTCTATCTAAATGGCCCGGTGCCCAAGTACATGTTATTAAATGTTTGTCTGTAAAATGCTTGTTACTGAGCGCGTCAAAGTAATCCAGGCTATGTGACATGCGATCCGTCACCGATAAATTTCTCAACATTGTCTCTAACATCCTAACAACAAAATCACAACAAATGTCTCCACGGATATATCGATATTCAACATTCTAGAATAATTAAAGCGTTGTCTTCATTCTTGCTTATATAATTAAGTATTAATGTGGAATGTGTAGTTATTATATATATATGTATAAATCTAATTTTCGGACAATAATGTCATAAATAGTATTCGACGTAAGTCGCAATAACATAACCCATATCATTTACGCCATTTGTGGCTCGTTAGGTATTAGATCGTTAACTTGTAGAAATTAATAGTTTTGGGCCATATCAATCTTAGATTTAGCTTCTCATATATTGTTATTAAATTTAGGACCCAATGTTCTATCGCAAATTTAAACATTGACGTCTTCTATAATATTTAATGAGATGTAAGTATTATTTTTAAATACAGCGCTTCACAATCCACTAATCATGCTGTATATTTTTTTTATCAACGCACATCTTTTTTACGATTGTAGATCCGTCTGCGCATGCAACAGGTTGTGTCTATTTTCTATTTACAGTTCTCGATTGAGACTTGCGTGACTGTCTTAAATCAATGATATTTTATATGACTCTCGACGTGTAGAAACAATCCATAAGTAATTGTTATGTCATTTAAATGTGCCTCGACAACGCCAGCATCCGCTTCAACGAACATCTAGTTACATTCATCCCGCGATTACTTTTTCCTAAGCTACATTTGCTCGGTTTTGATGTAAACCTGTAAACTGGTGATGTCTCCTTCTATTATGGTCTATCTATATTATATTATTCTATACTATACTATCTAATCGGGGTATATCATTATTGTAAACGCCCAACACTATTGTATCGTCTGGAATTTTCACATAAAAATTAAGATACTCGAATGCTTGAAATTTGAACAGTCTCGCGAAAGTACGCAGAACATAAACAATAATTTTTATGTAATTCGTGTTTCAGCACCATATTAGGTATCAATGTCTGAGATATATGAGAAATATGTTATACGCAGAAATATATTCATAAAATAAAGTACAAAACAGGAAAGACCGTTTCTTATATCGAGCCAGTCTTTGCTCGCTTCGTTTTAATACATTTAGTAATGATAACACCAAAAATAAATTTAAATTGTAGTTTGTAAGATATTACGTGGGATTTACTAATATATAAAGAGTTCAATCCAATCCAATCGCTAAATTCTACCGATTCCGCAATTTTTTAGTTAGTTAGTTAGTTTTGTATTTAAATGCATTAATGTTAGCATTTGTAGTGTAATTTGTCTGTAGTGTTAGCATCAAAGGATTTCACAAAATTCTAAAGCTAACGTGTCTTTTGATTCAATGTTTGATAATTGTAGACATTAATCCTGTAAGTACAAAACGTAAAACATTCAATAATATTATCTGCCATTGTTTGTAGTGTTGTATCTATCAATTGTATTATTAATTATGAATCTACTTAATTAATAAATAACATTAATTAATTTAACGATAGTTAACGAAGCCTATAATTTGTTATTTAAGGAGATGTGTCAGGAATTAAGGCATATAATTTAAGTTATTTCGAACACAAGTTAATACGTGTTACGTTTATGTAAATTATGTGGTATATTTATTGGATTTATTTGTACTTTTAACTTATACTTGATTACAAGATGTAGATATTTGAACTATCGGCTACATTCAGTAAAAGGCCAGTAGAAATTCAAAGCTGTTTCTTCAGGAATGTTTGGTCGAAAACCAATTAACGCCTTCCACAATAACCTCTCGTTACTAACACTGCCTTTTTGTCGTTATTACGTAAATTAAAATCATTGTTTCATAAATATATTAAAAAGGCGAATGTATGCCTGACTAGATAAAAAAATCGATGTAAAATAAGAAAAAAAAATACTAAACTTGAAACAGTAGGGCGCATTAATGTTAGACTAAATAAACATTTAATAAATAAATGTAATAAAATGTTAATAAATTAAAATTAAATTGTTATTTGTTAATATCTTATTTTAAATCGTAAATCGTGTTAACGAAATGGATTCTGGTGATATTTGTGATATTTTTTGCATGCTATAAAAAGCGCATAACACAGCTGAATGTGCTATGGCTATAATTAATACGTTGTAATGTATCTGTTATAGCAGATAGCGTTTTGTACAAAAAGCTATGTAAAAACTGGGGTGCCCTTTTAGATTCTAATCTAATCTATGAGAGATTCACTTCTTCATTAAAATTAACTTTTGTTCCGCTTTATAATATTATTTTTTATGCCTTGTAGGCAGGTCAAACGCCTTGAAAATCCAACGGCAATCTCCCGATTTCACACCCTGTCACATTCTATCTCTCGGGGAGACAAAAAATGTGTCGTGGAATGGAAATGCCAGTGACAAATGGAAACTCATAATCTCTACCTACTATGGGCGATAGACCTGAATGCTTTTACACAGTGAATGCAAACTACTTGCCGTTTAATAAACGCATTTTTTTTTTGATATAATTAAAAAGCAAAACTTCAAATATACGAGAGCCTAATAATCCAAATAAAAGGGAAACGTCAATCGGCTTTGATAACAGTTTGACATCGGCTAGTGGGTTCGCTGGTCGGCTCGTGGACGGGATCCCAACGGTTGATAAGCTATTTGACCGTCGTGTCGTTGTGGTTTAGTTGACTATTCGCGCAAATATATCTCGAGTCGAAATAACAGAACTCATATAGTATGTGTATGAGATTAAATTTAACGCTGTAACACCGTATACATTATGTATTTTTTTTTATACAAATGGAATTAAAACTATGGATTTTAATTTTACCGTGTGACGTTTATTCCAATGAAGAGGAATCAGGATTTAGTTAATTCGTCATTCTTCTAAAAATCGAATCAAATTCTTTATTGCATTCATGAGTAACTAAGATATTATAATGTAAATAAAAGAACCACAATAAAATTACAATAGTACCGACATAAATAAATAACGAAAGTTTTGAGTACAAATTGAATGACAAAAAGGTAACAATTCGTAATTCGATGTTAGATCATTTCTAAACTGATAGTTTAAATCATTTTTAATTTGCGCATTCCGTGTGTATATAATTATTTGATTTAATCAAATGGCACTTCTCATTTTATTGGTACTATAATAGTTAACTATAATTCTGTGATTTTTAATTGACCTAATTCCATTTAAATTTTCACCGTTAATCCTTAACGATTCGCTGGAAAAAAGCTTATACAAATATAGCGGAACAGAAGTATTATTTTTAATAACGTAACTTACTAATATTTAGGGCCACAGTTATATCAGGTTTGGTAACCCGTGTTCAATGGCATTTAAGAAAAAAAAATAGGGTATAATGTACAAACATTTAATTATTTTTATCAACCAGAATCCTTTCTGCCACGAATCTACGCGTCTTTATAACATGGATGTATTTATTTCCTTAAGACGTAGGGGAAGAGTTTGAAATGATAAACTTATCATCTTTTTTAACGTGGTAGAGCCAAGCGGCGGCTTTTGCTGTCGCAGGAATGGGCCGGCTCGTCCGGATAAGTACCACGGCCTCGCAGAATACCGGCGTGAAGTAGAGGCATCTTGTGCTTCTGCGTTTCGTGCGGTGAGTGAGGTAACCGGAGGCCCTCTCCCCCCTCCCCCCTCCCCAAATATGGTAGCGGTATATAATTTTGAGCTACCCCAGGAGGGTACCAGTACCTACGGTTCTGGAGAATCCCTCACTGAGCATCCACGTTCAGGCTTTCCTACGCTACCTAATCGTGGATGCTCAGTCTGCCCCGCGTATTCTGGAGGGGCAATATTCCGCTCTCTTTCTTTCCTACTCGAGGCAAACGCAGCAAGGAAACTATGGCATCCCCTACCGCGCTCGCCGTGGATTTCTTCAATATCAGGGGACTCCACTCGAACCTTAGCGCCGTTCATTACCATCTTGAAACGGCTCAGATATCGTCTCCGGCTGATACCTCTTATCTCCATTACCCGGGGTACAAACTGGAACACTCCTTTGTGCCCCGTGCCGGAGTTTGCGTATACGTCAGAGATGATATCTGTTTTCGACGCCTCGGTAGTCTTGAAGGTTTGGACCTATCTACCCTTTGGCGGCGCGTCGACAGCGACGACCATCCGCGCGTCTATGCGTGCCTTTACAGGTCCCATAGCGGTAATACCGTAACTGACCGACCGACTCGATGCATCGGCGTCTCGGGATGCAAAAACCAGTGCTCTTAAAAACGAGTACAACTCTGCCTCCAGGTCCTTCAAAAGAGTTATCGCTGCGGCAAAGTTAAAGCACATTGGCAGAATTGGCGAGAGACTAGTTCGCCTCCCATCGGGATCCCGCGCATTCTGGTCTCTCGCCAAGGCTGTCCAGGGCAATTTCTGTCAGCCATCTCTCCCATCTCTACACAAGGAGGATGATTCGCTGGCCCATACTGCAAAAGAGAAAGCCGATCTCTTGGGCTCTCTTTTGCATCCAACTCGACTCTTGATGACCGGGGAAACTCTCCACCTACCATCCCGTGGTGTAAGTGCTCCATGCCGGAAATTCAGATTCTGCAGAGCTCAGTGCGAAAGCCACTCCGCTCCTGGACATTCATAAGTCGAGTGGGCCTGACGGAATCCCTCAATTGTGCTGAGGATGTGTGCCCTGAGTTGGCACCGGTTCTCACGCGTCTTTTCCGGCACTCCTACTCTTCAGGCGTCGTCCCGGAATATTGGAAGACAGCATTTGTGCATCCAATACCGAAAAAGGCGACCGCTCTGATCCGTCCAACTACAGGCCTATTGACATCACCCCTTGTTATCTAAAATAATGGAGTCACTCATCAACACCCAGCTCCTGAGGTACCTGGAGGAACACCAGCTGATCAGTGACCGACAGTACGGTTTCCGTCACGGACGATCAGCTGGTGATCTTCTAGTTTACCTGACTCACCGATGGGCAGAAGCAGTTGAGTCTAAGGGGGAGGCTTTGGCGGTTAGTCTGGACGTAGCGAAAGCATTTGATAGGGTTTGGCATAAAGCGCTTCTTTCAAAGCTTTCATCTTACGGGGTTCCTGAGAGATTGTGCAACTGGGTCACCAGCTTCCTCACGGATCGGAGCATCAAAGTTGTTGTCGACGGTGCATGCTCGGACCCCAAACCCGTGAATGCTGGTGTTCCACAAGGCTGTGTGCTATCTCCCACTCTGTTCCTTCTGCATATCAACGACATGCTACAAATCAGTAGCATTCATTGCTATGCAGACGACAGCACGGGTGATGCCCTATATACAGGCCGTGCGAATATTTCTCGGGAACACGTCGACGAGTGCCGGAACAAACTTGTGTCTGAAGTCGAGACCTTGTTATTCAAAGTCTCGGATTGGGGTCGACGTAATTTGGTCCTATTCAACCCCAAAAGACACAGGTTTGCGCGTTCACCGCTAAAAGAATCCCTTTGTCGTCTCTCCTCTTTTGAGAACATTCCCTTATTGGCTCAGCCAGTATCAGAATCCTTGGCGTTGACATATCAAGCGACGTTCAATTCCGTGGTCACTTGGAGGGAAAGGCCAAATTGGCCTCCAAAAAGCTTGGTGTGCTCTGTAGAGCGGGACAGTATTTCATGCCGGTCCACCGTTTGCAACTTTATAAGGCGCAAGTTCGGCCCCACATGGAATACTGTTCTCATCTCTGGGCAGGGGCACCCCAGTACCAACTCCTTCCATTTGACCGCATCCAACGTCGAGCGGCTCGAGTTGTCGGCGACCAAGCTCTCTCTGATCGGCTTGATCCTTTGGCCTTGCGAAGAGATGTTGCTTCTCTTTGCATTTTTTACAAAATTTTCCACGGGGAATGTTCTGAGGAACTTTTCGGATTGATCCCAGCTGCTGAGTTTCACCATCGTACATCGCGACAGAATTCGAAGTTCCATCGATACCACCTAGATGGTTGGCATTCCACCACAGTGCGTTTTAATCGAAGTTTTCTGCCACGCACTTTGATTTTGTGGAATCAGCTGTCGCCAGCAGTATTTCCGAACAGTTACGACTTAGGGACCTTCAAGAAAAGAGCTTATTCCTTCCTTAAAGGCCGGCAGCGCATCTGTAGCTCCTCTGGTGTTGTGGATGTTCGTGGGCGTCGGTGATCACTTACCATCAGGTGAGCCGCACGCTCGTTTGCCCCCTTCTTCTATAAAAAAAATAAAATCTTTACACCGCCATTTTCTGTACAACTAACGGGGATTGGAATCGTTTCGAATTGTTACAACAGAAGCGTAAAAGCTAATAGCTGTTGTTGGTTTGAGTCATTATTGACAGTGTTGTCTCCCAATTGATATTAAATTATCGTCTCAGCGCTTTTGAATGCTTTATTAGTATTCGATTGCTAATCATACATGTGCTTCGTGAATTTCTAAATCTTTGTACAGTAAAAGTATTGATTAATTGTAGAACGTTATTTAAAACTTTCTTATTAACATAAAGTTACATTTTAGAGCTATTTAAGGCACGATAAAGAATACTTCAGAAAAAACGAAGAAAAGTGATGCAAGGTTTTCTCTAGTCTACTTTTGATGTTCATTGCATAAATTTGTTCAAAAGCTTCTCAACTTAGTAACAACACCGCTTTGCTATCCTCGATATAATTTTAATTCATTTTAATAATTTCGAATTGAATATTAATAGTATAATAAATAGTTCACAAATGGTTATTGTGTCAAATGTCATCGAAACAGCGGATGCAGCTAAAGCGGACGTTATATGTAGCGAGAGCATACGAATTATTCGAAAACAAACCGACCAATTTCAAACTCGATCCGACACACCGCGCCGTGCGATGTGGCCATTATGTTGCGAATTTAAACGCGTTCGAATTTTAAATTGTAAACGTTAATTAAGTAACATTCCCGTGAATGTTGTCAATTTGTTTCTCATAATCCTTTTCAATGTACTTAACGCTGTTTATATTGTATCTAGTTAGACTGATCGCAAATAGGAATTCGTTTAGATGTTTCCAGTGCCGTGGTATGCTCGGCGGTTAGATTGTTCGCTTTCGTTTCTTGATAATATATTAGATTCGATACCTTAATGGATTCGGATCCCAGCGCTGGTAATGGGTTGATAACATGAGATGGACAATGTGCTTCTTCGATTATTATAAAAATGCTTTGACGTTTTCCCCCTTCATAGAAAGGCCTGTTTTAAGATTGGAGCGAACGTTGCTATGGATGAATTAGGCCTTTCCAGGCCTTGCCATCAAGGTGCCTGTAAAGGAAGCTCACACTAGAAATCCCATTTCCCATCACTAAACAGTGGAATTTGGGTTCGGTATCTTCGGTTGGATTGTATACCACCCGCCGATCGCCAGAGACCGGTCCCCGTCTGCAGCGTGCACCACGTGAATGTGAGGTTTTTTTTTCTGGGGTCAGCCATTCGTCAAAGGCAAATGCGTGTGAAGATTATACCTCAATGTACGGATTGTTACTAAAACGACTTCTGGATTAATTGTAATTTTGGAGCATTATTAGGAGTGAAGTAGTGAGTATGAGTGAGGTAGTGAGTGAGTGAATGAGTCAGTAAGTGAGAATAAAGACAGTTGCTCGTGTTTTAGGTTTTATTTGTAACGCCTGGTTTTGTTAACTTGTTTTAGTTTATTTTTATATTTATCTTTGGTTATTGTTGAACGAAGCGATGATTTTTTATATATGAATGATTTGTTACTGGACATGTATTTTTATTTACATTTTTTTATATAATACTAATCCTATAAATTAAACAATAAATATGTTAATTTTTTTACTTTGTTTTTATTTTAGTATATTATTGCTAAAAAGTTAGTTATTAGAATTATTGGATAAAATTTATGAGTTTAAAAACGATACGATTTTTTGGCTCATGGAAATACAGATTATAGGTAATATGTTTAAGCCTATATGACGAGAATTATATATTTTTTTTTATAAAAATGTTTGCTGCAAGAAGTCGGAAATACAAAATTAATAATCAAACGTGATAAAATCCGTAAATAATAAATTCATTTCATATGTGTAAAAGTTATGTTTTTTTACATGTTTTACCGTTTACGTATCAATTACAAGAGCAAGCAGTCAACATATAAAATTTAATAGGGAAAGCCAAATAATTAAAATACACGATGAAGATAAACCTTTTTATTTTTATATATATACAAATTCTACCGACGTATATGACTCAACTCGATTAGTAAACATAAAGTAACAAAAGCGATATTAGATCGACAGCTGCCCAAATCGGGTGTGCCGAGAACCATATCGCCACATATCGCCACGAAACACGACCGCCGTGGACAATTTCTGTTAACAGCTCACCGTCTAGACACACCGCTCCCTTAGTTTCATTTGGTCACATTGAAATATTTGTCTTTAACAAAACATTGAATAAGTCCCTCGAGCCTATCGCAGAGTTTGCAGTTTACTTTATAATAGACAATAAATAATATCCATTACGTACAACTATGTGTTAGTTACGGAAGCTAATCGCACAGAGCAGTGTACAAACAGAAGCGCTACGCTAATGTCAATTAGCGTAACATAGTTTCGGTAGTGTTACAACAATGAAAACCAATTCTAGTATCGATTTGTACAAACATTTGCGTGCGTCGAAGCGAACTGTGCTTCCAATATAAATGTTCGTTTCCCTTTTTGTATATTTGACACTTTTTGATCTCTTGCTCTACTTCATTGTTATTATTGTATTCTTAAAATAAGAATACATTTAAGAATACTTAAATATATTCTTATTTTTGAATTAACAGAGCTGGCATAAAAGAATACTTCAATGTATTCTTATTTTGAATTGTGTTAATCTCACAATGCCTAGGAAAATATTAGGCTCATGGTAGAAGGTTTATTGCGCACGATTAAGAGACTGGCGTCACCTTTCATTTATACATTATTATATTATATTATGCATTCAAAGTCAGAAAAACGCGAAACTTTTATCAAGTTATATTTTTATTTAATACATGTTAATATTAAGACCTAAATAACAGGCATCGTTTAAAATGCGTGTAGAGACAATGCAGTTACACGTGTCTATATATAATATAATGTGTAAGGATATACACCATCGATCCTTACATACAAGCAATGAACCCTGTTAGGTACAAACGAGGCTCTAACAACCGTAGCGGAAATACCACCCGAATTCGTCGAACCCAAATCCCTACAGACTGATGGTGAGCAGCATCACTAGAGCATTGCATCGCATTGCGCGGTGGGTTATTGGCTAATCTCACCAGAAATGCATAAACAATTGACTTAATTAGATAAAGATTGTTTTAATAATGTATAACTATATAATGTTATAGGTGAGGTGATGGTCAGTAGATATTTCTAAGAGTATAATAAGTGTTTGAAGTGTCTTATTTTCATTCCCCTATCCCAGCTACGCGCCTAGACTCAAAAGGACCGGCTCGACGTTGTTAGTAACACGACCTCGCAGAATACCGACGCGAATTAGAGGCATCTTGTGCTTCTGTGTCACGTACGGTGAGTGAGGTAACCGGAGGCCAATCCCCCCACCCCTTCCAACTCCCGTCCCCATCTAACTAACCATCCCGCAAATATCCTTTAAAGGCCGGCAACGCACCTGCAGCTCCAAAGGTCTTGCAGATCTACGCGTGCGACGGTAATCACTTACCATTAGGTGAAGATGGAACGAAACGCAGAAGCATAAGATGCCTCTACTTCACGTCGGTATTCTGCGAAGCCGTGTTATCAACCCGGTCGAGGCGGCCCATTCGAGCAGCAGCAAAAGCCGCCGCTTGGTTCTTCCACGTAAAAAATATAATATATACATAAACTAAATGTATAGACATCTGAGTGCCCCATTTTTATAAGCAGTCGTGAGAGCTTTCTCCTGTACGATATATAGTTGTGAGCAGTAACAACAATTGATAACATCATATTAGCATACAGGAGTTCGTAGAGTACGTCTCTAATAGCTATAGTAATACTAATAAATATCCAGACTTCGCCTCTGTTATCTTCTATTCTGTATTGCTAGATTTCAATGTTAGCGTGTGATGATGTTTATATAAAAAATTGTACTTTACTCGTTACTTAAGATTTTAAATTATATTTCTAAATAAAACTCGATTGTTAGCGATATTGTCAAATAACTATTATACATTATGAATAGATGTTCTTGTCCCGTTGTATGTCTTAGATACGATATACGTGTAGATTGCCTGTACGATTTATGAAAACTATTTTCATGTAGTTATTTATAAAGTTTTCAGTGTTTAAAAATCATAATACTATCTAAACCGTTAACTGTTACACATATTTAAAATAGATTTATCGTATTTCGACCTTACTAATGTTCGTCTCTAATAAAAAGTTAGCTCAGATAAATCTCGTTTATTTTCTGTATTCCTTTTTTAAAAGAGTGGTCCCGGTTGAAAATCAAAAGGCGAATGTGCCATCTTCACTGCTGCGAAGTGTTCGAGCTCTACTTCAAGACACCGCGGCTTTTTAAGAGAAAACTCATTGAACTTAATAAAGATACAGGACTCCCTCGCAATATTTGCAACGTTCATTATTAGTAAATACCTGTTACTAAATACCCTTTAGGATGATAAAGAAATGCCTGATTAATCTTAATAAAAAAAAAAACCGTTTGACACGATAAAGTTCTCCATTTTAATCGTTTCAAAAGAGAGCCTTTCATTTGTGGAATATTTTACTGGTTTGAAAATTAGATTAATACATATAATTGATAAAGTACTAAAAAACGGGTGAAATTGATATCTTCTTAGAGACAAAACAATACAAAATGTATCCACTAGCTAACGCCATCTTGTATCTGGACCGCGTAGTCAATACGAACTAATCTAATTTGGTGCCTATTATATAATATTAGTCATTATTAAGCATATTATTTCAATTATGGTAGCGTTTTAAAAAAACAGTGAATTTCAATATTGATATAATATTGTTTATGTGATTGTCTTTGATTACATACTTCATTTATTTATGTTCACCGACCAGGATAACATCAATGGGATAGAGGTTAAGTTGAATGAATCCTCGATTATAGACAAACGCGACATGCAACAGTTACACTAGAAAACATGTGGAAGAAGAAATGAGCAAGCGGCCCACCTGGTGGCCAGTTATTACCGACCTCCACGCACTTCTGCAATACGATAGGAGCTGCAGGTGTAAAGATGGGAAGGCGAGAGTGAGGCTCCAGTTACCTCACTCACTGAACGAAACGCAGAAGCACAAGATGCCTTTACATCACGCCGGTATTATCCGTGCCAACCCAAAGCTTGGCTCTACCACGTACGAAACGCAGAACGAACGAAACGCAGAAGCACAAGATGCCTTTACATCACGCCGGTATTGTCCATGCCAACCCAAAGCTTGGCTCTACCACGTACGAAACGCAGAACGAACGAAACGCAGAAGCACAAGATGCCTTTACATCACGCCGGTATTGTCCGTGCCAACCCAAAGCTTGGCTCTACCACGTACGAAACGCAGAACGAACGAAACGCAGAACGAACGAAACGCAGAAGCACAAGATGCCTTTACATCACGCCGGTATTGTCCGTGCCAACCCAAAGGATGGCTCTACCACGTACGAAGATTTGTACTTTTTTTTATGGGAAAGGTCGTTGTCATTTTCACATTAGGGTACCTACAGTAATATACGTAAAAGTATATAGATATATATATATCCTATACTATACAGTGTTTCATAGTCACTAACGTCAGTAGACTTACGAAGGTTGGTAGCTGATAGAAGGTTAGAGTCTGACGACTCCTCGTAGGAAAATCGTGAGCAGAGGACGAGAGTAAATATGAAGTGGATAGCTTTTCAACGGCCGTCTCCAAGATTGTAGAAAGGAGTTTGTGGCACTCCTGTCACCTCCGTTTCTTATTGTTCGACTCCTTGACAATCGTATTTAGTTCATGCGTCTTACCACCAACACCACACCGCATCGACTCTCCTTTAAGTTTTCATCCATTTAAATTAAATGTCAGAATGCTTATAATGACAACATAATCTCTTGATTAATTTTAAATATAGATAAATATTTTTTATTATTTTGGACAGCCCTATTAATCTAGTAAAATATTGCAATAAATGTTTAGCAACAACTAGCAGATGACATCAACATTTTAAAAGTATAAGAGACAGTGATACCAACCGTCGTAGAAATATGTAAACAAAGATTGTAATATAAAATAAACAACAATAAACGCAAGGCCGAATTTAGCAAATATGCAAGTTAACGAATAACTTAGGAAATATAATAGGATATACTGAATAAAAGGACATATAGAATGATAATAACATAAAAGGATAGTAAAAGGAAGTAAAGGGTAACATGATAAATAAGATTCCACCCCTTCTATCCACTACTGCCCTTATTATCCCTTGCTAGGCTAACGGGTTGGTAAATATAGAGACAGTGAACTAGTAACGTATAGTGGCAATCGACGTTATATAGTTTCAGGATTTTATCCAACTTATGTATAAAGACGATGTAGTGAAACGAATTGAGAGAAGGATGCTGAGCTGGTTTGGACATGTGGAGAGGATGAATGAAAGTAGGTTGACGAAACAAATATATGAGGCGAGTGTAAATGGCAGAGTCGGGAGAGGAAGACCTAGTCGAACATTTCAAGATCAAATTGATGAAAGTAGAAGGAGATTGTCTCTGACTACCCTATTGGGAAAAAGGCGTGAATTAATATATGTATATAATTTAACTGTAGATGACCTGCGTTACGTGCTACGTTACAACATCTAGGATTTGAACTGAGTTGAACATCTCCGGTTACCTCACTCACCGAACGAAACGCAGAAGCACAATATACCTCCACTTCACGCCGGTATTCTGCAGCAAAAGCCGCCGCTTGGCTCTAACACGCTTATAAAAAGATCGACAGGGTAGGTTCCACCGTCTTGTCTATTACAGCAGTGCGAGCAGTGCTTAGTTCCGGTTTGAAAGGTGAGCCAATATAATTACAGGCTGCGGGGGATTTCATGCAACGCTTCTGTAAGCTTCTTCGATGGAAGCTATTTGCTGGTGCACATGGTCTTCAGTAGGCTCTTACCATCACATCAGGCTCACCGTTAGTACGTCTGTCGCCCCAATCCTATAAAATTAGATAGTTATGGTGTCGTAAAATATTCTACATTGTTCTCTGCAATGTCCTAGTTAAACAATCAGCTAGTTGGTTTCTTAGTCGCGAGATGGCGCTGTTACTTAAAACCACCCTGTCTCCGATCCTCACCTGTACGCGATGCAGCTCGGCTTGTGCATCAGCGTTTCGTCCGGTTAATGAGATGACTGGCGGCCCACTTCGGCTTTAATGCAGGATTAACTACAACAAGAGACGAAGGTTCGGTTGCGGTATGTCGTTCGATTACGCCGGGTAACCCCAAATGGGGGCTGCTTTTATCACTGCATGCCCACGTGGCTAAAAGACATGAGTAATTAGTTGTAAATATAGTTATGTGTAGTTATATATATGTAGTTATACCGGTAATTAAATAAATAGGCGATTACTTAATGTGCTGTAATAGTGTTCCTTTGAGATGTGAAGAGAGAGTGGACAATCTTGTCTTGATTTTTAGCTGGTCGTGAACAGATTTGTTGGTTCTTTTTGCCGTCCACGGTATGCGCAGCATCCTTCGCCAACACCACATCTCAAAGACCTCGATCTTCTTTCGGTCAGCTGCACGGATAGATCATGATTCGTACATAACAAGGTACAGTAACGATAAATAATAATCAATAAACAGCCTGCCTGGTAAATGTATATCTATCTCACTCTGATAATAGCAATTTCATTAAAGAACAAAGGCATTTAGTGATTAATTGTTTTCACGGTTAATATCACATCATTTTATACGCGAGTGAAATAATTTCGATCCTATCGCCATCTGGTAGCGTATTTTGGCACTAATTTAGTTCGCCCTTCTACCGATAGGGTACGCACGAAGTTTACATTCAAAAAGTTTCCATTCCTAAGTAGTTTGTAAAGTTCAACAAGTTTCAAAAGTTTGTTTCTCCAGAGAAAGTGAAATTTAGCAAACGCGAAATATTTCCGACTGGTTTCATTCAGCGAGCACACAACGTTTGCTCGCACTTTTTAGTAGTGCGATTTGTTTGCTTTTTTTTTTCAAAAATCATTTGATTGTAGCGTTCTGTTTGGTAAGCAAACACGCCTTCTTTATTAAGTTTTCACTGTGTGGAAACAATTTGCTCGAATATTTTGGAATTTCGCACGCGTTTAAGAACCGATGACAATATTGTAAAAGGGTACCATCGACCTGGCCTGATGATGGAACTGAGTAACGGAACACTTGAATATGGGTTTCATCGAGTTTTGGACAATCTCACGAAAGCGGGGAAAAGAAAAGCGTGTATTTTAAACCTATAATTTTTTTTATTTAAATCTACTACACCGAGAGCTAATTTCTAACGGATTTTTCCTTTACATCTTCATCAGCCTTTATAAGACCACAGCTAAACTTAAATCTTACCACGAACTCTCCCCCATCCCCTTTTCGCTACGTCATTCGTTACCGACTTATGTATGTATGTTTGTTAGTATATGTGTATGTATACATAATGGTAGAGTCAGGACAGGAAGATCTAGCCGAACATTTCACGATCAAATCGGAGACGTTCTGGAAAAAGGTCAGGTCAAGAGTACTCTAAACCAACGAGCATGCATGCGAAGATTGATGAAAGTGGGAGAAGCGAAAGACGTATGTCAGGACTGTAGCAAGTGGATGAAGATTGTCTCTGCCTACCCCATTGGGAACAAGGCGTGAATATGCACATATATATATTATATATATTTCTATAACTTTTACTGTAGGTGACCTACGTTACGAGCTACGTTACAACATCTACGATTTGAACTGAGTTGCTGTTCTCTGATTGGCATAAGGGTTCGCGCTGAACACCACATACAGGTAAGTCTAATGAATTGGCGATTGGCTCCTACAATACCTAGGAGATTTCTTTTTTTATTGGATAGGTGGCAAACGAGCAAGCGGTTCACCTGATGGTAAGTGATTACCGTCGCCCGCGTACATCTGCAACACCAGGGGACCTGCAGGTGCGTTGCCGGCCTCAATAGTGGTATAGGGCTGCGCTGATAATCAGTGTTGGCGGGAATCCGTAACATAAACTGAGCGTAGACCCATTGCACCACACTGTAGCGCAGAAAAAAATATATTTATTTATTTTTTCTTTATTGGGTCCCTAAAAAAAGGGATACAATAGGCGGACTTAATGCCTTTTGGCATTCTCTACCTGTCAACCCTGGGTGAGAAAGAGAACATGTTGGCCGGTTCAATATAAATAATAAATATAAATAAAATATTAATATTAAACACATAACCCTTATAATATACTTACATACTTATAAAATACATAATATAAATACTATACATAAACATATAATACATGAAATATCTAAAATCTTGTTGTTTTTTAATTGTTTTATTAATAACTTGCTAACTAATTGTGGTGTAATGAATAAAGTTTCTTTCCTTCTTTAAGGGTATTTGAGAGATGGGAGGGAGAATGAGGAGGGGAGTGGGGAGGGGGAGTGGGTCTCCGGTTACCTCGCTCACCGAAGGAAACGCAGAAGCACAAGATGCCTCGGTACCAATCCGGTCGAGCCGTTCGAGCCACAGCAAAAGCTGTTTGTGAACCTTTTGGGCTTATCTTTTCAACTCTTGATAACGCTCACGAGAGGAAACGTTTAACCCTAAGCTCGCTTTAAATTAACGGACATAATATTTCAATTATCAATTTCCTTATTCATTCTTGAAACCAAAGTGGAATAGACTTCTGTGACTACGGTTGTGAGATTTAGTCTGCTTTAGTTGCGTAGTAAAGCGGGCACTGCTACGTAAAGTACGCGTAGCGACTGCTACGCGTCCGAACGCGGCTTCCCGGACGCGATTAGTTAGCGGCCCTGCGAACGGAAGTAACATCTTAGAGCGCTCTTGTTCATACATGCTCTTGAACAAGAGCGCTCTCTGCGTGACACTGGCAAAATTTATAATAAATTTTTAAACGAATTGATGGTTTTATTTTTAAAAAAATTTTATTATAATAAATTTCTGTTTGAACAATATTTCTGTTAATCTTATAATAGTAATTCCAGCCTATCATAAGTCCACTGCTGAACATAGGCCTCCCCAAAGATTGCCACGAAGCTCGGTCCTGAGCCACCTGCATCCATCGACTTCACGCAACACCGCGCAGGTCGTCACTGCATCTTGTGGGGGGTCGGGTACTGTACATTGTATAATGCGGGCTTCATATAAGCTTACTGCACGGAGTACTCCAGTAAGCTTCTAATGTAAAAGTAAAGAACTTTTAGGCGGTACTGATATTAGAAAAGCGCCGACTTAATAAGGGGTTAAAGTATGTATTTGCTGTTTCAAGTGGAGTGGCTACTTTGAATTAAATTTAAACCTGCATGGTTCAAGATTTGTGATTAAGACGTTCTATTGCTTTTATATTCAGTATTTGAGTTGAACATGGAGTACACAAAAATTTGAATAGGTTTAATTCTAACGCAGTAGAGACAGCCCGCCATATGCTGCGTTCGGATAGGATATGACTAATGACCCCATTGTGCGTTTTTGGTTCCACTTTCGTAGTTGAAACTTCGATGTTAATGATGAACCAAGAGGAAGATCAGAGACTAAAGCAGGGTAAGTTAAGCAATGGTGGAAAGCTATTTTTATCAAACAAATAAGGTAGTATCGTGATGGTGCGACGTTAGTTCATCCACAATATTGACTCATTTGGACCGAATTGGTAAATGTTTACCTTCCTTTGAGCGGGTACAGAAAGTAAGGGGGTTTTGAAGAGAACGTGTGATGAAAGGTTTTACGACAAACGCCTGTCTCCATGTCTGATGGTCAAATATCGGAACAATACCATAAAGCGAACCCATAGTACCTATATAAGAGCAAATATTCGGTGGTCACTTTATAGTGTACTTCACTATTGCTTTTTAAGATCGTGTGTATATTAATAACAGCTCAGGTCTATTGTGAACAACTTCGAACCTATATAATTTGACCAAGCAGATCTCCTTTTTAGATTTAAGGTTAGTCCAGTAAAATTCAGGATCATGTATTAAACGCGCTCGTCTACAACTACGAGTGAAGTATTACCAACAAGAATCGCTATTGGTGTGGCATGGAAGTCAAACACGATCTTCGTCTTTCACTTGTTCATCTTAATGTCAACCTGTTGAGGTCATTTATTATAGAGTTAAGCTCCTCCGGCGATCCTGTTATAAGGATATCGTTGGCAAAACGTATCCTTGCCATTTCAGTAGCTCGAGAAACATCTTCCAGGATGAGCTTTTATTCTCGTTAAAATAGCTGCGCCGCTTTCGGTCTTCATCTTGGCCGGTTCGCAACTGCCAATAGACTGATCTCTGACGAAGACTTTGGAGGTTCAGAACAGCTGTGAGGATTCCTCTAAGCAGAAAGTTTTCAATTATGTTTTCATATACAAATCTTCAAATCGAAAGGCGTGTGTGTCTCGCCTTCTCACGATTTGAAGATTTGTATATTCAGATTTCGATATCAGTTGAAGACAACAGTGCCTTCTCACGCCTGGTATCCAGGAGTGTTATCTGAGAGCTTTTTGTAATCCATGTAAAACTTATTTTGTTTGACGCATGGACAGTTTTGCACTAGCCTGCTGTTCGTATAGTCCAGATTAAAGTTGCAACGCAATCTTCTGGGTACTTAAAGGGGTTATTAGATTCGAGCTGAAAGCTTTTTGGGGTTTTGGTTAAGGACACGTCGGTTTCAGAGTTAAGATAAAAGGTAATACATGGACAACTGAACAACTAATTTTGAAATGCTATATTTATAGTTAAGTTAATACGTTATGTTCAATATTGTTGAAAATGACGCGGAGTTTATTTTCGTATTTATACGAACGTCCGTACGTCTATCGATACACGGACCCAGTGGAGACCAGCGCTGCAGTCTCGTCTCATCTGCAGCATCAAGCCGAGCGCGGTCTGCTCGCCCCGTGCGCCGCGCAACGCGTCTAGAGGAGGCAACATTAAACGCTGTTTGTTTAAATAATTGTTTTATTAAATGTGTTGCAATGTTTGTTTGTTATTGAGTGGCGTATTTGTGGAATAAATGTTTCTTTCTATCTTCTAATACTTACTTACTTACTGCGACTTATACGCTTCCTTACACAAAAATAGACAACCTGTAAATTCCCAAATGTCACTAAAATATTTCAAAAGTTTCGAAGATTTGTTCCGTGGTTGACGAAGTCCCCGTGCCCGCGATCTATAAAAACAATGCAGTATACTGAGCTAACTGTAAAATTTCCGGCACCGGGAATCGAACCTTGATCACGCACGTTCTAAAAAATCAGAGCGTGCACTCTTACCGCTCAGCTCCTACGGCTGTTATTCGTAAATAAATCATATATACGTACACATCGTCTTTGTCAATATTTTCTCATACCATACTCAATTAGTGTTATATACATAAAATAAAACACGATCAGTCATAACAGGGTGAAATAATAACAACGTTTGGTTTCTATGCTTACATATATTACTTTAAGTGTTCAACAATATAGGATATACATGTTCCGTTACACGGCTTCACATGGTTAATTATAATTTAGACAAGAGTATATAATTTTAATTTCATATCCTTAATGAATTAATACTGTTGAATATAGTTAACATCTCCATTATATATAGGTATTAGACATTTAAATTGTCACAAACATAAGCTATGTTTGATATTAGATACATTGGAAATACGCCCCCAACGGCTAGGTATTCATAGAGTTCAAACATTGGGGCAGTTCGGTGAAATCAATGAAATTCGCAATAATTATAATATTGATTATTCCGAAATTCATTGATTGCCCTTGTGCCGGAAGTCTAATTAACAAAGTGGGGTTGTTCGCAGCGTCTTGTTCAGTGATTAATTTCTAATTTTCTAAAAATGATAGATGAGCGGTACTTGGCTTAATTTGTTACGGTTTTTTAATATTAAGGGCTTATGCTGCTCTAGGACGCTGTGGATGACCCAAATATAGTATAAATTGAAGATAAAAAGGGGGGAAGGGTGGAGGGGGTCGTAGTGGTAACAAGTTACTCGTTGATCGGAGCTTCGCCCTCGCAGGGGGTGGCCGGTCCCGGCTCCTCCTTGAACATAGGATTGTTGACTTCCATATGCCCGGTCTGCATGGAGAAAATGTAAGCAAGTTTAGTTAATCAATAAGCGAATGTAAATTAATTTACGGAATTAATGTAATGAAAATTCCTTTACAAACGAACAAACTGACAACGTGTACACAATACGATATTTAATTAAAGGACAAACGCACTGAAAGCTCGCGCTACAACCAAGGTCACCAGTTCAACAGCACGCCGCGTTTGGGCTCGCTGTGAGCTCGATTCACTGCGGAAGGGAATCGAGCCCACTAGCTCTTCACTATCCATTAGGTTTTTTCATTCTTTACTCTCAGTCGTCTCCATGTAATAACCATCTAAAAAAACAAGCTAAAGCCCAGTAGCGTCGGAGTCGGGAAGCTCTCCAAGGTGGATTTGCTGACTTCACATGTCCACGAAGTCGTATTGTGAATTATTTCTTAGACATTCCATATATAATATGCGCTCACGATGTTATCGAACCCAGATCTCTCGGGTCTATGGTCACGGGAGCTATGAAATTAAAAGCGTGCGTCCTGACCAATAGACCACCACGACACAAAAGGCAACGAATATAGTTAAATAAATGGAAATAGTTACAAATAAATTGGAGTATAATCCCTCTGGGGATACGATGTCTTCATCACGCACTCTACATTAATTATCGTCGGTTACAGTATGGGCTGTAAGGGTGAATGTCGTTCGGAGAAATAAGTGATATAACACATTCCTACAACCCCACCTGCATACGTTTAGCGTAGGGTAATAACTACCCCTACTTTATTTGAGGGGAGTGTGGGGTGGGTTACAGGAGGGGAGCGTCCTCGTTTTGCACTCGCGCGGTACCCCTCACATTTGCGTCTTTGGACTCGCTCGAGGCCTGCCCATGGCGCGCTGCGTGCATTAGAACCCTCACTCGCTCAGATATCGCCACGCTATCTAGCGTGGAATTGTTCGCATACTTACTCGCAACGCGGTCCTCCCGTATCGTCGTATCGTAAGCGAGGACACGAACGGCCCAGGTGATTCGATGTCGAAGATCGTGTAGCACATTCAATAGGCCGCGATACGCGTACCACGAACTTTGTGCACTCGATCTAACAAACAAACGAGGCTCTCGCGACTGTCAGTATGTCCGTCCGGATTCGCCGAACCCAAATTCCGCAGACTGGTGACGCGGAGCAGCGTGACGCTGCGCTCACCGACCCACTGGCCCAAGTCGATGAGAATGTGCAAACCTTCCATGTAATTACATATTTCCGACTTTAGCTGGTCTGCTTTCTTGAAGAGGCCTACATTCAGCAGTGGGATTGCCGCACATGAACGAGTGTAGCCCCATCTCGGAATTTTGCGAATCAACACTATTCTAACATCTTTAAAATACATCATGAGTTAAACATAAGTAAAGATTGCATATTTACACTAGCCAGGCCCGGGCATTCATATACAGTATAGTCGCCTTCCTCGTTCTCCTCGGAATCTGGGTCCGATACAGAGCCGTCCCTGGTCTCCATGTCGCTCCTGCTCGCACACAAACGAAACAAAAAGAAATATCTTATTAAAGGTACATGTATATGCAGATTACAAACGCTCTTTAACTTCTCTCTCAACATAGATAGTTACGAAACTACGACATAAGGATGTGTTATTTTCAAACAGAGCAGCGGCCGAACCTTGTCTTATATCTTATGATCGCTCATCCGAACAGACGGCGATCTATATAGGTAGATGGCGTTTTAACGTAACTCGTTATGGTTTATTGTGGCGTTATGTACGTAGTTTACTTTTGCCAGTTTCTTCTCTGTCAGAGGAATTAGATTTAAAAAAAAACACTTTTGATAAGAGACATTTATATTACCCATGTAGGTAGTATAAATTAGATTTGATGAAACGTTTATTTAGTTATTAATGTAAAAGGAGAGGAATACATATATATTTATTTACTTATTTAAATACCTTTATGAAAGTATTACAAATGACGGACTTAATGCCTCTTCTCTCTCACATTAATAGCTTAACTAAACTAAAACCTAAAGGTATTCTAAGTTCTAATCATATAAAATTATATAACAGATACTACTATACATACATATATAATATTTATATGCTGCTATTAAGACAGGTAAAATAAGGTGAACATACATACATGATTTTTCCATTCATAACTTGCCACTCGGTACCTTTCCTCGGTAACTTTCTCTTTACCCTCCCCCACCATTACCTGGTAGAGTTCAGGTTAAGATAGTTTTATATAACCGCGAGGTATGCTAGTTTTAATTAATTCTTGATTATCGATTAACATGCGCAACGATGAAGTAAACAATCAGAAGGAGACTCGTGCCTTCTCCAGCAGTTCTCCAACAATTGAGAATTTGAGGAATCACGTATTGTACGAGCCTCTGTACGGTTGGTGAAGGCGCTCGCTTTAACTTCATGATGAGCGATTGACCTGCAGATTTCTGAAGCACTGCCGGAGACATGTAACACAAGCTGAAACGAAACCCAATAGTTTGTGCTCCTGCACAAATATAGACTTCGACTGGGTTTCGAGCCTCGGACTCATTGCTCAACAGCTACGCTAATCACTAAGCCACGCAGAAGTTCCTTTTATATTGTATGTATAGAAATAAAAAGGTTACGGATGTCTACTTAGATATATACAGAAATTATATCGACTGTTTCTTCATAACAAAGAGAATTGCGTTCGAGAAATGGAATTTAAATTTCCTCGTTGGAGACGAAAGATTTTTCAATTCATTGAATATTTGGATAACTGCGGAAACAACCGTACGTTTAATGCGAATTCCGTTCAGTGTCCACTGCTGGGGCTTTATCCACTATGCCACAAAACATTCTCATTTGCCGATAAATTCATACCGTGGATTTTTTTTATTACGGTTCCGTTTATCCAAGATAGAAAAATTAAACTAAAGTAGCAGGTAGAAAGTGCCCACAGCTGGGCAAAGGCGTCCTTCTCAAATATCTGAGAGGGCTTTGAAGCCAGGAATGGCCGGCCACCTAGGACCATTGCGGGTGGGGGGCATCACATATCCTCGAAATAATATATATATTTTTTATATTCCGATGTTTTCTTTCACCGTCGATCACGTGATGAATTGCCAAATAAACAATTTTAATGGTGCTGGCACCGTGGATCGAACCCCAGGTCACTCGAGCGCCTCGAACCTAAAGCAGGCACCCTGTCCGCTGAGCTGCAAATATATAAATGTAGATAACTATACATTTTATACCTGGGAAGGCTTCTCTATGAACTGCAAATGATATACATTAGTGCAAGAGCCTTGGTGACTGATGTTAGCGGTGCCACCACTTGCCACCGCTGAAATTATCACGTGCTCTGTGTCGATGGCAAAAATATCTCAAGGAATAATAAAATACTTACTCGTCTAACAGCGCCGGAGCAGCGTGCCATTCTGTCTCCAAAACCCGATCAAATAAACGGCTTTCACTTTCATCGCGCTAGTGGGGTAGATAGTATTACATAAAATGTCTTAAAAAATCTCTGCGCTCGGCCACTGTATGGAGATTTTCTTTTATTATTTTAAAATGTCGAGTTCATATTCATTCACTGATAAAAAGCAGTAAGAGTGTTTGTTTTAACCGGATATACTTATTTAAGCTCTCGTAGACTAACTATTCACCGTTGTGCAAGTAACGTATAAAGCTTTTAGTTTCCTATCATGCATACATTATTCTATTGATGGGATTATGAAGACAAGTGAAGGAAAATACCGTAACCAAACAAAAAATAAAAAATCAAATGACCCAAAAGCATTACGTGCACCCACTACAAAGCAACGTTGCAAACTAACCAAAAACAAAAATCCTCTCAAAGGCGAGGCATTGTACCAGCTGTGGACATTCCATCGCTGACGTTCAACTTCAGCGACGAACAGATAAATATTAATTAAACTGTCTAAGAGAAAAATAAACTAACATAAATATTACCGTCGACGCGTCTGCAATACGATTTATGAAATTATGAACTTCAATGCGTTGCGGAAGTTACTGACGCCTCGTGATAGATTGGTACCGATCGGTACCAAATCGTTTAAAACGAACGATGCACTCACTTTTTTACTATTTACGAGTGTCTTTATAATTCATAATGCTCGTAGGGGCCGATCTGCTCGAGCACGCGCACTTGCGATTTATTTTAGTGGTTCAATGTATTCTCATGGCATGCCTCCGTTGCCTATGGGACCGTGTTTTTTAATTTATGACGGACATTATAATTATTGAAAAAAAAATATACAAGTAAATGTAAATGCCCACAGGTGGGCAAAGGTTTCCTTCTCAAATAGCCGAATTGGCGGACTTCATATGTAATCTAATATTTCTCAGATATCAGAACCGAGCGCGCTATACACTAGGCTGCCACGCGTTCAAAAGTGAAAGTGAACCTTATAAACACGTCTAATAAGATCCAATACTTCAACATGTGCCATTCCGGCGTCAAGGCGCAATTGCTATATGTTTACAGATTAAATAAATAAAAATAAAACTAGAAGTGAGAAATGCCACAGCCCCTGATGGGAAACAATCAATTCTGCAGTTTGTTAAGCGCCCTTGACTTTAAGTGTTACAAGCTTAAAGCTCTTTAGGTTGCCCAAGTATATTAGCTCTTTATTTAAGTCCGCCTATATACCTTTTTATGTATATGAAATTTAATAAATAAAAATTAGCTGGGTTATATTAAAAACTGCCAATTTTGTATCCATAACTGTTATACATTTTATTTATTACAAGTTTTATCGTGTATAAAATAAAGAGCGCGTTTAACTTAGTACAAGGGACAGGAGTGAAACTTCTGCACATTGATATTAACTGCTTGTTATATATATTTGACAGCCCGATAGCCTAGTTCGTAGTGACTCTGCCTTCAATGCTGAGTTGCTGGTTTGAATTCAGCTAGGGGTAAATATTTGTATGATGAATATGAAGTAACTGAGTCATGGATGTTTATATATGTATATATGAATATATACCTATGTAGTTATACGTATGTAGAATCTACCATCTGTATGTGTTCAATATATTATTATAAAAAAAGTAAAGTAGCAGTCTGTTATTGCCCACAACTGGGCAAAACTTCTCAAATATCAGAGAAGGTGTAGGAGCCGGGAAAAGCCCGCCCCGCCGCTCCAGGGCGGGCTCCACACATCCTCGATTTTTTTTTTTATTATTTTTCATACATGCGACCTGCCTTCTTCACGATGTTTTCCTTCACCGTCAAGCACTTGGTAAATATAGCACTTAAAATTGCTATTAACAATTTTATTGGTGCCGGCACCGGGGATCGACTCTGGTAACTCGCGCTCTGAAAGTAAAGCGAGCACCCTGCCACTTGGCTACCCTTCCCCTAACCCCCCTCCCATCTCCCAAATCTCCTTATAGGCCGGCAACGCACCTGCAGCTCGTCTGGTGTTGCATATGTACACGGGGGACGGTAATCAGAAAACCAATAAATTATTTAACCATAAAAAAAAAGACATATTACTAAGCCATGATTTGAACGATGGAACAGGCCATCAGATATCAATTCCGCCCTTTGTTACTTTAAAGTTTAGGCAGGAACATAGACAGATAATGGTGAAAATGCAAACGAACGTTTAAAAAGTCTTACACCTCAAAGTAAAATTCAAAACGAACGAACACTTCGCTGAACTGAAGGCCGCAAAGCGTTAGGTATGACCAGACCACAATTCCACGTTAACTATAGAGGGCAACTGGGGCCGAGCCAATCACTAAGTGATCAGAGCTTTCCCAGCAAATCTCCTGGGCGTTCAGCGATTAATGGCATCCATTTCAAGCTTCACTTCACTTAATTGTATTTGTCCGATTGCACATCTATTGCCACCCGATCAGGTGACTTGTTTCACATGCATCACGTTACCTAAACATGTGGACCTAGAGCGTAGTCACACAAGGTTTTTTCTTTCGATTGGTAAAGGGTGAAACGAGCTAGCGGCCGGCCTGATGGTAAGTGATCACCGTCGCCCACGTACATCTGCAGCGGCAGAGGAGCTGCAGGTTTGCTTTGTCGGCGCGTTGAGAATATCCCATCCCATCACTCTGGGGAAGGGGTTGAGCGGATCTCCGGTAACCTCACACGCCGAATAAAACACAGAAGCAAACTATGCTTCTTCTTCATGCCGATATTATTTAGCTGCCGTTTGGCTCTACCACCTTTTAAAATGTATTAGTTTCTTGTGCGAAATTTAACTTGTGGAACACCGGCCGGCACCACAAATCATTTTTTAATAGCAATTTTAAGTGCTGTATTTACCACGTGCTCGGCGGTGAAGGAAAAACATCGTAAAGAAACCGGCATTTCTGAGAAATAAAGCTAAAAAATTCGGGGATATGTGAAGCCCGCTAACTCGCACTGGAGCAGCGTGGCGGGCCATTCCCGCCTCCAAAACCCTCTCAGATACTCGTATTTGAGAAAGAGGTCTTTGCCCAGCAGTGGGCACTTACAGGCGGCTGTGTTATTACACTGTATCAAATATTATCTAATATGTAACATTATACGCTTATTTATACTTTAAACGATCAAAGTGTATTTAAACTTTTTGTCATTGTCTTTTCGTCAATGGTGTTATAGCTCTTAAACGAATAGACTAAGTTCCCATGAGCTTTTCTTATTTAAGCACTGGTGGCTCGTCTATCGTATAAGAACCTTCTAAACGCGATAGAGCCAGGCGGCGGCTTTTACTGCTGTTCGAATGCTTGGTACCGCGGCCTCGCAAAATATCGGCGTGAAGTAGAGGCATCTTGTGCTTCTGCGTTTCGTTCAGTGAGTGAGGTAACCGGAGGCCTCCACCCCCTCACCATCCCCCATCTCATAGTCCCTCCCATCTCCCAAATACCCTTAAGGCCAGATGCATCAGATGTACGCGGGCGACGTTAATCACTTATCATCAGGTGAACCGATTGCTCGTTTGCCGCCTTTCCCTTAAAAAATGTATATATGTATATATGTATGTATATATGTATATATGTATGTATATATGTGTATATGTATATGTATATATTCATGCCTTGTTCCCAACGGGGTAGGCAGAGACAATCTTCTTCAACTTGCTACGGTCCTGACATACGTCTTTCGCTTCTCCCACTTTCATCAATCTTCGCATGCATTCGTTGGTTTACAGTACTCTTGTACTGGCCTTTTTTCAGAACGTCTCCGATTTGATCGTGAAATGTTCGCATAGGTTTTCCTCTCCCATAAGAAAAATATCCATAAATTTCCCGTTAGGGTATGCTGGAAGACATTTCGATGTATGGAATAAGTAGTGCCCTTGTACAAATACTATGTTTTAATGTTTTCATGCCTTTTTGTGTGTACATAAATAAACAAAAAAAAAAAAACTAGACTTCTAATAGTTGATGCAATCTACAAGTCGAGGGAAGGTGTTTCATGTTTAGTATTGTCTATTAATTGACAGCGCTCAGAGAAGCGCCGTAAGGTAATAAAGTCTCCTTGCGCGTCGGATCGTATTTGATGTCTTGAATTATCACGAAAGTCGATCTATGTGAGACGTAGGGCTGGCACTAATGAAAACTAAAGTTCATTAAGCATATAAATATAACGTACCCGCTTTGTGTTACTAAGCTGCTGTAAAAATAGTCAGCCTGTAAGTGCCCACAGCTGGACAAATGCCTCCTTATCATATATCCGAGTGGGTATCCTCCAATGCGGGTTGGCGGTCTTCACATGTCCACGAAAGAATATTTTCTATTATTACACAGACCGGAGCACGTGGTGAATTCAGTATTCGAAATCGCCGTTAACCATTTTAGTGCTGTCATCGGGGACCGAAACCTGGTAGCTCGCGCTCTGACCACTAAGCTACCACAGCTCTAGATTGATTGTATTTCTGATAATTTTCAACGTACCTACGATACTACAGACTGTTCTCATAAGTCTAGGTTTATCTGTAGGTATATAGTACGAGAGCTTTTTCAATATCTTACGATGACGCCTTGGGTCCTGCGGAATATTTGTGCCCATCGTTGATGTAACAGAAAAGGGCTAAGGTCTTGAAAACCTCAAGCCTATATCGTCCGCGTTATGAGGTAGGTTGTGGAAACCCGATCGCCTACAGAGATCCGTAAACTACCACTAATATACGTAACGGTCTGGGGTGTTGGTATATTAAAGACTCGTGTTTAACAAACGAACAGCCTTCGATCGAGAGGCTCGACTCTACTGAATAATTGAACTCAATCGGTTGAAATTAACGTTAAGAGCTCTGACCACCCCAGCACTGAGTACTCGGTCGCGATAGCTTGTTTCTGTTTGCAATAAAAATATAGCATAGCGTACGATAAATAGAATATTTTCTCTAGATCCATTAGCAGCATGGGTGTGCTCTTGGCACTTGGCAACCCTATCTAGATTGAGGCGTCACATATCCCATCATCATTCGCTGCCATCACGCTCTCTATTTACGTTAGTTGATTTACTTTTACGCAAATGGATAGCTTATTCAGCGCTTGTTTATATATATTAAATTGTAATATCATATTGCTTTTACATCTTACTTAATATATTTTCATATACGCTTGTGAAGTAAATACATGGCTCAATTCAGCGATGTTTAATCATTGGTATAAATAGTCTACCGAAGGAGGATTTACCATAATCGAGCTGATCAGCAAGCCGTTGGGTAATCCCAGTATTAGGATACTTCGCACTTTAGACACTGCCGACTGTCTAACGGTCTGGTCATTTTCCAGATTGTTATCCCGCCATCTGTCTGTAGCGTTTTATGGCTCTTCCCTCGGTCACCTCACCAAAAAAAAACAGGGGATGTTGGCGGTTTCTTACGCCGATACCCCCATACCTTACACATATAAAAGACAAGTAGTCCTATATATCTGACAGATATATCATAGTGATTTAAATATAGTGTGTTTCGGTAACATAGTGATAAATTGCTAATAGCCAGTGATCTTTGGGGCCTCACTAAAAAGACATGATTTAATCGAGGAACGATGTCTGTCTGTACATGGTGGAGTCAAAGGGCAGCTTTGTTGCTGCACGAATAGACCGTCTCGACCGGGGCGGTACCGCGGTACCTCGCAGAATACCGGCGTGATGTGGATGTCATGATGATGCGAACGTCATCATTGCCATCCCCAAGTATTCCTAAAGGCCGGCAACGCTTGCTGCAGATCCTTTGGTTTTACAGATGTAAGTTGGCGATGGTAATCCACCCACGGATTGGCGGACTTCACACGTCCTTGAAATAACTTTTCTTCATTATTTCTCAGACATGCGGGTTTCCTCGCGCGATGTTTTCCTTAATTTTCCTCGCGTTAATTTACCACGTGGTCCATAAAAATTCAGCACATAAAATTGAGATTAACAATTTCAGTGGTGCCGGCATCGGGGATCGAACCCGGTTCACTCGCTCTCTTTGAGCGCCTTGATCACTACGCTACTACGGCTTTAAATAAGGAAATTTTACAAAATCAATTACAATTAATGCAAATTTTATAAAGAGCGTGTACAATCTGTACGAACAATTTATATTTTGCGTCAGCATTGCGACAACTGAACAGTCAGATCTTCAAATGTACGAGGTAAGACATAAGCAAATTTATTCCAGTCTGTATTGAAAATGCTATAGAGCGGAACAAAGGATCCAAAGTCTTTTCGCCAGAGAACGGCCTATCGGAAAGAGCCAACTGACATTTTTTTTTATTATAGTAAAGACGGCAAACGAGCAAGCGGTTCACCTGATGGTAAGTGATTACCGTCGCCCACATACATCCGCAACACCATAGATGCTGCAGGTGCGTTGCCGGTCTTTAAGGTTAGGGAGATGGGAGGGAAGAGGAGGGGAATAGGGAGAGAGTGGGCCTACGGTTACCTCATTCACCGAACGAAACGCAGAAGCACAAGATGCCTCTACTTAACGCCGGTATACTGCGAGGGCGTGGTATGAATCCGGTCGAGCCGGCCCATTCGAGCAGCAGCTAAAGCCGCTGCTCGACTCTACCACGCTTAAAATATATTATAAAAAACAAAAAAAATAGGTTGCTATAAAGTGATCGTAACATACCTCTCCATGGCAATAATCTGCTGCTTCTGGTGTTGGTAGTGGTACATGTGGGCGGAGTGTGCCAATTTCCGATCACCAGCCGAGTCGCCGGTGGGGCCAGTGACACCGTACACTGGGTAGTCCACGTCCGCGGCGGCCTTCGCTCTCTTCGCCAGTCTAGATCAGAAGTACCCAGACGTTCTTTTTTTTTTTTTTGTTTCTCATCGACCGCTCTCGAAATTTTCCTGGTTCCGGTGCACGACCCGCACTGCTACATTTCCATCATATTCCCAAAGCTCGACAAAAAAATGTGAAAAGATCAGATCATGACTATGGAAATTTGCGTTGCGGCCGAGTTCCAAACCGCGTATATGTAGTTTTCGAAAATAGTGTGAATTGATTGGTTAATTCATTAATTGTATGTGCTGTGAGTGAATGTCAAAACAGTAAAGATCAAAATAGAAATCAAAAAAGTGATTCATTCAACTTTATTTTTTTGACGTTTACTCAGAGCACAAGGAACTAATCAATTCTCACTTATTTCATTTAGAAAACATGATCGGAGTCGGTAAAAATAAAAAGAAAAATTGTATATTTTTTTGTGTTGTATTTATTCAAATATGAAATTATTACACTATTAATTATTATTTACATATTACATTGTAATAATCATTCATCATCATCATCATCATCATTTCAGCCTATCAGAAGTCCACTGCTGAACATAGGCCTACACCAAAGATTGCCACGAAGCTCGGTCCTGAGTCACCTGCATCCATCGACTTCCCGCAACACTGCGCAGGTCGTCACTCCATCTTGTGGGGGGTCGTCCTACACTGCGTTTGCCTGTACGTGGCTGCCACTCGGGATCCTTTTTTCCCCAACGATTGTCTGTTCTGCGAGCTTTGTGGCTGGCCTATTGCCACTTCAGCTTGCTGATCTTTACGGCTATGTCGGTTACCTTAGTTCTGCTGCGGATATCATCGTTGCAGACTCTATCGCGTTGAGAAACATCGAGCATAGTCCTTTTCATAGCGCGCTGAGAAACTTTGAGCTTCCACATACGGCCTGCAGTGAAAGACCAAGTCTCAATTTCGTCTATCATCACGAGCAACACGCACTGGTTGTATACTTTGCTCTTGAGCCTTTGCGGTATACTCGATGAGAAGATATGACGTAGTTTCCCGAACGCAGCCCAGCCGAGTTGGATTGGTCAATTGACCTCTGAGTCGAAGTTGGACTTATCTAATCGGACAATTTGTCCCAGGTATACGTACTCGTCTACAACTTCGAGCCTATTGTTCCCAACAACAACCGGTATTGGTGTGACATGGACGTTTGACATGATCTTCGTCTTTTCCATGTTCATCTTAAGACCAACCTGTTGGGAGACACTATTAAGGTCATTGAGCATAGTGCTTAGCTCCTCCAGCGATCCTGCCATAAGAACTATGTCGCCGGCAAATCGAAGGTGAGTGATGTATCATCATAGTCCATATACGCCAGACATAATGGTAAATTGTACTCCTCGGTCTTTTGTACAATCTGGCGAAGAGTATGTATGTGGTCTATGGTACTATAGCCTTCTCGGAATCCGGCTTGTTCGGGAGGCTGGAAGTCGTCAAGTCTGTTTACTAGACGATTTGAGATGACTCTCGAAAACAGTAAGTAGACGCGGCTTAGAAGCGATGTCGATCTATAATTCTTCAAAAGGCACTTATCCCCTTTCTTGAAGAATAGGACAACCACGCTGCTACTCCACGCTTTCGGCGTAACACCGCCATGAATGACGGAATTATACAGCTTCTGAAGGACAACGAGTATTGGTTTTCCACTCATTTCCAGAAGCTCAGCTGTAATTCCGTTCTCAGCGGGGCCTTGCCATTTTTAAGCTGTTTGAGAGCCATCCTAATGTCGCTTAGACTGACGTCCGATGGATCTCATCGGAATAATGGCGGATAAGCTTGGTTCACTGGTCTTTACTCACATCTGTGTGTGCTTTCAACGACGTCGTGTACAGTTGTCCGTAAAATCTCTCGATCTCACTCAAAATCTCTGCTCCAGCGGAAATAACTTCGCCACTTTCGGTCTTCACCTTTGTCTTTAAGCGTGGTAGTTAGGTCAAGCGGCGGCTTTTGGTGCTGCTCGAATGGGCCGGCTCGACCGGGTTGGTACCGCGGCCTCGCAGAATGCCGACGTGAAGTAGAGGCATCTTCTGCTTCTGCGTTTCGATCGGTGAGTGAGGTAACCGGAGGCCCACTCCCTCTCTCTGTTCCCCTCCTCTTCCCTCCCATCTCCCAAATATCCTTTAAGACCGGCAACGCACCTGCAGCATCTATGGTGTTGCAGATGTATATGGGCGACGGTAATCACTTACCATCAGGTGAACCGCTTGCTCGTTTGCCGTCTTTACTATAATAAAAAAAAATGTCAGTTGGCTCTTTCCGATAGGCCGTTCTCTGGCGAAAAGACTTTGGATCCTTTGTTCCGCTCTGTAGCATTTTCAATACAGACTGGAATAAATTTTCTTATGTCTTGCCTCGTACATTTGAAGATCTGACTGTTCAGTTGTCGCAATGCTGACGCATTCGTTGTGGCTGCAGCTTCGTCACACGCCTGGCTTTCATGAGTTTAAGAGTGTGATCTCTGTCGACTTTTAAGACACCCACGGGAGACGATGGCAGATTCTCTAATACCGCCACCACACGGTAGCATCGTACAGATGTTAGACTTTTTAACCATTGGTCGCCTTTTACGACACCCATAGTCAGACAGGGTTGGCACTAGTCTTTACTTCCGACAGCCACACGGAAAGTTACCTACCTGTGAATAAAAAAAAACTTTGTAAACATAAGGCGGTCTTATTCAACCAGATAATTTGGCTATTTTAACAGAATAGGATTACCTAATTAATTATTGCAATGAAATAAACAAAGTACCGACGGAAAACTGATTCTAATTATTAAAAGCAATAAATAGCGTTATAAAACTAACATAATATTAAATATTTTTTCTAAAATATAATTTGATATATTTCAGTAAATTCGATAGAAAATAAATTTAAAAGGAAATAATATTTTGATATCAAAACTGCGTTATTTTAATTATTCATTTATTACTTTGATTCACGTTACCGGTACGTAAAGAAGCGTAAAATTTATGATAATATATTTAATTAAGTCATTTAGCATTAGGAATCTGAAATAATTACAATCATGCAGGTCAATCATAACATATCTCTCCTTAAGTGAACCACTACACAGAGGGTAAAAAAAAAACTAATAAAGTAGGGACAAAAGTTAAACCTTCCTCGGCTTTCTGTTATTAATTAAAAATTCTCTATTTAATTTTTAACACATCACCGACCACACGCAAACATTACAAATATACGTATTACAACATAAAATAAAAGTATGCATAACTAATTGGCAGGTAAATACTTACTTTTTCGGATACTGGCAAACACTAACATCGATTCACTTTACTTTACTTTTCGATAGTCCGGAAACGAATGAGTGTCCTTGGCATTCGTATTTACGAATTTACGAATGCCAAAGGATATATTGGTAACAAACCGGTAAATAAATATATTGGTGACTAATCAAACATGTTCATGGAAGATTGCAAAAGCGCACACACCACAAGTCGTATTTCGTCGCTTTGCACGTCTGAACAGGCGTCGCGGACTGCGGCGGCGCTTTGCAAGTCACGACAAGTTGCACTGAATATGGAATATGCAAGTTTTAACAAGTAACATTCGCTGAGCTTCTTAAAATATTATCTGCCTACATTGATATGTGAAGTCGAGCCAACATTTTAGTTCTTCACTATCAAGAGCAAATAAATTTTCGTGGACCCTCGCTTACGAATTGTGAACCCCCATTTTGACCCCTTGGGGTCGCACACCGAGAAAAAATTTGTAGAATAATATTACAACGACCTACGAACTTCTATCAGTTTATAATAATAGTAACCTTACATACTGTTTCCAAAAGATGTTAAAAAAAAATGAAGATATTTAATTAGTATGTATACTAAGAGAAAATAATCTCAAAATACTATATACCAAGTATATATCTTTTTTGATAAAACTTATCTGTACATATTTATCACAATCTATGCAATTAATTAAAAAGACTAATTTTATTCAAAGCGTTTAATTTCTCCGGACACTCCGTTTGTTTCTTACATGCAGATGGTTCAGGACCGTGCTCTGTGGCATCCTCCGGAGGAGGCATATGCAGAGCGGACTTGTGATAAACAATGGTGATGGGGAATTCAGCCACTGATCTCTAAAGATATCTCGCGAGGCTCAATCTCGGACTAACGTTATGTAATAACACCGAACACCAGATCATTCATTGTTGTTTCATTCGTAAAGCCATTTTGTTTATGCCGCATAGATGTCACAAATAAAATCGCTTTAGTTATGAAACTGTTTAATTATTCCTCAGTAATTACTCTGCCCAGTGATTCACGAGTATCCTTCCAATGACATACATTCATTGCATATACTTAGTGTCAACACGCGTTCAAATTATTTCCATAAACTTGCCTTCGTTTTATGTCCATTCTTGAATATTAAAATATTATGTTCGCCTTTCTGATAATATTTCAATAGTATACGAATATAATAATAATCTTCATTTGCGACGCGATAGGTAGATGAATCGTTGAACGTTTATATATTATTTTATCCTTTATGTTCATTACTTACAGAATATGCGAATATAAATTTGTTCCCGTGAATGCAAAGAGATTACTCATACTTTGGGTATGATGTAATTATTAAACGTTCTAGCTTGAATCTTTTGTGCTCGTCACGCTATTGAATTTATCAATTTCGTTAACCGATTTATATAACTAAATATAATAATCAAATTACTGTTAGTTGACTTTTATTATGCGAAAGAGCAAGCGGGTAACCGGATGATGGGGTACCGTACATCTGCAACATCAGAGGAGCTGCAGGTGGATTGCCAGACAATAAGGATATTTGGGAGATGGGAGAGAGGGTGAGGAGAGAGTGCGGGCCTCCGGTTACCGCACTCACCGAAATATACGTGGAAGCACAAGATGGCTCTACTTCACTCAGGTATTGTTCGAGGTCGTGGTACTAGACCGGACGGGCCGGCCCGTTCGAACGGCAGCTCTCAGCCACGTCGAGAAACGTAAAGTAAACGTAATAAAAATCTAAAATAAATCAATTAATAAATGTGTATAGATTCGTATTTAAATGCTTCCGATGTTTGGAACGATTGTTATATTATAAATGAGTTGCAGTGCAGAGGACATTTTTGTTCATCAGAGTCGATGCACTTCGCGTATACTGTTCTTGACAAGCTACAAGTTCTACGAGGCCCTGTATTATGGTTGTATAGAACGAAAACATCAATTTCGTATAGAAATAACGAGCTCGATGTTAATATTATACGTTTAATAAATGAATACTTTTGTACGTGGTAGAGCCAAGCGGCGGCTTATGCTGCTGTTCGAATGGACGGGCTCGACCGGGGTTTTAAGTACCACTACCATCTTGTGCTGCTGCGTTTCGTTCGTTGAGTCTGGTAACCTTCTCTCCCTCTTCCCCTCCACTGTTCCGTCTCCCGATCCCCCATCCCATCCTCCAAATATCCTTAAAGCCTGGCAATGAAACTGCATCTCCTTTAGCGTTGTAGATGTACGTGGGAGACGGTACTCTCTTACCATCAGGTGAGACGGCTGATCGTTTCACATTAAAAAAAAATCTTTCATTTGTTTTTATTCTGCACATAGCACTTGTACATCTGACGGAGGTTTGAATTATAGTTTATTTCTCATAGCAATTATCCCAAAATGTTATATCGTATTGAAGATTGTATGCGACTTTGGCTTGGTCACATAAAAGTGATTCAATTATTTTTAGTTGAAAGTTTCTACGGTCGTAAACTTTCCGACATCGGCTATTAGAAATTTGCCAACTTCAGATGCCCTCGATTCGTCTTGTAAGTTTCTTTTCATTATTACTTTTCCTTTTACCGTCGATCACGTGGTTAAATTTCAACACTTACTAGTAAAATCGCCATTATCTGTTATGAAATTAAATCTTCGCCGCTGTCATACGAACAACGGAAGCGCACTTAAAAGCTTTTACATTTTATGATCTAACTTTATTCGTGAACTAAATCAAATATCGTTACAGGTAATTTGCGAGCAGACACTCCCGCCGCTCACTGCGCGCTTCAAACATTCACCTTTTTTTTCTTTTATAAAATAGGCTTACGTTTGACCTCAAACTCGCTTGATGGAAGGCGAAGATGAGGCCTAGGATGGTGCAGGTTTGCCTAGAAGGTGTCTGTTCACTTTGCCCTTAATGATGTCCAGATTAGATGCCGTTCGGTGATGGAAAGGGGAAGGGGGTATCAGGTTGTACAAAACCTCCGCACTCTCTCCGAAATGTATCCGATAAAAAACCGCGAGGCAGGCCACTTATCTACGATGTACGAGGCTTAGAAGATTTGCCTCCACGAGTGAGTCATTGCCTATGATCCTCTTCGCTCAGCGCTCCAACGAGTCCAAAGCATCCAGCTGATATTTAGCAGAACCATCGCAGAGATTTAAGAGCTGCCCCGAGGTGAAGTTGCGTCTCACCCCGCAGAGAATACTTAGTTTTTTGGCAACAAAGTTTGCTATGGACTCGATGTAGCGACTGAAATTTAGATTGGAAGAGAGATCAAGACCTAAGAGGTCAAGACGGTTGTTAATCGGAACGGGGATATTCCGAAAAGTCGGAGTCAGTTGGAATGGACTTCGTTTCGCCGAAAATGGACAAGCCTGTGTTTTAGCATCACCCCAATGGGAAACAGCCTCCAAAGTCGAGTTCGCCCCTCGATCATCGACTCCCTGAAATACTGGACTTTTGACCCAGACTTCGCATCGGACAAGTATCTCGCCGAGACTGTGGTGTCATCTGCATACCCAAAGATACCGGATGTTACCAGCGAGTTGTTGATGTGCAGCAAAAAAAAGAGTCGCGGAGAGCACAGGGGTCTGAGGGACACCGGCATTAATACCAAGAGCATCAGACGAGGCGACATTAACGACAACCCGATAGATCTGTTCCTCAGGAAATCTTCGATCCAGGTGCAAAGCCCGGGAGCAGTACCATATGCTGGAAGCTTGCCAGTGAGACTTGCATGCCGGACCCTGTCAAAAGCCTTAGATATATCAAAAGACACAGCAAAACCTTCACCATATCTCTCAATGGCTTCGCTCCAGAGGTGAATAGCATACACAAGAAGATCCCCAGTAGATCGGTCTTGACGAACCCTGAATTGACGGTCATTGAGGAGATCGTTGTCTTTCAGGTATGCAAGGAGACGGTTGTGTAAAACACTCTCCATAATCTTACAGAGTATGGAGGTGATTGCGATGGGTCGGTAGATGGCAGGGTCGGCATGACTTAGGGACACATTGGACATTGGCAATCTTCCAGGATTTCGTAACATGAACAGTCCTCAGGGACAAGCCATAGAGGCGAGGCAGAACAGGAGATAACTCAGGCGCACATGACCGCAAGACAATGGCAGGAATAGCTCCAGACCCATTAGCCTTATTCACATCTAGAGTGCTGAGTATTTTGAGTACCTCTTTTTGCCGAATGTGTCTGAGGTACACATTTACCCTTTACCAGATGGGTAAGACGCTAGTCTGGCTCCAATACGGCCAATACGGATGAAGCGGGCCTTGCGGAGGGCACGTTTGCAGGACTTGGCAGCACTATTAAATGCACTTTTCAGTTTCTGAACATTCGGCGCTTTGCGGGCTCGAGCATCCGCCCACTTCTGGTAAGCTAAGTGCTTAAGTGCTTCGGCACTATCACTCAGAGTTGAACCAAGGGCGGACTCTCAGATGAAGTGAGATATCAGAACATGAAACAAAATATTCCATAGCCTGATATATCACTCCAGAAACAGCGTCCGCGGAGTGGTCTGAAGAGAAACATAAGCGCTGCCAAGGGTAAGACGCAAAGAAATCCCGAATGTCATGCCAATCAGCTGACTTGTATCGCCATACACGGCTTGTCCCCATGTGCTCGGGTTCAGGTGGCGAGTAGCCAGACACAGATTTCACCAGACTTGATATCGGTCTGGATCAGTTGTCAACAGAAGGTCCAAGCAATTGGCCGTATGGCCATCAATATCAGGTATCCGAATAGCGCCAGCTACCAGTTGGGAGAGACGTAGAGGTAGGGTAAGTACCTAATTCACTTTATAATCATACGTTGTGTTTAAAGTACCTAAATCACTTTATTATCATACGCATTGTTTAAAGTACCTAATTCACTTTGTAATCATATGCTATGTTTAAAGTACCTAATTCACTTTATTATCATACGCTGTGTTTAAAGTACCTAATTCACTTTGTAATCATACGCTGTGTTTAAAGTACTTAATTCACTTTGTAATCATACGCTATGTTTAAAGTACCTAATTCACTTTATTATCATACGCTGTGTTTAAAGTACTTAATTCACTTTATAATGATACGCTGTGTTTAAAGTACCTATTGATTAATTGATTGATAGACGGAAACGATAATACTTAATTATCGCTACAATGGACTTGCAGCGTTACTGCAAAATTAATATTACACAAAAAGGCTCTAGTTTTATACGTGGTATTGTAAAATGTTTTTAATATGAAACGTATAAGACGTTTTGGTACAAGAGGCGTGTTTTACCACCGTTTTTCGTGTTAATACCAATGTCTGGAGATGAATTTAACACCATCACAATGGTGAAAAAGAACGTCGCGAGGAATGCTGCAAGTTTGAGAAATAATAGAAAATATTATCCCTCTGGCCGTGTGAATTCCGCCAACTGGCACAGGAGCAACCCGGACATTTCCCGGACCCAAGCTTGCCCCCTGTGTCCAGCAGTGAGTATTTACTGGCTGCTTCTTTACTGTTGCACTGTGTGTACTCAGTGGGCCATCCACTCTTTTGAATTTCATATAACGCGCTCGACCAGGATTCAATGCTCGTTGCCAGCATCACTTAAAATGTTAAATGGCCAGCTTTAGAAGCTATGAAATTATTGTGATACCCATGTCATAAATGGATGGTAGATTGTCTACACCACACGGCACAGTTAGGAGCCGCGGTAGACCCTAACCACTGTGTCAGAGATCTCGCTTTAATTTCGCAATAGGCAAGTGATCTAGCGCAGTGAAAGATGTATAATAAAAAATAGCGAACCTTTTTTCTCAATGTTGAGATGAGCCATTTAAATTTACAGGCTGCTACCACCGCCTTTAACACGCAACAGTATCATAGTATTAATACTTACGAGTACCAGCCGAAGACGAATCCACCTATGATCACAGTGATGGCAGCGCAGATGGTGGCGAGCATGGCCATACCGTAAATGGACTGCGCCGGGTCGGGGGCCATGGTCTCGAACACGTTGCCATATCCCGGCTTGACGGTGCCGCGCTGCGTGCTGTGAGAAACATGACATTGACTAATGTGCATTCACATATTAATATATAAATACAGTCGACACGTGGGCGTGTATTCATATCAAGCAAAATCTTTTGTTGAAGATTAGAAACATTTGCATCATCGTGTCAAAACAATTGGCTATGCCACGTATTGTCTATGGAACGTCACCGTGCGACACAAGTCTAAGTATACGTGTGACACTACTCTATTGTGATCCTCTAGAGGCTGTCTATGTCTAGTTGGTACGAATGATCGTGGTCTTTGATAGCGACTCTAGGCACGGCAATATTCGACACCTCAGCCGTACGATAGCTCCGCGTAAACTTTGGAGCGAATAATCAGGAGTCAAGGAGAAATCTATTTCAAATATGAACAGTTGATAAAAGGAGATATTCGCATTCCATACAAAGGAAACAAACAGACGTACCAACTTAAAACTAATAATTACATGCTAAAAATTTAAGAAAAACAGTTAAGCAAAGATCCGCATGCAATAAAAAAATTAGTGTATCTCCCTGTTTTAGACGGACACCACCCTCCCACTGTCACTTCTGCTAACTAGGCAGCCGCATGTTAAAACGATAACGCCTCGTTGAGAGGCGAAACACGTATCGTATACAAAATTTCGGAGCGTGCGCGGATCTGAGAGGAGGGGGCAATGTATTTAACTGCAGCTCTCTTATTTCTATCAGCGTGAAACATCCGGAAGATAGGAAATTGTGATAACAACCGCACCCTGAGAATATCCTAGATCCGCGCCCGCTTCTAAAGAGTATAGAGCACTACGACTACCGTATGGTAGTGTTGTAGAGGGCGCTGCGGATGGTTATAGTTAGCATGAGCACGCCACTGTGGGAAGGCGGCATTAGCGTTTCAAATATAGGGCAATACACGTCATTTAATTTTGGGAGTGTAACCTTCTTTATCTGCCATTGGATCGCGATATTGGGATTGTCGTAAAATACGAAACTCCATTCTGTTGTCATTGAAAAGCCTGGTTCCGGACGTAGTTAAATATAAACATGCTGATACAAAATAATCGAACAAAAGCAAACCCGTTTCGGAAAAGAACTCGCTCTGCGAAGTAATGCGTCGCTTCAACGGACGCTTGCGAACAAAGAAACAAATGACAGAACATTTCAAAACACGGAAGATCCCATCGTGGGGAAGCATACTAAAACACGAAAAAAAAAAACACCACGGTACGAAATCGTCTTTTAGTTAACAAAACAACACCGTACCAAATAAGGAGGAATCAATCGAACAGCACATTTCTTTATACCGATTATTCATTCGATAATAATTTTGAAACACAATAAAAATTAGTTTCAGCCATTGTACAGTTTAATGTAACACCAATTGAGAACCGAATCGTGAGTGAATGTTCCGGATTCAGTTAGGAAATGTTGTGTCCCATGCGTCTACCAGGATGGTTCGGGGGTCTGAAAGGCATCCACTAAAAGTTTAATGATTATTTTCATCACCTCTCTTCGGAATAAGTTTCGACACTCGAATGGATTATTTTCAGCCAGCGCAGGTTGGCTGGCAGTAAAGAGATGGGCAAGCGGTACTCCTTATTTGCCCTGCAATTAATATTAGGCTCTCTACTGTGACCAGAGCAGCGAAAGGGTGCTCCACTTTCATCCAGTCACAGCCATAATGTATAGAAATGTTTTAATATATGCATCATTACTAGTTCATTATAAGTAATAAACTGGCAAACAATGTTAAACGTCAATGAAACAATTTGAAAGGCCCTTTCAAATTGTTGGCGCGAACACGAAAATGTGTGATGTGTTAATAATTTGTTTGTTGTTGTTGTTGTTTGTTTGTTATTTGTGGGTATTGATGAAGTTTTGTTGTTCAACATTGACGTGTATTATGGCGTAAGTGCTCGTTGTTGTGCACTAATTGCTCGCAAAATTTCATTCAGGCCAGGGAGCCGCCATTTTGAATTAAGATATCATCGGTCCAACAAATAGTCAGTTAAAGTTAGTTCCATTTTCCCGTCGATATATATTTTGAAAAGCTTTCAGTTTTAATTATATTGAATTTATAAAATTTGGTTAAATTTTAACACTTTTGAAGATCGATATGAATGCGCCAGGAGCAAAAAAAATATTTAAGCGTTAAAGAAGAAAATTGTAATATCATCATAATTTCAGCCTATCACATGTCCACGGCTGAACATAGGCCTCCTCTCTCTAAGCTCTCCTCTGGCCAAAAGTATCCCACAAAGCTCGCTCCTGTACCACTCACATCCATCATCTGCCTATGTCCATTGCAACATCATAAGATATATATGTAACAAAATCAAATCAAAATCGGTCTGTCTGTGGATTTGAAGATTCGCCTGCACAAAGAACTGCAATTACTACGTATTTACATATAAAAAACTTGAGTGCACCTGTTAGTGATCGTTTAACCTTTGGACGACTTGACAACTAAAAGTCATATTACTGGACTACGTTTATACGGTCGAGACCATGGTTCATAACTATATTAGGATCCGATAGGTAGCGCTGTATTCATGTAATTAACAAATTCCCGTAACAATAGAGATAGGCGATGATTAAGAAAAGCTTTGAATCGATTTCAAACATTCATGCTATGTATAAATATGGTTTCCTAATTATCAGTCCTGGTATGAATACAACATTAAATAATATTTGTAAAGACGTTATTGCCTACTTAATTCCAAATCCACGGTTTTTGGACCGTAACGCTAAAAAATATTAAGCAATTGTGGGTCCGGAATTTATTGATCATTGTCGCATTGATTGAAACGGGTATATTTAGTAACCGAGCAGATTCCAATTGCATTCGGTTAAGTGCGGTAAATCAAACTTAACTTAGAACTGACCGGCATGATTGTTCCGCTAACAAACACTCATATAACTAAGCCGAAATCGCTGTGAAATATATTTTATTTATAGCGATTTCCATTTCCATCCACATGTCTCGATAATTGGTTTCGAATGCCGCGACCCCGCCGGACAGCGTATCATATTCAAGCGGTTGCACTATTATTGTTTATCTCAATGAATATTTAAACACTCTCATAAAAGTGCCCGGTTCGATATTTCTATTTGAACGATAGCGAATTTGAAACCACGGCACGATTCTTTTTCATTTTACTTCACTTTACTATAGCACCCTGTAGATCTAATGCTGAATAAAGCTGAAGTCCGGTATGCCGTGCATGGAAGTATTGGGTGCACTGAGCTGGTCAGACGCAGTATCGCTAATCTCGCAGCCAGGACCTTGTCTGTTAGCAAGTATGGTGCACCGTTTTCAGGCTTTGTTATACCTCCACAGTGATCCCTAAATGGTAGACCGATTTAATGATTTCTTGTATTTACGCGAACACCACATATTTGCAATGAAACGATTATTTACGGATTTTATCTAAAACCATGCACACACTGCACGAGCTCAAGATACTGTGCGCACATTCTGAGTAGATCGGACTATAATTAGTAAATAAAAAATGAAGGTAGTTCGAGTTAACTATGACATCAGGACGTCTAACAGCTCAGTCTCCCCCCGTGAACGCGGCTGCTGCAAAGCAATCGAAACTTCGAGAATATGGAAACAAAATTAAACGCGATAAAATCCGTTAATAATAGATTAATTTCAAACGAGTCAACCAATTTGATGTATTAATTAAGAAAAGGTTAATAATTTGTTCCATGATGCGCATTGGTAATAAAATCAAAATTTTAAAACCCGTTAAGCCTCGCCAGATCACTGCTCTCACTAAATTTAATTGAAACGGTCCGTCCGTGTGATCTCGCCCATCGCTTCAAACGAAAATTCACATTTCGTTTATTTGACATCCGGTGGAAACCGCGCGAACTTCACTGTGATTCTAGAGTAGCGATTGACCGATTGCGACAGAGATATAATCTGTGCATCAATTAGTAAATGAGAGAATTTTTTCACTTTTGTTATACAAAATAGCTGCCGGTATCTGGAAGCGTGGTGCTGGATCTCCAGCTGAAGGATCGCAAGCGGATTAGAAGACGACAACTAGTGATCTATATCCGACAGCTTAAGCCGTTATACTGTTCTAATTTCAAAGACGATTTTAAAGATGATATTCTGCGTTGCAATGGAGAATTTATTAATAATGCAACCTCTGAATTGTTCATATTAAACGCTCCTACGGACCCCTCCATGTAGGAATAATACAATACACAATCACGACAGTCACGTACGCGTTACTTTCACATTTTAATAACAAACGTCAAAGAGTCTGTCAGTTTATTCAATTTAAAAAATACACATCAACGAAATACGTCCTCCGCATGGTCAATTAGTGCCGGCTGATAGTTTCAACGTTTTCGATATCAACATGAAAGGTTTTTTTTTTTAAAAGTGTTAAATTTTACGCCACGGACACGAAAAATCGGCACGAAGGCACGGAATCGAAAAAAAAAGTAGAAATTTTCGCTCTTTGTTAAATATCACTTCGATTTTGTCGATGGAGTGAATGAGGCACAGGTACAAACTGTAACTTTTTAATTATTTAAATCGAATGATTAAAAGAATGGAAAGAGAATTATAATAACGTTGGTAATAAAAGGTATGTATTAAAAAAAAAACACGAACAACATTTACTAGTTAATCTTTTCTGAGATTCAGGCACGGCTCCAAATAGCCGAACGGTCTTCGACGGGACACATTCACGCCCTACATACGGTCGGTCGGGATGTTTTATAAGTTCGGTGAGAACGACGAACTTTTCAAGAACTGAATTTCTATGTATCGCTTTCTTAGAAAAGCCTTATGTTAAGTCTTCATTATTTAAAATTATTCTTTCATCCGGCCTCTTAATGTTAAGCTTCACGTAAACTCCCTAATTAAAAGTTTTCCTCGCTTTTAGAGTTTTATACCCGTAACTCGTTTTAGTGATAACATCCTTATACACTACGCAATGCCTCTATTCATATAGCAGCCGAACGAGGGAATATTCAATAGTGATATCTTGCGCTTTGTGCCGTGCACTCCATCGGCGAAGAAAATCTACTTTAGAACTTTCGCATCAAAGTTAAATTCTAACAGTAGCCCTGGTGTAATTTTGATGTTTATTTTCTTACATTTTATTTATATAGATAAAGGTTATCTCGATATTGTCTGTCAAGATGTATTCATTGAAAGACACATTTATCAAAGTGATTTTTGCAAATAAGTATTTATTAGCAATTATTATGTCTCAATCATGAGACTAACGTATATAAATACGATCTGTACCATTCATTGGTCAGTACGTTAAAATGGCGGCGGGTCCATCGTCCGTCACTTTGTTCCAAATGATTGATTTATTAATTTAATTATTTCGCTCTTGTTCGGTTTCTCCCGGCTGTCCAAATCAAAAGGAATGGACACATTTAACGTACTTGAGATTCGAACTACCTATGTACATTGTTTGCTATACAACATTCACAAGGCCGTAAAATTACTATAGCCTCAACCGCTGGACCGCAAATTAATTTCACAAGAACCTCGCGTGATATATTTCCACGATAAAATCATAACATATTATTTTGAACGTCTAATACTAATGGTTTGCTCTAATCGTAACCGTGTCTTGGATAAATGAGACTGTGATGAAAAGAAAAAAGAAACACATGATTTTATCGGGGGAATAATAAAGCGCGGAATTGTTGTGAAATTTCTTTTTGGCATAGCGGGTAAGAACCAAGTGACCGTAACAAACCAAGTTAGGTTTCTAGACTGTTAAGGTAAGGTAAAATAAGGCAGCCTTAGATAACCTTACCTTTGCAGATTAGATGTTTCTACTACTGGATACAGGGGCTCTCCCTTACGGAGGATTCGCCATAATGGCCACGCGACACTTCGCACCATAGACACTGCTGTCCATCATCGGTCTGTTTCATTTCAGTCATGTATTTTTCGAGATGGTTTTCGCACCATCTAGGGTGGCCATTTTTCGGATTTTCTATCAGTCGGCTCTTACGATACCTATGGGAAGAAAGGGGGTGGCCGATGTTTGGCGCTTCGAATATAAAACATTGACGAACTTACAGCCCGATCCTCAGTTGGTCCAGATCATCTGTCACTAGGGTCTTCGTACGGCTCAGGTTTGGATTCTGACGAGTATACCGAGGCGGCTCTAGGATCTGTTCGTTTGTTTCCTCTGAGCCCTCTTTCGATGCTTGAGTCACTATGGAAAGAAATATATATTTATAATATCTGTAAGCGCTCACGCTACATGAGAAGGAAGTCTTTGCCAAAAAGTGGCTTATGATCCATCGGGGTACGGTGACGAACTAAACCCGTGGGCTTTCGTAACCCATTCTTCTATCTTTACTGGGAGGTAGAAATTTTTTCCGGTAATCGCCATCACATAATCTTACGGCGACCGTGAAAATATAGATCAAGCAGATTCTTATCGTCGTTAAAACTCTGCAAATGGACCTTTTATATTGGCCTAGTTTCCTATTTCAATCCACTACAGAACATAGGACTCGCTGAGAGAGCAGACCAGCTAAAGCCGGTACATATTTCTTGGAAGGTTTGCACATATTCAGCACGCTGGGCAGCCGTGACCCGCTTGGGTCGATGAGCGAGGCGCTGGCACCTTCGCACAAGTGACGCTGCTCCCCATGACTAGTCTGTGGGATTTGGTTTCGGCAAATTCGGATGGACATACTATTATAAATCAGTCCTCAAATGGTGTATGGAGAAATACACCTATTTAACAATACAAATTAATTTAAATACTTATTAAGTGGAATGGGGCTGGTGACAGTGCTGTAGCAATTAAAAGACCCAAAATGGTATATAGTAGCAGTTTGTAAGTGCTCACTGCTGGGCAAAGGCCTCCTTCTCAAATACGGTTATCAGAGAGGGTTTTAGGAGCCGGGAATGGCCCGCCATGCTACTCCAGTGCGGGTTGGCGGATGCTTCACATATCCTCGAAATAATATTTTTATTGTTACTCAGACATGCAGGTTTCCTCGTGATTCTTTCCATCACCGCTAAGCACGTGGTTTAATTGCTATTAACAATTTTAGTGGTGCCGGCACCGGGGAACCGAACACAGGTCACTCGCGCTCTATGAAACTAAAGTGAGCGCCCTGACCACTATATATTTATTGTGTGCGGTCCGTGTCGCGTTTCAGACAACCGTTCTCGAGGACGAAATGTTCCGGAGGGACTGCTGAATATTAATGGAATATGGATTTTCTCTCCGTCTTTTTATTTTATTTTAACCGCACGGCATGGTGGGTAGCGTACTGGGCTCCGGGGCCATTAGTCCGGAGGAGTTGGAATCCCAGTCGGAGTTCGATATCGATATTATGTTTCAAACCTTGTCGGTCCATCTCTGACACTGCATCCGATCTTTCCTCCCAATCTAATCTCACAAGCGTAGCGCTCACGGTAAGGTAAAGACTAGTGAGTGCGTCTTGTGTTTGCGCGTAAACTTGTGGCGGAGGAGGAAGATAGATTTTTTTAAGAGATAAAGTTGTGTATTATTTATTTGTCATATCCACTTACAGTTTTCGTTTTTCTCTTCTGGATCGTAGTATCCAGCGTCCAAAGGTGTCAAGGCGAAAGATGTTACTTGACTATTTGATTCCTGTTTATTCCCGTCTCCTTTCTTCTGATCTTCGTCCTTAACGGTGATGAATTTTTCTTCTATTAGTTTTGATTGAGAGTCGATCTCTCCGATATATGGTGTCTCGTCAGACATGCCTTTGTCGATGGGTGAGCGTATAGAGTCCTTTGGTGCATCCCCTTCCTGCTTTCTGGCAATCCAGATTGGTTTTCTATTATTATACAGGATTGGCTGGTCATCCCCTTCCTGCGGTTCATTGATGCGGTTGACCTGTCAACAAAGATAGACGATTAGTTTTATTTTATTAGTGCTTTAATAACAGTCCTTAGAACTTATTTATTTATTTATTTAAGCTTTATTTAAATACCTTTAAACATAGTATTACAAAGGGCGGACTTAATGCCTCTTGGCATTCTCTGGCAGTGAACCCGGGGCGTGGAGAGATATAGTAAGGGTGCCAAACATTAAATATGTTAAAAAAAAAAGATACGTAAATAAATATATAAAATACACATACAATTATATACATAAAGACGGAATAAATACATATAAATAAATAAATATATATATACACATACATACAGCAAACAAAATATTATTATTATTACAATGACCGATAATATCAATTCCACTAAGTGGGAACGGATGTCTTGAAGAGGTGTTCACGTACCAGTCTCTTGAACGATAACTTACTGGACACTTTCCTAATGTCTTCAGGCAAGGAATTCCAGAGTAGTGCAGCCTGAACAGTAAAGGAGTTGCCAACATAATCGGTGAAGTGTTGCGGAATGCTAATCTTATGATTAGATGAAGAGCGAAGGACCCGGTCATGAGTTGAAAACACAAACTGAAATTTATCCTTTAGGTAAGAAGGAAAGGTGGCATCATTTAAGATAGAAAAGAGAATAAGCAGGACTATAGAGTTGCGCCTTTGTTGGAGAGAGAGCCATTTAAGGCGAGAACGGTATTGTGAGATATGGTCATACTTTCGAAGGTTGAAAATATACCTGATACAGTTATTAACAAGGCGATCTAGCTTGTAAAGAAGATAATCAATAATAGGAAGTATGACTTGAACTGACTTCAATAAGATCGGCGAACGTGGTATACAGTTCATTTATCGAATTTAAAATAATAGGTATCCCAAGAATCCAGTAAAACGAAAGCCCTGAAAATGCCCTTCCAACCTTCAGATAGACGGAGCTTTCTTTCTGTTCATATTTTTGGGGTATTTCTATATATTCTCATCTGGTTGGGTTGTATATATAAATACATATAGATACAAATAATATTTTATAAATTATATATATAATAAAACTAAATAGATAATTAAAACCCAACCAGATGGAAGCCCCCGGCAGGGGAGACCAGACGGCCGAGGGTTAGGGAGAAAGGGAAATAAACCGGCGGACGATGCGAGCGGTATCAAGTAGCACCGCCTTCTGCATTTGAGCTCGCAGCGGTCTGTCACGGAGTTCGGGCGCCTCGGATGTTCCGAGAGTCTGACTGGGATTAACCCATTCGCAGAGACGACGATCGGAATAATTTCGGTCGGCATACCGCCCCGCATGTCGGTCGCCTCGTGAGCCAGATCCAGATATTTTGTCTTTTGTCTGAATCATTATTATGAATTTAATTGTTTCAACATTTGTCAGTGTAAACAATTTTACTCTAAACAGTGTCTGTGGTATAACCACAAGAATAATTAGACGAAGCCGAGAACCACCACAATCTAACACAGTACCGGCGTGAAATAGTATTCCGTACGCTCTATTTCGTATGGTGTAAGACGTTGCGTCTTAGACCTCAGGGGTTTCGATGAGAGATGTCTATTGATCAGAACGGCCACCTACCTCCCGTCAAGCCCACAGACTTGTCTATTACTCTTACTTAAATAAATAAACTTAACTTAAAGTTCCAGAAACAAATTACTACGTCAACTGAATATTTCAAAATAGCCATTTCGTGTAATCCAAATAATATTTAAATTCAGTATCGTCTCGCAAGCCCCGGTTCCGATATACGTTTAGTTTAGAAGGGCACTTACAAACGTTTGTTGTACGTAGTGAACAGTTTCCAGAATCCGAGAGGCTTTTGACTTTAAATATGAACACTATGAGAGATTTTAGTAAATGTTTGAACATTATTACAACTTAATAACACGTATTTCTTCAACAGTTTAGTTTTTTTTAACTACTTTAGTGGGGCTTGCGTTATGGAGAGGCTACTTGTGAAATATTGTACGATGTTACGAGAAATTAATTTTAACAGGTATTTAATCTGAAACTTTAGAAACTAATTCAATTTATAATGTAATAACGAAGTTACTTAAGAGTTTGTTCGCAAAGTGTTTAATTTTTTACAGTATAAGGAGTCTCCGTGCAAATGCGAAACATTCGTTACTTTAGGTAACAAAACCGTCTAAGTGCGATTCGGATTAGCGCACCGAGGGTTCTGTATAACCACAGAATACATTAATATCCTTCGACATAGATGTCGCAACAGTATTTTCTTCATTGTAATACAGTATAAAATTCGTAGACGTGATTTAAATTGAATTAAATGTTGATTTGAATGCCGTTACGGTGCTATAATCCAACATTGTATTATCTGTTATTTCTTTGTTGTGTTTTAGCATCGAATAAACATTGTCTCTTGCTTTATTCTCTTCTAGATACATACATGTACCAGTATGCACATATGAACATTTCATTCCAATTCAAACTCAGCATTGAAATCCATTTATTCCCCATAAATATTGTATTTTCCGTCTATCTCCCGTCGTTGCTTTTAATCGGAGCAGACGTCACAACGAGCGAGCAATTATTTGGATAGCCGGCGCGAGGCGTTCATTTGTTTAATTGACTAATTTCAATTCTGTTCGGACAACAGATACCCGAGGACGCCGGTAATCCGATTTTTAAACTTTGCACGCGAGAGAGGACCGAACCAAATTGGCTTCCATTCGTTTGTTCTTCAGATGCCTAATTTTATAGTTGATTGTAAGCGATTTTTTTTTAAAAAAAAGTTCGACGCTAGAAAATCCACCGGGCCATGTTTCCCGCCATGATTCTTACGTCGCAGCCGTGCGTTCCAATTTTGAATATTAAACAATATCTCGCCAAGTGCTCACGATACACTTCGGTCGTTCTGCTCACCACCAACTGAAGAAGATGATGATGTACTCCAGGCCGATTTCGACCAAGGAGTAACTAGCGCAGGAGAAATCTGATGGAGTGTCAGAGGCACGGGACGAACACAACACAATCGGACCCCGAAGACTACTAATTGTATCGCACGTGGTAGAGCCAAGCGGCAACTTTTGCTGCTGCTCGAATGGGTCGGTACCACGGCCTCGCAGAATACCGGCGTGATGTAGAGACATCTTGTGCTTCTGCGTTTCGTTCGGTGAGTGAGGTAACCGGAGTACCACTCCCCCTCCCCATACCATTCCTCAGCCTCCCTCACATCTCCCGAATACCCTTAAAGGCCGGAAACGCACCTGCAGCACCTCTGGTGTTGCAGATGTACATGGGCGACGGTAATCGCTGTGGTGAAACACCTGCTCGTTTACCCCCTTTCCCATGAAAAAAAAACACCGACACCGTCTGGGATTTGAACCCTGCCAATGGATCAACAGTCGGGTACACTAACGCTTCCGCCATTTCAAATAGACAATACCGTTCAGCGATTCTGTATTCCTAGTGACCGAGCCAGCTTCAATCATCGCAAAGCCACAGACTAACAGCATCTGAGACAAAGCTCTGCTGGATATAGGCCTCTGCCCTTCACTCCTTATTCCTGGGAGGGGGTAGGGGGGAGTACGAACGCCAGACCTTTACAGCAGAGACCTAGAACAGCGTGGGAGATCAGACCGGTATCGAGTCGTCGGTACAATGTTTAAGGTGGACGTTACATATTATGTCGGTTGTGTTTACGTACAAATATGGACTCCATACCAAAATCCATCATCAATCTCAGTCGTTATATGTTTATTATATAGCAGGTTATTATCTGGACTCAATTGTGTCGTGCACTAGTAATGTTAACCTATAACGTGACGGATAGAAGGGAACCAATGCCTCCTTCTGTAACACTGAGAACGATAACAATACAAAGCGGCGAATGTGACGTACGGGTCACGACGGAAATTTGCGCACTTCAAAAACCACCCGTGGCAGCCCTGAGCGTACGCAACGCGGCCCCGGCCTCCCGACGAGGTGCACATGACCCAGTTCGGTGGGAAAATCGTCACCGCTTTTGTTTTTTAATAATAACAGATTTGTACCGAACGTCGCTTCCAACGTTCGCTTGATGTTTGAATTACTCTTGAAACTATTTGCGCGGGCGCCTTTTTCCAGCTGTGGGACGTTCTCAAATTGATACTTTATTTTACTATTAAGTCCACCCTTTTGATGCCTCGATGGTCGTCCTAAATACAAGAAACTACGTACGACATAATTACTAGATATTAAACAAAGAAGAGTTAATAATAAAACTCTTTAAAGATTGCGTTTATTACATTAACTACACTTAAATCTGCCTACTATAGTCCACTGCTGAACATAGGCCTCTCCAATACATCGCCAGCGGAAGCAGGTATCCTTGGAAGCTGTTCCCATACTCACCGCGCTGGGCTAACGGATTGGTGTGCCCAATGCTCTGGCATTTAGGAGATGCTCCTCCCCATCGTTACTGTGTGTGATTTGGGTTCGACAAATTCGGTAGGATATTCCAGCATCACTCGATCGCCAGAGCCACCTCCGTTGGCTAGGGTATGTTCCCCCTTCCACCCCGGAAATTCCACCAGTATGAAAACCTTAATCTATTTTTATAAATTGCTTGAATGCTTGCAGTATAAATTGTATCCGGTGTTCGGTACATTCCTGCATATCCGCTATGTGTAAGAATTTAATATGAACGGAAAAATATTCGAGCGAAATTTTGAATATTCGCATTTTAACGAGACAGACGGCGCAAACTCGACCGATGTAAATAACCAGGTAACTGTCGCAAACAAAACTAAATCCTTTGCTCTGTGCCAACACTGCTCTGTGTAACGCTCGCTAAGTTTTTTTTTTCTTATCCCACTGTAATTGTATCGCTGTCCAGTGTGTCTGCGTTTAGAAAAAAAAAAAGCGAATTAAGAAAGCTTCGATTATTTCCGCCGCGCCGCGAAGCCGCTGCGCTTTGCCGGTAATTTATAAAATTAACAACGAAGACCGATAAATCTACAATACAGATTTAATACCGCAATTAATAAAGCATTGTAAATGTTATTGAAACGGTCGAAAGTGCGCACTAACGAACGTATAGTCCGATGATTAAAATCTACGGGGAATATATCACTTTCAGATAAATTTAGAATTTACCAAGTGATCGCTTGGGATTAATAATGCCAAACGTTCAAATATTCTGACGTTAGGCAACCGACATCGCGTATAGTCTATACAAGGTTGGGAAATTTAATTCGAACATTAATTAATATGTATTGATATGAACACAAAGACACACCTATGGATTTGTGTCCGCTCGACTCATGTCTGTTCTGTATTCAAGCAGAAGTGAATGTATATTTAAATAATTTGTAATGAACAATAGACAAAATATGATAATGGTTAGGGAATATGATTCATCCCGTGTCTATGGAGGTTGATGCGTGGCAATGGTGAGTGTTTTCTAAACACTTTTTTGGAATTGTACATCTTTTGGCGCGTTTAAGAAACGTGATGAGTGTGAAATTTTACGATTCACGCGCACACTGAAAACCACACCATAAAGTTCTCGAGAACTGATAACTATATTCAACTATATATATGAATCTACAACACATGTTTATATCAGTGGAGATAAATATATATATTCATACATAAATATACATGCGTCTTTGTGTGTAATTTCAAATTATATATGATGGTTAATGATAATATTTAGTTAAACCGTTATCAATTTCATTCAGTCTTTTTTTGTCACAAACAAAGAGTACCGGCACGCGGGATAATCATCATCATCATCATCATTTCAGCCTATCAGAAGTCCACTGCTGAACATAGGCCTCCCCCAAAGATTGCCACGAAGCTCGGTCCCGAGTCACCTGCATCCATCGACTTCCCGCAACACTGCGCAGGTCGTCACTCCATCTTGTGGGGGGTCGTCCCACACTGCGTTCGCCTGTACGTGGCTGCCACTCGAGAACCTTTTTCCCCAACGGTTATCAATTCTGCGAGCTATATGGCCGGCCCGTTGCCACTTCAGCTTGCTGATCCTAACGGCTATGTCGGTTACCTTAGTTCTGCTGCGGATATCATCGTTGCAGACTCTATCACGCAGAGAAACACCGAGCATAGCCCTTTCCATAGCGCGCTGAGCAACTTTGAGCTTCTTCATACGGCCTGCAGTGAAGGACCAATTCGGGATAACACTTTTAGTTATTTTTGTTTTGTTACGCTAAAGAAGTGTAACTTTTGCGTGCATACATATCTACACACACACACGCGAGTTATTTTGGAACTTTAATAAACCATAACATGGAGCCGGCGACAGAGTCCCAATGTGATCTCTTTTATGCTGTACCTCGCGCCGGTATTCGGCGACGCCGCGATACCGGCCCGGGCGGGCTTGGCTCTACCGGAACGAAACTGTGCCCCGTAGGGGACTGTTTCCGGGCTTTTCAGGTTATTAAATGCTAATACAATTGTAGATATGAAAGATGTCGAAAGATGTACGCACGAAAGTCGTAGAGAAAGCTTTTGAATGAAATGAATCGGACAATTAGATCGATTTATAGTAGAGTGATACATATAAGATGTGTATTAGTATATAAGTCATGTATGCTTTAGTTACTGAGTCGACGATATGAAATTTGTCGTAAGAGATTTTGTTACTCGGACTATAACCGCTGAATGTATCGCGCAGACCTTATTTTTTTATTACGAAAAAGGCGGCAAACGAACAAGCGATTCCCCTGATGGTAAGTGATAGCATCATGGGGCCGGTGCGTTGCCGGCCTTAGGATATTCGGGAGATGGAAGGGAGGATGAAGAAGGGGTTGAGGATGGTGGGAGTCGGCCTCCGGTTATCTCAGTCACCGAACGAAACGCAGAAGCACAAGATGCCTATACTTCACGCCGGTATTCTGCAAGGACGTGGTCCGGTCGTGCCGGCCCATTCAAACAGCAGCAAAAGCCGCCGCTTAGCTCTACCACGTAGACTCAGACAGACAAATAATAAAACTGAATATCTGAGAAAAATACGTCAACACAATTTGCTTCAGGTAGCCGGCCCGCCTTTAAAAATACAAGCAAAGAAAGTAGAAACACTTCCAATAAATAAACCAACAAAGAAAAAGATACTACAAAATTTTCTGCGAAGATTAGAGACTAAAAGTTGGGTGTCACTAAGCTTTCTAAGCTCGCCTAATCGTTTATTTAAAAGAAAGAGTATTAGCTATCCATTTTTAAACGAGACCATTTTCTTACTGTTTCATTAGCAAATTAAGTAATATTATTACATATTTGCTATCTTATTAAAAAAATCTTAATATACGAATTATTTTATCCGACTGCCCCAGAATGAGGCTAATGTTTTTCAAGTGTACATACGTATGCATATATAAATATATATATATATATATATCTACGTCCAATTCTTTGGCACACTCCTCGATTCGTCTTCATTGTGGGCGTGACATGGGTTATATTATTTAAATATGGCGTCTGCGAATCAAAAAAGTGAGGTGTAAAAAAAATCGGGTTGTTGAAAAGACGACAAACGAGCAAGCGGTTCACCTGATGGTAAGTGATTACCGTCGCCCACATGCATCTGCAACATCATAGATCCTGCAGGTGCGTTGCCGGTCTTTAAGGATATTTGGGAGATGGGAGGGAGGAGGAGGGGAATAGGAAGGGGATGTGGGCCTCCGGTTACCACACTCACCGAACGAAACGCAGAAGCACAAGATGCCTCTACTTCACGCCGGTATTCTGCGAGGCCGTGGTACCAATCCGGTCGAGCCGGTCCATTCGAGCAGCAGCTAAAGCCGCCGCTTGGCTCTACCACGTAGGTTCGGTTTCAGGTTATTCATTGATTTGTTTCTTGTTCTCAAAACTTCATTATGGTTTCGGAAATGCTATAGGCTACATTTTATCCTTATAGATGTGAAAGTCTGTATGTTTGTTACAATTACGCTTAGAGACTGATTGGCATATAATCTATGTACCATGGAATACCATAGGATACTCTTTGGAAGAAATCAGATGACATTTTAGTACACCGCTACTACGCATGAAGCGAAAGAAATATGTATATCATCCTCTGAGAGACAAGTGTTTTCATGAGATCATAGAAGAAATTTTAAACACAAATAATAATATAGGACTTCCTTTACTGCGATGAACATGAAAGGATTAACATAACTTTATACAGCGTTGCTTTGAGTAAACGAGACAAGCGAGACCGGGGTCACTCGCATTCAGGGTTGCCAACTTTTTCTCGAAGTAACAAAGTGTACACCTGACTACAGAAATGAAAAATTAAAATGGTGTACTGCTACTTGTATATACAAAAATGAATAACAAAAAAAATTTTGTTCTTTTCGCGTAAAATTTTCGTCAAAGAAAAGTTCTCGCGAAGGACACGGGCTCTATTAATTAATCGGGTACAAGAGATTGTTAATACAAAAACGTAATTCTATTTTGCACGGTTGACAACCCTAGCTGTAGTATCGCAGTTTCAAACATTCAAACAACTGTAGTAGAAGTTATTTAGCGTTGTGACTGATGCAGTAACTGTTGTGAGGCAATTTTATCTTTCAACTTCACTTTACTCACGTTGGGGAATCGTATTCGAAATCTAAGAATTTTAACTCGCAACTAGCAAATCTTTTCATAAATGGGACACTGAAACTGGGTTAACTGGTGGGTTAGTCAGAATACTATGAGATACGTGACGTGTTGAGAGCGCTTAATGATCAAAGTCAAAGTCGATGCTTTTTTCATTCAAATTCAGGCTTTTAATTAAAGCTCTCATGGACATAGAAGTCGTCATCTAGAAATTAAACCATTGCTGAGCGTGGGCTTCTGAATGACACATGTCGTATCTGAAACCAGATATTGGTGTTGATAGAGGCCCTAAGGCAAAGCTCGTCCAATTTGGAATCCTGGACGTTATCCTGATCAAGAACGGAATGGCTCTCTAACAGCTTAAAACAGAAAAGCACAGAGACATGGTACAGTCAATGGGGGCGACAGGAGAACCATGTCCTTGAACCTTTCACCGCATGTCAATGAACACAAAAAAATGTGCAACAAGAACTAGAGTAACCAGCAAGGCTTCAAGGTCCTGCAAACTGGTAATGGGCCGGTCATAAGACACCAGAAATGGTTGAGGATGAAATGATCTTTAGTGACAACCCACAGTCAAATCGCAGTATTCGACGATCTCCTGGAAGACGTTGGATCAACGCGTTTTTTTTTACAATATTAGATTGACAATCGTGCTAACTGTTCTCCAGATGGATTGACTGTGCAGCCCATGGGCACCGGCAAACATCTTCAATCGAAAGCTAAGATGCAATACATCAAAGTCTGCAATTGTACCGACTCTTTATACCAATACCTTTCGATATATAAGGAAGAATGCCAACCTCACCAGCATGTGGTGCACCCTGATAAGTAATAAGCCATCAGAAGTCCACTGCTGAACATAGGCCTCCCCCAAAGATTGCCACGAAGCTCGGTCCTGAGCCACCTGCATCCATCGACTTCCCGCAACACTGCGCAGGTCGTCACTCCATCTTGTGGGGGGTCGTCCTGCACTGCGTTTGCCTGTACGCGGCTGCCACTCGAGAACCTTTTTTCCCCAACAGTTGTCAGTTCTGCGAGCTATGTGGCCGGCCCATTGCCACTTCAGCTTGCTGATCTTTACTGCTATGTCGGTTACCTTAGTTCTGCTGCGGATATCATCGTGGATTGGATACTACGTCTAGTAGTGGAATATCTAAAGTATGTATGCCGAATGCAAAGATGATACGAGAATAAGTAATCGAATTAAAATATTTTATAAGTAATTTGTCCATCGAAATGAATGCTTTTGTCATTTTAGGAAACGACATAAAAAAAAAACGAAATTATCATAAAAACCTACAACATTATCCGGGAATCCGTAATTTATAATTACAATGCTGACGGTGGCCGGGTTAACTATGGCATCAGGACGTCAAACACCTCAGTCCCCTCTCTGTAACCACGGTTGCTGTAAAGCCCCGAAACGTCAGGATTAAAAAATCTAAATTAAACTCGCCAACATGCGTAAATAATAGTTTCATTTGAAATGTGTATCATTCGCGTAAAAACAATCATTATTAAAAAGAAAACATTTTTCGGTTAACTTAAAAAACTTGTAGTGAATGATGTTATTACAATTAATTTGTATTCATATTTATTAATTATCATATTTTTCTATTGTGTTTTGCTATTTATTTAGCCCAAATAAATAAAAGAAAAATCATTCCTGTTCGGATCAGGATTATCATGCACGTCTGATGTTTCCACTAAAGCGCAGTACCGAGTCAAAAGGGGTTGCAAAAATGATTTTACTCACACATACACTATACAAAATACACGTATACCTTCACAGAGTCGAGCTACATCTGTGTGCAGTAACAGGCGGTTGTAATCTTTATTATTTTCACTACAAAGCTGAGCAAATAATCCATCATTGGATGCATCCCCATCTTGTTGATTGATCGGAACACGCAGTGAAGCGAAACCGAGCGAATAATACAATATACAGCGAGTAGATTAGGTACTGATTGTATCAAATGCGCTATGAAATCCCTTTGACGTCCTGTTATCGCTGAAGCATAATCAGTAATTGCTGGCAAAATATTGCTAATTGCTAATTCTTTCTCTTGAAATAACTAATATATTTTTTTTATCTTTAAAACATCAAACGTATGACACGATCTATGGGGTAGGCCTATGTTTAGCATTGGACTTGTGATAGGCCGTAATGATGACACGAACTGTTTACCAGACGCGCAGAACCTAGGCTTTGCCACTGGGCCTCTAGCCGTGTAGTGTTGGCGTAAGAATGTGCCTTATAAATAGCATTGGTCTTGTAAATACCAATGGCTGCCGATAGATGGTGGGATACCCATGTACGTAAGCAGACCGATGATGAACAGCAGCGTCTGTGGTGGGAGGTATCCTGACTGTGGTGATTATGGAAAACCTTCGTTATGGGAGAGGCTTTTGTTCTGCAGTGGACAGTTTAAAGGCTGTTAAGGATAATGGTAAGGATTTGAAAATACAATACAATGGCACTTCAGCGCGATAGCGGTGGTGAGCTCCGTAAGGTAAGTGGAAGAGGAATACCAGGAAGAAAAGCAGCGAGCAGTGAAGGTGGGGTTAACAGTGCATGAAGAGAAAGTGGTCTTTTTAACGGCGGACAGGCGAAGACTGGTTACCGGATGATTAAGGGATATGTCTCTTTGTGTGTTGTTCAATAAATAATAGCCCAAGATACCAGACTTTCACTACAATCACGCAAACCATGGCCATGGTTCATAACAATACATAGTTCAATCGAGTTTATAGAAAAACGACCAAGGGCGAGATATTTTTGCGCACTTAAGTTTCCATAGAAGCACACAATATTTCTACCGCAATTTCACCTTTGATTATGAAATGATGACGATGGTTTGCCGGAAATAAATTAATTTTAAATATTCAGTTCGGGATCCTCAGCGCGTGCCGGACTCACACGCGGTCGTGTTTTAGTATTTGTTTGTTTCGTTTTAGAGTAAGCGCAACGATCTCTTCAAGTTTGACACTTGTATGTATATATGTATATATACAGTGTAGGACGACCCCCCACAAGATGGAGTGACGACCTGCGCAGTGTTGCGGGGAGTCGATGGATGCAGGTGGCTCAGGACCGAGCTTCGTGGCAATCTTTGGGGAAGGACTATGTTCAGCAGTGGACTTCTGATAGGCTGAAATGATGATGATGATGTATTACATTCTGTTTACGAAAGAGCAGAAATAAAAAAAAACTTTAAGTTTCTATTATGTTGTTTTATATATTATACTAGATATCCACCATGATAACACATATTCTGTGAAAATTTCATTCGGCTACCTATTACGGTTCAAATGATAAAACCATTTACGTCAAGGTGGGACTGACGCACGGTCGTGACGGACGGAAGGACGGACAGCTTACTAACAAGGCTCCGTGGGGAACCCAAAAAAAAAAAAAGAGAAGGAATCAAATGATAAAAGCCGTCGTGTTATATAGCAAACGGCTGTAGAAACAATTTCCATTGAAAGTGCAACATATTACAGATAGATAGCTTGCACAGATGAATTCAGTGTTAGAAATCGTGAACGTTGCAAGTAGCCGAACGTTGCAAGTAGCCGAACGTTGCAAGTAGCCGATGAGGAGTCCCCCGAGGACGACCGGGCACTTCCCCCACTTCCCGGGTCACCACGCAAAGTGCTCGTAACGTCGCTGAGCGTATTACGAGCTGCGGGATCACACCCTAGGCATTAGAATCTGAGATGCATCTCCATTTGCACGTATGCTTAAAGGTGTTTGCTTGTTTACAGTTGATGCGTGCCGTAATGTTTCAGATCGACTCAACTCTATCTAAAATCAATCTGTGCCATTTAGGGATGAATGTTTTTTTTTATGAAAAACAATTATTTTCAGCACGTCAATATGTTCATTTTTTTTCCTCATCCGTGTGGCGTTAGTGTCGAGAAATTTGCCACCAGTTGATGTAGTTACTACTTAACCACCGTATAGATGACGAAATAAACATTTGAAACATGCCAGAACTAAAGCCTAGCTGACAGCGAAACTGCCTCCGTAGTTAAGGGTTGCGGCTTCGAATCCCGCTTGAAGAAATTTGTATGGTAGCTGGGCGACCGAGCTTCGCTTCGTTCAGCCTTCTATTACAACCATCAGATAACGATGTAGAGCAGTGCCATCTGTTTTGCTTGCATACTGATATCTCAAAGGTCTGATGAAGAAAAGACCTATTTTGAATAAATGAATGAATGAAAATGAATTTTCTCAAGAATGGAACCTATCTAGGTAAACTTGGAAAGTAAACCGTTATCTAAATACAAATATTTCATCTAAATAAAGATTTATCTTTTAAGATCTTTAGAGTCGTTTCCCAAAACCCATTGTGTAAGTATAAAGGATCGGTCCGTAAATACTTCTTTAGGTCAAATATTTTGTAAGTATTGTGTGTTGCCATTATATGAATATAAGAAGATTAATCCAACGCTGTTAGACGAGTGGGTGTTTATTTACCTATATGTTTATATATATATATATATATATATATATATATATATATATATCGTTGTGGTTTTGTTATGTAGTGCGAAGTCTCGTCAATTTGTAATATTTTATTTTATGTTTGTATACGAGTGTATTCAATTCATTGTTGTAATTAAAACAAAATTTCTCTGACACACGTCAATTCAATTTTTTTTTACGATCTTCTGGCTTTTCTTAATGAGATCCCTTTGATGGTGAAGAAGCAGCCAAAGAGAAACTGCATAGGAGTCCACTATTTCCATTTTTTTTTTCGTAAAACCCGCACAAATTCATAAAAATAAACAGTCCTATGTATAATATTTCCGCTTTACTAATATCACTTCGGGAGAACAAAGATGATACGGTTTCCTTTAACTAGAGAGAGAGATATTTCATTATCGTTATGTGACTGGTATTCAGTTTATATAAATTACTATAAAAAAATTGTCTTCGCTAAATTATTAGCTAACAAATGTCATAAAATACCCGCGAAAACGTGATATTTTTTTTTAATTTAAAATTCAAATTAGAACATAACAAAAATCAACAACCAGCAACACACCGTTCTGAAATTGAAATTGTTACACAAAACTCAAAAGTCTGCACGGTACAAGCATGTAGAAACACTGACTGTATAAATCCAACAGGGTTTCATAACGCGGTGTTAATGTTAAATATCAAAGAGTGATTCAATTTCCTCTAGGGAAGCTGCTAAACTAATATTTGTAGCACAGATGATTACAGCGCGATCGCCGGCTTCGTGAAACTTTCGTTCTTCTTATTCTTCTTAAACGTTCTTATATTCATGTTTTAAAGTATATTGAAGTCTCCTCAGTCAGCGGGTAATATTAATTTTGCATCTTTAATCTTTTGGGAGATAAATTGAAAAGATCTCCGTAGGTAACGTTAATCGAATTTCCTCGAGAGAGGATTTTTTTTTTTTAATGTTGTCTTCGTTCTCATCTACAGTAATTAAAGAGACACGTGTCTAAAAATCAAACATAAGCAATAATTGCTCTGCTGCAAGCTCTGTTGGAACAACATTCCAGGAGGAATTTCTTTAATTCTTTCAACCGTCTCGAATGCAGAATGTAAATGCCCAATCCAATCTCTCGAATATTTTTGCGAGAGATTGGAGCCGGGAGAGTCCGCGCTCTCTTCACGCATTCCGAAACGTGGTAAATTCAGCACTTATGATTGCTATGAACAGTTTCAGTAGTGATGGCGCCGGGGATCGAACCCAAAGCCACACGCGTACTTTGAAATTGAAACGAGCGGCCTGATCACTGGACTACCGCGGCAATTAAGTTCATAATATTTTCGTCTAAATTAGTTTTTATTTATTTCATAATTCATTATCACATTAAAATTACATATTTTATTTCACAATCAAACAGCTATTTACAAAATATAAAACCTATTTTCTAAATTACGAGTAAACTGTCTGTACGATTTCTTTTGTTGGTGGTGAATTATTTGCTAAGGGTATTGTGTAATACAGCCACATAACTAAAAACCCATCAGAGACAAAGCTTCTAAAGAGCGAGGAATATTTATGGTCATCTTTATAGGGTTGTCACATGATGATAAATAATTGATTTATTTGTCTATATGATTTTCTTTTTTAATTAATTATGATTGATTTTGATTTTAAAATAATCTAACGGGAAACACTTACAAGCCATATCAAATTTAAAATATTATGTATGAAATAAATATGTTTAATATATATAATAATAATAAGAAATTGTTGTGACTTGGTGAAACTTTATCATACATATGACAATTATATTATTAATTATTTTTTTAATTACAAGTTAAGACGAAACCGGACGATCACTTAAATACATAGTAAACAAAATGAGTACAGAGAGATAATAATGATAAATGTCAACAAGTACACAGACTATTGTCTAAGTACTTGCATATTAATTAAAATTAAAATCATCCTGACATTTTCGACATAGAACTATAAGAGATTCCAATTGTTTCCATTTGTTAATCACCATAACGTACTGTACATGGCGCTTTCATTTACCAAAATTGAACCCGATGATTGATTATTTGCGTTGACAAAACGTATTGGACACTTCGCTGCGATTGTTAATCGAATACCTACGTATGTACGTGAGAACATTTCATTGAATAACGTTATCAATTACAAAAATTAAAAAAAAACATGCCAAACAAAACGAAACTCGTCTATTGGCTTTATAATAAAAGCTCGGCACCCCATTGTTACAATTCATTTATAAAAAAAGATAATGTAGACGGCACAGAGAATAATATCTACCCTAGCCGGATAAAAAAGAATATTTTATTGCAAGAATACTATACACACAGGTATAAAAAGATTTATGTATGTATGTACATACCCAGTGGAATCTTTTGGACGTATGAAATAAAGTCAAAGTCCTTTTTAATCGGTTAAAGCTCTTATGAACGTAAAAAACTATATCTCAGAGAAGAACTGGCAAGAAACTCTCGAGTCTTTTTCTTTATATTGAAGTCACCCTACAATGTCATGTCAAAGATAAATATATATGAATACATCAGTAGCCAGTGAAGTGGAGGCATCTTGTGCTTCCGCGCTTCGTTCGGAGAGCCAGGTAACCGGAGGCCTACTCCCCTTCCCCATCACCCCTCCTCATCCACTCTCTCATCTCCCAAATATGATTCAAGACCGGCAAAGCCCTGCAGCTCCTCTAGTATTGCAGAAGTACGTGGGCGACGGTAATCACTTACTGATGTAGAGGCACGCGCGTATGCCCGCATCACCAAAAAAAAAAAAACTCCCCACTAATATACACAAATGCGTATACATTGATATATTTATTTCTTATGTGTTCGTGTGTCCAAATAAGTACAGTTGTGTGCATGTGTGCGAGGCGCGCATTCCGCGTCTTGCCAGATTGACAGTTAGCCCGTTGAACTCAACTCCAGTTGAAGAGTAAATAAAATAGTTAACTTAACAATTAAAACTTAACGTAAAGTCGATGGGGAGTATCAAGTATCGGCACTTGCCCGTCTATTTAATTAACAGCGGCAGGAAATTAACCGCTGCCGGTGAACCGAACTTCTCACAAACTTAACTGAGTTTTTTTTTTATAACTAACGCGGAACAAGTTATTAGTTTATCCGACATAGTTGACGAGTGAATAAATTTATAGAAGAAATACAAACGAGCAAGCGGGTCACCTGATGGTAAGTGATTACCGTCGCTCATGTACGTACATCTGCAACACCAGAGGTTCTGCAGGTGCGATGCCGGCCTTTAGGGGTATTTGGGAGATGGGAGGAAGGATGTGAAAGGGAAAGGGGAGTGGGAGTAGGCCTCCGGTTATCTCACTCACCGAACGAAACGCAGAAGCACAACATGCCTCTACTTCACGCCGGTATTCTGCGAGGCCGTGGTACCGAACCGGTCGAGCCGGCCCATTCGGGCAGCAGCAAAAGCGGCCCTTTGGCTCTACCAAGTTATTTGCGCAAAGGCTGTTAGGCAGAATCCATAAAAATATGACTGGATATGGCCCGCAGTTCATTTGACGGTAAATGATCGCTGTGGCTTGGTTCTAACGTCATTGACATTCTAATATTCTGTATATTTTCACACGTATCAAATTCCCGGTCTCCGGTTTAATCACACAAGATACGTTTCCCTGCGTAGGAAACACAATATTGTGCGGGTGTGTTAAATGTGCTGAAGCGAATTATACACCAAACAAAAAAAAAGTTTACAAACAACCTCCTGGTACTGTTTTATTATAATATAATCTTGTATACGGTAGAGAAGTTATGAATCAGTCATAAAATGCAGTATAATGCAAGTTTTGTTTGATTCTAATAAAAATACTAACTAAGAGAGTCTCTTAACGTTACAGCAAGAAGAACCAATTCTTTTTTTATTTATGTTCTTTTAAAAATATTGGTTCGAAATAATGTGATCAGAGAGCGTTGTGGCGTGAAAGACGATGTAGTGACACGAATTGAGAAAGGGATGCTGAGCTGGTTTGGACATGTGGAGAGGATGAATGAAAGTAGGTTGACGAAACAAATAAATGCGGCGAGTGTAAATGGTAGAGTCGGGAGAGTAAGACCTAGGCGAACATTTCACGATCAAATCGGAGACGTTCTGGAAAAAGGCCAGTACAAGAGTACTCTAAACTAACGAGCATGCATGCGAAGATTGATGAAAGTGGAAGAAGCGAAAGACGTATGTCAGGACCGTAGCAAGTGGTAGAAGATTGTCTCTGCCTACCCCGTCGGGAATTTTAAAAGGTGACAAATAACCAATGCTCAAAGCCTAGTTGTTTCAATTTTTAATTTAAGCTTTGGTTTCGTGTGACGCGAACGCTTTCGGTTCATAAATTAGTTACAAGTAGTTGAGAGAGCGTTGTGGCGTGAAAGACGATGTAGTGATACGAATTGAGAAAGGGATGCTGAGCTGGTTCGGACATGTGGAGAGTATGAATGAAAGTAGGTTGACGAAACATGTAAACTGCCTCGGGGACACATGAGAAATAGCCACAGTGGAAGGTAACGCTTTTTTTAGTATATATTTACGCCTTGTTCCTAACGAGGTAGGCAGAGACAATCTCCTTCCACTAGAGACAATGAATTTTTCGTAACTCATTTTCCATTTACACAGTTGCCTTTGACGGTCGATCACAAAAGCCAATAAGATCTCGTGAAATGTGCAATGTGGATCGAATGTACTGAAATGTGTAGTTTTCTGTTCGTTCCACTATAAGTCGAGGTGAAGTCGTGAGTGCTCATATATACAGGACGATTGACCATAAATTTTTATTTTTCTAAATATATCTAGAGGCAAAAGAAAAATCTAAAAATTAAAAACTGTCTAACGAATACTTTTATGATTGATATTCGATGCATGACTTAGAATTAGTCCATAGGATAGAACCTTGGCATTTAATGACGTAACTTCGCATACAACCTGTATATAGAAACACTAACGGCTGTCACCCATAGGCAGAAACCTTGCATTCGCCTAGATACAACAACGCAGCCAAATAAGTGTCCGCAACCTAATTTTCTTCGAAACTGTACTTGGCGAGCCTCCTCCTTCCTATATATTCATTATTTTCCCTTAACCAACATTTAAATAAAGACCTGGTAACAAATAACTATAAAAATGTAAAAGTAAAGAAGCAGCCTGTACTTACAGTACACCCACTGCTGGGCAAAGGCCTCCTTCTCAAATATCTGAGAGGGTGTAGGAGCCGGGAATGGCCCGCCACGCTGCTCCAGTGCGGGTTGGCGGGCTTCACATATCCTTGAAATAATATTTCTATTATTTCCTTCACCGCCGAGCACGTGGCAAATACAGCACTTAAAATTGCTATTAACAATTTTAGCACCGGGGATCAAACCCAGGTCACTTTTCCGGAGGCCTACTCCCCCTCCCCATCCTCACTTCCATCTCCCAAATCCCTTTAAAGGCCGGCAACGCACCTACAGCACGTCTGGTGTTGAAGATGTACATGGGCGACGGTAATCACTTACTTAACCGCTTGTTCGTTTGCCGGCTTTCCCATAAAAAAAAAAACTTGCGCTCTATGATACTAAAGCGAGTGCCCTGACCACTAGGCGACCACGGCTATTCAAAAACACAAATAACCATACATCCAAATATGACTCTTCTTGGTCTATGCACGACACGATATATTACATTATTATTTTCTACTTTAACCACAATATACTGGAAGCTTGACAATATCAATCCCCGACAATAAACTTCAATTTGCAAGCTGGATGAGGCACCAGATGCTCTTACTTGCATGTGCTAGGAACATTTAACGTTGTGAAATAGGCCACGGATAAAACAGAGCGACTGCGTAATGGTGTCGAACTAAAGCGACGTTCTAACATAAACCTCGCAGGCGCCCACTGCTGGGCTGGCAAAAGTACGAAGTTCTATGTGAACGAGCCACTTTTCCACAACGGACGACCCATTGAAATTTCAGATTATTCTAGAACAAAGGTGACGCCAACACAAATGCGTATAAACACATACAGAGCGAGCAACGTTGTCTCATCTCCTAAATTACCAGGAATTCAATAACAGCACAGAGACATCGACGATTCTGATGTATAGACACGTACGGAATGTTGAACGACTAACATTCCAGTCCAGCGATACGTATGCACTCACGAACATCGCTTCAATGGAAGCATTTTTAAGATTGGTAGAGCCAAGCGGCGGCTTTAGCTGCCGCTCGAATGGGCCGGCTCGACGGGATTGGTACCACGGCCTCGCAGAATACCGGCGTGAAGTAGAGGCGTCTTGTGCTTCTGCGTTTCGTTCGGTGAGTGAGGTAACCGGAGGCCCACACCCTTTCCCTATTCCCCTCCTCATTCCTCCCATCTCCCAAATATCCTTAAAGACCGACAACGCACCTGCAGCATCTTCTAGAGGAGGCAACGTTAAACATTGTTTGTGTAAACGATTGTTTTATTAAATGTGTTGCAATGTTTGTTTGTTATTGAGTGGCGTATTTGTACAATAAATGTTTCTTTTTTTTTCTTACACATCTTATATCAATCATAATTACTTAAATATAAAAGGTATACTTTCAGCTGCGACAACAGCAAAGAAAGACTTAGAATGCGGATTCCCGCCGAAAATGGAAGAGGACCTAACCCATATTAGAAGAAAGAGACTCACTACGGAGACTGGACTGGTCTGTTTAGAACATTAACCGTACACCGTGTCTATAAGGTTATTTAACAGTACGTGTGTTAAGTATAGAAAACGCGTATTCTGTAGCAGAAGAGTCAAGATGGAGTCAGTTCCTGGTTCCAGTGCCTCCGTCAGAAACTGGCTCCATCTTGATGAACGTACGTCTTAGTGGTTAACGTACATTAACATACCCATTGACTGTCTGTAGCGATTGCAGAACACTTGTGCTGTCATTTCGTGGATCACAGTCTTATTGTAGCTTTCATGTTACTGTACTACTGTACTGTACTGTACGCTATAATTATTGAAAAAAAAAATCAATCTTCACCGTCAATTCTTCTCTGTCAGAGGGGCTAGTAAGTTGTAAATATAATTTTAGAGTTAGTATAAATTTTTTAAGTCTCTTTGAAATTCAGTCAATGAAAAACTACAAAATATCGTTTTATAAGTCTAGCTCTGATTCCTTTTACCTTCCAGCCACCCTAGATATAAATTCGTGCATCAACTAGTGTAAATTTCATTAAAGTAAATTTAAACAACAAACAAACCACGGTACCTTTTCAATTCGAGACAAAATAAAGAAATCTAGAATTTTTCCAGCTATTCTGTGACCTTTTTACATTTACCTCGCCAGTTGATTAGTGTTTAAGTAACCTTTCAGGACGGTGAGGTGAGACGCGATAACGTTCCCGGGAGAAAAATATTACCAGCAGACGGCAGATTTTATTAAATTCCACGCGAATTCTATTATATACAGTAGTCGTTCGTTTCATAACGAAATTGGTTAGATATTTCAATCAGTCACGAATTAAGCGAATGGAAACGCTGACTGATTTCTACGAGCTGATGGGAAGTAATCGCAGACTGAAAATTTAAACGCAACCATGCTTAATGCAATGTATTAAATATGCAATAAGCAAAAGTGCAACTAACACGCGAATTAAACATCTTCAATTGTTGAGAAGCAACTTACTAAGTATTATCTAAATATATTAAGATGGAGTGACGACCTGCGCAGTGTTGCGGGAAGTCGATGGATGCGGGTGGCTCGGGACCGAGCTTCGTGGCGATCTTTGGGGAGGCCTATGTTCAGCAGTGGACTTCTGGATGATGATGATGATGTAATATATTAAGTAAGTAAAAAGTAGATGCTTAATTGTACAATTTGACATACTCGTAGAACTTAACCATCAGAAGCTTAGAAGTTGTACGAGTTTATAGTCATATTGAGATATGGAAGTTTACATGGAGAGTTTAAATGTGCTCTTTCGACTTGGTCACTTTGTTCAGGTATTGCAAATGATATTAGACAGTGCGCCAATCGATGAGATATTAAACGCATTATTTTTTTAAACTAATGTAGTTAAATAAAATTAATAATACAATATAGTTAATTAACAACTTTACAATCTGTTACAAATTAAATTACACACTAAATTAAATACATTGAAAGCGGTTGCCGTGGTAGTTAAGGCGCTTGCTTTATTTTCATAATATTCAATGCAATTTTAGATTTTGAATTTACCGCGTGCTCGGCGGCGTCTTTCGCCGCCGAGCACGCGGTAACATCAATAAAATAAAATAAAATAAGTAAATCGCGAGGTAACCTGCATGTCTGAGAATCAATACAGAATATTATTTCGAAGGCATGTGAAGTCCGTCAACATGACGACTCCTTCCCCGCTCCAGATCCCTCTCAAATATGCGAGACGGGGGCCTCAACCCAGCAGTGGACATTTACAGGCTGCTACTTTACTTTACTCACATTAAACCTTTAAAAAAAATCAAACTCGTCCGTCTTATTACTCACAATTTATTTCAATTGCTAATTTAAGGCCTTTTTTCAGAACGTCACCAATTTGATCGTGAAATGTTCGCCTAGGTATTCCTCTCCCGACTCTACCATTTACACTCGCCTCTGTATTGGTGCTCCATTTAATTCCGTTCAACGTTGTTTAACTGGATTCTGCTCGGTCAGTGTGGGATTTTCAGTTTACGTTAGTGTTAATATTTGGTCGGATTAAGTTGTGTCCCGCTGTTTCCATTACAGAGTTATTTTTTTACAATTCATTTATATGTAAGAACATAGCCTCGGAATTAATTTAAAGTCAATATAGTACTGATAATGGTCTGTGGGGAATTATAAATATTTCAATGTTTATGTCATTTTATAACACTTTAAAACTTTACGATACTAAATATATCGAAATAAAAAGAAAAATTCGTGGATTCGATACGATTTTTCTAAACTTCAGATTGAAATAAAACATTTAATAGTAATGTAAATTATTATCGACACTTCTTAATATATTATATGATAAAGGAAAGTTAAAAGAAAGTTTTATTATTCTAATAAAACTTTCCTTTATCCCCTGAAGATGCCGTAAGGCGAGAGACCGCTCGCTTCTTTATACAAAAATGTAAAAAAAAAATGACAAGAGTTAATAATAATATCCATTACGCTAAAGCTTGGCCAAGTCACAACGGTCGCAAGTATGGCAACATTAAAATAAAGATAAATTTGTGTTCTATTGGAGAATATTAATTTGAATTAATATGAATATCTTATCTGTCTCTTTTCTTTATTTTTTTTTCTTGAAACAAACCAATCGCAAATAAATGACGTTTCGTGTAATGTTTTTTATTAACGTTCTGATTATAGGCGAATGAGTTTAGGTTTATGCGTGCGTCTTGCAAGCGCTGCCTCAATGAGTAAGTCGTTATTTAGTTTAACATCCATCATCATCATCATCATTTCAGCCTATCACAAGTCCACTGTTGAACATAGGCCTCCCCCAAAGATTGCCACGAAGCCCGGTCCTGAGCCACCTGCATCCATCGACTAACAATTTAATAGAACATTCATTTTAATAGTTTATTGACCTTAAGCTCGATTTAGCATGTCCTATAAAAAAAATTGTAGGTAGGGCATATAAACAAACTAGCCATCGTATGTTCTCTTGCATGTTAACCTCGGAAATGCTTTTAAATCCCCTTACAGATCGAAACTGTTGAAAGATGTGGCCGGCCCATATCGCAGATATGTATCATAACGTAAGGTAAAGTTGCAATGAAAACCATAAATTATTTGCTCAGCCGTCAAATGAGTCTATGATGGAAGAAGCGAGTAGTCATGGTAGCCTAGTGGTCAGGGTGCTCGCTTTAGTTTCATAGAGCGCGAGAGACCTGGGTTTGGTCCCCGGTGCCGGCACCACTAAAACTGTTAATAGCAATTTTAAGACGGGAAATGAAAGATAACATACTGAGGAAACCTGCTTGTCTGAGATACTATTTATTTACAAATAATACAAAAAATATTATTTCGAGGACATGTGAAGCCCGCCAAGCCGCACTGGAGCAGCGTGGAACAAACAAAACCAAAACAAAACCTTCTCGGATATTTGAGAAGGAGGCCTTTGTACCAGCAGTAGGCACATACAGGCTGCTACTTTTAAGGAAAAAATGTTAAGTTAAACCATTCAGTGTGGAAATACAGTCCGCGTTCTTGTTGGCCGAGATGAACAGGGCTTTACGATAATATAAATTTTTAGATCTTGGCCATTATAAATATTATTGTTATATAATACAATTAAACCTTGTAACTTAAATATCCTTCCGAACATGTGCCGATGTATTCCAATTACAAATTTAATTTTTGAACGTTACTTTATTTCCTAAGTTAAAACAGATATAAAATGGTGACGATTTCATTTTCAAAAATCACGCAATATTGAACCTTCATGTCTCCATTTATTTGTAACGGCGAAGTTTGGGTTAAATTATTTGCAAAGGAATAAGTGGAGAGTAATTGATACGAATTATTATATTACAGGATATTACTCATTCGTAAATAATATAAGATATATGAAGATTCCCGGATAATGTTGTAGGTTTTTACGATAATTTCGTTTTTTATGTATTTCGTTTCCTAAAATGACAAAATCATTTATTTCGATGGACAAATTACTTATAAAATATTTTAATTCGATTACTTATTCTCGTTTCATCTTTGCATTCAGCATACATACTTTAGATATTCCACTACTAGACGTAGTATCCAATCCACGATGATATCCGCAGCAGAACTAAGGTAACCGACATAGCAGTAAAGATCAGCAAGCTGAAGTGGCAACGGGCCGGCCACATAGCTCGCAGAACTGACAACCGTTGGGGAAAAAAGGTTCTCGAGTGGCAGACGCGTACAGGCAAACGCAGTGTAGGACGACCCCCCACAAGATGGATTGACGACCTGCGCAGTGTTGCGGGAAGTCGATGGATGCAGGTGGCTCAGGACCGAGCTTCGTGGCAATCTTTGGGGGAGGCCTATGTTCAGCAGTAGACTTCTGATAGGCTGAAATGATGATGATGATGATGATGAAATATTATTTGTAAAACTAAGCAGACGTTATGTATTAATTAAGTTCCATGTTATTGTTCTTTCAGGGTTCCGTACGAAAATTGTACAACGGAGCCCCATTAATATCACTCTGGCTGTCTATCTGTCCGTCTATCAAACCGTATATCGCGAGCTGGAGACGGATGGGATAAAATTCTGTAAAAATGCATTTTTGATTTAGAATGTGTAGACCCATATGCGAACATTGAAATAGATATTCAATATAATAACTTTTCTGAGCTTTCAATTCAAACCCCTTTTTATAAATAAGAAGTTATACAAATGCTATTTAATATTGATCAAACTTCTTAAACCTTCTTCAATCATCATTTATATCTTTGACTTTAAATGTGCCCTTATGTCTCTCTTATATTTGATTATTGCCGTATCGTGCTGTATTTCGGGTCTGCGTACTTATATACTGTAGAGGGAATATATAGCACGCAAATATACTATATTACAGTTGGATGTGTTCAATAATATTTTTTTAAGAACAAAATTAATAACAAACAAATCCATCACTTGTAAAAATTAACAGGTAATTTGACAACCCTAAGTTGTCAAATTTTTTTTTTGTTCACAACTGTCCCTATACCAACTCTCCAGCAGTGGTTGCTCACAAGTGATTGAAGAAAACATAACGATTGCTCTCATAGCAAAGAAATCAAATCTGGACATCTTTAAGGCCAAAGTGAACAGACACCTTCTCGTCAAACGTGTACAATCCTAGGCCTCATCTTCGCCTTCCATCGGGCAAGATTGAGGTGAAACGTAATCCTATTTTTCATAAATAAAAAAAAATAATACAGAATCGCTGAAATGAACAGATGCACGACCAGAATTTACCGAGTCCCGCGAAGTCCTAAGGTACTTGCGCCGGTGCTCGGTACACGGTTCGATGATCATATTGTTGTTAGCGAGATATTCGTGTGTTCAGAACGTGATTCGATGCTCAACATTGCTCGACTCGGTGCAACAGTTCATTTTATTATGTTCTGAACGAGGCAGGAGTATGCCGTGTAGGATAAAAGAGAGCTGAAGGGCACTGGCATGTGGTTACGAACGCTCTATAACGTCTTGTTAACTTTTACGTCTTCGAATGACAAGTTAAAGTGAAATAATGTTTTTCACTAATTACCATTCGATGTTAACGAAACTATTTGGTAGGTGAATAGGGTTGGCTGTACACTGGTTGAAATATTCTGCAATAATCGAAACCAAAAAGACGATCGATATTCTGGACTATATAGAGAGCACTGGAGCGAGCTAAGGACAGTTATGTGGTGAGTTACGAAGACCAGTGCAGGTGAAGCTGAGAATTGGTCACTGTCAGGAAGATCCGTAGAAGATGCAAGTGCGAGGGATATGACACCCGGGAAGAAACGTTATGTACCTTTGTAAATGGACAAATAAATCGAGGTTTAAGATGCCGGCCTTTCACACCAATCACGCAACCCGTAGTACGCAACGATGTGGTTAATTTTTTTTTTTTTATAGAAAAGACGGCAAACGAGCAAGCGGTTTACCTGTTGGTAAGTGATTACCGTCGCCCACATACATCTGCAACACCATAGATGCTGCAGGTGCGTTGCCGGTCTTTAAGGATACTTGGGAGACGGGAGGGAAGAGGAGGGAAATATGGAGGGGATGTGGGCCTCCGGTTACCTCACTCACCGAACGAAACGCAGAAGCACAAGATGCCTCTACTTCACGCCAGTATTCTGCGAGGCCGTGGTATCAATCTGGTCGAGCCGGCCCATTCGAGCAGCAGCCAAAGCCGCCGCTTGGCTCTACCACGCTTGGTAACAAGACAAACAGACAAATTCCGAATACTATCTGTAGTTGTCTACTGCGTAGGATTGCAGTGATGTAACTGTAAACGTAAACAAAAGGCACTAATTCGTCTTTACCTCATCCATATCCGATGTAACTCATGGGTCCGATGCAGTGTCATAGATACAAAAAAATAACACAATACAATCACACAGATATGCGTTGATTTTGGCTTGGGATTCGAACCCCTTACACATGGCTCAGCAGTCAGACACGCGTTAGTATAAATGTCAATAATAATTGACTGGCTCGTTACAAATAATCTAGATACGTGGAGCTGAAAGCTGAGGACATGATAAAATAGGAAATATAAAAGTGAGGGGAAGTAATTAGTTTTTTAATATGAAGAAAATCCGGCAGACACGAAACGGATGAAACGGATATCAATATCGACCTCTGGTTAAACGTGGGGTATGCTTAAAAAAGACCGGCCAAGTGCGAGTCGGACCAGAGCTTCGAGGGTTTCCAAAAAAAAAAAAAAAATGTGTTAGCACTATAATGAACACAAGCTTGACGCTTATACGTATTACGTGCTATGATATAGTATGTGCTAAAACAACTGCCCTTAATAAAATTTAAAAAACACCTCCACCAATGGCTTTTACGATTTTTTTTCATTCCATCAACAATATTCCAATTCACGACGTTCCTATAGCACCCGTGGTCACGTGGGGGGACGGGAAGACCAGAGGTCCTGATGTCATAGTTAACTCGGGCTACCTTCAGCTTTTAATTTTAAATTTTTGTCGCATAATGTGACAATCTGATGTAAAAACAAAAATTGAACGCTTATATCGCGTTTAATTTTCGTAAATAACAGTTTCATTTCAAACAAATTAAATAAACTTTCACGAGCGCATATCCACATTTCGCCCGAGCTTATTTGGCACATGTGACTGCCTGGATGGTGGGGGTGGTTGGTGGTTAGCCTGTCGCCATCCCAATGTCAAACCCCATCGATACAAATCGCACATAATTTACGAAAAATTCATCGGCACTCGCCCCGTCACAAGGCGCGGATCGAACTCGAGTCTCCCGAATCGGATGCAAATCCCCTAACCACACGGATATCGTGACTATGTCATTCTTAATGTTAATATCTTACTCATGGACCCAATTGAAAGTATTCATGAAAGTACTAACAGAGAATCATTGATTTAAATTCAAATATAAATAATGATTACTTGTATTTCTACAATTTGAAAATGAAACTGTTATTTACGAATTTTATCGCGTTTAATTTTGTTTTTATATTCCCCACGTTTCGATTGCTTTACAGCAGCCGTGGTCACGGGGGGACTGAGCTGTTAGACGTCCAGATGGCATACATAACTCGGACTACTGTACATAATTAATATACTGTGTATACAGTATATACTGTGAGCACATGCTGCGTTGAGCGGAACAAAAAATAATAAATGAAAGCTGAAGATATCCCGAGTTAACTAAAGACATCTGGACGTCTAACACAGACAAAACCCGTAAATAATATTTTTTTTTTAATATAAATGTCAAAAATCACACGTAAGGTCTGTAGAGATGCACGATAAAGTGGAAGGTTTAAATACTGGAAGCTCGTAAGCCGCACCTCGACCCGCGGCCTCCGGTAACCACGTACAAATAACGAAGCTTTTAAATGAAGCCCTTTTTAAAAAAAACTTACGCTGCAAAGCGACCGGGAAGCTTTATTCGAAATGAAATGTTCTGTAATTTGTTACTGATACATAAATCAATTCAATTCTAAGTGTTCGTCGGAATTCTCGTACATTTTCATATTCATCCAAAGTGGACGGTAGACATACCCGAACAAATTGGGTTTTACGATAAGATTTGAGAGAGAGATGGTTTAATGTAGTATAAGAGACACCAGACAACATGATCCCGACCAGACCCGATATACCAATAATTCATGTTTACCAACAACTTCGGTCAGGATTCGAAAACAGCACCTGAAACTCACTCTTAATCCATATTCAAGTGCGTTAACCACTAAGCCGTTCACTTCTCTCTAATAATAAATATTAAATGTAAAGTAAAGTAGCAGCCTGTAAGTTCCCACTGCTGGGCAAAGGCCACCTTCTCAAACACGAGTACAGGAAGGGGAGGAGTTAGGAGTCAGGAAGGGCCCGCCGCGCTCCTCCAGTGCGAGTTGACGCGCTTCACATATCCTCGAAATATTTTTTTATTATTATTATTTCATAGAAATTCAGGTGCCTCAAGATGTTTTCCTTCACCGCCGAGCACGTGGTAAATACAACACTTAAAATTGCTATTTATTAGCAATTTTAGAGGTGCCGGCACCGGGGATCGAACCCGGGTCGATCATTTATTCACATAATAACTTTAGTTTTATCGCAACAGTACACCGCCAACGTATTTCTCTCCATCATTGAGTGTTAGAGAACGCCACGAGCCAATTGCGACCCGTTAATGGAAGGTGAACAATAAACAATAAGTATATCATCATCATCATTTCAGCCTATCAGAAGTCCACTGCTGAACATAGGCCTCCCCCAAAGATTGCCACCTGCATCCATCGACTTTCCGCAACACTGCGCAGGTCGTCACACCATCTTGTGGGGGTCGTCCTACACTGCGTTCGCCTGTACGCGGCTGCCACTCGAGGAACTTTTTTCCCCAGCGATTATCAGTTCTGCGAGCTGTGTGGCCGGCCCATTGCCACTTCAGCTTGCTGATCTAAGAATAAATGTATATGGTTATTGAAAAAAAAAAAAAAAAAAAAAAAAAAATGTGTTAGCACTATAATGAACACAAGCTTGACGCTTATACGTATTACGTGCTATGATATAGTATGTGCTAAAACAACTGCCCTTAATAAAATTTAAAAAACACCTCCACCAATGGCTTTTACGATTTTTTTTCATTCCGTCAACAATATTCCAGTTCACGACGTTCCTATAGCACCCGTGGTCACGTGGGGGGACGGGAAGGCCAGAGGTCCTGATGTCATAGTTAACTCGGTCTACCTTCAGCTTTTAATTTTAAATATTTGTCGCATAATTTGACAATCTCTTATATCGCGTTTAATTTTCGTAAATAACAGTTTCATTTCAAACAAATTAAATAAACTTTCACGAGCGCATATCCACATTTCGCCCGAGCTTATTTGGCACATGTGACTGCCTGGATGGGGGGGGGTGGTTGGTGGTTAGCCTGTCGCCGTCCCAATGTCAAACCCCATCGATACAAATCGCACATAATTTACGAAAAATTCATCGGCACTCGCCCTGTCACAAGGCGCGGATCGAACTCGAGTCTCCCGAATCGGATGCAAATCCCTAACCACACGTAAGGTCTGTAGAGATGCACGATAAAGTGGAAGGTTTAAATACTGGAAGCTCGTAAGCCGCACCTCGACCCGCGGCCTCCGGTAACCACGTACAAATAACGAAGCTTTTAAATGAAGCCCTTTTTAAAAAAAAACTTACGCTGCAAAGCGACCGGGAAGCTTTATTCGAAATGAAATGTTCTGTAATTTGTTACTGATACATAAATCAATTCGATTCTAAGCGTTCGTCGGAATTCTCGTACATTTTCATTTTCATCCAAAGTATACGGAAGACATACCCGAACAAAATTGGGTTCTACGATAAGATTTGAGAGAGAGATGGTCTAATGTAGTATAAGAGACACCAGGCAACATGATCCCGACCAGACCCGATATACCAATAGTTCATGTTCACCAACAATATACGCTTCGGTCAAGATTCGAAAACAGCACCTGCAACTCACTCCTAATCAATATTCAAGTGCGTTAACCACTAAGCCGTTCACTCCTCTCTAATAATAAATATTAAATGTAAAGTAAAGTAGCAGCCTGTAAGTTCCTACCGCTGGGCAAAGGCCCTTCTCAAATATCTGATAAGGTTTTTGGAGCCGGGAAGCGCCCGCCACCCTGCTTCAGTATTTCTCAGACATGCTGCTTTGGTATTTGTCCGACATGCCGTTTTACTTCACCACCGAGCCGGTGGTGAATACAGCCCTTTATATTGCTATTTACAATTCTAGCGGTGCCGGCACCAGGGATCGGACGCGCGCCATGACCACTAGGCTCCTACGGAACCGTTAATAAATACACTGAGTTTAAATGTTAATAGTAATTAAATAGTAAATATAACATTATATTGTCCAGTTCATCTGATATTTATTTATCGTATGATTTAAAAAAATATGTTTTCATGTATTTATATTTAGATTTATTTTATATTTTCGTATTATTACTTTAATTATATATTAATATTGATTTTTACATCAAAAGCAAAGTAAAGTAGCAGCCCCTAAGTCCCCACTGCTAGGCAAAGGCCTCCATCTCAAACACGAGTACAGGAAGGGGAGGAGTTAGGAGTCGGGAAGGGCCCGCCGCGCTCCTCCAGTGCGAGTTGACGCGCTTCACATATCCTCGAAATATTTTTTTATTATTATTATTTCATAGAAATTCAGGTGCCTCAAGATGTTTTCCTTCACCGCCGAGCACGTGGTAAATACAGCACTTAAAATTGCTATTTATTAGCAATTTTAGAGGTGCCGGCACCGGGATCGAACCCGGGTCGATCATTTATTCACATAATAACTTTAGTTTTATCGCAACAGTACACCGCCAACGTATTTCTCTCCATCATTGAGTGTTAGAGAACGCCACGAGCCAATTGCGACCCGTTAATGGAAGGTGAACAATAAACAATAAGTATATCATCATCATCATTTCAGCCTATCAGAAGTCCACTGCTGAACATAGGCCTCCCCCAAAGATTGCCACCTGCATCCATCGACTTTCCGCAACACTGCGCAGGTCGTCACACCATCTTGTGGGGGTCGTCCTACACTGCGTTCGCCTGTACGCGGCTGCCACTCGAGGAACTTTTTTCCCCAGCGATTATCAGTTCTGCGAGCTGTGTGGCCGGCCCATTGCCACTTCAGCTTGCTGATCTAAGAATAAATGTATATGGTTATTGAAAAAAAAAAAACAAAGGCGGTCGGTGTGAATAAACATTAAATGGCTAAGATCAGCGGCAATCGTGTAGTAAACAGCTCTATTGACAACTTTCCGAACGGTTGTTTAAAGGTCTCTTTAAACTTGTTGGGTTTCTTGTTGATCAATTTACAAGATTGTAAACACAAACTTCCCGCCAACGGGAAATTGTATATTTTCTTCGAGGAACGAAAAAAAAAAAAAAACAAATGTTCACCGCGTTCGTTTTTTGTTTTTATGTGGAACAAGGCAAAGGAACAAGCCGCTCGCGTGATGGTTAGCGAACATCGCCATCTGCAACGATGGAGGAGCTGCAGGTGCGTCGCCTATCTTGCAGGCTTTGTGGGTATTTGAAGAGGGTACGCTGCTACCTCACTCACCGAACGAAACGCAGAAGCACAGGATGCCTCTACTTCACGCCGGTGATCTGCGTGGCCGTGGTACTACAAACTTTTCTAAGAGTCGTCAATGCCACCTGTACGGTACGTACTCAAAATGTAAGGTTGCCCTAATTTATCCAAATTTCGGTACAGTCTCAAAACGGAAAAGAAAAGTCTGAAAGTGGGCAAAGGCCTTCTTCTCAGATATCTAAGACTGTTCTGAAGCCGGGTAGCGTCCGCCGCTGCTGCTCCAGTGCACAAGTCTTCGAAATAATGTTTTGAATTATTTCTCCAACATGCAGGTAATCTCACCATGTTTCCTTTGCCGTCGAGCGCGTGATAAATTCAGCATTTAAAATTGGCACTGGGGATCGAACTGTGGTCACTCGCGCTCTATGAAACTAATGCAGGCGCCCTGAACCCTAGCCTACCATGGCTCTTCTCTTCCTCCTTTATAGCCTCACATTTGACATCTGTGACAAAGTTTTTTTTACTAACAGCATTTTTTTAGGATTTTTTTTTTGTATCGGCACCGAGATCGAACGCAGGTCACACGCGTTCTTTCAAACTAAAACGACCAGCCCTAACTAGCTAGCCTATGTTAAGTATTGATTTTAACTATTATAAGGAAACCGTTAGGGGTAGAGTGGTGATATTTAAAATAAATCTAAAGCTAATGGAGAAATTGGAGTTTATCATGCGCACGGACAGACAGATTGACGACAATCATAATTTTATTGGAATCTCATCGTGTGTGTAATAGTGTTTTTTAAATTTCCTCGTGTATTACTAAAAGACTGACGACTGCACGCGAAAAAAGAAACACTGGGTTCCGACAGAATACCAGCGCTGTAGTTGTGGTTTAGCATTGCTGCAGCATTATGCTGAGTCGGACAGCGTTTTGTTGCTGCAACCCAATAAAATATTATTATTATTATTATTTTCTTGTTATGTTAATTAAGTTTTCCTTATGTGTTACTTGAGCTGTGGCAATGAATAAAGTACTTTCTTCTTTCTTAAATAAAGCTATATTTTATTATTTCACAAATATACGCAGTAAGAGTTTGGTAGAAGCGAATTAAATTGGAAAAATCACGTTAACACGAAAAGTCGATGAAAATTCACACACGCACACGCTCACGTGTGTGTGTGTGAATGTTAAGATCAGCAAGCTGAAGAAGAATAGGCCAGCCACATAGCTCGTGGAACCGTTGGGGACAAAAGGATCTCGAGTGGCAGCCGGTTACAGGCAAACGGGACAACACCCCACAAGATGGAGTGTTGCGGTATGTCGATGGACGCAGGCGGCTGAAGACCGAGCTTTTGAAGCGATCTTTGGGGGAGGCCTATGTTCAGCACTAGACGTGTGATGGGCTGAAATGATCATGATAATGATGAGCCGTATGCTCGTTTGCCTCCTTTACCATAAAAGAAAAGAATCAGGAGACTCGAGCTTGATGCCCCATGTGGCAGGTTAGTACTATTCAATCATAAAATTCATTGGTATGACTTTTATGGTTGAATACAAATTTCTAGAACTGTATAGTCGTTCTTTTTTTTAAATTTATTATTGCGATTGTTGTCACTGTGTCAAGCTTCATTGTAATGGAATTATTTCAATGTTTCTAATAACATATTTTATATATATACTATAAAGAACCGACCTGTCTCGCCTTACACCATTTTCAATTTCCATTTAATAACATGAAGATGCCATAAGCCGAGACCTCTACGTTCTTTATATAAATATATACAAAATGTGATTAGAAACAAAGAAAAATGTATTAAGTACAAGAGACCTTTTTCCTCTTCTTAGTTTTTATTATTGTTGTCTGTCGCCCACTTACATCTGGCAACACCGGAGGGGCTGCAAGTGCGTTGCCCGCCTTCTGTGGTTTGAGGGGGAATGGGCCTTCCGGTTATCTCGCACACCGAACGAAACGCAGAAGCACAAGATGCCTCTACTTCACGCCGGTATTCTGCACGGTCGTGGTACCGATCCGGTCGAGCCGGCCCATTCGAGAAGCAGCAAAAGCCGCCTCCTGGCTCTACCACGTACAAGTTTTTAAGTTTTAATTCAATACATTTTATATAGTGCATTTAATTTTTTTTTGCCTGTCTCATCAATATAATGAAAAATTTCATGCTCTAGAGTGAACGCGGCATGTGTCGACAGATTTTTTTTTTTGATTCCATTTGATTTTGTTTTATCACTACGAATTTAATAAGGAACGGGATGTAGTGATTGTAAATACATTTATCAAAAATATTGGAACGGTGGTAAACTGTTAAATAAGAGTTTTATCTCCATTATAGTGGAACGCTTTTAAGTTTAAAAGTTTTCAATTTCTCTGGAGAAATCTCTCGCATGTTAACGAAATGTAATATGCCTTAACTCCTACTTACAAAATGCCAATGTTTTATTGCCTATATTATCATAAGCTTCAGATTTTGTGTTATTTCACGGCATATATAACTTCAATATTTTAAACCTGTTTGTAATAAAAATATTGTAAGTACCAATGTATACGTATGTTCAGTTTTAATGTTCATTTGATTTACTTCATTAGTGAGTTTATTATTTATTTCAGATGCGCTTTCTAAAATCATTGTTATCTCTTCACCGGCATTTATTATTTTACTCGTATAACTGTGTATAAACAACGAGTTTCGTTTTTTATAACCGGCCATGCAGTTTTGTTTTTTCAGCCTACTTAGAAGTCCACTGCTGAACATAGGCCTCCCCCAAAGATTTATATATATATACAACATACTACCTATTTAAAAAAAGGAATGCACAAACGCTGCCATAATTATTACAAACGCTCCAATTGTAGCAAAGAGTAACAATATTGTTACTCTTATAAATAGCTTGTAATTGATATTGTAAAGAATGTCCGATAATGTCTTGTCTACTCTTATAACGTCTTCGAATGACAAGTCAGTATTAATAATGTTGTATAAATTACCAGAGGATATAGACGAAACTCTTTTGTAGATAAATAAGCGTGTTTCTACACTGGTCGAAATATAAGCCTGTTTTGTTCAATAAAAAAAAACTTCACTTCGGGAATATTCTGTATCCGAGTTCCGAAGTAAGTGAACGAGGAAGATCGGAAAGAATCGAAGAGGGAAAGGAGGAAAAAGATAAAAGATGTGAAGGAGCAAAGGGACCAGTGTAAGAAAAGACAGAGGATTGGTTACTATCAGAAGGACCCGTGGCTGAACACGTTTGAGGGACAACGCATCATTAAGAAACTAGACACCCTTTCCAAGTCGCTCAATAAACAGAAGTTAAACATTTACTGGCCTTTTATTCCCATCTGGCAATCCTTAGCTCGAGACAATATAATTAATTCTATATGTATTTTTCCTAGACACAATATTTACAACGTCTATTGTGTTTTTATTTTGCAACTTTTAATTAAACCTTTAGACGTCTATATTAGTTAAGTAAACATTTTCGCTTTTTCTCTTATTCTTAACAAGCAGAGGTTATAAAGTAAGCAGAAAGAAATAAACAAGTAATTAAAAGCATCTTTCGAGTCCGCATGTTTGTAGACTTGCCTAATGGATTTTGTTTCGAATTTTACAATATTTTCCTGCGACTAGCGTTTTAAAACATTTATATTTAATTGTATCATCAACACAAGTCCACTGGTGCACTGGATTGACACAAAGCTCGCTCCTGGGCCACCTGCATCCCGCAACACTGCACAGGTCGTCCCTCTATCTTGTGGAGGATATCTTGTATCTTTTTACTAGCCGAGGCGAAGCGATTTCTTCGACTTAAAACGATTCTACGAACTCAATACTGCATTTATATATAATAACAAAATATAGCATTGTTAAGAGAACACAACAATCAATACACGCGCTGTTTTTTTTTTGAATATTTAATTTTGTATATGAAAAATATGGCGAAATTTTAAACGTAATTAAGTATGTATATGAATTCTAATCGAATTTCAATCAGGGACCAACTGTGTCCACTATCATTCCGGGCGGTTGATCTTTTAGGAGTTACCGACCAATTGAATGGGCCAAGACAACGTAAGCCCACACGGGCTCGGAAACTTCAACTTGCTCCATGGGCGATTTTTTTTTTATTTTGGATAGGGGGGCAAACGTGCAAGCGGATCAACTGATGGTAAGTGATTACCATAGGGGCTGCAGGCGAGTTGTGGTATGGGAAGGAGTGAGTGAGCGAACGAAACGCGAAAGCACGAGATGCCTCTACTTCACGCCGATGTTCTGCCAGGCTCGACCAGGGTAGTACCAGACTACCCTGGTCGAGCCGGCCCATTCGAGCAGCAGCTAAAGCCGCCGCTTGGGTCTATCACGTTCGATTGATGTTTGTCCATGTTAAGGTTTACTCTGCGTGTTTGTGTGTGTGGTTTCTCTTGGAGATGCCTTTACCGTGATACGCGTACTGTGCTCTAACTGAACGTATTCCGGCTCATACTTCGAGTATGGACTGAAATTCAGTGTTAATATTCGTTTTAACATTTTAACTCATTCAAGATATTATAGGTTTCAATTTATAAGTTACTTTAGTTACTAATTTTTCCGCTTACATGTGTTGTATCTTAGATCGTGAATGAATGTGTTTATTTCTTTCTTTCTTTCTTTCCAATTTAAGAAACTTACCTTATATAGCCAGACGTTGTTCATATAACTTGGCCGCGTAGTTGGCACGGTCGTTGTTATCTCATATGTGAGGTCCCCCCGCAGCAACCCGTTCGACAGCAGAAACTCTTGAAACTCTACCGGAACTCTTACCCGCCGGGTAATGACATTCATCAGCGGAGGTTTTTCATATTGTCCTGGAAGTAACACACGTGTTGATTAATCATTAACAAGGCGTCAACCAATCAAGCATTATACGGTGCTCTGTCACTTAGATATGTAGGTCTATAGAAGTTCGTTTCGTCTTTTATGCTGGCAACACGGGATTCCTTGTCCGGAGACATTAGGAAAGTGTCATGTGTGTCATTCCCACTTAGTAATATTGATATCATCGGTCATTATAATAATATTGTGTATCATATGTATATATATATGTATATACATATGTATATACATATATATTTGTGGATACGTATTTATTATTAAAGTATGTATAAATGTAAAACTATGTGTTTTGCAAATATATGTGTTTATTTAGGTAATATAATATCTTAAGGTTTCTGTTTAGTTAAAATATATTTTAGTTTCATTTACAACTTTTATGTTTTGCAGTGGAAATTCCTACAGTGGAAGGTAATGTCTTTAAAAGAAAAAAAAACCAAAAAAAAAAAAACGCGTTATTTGTAGCGTAAAAACAAATACCACAACTGTCCGAATGTGAAGCTCCACGTGGGCGATATACAACCGTTATTATCTAGAGTTTGATAAAGGCAGACTTGTGACGCGGTGGCGGCGGCAAGCGACAGACTGATAACATTAAATAGTTCCAATACATTTACATTAAATTAATAACAGAGTAACATTTATATTTATTTATTTAAACCCGTATTTGCACATTACAGACAAAAAGGCGGACTTAATGCCAAGAAGCATTCTCTACCAGTCTACCATTAGATTGAACAGATTAAACGTAAAAGGGTGCACAAAGATATTATTTTCATATATATATATACACGAATATTACTTATATATGACTGTACTTAGACATACATGAAACTATAGTTGTACATTATATAAAACACATTACACACTATACATACATATTTATAGTAAACGTAAGCAAGAACAATAAACGGTGATTTCTTTTATTTAAACTAGCTTTTATATAAATGTGTAGTACATTTGGAATGACACTATTGTTTACGGTTATTATTCTGTTTTCCCGTTTGATTTGCTTCACAGCACCCATGATACATGGCACTGAGGTGTTAGACATTCAGACGCCCTGATGTCATAGTTAACTCCAAAGAAAAGTTTTCCTTTTTTTTAAATTAACACATGGCTTCTCGTTACGAATGGATAATAAATGTTCATGTTTCATCATCATCATAATTTCAGCCTATCACATGTCCACTGTTGAACATAGGTCTCCCCAAAGATTTGCCACGAAGCTCGGTCCTGAGCCACCTGCAATATACAATATACAATGTAATTAAATTAAGTTAACTGAAACATAGAGTGGTGTCCCACAGGGCGACGCTGATTCTCACTCCAACCTAAGTTTTACAACTCGGAAAGCATTTAAAGTTACTAAAATGACGTCACTTCAGAGACAGAACTTTCTTAAGTAAGGACGTCCCGATCCTTACTCTAACGTAGGTGTTATAACTCCGAAATCATTTGAAGTTACTACAATAATGTCGCTCCAGCGATAGAACTTCGTTAAGTAAGTTTACGCTACTCAACAGCTCCACTAGGCTAGCTATCTCAAACTTAGATCACTCTGAATTTCATTTATTTCCGAGAGGTGTCGCAAACTTAAATACGACATGAATCGAACATTCCAAGTTGGGAGACTCGAGGCTGTCTAGTGTAGGTATAGCACGTTAAGTGTAGTAACTGTTGCGCTCAGCTGTTTCCTGTTTGCGAACGAAAACTTCTAGAATGAATTCTATTACTCGATGCAATGCCACCGACATTTGCATTTGCTGCGACGTATGTGAATAACATACATATGTATAATTGTTGCTTATCTACTCCATGCGGCTAAATATTTGTATGTATATAAGTCAATGTAGTTTAAAATTTCAGTCATGACTTTAACAACATTCAATTTAACTGTATAATAACGCGAACGTATAAAGTAAACATCGCGCAATTATGATCACATTTCTTCATATCATTTTCGGGTTAAATGGTTGCCTCGGCCATATCGTAGAATTTTTGGAATACTTTGTATTTTATTCTTCATCTTGCACGATCCGTCTGTCCGTGCGTATATATGTAATGCAAATTTCAATATCAGAATGTGTCCCGCGACCGTTGTCACCTTTCTGTGGATAACTCCTATCTTCGCGTATTGTACTGCCATATCGGCTTCTTACACAATTCTTTTGCCCATCATGCCGACTCCGGAACGTGCTGTCAATCAATATACGTACAGTCTCCAGAAAAGGCTCATTCGAGAGTTTCCTTTGGGATTATTACCCAGCGATCCAGTATTGGTGGTAATTTTTTTTTTACTTTTGAAAACTTTTTAATAATTTTGAACAAAACAATTAGAAATCATCTATGCTTACGTATGTAACGTGTTTTATAAAAAGTAAAATAATAGCCTGTAAGTTCCACTGCTGGACATAGACCTCCTCAAATATCTAAGAGGTTTTGAAGCCGGGAAGGGCCCGCCACGCTCCTCCAGTGCGGGTTGGCGGACTTCACATATCATCAATTTTTTATTATTACTCAGACATGCAGGTTTCCTCACGATGTTTTCCTTCACCGCTAAGCACGTGGTAAATACACCACAAAATTGCTATTAACAATTTTAGTGGTGCCGGCTTTCAGGGCCGAACATATGCTTCCCCAAAAGTTGCCACAAGGCTCGGTCCTGAGCCACCTGCATCCATCGACTTCCCGCAACAATGCGCAGGTCGTCACTCTACGTACGTGGCTGCCACTCGAGAACCTTTTGTCCCCAATGTTTATGTTTATTATATTATAATGACAATACTTATTTTGGTCGTTTACTTCATCCACTCACCAACAACTTATCACCTTATGTTAATGATATGTTCGCAACGTTTGTTTACACAATAAACCTGTCCTAAACAAAAATGAATCGCGTAATTAATAATCCGACTAGCAAATTTCGATTATATTACAGAGCGTATATGTAATTGTATAATTAATAAGATCTGAAACGCGCGAACAAGTTTTAAACCCGAATAAATTAATCTTGTCAGGAGCAGCGGCAAAACTGACTTTCGCATAGTTCAATCTAGGTAAGCCATAATGTTTTAAAGCCTTGCAGTTTAATGGAATTCCTAATGGAAGCGCCGCTCCACGAATATCCGCCATCTTGTAATTAGGAAGTGTAGCAACTGTTGCGCTCAGCTGTTTCCTGTTTGCGAACGAAAACTTCTAGAATGAATTCTATTACTCGATGCAATGCCACCGACATTTGCATTTGCTGCGACGTATGTGAATAACATACATATGTATATACATATGTATATACATATGTATATACATATGTATATACATATATACACGAATATTACTTATATATGACTGTACTTAGACATACATGAAACTATAGTTGTACATTATATAAAACACATTACACACTATACATACATATTTATAGTAAACGTAAGCAAGAACAATAAACGGTGATTTCTTTTATTTAAACTAGCTTTTATATAAATGTGTAGTACATTTGGAATGACACTATTGTTTACGGTTATTATTCTGTTTTCCCGTTTGATTTGCTTCACAGCACCCATGATACATGGCACTGAGGTGTTAGACATTCAGACGCCCTGATGTCATAGTTAACTCCAAAGAAAAGTTTTCCTTTTTTTTAAATTAACACATGGCTTCTCGTTACGAATGGATAATAAATGTTCATGTTTCATCATCATCATAATTTCAGCCTATCACATGTCCACTGTTGAACATAGGTCTCCCCCAAAGATTTGCCACGAAGCTCGGTCCTGAGCCACCTGCATCCATCGACTTCCCGCAACAATGCGCAGGTCGTCACTCTACGTACGTGGCTGCCACTCGAGAACCTTTTGTCCCCAATGTTTATGTTTATTATATTATAATGACAATACTTATTTTGGTCGTTTACTTCATCCACTCACCAACAACTTATCACCTTATGTTAATGATATGTTCGCAACGTTTGTTTACACAATAAACCTGTCCTAAACAAAAATGAATCGCGTAATTAATAATCCGACTAGCAAATTTCGATTATATTACAGAGCGTATATGTAATTGTATAATTAATAAGATCTGAAACGCGCGAACAAGTTTTAAACCCGAATAAATTAATCTTGTCAGGAGCAGCGGCAAAACTGACTTTCGCATAGTTCAATCTAGGTAAGCCATAATGTTTTAAAGCCTTGCAGTTTAATGGAATTCCTAATGGAAGCGCCGCTCCACGAATATCCGCCATCTTGTAATTAGGAAGTGTAGCAACTGTTGCGCTCAGCTGTTTCCTGTTTGCGAACGAAAACTTCTAGAATGAATTCTATTACTCGATGCAATGCCACCGACATTTGCATTTGCTGCGACGTATGTGAATAACATACATATGTATAATTGTTGCTTATCTACTCCATGCGGCTAAATATTTGTATGTATATAAGTCAATGTAGTTTAAAATTTCAGTCATGACTTTAACAACATTCAATTTAACTGTATAATAACGCGAACGTATAAAGTAAACATCGCGCAATTATGATCACATTTCTTCATATCATTTTCGGGTTAAATGGTTGCCTCGGCCATATCGTAGAATTTTTGGAATACTTTGTATTTTATTCTTCATCTTGCACGATCCGTCTGTCCGTGCGTATATATGTAATGCAAATTTCAATATCAGAATGTGTCCCGCGACCGTTGTCACCTTTCTGTGGATAACTCCTATCTTCGCGTATTGTACTGCCATATCGGCTTCTTACACAATTCTTTTGCCCATCATGCCGACTCCGGAACGTGCTGTCAATCAATATACGTACAGTCTCCAGAAAAGGCTCATTCGAGAGTTTCCTTTGGGATTATTACCCAGCGATCCAGTATTGGTGGTAATTTTTTTTTTACTTTTGAAAACTTTTTAATAATTTTGAACAAAACAATTAGAAATCATCTATGCTTACGTATGTAACGTGTTTTATAAAAAGTAAAATAATAGCCTGTAAGTTCCCACTGCTGGACATAGACCTCCTCAAATATCTAAGAGGTTTTTGAAGCCGGGAAGGGCCCGCCACGCTCCTCCAGTGCGGGTTGGCGGACTTCACATATCATCGAATTTTTTTTTATTATTACTCAGACATGCAGGTTTCCTCACGATGTTTTCCTTCACCGCTAAGCACGTGGTAAATACACCACAAAAATTGCTATTAACAATTTTAGTGGTGCCGGCACCGGGGCCGAACATATGCTTCCCCCAAAAAGTTGCCACAAGGCTCGGTCCTGAGCCACCTGCAATATACAATATACAATGTAATTAAATTAAGTTAACTGAAACATAGAGTGGTGTCCCACAGGGCGACGCTGATTCTCACTCCAACCTAAGTTTTACAACTCGGAAAGCATTTAAAGTTACTAAAATGACGTCACTTCAGAGACAGAACTTTCTTAAGTAAGGACGTCCCGATCCTTACTCTAACGTAGGTGTTATAACTCCGAAATCATTTGAAGTTACTACAATAATGTCGCTCCAGCGATAGAACTTCGTTAAGTAAGTTTACGCTACTCAACAGCTCCACTAGGCTAGCTATCTCAAACTTAGATCACTCTGAATTTCATTTATTTCCGAGAGGTGTCGCAAACTTAAATACGACATGAATCGAACATTCCAAGTTGGGAGACTCGAGGCTGTCTAGTGTAGGTATAGCACGTTAAGTGTAGTAACTTCAAAGTACTTTAAAGTTATTAAACGGCATCCACACTGTATAGATTGCGAAGCGCAACAGTAACGAAAACATTTTGTTAACCATTCGCCTGCAATAACTTTGAAACGATTAATATGAAATTTTTATGCATATTAGCACTTATGACGCGATTCTAGTCGACCTAACCTACTGACCATGCATTACCAAAATGACTTCTGCAACCCTTTTATCGTATTTATTACATACGGGTTTATACATATAGCTTTTAAAATTTATCGATATTATATCGAATAAGTCGAATAATTGACTGTGTGATGTATGACATGACTCGAACATCAGCATTCAAACTTCCATATACATTCAGGTTTAATTTGAATACTTCGGTGTATCACGTAAACACGCGGGATCCACAATGTTTAATGGATTATTGTTGAAGCAAAATATGCTGATGCTGAATTTATAAATCGTTCTTTTTTAGAGTTCCGTACTTTTCCCTATTACTAGCTATTCGCCGCCTGTCCTTCCGTCCGTCCGTCAGCGTAATAGCCGATTAAAATGTTCACAGAGTAAAACTACAAGTAATAAAAACCGGCCAAGTGTGAGACGGGCTTGCGCTTAGGATCCCGAACTGATACAAACTCTTCTCTTTCACTTTCTCATCAGCACATAACCCTAATGCTGTGGAACCCTCGGTACACGAGTCCAACTCACACTTGGACAGTTTTGTTATGTATAAATTTAGGAATGTCTTCTTCTTTATCTTGTACTCTTAGTTTTTTTCACTTTTGCCTATGCTATAGTAGCATAAATAAGCTTGACTATCTTCTATGTAAGCAGACATGCTTTCCCCATCCTCACCATTGCCGCCTCGTCGGGCTGGAGAGTTGGTGAGCGCAGAGCCGGTACTCTCGAACTTGAAGTGGTGCTCACCATCATTGGTGTATGGGATTTCGTTTCGGCATTATCGGATTTTCCGCTGTCAGTGGGACGCCTGTCCCACGCCCACTGCTCAACAGCTCCACTAGGCTAGCTATCTCAAACTTAGATCACTCTGAATTTCATTTATTTCCGAGAGGTGTCGCAAACTTAAATACGACATGAATCGAACATTCCAAGTTGGGAGACTCGAGGCTGTCTAGTGTAGGTATAGCACGTTAAGTGTAGTAACTTCAAAGTACTTTAAAGTTATTAAACGGCATCCACACTGTATAGATTGCGAAGCGCAACAGTAACGAAAACATTTTGTTAACCATTCGCCTGCAATAACTTTGAAACGATTAATATGAAATTTTTATGCATATTAGCACTTATGACGCTATTCTAGTCGACCTAACCTACTGACCATGCATTACCAAAATGACTTCTGCAACCCTTTTATCGTATTTATTACATACGGGTTTATACATATAGCTTTTAAAATTTATCGATATTATATCGAATAAGTCGAATAATTGACTGTGTGATGTATGACATGACTCGAACATCAGCATTCAAACTTCCATATACATTCAGGTTTAATTTGAATACTTCGGTGTATCACGTAAACACGCGGGATCCACAATGTTTAATGGATTATTGTTGAAGCAAAATATGCTGATGCTGAATTTATAAATCGTTCTTTTTTAGAGTTCCGTACTTTTCCCTATTACTAGCTATTCGCCGCCTGTCCTTCCGTCCGTCCGTCAGCGTAATAGCCGATTAAAATGTTCACAGAGTAAAACTACAAGTAATAAAAACCGGCCAAGTGTGAGACGGGCTTGCGCTTAGGATCCCGAACTGATACAAACTCTTCTCTTTCACTTTCTCATCAGCACATAACCCTAATGCTGTGGAACCCTCGGTACACGAGTCCAACTCACACTTGGACAGTTTTGTTATGTATAAATTTAGGAATGTCTTCTTCTTTATCTTGCACTCTTAGTTTTTTTCACTTTTGCCTATGCTATAGTAGCATAAATAAGCTTGACTATCTTCTATGTAAGCAGACATGCTTTCCCCATCCTCACCATTGCCGCCTCGTCGGGCTGGAGAGTTGGTGAGCGCAGAGCCGGTACTCTCGAACTTGAAGTGGTGCTCACCATCATTGGTGTATGGGATTTCGTTTCGGCATTATCGGATTTTCCGCTGTCAGTGGGACGCCTGTCCCACGCCCACTGCTCAGCAGGTCGCACTCGCCTTTTACAAATTTTAACACAATTTGTTTTTAACATCAGACCACCACATTGACCTTGTTTGGTTTTATTTTACTACATATATATATATTTTGATCGGGCTGACATCCATACAAACAAAATGTATTTTTTTTAAGTAAATAAATGTAAGTAATTATGAGGCTTCTGTAGAGGTTGGCGGACTTCATACGTTAGAGTATTTCTATTACTTATACATGCAGATTTCATTACTATCCTATACTTTAATAACGTGTAATTCTATTATACGTGTATATATATCTACGTAATCGAAACGGCTCTAACTAATTAGATGCAATTTTGTATTTACATGATCGTTTAAGTGTTCTAAGTGTATATTTATAAGTGTTACGATTAGGAAATTAGCTGCTCATTAAATATTGTGTAGCACCTATATATAGGATGCTGCTACAGTGAGCAACAACGGATTAACAACTAAACTATTATTTGAAATTAATTTAAGTTTTCTTTCCCTAGGGGAGTTATTATTACCGAGATAAACACGAAAGACGCTTAGGTACCGATGTCCAGAGAAGCCCAGTCTCCTTTTTTCTTTTTAATCGGTCTGTGTAAGTCTACAGCTTGATTAAGAATACGAAGAGAAGCTAATGTAATTTTTATACAGAATGTAACGATTTAATTTATAACTTATATTGGTAAATTCCAGCGTGTCTAGCCAACGTTAACAACGCGAGCCGTGTTAAAGCCGAGCAAATATACTCTGCGTAAATAAACGAGCAGTTATATTTAATTATCTCCGTCCAAGAGTGCGCAGGCAATGAAACAATTACCACGATCGGCCTTTATACTGCTTAAAACTGACACACGGTTCATCATTACATGAAATCACTTTCTGGCTATCATAAGAACTTTAAAGAAGCCTAAATAGAACAAAAAAAATGAAGTGTTGACTTCGTCTTTGATTTTGTATTTTTATATTTATTTGGATCAACAAACTCTTAATATTACACTAGACAAAATAATTTTAAAACATCACAATAGTTAACGGTGTTGCCACGGATTAAATATCTTTACACAGTTGGGAAGCTACATCCTAAATGGTGTAGGTTTTGATCGAAGAAATTTCTTATATAATCAATTCCCAGATTAATCTTCATTTGTTTAAATTTGTCAAATGCATATATATACACTAGCGACTGCCCTCGGCTTCGCCCGCGTGATATAAAGTTGTCCCATTGCACTTTGATCGAGAAAAAAAAGTTTCCCATGCTTTAATCTAACTCACGCTAGAGTCCCATTTTATAATTTTAAAATTCATATTATTTAATGTAATAAAAGTTCAGTGCTTTAGGCGCGATTAAACGACAAGACATACTACGAAAAGTATACGATGATTGGACAAAGTTTCAAAAGCGATTTATTAATAAAAATCTTCATAATTTTTTCCTTGATTGTTTTTAACCGTTTTCTCTCGAACGAGCTTGAAATTGAACGTAGTTTATTTAGGAATCAGTTTGTTCGTAGTGTTTTACAATGATTAGTTTTTGCAACCAACTCTCCTTGTACAAACACAGGGCCGACCTATGCGGCCACTGTGTTTGCATTTAATAAACTTTTTTCCTCCCTAGTCGAATACTATGTACTGTAAACAAATATTGATAATAACCGACACTTATTGAACGTTATATATATTCGAATGTTCTCGCGGTTGTTTTCTTGGAGTATACCATTGGCAGTTTTGTTTGTAATACATACAGTTTTTTTTACTTCAGTAATTAGTATTAGTCGACTGCTTCACTAATCATCATCATCGTCATCATCATTTCAGCCTATTAGAAGTCCACTGCTGAACATAGGCCTCCCCCAAAGATTGCCACGAAGCACGGTCCTGAGCCACCTGCATCCATATCTATGTGGCCGGCCCATTGCCACTTCAGCTTGCTGATCTTTACGGCTATGTCGGTTACCTTAGTTCTGCTGCGGATATTATCGTTGCAGACTCTATCACGCAGAGAAACACCGAGCATAGCATAACCTTCACTAATGAAGGGCCGTAACTTAAAATAATTGTTCAATAGGCTGAGAAATAAAACATTGTTATATCGTTATGTTCAACTGGTTATCGAGTGGCAGCCACGTACAGGTAAACGCGTTGTTGGACGATCCCCTACAAGATAGATGTGACTACCTGCACAGTGTTGCGGGAAGTCGACGGATGTAGGTGGCTCAGGACCGAGCTTTGCGACAATCTTTGGGGGATGCGTATGTTGAGCAGTGATAAGCTCAAGTGATGATGAATTAAAACTCGAAATATTTTATTACTTTCTAAATAAATCAACTTTAATAATAATATCGCTTTGAATTCATAAGCAATATGCTAATTCTGAGTGCCGGGTTCTTATTATTGTGTATTGCAAAGAAAAAATACCCTAACCGAGACGAGAAACTGTAAAACTGTAAGAAAATCTACCAGCGCATGAGTGTACGGTACGGTAATGAGGAGCACATTGACTCCAATCTTCCTATGCAAACGCACCATACACACAACTTCTGCGGTCCTTCGAGCCGGAATATTAATAAATCGACTAAGGGAAGGCCTAGAAAATTTCTACTGACTACATACAGATTATTTAACACCGATTCGAACGAATGACGAACCGTAAATACATAGAGCCGTGTCATTCATGGGTCGAAATTCTCAGGTTGTAATGTCTAGTACTGCCATCGCCAATCCGCTTACTTTATGGGAAAGTTCTATGTCCAGCAGTGTTTTTTTTCAGGCATTATAGAAGATATTAACTAAGAGCTATTAGTATACATGAAGTAGTTTATCGTGCCCATTATCATTAAATCGATTGTTGAGGGTATATAGAGAGCATAAAGGTTGGAATAGTAGAAGCCTGCAGCCAATTTACGACTCAATGATACTATGCGAAATTCACGCAGCGTACATCCATTAGGAAGTTGGCCTATTCAATCTACGCAGGTGTATGTCGTAAATTGCCTTGATTTCGTAGCTAATTCACGCTGGGACCGAACGCAAATCGACTGTATGTTTGTTTACCTTCAAACAAATCAACAGTGTGGATTTTTAAAGGAAACACACACATAAAACTTAATTCTCATTAAAATCGATTCGCTTGCTCATTTTTATGATTAATTTTTTAATATACATTTAATCGCTTTACTCTATTAAACAAATAAATGTTACTTTTGACCAATTCTATGGCGTCGTAATTGGTAAAAATATAGTGTTCCAAGTTTCCTTTATATTTCGCCGCAAGTGTTCGTAGTTTTAATACTTACTACTGAAATTTTTTTAAACAGTCGCAATTGATATCCCGACATCTACCCGAGACATTACAAGCAAAAAGTACTTTCTGAAAATTTAATTTTATTAAGTCTTATTATATTTAATCACACACTATCACAAGTCCACTGCTGAACATAGGCCTCCCCAAAAGATTGTCACAAAGCTCGGTCCTGAGCCACTTACATCCGTCTACTTGAAGCAACAGTGTGCAATGTGCGACTGTCTGTACGTGGCTGCCACCTTATTTCCAGTATTATGATATTCATAGACTCACACTATAGTTTTAATGAAGAGCAACCGAACATAATATGACTACTGAAGAATTTCATTTTTGCCATTTACCAAAAAACGATGAACATTTTGAAATTGTTAAAACCCTAAACTCGACTATTAATGATTGAAGACGAAAAAAAAAAGTTTTTTTTAATCAACCTAAAATTGTTGGATTTATAAAAAATCGGTATTGTTTTTAAATAACAATATTATCTTTGTACATGTATTGTCCAAATTTATAATCTATAACAAGATTAAATTATAATATTTGTACTTTTGTGGTGATAGTTAAAATACAGTAATTTAGTTAAGTTAGTATATAGTAGTGTATATATAACAATAGTCTTATGTCCATTGTTAAGATAGACATCTCAACAAGTGTTTTGTTAATAATCGAAAAACCGTCATTTGACGTTTGTATTACTTCCATGACTGACTTGACATTGGCAGAATTCGTAACAACGAGATTGCCACTAAATTAAAAAAAAAAAACAATGTCATCTTTTAACACACCGGCCACGGTTGAGTGCATCGTCGCCGATGTAAATGGCGGGAGAGTGGTTCGCGATGCCGTGTTGCGAACTTCAGCGGCGCTTAACTGTTGGACATTTAGGTCAGATTATAGCAACGCCAACTCCTTTAGGTCCACCCTCCATCCACAACAACCGTTCAGATAATGAGCTAGTGACGTCACAATCTCATTCTCGTCATTTTATCAATGATGTAATGTTACTTCAGTTAATACACGTTAGATAAAAGAATGCCGTCACGCATTAAGTCCGTCGTTTGCCACCTCATAATAAAAGGTGCAATCAATAAAGTTTTCGTGCACAGCGATGTCTTGTTAAGGATCTGAAGTTATCATGTGAACAGGATATGGCGTAAAAATTAATTACCTATCCTCTCATGTCCATCTACCATTAAAACTCCACAACGTACCGTTTTTTGTAGAAGACCGAACACGACACGACATGGGAAGGAGCACCAACGCTTTGCAGAGGGTTCTTTTTTTTATGGGAAAGGCGGCAAACGAGCAAGCGGTTCACCTGATGGTAAGTGATTACCGTCGCCCACGTACATCTGCAACACCAGAGGTGCTGCAGGTGCGTCGCTTACCTCTAAGGGTATTTGGGTGATGGAAGGGAGAATGACGAGGGGGATGGGGAGGGGGAATGGGCCTCCGGTTACCTTACTCACCGAACGAAACGCAAAAGCATAAGATGCCTCCACATCACGCCGGTATTCTGCGAGGTAGTGGTACCAATCCGGTCGAGCCGGCCCGTTCGAGCAGCAGCAAAAGGCGCCGCTTGGCTCTACAACGTTTAAAGGGTGCTGAACGAGAAAGCCAGACAGGCAAGTATTTAAATTAATTGTAATAATTTATCTTAGTGGTAGAGTCCGACAGCAGCTTTTGCTGCTGCACGAATGGACCAGCTCAACCTGGGTAGTACCACGACCTCGCAGAATACCGGCGTGAAGTAGAGACATCTCGTGATGCTGCATTTCGTTCGATGAGTGCGGTAACCGAAGATCCCCATCCCCCAAATATCCATAAACGCTGGCAGCTCACCTGCAGATCCTTTGGTATTGCAGGTGAGCCACTTTCATAAAAGGAAATTATGTATTTCTATTGTCCGAATATAGTGTTATCAGTGAAACATCGATGTTAATGGAATCGTTTAATTTAAGGTTTCACCCACTTCGAGACGTCCGAATAATACACATATTTTTCACACTTAGGTATTCATGACCGATGATGATACTGTAACATGATAGCATAGAGCTGGGCTGATGATGGAGCTGTAATGTGGGACGGATTGAATCTTGGATGGCCACCAGTAAACCCATCGAGTTTGGGCTCATTAGATTTGTCTTAACTCCTCCTATAACTTATGACATATATATATATATATTTCAATGAGCTGGGGAAACGTAGAAGTAAAATCGTGTACGACGTTTTTATTGTCTATCTATGAGTACGGTAAAGTTTTTATTCGCGATGTTGTTATTCAATACACGTTAATTCATAGGTGAATGGGCAGTGAACATTAAAATGTTAACCTGTCTGGTTTTTATCTATTCCCACACCGTTGGGATCCCGATATCATTCTTCGATTTAACGTATCGCATTTTGTTTGTGTAATCCCCAGTACAATAGCTTCAATACTTTTTGCTTTTATATTCCTTTCCGGTCTCTATCCGCTATGTTTTTTTTTCCCCCCTCCCGGTTATAAAATACATCGTGGTTTCGAACTGTGTAAAAATGATTTCAATCAGTTGAGTGGTTTTTGCATAGAACTCGGCAGACTGGACAATCGATATTCGGATGAGTGAGAGATAGCTGTTGAGAACCAAAACAGAGTCGACTTAAAGCGATGACTAAACAAACCGACGAACAGTTAATTATATTTTTAATCGTTCAGCTAACACAACTATTTTATTGTTTATAACAGATCTAGCCGCTGCCGGCGGCTTCGTCCGAGTGGTTCACACAAAGACCTACCAACCCTATGGTACTTCTGGAATCATAGATATTATTTTAAAAGAAGTAACTTGGTATCCGTTAAAAAGTTTTTAAGTTAAATCCGTTCCAACATACATACATACAGAGTAGACAGTTCTGAAGCTATTCGAACATCACGTTCAACTGCCGAACGTCTATAAAATTATAATAGTAAATTCAAAAAAATTATAAATATCATCATGAAACTAATGCGAGTAACCTGCCCACTAGCCTGCCACGGCTCTTTCTCTTAAGATCTGGGTTCGATCCCCAGACCACTCAAGTTGTTAATAGCAATTTTAAGTGCTGTATAACATCGTGAGGAAACCTGCATGTCTGACAAATGATTAAAAATATTATATCGGGGATAGCGGGCCCATCCCGAAGAAACCTTCTCAGGTATTTGAGAAGGAGACCTTTTCCCAGCGGTGGGCTCTTACAGGCTGCTACTTTACTTCCTTTGGTAATCATAGTTTAGTACTAGTACCCTTAATTCGTCCCTTATTAAGTATATCACCAACTTCCCTCAACGACTCAGTTAAGCTATAATGAGCATGTTAAAGATATAATTATTAACTCTTAAAGCACATGTCGTCCTGATCAGAGCATTAAAACGTCAACAAAGAATATTAAATAATTTATAGATAAAACACTGCTTTGAAACAAATAGAGCTAATTCGTGGAATATAAAGTCTATGAGCTTAATGAATAGAGCACCGAAATAATACAATCTTAATTACTTTCATCTATAAATATTCTTTTCGTCAATACATTTATTCAAGATAATAAACAAACATTACATTTCTAAACCATTATTATCTAAAATCTATTCCCGTTTCGTTTAATGAGCTTCTTCTGACGCTGAAGAAATAGTCGAATAAAACTCCTTAGACATTCTGTTTCGTTAGATTTAAAAAAAAAAACGTTTTAATTGTGTAATATCACATCATACAACATCATTTCTAGAAATGGCTGGGGAACGATCAAGTTATTCCCATACTGATAATCCTTTTTATAAGGTTTTTGTTTAACGTTTCTTTTTAAACCTAATGTGCTACTGTGTCTATGGAGAACCTTATAGCCTAATGAAAATTAGTAATTTGTTTTTTATTCATAACCTCTGCACCCATGCACGCCCGCTGTACAATAAACTTTTAATACTGTACAATATTCATAGTCTGGCCGTCGTTTAGGTATGTTGTACAAAGACATATAATGCATTTATAAACATAGGCCTCCCCGATCCATAGAGAGCCATCTGCATCCATCGGAGTTTCACCATCGTACATCGCGACAGAACTCGTAGTTCCTTCAATATCACCTAGATGGTTGGCATTCCACCACAGTGTATTTTGGTCGAAATTTTCCGCCACGCACTTCAACTTTGTGGAATCAGCTGTCGCCAGCGGTATTTCCGAATAGTTAAGACTAGGATCTTCAAGAAAAGAGCCTATTCCTTCCTTAAAGGCCGGCAGCGCATCTGTAGCCCCTCTGGTGTTCACCGGTGATCACTTACTATCAGGTGAGCCGCAATCTCGTTTGACCCCTTCTTCTATAAACAGCGCACATCGTCACTCCATGTTATGGTGGGATCGTCTCACACCGAGTTTGCCTGTACGCGGCTGTCACTCGGGAACCTTTCATCCCCAACGGATATTATACAATTATTACCAAAAAAAAAAAAAAATATTTCATAATTTCCGAACTGCACTAAAATATCACCGGGCAAAAAGTGTGGCACATTTTCAAATGTGTCCAAGGAATTCCAAATGGATTTTCACGAAATAACGAGTACATTTCCAGTAAACCCGAAGCGTGTCCCGGTGCACATTATAAAAAAAAAAGGAGCTGAATCCAACCCGACACGTTATCCGACAGCGCTTTGCTTTGAAACAAAGAGAACAAACATTTTAAAAACCGATGTACGTTCACTAAAAGCGCTTGGGCGCTGGTCTGGGCAGCGTGCGAATGGCGTCTTTTCCGCCCAAAAGAAATTAAAAAATCGAACTGACCCTGTGAATAAAGTTGTAGTCTTTCCAATTTCCAGTTAGTAAATCAATTAATTGACATATTAAAATCGATGTATGCAGGTGGTTCAGGAGCGAGGTTCGTGGCAATCATTGGGGTAGGCTTATGTTCTGCAGTGGACTTGTGATAGGCTGAAATGATGATGATGATGAGATTATATGTAGTCAACTTAAGTACCGTAGATATGCACGTTTTCTGTGCACGGGATGGCATGGGAAATACCATCGATCAATCACCAAACGGCAGTGCCTCTGTTGAGTTCCGGTGAGAAGAAGAAGAGGCAGAAGTTAGTCCAGCTTTTTTACGTGGACCGGGGGGTGGTACCACCGCCTCGCAGAACACCGGCTGGATGTAGATAGGCTTCGCATGCATCTGCGTTTCGTTCGGTGCGTGTGATAATCGAAGGCCCTGTCCCGCTTCCCTTGCTCCCCTTTCCCATCATCTCTACCAACTCCCAAATATCCTAAAGGGCTGGTAGCGCACCTGCACCTCGTCCGGTGTTGCAGACGTACGCGAGCGACGGTAATCACTTACCATGAGGCGAGCCGCTTGTTCGTTAGCCCCCTTTACGATAGAAAAAAAAACTCTTTCGATCTTTAACCGGTTCGTGGGTGCCTTTTACTCTGGTTAACTCACTTCACGCAGATATGCTGCGAGGCGATGGTACAGCTCCGGTCGAGCCGGACCATTCGTGCACCATCACAAGCCACCGTTTGGCTTTACCACGTACAATACTACCCTCTACCTGACTTAAGTTAATTTCACATTAATTGAGTGAAGAGAAAATCCACAGATAATACATCATGTCACACTATTATTGAATCGACGCGGGTTACAGACTGTTCCGGAAGTATAACGAACCGATAGTGAATAAACGGTCACATGGCGCTGTGATTTTGCTATATTGAATGCAGCGTAATTTGTGCCGGCGTGAAAGTGTCCAGTTCGTGGATTTTTGTAACAATTATTTATAACGAACGTAAGCGGTGGAGGCGAGCGGTGGTTTTTGCTAACATAGTAGTATGCCGACCTCTTAGAATACCGGCGAGAGGCAGAGGCATCTTGTGCTACTGCGTTTCGTTAGTGAGGTAACCGGAGGCCCGCTCCTCCCTTCCCCCTTCCGCAAATATCCTTAAAAGCTGGCAATGCACCTGCAGCCAAAGTGAACGGACACCTTCTAGGCAAACGTGTACCATCCTAGGCCTCATCTTCGCCTGTCATCAAGCGAGATTGAGGTCAAACGTAAGCCTATTTTATATAAGAAAGAAAAAGGAAACCACTCTAGTGTTGCAGATGTACACGGGCGATAATAAGCAGTAAGTATTTAAGCGTGGTAGAGCCAAGCGACGGCTTTAGCTGCAGCTCGAATGGACCGGCTCGACCAGATTGGTACCACGGCCTCGCAGAATACCGGCGTGAAGTAGAGCCATCTTGTGCTTCTCCGTTTCGTTCGGTGAGTGAGGTAACCGGAGGCCCAGACCCCCTCCCTATTCCCCTCCTCTTTCGTCCCATCTCCCAAATATCCTTAAAGACCGGCAACGCACCTATGGTGTTGCAGATGTACATGGGCGACGGTAATCAATTACCATCAGGTGAACCGCTTGCTCGTTTGCCATCACTTCCATAAAAAAAATCATTTACAATCAGGTGAGCCCGTAGCTCGTTTGCCGCCATTCCCAAATAAAAAAAATAACAGATAATTAAAATAAATAACGTTCGGTCATAATGTGTCTGCCGTGCCATAGATATCGTTGCGCGAATCCCGCTTGGCTTGAGTGAATGTACGTCACTTCAAGAAACAACAAAGCGATTTAATTTCTCTTTTCCATCAAAGTACGAAAACGGCTTGTTTTCGTACATTTTCTCATTCTCGCGGGAAATCGAAGAACAAAGTGAAACAACAAGCTGTTTAATACAGATTGTATTTAATAATTGAATAGATTGGACGTTAACTGATTTTACTGGGTTGATTTTCTTTTCTTCAATGTGCCCTAGGCAATGGTTGTGTATGGGCAATTGATTTTAATATTTAAGAATGTTTGTTTTTCTTTGTTTATATAGCTGTACATAGAAAAATGTAATTAATAAAATTTGAAATGAATGCGAGCGTATTAAGCAATGTGGCCCTAAATTCGAACTGCATCCCCGACGCATTAGACGTTTTTAATTTATCCATTCGATTAACAAGTAAAGCCGTCGACCAATTCCGAGTAACTGAGAAAATAACAGTACTTAATGATACAACAGACAGACAGATTCGCTAGACCACAAGCCGCACGGTCGTCGACATAATGTCGAACGTAACAATACAAGCCTATGTATCTATATATGCAGATATGTGTGCCTATTGTATGATTCCGGGATCGTATACGAAGCTCGTAGTAAAATACAGGAAGACTTTGAATGGATAAACCAATGGGCATTGGCTTATTACGCCGTTTGTTATGTGTGTGCTTATTTAAACATTTAAGCTCCAAGTGCCTAATGGGTCAGGGTGCGGACTGAGAAATATGACGTCACAGGTAACTAGCCCGCCATTCGACTATTGTCGTGAACGGCTCCAGATACAAGCAGCGATGTTTAATTGGAATGGTTGACTGGTACATTAGTGAAATCTTGTACGTGGTAGAGTCAAGCGGTAGATTATGTGTACTGCTCGATTAAATCCTGGGAGTATCAATGTTCAAAGACGAGTTAAATATTTGACAGACATTATGAACACTATACAGTGATGAGTATAAAGTTCCTGTACCAGCTAACCAGTGTCAGGACACTTGTCATTAAATATTTAGTAAACATTTAGTAGACGTATGAAGCTGTACGTGATAACATCACAAAAGAACACTTAATATTTTTTGTTTATTTTCCATAATCTCGTGCAATTTCATCTCATCATGATATTAAATATTTAACTTATTTTATAAATATTTGTTATTTCTTTTTTGTGATACGCACGCGGGTGTTTTTATTGGTTTTGATTTAGTTCTATTTTTTTTTTTGGTTTTGTTTCTCTTTTTCGAGGTGGGTATTCTGCTCATCTGTATAATAATTTAACAACTGTGTATCTTTCATTTTTACTAATTAAGATTTTTTATTTTAAGTTTGTACAATTATATTTTATACACATATACATATATATTATGTTATATTTTTGTACTATGTACAACATGCTTCTTGTCCGGTTGTTCGTGAAGTCGATGAAGGAGTCGACTGAAAAACAGTGCTGTGATATCACTGAGACGGGAACCTTTTTGACATCGCACAACAAATTAATATTTTTCATTTGTGTTTTGTTGTGCGATTGCCAAATAAATGTGTTTCTTCATATCTTTCTTTCTCTTTTAGCACACGCAGGGTTTAGAATGGGAACAATAATAGAACCTTGTGAGACTAATTACATTGAACAGCGTTTGAATACTAATGAGCGTGCCCAGAATTTCTAACAGAAATTAAATGGTTCAATGAAACAGCCCGCCGTAAAAACAAACTATGCATGTTAATGATGAAATTGTAAATTTAAATAATTATACGGTGGATATTGTACAGCGCGCGCGATCGCCGACAAAGTGACCGCAGTTTGACGAGATAATTACTATGTTAATGTACTCAATTCCGTTGGGATAATTGTATATAAATAAGATCAGAAAGCCATCGCGAGGTGCGTTCAGGTCGTTAACAAATTCTGTACATGGTTAACATCAAAAAAAAAAAAATAGAAAAAACCAAATGCGAGAGACATTAAGCAATCTACGAGAGCCTATTGCTTAGGGGATGATGTTTCCGAATTAGACCGGAGTTCGATACGCCAAGCATCAATCAGTTTTACGATTACTTATGTAAGCTTTGTATCGTTATTCTGAACATTTAAGACTCCCACCCCATGTCCCGCTATTCACAAAAATACGCAGCTCCTCCGGTGTTGCAGATGTACGTGGGCTTTGGTAGTTCACTTACCATCAGGTGAGCCGCTTGTTCGTTTACCCCCCCCCCCTTTCCCGTCAAAAAAGAAAATAGTTCAATAGATTATCCTGTTAGAAAAAGTTATTTTAGAAAAATGCTAATGCAATGTAACCATTTTACAGCGTGTCTCTACTTCCGTGGGGGTGTGATCAGCCTGTGATCAGGGCGTTCGCTTTAATTGCATAGTACGCGTGCGACCTGGGTTTCTATACCCGCTCTTAACACCACGAAAATTATTAATTGCCAATTTTATGCGCGGAATGTACCACTTGCACCACGGCGAAGGAATACGTTCTTGAGGAAGCCTGTCTCAGAAACAATCAAAACATACAATTCCGTGGGCGTCCAATCAATTTCCCTCAATAAAATTTGAGAAGAGATCTTAGACCAGGAGCGCATCATTTAGAGGTTTGCTGCTTTCTTGTATTAACATAATTGAATTGATGCAACCAATCGATAATTGAATTGATACAATCAGTCGATAATCGAATTGATGCAACCAATCGATATTCTGTCACGTATCAGCGCTAACAATATCGGAACGTGCAAGTTAACCAATCTAACATAGTCGCCACCTTTAGCCAACCTAGCCAATTTGCAATGCTAACAATGCCAGCCTAGTTTATATGTTCTGTCTTGGAAGACACGCGCGCGGTAACTTCATTATATGTCTCTGAGAGCGGACACGGACGTGACGTTTCTGGGTATTGTGGTAGTGTCGTTTTTATGATAGTTACACTTTCTTCTCTCTTCTATTCAATTATTTCAAAGGGAAGAAGTAACACTTGCGATTGCCCTATGAAAATCGTTCTCCGTGCGATATTTCATTGAGATCCGATTTCTAAGCGTGATTAAGCAACGAAAATACAAACGGTGGAAGTGGCGTGATAATATATCAGTTAAATGTCATCTCTATATGCCACTGTACCAATTTATAAAATAAAATATTTGTTTTTTTTTTATTGAAACCCGAGCAAGAAATATTTAATGCTAACGACCAACGCAGCGAACTGTCATAATGACGTTTCATAAGATGGCGGCGTTAGTTCCAATTTTGGCCACATGCCAAAATAAAGTTATCGCATAACAGGTGCCGTAGGAGGCGACTAAAGGAAAAGCCTTGGAAATCTCATTCGCGGGTGAAAACTCTACGACGGGGCTCGCTTAGGTGTACTCCAAATATTTTTTTAATGCTGTAAAATATAGTATCTTTTTCTCAAAACGTAGTTGACGCGTCGAAATCTCACCTACACTTTTTGACACGGCCAGGGTTTTGATTGATACACAGAGAGTGTATCAAAGCTGCAGATACTGTTTTGTTTAATTTCCATCTACGACAAGCGCCCCGCTTCAGTGCTTGTTAATAATTCGCGGGAATTATTCATTTCAATATAAATATGTTTTGTTTATAACGTTACGTCGAATTCTGGCTTGGACAGCGTTGCCAGCCCGGTCAGTTTTAAAAGCACGGGGCCGTCACGATTTCTTTATGCTCTTCCAACACAAACACACTGATGCCTAATTTTTGACGTATCTGACGTGACGTCACCCACGGCTCATTCCCCACTTTGTGCAAAGCGATCGGTGCAATTCCGTTTTCCGTAACGTCTCACACAATGACGTAATTTAAAAATGGCGGAAAATCGATCGATCTCTCTTCTTAAGTCTATTTTTTATTACGCATACACGCATTGCAAATTTTAATGTAGAAAAAATATTTTTAATCTTTTACTGTTGTGTGGCCTGATTGGTTAGAAATGGATACAGAAAAAAAATTAAAAATAAGGTTTATATCAGTAATACCGTTTTCATTACTCTGTAACGAATTCGCCAACCTTACGATATTATAATTAGTGGAGGTGGAACGAAACGCAGAAGCACAAGATGCCTCTGCTTCACGCCGGTGTTTCGGTAAGGTGGTACAACCACGGTCGAGCCAATCCATTCAGGCACCAGCAAAAGCCGCCGTTTGGCTGTAACGCATAAAAAAATGTCCATCCTAACATATTCCCTCCGACCGCGGCAATATTAAAACTATTGCATGAATATATGATGTTTAAATATGTTCGCATAATATTTTCTTAGTAAAATGTAACGTGCTCAGAAATTCAATGTTAGTTTAATCAGCTCGCTGTAAATAAACTAAGAGTGAATAACAAGTGTGAAGGAGTTTAATGAGTTTCGCTTACGGAGAACATTCTTAGAGTATTCACTTTGTGTCGGTTCTAATTAACTATGTTACCGTCTCTCTAATTTCACGGTTATGAAAAACGGCATACCACGAATGTGTTGAAATAAAAAAATCATATCGAAATCATAGAGAGGCCAGCACATATATATATTTTCTTTTATGGGAGGTCTTTAAATGTAATTTAATGTCATCTACAACACCAGAGGCTGCTCTGAAGGCGTGTTACCGGTGTTCATGGACGAAACGTAGGAGCACAGAAGAACCGACTTCACGCAAGTATTCCAGTGAGATGGTACTACTCTTCGGAGCTGATCCATTCGAGCAGCAGCCGTCTCTTTGCTCTACCTCATAAAATAATGTCGTTCCTTCATTCTATTTCGAACATATTCCCTTTGACCAGGGCAATATTAAATAATGAATTTATACATTTGAAATGAAACTATTATGTATGTTAACTATTATTTCGACTAGTAGATCGGACCAAAGTTAATAATTAAAAGCTGAAGGTAGCCCGAGTTGACTATGGCTCATATATAGATGTGTTTTGACATAAATATGTCACACATCCGACGTCATCACTAACCTATGTGGTAAGGGAGTCGCATTTTGCAGCTCGAATAGAGTAGACGTGCATCAGACCTGGCTGAATGGACTAAAGTCCTTTGCCTTTCCCATTAGGGATAAAATAATATCATCATCATCTATGTGGTAAGGATGGAAACAGGACAAATGGCGCGGTGTATTTATCAGAAAACAATTTAACTCGGTCGGTACGGAGTTCCGTCAGACAATGCTTTCTAAAAGCGTGCCAATGCGACAGAGGGGGGTTCGATTCATTGTCTCATGTTAGTGGGATCTTAATTGGATTTCTCCTCTAGCGTAAACGGTGGAAACATGACGAGGTTACACTTTCGTCTTCGGCTTATTCGACTAAATGAATTGCATTTAAATTTTATTACTTTTGCTGCATTAAGGAATGGAGAACTTAACGATTTCTATACATAAATACCTTTAAAACCCCGCCGCCGCATGCACATAGCTAATAAAGGAGACACTGGGGACCGAAAAATTGCAGGGAATCCATCGTGAGAATTCTCCGAACCCAAATCTCACAGACTAGTGATGGGGAGAAGTATTATAATACGCGGTAGAGCCAAGCGGCGGCTTTTGCTGCTGCTCGAATGGACCGTGAATAGCGGCCTGAAGCAGAGGCACCTTGTGCTTCTGCGTTTCGTTCGGTGGTTGTGGTAAACGGAGGCCCGGTCCCCCTTCCCGTCCCCCTCCTCATGCTTTCTCCTGTCTTCCAAGTACCCTTAAAGGCCGGCCATGCACCTGCAGCACCTCTGGTATTGCAGATGTACGCGGGCGACGGTAATCACTTACCATCAGGTGAACCGAAGGCTCGTTTGCCCACATTCTCATAAAAAAAGGCACCACTAGTGCGAGAGTACCGGCGCTGCGCAAGTTCCTAACGGTTTTCTTTTCAATTGGAAAATCGGGCTGCAGGTGCGTTGCCGGCCCTTTAAAGGACATCTGGGTGATGGTGAGGTTTACGGAGCGGTGGAGTTGGGCCTCCCTGCGTTACGAAACGCACAGATACCAACAACCATTATTGTCGCAGTCAACATGGTTTCGTAAACTCTGTGTGATGGACTTGTGGAGCGTCGCGAGGCGGGACGTCCATTTCAATTAAAAATTTAATATTGTCGCGGAGTTGCCATAATATTTTCGTTTTAGAACACGTTTGCTTCGTTCCCGTGTGGTCGATCGTTTGTTTTTTTTTTGTTCGGCGGACACGAGACGTTGGTGGATAGTAAAAGAAAAAAAAATCTCAATTGAGAAACGTAATTTTGAATCAGAATCACAAATAAATAATTTAATTTTTTTTTATGGGAAAGGCGGCAAACGAGCAAGTCGCTTACCTGATGGTAAGTGATTACCGTCGCCCGCGTACATCTGCAATACCAGAGGTGCTGCAGGTGCATGGCCGGCCTTTTAAGATATTTTGGAATATGGGAGGGAGGATGAGAAGGGTATGGTATGGGAGAGGGAGTGCGAAGTAAATATTATATATAAAAGAAAAAAAAACAACATTGATAAAGGAATTCTACATTGACCAAATGTATTGAAATCTTATTGGAAACTGTTTAAATTCCTTTTCCTAAACATTATCAGCGCTAACGTCCACAGTGTTTGTTAAAGACGACCCATTTTAGATACCTACCTATATTTTTACACGAAATGTACCTAGCGAGACTAGTCGTTAAAGTAAAAAGTAAAGTAAAAAGCCTGTAAGTGCTCGCCAGAGAGGGTTTCGCAGCCACGCTGCTCCAGTGATGGATTGCGTACTTCACGTCGAATGAATATTTTTATTATACCTCCGATACGAGGCTTCGATGTTTACTTTTACCGCCGCCCATGTGGTAAATTCAGCACTAAAGATTGCCAATAACTATTTTAGTGGTGACGTCACCGGGGCTCGAAGCAACACACTCGCGCTACACGAAACGTAAAATGAAAAGTATTTAAACATCACCGAAGGCGACGTAAGAGTCTGCTATCAAATATAATATTTATAATATTACTGTCAAATATAACTCATGAATAAGCACTGCTCAGTGACTTTTCAGTTCGCTAAGCGCGTAACAATCTATTTAAGCTATTTATTTGTGTTTTAGATCACTCCATTGTGCCCATTCTCGATGAGCAACAGACAAAGGCAGTGTACGACGTCCCACCGCGACATGGAGACATTCGAATTAGAATTCTAAATGAACACAGTTGATGATTTTCATCAATAGAGATTCCACGTTTGTGTAGCTCATAGTTCTGTCTGTAAACTTTTCGCTTATGTGTATGTTATAAAACGAAATGTTGTTCCCACTTGCGACAACACTGCGCAGCGGCGTCGAATGAATGCTCTGTAAATTCTTTACAAATAACAATTTCACAGAGCGAACACGAGAATTCCAGACACGTTCAAACTACATCGCTAAGTAACCAATGGATACACGTCGACCTGCATTTAGAAGTCGTTAAGTTACAATATCTTGCCCACGCTCACATATTTGTGTCAAAAGTATGTATGTACGTATGTTATTATGAAATTAAGTATGTATACAGGTAAATATGTAGTGCAGGGTGTGAAGGCAAGGTTTTTAGAAATGTTAGAGTCGAGCAACGTCTTTTGCTGCTGCTCGAAGGGGTCCGCTCGACCGGGGCAATACCACAACTACGATAAATACCGGCGTGAAATAGAGTCACATCGTGAGCTTCTGCATTTCATTCGTTGAGCGTGGTAACAGGAGGCCAATTCCTTATCCCGGTCTCCCCACCACATCCTCCATCCCATCTCGCAAATTTCCTTCAATGCCGGCCGACGCACCTCCTCCGGGAGCCGCAGGTGCGTTGCAGACGGGCGACAGTAATCACTTACCATCAGGCATCATCGGGGCGAGCCATTTGCTCGTTTGTTCCCGATACCTTAAAAAAAAAAAGTAATGCCTTAAGCACCTAAACTATAAAGGCTTAATAGTACCAACGACGACGATCCTAGTACCGGAGTCCGCTGAAAAAGCAGGGACTCAACCTTGCAGCTCATGCTACGCCCAGAACAGGATTTTTTTTTTTAAAGAATACCAGCAATGCTATTTACCTAACATTACTAATATTCCTGTTAACCCTCCAACTAAGCACTAGAGTATTTGGAGTGGTTCACGACAATAATCGAATGGTGGGCTCGAACCTGCAGTACCTCATGTTTCGCAGTCAGCACCCTAACCCATTAGGCTATTGGCGCTTTTAATCCTAACCCATTAGGCTAATTCTGCATTCAAAGATTAGCTTAAATAAAACAATATAAGATAGATTAGATAAAAGATCTTAACGTTCAACGCGACCGACGCAGTGCAATCCGATAGAAAAAGAATTCAATGGTGATTTGGAATTCCGATATTGAAAATGGAAATTTATTCTCCAATACGGAATACCTACGTGAAATTATGCATAGTGTGGATTTTAACACAGTACCAGCAGCGGTCTCGTTCGGTGCATGCCGTTTAGAAAGTTAAAATTTATTTCAATGTCTTCTATTCGCTTTATAATGTATTAAAGAAATATATGTAAATACAGTACGGCATACGTTTTGTCACACATCAACATGGATTGTTTTTTTTTTTTTCAAATAAACAGTGTAATATAACTTGAGAGATGAAAATATTCATCGAAGTCAAAACGATTTCATTCAAAGTGAGACCACGGTGCATGGCATTTATCTCTTTGGCCACGAATCTATGGAAAAAAATCATATCGAAATCATAGAGAGGCCAGCACATATATATATTTTCTTTTATGGGAGGTCTTTAAATGTAATTTAATGTCATCTACAACACCAGAGGCTGCTCTGCAGGCGTGTTACCGGTGTTCATGGACGAAACGTAGAAGCACAGAAGAACCGACTTCACGCAAGTATTCCAGTGAGATGGTACTACTCTTCGGAGCTGACCCATTCGAGCAGCAGCCGTCTCTTTGCTCTACCTCATAAAATAATGTCGTTCCTTCATTCTATTTCGAACATATTCCTTTTGACCAGAGCAATATTAAATAATGAATTTATACATTTGAAATGAAACTATTATGTATGTTAACTATTATTTCGACTAGTAGATCGGACCAAAGTTAATAATTAAAAGCTGAAGGTAGCCCGAGTTGACTATGGCTCATATATAGATGTGTTTTGACATAAATATGTCACACGTCCGACGTCATAACTAACCTATGTGGTAAGGATGGAAACAGGACAAATGGCGCGGTGTATTTATCAGAAAACAATTTAACTCGGTCGGTACGGAGTTCCGTCAGACAATGCTTTCTAAAAGCGTACCAATGCGACAGAGGGGGGTTCGATTCATTGTCTCATGTTAGTGGGATCTTAATTGGATTTCTCCTCTAGCGTAAACGGTGGAAACATGACGAGGTTACACTTTCGTCTTCGGCTTATTCGACTAAATGAATTGCATTTGAATTTTATTAGTTTTGCTGCATTAAGGAATGGAGAACTTAACGATTACTATACATAAATACCTTTAAAACCCCGCCACCGCATGCACATAGCTAATAAAGGAGACACTGGGGACCGAAAAATTGCAGGAATCCATCGTGAGAATTCTCCGAACCCAAATCTCACAGACTAGTGATGGGGAGAAGTATTATAATACGCGGTAGAGCCAAGCGGCGGCTTTTGCTGCTGCTCGAATGGACCGTGAATAGCGGCCTGAAGCAGAGGCACCTTGTGCTTCTGCGTTTCGTTCGGTGGTTGTGGTAAACGGAGGCCCGGTCCCCCTTCCCGTCCCCCTCCTCATGCTTTCTCCTGTCTTCCAAGTACCCTTAAAGGCCGGCCATGCACCTGCAGCACCTCTGGTATTGCAGATGTACGCGGGCGACGGTAATCACTTACCATCAGGTGAACCGAAGGCTCGTTTGCCCACATTCTCATAAAAAAAGGCACCACTAGTGCGAGAGTACCGGCGCTGCGCAAGTTCCCTAACGGTTTTCTTTTCAATTGGAAAATCGGGCTGCAGGTGCGTTGCCGGCCCTTTAAAGGACATCTGGGTGATGGTGAGGTTTACGGAGCGGTGGAGTTGGGCCTCCCTGCGTTACGAAACGCACAGATACCAACAACCATTATTGTCGCAGTCAACATGGTTTCGTAAACTCTGTGTGATGGACTTGTGGAGCGTCGCGAGGCGGGACGTCCATTTCAATTAAAAATTTAATATTGTCGCGGAGTTGCCATAATATTTTCGTTTTAGAACACGTTTGCTTCGTTCCCGTGTGGTCGATCGTTTGTTTTTTTTTTGTTCGGCGGACACGAGACGTTGGTGGATAGTAAAAGAAAAAAAAATCTCAATTGAGAAACGTAATTTTGAATCAGAATCACAAATAAATAATTTAATTTTTTTTTTATGGGAAAAGCGGCAAACGAGCAAGTCGCTTACCTGATGGTAAGTGATTACCGTCGCCCGCGTACATCTGCAACACCAGAGGTGCCCGCAGCTACGTTGCCAGCCTTTTAAGATATTTTGGAATATGGGAGGGAGGATGAGAAGGGTATGGTATGGGGAGAGGGAGTGCGAAGTAAATATTATTTATGAAAGAAAAAAAAACAACATTGATAAAGGAATTCTACATTGACCAAATGTATTGAAATCTTATTGGAAACTGTTTAAATTCCTTTTCCTAAACATTATCAGCGCTAACGTCCACAGTGTTTGTTAAAGACGACCCATTTTAGATACCTACCTATATTTTTACACGAAATGTACCTAGCGAGACTAGTCGTTAAAGTAAAAAGTAAAGTAAAAAGCCTGTAAGTGCTCGCCAGAGAGGGTTTCGCAGCCACGCTGCTCCAGTGATGGATTGCGTACTTCACGTCGAATGAATATTTTTATTATACCTCCGATACGAGGCTTCGATGTTTACTTTTACCGCCGCGCATGTGGTAAATTCAGCACTAAAGATTGCCAATAACTATTTTAGTGGTGACGTCACCGGGGCTCGAAGCAACACACTCGCGCTACACGAAACGTAAAATGAAAAGTATTTAAACATCACCGAAGGCGACGTAAGAGTCTGCTATCAAATATAATATTTATAATATTACTGTCAAATATAACTCATGAATAAGCACTGCTGAGTGACTTTTCAGTTCGCTAAGCGCGTAACAATCTATTTAAGCTATTTATTTGTGTTTTAGATCACTCCATTGTGCCCATTCTCGATGAGCAACAGACAAAGGCAGTGTACGACGTCCCACCGCGACATGGAGACATTCGAATTAGAATTCTAAGTGAACACAGTTGATGATTTTCATCAATAGAGATTCCACGTTTGTGTAGCTCATAGTTCTGTCTGTAAACTTTTCGCTTATGTGTATGTTATAAAACGAAATGTTGTTCCCACTTGCGACAACACTGCGCAGCGGCGTCGAATGAATGCTCTGTAAATTCTTTACAAATAACAATTTCACAGAGCGAACACGAGAATTCCAGACACGTTCAAACTACATCGCTAAGTAACCAATGGATACACGTCGACCTGCATTTAGAAGTCGTTAAGTTACAATATCTTGCCCACGCTCACATATTTGTGTCAAAAGTATGTATGTACGTATGTTATTATGAAATTAAGTTTGTATACAGGTAAATATGTAGTACAGGGTGTGAAGGCAAGGTTTTTAGAAATGTTAGAGTCGAGCAACGTCTTTTGCTGCTGCTCGAAGGGGTCCGCTCGACCGGGGCAATACCACAACTACGATAAATACCGGCGTGAAATAGAGTCACATCGTGAGCTTCTGCATTTCATTCGTTGAGCGTGGTAACAGGAGGCCAATTCCTTATCCCGGTCTCCCCACCACATCCTCCATCCCATCTCGCAAATTTCCTTCAATGCCGGCCGACGCACCTCCTCCGGGAGCCGCAGGTGCGTTGCAGACGGGCGACAGTAATCACTTACCATCAGGCATCATCGGGGCGAGCCATTTGCTCGTTTGTTCCCGATACCTTAAAAAAAAAAAGTAATACCTTAAGCACCTAAACTATAAAGGCTTAATAGTACCAACGACGACGATCCTAGTACCGGAGTCCGCTGAAAAAGCAGGGGCTCAACCTTGCAGCTCATGCTACGCCCAGAATAGGATTTTTTTTTTTTAAAGAATACCAGCAATGCTATTTAACTAACAATACTAATATTCCTGTTAACCCTCCAACTAAGCACTAGAGTATTTGGAGTGGTTCACGACAATAATCGAATGGTGGGCTCGAACCTGCAGTACCTCATGTTTCGCAGTCAGCACCCTAACCCATTAGGCTATTGGCGCTTTTAATCCTAACCCATTAGGCTAATTCTGCATTCAAAGATTAGCTTAAATAAGATAGATTAGATAAAAGATCTTAACGTTCAACGCGACCGACGCAGTGCAATCCGATAGAAAAAGAATTCAATAGTGATTTCGAATTCCGATATTGAAAATGGAAATTTATTCTCCAATACGGAATACCTACGTGAAATTATGCATAGTGTGGATTTTAACACAGTACCAGCAGCGGTCTCGTTCGGTGCATGCCGTTTAGAAAGTTTAAATTTATTTCAATGTCTTCTATTCGCTTTATAATGTATTAAAGAAATATATGTAAATACAGTACGGCATACGTTTTGTCACACATCAACATGGATTGTTTTTTTTTTTTTCAAATAAACAGTGTAATATAACTTCAGAGATGAAAATATTCATCGAAGTCAAAACGATTTCATTCAAAGTGAGACCACGGTGCATGGCATTTATCTCTTTGGCCACGAATCTATGGATTTACTGTTTTATGGGTAATTTAGAGAGAAAGAAAGAAACATTTATTGCACAAATACGCCACTCAATAACAAACAAACATTATTTAAACAAACGTTGCCTCCTCTAGACGCGAGCAGACCGCCCTCAGCTTAATGCTGCAGTTCAGACGAGACTACGGCGCCGGTCTTCAGCGGGCCCGTGTTGTTTTTTGTTTAGCCGCTGCTCTAAAGATTTCACGAGAGGCGCAATATCGTTTGGAAGGTTTTGAACAGGTATTGGCCATAACTTCTAATCCAACGGGTTTATGGCCTGGACGAGAGCGAAGTGAAGTTAATGTTTTTTAATTCTTCAATGTAAGTAAGATAAAGATTATTTCTTTATTCTACCACCGTTTTGTAATGAGGTAAAGAAACTAGGTGAGCATCCATTTTTTTTAAACTATAATGCAATAAGATATTTAGACACTTCTGTGTATTATAATAACTATTATAAATTCGAATCTATTGATATGACGGCTTTTCTTTACATTGGATGTACTTCGTTGCTACTTTGTAAACTTTTCTCCCCGAGGGTTATCGGTGCTAAAGCTCGCTTGCAAAGTTATTTTCGCACATATCATGAAATAAAAGGTCCCATATCGAAATAATATTTTTATCATTTCTCCGATACGATAAGCTTTGATGTTTTCTTTTGCCGCCGTGCATCTGGTTAATTCAGCACTAAAGATTGCCAGCAACTATTTTATTTCTACTCCGGGGCCATAAGCCCCGGTCCTGAGCCACCTGCATCCACCGACTTCCCGCAACATTGCGCAGGTCGTCACTCCGTCTTCGTCCCACACTGCGTTCGCCTGTACGTGGCTGCCACTCGAGAACCTTTCTTCCCCAACGGTTGTCGGTTCTGCGAGCTATGTGGCCGGCCTATTGCCACCTCAGCTTGCTGATCCTTGCGACTATGTCGGTTACCCTATTACCGGGGGTCATATTTGTCCCATAGACCACTGAGAACATGCTGCAAGAATATAGTGGTCCACGAAATTAAAGCACAAGTGCACTGCTCACTCGAGCAGACCAGGAGCTGTTTGCAAGTATGACGTGGATGTTCGCATTTGGAAGTGTTGTGCAATCTTCAGCTCTGTCTGATCTCTGCCAGATTTGAACTGTTCGCGGGTTTTGACGAACGTGACAATATTTTTCAGGGAGAAGGTAATTCTATCATTATTTGGTGAAACTGACACATAGTTTTAATCCAAAAAAAAACTGCATTTTTCATGCATTCATTTTGGTTACGATGTGACTTTGAGATACCGTATCCAAAACCAAAAAATCGCAAATGATATTTTTAAATTGGATTTTCAAAGCGAAATTCGTACACTATTTGCCTGCATTTTTAATGTCATTTACGAATATGACAGGTATAGAAAAACTTTTCAAAAATAAAACATGAACTGTTTATACAGATAATTATTCAGCGAAGCCATTTCGCGCAGATAATAAAATGTTTTCACTTTTTTTTTAATAATTTGAAGGTGGAGCAATGTGTTCGGCCAACGACGCTTAAGACGATATAAATAACCGCCAACAGGACGTCGGTTACGCCCACAGCGCTTCACACCTGTCTACTCTGTCTGAATAAACGTTCATGTTTCACATCAGATCGATTATGAACGGTTAAATTTAATTGTTACAGGTACGTAAGACACAGATCGTGCAGTTTTTCGGTGACATTTCGTTGATATTCTTTTCTTTTTCGTACGCCGTGGAGCCAATCAGTAGCTTATGCCGCTGCCGTGGCCGGCCTGACCGTGGTGTTACCACGACCTCGCAGAATACCGGCGCGAAGTTGATGTATTTTGCGAAGCACACTTCACCGTTTCGTTCGCCGGGTGAGGTAACCGGAGGCCAACTCCCCCCTCCATATCCCTCATCCTCATCCTCATACCACTCTCTTTTATTCTTAAAGGCCGACCACGCACCTGATGCAGGTGGGCGACGGTGATCACTTACCATCAGGTGAGCCGCTTGCTCCCTTGCCTCCTCCTTGTGACTGTGAGCATTTACCCGCTAGCTCAGCACGTCGATTCTTTGTTCAGCAGTGTACTACTTCGGCCTATCTCGTAGCAGTTCCTGATTACTAACAATGACGACAACGTACGAGTACTATCGGCGTTTGTCTACTGCGCAGGTGATACTATAGTGCCGTAACACAAAAACACACACTAGCACACACACACGTCTTTACCCTCCCTCTCCTTGTAAGTAGATCGCGGGGAGGTAGTGAGTCGAAGGGGTACACGGGATGCAATACATCACAACCAGACCGGGAAAATCGTTAATTTCTGTTTTGCACTAATTATATGTTGTGCTATTTCATTATTGTAAAGGTAAATAAATGAAAATTGCATTAATTAGCATAATGAATATACGCGCCACGTTTATATGCCGGCGGCTGTCTAGATTTAAATTCAATTAATACGGACTTCGTTAGCTTTGACACGTACATTTTGGGTTAATTGTATCTGTATAATAATTTCCAATTACCCATATATTCTTTTATATTTTTAAGTAATGATTTACCTTTATAAATACAATATATTTCTTTTAAATCACTACGTTTTGTAACAATAGAAATTCGAACACAATTTTAACCTGCGCTTGTTAAAATATAGGTAGCCATTGTAATTGCACCTTAGGCATCATCATCATTACAGCCTATCAGAAGTCCACTGCTGAACATAGGCCTCCCCCAAGGATTGCCACGAAGCTCGGTCCTGAGCCACCTGCGTCCATCGACTTCCCGCAACACTGCGCAGGTCGTCATTCCATCTTGTGGGGGGGTCGTCCTACACTGCGTTCGCCTGTACGTGGCTGCCACTCGAGAATCTTTTTTCCCCAACGGTTGTCAGTTCTGCGAGCTATGTGGCATCTCAGTCTCTAATTACACCGCTCTCTATACATTGCAGTTTGGAACATATGGTTGTTACATTGCTGATTGGCGACAGAAATGGATAACAGAGTGTTACCCTACCCAGGCTGCTCCGGGCGTCGAAGGACTCTATCGTTTAGTGCGTGTTAGCGATTGTCCTGTTCGGCCAGTGTTTAGTATTTCAGGTTGGTAACACTGCACAACCTCAAGATTCTGCCCATTAGTCCCCTCCCCCCCCCCAACCCCTCTCTCCGAGTCTCTCTCTTCTCCCCCGACGCATCCGAAATGTCAGTTGTAAAAAAGATTTTATTTAAACGCGTTGAATTCCGTCCGAATTGCTAGAGGCTCTTTACCATAGCTTGTACCGTCTGAGTTCGAAATTCAAATAATTGTGCTTGTTTTGTTATAAAGTAATGAATTTCAACTCGCTTTAGGATCAGATAATTAAAATGGTTGCAGAGTTTTATATGGACAAATAATGTGTGTATGTTCATCATATACAGGCAACATATGGTAGTCTTATTGTGCACATCTGTAGCACAGTGTGTTTCTTAAGAAATAAGTTACATTCCCGAACTTTTTGTAATAAATACTAAAAAAAAAAAACTAATTATATATTCCATTTTCTCGCATTAATATAATGATGCACGACAGACGAACATCCGTAAGAGTCAAGAAGAAGATAAGCTTATTCAAATCATTTAGCAACACAACATGAAAAAAAAAAAAAATATTCGCCCCCTAATGGTAATGGATTCAGTGTGAATATGAACGAGTGTGAGTGTTGTGGAACGGGCACTGTTTATTCTATACTGTAAACAAGTTGACGAAATCTTCGTTGCATTCAGAATTGAAGATCCCTTTAATGGTGTACAGTTTCGTTCGGAAACTCTCATCATTTCAGCCTATCAGAAGTCCACTGCTGAACATAGGCCTCCCCCAAAGATTGCCACGAAGCTCGGCCCTGAGCCACCTGCATCCATCGACTTCCCGCAACACTGCGCAGGTCGTCACTCCATCTTGTGGGGGGTCGTCTTACACTGCGTTCGCCTGTACGTGGCTGCCACTCGAGAATCTTTTTTCCCCAACGGTTGTCAGTTCTGCGAGCTATGTGGCATCTCAGTCTCTAATTACACCGCTCTCTATACATTGCAGTTTGGAACATATGGTTGTTACATTGCTGATTGGCGACAGAAATGGAAAACAGAGTGTTACCCTACCCAGGCCGCTCCGGGCGTCGAAGGACTCTATCGTTTAGTGCGTGTTAGCGATTGTCCTGTTCGGCCAGTGTTTAGTATTTCAGGTTGGTAACACTGCACAACCTCAAGATTCTGCCCATTAGTCCCCCCCCCAACCCCTCTCTCCGAGTCTCTCTCTTCTCCCCCGACGCATCCGAAATGTCAGTTGTAAAAAAGATTTTATTTAAACGCGTTGAATTCCGTCCGAATTGCTAGAGGCTCTTTACCATAGCTTGTACCGTCTGAGTTCGAAATTCAAATAATTGTGCTTGTTTTGTTATAAAGTAATGAATTTCAACTCGCTTTAGGATCAGATAATTAAAATGGTTGCAGAGTTTTATATGGACAAATAATGTGTGTATGTTCATCATATACAGGCAACATATGGTAGTCTTATTGTGCACATCTGTAGCACAGTGTGTTTCTTAAGAAATAAGTTACATTCCCGAACTTTTTGTAATAAATACTAAAAAAAAAAAACTAATTATATATTCCATTTTCTCGCATTAATATAATGATGCACGACAGACGAACATCCGTAAGAGTCAAGAAGAAGATAAGCTTATTCAAATCATTTAGCAACACAACATGAAAAAAAAAAAAATATTCGCCCCCTAATGGTAATGGATTCAGTGTGAATATGAACGAGTGTGAGTGTTGTGGAACGGGCACTGTTTAATCTATACTGTAAACAAGTTAAAGAAATCTTCGTTGCATTCAGAATTGAAGATCCCTTTAATGGTGTTCAGTTTCGTTCGGAAACTCTCATCATCATCATTTCAGCCTATCAGAAGTCCACTGCTGAACATAGGCCTCCCCCAAAGATTGCCACGAAGCTCGGCCCTGAGCCACCTGCATCCATCGACTTCCCGCAACACTGCGCAGGTCGTCACTCCATCTTGTGGGGGGTCGTCCTACACTGCGTTCGCCTGTACGCGTCTGCCACTCGAGAATCTTTTTCCCAACGGTTGTCAGTTCTGCGAGCTATGTGGCCGGCCGATTGCCACTTCAGCTTGCTGATCTTTACGGCTATGTCGGTTACCTTAGTTCTGCTGCGGATATCATCGTTGCAGACTCTATCACGCAGAGAAATGGAAACTCTACGCGCTCTAAATAGAAGGTAACATAGGAAATTCTAGATCGAACATTAGTGAACTAGTAGAAAAGAACCTATAATAAAATATTGTTTAATAATGTTTACAACGATTACACAAGCATACGATTCAAGCTTTTGGAAACATTTAACGTACGAAAAGTTTCGGTCATACAATAATTAAAAAAAAACGAAATAAAATACATTGTAAATTTAAAAAAAAAAGAAGTGTTTTGGTGGTGCGTTTGGGGCAAAATGCAACATGGTAGACTCCTGATCAGCTGCTGAAAATCAGCAGAGCAATTACAGTTGTGTTCCAGTTCTAAAGCCAGCATGATTACGGGCTGGGCTTGCACTATCTGAATACTCTTCCTAAGGGGTGACGACGTCGTCTGTAACCACCTTCGATTGAAGTTGTTTACAGGTTTCCATGGGCTACAGTGACCACTTACCATAAGGTGGTATGTAAGGTATGTAAATACAAAATGGCCTACATTTTTACAGCAAAATTGTCACGGAACGTTCTGGACGGACGTTTATCGACGTGACGTGGCGATATACAGTAGAGGGACTAAACAAAGAGTGTCCATAACGTTTTTTACTTGCCGCAAGTGTATACCGCCGAAACTGTCATGGCCGCCGGGCCAATATTGTATGTCTAATTCCGAGGGGGTTTTAGTCGGTCCGCTGTTTATTTTTATATCTTAATAAACGATAACCCGAATAATAAGACCAATGCAAGATACACATATACTTCGATGCATAAATAATAACCCGAATATATTCTCAATTAAATTCTTTAACGAAAACGTTCTTCATCCTGTTATATCTATTTATCCAGTACTGGACATAGGCCTCTTCTAATGTGAGCGTTATCTTTCATTTTTAAAAAATACCTATCGAAAGCCAATATAAGTATGAAATAATTGTAACTAATTTGTGCCTTTGATGGTTGGCATTTACCATAAGTTATAAACCGCCGCTTGGCTCTACCACGCTTGAAATCATATATCACGACTGCCTTCGACCGCTCGGATTTAAATGATGTTTTGCAGAAGAAGATTATATCACGGAACACAGAATAAATTATATCTTTACCAAGACCTCGCAACATCAGTCTTTCTATCTCTACATAGTATAAAAGGTAATCCCTCGCGGGTCTGTCCTTCTGTATGGCCTCGCAAATCTAAGGAACTATCGGTGCGATTTGAAATATATTTATTCCGTCGGATAGTCCGTTTATTTGGGAAGATAATAGGCTAGATAACATCACGCGATGGTCCCGGGGGATTGTATATCCTTCTTTACGACCTCGCTAATCTCAGGAACTGTAGGTCCGATTTGAAAAATATTTATTTCCGTAAGATAATCTGTTTATTGTGATTTGCCGGCTTTGCGGCGTAGCGGCTAAGCATTCAGCTGCGGCGCTGTGAGCGGTAGCGGGTTCGATTCTCGCACGGGACTAGTATATTGTACGGACTACAAACGGAAATAAAGTCTGGGTGTTTGTCCATGTGCAATGCATGTATGTAAACTGCCACTGCGACACAGGAGAAATTCCCACAGCGTAACCTTTTTTTTTATTAAAAAATAATTACTGAGGAAGATTATAGGCTTTATAACATCACGCTAGACGCCATAGGCGTGGAGTAGGAACTATAGACCATGGTCGTATACTCTCCTCCGGATAAACGATGATAGAGCACATGTACTCATACACCCTAGTTATAAAAGATGTATATAAGTCATATTTCCTTTCTTCTCGTGGGTGATATAACAGTCAGAAAATATGGCGCCTTACCGATGGCGGAACATTCATCCTTAAAGTACAGAAAGGTAGCGGGCAGCGAAGTTCTAGTTGTGAGGCGTCCGGTGCCTCGCCAACCCGCGCTTAGGTGATAAAAGAAGGTCACGCCATTGAAAAAATTCGTAAGTCTGACTGAATAGTTTGAAGAAAACGAAATATCGAAATCAATCGCCAAACCTTACCTTACCTTAACAGGATACAGGAGGACTCTCCCTTAAATTTCCCATGATCGCCACGCTCGGGAAGGGGATTGGCGATTGCAGTACCGAACACCACCCACCTTTAGACGCTGCTGTTCGTCATCGGTATGATCATTTTAACAGCATATATAATACCAACTGATGTATTTGATATGCTTAAATGGTACTAGTATGAATACCTATGATATCACGATACTGTTATCCGATACAACGTATGGTTCGTCGATCGATCTCCATATTCGACATCTAGGGGTTCACACCACGCTCAGTACAATTTTAACCCTGGTGATTCATAGATTGACCTCATTATTCTGACCTCCTGTGCGATTAAGCGTGGACAGCTATCAACTCCTGGTTTTCTCTCATCGTGATCTGATTCTATTTCAACTTTAAATTAAATTCACCTGAACCTGTCTCCATAATTCAACATTTACTGTTACTTTTCTAGAATGAATTTAGATGAACTCGGAATGTGACGATTTTCTTATTGGGCCGGCCCTTTCAGTTGCAGCAGTCGTGATATTTTTTTTATGGGGAAAAGCGTCGAACTCGATGGTATGTGATTACCGACTGCCCGCGTACTACTGCAACACCAGAGGTACTGAAGGTGTATACTAAATACTAAACGCCGTTATATCCGTGACAATATTATTAACTCTTCGACCGCTGATGTATGGAAATCTTTCTTTTTAACCACCTGATTGATTATGGGAACCTTGCTCAATTCTTTTTTTACCTGTTTGCAAGTGATTACCGTCGCCCGCGTACACCTGCAACACCGAGATACTGCAGGTGCGTTGCCGGCCTTTAGGCATGTTTAAGGGTGAGGAGTTAGGAGAGAGTGGGAGAGGGAAGGGGAGGGAGAAGCAAAAGATAACATACATATGCATAGGTGTTATCCCGCACATCACCTTTGTTATCCCGATCTCTCCTAATTCCGGCTGGATAAATTCCTTCCTAACAACTTCTTTTTTTGAGAAACGGGTTAAAACGGCAAGCGGCTCTCCTGATGGTGAGTGATTACCAATGCCCACGCACATCTGCAGCTCCAGACGAGCGGGCGGCCTTTGGGGGTGAGGAGGGGGGGGGAGAAGAGGTGGGGCGGGGGATAAAGGTCACGAAGCACTGAATGCCTCTACTTCACGCCTGTAATCTGCGAGGCCGTGGTACCAACCCGGTCGAGCCGGTCCATTCGAGCAGCAGCAAAAGCCGTCACTCGGCTCTACCACGCTTAGATTTACGTTAACCGCCTTTGGTTATGGTCAGCGGCTACCGCTGACCATGGCTCACAGTCTGTATTAAAACAGGCCGTCCAATCAGATAACAGTCCGCCTAATGACAAGTGGATCTTTGTCCTACAAACCGGAACACAGCAGCGCTGACGGTGTTAATTGTTACGATAGTATCACCTAACCAGTTGCACTGCTGGGGTATGAACAGGAGTCCTAAAACACCAAGCGCGTATATATTTATTGAAACGTCAGCTGATCTTACATAGGAAACGTTCCCGACTCGGCTAAAGGTTCCGGGTGCAATTCGATCGGTGTTACTCCTAAACGTTTTTGCTCCTTTTTGTTACGCAGCTTCACAGTCGTTCATTGTTTGTATCGTTATGTTACTTTATTATCTTAAACCAGCAGTGGCCGCGTGACTGCGTTCACGATAATTTTATCCGTTTATTTATTTTATCTATATTTTAACTTAACGTGATAAACGTGGAAGTCTGTCTGTCTGTGTTATGATGTTTGTTGATCGTTTAAGGCGACAACGACTGAATAGATTTCGATTGAACCTGGTTGGTATATTTAATTTTCGTACTTGAAGAATATATCTCCTTGGCTAATAAACCGACATCGGGCCGCGGGGGGTCCCCAGTTGTGAACAAAGGCGTTGCTAAGCTATATCTTAGTTTAAAAAAATAATGGATAACCACTTACAGCTTATTACCTATTCCACTTTATTATTATAATTTTTTTTTAATGTTAATTGCGTTCCTTATTGATTAATTTAACGATATATCGCGACATAAAATTTTCAATTAAAGTGTAAAACAGGCAATTTTTTTTCACAAACAGACACTTGAAGCGCACAACGTATGTATTTTGTAAACACGAAAATAAATCAAAATAACTCGAAACAGTTCTAACATCACTACCAAATATTAAGACACGAACAGCTGGCCGATTTATAATTTGGGCAATTTATTGAAATGTCATGGTTGAAGAGAAGATAGAATTGAAAAGAAAACGTGATAACGATAAGGAATACCAGCAGCAACAGGAGCTTACTAAAGCAGCGCGTAACAGGTGTCAGAGGCGTGTGCGTGAATCACCACCAGCGCGCATTTCTCATCCCGCTGTTCACGCGATATAAACCCGCAAGGCAAGTTACAGATATAATAAAAAATATATCATTACGCTATCTATTATAGGAGTCGGGAGTAGGTTTAATTGTTTTTATAAGTATAACGTAGGTTTTTACGATTGACTAATTTCTTGACTAATTTCTTTACGATTGACTCAGGAAACTAGACGGTATAATAATTTAAATATCATCACGCTCTATTCTAAAACAGCCGAGTAGTAGAAACCAATAGGTGTTAATTTAAAAAGACTTACATTAAAGTGTTTTTAGACATCGAGCCGTTATAAAAAAAAAAGTCGTAGGAGCCTAGAGGTGAGGGCGCTAGCTTTAGTTTCCAGGAGCGCTAGTGACCCGGATACGATCTCCGTTTTTTTTTTGGAGAAATGACGGCAAACGAGCAAGCGCTTCACCTGATGGTAAGTGATTACCGTCGCCCACATACATCTCCAACACCATAGATGCTGCAGGTGCGTTGCCGGTCTTTAAGGATATTTGGGAGATGGGGGGGAAGAGGAGGGGAATAGGGAGGGGGAGTGGGCCTCCGGTTACCTCACTCACCGATCGGAACGCAGAAGCACGAGATGCCTCTACTTCACGTCGATATTCTGCGAGGCCGTGGTACCAACCCGGTCGAGCCGGTCCATTCGAGCAGCAGCAAAAGCCGTCACTCGGCTCTACCACGCTTAGATTTACGTTAACCGCCTTTGGTTATGGTCAGCGGCTACCGCTGACCATGGCTCACAGCCTGTATTAAAACAGGCCGTCCAATCAGATAACAGTCCGCCTAATGACAAGTGGATCTTTGTCCTACAAACCGGAACACAGCAGCGCTGACGGTGTTAATTGTTACGATAGTATCACCTAACCAGTTGCACTGCTGGGGTATGAACAGGAGTCCTAAAACACCAAGCGCGTATATATTTATTGAAACGTCAGCTGATCTTACATAGGAAACGTTCCCGACTCGGCTAAAGGTTCCGGGTGCAATTCGATCGGTGTTACTCCTAAACGTTTCCTCCTTTTTGTTACGCAGCTTCACAGTCGTTCATTGTTTGTATCGTTATGTTACTTTATTATCTTAAACCAGCAGTGGCCGCGTGACTGCGTTCACGATAATTTTATCCGTTTATTTATTTTATCTATATTTTAACTTAACGTGATAAACGTGGAAGTCTGTCTGTCTGTGTTATGATGTTTGTTGATCGTTTAAGGCGACAACGACTGAATAGATTTCGATTGAACCTGGTTGGTATATTTAATTTTCGTACTTGAAGAATATATCTCCTTGGCTAATAAACCGACATCGGGCCGCGGGGGGGTCCCCAGTTGTGAACAAAGGCGTTGCTAAGCTATATCTTAGTTTAAAAAAATAATGGATAACCACTTACAGCTTATTACCTATTCCACTTTATTATTATAATTTTTTTTTAATGTTAATTGCGTTCCTTATTGATTAATTTAACGATATATCGCGACATAAAATTTTCAATTAAAGTGTAAAACAGGCAATTTTTTTTCACAAACAGACACTTGAAGCGCACAACGTATGTATTTTGTAAACACGAAAATAAATCAAAATAACTCGAAACAGTTCTAACATCACTACCAAATATTAAGACACGAACAGCTGGCCGATTTATAATTTGGGCAATTTATTGAAATGTCATGGTTGAAGAGAAGATAGAATTGAAAAGAAAACGTGATAACGATAAGGAATACCAGCAGCAACAGGAGCTTACTAAAGCAGCGCGTAACAGGTGTCAGAGGCGTGTGCGTGAATCACCACCAGCGCGCATTTCTCATCCCGCTGTTCACGCGATATAAACCCGCAAGGCAAGTTACAGATATAATAAAAAAAATTCGCAACGTCATCGCGCTGTGGCAATTGATGAGACAGAATCAAAAAAAAAAAAAAATTTTTTTTTTTTCTTCATCTTCCACTTACCTGGTGGACGGGCGAGCACGCACGCGGCCGCCACGACGGTAACAAGCAACAATTTCAACGTGTTCATCGTCCCGGTAGCTGATTTACAGTGAGCTCTATTTACTTCTGACTCTCGGAGGCGCGCACTTGCGCGCCGATCGATACCCGCCCACATGATAACTTGACTTGCTTACAACCGTAACGTCTCAACTCACCGTCCCAAATCTTTATTAACCTAAACTAACAAAGGGAACGGCGCGCCGCTTGCGACGTTTCACGATCGGCCCGCTTTCCGTCCAGCAACAGCTGACGAACGGAATAATATATCTAGCACGTTAGTTCTAAAGTTCGTTTTCAAATGTGAAACATATTGAACGAAATCCGCTGCACCAATGGGATAACATTAAAAAGGCGCGCAACATGCGTCCTTTTGACGGATGCTCGTGACAAATGATACGTCTGTCTGTTGTGATCATTTTATATGTTCATTAAAACGGTTGATGACAAACGGGGCAAGGCTGCTCTCTCTCTCTCCACCAGTACCATTCCATTTACGTCGCAGATTAGAAAACATCGTTCGTATATGAGAACAACAAATCGTGACAGTTTCTTACCAACAACTTTGGGAAATTTCAGTTTCTTTCCAATCGGAATTGGAAAGTTATTGCACATAGACCTGGTGTATTAGACGCGGAGCACATAGATTGATACATAAATTCAAAACATGACGAGTAATGTAAGCAATGACCTGCACAGGTGTTGCGGCAAGTCGATGGATGCAGTCGTAATGATGATTATGAGAAGAGAACGAAAACCATACTGTGAAACTGCACTGAGAGCGGGTGGTTTTGGCTCTAACGGGTTTGTACCAGGGCCGAGCAGAATACCGGCGTGAAGTAGAGTCATCTTGTGCTTCCGCGTCTCGTTCGGTGAGCGAGGTGACCGGAGGCCCACTCTCCCCTCCCCATCCCCCTTCACATCTGCCCACCTATCTCCCAAATACCCTTAAAGACCGGCGACGCACCTGCAGTGCTTCAGGTAATCATTTACCATCAGGTGAAACGCTTATAAAACAAAAAAATTAAAAATGCTAAACATAAATCTGTTTAGTTTTATTTTAATTGTTTAATATTTGTTAATAATATTGTTTATACGATATTCATTAGAAATGTAGAGATCATGTCGGGTAACAGAATATTCTCTAGTCCGTAACACTGCGTTGCAAGATGCACAAGTCTTTCATGTAAACCATTGAATAGATTTCAACGATATTTCTCTCAAAAATACTTCTCACTAAGTTGACCGATCGCACGTTATATTTTCATTCTATTATCGGGCAGGAGTTTTATTAATCTGTCGATAGCTCATTTGATGATATTGCTAACTCAGGATTTTGTTACGAAAAAAATATATATTTATAAAGATATTAATGTAAGTTATTATTTATACACTTACGACGGTCTCCCTGTGTAGACGAGGTATGCACGGTTAATGGATTCCCGTTCGGCATGGTCATGTATGTGCGCCGAAACGCCTGTAACGAGTTTCGCGGGACAATATCGTAACACTTTACCCATCTTCAATGGATGTACACACACATCTGTATACGCGAAGACTATAATTACAGTTTTAAAGCACCACGATAGCCGTGCGGTTAGAAGATCTGTGACAGAGTTCGATCCCCTGTACGAGCCTGTCGTAATGTTGGGTATTTTCACCAATGGTCGACGTCCATGTTACCACGCCTGATAGGTCCTAATAGGTATCTCAAGCATTGTTAAGATGGTGACAGTTCAGTCTGTCGTATGGTTAGGGTATGGTGGAAAAATCCCAATTGGAGAACAATTGGGATTTTTCACCAATAGGTCGATGCCAATGTTGCCACACCATCGTTTAATGGTTAGCTGGCATCCTGCCGGCTTTAGACTGAATCGATTGTACATGTCTTAATATTGAAAGCGTTGCTAGAATTTATTTCGTACGGCGCGAGATTTAGATACATTGAGGTGTTAAACCAAAAACCGGGATTTATGATCTATGAATGCGGGAAAAGAAAAAAGAGAAATATTAACAATAAATATTTTTTTATTCTCACCACACAACAATACCTGGAGCAAAACTTATTCAAGCAACTATTGTTGCCGAGAATCAGATTATCCATATTAGACGTAGATAAAAAACTTTAGTGAGGTGAAGTCTTTCATCTATGTTGTGTACAAAAACGTTTATTAAATAAAACACCGCCTCCGTCGCGCTGCCTCGTAATCCCGAAAAGGCGAGACTGCTACTCGAATGAGCACGCATGACCGGGGGAACTAGGCGCATCTGGTGCTTCTTCGTTTCGTTCGGTCCACTCTCCTCTCCCCTAACCCTTCACCATCGTCCTTCCCATCACCCAAATATCCTTTGAGACTGGCAGCGCATATGCAGCTCCTGGTGTTACAGATGTACGCGGGCGACGGTGTTCATTTACCATCAGGTGAGCCGCATGCTTGCATCGTTTACCTCCGTTAAATTAAAAAAAGAAAACACTCTCTAATGGAAACTCAATCGAGGCACAACTATTAAATTCCGATAAGCCTCGACGCGGGTATAAAATATTATAGAACCAATCTTCAACGAGACCCAATCTATAAGCAACTTTTGTATTGGATGTTTACAAATTTTTCATAGCAGAAGCTAATGAAAAGCGGATCTTTTTGAAGTTATACTTCTTTTGCTATGCGCGCGCAAGGACACCTAAAAGCGACATCATGAAGTTGGTTGGTAAATGTCACTCAAGTTTTCGTGACAACTGATAACTATATTCAAGGTTTAGTTATTCAGATATATATGAATCTACAACACGTGTTTTATATCAGCGGGGATAAAAAAATATGTTCGTACATATGTACATATGTATATTTGTGTGATTTTTTCGTACAAACGTAGAGTACTGGGCACACGGGATAAAATTATTAGTTATTTTAGTTTTGTTACGCTAAAGAAGTGTAACTTTTTACGTGCGTACATAAGTATGCCACATGTAATATTATTAATATTTAACAATTTGACAAAGAATTTGACAAGATCGGTATCAGTTGTGGGTAGTAAAAAGACGACATTCTCAGGACGTACACACGGTAATAATTCCATATAAAGGTATAAATAGACGGTCGCATAGAAGAGGTGTTCTACCAATTTCCAGGCCACGTTAACACAATGAGCTATCTCTCGCTCGAATCTTTGTCAAGAATAAGAGAGAAAAAACATTTCCAAAGGACAGATGCATTATTAAAGATGTGACCTGTTTGTTGAAATTTCTGTGACTAGACACAAACCACGGCGTGACAGGTGAATCGGTACGAATGGCCCCCCAAAAGAATTTATCTTTTGCGATCTGTTTGATTGTCACAAATAGTTCCAAGCTTTTGTGCACACGGCCAGCACATGGCCAGGCTGTACTACTAGAGGTAAGTTTAGAGCAATGAATGCTGCATATCCATCAGCAAATTCTTTTTTCTTTCATCTCACAATGGCTAGGAATATCAGCTAGCGCAGTGCTACTTCAATATTTGATTAGTGACATTTTTTTTTATTCATATAAACTTCATGCACAAAGCGGTACACATGGCGGACTTAATGGCTAGAGGCATTCTCTCCCAGTCAACCATTAGGCTAAGCAGAGATAAACACGTAATAGAGGATTTGTAAAGGATCTCTTATATTTAATGAAATATTAAATGTCTGTTTAGAGCGGAGATGGGCGGTACTCAACTTATATCTTGCGAGTAACTCAGTTAACCAGAAAGATTGAGTTTTTTTTAAGTTTTCGGGATTCTGCATACGTTACGTTATTTTAGGATTAGGTTTTTTTTTATAGAAGACGGGGCAAACGAGCTTGCGGCTCCTAATGGTAAGTACGCCCACCGACGCCCACCTATATCTGTTACACCGGAGGAGCTGAAGAAGGGTTGCCGGCATTCAATAATTTTTGGGGAGGGTGGGAAAATTATGGAAAGGAATAGAGGTGGGAAGAGGAGGGGCCTCCGCTCAAGATACCTCTACTTCACGCCGGTATTCTGCGAGGCCGTGATATATGGTATTTTACGGTACCGGTATTTTAACCGTGGTAGAGCCAAGCGGCGGCTTTAGCTGCTGCTCGAATGGGCCGGCGCGACCGGTTTGATGACACGGCCTCGCAGAATACCGGCGTGAAGTAGAGGCATCTTGTGCTTCTACGTTTCTTTCGGTGAGTGAGGTAACTGGAGGCCCACATCCCCTCCCTATTCTCCTCCTCTTGCCCCCCCCCCATCTCCCAAATATCCTTAAAGACCGGCAATGCACCTGCAGTTATCTATGGTGTTGCAGATGTATGTGGGCGACGGTAATCCCTTACCATCAGGTGAACCGCTTGCTCGTTTCATCATCATCATCATTTCAGCCTATCACAAGTCCACTGCTGAACATAGGCCTCCCCCAAAGATTGTCACGAAGCTCGGTCCTGAGCCACCTGCATCCATCGACTTCCCGCAACACTGCGCAGGTCGTCACTCCATCTTGTGGGGGTCGTCCTACACTGCGTTTGCCTGTACGTGGCTGCTTGTGTGTTGTTTGCCGCCTACCAATAAAAAAAAAGCAGATTTGGAAACTGAAAGAGAGAGGCAATTATAGAAGATAATATAAGGCTGAATTTAGAGTGAAAGATGCATCGTACTAAGATATATAGAGCTAAGTCATCTTAAGGTTGAACGTACATAACCTTTGCTTTCATTTAATTAAAAAACTTACTTACGAAACACCGTATTTGTTCAGCACACAATAACCAACAATCTGCTACAATAATGTTCCCACGAGATTTACACAAAACTAGTTATGTAATTGAAAATACTGTAAGAGTACGAGCAATATATAGTTCTTCATTCATTCCACTTCATGTGCGGTAAATTTATTTCTTCCCATGGTACCCCACATTGGTGACCCCGACGTGATAATTTCATAAGAAGTAAAGAACCGCCCATTTACTGCCATTTTGCCTTTTCAGCGCTTGGGTTTGGCTTTAGAGTCGCCCACGCAATGAATTCAATGGACGCTCCTTCATTGCGTGAAGAGCGCATATTTATTCAGAGGTGTAAATAATTGTTCGGGCTGGATCAGAGCCTTCTTTTCGCGATGAATGGTGTTTACCCACTAGCCAATCTCACATAATATAAGCATGTGTTGTACGCTCATTAGATAATCTGTTTATTAATGTTGCATTCAAGCATCTTGAAACGTCGTGACGCCATTTTGTTAATACTTAAAGTTAAATAAGTCGCATATGAATGACGTTTAAAATTTCGACTCACTTGATTCCAAATTCTAATTCTGTTAATCGCTTGTCTAATATAGAATTATCTATCATTCCACCACCAACATTTGATGGAAATTATGCAAATTGTCTGGAATAGCATTCCAGTGTCTACTGTTATGATAAATGAAGAAATGACAGAAGACGATCAATGTAGCAGCTTCAACTGTATTAGACTAAATTGGTCAGTAGAAAATTATCAAGTAGAAAGTAAACCATTTTATGTTAACGTTACAAAAGTACGAGAGATTTAGTTAACAATCGGACAGGGCTTTATTTAGTATTGATTAAATGAGTCTTGTTCATTATTTCGTGAATTGCTTTAAAAAAAAAAGGTGCATTAAACAAGTTAGGCAGGCGTGATATTAATATAATTACATAGCATCACAGGTCATATATGGAAGGAGTATAGGAGTAATTAAAATCAACTCGAGGATTAATTTAAATTTTTGTGCGGTCGTGATATTGTATTGGAAACATTGCAATTCAATTTAATGATTTGATAGATCGATACTAAATAAAGAATATAAGAGCAATTTTATAAACGAACACATCAGAATCATCATCTTTTGAGTGTAAGAAGTTTCAATGTCTTTAGAGAACAGACTAGCTCATAGCGTCTTGGCCGTCACAACAAAAATCTGCAAACTATTTCCCTGCCAAATATGTAAATAAAACACATTACTACATAAATAACAAAGAATAAATTCTAATACCATTACAACTAAAGTCAATAGATCTATTAAAAAATAGTGTTATTATATTGGAACAAATATTACAAGTCCGGAAGCCATAGCAAATGCCAATGCAAGCACAGAGCCATCACCTGTGTCTCTAACCCTCCTTACTTGAACGCCAGAAGTGGAACTAGTTGATCTGACCGATCTAGTTGATAAGACCTAACAATCCAAGGTGTTCAATGAATTGGCACAGAATTGAGGATAAGGCCTTTGCTTATCGTATGCAGACATATCATTAGAATCTTTCAATGACTTAGGCATATTTCCTGCATCTCAATTATCGTTCTTTCTTCTCCATCATAATCAAAGCCTGTTACTATTCCTCATGTCTAAAGACTGCCAAGAGGCACGGTCTAGAGCCACTTGCATAAATCTTCTACCGACATCACTACATAGATCGACCATCCATTTTGTGAGGAGCCGTCCTGCAATGTACGTGGTAGAGCCAAGCGGCGGCTATTGTTGTTGCTCGATAAAATAAGATAAGAGGACAGTGGTTCACAAAACTATGCCATACAAGAGACTTGTTTTTTAACGCAACCTTTTAGTTCGGGCAAAAGCTTTCAGCAACTCTAAAAATTATTCCATGACTAAATGATTAAAATATCTGTTTTCAGCTTAGTTATGTGTTTTGATTTTAGAAGAGCATAATCTCACGGAAAATCACTTAGGAGCGGACCGGATAGAATTCTCATCGGCTCAAAACTCCTGCTGAAGTGTCTGACGGACGCAGTATGCATGGCTAAACACTTTCGGTCCACGACAATGCTGAGTTTTCTTGAAAAGGCAAGTGGGCTCGAATAATTAATATTCTTGCCCACACGCAAACTACGCACACAGTCGTAGAACTGTGGAAACCTATCCGACGTAACATAATAAGAACTTATATATCTACTAGGATAGGGTGCCCGATGGAATTTAAGATATCTAATACCTCTTTGCACAGCCAAAGCTCGTTTGGCTGTGCATAGAGGGGTATTGGTTCCAACACTAACATATGGAAGCGAAAGCTAGGTATGGCAGAAGAGGCATGAAAGCAGGATAAATGCAGTAGAAATAAGAGCGTTAAGAAGTATGATTGATGTGAAGATAACTGACATGGTTCCAAATAATGTGATCAGAGAGCGTTGTGGCGTGAAAGACGATGTGGTGACACGAATTGAGAAAGGGACGCTGAGCTGGTTTGGGCATGTGGAGAGGATGAATGAAAGTAGGTTGACTAAAAAAATATATGAGAGAGAAGAAGACCTAGGCGATCATTTCACGATCAAATCTGACGACGTTCTGAAAAAAGGGCAGGTCAAGAGTACTCTAAACCAACGAGCATGCATGCGAAGATTGATGAAAGTGGGAGAAGCGCAAGACGTATCTCGGGATTGTAGCTAGTGGAAGAAGATTGTCTCTGCCTATCCTGCACTAACATCGCATCTTGCTATGGATAATTATATATATAACTAGTTGACCCGGCAAACGTTGTTTTGCCATTTAAATAATTTCCAGAGAATTTCTAGTGTAGAAAAAAAATAACTAACTTATTGGGAGTGTATAAGGATGTGGAATATGAGTGAAAAGGGCATGGAGCGCTGTGAACGATGAGGGAATGTTGTTTAAAAATAACAAAACACCAAACTCTAATTTTTTTAATTTATTAAATGTAATAATTATTTATATCATTAATTCATTACATAATATTAATCTCTTAATGCTACAGCGTGAACAATATTTTTTGTTAGAGCGGGATAAAAATTATAAACTTATGAAAATGACAATTAAAAAGCAGGGGTTGGTGATAGAAAAGTGCAAATTTAGGGTTGTATGCATTTTTCAATGCCACATAATAAAAAAATAAAAGAAAAAAACAATATCAAAAAAATAAAAAATAAAATTTTGGGGTGAACACCTTATCACTTTGAGGTTTAAAAAATAGATAGTAGCCAATTCCCACACTTACTAAATATGCATAAAAAATTTCATAAGAATCGGTCAAGCCGTTTCGGAGGAGCATGGGAACGAACATTGTGACACGAGAATTTTATATACTAGATTATGCTCTATGCCTCGCATGTTCTACAGACAAGTCATCACTTATAACAATAATATCAATACATTTAGTGACATCTTTCGTTGACGTTTTGAAACTCAAGTGCATTCCTTTTACCCATTTGTGTCTCAAATCGAAAGCTAATCAAATTTCATCAAATTCTGTAGAATATTGATATGTTATCAACGGTCCGCGGGTTCGATTCTTTGGGCCATTTTTATTCTTCATTTTTAGCATAACAACTGTGATATTTGCAGCAGAATTAAGGTAACCGAGATCGCTTTAAGAAAGGTGAAGTTAGTTCAGTTAAATAGCTCGCAGAACTGATTACCGTTTAGGAAGAAAAGTTTTCGAGTGACTACCGCGTAGAGAAAAACGCATTTTATTTTTCTATGAGAAAGGCGCCAAACTAGCAAGCGGTTCACCTGATGTTAAGTGATTACCGTCGCCCGCGTACATCTGCAACGCCAGAGCTCTACCACGTACATTGCAGGACGGCTCCTCAGAAAATGGACGGACGGACGATCTTAGTAGTGATGTCGGTTGATTTATGCGAGTGGCTCTAGACCGTGCCTCGTGGCAATCTTTGGACGTGAGGAACATGACGATAATTGAGATGCGGCATTCATAGCAGAGTCACGCAGAGGTAGGAAGATAGAAAATTAAAAAGTTTGAAGAGCTCAAGGCTGCCTGCTATCAAACGTGATGGAATGATTGCTGAAAAAACATCCGTCTTTACCGAATTTATACGCCGCTACCACACACACACACACATGTAAATTTTCATTTAAAATCTGCATAGTAAAGTCATTTACACAAGAAGCTATGTCGGCTAACGTAATTTTTTAATAAATCTCAGTGTCGGTCGACGACAGGGAGCGGTGCCCCGCAAAACATTTTTCGTCCAAACAGTCCACAGACTACCATCCGGAGTACGTTCGTTATTCGAAAATTATGATAAATGTAAGTTGTGTAAACTTATTCACAATTTGGTTTAACCGTAAATGACAAAGCATAGTCACGATCAAGAGGATTATCTAAGGCTGAGGATTTTGCTTTAGCTTTTAGCTTTGAGTCGCGCTTAATCCATTTAACACCGACGTAGAAAACCCCACTTGTAGAACTTCGAATAGGAAATGATAAATGTTTATATGCAAGGAGAATTCCAAAATTCTTATGGCTTAATTTTTTTACTGGCACAACTTAGTATGTCTACTATGTTACCTGATGTAAAGTGGTGATGAACATAGATAGAAGCGATCTAAGTTAACAAGAGCTTGCTTCAATTTACCCTCGTTGACTTCAGATGGAAGCACTGACATTAGAATCGCCGTTCAGTAATAATGTTAAGGCTCTTATTTTAGTTCATATGCATAATTCTATATCTATTGATTACGTATGTACATATACAATTTATTATAGAGCATTATTATTTTAGGCTGTATTTACATATTAAGCCATATTTTTATTTTTTGCTTTTCTGTAACCGCCTTCGATGTTTTATCACATCCAAAGGTTGACAAGCAGAGAATGATTTTAGTATTATGTCTACATTTTGATCATATTAGATCATATTCAAAAAAGAATCAATAAAGAAATTATTATAACGCCGTGCAGCCACGTCCCCAACGGAAGAAACAAAATTAAAACGAAACAGTGGTTACACCTATTTGACCACATACATCCCTACACTAAACTGGGGTCGCTGTTCGACGAGAGTGAAGCAAGACGGGCCATTCCTAGCTAGTGCTAGTGCTTTGTCATTACCGAAGCTTGCTGGCTATCTAATGACAAATCCCTAATCCACCGGTGCTTCGTCATCTTCTTGTTCACCGCGCACCACATGTAAAATGACATTGTATTGATTTTTTTATCTTCATCATTTCAGCCTGTCACAAGTGCACAGCTGAACATAGGTCTCCCCCAAAAATTAAACATTTTGTCACAGTTGACGTACAGATGTAATATAATATTTACCAGTTTTAGTCTTAGAGTGCTCCACCGGGTACGTATAATGCAAAAACTGAAAGAAAAGGGCATTTGCTAAATAAAGATAAAGATTGATTTCGATTACTGTAGATTGATTAATTTTTAGGCACAGACATTAGGTGGTAGGTGTTATAATCAGTATATAAGCTCTCACGACCGTATATGAAATATTGGGGTAGTCAGAGGAGACATTTCAGTAGTTTCAACTCACTTTTCATTTACCTAAGCTTATTTGGGATTGTGACAACACTTAAAAATTAAACAGTTTATGCAAAATAATGTTAAATCCTATTATTTGACCATAAGTCTATTCACGTATAGATTGTTATAGTTAATTAAGCACCCCATTATATAATAGAATCGATTTTGAGCATCCAGAATAATTGATCTATTTAAAAAAAATACAAAGTGGTTCATATAATCGATTTTGCACATCATTACTACATATTATATACTCTGTGCTACAGGCAGTGTTGACCGCTTAGCGATTTTGCCGCCGAATCTAGCGATTTTTTAAGCCCTTTGCTTATATATTTCTATCGTGTAGAGACTTATTCTTTTTTCGCGATATTTAACCTCATTAATCAGACATTCCAAGTCTTTTTAATATTATAGACACAAATGCTTTTTTTTATATGTGAAACACATTAGTTCAGTAGAGAACTACATATAATGGAAAACAGTTTAAGCAATCTTTATTACATACTCCTGATAGCTGATTCTTCAAGTGGTAAAATAAAACATTATATTCTATAAAGAAAATGTATATGAAAATAAATTATGCGTGTGCTGATTTTGACATATTTCATCCAAAAATCTGGTTTTATATTGTGAATTTAGAATATTCTGTGAAATTGGGTACATATCAAATTTAGAATGTTCTCCATTTTGCATGATCAAAGTAATTCGTTAATTCATTTTTCTTTTCTGATTTCAACTAATTGGCCTTAAAACAAACTGTAAAGTAAGTAAATCATAACTTATTTACTTTTAGTGATGTTTGGTGAGTTTAGATTGAAGAATTTAGCCCGATCTGGTGAATTTTAGGAATTGGTTTGGGAAGTTTATTTTTTCCCAGGTGGCAGCACTAGATAGTGACTACTGTCTTTCTAATGTCAAGTGGTTTGACCTGAAGCTTCGGTCAATACCGAGTAGTATAAACGAGAATTTTGATTTTCGTTTATTCTTCCCTGAAATAATATATTTATACAATGAAACAATTTAAATAATGAATACAATCCATGTTTCGCCTTTTTACTTAAACTAGTCAACGCGATGAAAACTTATAAAATCAGGGTTTTAGAGAAATAATTAACACCTCGATGATGGTGCTAATAGTTATAACTTAAATACCAGTAGGTTGCTGGAATTCGGTTCTATTAGGATGTTATGTAAACGAAGAGCTTATTAAAGGTTTACAGTGTTCAGCTTTCAGCCGCATACATGATGCGGTTCCATAGGAGATGCGGTGACAGGGTCACCCTGTTGCATGATAATTTAACGGCCGTTAGAAACTTTGTCGAGTTCAACCATGGCCTTATACTGAGTGCGGAGCCTCTAAAAGACGATATAATGTTTGAAGTTTGCATAGATAGAAAGGTAGGTAATCTTATATTTTATTTCACACCTTGATATAATCGTTTGTTCCCCATGTTATTCTATGAATAATGTTTACCTAACAAGAATAATGTGTTTATTTAATACACTTTAATCGCCACATAATTCATTTGTTATTTAAATGTTCACGAGACAAGAAAATAATACTTAGGCGAGCTTAAGTTAGGGACACAACTACTCTTCCGAGTACAAAACAGTATCGTTGTCCAAATTAGCTAGCAGTGTACTTAATTAATAATTCAATAACTAGTACAAATTGATGATTTCTTGTATTTACGCCAAATACAACACATTTGAAATGAATATATTATTTATGCATTTATTGGCATATAATATAATTTAATATTTTAATGCTGTTGTTTTGGGTGGTTTACAAAACATGTGGTCACAGGGGGTGTTTGACATTCTGATGTCATAATTAACCCGGCTACTGTCAGCTTTATCGTCATTAATTTTTGGTCCGATCTATGTGGAATGAGTTTTCATTGTCTTGAGGTTGTGCAGTGGTATGCTGGGTCTTGGATTTAGTTGTAAAATCTGGATGTTTCTGTTTGTCAAATCTACTGTAACTGTTGAGACAATCTGTAATATGATCACACACTCCAAACTTCCTAGAGAATCTATGTTTGACATCAGCTATTCATCATTACATCTATGATTTTCATCAGCTATGCATATCTGTCTGCCAGGGGTGTCAATGAATTTGTAGCCTTCTTTGATCAAAGTTGTTTGCAAGTGTCCATAGGCTGCAGTAACCATTTAATATTTATTTATTTAGTTATATTTATTTGTTACTATCTGGTGGACTGTTAGCTTTTATGTCACCCCAAATATAACATTTAAAAAAAATGATGATTATACATGAGATTATTTTGTTAAGGTTAATGTTTGGAATGGAAGCCTTGAGATTGGTGTTACAACACTTGATCCAGAGTATATGGAAATGCCTGCGACAGCTACTAAACTGAGAAACACAGCATGGGTAATTAGGGTGTTTCCTTTCTTCTTTTACTTAACAATTATAATGGGAAGCTGCTTTAATTTTATGCTATAGTGTGTAAAGGATGGTATACATCCTATTCTCTAAATGTCAATCTTACTTGCTTGTGGTGTAGAACTACTAACTGACAGATGGGGCTATGATGATGGAAAATCCAACTGTACATCTTATTTCTTTGTCAGCTTGTTAATTTAATGGTTGGTAATGAATGATAGGCACTGTAGAAGCTAACCTGGAAGATGGTTTTCAGACCTTTCTGATAGGTGGCATGATTAGTATGAGTAATAAAATGTATTAATTACTTGATCACAGCACTATCTATCGGTTCCTAGTTTAGCTATGAAACAACATCATCGGTAGATAGTACTAATATATCGATCTGAATACCTTGACCAGTGAAGTCGTTTAAAAGTTATGTAATCACTAATAGACGCACACAAGATTTTCACATATAAAGATTCACAACTCTTCTCATGTCAAGACAGTTTTAAAGAAAACAGTAGTTTCTTGTAGACTTAATGCTTGCACTATTATCTTTTTATATTTACTAATATAATCTTTTTCTCAGATAATGTCAGGAAGTTCAGTTGTGAAAGATGGCATTACATTTGTGAACTCATATGGACCAGAGCTAGACACATTGCATGAGGGAGACTGTGTGGGGGTTATGAGGACTAGCAAAGTAAGTTTATATCTTCATTGTATCTTTAAGTGTAGTGGTTAGATCATCTAACTGATGAGACATCGTACTTGGCTTTGAATCCCAACCATAGCCAATGTTTGTGCAAAACACATTTTATTGGTTTTGTTGTGTTTCGTTGCTGACAATGCATCTGTCTCTATCTCATCTTAACGCATGAGCGTTACATTGGATAAAGGAAGGTAATGATGAGTGAGTGCTTCGGTGTTTGTGGGTAAACTTGCTATACTACGATATCTCCTGCGCAGTTGACAACTGGTATCGCGTATGGATCTACAACTCCCTTTCTTCCCGTGGGTGTCATAAGAGGCTACTGAAGCCTGTAAAAACGCAAAGGCTGTCGACAGATGGCAGGATAACCATCTCGAAAAATACCACAGTAACTTAGTGTCTTAACCGTGAGCTGTCTGGTACTGCAATCGCCAATCCGTGTTGCCGAGCGTGATGATTATTGCAAACCCTCTTTGTGAGAGAGCCCTATATATATATCCCTACAGTGCTATATAGCCCTACAGTGGACTGTTTACAGGCTAAGTTGGTAGCTGGAAGTTGTATAAAAAAGGCCAGGAGTAAATTCTCACACGGTTTATGATGGTGGCATTAATAAACTCTTTGTAATTACTGTTTAATAATATCACTAGAACCTACTGTACACTATTCTGAATAATCTCTTTTTTTTTTTTTGTTGCCAGGCGGAGTTGATGTTCTTTATAAACGGGCGATGTCTCGGTGTAGCAGCAAGGGACATGCCTCCACGTTTGTTCTCAGTTATAGACTTGTACGGGCAATGTGTGCAGGTGTCTATTATGCACACCAATGGCCTGCGACCAATCGTGGAGTGCAGCCTGGACCAGGTTCAGGTTATCATCGTTTATCTTAAAACTTTAAGTGATTCTGGTATATATTCCAATTGCATGATATGTATTTAAATATCTCTTGAAGATTGTCGCAATTTTTTGATCAGTAGCCACAAAATTACTACAGCAATGGGATTATGTCACTCCATACAAAATGGCTACAAGTGATACAAAATGGGCTCATATATATTATAATCAAGTGTTAATAAACTGTGATAAATAATATCTTGAATTTGTATATAAAATACGATAAACCTTTTCTTTATTATATTACGCGACATCTTCGCTTACTGTGTACCGATTTTGCAGATTCCTTTTGTTCTACACTTTTATTAATTAATTAATAATATTGTAAATAGGAAAGATTTGTATTTTTGTATGTTTGTAACCAAAGTACTCGAAAACTACTGGACCGTTTTCAAAAATTCTTTCACCATTAGAATGCTACATTATCCCTGAGTAACATAGGCCATGTCTACTAAAACTCCAATAATTCAAAAAGTAATCCACAGGTATTGAAACAGCCTTGAATACGAAATGGTTTTATTTGGATAAGGATTAATATAAAGGTATAAATATAATTGATACAATAGTACTTTGAAAAAAAAAAAGAAAAACTACTTATGTTCTGCATAAAGGTACATTTACTCTACAGACCGACTAACCGACCCAGTCTCGGTTAATCCTACTCTAACACACACTGTACATACAGTTAGGAGTAGCAACAACTTCACAATCTCCCGCCGACGCTTAAGAGCGTATCGAGCCAAAAGTACACCCGCGTACACACCGTACACCCGGGTTTCAGGGCGCTCCTTACCGCCCGGATCTATCGAAATATCTAGACCCTCCGAGACGAGGTCCGAACCTCCCACGGACGGTCCATAGATAGCTTACTATAAAGGGGTAAGCGGTAGATGTACACTTGTACATTTACTGAGAGCATAACGCATGCGGCCTCAAGGACGCAGGTGCAGATCTATGAAGCTGTAAAAGCCGAAACGGCTAACAGCAATAACTTCATCGAATACATATACGTTTTGCTCTGCGTTTATCGCAAAAATGTTAAAAAAAAAATATTTTCCAAGCCCGTGCGAGGCCGCGCTGCTTGTATTCAATAACTTTGTTTTTATTCACTTCGTTTTATTTCCATTTACCAGATCGAAGACGATCCGAACAATGACGAAACGATGACATCGAGCGAGCCGGAAGTCTCCGCCGCGCCGGAGACCTCTCGACCGAAGGACCACCGTGACGTTCACGTACCAATAACCTCGGAAAGTGCTAATGCTCTTGGTATGTTTTTTTTTTAATGGGAAATGCGAACGAGCAATGGTTTCATCTGATGGTAATTGATTACCCTCGCCCGCGTACCGTATCGCAACGCCAGAGGTGGTGCAGGCGCGTTGCGGCTCTTTAAGGGGTATTTGGGAGACGGGAGGAGGGAGAACGTGAACATGGCTCTACCACTTGTATGCAGCAGAGACGCACAGACCCATCAAGGTAGCCATCTGTATCTTTTGTATCTATGCAAAAGTGGATATACCACGATGGTGTTCATCGCTGGTGCTACTTCACACACACCACTACCATCATGCGACGCTCTGCTTTGTTACGATTTTCATGTCAGTTGAAGCAGTATTTTTAAATCTGACTAGAATACTTTATTTTGAAAAAATCGACTGTATTTTTTTTTTGTATATTCTTAAAGTATGATATTTCGAAAATATTCCCCGAAGGTGATCTGATGTATAGTTTACGAGAAATTAAATAATTACTAAATATAATAATATTAAAATTATTATTATTTCATTTTAAATTATAAATTATAATTTTACAATCGCAAAAAATATAAGAAATAAAGCAATTGACTAATGATTTTTGGTCGAAAATCGGAGTGTAAAGTTTCACAAGCTGCCGTTTTGTAAATTAAAAGAAAACCCTCCGATTAAAGACTAGATTTATTACTTAGCTAAAGATTTAATTTCTTTTTTTTTAATTCCGATGATCCAGAAGCTGTTCTGCTGAAGAGGGACCAACAAAGATGGCGATATTTTAATAAATATCTTTTTTTTCATGTTTTCTGAAAGATATAGTCAAAGAATCAATAAAAACCTCTGTATAATCAGTTCTATAAAATAAACTTAATTAAAGAAAACATTTTGAAAATGGATATTTTTTAAGCTGGTGAATTTTAAGCGGCGGTGATGGATTATTTATTTCGAACCTGCCAACATGCATTTCTTTCTCAACCAGGGTTGGCTGGCAGAGAATGCCAGAAGGCATTAAGCCCGCCCATTGTGTACTTTAGTGTTCGGTGTCACGCGGACTAGGTGGATCTCTGTGAATTACGTTTAATACGTTGAAACAAAATCTCTCGTACCTTTTTTTGTTACTCTATTATATGATATGTTTCCCCAGTCTTACGAAGCCCACGCCAACGAAGGGTGTTCTAATAAAATATTCTCACCGCAATGAACCATTCACGATACTAGTTTTGGCATTTATTACTGTGCGGTCGTCGCATCGGTTCCGAGTCGATCGACTCATAGACTTTCGTTTTTTTTTTTTTTTTACAGACGCTCATGACCAATTGAGATTTCATCCGAGATGCGGGATACTTGTCAAGCTCTCCAACAACAATAAGTGAGTAATCTTTCATGTAGTTCCTTTTTTTTTTATATTCGAGACACATTCATCTGTACATATAATCACAACTAAGGTAACGCATAAAAAAAAATATTGTCTATTATCTTAACGTTTATTTGGATTTATTAGGTACTTCTGGCCATACACATACATTTTGTAACGGAAAATAAAAGAAACATGAACTAAAGAAAACTTAGGCATTATCAATCAACGAACGAAATGCAGAAGCACATGATGCCTCTAATTCACACCGGTCTCATTCTGCACCGGTCCCGGTACAAACCGGGTAAGAGGCGGTATATTTGATGTGCAGCAAAAGACGCCGCTTGGCTCTACCACTTACAACTAACGCATACACTTTGCCATGGCTGTGCAAGAGACGACTGAGGGAATCTTTGGGCTAGGTGGTAGGTTCCGTCACTGCGTAAGTGTCGTCTGAGTGGATCAAGTTGAGTTCCGCTACAGGTACAGGGGTATTATCGATTGGAGTTGTTTGCAGGTGACCATGGGCCTCGGTGGCCAGTGAACTACCAGGTGCACTGATAGCTCGGTAGTCACCTTCAATCCCTGGTAGCAAAAAAATAAATAATGGATTAATCATCACAAATGACAGACCGATGACGAGCACCGGCGCCAATCTGGCAATGACCCGTGCCCAGCCGTAGACTCCTAACAGGCTAAGGAAGTACGGGCAAGAGACCCCTTTTCCAAAATGAACTCATACCTCAGAATCCAATAGCCGAATTACTTAAAAAAATCCTATCTCTTGTTTTTTTTTCCTATCGATACAAAATACTTACCATTTTAGAAACTTTGCGGTTAGTGAGTTAACTTAACTCAGAGTAATCGACATCGAACACTTTGGGAATCCCTGTGTTACATGATATCGAACACTTTATAAGTTAAGTTGGGAATCCCTGTGTTACATGATATCGAACACTTTATAAGTTAAGTTGGGAATCCCTGTGTTAGATGATATCGAACACTTTATAAGTTAAGCTGGGAATCCCTGTGTTACATGATATCGAACACTTTATAAGTTAAGTTGGGAATCCCTGTGTTACATGATATCGAACACTTTATAAGTTAAGTTGGGAATCCCTGTGTTACATGATATCGAACACTTTATAAGTTAAGTTGGGAATCCCTGTGTTACATGATATCGAACACTTTATAAGTTAAGTTGGGAATCCCTGTGTTAGATGATATCGAACACTTTATAAGTTAAGCTGGGAATCCCTGTGTTACATGATATCGAACACTTTATAAGTTAAGTTGGGAATCCCTGTGTTAGATGATATCGAACACTTTATAAGTTAAGTTGGGAATCCCTGTGTTAGATGATATCGAACACTATAAGTTAAGTTGGGAATCCCTGTGTTACATGATATCGAACACTTTATAAGTTAAGTTGGGAATCCCTGTGTTAGATGATATCGAACACTATAAGTTAAGTTGGGAATCCCTGTGTTAGATGATATCGAACTCTCTATAAGTTAAGTTAGGAATCCTGTGTTAGATGATATCGAACACTTTATAAGTTAAGTTGGGAATCCCTGTGTTAGATGATATCGAACACTATAAGTTAAGTTGGGAATCCCTGTGTTAGATGATATCGAACTCTATAAGTTAAGTTGGGAATCCCTGTGTTATATGACGATATCGTGTTTGCGTGACGTCACGCGTGTTCGCGCGCACAGGTCGGCGGAGCGTGCGCGCCCGCTGGACGACTACAACAACGGAGTGGTGATGACGCACCGGCCTCTGTATGACGACGAGCTCTTCGAAATACGAATCGACCGGCTCGTGGACAAATGGAGCGGAAGTATCGAGGTAAGCGGGGTTATTCATGGCGTGTTGGAACAATAGAAATCCTATCTATGCTCATGACCAATACGCGTGGCGTTATACAGGATGGATGCGTGTTCGATATTAAATTCTTTCTCATGTGAAGAGAAGGCGCTTTCGTTAAATTTTCACAGAATATGTGTTATTGCGTGTCGTGTATTATGGCGGATATCCTATATATTATGGTAAAAAAACATAGGTTTTTTTTTTATTTCTGCTTTATCGTAAAAATGTTTATACATACAATCATATACCATCTTGTGATTATAAAGAGTTACTGCAAAAATAATCGTGGAGAAGTGAAACAACGAATAATAAAAAGCGATCAAGTGTGAGTCGGATCGCTTTTATTATTTGTTGGATCCCGAACTGAATGAAAAAACCACACATATATCGAGTGGTTGTACGGAACCCACAGTGCGCGTGTCCGACACGCCCTTGGTCGGTTTTTGTAGCGAACAATTCTTAAGTCCTTTCTCCCTCAGGTGGGCGTAACGAGCCACAACCCGGCCTCGATGCGGTTCCCATCCACTATGACCAACATGGACTCGGGCACGGTGATGATGTCTGGCTGCAAGGTGTTGCTCAACGGGCACGGCACCTGCATGGAGTACGGCAACTTCAACCTCGACGAGCTCAGGGTACGTTTTCTTTTATAACGACCATACGGAACGCTTCTGCGTTTCGTTCGGTGATTGTGGTAACCGGAGGCCCACTCATCCTCATCCACTCTCCCGACTCCCCTTAAAGCCCGGCAACTCACCTGCGGCTCCTCCGCTGTTTGCGAGATGTAAGCGGGCGACGGTAATCACATACCATCTGGTGAACCGCTTGCTCGTTTGTCGCCTTTCCCCATAAAAAAAAAAGAAGAAGCACCAGACGCCCGCACTCCGGGCCGGTATTCGGCGGGCTGCAGCAGAAGCCGTCGCTCAATTCTAACGCGTCCGAGAAGCATACAGGTTATAAAGGTCGTATGCACATATGATTACAGGAAGGGGACACAGTGGGTATGATGAGGAAGAGCAGCGGCAGACTTCACTATTACATTAACGGAGTGGATCAAGGAGTCGCCACCGACAAAGTGGATTATCAGGTGTGGGGTGTCATCGACCTGTACGGAATGACGGTTAAGGTGCGTGAACTGTTCTTTTTTTTTTATAGAAGAACGGGGCATACGAGCGTGCGGCTCACCTGATGGTAAGTGATCACCGACGCCCACGGACATCCACAACACCAGAGCAGCTACAGATGCGCTGCCGGCCTTTAAGGAAGGAATAAGCTCTTCTCTTGAAGGTCCCTAAGTCGTAACTGTTCGGAAATACCGCTGGCCGACAGCTGATTCCGCAAAGTCGAAGTGCGTGGCAGAAAGCTTCGATTGAAACGCACTGTGGTGGAATGCCAACCATCTAGGTGGTATCGATAGCACTTCGAATACTGTCGCGATGTACGATGTTCAACTTCGCTCGGTTCCAAATTCAAAGTGAAGATGGTGATTTCTTGATGAAACTACCATTTACCATTTTTTTGTTCGCGCTTATTTATGTTTTCATATTACCGACGTTCCGATCGCTTCACAGCGGTTCTTCCGCGCTTTCGTTTATTAATTTTTGTTACGTAGGTTAGTTCCGAAATCCGCATTTCGGATACCAAAATTGGATCCAAAATATTCACAACCAACAGTTTCATTATCGAACTTTACGTTTCCGTATTCTAGGTATCCATTGTGGATCCGTATGAGGACATCGAGAGCACCGCGAACGGCTTCCCACCACTGCCGAGCGTCTCCGTGCTGGCTGGCCTTTGTGAGTATCGACCGACCGTTCCCTTCCAATATCTTCGTCTCTTTCCAATCAAATTATTTATTCTTCGTCACGTCACGGGATGTCAATTTCCATTGTAGTAAAAAAAAATTTTTTCTTTCAATGTCTGTCTGCTTCGTAATGAAGTTTTACTGAATGAGACGTAACAGGCGAAAGATGGCATAGGATTATAGGGTCTTAACGCAATATACCGAAAAAAAAATAGATTTATATTGTCTATATGTAAAATTCGTTACATAAAGTTTTGTTATACTTTTTTTTGTGGTATTCTGTTATAGAAGCGCGTACATTGGCCCAAAGATTAATCGCGGACTATATACTTAAAAAAATACCCTGCTGTACGTACTTACGACAAATATTACTCTTGCTTAGACGTATATCATCATTCTAAAAATGTTTTTAAAGGTGAAGTCAAAAAGATGCATCGATCCAATTAATATGTATTTATTCATATTTCATATACATATTATGTCAACTAACTTACAGTAGCAAATACATACCACCCACACACGTACACACGCGCACACACCCACATACACACACAAACCAGAAATTGCTAGTTTCAAGCACAATATTTCTGTATATAAAAATGTATATACAGAAACATTGTGCTTGTATTTGGTCTTATTTATTGTTAAAACTAATGTATTAATTCTTTTGTAAATCACTGTTGGATTGTCTAATAAATAATATAAAAACAAAAGGAATGAAGCTCACGCGACTGTACGCGGTACTGGGTAGACAGAGTTCTAGAGATTTTATTTTAAATTAATAAATTATAGTGATTTTGATTGATTGACTCATGACTTTGTCATACAAAACTCTCTAACCAATTGAATGAAAGCATCTGACCGTAGAGTTCTTCCACTGCAGGCCTTATGAGGAAGCTCAAAGTTGCAGCAGAACTAGGGTATCCGACATAGCCGTTAGGATCAGCATGCCGTAGTGGCAATGGGCCGGCCCCATAGCACGCAGAACCGAGCTGGGCAAGAAAGGTACTCGAGAGGCATTATGGGACGACCCACTACAAGATGGAGTGACGGCCGGCACAGTGTTGTGGGAGGTCGATGGATGCAGGTGGCTCAGGAGCGATATTTGTGGCAATCTTTGGGGGGAGGCCTATGTTCAGCAGTGGACTCTGACGTGTTTGACGGCCTGATGTCATAGTTAACGATAGCCGGATCGACTGCTTTATAATTATTAGTGATTGATCCGATCTACGCAGAATGAATCTTACATTATCTTGAGGTCGTGCAGTGGTATGTCTGGTTTTAGATTTAATTTTCTTAATTACCAGATCCCAAACCGGTGATACCACCCAGCCAATCTTCTCTATTGAAATTAGGACGTTTTTTTTTTTAATTTCAAAAGCCTCGCGAATCATCCTCGGCAGAAATCGGTGTTTTGTTGCTGGGATATATGAACAATTCTAATGTAATGAATGGACGGATCCAGAATATGATCTCAGACTTCAGACTTCCCAGAGCGCCTATTTTTTTACATTAGCTATGGATGCAGGTGGCCGAGGACCGAGCTTCGTGGCAATCTTTGGGGGAGGCCTATGTTCAGCAGTGGACTTCTGATAGGCTGAAATGATGATGATGATGATGATGAACGCGATAAAATCCGTAAATAATAGTTCAATCAGAATTTAATTTTCTTAATAGATAATCTAAAAATATTCTCATAGTATTCTTTTAGTTGGCTTAGAGACTATGGCTCTTATCCCTTGTATGGATAAAAAGAATTAAAAAAAAAAGTTAAAATAAAAATGAGGATACCTATGGAGTTTTGTAGTTTGTACCTCTACCACGTACCCAAGCTAAGCCGCGGCTTTTGCTCCAGCCCGAATGGGCCGTGTCGACCGGGCTTTTGGTACCACGATCTCACAGAATATGCTTCTGCTTTTCGTTCGGTGAGTGAGGTAACGGGAGGCCCACTCCACCTTCCCCAACTACCCTCCTCATTATCCCTCCCATCTCCCAAATACCCTTAAAGACCGGCAACGCACCTGCAGCACCACTGGTGTTGCGAGATCGATGCGAGGCGACAGTAATCGCTTACTTACCATCAGGTGAACCGCTTGCTCGTTTGCCGCCTTTCCCCATAAAAAAAAAAAAATTCGTCTGTTCCTTCAATCACGTAGGGGATTTTTCCAACATCTGAAGTATAGACAGTTCTCATTCGTTCTCTTATGATGTTTAAAACGTTACGTTCCATCGCAGGTCAACTCGCGCCGTCCATAGACGAAGATAGCCTTTTATTTCATACGCTGCGTGCTTCGAATGTTATTATTATTAGCGATGGTAAGACTGCTCATAGGCCTAAGTGAGTATCAACTTTTTTTTTAATTTTTTTACATTCACAATAGAGCTGTCAAGAGGGCTAGTACTCGTTAAGTAACTAATTGGTTATCCTTGACTTTTTACACGTTAGCCTGTGTAAGTTTAAAAATTTTGCTTATGCTTATATTTCACATTTATCTTGTTTCATGTACGAGTTGACGATTTTGTTAAAAAAAAAAAACATTACAGTATTTTTATAAGCCCTGATGGCAGCCCATAGAATTTTAGATATTTAATATGTAGTTTGTCATATTATTAATGGTCCAATCGCCTGTTAGATAATCCTACCTTAAAATTATTATTATGTTTTCACATAATCATCACTTTATTTAATAATGTGAACATAGTAAATTGTGCCTTTTTAAATTAAAAAAAAAAAATTATAACCTTTTATTTTACTCTTAAACCACACACTAGGCCAAGCCTTCTCTGCGGGGTAAGTAAACGATTTTAACAGAGTCAAGGCCTATTTACAAACAATAAACAGTTGTAATTTATTATAAACTTTTATACGCGTACGTATGAAAAAAAATGGATGTATGTGCACAAAATATATAAGGCGGGTACAATAAAGTAAACAATTACACACATAACTATTTTTTCATACATTTTTCAATACAAAACTTGCAACTCAGTACGCCCCTTTGGATCTCCACACTCTTTCCTCGTAGTTATTTATAAACACCTATTTCTGGACTTATCAGTTTCTTCCCTTCGACTTCTCTAAATCGTTCTGTTCGTCTCGCTCATTGAATTTGATGATGGTTATGCAACACCTGTTTTAATTTCCGCTCACCTTCCAGCGCTTTCGAATACTTCAACAACGGGATAGTGATGACCAACAGGACATTGCGCACCAACGAGCTGTTCCAAGTTAGGCTGGACCTTGTCATACCAAAGTGGGCCGGGAGTATCGAGATCGGAGTCACGCGTCACACATCAAACGAGATACAGTTCCCCTTCAAGATGAGCAACGCCAAGTGAGTCCTTGAGGCAGAGGAGGGTGGAATGTTAAAAACTGATTGGATGCGCCTTTATTGATGTTTAATTGAAACTTGGTTAGTACTTTGGTGAACACAAGTATAACTAAAAATATATCCTGTGCTGGTTCAATATGAGGTTAAATATGTTCAATATGAGTCGTAATGTCGCATCCAACCTGTATCTCTATCATCCATAGGGGTAGGTAGATTATATGAATTTCCATTCGGTCCAAATCCGACGATATAAACTGACTTCCAGATCCCACATTGCACCTCTCCAAGAGAAAGAGAGACATACTATCTTTTAACTACGAGAGATAAAAGAGGTATTGTCTGTATAGTCTGCTCAAATGTAAGGTTTTTTTTTTCATGGGATAGGGTCAAACGAGCAAGCTACTCACGTAATGGTAAATGTTTATTGACGCCCACGTACATTTTGCAACACTCGAGGGGCTTTAGGTGCGTTGCCGGTTGGTCCTCCGGTGACCTTGGGACCTCACTCACCGAACGAAAGTTAACCGCAACGCACCGCTGACATACATCAGTTTTCCTCGCATTGGAACGTTGTTCCTCGTCACTTCTACAGCATATAAGGAGAACTTGGAATAGCCCGGGAACGCAGTGAAGCAACTTTTTTTTTGGGCAAGAAAGAGGGGCAAGTTGCACGCACCAACCCGTCGCCGCCCCCACGCGGTGGATATGCTGTTGGCCCTGTGGCCTTTACAGCTTCAGCGGCAGAGACTCGCGAGCAGGAGGCCCGCAAGTTAAGAGTGAAGCAAGTTATGTTCGGAGGTGGGGTGAGGGGGGGGGGGGGACTCAATATTGAGTCCGTTTTAGTTTTCGACTTCGACTCTAGATTTACTGCATGCATTTCAATAATACATTGTCGTTTTTAGATCGGGCACGTGGGCCCTAACGGGCGAGGACGTCATACGAGACGGTTCGATCGTCATCCCGCAGTACGTGAGGAACTTGAACCGGCTAGTGGTAAGTCCTTGACCAGACTAGCCGTTCTGTGTGCGTGCGCCCAAGTAATCCCCCTTCTGTCCCCGTGCTCGCGCGCCGCTCGTACACAATTGTCGGCAACATCAACGTGAAATTGTAGTTCATTGTTTTGTACTGGTATTGAATATCTGTCAGTCTGTCCGTAACATCCGACTGTAATCTGTTAGCTGACAAACGAACCTCTGGCTTTCCTTCCATACTAGCCTGACCACTGCGCTAACCAATCCGCAATCCGCTGTCCAGCAGTGGACTGAATATACTGATGTAGTAGCAGTACTGCGGTACGCTAGTTATTTCTCAATATTAATTTCTCCCCACAATTTCCTTACTTTTATTAATTCTCTATCACCAGAGGTCTCAATACCAGAAATACTTCCCGCACTCAACACTCACACAGTGATGTCAGCGCGCGAACACGTCCTAATAATTATAACCTTGACTTGTCTATGATTGAATGCTAAACAAAAAAAAAAGATTATATATTACTACCATATATAAATACATAGTACTAACATACTTATTTTGGCTGTTTGAATGATTATTTCTCCGTTTTCAGCGAATGCTATACATTATTATATATAAATAAATGTATGTATGTACGTGTGTGTATGTATTTATTATTGTATGTATGCGTATTGATATATTGTATCTATATATAGATTTACATTTATTATAATTTTTTCCTTTCTTTAGTTCTCTGTATTCTATCACCTACACCTACTTCATTTCATCTCTGCATCGTCCAAAGGTTGACTGGTAGAGAATGCTTCTCGCATTAAGTCCGCTTATATACATTCTCATGTATATGAAGTTTAATAAATAAAATAAAATAATTTAAAATAAGCAAATTTTACTACGGTATTTAACCTATTTAATTTTAACATATTTTTCGTCCCGACGTTTATTTAAACCTTCACGTGTGGTTACAATGGAATATCTATTAATTCAACACCACAAATAATATGAAATGATATGAAAATCTTTTATTTCACGTAAGAAATACAAATTACGTTGCTTAATTGTAGTTTTTTTCCCCACATGATTTTGTAATGAGGTTTCTCTGACGGAGAAGAAACAGAGAAACAAAGCAATAAAATTCAATAAAACCCATGCAGTATTAGAAGGCCTGAGCTGACCGACCCTATTAAATATTCAGTACAGATAAGGTATGATCACCAGTTTCATTGTTTTGAAACGAATTAAGTGATTCGGTCAACTATAGTTAGTTTAGTTAGTTTAACTGTAATACTTGTTACAGATAAACTAACTGAGTAGTTTAAACATTATTTTAAAAACTAAAACTTTAAAAAAAAAAAATTGCCACCCGGTCCGTATTCCCAATACTGGGTTGGTTAGGTCTGGGCAGGTCAATCTACCTTGTATCAGAGCTTATTTAGAACAACTCGGAATGTGGCATTGCCAATCATCGTCTTACCGTTCACGCCAAAGACAATAATGGTACATCGAAAAATTTATTTCAAAACTTCATAAAAAGAACGTCATAAAAAATTGACCCACGTCCATTTTTTTACCCTGAGCTGGTTCGGACATGAGAGGATGAATGAAAGTACATTGACGAAACAAACATATGAGGCGAGTGTAAATGGTAGAGTCGGGAGAGGAAGACCTAGGCGAACATTTCACGATCAAATCGGCGACGTTCTGAAAAAAGGCCAGGTCGAGAGTACTTTAAACCAACGAGCATGCATGCGAAGAGTGATGGAAAGTGGAAGAAGTCCTGACATATCAGGACCGTAGCAAGTGGAGGAAGATTGTCTCTGCCTGCCCCGTTGAGAACAAGGCGTGAATACATACGCCCCTTTTCTGAATAACCACTTGAAATAAAGTACATTGAATTAGACATAGATGATAAAAGTGTTAATTGATTAAACGACTATTTATTCCTATGACGGACGGTGACAGGGTAATATGCTTGTATTATGTGTGTGTTCACTCCGACAGGAAGGAGATACGGTGGGTGTGATGAGGAAGGACATGGGAATCTTGCATTTCTTCGTGAACGGTGTCGATCAGGGGCCGGCAGCCTTCAACATACCAGAACAAGTGTTCGGTATCGTCGGTGAGTACGATACACTTTCACCCACCCACTCCAGTTGCTCCCGTTCCACCCCATTCGACTATATAATTAACATATATATATATACATATATAAGATTTTTTTTTTATGGGTAAATGATCAATCTTGATGGCAAATGATTACCGTAGTCTACTTACGTCTGCAACATCGGAGGAGATGCAGGTGCGTCGCCGGCCTCTGAGGATATTTAGGTGATGGGAGAGGGGATGAAGAGGAGGGATGGACGGGGTAGGGAGGCGTGGGGGGCCACCGGTTACCTCACTGACATAACGCAACGCAGAAGCACACGATGTGTGCCTCTACTTCACGCCGATGTTCTACTAGGCAATGGTACTACCCCATTAACACATTCGAACCCCAGAAAAAATAATGGTAATTGTTTACCATATTAAAGTACTTTTAATATTATTAATTATCGATTTAACTAGAATATTACATATATAATATACACGTGTAGCCATATTGATACCATTATTCTTGTAATTTTGTACTAATATCTCGACTATGTTAGCTGTTGTTTTAAGAAATTATTATTGTTAATCAACTTGGGAGAAGACACTGACCTCTGTAATACAGGTTCTTAACCTAGCACGGATGTCAGGGAATCCATACTTTGTGGTCCATATTCTTATGACAATAAAGATTATTATTATTATTATTTTATAAGACGAAAAGTATGAGACGTAAAAAATTGACAGACTCTATCATTTAATTTTTTATAGCACTATTGTTTTTTTTTCTTTGGTTCATATATTTTATGTTTTCTGTTTTTTACAATTATTATGTATCACCATATCATGTACTTTGTGTGTAGATGTAAGTGTAGGAATAAATGTCTTTATGTCTACATAAAAACATCAGTAACTGTTGTGATCCGGTTTGAATGGTACAGATAGAACCAGTACAATATCGTGGTTTGATCTAGCGAATAGCCACCCATTATCTATTGAAACTTGATGCGCATGCGCAGACGCTGTCTCACACCGTGGTTGGCACGCGCGTTGGTAAGTAACAAAGTAAGCTTGCCATCCGTTAATGCCAACCTCACGTGCACGGACTGCTCCCCGCTGGCTAACAAACAAATTTGTCGGAATAGTCTTCATGGGTATCACTTTGGTCGCACCAACCCCAAAGTGGTGAATATAGCCAGCATACCATTCAACAGAAGCGCATCGGCTTTGTTTTATGCACTCTCGAACGGTGGCTCTTCAATTGAAGCTCAATAAAATTATTGTGCATTCATTGCTTTCGAGTCGAGATATTAGGGGAGAGCTGAGCTATAGCTATACATATATATATATATATATATATAATGTTGTGTAGATCTGTACGGCCGGGTTGCGCAGGCGACTATCGTGGACTCGTTCTCGCCGCCGCCAGTTTACTCGCCCGACTCCCCACTGTCGACCGAGTCCAACGTCACTTCCTTTCCGTGAGTAACACTTTAGTTTCATCCGCGTTCCTACATCGCCTCGCGTTAGTTATTGTCACGCGGCTTCCTATATAGGCCTTTGTCTATTTGTTGCCCGTCTCGCTGCTGGCCAAAGGCATCCTCGCAATGTTCGTGGGGATTCTGGAGCTTGTGCTGGATCAGCGGGACTTCACATGTCCTATTGTCTCACTGCTGGGCAAAGGCATCCTCGCAATGTTCGTGTGGCTTCTAGAACTTGTGCTGGATTAGCGGGACTACACATGTCCTATTGTCTCACTGCTGGGCAAAGGCATCCTCGCAATGTTCGTGTGGCTTCTAGAACTTGTGCTGGATTAGCGGGACTACACATGTCCTATTGTCTCACTGCTGGGCAAAGGCATCCTCGCAATGTTCGTGTGGCTTCTAGAACTTGTGCTGGATTAGCGGGACTTCACATGTCCTATTGTCTCACTGCTGGGCAAAGGCATCCTCGCAATGTTCGTGTGGCTTCTAGAACTTGTGCTGGATTAGCAGGACTACACATGTCTATTGTCTCACTGCTGGGCAAGGCATCCTCGCAATGTTCGTGTGGCTTCTAGAACTTGTGCTGGATTAGCGGGACTACACATGTCCTATTGTCTCACTGCTGGGCAAAGGCATCCTCGCAATGTTCGTGTGGCTTCTAGAACTTGTGCTGGATTAGCGGGACTTCACAAGTCCTATTGTCTCACTGCTGGGCAAAGGCATCCTCGCAATGTTCGTGTGGCTTCTAGAACTTGTGCTGGATTAGCGGGACTACACATGTCCTATTGTCCCAATTGTTCCATTTCTGGGCAAAGGCCTCCTCCCAGTTTTTGCGGGTATTCTGGAGCTGCACTATTGCGGGCCAGACGGACTACACATGCCCTCGCAATAGATTTCGTACCATCTGTCAGTCGGGCCCGGTCCCGGCCCGTCCCACTCGCCCAGCAGCCCCCCCCCCTCTGGGACCAATAAAGTCCACCTTTCCGCGACGCTTTCGCAGCGAGATGTGCTTCCATCGCGCGCACGGCCGCAACGCGCGCCTGTCGCGGTCGCGTCTCACCGCATCGCGCGCCACCGTCTACTCGGAGTTCAACGACGCGGTGCTGTTCAGTTCGCGGCCGCTGCGCGAGTGCGACATGTTCGAGCTGCGCATCGACAAGACGGTCGACTGCTGGATCGGAAGCCTGGAGATGGGTACGTTACGTTATTTACCTCTCCTTTTTGTCTTTTGTTTTTGTCTCCTTATTTACCTCGACGCCTCAAGTCCCAATGATTACCAAACTATATTGGTCAAGAAACTGATTTTTCACAATGTAACCAAATTTCTTTAAAAATCCCATCTCTAGTTATTTACCTATTGATAAAAAAAAACGTACCAAAATGCCATGTAAAGTACCGTTGGGGGGGCGATAAAGACCACTTTGGGAATCTCATTGTTAACACCTAAAGTATACAGTGGACGGATTTAATTCCCTTTTGGCATTCTCTGCCAGTCAACCCTGGTTGAGAAAGAAATCGTATGCAGTGTGAGAGATACGGTATGTAATAGAGCCAAGCGGCGACCTTTGAAAGAAAGAAAGAAACATTTATTGCACAAATACGCCACTCAAAAACAAACAAACATTGCAACGCATTTAATAAAACAATTATTTAAACAAACAGCGTTTAACGTTGCCTCCTCTAGACGCGTTGCGCGGCGCACGGGGCGACCAGACCGCGCTCGGCTTGATGCTGCAGTTGAGACGAGACTAGAGCGGTGGTCTCCACCGGGCCCGTGTATCGATAGACGTACGGACGTTCGTATAAATGCGTCGACAGTTCGCTGCTGCTCGAATGGGCCGGCTCGTTCGGGGTGGATACCACGGTCTCGCAATATACCGGCGTGAAGTAGATGCATCTTGTGCTTCTGCGTTTCGTTCGGTGAGCGAGGTTATCGGATTCTTATCCTCGCTCCCATCTCCCAAATATCCTTAAAGCCTGGCACCGCATCTCAGGTGTTGCAGATGTGCGTGTGCGACGGTAATCGCCATGCTCGATTGCTCTTTCCTATAAAAAAAAAACAACCAGAGATAAAATCAAATAGTCGACTATTTACATCAATGGCCCATAACTCAGTATTGCCATGTGACCATGTCGAGATTCTTGTTAACAATCTCATTCTTTAGACTTTTGATAGAAGTATTCTAAAGTAATGATGACAATCTCAGGTGGGAGGTGATGGTAAAAGTGTTTTGATTGACGCTGACGTGGTGCAAGCATATGTGGGAGTGGTGGGGTGAACATAACTTTCTTATCTTCTCTATGATAATAGAACAGCAAGCGTTATGGTCTACAAATGTCCTCACCACAGATCACATTCCTAATCCCCATTATGAGATTGTTTTGTTTCGTTCACGTCGTTTTAATCTGACAGATCAAAACGACGTCCCGTTATCTACTTCCTAAGTCTTGGCTCAGCACAAAACTAATGTTTATTATATCCAGGCGTTACCGCCATCCGACCCGAGGACTTGGAGGCCAGCGGGGGCGTCGGGGCCCTGGCAGGCACGGCGACGGACCTCAACTGGGACACTTACATACTGAGCGGCGCCGCCGTTATGAAGGACGGCGAGTGCGTGCGCAGCGGGTACCCGCTCGACCTGGACACCCTCACCGTTGGCAGCCGCGTTGGTCAGTGCTCACGTCGGTTGCTTGATGCCAACGAATGTGCCAAACAACTCATCTGCATGTACTCGTGTAATCAGACGTGGCGTTCAGTGCGAACCACATGCCAGTTCTAGTTCAGTCAGTCAACAACTCAATAAGTTCAGCCTTGTGCCAGAGCAGTGCCTTGATTTGCCTAAAAGTTGTTTGCAAAGTAACTACAAAATAATTAAATTATAACGTAATTAAAATTTTGTTCGAAGAAACTAACGCAAAATTTGACAACCGTGACATTTAGCAGAGAGACAGATCTTATGTAGTACGAGTTCTAGACACTAGATGGCGTTAGTGAAGTGGACATAATTCTGAACAAATTGTTTCTATAAACGTTCTCGTCTATCAGTAGAATATATATGAGGTCAAATATTTTCCCATTGGCCCTTTTAAATCCATCGCTGAACATGGTGATGTATTGTAGTTATAGATTTAATAGTGCGCAACACTTTCTATCTCCTTCTATCTCGTCAGGCATGATGTGGCACGCGGACCGCAGTCTTCATTACTACCTGGACGGCATGGACATGGGCAAGGCCTGGTACGTCCCTCATCTCAACATATACGCGGTCATCGATCTCTATGGACAGTGCACTCAGGTATCACGCTGCTTATTATAAAACTTATTTCATGTATACATATTCATTTCATTTTCATTCGACGCGACATATTAATCTATCGTTATCGAGCCATCTTTCGCCTTCACGGGAGAGAATGTCTCGTATATAAAGACATTGACAAACGAAGAAATGGGATGGCAAATTCCTACGCTTTTAAACCCAAGCCGTACCACCACATTTTTTTTTTGAATACCATTTTTTTACCATTCACTGCAGAAATCTCTCCTGTGTCGCGGAGACAGCTTGCATACATAGATTGCACATAGACAAACATCCGTAAAAGTAAAACAAAGTAACGGCCTGTAAATGCCCTCTGCTGGGCAAAGGCCTCCCTCTCAAATATCTGAGAGGGTTTAGGAGCCGGGAATGGCCCGCAACGTTGCTCCATTGCGGGTTGGCGGGCTTCGCACAACCTCGAAATAATATTTTTTCTCAGATAGGTTTCCTGACGATGTTTTCCTTCACCGTCGAGCACGCGGTAAATACAGCATTCAAAATTGTTATTAACAATTATTTAGTGATGCCGGCCAGCGAGGGTCGAACCCAGGTCACTAGCGCTCTATGATACTAAAGTGACAACGGCCCATCCCATACTCGGATCTTATTAGTTGCAGTTCATACGCTTAGCCGCTCTCCCCACTGCACCGCAGCTCTTGTATCACGTGGTGCGATCTTTCATTGCACAATATCACAATAATTTCACACCGACACGTGTGTCCGTGGAGTCCTGTGCGATTCGAACATTTATTTCACGAACAGGTGACGATATTGCAAAACGAAGAGCGCGCGTTCAATTACAATGGATGCACGAACTCGGACAACTCCTTGTTGAGCAACTCGCGCGCGAACTCCTCGCCGCCGCCGCCATATTGGTGAGTGAACTTTGAACAGCATCAACAACCTCCTTCGAGACCTTCGGGCAGTGTTTACTTAAACGCGGCGGAGCCAGGCGGCGGCTGGTGCCGCTGCTCGAATGGGCCGGCTCGACCGGGTTGCTACCGCTACCGGCGTTGAAGTAGGGGGCATCTTATGCTTCTGCGTTTCGTTCGATGACAGGTATATACTCTCCTCATCCTCCCTTTAATGCAACGCACCTGCAGCACCTCTGCTGTTGCAGATGTACGTGGGCGACGGTAATCACATACCATCAGGTGAACCGCTTGCTTCGTTTGCCGCTTTTCCCATAAAAAGAAAAATTGTCCATTGAATGAATGAATCTTTATTCTTCGGACGTACTCAAGATAATTTCGGTTGTCAAATGTCAAATATTATTATTGTCATGAGGAGAAAGAAACTACGTAGGTATCCTCTTTTTTTATATATATATATGTTCAATAATTATAATGTATATCGTAAAATAAAACGTACGGCTAAAAAAAATTCAAATTAAAGCTCAAGTGCACTGCAAACTCGAGCAGCTTAACAAGCTCTCAGCACCGTATAAGGGCGTGGTCACAGACATTTGTTTTTGACGTTTTGTTGTCTTCTGTGCCAGGTTTTCACCAGCGGTGAGCTCGTCGCCGTCTCTGTGAGCATGCCTCTGATGCAATCCGTACATAAATGTTTAATATAAATAATCGGTCCCAGCCCTCCACTTGGAGGCAGTAATGACCCTTTATTGACAGTTCTCTTCTTTTCGAACCTTCTGCAGGAGCTTCTCGGAGTACAGCGGCGTAAACGTCTGCCTGCAACACGACTATTCCATAGCACGCCGCTTGACGGTGGACCCGACGGCGGCGCTTGTCTTTAGCGCTGCTCATCTGGTTATGAACGAGATGTACGAGGTGAGCTCATCTTGTTGTTACAATTCGACCACCAACAGCCCACCGAGTTAACCATCAGGAAACGAATAACCGATTTTTTTTTTACTTGTCGTTGGAAAACCCCGCATGCCCCGTCGCTGGCCGGACTCTGATCTTTTTTTTTTATGAAAAATTTGCTTTGGCTTGCGTTTGACCTCAATCTTGCCCGATGGAAAGCGAAGATGAGGCCTAGGATGGTACACGCTTGCCTAGATGTCTGTTCACTTTGGCCTTAAAGATATCCAGGTTATAGGTTTCCGGAAAAACTAAACTCGGCAGGGAGTTCCACTCCTTAGCCGTCCGCATAAAGAAAGAAGAGGCAAACCGCTTCGTGCGTAGTGGTGGAATGTCTACAACATAAGGGTGGAACTGCTCGCCGCGTCTAGTCGTTCGGTGATGGAAAGGGGAAGGGGATATTAGGTTACTCCGCACACTCTCCGAAATGAATCCGATAAAAAACCGAGAGGCAGGCCACTCGTCTAGGATCTCGGAACTACATACCGACTTAAACCATCCACGTTGCTGTCGGCCCGGAGGTCTTTACAGCTTAGTCGGTAAACAACTTACCGAATTCCTCTCGCCTCTTAATCATACTGGTACTCTCGACTGACACTTCGAAGCACAACAGTAATGGATGAGGGTCCGGCCATCTCTCCAGACCATTCCTAGGCATAGATGGAATCCCACAACCATCAGCTCTTGGACATTTTCTTTCTTTATTTATGTTAAAGCCGCTTTTTCCATAAAAAAAAACAATACATTAGATTAGAAATTAAGTGTACTTACGTAATAATAATACATTGAAATTTGTAATAACTTTAACAACACTTGCAAAACCAATGTCTAAATATGACTCACGTCTTTCCGATTAACGCATTGATAAAATATTTTAACACACAATGTTGGTGTTACGAATAAAAAACCCTATGTCGATCACTTAAGAGATATTTTCCTATGACGTGCCACGTATTGTCAATAATTTCACTTTACTGAGCTTCGATTGCTACTAATAGTATAAAATATATAATAATGGAAGAGTTATATAGAAAAATAAAGATTAATATAGAAGAATATATAGTAAAGTAGCACCCTATAAACTCCCACTGCTGGGCAAAGGCCTCCTTCTCAAATACGTGTATCAGAGAGGGTTTAGAAGCCGGGAAGGGCCCGCCACGCTGCTCCGGTGCGGTTTGGCGGGCTTCACATATCCTCGAAATAATATTTTTATTATTTCTCAGACATGCAGGTTTCCTCACGATTTTTTCCTTCACCGCTGAGCACGTGGTAAATACAGCATTTAAAATTGTTATTAACAATTTTAGTGGTCCCGGCACCGGGTACGAAGCCAGGTCACTCATCATCATCAACATCATCATTTCAGCCTATCAGAAGTCCACTGCTGAACATAGGCCTCCCCCAAAGATTTCCACGAAGCTCGGTCCATCCATCGACATACACATACACATACTTTTAGATAAATATATACATAATAGAATAGTACTAATAATTCATACTGACAATCACATATATACATATACATTCCATTGACTCATTCTTTAACGTTAGTCTAATTAATTTGTTTTTTTTTTAATCTTCCTCCCAGATCAAGATAGTGGAGCGGAGGTCCGGTTACGCGGGCAGCTTCCGCATGGGCGTCACCGACATCAACATCTTGAACGCGCACGTCAACCGCAGCCTACCGCCATCTGTCGCCTGCCTGCCGCACTACACCGCCTATATCGACGGTACGCTCCATTCATCACGTTTAACAGCACACTGTCGTGCGATGGCAGCAGAATAATTTTAATGAATGAGCGAAGACCTTAAATCGGGTCCTTGAAAATCATATAGCTTCCGACAGCTGAACATTGGCCACCACTCAAAGATTGCCAAGCACGGTGCTTGACCTTCGACGGCTGCTTATACTTTACACCTAGCTTAACAGCCTGTTAATATTCCATAGCAGTGCATAGACCTGGATTTGCCATTATGGCTACGCGACACTTAATTTTGGTGTGTGGTATTTATTCGATATGGTTATCGCGCCATCTATCGGTAGTCATGGCGATAATCAGCGCTTTTTCCTTGGTTGTTCTTTTGCGACACCCACCATCACAAATGGTAGAGTCGGGAGAGGAAGACCTAGGCGAACATTTCACGATCAAATCGGTGACCTTCTGGAAAGAGGCCAGGTCATGAGTACGCTTAACCAACAAGCGTGCATGCGAAGATTGATGAAAGTGGAAGAAGCGAAAGACGCATGTCAGGACCGTAGCAAGTGGAGGAAGATTGTCTCTGCCTACCCCGTTGGGAACAAGGCGTGAATATATACATTCATATAAATACACATACTATCACAAATAAGATTTATGTATACTTTTCGAATATCGCAAATGACACTGGTGAATTGTTACCGTGTGCGGTTTTCCAGGCAAATACATGTGGTATTCGAAGGCGGGGTCGCGTGATCACGAGATACATTCGGTGGTGCCGTCCTTCGAGTGGCTGCGGCCCGGCGACCGAGTGGGCCTGAAGAAGACTTCGCACCAGCAGGTGCAGGTCTTCTACAACTGCGAGCTGATGGATGTGGCGTTCGAACGCGTGCCCGATGTGAGTGTACAGTTCCGAGATTAAAACTTTGCTTGCACCGATAGAAGAACAAATAAAGGCGGACTCAATGCCATCGGGCATTCTCCGCCAGAATATGTAATAGGCTGCGGAGTGCAGAGGAGATAACCTTAAATGAAATATTATGTTTGTTTATGTTAAAGTAAAGTAGCGGCCTATAAGTGCCCACTGCTGGGCAAAGGCCTACTTCTCAAATACGAGTATCTGAGAGGTTTTGGAGAAGGAAAGGGCCCGCCACGCTGCTCCACTGCGTTTTGACGGGCTTCACATATCCTCGAAATAATATTTTTATTATTTCTCACGTTTCCCTTCACCGTCGAGCGCGTGTTAAATACAGCACTTAAAATTGCTATTAACAATTTTAGTGGTGCCGACCACCGGGGCACAACACTCGCTCTTTGAAACTAAAGTGAGCGCCCTGACCACTGGGTTGCCACTGAAATAATATACTACGATAAATATATTAAACACGGACTTATGCCTCTATGAGTTATAGCTGTTATCGAATTTCATAATTTTAAATTTTCTTGTGTTTCAATGAATATCTCAAATACCAAGACGTATTGAATATTTTAATTAGTCAACGTTTATTACTAATCTTCATGTCTCACAAAGTCGAGAAGAATATGAAATATATATATATATATAACAGATACAGTTTCTTATTTATATATTATTATATTTATGTGTAGAGAAATAAAAGATGGTTATATTTCTTTAACAGTTTTTTGGTACCGAAACACGAATCAACATCAATATTATACTGCGATACAGTTAACACACGCCTTGCGCCTGCCTACCCCGTCTTACGACGTGTAATGCGTAATTGCATAGATAATATAAACAAATTCATAACACCTTTTAATCGTTGCCTTCCGGTGGTACATTCATGCGTTCCCTTTCACTCGACTATTTTAAATAAAAGTATATAAATGAATGTGGGAGTGTGACTATTTAAATAAAAAAAAAAATAAACTTTTTTCAATGTTCTTTCCGTCAACCGAAATATTCATAACGTGTCGTGGCGGGGTACAACTTGTAAAAAACAATAACACTTCGACATAAACAGGTATCTTTATACACAACTCAAACAGATGTGAATATATAGAAATAACTCAAAAAATAAACATTCAACAAAATGTGTACATCTTCCCCCGCAGCCGAGAACGAGGACGTTTTCCGTCCGCTTTGGATGACAATGTTTGACAGTTCAATAAACAAAGTTTGACAGTTCAATGAACAAAGTTTGACAGTTCAATAAACAAAGTTTGACAGTTCAATAAACAAAGTTTGACAGTTCAATGAACAAAGTTTGTCTTTTTTATTGAACTGAACTTTTTTATCGGATCGGGGTGTAGAAAGACAACCTTCGCCTAAACTTAAAATTTCGGAATGACTTGAGTACTTAGAGATATCTCAATGTAACTTAGCTTAGTGTAATTTTTTCCAAAAGTAAATTAACGATAGTCGAGTAGTTCGTTAGGGTTATATCTACCTCCCTATAAGGAGACTCGAGTCCGTTCCTCCATCCTCCGCCCTCCAGCGGTGGGCTCGTACCGAAAGAGTTTTCAGAAACTTATGTACGATTTCGAACGGACGCTGGCTGGTGAACGATGGTTTCTTTCTTAACTGTCTGGTCAGATCGACGCTGACATCGACAGTTTTATTACGGGGCGGAGCAACGCAAACGTCTATGACCGTATGTGACGTCTCCTATGTTAGGTCATTGACTGCTTATAAAATACCGTACGCCATGAGAATTGGTATCATTACATACATCCCTTCCAGAAAGTGTACGTGGTGATGGAGGTATTCGGTGAGATCGTGAAGATCCAGACGGTTGCGCGGGCCGTCGTCGGCGCATTACCTCAGCCCAGTAAGTCTCATAATCTGACGTCTTTTGTTAAACATCCCGTTTTCAAAGCTGATCATTATGAATGGTTGGATGAAGTCTTAGAGCTAGAAGTTGACACGAGGTCAGTTCAGTAAATCAGCCAATAGTGATGCTGGTTCTCATTGGTTTGCTCGCTGAACTGTCTTCAGATGTACTTACGAGGTTAGTAAAAAAATAGTTACTGGATCGAGACGGAACGCCCCTTTGGTGTCATAGGCGGCGATTGTGATAAATCTCAATCCTTGAAAATATCACCTCAATCTGTGGTAACAACACAGCGACTAGGTATTTCTCGATCTCTGCCTACCCCTATTGGTGACAGGCGTACTGATAAAAGTAATTGAGGACTCAGATGTTTCTCTGTGTAATATCCTTGTACAAATTGAGTGCAATAATTCATACACACAGTCAGTGAGTGCATTCAACGTTCCAGTTTACAACGAAGATTTCATAAAGCGGGAAATGGAGACCATCCAAGAGATCACAGTGGTAGAGCAGCGCGGAAGTGACGAAGCCCCTGAGGCCAGCGCGGAGACTTCCGACATCGAACCCGCTGAGGCCGCGACCTCGCCCGTACCCGAGCCGAGAAGGCATCGTTGTCCCTTGCCTTACACGTTCCATTACGTGCACGGGAACAATATAAAGCTCTGCAGTTCCGGTGAGTTATGTACACTAGCTCTTCTAATATATATATATATTAGGACAGTGTAGGACGACCCCCCACAAGATGGAGTGACGACCTGCGCAGTGTAGCGGTAAGTCGATGGATGCAGGTGGCTCGGAACCGAGCTTCGTGGCAATCTTTGGGGGAGGGCTATGTTCAGCAGTGGACTTCTGATAGGCTGAAATGATGATGATGATATATATATATATATATATATATATATAGGCATTGCATACATTTATGAACAGCCAGACGAATATCTCACAAAGCTCGTTTGGCTGTGCATAGAGGGGTATTGGTACCAACACTAACATATGGAAGCGATATCTGGGTATGGCTGAAGAGGCATGAAAGCAGGATAAATGCAGTAGAAATGAAGGCGTTAAGAAGTATGATTGTTGTGAAGATAACTGACATGGTTCGAAATAATATGATCAAAGAGCGTTGTGGCGTGAAAGGCGATGTAGTGACACGAATTGAGAAAGGGATGCTGAGCTGGTTCGGACATGTGGAGAGGATGAATGAAAGTAGGTTGATGTAACAAATATATGAGGCGAGTGTAAATGGTAAAGTCGGGAGAGGAAGACCTAGGCGAACATTTCACGATCAAATCGGAGACGTTCTGGAAAAAGGCCAGGTCAAGATTACTCTAAACCTACAAGCATGCATGCGAAGATTGATGAAAGTGGGAGAAGCGAAAGACGTATGTCAGGACCGTAGCACGTGGAAGAAGATTGTCTCTGCCTACCCTGTTGGGAATAAGGCGTGAATATATACATATAAAGATATATATATAAGTGTAGTATATAAGGGCAAAGATTTCGAATGAACCTTCAGAAATATTCTAGTACGATTTCGACGACGTGTATTTCACGGAAAGTTCTCTAACCTTCCATACTTTTTACTCGGGAATTATTTTGTGTATCTGTGCGAAAATAAAAAAAAATAATAACTTGTCTATAAGTCGAAGTCGCGGGTAACAGATAACTATACACCAGAAGCGGCAACCCTTAGGGAGGGCAACCTTTACTACTATATGAAAAGAAATATGTTCGAACGAGTGAAATTTACGTTCATGAATTAATTTCATTTTGTTCCGGGAGCCGCGTTCTGTGAACTTTTGCAACGCCATAATTTATGAGTTTCCGTGATGCATTCGCAGACACTGTGGCGGTTCGCACGTCGGGATACAAGGACGGCCTGGCGATCGTCAGCCAGCCGCTGAGGAGGGGGCAGAGCTTCAGGGTACGTCTCCTGGTACTAAGTGTTCATCCGATGACACGGACTCTAGCACCTCTGTTTGTCTGTGGTCCACGTCCGATGTTATCGTACAAAGTGTTATCCCAGACGGTAGGCATTGTAATAAAAATGTAAAAAAGAAAAAAGAGCAGTGCCACGGCTTTTACTGCTGCTCGATTCCGTAGGGTTTGTTATTCGGTCAGGCACTTACTGCCCTCAGAGACTGGCAGGTTACCTATCCTACGAGACACAAAAAATAAACAGATCACTGAGCGAGTGCCTCTATGTTAAAGGCACTATGATATTTCAGGCGAGAGGAAAGCTTCGAACAGGGCACGACAATGACAACAATGAATGAAATATGTTATCTTAGAAATAATGATTAACTCTTAATTTCTCATTCTTCATTCATTCTCATTCATTCTCATTCATTCTCATTCATTACGATCATAAATCTAATGCTGTGTTGATTTATCAAAAAAAGGTTGGGTTCTGTCTTAGTTGCGATGCGAGAGGCTGGCGCTGTAACTATGAAACATTTAAATTGCTCTGCGTCCAATTATCCGACCGAATATGATCATTTTTTTCAAATTATTTAATTTTGCTTTGCGTTGCGTCAAAATCATTTACACAAAGATTATATAACCAAAGATCATCATATTACGGCCGATTTTTCTTACTAAAACAATAAGATATTTTATATATGGTAGAGCCAAGCGGCCGGCTCGACTGGGGTAGTACCGCGATCTCTCTGGATACCGGTCTGAAATGGAAGCATCTTGTGCACTGCGCCTGTGATGCGATTGGACTTTATATTGGACCGTGTAGGTAGCGTCCTACTTCTACGCTCTATTCCCCACCTAAAAGTAGTGAGAAACTTGTCACGTTACAGTTCCGCGTGGATAAAGTGGAGGAGTCGTGGCTGGGGAGCGTTGCCATCGGTGCGGTGGGCGCGCTCCCCGAGGAGTTACCCGACCGCGGCACCCTAATGGAGCCACCGTCCTGGATCCTGGCGAGCGATGTCCGCTGCGACGACGGCACATACGTGAGTAACAGCCGCAGTACCGTACAGCTGCTTACAAGCTTCGTAACAAGGTTCCACCTGGATGTCGCCGCCGTCTAAGTGTCCACGGATGAGCACGCAGTCGCACCGTGTTTATTCAGGATATTATGGTGACTCATATACACCGATCCTCATACGGTTATGGTGGCGGTGCAGTGGTATATCAGTATAAGTTCACTGTTGGGCATCAGGCGTTCCACGGAAGCTCCAACAAAGGCTAGAATGACATGTCTTTGAATTTCTATTTCGTCAAAATCGTTTTAGCCATTTATGAGTGGGCGTAAATCACTTTCCGTGGATGTCGTAATAAGCGACTGAGGAAAAAAGTCTTAAAAATTGCAATGTCCTACCAACAGATGGCGAGATAACCACCACGAAAATTACCATACCAAATTAGTAAATATTGTCGTGGCGATTGTGGCGATTCCTTCACATGGTGCTCTACCATGTGAAGAAATTGCCTACGTCCTGCAGTGGACAATTTAGTGAACGGTGAGGTGGGGTTAACATTTATAATTACTAAGATTACAAAGATGGCGCGTCACTCCTCCCTCCAGATCCGCACTAACACAGCGTGGGCACTGGAGGAGGTGTCGGAGCAGTCCGTGCTGACCGTCGAGTTCCGTGGGAACGGCGAGCTGGCGGTGGAGGTGGACGGGCGGCGGCTGGGCGTCGCCGGCATCGTGCCGCACGCACTTGCTCACGTGTACCCTCTAGTCGATCTGTACGGGAAGGTCTGCCAGGTACGCCACATTTATATCATACATTACATTTAACCTCATATTTTACAAGTCATTACTATATTAATTATATATAGTGGTATAGTCAGTTTTTGTTATTTTGACTCAAGATATATTTGCGCTAATGGTTTACAAGGCCAAGGACGGCACAGGTCAAAGACCTTATCGACGACTCGGCGTCCACTACCTGCGTTTGAAGTCGCCGCCGCGCCGACAAAGAAATCTTGTGACGTCTATGCTCTTACCGAGATCACTAGACTATTATTATTCATGACGAATGGCGGTTGCGTTATATTTTGATTACTGTACTATTTTAAATACATGTATTTTAAATTTTTTCTTTTAGTTTTCCATATAATTATGAACACTAGTAATAACAAACTTCTTTATTAAACTTCAATGGGATCAATGTCATTATTCGTGCGTGGTGGCCGTTAACCCTGATTACTAGGGCTTCGCTTTCTGTCCGTCCGTCTATTATATCTTTAAAGGGCTGTATCTATTGAAACGTAGTAGGAATTTGATGAAACTCTGACGGCGTGTTTTATTATGATGATCCTAACAAATAACTAAGGTAATACGTACGAGCGTCAAATTTGGTGTGGCGTCAAATTATTTTAGTTTTCTGCCACGCACTTCGACTTTGTGGAATCAGCTGTCGCCAGCAGTATTTCCGAACAGTTACGACTTAGGGACCTTCAAGAAAAGAGCTTATTCCTTCCTTAAAGGCCGGCAGCGCATCTGTAGCTCCTCTGGTGTTGTGGATGTTCGTGGGCGTCGGTGATCACTTACCATCAGGTGAGCCGCACGCTCGTTTGCCCCCTTCTTCTATAAAAAAAAAAAAAAATTGGTGTGGCGTCAAATAGTGCAGACACTAAAGTAAAACAACAAATAATAATAATAATAATTAGCCGGTGCCAAGTGTGAATCGGGTCTGCGCTAAGGACCAAGAACCGAATTAAAGAAACCTTTTTTTTTTTAATTATCTAACACTGATGTGGGGTACGGTGGATGTACGAAACCCTCATATATGAACATAGCAGTTTTTTTTCACTTTGTTTAGGTTGTAGACAGGTCCATAATTCGCTTGTGGAACAATCAAATATAATATTTTATTTTCTTTACTTATTATTATAAGCCCATGAATTTATTTCAAGTGGTTTAAGATGTCCTTTTCTTTCTATTTTTTTTTTCCTTTTTTTTTATTAATATATAGATGAGCTGCATCTATTGCAGACACTACCGGCTCAATAGTGGAATGAGGCTGCGCTGAGGATCAGTGTTGCGGGAATCCGTGGCATAAATTGAGCGTAGACCCATTTGTTGCATCAAACTGTAGCGCAGAAAAAAAATCTAAAATCTTGTTATTTTTTTGTAGTTTTTATTATTTTTGTGGCACACTAATATTGGTTTCAAATTCAGTGCCGTGTATGTGCTCTGAACCCTGACGTTTGCTTCCAGGTGTCGATATTGCTTCATCCGCACGTCTTAGGAAGCGGGGTTTCCCTGGACCTACCCAGCATCGCTGAGAATCGCGAAGAAACGCTGGCGGAGTCGGAGCCGACCGCAATCGACAGCACAGCGGACGTACCCGAGACCGCCGCTTCGGAAACGTCGGTGAAGCGGAAAGTCCGCGCGTACAGCCACGACAACCTCGTCGAAGATCTCGGACGCATTCCCACCGCCCAGCCGGGTCCCAGCAAGCTCACACCGGCAACGATGCATCAGAGCTTAATCCTCCCCTCCGTGTCCATATGCCGCCACGTTCACAAGAGCCACTCCAGCCACAGCTTCGGTGACACGCGTGTGTGCGCTAACCCGAGGGACGTACGCATGCGCAACAGATACGCCTGCGACCCGTCGATTAACGAACATTTCTGCGACACCAACATACAGCACAATGACCGCTACCCCGAAGCCAGTGACGTGGACAACTTGGACATAGAGATCATGGACGCCTTGACGCTCGAGACCGGGAACCTTCCCGATCTCACCGAGGAGCAGTCCTCGTCCATGGACGAGTCGAGTCGACGCGACGATGTTTACACCGAGCCACTCACATCGGAAAACCTGAACTATTTGAACAGGATACTGTGTCTGGACCAGGAGGGAGGGGAGGAGCAAAGTCTTGAATGGGAGTGGGAGGCATCCGGGGAGACGTGCGAACATTTACACGTCGTGTTGAAGTATTGGAACTATTTAGTTCGACCTTTCCCCGAGATTCGGAGGGCGGTTTCCTGGGGTCAGGTTAGCTGCCACTGCAGTAACTGCCAGCCGGATGCACAACCGCCTTTAGCTGGTGAGTAAATTTCCCTTTGAACAGTTTGTTCAACAAAATAAAGTTATTGAACTACCCTGATGCGAATTTTGGCTGTGCAGATTAAAGCTTTCATTTTATTTATATATATTTTTTAAGAGCAACAGCGAATGCCTTAACTCTTAAATCTTTATATGTTGCTCAATTTTCATTGTCCTTATTAGAAAGTGGAAGAAATTACCACGGCTCTGAAAGAAAATTTAAACTAAACAACAGAACATGACATGTATTATTTTAATAAAATGACGTGATTCGTTACATTTTTTAACATTTCCAGAGTGGCTTGGCTTCCTTACATTTATTTAAAAAAAAAAAAAAAACAAGTTAACTTAAACGTGTATGCCCTAAAAGTTAGTAAATACAATAATAGTACAAACAATACAATAATAGACCTTCACGTGTTGCGACAATACAAATTCACGTTAAGGGTTAAATAAACACAGATAATTTGTAGAACGTTTCATTTAAATGCCATTGCAGTCAGCGGAGCGAATTGTTATGTTTATTTTTTATCAGTCCGTTAGTAGTCCACTGCCGGACATAGAATTCTCCGTATGGCAGGATTGGCGTGAGCCTCACACTTGACCGATTGACGTTGGCCGTGCCAAACGCACCGCTCAAACACTTGGCACAAGCCCAGTGGCGGCTTCCGCTGATATACGACCTCCCAGAGTACTCACGTGAATTAGAGGTATCTTTCGATCCTGCGCTTGATTCGGTTGAGGTGAGGAATCCATCCGGGTCGAGCCGGTACCTTCAAGCAGCAGCTAAAGCCGCCGCTCGGCTCTACCGTGACGGAAACGTTAATCTGTGAAAAAATCATGCTCATACAGATGATAAAAGAAAACCAGCGTCAGGCTCTAAAGCTTGACAATAAGATGATCTGGAGACCTATTGGTCCAGCCGTGAGACGCACAATTTACCATTTTAGTATAGATAATGCCCTACCGCTATTTCCTTCTCTTTTTCCTCTCCACTTTGAGTTCCGAAACGCATCATTCTACAGAGTGTCAGACGCTCTGCTTTATCGCGGCTGTGAATATTTAGTCTGTGCCTATCCTCTATTGCGGTTGTATCTCTGTTTGTGACCGCTGGGTTTCAGTCGTGTTTGACAGAACACTTGGGTAGATACTTGATCTGGTCAGAACCAGCTGTTTGTCACGCCGAGCGTCGGCAGGGTTTCGACTGAGGCGATATTGACGTGTCGCAGGTTGGGTGCGCATCGAGCGGATCGACGGCGTCGGCGCGGCTTCGCGTTCGTTCTGGCCGCTGGCGCGCTCGACCCTCGGCGCCGCGCAGACTGCCCTCCACCGTCCCCTCCGCCGCCCCCGCGCGCTCGCACCCACGCCCGCGATCTCACCGGCCCTCTACGACGTGTGAGTGCGATATGATAGCTTTCAATATCACCTATTGTCCCGGTCCTACGATACAGTTCGTACGTATGTTTCCAGTGAACACTCACTGGTAAGTGTCCGTCCACGTTGAGAATCGAACTAGTATACTCTTGATTCGGAGTCAGATATCCAGATCACCTGATGGTAAGTGGTCACTGCAGCCAGATCACCTTCAATGTTGTTGATCACTATATGTTCATGTAGCATGCTTACGCTTGTCCATGCGACCTTATACCTTTCAATTTTATGATATACATTATAATTATTGAAAGAGATGAGTCATTACGAAATTTTGGTAGATTGTAATAATCATAATAATAATAATACGTTTTGAAAGCCGAAACAGACAAGAAGGCAAAATATCTGGACCTGGCTCGCGAGGTGGCCGCCATGCGGGGCGGTGTGCCGACCGAAATTATTCCGATCGTCGTCTCTGCGAATGGGTTAACCCCAGTCAGCCTCTCGGAACATCCGGAGCGCTCCGAGCTCAAATGCAGAAGGCGGTGCTTCTCGATACCGCTCGCATTGTCCGCCGGTTTCTTTCCCTTTCTCCCTAACCCTCGGCCGTCCGGTCTCCCCTGCCGGGGTCTGGTTGGGGTTTAATTATCTATTTAATTTTACTCCTGATCTGACTTTTTTTTTCAGAACCTCTCCGATTTGATCGTGAAATGTTCGTGATCTTGTACATATATATGATATGATAGCCATATATCATTAGATATGTCAGTTAATGTTATACAAAAAAGAATATATATGTAATATTTTTTATTTATGGTATAATTATATTCAATTAAAATTGGGTGAAATTCGAACGTGCTACTCGCGCAATGTTAACGGACGACTTTCTTGTCTCTATCCAAATTGATAACCTGTGAACGTTCTAGGTGGTTCGACGAGGAGGGGAAGCCGCACCACACCGCCTTGGCGATAGAAATCGACGTGGAGTGAGTATCATCATCATCGTCATCATCATTTCAGCCTATCACAAGTCCACCGCTGAACATAGGCCTCCCCCAAAGATTGCCACGAAGCTCGGTCGTGAGCCACCTGGACGACATCGACTTCCTCCACTCCATCTTGTGAGTGAGTATCAGGGACTCTTTATTTTTCAGTACCTACACTTCAGCTGACGATTGCTATCTTTGTTCCCTGTTGATGCGATAGATGGCGCTAGTTGTGTTACATATCGCACCATCGTCTTGTTACTTATATATAATTATACCTGCTTTGAACCGTAATTTGATAAGTCTTTATCTAGCGTTGAATGAATAAAGGTCAATTAATGTGTTCCAGTAATGTGTGTTTAACTCATGTTGTAATCATATAGACTTCGGAAGGTAAATACGGGCGGGGGGTAACTCTCTAGGTTTACGGCGGCAATGCATTAAGAAAGTTAGCACCTTGTCCGTCCACTGCTGGGCAAAGGCTCCTTTCTCAAATATCTAAGAGGGTTCAGGAGCCCGGAAGGGCCCGCCATTATTACACGCCCGAAACATTATTTTTCTCAGGCATGCAGGTTTCTTGAGGCGAGACCGGATAGTATTCAGAGGTGGTCGCCGTGGTATGGAATCCTTCAGAAGGACATGGCACCTTACGTAGTGGACCTACAGGACGTAGCAGACATCTGGAATAACGCTTCGGCGATTCGCCAGCGGGTTCTCGCACCCATAAACGCTGCTTATAGTTTAAGTCACTAGCCATTGTGATTTTCATAGCTTTTCTTTGATATTTTTTCTCTAATCACCTACCTATTACCACTTATCGATGATGTGCGGTGCAGCAGGATAGAATCCATCACCACGATAGCAGTCCTCGTTGGCATCAATCTGTTCTTCAATAAAGGTCGTAGCCCAAAAGAACTTACAAACACTGAAGACCTGTCTCTTAGAATTTCAGCTCGCACTAACCACGTACCCGAAGAGTTTAATTGGTGTATTTTCCCCTTCGTCAGAGGTTCGTCGCCGGACAACGACCGTATGCTAGCATTCCTTATCTACCTGAAGCCTCACGTGACCTTCGTAGAGGACAGCCCCCCGAGTCTGGAAGATTGAAGAGGTCCAGTTTGCAGGAGCTCACACCGGTGCCCGGCACAGGGTTGAACTGTGTGCGCGTTTGTTCGCTCTCGTCATAGAAAAATGTTTCATGTAGAATTAGACATTAATCTAAACTGTTCGAAGCCGGGTACCAGCTGAAATTTGTCGGTATAATGTTGGTTGTCACAGTCTGTTTTAGTGGTACGTAAATATTTTAAGCAATCCCCGTCGTCCTAGTGGGTATGGTCAGACAATAAGTTATCAAAATTAAAAAAAAAAACATATTCCCCGCGTCGACGTATTTATGATATATTTTATTTTAACCGTATCTCTGTGCGTGTGTTCATTATGTGTGAATAATTTTTGTATCCAGAACACACCCGCACAAGTTTGGTCAAAATTGTTTTTCTTATTCTGTTGACTGTACAATGCCAATGACATCTATTATTAGGCTGTGGTTGATAGTCAGCTGGTATCGATATTCAGCCGGTGAACATTCGTTTGAAACATCACGTGGGACTGAGCACGTGGAGCTGTTATTAACTGAAACCGGACTGAAATAGAAAAAACGCGTTTTCAGGTCAATTGAGTTACAGGCAAGCGTTTCGAAATATAAACATATCTCCAGGAAGCATAAGAGAAAGTTATGTTTTCTTTTTTTTTCGTCAAATATTTTAAAAGTATATTAATCAAAAAAAAAATTACTATAAATATTGTGTATCCATATAAAAGTAATCTCAATTATTACATAAAAAAGGGTAGTTGACTGTAAAAAAAATTACTCAGGTATTATTTATATTATGATCGTATTAAAATAATAATGAAATGAGCGACCACACCGCCGTCGCACGGTTGCATCTGTACCATATAAACTCATAGCGAATGTGATATGCTCGTGAAAACATTGTGAAATGTTCTTAACGACGGTGAATACCCCATGGAATGGGAGCGCGCATTGCATCTATGATTTATACTTATTTAAATACCATCATTTGATGCCGTTGCTGGCCATCAAGTCTTTTAGTTTGACGTTAAACAAGACGTCATTGCAGATGGTAGCCTCTAGACGCCATTATAAATGTGGGAAACAAGACGCCATTACAGGTGTGAGTGACAGTAAGCGAGTGATCATTGCAGGCGTGTGCGTCTAGACGCCATTACAGATGTGAATGACAGTAAGCGAGTGATCATTGCAGGCATGTGCGTCTAGACGCCATTACAGATTGGAGCGTCAATAATCCATTACAGATGTGGAGTGACAATAAGCGAGTGGATCATTGCAGGCATGCGCGTCTAGACGCCATCACAGATATGAGTGACAATAAGCGAGTGATCATTGCAGGCGTGTGCGTCTGGAACGCCATTACAGATGTGGAATGACAGTAAGCGAGTGATCATTGCGGGCATGTGCGTCTAGGCGCCATTACAGATGTGAATGACGGTAAGCGGTGATCATTGCAAGCATGTGCGTCTGAACGCCATTACAGGTGTGAGTGACAATAAGCGAGTGATCATTGCAGGCGTGTGCGTCTAGACGCCATTACAGATGTGAGTGACAATAAGCGAGTGATCATTGCAGGCATGTGCGTCTAGACGCCATTACAGATGTGAGTGACAATAAGCGAGTGATCATTGCAGGCATGTGCGTCTAGACGCCATTACAGATGTGAGTGACAATAAGCGAGTGATCATTGCAAGCATGTGCGTCTAGACGCCATTACAGGTGTGAGTGACAATAAGCGAGTGATCATTGCACGCGTATGCGTCTAGACGCCATTACAGATGTGAATGACAATAAGCGAGTGATCATTGCAGGCGTGTGCGTCTAGACGCCATTACAGATGTGAATGACAGTAAGCGAGTAATCATTGCAGGCGTGTGCGTCTAGATGCCATCACAGATATGAGTGACAATAAGCGAGTGATCATTGCAGGCATGCGCGTCTAGACGCCATCACAGTTGTGAGTGACAATAAGCGAGTGATCATTGCAGGCGTGTGCGTCTAGACGCCATTACAGATTGGAGCGTCAATAATCCATTACAGATGTGACAATAAGCGAGTGATCATTGCAGGCATGTGCGTCTAGACGCCATTACAGATGTGAGTGACAATAAGCGAGTGATCATTGCAGGCATGTGCGTCTAGACGCCATTACAGATTGGAGCGTCAATAATCCATTACAGATGTGCGCTTTAAGGTCGATAAAGTATAGAAGTTCTAAATAATATAAAAAACAAAGTCGCTTTTGTCTGTCTATACGCGTAAAACTACTAAACTCCTAAAGTGAATTTCCATTCGGTTTTCATAACACCATGAAGAACATTACACAAGGTTTATGTGTAACATTCACATTGAATTTGTTTTCTATAATTGATGCTAAGGTAACCTTTTAACTAGTATCTCAACATCGTCAACCAACCTTTTATTATCAGTAAGGCAACTTTCTAACTAGAATAATTATATTTAACAGACAATCAATGTTTCCGGTACCATATTACCCACAAGAGAACTGGCACAGCTGTGACCTTAACGGCTCTAATCCAGGTTCTATGGTTCCCGAATACTGAGTACCTCCAGCCACCGTCGTCCATTAGCCAGTCTGTTCGTTTGCGCGTACGTAGTTTGTAATTCTTAATAGTACGATGATAAAGTTCGTAGAAATCTGTTGTTTTAGCGTTTATAATAGTCCCTCGTAATGTATTGATATTTTTTTTTCTGATATTAAATAAATATCATGAGAATAACCTTACGGATAAGAAATCTCGCTATACAAACATGTTTGTATATAATTATTTATCTATATTGTTCGTAATTATCTAGTTTTTCTTGACAAGACAAAGCGAAAAATAATTTGCGATTGCATAATGGTTGTAATTGTCCGATATATCTGTGGGCTATTTACGTATATAATCGTGTTAAGGTCGTCTATAATAAAGACGTATAAATATATAAAATGCTATATAATATATATGTGATATACCTCATATACATAATTGTACGTAATATTATTATTATTTAACAGGCGTAGAAATCTCAAATATGCCAGACATAAATTATCCAGACCGGTGTCTGGCAGCAGCTTCTAAAACCATTTACTGCATCGTCGTACTCTTTAGCGGCAGCTGAACCTATACCTGTGAAATGGATTCGCTGCACATTGATTTGTCTGATCTGGTGCATGGGCACCTGGCATTAGTGATTCTCTGACTCGGATATAAGGAGCGATATCTCCAGAACGAAACCGTGGCGATACGTGCCGGCGATATATAAGAAAATATTGCGACTTATAAAATGGCGGAACGACATATATACATGATGCTTACAAAGTGCACATGTGTGTGATGGATCATGTTTTAAAAATATTGCGACTAATGTCGAAGTTGGTTGCAACGGCTATATACCTGGTGCTTACAAAGTGCACATGTGTGGGATGCATCATCTTTTAAAAATATTGCGACTAATGTCGAAGTTGGTTGGAACCGCTATATACATGGTGCTTACAAAGTGCACATGTGTGGGATGTATCATATTTTAAATATATGGCGACTAATGTCGAAGTTGGTTGGATCCGCTATATACATGATGCTTCCAAAGTGCACATGTGTGGGATGCATCATGTTTTAAAAATATTGCGACTAATGTCGAAGTTGGTTGGAACCGCTATATACATGGTGCTTCCAAAGTGCACATGTGTGGGATGCATCATGTTTTAAAAATATTGCGACTAATGTCGAAGTTGGTTGGAACCGCTATATACATGTTGCTTCCAAAGTGCACATGTGTTGGATGCATCATGTTTTAAAAATATTGCGACTAATGTCGAAGTTGGTTGGAACCGCTATATACATGGTGCTTCCAAAGTGCACATGTGTGTGATGCATCATGTTTTAAAAATATTGCAACTAATGTCGAAGTTGTTTGGAACCGCTATGTACATGGTGCTTCCAAAGTGAACATGTGTGGGATGCATCATGTTTTAAAAATATTGCGACTAATGTCGAAGTTGGTTGCAATCGCTATATACATGGTGCTTCCGAAGTGCACATGTGTGGGATGCATCATTTTATAAAAATATTGCGGCCAATCTCGAAGTCGGATGCAACCGCTATATACATATTGATTCCGAAGTGCACCTATGTGGGATGCATAATTTTATAATAATATTGCGGCTAATGGTGGAGTTGCATGCAAACGCTATGTACATGGTGACATATAGATGATTCTTCCAAAGTGCACATTAGTGCAACTATTCATTATGTGGAATGCAAGGACGAATGCAAGTAAAGAATATTGTTTCGTGTCTATGGTATATGTCTAGGGAAGTGTGATTTGAAATTGTTGTGTGCATGTATTGTGGTATCTGATGCATTCACACAAGTTATGTGTACTTAGTTATTAGTCTGCTTGTTATAAGAAAGCTGATGGCAATGCTTTACGAAAATATTGAATGGGCATTGATTGCAGAAAGAGATAGAGAAATAACAAGACAATAAGAATTACTCTGTCGACGGTCGCAGTATTAACGGTATTATGTTAGTGAGGTCTCATGATTTAGTCATTATTAAGGGTCAAACGGTAACGATAATGCATTTGCCGTAAGTGGGGCGTCTGTAAATATGTTAACACTGCCGGTCCTCGAACACAATAAGTGTTTAATCCAAAAGTCATGTTCAGTTCTTTGAATACACTCCAATGATTAGTTTAGTGGAGTAGAAATAAAAACATTAAAAAAATACTTCGAATATGCACAAGTCGTGTTTAAAAAAGCATTGTGCTATGAAGTGAGGTAGCGAAACAGCTTTAATTTTATTATTCAAATTTAGCTTTAAGTTGTACGTGGTGGTTATTATTTATTACCTTAAATTAAAGCAACCTGTATATTCGGTGGCGACTAAGAATGTGTGCGTGTGTGATTTAATAATAAAGTACTAATTATGCATGTGTGTGTCTCGTGTCACACGATGAGTTAGTTTAGATAATATTTTTTAATTTTTATTTATGTATGAATGTTGGTTTCAAGTAGTAGAATAAAGTCCAAGAATACCATAATATAATTTTATTTATTAAATAATCATTAAAATATGTAATTTTTTTTCGAAATAAATTGTCCCGTTAATCACATGATGAGGAACATTGATTACAATGTTAAAGATAATACGTCGACAGTCGATGACACATGACACATGACGTCGATACGACGTCATGTGTCATGGACTCATGTTCCAGACAAGACGCCAAATGCGCGCATTTAGAAAGGCATAATTAAAATGTAAAACGCAAACACACTGTGCCTTGTTTTTTTTTTTCTAAATTTGTCAAACAAAACTACCCTATTATATTTGACGATGCGTAATTACTTTAATAATTCTGGCTCATTTCCTACTCTAGTATTATAATCTATGGTTTTTTTTATGGGAAAGGCGACAAACGAGCAAGCGGTTCTCCTGATGGTAAGTGATTACCGTCGCCCGCGTACATCTGCAACACCAGAGGTGCGGCCGGTGCGTTGTCGACCTTTAAGGGTATTTGGGAGATGGGAGGAAGCATGAGGGAGGGGATGGTGAGGGTAGTTGGCCTCCGGCTACCTCAGTCACCGAACGAAACGCAGAAGCACGACATGCTTCTACTTCACGCCGGTATTCTGCGAGGCCGTGGCACCGACCCGGAGAAGCAACAGCAAAAGTCGCGACTTTGCTCTATCACGATTAGAAATTTTTATTATGGTGATTTTTATATGGTATAGAGTTATGGTGTTTTTGGTATTGTTTCATCCATTTAGCTAGAAGACGTCTCCGAACACTGTTCACTCAGGGACTTCCGTGATGATTCTACATGCTAGACGTGCTTTATGTTTATTTATTGTAAGGTTTATGTATTATTGTTACTATGCAGTGTTAACGGAGTGCGAGCAGCGTTCGATTGAATATCCCATACGGACTACTTTAAAAAAAAGTTTTAACTATTAATTCAGTTAGTTTGTAATTGATGTTGATGCAACGTTTCGATATTGATGTGTTTGTAATGAATAAGAGATAGACATGAGAGTTGTATAATGTATTAATTGTACCAGACTGAGTCTTGAAGACGTAAGATATAAGTTCGTTCAAATATCGTTAACTACATCCTTGTGAAAAAAAATGATCTGAAATGTTTTATGTGTGCTTTGAATGGGTTTATCGGAGACAACAAAAATATTAGAAATAAACGTGATGAATCGACACGCCCTTCTTCATATCCACCTATCGATGCATGGCTTATATTGGACGTTGTTTATGTATGTATTCACGCCTTGTTCCCAACGGGGTAGGCAGAGACAATCTTCTTCCGCTTGCTACGATCGTGACATACGTCTATCGCATCTTCCACTTTCATCAATCTTCGCATGCACGCTCGTCGGTTTAGAGTACTCTTGATCTGGCCTTCTTCCAGAACGTCTCCGGTTTGATCGTGAAATGTTCGCCTAGGTCTTCCTCTCCCGACTCTACCATTTACACTCGCCTACGTACGTTTACGTTGTTTATTATACAAGACGAAAGAATTATAATCCACGGCTACGTATAACTGCTTTTGTAACGTAACTAGTATGATTATTTGACTTTAGTTTTGCCAGGGATTACATACACCTCGTCATTCCTCATTAAACTCGCTCTGATCATCTATTCTTTGGACCTGGTGAATTCCGTTACATTCAACGGCTACAACCTCACGGTGGTCTCCATCAGCGACTGTCTGCCGGTCACGGGATCTCCGTTGTGCTTCCAAGCGCTCGCTTCTCTGACCCCTTTGGCCTTCGGGTGGCGGGCATGATGGGGTCCGTAGCCGATGTAGGATTAGAGGCATTATAAGAAGGCAGCTCCTGATTCGCATTGCTCTTTCTCGAGCAGTGGCCGCGTGGATCCAGTGCTGATGATCCACGTATAATAATAGCCCCACTGTAATAGGACCCGAAACATTTCCCGGTCAAAAATTTTGTATAGGTTTTTATGTTTATCGTGCAAATAATCATGTGGGCAAACCAAAAAAAAAACTGTTATTTAGAAAGTACAGGCACTTTAGCTTCTTTTTTTTTTAAAAAAAGCTTTCATTTAAAACGATTATCGATGAAGATCTGTGTCGATAACTAATCGGTATCGACCGGCGCTCGCCCCGGCATATTGTTTCGCTTCGGTCCTTTAGTAGCTTCCCATACTGTGTTATCAAGTTACAACGCGGTCCTCTAGCAGCTTCCCATACTGTGTTGTCGAGTTACAACGCGGTCCTCTAGCAGCTTCCCATACTGAGTTGTCGAGTTACAAACTCGGTCCTTTAGCAGCTTCTCATACTGTGTTGTCGAGTTACAACGCGGTCCTCTAGCAGCTCCCCATACTGTGTTGTCGAGTTACAACGCGGTCCTTTAGCAGCTTCCCATACTGTGTTGTCGAGTTACAACGCGGTTCTTTAGCAGCTTCCCATACTGTGTTGTCGAGTACAACGCGGTCCTCTAGCAGCTTCCCATACTGTGTTGTCGAGTTACAACGCGGTCCTTTAGCAGCTTCTCATACTGTGTTGTCGAGTTACAACGCGGTCCTCTAGCAGCTTCCCATACTGTGTTGTCGAGTTACAACGCGGTCCTCTAGCAGCTCCCCATACTGTGTTCTCGAGTTACAACGCGGTCCTTTAGCAGCTTCCCATACTGTGTTGTCGAGTTACAACGCGTTCCTTTCGCAAGCTTGCCATACTGTGTTGTCGAGTACAACGCGGTCCTCTAGCAGCTTCCCATACTGTGTTGTCGAGTTACAACGCGGTCCTTTCGCAAGCTTGCCATACTGAGTTGTCGAGTTACAACGCGGTCCTCTAGCAACTTCCCATACTGTGTTGTCGAGTTACAACGCGGTCCTCTAGCAACTTCCCATACTGTGTTGTCGAGTTACAACGCGGTCCTCTAGCAGCTCCCCATACTGTGTTGTCGAGGTTACAACGCGGTCCTTAGCAGCTTCCCATACTGTGTTGTCGAGTTACAACGCGTTCCTTTCGCAAGCTTGCCATACTGTGTTGTCGAGTACAACGCGGTCCTCTAGCAGCTTCCCATACTGTGTTGTCGAGTTACAACGCGGTCCTTTCGCAAGCTTGCCATACTGAGTTGTCGAGTTACAACGCGGTCCTTTAGCAGCTTCTCATACTGTGTTGTCGAGTTACAACGCGGTCCTCTAGCAGCTCCCCATACTGTGTTGTCGAGTTACAACGCGGTCCTTTAGCAGCTTACCATACTGTGTTCTCGAGTGACAACGCGGTCCTTTAGCAACTTACCATACTGTGTTGTTGAGTTACAACGCGGTCCTTTAGGAGCTTATCATACTGTGTTCTCGATCGACAACGCGGTCCTTTAGCAACTTACCATACTGTGTTGTGGAGCGACAACGGTCACGGTCACATTTGTCAGATGCGGGTGTTTCCGATGCCCGGAATATATTTAATTTATTTAAAGGAATAAAATCGATTACGGACAACAAATAGATTTAGTTTTATTTAAAACCCTTATTTTCATAACTCAGCGATGCGTTGTTGTGTGGATGTTCTGACACTACGTATATTGTGGTATTTTAAGAGACTCATATAAAGGATTTATATATATAAATACTCTGACTTTGCGAAAGAAATTCAAGAATACGGCAGTTGTCAATTCTACACCTGCACTGCTGAACTGTATTCCTACACTTGGGCACTCGCATACGTCTTCTTCTTATGTCCGATGAGACACTGATGCGATGAGATGATGCAGTGTCATATATTCTACGTAGTCGAGCCAAGCGGCGGCTTTTGCCTAGCCGAAGTACCGAATACCGAGGTAGTAGCATCTTGTGCTTCTGCCTTTCGTTGGATGAGTGAGGTAACCGGAGGTCCAGTGGTCATTGGTGAGATTATCCAAATTTCCTTAAAGGCCGACGACACTCCGGCATCTCGTCCGGTGTTGCAAGTGAGCCGCTTGCCCGTTTGTCCCATTTCTCATAAAAAAAAAATAAACACAGGGTTCCGACAGAATACCAGCGCTGTAGTTGTGATTTAGCATTGCTACAGCATTACGCTGAGTCGGACACCGTTTTGTTGCTGCAACTCAATAAAATATTTTTTTTTTTTTACATTAAGTTTACTTATGTGTTACTTGAGTTGTGGCAATGAATAAAGTACTTTCTTTCTTTCTTTAAACGACAACACAACCAAACAGATCCAGAATCGCTCGAGTCACGTACGCTAACCAAATAAAAAAGAAAACAAGCCGTAGTTTTATTATTTCTTACCATAGCAATATGTTAAAAAATTAAAAATATGGGTGAATAAATAAAAGAATGATTCATAAAAATGATCTTATATTGGGATATTTCAATGAATTACAACAGCTGTATTCGAAATTGTCATACCTTAAACTAACACTTAAATTGAAATATCACTGCGGTCCGAGCTCGCGATCGGCGATACTGGCGCTTCGGTGTTTTGAACGCAGAGCGCTGACCGCTCTGTTGACGGACGGACAGCATGTTCCGTTAGCTGAGCGTAACGGCGAGAGGCGCGTCGCTACGCAGCAGGCGTTGCGCGTGAACGACAGACCGAAGCCATGATGGACGCGCTGTGACATCGGAGCGTGCGGTGCAATCTAATCCATGGCGGTTGGATTACGTCGCCTAATAAATAATAATCTCCGCGATGATCATTGCACGAGATGCATCAGTGTCGCGTTAAAATATATTAAATCGAAACGACTTGGCATTGTTCAATTAACATTTCAAAATATCCAAGGCAGTCCAGTCGTTAATAAATAAATATTATACACTAGATTTTAACAAACTCCGTCACTAATTCTTAAGTGCACTAAACATCTTAATATGAAGAAATCTCTAATTGTAACAACAATAACGTAATTTAAACAATAATCGGAACAAAGGAAGGTTTTATTGTACAGAGTATATAGAAAATGTGTAGATAAAAAATCCTTTGTACTAGTAACGTACATGCTATTACATATTGTTGAACGAATTATTGCATTAATGTTCTATTACGTGAATGCTGTCCCGTTACTACATTTTTTTTTCTTGAGAAAAGTCGGTCTAAAATGTCACACATAGGTGCGAATCTTGCCCGACTGTGAATGACTTATGCTTCGTTATATCGTCAATTATAATACGTATTAATAAAAATCTACTAGTACTTCAAAATTTCTATTTATGATTTGATTTTCTCATAAAAATACATTACAACGACATTCGTCATGAAAAACGATGCTGTTATACGTTTTTTTTTTGTTAACAAAGCTATTTAGCTATCAAATAGGCGAGGTGGTTATAGCGCCAAATTCAATACAAAGCACGATATGTTATTTCTAGGGGTGTCAAGTAATTATTAAAAATAGTTGGAAATTGTAAGTCTGATGCAATTTCCATTATTACATACAATTTCCTATTTTATATGATATATTCAGTTAATCTATAATTAGCTAGATTTCGCACATTGAAGTGGATTTCGACATTTACAATTAATTATAGATAATAAAAACATTTGACTTTCCAGAGAAAGTTGTGTTCCTCCTGAGGTGTGTTGCCCGGTGGTAGGTCGGCGACATTGCGGCGGTCCCTGTGCGGATGAAGCCAGCGTGGTGTCCGGATGCGTCCGCGGATGTGAGGATGGCGCACTACCACACCTTGCACTTGCGGCGCGGGTTCATGGGCGCGCCGGGCGGGCAGCGGAAGTCGCGAGCGAACTCCTCCATGTTGGCCAGCGGACCCTGGACGCGGAAGCGACCGGGCGCGTGGAAGCCGGTGGTGATGCGCAACTTGATGGCCTCGTTGCGGTATACGGCGCACCACGTGTTGGCCGCGCTCAGCCAGAACAACTGCACAATAGACTCGTACGTTACTTTGGGGAAATACGTTTATTAATACCGCTCCACTATCTCATCCCGCGGCCGTCCGTCCATCCGTGTCGCATCCGAGTGGACTAATGGAGTCGAAAGCAAATTGTCTAAGCCATTAGCGATTGAGCGTATTTTGTTTCCTTAGTTTCTTTCTTTCGCGTCGAAAAATACCGTACCGAAAGTACACAAGTCTGATACTGCGCGAGCTAATTCTACCAACGAATCGTGGCAATTACAATTAGTCCTTTAGGCGACTCGGGATGGGACAGCTGCCATCAAAGTCATGCCGTGGTACCCGAGGAATACCACTCGCGCTCGCTTCTATATCATAAGACGCGTGTGGCAGTTTAAAGCGCTGAATTTATCAAATGGTGGCTGGAAAAAGAAATGATCGGGAGGAAACGTTCAAGTCTGAGAAATCTATGGAAAGATATTTTGAGGACATGTGTAGGGCACCAATCTGGACCCGGGTCCCGACCCGGTAGTCGAAACGCCACAACTGCACGCTGCCCTAGCTAACACTATTTACTGTTAAATTGCATAGATATGGTGGTGATGGTAGACCGACCTGCTTGGGGCTGTAGCCCTCGAGCCCGGGCAGGCGTTGCTCCGCGCCGTGGCGCTGAGTCCAGGCCTCGTATGCGTAGTATGCCTCCTTGATCCCCCCGTTGTCCGCGATGTTCTCGCCTTGGGTGTTCACGCCGTTCAACTGCACAAATGGACGGAAGGATTTTTTTTTAACTACAAATTTTTCATAGACGACTCGTGTGACAGCGCCGTATGGATCTGCCAGAGCCCTACTTCCTCGTAATAGGCGACTTGAGAAAAAAGCCTAGGAAAGATCACGGCAATCTCGATTAGTTCAGACTCTCCAACCGTCACGTACACCCGGAGACGGGAAAACTGGGGAACTGGGAGCCTGCTCTCATATATACTTCAAACAATAAGGTCATAGAAGATACTAGAAGAAATGCACATGACAATAGAAAACAATGCTGACCTTCATGTCAACCTCTTTGACCGTGTAGTTGGAGTACTGGTCAATGATGCACTTGGCCTTCTCCAGGTACTTCTGCTTGGTCTCCTCCTGCCACCAGTCGACCAGGTTGCCGTTCTTGTCGAATTGGCGACCCTGGAAATTTACATGAAAATATTTAACACGATTCGTATCAATTCGATGAAGGCTGTAATTTAGAAATTCCTGCCGTTGGCAGCCGTTGCGTTGCGACTAGGAGAAAAGCCTTGAAACTCGACAATCTTTGTTGAGTACACAACCGGCATCGAAGGGTGCCACCCGTGATTACCTGTCTCCAAGAAAGGCGAATAGCGTTTTGCTATGCTGAACCGTGACAAATGAAAATCTGTACTCTCTGCCATAGGGTAGGCATATACATATAAGGTGATAGATACGCTACAGTGTCTGCTGTTGAAACTGACCTGGTCATCGAAGCCGTGCGTGATCTCGTGTCCTATGACAAACCCGATGGCGCCGTAGTTCATGTAGGCGGGCCTTTTGGCGGAGAAGAATGCGCCTTGCAAGATACCGGCGGGGAATTCTGATAAAAAATAACATACATTTTAATGTAATTTAAACCTTACCTCACCTTAACAGCTTGTAAACAGTCCACAGCGGAACATAGGCCTTTGCCCTAAGGATTTGCACTTCTGCATGTGGTAGAGCGGTAGGCGGCGACTTTTGCTGCGGCTCTACCGTGACTGTACCACGAGCTCGTGAAGATAACCGGATGCGCAAACTTCTCTCCCTCATCCTCTCTCCCATCCCTCAAATGTCCATGCAGGTCAGCGACGCACCTGCAGCTTTGGTGTTGCTGATAAACTTATCATCCGGTTAAGCTCTTGCTCGTTTGTCCCGCTACCGATAAAAAAAAACGAATCTCTCTGTCTTGGGTGAACGCTTCGTTAAATATTTAGTGGGTATGGACGGTGACATATGTTCCATGGGTATACATTCGATATACTCACGGATGCTGTTCTCTATGGAGGAGTAGAAGGCGTTGACGATGGCGGGGCGGCCGTGAGTCACCCAGTCCGTCTTGTTGACGGGCTCGCGCAGCTTACTGAACAAGTACTCCGTGCCGAACAGAGTTAAGTTCAGCACGGACTCCATCAGCTGGTCCGAAGACATCTCCAGCTGAAGATCGTGGAGAGGGGGGTCAATCGCCACAAGTTTAGACGAAGACACAATATAGAAGTTTCCGGACGTCGTATAGCCATGCGGCGGCTTTTGCTGGTGCTCGAATGGGCCGGCTACACTTGGGTAGTGCCACGGCCTCGTAGAATACCAGCCAGTGAAGTGGGCGCATCTTGTGCTTTCCCCTTTTCCAACCCACCTTCATCCTCATCCCTCCCGTCCCTCAAATATCCCCCGGCTACGCACCTGCAGATGTACGTGAGCGAAGGTAACCACTTACCATCAGGTGAGCCGCTTGCTCACATATAAAAAGACGAATATGAAACGAAAAAACAAATAGGTGCGTATTATGATATTATTTTAGTGTGGTGAAACATCATAACAGAGTAATAATGTAGACGTTTTCGTTTCGGTTGTCTTTTTGGCATGATCTATCATTCTTGTACCTTTCGTTTATCCGCAATAATAAGAATAAAAACGTGATGTAAATTAATCTAACTCATTAACAACATTCTGTTCTCAATTTTTTGTATGTGGGAGAACCAAGAAGCAGACTTAGCTGCTGGGCGGGCTCAACCGAGTTGGTACCCTAAACGCGCAGAATACCAGCGTGAAGTAGAGCAGGCATCTTGTGCGTTTGCGTTTCGTTCGGTGAGTGAGGTATCTCCGGTCAATAATATAAGTAGGTACTAAAATACATGTTATTTATTAAATCAGAGTGTGATAGTGCCGGGGATCACCTGCCTCTCCTTGAGTGTTGTTAGAGTCGACTAAGGAAAAGGATGGAGGATTAAACAACTAAAAAAGATCCTGACCGATGACGGAACAGCTGGCTGGTGTCTTACCACGTGACACCACCCGCCGAGGGGGGCGATTACTGCAAATCCTTACAAACCCAAAAAATGGAGGTGATGGTAGAAGTAGTAATTATATAAAGCATTTCTTTCATATTTCTCAATTTCTTTTAATTAAAATTCCTCTTGTTTTTTTGAAATCGACTACAGCATCGCTAATATACTTCACCTGCAGGTGGTGCAACCAACTGGCTGACAAGCCATTGACGACCCACAGATTCAAAACCCACAGACTAGTCTTCCGGCACCAGGACAGCGCTCTCCAACTCACTTATTGTGACACAGTATGTATCACAGAGCACTTTGATATATGGAATACGCCACAGGCACTTACTCATCTTCACCTTCCCTTGCCCGATATAACTTGTGCGATGAGATCGGAGGAAGGCTAAGAGGTGAGGAATGTAACGCACAAAAATTGGTTCCAGACGGCTCCGGAACCAGAACCGATTAGTAATCTCCCCCTAGTGCTGTTACTATATCTATATCAGCTGGCCATAGTCCACTATATATGTATGTATTCGATGAAGTTATTGCTGTAAGCCGTTTTGGCTTTTACAGCTTCATAGGTTTGCGCGTTTATGCTTTAAGTAGATGTGCAAGAGTACATCTACTGCTTACCTCTTTATGGTAAGCAATCTAAGGACCGTCCGAGGGAGGCATAGTCCACTGCTAAACTTCGTGGCGAGGAAGCTGTAACTTTTAAAAAGCTTTATCCTCACACACCACTCTGGACGAGGGGGGTTAGTCAGCGTCAGTGCCGGGATGGATATTCCGTCATCTCATTGGTTCGCTAGCGTCGTGTGCAGATGAGGTTAGCATTTGGTGAAACTGACGGAGGCTTCACCACCGATGAATGAAATATCCTCGATTGGCTTGTAACAGTATGGAGTACGTAAAGGGATATAAAAGCGCCGCCTCACCCCCGTGTAGAACTCTGTGAGCTTGTCGTTGTCGAGCATCTCGTTGGGGTAGGCGATGTGGGCGGACATGGAGTCCGCCTTGTCGAGGGCAGCGCGCCTCGTGGTCTCGTCCATCCACTCCACCTCGGACAGGGTGCGCCCGAACTGCTGCCGGATGTCGTTCACCATCTCCAGCGCGTTAGCCTTCGAGTTCTCGTTGAAGTACTTCCGGATGTACAGGGCGCCCACCGCTATGGAAAGGCTGCGGAAGAGATTCGATTCAGAGACGGGTAGGACTCCACTAACAGTTTCGAAAAAAAGGAAGTAGCTCCATGGAAAAGCTCTCAGGACACACCATACCGGGGTGGTCATAGACAAAGTGTGACATGGTAGCTCGTCGACACCCTAGAGTCATAGGTACGAGCCCTCCACATAGGACCTCGAACTCGAGTCTTCCGATTCGGAGCCAGATCCCTCAACCACTAACTTTCGACTATGACATTTGGAACAAACGTTGTTTTATGACACCTTGACACCTTTTTCCACACACACACACACAGTTTGTTTTAGTACATACTTTATTCATAAGGATTTTTGCCTTATAAAACCTATGTTGGTTTTATGAAAAAATTTCAACGTTCCTATGTTATTCTCAGGAATATTTTCAAATGCCAAGTAGTAAGTTGAAACTGCTGTTTCATATTTAAACAACTAGTTATCATAATAATTTCACATATTCATACACTTTGAAATGAACAGCACATTGTAAAACATAGCTACTATAAGTAAAACTAAATCCGATAAAATACGTAAATAATAATTTCAATTGAACAAACAATGACGACTCTATGCATTTCTATAGTCAATACACCTGTCGGGAGTCGGTACTTACACCCTTCAACGGGTACTTACGAGCTATACCGTATGTCATTAAAAAAGTAAAGTAACAGCCTGTAAGTGACCACTGCTGTAAAAACGCCTCCTTCTAAAATACTAGTGTCAGAGAGGGTTTAGGAGCCGGAAAGGGCCCGCCACGCTACTCCAGTGCGGGTTGGCGAGCTTCACATATCCTAGAAATAATATTTTTATTATTTCTCAGACATGCAGGTTTCCTCGCGATGTTTTCCTTCACCATCGAGCACGTGGCAAATACAGCACTTAAAATTGTTAATAACAATTTTAGTGGTGCCGGCACCGGGGATCGAACCCTGGTCACACGCGCTCTATGACACTAAATTGAGCGCCCTGACCGTATAATACGATGGTTATTGTATTATCGGTACCCGATGTACAAAACAAAACGGGTCCTTATATGCTGCTCTACAAAACATCTTTGTGGCCCAGCGGCTGCGGCACTTGCACAGATGCATCTGAGAAGTGCACGCGTCTCTCACCTCATGCTGGCGGTGTCCGCGCACTCCTTCCAGCGGCTCTCCCTCTCGGTCTTGCCGGAGAGCGCGGTGACGTAGGCCAGCTGCCGGCGGCGCAGCGTCTCCGTGAGGTAGGACACGGACGCGCCGGCTACGCGCCACATCACGTAATTCGCCTGCACGCGTTTCGGCGTCTTCTCCAGGAGCACCTGAGTGGAAAAAGAATTCTAAGGTCTAAGTGGTTGGTTGCTGTCTCTACATAGGAGTGGTACCGGTAGGTGCCACCCTCCCTGCCATTCCTGTGCTGCAACGACTGACACTGACTGTCTCCGACTTGAATGATGTACCGATTCAGTACAATCACAACCAACATGCTCAGAGACACTCACCTTTAGTCCACAGCGGTGCTCCGATAATCCGTCCCTAACCGTTCGACTGAAATTGTTCGCTGGTGACCTATGAGCTTCAGTCGATTCCTTCGACACTTCAATTACTTCGACACTTCGATAGCAAAAAAAAAAAAGTCAACGATTTCTCGTGACGTGCAGGTTTCCTCGCGATGTTTTCCTTGCACCGGCGAGAGCGTAGCAGATATAGCAGTTAAAAAAATTCACGACTGAAGACTTTTCGCGTACTATTAAGTTAAAGCAATCATCCTAATCACTAGGCTGGTCTACTGGGTTTCTCCACCAAATAATTTGATTAAACAGCCCACTGTATTTACAATAATCATCACGCTCGGCAAGTGGATATGTGATTGCAGTGCCGAACACCTCGTAGTTACCAGTCACCAGTACCAGTGTGTGTCCAAAAGCACTGAAGGTCGTTTTCCAAATGGCCGGTGCTAAAAGTAAAGCGGCCTCTGGTTTACTTACCTTTCGATCGCCGGTTCATCATCATCATCATCATTTCAGCCTTTCAGAAGGCCACTGCTGAACATAGGCCTCCCCCAAAGATTGCCACGAAGCTCGGTCCTGAGCCACCTGCATCCATCGACTTCCCGCAACACTGCGCAGGTCGTCACTCTATTTTGTGGGGGGTCGTCCTACACTGGGTTTGCCTATACGTCGCTGCCACTCGAGAACTATTTAAGCAACAAGCCTTTAATATTTAACAGATGCTAGTTTCCTTTTGAAGATTAGAGAGCCACTTACCATCAGGTGGTTCGTTAGCTCGTTTTTCAGCCCTAGCCAATAAAAAAAATAAGTCGGAACAGTGATTAAAAACCACTACCTGCCTTTTTCAGATATCAAAACCCATAGTATAGTGAAATAAATCATACCTCCAGATCGCTGATGTATTTGGGTACGTTGACGATGGTGATCTCCTCGAGGCCGACCTTCAAGTGCGGTGCCAGGAGCCGGTTGATGTAAGTCAGCCATGGGATCCTGTAGTAGAAGAAAATTGTGTAACATTACTGTTTAACACAAGCCCATTGCTGTATATGGGCATTCGGGAATATAGAGACATATGTGATATATTTGGGCATATGATACAGAACACTGAAGGTAGTGTTCTATATAACATATAGGATGCCAATTGTGGCATATACTCCTCCAGGGAGAGGCCTGTATCTAACGAAGGAATTTAAACAGGTTACGGGCCTCTCGAATACTTTGTAACCCCTTTCTTTATGTGGGTGAGATCAGAAACGATCAAAAGAAAAGCCATGAAAGATCTCATAACAAACGATGAAGACCTTGCCTCCCTTATCAAAAAGATAAGGTACTTACCAGCCATTGTAACAGTTCACTGCAGGACATAGGCCTCTCCCATAAAGAGGATTTCCCATCATCCCCAAGCTAGGTGATAGCAGGACCACCATAGACACCTCTCACTTATGACGCTGCTGCTCGTCCTCGGTCTGCTTAATTTTGGCAACTTCGGTCTGGTGTATTTCGCTCGATGGTTATCCCGACATCGGTAGTCAGGTCGATTTTAAAGGCCATCTCTCCCGTTAGTCGCTTCTTACGACACCCTCGGAAATAAAAGAGGATGGCAGACGCTTACGCCGATACCGCACAATAACGAAAAGCTTTGAGGCTTTTTTTTTATAGGAAAGACGGCAAACGAGCAAGCGGTTCACCTGATGGTAAGTGATTACCGTCGCCCATGTACATCTGCAACAGCGAAGGTCCAACAGGTGCGCTGCCGGCCTTTATGGGTATTTGGGAGATGAGAGTGAGAATGACGAGGGAGAGTGGGCTTTCCGGTTACCTCACTCACCGAACGAAACGGAGAAGCACAAGATGCTTCCACTTTACGCCGGTATTCTGCGAGACCGTGACCATGAGACCGACCCGGTCAAGCCGGCCCGTTCGAGCAGCAGCAAAAGCCGCCGCTTGGCTCTACCACGTATAAAATTGTTAATGGCAATTTTAGGTGCTGTATTTGGCACGTGCTCGGCGGTGAAGGAAATTCCGAGCTAATGGAATTCACGATTCTCCAACTACCCTTATTATATAGGCATTGACGCTTTGGCTGCGAAGTGATAATGTGAACAGGACCTTAATCCTTCACATGACATAACGATAGAGAAAAGGAATTGCGCTGAAGATTCAAGTCCAGTGATATATACTCACTTAGGGAACTTCTGCTGCAGCTCTGCTATAGTCATGGGGTTGTAAAGGCTTGTTGCGTTTCGGCGTTTCTCTAGTGGCAAGGAAATCTGGAACAAACGAGTTTAACTAAGTTCCTGTTCTTTGACGAGTTTATAACTTTATTGGCAAACTAGTGGCTGCCCGCGGCATCAGCCGCGCGGTCGTATTTTTTTTTATGGTGAATGGCGAGCAAGCGGTTCACCTGGACGGTAAGTGATTACTGTCGCCCACGTACATCTGCAACACCAGAGGTGCTTCAGGTGCGTTGCTAACCTTTAAGGGTATTTGCGAGATGGAATGGAGGATGAGGAGGGGAATGGGGAGGGGATTTTGGCCCCCGGTTACGTCACTCAGCTTACGAAACGCGGAAGCACAAGATGCGTCAACTCAACGCGAGAATTACCGCGGGCCATTCGAGCTGCGTCAAAACCCGCCGCTTGGTACAACCACGTACCAAGTGATTATCGCATATTACCAGTTAAAAAGTGGTTTAAAAACCGACAGTAACATGATAGTTAACTTTTAAAGTTATGTATGCCATGAGGCCTGCATATCGCTCACAGGTGCTCCAACAATCGGCGTCAGCCTGCCAGGAGTGCCGAGCGATCTGATGGCGGGGGCCGCTCGTCGGAGCTACGTCACTGATTGCTGTGGCTTGTTAACCGCCCCGTTATGACTATATTTATTACTCCTCGTAAGTCCCAATTGACATTACAATCCAACATAATTAGGTCACCTACCCCTCTCTCCCTTCCCCTCACCCCTCACAATGCGCCTTGCGCTTTCACTGGTCCGCGTACCGTTGTATATAAAACAGCGGGAATCGTAAATTTAACTATGGAGACCATTAAAAAGTGGTTTACAATTGTCATTTAGGTGGCATCCCGTTTGTTTTTTATACCCCAATTCTATAAATAGTTTTGACTGCTCACACTTTTAGTACGTAAATACTAACGCCCGTCATCTATAGGGGCAGGTAGAGAATGAGGATTTCCATTCGGGCTTCGCCAGCCCACTGTTCGCATCTCCGGAATTTTAAGTGCTGTATTTACTTACCACGTGCTCGGCGGTGATGGAATTATTTATATATAGAATATTATTTTAAGAATATAATTTCGAGGATATGTGAAGCCCGCCAACCCGCAATTAAGCAGCGTAGCGGGCCATTCCCGGCTCCTACACCCTCTCAGATATTAGAGAAGGAGGCCTTTGCCCAGCAGTGGGCACTTACAGGTTGCTGCTTTACTTTTTTTTTATAAAACATTTTAGCTGCATCCGACAGAAAGTCCTGGGTGCAAATGGTGATTAGATTCATAGTGCCGTTCACGTGACTAGCTCTTTCTTTTAGGGTCGTTAAAAAGAAATCAATGAATTGTGCTGTTTCTTAACCCATTAACAGGAATTTTGTTTCGTGCTTACAAGTGACCAAAGGGTAACTTGTTGGAGCCTCATATCTATTGGTTTACACGGTAGGGACAATTCATCACTCCATCTAGTGAAGGAAGTCTGTAGTTTTGCCGACACAAGATTTTACAAAATTATCCTACGCCTTCCAGTAAGTTCTACTTAACGAACTCCAACAGTACACTACCGGACATTGCTCGCCTGCCAGTGGGATGATTAGACGCAAAGAATACGTGAAAAGACGTCACGCTTGGCTAACCGGTTGGCGGTGGGATAACTGGACACATCATACACCGCGCCCCGGGACTGCCACTGGAATGATACGGTGAACAACGATCGGTCTCAACCGACGAATAAAAACATTCAATGATGGAATCTACAGCGATGTAATCAAACTCACATTGGCAAGTTTCATCTCGAACTGCAACGACTCCTTCAGTTCGACCTCGGCCCGGCTCCTCTCAGCGCCCAGGAGCACCGCGATGTCCACCATGTAGGCGTAGTATGCCTGCACCAGCTTATCGGTGAAGCCCCGGTTCAGATACTCCCGGCTGAGCCCCAACGACGCTTGGTCCAACTGTTAACAATCCATCTAAGTAAATATTGAACGCACCACGGGTTTCTCCATCACTCACACTTCTATATCAATCTACAGCACTCCCGTACAATACTATAATATAATGACACTTTCGCGGGAGCACGCATTAACAAACGCACAGACATACGTATTGAAATATGCGAAACTATAATAAATTTAGAAATCGCTGAGCAATCTGTAATACAGCGCCATGGCAAACAGATATAAATGAAACATGCATATGATAAATGTTCAATAAAAAAAAATCGCGAAGCAATGTAAGAAATACATAAACGTGAACAGCAAATAAGATACAATCCAACGTAGCTTGATAAAACCCATAGGAATAGAATTAACAATTAAAATCAGGTCACTGTCAATAAAATAAAAAAGTCATTGCCGAGATCAAACCGGGACAAGCTCGACGTGTTACCAAGATCGCACGCGTAATACAAGGACAACGGGGGAGGGCTTACATCGATGATCCTCTTGGTGGAGTTCTTCACGTCGACACTGATGGAGAAGTCGAGGAAGTAGTCGACGGAGTAGCCGGCGGCGCGGAAGCGGTAGACCGACTCGTCCCAGGAGAACGAGCGCTCGTCCCAGGTGTCGCCGTCGAGCAATGGCCAGCCGCCCAGGCGCCTGAGCATGTCCAAGAGTGGCTCAACCCCGCGGGCTTCGATGGCAGCTGAAATTATTTACATTATTATTTTAATATGACCCTACACCGATTGCAACAACGTCATGCTGTCGGTTTGAAAGAATGCCGTTGTATTTAATTAAACAAATTATAATCTTAGGATTCACCGGGGGATGGGATGGAGGATGAGGAGGAGGGATCGGAGACTGAGAGTGGGCCTCCGGTTGCCACACTCACCGTGCGAAACGATATTCTGCGAGGTCGTGACACAACCCCGGTGGAGACGGCCCATTTGGAGGAGCAGCAAAAGCCACCGCTTGGTTTTACCGCGTTCAAAAATTGAAATGCTCATAAAACAGTGTTACCACATCTTTCTAACGGTCGACTGCTATAAAAAGCTATAAAATAATTGCTTCTTATTAGCCATCATCATCATTCACCTATATAGCCGGGTAATAATTAGGTTTTATTCTGTTGAGTTAAAAGATATTAGAGAATTTCATGGCCATTACAATATATTAACTATACCCAAAATTCATCATAGCCTTTTTTTCCCGTCATTCTGACATCACACAATCCCCCGTTTGTTTGCTAACAGATTGACATTTAAATTAAGAGATGGAATGGTATAATAAGAGCCTTTGTGGCCTAGTGGTCACTTTAGTGTCATAGAGTGTGAGTGATCTGGGTTCGTTCCGCGGTGCCAGCACCACTAAAATTGTTAATAACAGTTTTAAATGCTGTATTTACCAAGTGATTAACGGTGAAGGAAAACATCGTGAGGAAACCTGCATGTCTGAGAAATAATAATTATTATTTTGAGGATATGTGAAGCTCGCCGACCCGCACTGGACCAGCGTGGCGGGTCCTTCCCGGCTCCTAAACCCTCTCTGATTATTAGTATTTGAGAAGGAGGTCTTTGCCCAGCAGTGGGCATTTATAGGCTGCTACTTATATGGTATAATATTACATACCTTTACTACCCACACATTTATGCTAATGTTGTAAACGAAGAATGACTGTCTGTCTGTTATGCGACACCTTGAACCACGTGGAAAGACACCGACAAGCTAATTATCATCCAGTAAAAGAGTATAGTAGAGTGTTGTATGTAAGTGGAGTATAGTAGAGTGTAGTGAGTGAGAAAGAGAGTATAGTAGAGTGTTGTATGTAAGTGGAGTATAGTAGAGTGTAGTGAGTGAGAAAGAGAGTATAGTAGTGTTGTATGTAAGTGGAGTATAGTAGAGGTGTAGTGGTGAGAAGAGTATAGTAGAGGTAGTGAGGAGAAAGAGAGTATAGTGAGTGTTGTATGTAAGTGAGTATAGTAGAGTGTAGTGAGTGAGAAAGAGAGTAGTAGAGTGTTGTATGTAAGTGAGTATAGTAGAGTGTAGTGAGTGAGAAAGAGTATAGTAGAGTGTTGTATGTAAGGAGTATAGTAGAGTGTGGTGAGTGAGAAAGAGTATAGTAGAGTGTTGTATGTAGAGTGGAGTATAGTAGAGTGCAGTGAGTGAGAAAGAGAGTATAGTAGGTGTAGTGGTGAGAAGAGGTATAGTAGAGTGTAGTGGTGAGAAGAGTATAGTAGAGTGTAGGAGGAGAAAGAGAGTATAGTAGAGTGTTGTATGTAAGTGGAGTATAGTAGAGTGTAGTGAGTGAGAAAGAGAGTATAGTAGAGTGTTGTATGTAAGTGGAGTATAGTAGAGTGTAGTGAGTGAGAAAGAGAGTATAGTAGAGTGCAGTGAGTGAGAAGAGGTATAGTAGGTGTAGTGAGTGAGAAGAGTATAGTAGAGTGTAGTGAGTGAGAAAGAGAGTATAGTAGAGTGTTGTATGTAAGTGGAGTATAGTAGAGTGTAGTGAGTGAGAAAGAGAGTATAGTAGTGTTGTATGTAAGTGGAGTATAGTAGAGTGTAGTGAGTGAGAAAGAGAGTATAGTAGAGTGTTGTATGTAAGTGGAGTATAGTAGAGTGTAGTGAGTGAGAAAGAGAGTATAGTAGAGTGTTGTATGTAAGTGGAGTATAGTAGAGTGTAGTGAGTGAGTAAGAGAGTATAGTAGAGTGGAGTATGTTCAAGCAATATAAATAAATACTAAATACGGTCGACTGCTAAAAAAAGAACACCTCGACTGGATGGTATTTATTACAATACTGTAAACGTCAACGTTTCAATCCGCGGGCGTCGCAATTGCATTGTGCACTACGAGCAGTGTTGGGCAAATGGCGGAAGTGACGTCATAGCGTTCACTTTCACCTGTTACTAGTACGCGCAGTAACAGATGATTGTGAAGTTAAGTTAACACCGCTAGCTGGTGTCGCTGGATAGCGTTAACCGTGCTGCGATGTGATGTGTTTAAAATTAAAATAAATATAAAAAAGAGAAATATAACGAAAGGTCCGCCATGCTACTGCATGGACAGTACAAGCAAAAGGTACATTTTTCACGGACAGCATTCTGAAGCACCTCGTTAAATATTACTATATTTTATAATAAATAAGTGCCCACTGCTCACCCATCGCATGCATTATCTAAATAACATTACGGGCTCAGCTCATAATTGCAGAGGGAAACCAACCTCCTCGTATTCGTTTTGGTTTTGCATCTTGCAAAACCATAAATCATCCAATTTTACGATTTACCGAACGGAACGGTTTTTATGTTTTAAATATGAACTTGAGCACAAATTATGGTGTAATTCTCGTACGTAGTAGAGCCCCTCCTCATCCTCCCTCCATCTCCCAAATACTCTTAAAGGCCAGCAACGCACCTGCAGCACCTCTGTTGTTGCAGATGAACGTGGGCGACGGTAATCACTTACCATCAGGTGAACCGCTTGCTCGTTTGAGGCCTTTCGCATAAAAAAAAAATTAAAGGTAAAGTAAAGTAGTGGCCTATAATTGCCCACTCCTGGGCAAAGGCCTTCTACTAAAATATCTGAGAGGGTTTAGGAGACGGGAAGGTACCGCCACGCTGCTCCAGTGCGGATTGGCGGGCTTCACATATCCTCGAAATAATATTTTTTTATTATTTCTCAGGTTTTACTTCATAGTCATACTTCATACGTGGTAAATACAATATTTAAAAATGCTATTAACAATTTTAGTGTTGCCGGCCACCGGGGATCAAAGCCAGGTCAGTCGCGCTCTATGAAACCAAAGCGAGCACCTTCATCATTGTTCACGACTAATATGTATGTATATTGTTTATTTTTCGATAATAGATGTCGCCACTGGTTGTTTGAAACCCACTATTAAGTGGTCGACACAAAATCATTACGTTAGACACATGATTTTTATCAAATATATGAAAAAATCAAAATATTCGTTGGTTTCACTTAAAATAGTACCAATAAGTATCTAGCTCTATATTCAAAGTATCATTAGCATTTAATGAAATATCATTAAACTATCATTATAACCAGAAGCTATCTTCTATCATATTACTAACTATCAATTAAGAGCTTCTCGGGTCTAAAACCATAGATCCTTTTGGGTGTGGGTAGGCAGAGACTTCACATGTCCTCGAAATATATTGTTTATTATTTCTCAGACATGCAGACTTCCTTCACCGTGCACGTGGAGAATTCAGCTCTAAAAATTTGATAGAAAAATATATTGATTTCGGTCCCGATTTGATTATACTCTCAGGTCAGCTCGTATATAGTAAAATTAAAGCGAATATCGTTCGATTTTTTGAACTGGTAACGTATCGTCTGTTTTTCGAAATGCCAATCTCAACTGCACGAGACGCGCCCTGGGTCCATACAAACGCGGCACCAGCGACCTAATGATGGCCAAAAAATGCATACGAATCGCCCATGGACTAATGACTGTCCAGGGTTCGTTTCATTATAGGGGCCTATGTTCGGCAGCGCACTATAATGAGCTGCTACAGTGTGATGAAACAATGATAGACTTCCAGACTGAAAAGGACAGAGGAGCGAACACAGGCTTCTACCCGACGAAGAGTCCAAGGTAGTATCTGTTAACTGTGGAGATTATTGGAAATTCTACTTATAAAGTAAGAGAGAAATTAAAACGTAGACGTATGATACTTACTTCTGTTCATACAAGCCTGGTACAAGGTCTTGGCCAGAACGAACGGCCTTGGTTCACCAGGGGCGACGGGCTCGTCCAACAGAGTCCTAATCTGCTCCTGCAGCTGGTCAGTGATGATGGAGAAGGTGTTGACGGAGGTCTTGTCGTCCGGAATGCGTGTGTTCTTCACGAAGGAACCGCACGCGAAGTCGTAGAAGTCGTCGCAGGGGTCCACTTGGTCGTCCATGTTGAGGAGAAGCTTTGAAGCTACAACAAAACGACGAACCATTTGCATCTGTTGGTTTAGATGCTCTCCTATACTTAATAAGGTGTTATATAAGATAAGGGTTGAAGGAGATTATGTTTATGTGATATATGATAATTCTACTTGTGAAAAACCTGAAACTTGCGTTCTTATTTCCTTTTTCTTTCTGGGTTGCCTGGAAGAAATCACTCCTCGGCGATAAAGTCGCCTATTGAACATCTGTTTTTCTAAGTACTCTGTGTGCAATAAAGTATATTTCATTCATTCATTCGTTCATTCATTCATTCAGGCCGTCCATGGGCTTGCATCCAAAATGATAACAGATCCGTTGTCTTCCCTGAGGACTGAGTAAGGAACGCCTAAAGCCTGTAATAACACTGGCTGCGTATACCATTACAACCAGAACACGGCAGTGATTCCCAACAACGTCAAATGAAATCGGGATGGCATTCTCCATAGAGTAAGTTTCTCGCGATATATATCGCTGGACAAGCCTAACCGATAACAAACTTATTGCATTAGACATTTTTAAAAGTGTTTCATCAAACACCGGAGGCCTCACCCGTGTGAACGCAGCCCGGAGTGCTGCAGACGTCGTCGCCGCTCGGTCCCTCGGCGATGACTGCTGGCGGCATGGATGGAGAAATTCTCAGTTCACTAGTCTGTGGCATGTCTAAAACGCAGACACACATCGTGTGAATGAATGGCGGCCACTGCCGGTGGCACAACGGTGATGGTAGCACACGTCAACGTGCGTGTGCGATGCGATGTAATGAGTTTTTTTTTTTTTTCACTAGCGCACGGTTTCGCAGGTGAAAGTTCAAACGTTCTCGCTGCCAACATATAAGACGCCCGGTCGGGCGGGTGTGTTATCGACGTACGCAAAAAAAATTACAAACAGCCGATTTAGTCTATGATGCTGTGGTGGGTGATGTGACGATGAAACTTACTAATCAGAGAAATACATAAATTTTATAGAAAGACTTTTACATGTTAAAAATACGAAGTGAACTAATATGGCAATGATCAGAAATTAATGTGTCGTGTACAAATGTTTACGGGATACGAATTCCGGGCTCACAGAGCCCCGCAAGACATCGTGATCGAACAGCACGCAGTGTTACTAATGCAGAGAGCAAAAATTTTTCAACTAAATCGCTTTGTTTAAGAAATACAGCTGTTTATTCCTATTGCCTTTGTTAATATTATAATTAAACACTGCAAAGAACTATTAATAATAATCGCTATTCAAAGAAATGGCAAGAAATTCTGAAGAAATTTTTTATTTTCTAATGTTACCTATTTTATATTAGATTTTAATCTAAAAACAATGTATATTAAATACAATTTTGTAATTACCATCAGAATAAAGATGGCAGACGTCAATTGTAATAATTCTATAGACATCCAGTGGGTAAAATAATTACATACGCCGAGTGTCACGTGTGTGCAAAACAAAATGAATAATTCGAAAACGAATGCCCCGGTGCACTTATTACGCAATGAATTTGTAATAGAACGAAACATTGAGATAATAAAACGTCCGGACATCGCATACGCCGTGAATCGTTTTAAATATTCATAGTAAAAGATATGAAACTAAACACCGCATGAATGTAGGCTGCAAAACATTATTTAGAATTGATTGTAGCTATAATGAAAGAAAAAGCTTTTCAGTCTTTCCGATATTGTTGGGTTGTCCTATCTTTTTAAGGGGGACAAACAAGCAGGCGCTCCGCCTGATGGTAAGTGGTTACCGTCGCCCACGTACACCTGCAACACCAGAGGTGCGTTGCCGGTCTTGTATGATATTTGGGAGATGATTATCTCAATCACCGAACGAAACGCAGTACCTCAAGATTCTGCAAGGTCGCGGCAAAGTGGTAGAGCCGAGCGGCGGCTTTAGCTGCTGCTCGAACGGGCCGGCTCGACCGGGTCGGTACTGCGGGCTGGCAGAATACCGGCGCGAAGTAGAGACATCTTGTGCTTCTGCGTTTCGTTAGATCAGTGAGGTAACCGGAGGCACACTTCCCCACCCCATTATCCTCCTCATCCTCCCTCCCTTCTCCCAAATACTTTTAAAGGCCGGCAACGCACCAGCAGCACCTCTGGTGTTGCAGATGTACGCGGGCGACGGTAATCACTTACAATCAGGAGAACCGCTTGCTCGTTTGCCGCCTTTCCCATAAAAAAAATAGTTATAATCATTTCTTGTATTCACACGAACATAACACCTTTGAAATTAAACTATTATTTACTCCTGAAGTTTCGATTAGTTTACAGCAGCCGTGGTCAGGGGAGGAACAGCGGTGTTAAACGTCCAGGTGGCATAGTTAACTCGGGCTACCTTTAGCTTTTAACTATGAATTTTGGTCCGATCTACGCAGAATGTGCTCAGTGAATCTTGAGGTCGTGCTGTGGTGCGCTTGGTAATCTAAAATTAGTCCATGACCACGGCTGCTGTAAAGCACTCGAAACGTCGTGAATTTGAAAAGAATAAAATTACACATGATAAATTCCGTAAAGTAATAGTTTAATTTCAAATGTTTTAGTTTTTAAGTTAAATCAGGTCACACAGACAGACATACAGACAGAGGTCACCCGCGAGGTACAAGAACATGAGGACTTTATATTCGAATGTACAATCGATCTCTCCGGTTCGGTCCGATCCGTTTATTCACTTTGTTGTTGTGATAAATCGACAAACGTACAAACTTTCACATTTACTATGTTCTCCGCTTTGCATTATACTCTAAACGTGTGGGTATTCTACATTAAAAAATAAAAAAATTGGTTTTTGAACATATCCGCGTATATTCCAAATGGGTCGCTCGTTAGACCATTAAAAACAAGTTTCTTTTTTTTCTTTTTTTTTTTTTAATACGGATTATATAAAATTTCGATATATTTGTGATATCAAAATTTTATATACACGTATAGGACAGTCCTAGACTGGCGTAGAATGGCACCCAATGAGATCTCGCAGTGTGGCTGCTTGTTATATAAACGTAACACGATGGTTCCGCCTCCATATGTCTATTTACATAAAATAGAAAAAAAAACACACACACACAAACAGCAAATACACTGGGACCGACTGTCCAGTGGCCGCGTTTGTTGCCGGGAGTCTGGTCTTGGTGAATCTCGTTGATTTAAAAAAAAAATCTTCTCACTACGTCAACGGTGTTTAGTGACATTTATGTGACGGTGGTCTAAAGAGGCGACTAATGGAAAAAAAACCTTAAAACCACCCGCCGACCGATGGCACATCAAAATTCGGTCTCCGGCACATCAAAATTCGGTCTCCCGGTGCTGCTGCAAACGCTTTGGTAGCTTGGACTATTTAAGGGCTGTTGAGGTGAGGAATGAAGTACAGCGTCTGTAAATCTGTAAGTAATAACTAAGGGTACGTCCGTCCGTTGGGCACCACGTAAATAACCGATATAGCATCACTAGGATCGCATAATATTTACAGAGTTACTCCTGAATACGATCACGCATGACGAAGCCTGCACCCGGATGAAGGGTCAGAGCTTGTAGTATGTATAAAACGTTTCACATTACAAGTCCTGAGTTAAATCACCACACACCATAGGAGAATATCCACGATTTACTGTTAGAACTACTTGATCACCCACCTCGCTCACCAGATCTCAGTCCAAAGCGAGATTTTTTTTTATTCCCTAATCTAAAAATTGGACTCGGAGGATAGAGGTTTTCGTCAAATGAACCATCATCTCCGTGAACATTTTTTCTGCTAGGAAATACGCCGAGTACTATTTGGAGGGGTTAAAGTGATGGGAGCATCGCTGGGAGAAGCGTGTAGACAGACATACATGGAGATATACGAAGAAAAATAAAAATAAATTTGAAGAAAAAATATCTTGCATATCTTTTAGTTCAGAAACTTAACAGACCACCCCTGTAAAGGATACAACTATTCTAAAGTATAGAGATTAAACAAGGGCCATAGATTAAATAACAGTTAGTTGAAGGATTTTAGTTACTTCATGTTTTGCATCATTTAAAAAGGCATGTTAATTATTATTCTATTTATCATAAAGCGAAATACCACTAACTAAACTCCGGAACTGTAAACCCTGTAAGCCTTATAGTTAGTAATATGTCTTAAACAAGAAAGGATATTTTAAATTACAACCGCCAAGTAGTCTCAAATTAAACATGGAATATACAGTATAGAAAAACATAGCACAATTAATATGGCGCAGTTGGTAGAATTTGGAGATCATTGAGAAATATAATAATGAAACTCTTTTTAAAAGACAAAATATCTAGACCTGGCTCGCGAGGTGACCGCCATGCGGGGCGGTATGCCGACCGAAATTATTCCGATCGTCGTCTCTGCGAATGGGTTAATCCCAGTCAGCCTCTCGGAACCTCCGAGGTGGCTGGGACTCCGTGACGGAGCGCTCCGAGCTCAAATGCAGAAGGCGGTGCTTCTCGATACCGCTCGCATTGTCCGCCGGTTTCTTTCCCTTTCTCCCTAACCCTCGGCCGTCTGGTCTTCCCTGCCAGCTTCCATCTGGTTGGGTTTTAATTACGCCAATAGCCTAATGGGTTAGGGTGCGGACTGCGAAACATGACGTCGCAGATTCGAGCCCCACCATTCGACTATTGTCGTGAACCACTCTAAATACAAGCTCTAATGCTTAGTTGGAGGGTTAACAGGAATATTAGTAATGTTAGTTAAATAGCATTGCTAGTATACCTTTTTTAAAAAAAAAAATACTTATTTAAATTTATTAAATATTATTTATTTTACGGTATTATTTGTATCTAAACGTATTTATATATACAACCCAACCAGATGAGAATATATAGAAATACCCCAAAAAAAAAAACTCTTTTTAACTTGATCGATATTTTTCTCGAACGGTATGTCTCCAACGTAAGTTGAATAAGAGGTTAACATTGTACTGCCACGTCTCTTACAGTCTTTGTCATTCTCAGTCTGATAATGTTTTATTATCCGACTGACTGGCGGTATTTCTAATAAAAGTAATAATTTACGAACAACTAAGCATATAACTATTAAATTAGAAAAAGTCTCTATGTTTTAAGGAAAAGGGGGACAATCGAGCAAGCGGTTCACATAATGGTAAGTGTTTACCGTCGCCCACGTACATCTTCAACACCAGAGGCGCTGCAGGTCTCTAAGGGTATTTGGGAGATGGAAGCGAGGATAAGGAGGGGGATGGGAAGGGGGAGTGGGCCTCCGGCTACCTCACACACCGAACGAAACGGAGAAGCACAATATGCCTCTACTTCACGGCCGGCAGCAGCGAAAGCCACCGCTTGGCTCTACCGCTTACAAGGTTCACTAATGCATTCTTAATATCGCCTTCATATCGTCGTCTTATAATATAAGAAGTCCGTTAAACATTCGGCGATGTTTGGTTAGATGATTACTTCAAAACGCTTACGTTAACAATCGCTCGACGATTACAAACCAAATATCCGATTTGCTCGCTCCACTGAACTAAAATTTCACTCTCCATTTTATAATTGTAGGTGCTCTACAATTATTTCTCAACAGATTGCCTAATAACAAAGAAACGATATCGGTACGCCGCTTGACAATTACGTGCCAGATGACCATTGCGCGGCGCGACGTGAGACCTAGGCTCTGTGTGCCTCGGGGTCTGCGCAGACGATGTACAGTCTGTGTACAGTGTGGCGTATATTCTTGTACATCGGAACCGATCAGTTCATCTGAACGCATCGCGTAATGAGAAGAAGGAAACGAAGGACGTTAATTCGATGCTAAAACACAAAAAAGATATAACAGATAAAACGAATATGTTGGCTTGTAGCAACGAAAAGACATTCTACTCGGATATTCTGCCGATGCTCTTGTTGAATGTTAAATCACGGTAACAGTTAGAACAGACAACGTTAAAAAATAACAAACATAACTGAACAAAGAAAACAAATATTGATGTTAAGGTAATATAATTATAACATTTATAACATTACCTTATAATAGAGAAAAACAATTATCTGCTATATATACACCACAGAATAACTTATGTAAAAAAAAAAACGAAAGTCGAATATAAAATTGTCACCCAATACTGTTATATCTGCTTTTACTTCTAGTTTTCTTTATGGTCTAAAAGAATACCTCGCTCAACGAACGAAACGTAGAAGCACAAGATGCGTCTGCTTCACGTCGGTCGAGCCGGCCCGTTCGAGCAGCAGCTCGAACATCAATGTACAATTTGTGTCACGCGAAAAGACAGGAGACATTACTGCAAAAACAAACATACCCACCATGTTCGTTTTTACATTCCACGAGATTTGAGTTCTTTTTGATTTTAAGGTAAAGGCGGCAAACCAGCGAGCGGGACACCTGATGGATAGTGACCTTATTACCGTATCACGTTACATCTGCAACCTCAGAGGAGCTCAAGATATTTGGAAGATGGGAGGGATGAAGGGGTATGGGTCTGAATGGGGGAATGGGCCCACTGCACCCCACTCATCGAACGAAACGCAGAAGAACGAGATGCCTCTACTGCACGCCGGTGTTCTGCGAGGCCGTGGTATTACCCCGGTCGAGCCGGCCCAATTCCCCATTCAGATAACATGATAAGGAAATGTTAATGTATCTATGGGTATGCATATATTAATGTCAATCACATACAAGTTCTCTTCTATCACCGACATGATATTGGCAGAGTTATAAGGCCCTAAGAGACCATAGAGCCCTACTCTATGGTCTCTTTTCTTTGTAATTTAAAAGAGAAATAAGGTAGAAGTTTAACTAGAATCGAGCGTAACAAGAGGCGGTCATTAAAGGAGGTTTCTGTCTCGTAGTGTACTATCACTAGCTGGTGAGTAACTAAGTTACTAAGTTAGCTGCTTAGTAGTATATACTATATGTTATCGATTCTCTTTACAGCGCCTCCTCACGCCGAACGCGGTGGGGTTATAAAACACGTGAAATAATAATGAAAAGGTATCTTGAAGATAACTTATCGTAACTATACCATAGTGTTACACTTCACTTAATAACGCTGTTTACTTAGCTTCGGTGTCTAAGAACCTAAGACAATACGGTCTATGGTATGGCCATGAGTACTATATGTTTTATTTATTCCCACGCTCGCACAGCTACACCAACCTTGTACAGACGTGACTTAGCACGTTGACCTAACAATTTAAATATATCTATTTATCGAACATGGGCCCGAACGACCCGCAACACGTTGAGTCGTCAAGGCACTCGCGGACACGTAAGGTGTTTAATTAGTGTTACTCAGTGGTATATACATGCGCCTGCGCATTATTTCATTCGGGTGATCGTGATTCGTAATAATGTTGAATTAATGGAATTAATAATGAAATATTTCTTAGAAATTCTTCGACACAAGAAAGATTTCATTTATCAAATGTGATGTTATATATTTTTATTCTATCATCGTATTGTAATGAAATTCCTCTAGCGGATAGGCGTCGGTTTATTTGATTTTTTTTTTAAATAATTATAATATATATCATGGGTATGGTATCATAGCATAGAGCAGACCAGCCTCCACAAGCTGCATGTGGCAAATATCGCCCTCCACAACCATATTAAACGAAAGTGGACGTTCCCAATGTATCTAGTGTACCTATTTTTGATCGAGAAAAAAAATCTGGATCATCTTATTCCAAACCTCTAATGAATTAATGAATTATTAATAAAAACTAACAGGAATACGTATATTTTCTTATTAGAAACAAACATAACATAATTTTCGTTCTTCGACACAGTAACAATGATTTTATAATACTATTTATAACAGCATCGAAAATGAAGTGTACAGAAGACTACAATTGTCGCCTCTGTCCTCAGTCGCTTTCCGATAGCTAGGCGACATACACACGCTTCTCAGTTCGCGCTAATCGTGTTTACATTTCATTTTATAGCTTTAAATATCGTCATATGTTCGGTCGGTTTATAAGCATATAACGTATTTAATAATATTATAAATTCATTGGATAGGAGTATAAATTTCACTTGTAAAAGTAATTCTTTTTTTTTTAATCTCCCACCGTTTCGTAATGAGGTTCATCTGACGGAGAAGAAACCGGCGAAAGAGACTACGTGGGTATTTTCTATTTCTTTATTCAAAACATATTTAAAACTGTACTATGTATTGATAATTGGTTTTTCAATAACCTTCGACGATTTCGATGTTCATAAATAATGGGATTATTTTTCGGACAACTAATAGATAAGAAACAAAGTGACCGCCGCGTCGGAATTATATGTTTCAATGTCAATTTAAAGTAAGTCCAATAAAAACAACAATAAATGACGCGTATCCGCTAATAGGCGGTGTCGGTGTAATATACGACCGTTTATATTGGTTTTAAATTAAGAATTAGTTTCGAAGGAATCTGATTCGTTCCATTTTTAATTACGCAACGATGACGAAAAGGAAAAATAGTATCTGATCGTAAATAAACACTGATCAGAACATGCATTAAACGAGGTTTGATGTGGCTCGACGGTACACCTCCTTCTCTGCCTGGAACTCATCTGGGTAGGTACTACCCGCGTTTCTGAACCCATTTTGACTAGAGTAAAAAAATATTTTAAATAAGTTAGCCGCCCGTACCTTGTTTTCGCTTTAATGATACCTTGACCCCTTTAATACTCCACCGATATCCGTTTCCATTAAGAGTTAAAATGAGATTTTTCCTTCATTAATGCCTTTGTATTTTTTTTATTGCCCGTTACAACGTTATAGTCCGCTGCGTTGTCCTTTATCACGTTGAAATGACTCGTTCGAATACTTCTTGACATTAAGAATCTACCAGACATTGGTCAGTATAGTTACCTACATAAATAGATATAACTCCTCCGTCCGTCTGTCCTTCTAAAACGTGCATATGGAAATCAAATTTGTAGTTTGTTTGTTTAAAGCTAAATGAAACGGCAAGCAGAAGCGGCAACGCGTCGCATTGCTCGTGAACCGATCGCGATCAGAAAAAAAAACAGCGAATAGAAACAAAGTGAAAGAGAGATCAGAGAAAGATCTTACGGAAAGTTTTCTCTGTTCAGCTGCAGTGGAATTGACTTATGGCGACGATGATATGGTCAAAAGTGTGACATGATGACTAAACTTTCAGAATTAACAGAAAATTACTTTATGACATATCGAATCCCCTATTATCATACCCTTCCAAAACTGAACATAATTGACAAGGATTAGTTAAAAATATCGCGAATATAAAGACAATAGATGAGCTGGACAAGTCGGACATTTTGAAAGTCGAAGGTTGCGGCAGATGTCACCATGCCGATACCCAAGATACAGGGAGTTCTAATTTACGATTGGATGTGTTGTATGTGTGCGGTCAGGTCACCACTGGTAGGGCTTATCTACGGGATGCATTGCATCTCATTAAAGATCTCGTTTTGATTCACTCTTCGCATAGTGTGCGTTAACATTTACATATAGTCGTACACAGTTATTTTATTGTCCAGCGCAAGAGTTTATCGACCTTCAAATGGCTATACGCTCAATGATTTGTAAACGTGAGTAAAATATTACCCGTTTTTGGCCCCGGCGAACGGATCACTTGTTTTTTTTTTTTACAAAATTAAAGAGCGCTTAAAAAGCGAAGCCGAAAATTCGAAATTTGCAAATTTACTATGACGATTTTAGGCCACTTTATTTATAAAAAAAAAAAACTAATCGATAATCGATTTTTGTTTGCAAAAGAATACGGGCATAATACATATAGATATAAAAAAAAAACAATCTTATGGCGAATTATTTAATTGTTAGAGGCCAGTTGTCCAAAAGTGTACTGTTGAAGCCTATTTTGCATATATACGTTAAAATATCTTTAGTAATTTTTATTTGTTTTGAAAAAATTTATACAATTGCAAATGCAAAACTTTGAACCTTGCGAATGGTTCAAATGTTTTTTTTTTTCAAAAATATCTACTATGGCTATCTGCTATTTCGTGGCGTTTTACTTGCGATATTTATGTACACGTGACAAGAACGTCATGTCACCAATCGATCTCGTGACCTTGGCCTTCTTCCGAGGCGAAAACACAATGAATGAATCACTCCCGAAATTTTCTCTAATCCCGTATTCCGCGGACGGTCCGAGATCAGTTGGAACACGTTCGTATTTATATACGGGGCCGCGACGCCACTCTATCGGTATGTTAAGCATGTGCGTGAAAAAAAAAATTGTCTATGATTCGAATTAGTGAATTTTGTTTTTCTTGAATACATTTTCGTTTACTACTTGTATTACTATTGTCAATAGTAACGATACGTTTATTGATTTACAGCAGCCGTGGTCACGATGGGTACTGAGGTGTTAGACTTCCAGATGTCATAGTTAACTCGGGCTACCTTCAGTTTTTATTTATTAATTATGGTCCGATCTACGCAGAATATGCTTAAAGTATCTTGATTCATTTCAAATGTGTAGTGTTCGCGTGAATACAAGAAATCATTATTACTTAAATTAACTTGTCTCTCCTCGAATCTGGTCTTTCGTCAGGTACTTTCTTGTAAATCCGTATGCCATAGAGACAATCTTTGCACTAACTTAGATCTAGGGTTTAAGTAACCTAGGGAGGTTACTTAAACCCTATCACAATCTGTTAACAGATCACTCGTGAGGTGTTACGACGCTCAAATTGGTTTTGCAATAACGTTTGAACTTCCACGGCACGAGCATGCGCAGGATGTCTGGTCTGAACGTCACTTACCGTTGACGTCGACGGTGGTTTTAAGGAGGACGGTAGCGAGGAAGGCGGCGAGGAAGGCGATGGCCAGCACAGCGGCCACGCCCACTGCGAGCATTAGCCGCTTCTCCAGCTTCGTCCGCTGCGCCCAATACGATGGCCTGCGAATGGGAATGCATGTGAATGAAATTGTTTAGTTTTATCCAACTTATAACTAGGTTTATTATTACATAATTTAATAATGGTGGTAATAGAGCCGTGGTAGCCTAGTAGAGCCGTGGTACCCTAGTAGAGTCATGGTAGCCTTGTAGAGCCGTGATAGACTAGTAGAGCCGTGGTACCCTAGTAGAGCCATGGTAGCCTAGTAGAGCCGCGATAGACTAGTAGAGCCGTGATAGACTAGTAGAGCTGTGGTACCCTAGTAGAGCCGTGGTACCCTAGTAGAGCCATGGTAGCCTTGTAGAGCCGTGATAGACTAGTAGAGCCGTGGTACCCTAGTAGAGCCATGGTAGCCTAGTAGAGCCGTGATAGACTAGTAGAGCCGTGGTACCCTAGTAGAGCCATGGTAGCCTTGTAGAGCCGTGATAGACTAGTAGAGCCATGGTAGCCTTGTAGAGCCGTGATAGACTAGTAGAGCCGTGGTACCCTAGTAGAGTCATGGTTACCTAGTAAAGCCATGGTAACCTAGTAAGGCCATAGTAACCTAGTAGAGCCATGGTACCCTAGTAGAGCCGTGATAGACTAGTAGAGCCATGGTAGACTCGTGTTTAGGGTGTTCGTTTTTTAGTTTCACAAAGTGCGAGTAGCCTGGATTATATACCCGGTACCGGCGGCTGATGGTAAGTGATTACCGTCGCCTACGTGTATCTGAAACACCAGATATGCTGCAGCTGCATTTAAAGGGTATTTGAGAGAAGGGAGGGAGGAAGAGGAGGGCGATGGGGAGGGGGAGAGGGCCTCCGGATACCTCAATCACCGTACGAAATGCAGAAGCACAAGATGCGAGACCGTGGTATCAACCCGGTCGAGCCAGCCCGTTCGAGCAAGCGAGCGAGAGACCTCTACCACGTATAAAATTGTTATTAGCAAATTTTAGTGATGTATTCACCACGTGCTCGGCGGTGAAGGAAAACATCGTGAGGAACCTGTGTGTCTGAGAAGATTTCGTGGATATGTAAAACTCGATTACTCACCCCGGAGCAGCGTGGCGGGCCCTTTCCGGCTTCAAAACCGGCCTTTGCCCAACAGTGGACACTTGCTCGCTACTATTTACTGCTTAAACGATCGCCGGAGCCCAATTTGTTTTCTAGCCAGCTATATTCCACCTTAAACCGTTATACATTTAGGTCTAATTTAGAAAATAACGTAACATATATCAACACATTTATTGTCTACCTAGATATTGGTCCGACAGCCGCTTGCGGACGAAGGGAGATGTAAAATTTGAAATCCATTATTCTTTACACAGGAAAATTGCCTCTAAATTTTCAATTTGTTATGCTAACCGAATTTTCGTGTAGCCTCAATTTGCCTTGGTGCTAAAGTGAGGCCGCGGGCCACGGTCTTATGGCGCCTACCGGATTTACCTACACTTTCCCCTCCGCAAGAGAAACTGAATATTGTTTTATTTTTATGTTAAATGAGGCAAACGAGCATGCGGCTCACCTGATGGGAAGTGATTATCGACGCCCCACGTACGTATGCACCATCGAAGGAGCTGCAGGTGTTTTGCCGGGCTTTTAGGGAAGCTAGGAGGGGAGAGGGAGAGATAGGCCTCCGGTCTCCTCACTCGCCGAACGAAAGGCAGAAGCACAAGTTGCCTCTACTTCACGCCGGTATTCTGCGAGAGCGTAGCACTACCCAGATCGAGCTGGTCGCCGCTTGACTTTTTTTTTTTATGAAAAATAGGCTTGCGTTTGACCTCAATCTTGCCCGATGGAAGGCGAAGATGAGGCCTAGGATGGTACACGCTTGCCTAGATGTCTGTTCACTTTGGCCTTAATGATATCCAGGTTATAGGTTTCCGGAAAAACTGACCTTATGACTAATGCTACCCGTATATCATTTGATATCCACTAAACAGCTATTTCGAACTGTTGTTCATAACGCCTCTGTGTGTTTTGCGTTGACATTTACGTGGGTGTTCGTTTAAGTCTTTGTCGAAAACATCGAACAACAAGTGAATTGAAACGAGCCACGCAAAACCGTATCGTGGGTACAGTCGGGTATTTTTTTTATTTCATTTACTAACAATGCCTTCTATGAAAAACATTGTATTGAAAGTGAAGCCAAAGAAACATTAAATAGAAAATTTCTTTTGAAATATATTTCAGCATTAATTTACAATTCGTATTTCATAAATGTAATATAAAAACCATAAAGTGTGATGACGATTTTTCTATCATGGGCTGGTTTCCCTTTGTACCCGTTTCACGTACTGCTGACAATCAGTGGCAACCAGTGACTTGTTTAATGTTGAAGGATATAGAGAGCTAGCTATATTAGGCCCATAGCAGGTAGTGTAAATTTAAGACTGCGAGGCGGTCGAAGGAGGACGAAGACAGGCAGTTGTTCTGAGGGACTTCAACGCCCACCACCAGGAGTGGCTGTACCCATACCTAAACACTGACCATGCCGGGAGATTAGCATACGCATTTGCTCTACCGCTAGGTCTCTCCCAAGTGGTAGCTGGCGCTACTCGGATACCTGATATTGATGGCCACACGGCCAATTGCTTGGACCTTCTGATGACAACTGATCCAGACCGATATCAAGTTGCAGTCTCCTCACCGTTAGGTAGCTCCGACCACTGTCTGGTGAAATCTGTGTCTGTCTACTCGCCACCTGAACCCGAACACATGGGGACTAGGTGTGTATGGCGATACAAGTCAGCTGATTGGGATGAGATGCGGCATTTCTTTGCATCCTACCCATGGCAGTACTTATGCTTCTTTTCAGACGACCCGGCGTGCTGCGCGGATGCTGTTTCTGGAGTGATATATCCGGCTATGGAATATTTTGTTCCATATTCTGATATCTCACTCCATGTGAGAGCCCGCCCTTGGTTCAACTCTGAGTGTGATAGTGCCGAAGCACTTAAGCACTTAGCTTACCAAGAGTGGGCGGAACCTCGAGCCCGCAAAGCGCCGAATGTCCCGAAACTGAAAAGAGCCTTCAATAGTGCTGCCAAGTCCTGCAAACGTGCCCTCCGCAAGGCCCGCTTCGACCATATTGGCCGTATTGGAGCCAAACTAGCGTCTTACCCATCCGAGAGTAAAGCTTTCTGGTCTCTTGCCAAATCGGTCGAAGCCAATTTCTGCCGGTCTTCTTTCCCGCCATTGCAGAAGTCTGATGGCTGAAGCTCACACCGCCAAAGAGAAAGCAGACATGTTTGCCTATCTACTTGCGAAGAATTCACAACTAGATGCAGCTGATAACTGCCCACCTTTGCTACCTCGTTGTGACTCTGTAATGCCTGAGGTACACATTCGGCAAAAAGAGGTACTGAAAATACTCAGAACTCTAGATGTGAATAAGGCTAGTGGGCCTGACGGCATTCCTGCCATTGTCTTGCGGTCATGTGCGCCTGAGTTGTCTCCTGTTCTGACTCGCCTCTATCGCTTATCCCTGAGGACTGGTCAAGTTCCGAAGTCCTGGAAGATTGCCAATGTCCAACCTGTACCTAAGAAAGGAAGTCGTGCCGACCCTGCCAACTACCGACCTATCGCAATCACCTCCATACTCTGTAAGGTTATGGAGCGCGTTTTAAACAACCGCCTCCTTGCATACCTGGAGGACAACGACCTCCTGAGTGACCGTCAATTCGGGTTTCGTCAAGGCCGATCTACTGGGGATCTTCTTGTGTATGCTATTCACCACTGGAGCGAAGCCATCGAGAGACACGGTGAAGCTCTTGCCGTGTCTCTTGATATCTCTAAGGCTTTCGACAGGGTCTGGCACGCAAGTCTCATTGGCAAGCTTCCGGCATATGGTATTGCTCCCGAGCTTTGCATCTGGATCGAGGATTTCCTGAGGAACAGATCGATTCGGGTTGTCGTTAATGGCGCCTCGTCCGATCTCCATGATATTAATGCCGGTGTGCCTCAGGAGTCTGTGCTCTCCGCGACTCTTTTTTTGCTGCACATCAACGACCTGCTGGTAACACCCGATATCTTTGGGTATGCAGATGACAGCACAGTCTCGGGGAGATACTTGTCCGATGCGAAGTCTGGGGCAAAAGTCCAGTCTTTCAGAGAATCGATGATTGAGAGGGTGAACTCGACTTTGGAGGCTGTTTCCCAATGGGGTGATGCCAATTTGGTCGAGTTTAACCCCTCTAAAACACAGGCTTGTCTTTTTTCGGCGAAACGGAGTCCATTCCAACTGACTCCGACTTTCCGGAATGTCTCCGTTCCGGTAAATGACCGTCTTGCGCTCTTAGGTCTAGATCTCTCTTCTAACCTAAATTTCGGTCGTTACATCGAGTCCATAGCAAACACTGCTGCCAAAAAACTTAGTATCCTCTCGGGGTGAGACGGTACTTCACATCGGAGCAGCTCTTAAATCTATACAAAGCTCAAGTCCGCTCTTGCATGGAATACTGTTCCCACCTCTGGGATGGTTCGGCTAAACATCAGCTTGATGCTTTGGACTCGTTGGAGCGCCGAGCGAAGAGGATCATAGGCAGTAACTCACTAGTAGAGGCAAAACTTCAAAGCCTCGAACACCGTAGACGAGTGGCCTGCCTCTCGGTTTTTTATCGAATTCATTTCGGAGAGTGTGCGGAGGTTTTGCATAACCTAATACCCTCTTCCCCTTTCCATCACCGAACGACTAGACGCGGCGAGAAGTTCCACCCTTATGTTGTAGACATTCCTCCATTACGCACGAGGCGGTTTGCCTCTTCTTTCTTTGTGCGGACGGCTAAGGAGTGGAACTCTCTGCCGTGGTCGGTTTTTCCGGAAATCTATAACCTGGATATCTTCAAGGCCAAAGTGAACAGACATCTAGGCAAGCGTGTACCATCCTAGGCCTCATCTTCGCTTTCCATCGGGCAAGATTGAGGTCAAACGCAGGCCTATTTTTTCATAAAAAAAAAAAACATAATCTTAGTCCGCCTTCGACTGGAGTTGTTAGCGGATGTCGCATCTGCAGCATTAGCCACCTACCACCATATTAAAAAAAAAATCCGGCGAATTGTGAACTGGCACTGTGTCCAAACCATAACTCTCAGAAAAAAAAATACTAAATGCTTTGAAGTAATTTTCTATATTAATTCAGAAACGACAGAAGCGGGGCTGCATTTTTAAAATGAAATTTTAGATTGCGCTCCTTTCTATTTACATTTGTGTTATATTTGAGGTAGTAGGCACTACCCCGGTCGAGTGGACCCATTCGAGCAGCAGCAAGCGCTGCCTTTGGGCTTGGCTTCATCCCGCGAACTAAAAATAGTGTTACACAGATAAATCTTCTTCGCGGAATGTTCTAAGCGACCGTGAGAGCCGCATTGATAACAACGTGGGGGTTAGGAACTTTGTTCTGTACTCATTTATTTATTTAATCCTTATTACATTCCTTTATATAGAAGGAACACAAAAGGCGGAGTTAATGTTTAACCTATGGTGTGGTGAAATTATGTGGCAGGCGCAACAAAGTACTTCCACATAACGAAAACTAAATTACTAATAAATACTTGTGCATATATTATACAAACACATACATACATACTTTCTAATATACGTACACATGTACTAACTAACATGGCTCGCAGAACTGACAGCTGGGCATTAAAGGTTCTCGAGTGGCAGCCACGTACAGACAAACGCAGTGTGGGACGACCCCCCACAAGATAGAGTGACGACGAGTGTTGCGGGAATTCGATGTATGCTCAGGACCGAGCTTCGTGGCAATCTTTGGGGGAGGCCAATGTTCAGCAGTGGACTTGTGATAGGCTGAAATGATGACGATGATCTACTAACTTATTAATTATTCATAGATATGATTTATAAGTGTTAGATGTGGTAGAATCTGTCTATCCTTAAGGGAACAGCCTTAAAAAGCTGACGTGGAACTTTCAACGGATTAACTTGTGCAGCGGCGTCTACTGTGCAGAGTACTGCCAGCTCGCATGCCAAGCGAGGCGCCAGTGGCATATCTTCTAGTCGGCCAAGTGCAGTAACACTGCATCTTTTTTTCTTTTTTTACCCGTCTCACGGTTTTCGATACCAATATTCCAAGTTTAAAATCTTGTGAAATTATTAAAAAGATATACATGATACTATTTACGCATGAGCTCTGCAAAGTTATATGAGAACATTTACAAACGAACAACGAACATTGGAGTGATTTTGAAATGTTCCGTAATACCAACTATAAGGAAAATCAGTTGTAACACATTTCGAAGATTTTGAACATGCTTAAACGCTCTTAAATAAGCCCACTTTGGAAAAAACACTTTCAAACATTCCTAATCTCATTTTGACAGTTATTTGGAAATGGTTTCAGTGTACCACGCTACCACTTTAGGACTATAAAGGCGTTATATATTTCGTAAAATGAAATTGCTTATCATACTTACACTTTTGCAACATGCCTATTTGCTTTTGCAACGTGTTTATTGGATCCATATAAAATTGCCGGTGTCACATCAAATCAAAAAAAAAAAGAAAACATGGCGTCGTTGTCGTATAAAGTTCAACGAACTTTGACTCTCCAATTCGATAATCAACAATACTAAACGCAGTCTTGTCCAAAACAAGCCCGTACTTGGATTTGGAAGTGTGCCCGGCGATTTTCGTGTCTTTGTGTTTAACGAGGCTGTTATTGGACGTGTCCTTGACGCTTCTGTCGGTACTAACATTTTATATGTTATCAATTATAACTATATATTATAATAAGCAAGCGGTCAGGGTTCGCTCGCTTTATTTTCATAGAGCGCGAGTTACCTGACTTCGATCCCCGGCACCATTTAAATTTTCAATTAGCAATTTTAAGCGCTGAATTTATTTACTACGTGCTAGGCGGTGAAGGAAAACATCGCATGTCTGAGTCATAATAAAAAATATTATTTCGAGGATATGTGAAGCCCGCCAACCCGCATTGGAGCAGCGTGGCGGGCCCTTCCCGGCTCCAAAACCCTCTCAGATAATTGAGAAAGAGGCATTCGCCCGACAGTGAGTACTTACAGGCTGCTACTTCACTTTTTACTTTACTTTAAGGTTAGGTATAATATTGTACAATGAAGAGGAAACGCCAACTATATACTGTAATATAAAAACGTATACATTGCCCCACGCACGAGTTACCTCTTGTTCGTTTAAAATTACACATCGGTTTTCCTTAAACGAATGATTAGTATTTCGTGTATAATTTTACTTTGTAAGTGTTTGTCATTGTCATTTCATTGACGCAATGAAAAAAACTATATATGTTATTTCTTATTAGATGGAAAATCTAACTAGCTGAAACTAGCGATTCGTATAGGTTACGCGTGATACAGATGTCAGAATTAATTCCAAATTTTTGTAGGTATTATAATAGTTTTAAGAAAATCAAATGAAGTCTATGGCCATCTGAAGTAATGTAGCTTTCAAATAGTGAAAGAATTTCTAAAATCGATTTTTTTGTTCCGGACATAATCGTCTATACTCTGTATTTTACGTAGAGGTTTGGGTTTCTATGATTTGCAGCGCGCGATAAACGCTGAGCTGTCAACTTTTTTGAGGTTATATTTCTTTCGGCGGGTTTGGGAAAAATTATGAGAGTGAATTTTTACGATGTGCGCCGACACCTAAAAGCGACACAATTAAGTTGGTCGGTGATTGTATCTCAAGTTTTCGTGAGACGTGATAACTATGTTCAAGGTAGTTATTCAAATATATATGAATCTACAACACGTGTTTTACATCAATGGAAATAAAAAAATATGTTCGTACATAAATGTATATGTGTATTTGTGAATCATATATGGTGGTGAATGATAATCTATTATTTATATTATAAACTATTATTTGTGATCAGTGTTTATTTTTATATTATACACTTTTATAAGTGGTTTAATAGATTTTAGGTCATCTTTCTGTATGTATTCTTCTTATTTGTTTACATTATAAATTATTAATATTTAATTAAATCGTTATCAATTGCATTTAATGTTTTTTTGTCACAAACAAAGAGCACACGGGATAAAATGTTTAGTTATTTTTGTTTTGTTTCGCTAATGAAGTATAACTTATTACATGCGTACATAAGTACACACAAAAGTTTTTTTTTTATTTGTAGATTTAAGTCATAAGAGTGCAAGGCTATAAATCATTCATGCATTATGTAATAAATTGTATTAGGTGTATTTAATTTAAACAACCATTTATCGTCAAGCATATTTCACATATTAGCAAAGCGCGAAACGTTAAATTAATTTAACGTTAAGGTTCAAAATCGCCTGACAACCTTAGTGTACAGTCATGACACTTAAGCCATAACGAGCCATTGTTCCTCCAACTCCATTTGCTTTCAATCTATATTACCTTGTTCGTTGTCTTATTAATTAAAGGACGTATATAGAAGCTCTGGGTGGGTGGCTACAGGTAAAGGCAGTCTAGTACGACCCCCCACCCCCCACACAGGATCTGCAGTATTGCGAGAAGATGGATGAAGCTGCCTCCAGACAGACAATGTCTCACTGCTGGGCTAGAGCCGGGACGGGTCCGCCGCGGTGCTATGCTGTCGGTGTTTATGAGTTTTAGCGAAGTTATCGATCTTGGATGTCCTCGAAACAAGGTTTTTTTTTTATCATTTACATTATACCTCAGACACGCGATGTCTTTCTTCCACAGCCGTTGCATAAACATTGGCTTCAGCTGAGATTCGAGCTCACGGCTGTACAGTCCTGTGCACTGTACACAAACTAGACATGGGGAATCAAAAAGGCTAATAAATGTTGCCGTATATGCACGATAGGAGAGCCTCCTAACCGACTATGCCGAACCCAAAACCCACAGACGTGTGATGGGGTCCGTCATGATCAGCGCGAATGTGTTTGCATTTCACACAACTATGGCACAGCTATAACAATTGCAGTGTTAGGTTTTGTCGGTCCTTTCACGGGAATGCCTAATCCCAACAGTTGATTAACGCCGGCTGATGACGATGAAGAACAAGAGGAAGAATATATCTTTATGATATCTTATGATGGCGCCACGATAGCCGATTGGCGAGGGGATCTGCCTACGAATCAGTAGACTCGAGTTCGAACTCACATGCGGGATGGCTCATACCAAACCAGTTTTTGGACGATATCTTTGGCCTACGATTTGTACCTAAGACGTGACAGTTGGCGTGCGGCGACCGGCTCTCTACCTGTCACGTACCAAATAACCTCTGCCCCACCCCAGTTTCGTATACACGGCCGTTGGAGCTTATCTATGTATTTATAAATATTATTTAACTATCTTTAATAATATGCTATATAAAAGACTCCATATCAATGCCTGGACATTATGCAACTGTCGCGCACATATCGACGAGCCATTATTTTTCCGCAGCGAACCGGATTGACCCAAGTTCATCGCCTCCAAGGTCAACGAACTCACTGTCCACCATGCACACCCTGGACTCGCGACAACACGAACGTATATCATCGCTTTCTCTTTTATCAACCGACTTCGAGAAAGGAGGTTTTATAATTCGTTGTGTTTAATTACTGCAAGTTACGCGATCACTTGTGTTTGTACAAGTTTGATATCTTTTATCGTTTATTGAAATAAATGGAGAAAGAGAATTTAGGATTGTGTGTCTATTAGTGAGCGTTTGCGCGTAATATTTCGGCTCAGTGACATGTCCTGCGCAGTTCGTCAGCTACCGTCGGTTATTGGACGTTTTGTCGCCGTGGTCTGATCGAGGCAAGTGGACCATGACCTTCATCTCATCGTGGGCGCATCCATGGACGGGTGTCCACCGCCCGCGCTGTTAGCGCGTTCGTTGCTTAAGTACAATAATTAAAACAATGCATTCAGAGCGTTATACAACAGCACATCGTAGTGGCACCGCACAGCGTTGGCGACGCTTAAAGTTAAAAGTGAAACGACTTTGTTGCCACTCAACTTACCGCCTAACATCGGTGCACTTTCGTTATGCCGTAACAGACGGACGGACGTACTTATGTAATTACGCAAAGCGCTAATGGCGGATCGCGTTGGTTTTTTTTTTCTATTCACGCGGACAGGGAGCAGGTTAAATATTGAAAAAATATTTAAAAAATAAAACTTTACCACTATAGGAATTTCTCCCGCGTCCGCGGACATACGAGTACACACAGACTGGAAACTATTACCGGAAACTCGAACCCGAAACCTTAGCTTAGCCACTACGCCACCGACAAAATATAACCAATGTTTGACGAGCTGATTTTTTATTTTGAAATTTTACGCGCTGCGGGTCCCGGTTTCGATCCCCCATGGGACTAGTATTTGTGTGGATTGCAAATAATTAGTTCCTGGTCTGGTTGTTTGTCCGTGTGGAATGTGTGTGACATGCCTCCGCGACACGGGAGAAATTCCTACAGTGGAAGGTGACGTATTTTAAGAAAATCCATCAGGTGAACCGCTTGCACGTTATGGCGATTTTCCGAAAAAAAAAAAGTATACGAAAGTACAATTGGCAGCGCTGTGAGGCGGCTGATCCCGCAAGAGTCTTTTATCTTATATTGTTTTATTATTTTACCTTATCTTAGGACATGGTTATATTGCCTGTGAGACGAATCGTTGCTTTTTCTATTAAAAAAAAAAAAAAACACCTCTGTACCTTCGGAGTTTCTTCCGCGTGTTATTTTTTCAACGAAACGGTGGCTCACGGTTGAAGAAAAAAAATTACAGTCGACAAACGAAATTTGAATCTCTTCCGTCATTTATATAATCATCTCACTTCATTGGATTTCTAACAAACGATTTTAAAATACTTGTATCAAGCAGTCTGAACATCACGTTCTGTCACAAGGAAATGAGTAATAGTGAGTTGCTGGTCCACCTTCGGACAATTTGTGGTAATCCGTAACCTATACTTAACACTTGGGTGACAGACCAGTCCAGACCAGACCAGACCAGTTGTACCGGTGTTAGTAAAGAAAGTATTTTTATACAGCGTAAATGACGGGCGTCTCGCTGAAACTTTGAACGCCCGTTCACCTTCTTAAAGGGAAATTCCCATTTGGTATCTCACGAGTACAAAATATATCCAAAGTGTGTGTAAATTTATTATCTTCAGTTGTTCAGTCAATGCGGAGACGGATCAGTCGAAGGGGACATTTATTTTTGTAAGTACAGACAGAACCACGTAAAGTTATCGAAAAGAGATTGATCGATTACTGTTCAGAATCACCAGAGACATATTGATCATTGATACGCACAGACAGAAATTTGAACGCGATCTATCTAAGAAGATAATTGTGACAAACGTCGGTTTACATCACGGATTCTTTTGCCGTCCATGTCCTGCTCTCTATCCACCTCGTTATTGGGTTAACGGTCGTGAGGGTTTATTTAAATTTATTAATTTATTGTTTACCTTCTCAACAGTTTTTGATATCTTCAGTACTAACAAAACATTTTACAAAATTTTAACGGAGATTCAAACCCGGTACGTGCGTTCTGACCAAGGTTCCATCGCAGCTCGTGCACCATTAGCCTGAATACGATGAGGAAATAGCGTGCCCTGATCCAGACATTCCCACCTTGCAGGTAACGGGATGCATGGACCGGCTCGCCCCGGGATGAGACTCGCCACCGTGGTTCGACGAACCCGTGCCGTTCGATACCGCATTATGGTGTGTATTCTCCAAGCTATTTTTGTAGATAATGTATAACCGGTCAGTTCACCGTAAGGTATTCCGATCGCTTCTTACTTATGTCTCCGTCTATACATACACTTTAAATGGCAGAGTCGGGAGAGGGAGACGAGACCTGGACGAATATTACACGATCAAATCGGAGACGTGCTGGAAAAAGGCCTGGTCAAGAGTACTCTTAACCAACTACGAGACCATACCTTTTATTTTGTGCTGTACATTCCTATTATTGAAAAAAAAACGATAAAAGTGGGATACCTTCGGAGTTTCTTTCGTCTGTTACTTCTCCGTCAGAGGCTCATCACGAAACGGCGGCACGAGTAGATTGTAAAAACAATAATAATAAGATTGGACTTGACATACGAAATTATCTTTCTGATATCTAAGTTTAAAAAAAAATCATTTATTCATTCACTGGGATGGACAGAGGTGTGTTGAATGAATGAATGGAATGAAATACACTTTATTGTACACCGATTAGCAAAAATAGGAAAAAAATAAATAAAAAGATACATAAAATACACAAAGGTAGAATTGGCGGCCTTATAGCTTAGAAGGGATCTCTACCAGCCAACCATTCTGCAGACGAAATAATGACCAGTGAGCAAGGGTTAAGGGTGTACGCAAGTTACAAAGAAGTGAAAATATAATATAATAAATAAACTTAGATTTATACACAAACATATATATATATACTCTCACATATACGGATGATGTGTGTGTTGATAAATGTTTTAATAATTCCCACCGCTGCACCGAGCCTGTCGCTATGCAGCGTGAACAGTTAGTCATGCCAGCGATACAAAAATGTCATGTAACCTTAGGGTCCCTTGATGACAACATAAATACCGTGGCATTACCTTAACGATCCATGCTATATCCTCATGATGTCAATTCGTAAATTACGGTATTTTTACAATAATCTTGTAAACTGTATATTCCACGACACTTGCTTATTAAACCTAAAGTTACATCAGCACATAGAATTTTAATAAGTAATTAAAGAGTTGTCGGCACCGAAATTCGAACCCAAAAAGCGTTTAAGTAACATTACTAACATTCCTGTTAAGCGCTCCAGCTAAGCATTACAGCTTGTATCCGGATCAGCAAAAGTCCGACGTCATGTTTCGCAGACCGGCCACTAACCTATTGCCCCGACCCGCCATGTCTTTCGAGCGTTCTAACGATGGTTAAGTTCCTCTGTTAAGATTTCATTGAAACTTGAGTTGTGAGTAAACACAAGACCTCGTTCTTTTACAAAACTAATATGGCTAAAGAAATGGTCAGAAGAGTAAAAATCGCATGGAGCAAGTACTGGTCGATGCAACTGGTTTCTCTTTCTCTTTTGTTTGCTGACAAGCAAATACAAATGATTCGTGTTATCCTCGAAAAAAATAAAAATAAGCATCTTTACAGTCGATTTATTGTCTTAGAAGGGAATGCTAAGGAAATACCATGGTCACACTGAACTCCTTGTTATCTGTCATCGGCTAAAATCCTCGAGCACGGATAGGTTTGGATATAATTTACTATGCATACATATTAGCATACAAGACTTCGATATATAGATATATATAGATAGTGAAGGAAAACATCGTATCTGCATGTCTGAGAAATATCATGTGAAGTCTGCCAACCGGCATTGGAGCAGTGTGACGTACCCTTCCCGGCTCCAAAACCCTCTCAGATCGAGGAGAGCTTGGAGGGAGGAGAGGAGGCCTTTTCCCAGCAGTGGCCATTTACAGGCTGCTTCTTTACTTTGCTTAAATCGAAACGGTCTAAATTCAGGAACAAATTATAATTCGAAACAATAAAGACGTAATTTTTCTCAATACATACGGCACATGATATTCTACTTGAAGTTCTTAAAGAATGAAACATAGTGCAGTATATAAATATGTAGGAAGTAAAATCGAAACTCCAGATGTTAGAACGAATAACGGACAGACACGGCGTGAGTTATAATCTAACAGAGGAACTGTTCTCATTGCGATGTACCGCTCGGGTTCGCGATCTCAATTCGAATGAATTATTAGAAATAAATTTATGAAGTAGCTCATGTTATACGAGTTTTTGGACTCTTGAGTGCGTCAATTTAAATACCAGACAACATTAATGTAGCATATACGTACGTATGCCATGTCTATTTTAATCCACCGCTGAATATAGATCCCTCCAGTCCATTGTGTACTTCAAAAAATCAACTACGTGCATATTAAACTTTTACGTTAACTTTACACCTTAACGTTAAAGTTAAACTTATCAACGATAACCTTGTACCTTAACGTTAACGTTAACAATTGTTATCTTGTGATGATTTTACTATCAACATAACTAGATTATATTAAACAAAAAAGTAGAAATTACAGTAGACTACTACTGTATTTTCTACTTAGTATTTTTAGAGTTTTACAGGTTTGTATTGCACATGGACAAACAGGGCGTTAGTAAAGTAGCAGCCAGTAAGTGACCACTGCTGGGCAAAGGCCTCCTCCTCAAATACTAGTATCAGAGAGGGTTTAGGAGCAGAGAAGGGCCCGCCAAGCTGCTCCGCTCTAGCGTGCGTCACATATCCTCGAAATAATATTTTTATTATTCCTCAGACATGCAGGTTTCCTCACGATGTTTCCAATTAGATACCGACTGACGTTTCCAAGATAAAGAAGGAAAAATAGAAAGAAAAATATTTATTGGCACATGAAGAGACAACGCATACAGAACATGTTATTCAAAAAAAAAAAATTCAAGGTACAAAATAAACCAAAGGTAACGTTAGACTTTGGGGGAGGCGTGAGGTCTGAAATGAAACGTTAGACCTCGCAAATGTCACTTTGTGCGTGTCTCATGGCTGGACTAATATGGCTGGTCTCCAAATCAGCTAATTGTCAAGCGTTAGAGTTTGACGCTGGTTTTTATCTGGAACCTATGTTCATCACGGATTTACATTTAAAGCCAAAGCATACTGAAAACATTACGTAACCCAACAGATTAGCATAACATAAAATAAAAATAAATTAATTTGATGCTTCTATCTAATATATATATCCAATAAGAATATATCTAAATTTATATACAGATTATCGTATAAATGACGAATTTTTATTTACAACATTTAGCTTCCGTTGTGCATCGATCAGGTATCGCCGAAGGCGTTGTTAAAAGGTTTTAATTTTTAGTTAGGACAGGCGTTGGTAAGTTATTTCATATCTCAGATGCCGCATAATATAGCAGTTCGCCTGTTGAGCCTAGTGGTCGGGGCGCACACTTTAGCTTCATAGAGCACTAGTGACCTTGGTTCGATCCGGCACGACTAAAATTGTTAATTACCATTTTAAGTGCTCTATTTAACACGCACTCAGCGGTGAAGGAAAACATCGCGAGGAAACCTGCACGTCTGAGAAATGATGAAAATATTATTTCGAGGATACATAAAGCCCGCTAACTCGCACTGGAGCTGAGCAGCGTGGCGTGCCCTACCCGGCTCCTAAACCCTCTCTGATACTCGAGCTTTGGCCAGCAGTGGGCACTTACAGGATGCCGCGCAGCAGGAACACGGTGTGTATAGTTCGCACAGTTACCATGGCATCTTCCCTCACAACACGAACCTAGTGACGTCTTAAAGGCAATTAATTTCGGATATCCTTGTCCGGAGGAAAACAAAGAATCCGTGACGGCGAAGCGTGACGCATTGTTTGCGTTTCTCATAAGAGCGGGAGTCGTGGTTGTGAATTCGCTCAGCGTAGATGTTCACTTCGCGCCGTCTATCTATCTCACTCTGACGTATCTTTAAGGCCAAAGTGAACAGACACCTTCTAGGCAAGCGTGTACCATCCTAGGCCTCATCTTCGCCTTCCATCGGGCAAGATTGAGGTCAAATGCAAGCCTTTTTTTCATAAAAAAAAAATCTTACACAATGTCATCTCGTCGCTGTACCACAGAATTGAGATGAGAATGTTATTTACGGATTTGATCGAGTTTAATTTTTGTTTTCATGTTCTCGACGTTTCGGGTGCTTCACAGCGTCCGTGGAATTGCATTCAACTTTTAATTATCGATTTTTGGTCCGATTTTTTTTTTTATCGAAATTACGGCAAACGAGCATGCGGTTCACCTGATGGTAAGTGATTACCGTCGCCCACATATGCTGCAGGTGCGTTGCCGGTCTTTAAGGATATTTGGGAGGTGGGAGGGAAGAGGAGGGGAATAAGGACGGGGAGTGCTCCTCCGGTTACCTCACTCACCGAACGAAACGCAGAAGCACAAGATGCCTCTACTTCACGCCGGTGGTACCAACCCGGTTGAGCCGGCCCGTTCGAGCAGCAGCAAAAGCCGCCGCTTGCAATTAAGTCATAATATTACTTACAGTTAGTAAACCCACAGAATTATTAATGAAGTAAAGTTGCAGCCTATAACCATCACAACAGGGAAAAGATCTGAGTAGGCAAAGTAAAATAAGAAGACTTCAACAAAATCCTTTGCAATGACCTCAACAATAAGCGGGCACATTGTAATTCAAGTTACATCTTCTTTATACAAATTAAGCTCTTCCTTTCAAAGAGTTTAAAAAATGTATAAAACAAACAGTTTATGAAAAGGGTTATTGTAATATAAAGGGATGCACGGATGACAATAACCCCTTAGGTATCAGTTGGTCGCTCTTAAGCCGTTTCTTAAAGATGTATTGTAATAATATAGTATTATAAAAAATATCTATTAAATGAAACTATTATTTACGGATTTTATCGCCTCTTTCCACGGTCGTGTTGGCACTATCGTATAGAATCATTGCCTAAATTGAAGATTTAAGAAATATGCTATTACTTCAACCAGTAACGACCTGCAGTTGGCTCTATCGTATAGAATCATTGCCGAATATCGATGGTTTATGAACTATATTAATTTGGTAATGATGATAGAAGACTTGATCAATTCTTTCAAAATAAGAATAGTACAGGACAAGGAAAATGTTATTTTCTTCTTCTCTGCTTACCTCGTAGGACACCGATGACTATATACACTGTCTTATTTGTGGGATTCTGCGTATGAAACAATTCCCAAAGCTTGCGTACAACACACAAATTGTTTTTTTTTATCTGTATTTAAAGTGACTACAACTGCATTCGACCTTCACCGATCCTATCAGGCGTTACATCGTTCAATTATCATTGATGAAGTTTATTCAAGCTACAGAATTTGAAAATGCACAGATAATAAAATTCAATTAAAAACATTGTTCACATCGGATTTTGAATCAAAACTTCGAGTACCTTTATAGCATATATAGCATATCTCATTTTGTTTCACTTGGTGGTTTACTACTTTTCTGGGTAGATCCCACTATAGTAACCCATTTCTGCCAACGAACTGCAGTTTGACAAATGTTGGGTTCTGTTTTGAAAAGTATAGATAGCTAATATAATTATAATAGCTATGAGCCATTCCATCTGAAACTTCACGGGTGTCAACATCAGATGGGCTATTAAGCCGTTAAACACAGCCCAAAAATAAAATACATTAAATATTTACATATAGTTGTTTTCAACTAAAAACTGCAATTGACAGATAAAATATTCGATATCGATCGATACACGTACATCCCTATGACCGCGGCGAAAAAGCGTAATAAAGCGAAAACACACAAAGTCAACGCTGAAATTACAGATAAGGCGTCGTCGATGGCCGTGCATTTAGTGAAGGCATAAGCAGGCAAACTTTATTCAAATCATCAACGAAAACGGGATGGTCCAACGATAAACACCCCTACCTGCACAGATTATTTGCGATGTGCCAATTCCGTTCCTTATAAATATCAGCATATACTTGTGAAACGATACGTTCACAAACGATAGTATTATGTTGTAAAGATGGTACTCAGCATCTCGTGGTACACAGGGGAAGAAACTCTATAATCTATGTAAGTGGTCAAGTTTAATACACCTTCCTTTTATGTCGAACTCGCAACCCGTTGCCCGTAAACATATCGATGGACTATCTATATGTTTACTACAGCACATAGACCACTTCCAAAACGAGGATTTGCTATAATCGAAACGCTCGGACAAGCTCGGACACTAGACGCTGCTGCCCATCATGTATGTATGTATGTATGTATATATTCACGCCATGTTCCCAACGGGGTAGGCAGAGACAATCTCTTCAGAGGTCTTTCGCTTCTTCCTCTTTCATCAATCTTCGCATGCATGCTCGTTGCTTTAGAGCACTCTTGACCTGGTCTTTTTTCAGAACGTCTCCGATTCGATCGTGAAATGTTCGCCTAGGTCTTCCTCTCCCGACTCTACCATTAACACTCGCCTCATATATTTGCTTCCTCAACCTACTTTCATTCATCCTCTCCGCATGTCCAAACCAGCTCAGCGTTCCTTTCTCAAGTTCGTGTCACCACGTCTGCTCTCACGCCATCATCGTTCTGTTTAATCTTGATCTGGTATATTACGATATCCGTCTATCCGTCGGTTGCCGTTGCGACTCTCGAGGCTCTTAACCTCAGTCGTCACTTTCGACAACGCGAAGACGTGCGACGTCAATTCCTTGCGCCGATATGAAAACGTCAACGCACGGTATATTGATTCGACTGTTCATTATTCATCACGACGACCATGTAACGAGCAATTGTAAAATGTACATAGCTCTTCCATTAAATAAACGCGATGGCGTCGCATTGGTAAACGCGACAATTGAAATGACGGTCGGTGCTGATGTTAGAAATGGCACGTCCTCCATTTAAGATATTGTGCGCAGTAAAAGAGCACCCTTCCCAAACGCCGACAAAAAGAGCATCGTACTCGGCCAGTTTATATCCAATTGGCGCATTAAGTTCTTGTCTCCCATTACCTTGAACCTCGGCGGTGTTAAGGACGAATTAGGGCTTTGTTTATTTCACGGATACAGCCACCAGCCGTATAGTACCATTTGAATTATAAAATATAGCATATTGTGCTTTAAATGAACAGCCACAACGCTAGGCTAATCATCTAGGAATTATGGTGTTTAAACATCGATATCTATAGATTTGAAAGACGCTGTAATTTTTTACCAAATATCTTGCAATTGTTTTTAAATCATTTGTAATGTGCTTTGGAAATAATAGCAAATAGTCTGGTATATACATAACATAGTTTTTTTTTTATGACGCGGCAAAAGAGCAAATGTTTCCCCTGATGGTAAGTTTAAGATTACCGTCGCCGTCACGTACATCTGCATAAACAAAGGTGTTGCAGATGTAAGTGGGCGACGGTAATCACTTACCATCAGGTGAACCGCTTGCTCGTTTGCCGTCTTTTATATAAAAAAAATTACGTTAAAAAATACTTTTGATCGATATCGAAAAAACCCTTAAAATTGTTTGTTTGTTTTGAACGCCGCTTTCAAACTACGTTATGTATCGGGGTTTTATATATATTTATTTAAATGCAGTTTCATGGGACGGAAGTTTCAAATTTCTAACGAGTTTAATTTTTGTGATCCCGTATCACCCTGTATCATTATCGGTCTGAGACCTCTCAGAGACTCATTGTTTTTTTAAAGATAAAATAGAATTAATTAAAATCTAGACGTGGGGTCTATAATATATAAGCTACGGTAAGAAAGAAAGACACCTTTTTGGTGTTTTGTCTTCCGAAAAATAATTTAATTGTATTTATTTATTTATTCCGATTCTAATTCGCTTTTGGGTCATCATTTTACATCAAAAATTCAAATTTCAAGTCTGTTACATATATTCGTCGATGAACTCGGAGATCGCTGATATACGGACGGACACCCTGATGGACAGCCGGACATCAGAGTTACATTAATAAAGCTAACGGGGACCCGTTTTATCTCCATTTGGGTACGGAACCCTAAAAAGACCGTAATCAACAGCGTGCGAGCGGAGCGCCGAAGTGAATGAAAACACATACAAACGCACACACACAAGTTCGCATTACATTTTGTTTTGTGTGCATCTCTAAACAATTTGTGTTATTGCTAATGTGCACATTACTCGTACGTTATCTAAATTACTATTTATTTCCAATAATCGTTTCTTCATACCTATGTTAGCTTTGAGAAGTATTTTTATATATGTGTGAGCATTATAGACTCTGTCTGTCTCGTCTGACGTCGTGAATTACATCAGAATCGTTACAGCCGTTTGTGTGTGATTGAATAACAAATGTCCGTCCGTACAAAGCAACTTTCACATATATAAAGAGGTTAAATTATGAAATTTCCGTTTTATGTTGAAAATTCTTAGATCATTTTTTTTAGAACTAATGTTTTTTTAAAGATAAAATAGAATTAATTAAAATCTAGACGTGGGGTCTATAATATATAAGCTACGGTAAGAAAGAAAGACACCTTTTTGGTGTTTTGTCTTCCGAAAAATAATTTAATTGTATTTATTTATTTATTCCGATTCTAATTCGCTTTTGGGTCATCATTTTACATCAAAAATTCAAATTTCAAGTCTGTTACATATATTCGTCGATGAACTCGGAGATCGCTGATATACGGACGGACACCCTGATGGACAGCCGGACATCAGAGTTACATTAATAAAGCTAACGGGGACCCGTTTTATCTCCATTTGGGTACGGAACCCTAAAAAGACCGTAATCAACAGCGTGCGAGCGGAGCGCCGAAGTGAATGAAAACACATACAAACGCACACACACAAGTTCGCATTACATTTTGTTTTGTGTGCATCTCTAAACAATTTGTGTTATTGCTAATGTGCACATTACTCGTACGTTATCTAAATTACTATTTATTTCCAATAATCGTTTCTTCATACCTATGTTAGCTTTGAGAAGTATTTTTATATATGTGTGAGCATTATAGACTCTGTCTGTCTCGTCTGACGTCGTGAATTACATCAGAATCGTTACAGCCGTTTGTGTGTGATTGAATAACAAATGTCCGTCCGTACAAAGCAACTTTCACATATATAAAGAGGTTAAATTATGAAATTTCCGTTTTATGTTGAAAAATTCTTAGATCATTTTTTTTTAGAACTAATGTTTTTTTTTTAAATGTATCAGTAACGCTAACTAACATTTATGCCTTCATGAGGGAAGACCTTAGCTATGGAACTCTGGGCATCTGGACTTAACAAAGTCTATGAAGGCACCCTCCTTTCATCACACGTCACAATTCTATCCAAAAATCCCCCTTTCTTTCCTTGAACTACTCATCAAAGCAAGGCAAGCTACAATGGGTGCTCTCCTCTATGTGCATCAAATTCACGAGGCACCCATTTGACTAGTTTTTTTTTATCAATTCGATCCATATGATTCTATATAGTGGGTTAACTAACGTCTACATAGTGTGTGACTAAGGAAGGGTGAGTGGGATTACCTCAGAACGCGCTACCACCCCGGCCGAGTCGATTTCTTTGTTGAGTACGGTTCTTAATAACACTCAGAACTGAATTATATCTCAACAACAACGTCTCCAGATGAATTGAGAATGAAACTGTTATATATTTGAATTGATGGAGCGTCAATGAACAAGATTGGGTCACCGGATTGTTTATACATGTGCGATGGGAACATAATCAAAAGCGGAAACATAAAACTCTACTGTTGTGCTATACAGAGTTTTTTTTATGGGAAAGGCGGCAAACGGGCTAGCGGGTCACCTGATGGTAAGTTATTACCGTCGCCCATGTGCATCGGCAAGACTAGAGGTTCTGCAGGTGAGTTGCCGGCCTTTAGGGGTATTTGGGAGATGGGAGGGAGGGAGTAGGCCTCCGGTTACCTCACTCACCGAACGAAACGCAGAAGTACAACATGCATCTACTTTGCGCCGGTATTCTGCGAGGCAGTATGACCAACCCGGTTGAGCCGGCCCATTCGAGCAGCAGCAACAGCCGCCGCTTGGCTCTACCACGTTGAAAAGTTCTGTGAAGCTTTGAACATTTTCCTAACGGTCTTGACCTCTACCTGGTGGAGGCTGTACACCAGTGGGTTGTTCAGACCAACGACAAAAAAGGGAGATACCCTACCGGAGTTTCTTCTCCGTCAGAGAAAATTCATTACATGTTAGAGGTATATTTAAAAACGAAGTTTGATATTTGATATTTGTTTTTCTTATGACGAAGAATAAATGATTTGATTTATAGACAGTTTGCTTGTTTTTCACAGAATTCAAAGAAAAAAAAAACAAAATCTCCTATATGTTCATCGAAAGAAGACTCTTAAGTGTGCTCTAGTAATCGTATATATATATATGCATGTACGTACGTATGTATTCAATGTGTTTTATATAACGAACACCAACAGTTACATATCTAAGTACCGTCAAATATAAGTATTCTATGGTAGTATATTATCAGAATCTAATATTTAAAATTCTCGTGTCACAATGTTCGTTCCCATACTCCTCCGAAACGGCTTGACCGATTCTTATGAAATTTTTTATGCATATTCAGTAAGTCTGAGAAGCGGCTACTATCTATTTTTCAAACCTCTAAGTGATAAGGGGTGTTCACCCCAAATTTTTTTTTTTATTTTTTAGATATTTTTTTTTTATTTTTTTTATTATGTGGCATTAAAAATACATACAACCCAAAATTTGCACTTTTCTATCACCAACTCCTGCTTTTTAATAGTCATTTTCATAATTTTATCATTTTTTATTCCGCTCTAACAAAAAATATTGTTCACGCTGTAGCATTAAGAGATTAATATTATGTAACGAATTAATGATATAAATAATTATTACCTTTAATAAATAAAAAAAATTAGTGTTTGGTGTTTTGTTATTTTTAAACAACATTCCCCCGTCGCTCACAGCGCTCCATGCCATTTTCACTAATATTCCACATCCTTATACACTTTTCTACACTAGAAATTCTCTAGAAATTATTTACATGGCAAAACAACGTTTGCCGGGTCAGCTAGTATATATATAAACATAATATTTAGTTATCCATCCGTGCGCCTTTTCACATTTATATCTGTTCGATCTTATGGTAGGCCGGTAGAGAATGCCTCTTGGCGGTCCTTCTTTTTGCTGTTATATGTTTAAATTAAGTTATAATAAATAAGTGAACATATGTAACTTACTTGGCATTGTTCCGCATGTTGTAGTTGGTTGTGATATACTCGGCTTCCCCACTGCAACGAAATTATAAAATATTAAATAAAGCCTGTAAGTGCCCGCTGCTGGGCAAAGGCCTCCAAAATTGTTCACATCATCTATTATATTTAGTAAAGTAAAAAGTGAAGTAACAGCCTGTAAGTGCCCGCTGCTAAGCAAAGGCCTTCTTCTTTAATACTAGTATCAGAGAGGGTTTAGGAGCCGGGAAGGGCCCGCCACGCTACTCCAGCGCGGGTCAGCGAGCCTCACTTGTCCTCGAAATAATATTTTTATTATTTCTCAGACACGCAGGTTTCCTCACGATGTTTTCCCTCACCGCTGAGCACGTGGTAAATACAGCACTTAAAATTGTTATTAACAATTTTAGCGGTGCCGGCACCGGGGATCGAACCCAGGTCACTCGCGCTCTATCACACCAAAGTGAGCGCCCTGACCACATGGCTACCACGGGGCACTAACAGGCTGCTACTATACCTCTTTACTAATTAGGTCTCATATTCTAATATAACGTTTATTTTTTTCAGTGAAAGGGAGCGAAGGATCATGCGGATCACCTGATTGTAAGTGATTACCGTCACCCATGTACATTTGGGCAACACCAGAGGAGCTGCAATAGTGTTGCCAACCTTTAAGGATATTTGGGATGATGCAGAAAGCGGTTGGGGGAGGGGGTCAAAGGCATGTAACCTAGCGCAGCAAAGTTTGTTACCTTGCTTCCCCCAAAATGTCCTTGCATGCATCTCCTGAATGGTAAAGCAAACACTCACTGCGCTGGGCAAGCGGATCGTCTACTTTTGTTCAGCAGTGAACTAAAACAGACTGATGTTGTAGTTATTTAATTTATACAGGGCCCACATGTCGCCGCGGGTACCGTGAAATCAGATAAATTCCGAAAATGTCGGATTATTAATAATATTGATTATGTTATGTTACTAATATGCTATACCTACATAATATAATAATAGAAAGAGTGTCAGGCGGTGACGTCTAATGTTCGGGGTGACTGGTTTCTGATCTCCGATACGATTGCCAGGTGTGTGGAAAATTGTGCATTATGTTCACTTCTAATAGGGGCATTCGTTATCGTCTAAATATAATCCTTTTGATGTACAAACGCCACGATAGCCGTGTGGCAAAGTGGTTATCTGTCTCCGAATATGAAGATTCGAGTTCGAATCCCTATTCGGAGGGCAGGTACCGATGAGATTATTGAATCTTGTGTACTAATTGCATAGTTGGCGTGCATGCAAAGATTGATAAAAGTGGAAGAAGTTTGTCTTGCCTACCCGACCCTAAGAGACTCGCAACCCGTCAGCTCATCTCCCGGAGGGTCGAAATGTGAATATGTATATATGTAATCTTCATCATCATCATTTCAACCTATCGCAATTCCACTGCTGAACATATGCCTCCCCCTAAGATTGCCATAATGTAATGTTATATTAACATATTTATGCAATCTTAAAAGTCTTCATATTAAAGAATAATTAATCATTATTCTTAATATAAACCGAGTTAATAATCTTTAAGATGAAGTAACTATGAAACAGATAATTAGATAATCAGTAACCAGTGAAGTCTAGCGGAAAGTTTTGCCTACTTACCTGCATCCCGTTCTTGTGCAAAAAGTATGTATTGGACATTTTATACTAAAGCGTTGCTAACCTGTAATATCCAAGTATTGTCGATGGAGTGTCTTGAAGGTCTATGGTCTGAATAATTACACATAGAATATATATAAAGTTTAATAAACTAAAATAGATAATATCATTACGTCAAATCCGACAGTTTCGTGGGCTCACTTTCTTTTTTTTTTATGGAAGAGACGGCAAACGAGCAAGCGGTCCACCTGATGGTAAGTGATTACCGTCGCCCGCGTACATCTGCAACACCACAGATGCTGCGGGTGCGTTGCCGGTCTTTAAGGATATTTGGGAGATGGGAGGGAGGAGCCTCTACTTCACGCCGGTATTCTGCGAGCCTTGGTCATATTCATTATTTTTGGGCCTGCTTTTTTTGGCTTTTTCAAATATTTTGGCAAATGTTATTTAACTTAGAACAGGTATTGCTAGTGTTTTTTTTTTATTGATCATTCCGCGCGATCTAACGTACTTAAAAGTTATTTGGCTGGTGCGTTGCCGGTCTTTAAGGATATTCGGGAGATGGGAGGGAGGAGGAGGGGAATAGGGAGGGGGTGTGGGCCTCCGGTTACCTCGCTCACCGAACGAAACGTAGAAGCACAACAAACCTCTACTTCACGCCGGTATTCTGCGGAGGCCGCGGTACCGATCCGGTCGAGCCGGCCCATTCGAGCAGCAGCTAAAGCCGCCGCTTGGCTCTGCCACGCTTAGCTCACTTACTTCCGGTCCCCGCGACACTGGCTTGCCTATTGTGAGGATGAACGTTTTACTTCTATCGACGTAATATTCATGATTGTTTTTTTGTAACTATGCTTGGATTTGTTAACTGTTTGCTACAATAAACATATATTACTATTGTTATAATTACATTTTTATTTATTTATTTAAACTTCATGCACGAAGCGGTACACATGGCGGACTTAATGCCTAGAGGCATTCTCTCCCAGTCGACCATTAGGCTAAGCAGAGATAAACACGTAACAGAGGCGATACAGCTAACAGAATAAGACAAGTAAAAGGATATAAATATCATAATATATACTTACACAGATAGGTATATACATACATACATATTGACACTATAAAAACAAAATTAAACGCCATAAAATCCGCAAATAATTGTTTCATTTCATATGTAAAGTGTTCGCGTAAATACTAGAAATTATTATTAATTCTTTCTTTCTTTTATTAGGTCTTTAGTACTCCCTATTTTATCACCTACACCTGCTTCATTTCTTCTCTGCTTCGCCAAAAGGTTGTCTGGTAGAGAATGATTTCGACATTAAGTCCGCCTGTATACATTCTTCTGTATATGATGTTTAATAAGTAAAATAAATATACAATAGGTATATAAATACAAAACAATAATGTATAGACGAGGAATAATTAATAGTAAATTATAATACATTCATATATACTTGCAATCTACAGACGTTAATAATGGGTCTTGGTCTGATCATGGAATGGAAGCTGGGTTGGACTCATTAGATTTGTCTTAATGAGCTCCTGTCATTACCCCCGATGAAAGGGGGCAAAGCGTATTATGTTAATTTGTATCCATCTATCATTTTATTTTATCAGAGAAGAAGCCGGTATCAACAGTATAAAGAGTCAAACGGATGTTACGGTTTTGCGATAAGATCAAAGGATGAGATTAAAAGCCTGTTCTGATTCACTAATAAACATAATAAATATATATACACTAATCGAAGTATTTCAATAGCTTTTAGACCGTGTTCGTTAAATAACAGCAGTCATACTATAGCCGTATGACCAATTATTGCATGATGATATACAGTTTGGAACAAACAACACACATCACGCAAACTTGAGCGATTGATATGTGCCTGACACGGCGTGAGATAGCATCTAGGTGGAATCGTGTAACGTTTCAACTGGACATTTCCTACTTGAGACGCGTGCGCCATTTCCGCGATACGCTAATGTGACTCATTAGACATAAGAGTTTAGAAGTCGAGTCACTGTGAACGCTCTCGGTGCAAGGTCGGCTTTCTATGCAACTGCGAACTGCGAAAGGTTATGCTTACATTAGCATTCCGGTAGCTGCCGGACGGATGCCTCTGTTCGTTGAAGAGGTTTCTATTTCTTCCCTCCTCCAAAACATGAGAAGATCAAGATAATCTTTAGAAGAATTAGCACAGAAAGAGCGAACCATCTAATGCGAAACATCCTGAAACCATCTTTAACGCCGTAGGATTGTGTACAGGCAAACGCAGTGTGGAGGAAGTGACGACCTCGTCGACGGATGCAGGTGGCTCAGGACCGAGCTTCGTGGCAATCTTTGGGGGAGGATAGACTGAAATGATAATGATGATGTAACGTCGAACTCAATTCTGTGAGATGTTTGGTAATTGACTACAAAGTCTTCGTCTTGTCATAACCACGACTTGTTCATCAAAACAGGATTAACGACACGACGCCAGTTGTCTCTTCAGTTAGCTAGCAGCTAACATCGCGTGTAGGTAAGAAGTTGTGACTGCATTTATGAGCATTAGATTACTCTTTAAAGCTTGAAAGCTGCCGCCTACTCTAACCGTATTTAATACGGTGTATAATATGAACGAGACGAGTCTGCAACCGGTCTTTAGCGTATGCAAGTGCTGCTTTCTAATTATTTGAAACGAAATGGGGGCAACAATTGCCATGCCCACGCCAAGCTGGGACATGTTTTGCATATGGTCATTCGTCTGTTGGGTCTGCGATCGATCCGTGAGCGTCCTGGTGTTGGGTCTTCACTGAAGACCGCCGTGTAGTTTAGTTATTACGGCCCCGGGTTCGGACGTATTCTGGTTATTCGGAACTGGTTGTACTATGTTGCACGCGATACCCTTGTCACTGCATTTGGCGCCTCCTCCGATCTCATAGCGCCAGTTTTACGGCTGCTGCTCGGATGGGTCGCCTCGGGCGGGTCGGTACCGCGGCCTCGCAGAATACCGGCGTGAAAGTTTGGTGAGCGAGGTAACCGCAGTCCCACTTCCCTTTTCCCATCCCCCTCCCATTCCACTTTCCTATCTCCCAAATACCCCGAAAGGCCGCCTACGCACCTGCAGCAGCTCTGGTGTTACAGATGCACGTGGTACGTTGTCGTTTTCTTCCAGGACCTTGTCTACCGTATAGGTATATATCAAGTTAAAATATAAATCGATAGAATTACTTTTCTTAATCAGTATAATTTGTACAGCGTTTGTTACTCGTTCAAACATTTCCTCGCGTTCGTGACCATGGAAAGCTTTCTAAAACTATTTTGTATAGCTCTGTGATGAATTAAAATTCCAACAATCTAATGTAAAAGCTTGCGAGCCGGGGTGACCACTTCACTAAATAAAAAAAAAAGCTAAAAGAAAATCTAAAGACACTTGGCACTGTACCAAAAAAAAACAATTCTTACGCTGTGGGTAACGTATAAGTCATTGAGGCATAAAAATATCGGATAGTAGAAATCAAATCCAACAATATTTATATCCTATCTAATATAAGAAGACGTTACTGAATTACGTTATGCAGGCTAATCCCCAAAACCAACTAAATTTATATCCTATCTAATATAAGAAGACGTTACTGAATTACGTTATGCAGGCTAATCCCCAAAACTAACAATATTTATATCCTATCTAATATAAGAAGACGTTACTGAATTACGTTATGCAGGCTAATCCCCAAAACCAACAATATTTATATCCTATCTACTATAAGAAGACGTTACTGAATTACGTTATGCAGGCTCATCCCCAAAACCAACAATATTTATATCCTATCTAATATAAGAAGACGTTACTGAATTACGTTATGCAGGCTCATCCCCAAAACCAACTAAATTTATATCCTATCTAATATAAGAAGACGTTACTGAATTACGTTATGCAGGCTAATCCCCAAAACCAACAATATTTTATATATCCTATCTAATATAAGAAGACGTTGCTGAATTACGTTATGCAGGCTAATCCCCAAAACTAACAATATTTATATCTATCTAATATAAGAAGACGTTGCTGAATTACGTTATGCAGGCTCATCCCCAAAACCAACTAAATTTATATCCTATCTAATATAAGAAGACGTTACTGAATTACGTTATGCAGGCTAATCCCCAAAACCAACAATATTTATATCCCATCTAATATAAGAAGACGTTGCTGAATTACGTTATGCAGGCTAATCCCCAAAACCAACAATATTTTATATATCCTATCTAATATAAGAAGACGTTACTGAATTACGTTATGCAGGCTCATCCCCAAAACCAACAATATTTATATCCCATCTAATATAAGAAGACGTTACTGAATTACGTTATGCAGGCTCATCCCCAAAACCAACAATATTTATATCCCATCTAATATAAGAAGACGTTGCTGAATTACGTTATGCGGGCTAATCCCCAAAACCAACAATATTTATATCCTATCTACTATAAGAAGACGTTGCTGAATTACGTTATGCAGGCTAATCCCCAAAACCAACAATATTTTATATATCCTATCTAATATAAGAAGACGTTGCTGAATTACGTTATGCAGGCTAATCCCCAAAACCAACTAAATTTATATCCTATCTACTATAAGAAGACGTTACTGAATTACGTTATGCAGGCTCATCCCCAAAACCAACAATATTTATATCCTATCTAATATGAAGACGTTACTGAATTACGTTATGCAGGCTCATCCCCAAAACCAACTAAATTTATATCCTATCTAATATGAAGACGTTACTGAATTACGTTATGCAGGCTCATCCCCAAAACCAACAATATTTATATCTATCTAATATAAGAAGACGTTACTGAATTACGTTATGCAGGCTAATCCCCAAATCCAACAATATTTTATATATCCTATCTAATATAAGAAGACGTTACTGAATTACGTTATGCAGGCTAATCCCCAAAACCAACAATATTTATATCCTATCTAATATAAGAAGACGTTACTGAATTACGTTATGCAGGCTAATCCCCAAATCCAACAATATTTTATATATCCTATCTAATATAAGAAGACGTTACTGAATTACGTTATGCAGGCTAATCCCCAAAACCAACAATATTTATATCCTATCTAATATAAGAAGACGTTACTGAATTACGTTATGCAGGCTAATCCCCAAAACCAACAATATTTATATCCTATCTAATATAAGAAGACGTTACTGAATTACGTTATGCAGGCTAATCCCCAAAACCAACAATATTTTATATATCCTATCTAATATAAGAAGACGTTACTGAATTACGTTATGCAGGCTAATCCCCAAAACCAACAATATTTATATCCTATCTAATATAAGAAGACGTTACTGAATTACGTTATGCAGGCTAATCCCCAAAACCAACAATATTTATATCCTATCTAATATAAGAGACGTTACTGAATTACGTTATGCAGGCTAATCCCCAAAACCAACAATATTTATCCTATCTAATATAAGAAGACGTTACTGAATTACGTTATGCAGGCTAATCCCCAAAACCAACAATATTTATATCCTATCTAATATATAAGAAGACGTTACTGAATTGCGTTATGCAGGCTAATCCCCAAAACCAACAATATTTATATCCTATCTAATATAAGAGACGTTACTGAATTACGTTATGCAGGCTAATCCCCAAAACCAACAATATTTATATCTATCTAATATAAGAAGACGTTACTGAATTGCGTTATGCAGGCTAATCCCCAAATCCAACAATATTTATATCCTATCTAATATAAGAAGACGTTACTGAATTACGTTATGCAGGCTAATCCCCAAAACCAACAATATTTTATATATCCTATCTAATATAAGAAGACGTTACTGAATTACGTTATGCAGGCTCATCCCCAAAACCAACAATATTTATATCCTATCTAATATAAGAAGACGTTACTGAATTACGTTATGCAGGCTAATCCCCAAAACCAACAATATTTATATCCTATCTAATATAAGAAGACGTTACTGAATTACGTTATGCAGGCTAATCCCCAAATCCAACAATATTTATATCCTATCTAATATAAGAAGACGTTACTGAATTACGTTATGCAGGCTAATCCCCAAAACCAACAATATTTATATCCTATCTAATATAAGAAGGCGTTACTGATTTACGTTATGCAGGCTAATCCCCAAAACCAACAATATTTATATCCTATCTAATATAAGAAGACGTTACTGAATTACGTTATGCAGGCTCATCCCCAAAACCAACAATATTTATATCCTATCTAATATAAGAACACGTTACTGAATTACGTTATGCAGGCTAATCCCCAAAACCAACAATATTTATATCTATCTAATATAAGAACACGTTACTGAATTACGTTATGCAGGCTAATCCCCAAAACCAACAATATTTATATCTATCTAATATAAGAAGGCGTTACTGATTTACGTTATGCAGGCTAATCCCCAAAACCAACAACATTTATATCCTATCTAATATAAAGACGTTACTGAATTACGTTATGCAGGCTAATCCCCAAAACCAACAACATTTATATCCTATCTAATATAAGAAGACGTTACTGAATTACGTTATGCAGGCTAATCCCCAAATCAACAATATTTATATCCCATCTAATATAAGAAGGCGTTACTGATTTACGTTATGCAGGCTAATCCCCAAATCAACAATATTTATATCCTATCTAATATAAGAAGGCGTTACTGATTTACGTTATGCAGGCTAATCCCCAAAACCAACAATATTTATATCCCATCTAATATAAGAAGGCGTTACTGATTTACGTTATGCAGGCTAATCCCCAAAACCAACAATATTTATATCCTATCTAATATAAGAAGGCGTTACTGATTTACGTTATGCAGGCTAATCCCCAAATCAACAATATTTATATCCTATCTAATATAAAGACGTTACTGAATTACGTTATGCAGGCTAATCCCCAAATCAACAATATTTATATCCTATCTAATATAAAGACGTTACTGAATTACGTTATGCAGGCTAATCCCCAAATCAACAATATTTATATCCTATCTAATATAAAGACGTTACTGAATTACGTTATGCAGGCTAATCCCCAAAACCAACAATATTTATATCCTATCTAATATAAGAAGACGTTACTGAATTACGTTATGCAGGCTAATCCCCAAAACCAACAATATTTATATCCTATCTAATATAAGAAGACGTTACTGAATTACGTTATGCAGGCTAATCCCCAAAACCAACAATATTTATATCTATCTAATATAAGAAGACGTTACTGAATTACGTTATGCAGGCTAATCCCCAAATCCAACAATATTTATATCTATCTAATATAAGAAGACGTTACTGAATTACGTTATGCAGGCTAATCCCCAAATCAACAATATTTATATCTATCTAATATAAGAAGACGTTACTGAATTACGTTATGCAGGCTAATCCCCAAAACCAACAATATTTATATCCTATCTAATATAAGAAGGCGTTACTGATTTACGTTATGCAGGCTCATCCCCAAAACCAACAATATTTATATCCTATCTAATATAAGAATACGTTACTGAATTACGTTATGCAGGCTAATCCCCAAAACCAACAATATTTATATCTATCTAATATAAGAAGGCGTTACTGATTTACGTTATGCAGGCTAATCCCCAAATCAACAATATTTATATCCTATCTAATATAAAGACGTTACTGAATTACGTTATGCAGGCTAATCCCCAAATCAACAATATTTATATCCTATCTAATATAAAGACGTTACTGAATTACGTTATGCAGGCTAATCCCCAAATCAACAATATTTATATCTATCTAATATAAGAAGACGTTACTGAATTACGTTATGCAGGCTCATCCCCAAAACCAACAACATTTATATCCTATCTAATATAAAGACGTTACTGAATTACGTTATGCAGGCTAATCCCCAAAACCAACAATATTTATATCCTATCTAATATAAAGACGTTACTGAATTACGTTATGCAGGCTAATCCCCAAAACCAACAATATTTATATCCTATCTAATATAAGAAGGCGTTACTGATTTACGTTATGCAGGCTAATCCCCAAATCCAACAATATTTATATCTATCTAATATAAGAAGACGTTACTGAATTACGTTATGCAGGCTAATCCCCAAAACCAACAATATTTATATCCTATCTAATATAAGAAGACGTTACTGAATTACGTTATGCAGGCTAATCCCCAAATCCAACAATATTTATATCTATCTAATATAAGAAGACGTTACTGAATTACGTTATGCAGGCTAATCCCCAAATCCAACAATATTTATATCCTATCTAATATAAGAAGACGTTACTGAATTACGTTATGCAGGCTAATCCCCAAAACCAACAATATTTATATCTATCTAATATAAGAAGACGTTACTGAATTACGTTATGCAGGCTAATCCCCAAATCCAACAATATTTATATCCTATCTAATATAAGAAGACGTTACTGAATTACGTTATGCAGGCTCATCCCCAAAACCAACAATATTTATATCTATCTAATATAAGAAGACGTTACTGAATTACGTTATGCAGGCTAATCCCCAAAACCAACAATATTTATATCTATCTAATATAAGAAGACGTTACTGAATTACGTTATGCAGGCTAATCCCCAAAACCAACAATATTTATATCCTATCTAATATAAGAAGACGTTACTGAATTACGTTATGCAGGCTAATCCCCAAAACCAACAATATTTATATCCTATCTAATATAAGAAGACGTTACTGAATTACGTTATGCAGGCTAATCCCCAAATCCAACAATATTTATATCTATCTAATATAAGAAGACGTTACTGAATTACGTTATGCAGGCTAATCCCCAAATCCAACAATATTTATATCTATCTAATATAAGAAGACGTTACTGAATTACGTTATGCAGGCTAATCCCCAAAACCAACAATATTTATATCCTATCTAATATAAGAAGACGTTACTGAATTACGTTATGCAGGCTAATCCCCAAAACCAACAATATTTATATCCTATCTAATATAAGAAGACGTTACTGAATTACGTTATGCAGGCTAATCCCCAAAACCAACAATATTTATATCCTATCTAATATAAGAAGACGTTACTGAATTACGTTATGCAGGCTAATCCCCAAATCCAACAATATTTATATCCTATCTAATATAAGAAGACGTTACTGAATTACGTTATGCAGGCTAATCCCCAAAACCAACAATATTTATATCCTATCTAATATAAGAAGACGTTACTGAATTACGTTATGCAGGCTAATCCCCAAAACCAACAATATTTATATCCTATCTAATATAAGAAGACGTTACTGAATTACGTTATGCAGGCTAATCCCCAAAACCAACAATATTTATATCCTATCTAATATAAGAAGACGTTACTGAATTACGTTATGCAGGCTAATCCCCAAAACCAACAATATTTATATCCTATCTAATATAAGAAGACGTTACTGAATTACGTTATGCAGGCTAATCCCCAAAACCAACAATATTTATATCCTATCTAATATAAGAAGACGTTACTGAATTACGTTATGCAGGCTAATCCCCAAAACCAACAATATTTATATCCTATCTAATATAAGAAGACGTTACTGAATTACGTTATGCAGGCTAATCCCCAAAACCAACAATATTTATATCCTATCTAATATAAGAAGACGTTACTGAATTACGTTATGCAGGCTAATCCCCAAAACCAACAATATTTATATCCTATCTAATATAAGAAGACGTTACTGAATTACGTTATGCAGGCTAATCCCCAAAACCAACAATATTTATATCCTATCTAATATAAGAAGACGTTACTGAATTACGTTATGCAGGCTAATCCCCAAAACCAACAATATTTATATCCTATCTAATATAAGAAGACGTTACTGAATTACGTTATGCAGGCTAATCCCCAAAACCAACAATATTTATATCCTATCTAATATAAGAAGACGTTACTGAATTACGTTATGCAGGCTAATCCCCAAAACCAACAATATTTATATCCTATCTAATATAAGAAGACGTTACTGAATTACGTTATGCAGGCTAATCCCCAAAACCAACAATATTTATATCCTATCTAATATAAGAAGACGTTACTGAATTACGTTATGCAGGCTAATCCCCAAAACCAACAATATTTATATCCTATCTAATATAAGAAGACGTTACTGAATTACGTTATGCAGGCTAATCCCCAAAACCAACAATATTTATATCCTATCTAATATAAGAAGACGTTACTGAATTACGTTATGCAGGCTAATCCCCAAAACCAACAATATTTATATCCTATCTAATATAAGAAGACGTTACTGAATTACGTTATGCAGGCTAATCCCCAAAACCAACAATATTTATATCCTATCTAATATAAGAAGACGTTACTGAATTACGTTATGCAGGCTAATCCCCAAAACCAACAATATTTATATCCTATCTAATATAAGAAGACGTTACTGAATTACGTTATGCAGGCTAATCCCCAAAACCAACAATATTTATATCCTATCTAATATAAGAAGACGTTACTGAATTACGTTATGCAGGCTAATCCCCAAAACCAACAATATTTATATCCTATCTAATATAAGAAGACGTTACTGAATTACGTTATGCAGGCTAATCCCCAAAACCAACAATATTTATATCCTATCTAATATAAGAAGACGTTACTGAATTACGTTATGCAGGCTAATCCCCAAAACCAACAATATTTATATCCTATCTAATATAAGAAGACGTTACTGAATTACGTTATGCAGGCTAATCCCCAAAACCAACAATATTTATATCCTATCTAATATAAGAAGACGTTACTGAATTACGTTATGCAGGCTAATCCCCAAAACCAACAATATTTATATCCTATCTAATATAAGAAGACGTTACTGAATTACGTTATGCAGGCTAATCCCCAAAACCAACAATATTTATATCCTATCTAATATAAGAAGACGTTACTGAATTACGTTATGCAGGCTAATCCCCAAAACCAACAATATTTATATCCTATCTAATATAAGAAGACGTTACTGAATTACGTTATGCAGGCTAATCCCCAAAACCAACAATATTTATATCCTATCTAATATAAGAAGACGTTACTGAATTACGTTATGCAGGCTAATCCCCAAAACCAACAATATTTATATCCTATCTAATATAAGAAGACGTTACTGAATTACGTTATGCAGGCTAATCCCCAAAACCAACAATATTTATATCCTATCTAATATAAGAAGACGTTACTGAATTACGTTATGCAGGCTAATCCCCAAAACCAACAATATTTATATCCTATCTAATATAAGAAGACGTTACTGAATTACGTTATGCAGGCTAATCCCCAAAACCAACAATATTTATATCCTATCTAATATAAGAAGACGTTACTGAATTACGTTATGCAGGCTAATCCCCAAAACCAACAATATTTATATCCTATCTAATATAAGAAGACGTTACTGAATTACGTTATGCAGGCTAATCCCCAAAACCAACAATATTTATATCCTATCTAATATAAGAAGACGTTACTGAATTACGTTATGCAGGCTAATCCCCAAAACCAACAATATTTATATCCTATCTAATATAAGAAGACGTTACTGAATTACGTTATGCAGGCTAATCCCCAAAACCAACAATATTTATATCCTATCTAATATAAGAAGACGTTACTAGACAGCACCGAGATCTGATGCTGCACCAATCCCAGTCGCAATAGACATGGAATCTAGGATGTTAAAAGAAATTTCTTTGCACAATTCCGATACACTTTAATATTTAGTATTTCCGGAAAGTAAAGTACGGTTCTATTCACCGCTACATCCGTATAAGATCCGAGACTAAATAACCTATATATGCAAAGAGAAAAAACTAATAGCTTCGTAAGTAGGAACAAAGAGCGATTTAATTACAATTGCTGTGGGCGATGAAGCGTCTGGATTAGTATCATTATCTTCAAACCGGATGTAAAGGTCGCCCGTATATATGCCCCTTAGGATGTGTTTACACGCACTCGCTTTTTTTTTTTTTTTTATAGAAGAAGGGGGCAAACGAGCGTGCGGCTCACCTGATGGTAAGTGATCACCGACGCCCACGAACATCCACAACACCAAAGGAGCTACAGATGCGCTGCCGGCCTTTAAGGAAGGAATAAGCTCTTTTCTTGAAGGTCCCTAAGTCGTAACTGTTCGGAAATACTGCTGGCGACAGCTGATTGCTTGCAAATGTACGTACATGATATGAACTCAGTCGAATAAAGACAGTTTCTCGTATTTACGAAACTAGCTGGGCTGGTAGAAGTTTTCTACTTACCCTCTCCGGTATGACAAGCAAAATATATTAATAACTCGACCATCGGTGATTTCCTTTTTTGTTTTTCACACTAAACCAACATGCGCGGTGCCGGTACTCTATTCCCAGCCAGTGTTATTTTTGATTCGTCGGATATACATGGACAGATAGATGGATTTTCCACAGTCATTTAGTGTGGGCAGTGACATTTGAAGAAAAAGGGATTGGGATATTCACATTTACACCTGGTTTCTTGTTATATTGTGTCCCAGACCCGACCCGGCAATGACGAAGCGTGCTGAAATTACTCAGATTTCGTAAATGACCCTAAGTTACGACTTCTTGCTATCGACCATAAACAGCCATTAGGAGTTTAAAAGTACTTACATCTATGGTCAATCTATGATCTTATAGAAATCATACATTTCATAAGAAAGAAATATTGAGTCTAGTTTCATTTAAACACACATTATGTTTAATCTCTGTCTGTGTAGTGCTCTTTGTCCGATAAAGATCTAAAATTGTAAAATAAAATCTCATAGCATAACCTAGTGCCTTATTCAGCAACAAGGTTCGCCACCCGATAGGTCTGACAACCCGCACGTCCCATATCCCGGACAGTCGAAAAGCAATTAGGCTGTGAAGGCCGCAGCTCTCGACCTTTCCCTATGAGTGAAGGGCGTGAGCGCATATACAGATTGGATGCGACTTTACGACATTAAATTTTACTCCATAACTACATGTTTCTGAGTCGAACGACAAATATCAATTATGTTAGTACAGTAGTTAAGTCAGAGGACAATTTAATGGTTTTTGTTACATTGACTCTTTGGATATATTTGCGCAAATATCTAGGCCAACGTGATCCTGGTCAAAGACCTCATCGACCGATCGCATAAGCTACACGCGTTTGATGTCGCCGACACCCCGAAACTACGCCTAGTTCTTGGCGAGATTAGTAAGCTTAGAACTCATGAGAAATGGCGCTTGCGGTTTATTTGGATTATTAAGCTATTTAAGTTGTATGAATATTTTTGTAACCACTAGTACTTACCAAGAGGTCATTAAAGATCAATAACGTCACATTAAAATAAATATCACATCCAATCTGTATACATTATAACCGGATGATTGTAAATTACCTTCAGTTCTTAGTAGAAATTTTCATAATTGTTTAATGATTCTTCGAAGAACTTTTCTATCTCATAAGGATTTTCTACGAATTATCTTTAAAGCCCCGCAAATACTTGAACTAACAGCGATAAGCATAGTAATAGAAGGATAGGTAATCGATATGTATACGGTCTAAATAAAACAACTCAATTAACTTGACGATGTTTTCCAATGTAATATGAACGCATCCCAACAGCTGCGCTCTACAGAGAGATGTAATTACCTGGAAAACCAATCTATGATGGCAGTATAACCATAATGAGCTTCGATTTTATCCGTCCGTCGGTAATCGTAGAGCGAGCGGTTTCCTGTTATAAGTACACACACATAAACACAACACCCCTGAGGATTATGATGGATTATTTTTTTTTATAGAAAGAAGGGGCGCAAACGACCATTCGGCTGATCTGATGGTAAGTGATCACCGACGCCCGCGAAAATCCACAACACCAGAGGGGCTACAGATGCGCCGGCAGCCGTGACATCAACAATTTTATTAATAGTCAAATTTACTCAAACATAACGTAAAAAGGAGCGTAATTAAAAACATAATTAGCAACAATCTAATTACATTCAATTCAAAAAGATTTTAATCATCGGAGGGATCTTTGTTAAGAGCCAATTAATTTGAAAATATCATTTACGTTTATCTTTTAAATTATATAAAGATTCCAGCTAAAGTGATAGGTATTTCATTGGTTAAAGTTATTTTATTTACATCTTCGTGGAGAGCAATCAGACAAAGATTAAAATTCTTAATAGATAATTGTGCGGTCGGACTCCGAGCGGTCATAAAAACAGGTGACGTAGCAGCGATGGTTATTTTAAATATACGGAAACTTCCCGAGCTTCTGTCCTGTGTATTAATACTTGGAAACATTATTACAATACATTATATATTGTAATTATTATATATTGTATTACAACACATATAGTCAAAACGCCTTACTGAACCCTAATGGTTAAATAACAGATAAAAAATAACGTGTATTTAAAGTACTTACTAAGTATTTTGAATGACAATTATCAAGTAATATTTACTTTTTCGGAGAAGATAAAATCGGCTTACAAATTTCTCAAAGGCGCTTTTCTCACACAATGTTTGATGTTTTTATTACTTTGATATCGTTTTGGGATGTTTTTTTTTCTACAGCAGATTATAATCAATTTATTAAAATGTTTTTAATGTTTGTAGGTAATATTTATTTCCAACTAAAACAAGTTTACATTATGATGAATATGATAAATATACTCCCTCGCATTGAAATATGTACTTATATTTACTAAATAAAAGAAAAAAACAGGCAATATTAGAGATGTAGACGAGGCTTCTTCTAACCATTAATACCATAAATACCACATACATACTACCGGTACGAAGCGATCGCTCCGAAAACAATGTTTCCTCTTATTATTTATATATAGATAATGTGTTTTGAGTGGGTTTGTCTGTTTGTACGAGATCCATGTACTTTAATCATACTCATATTTTCAGTTTCTTTTTAATTTAGCGAAACCAACCATTTTACCAAATATTTTTTTCATAGTAAAACAGAGGATATATTACAATAATTTATTAACCTGATTGTATTCTTACATTGTTATTCTTCAGCCTTCTTTTTTTAAAACAGATCTTAACCTATCACCCTCAACCACTGCTGTAAAGCCCCCGAAACGTGGTTATTGAAATAAACTAAATTGAACGCGATAAAATCCGTTTAATAATAATAGTTTCATTACAGATAAGAAGACAAAATATCTGGACCTGGCTCACGAGGTGGGTTGCCGACCGAAATTATTCCGATCGTCGTCTCTGCGAATGGGTTAATACCATTCAGCCTCTCGGAACATCCGAGGCGGCTGGGACTCCGTGACGGACCGCTCCGAGCAGAAGGCGGTGCTACTCGATACCGCTCGCATTGTCCGCCGGTTTCTTTCCCTTTCTCCCTAACCCTCGGCCGTCTGGTCTCCCCTGCCGGGGGCTTCCATCTGGTTGGGTTTTAATTATCTATTTAATTTTATTATATATATAATTTATAAAATATTACTTATATATGTATTTATTTATACAACCCAACCAGATGAGAAATACCCCAAAATAATAATAGTTTCATTACAAATGTGTAGTGATCGTGTGAATATAAGAAATCATTAGATCGGAGTTATGTCAATCTTTGTGTTTTACCAAACCTGTTTCGTCCTTTTGCTCATCGCGAATAAAAACGTTTCCATCGGAGGAAAACCGGCAAAATTCGAACGAACTGGTTTTAGCAAAATATCTTGAAAATGATTGTTTGGTAGTGTGTTGTACCATTTTCTCCTTAATTATTTTAGGAGATTGTTGTACCTTTTTACAAAATCACTTTCACCTACGCGAAAGGTGTCCTTCACATCATGACAAAGTCCATATTTAGCGATTCTCCAACAGTCTCGTTAGCTTTAGTAATGACTCCTTTTATTCCGGTATATATAGCGGTATGATTTTTTCAAATATTTTTAAGTTTTTTCTTTTTTTGTGTCGATTGAAACTCCTTAGAAAAACGAATATCGGAAATTTTGTTCTTGATATGCGGAAAATATTTTATTCATTTGTTTGTTTTGCGAAAGAGAGAACAATCATTAGAGAGAGAAGAGAGATGTAAAATCCAGAAAAAATACTTTGTACTAGGATATCAGAAGTGAAGGCAATTTCGAACACCCGTTTTTTTTCTTTTCAATATTAAAGGAGGTCTAATATAATGGACACATATCGAGAGCTTAGTATATAATCTTAGAATGTCCAACTTAAGCAGACCTCCGTTTGAATAATAATTCTTAGATTTTTTTTTTGCAGTGTAGTAATGTATAGTATAGTATAGTAATAACACAATTGTAATTTTTTTTTTTTTATGAAAAAATAGGCTTGCGTTTGACCTGAATCTTGCCCGATGGAAAGCGAAGATGAGGCCCAGGATGGTACACGCTTGCCTAGATGTCTGTTCACTTTGGCAATTTCTTTATAAAGTATATTATATGTACACTTACAGTAAAGGATGCTGTGTCGACTGCATCTTTGAGTCCTTATGGTTTATGCGCACCTAATATTCGCTGATAAATTTAACACAATGTTGTCGAGAGAAATAAATATGGATGAAAATTAATATGGTCTGTAGCGGCGACGTCCGTTATTAATAAACATCTCAAAAATAATCGACTATAAAGCTTGATGCATTCGAACAACCCACACAATGACAATTCACACACACATACATACACAGTAACAAAAGCAATATGCAACACGCGACATTGAGCTCATCCGATCGTTTATTTGCACAATTCAAATAAGATCCTAAAACAAACAATGAAAATGAACGAATTTTTTTTGTCTCTTAGACATCCTAAGATTCCGATGGATAAAAATGAAATATTATAATCATCATACGAATGAACATAGGTATGTACTACAAAGTACCAGCAAACCAGCGTGCGTTGCTTGGAAGATTGCCCGTACTCATCTCGCTTGATCACAAGTGCTTAGTCTGTGAGTTTTCACTACCGCAAATTCTGATGGAAACTCGTTCGTTACCTGCCACGGCGCACACTCCCATGTCACTCGCTCGGTCTTACTACGAATCATAATCATCTAATCTAAGATAAGATAATGCTATTTACTGTACTATTCCGCCTAGCAAGAGCCTAGCAAGAATTCCGCTTTAGTTTCATAGAGCGCGAGTGACCTGGGTTCGATCCCCGGTGCCACCACTACTAAAATTGTTAATAGCAATTTTAAGTGCTGTATTTGCCACGTGCTCGGCGGTGAAGGAAAACATCGCGAGGAAACCTGCATGTCTGAGAAATAATAAAAATATTATTTCGAGGATATATGAAGCCTTGGAGCAGCGTGGCGGGCCCTTCCCGGCTCCTAAACCCTCTCTGATACTCGTATTTGAGAAGGAGGCCTTTGCCCGGCAGTGGGCGCTTATAGCCTGCTAATTTAATACATTTTTTTACTGTACTATTCAACCTTAACATTTTGTTATCAGTGATATTAAAAAAATAACCGATGAATTGTTGAGCAAATGAGACGTAGACGAATAGAGAAGAGTCCGTTCGTTTCATCCATGTATACATACGAATGTGCAGTCTCGGAAGAATACGCAGACCGGTTTGCTGCTTATTTAGATGAAACGACACGTGCGGCGTTATAGGTTTTTAGTTCGTACCATAGACGCGACGTGGTACCAGGTTTGTGTCATGTAGATTATAAAATACAAATGGCGTCTTTGATATATTCTATTATTTCTGGTATCTCGAGCATTACACATTTGAGACGAAAACTGAAAAGGTAGCCCGAGTTGACTAGGACATCTGGACGTCTAACACCACCGTCCAGTGCAATAATCTATGATGTTGTTTTTAGGAAAGGCTTAGGGCAAATGAGCATGCGGCTCACCTGATGTTGAGCGATTACGGAAGGCCACCGGCATCTGCAATTCCAAAGGAGCTGCAGGTGCGTTGCCGGCGTTTAAGAATATTTGGACGACGGGGAGGGGATGATGGGGCGAGGAGTTCGGGGGAGGGTGGAGAGCGGGCCTCCGTTTATCTCACTTGCCGAAACGCAAAAGCACAAAATGCCCCTGCGAGGACGCGGCACTAACACGGCCTAGCCGGCCTATTCGAGGAGCAGCAAAACCAGCTGCTTGGCTCTACCAAGCTTAAATTATCACAATTAAAATTGATTCTTAGTTTAGGAGTAAGTCACTTTCTTGAACTCAATTACGTAGTTATGCAGTGGTGGAAATTAATACGCTGTAAAATCATATCTCCTAACTATAACTAATAAAGTTGAAACAATAAAGTCTATGCCCGTGTTAAGATTAAAGCGTAATGAAAGCGATCAGCGCAACTAGTTCACAAATTCGAGCTCCCAATTGGCCTATTGTTATGAAACAACTTATTATACGAACCGTTTAATTTACTTTGTATTCGCGAGCAGGCGACGTAGTGACGTAAGTGTGAATTAAAGACAGAGAGAGGAATGGTGAATTTATTTTCAGTTTCAATAAAAAAAATAACCGCCGCTCAAGTTAGCCGTAGATGAATACTTCATAGTCTAATAGCGGTGAAGCAGTGATCAACATAAGATGCGTCAAAACTGACCACGGATTTGAAACGGGGTAGAGCCAAGCGGAGGCTTTTAGCTAGGGCTCGAATGGGCTCGATCTCGTAGAATACCGGCGTGAAATAGACGCAACTTGTGCTTCTGCGTTTCTTTCGGTGACTGAGGTAACCAACTGGAGACCCTCTATCCTCTCCCTCCCTCCGAAACAACCTTAAGGTGGGCGACGCACCTGCAGCACCTCCAGTATTGCAGATGTACGTGCGCTTCGGTTATAACTTAACAATAACGACTCGGGACTAGTATTTGTATGGAGTAAAAATAATAGTTCCCAGTCTGGATGTTTGTCCGTGTGCAATTCATGTATGTAAACTGCCTCCGCGACACAGGAGAAATTCCTACAGCGGAAGGTAACGTTTCTTAAAAAAAAACAAAATGAAAAAAAAAAAAATCCCTTATGTAAAATATAGTTAAAATAAAAAATATTAACGGAGTTCAAATAGATCTTCATAATAGCCCTGTTTCAATTGAAGCAAATGATAAACGAGTTACCATAGCCCCGCTTATTATCACAATGAAACAAAGATACTACGTAGTGGATTTAAATTTATTCGTACCACCACCACCACGGCAGCGCACGGCGGCATCCAACGCGCGTGTTGCACGCGCACGCGCGTGGCATTACAAATAAGCCCAGGAGATCTCATTATAAACGTCGCGTAACCGGACCAATTGCTTTAGCGGACTGGAGCGGGGAAAGCGAGATTCCGCGCGTGGGTCGGTACGCTTTGCATCGGTTTACGTTTAGACGAACGAAGCAGGCAGCCCAGTGGGATCGTTGGCGAGTGGGCTGGGTTCGAGATCTGGTGGCCGGCACCGCTAAAATTGGTAACTTTTAAGTGCTGTGTCTACCACGCGTCCGGCGGTGAAGTGAAACGTCGCGAGAAAACCTGCATATCTGAGAAATAATAAAAAATATTATTTCGTGGATATGTGAAGCCGTGACTCGATCCCTCCCGACTCCGTAGCATTTCCCAGAAATCTCTGAAGGAGGCCTTTTTCCAGCAGTGGGCACTTGCATGTTGCTACTCTATATGTCTAGCAGTGCTGGGACAAGCCGATGGTGATGATCGAATGATAAAACTGTTATGACATCAAACTGAACGAAAACATAATATACCTCGTTTGCCTCTTTCCCATTAAAAAATAAAAACACTAAAAAAGAAATTATAATGCACTAAAACCTTTATCGAATAAAGAATATCATTCATTCGCATTATATAAGTAGCATTCAACGTGGAAATGTTTCAGCATTATCGTATCACTCCATTTCATTGTATATTTGTATCCTTGTAAATATCCCTCTGCCGGGCGTAGGACTATAAGGAGGATATGCCAAGCACGGGTCTGCATATTTTGAATCTGGTATTTTTTTCACACTGTTATCACGCCATCTGACGGTAGTCATTTCACGATTTCTTGCCTGGTCCTCAATAGACGAACCCTACAAGATTTCACAATTAAAAAAAAATATATTCACGGTAAGGCACTTAGATTCGCACAATAACAAACGGTAGGTAACTAAATGTTTGTATATATTGTATGTATACCTATCTGTGTAAGTATATATTTTAATATTTACATATTTTTACTTGTTCTATTCTCTTAGCTGTATCGCCTCTATTACGTGTTTATCTCTGCTTAGTCTAATGGTTGAATGGGAGAGAATGCCTCTAGGCATTAAGTACGCCATGTCCATGAAGCTTAAATAAATAAATATATAAATGTGGAAGATGAATGAAAAGGAGACAGAACCGGGGCCATAGAGAACAAAGATAATAAACTGAAACAGATGATTTGTCGAACGCACAGGTGAAGGTTCGGTGTGGAGCATAACAGAGCCGTGGTTGCCTTGTGGTTGAGACGCTAGCTTTAGTTTCATATCGCGCGTGTGACCTGGGTTCGATCCGCGATGTTAAGATTATTAATAGCAATTAAGCAGGAGTCAAATCACTCTACTTTTCTACTCGCGTTGACTTCGAATGGAAACACAGACGTAGATATATTATTCTAATCTAATCAATAGATATGAGGAAGCACAACCTTTATTCGAAAACTTTCAATTCCAGGGGATGTTCTAGAATGGAATCGCGACTTAAAATAGAGATATATTTAACAATCAACTATATATCTCTATGGGACTGGAAAGCCGCGGTAGCCCAATGATGAGGGCTCACACTTTAGTGATCTAGGTTCGATTCCCCGATTGCCGGCACCGCTAACATTGCATGCACTTACATTGTTGCTACTTTTGTATAGCTATGGTGTGAGGGTTACACCATAGTAAGGGTACGGAACGGACGAAAATCACATGCCCAGCAATGTTCATTATTTTTTTTTTTTTATTGGGATATGATGAAAACCTGGCTTCCAGTCCACCTGATGGTAAGTGGCTAATGCAGCCTATGGGCACCTGCAAGAAACCTCAATCTTAGACACTTCAAATCAACAGCCAGAACTTTTTTTTTTTTTATTGGGATATGATGAAAACCTGGCTTCCAGTCCACCTGATGGTAAGTGGCTAATGCAGCCTATGGGCACCTGCAAGAAACCTCAATCTTAGACACTTCAAATCAACAGCCAGAACTTTTTTTTTTTTTATTGGGATATGATGAAAACCTGGCTTCCAGTCCACCTGATGGTAAGTGGCTAATGCAGCCTATGGGCACCTGCAAGAAACCTCAATCTTAGACACTTCAAATCAACAGCCAGAACTTTTTTTTTTTTTATTGGGATATGATGAAAACCTGGCTTCCAGTCCACCTGATGGTAAGTGGCTAATGCAGCCTATGGGCACCTGCAAGAAACCTCAATCTTAGACACTTCAAATCAACAGCCAGAACTTTTTTTTTTTTTATTGGGATATGATGAAAACCTGGCTTCCAGTCCACCTGATGGTAAGTGGCTAATGCAGCCTATGGGCACCTGCAAGAAACCTCAATCTTAGACACTTCAAATCAACAGCCAGAACTTTTTTTTTTTTTTTAATCTTCACAACTATTTTCAAACACCCCCAAGGGCACTACACCCAGATGCGCTAACGTCTTGCGTGTCGATGAATAATGTAACGTTGAATTGATAAAAAAAACGTACGCAACTTGTAATGTACGGGCCAGCGGTACCGGTGATTGAACGGCCTTTTTACTACCTCTGTCCATTTTACGATGATAGGATGGAATGCTTTTAGAAATACAGACAAATTTTATGTATACACATGCAGCAGCTATCGTGAGATGGAGGCGGTGGCGCCACTCAAGGCACGTACCGCAGTATTTCTGTATCCATCAATCTTAGCCAGATCTGATGCTGGTTATTGCTTCATTGAAGTCCGCCGGCTTTTAGGATGTCCGTTTTTTATGAACCTCTTTAGCGGTGTGCGTTCTCTTTTGTTATCTGTTATCGGTTTGTTGTTTCTACAAGCATTTTAAAATTCGATCTCTTTTCTAAAACAAACCGAATCATAAAAGCTTAAGGTAACGTCAATGTTTTCGAATTTGTTTTTACTGTTTTGTGACTATAATTTAATAATGATGGAGTTTAAGCTAAGTGATTATCAAATTTTAAGGGAACAAGAAAGCTCAAGCGAACACGTCCATCCTGGGAGAGCATAAATCTAAGATAAATCATATAGGTACAACATAATATCTCTGTTCTTTCGTATATACTTACGCAATATTTGCAAGTCTTCGATTTAAAGTCACATAACATTTAATTTGTACATTATTGTACTCGATATTTGACTTCAAATAGTTCAGAGCAGGGATTCCCAAACTATTTTGGGCAAGAAACTCCTTTTCCAAAACCAACTGGTACCTCAGACTCCCATAGCCAAATTACTTTAAAAATCCTATCACTAGTTTTTTACCTATTGATACAAAATACTTCCCATATTATCCACCCATGGGGTTCGATATCGCTCACTTGAAATCCCTGGTCTAGAGGAGAGAATAATAATATTTTCGTGTATATATATAGATAAACACGATTATATACAAGATACATATATATGACCAGACTAGAAGACGAATTCACCTTTTGACTGATGCCATTATCTATTTTTCTGAATGAACAATTACAGACACAATAAATGCAAGGTTGTTCGGTTCTTCAATTGGCCAGTTCACTTCTGGTATCGACGTTCATATAAGAGTATCAATGAAGCAAAATTTAATGATGCGCTTTATATGTGTTATATATATATATATATGTGCGTGAGTGTGTGTGTGTATACATATATCGGAGATCGGCGATCCGCATGGAGCAATTTTCACCACGCAAACTTTATAGGGACAGTTATAAGTATATATGAATCAGGAGGAATAACTATGGTATTCCCCGTTAACAGTTTACGTAAATGGGTCTTCGGTTCAATCACGCCTCATACGAAACAGCGGGACAAGTCAAATACTGAGTCGCGATTGTATTCCGTGGGCTTTAGTTACTTCGCCAGTCGGACGTATATCAAATCAAGCGAATCTCGCTCAAAGTTTCATCTTTAGCGTAAAAAGCAGCAGCCTGTAAGTGCCCACTGCTGGGCAAAAGCTTTCTTCTCAAATATTTGAGAGGGTTTTTTTGGAGGCGGGAATGGCCCGTCATGCTGCTCCTGTGCGAGATAACGAAACGAAACTATTACACGGACATGCAGGTTTCTTAACGATGTTTTTCTTCACCGCCGAGCGCTTGGTAAATACATACTTGAAATTGCTATTAACAATCTTAGTGGGGATCGAAACCGGGTCACTCGCGCTCTGCGATACTAAAGTGAACGCTCAAACCACTAGGCTAGCGCGGACATAGAAATATTATAGAGATCTTTATATAAATATAAACTGTCGTAAGTCTTCAATCCTATCTGATGTTGAGTGGTGATGAAGCCTATTCAGTCTTCCCTTGAAGACAACCACGTTCATTCGAATATAAACACCGACGCAATCAACCTATTTCGGTCCAGATGAAAATACCGCTATGTCTAAATTAAAGGTACCATAAACAACAAATAGATAGAAGACCCGAATGGATATAGAGGTCCGATGATGTAAAGGAGATAGGGGAACAACGACCTAACGAATAATAATGATAATAATAATTTATTTCTGAGGTGGCTGGGACTCCGTGACGGACCGCTCCGAGCTCAAATGCAGAAGGCGGTGCTCTTTGATACCGCTCGCATCGTCCGCCGGTTTCATTCCCTTTCCCCCTAACCCTCGGCTGTCTGGTCTCCCCTGCCGAGGGCTTCTGTCTGGTTGGCTTAATATTTATTTATTTATTTTAAAAGTATTTTAATTATTATGATATCTTATGTATTTTAGAGTATTTAATGTATGGATGCATATTTATATATACCACCGAACCAGAAGAGTATAATAACCCAATATAATATTTTTTTTCTCTCCAATACAGTTACGCAAGAACATTACACATAATTAATGCATTTGTTAAACATACTTTGGGTTTGTATTTCAGGACACCAGATCTCCCATAAAGGTTACAAATTAATAAAAAAAAATGGTAGAGTCGGGGGAGGAAGACCTAGGCGAACATTTCACGATCAAATCGGAGACGTTCTGAAAAAAGGCTAGGTTAAGAGTACTCTAAACCAACGAGCACGCATACGAAGATTGATGAAAGTGAAAGAAGCGAAAGACGTATGTCAGGACCGTAGCAAGTGGAAGAAGATTGTCTGTGCCTACCCTGTTCGGAACAAGGCGTGAGAATATTTAAAAAATAAAATAAAAATAGTCTTATCAAGCTAGGTACACGTTCCAAAAGCTCACGAAAACAACAATGCACTCTGTAGCGGACAAAAATTAGTTAGCTGTTCCAGATACGGTTTCAAACTGAAACAACAAGTTTATCCGGAGCAAATCAAAAAGTTTTCTTTCACCCGGGGGAAGGTAGACAGTCGTTATAACTAAAACTGCGAAAACTAGGTAGTAGAAAAACAATCGATGTTTTTATTGTAATTATGAGTTGTGAAGGTTAGTAGTTAGTAGGTTAGTAGGTCCGGCATGACTGATTTACCTTTTCCCCATGTTAGACTAAAAAAATCTCTGCCAGTGTTAATATCAATTTTTTTTTTTATAATTTTCTGATGTAAATCCAAACGTATTTGAAATCTTGTACCAATATAAGCGACGATAAAACAATAGTCAACTTACACCGGGGAGCTGTTGGACCGTTCGCAGCAAAATGAAAAACGACAATTTCCGGCCTTCAATTGAATTTTCCAATTACTGTTCAGGTTCACATGCACTTGCTTCATTGTCAATATTATACAACAAAACACGAAATATACAGATGTAGCAAAACTCAAATCGACTCAAATGCTGCTGCCGAAACGGGCCGGCTCGACCGGCTCGGCACCGCGGCCTCGCAGAATACCGGCGTGAAGTAGAGGCATCTTGTGCTTCTGCGTTTAGTTCGGTGAGTGAGGTAAACGGAGGCCTACTTCCGGATAAGTGATGATAAGTGATTACCGTCGCCCGCGTACATCCGCAACACCGGAGGTGCTGCAGGTGCATTGCCGACCATTAAGTGTGTTAGGGAGATGGGAGGGAGGACGAGGAGGGGATGGGAAGGGGGAGTGGGGCTCCGGTTACCTCGCTCACCGAACGAAACGCAGAAGCACGCATGTTACTCTATATCTTCACCTATTACAAATCGATTTTAATGATCATCAATCATCGAATAAACTACATTTCGATATAAATAATATTCCACCCCAAAAGAGTGTCAGTGCAGCAGTCAGAATAAGACCATATAAATTCATGGCAAATCGTTGGTGAACTAAAGTTTTGTTCCAACTCACACGTTCTTTATAACGCCTACGTAAAGACACAATTCGAACCTAAGCCTCTCCACAAAGGCACCTACGAGAGCTGACAAGTTAGAGTCGAAGTTACGGTTGTATTAGATTGAGGCGATGAACGAATAAATAAAAGCAAACTTGGAAATAATGATATATTTCCATGTGTATTGTAACAGCTGGATGATCTGTGACGATAATAGAACGCGCCATTTGCAATTTCCCATATACATTTTTAAAACCTCCATTAAGACTCCATTGATATTGTCGGATATTGATACCGTTCCGTCTTATTAATGTGCTAGATAAACGAAATAAAAATGTTTATGCCTGCTTCTATATTCACGCTTTCTTGATTTAATATCGTCTATGGTTATAATACCATTGATGTGGTGGGAAAAAAAAATGCAAAATACTTCAAAGACTGTTAGAGAAGAGTTCTTTGTCTTACCAAATCTCGTTACATTTCTTTTTTTGGATTCGATTGAAAATCTATACATAACAGTCCACCTGCTGGTAAATGGTCCATGCAGTCATGGACACCTGGTAACAGCCCCAATCTTGTGGACTACGATGTAAATGCCCGATAGCACATAATTATATTAGCTCTCTACACCTTACAAACGCGATCACAACAGTATGTGCACTACTGTCAGGCTGCAGAGGTCTGGGTGCGGTACCCATCCAGACGACACCTATGCCTACCGCCAGTAATGTGTATGTGGTGGAGCCAACCGGCAGCCGTTGCTACTGCTCGGATGTGCCGGCACCACCGGGATTTTACCACGAATCAACGCAGTATACCGGCGTGAAGCAGACGCATCTTGTGCTTGTGCGTTTCTCTCAGCGAGTGAGGTAACCGTAGTGGGTGTACGGTGGCCCCCACCCCAACCCACTTCTCATCATCTCTACCATCTCCCCAATAGCCTTAAAGTTCGGCAACGCACCTGCAGCTCCTATGTTGGAGATGTGATCATTTATCATCAGCTGAGCCACTTGCTAATCCCGCTTTCCCAAATAAGGATGTTGACGTTATAACGAGATGTAACACACCATGAAACTGTATCACTGGATAACATTAAAATGCAAATACGTTATTTTGCCGCCTTACCTAATCACTTCTGTCCACATAGTGTTTTTGTCGCTTCAACTATAACTATTTGCACGGTCTATTATCTACTCTCTCAATATTAGCTAAATATCCACATCGACATTTTATACACGTTTGAAATACATTTGAAATGAATTCGTTATATTATAAAGTAGCCTGTAAGTGTCCAATGCTCGGCAAAGGCCTCCTTCTCAAATACTAGTATCAGAGAGGGTTTAGGAGATGGGTCAGGCCCGCCACGCTGCTCAAGTGCGGGTTGGCGAGCTTCACATATCCTCGAAATAATATTTTTATTATTTCTCAGACATGCAGGTTTTCTCGCGATGTTTTCCTTCACCGTTGAGCACGTGGTAAATACAGCACTTAAAATTGTTATTAACAATTTTAGTGGTGCCGGCACCGAGGATCGGACCCTGGTCACTCGCGCTCTATGACACTAAAGTGAGCGCCCGTAAAGTGAGTGGTCAACTAGGCTACCACGGCTTTCAAAACCATACTAAAAAGTCATCCATTTCTTCCTTTATATATTTATTTATTGTAAAGGAAGACTTCGTTTAATATTTATTTGGATCTCATCTTTATTTGGAGTCCCGTATACACACACACACATATATATGTGTGTGTGTGTGTATTTGTAACCAAGTCTCGGATGTGAACATGAACACGGTATGATTTTATCGGGGAATTATGTCGCAAGGAATGTTCGTGTAACATTGTTGTGGCATACAATGGAAACTTTATAGCAGTTTTCATGCTTCGATTAAGCCAAGCTTTGACAGCAAATGTATTCTTATTTTTTAATTCTATTCATATATTTACAAAAAACACTCACCATTTACTCACTCAAACGAATGTCAAACAATAAATGCGAGCTCAAAATGGCTGAAATTTTGGTGAATACTAGTCAAACGATGCGCAACCACATTCGCCTACTTTTATTGACGAGTGCTGCCATCTTCAAGTTAAAGGTCGGAAACTTTTCGGACCACCCTCGTATATATATAGTTCGACGGCCCCGATGACGCATCGGCTAAGCTTTTGGCTACGATTACTATATGGTCCATGTTCAATTTATATCATACAAATCACCTCGACAAATCAGATGAAAAAGAAATATTTTGAGGGGCGATGATGTATTTATAACAAAACAAATAGAAAGAAATAAAATAATGACACACGTCAAAGGTTGAAAACGATCATTTGATTCGGAGCACTCGTTTGTATATTGGTAATTAATCAATTGTTATTCTTTTTTTTTTATTAAAAGACGTTACCATCCGCTGTAGGAATTTCTCCTGTGTCACGGAGGCAGTTTACATACATGAATTGCACACCCAGACACTTGCACCACTGACAAACACCCAGACCGGAAACTATTATTTGTAGTCCATACAAATACTAGTCCCGTGCGGGAATCGAACCCGCGGCCCATAGCGCCGCAGCTAAACGCTTAGCCACTACGCCACCGAGCCGTCAAAATCGATTCAATCAAATAATTAAATCGATCGAGAATCGATTTTAATAATTAAGTAATGAAGATGGTTTTGTTTTATTTATGCTCAAATGTTTTATTTTTAATTAATAACTAAATAAAGATGACAGTGGACTCTCAATTTACGTAACGTTTACGTCTACAGCTCAAGAGCAGTCAACGCCTGGAAATTGGCGTCTAGCGAGTTGGAATGGATTTGCGTTGCGACAATCAGAGACGAAACGGAAAGCCCCACAGCAGTGAAGCTGCTTAAAATAGCATCCTGTAAGTGCCCACTGCTGGGCATAGGCCTCCTTCGCAAAAATTTTGAGAGGCTTTTTGGAGCCGATAAGGGCCTCTCTACTCCAGTACGAGTTGGCGTGCTTCATATATCCTCCCAAAAATATTTCTTATTATTTCTCAGATATGCAGATTTCCTCGCGACCTCCTTCACAGCAATTTCATTGAATCGGGATTCGAACTGAGGACACTCGGGCCTATTACTCGTAATCTGAGAAGGAGTGTACCTACCTGTTCATTAAGGATTAATTTAAGAACACAGCAGCAGATACCTCCCGCCACGGACGCTGCCTGCCCGCGACCGGTCGGTGCGTAACGGACAGGTATCTTTTCAATTATCAATAATGTAAACATTAGAAACGAATAAACAGTTTATGTTAAAGCGCAATTATCAAATAAGCGTCGGGGCGCCGAATTAACTTTAAAGTTCGTTAAGTTAAGCCATGCGTGTTGTTGGAGAATTACACCATAATTCTATATCTGTTGCAGCCTCGTGTCTAATTTTGTTACATACTAGCATATTCTCTAGCTATTTCTCTATAGCTCTACTAAAAAAGTTTTTATATCTTTGTCTACTGCGCATGGCTTATGGTGAATACCCACTGAGATTTTTATATATATCATAATTTACTAAAACAGACAGACAAAGGCACTGGGAGAATCAAAAGCTCACTAACAAAAAGGTAGTGTTAATTATAAGACCAGAGCGGTAGTGCAGAAACCGTAGGAGTAATCAAAGTTTCAATTTCGCGCATTGCACTTTTCTTAGTACAATATATCTTAATGATACAAAAGTTTTGAAATGCTTTAAATAGTTTAATTTTGAAACAGGATAAGTTCAAACCGCGTAAATACAAAATACGTAAACTTAATTAAATTAAAAGATTGTCGAGATTTATGATTTCAACGCACACTATCAAGAAAAAGTAAAACTTGCTCAACCGGGCTCTGGGATATATGACATAACTCATAAATCTCTTTAAAATCGCTAAAATGTGTAAATATTTAATGAAAAAAACAAAGCTGTTTCCCTCTAAGTATACACTATTTCGCTACATTCCATTTTTTTAATTCTTTTTGAATAAATCGCTAGAGATCTGAATTTTAAATTATGGCTAGTTTACAGTTACAACGCCAGTATTATTAATATGGAAATAGAACTGTTAATTAAATTTTTTCGTTAATAATTTCGAGTCATATAACGGAGCTGAAATAAAATAACATTATTCAAACACGGTAGGTGTTAAAAATATGTAGGTATGAAGTTCAATTTGAAATAAAGAAATTTTGTTCTACAGAATGACAAGCACAGTGTAGTTGATAGTTGTTATTTTAATTCATTCATAAGGATAGGCAAAGATTTCATGACCATGCAGCCATTTCATTTGTAATGCAACAGTGTAGTGCATACAATCAAGTTACAGATAATAAACGAGAAATCAAACAACTGCATTCACACCGATGGGAATTTAATTTTCGATTTAAATGTCATTAAATGAAATCATATTTAACGATATACGTCATCATTATTTATTTCTATAATCATAAAGGTTAGCGTTTTATCACGTAACACACGCGCAGTGTGCGTATTATATTTAACAAAAAAATTTACGGACATTTATAAATAAATCTTTATCTAACCGCACGTATCCTACACGAATGACTGCTTTATTTCATTGCGAAACACAGTTAATAAACGTATTATATTGAACATATCAGCACATATTATAACATAAAAATTATCTAATACTTGAGTTCTGCATTTTCTGTTTCTTTTTTTTTTTTTTTAATGAGCTCAATAAGAAATAGTGGACATAAGTATTCGATTTGTTTAGATATTTGTGTCGCCTTCAATTGTTTCCGCAACGATGGAGCATTCTTTCTATCTACACGAACACATCATAAATTAATCTCTCTATGTTGCGTTTGTCAACTAATTTCTACTCAGTACGTGAGACGGTCATTGTGAAAATTATCGACTTCTCCGCGATTTTAAAGCAAGCCGGTCACGCATTTAACTTAATAATAATATGAAATACACAAAGAAATATAATCTCTTTGATAGATTCAATTCATCCATGAGCATAATTTTTTATTTTTTTAATTTTTGATATTAATCGTGGACAAAAGACCGTGTAGTTTCCATTTATAATTTATTTTTTATTAAAAAAAAAAAAAAACATTGACGGATAAGGTTAAGCGCATAAAAAGTTTTCTTTGAGTTTTCGATAACTTATTTTTTTGATAAACCGATAAACTAGAACTAATAAAGGAACTGACTTTGCATGATATCATAATATAATTCGACACGTACCGTGTTCTGTGCCGTAGTGATGTTTTTATTTATAAAACATAAGGATAAAGAAATTTTACCGTCATTGAATATGTTCAATCATTAAAATTATAAATTTTAAATCTTATTATTGGAGGCAATGATGCTTTATAGTTTTCTTAAGGAAAAACTCGCTTTTTTTTAATAAAACGTTCTTTTTCTGCGTGGTTGACATATATTCTTCGTAACAAACATATTTCGCGCCAAAATAGGTGCGCGCGAAAAAACTTTTTTCTTTTCTCAACACCAGTACGTTTGTTATTTGTTTTTTTTTTCTCTGTTAAACTAATGCAAACGCAAAGCGTTTTTTCAAAGTGTTAGCCAATACGTCACATTACATCACGGATTTACTTTAACATTTAACATTCTCCGACAACACTGTAAAAGGAAATATAAAAAAACCAAACTACTAAAACATAAATTTTAGGTATTTCCTATTGTGCAACACTTGAAAAATAAATATAAGGACAGAAAATCATGTTTAAAAAAAAAAAAAAAAAGAAAGAATCGCTATGCAAATATTGGTAGCTCACCTCATCGAGTCGTATGTGGTAGCAAGTTGGTCACGGCTGCTGGCGCGGTGGTGACCTCGTCATCCACTGACTGTACGTACTATCAGGTAGTGGCACTATATAGTGCAGCCGTTGGCGTTGTCGTCGTGCTGTCGACCGCCGTTCGACTGAGTCTCGCGCCCTCCCCACGGACACTTTTATAGAGTTCCCCTTCTCGGTGGGCCCGCCGTTTTCCTTCTCCCCGGCAACCCAGGGCAACCTCCAACTTATTTCCATTGTAAGCTGAAAATGTTGAATACCGTTTAAAACAGGATAGATTTACCATCGTTTTGTATGCTGTATTTACGTACCAATGTAAACAATGTTATTATAATGTTTAGGACACTAAACATTAGCTTACTTCAGGCAGTTAAAAAAATTATAAATCGAAATATTTTTGTCGACGCTTCGAATAGATTTAAAAATAATTTGATTTAACACGCATTGCGTTTTGATGTAAAATTTTCGAACGATTGTAAAAACGTTAAAATTGGAATGTACAATAAAATATATAGCGATTATAAAAAGAGAAATATAAAATAAGTACTGTATACTAACTTTATATAAAGATATATCAGGGTTGGACACATTTTATATATACTTAAGAAAATCTTATTACTTTTGTAATAATAATACACCAATTGTATTGTTATTGGTGGATATTTAAGGTCTAGAAAAACCTGAAAGTCTTGATTTTAAGTAATGTTCGGTGCTACGTACCCAAAGGAGCCTAGCGGTGCCCTATTTCTGTGCCAATGTCAACTAAGTTTGTCCGTATGACACAGATCTATTGCTTAAATAAATGAAGTGATAGAAAATTAAAAATGTAAACACAAAACCAGTAACTCCTCTTAAAGGAGATAAAATTTAAAAAATGAGTGCGTTCCGTTCACTTTTAATTATAACTTTTTTTTATGGTAAAGGTGGCAAACGAGCAAGCGGTTCACCTGATGGTAAGTGATTACCGTCGCCCACGTACATCTGCAACACTAGAGGTGCTGCAGGTGCGTTGCCGGTCTTTAAGGATATTTGGGAGATGGGAGGAGGATGAGGAAGGGGAATGGGGAGGAGGAGTGGGATTCCGGATACCTAACTCACCGAACGAAACACAGAACCATAAGATGCGTCTACTTCACGCCGGTATTCTGCGAGGCCGTGGTAGCAACCCGGTCGAGCTGGCCCGTTCAAACAGCAGCAAAAGCCGTCGCTTGGCTCTATCTCTGCACTCCTTTCTTGATGTATGTTCACCAATTACTATTTTGCATCATAATACTAATATATAAATATTATTTTTCCTATTAAGGTTGTTTAAACCTAGACCGTTTTAATCACGTGTGGAGAATGTTCCTTGTGATTTTATGGAGGAAAATATTCTTCTTCGGGTTTCAAAGTATCTAATTGAAAGACCGATATGGTATTAAATATAAGTAGATATTTAGGTAGGTGTAAGAGCCGTGGTAGCCTAGTGGTCGGGGTGCTCGCTCTAATTTTATAGAGCGCGAGTGACCCGGATTCGATTCCCTTTCGATCCTTTCCATTTTAATTGATGTATGTGCTCGGCGGTGAAGGAAAACATTGTGAGGAAACCTGCATGTCTGAAAGGTAATAAAAAAATATTATTTCGAGGATACGAGAAGCCCGCAAACCCGCACTGGAGCAGCGTGGCAAGCCCTTACCGGCTCCAGAACCCTCTCTGATATTTGAGATGGAGGCCTTTACCCAGCAGTGGGCACTTATAGGCTGCTACTTTAGGTAGGTATTACTCAGTATTAATAGAGTCAAATAATATATTTGTTAAGAACGTGTTAATTAAATAAACACATAAAAATGCTTGGAAAGACCGACAAACAGGTTAGTTATTCTTCAAACCGTGCAAATATATGTAATGAAATAGCTGTAATTTATGTATGTTTAGCGATTGTAAAAGCCTATCAACATTGCATCGGTGAAAAGAAATCTCCCGGAACTTTAACGAATACCAATGAACCTTTTTAAAAAATATTTCATATACACTGGTAAGCGTTTTTAAGCGTTCATGTTATTGTTAGTGATAAAATTCTAATGTTGCATTAACAATTTATTCATAACGAAACTGTATACCAACACCGCTTTGGTAACTACATACGGATCTAAATTACCCGTGCCTTTGAATAATAATATCCACAAATAGTTACGCTTTAACTATTAAAAGTGGAATCTTAAAGGTTTTCGAACGCTTTAAGTGGCTTTAAAATGGATGCGTGGCGATTTTACGAATACTTTACATTGTAAAATAATAAAAAAAAAAAAATTAAAATAGGAATGTTCGCTTATGTGTAGAGATGGTCGCTGTGTAGAGTATTAAAAGTGTTAATCTGTGATAGATATTTTGTAATAAATATTTTACTGTTTAAAGGAAAGTAGAGCTGAACTCTCTTTTATTTCTATTCATCTATTTAGTACATCTCTGAATGAGCCACAGCTATCGGGGATAATGTAGATAGAATATAGAAATGTAGTGATATGTATTAAATGCAATACTCGAGAAATAAAAAGAGACTACGAGGAATCGTTAGGGGTTCTGTCTTCCGATTCAGGAGATTCGAGTTCTCTCTCCCCTGCGTGGAAGTGAGTTCTTCTAAAAGTATGTAGGATTTGTATCGTTGGCATGGACACCAAGACGGGAGAAAGGACCTGTGACGTTGTCCCAAATAAGCTCTGATAATTTGTGGCTTGGAATAATTTAAAATAAACGTCTGACCATCTCTCTGTTAAGTTTACTGTCGTGAACGCTATATTGATTCATTTTATTTTATTTTCAAAATATATGTCGGAAATTGCGATATCTATATGAGGAGTAGTTAAAAAATATTTATAAGACTGTTTTTTTTTTTAAAAACAATGGTTTCATTATATTTAGATGTGTCTGTACGAAGCCAGCTCGATTGTTTTATTTGTTTATATAAACTTCTATGCACGAAACGGTACACATGCCTAAAGAACTTACCTCCCAATCAACCATTAGCCTGTCCAAATCTTCGAATGACAGGTCAAAAGAAAGAATGTTTTTTTTTTATAAATTTCCAGTCGAAACTCTTTCGTATGCAAATAAGGAATGGCTGTACATTGGTTGAAATATTAGCCTGTTTGTCAATAAAAATTAAATATCGTTACGGGATTATTCTGGACTCATCGAAAATAAGAAGACGAATGAGATTCGGTATTATATGAGAGCCAAGCGTACCGTTCAGTTGTGAGTGCCGAAGTAATTGGGAGTGTAAAAAAAAAGGAACCATTCTTCTCTTTCTCGGACCGAGGAAAAGGACAAGAAGTAAAGGCAAGGTAACCAGTGGAGGAAAATATGAAGGATTAGTTACCGACAGCAAGAAAAAGGAAGAAGAAACTCGGCAACCTTTGTAAGTGGTCAAATAAATAGAAGTGAAAGGTACCGGCCTTTTACATCAATCCCGCAATGCGCAGAATATAACAATACAGTAGAGGCGGTGCAGTAGAATGAAATCGTACGACAAATAAAATGATGAAACCATAAATATTACACTACAAACGAGTAACTATAGCTGGACGAATAACTAAAACTTTGAAAAATAAATAGACTATAAAGGGCTTCACAACCAAGCCGATAACATAAGAGACTATGGAAAGGCGAGGCTGGGTGTTTATCTTTGTAAAATCTTAGATGTATTTTCCTTATAGAACACATAGAACAACGTACCATCCACATAGCTCGTAGAACAGAATGTCTTTGTGTGAGAAAACAAAGCAAACTCGTACAGTACTATGACGATGATATCCTGATGCCCGATTTCGAGCACGGCGACACCTTCCGAGTGCTACCGGCAGTTGTCATCTGCTCGGGAGATATTAAGGTGCCGTAAATGTACTGGAAAGTATCCAATGTATCGCTTACTCGATAAGGTCTGGGTCAGAGAAACGTTAAGAACGCGGGTCGGCTTACGGGTCTGGGCTGGTCTTGAACAAATATTGAGATCGACTTAGATTTCAACCCGTGGCAAGTAGACGGCGACGAACACGCGCACAGTGCAGTGGTAGAGAATAAGGATAATGTTGGTTATCTGTGAAACGTTTATTCAGGGTTGGCTGCAATAACGAGGAAAGCTGGATGAACTTATTATATAAGTTAAGAACGAAACTCCTTAAGACTAAGAGAATTACTGAGCAATGCGCACTGGTGGGCTGGACCGCGATCGGATCGTTCACTGCTGGCTGGTCTGAATATGGTCAAAGTTGCTCTACGGGCAATGGAAAGAGCTGTCCTCGGTGTTTCTCTGCGTCATAGAATTTGCGACGACAATGTCCGCAGTACGTTTCGACATGGTACAGCCAAGCGGCGGCTGCTCGAATGGGTTTCTGCATTTCGTTCTGTGAGCGAGATAACCGAAGGTCCACACCCTCCCCCCATTCCCCCTCATTGCAGAGTTTGTGAGTCATTTGCGCGTTCGCCCCGCTTCCATTAAAAAAACAGCAGTCAGGATCAGCAAGCTGAAGTGGCAATGCGCCGCCACAACCTGACAACCGTTGGAGAAGAAATGTTCTCTGGTGGACCACCTTCAAGGTGGAGTGACGACCTGCACAATGTTGCGGGAGGTGATTTGTGGCAATCTTGGGCTGAAACGATGATAAAGCAATTCGAGTTTGTTAAATATATAATCGTAGTAGATAAGTATCCGAACCATAGTGCCTTTGAAATTGCCACAACTAAAATTGTTAATAGCTGGCTTATGTGCTGAACTTGTAAGTTGAGAGGTGAAAGGAAAACGTCTTGAAAAGAACTGTCCGGCTGTTTGGGGATTGACCGGTCGCGGTGGTTTCGTGATAACAGCACCTGAAATAAACGCTCGGCGTATTTTAGTAGGCATTTTTACTTAATACTTACAACGCCATCTGTCGGGACAACCATGAAATATTTGACACGAGTTTAGTTAGTCGCCTTGAACGACGTGCAGGGGAGGGAATATATTATTAATTAAATACATTAATCGCCCTTTTTGAAGTGTAATTGTAATTGTGTGTTTTAGTGAAGTGTCTGTATTCACAAGAGTCAGCGTTTCCGGGTTGCCATCCGCTGGGCACCAGTGATAGTATGCTTGTATTGATTTAAATGCGTTTGCACATTTTAGTCAAAAATTTTAACCAATAAAATTGTATCATCATCATCATCATCATTTCAGCCTATCACAAGTCCACTGCTGAACATAGGCCTCCCCCAAAGATTGCCACGAAGCTCGGTCCTGAGCCACCTGCATCCATCGACTTCCCGCAACACTGCGCAGGTCGTCACTCCATCTTGTGGGGGTTCGTCCCACACTGCGTTTGCCTGTACATAAAAATATATAAAATTGTCTGTCCCACGCAAATATACAAAACATTCTTATGGAAATCAACGCTATTAATCACTCCTGCAAATATTCATTTATTAATCACTGTTTTTATAATTTATTTTAATGTGTCAGACGTTATGTTTGAATTTTTCCGAACTTGTTTTTGTTTTTCGTCTCATCGGCCTTTCCACTGTGCGGAAACAATGAGTTTGCCGAAATAATACGAATGTAAAATTGATCATAAACTCGGGAACAAACAATAGCCGGGTGTTGCCTACTTCTACGTCTGAATTAAACCATTTTCTTACCTATTTTCCCCGAAGTTACATCTTTCGAATCTTTCTTCTTTAAAGTTATTTGCACACCTGTGCATGGACTGGAGTAGCCAAGCCTAGTAACAATCAGGTGCGCCGTTAGTTCGATTGTGACTTTAAGCTTGTGAAAAAAAAAACACAACACATTTTGTTCTATTCTCAAGTCCTACATAAAGTTAGTTTACTGATGCATACAGAATGCAGAATCTCTAATCTTCCTTGAGATCATTGAAGTCATCGTGTGCGTTAAAGATGTTACCTCTTTATCCTTGATCAATGTGCAATGACAGGATTCGGCAATACAGAGCGTCTTCACTCGACTTTGTGGAGGAGAAAGAGCTCGACTGGAGATCCATAACACTCCAAGTCTTCTTAGAGACATTGGCCTCCCTCCAGTGGCTACTTTTCGGTGGCGTACTTAGTGTTTCGTTTGTGTCATACAGGCTCAGATTTTTAAGATCAACAACTGGATGAGGTACTTCTTAAGCGATGATACCAAAGACGCCGTCGTCACCATCTCGGCGCATCAGCTCGGTACGTCAACACATACTTACGCCCAGGATGCTTCATCGGGAGACGTCTCTTAATTGAGCCGGTTCGTTTTGTTTAAAAAAAAGGTTTCTTACACACTGAAATTGTAAGAGCTACAAGGCAATAACAATTATTTAAAAAGATATTGTGACATATGCCCGAATGTCAACCGCGACGTATGGATCTTGGATCGAGACTGAGGTGTACGGTTACCGACGGATGAAACTGAAGTACTTGAAATTGTTCTGACCTGACCTGACCCAGTCAGGACTAACCCTTACAGGTTCCAGTTGTAACAGATCGATGACTGCTTTACTGCAAGTACTAGCTGGATCAAACATGATCATGATGAGGGAACGATTCCTGGGAGCGAGCCCGACATCGTCCCGGTGTATCGAGCATAGTCGAGGATATTTTTTAGTCGACTTTGTCAGTCCACGCGACGAGGTTCTCGTCGAAACCATAACAGACAATTAGACAACATATTTGGATTGCTATGAAGCCTTCTTCGCTGTGGGGGTGTAACTTCAATTCGTGTTAGTAAATTATCAGAGGATACATGGATAGAAAACTTTTATTTTTTTACTAACAAAAATCAAAAACATTAAAATAAAAAAAAAACAAGTTAGGGGAACCTTCTGGTGAGTTTATAGAAACCTGTTTCAGTAGTACAGTTTCAACAAATATAAACAATTATGAAGAAATTGTTTTCGTAAACGGAACGTTTTTAATTGATAAAAAAAAATAAAGCATATGGAAAAACACTATTACTTAAAACTATCTCATAGACGGTGTGTATATGTAAGATTGTGTGTTGTGTGTGTCTGTGTGAAACGAAATAGTCTTAGAAGACAAAAGTGAACCAGGCATTTATCAATAATAATAAATTAACAAAAGGAACGGAAAAGCATCTAAAATTAAATAACACTAACAGAAGGATACGACAATTTTTAGATAACAACAATTACCCAAGAGATATGAAAAGTTCATAATGAGTTGTTTTGTTAAAACTTTTATTTACATTGAAATCATTATATTAGTATGTGAACATCGTAAACTTCTTATATCTAGCGTAAAATTTTTTAGTCTTTATTATAAAATTACAGGAACGAAACTTATGACATTCGAAGGGCCAATACCATAGATGTGTTTGTCCGATCTAAATTTGCCGAACCAAAATTACACAAACTGATTTTCAACAGTAGCATCACTAGTGCCAGGTTACCAGCACTGCGCTCACCAACTCACCAACCCGTCTTCACAGCGTTTCTTGGTAATGGAATGGAAGCAAATATCAAGCGGCTCACCCGATGGTGAGTGATCACCGTCGCTCGTGTACACCTGCAACACCAGAGGAGTTGCAGGTGCTTTGCCAGGATATTTGGGGGGGGGGGGGGGGGGTGGAAATGCTGTAGCAGCAGACTTTCTGCCACGCACTACGACTTTGTGGAATCAGCTGTCGCCGAACAGTTACGACTCAGGGACCTTCAAGAAAAGAACCTATTCTTTCCTTAAAGGCCGGGAGCGCATCTGTAGCTCCTCTGGTGTTGTGGATGTTCGTGGGCGTCGGTGATCACTTACCGTCAGGTGAGCCGCACGCTCGTTTGCCCCCTTCTTCTGTAAAAAAAAAAGAGCAAAAGCCGCCGCAAGGCTCTATCGCGACTAAAGGCGTGTTGAGAACGTATTATTGCAACCATCAAGCCATATGAATCCTGAATTCCGCAGACGCCAACCTGTTACCGAAGGCTGTAACAGGAGCGATTAAAACCCCCACAGAATTGATCAGCGGTAGATTAAAATAGGCTGTAATTTATAACACAATGTACAAGTACATGAGTGAAGAAACTCTAGAATTCCTTAACTTAATACATTCATATAATTACCATCGGCTAATAAAAGACTCGGCAAGAATAACCAGTCCAGCGCCATCTACAGTGGATCTAATATTTAACAACAACAACAACAACAACAACCTGTAGGTAATAAATATTCTGTTAGAGATAACGGCCGTTCTGACCACAGCGCTAACCCTCAAGTAGCAATATAATTAACATAAATATACAATTATCGACCCAGGGGTCAAACGACGATACCAACTCGGATGGGCTGCGTTCGGGAAACTACGTTATAACTTCTCGTCTAATATACCTCAAAACCTCGTTAGTAGTGATGAGCTACGAGAACTGAGGCTTGCCCTTCCAGTGCAGGCGGTATGAGGAAGCTCAAAGTCGCTCAGCGCGCTATGGAAAGGGCTATGCTCGGTGTTTCTCTCCGCGATAGAGTCTGCAACGATGATATCCGCAGCAGAACTAGCGTAACCCACCGAGCCGTTAGGATCATCGAGCTGAAGTGCCAGTGGGCACATGGCTCGCAGACCTGGCAACCGTTTGAGAGGAAAGGTTCTAGAGTGCCAGATTGAGTGACGACCTGCGCATTGTTGCGGGAAGTCGATACAAGCAGGTGGTGAGGAGGACCGGGCTTTGTGGCAACACTGCGTTCGACTGGACTCAGGACTGGACTTGTGATAGGATGATACAATTAACAACAAATAACCATAACAATATAATTTATATTATTTCAATATGTCAACAAAGAGCTGTTAGACGTCCCGATGTTTGAAAAGTAAAAAACATTCAAATTTCAAATAGAGAAGATTGCTGGGTGCTTCCACCGGCTTGGTGGAAGCAATCTAAAACCAAGCATACACAAGCCCGAGTCAACCACGACATCGAGCCGTCGAACACCTCAGTCCCACCTTGACACCGACCAACGTCGGGTACGTAAAAACAAAAATTAAACGCGATAAAATCCGTATGTAATAGTCTCATTTCAAGCTCGCTTAATGTATATGAAACTCTCGTAAATCGAAACGTAATCATAAAAATTAAAAGAAAAACAACTTCAGTATCGAAGACGTACATAACTTTAGCCATACAATATACTGAAAACACCGCAATTGATCAAACACTACTAATAAATAAATACTTTGAAGTACCTTACCTACTTTGAGATCGCGCGGAATGATCAATAAAAAAAAAACACTAGCAATACGTGTTCTAAGTTAAATAACATTTGCCAAAATATTTGAAAAACCCAAAAAAGCAGTCGTAAAAACAATGAATATGAACAAGGCACGCAGAACACCGGCGTGAAGTAGAGGCAGTTTGTGCTTCTGCGTTTCGTTCGGTGAGTGAGGTAACCGGAGGCCTACTCCCTCTCCTCTTCCCCTTCCTCATCCTTCCTCCCATCTCCCAAATACCCCTAAAGGCCGGTAACGCACCTGCAGAACCTCTGCTGTTGCAGATGTACACGGGCGACGGTAATCACTTACCATCAGGTACATTAAAACTAATTATTAATTAAAAAAAAAAAAAAATTGTTGGTATACGTGGATCTGTACGTGTATGTATGTGTATGTGTGTGACGCACACGGCACTCGCGTACTGAACACAATTAACACACACATTTATAACATAAATAACACAAAATCTGATCAAAAACGGATAAAACCAACCGCGAAAGGTACAAGGCGAAAAAGTATAAAGTTGCCCTGACGCCTAAACGTGTCACGCGGCACTTCGAATATTATAATTTGTGTAATTCTGTTTCATGATAAATGTATTGTGATCGGCATGGGAGAGACAGAGAGAGAGAGAGAGAGAGAGAGACGGAGAGATAAAAAAATCAAAACAAGAAAGGTAAACGAACCATCGAATGCGTTCATACTTGGCCGAATAAACAAAGAAGGTCAAAAAACTTAGTTGGGGACGAACATCAGCTCATCTAGTATGCATTGATTATTGTTTATAATAGAGTATCACCGTTACACTTTAAGTTTGAATGGCAGATCATAAAAGCGGTCTGTAACGGTGTGGGATCCGTTGCGTAGCTCCTTCTATAGAACCTATTTTACACTATGACATCGACACAGAATGAAGGATGCCACGCCTACTTCATTATACAGTACTATAATCTATTCCGTGCAGACGTACATTGTATTTTACGACTCGGATAAAGGACACGGTGATATTTTATCTCGGCCATATTAAATTTTAAAGTGTCCTAACAATGTTAACACTACGCTTTGACACGTCAAGGATGACATCTGTACGTGTGCGATCCGTGCGGTGTTTTTTTTTACTTTCGCTGCTTCCGGTAAGGTCCGCCACGACCGGGGTGCTATCATAACCTCCCAGTATACCGGCGTGAAGTATCTTGTGCTTCTGCGTCCACCCTCGCCTACAGCTTCTTCAAAAAGACGCTATGTGATGTTACAGACTCAGTACTTAATTTTTTATCGGAGTTACGAGAATGTGACACAAAAACCCAGGGGAGATCCGTCCCCGGTAAATACCTACCTTGTCATTTTCTAATGTAATTTCGTTTATCATACATAATAATTACCAATGAACGAAACCATATCATGAATATTCCGGTACGATTTTACCGTGGTTTGATTGAGAACCGACTACAGCAAGGAGGTCATGCATAGAGGATTTGATTCACTCATTACGTCGCAAAGACGCCGTGCCGTGAACCGGGCATCAGTGTTTCTGCATTTACTACGGTGATTGAGGTAACCGAAGGCCCACCTCTCTCTCCCTCATCCCCCAAACATCCTTAAAGACCGGCAACGTACCTGCAGCACCTCTGCAGTGTTGCAGATGTTCGTGGGCGACGGTAGTCGCTTACCATCAGGCTAATACGCTTGCTCGTTTGCCGCCTTTCCTTTGTATCGCTTTTCTTACAGGTATCGAAATAAAGTTTAAATAAATTAATTAATTTAGGTTCGCTGTGTTCGATCGGCTGTCATTAATCGGTGTATAATGTTGAATAACAGAGCCTGTTATTCAACATTATACACCGCTGGCTTGGAGGTTTTATTAATAGAGAAGTAGTTGACGTGTTCCCAAATTTTAAGCGTGGTAGAGCCAAGCGGCGGCTTTTGCTGCTGCTCGAATGGGCCGGCTCGAGCGGATTGGTACCGCGGCCTCCGCAGAATACCGGCGTGAAGTAGAGGCATCTTGTGCTTCTGCGTTTCGTTCGGTGAGTGAGGTATCCGGAGGCCCACTCCCCCTCCCTATTCCCCTCCTCTTCCCTCCCATCTCCCAAATATCCTTAAAGACCGCCAATGCACCTGCAGCACCTCTGCAGTGTTGCAGATGTTCGTGGGCGACGGTAATCACTTACCATCAGGTGAACCGCGTGCGCGTTTGCCGAATTTTCTATAAAAAAAATAAAATAATAAACAGCCTGTAATGACATTAGTAAAATTTTATTGGGCAAAGGCCCCCTACTTAAATATCTAAGAGGATTTCGGAGCCTGCAAGGGTCAGCTGGTCACGCCGCTCCAGTGCGAGCAGACGGAGTTCTCATGTCCTGGTAATTAATATTTCGCGGACACACAGGTTTTCTCACGACGTTTTCCCTCACCACCTAGCAAATGGTAAAATCAGCGCTTATTTATTTATTCATTAAGGATTACTAACAAGGTTAACAATTTTTTTTTTTTTATATAAAATTGTCTTTTGAAAAAAAAGGCATCTGCCCCACCTTACTTAAAGGCAACCACGGAAAGTCAGTAGATACAGTCTAGTATAGTTAAATGGATATTAATATTATTCAGATCTATTGCTTATCTAAAAACCCACTATAATTATTTATAAGAAACTACAACTACTATATTCATATGAAAACTAAAACATGCGCTCTAACCACTGGGCTACCTCGGCTCATTTCCCGACACACTCTTATTTATATTATCCTATCTAGTTATAATAAATCTGTTCAAAAGGAGGATACCATCGGAGTTTCATTTCGCCCGTTTCTTCTCCGTCGGAGTAATCTCATTACGTAACGGCGGTAGATTAAAAAAAAAAACGATAATCGTCAAACGAAATCTGAATTTCTTGCGTTAAATAAATATTTTTCATTTCATTCATAATCCTTGCTTTTGTCGGCGATCCCATCCGCTTGTAATCTGTGAGTGCAGAGTTGTTTTGTTAATAAATGGACACGTACATTTTCACAGGCATTTTTAAATAAATATTTTCATTTCATTCATAATCCTTGCTTTTGTCGGCGATCCCATCCGCTTGTAATCTGTGAGTGCAGAGTTGTTTTGTTAATAAATGGACACGTACATTTTTCACAGGCATTTTTAAACCAAAGCATAAAATAGATATAAATACACCGTAGTAGAGTGAGTTTTGTGAGTGGTAGAGCCAAGCGGCGGCTTTAGCTGCTGCTCGAATGGGCCGGCTCGAGCGGATTGGTACCGCGGCCTCCGCAGAATACCGGCGTGAAGTAGAGGCATCTTGTGCTTCTGCGTTTCGTTCGGTGAGTGAGGTATCCGGAGGCCCACCTCTCTCTCCCTCATCCCCAAATATCCTTAAAGACCGCCAATGCACCTGCAGCATCTATGGTGTTCCAGATGTATGTGGGCGACGGTAATCACTTACCATCAGGTGAACCGCGTGCGCGTTTGCCGAATTTTCTATAAAAAAAATAAAATAATAAACAGCCTGTAATGACATTAGTAAATTTTTTTTTTTATATAAAATTGTCTTTTGAAAAAAAAAGGCATCTGCCCCACCTTACTTAAAGGCAACCACGGAAAGTCAGTAGATACAGTCTAGTATAGTTAAATGGATATTAATATTATTCAGATCTATTGCTTATCTAAAAACCCACTATAATTATTTATAAGAAACTACAACTACTATATTCATATGAAAACTAAAACATGCGCTCTAACCACTGGGCTACCTCGGCTCATTTCCCGACACACTCTTATTTATATTATCCTATCTAGTTATAATAAATCTGTTCAAAAGGAGGATACCATAGGAGTTTCATTTCGCCCGTTTCTTCTCCGTCGGAGTAATCTCATTACGTAACGGCGGTAGATTAAAAAAAAAAAAACGATAATCGTCAAACGAAATCTGAATTTCTTGCGTTAAATAAATATTTTTCATTTCATTCATAATCCTTGCTTTTGTCGGCGATCCCATCCGCTTGTAATCTGTGAGTGCATAGTTGTTTTGTTAATAAATGGACACGTACATTTTTCATAGGCATCCGAACGGTGAATGTAAAATTTTAATCGTTGAGTGTTTTTTGTGAACAAACAGACATGAAGGGACATTTTTTTTTTAATTAGGTGTTAAACTTATAAAATTGTAACTGTTTTAAACCAAAGCATAAAATAGATATAAATACACCGTAGTAGAGTGAGTTTTGTGAGTGGTAGAGCCAAGCGGCGGCTTTAGCTGCTGCTCGAATGGGCCGGCTCGAGCGGATTGGTACCGCGGTCTCGTAGAATACCGGCGTGAAGTGGAGGCATCTTGTGCTTCTGCGTTTCGTTCGGCGAGTGAGGTAATCGGAGGCCCACACCCCCTCCCTATTCCCCTCCTCTTACCTCCCATCTCCCAAATATCCTTAACGACCGGAAACGCACCTGCAGCATCTATGGTGTTGCAGATGTACGTGGGCGACGGTAATCACTTACCATCAGGTGAACCGCTTGCTCGTTTGCCGTCTTTTCCATAAAAAAAAACTGCGGTAGTCTGTTAATGCTTCCTCTTCAGAGACACAAGCGTACGAGTCAACCGCCTACACTGCCAATGTGGGCCTGTTTATGTGGTTGTCAACTTACTATACTGAGCTTCATCGCTATATCTAATGTTAAGTGACACCAGACGCGGTAGAGTCGAGCGGCAGCGGCAGCCGTTGCTACTGCACGACCGGGGGCGGTACCGCGACCTCGCAGAATACCGCCGCGAAGTGGAGGCATCTTGTGCTTCGGCGCTACGTACGGTGAGTGAGGTAAGCGGAGATCCATACCCTAGAATATTCCCAACGGCCGCCGAGGCCACGTTCTTGCCAAATCCTCTGGTGTTTGCTGATGTACGTGGGCGACGGTAATCACTTACCATCAGGTGAACCGCTTGCTCGTTTGCCGTCTTTTCCATAAAAAAAAACTGCGGTAGTCTGTTAATGCTTCCTCTTCGGAGACACAAGCGTACAGGTCAACCGCCTACACTGCCAATGTGGGCCTGTTTATGTGGTTGTCAACTTACTATACTGAGCTTCATCGCTATATCTAATGTTAAGTGACACCAGACGCGGTAGAGTCGAGCGGCAGCGGCAGCCGTTGCTACTGCACGACCGGGGGCGGTACCGCGACCTCGCAGAATACCGCCGCGAAGTGGAGGCATCTTGTGCTTCGGCGCTACGTACGGTGAGTGAGGTAAGCGGAGATCCATACCCTAGAATATTCCCAACGGCCGCCGAGGCCACGTTCTTGCCAAATCCTCTGGTGTTTGCTGATGTACGTGGGCGACGGTAATCACTTACCATCAGGTGAACCGCTTGCTCGTTTGCCGTCTTTTCCATAAAAAAAAACTGCGGTAGTCTGTTAATGCTTCCTCTTCAGAGACACAAGCGTACGAGTCAACCGCCTACACTGCCAATGTGGGCCTGTTTATGTGGTTGTCAACTTACTATACTGAGCTTCATCGCTATATCTAATGTTAAGTGACACCAGACGCGGTAGAGTCGAGCGGCAGCGGCAGCCGTTGCTACTGCACGACCGGGGGCGGTACCGCGACCTCGCAGAATACCGCCGCGAAGTGGAGGCATCTTGTGCTTCGGCGCTACGTACGGTGAGTGAGGTAAGCGGAGATCCATACCCTAGAATATTCCCAACGGCCGCCGAGGCCACGTTCTTGCCAAATCCTCTGGTGTTTGCTGATGTACGTGGGCGACGGTAATCACTTACCATCAGGTGAACCGCTTGCTCGTTTGCCGTCTTTTCCATAAAAAACTGCGGTAGTCTGTTAATGCTTCCTCTTCAGAGACACAAGCGTACGAGTCAACCGCCTTCACTGCCAATGTGGGCCTGTTTTGTGGTTGTCAACTTACTATACTGAGCTTCATCGCTATATCTAATGTTAAGTGACACCAGACGCGGTAGAGTCGAGCGGCAGCGGCAGCCGTTGCTACTGCACGACCGGGGGCGGTACCGCGACCTCGCAGAATACCGGCGTGAAGTAGAGGCATCTTGTGCTTCGGCGCTACGTACGGTGAGTGAGGTAAGCGGAGATCCATACCCTAAAGCTTTCCTTATTTCGGTTAAACGGCCCTGATATCCGTGCAGATTCCCCAAGTCTACTTCGGAATCGGGAGACTCGAGTTCGATCCGTTGTGGAGGCCGCGTACCATTGTGGTTTACGTATATTATGCACGATTCATGTCGTTGACATGACCATCACTAGTGAATACTAGGGTTGAAACTAATAAAATAAATATCTAGTCATCTGACCACCCCATTATTGATGATGTGTTAGCGAAAGCTAATTTCTACTTTATTTTATTAACTATAAATAATTTAATACCGAAGAAAAGTTTGGAAAATTTTTGTTTTCATGTTCCCGACATTCCGTGTGCCGAGAGGGGGGGGGCTGTGGCGTTAGACCTCCTGAGCATCATAGTTAACAAGGACTACCTTCAGCTTTTAATTATAAATATTCCGTTTACAATCACGTGTGCTATAGAGCACTCGAAACACTGTAAAAAAAAAAGGCAAAACAAATACAAATGTGAATCGTGCTCGCGTAAATACAAGAAATCATTGACTAAAGAAACGTGTAAATTCGTCATTGTATTACATTCGTTATGTTTACCTTTGTAAAATCCGCTCAATCTCCAACACCGTTATTCACTAATTCAACTCAAAATCGAACCGCTACCTTTCATTTCATTTATAAAGCCTTAAAACTGTTATGTACCGTATGCGCGAGACGGAGATAGTTATAACAAGGAGTACTTGTCTTCGCTAATGGCTCTATGGTCGGCCAAAAGTTCCCCGTCGATCACTTGACACTTCTAACATAAATTATAATACTCAAACTTAAACAAAGTACTATTTATTTAGTTATTTATTATATGTATATTTTGCTTTATTCTATCTGTTTTATGTATTGTACAGATTCCTTATATATATTTTTTTTGTTTAAAGTTCCTTACTGCTATAGTGATTCCTCATAATATCGTTTCAACCATGGCGAGGCTCTAAAACTTAACGTTAATCGCATAGGTGCCCACGATACAGATTATTATCTAGTGTGGGTATCATAGTAAAGCAGACACGACTCCTAACACCAGCAAACCAATGTAATCGTGAATTTTAGGCCCTGAACACGTACATCCCTTAGATATAAATATATTTTTTATTTATTTATTACACGTTTATGTATTATATACAACGCATATGTATTATTTGAATGTATTTTAAAATCATTTATTATGTCACAGCTAAATTAGTCTAAACATGTTTTAATCTGTCTATATTTTGCTATCAGATATTGTTATTGCTGAAATAAAAAAAATTGATTTTTTTTTTTTGGTTTTGAATAAGTTTTGTCGAACGATTATTTATTAAAACTGTACGAGTACTGAATGAATGCGAGGCGTGGTGACGTCGAAACAAGCACAGCTGGATAGTATGTTGAAATAACGCAAATAAACTTGGACCTCTGACACGTGCGTCACGCTTGCTGGTCGCCGCTGGTCAGCTCGGATCCGAAAATATTCAATATTTACTTTTAACTCAGATTTAAATTAACAAAGTATATGTTAGATACCTACTGGGTTTACTTTCCCTCGTTTTTGAAGAAGAAGAACTTTGAATGAAGTCTTTATAACTTCAAAACTTAAGCTGCTGAGATTCGTATGGAAACATGAAACTTCGGATGCTTATAGTGCACGTGTCATAGTGCGGCAACTATATCATAGTGCGTTTAAAGTCGATGCTTATGAGATAAAACGAGCAGACTCGAAAAACAATGACGTGTGTGTTTACCAAATAGTGGATTTTTTTTTATGGGAAAGAAGGTAAAGGTAAGGTGCAAGCTCAACTGCTGGTAAGTGATTACAGTACCCACTTACATCTGCAATACCAGAGGAGCTGCAGATGCGTTGCCGGCCTTAAGCGATAGTTGGAGATTGGGAAGGAGGAAGGGAGGGCAATCACCGAAAGAAACGCAGAAGCACGAGTTGTCTCTGCTTCACATCGGTATTCCGCAGGGCCATGGTGCCACCACGATCTAGCCGGCCCGTTCGAACAGCAGCAAAAGCCGCCGCTTGGCTCTGCCACGTACAAATAATTAGTAATATTACGCGAAGGCTGCACGTAAACTAAGCGGACGTCAATGACACACCCATTCAGCTCGCTCGTTGCTTACACTGGAGTACACTCCACGCTCGCCAAAGGAAGACGAGACCTTGACAGATAAAAGAAACTCAACAAACAAGTGGAAACAATAAACGCAACATAACAATGGGAGCCGTTCATTGTCGCATTCGTTGCGTTAACGGTAGAACGGATTCCGTCGTCCGAGTCAATGTGGGGCAGTGGCCCCACAACATCGACACCATTGGGGCGCCATTAAGGCATTTAGAGTGAGAAAGAACAAAGGTAACGGCCAGATAGGGAACGGTTTAAAAAGAGGCAAATAAATGATGGACGCTTTTTCTTCCAATATCAAGCTAATTGTAAGAACTGAACGACGTCGCTTGATCGATTTCTAGCTGGCAAGCTATCGAAATATGTCGAACCCTTCGCGGAGTAAGATGGAACGTTACACAGCTCGTAATTCCACTGGCTCCATACGTTTTCATTCGGAACGGAACTGTGATGGCACTGCCGTTTGACGCCAGAGATGGGTAAGAGCGTGATACCTACCCAGATGACTCCTCGGCAGAGATGGAGCTTACCACCTAGTGAAGTTAAGAAGCAGCCTGTAAGTTGGGCAAAGGGTGGTTTCAAAGCCGGGAAGGGCCCGCCACGTTGCTCGAAATAATTTTTCTTTTTTTTCCTCTTTGGTTTTCTCACCATGTTTGTCTTCACCGCCGAGCACGTGGTAAATACAGCACTAAAAATAGCTAATAACAATGTTAGTAGTGCCAGCATCGAAGATCGAACGTCCCGGGTTCGACTTGCGCTCTATGTCTTCCATTTCAAGCTTTAAGCGGCGCTTTCCTGGAAATAAAGTGTTAAGAACTGCAGTGACCTGCATTATTGTCTTCAAGTACCTAAGCAGGAGTCGTACGAACAAACATAAAGACACACAGACACTCTTCAATACTAAATAAATGATGATTCGATGCCGAGCTTAATGCACGACTTCACAATTTGAAATTACAAGATTATTTGTATGAAACACTTAAAGTATAGAACCATAGGTGCATTCAATGCTAATCAGGCACAGCCTGAGGCCCGCCAACTTGATCCTCAAACGCCCACGCCAAACAAAATTATCACAACATCATCAAATTATGGTGCTGTTACACAATGTTAGTTCGTTTATTACAAATTTCCTTGTATTCAATCAGAGATCGTACCAAGCTAACGAACGTAATTTTATATTATATATTTACAATAAGAAAATGAATTACTATTCCATAATCTAGCTCTTAGAAACGTCTAGAATACAAGGGGTCGTGAATTTTGTAAAAAAAAAAATTGTAATTGACCGAATAGCGAGTGCCATAGAAGCCCAGGGTTCAGGGCGTTAGCTTTAACACTCAGAGTAAGCGAGTGACCTGGGTTATGCCCCCGGTGTCCGAATCGCCGAAATTTTCAACATCAAACTGTTCACATGCTATGAGGAACAATAAGTACATATAAATATTCTAGCGATTGTTGGCACTTGGCACTATTATAGTGTCTATTATTTACTATGACTAACATTAGTTAAATATCTTTATAATTGAATACCTTTAAGATGCCGGAACTGGTTTGTAACTTATAAAATGTGTTGTGAAACATGTACAAACAATGGTATTATTTTGAGGACCCGTAAAGAACGTGACGTAACGACACGGTGGACCCTACCCGGCTTCAAAGCACTCTCAAATGTTCAAGAGGCGGCCAATGCTCAGCCGTGGTCATCTGCTGCTGCTTTACATTTCTGCTCATGGTTCAGCAATCAGTTGCGGTAACAACTAAACCACGCAATCAGACACTGTCACCTAGGCGTCGATTCGAGTTGCGCAACAGTGGTCGTCCAACGATCGACAATCCTTAGTTGCTTTCACTTTTTTTTTTTTTACAGAAGAAGGGGGCAAACGAGATTATATATTATTTCGCAGACGTGCAAGTTTACTCACGATGTTATCCTTCAACGCCGTGCACGTGGTAAATTGAGAATTCGAAATTGAAATTTTCATCCACCCCCACCACTCGCGCTATATTAAACTGAAGCGCGCTCTTGCCCACTAAACCACCACGGCTCCATCACGTGTACTTAATTATATGTGAACAACTGGTGACGTAAATATACAATAGAAAATATCTCTCAACGTTCTTAACCTTTTGCGTGCACTGAAGCATGAAGTCTTTCTGACATAAGTTGGTAACTATTTAACACAAGGTCAGATTACAAAATTTAACTTTCTCCCTCATTCGCAGGCGTCTGGTGAGCGGTGCGCCGGTACCGTCAGCAGTGACGGTGCTCCCCATCATCAGTCTGCACCTGCACTTGTAAAGTGAAGTAGCAACTTGAAAGTGGCCACAGCGAAGCAAAGGCCTCCTTCTAAAATATCTGAAGGGGTTTTGGGACTGGCCACAATGCTCCAGTGAGGATTGGCGGGCTTCACATATCCTCAAAATAATATTTTTATTAATTACTTCTCCGACATGCCGGTTTCCTCGCGATGTTTTCCTTCACCGCCAAGCGCGTGGTAAATACAGCACTTAAAATTACTATTACCAATTTTAGTGGTGCCAGCACCACTAGGCTACCACGGCACCTGCACCTGGGTTCGGCATACTTGGATGCCGCGTGCAGGTGGACATTGAAAAAATGGTATATTCCTCCTTTTTTATAGAAGAGGGGGGCAAACGAGGAAGCTGCTCACCTGATTGAAAGTGATCACCGACGCCCACGAACATCCACAACACCAGAGACAAAAAACCTTAAATACCTTCGCTATAGTTATGGCTTAGTGTTTGGCGTACCTGACTGGCGAAGTCAATATTTGTGCATCGACACAAATGATTGATTTTCGTCTTATAGATTTATTGATAATCATGATTATATACAGGTGTTACATCGGATATGTGGTTGGATATCGGAATCTATTAATTATCGAATGATAATTGAAATCTGAAAAATGTGATCGAGTTAAATTAATCTGAACTCTTTCTCAAAGAGATTTTTGAAATGATGACTGCGTGACTTGGTGGTTAGCATATCTGATTGCTGTGCCATGGACCATTCGAATCCCGACCATTTCACAAACTCTTAGTTAGATGTTGTAATCAATGTCGCGATGTCCTCCGGGTCGACGGTTACAATTGGCGTCCCACAGGGCACAATACTCGGCCCATTTCTTTTTCTCACTTACATTAATGACTTGACTTAACTTGTGTATAAACATGATACAGTATTTATTGCTTATGATAGCGCATTATTTTCATCCTCATCTTCGCTTTCCATCAAGCGAGATTGAGGTCAAACGTAAGCCTATTTTATATTAAAAAAAAAAGAATATAAATTGCGAATAAGTCTGTGGTGAAAATCTTATAATCGACATAAGCACTCTTGGCCGCCGTTTGCATTGCTAAGTGAAGGTCTGTTAAGTTAGCTCTCGCATACAAACAGCAACGCTAAACGTTTCCGCAGAACGCATCCAACTTCCAACGTAGTCACGTGCACATCGCAGGGTAATTGCAAATTAAGGACACCAATACGCCAGCCGGTGAGCACGCGACTACGTTCGCCCAATCGAGGAGGATTTGAAGCTTCGTGCGTTCGACGAATGACGATAAAGACATTCAAAATGTGTCGCACCTTAAAAAACAAAGGCTGGTGACGTGAACCAGGTAGAGTGGCTTACACGGTGCTCGTGCAGCGATTGCTAATCAAATTAGTAACAATACGGATCTGACGACCGCTGTGACGAAAACAGCAAGCAATGCGTTACAGGGTTTTCAAGAGTATTGGCGGATTTTTTTTTATAGAATAATATTTAACAATAACCATAGACCTATGCTCCTGGAAAAAAGTTAAGTGAAGTAAATTTAGTGCCAACGGCTGGGCAAAGGCCTCCTTCTCAAATATCTGAGAGGTTCTAGGAGCCGGGAATGGCCCGCACCTACACACGCTCCTACGACATTCAGGTTTCCTCTCCATGTTTTCCTTCACCGCCGAGCACATGATGAATACAGCACTTAAAATTGCTATAAACAATTTTAGTGGTGCCGGCACCGGGCATAAAAATTATTGTTTTAACCCAAATTATTGTTACATTAATCGAAAAGCACTTTATATTCACCATTAGACTACTTTCACATACCTGGTTGATTGAAGAATTAAAAAAAAAGTTTGTTTTTTCCTAAGCACCTAAACCAATACTTTGTAATAAGGTATAAATACAGACAGATAAGAGAGCGAATTTTGTTATTACATGAACGGCCATTGTTTGATATAACATCACTACCTCCTAGAATAGCACATTTCATCATCATCATCATCATTTCAGCCTATCAGAAGTCCACTGCTGAACATAGGCCTCCCCCAAAGATTGCCACGAAGCTCGGTCTCACATCATGGGGGGGCATTTTGACAACCGCTGGGGAAAAAAGGTTGTCGAGTGGCAGCCACGTACAGGCAAACGCAGTGTAGGACGACCCCCCACAAGATGGAGTGACGACCTGCGCAGTGCTGCGGGAAGTCGATGGATGCAGGTGGCTCAGGACCGAGCTTCGTGGCAATCTTTGGGGGATGCCTATGTTAGTATAACATAGATACTGTCAACATAAAACATCATGATAATGCATGTATGCAATTGTTACTTTTGCAAATACTCTAATACAGATTTAGATAGATAGATTCTTACAAAAAGCTGATGGGAAGTAAATTCTAATATATCTGTTTAAATAAATAAATAAAGTTTGCTGTGTTTATATTTTAGTTTAATAATGATAGGTACAGCCACGTTTGTAAATATATAATCCCCGTATTTGCGAAGCACAGTAAAATAAAAATCAAAAATAACGAAAGTTGAAGGTCAGACTTATCTCAACGTGTCACGACTGAATATAAAGTGACCTGACGCACTAGACAAGGTTCTGGAGTCGGGAAGGTGCCGCCGCGTTTTAGTACACTGACGATATGTAATTGTTCCAACAACCTACACAGATACAAAAAAGGCCAAGCATCTAGATGTGCCATAGACCGTAGATTTTTTTTTATGGTAAAGGGATAAAACGAGCAAGCGGCTCTCCTGATCGGAAGTAGTTACCGTCGCCCGCCTACATCTGCAACACAAAAGATGTCGCAGGTGCGTTGCCAGCTCTTTAGGATATTCGGGAACGGGGAGGAGGAGGGGAGGAGGAGTGGGTGCTGTGGTACTACCAAGGTCGAGCAGCAGCCAAAGCTGCCTCTTGGTGCTACCACGTACAAAATGAATCTATTAAATACATATTTCCCAGTTTATAAGGTTGCTTAGTCTACTATAAAATGCCCGCATAACTGTAAATATATTTATTTTTTATTCAACTTATCATGGGGTATACCCGTGCTTAAACGCGAGGACACGAATGCCTCTGAAATTCCTACTGGTGATGAATATTCATTGTTATTGAAATAAACTAGGACACTGTTGCGTAAATATTAAAGAGGATACAAAGAAGATAAGTTCAAACTTTCTAGCCTAGGAGCCGTCTGGCTGCCACCCCCTTACCTAATTCTGCCACCAGGCACAAGTGCATCGTGTTGATGGAATGGGCGCAGTCGAGAATATTTTTGGTCACTGTTCGATGTGACGAGAGCATCGTGAAAGCCTAAACTAACAAGTAGAGAAAATATCTGGACCCAGTACATGGTTTTCACTTTGACTTTGACTTACCCCCACGTGGGCGAAACTAAAGCGGTTCGTTCCTGTTACTCATTTCCACCGAATTCAAATGTTCTGTTCCGTTTTAAGGCTTTATTTGTCTACTATTATTAGTCTATATATTCCATATCAGTCCCCAGAGGAGACGACGCGTCTGTAACCTTCTTCGATTGAAGATGTTAATGGGATGCAGTGGCCACTTAACACGACGAGGACCGTCAGCTCGTAAGTCGCCCCAATACAACAATAGAATGGAAGAATCGCGTGGGTGTTGTAACCTGTCACCCATGAGGGCTGGTAGGAATTACGGATTTCGACTCGACAGCTTGGCACGGCTACTGGTAGCCAAAAATTCAGTAAATTATTACCGCAAACTCACTCATTGGAAGATGCCCAAGTCCAGCAATGGACTGCTTGACAGTTGCTTAAGAAGGAAAGGAATAAATTCGTCCTTCTTGCGAACCGAACTGGTAATGGTTTAGCTTGATTGTAAATTCCATCCATCGGTGAACGCAAAAGAACGAATTGTAATTATTCGATCAGGGTCTTCCGTCTTTTATACGTGGCAGAGACATGCAACGGCTTTAGCTGCTGCCCGACCGCGACCTTGCAGAATACCGGCATGAAGTAGACGCATCTCGTGCCTCTGCGTGTCGTTTGCCGTCCCGACAACAGCCGACAGCATTCGGATGGGTTGGTCGTGGTTGTCGTCGGCCAACCAATCATCGTTGTGTTGCTTACTTTACCGGTCCATTAAAGCCCAGTGCTGGACGCGAGCTTCTCCCAGATGGCACCAACAAATGCCCGTAACTCTACATCCCTTGGCGAGTGGGTGGGAACGATGCTGCTATGCTCCCCATCACCGGCCCGTGGTAAGGAATTTGGTTCATACGGATTAATTTTCCTAATATCGTATCGAACGATCGCCAAAGACCGGCATCGTATTACGGAAACTGGTATTGTTTAGAAATATAACGGAGTATGTTTGTAAAGCGTGCAGCTGGCGGCGGCGGCAGGGCAGGTGGGGGATGTTTCCATAACAAAATGTCTAGCGTGTGATAGAGGATGACCCTCTGTTGTTATCTGTTTATGTTAAATACAAGTCTTAAAGGATTTCGACGGTCGCTGGTGCTCTTCACACCTTACTGCGTAGGTCGGGCGCTGAGGCCGCCCACGCACATCTGCTACGCCAGAGGAGCTGCAAGTGCGTTGTTGGCGTTGAACGATATTTGGGGGATTGGAGGGATTCGGTGAGTGAGGGACCCCCGGTTACTTCACTCACCGAACGAAACGCAGATACCTCTACTCCATGCCGGCATTCTGCAAGGCAGCGGTAACAGCCCGATGGAGCCGGCCCATTCGAGCCGCAGCAATAGCCAGCGCTTGGCTCCACCGCGTAGTACATTACGACGTTCAGAAATCGAGTCATGGTCCCGTTTGAAACACAGCCGCGGTCTATATTTGTGTTGTATCACCATTACACACAGACCGAGAGAACATACATACATACATATATATATATATTTAGGTATGTGTTCGAATGAAAAACCTTTTACGCGTGAATAAAAATTTACGAGAAGGCAATTCGCGTTGCTACGTATAATAAGACCAATAAAGATGCCGTCCGTATGAAGTTACGACAATTTTTATCACGAAACATAACCTAAGCATCATTCACCAGTTATTTGAATTACTTGTCCCAAGAATTGCTCGTAATTGCGCTTTTATAACTTACCTAGAGATCCGATCCGGCTACAGGGTTACATACAGAGTGTAATATCTAACGATGTCTTATTCACTATATAAGTTATGTAGTAACTTAATTAAGTTAGGTCGGTGCACACGGATATAAATCGTGATTGCCATATGATCCGGACTTTTTTGGCTACAGAAATGCAAAACCAGAAGGGCTACAGCGGCAACACCTTTTTCCAGCAAGATGGAGCCACTTCTCATGTTACAAATGACTCATTAGCTGGTCTTCACGTTTTATTCCCTGGATCACTCTGTTAAGTCGGCGAGGAGACATCAATTGCGCACCGAGGAGCCCTAATTTAACGCCTGCTGATTTCTTCCTATGGGGCTACCTAAAAAGCAAAGTTTACCAATCCATTGCCACCCAACCTGAATGTTTTGAAGCAAAGAATCACTGAAGATATCAACTCTATTCCAATAGCGATGCTCCAGCGAGTTATTTAAAATGTTAGCACCAGGTTAAATGAGTGTGAACGAATGAATGGTGCGCATTCGCAAACGGTTGTTTTCATAAATAAACTTCAAGAATGGCTCTTTAAATTAACATTAAATAAAACGAGATTTAATTGATGTTTTGTTTTCTATTTAACATCTAAAAACGAAAAACATTCTGAGACATTTCTTCTATTTAGAAAGGCGGCAAACGGGCAAGCGGTTCACCAGATGGTAAGTGATTACCGTCGCTCACGTAGAACCGCAACCACCAAAAGGTGATGGTGTACGTTGCCGGCTTTGAAGGATATTCGAGAGATGGGAGGGAGTATGAAGAGAACAGGAGGATGGGGAGGGGGGAGTGGGTCTCCGGTTACCTCTGAGTGGGATGCCACTACTTCACGCCGGTATTCTGCGAGGCCGTGGTACCAATCCGATCGAGCCGGCCCATTCGAGCAGCAGCAACAGCCAGCGCTTGGCTCCACCTCGTGGTAAATTTCGACGTTTCTGTGTCTTCCATCACTGCACTGTCTTTAAGCTGCATATACTGATTTCAGGCATGCCCTGTGCATCCACTGTAAGTGGTTAGCTTCGAGTCCTGTGTCCTGTTACAGGGTGTCGTCGAGCTTTGACATCGGCAGCGTTCACAGCGCTTCTGCTTCTGACAGCTCACGGAACCCCCGATCCTGGTCTGGTTTGTGGTCTTCGACAGAGGCGTTGTCGATGTACCTGTAGATACATTGACAATGTCGGTAGGCCGTCGTCTTCTTCTTCATCCACATCATCAGCCTGTGTAAGTACACAGCTGGACAAAGTCGGCTCCATGGTAACGCCAACAAAACTTGGCATCCCATACATGGGAGGTTGACGGCCCGAGAGTCTAGTCGGTAATGACTGAGGATTTGCAGAATCCGAAAGCCGTGGTAGCGTAGTGGTCAGAGCGCTCACTTTAGTGTAATAGATCGTGAGTGACCCGGGTTCGATCCCCGGTGCCGACACCACTAAAATTGTTGATAACAATTTTAAGTGCTGTATTTATCACGTGCTCAGCGGTGAAAGAAAACATCGTGAGGAAACCTTCATATCTGAGAAATAATAATTATTATTTCGAGGATATGTGAAGTCCGCCAACCGGCACTGGAGCAGCGTGGCGAGTCCTTCCCGGCTCCTGAACCCTCTCTGATTACTAGCATTTGAGAAGGAGGCCTTCGCCCAGCTGTGGGCACTTACAGGCTGTCACTGTACTTCACTTGCGGATTCGAATCCCGCTGCAGGCGAACATCTGTGCGATGGATACAAACGTTTGCAACCGTATCACGGATGTCTCTATTTCTATATAATTATCTATCTATGTCGGTATGTGTATACTTCTCTTATCGCCGTACAGTTACCGGGGCCCCGGGGGATTCCTGGCTCGTTGTTGGTTGTAGCCGGATGACGTGTGTGATTCTATATGTTATTATTTTAGGGTATTTACATATTTACATAAATAGATTATTATATTGTTGCCATATATATACAAATATAGATACATCAAATACCGTACGATAAATAAGATACAAAGAAATATATAATTCAAAAAGTAACTGAAATAAATCAAGTAATTTTTTCATCTATCCTAACTTGGTGTGATTGTAGTGCATATTCTAAAGTTATACAACAAACAGACAAACCGGCCAAATAAATAAATGAAATTATTTACTACTGTAAAAAATGTACTGTAATTTATTTTTAGTTATTACATATGACATGATATATTACACGGAACCTTAGTCCGACTCGGTCTAGGCTTGTTTTGTATCAAGATTACCTTTAAGATTTATAAACATGTTTCTGGTCTATGATTAAAATTATATTTGTTATTCAACTTATACGACCCAGATATAGAAGGCATTTGTTACATAATTAAAATGTTATTCCTAATTATCTTAGTATTCGTGGTAGCTAGAACATAGACAGGTCGATACTTGCCACCGGTATAATTAAAACGGCTGATGGCAATTTTATGTACCTAGTAAATTTCCTGTCCTAAATTAATTAAAAAAAAGTTTTTGCACTCTGTGATAAGTTGAATTACGTGAGAAATATTTCTTCGATATTAAACTAGTAATTAGTTATGTTCACCTCTTCGCCATCTACCAATACAATATGTAATTACAAAAAGGCCCACGTATTAACAATACCTAATAAAGCCTATTAATTATCCTAGATGGCGCTATTATCAAATGTGAGTTTTAATAAATTCAAAAATTTGTGGAAGATATGGATCTTATTAGCTTCGATTAGTTCATTACCTTTATAGTAAATAAATGATATGAGCTGAAACTCTATTACGTAAAGTGTTTATTTCAAATTTCACTTATAATCAAACTTATATGTAGGAACCCGAAAATATAGTGATTTTCAAATACTTTCTAACTACAACAACAGATGGCGCCACATGCACACAGTATGCGCAGTAATCTCATACTCGGAGGCTCGGAGCATTACCCTTGGTACACTTCCGCCTACACAACACAAGTTAGTCTAGTTCCTTCGCACTCTGTACCCGACGTGGTGTACCAGTCAGCGGAGATTGGTACGTTAAGCCGATACGTACGGCTCACGCCGATGCTGCGTAAATTTTTTTGACAGAATGTGCATCGCTGTTTATTTTTGTTAGAATACCAGAAATCCGATGTGCGAATCACCGAACGGTGTGTGACCGAACGCTTGTTTACGTACGTTAGTGTGGCACGCAACGCACAGTTTCAAGATTCGAGGTTGCCGGTGCGGCGTGTAAGTGTTTTTAATTGTTTCTCATAATGCTCCACGCATTCGAACAGAATATCGCTTGGCATTGTAGTGTGATATAATTTAACTGCGTACCGTTTCCATCAAATACAAATAGCGATGATCGGTTCGAGTGCTTTCATTAAATTATATATATATATTTATACTCCTTGAAGGATTTTTTAATCTATTTCTTTTATCTATAATATTATTAGAAAAATATTGGCTGTACAATGTAAATATATTATCCACAGTAAATATAGTCCACAAGAGCACTAAAAGAAATGACGTTTTCATTCATAAATAGTTATGTTTCACTTACATAAATAATCTGTTTATATTTATATGTATTTACCGACTAACGGGCGGGACTCTGGCTAACTGATTTTAATTGCACATTCATCAACAAATCCCGAACGCTAAAACCCGCCGGCCATTATAAGCCATTTTTTATCGTGAAGAGGGCGAACGAACATGCGGCTTACCTGATGGTCAGTGATTACCGTTCCTCGCGTACATCTACAACAACAGAGGGGATGCAGGTGCGCTGTTGGCCTTTAAAGATATTTTATGGAGGTAGTTTGGGGAGGAGGGGAGTGGGCAGCAGTTAACGTCAAATAAAATGCTGCTGTTGCCTGACCGCGGCCTCTCCTAAATCTTACATTTTCGTAAACCGCTGACTAGTCGGCAGTGTCGGAGTACCTAGCACCTCCGACACTGCTGGCTTATCATTGTTCTAGATAATTAATCTGTCATAACTAACCTGCAAGTTATCGGAGGTAGGAAGCGTTTTTCTTCATAACTCGCGTGGTATCGGTGTAAGGATCTAAAGCAGAGAGGGCTGAACTACCAAGTCGGAAGTCGGAAGAGGCGACTAAGGGAAAGGCCTTGGAAAATCTCATGACCGTACTTTCTAGCGGAGAAGCGGAAAGTGGGTGGTGAAAACAAACCGGCTTACGCAGAGTCGTTACAAATGGAATAGGGGAAGATTACACCTTTGGCTTCTTATACAATATGGCCCCTGACTATATATAACAAACTTAAGTGCTAATGTAATAGGTATATGTCAAAAATCATTCGCTCTGCTCGCCGCTTCAAGAACAAAACGATCTGGAAATAAGAAGAAGTACAATATAGGATTCTTCGGCTGTTATAATGATTAACAATGATTCAATAAAAAAAATTTAGAGTACAGTACATAGCCAGCAAATTTATATTTAAGTGTTAAATAATATGAGATATTCTAATTTGAACATAAGTACTGCTGGTATAAGTTTCTGGCCAGAGTGTGCGTTGTAAAAATTTGCGTTAACGAATAGATTTGAATGCGGTGTTCGATGTCCGAAAATGTACGTTTTATATTAAAAACTATGTCAGTTTTAATCAACGAGAAACACAGGCGCACAACTGAACTGAATTAACATGCAAAAGCAAATGAAGCATTTTTACCGTGGACAATAGATTTGATGAATGAAAATACCGGTATTGAATGGAACGGGTTCCTTAAACGAAAACCACATAACGCTCGCACGTTGCTTTCGCTGTGAATATATTTATTGCGAATAATCATTACAAATACTTATTCCATTAAGAATGAATGAATTGCTAGAAAATTCATAATATTCGAGTGGAAGTCCGCAAGGAAAGCTTTTAAACGAGCTTCATGGTCCGGACCGGCGTGTTTGAAAGGTGGACTAGATTCCGTTGAATTTGAAACTGAATTGTGTGGGTATAGTTTCAGATTGCCCAATATACTCGTACCTCACACTCCTTAGTGTGGGGAACTGGGCTGATTTAACGCCCCGCGTCCTCGGTGTTTACCGCCAGGACTAACGGTTCCTGCTTAGATATATTATCGCGTGACTGACCACAAAGCTTTCTTTTTTAATACGAAAGGAGACAAACGTCCGCCTCACACGATGGTAAGTGATTACCGACCTTTAGAGCGAGGACCTCATGTTAACTCACTAACCAAACAAAATGCAATAGCACAAAATCGGCCTCCACTTCACGCCGGTATTCTCCGCGGTCGTGGTACTTCCACGTTCGAGCCGGCAGGCAGCAAAAGCCGCCGTCCGGCTCTACCGCGTATAAAAAAAAGAAAAGAATGTATAAGTTAACGAAAGTAGATTGTTTAGACTGGTTGATGAGGAGTATGCTAATAGATATCATTAGCTATCTCCGACCAAAATGCCTCTGAATCCTCCAAGGTTTTTTTGTGCATTTCTTTATATTTATCCAGAGATTTTATGTTGGATTTTTCGATAACATATTCAGATGCATTATAAACGCGCTTCGTGGGCAGCCTAGCATTAACTGGCGCTTTTAGTGTGCTGTTGTATTAGAATCGTTGGGCCAAGGATACGGCGTATCCGCCACGCTTGGCATGCTTGGTATCGGTAAGCCAGGCGCCCTGGACGCCGCTGACCGTCCTCGATCTGTGCGGTACCAGAGCACAACTGTTGCTGCTGCACATCACTACTCTGCGGGATTTGGGTACGGCGAATTCGGACATTGAAATCTAGACTGAACCCCGTCCAATGTTGTCATCACTAAAAACTCGGTAACAATTTTTTCGGGATATCATTTGACTGATACGAACGCTAGCCGAAACCAATATTAGTGCAAAAACACCAGGCTCTGATCGTGGTGTGTCAGTTAGAGACACTGCACCTGACATTACCTCCGATCTTTACGCGTTAGTCACATCGGATACAGGAAGGTGAAGACTAGCGAGTGCCTCTGTGTGTGCACTATAATACCTCCTGCTCAGTTAATAACAGTCGATAGTAATCGCAAGTTGCCGCCGTGGTCGAAACCGGCCAGGAGTACATCATCATCATCATCATCATCATTATCATCATCTCAGTCGAAAGTCGTCGTCGGTTCGCGAAGTCGGTATTTTTCGTGCAGCAGCAAAAGTGTCGCTTAAGCATGCCGAAGTGGGTCAATGGACCGGTCATAGCTAGCAGAACTGACAACCGCTGCGCAAGATCTTCTCGAGTGGCAATCACGCATAGGCAAACGCAATGTGGGACGACCAGCTTTACAAGTTGGAAGTGACGACCGAAGTCCAAGGCTGTAGACGTCTCGGGAGCGAGCATTGCGGCGATCTTTGTGGGAGGCCTATGTTCAGCAGTGGGAGTGGAGTCTGTTCGTGCAACTTCCCGATGAATAATTTTATGATTTCGTATATGCTCGGCTTGCACTGTGTACATGAATGATATCGATAAATGACGATCCCACAAGATAAGGAGTGACCATCTGCCCGGTGTTGCGGGAAGCCGATGGCCGTGGGTGGCCAAGCACCTTGCTCTGGGAGAGCCGCCATCGTCTTAACTAATTCCCGGTTTTGAACAGCGTCTCAAACACAGTTGGATAACAGACAGTTCGATTGGTACAGAGTTACGTGCTGGTCCCCGGGGATGACAGCGCGTCCGTGGTCTATTTCGATTCTGATGTCCGCAGTCCAGTAGCCACTTCCTGATGGATATATTAATAAAAATAGACACAGTGAGAGAGAGAGAGAGAGAGAGAAAGAGGCAGATAGAGAAGTTAACCCCTCTGTTGCCGTCGCCGCGTTACCAGGTAACGTTCCCCAATCATGGAAATAACGCCAAAACTTGTGCTCGACTCTAATGGGGACTTTATCCCATCGTCGCATGTTTGAGAGCTCCGCACTAGAGCATTCTTCACGCCCTCCCGCTGCGAGCCCCCGGAGAGGGTTTGTGCCCCTCTTGCGGTCCAACGTTAGGTGCTTGCTTAGATATCGATTGAATGAGTTTTCCCAGACTTCCGGCTAGTGCCAATTTAATTAATTATTAAAACTTGATTGTTGTTATAAAATTCTACGATGCATTATATTTGTAATGTTATATTGTGATTATTTGTTTTCTCTGATCTATCTCGATTTTATTAACGTTTCGATTTATCGATACGATTGTTTATTTTTTTTTTTTTTTACACCGATTGCTCGGACATTTCCGATTCGGATAGATACACCGCTGTCATTCTTATCAGTCTTCCGTTCGCCATCTGGGTGTACCGTGTGAAGTATCACCCTCCATGTACCGCTGTAATCTTTTTAACTGTTGCATTAAACGTTTTATAGATCCTAGAACAAAGTTACACGTGTACGTTAAGATGTAGAAAACATATTATCCGGTAATATTTTCTCGAGTTAAGATTTAGCCAACAGAGAGATGGTAGAGGGGTTCTAGAGGTGCACTTACAACCCTTCCCCTAGGTGTGTCTGTCTGCTTGCTGCTTGTAATAGCCAGTGACGTCCCACTCCTTTCGCCGCCCGTTTCGACATGCGCTCCTTTTTTATTTTAATCTGTATATTTAATTCGAACTTAGCTTTATATTCTTAATTTCTTCAAAAGTCAATATTTGTATTATAATTATATTTATTATTGTAATTAAATTTGCATTGTCAATATTCTTTTTATTCATTGCATGTCATTTTTTATTTCTTTTTATAAATATAAATATATATTTAACGCCATAAGTGTATTTATGTACATGTCAATATTCTTTATTTTAACTAGCATTTAAGTGTTTTTCCCTCTCCCCATACCCCGTCCGCACGCTCCCTCCCATCTTCCAAACACCCTTAATGGCCGGAAACGCACCTGCAGCACCTCTGGTGTTGCATATGTACGTGGACGTAATCACTTACCATCAGGTGAACCGCTTGCTTGTTTTCCGCCGTTCCCATAAAAAAACCTTTTTTTTTTTTGTTATTGTCCGATTGCACCTGTCAATATTGTTCAGCACCTTCCCTGAGCTTACTGGAGGAGAATGCTATGCGCAAGGCTTTAAGCCCATTGTAGCCCTTATATTAAGGTAAATAAAAATTTTTTTTTTGTTTAATTTAAAAAAAAACTTATCTTTAATCTTAATCGGCGATTATTAGAATCGATAATCGTTATCGTAATACCGGGAATCGTTGCTTCACTACATTGCACCACGTTATCGTACGAACACACAACACTTACGAACGTTTCGATCCCGCAATTTTCTATAGGTGAGGGAATAACCGGTGGACTGTCTGTCCAAAAATACAGAGATACTTCAGCCTAAGGTGCATGGTACTTTCTACAGATGTCCGGATCACAATTTCAATGATTGTCTGTCCAAAAATACAGAGATACTTCAGCCTAAGGTGCATGGTACTTTCTACAGATGTCCGGATCACAATTTCGAAGATTGTCTGTCCAAAAATACAGAGATACTTCAGCCTAAGGTGCATGGTACTTTCTACAGATGTCCGGATGATATATGATGATAGCAGAGCTCAAAAAATAATTATCGAAAAAGAGAATACCTACGGAGTTTCTTTCGCCTGTTTCTTCTCCGCCAGATGAGCCTCATTACGAAACGTTGGAAGATCATAAAAAAAATTTTTGAATTTCTGAGTAAGTAAAAATCATTGAACAGCCCGGGTTGAATTGATTTCATAAATCACACCGCCTTCCCAGGCCGTAACAACTCACAAACTGTCGAGATGTGACGGCGCAGTTTCGAGTCATTATAAAGTGTATGATTTAGTTAGATTGCTTTTGTTAGGGAATAACATAACTTGCCCTCGTCACGTCTAGAACTTGTCTCGATTAGAATGGCTGCTGAGCGGGAACGAGAGAGGACAGATTCCGCTCGGAGCCGGGGCCACATAGTCGTGCGTACGTCTCGTCATGGCCCTCCAAATACTGATGGTGTTCCCCTATCAGAAACGGGGCCCCTGGGGTCGTGGACAAGCCATGTCCAGTAAAACGACCTCGGGGTGGACGGTGACTCGAAGTGGTCTCGAGCCACTGTGCATAGCACCGCGGGGGTGCTGAGGGCAGGATATAACTGCTCCCGGGACGGGGCTATATTAGCCAAGCCTCGCCACCGTGGGTTTTTAGTCGGTGGGAGTCCGACATGACCCGGCTACCTCCCAGGGAGCTGGGTACCCATAAGGGATTTCCACACGAAAAAAAATAATTAGGTTAGCCTCTCTGCTTTAGAATCTGAATCAGGGGACTCATGATCGATCCCCTATGTACCGATCTCTCCGTATCGTAACCGTACCGAAATCGTTGATTGGATTAAAAAGTCTAGACTCTAGCTATTAGACACGCGGTCGTAAGATTTTTTTTTTTGTAAATAATTAGCACAAGCGGGGTCTAGATCCAATAGAGCCGTGTATTTTTAACGTGGTTTATAACATAATTGCGTTATTACATAGTAAAAAGGTTCCCTACCTGTTAGCGGTACGTACCGTCTTTCGGATTCAACGACAAGTATTCGCTATCGCTGGACACGTAAACGGCAGTCCGTTTTATATCACCGTGATGTAACTTTTACAGCATGGCGTCCGAAACATAATTGATTGTTAATATTCGAAGGCGTTCAGAACAGTTGATCGACTGTCGCACGCACATCATCATCATCATCATCATCATCATCATCATCATTTCAGCCTATCAGAAGTCCACTGCTGATTATAGGCCTCCCCCAAAAATCTCCCGCACGCACATACTCGTATGTATTGGAAGAAGTTGGCACGTTTCAACATATATACATAAAGACATTTATTCCCGTGACCCCCGAAACGGGATTTTAATGAAGTTTATCATACACCTTGGACCCTGGGCTCGGACGTTGGCTACTTTTTAACTCGGGAATGGGCGCAGGTAATTAGGCGTACAATGTCGCGGACGCAAGTATGTTTTCAGTAAACTCACGCCTCACAAATTAACAATCCACTCGAAAGGTTCATTTGCGCTGCAACAAGTTCCGTCTAAGCCCGGAGCTTAGCATAAAAATGTAACTACTTCCGGTCCGCCCGAAGCGTTTCACTTCGACGGTTTTCTTTATTAAAATGTAGAATTCTATATAAAACCGAGCGGGGGGTTGAGTGCCCGTCCCACAAAGATGCATATTAGAAAACAATGTAACATTCCGCGTAGATAGGACCAAAACTTATTCAATAAAAGCTGAAGGTAGCCCGAGTTAACTATGACATCTGGAAGTCTAACACCTCAGTACCCACCGCGACCACGGCTGCTGTAAATCAATCGAAACGTCGGGAATATAAAAACAAAATTGAACGCGATAAAATCCGTAAACAATAGTTTCATTTCAAAGTCCAGCATAGGAGAGAATAGAAGAGAAATAAATTTTAAGTTGAAAGGTTAGTAGGGCTTTAAATTTGGATTATCCCTGGCTGTTTCATAAACATGAGTACATGAACAAAATGTACGGTGGCTGCTCCGCCCTAATGGGTCGCAGCGTGATGTTATATAGACTACAACCTCGTGAACTAGACGAACTATATCAAATTCTCGTATTAGACAGACTAATCATATATTATGAGCGATGTCACACCGGCTACACTGAAAGATCAGCGCTGGAGCAGATGTATGTATGTAAATACGGCTTGTTCCCAATAGGGTAGGCAGAGGCAATCTTCTTCCACTTGCTACGGTCCTGACATACGTCTTTCGCCTCTTCAACTTTCATCAATCTTCGCATGCATGCTCGTTGGTTTAGAGTACTCATCTACAGGCCTTTTTTTCCAGAACGTCTCCGATTTGATCGTGAAATGTTCGCCTAGGTCTTCCTCTCCCGACTCTATCGTTTACAGCAGATGCTGTCTGCATTATTGCTGAATGTAGACGTTTGTGTGTGGACCATCGCGCAGTATATAACACAGCACACCGCTGTGCCGAATGATTCGATCAATCAAAATATCATTTTTTATCTGTCCAACTGTCAGATCACATATCGCATTTCTTCATAATTTCTTTTGTAAACAGTATGTGATGTAAACGGAAAGAAAGGTTTTTATTTATTTGTTATTATATATTTTTTTTTTGTTACAAACTGTTGTTCTGAGGTTCTTTTATTATTTTTCTTTACATAGTTTCTCGATATGTGCTATGTTTACTATTATATTCTAATTGTCTCATACTCAGACAGCCTTGTTATCAAAGTTAGAGGTCCAATGAAAACAAATGGAACAACGAACGAAGTCTCACACTAAGGTTTTAATTGACCGCCTTCGAGTGATGTTAGAGACAATTCGCATAAACTTTTAATCGAACAACAACAACAGCGCGACGACTTTAGTTTGAAGGGGTCATCGTTTAAATGTTAAATCTATACAATCACCGTTCATCTCGAATTCAACTCGAATTACAATCAAACGTTATTCTCAATCTGGATTACACGACGCGCATTGTTACTCCGTGAACGAACGCATGAATGGAAGTTCTTTATTTGACATATGAAATTCAAATAACGAATGTAAATTTCACATTTATTTACAATCTAGTTTCGTGGTGGTGATGGTGGTTGCTGATTGTTTTATTCATTCATTCATTCATTAAATCCTCCAAGAGATCTTTCTATGGCGAAAAGGAGCGAGCTTATGAAAATTCGCCATGTAGGAGAGACCTGTATTGCATTGGTATATGAAAGTTTAGAAGGAGACCAACGTTTAAATAATTTTACAGTTTTATATAAGCACGATAGAGCCTTGGTAAAGATGTGGTCAGGGCACAATGAATGTAGTGAATGAATGAACGCCAAAAGCCGCCGCTTGGCTCCACCCCGGTAAAATCAGAATCATTCCTAACCGAACTAGTTTTTTTTTTTTCGTAAAGGCGCCAAACGAGCAAGGGCTCTCCTGATGGTAAGAGTGATTACTGTCACCCACGTACATCCGCAACACCAGAGGGGTATTTGGGAGCAGGGGGGGGAGGATGAGGATGGGAGATGAGGTAGGGGTAGTGGGCCTCCTATCACCTCACTCACCGAACTAAACGTAGAAGCACTAGATGCCGGTATTCAGCGAGGTCGTGGTACTAATCGTGTCGAGGCGGTCCGTACGCCCATATATCGCGTCTAAAAAAGAATGTTTACAAGAAAGATACACTCCTACGACGTTGCATTGTCAGGATGTCAGCAATGCATTCGATAAATCCAACAAAGGGCAGAGGTAAGGTATAGAATTACTCGTTTTAAAAATAAAACCACAATGTCTCGATACATATTATCCACCGAGCTCTTTTGACGTAACCGAGCTCGCTGAGACGGACCTGTGTACCATCGCTCGCTACACTCGTCCGTCTTCCGTTTATTACCCAAGGGCCATTCAGGATTTCTGGGAAGATCATGGGGCGGGGAAGGGGTCGCCCACCCGCCCCCCTTCGATGCTCTTTTTACGTGTATGGCCTTAGCATGAACTGAGATTAAAACCTTTTCCATGTACGACTACTCGATGAAAGTTTGCTTTGTTATTTTATTCGCTACAATAATTTCGCGAAAACGTTTTCACGAAATTATTGAACTATACTCGTAACTTGTAACTTATAATATATGAAACAGATGCGGGGTTATTTTTTATTTTGTGTATTATTCAGATGTTGAAATCGTGACAGTCGTTCGTTAGAGTATCCTCCTCCGAATGAGGAAACTCGAATATGGTACTCTATATGGAGGGGTCGTAACAAGGAGTGTTTCGAAACTTTCTACGATTTGTATACTTGGCTTACACACGAAGATAATAGTGTAAAAGTGGTGTGTCAGTGCTAAAATATCTAGACTTTCTGACCATACCCGGTGTTAGTACAAAACTCGAGTTTTTTTTTTAATGAAATTGTTTTACTGGTAACTTTACCACATCGGGCACTCATAGGGGAACCCCCTTAACAGGAGAACCGTGTCGTCATTTTCGAGGCGTTTCCTTAGTCAAAACCTAGGGGAAGAAAGAGAGCTATAATTTGCCAGTCAAACGATCACTTGATTAATTGATTTGAACCCCCGGAATTGGTCTCACACGACAAACTTTTGATGGACTATTGTCCAGCCGAACAATATATAGAGGATGTCTTGAATGAAATCTCAAATTTAAATAACGAACGAAAACTCTGAGATGAATTTAATGAAGCTCTTGAATAAAAATCCGTGGCGAAAACATTATAAAAGTAATACGTTGCAGTTGTCGGATAGAATGGGAAATTCGATTTAAACAGCGAGATGTACGAGTGAAAGATTTATTTCGAAAAGATATGTGGAGATTGTATATAGTTAAAAGTAATCAGGTAAGCATGTTAGCACATAACAGGTGTTTTAAATAAAACTATAATAAAAATAACACACAATGACAAATGATAACATTTAATAAGGATGGTGATATGAAATGAAACTATTATTTACAGCTTTTATTTATTAATATCGGATCGATCTACGCTGAATGTGCTGAAGCTGAAGGTAGCCCGAGTTAACTATGACATCTGGACTAACACCTCAGTCTAACACACCTCCCCCCGTGACCACGGCTGCTGTGCAAGCTAGTGAAACGTGGGGAATATGTCATGTTATGTTATGACGCCCTGGTATCCGCAAATCCACGACGGTATATTGCGCGTGGACAGGTATATGATCTATACGAGCCAACCGAGATCCTCGAGGAAACTCAGTAAACCCTTACAAGTTACCGGTGACCTCGGGGAGCGACCCAGGCGAGCCGAGGTACTTAGCCCTGAATCCCGCGACCCTCCGACACTGCAACTTATCAACAACAACGTCATCATCCAAGCATTCCTTTATATTATAATAATCCTTCGTATAAAGTCTTTGTTTAACAAATGTTTGAGATGTCGATAGGTAAACTTTGCGCACTTGCTGGGATTTTGTTGTAGAATCGTATACATTGCCCCCATGAACGAGTTACTGACTCTATGGAGTCTAACAACAGGCATCACGACTTACTTTTCCTTGCGTCGTATGGCTCTTATATATTATTTGTTCTTTACGCTTTATGTTCCTGTATATATATGGGTATATATTGTGTATTTATTTAGATATATCAATATATATATATATGTGTTTGTGTATATATCAATATATATTCATTATATTATATTTTCACTTCTTTGTAACTTGCGTACACCCTTAATCACCCCTTGCTCACTGGTCATTATTTCCTCTGTAAAACGGTTGCCTGGTAGAGATCGCTTCTAAGCGATAAGGCCGCCAATTATACCTTTGTGTATTTTATGTTTCTTTTTATTTTATTTTTTTACCTATTATTGCTATTGGTGTACAATAAAGTGTATTTCATTTCATTACTTCAGCCTATCACAAAACCTCCTGAACCTGAACATAGGCCTCCCCCAAAGATTGCCACGACGCTCAGTCCTGAGCCACGTGTACCCATCGACTTCCCGCATCATTGCGCAGGTCGTCCCACACTGCGTTTGCCTGTACGCGGCTGCCACTCGAGAACCTTTTTACCCCAGCGGTTGTCAGTTCTGCGAGCTATGTGGCCGGCCTGTTGCCACTCCAGCTTGCACTTAACAATAATTACTAAATAACAATTATTATTATGAGTACATTATTTTTATACAAGAGACATCGGTTTTTATAATTAATTCAGCTAATTAATAGGATTTAGCAATTATAAATATATATAAATAGTCCTTCCTTTCCGTCGCTTCATCTCAACACACACAAATTCCTTGTGATGTATTTAGATTTAGATTTTTTATAGCATTTTTTTAAATTCTTGTAATTTCCTTTGTTTATTTTTTTTGTTTTGTAATTTTTATAATTTTTTATATCATCACATCATGCGCTATGTGTGTGGATGTGAGTGTTGAAAGACAAAAAGACATAAAACTCTTTGTCTTTTTGTCTTTAAATCACATAAACGGATAGAAAGGGATCGATGTGCATGGTAACATTAATCAATTGAGATGCGACGTACAGCCAAGTGGCTGAGTAATCGGCCGATTACATTCGTGGTGAGATAATCCTGTAAAGCCTAGTGGTAAGTCTATACGCGAAATTGATTAGACAAAAGCTCTACCTGCCGGACGTGCAACGCGCTAGGCGCGATGCCGCGTCGCGTCACTAGATATGTCACGTTTTTAATACGAAACGAATGACTCAGACCGGTATTACAGAATATCACTCAGTCGCGAATCTATTTTTAAAACGGTTTTCAAGAAAAGTTTGTGTTTTGTTAACGACATTTGAAACGTGATTCGCGGATCAGCTCTAATCCGAGTGATTACTTATTCCTGAACGATATTTATATAGAAATCTTTACTCAAGCCGAGATTTGATCTCAGTTTATAAGCTCGAAATAAGCTCAAAATAACTCTTGATATTTAAGCGGTTTGCCTCTTCTTTCTTTATGCGGACGACTAAGGAGTGGAACTCTCTGCCGAGGTCAGTTTTCCCCGGAAAACTATAATCTGGACATCTTTAAGGCCAAAGTGAACAGACACCTAGGCAAGCGTGTACCATCCTAGGCCTCATCTTCGCCTTCCATCGGGCAAGGTTGAGGTCAAACGTAAGCCTAAAAAAAAAATTAGACGATTTTGTTTTATGTTTTTTGCGTACAGAATCACCGACATTTTGTTTTCTATAAATTACTTCTCTTCTCACCGTGAGCTCTTTGGACCGTGGAAATAGCAAATTGGAAAGTGCGTTAAACCCTTTTTTAAGGAGACGGTTAGAAATAAAAAATTACCACTAATTGGGCTCATCCATCAAAAATGCCACAGACGATAACATGTATAATATATCAATATGACAAAGGATGACATAAAATTATGCCAGAGGGTGAATGACATTTCTATCCGCTTTTCGACATTTTTACTTTACCGAACCATAGACAATTTGTTAACCTATACTTGCGACCATGTAAAGCTGAGCGTCATTTAAAACGACGTTCTGTGATAAGACAGGTGCTTGAGCTTTAGATGTGAATCGCCTTCTGTAATACGGGCCTTAGGTAATATTTTCGAAAGTGAAATTCGTGTACGAGCCCAACTTCGATAAGGGTTTTAAGCGGCGGCCGTGCACGCCGTGAATATATAAACTTTGCAAATATCCAGCGCTGTGTAGGGGATGTGGATCGGGGCGAATGAGTCAGTGCGAGGGGTGCGTGGGGCTCGCCCACCCCTCGTTGCTCGTGCCACGGGACAGGAAGCGGCGTCTATGCTAACGAGATTAAAAAAAATAACTTTAGGTTTTTTTTTTTCTTTTATATCCCGAACGAATATCGCTTGTCGCGCGCACATAATTATTCGTCAACGTTAGTAATGGTCAGCTTATCTAAATATGGAGGTGCTTCCACAATGATTTCTTGTGATTACGCGAACACTGCTCATTTGAAATGAAACTGTTGTTAGCGGGTTTTGTCTCGTTTAATTATCTTTCTTAAACCTCGGTTACGGTCAGGTCAGTTATTAATTTTTGATCCGATCTACGCTGTACTAGTTTACTGTATCTTGAGGCCGTGCATACTTCGTTCGTGGTATACTTGATCTTCGATTTAATCGCATTATTTTCCGGATTCCTAGCTGGTAGGGCTTTCATAAGTGCGTTCCGTTAAGTGCCGGGCTAATTGTGACATCGGTACGTCAAATATCTTAGTATCGTCGTGACCACGGGAGCTGTGAAGCCAGTGCTGCTGATGTGCCAGTGCATGACATTTGAAGGGAACTTTAGGGTAGAGCCAAGCGGCGGCTTTAGCTGCTGCTCGAATGGGCCGGCTCGACCGGATCGGTACCACGGCGTGAAGTAGAGGCTTGTTGTGCTTCTGCGTTTCGTTCGGTGAGCGAGGTAACCGGAGGCCCACACCCCCTCCCTATTCCCTTCCTCTTCCCTCCCATCTCCCAAATATCCTTAAAGACCGGCAACGCACCTGCAACATCTTTGGTGTTGCAGATGTATGTGGGCGACGGTAACCACTTACCATCAGGTGAACCGCTTGCTCGTTTGCCGAGTCTTCTATAAAAAAAAACTGGTAAAGAGTCAAAATCTACACCTGTTCAATAACAAGAAACTCTGGGGTCTTGTTCTTCCAATGCCACCTTACATAGTTACAATGTCGCTGCGAGTGAAATTTTACACGCACATCTACATATTTGTTTCTGACGGTGCGTTCAATGCGTCTGTGTACGAATATTATTACCGAATGATAGACGTGTGGTCCGTAATGCGAAAGGATTACGTCTGCGTGCAGCGCATATATAGAGGCGCGAAACATTATAACCTCGCAACAAATATAATGCACTTCGTCATCATCGGCCAGTTAACGGCAGTCAGCGTCGTCACGCGCGTCGCGCCGTGAACGCGCCCGCCCGCAATTGTTCCGACATTTGAGATGGTTGAGCCGGCGCCAACATCTCTCAACATACAAACGCCAGGTGTCTAATGGGTTAGGGTAGGGAATGGCCGGTTCGAGCCCGCCATTCGTCTATTCCAGTGAACCAATTCAGCAAACGCTCCGGTGCTTTGGTTTTGGTGGGTGTTTTTTTTTTTTTTTGAAAAACGTTACCGTCCGCTGTAGGAATTTCTCCTGTGTCGCGGAGGCAGTTCTACATATATGAATTGCAAATGGAACAAACACCCAGACCGGTAACTATTATTTTTAGTTCGGAACCAGCGACCCAAAGATGGCAGCTAAACGCTTAGCAGCCACTACGCCACCGAGCCGTCAGGAAAGGAAAGGAATATCAGGAGAGGCTAATCTTTGCTAGTATTAAAAAAACGTGTGTGTGTGTAATTAAGTAATTATGTACGCACGTAAGAAGTTATATTTCTTCAGCGTAACAAAACAAAAATAACTAATAATAATAAAAATAATTTAGAATGTAAACAAATAAAAAGAATACATAGCGACAGTTAAGCTCAAGTCTATAAACCCACTTAAAAAAGTTTATAATGTATAAAGTCACTTTTATCACGAAAACTCTCAATAGATTATCATTCACCTATGTATGTTTATGTATGAATATATTTTTTTATCTCCACTGATATAAAACACGTGTTGTAGATTCATATATATCTGAATAACTACCTTGAATATAGTTATCAGTTGTCACGAAAACTTGGGAAACAATTGCCAACCAACTTCATGCTGTCGCTTTTAAGTGTCGGTGCGCGCGTACGCATCTTAAATATTCACTCACATAATTTTTCCCAAACGAGCCAAAAGAAGTATAACCTCAAAAATTTGTTTTACGTGACATCGCTCTTATGTTATTGCACACAATATTATAACACGTTAAGTACAATATATTTTTTATCTCCACTGATATAAAACACGTGTTGTAGATTCATATATATCTGAATAACTACCTTGAATATAGTTATCAGTTGTCACGAAAACTTGGGAAACAATTGCCAACCAACTTCATGCTGTCGCTTTTAAGTGTCGGTGCGCGCGTACGCATCTTAAATATTCACTCACATAATTTTTCCCAAACGAGCCAAAAGAAGTATAACCTCAAAAATTTGTTTTACGTGACATCGCTCTTATGTTATTGCACACAATATTATAACACGTTAAGTACAATATATTTGTATATATTCGACACCGAGGATCATATAGCAGCGGGGGAAATTAATCCACGACCAGCAAGGTGCAATACGTACGTGCAATTGATTTCATTGATTAAAATTTTAAATCAGCCATTTGTAAATATGGTGCATGGCCATGTGGGTATCGGCGTGAGAACCTGTTTCTTTTCTTTTTATGGAAAGGGCGGGAAACGAGCAAGCGGCTCGCTTAATGCTAAGTGTTTACCGTGGCCGGGTACATCTGCAACACTAAAGCTGCTGCAGAGTATTTGGGAAATGGGAGGGAGGATGAGGAGAGGCCCATTCGAACAGCAGCAAAAGCCGCCACTCGGCTCTGCCACGTACTAAAAATCACTCACGCTCTTACTCCCTCCTAAGGGGGAAGTCTTGAAAATCATAATGGCTCCCGACAGATGGTGGGATAACCATCACGAATACCACAAACGGACAGCAGCGTGTTAGGTGCGAGGTGTGTGGTGGCATTTTTGGCGCTATGATATATGCAACTGACAATTGTCGATCACCACCACAACAGTAAAATAATAAACGAATATAAAAAAAAACCTTCAGCACCTCTTCTATGACATAAAATTATAAAATTAATTCCTAATAATCATATCAATATTGGATTGAACGGAATGGTATTATACGAAAACAAAATTTATTTACGATGAAAGCATTGCTCGAAATTGGCCAAATTTTGCTTAACGATGTTTATTCCGATGTTCCGATAAAGAAGTTCGCTCACCTGCGGAGGGCCGGGACCGAGAGGGTAGGGCAGGTGCGCGGGAAGGGGAGAGGGGGAGGGGGGAGAACGGCGCCGGTAGCGCGCGATTTCGCCGGACCGGCATCTAGCGGAGCAAATTCGGAAGATTCATATGGAATCAGAATCGTACCCGCTCATCCGTTAGCTGGTTCCTTTGAAATAGATTTCTCTCACTTGGCCGGTTATGAATTAACCAACGGTTCAATGCGTTAACATGTTTAAAGTTTTTACAGCGTGTCAGTGGGCTTCGTTCGGCGCCTGTGGTTATATTTGATCATGGTATCGACCATAGTATAGTATATTTGAAACTAAACATGTCATTTGCGGATTTTATCATTTTTAATTTTGTTTATATATTTACGCCCCTTCCATGTCTTTTCAGCAGCCGTGGTCACTGGGGGGGTGGGGGGGGGGGGGTGGAGTTAGAGGTCCAGATGTCATAGTCAACTCGGGCTACCTTCGGCTTTTATTTATTAATTCTGGTCCGATTAGGTCCAAATATCCTTAAAGGCTGGCAATGCTGCTGCAGCTTCTCTTGTGTTGCAGATGTACGTTGGTGACCTTAATCACTTACCATCGGATGAGCCGGTCGCTCCTTTCCAAATAATTATCAGCTCTTAATAACATTATGTTTTATTAAATTTTAAAACGCTTTCTCTGCATGCAACCTGTATAACAACATGGATTAGTCACTCGTCGATCGTAAAATCAACAAACAGACGAAGCCTCCTAACAGGAAATGCGGTGGAATGACACATGAAATAATAATCATGGAATTACATGAAGAAAGTATTTTAAAAACTTATACCGCTGAGAAGTTTTATAAAGCAGGATTGTTTTTTAATTAAATTATGTTTAATAATAAATACGCGGGACATCAAATCGATTGAAATCTACTTACAGGAGCGGGTATCGGCGAGTACAGAGAATAACGCATAAAAGTAACTAAATAAAAAAAAAAGTTTAGGTACTACTGAGCCGTGGTAGCCTAGTGGTCGGGGCGCTCACTTTAGTTTCGTAGAGAGCGAGTGACCCGGGTTCGATCCCCGGTAGCCTACACCGTTAAAATATTCAATAGAAAAATAATAAGAAAAATATTGGAGTACATGTGAAGCCCGCAAACCCGCACTGGAGAAGCGTGGCGGGCCCCATCCCGGCTCCAAAACCCTCTCAGGTATTTGAGAAGGAGACCTTTACCCAGCAGCGGGCACTTACTAGCTGCTACTTTACTGAAAGAGAATGTTGAAAACCTCCTTTTTCACTACTAACCAATGCTGTCTATTCTTCCGCCTGTCAATACGTCTTGTGATATTTTCACAGAATATGTGTTATCATGGCGGATATTCTAATAAGAAAACATAAAGAAAAACTAAGATTTACTACATACAATAAACGTATTTCTTTTTTGTTTCTGCTCTTTTGTTAAAACGGTAAAACATACAATGTTTTCAGCATTTCAGCGTCAAAGATAATGTGATTACGTAATCTTTAGCAATATTCATCAGTGTCATTTATCTTGCATCAATACTTCCAATTCATACAAAAATATTTATTTATTTATTTAAACTTTATTTAAATACCTTTCAACAAAAGTATTACAAAGGGCGGACTTAATGCCTCTTGGCATTCTCTGCCAGTCAACCCGGGGCGTGGAGAGATATTGTAAGGGTGCTAAACATTAAATTTGTTAAAAAAAATACATGAATAAATATATAAAATACACTTACAGTTAGATACATACAGACGGAATAAATACATATAAACAAATATGAATACATATAAATAAATATATATATATAAATATAAATATATACACATAATATGCACAAACTATCAGAAAAAATATGCATAAATTATATAAGCGCCAATAGCCGAACGGGTTAGGGTGCGGACTACGAAACATGACGTCGTAAGTTCGAGCCCGCCATTCGACTATTGTCGTGAACCACTCCAGGTACAAGCTGTGAGCTTAGTTGGAGGCTTAACAGGAATATTTGTAATGTTAATAAATAGCATTAATCTTGGAAACAGACTCTTCTCATCTCTTCAAATATTATTTCGATGATATGTGAAGCCCGCCAACCCGCACTGCAGCGTCGTGGCGGACCCATCCCCGGCTTCAAAACCCTCTCAGATACTCGTATTTGAAAAGGTGGCCTTTAACCCAGCCGTGGGAACTAATAGGCTGTTACTTCACTGGACTCTTCTCCTTTCGTTTTTGGATTATGCTGACGCAATCTGTGTAAACAGAACTGAAGGGCCAGTTAAATATTTAACGGGCTTATGCCCGAGAGACTTCAAAACACTGAAGTTCGGTTCATATTTGGCTTGCGCAAACACGAACGTATTGCTCAATTTCGCTCTCGCCTCAATTGGTTAACGGAACATGCACATATATATGCACATGTAACGTGGCGTGCTCCTCTCCGTCTTTCCTCGACTCCTCCTAAATTAAAGGAGGAATGTTAATTTGCTGGGCTTTCGGGGGGAATTTATCCGTACTTTGAAAAAGTTAATTTTAAGGGTGGCGTTCACAGTTCAGGCTGTAAAGTAAAATGTAAAGTAGCAGCCTGTAAGTGCCCACTGCTGGGCAAAGGCCTCCTTTTAAAATATCTGAGAAAGTGTGGGAGCCGGGAATGGCTCCATTGCGTGTTGTCGGGCTTCACATTTCCTAGAAATAATATTTTTTTTATTATTTCTCAGATATGTCGGTTTCCTCACGATGTTATCCTTCACCGCCGTGCAGGTTGTAAACGCAGCACTTAAAATAGCTATTAACATTTTTAGTGGTGCCTGCACCGGGGATCGAACCCGGTTCATTAGCGCTCGATGAAACTAATATGAGCGCACCTACCATTAGGCTACGACGACGTTCAGATTGCAATCTCCGGAATGCCCCGCCGTTTGATATCCGCGAGGCGTGATTCGTTGCCAGCTTAAGGAATTAGTTTGAGATCGTTACATGGCTGAATCACTCGGGCACCATAAGGACAAATTAATACTATAATTGTTTATATTATATATGGAGTTATTTAGTATTATTCAGTTATTGGGAGTAAATTATGTTGGAGAATATTTTTTTATTCCATAGATCCGTTCATCCTTTCCTGTTCAATCCGTACTTCTTTGGAATGCGCTCCCACTCGAAATCAGAGCGTCTAACAGTCGGTACATATTTAAAATGAAAGTTAAGGCACATATCCTTATAAAAATGGCAGAATCATCTCAGTAATAGTCTATTTTTATATATATTTAATATATATTTAAAAATTATAAATGTATGTACGTACGTGTGTATGTGTTTATTATTATATATGTATTTATTATTGTATGCGTATTTAATATTGCATGTACATATAGATTAACATTTACATTATAGTTCTCTTCTCTTTAGTTCTCTCTATTCTATCACCTACACCTACTTCATTTCATCTCTGCTTCGTCCAAAGGTTGACTGGTAGAGAATGCTTCTGGCATTAAGTCCGCCTATGTACATTTTCATGTATATGAAGTTTAGTAAATAAAAGTAAATATCCTGGTATCTATAGCAACTACCTAACCACCGCTCGTGGAGTGACCTGGGTTCGATCCCCCGTTGCCCACACCGCAAAAATTGTTAATGGCAATTTTATGTGCTGTATTTCATCACGTTGCTCGGCTCATTCAATGATGAAGATTATTTAGAGGATATGTGAAGACTGTCAACTAGCGCGCAGCTCTGAAACCCTCGCAGATATTTGAGAAGCCGGCCTTTGCCCAGCTCTGGGCACTTACAGGCTTTTTTCTTCTTTTTTTTTATAGAAATGACGGCAAACGAGCACGCGATTCACCTGATGGTAAGTGATTACCGTCGCCCACTTACACCTGCAACACCATAGATGCTGCAGGTGTGTTGCCGGTCTTTAAGAATATTTGGGAGATGGGAGGGAAGAGGACGGGAATAGGAGTGAGTGAGGTAATGATATAAATGTGCCTGCAGCATCTATGGTGTTGCAGATGTATGTGGGCGATGGTAATCACTTACCATCAGGCGAACCGCATGCTCGTTTGCCATCTCTTCCATAAAAAAAAGACTAAATCGTAAAGTCCTCCTCTGGTAAGGAGTACCTCTTGGTAGATACCACGGTCTCACCTGTTCCTGACGCCATGCACCATTTTTACCCCTATTTATTTCCTACTCGAAGCGTACAGAGAGTCAGTATCAAGACGGGGTGTGTTGCATTCCAACTAAGTCCTCAGCGGTGACGAGGTACCTCTATCCTCCTTCGATTGAAGTCGCTTGAGGGTGTCCATGGGCTACAGGAGCCATTTAGGATATGGTCGACTGTTCTATAATTTGTTAAACTAAATCGATAAATAAAATCGTTAAACAAAATTTAAGTAAATATGAAAACAAAAACTCTTAAAAATATTCTTAACTTTCTTAACATATATACATATATATGTTTGAGAAGGGGACGGGCGGTTTCGACTAAGGGCAATTATAGTAATATTCCACATCGGAGGGGAAATCGGGGGATGAATGCTGGTAAACGCGAAGTGCTGCATTAGTGCGAACTTTGACTTTCTGCTTCCTATCTATGCCGATGACGCTTGTCGCCACTGGCGCCTGCGTTCCGATACGGGAATAATAAAGGTCACGCCTTGACCCGTGCTGCGCCCGCGCACGATGCCTAAGACCGTACTCACACGGCCCTGGCACTTTCAATGTGAACCAGACCCTATAAAGGGTCATTGGTAATTGGAAGAAAATGTAAGATTGGTTAATTAATAATGATAATATTAATAAAAGATGTTATTGTTAAATGTTATGTTGTTAAAGTGTTACCTCACTCATCGAACGAAACGCAGAAGCACAAGATGCCTCTACTTCACGCCGGTATTCTGTAAGACTGTGGTACCACCACGATCGAGCCAGACCAGATCGGCTCTGCCACGTCTAGCCTTCCAGGCCCGTAAATCATAGTTCCATTTCAAATGTGCAGTTTCCGCGTGAATACAAAATACGCAAGTAAGTAACTGTATATTCCTTTCGAATTTCTTTAGCTATCATGTTCGGATTCATTAGTGTGGACGAGCACTTAGCTCCCGTCCGCATGTCGGAGCGTGACAGAGGTCGCGAACACGCGGCCCGTATCCGCCGCAGCGCAAACAAATAGCTTTATCATCGACGTGACTAAACTTTTACGAGCTTTATAGCTTTATTTATCCGGTAAAGTTAAACACGGATAATGAAAACAGGAACCCAGCGCACCGAATCAACTGCACCGGCGTGTGTTAGTGTACTGCTGAACTGAATGGCATCTCCATGAAAGAGCCAGCACAAGCCGTCGCGCCACTCTTAGAAGGTCTGCCGGTGCTCACCCAGCTGGGCGAACCCGGTTAGTGAGCGCAACCGGTTATCTTGCAGCAGTGGACGCTGCTCCGGTTGCGATCAGATTGCCGGTGTGGTTCTTATGATGTCGTCATATCACGTGCTTGTGTTGTGCTTGGCATTTGAAGAAGCAGATGACATATATCCCTTTACATCTCTGTCTTGTGCGACATACGGTGCCCTTCGCCCCCTTCCTTCCCGTGGGCGTGGTAAGACGGGGCCAAGGGAAAAGCCCTCAAAGTCTCATGGCATGTCACCTGATACAAACACGACGACGGCCTAAACCTTCTAAATCCCTGTGCTTATTATGTGTCTATCTATACTAAGCTAACACGTTGGTTTCAACCAATTTATGTAGAAAAGTAGTTGACGGATGGCGATTGTGGTTGTTTTTTTTTTTTAATGATCCATTAGTACTGTGGGCAGTGTTTTGATCCACTTAATTGAACGACTTACATGCAAACGGAAAAGTGTATGTTTGTGCATCAAGTATGCTTGAAAAGAGTTCGACGGATAGGAACGAGTTTTGACAGTGGTTAAAATTACACTGTTTGTCTCTTTTAAAAGAGATTCACTTGGGATGATATGTTTAGCCACGCCGGCGAAATCGCGATCCGTAGTTTGCTGTATTTTTTTTTTATAGAAGAAGAGGGCAAACGAGCGTGCGGCTCACCTGATGGTAAGTGATCACCGACGCCCACGAACATCCGCAACACCAGAGGAGCTACAGATGCGCTGCCGGCCTTTAAGAAAGTAATAAGCTCTTTTCTTTATTGTATTTCTATGGGAAAGGGGACAGCGAAACCCAGAAACACAGGATGCCTCCACTACACGCCGGTAGTCTGATCGGTCTCCAGTTGAGTCGGCTCATTAGAACGGCAGCTCAGGCCGCTGCCTGGATATACGATAAGACGTTTACCGCTTGTTTAATGATGATGTAATAATTGTTTTAAGAAAACCCACTGATATAAACCTACATGGAAGCTTTGTCGTAATCCCCACGCTGGCCGGCTAGCGAGTTCAGCTGAATGTGTCTGGCATCTTATCCCCGCCATCACAGTTTCAATAACCTCACACTGTCTGTCTGTGTTATCACGTTGTGGCGTACTTATACGGTTGTTTCGCCATCGGACCGAAGTCATAAGATATGTGAGACTTTTCGAAGACTATATACCTTTTACCGTACGGGCTTCACATTACCGGAATTCCTTGCCCGATGTCATTAGAAAAGTATCTAATCAAAAAAAAATAAAAAATGTTATTTCTGCAGCAATAACAATATCTGACAACAAAGTATAGACAGATTAAAACATGCTTAGGCTAATTTAGCTGTGACATAATAAATGATTTTATATAATACATAAACGTTTAATAAATAAATGAATAATATATTTATATCTAAGGGATGTATGTGTTCAGGGTCTTAAATTCACGATTACATTGGTTTGCTGGTGTTAGGAGTCGTGTCTGCTCTACTATGATACCCACACTAGATAATAATCTGTATCGTGGGTACCTACGCGATTAACGTTAAGTTTTAGAGCCTCGCCATGGTTGAAACTGTTAAAATAATAATACTTCAAGCGATAGGTACGTGAACGCATTTTGTGGAATCCTGTTATCGGTTACTATTTACAATGTAGCATAGGTCATTGCAGTGATATGTTTATTACATGCGATATGTATATATAGATAGATGTACGTAAGTATGTCTGTGTATGTATGTGTGTATGTACATACCTATGTGTCCGTATATTATTACATTAAACAAGGTTCTCGAGTGGCAGCCACGTACAGGCGAACGCAGTGTAGGACGACCCCCCACCAGATGGTGTGACGACCTGCGCAGTGTTGCGGGAAGTCGATGGATGCAGGTGGCTCAGGACCGAGCTTCGTGGCAATCTTTGGGGGAGGCCTATGTTCAGCAGTGGGCTTCTGATAGGCTGAAATGATGATGATGATGATGATGAAACACATATCTATTTATGAGTGTATATAAAAAAGTAAAGTAACATCCTGTAAGTGCCCACTGCTGGGCAAAGGTCTCCTTTTCAAATACTAGTATCGGAGAGGGTTTAGGAGCCGGGAAGGACCCGCCAGGCTGCTCCAGTGCGGGTTGGCGGGCTTCACATATCCTCGAAATAATATTTTTATTATTTCTCAGACATGCAGGTTTCCTCGCGACGTTTCTCTTCAACGTCGAGCACGTGGTAAATAAAGCACTTAAAATTGTTATTAACAATTTTAGTGGTGCCGGCACCGGGGATCGAACCCTGGTCACTCGCGCTCTATGACACTAAAGTGAGCGCCCTGACCACTAAGCGGCCACGGCTCAAGTGTATATGAATATAGTTGATTAATTGTTTTACTAATATATAAAATGCACCTAATACATTATTTCTCCACACCCCGGGTTGACTGACAGAGAACAATAAAGTTTAAATAAATAACCAAACATATTCGTAGGTACTAGATGTGCGGCGTTTAGAACAAGCCGCATGGCAATCCCGAGTTGTGATTCCGGAAGCGCAAGGTATGAGGAACCTCAAAGTTCCTCAGCGCCCTTTGGAAAAGACTATGCTCGGTGTTTCTCTGCGTGATAGAGTCTGCAGCGATGATATCCGCAGCAGAACTAAGGTAACCGACATAGTCGTAAAGATCAGCAAGCTGAAGTGGCATTGGACCGGCCACATAGCTCGCAGAACTGACAACCGTTGGGGAAAAAAGGATCTCGAGTGGCAGCCGCGTACAGGCAAACGCAGTGTGGGACGACCTGCGCAGTGTTGCGGAAGTCGGTGGATGCAGGTGGCCCAGGACCGAGCTTCGTGGCAATCTTTGGGGGAGGCCTTTGTTCAGCAGTGGACTTGTGATAGGCTGAAATTAGGATGATGATGATGAGCCGTAACACGGTTCACTTCGTGCCTATCACAGAGCACAGCGTTTGAAATAATTCTAATTTAACAACGTTTTATTTATTTTATAGCGTTGCTATTATTGAAATGCTAAAACTTGGTCCGTTGTAACGGAATATAGTTCATAATTAATAATTAAAAAGTGACAATTAACGTCACAGACTAACCACATCAAGTAACTCCATGATCACAGACTAATGACTAAGGTCCCATGTAATATTACAAGCAGTTCTTATGTGCAACATGGGGCGTTTTTATATTATAATGTTTTTATGATCGTTCTCGCTAGAATATTCCAAGACCTATTCTGAATCGTTCCACATATCCAGAGGACCTATTCTGATGGGGAGCAACATTATCATAGCAACATTGTCATTTCGTTGAAACACCGTCTGTTTATTGTCGGAAGTTCTTGAAGTTGTTTCGTGTTTCGTCAACAGGTTTCCGTTCTAGATTCCACGCAGGGAATTCACTTCGTGATGCCGGTTTTTTTTTCATTTCATTTCATTTTCCTTAAAATCCTTTGTACGAATGTAGACGGATGTACAATTTTTAGTTTGAACAACCACAGTTACACATAACATAAAGACAACTGCTTCGCCACTGGGTTGGTCAGAGGTTGGTTTTTTTTTTTTTTTATATAAAATGGCGACCGACTTGCGTCTGGCTCACCTGTTGGGAAGTGTTCACTAGCGACCACGAACATTCGCGACGCCAGAGGTGATGCTGGTGCGCTGCCGGCCCGGACTGTCTAATCGTTTCCATCCACTTGTCACCAGAGCTTATTTGGAGCACTGCGACTGTTGATCAGCCTATCGCCCTCTCAATGTTAAGGGTAGTCGATACGAATCGTACATTAGTTTTAAATAAATACATGTTCTATCATATATCTATCATATAATCGCATATGTGATTAAGGCTCTTAATAAAGAAAAAAAAAATAAGATTAAAAAAAAAATCATGCTCCTTTGTGCTATTCTTAAATGTAATTAAAACAAAGGCCCTCGGTCTCCGCGATTTATCTCCGTTCGGTTGTGGTTACAGTATAAAATAAATATTGCAAGTGTAAAAATAACTCTGGGAGTGGCTTCAGTTTGATAACGGTGAAGGAATAGCGGACAGAGAAACAATAAAGAGAGCAAAGGATTACTCGTGCTATGCAGTTATTTTTTTGTTTTAATGAAAATTCAAAACTTCGTGAATCTATAATGATTAGTTGTATTTACGCGAATTATATACATTTGAAATGACAATATTATTCATGGATTATATCGCATTTTATTTACTAATTTTAATTAAAATACAGACCGACGTAATCACTATGTTATATGTTCAAAACCTCAGCCCCCTACCTACGTGAAATAGGGGCATCATGTGCGTGAGGTACCGAAGACCCGTCTCTCCATTAGCTCCCACCCCCTCTCCAAAATATCCAAAGGCCGGCAACGCACCTGCAACTCCTCAAGAGTTGTAGAACTTCGCAAGCTCCTTTGTCCTCTTTACCATTAAAAAAAAGGCGATGGTAGATTCTAACGCTGATACCATACTTAATTAAAAATTGTTACATTCGCAATGTTACAAACCCCGGGGTATGATATAGGCTACTTCGTATACCAGCAAATCCGCGAGGAAATATTATAACGCCGACAAAGTCGAGCGCGATATCTAGTCGCTAATAATAAAATTAAATACACAGAATAATTCGTCGTTTATTTACTAAATTTTACACATTAGTTAACTTTGACGGCTCGGTGGCGTAGCGGCTAAGCGGTTAGCTGCGGCGCTGTGGGCCGCGGGTTCGATTCCCGGACGGGACTAGTATTTGTATCATCATCATCATTTCAGCCTATCAGAAGTCCACTGCTGAACATAGGCCTCCCCCAAAGATTGCCACGAAGCTCGGTCCTGAGCCACCTGCATCCATCGACTTCCCGCAACACTGCGCAGGTCGTCACTCCATCTTGTGGGGGGTCGTCCTACACTGCGTTTGCCTGTACGCGGCTGCCACTCGAGAACCTTTTTTCCCCAACGGTTGTCAGTTCTGCGAGCTATGTGGCCGGCCCATTGCCACTTCAGCTTGCTGATCCTTACGGCTATGTCGGTTACCTTAGTTCTGCTGCGGATATCATCGTTGCAGACTCTATCACGCAGAGAAACACCGAGCATAGCCCTTTCCATAGCGCGCTGAGCAACTTTGGCTACAAATAATAGTTCCCGGTCTGGGTGTTTGTCCATGTGCAATTCATGTATCTAAACTGCCTTTAAAAGTTTAACTGCCCTAAATCTTTATAAATAATAAACGTAACAATTACCCATAAATATCGCTTGTAATTTTCACCTGCCTGTGGATACTCGAATTTCCCCTAAACCGTTCGAATCGGTAGGAACATGAAGCACGTGTTCACAGCACAGGGAACAGGAGACGCCCGCATCGATACAGATTTAATTTCCCCTGCAATTGCATATTTACGTAATATCTCCGGAAATCCATATAAAGGCTGTGTGGATCATAGTCACCAAATGTTCCACGTTATAGGTGAGTTGGGAATGCGTACGTTCCGCGTTATAGGTGAGTTGGGAATGCGTACGTTCCGCGTTATAGGTGAGTTGGGAATGCGTACGTTCCGCGTTATAGGTGAGTTGGGAATGCGTACGTTCCGCGTTATAGGTGAGTTGGGAATGCGTACGTTCCGCGTTATAGGTGAGTTGGGAATGCGTACGTTCCGCGTTATAGGTGAGTTGGGAATGCGTACGTTCCGCGTTATAGGTGAGTTGGGAATGTGTACGTTCCACGTTATAGGTGAGTTGGGAATGCGTACGTTCCGCGTTATAGGTGAGTTGGGAGTGCGTACGTTCCACGTTATAGGTGAGTTGGGGAATGTACGTTCCACGTTATAGGTGAGTTGAGAATGCGTACGTTCCGCGTTATAGGTGAGTTGGGAATGCGTACGTTCCGCGTTATAGGTGAGTTGGGGAATGTACGTTCCACGTTATAGGTGAGTTGGGAATGTGTACGTTCCACGTTATAGGTGAGTTGGGAATGCGTACGTTCCGCGTTATAGGTGAGTTGGGAGTGCGTACGTTCCACGTTATAGGTGAGTTGGGAATGCGTACGTTCCACGTTATAGGTGAGTTGGGAATGCGTACGTTCGATAATTCGATAGAATATAATACATAGGTTTGAAGGATAAGTTATGTTGATATTTAGATGGCTATGTATATCATGAAATAAAAAGTACGGTCCTGTAGATAGCAGACAGCAAGCCACAGGAATACACTAAACTGAAGCGAGTGCTCTGCAGACTCGAGCAGACCAGCATCCGCAAGCAGCACTTGACGCATGCACACTGTAGGTAGGTAGGTTCTTGGTTTTTTTTTTTCTAAACAAAATAAACAATTAACAGACGTGGTAGAGCCAAGCGGTGGCTTTTGCTGCTACCACGGCCTCGCAGAATACCGGCATGAAGCAGTTGCCGGTCTTTAAATATATTTGGGGACTGGAAAGGGGTCCTTCGTAATTCCGTATGGTGTGCATTTAACTGACCCAGAGTGGCTCTTAATTAAACAGAGTTAATAGTTAACTCGGGCCTAACCTTCAGCTTTTATTTATTAATCTTTGGTCCGATCTACGCAACAGCATCTTGTGGTCGTGCAGTTTGTTTATTACTGGATCCCGAGCCGGTGGTAGCACCCAGCTATCTTCTCTATTGAATTTAGGATGTTTGTTGATTCCAATAGTCCCGCGAATCATCCTTGCCAGGAATCGGTGTTCTTTTGCGAGGATTTGTGGTCTATCAAATCTGATGTAATGATTGGGGCCGATCGAGGATATGGTCACAGACTGCAGACTTCCTAGAGCGTTGTTCTTTTACGTCAGCTATGTGTTCTTTTACGCGGCTCCTTACAGATCTTATAGTTTGCCCCATGACCGCGGCAGCTGTAAAGCAATCTAAACGTCGTGAATATAAAAACATAATCAAACGCGATAGAGTCCGTAAGATATTTAATCAATGCTCTAGACGCAAAAATGTTTGCGCGTTGCACTGCCGGGCGGTACTTCCGACGGCCGGGCGTTATTTATACGCCGGGCTATTTTAGGGCCGCCGGCACGCGTGAGTCGGGAGCGGCTCGTCCCATGGACAATAAAACGGAAACATCACACGCCGCCGTCTGATGCCACGCGCCGGGTGGGCAGAGAATGACAGCAATGTTAATTTTACGAAACCAATTTAAAGAATTGATAATTTATTGATAAAACGTGATAATTTTTCGCCACGTAGACTTTATTATTGGTATTTTTGTCATGTAGATACGTAAATAAAAAAAAACCTCCTAATTTCATTATAGAGGACAAATACCGAAATGTCCAGGTAGCGGTGATGTTGACCGTTAAATGGTTAATTTTTTTTGGCTTTACGCGGGGCAAAGGTGCTCGCACCCACCCGTCACCGTCTCCGGTGACTGGTTATGTCGGGACCGGAATTGAAGATGCCGGACCGACTGAAACCCCCCCCCCCCCCATGCGGTAGATGTGCTGTTGGCCCGGTGGCCTTTACAGCTTCAGCGGTAGAGACTCGCGAGGAGAAGGCTCGCGAGTTTAATAAATTGTTAAAAATCCATCGAGTCTTCACTGACTCCTTGATGAGTCGGGTTACTGTGACGGGGGCTTGCCCCCTTCAGTAGTGTATGTCCGCCACATGTAGAATTACGTGTGGGTCATTAGGCTGCGTCACTCACGAGTGAGTCTATTCGCGGGAGGGCGTCGGAAGATATGGGTCAGATGGTATTTGGTCCAGATAGTGTATATTGTTACTATCTGGACTGAGTAACTTGGAAATTCCTCCCATGATGATGGAGATTGGATCTTCTTCTAGTTGGAGAAACTAGAAGCACGTCTTGAACCACGTTTGCTGCGGCAATTATTACATTGGTACTGCTGTCCAGTACTGCTGGTTGTACTGTGGGTGTGTTTTCTTCCCAATGTTTGATCGCTGTGGTGTTAGTTACCCACCAGTAGGTCTTTCCAGTGTCTTCTTGTTTTTCGCTTCTCTTAGATGGTGTTGGCCAGGAGTGATCTCCACCAATAAATGGTTAAATAGCGAAGTGTTGGCTTTTATGCTTCCTCTACTTTCTGGTCGAGTCTCTCTTGTCGGGAGGCCTCGGCGAGTGACTCTTTTCACACTCCCTCACCGCGCATTACTCAGTCTGCAGTCGCTCCCTTAGATTCAAGTCTAGGATTATGTGGCGGACGTATACGACCACTAAATATAAACACTTTTAATGTTTTTTTTATTTTATTTAGTGGCAATCTCGTTATTACGAATTCTGCCAATGTCAAGACAGTCATGGAAGTAACGCAAACGTCAAATGACGGTTTTTAGATTATTAAACACTTTTAATGTTAATATAGTTAATTATGATTCCGTAATTGCACAGTGACATAACGGCATAGAGAATTAATTCGATATTGATTAAAAAGTGGCAACAATTGAAAGGGATTTGGCCAATATTAAATGTCCGGATTTGATCAATTGAAACGGGCGCTACTGCTGTAAAGGAAACACAGCGGATATTACTGCGGCTCTGCTTGCGGCTTGACAAACGCAATTCATTTATTACTGGGTATTCAACTCGGTCGGATGACGAACAGAGTGAAAATAGTGATGTAAATTTAAATAATCGACCGATTCCGCAGGATACCGGTGTGAAGTAGAGGCATCTTGTGCTTCTGTTTTTAGTTCGGTGAGTCGAGGTGACCGGAGGCTCTGGTGTTGCAGGTGTAGGGGACGGTAGACACTTACCATCAGATTTCTCATACAAAAAAAAATTACCAACAATTAAAAAAAAAATATTTGGCGTCGTTGTGAAATTGCAAAAATAAATTCAGTTTACCATTCACCAGACATTTCTCACTTTATACGGGTGCTGCCCGTCATTTTCGAGATGGATATCCCGCATGGACATTGCGATTTCCAAGGTTTTTCCCTCCGTCGCATCTTCCGACACCCACGGGATGGAAGTGTGCAAAAATAAGATCCTGTTTCGATAAGCAAAACATACTTTTGCGGCGGCTTTTGCTGCTGCTCGAATGGGCCAGCTCGATCGGAGTCAGTATCGCGAGGTAATAACCGTATGAACCGGCACCCCCCCATCCCCTAAATATCCTTAAGTCGCACCGGCAGCTCCACTGGTGTTGCAGGTAGGCGACGATACACACCTTTTGGTAAAAGTGTCGACCGTCCTTTGCCCCCGTTCACTTCAGAAAAAAAAGCTTTAACAACATAACGTCGGTAGAAATCAAACAAAGCTCTCGTTAACCGAACAGTCGCTGTTTGAAATAATAATTCTAGAAACTTCCACATTGTGAAGTAGAACTTAGCGAGCACTTCAATTGTCTTCGTGTAATTCGGAGAGACGCTTCTGAATGAAATTCGCTCGGAGCTCAGATGCAGGTCAATTAACGATGAATCGAGCAATACCTAGAGCGTGTAATGGAAATGGAGGAAAAGATATTGTTGGACTTTTTCATTGTTATACTGTGATAGATGAATAAAGTATATATTTACGCCTTGTTCCCGACGGGATAGGCAGAGACAATCTTCTTCCACTTTCTACGGTCCTGACATACGTCTTTCGCTTCTCCCACTTTCAACAATCTTCGCATGCATACTCGTTGGTTTAGAGTGCTCTTGACCTGGCCTTTTTCAGAACGTCTCCGATTTGATCGTGAAATGTTCGCCTAGGTCTTCCTCTCCCGACTCTGCCATTAACACTCGCCTCATATATTTGTTTCATAAGCCTACTTTCATTCATCCTCTCCACATGTCCCAACCAGCTCGGCATCCATTTCTCAATTCGTGTCACCACATCGTCTATCACGCCACAACGCTCTCTGATCACATTATTTCGAACCCTGTCAGTTATCTTCACATCAATCATACTTCATGAATGAAGTGCATAAAATAAATTGGAATAAAGTTTACACTCTTATTAGCGAAAACGTTACTTGTGTTATCATTGGCGGCCATTCGAGATAGCTCGGTTACTTGGCGGGTTATAGCAAGGGCCATGCTCGGTCTTTCTTCGCGTGATAGAAACCGCCGGGGAGCTTAGAATAACCTTCATAGTCTTAAGGATCCAAAGCGAGCTAAAGTGTTTTTTAAGGATAAGGGGGCAAACGAGCAAGCGACACACTTGGCACACCGATGGTAAGTGATTATCCTCGCGCACGTAAATCTACAACACCGGATGAGTTTCTAAAAGTTTTAATGAAAAATATCATCTGTTCGTTAATTTGGTAGTCGAGATAAGGGTGGGATTTTATACATATTATATAGATTTTTTTTTATATACAATTGTATATAGAAATATGTAAACCATGGTTAGGTATTATGTTATTGTAAATAAGGAGAACTCTCACTTTGGGTTTGCTAGTGAACTGAAAATTGTCGATATTAGTCGTTTGTGAAAACAGTGTATTTGAAATACTAAGGGGCTTGTGGGATCAGGTTGGTGGTAGTAGGCTCTTCCTCCCTTCCATCTCTCAAATACCCTTAAAGACCGGCAACGTACCGGCAGAATGGACCGGCTCGAACGGCTTGGTACTACGGCCTCGCATAATAGCGTCGTGAAGTAGAGGCATCTTGTGCTTCTGCGTTTCGTACGGTGATTGAGGTAGCCGGAGGCTTCCCATCCTCTGATAGGCCGGCAACGCACCTGCAACACCTCTGGTGTTGCTGATGTACGTGGGCGAAGGTAATAGCTTACCGTCATATGGACCGCTTGCTCGTTTGCCGCCTTTCCCATAAAAAAAATGACTCCTTCCTCGTCTAGGAGTCGTCTGGGTAGAACCACCCTACCCCACTTCCACACCCACTTCTGCCTCCTCACAGCAGATCGACTACTTCCTTGTTCCGTTCGGAAAGGCATTCTCCATGCCTCTCCAAATATATTCCAGGATAATTACGGGCTGCCTTCCATCTTAGTACTCAAGGGTGACAAAGCACCTTCTTCGATTGAGGTTGTTCACAGGTGTTCATAGGCTGCAGTAGCTGCATAGCATCTGTATGGAATTTAAACAAGTTTTTCATGCCAAGTTCCAAAAAATTTAAATTCCGCCAGCAGGCAACGGAGCGTGAATTTATTTGGTTTTAATATAATTTTCGGTAATACAGGTCGCTGTGATAGAGCGGACTGCGTTTTTAAATTGGTAATGTGCCAGGTTTGTATTATGCGTGTATTGATGCAAGTACCATGACCGGCGTCTTTCGAGTTTGCCAATCATGAAGTGCCGATTGGAGAGTAACTTGAGTTAAGTACATTCGGCATACGGCAGTCGAACAACGGAATTAATAACAAAGCGACACACTCTCTATATAGAATACCTCAATACTCTACTGGTTTGGAGGTTTTTAATTCATTTAATTTCAAAGTAAAAGTCAAAGTTGTAACTTCTCTATACTGTTTAGGCTTCTTTAAAGCTCTGATTAACGTCAAAACCTCCTCACCGGTTTGCAAAACATTTTTTTCTAATGTCAGATTACAATGCCATTTATAATTTATAATAAGATACTGTGTCAAATGTTTATTATTATATCAGAAGCCAGGGGACTTGCAAGTTATTTCCACATAGAACATGTCCACAATATATTGATCTGTTTTATGACAGGCCTTTTATAACAAAATTTTATGTCTGATTGTTGCCGTATATTTTTAGAGATTTTATTATAAACAGCGTATGTTTTTACTTAGAAAACACTTTCTAGTTTTAGCCAATGTAAACCGTTGGGGAAGAAATGTTCTCGTGTAGAAGCCACGTACGCGATGTGGGACGAGCCTCTCCAAGATGGAGACCTGCAGAGCGTTGCGAGAAGTCGATGAATGCAGGTGGCTGAGGACCTAGCTTTGTGGGTAATCTTCGGGGAGGACTATGTTCAGCAATGGACGTGATGGGTTGAAATTATGATGATGAACTGTAACGCGGTTCACTTCGTGCCTATCACAGAGCAGGCCGAAATGATGTATTTATGTACCTCTTATCGTAATTAATAATAATTTTAATTACTTGTGTGCACCTTATTTTTCCAGGGATGATCTTAGAAAGCCTAACAATATATAATACAACATTTCATCCAAACCGTGCAGTTTCCAAAAACTATTACAAAATTATGCTTAAGTATGTGTGTGTGTATATATATCACGCGTTTCAATTAATTGAAATAATACTATATTTCTAACAGAATTAAGAAAGGGATGCTGAGCTGGTTTGGACATGTGGAGAGGATGAATGAAAGTAGGTTGACGAAACAAATATATGAGGCGAGTGTAAATGGTAGAGTCGGGAGAGGAAGACCTAGGCGAACATTTCACGATCAAATCGGAGACGTTCTGGACAAAGGCCAGGTCAAGAGCACTCTAAACGAACGAGTATGCATGCGCAGAGTGATGAAAGTGAGAGAAGCGAAAGACGTATGTCAGGACCGTAGCAAGTGGAAGAAGATTTTCTCTGCCTACCCCGTTGGGAACAAGGCGTGAATATATTCAATATACATGCCCTTAAACACTCACTGGGTGGGGAGAGCTCGTATACGTGCGGGTTTATTATTCGAAAAGCACCCGGACTAGAAAAATGTTATGTTACGGATTGTCCGTCCGTCTCCGATGTCATATGCATGATGCTGACGCTTTTAGAATTCGACTCCGAATGGTATAATACTACAAGTTTACTGTTCCTTCGTCTTTGAGTTCACTGATTTAAGGATTAGTGACGGATCTAAGGCCAAGGTTGAGACACAGACACTACCTTTTGTACTGTTATACGGGGATTATTCAATTCGATTTTTAAAAAAATAATTAGCGTAAAACAGTTTATTGATTTCAATAAAAGACATGTTTCGAATTAGTTATTTGGCAAGCGTGTAACGTGTTTCGAATATGGAATAGGACTGATGTCTCTCGTTCGAGTTTCTTGTATGTTCAGAATGTTGAGTGGGCGATTTCGAGAAAGCTGGCTTTGCAAGGTTATCATTGTCAGCATTTGTCCTTACAGTTTAGGGATGTAACAGCACCCTTCATTTAATTGGAGAGATATTCAGTCTAGACGCGGAATTATTTTTTGTCCAAAAAAAGATCAAACTTGAACGGGTCGGGAGAGTCGGCGGCTTTGTCAACTGAATCAGTACTTAGACATATTAAAAAGATGAAGAGCTTTGCGCTGTGCGTCCGCGGGCAATCCGTTCGTCTCGATGACAGATTATCTTCTATTGTTAGCTTAAAAGTTGCCATTGTATGGTTAATCACAAAGCTCATCGTGTTCACGATCCGCAGCCTCACTGTAGACATATTGAAACCGGTGAAATTCCTTTAATTTTTCCTCTCTAGCCTCATCGTAACACTAAAGTGGTTGTAAAGCGATAAGAAAATGATGCGAAAACGTGGTAGAGCCAGACGGCGGCTTTGGCTGCTGTTAGAATGGGCCGGCTCCACCGGGTTAGTGCCACGGACTCGCAGAATACCGGCGTGAAGTAGACGCATCTTCTGCTACCCTAGGTCCCTCTCCCCGTCCCTCTCAGCACCTGCAGCACCCCTGGTGTTGCAGGTGTATGTGGGCGTCGGTAATCACTTAGCATCCGGTGAACCGCTTGCTCGTTTGCCGTCTTGACTATAAAAAAGAAAAAAGAACCAGGTCCAAAATGAAATGAAAATTTGTGTTTTCCTCCCGTGGGTGTGGAAAACCCTTAAAATGGCAATGGGTTCCGATAGACGCAGTTGACTATTTTCAGGCTGTTAAGGTTAAGGTGTTTAAAGGTTGGCTATCAATAACGCATATGCGTTAAAATTGATCAACGCATAAGCGTCAAGATCTCTGATTCAGGGACAAATTGGGTCAGGGTTAAGGTTCAGTTACACAGGAACAATACGGCACCTGATCCACATAGAATCATATCGGGTTATGTTTAAAATATTTAACTTCACATTGATAATTATTAATCATATATACATATATAAGCATCCATGGCTCGGCTACAAACACTTATAGTCATCAGACAAACGTTTGCCCCCTGCGGGATTCGAAGCCGCAAGAATCGAAGGCAGGATCTCTACCAACTAGGCTATCGGGACGTCGAAACATGGTTTCGTGACATGAGTCTCCTCCACAGAGCCCAAAAACCAATAACCTAAAAAAACAAAATAAACATAAACAACTGCCAGGGGCACATAGAGCCACGACAGTGTGATTACTCGTAAAACCGGACTCGTCCGATCGAATATCATTCCATCTTCGACAACTAAAGGTCACATTAGTGTTCCCATAGGTGCATGGGTCATTGTATTGGTTATCCGCGTGGGCGGACCCGATACACATCGACCCCCGCTCATAGGATCGCCCGTGTTCCCCGCTATTTCAAAATCGTCGGATACTTCGAGAATATTCTTTTATACTTTCTCTCGTATCGAACTTGACGTCACTACCTCTGTGATCATTCATGTTATTAGTTTCATGTTGTTCATGCTATTATGATGTAAGAGAGGGTAATCCCCGAATGCGAAGAAACGACTTTAAAAAAAAAATATAAGAAAAAAATCGCATGCGTTAGTTGAACGAAGAGTTAATGTTTTTTTTTTTTTAAAAAAGAAGGTACTCATTTTATGTACATAGGTGCAAGGTCGACAAGGTTCACTGGATGCTGTAAATGTAACATTGAATTAATTCCTTTGTACATGAGATTCAGACGCAAGCGTAGTATGGTTCTCCATTCCACTCGATTCGGCGAAGCCAACCCATTTTCTAGACTCCATTTTATCAACAAAATGCCAGCAAGCGCCTAAAAAGTATTTCTATCAAAAGGAGGGGATTTTTTTTTTAAAAAAGACTTTATAAAAAGGGTTATTATAATATAAAGAATTACATGGATGATTCTGGGAATGCATTGATCGCTCCCAAGCTGTTTATAAAAATTTAATTGTAATATTCTACTATTTCTTCTGAGTTTTGAAAAAAAACGTTAACTAACATGATATTTACTTAAGGGAGATTATGATTTCTTGTATCTACACAATCACTACATGTCCGAAATGAAACTATTCAGCGTTTAATTTTAGTCTTTCACGTTCCCGACATTTCGTGTGATTCTAGCTTCTTAGACTTGCCGATTTCATAGTTAACACTGACCTGGTACGTTCAGTTTTTATAAGTAATCTCGGCCCGACCCACGTGGCTACTAGGGGAACGAAAAAAAATTAAAATTAACGTTTCTGTACTACTGTTTAAATTAATGGGTCAAGACAAGAAACGTACATTTGCCCTTGACGAATGTCATTTTTATTTAAAATCTACCATCGTTTCGATATAAGGCTCCTCTGACGGAGAAGAATCCTCTATTTTGCTTTATTCTTCATTTATACAATACGTATTGTTAATCTATATATTACAAGATTATTTTCTAGAAAACGGCTCGCAAGCGATCAACTTCTTCCCAGGGGTTTTTATCATCCAAGTATTCCTTTATATTACAATAACTTATAAAGTATTTCTTTAATAAATTTTCTAAACCTAGAATTTTTTTTTTATAGAAGAACAGGGCAAACGAGCGTGCGGCTCACCCGATGGTAAGTGATCACCGACGCCCACGAACATCCACAACACCAGAGGAGCTACAGATGCGCTGCTGGCCTTTAAGGAAGGAATAAGCTCTTTTCTTGAAGGTCCCTAAGTCGTAGCTGTTCGAAAATACATTGCCCCCATGAACGTGTTACTTACTCTGTACAGGACATATATGTGCAATCCTTATTTGGCGTTATTTATTGTTAAATGTGATGTACATTTATATAGGCAGTTATGCTATAATAATTACGGAACACGTCACCCATATCTCTGTCTGGCCTCCTGCTCGCGAGTCTCTACCGCTGAGGCCGTAAGGCCAGCGGGCCAACAGCATATCTACCGCGAGGAGTGAGGGGAGAGGGTTTAGTGGTCCGGCCGTTCCCCCCCACCAAAAACTAACAAATCTAATCCATTCAAATCTTTTTTTCTCATAAAAAAAGTCACCTTCCACTGTAGGAATTTCTCCTGTGACGAACAGCCAGACCCGGAACTTATTATATTTTATACTATACAAATACTAGTTACGTGCGGGAATCGGACCCGCGATCCCTTGCGCCGCAGCTAGACGCTCAGCCACTACGCTACCGAGGCGTCAGATGCTTACTGTGCCTATAAAACCACGATTGCCAGTTTTTTTTTATACCTATGCTATTCTTTCCAGGTCGGATCGTTACACCACCTCCACCCGGCGAAACACTCAATGGCGCAGTAACTGAGGTGAGACACTTTGTAATAGTATTTGAGAAAGCTGATTGAGTTTTTTTTCTTCTAAATTATATTTAATAGGTAGCCTAGTGGTCAGTCAGAGCGCTCGCTTTAGTTTCATAGAGCGCGAGTGACCGGGGTTCGATCCCCGGTGCCGGCACCGCTAAAATTGTTAATAGCAATTTTAAGTGTTGTATTTGCCACGTGCTCGGCGGTGAAGGAAAACATCGTGAGGAAACCTGCATGTCTGAGAAATAATAAAAATATTATTTCGAGGATATGTGAAGCCCGCCAACCCGCACTGGAGCAGCGTGGCGGGCCCTTCCTGGCTCCTAAACCCTCTCTGATACTCGTATTTGAGAAGGAGGCCTTTGCCCAGCAGTGGGCACTTATAGGCTGCTGCTGCATGTCCTTCGACGAAGGCTTCTCACACAGTCTCGACTTAAGTTATCAAAACCAAGGCCGCTTCGACATCGAGTAAAGCCACGAATGGTTGCGCTGGAGATAAAGAAGTTATGAGTAAAATTGTAAATATTGTACGCGGTAGAGCCAAGCTTTTGCTGCTGCTCGAATGGGCCGCCTCGATCGGGGTTGTGCCACGACCGCGCAGAATACCGGCGTGAAGTAGAGGTATCTTGTTCTTGAGTTTCGTTCAGTGATTAACATAACATTTCGGTAACCGTAGGCGCACTCCCTCACTCCCCCATCCTGCCTCCTATCCCCCAAATATCCTTAAAGCCCGGCAATGCATCTGCAGCTCGACTAGTGTTGCAGATGTTCCAGGGGACGGTAATCACTTACCATCAGATGAGCCGCTGGCTTGTTTGTCCCCTTTCCATAAACAAAAAAAAATACGTTTACAGGGTTTTAATCTATTGGATTGCGTCAGTTTCCTAAGTGAACAAAGAACGATCGACGCTTGCCTTCTTTCCCAATTAAAAAAAATAATACTAAATTCAAACGAATGAAATAGACTGTAAATAAGGTTATTTACACATATACATACTATAATCGTTAACTAAATATATGACTACTGCTTGCTGAATAAAAAAGTACCGACAACAGTATAATTATTATATCAAAAATATGTTTTTATAATCTAATATAAGTAGGTATTTATTTTGTATTATATATATATACAGCCGGTGTAATACCTTTGTACAGATTTTAATTAATAGCACAGGCAGTAACCCGAATTGCTTTAAAGCAAATACCTGGCTCTAACATGTGCGCCGGACTGAAAACTAGTGTCAGGGTTGTCACGCCGATAATTCCCAGAGAAGTTTTTTTATTATTTAAGATGTTTATTATTACATTAATTTTTTTTTTTAATTTATTTATTTATGTACACACAAAAAGGCATGAAAAACAATAAAACATAGTGTTAGTACAAGGGTACTACTTATTCCATACATTGAAATTTCTTCCAGCAGACCCTAACAGGAAATTTTTCTTATCTCTTATCGTGTATCTTCTTGAATAAACGCAGTTTTTCTTTTTTTTTCTTTATACGATGTGCATATGTGCCAAGTACAAATGGTCGTGCTATCTAGAAGAAATATAAATCCCACGTTTATCTAAATATAGTCTACATACACACACACTATCCCGTTCCAATCTAGGACAGCCCTGTACCGTGGTAACTGGCAAAGACGAAAATACATAATATACTTCATCATTATCATCATCGTTTCAGCTTATCACAAGTCCACAGCTGAACATGTGCCTCAACCAAAGATAGACACAGTGCTCGGACCAGAGCCACCTGCTCCGAGCATCCATCGACTTCCCGCGACACTGCGCAGGTCGTCACTCCGTCTTGTGGGTCGTCCCACGCTCCGCTTGCATGTACGTGGCTGCCACTCCTGAATACGTGGAGTGTACCTCAAAACCTCGAGAGCAAAGTACACAACCAGTGCATGGTGCCAGTGATGACATACGGAACCGAGACTTGGTCCTTCACTGCAGGCCGTATGAGGTAGCTCAAAGTTGCTCAGCGCGCTATGGATAGGGCTACGCTCGGTGTTTCTCTGCTCGATAGAGTCTGCAACGATGATATCCGCAGCAGAGCTAGGGTAATCGACATAGCCGTTAGGATCGGCAAGCTGGACAGGCCACATGAGAGTGAAGAGTGGCATAATATACTTACTAGTACATAGATAAAAAAAAATCATCTTCTGTACCTACTGTAATAAATTGTGCAGTCGTGGGGCTGTACAAAGATCCCCTTAACTCCGACAGTAGGACGACTTCACTTTTTACACTTCAAATTTCTAATAACAAATTTTAATAGTGCCGAATGCGCGTACGTATATTAAATCGAACACTCTCTCCACAAAGCTATCACAGCTCTATTTGATTGTAATTAAGAATATACTTTAATGTGGCAACCCTATCTCTCAACAGATTGTTAACATAGTACGTCCAATAGGACCCAGATCAAGCTACCATGTTCCACCCACTATTGTAACGTTCACATACGATATCGAGAGGTGCGACCATCTGTACGTACGCTATTGCTCGAATACTCGACAGTTGATGCTCGGCGCGAAGACGGATTGACTGGGTTTATTCTCGAGTCCAAATTGCGGACGGACATTTCGCCAATCTGTTTTAATTAATGTAATAAAATTAAATAGATCAAGATAAATAAAACCCAAACAGATGAAAGCCCTCGGTAGGGGAGACCAGACGCCCGAGGGTTAGGGGGAAAGGGAAAGAAACCGGCGGACGATGCGTACTGTATCAAGGAGCACCCCGCCTTCTGCGTTTGAGCTCGCAGATGTCCGTCACGGAATCCCAGCCGCTTCAGATGTTCCGAGAGGCTGACTGGGATTAACCGATTCGCAGAGACGACGATCGGAATAATTTCGGTCGGCATACCACCCCACATGTCGATTACCTGGCGAGCCAGGTCCAGTTATTTCGTTTTCTTATCTGTTTCGGCTTTCACAGGGTTCTCGTCATATGGAATGGTGATGTCGACCAATAATAACCCCGACTGTGGCCGGTACGTCTACACTATATCAGGCATGTTCGCAAGAATCATCCTGTCCGTGATGATGAGCCGGTCCCAATAGAGCCTGGCAGTCTCCGATCCACGAGACCGTATTTCAGAGCGTGCTCCTGATGTAGAATCCTGGCTACTAGGTTGTGTCTGTGCAGATAGTAGAGTACCATCCCTTAGGGTGTATCTCCGATAGTTGTTCGTCTTTATAACCTGATCCTGTATCGCACAAACAAAACCCTCGGTTTCCCCAAACAGGTCACCGAAACGCAGCCAGTTCTGGTAGACGACGGTATCTACGAAAGGCTCATGTAGTCTCCCGTTGAGCTCTTTCTCCTTCCATACGGTCTCCCGGGTGGGAGAGGCTCTGTACAAGCAATGCCGGGTCCTGCCATTGCTCATTAGCCAAGGATAGAAGGGTAAGCCATTTATCACAGCGAATGACTTATTATATTTCATTGTCCATCTCTAAGTCCTTACTGTCCTGGTACTTTTGAGGCTTTTAGCCCTAAACCCTAACACCATGGTCCCAAGAGCAACTGACCATTGAGATGGATGTCACTCTATTTTCATGTCAGTTCAGGGTTCCTAAAATAAATAATATATATATTAGACATTGATACAAATCGTAGACTTGGGAGAGGAAGACCTAGGCGACCATTTCACGATCAAATCGGAGACGTTCTGGAAAGAGGCCAGGTCAAGTGTACTCTAAACCAATGAGCATGCATGCGAAGATTGATAAAAATGGAACAAGCGAAAGACGTATGTCAGGACCGTAGCAAGTGGAAGAATATTGTCTCTGCCTAGCCCGATGGGAACAAGGCATGAAGGAATATATATACAATACTGATAATGAAAGCGTAATTCTTGGATGGTACTCGATGACCGTTAAAAGGTAGGCCTTTGTTGAGGAATCTATTGAATATTTTAATAAAGTTATTTATACCCAGAATATGGAATATCGAATTACGGATACCAAAAGTAATTTAATTTCAGCAAAATTTCAGGATCAAGTATCGAAGCCATATATATCCCTTTCAAGTTGATTTGAAATGAAATTATTATTACCGATTTTATCGCGTTTAATAGTTTTTATATTCCCGACGTTTAGAGTGCTTTGCAGCAGCCGTGGTCACGGGGGAGGGGAGGGGGGTGAATTTTCTACAATTAGCAAGGAGTATTTCGGTATTATCGGTCGAGATGAATATCCCCTCATCTATTAGTAGTATTTCCTCGGTTTTGCTGACCGTTTATTGCTGCAGCTCTGTCACCACCGATCACACCGAGTCCGAACTAAAAAGAAAAGGTTTCCAATCTTTTTCATAATAATGAACACTCTCGTGTGTGACGTGAGCATAAATCGTTAAGCTGTAAGCTAAATTCCATGTTCATTAGCTTGGTGCCGTGCCGTATCGGGGATCTCCCCTTTTCTTACGCTTCGACATGTTGTTATGTTTTTACTAGAGCTGACTCGAGCTTCAGTCTGGTGACTTTAAAATTCAATTGAACTTTTTATTAAAATAAAAATTATGGGGAATACCTTAAGGCCTAGATTACTACTATCTTTATCTCCAAATGTTTTTTTTTTTTGGGAAAGGCGACACCAGAGGAGGTTCAGATGCGTTGCCGGTCTTCAAGGGTATTTGAGAGATGGGAGGGAGGATGAGGAAGGGATGGGGAGGGGGAGAGTCAATTTCATCTGTACGCCTTGTTTGTAAATTAGCAAAAAAAATTATTCGCAAGATCCTTTCCTTATCCTTGACAACCTGTAAATAATCCACTGTATGACCGAAACTTCTCCCAGCCTATCCCAGGAGAATCAACAAGCTCGACAAGCGGATAGCCGATCGCAGCACCAGACTCCTAGCCCTTTAGACGTCGCCGCCCATTATCGGTCTTCTCCTCGGTATCTACCGGTGGCCATTGCAATTTTCAAAGGGTTTTCCCTTAGTTCCCTCTAATTACACCCACCGGAATAAAAATGACAGCAGATCCTAACCCAGTGACTTCCCGTCACACGGTCCGATGCGTGGGTGCACGTACTGCGTTCATTATCCCGCGGGGAGGTGAGGGCTGGGGTTGGCGGTGGACTTCTGCAGGTTAGATAGAAGAAGAAGAAGATGAGCCCAAGCGTTGAAGCAGAGACTTGCCGCCTACTGGTAACACTACTTAAATCAATTGCCGAACACGGGCCTCGCCAAGAGAGCGACAGTGAAAATCATATATTTCTTACAAGGTTTGCCCATACTCACCGAGCTGGGCCTGTGGGTCGGCAAGTGCGGTGCCGGTGCTACCCACGCACTGGTGACTTTGCTCTCCATCACTAGTCTGTGGGATTTGGGTTCGGAAATCGGATGGCATTCGCAGGTCAGGGGCTTGTTGGTTTCGAGGGTGAGCCGAGAGGTTGTGTGTTCTCCCTTACAATCCTGATTTCTGCAATGGACATAGCGAAGTGTTATATAGCCTACAAATCCTAATTAAAGAGTTAATAAAAATAAACTGTCTGTTAATGTTCTACATGAGGTGAGGATCTGCTTCCCACTTTCTCCCCGTGGGTGACGTAAGACTCAAATAAAGGAACTCTATTATTTCCCCAGGGTTGACGAAGCATCTGTAACCTCCTTCGATTGAAGTTGTTTGCAAATGTCATAGAGCATAAACTGTACGTGAAGCTGCCACGGCCCGCTTAAAAAAAAAACCAGGGGTCGATTCTTGGTACTGGCAACATTAAAATTGTTAAATGCAACGATGCAATGAAGCCCGAAGCTGACAATAATTTTGCTGCTCTATTATCTTTACCGATTTTCTGGTTAAGTAACCACAAAATCGATAAAAACATATTATGTTCGAGAAATATCGAAATATTAAAGTGCAGTGAATGAGTGATTCACCATCATCATCATTACAGCCTATCACAAGTCCACTGTTGAACTTAGACCTCCCCTAAAGATTGCCACAAAGCTCGGTTCTGAGCCATCTGCATCCCTCTCGTTGGGTCACACTGCGGTTGCCTGTACGTAGCTGCAACTCGACAACCTTCTTCAACGGTTGTCAGTTCTGCGAGGTAAGCGGTCGGCCCAGAGAATGAGAATGAGAGAAAGGAAAACATCGTGAGGAACTCTGCATTTCTGTGCATGAATAAAAATACTTTTTTATTTTGAAGAAGTGTGAAGCCTACCAGCCTAAAGCTCTTTCAAAGCTCTCTCAAATATTTGGGAGAAGGACTTTGCCCAGCCGTGGGTATTTACTGGCTGCTACTTTACCTTTTTACATACATATACTAGTGTTAAATATCACATAATATATATAAATGATAATGTAAATGATCGTTTGTTCATAATCTTAAATCTCCGAAGATTCTTCACCGATTTTCAAATGATGTCAAATCGTTGTATTCTAATAAGAGCGTTTTGTACAGTACATTATGAAAACATCGATAAGTGGAAATGATTGTTCTTTTGTTTATAGACTCTTAAAACCGCTGGATCGATTGAGCTCAAATTTGTGGGTTATTTTAGGTCAAAAGTGGAGAACTCCAAAGTGAACAGACACCTTGTAGGCAAAGGTGTACCATCCTAGGCATCATCTTAGCCTTTCATCAAGCGAGATTGTGGTGATAAGGTAAAAAGACATAATATACTTCATCATCATCATCATTTCAGCCTATCACAACTACATTGCTGAACATAGGCCTCCCTCAAGGATTGCAACAAAGCTCGGTCCTGAGCCACCTGCATCCATCGACTTCCCGCAAATAGCTACGTATAATTTAATAGTAATAGTTACGTACTAATAATTAGTTACTAGTTATATATACGAGTAAATATACAGTGTGCGTCTGTTACTGATCGTTTAACTTTGTAAACGAGATGGCCGATTGAGATCATACCTCCTACAATATATTTGTACCGTCGCGACGATGGTACGTGGCTACGCTAGGAACCGATAGATGGCGCAGTGATCGAGTTATACCCTTCAAAATGATGTATTTGTGCACACATACTCCCGGTTGGTTTAGAGCTGAAATATAAAAAGCCACTACAAAAAGACTGGACTAAATTGTAGCCGGCTTTGATTACTAACACTTTGTCTTAACGTGGATAGATAAAGCGTGTTAATGAAACACAGCTGTAAATTGAATGCAGCCCGTACACTGTCTCGGAGATGGAACTGCGGTTGGATGAAGCAACTCGCGCCTCGGATGCATCCAAAGTGGACATTACATAGTCGTGATGTAATTGCTTCGTGCGACGATCGGCTGAGGGCGGGTATACGTTAGCGGCGGACGCGGGAGCGGAATGAGGCACCGGCTGTCAAAGATTGTAATAAGTAAGTGATGAAGACTGAGCAGGTCGATCAACGCCCAACACAGTGTAGCATGGGTAAATACTCCACGCATGGCATGTCGGCTTTAGCTTGAGCTTTCATGCAGAAGCTCATGTCCAGCAGTGGACTTTTACAGGCTGAATGTAAAAGCAAAGCGACAAGTAATAACTTCAATTTTACAGTACGAGCGTGACCCGGGTTCATACATCGGTGCCGCCACTTATAATCTTTTATTTTCTTAAATTTTAAATGCTGAATTCACCTTACACTCCGGCGTCACACACGTGGTGTTACCATGGTTTATTATACGAATAGCCAAACGTACATATAATAAAATAATTGCTAACCAAACTTTCCACGTGTAATGTACTGATTAATATCGCATAGAAATTCATTTTTTTTTTTATGGAAGCGACGGCAAACGATCATGCGGTCTACCTGACGGTAAGCAATTACCTTCGCCCACGTACATCAGCAACACCAGAGGTGCCGCAGGTGCGTTGCCGGCCTTTAAGGGTATGGGGAGGGGGAGTGGGCCTCCGGTTACCTCACTCACCAAAAGAAACGCAGAAGCACAAGATGCCTCTACTTCACGCCGGTATTCTGCGAGGCCGTCGTACCAATCCGGTCGAGCCGGCCCATTCGAGCAGCAGCTAAAGCCGCCGCTTGGCTCTACTACGCTTAATTTAGAAGTTTAAATGTTACAAGCCAATACACAGACAAAAGGGATAGCGATTTTGATTCATAATTGTTTAAGAATGAGTTAAAATTCAACGGAGGACAAAAAGGATATAATAGACTTTTTTTTAATTCGCTTTCCGCTTCCGCCCGCACTCACGGTAACACTGTCTCACACTTGGGACCACACGTGTAGTCCCGTCGCGTAATAAAATTATACGTCTATCTCGCTCTTACCACATTTTAGCATCAATAGGGAATCTGTGACTTATTCATCATTTTTTAATGTGGCGTGGGGGAACCAATTACCCCTGTAATTGGTTCTCCCCTCTTCCAGGGTGACTGCTATCCCATCAGCCAGAGATCCAGCCACCTGAAGTTCCTGTATTTTACCGTCTGCTCAACAGAGGAGACGTGACCGAATTCCACTTATTTATTTATTCTTTATTGAACCACATAAGAGTACAATATAGGATCAGAAGGCGGACATAATGCTAAAAGCATTCTCTTCCTGTCGACCTTCGGGAGTGATAGGACATGGAAGGCGGTTACAGAACAGATAAAACAAAATAAATATTTAATGCATAGTATAATACATTAATACGCTATATATACAAAATACTTATATTAATTATATACGAAAACAATATGTGGATACATACACATAAATATATTCAGGGTTATTGTTAATTCGACGTATTCCCATTAGGAGGTGATAGGGGGTAACTATTTCCGATAATTTTAACCCCCATATGCATTATCCAAAACTGTACCTTTTTTGAGTTATCATATTTTTTATCTTTTATTCAAAATAAGTACAAAAATTTAGTAAAAAAAAAAAATTCAATTAAAATCTTATTTTTTTCTTCTTATTTATAAAAACGATTAAGCGCTGGTTGTTTATCAATATTAAAACAACAATTATTGATCCAAATTTGAAAATGCTAGACCATTAACAATTTTATTTTAAATTTTTCATGGATTTTTTCAACTAAAACGCCTTAAAAACAAAAAAAAACGTTATGAAACTTGGCTTGCAGATTATTTTAAAAACATAAACGTTTTCTTAGCTCTCCGACAATGCATAACGGGAATACGTCGAATTACCAATAACCCTGTATATATATATTTATGTGTGACATTACGATTACAACTCAGTGGTTATGAGTAAATTTGAGATTTTTTAAGAAATGAGCCTTAACGTTCTTTTTTTGAGGGTTGTCTTAACTCAGGAGATCATAAATATGATCTATGGAAGAAGTGTTTAACGTCACTGTTTTATTGACAATCATCATCATCTCTCGTAGTCATTTCACAACACATTTTAATTACTGCATAAGCAACCGGCCGATCTCAATTGAATACCCCACAGATGCCGTAACGCGAAACCGGTAAGTTACTTATATAAATATGATACGTTTTGAAACTGGTGCTGGTGTAAATATGATGCAGTTTCACCGAGCGATAACGAACGTAACATTAAATTATATTCAACTGTTTTAGTTTAAAAACTGCCTACCCTTTTTTTCGCGGTAAGCGTGCAAAGGTGCAAGGTGCTCAACTGTTGGTAAGTGATTCGCATATCGTAACTAGAAAGTTTATTGATTGAGTAATCAATGTGCCTGTTTCTTACTTGCACATAACCAAATCACAACAATTAAGAAATCGAAGCTCCTACATTCCGGTGAACGACTTCACTTGTATAAAATCTACAACTTAACGTAGGGCTCTATGGGCCATACCGGTGCAGTTTTTTTTTATAGGAAAGGCGGCAAACGAGCAAGCGCTTCACCTGATGGTAAGTGATTACCGTCGCCCATGTACATCTGCAACACTAGAGGTTCTGCAGGTGCGTTGCCGACCTTTAAGGGTGTTAGGGAGATGGGAGGGAGGATGGGACGGGGATATGGGCCTCCGGTCACCTCACTCACCGAACGAAACGCAGAAGCACAAGATAGCCTCTACTTCACGCCGGTATTCTGCGAGGCCGTGGTACCAATCCGGTCGAGACGGCCCATTCGAGCAGCAGCTAAAGCCGCCGCTTGGCTCTACCACGTTAAATCTCCGGTACTCTCCCACACGGGATGCTGCTCACCGTCAATATCCTGTGGGATGCTCGGCTCGGTAAATTGGGATGGATTTTCTGCCTTCATTGGGAACCCCTTTTTTTTTGTTTACTAAAAGGGCACACCATGTGCAAGTGACATTAGTATTGGACGGATGTCGCTGTATGATTTCTTGAATTCATTCACAGTTCGTTGCGCAAAATACAATATTTGTTTTTTTTTTTATTTAATTAACTTTATGTTGTGTGAGTGGTGACTGGAATTCCAGTGACGCAGCCTATCTGCGTAAGTAATGCAGAATGAGTGAGTGTCCGGCGCCAGGGTATAGGGTTGTCTACTTTTATTGAGCTTGAACGGCAGATAAAAAAATGTCCACGCTTATGTCTTAGCCCAGAAACAACCCTATAAAGAATAAAGCCTGGCCTACCACGCTTTGCAAGCGAATTGATAATCACAGAGACATCGCACCTTTCGCACTGGATATCGCTGGTTTAGATAATCGCCCGGTTTATGATAATAATTAACCAGTCCGGATTAGATCTGGCATATTTCAGGATCGCATGCGCACCTTTATAACCGACAAATAACGAATATCACTTATGTGGTAGATATTGCATAAATACATCCACGAAAAGATGACCTTCTATGCCGTCGCGCAGCTCGGTCTATTTTTATCCCGCATAACGGTAACGTAGAATCCGGAAGTCTGTCAGCCCTATTCGCATGCGGACTGATATTTGAATTGCATACGATGGTTAATTGATTCGGTTCGAGCACGACCCCGCTTCTGGGTCGAGCGATAAGGCAGTTCGCGTTGTGTTCGTCAATACTGCCCCGCATAGCTGTTCGTTAGCACGCTGTAGATAGTCCGCGGTATATATTCTGTTATTCATATAAAACGAATGTTACTTGCTAAAAGTTTTTCCTTCCGATATTCTAATTTATTACTCATAAAACGTTTCGTTATTTACATATATTTTTTCTGTTGTTTAATTTTCCTTATTTTTTATATTTTAACGTACGTGTCTCTTCATAATTAGCATGCCAGCGGGTGGTTCTTTGGGTTGAGATATCAACCGTAGCCAGTTTTTAAGCAATTTGTTATAATAATATCTTTATAGGATCTGATTGCATTATGTCAGCATCACCAATGACAGCCACTGTACCAAACAATTTGATATATCAAAACAGACCTCCATATTGAAAGGGATGCAATCCTTCGCATCTCCAAATTGCATGTCGGAGTTTACATCAAACATCATAACATGTTACACGGATGAGAACAAGTTACGCAATAGTTGCTTTAGTAAGTTGGAGCAAGTTATACCAGTTCTGCAATTACAGCGACGTAGTTAATGCATCTCGGTGTACTAACTATAATAAGCGAACGTTGACTTTGTCACGAGAGCTGTGCACACAAAGTTATGACGCCGATGTGGGGGGATCATTTTGTTGCAGTCGTGTTCCAAATTCAAAATTAGTTTCGCTAAGTTCTGTGAACGCCGTGTCGTATGCGAACGATATGGCATAGTGTGTTAAGTACATAGGTTTCCCGGTCCTGATTTAACTGGATTGGGAGTTCTCTGACACAGCGATCTAAACTTTCTCGTGATCGGATGCTAGTTGTAAAATGAAACAAACCAAATGTGCAGTTAGGTAACGATAAGATACTAGGTAATTTTTTCTCCCTTCAATTTTTGTTCATCTTCACTATACAATTGCTATTCCGTGGTAAAAGCAATCAGGATTTCCAATACCAATTACCGATATTGAATATAATATTTATCATGTTGGTGTAATATTATGAGGCGTTTTAATGTAAACCTATTAATAGGCAAACATTTCAATTTAAGTATGTTTCCATGAGATACTCTTGTTAATGTGAGTAGGCATATTCTTGAAAATGTGCGAGTCCCTTAACTTAACGTATTAACTACACTTTCACATTGGCAAAAAGTTAAATACTATCACCATATTGGGCAACTACCTAGTCAAAAAGAAAAGATCAACAACGAAGCGGCTCAGTGCCGTCTCGTCGTATAACGCAGCAAAATACGTGGCACCTAACAAAGCGAGCTAATAAAATGCCAAGCACGTGGCATGGCCGGGCGTCCTTCCGCTGGCGTGGTGCGCGTGTGCGGACTGCAGTAACGCGCATTAGCGGGCGTACGGACGAACACTCCCACACCGCTCGCTTGCGCAATATACCAACAACCTTGTTCCACGCTAATCCACGCAGAAAACCAACGTGAAGTACAGTGGTTCGGCGAGTGAGGCAACTGGAGGCCCATTTCCTCCTCCCCCATCCCCGAATATGCCTAAAGACCGTCGACTCACCTGCAGCTCCTCTGTTATTGCAGATGTAGGTGGGCGTCGGTGACCGCTTACCATCAGGTGAGCCGTTTGCTCGCTTGCCCCCCTTCTGCTGGTATATCATAAAATAAACGAAGGTTGGTCTTCTTTATCTGCCTGTCACGCTTTGTTAGAATGAGCATTCCAAATCTCTACTGGGAGGGTCAGAGGTAATTTTAGTCGTTTCATACCACTTTGGCGTGACAGACGATGTAGTGGCCCGAATTGAGAAAGGGATGCTGAGCTGGTTTTGACATGTAGATAGGATGAATGAAAGTAGGCTGACGAAACAAATATATGAGGCGAGTGTAAATGGTAGAGTCGGGAGAGGAAGATCTAGGCGAACATTTCACGATCTAATCGGAGACGTTCTGAAAAAAGGCCTGGTCAAGAGTAATCTATACCAACGAGTATGCATGAAAAGATTGACAAAAGTGGGAGAAGCGAAAGACGTATGTCAGGACCATCGCAAGTGGAAGAAGATTGTCTCTGCCTACCGCGTTGGGAACAAGGCGTGAATATATATACATACATACATACATACCACTTTTCACGAGACCCGATTAGGAACATGATGGCAGGTTTTGAGCCTGTCGCCATCTTAATGTTCAGGTCAACGACGGTACGTGCCCGTCTGATTGGGGATCAAACCCGACCCAACTGAACCGGAGGCGAGATAACCATTCGGTACGATCGAAAGATGGCTAGGGGGGGTCTAGAGTCAAGTAGATCCTCTTAATATGAGGTCATTAGTTGAGGAAGGTGTTACATGAAATATATAATACAAAAAAAATCCGAAATGTACAATATAAACATTTCACTTCACTTTCTAATGTAGCAGCCTGTAAAAGCACACTGCTGGTCTAATGCCTCCTCTAAAATAATTTTCGTCAGGGATTGGAGCCGGGAAGGGTCCAACGCGCTACTCCAGTGCGTTACGCACACGTCCACGAAATAATATCTTTAATTGTTTCTCTGATGTGCCGGATTTCCTCATGATGGTTTTCTTCAACGCCGAGTACGTAGTAAATTAAACACTTAAAATTGTTTTTTACAGCTTAAGCGGTGCCGGCACCTGGAATCGAACCCAAGTCGCTCGCATACTATGATATAATAGGATACCCTCTGACCACTAGGCTAGCACGGCTTATCGTTTTAAATTACCACATGCACTTACATCAACTACTGTACAAATAATAGTCAAGCTCCAAAAAGACAAAAGTATCACAGAAAACGGATGGTAGGGTCGTAGGACACTGCCCCTCCCGATATCCGGTGGTTTTTTTTTTATGGTAAAGGCAGCAAACGAGCAATCGGTCCACCTGATGGTAAGTGATTACCGTCGCCCACGTACGTCTGTAACACCGGAGATGCTGCAGGTGCGTTGCCTACCTTTAAGGGTATTTGAGAGATGGGAGGGAGGATGAGGAGCGGGGCGGGGAGAGGGGAGTGGGCCTCCGGTTACCTCACTCACCGAACGAAACGCAGAAGCTCAAGATGCCTCTACTACACGCCGGTATTCTGAGAGGCCGTGGTACCAACCGGGTCGAGCTGGCCCATTCGAGCAGCAGCTAAAAATACCAAACCAAAATTATTCAGACCGAATAGTAGCGTAGGTAGGGATAAGTTGCAAGGTTACTCGTACTGCGATCGCTAATGTTCTTGCCTACCGATCCTTCTTCAAGTAGAGTTAAAGGTCAGACAAAAAAGGCAATCTACTGCCTCTGGGTAACGTAGCAGATATATATTTTATTTATAAAGGAAAATAACATGAAAATCCAAATAAAATACAAGCGCTTTTCGTAATGACTAAGAGTTTACTGACCTCGGTAAGAGCGGCTACCTCGCAGGATTTCATTGACGGCGTATATAACTAATACATCGTGAATATCTTAGAAACAGTCTGTAGAATACGAGTTTAAATTTAATGTCGTAAAGTTGCATCCAACCTGTATAAAATATGTTATCTTTCGATGTTGCGCTGCGTGCAATTGCTTACCAAAAAGTCTATTGAGGAAAACTAATCATGGAATAAGAAATGTTAATACCACGCTCTCTTACCTACTTAGTTATGCCAAGCACGCGACTACTGGTACGCGGCAACAAACGCCGAACAATTAGGGCGTCGAAACAATTGCTCGCTGGCCACATCTGGTACAAGGACGAATGAGGAGCACCGCCCGCTCGCTAATTAACGTGTTGCAGCGCTTAGCGGACCCGCCTCGCTGCTGCCAGTTGTGAATCATTGCATTCCGGTTGTCACTTACGTATGCCAGATCCAATCCCGTTTTGTTTGAGAGCAATTTTTATATAGTTTTTTGATGGCAGATGGGGCTTATGTATATTTGATGGAGTGGCGATAGGAAAGGGAAGCTATCAGGCCTAAATATTTCCTTTCCTTAGTTAATTGACTGGTAAGTTATCGTATCTATCATTATAAATAATAATAAATTTATTGGACATAGACAAATGTCAAATTATGTTCAATGAATCCATAGGCCCTTGAACTAGTAAAAACTGTGTTTCAGGACCCAGCGGCTTCCCCCATGTTTTAGCTATATATTTGTGTCTTCTCTAAATAAACATTGATATTAAGTTAGTTCATTACTAAGAACGAAAAAAAACTAACCTTAATATTTTAATTTTAGCATATTTCTTAGTATGTGTGCGTGCGCGTGTGTGTGGGTATGTGTCGGTGTGTATGAGGCCATTAATTCATTAGCCACTGTAACTGTGCAATTATTGAAAGTCTCAACCTACCTTTAAAGCCTTTCCTTTGTATTTGTAACAGCTAATAAACAGTTATTATATTATTCTTGCAATACATTATTTTACATATTTATGTTCTGCAAAGTGACAATACAGTTCGTAAACAAATTTCAAATACTCTTAACGCTAAAATGCTTCGTTTGAGACTCCTGTTTAAATAACAGGAGAGCAGTAAAATAGACAATTATTTCGAGGAAGCAAATTGTTATTCAAATATAGAGAGCTCTCAACTTACATTCGTATTCAAAGACAACATCATTTAACTGCAACGAAATCCCCATCTCCAACACTCCCCCCCTCCCCAGCCCGCCCGCCAACTTACTCTCTCTCAATGTACACAACGGCATTAATTTGTGGGTACCTGAAATCAACTCCGCTTGTCTAGATGCAATCGTGACGCTATCAAATTATAACAATTATAAACGAACTGATCATAATAATAAATAGCTTGCGCCGTGTTCACTGCCACGTGGATACAAAGTGATTGTGCGCGTACGTCAAAACGTGATTGTGTGCGTTCGTGAAAACGGTCACACATGCATTCGTATTACCAGCGCGATGTAGATGTCCAATAATTCAATTTCCAATTGCCATGTTTACCGAGATAGTCGTTGTTGTTCCACTTCGTCGGTTTGAGTATGGTATATATTATAATGCTTATAGATAGTTGATTATCATATGCTTTAAAGTAAATGTTTCTATATACGTGGTAGAGCCCAGTAGCGGCTTTTGCAGCAGCTGCGAATGAGGACCGGCTCGAACGAAGTAGAGGCATCTCGTGCTTGTGTTTTTGCGTGACACGTTTATCTCACGGAAAAGTGCGTCACGTCGTGTCTTCGTGTCATAAATCATAATAACTTACCGTCAGATGAACCGCCTGCACGTTTGCCGCCTTTTACAAAAAAAAAAAAAACGTTTTTACGAAAGTACAAAAACAAAAAAAAGGTTAAAAAAAAGGGAAGTTAATTTTTTTTGTCTTTAATATTTTACTATCTCTATAGTTATTCGCTTTAATAGCACACAAAAGTGTAGTTATATCTATCATGAGACTTATAAATATTGAGTTATATATTTAGAATGAATTTTCTAAATTAGGTTAATCATTTTGAGGTTATCTATTCCCATAACAATTACATCACGCTAGTGCCGCATGCACTCTCAATTTATATAAGATATTGTTGCTGCTATCAGTCCCCAGTGTCGGCCTCGGTAATAGCATATAATATGATTGAGTAACATAAGCATAACATATCCGTTAAGTTACTTTATTGTTACAACGTCCAAGCCAGTTTATCACCTTACCATCATAACCATCCTGTATTTATATCATTATGTTACCCTTAACATATGTAACTAAATACTTGTAGCAGTAGTAGAAATAACACAATCTGATAATAAATAAAAGTAATGGTTTCGAACCCAAATAGTGTTAACCTCTATGGTTCTCTGGTGGCCAATAGGCTATACTCTTACGCAAACACTAAACGACTATTTTAATTGTCAAAAAAAAATGGCGCGAACTCTTAATGCATAAATAAAAACGTACTATGTACACGTTGTAATAACAATAAGGATCTGCCCCTAACGGCACGTGGAACAGCAAATGATAAATGTATATATTAAATCTGTAGGCGTTGTGAAATAAAACTACCAGCGTTCTGTAATTGCTTCAAACAATACAAGGAATTAGTTAAAATTATGTCGCTGTGGGCGTAAGCGGTTGTTACCCACGCTTTATGCTTCGAGAAATTTCCAATCGTGTTGTGTGTGATGTTGAAATTGTTGTGAAGACACCGCCACCTACAGACAACGGAACGATTGCCCGAGTCCGGTATTTCATTAGATAAATAATGAATGAGTGTTGGAGAGCGTAGAGTTCGGATAGGCAACGATTTTGCTAATTAATTACATTCCCCTTCTCTTGAATTCTTCAAATCCTTTCAACGTCAACGTTTCGAACTTTGGAATAGTGATCCGGCTGGGTTCCCGCCTTGTCATGGAAGACGAGGAGACGGCTAGTCACCATTATCTCAACATGACAATTCCACCACCATCATCATCATCATCATCATTTCAGCCTGTCAGAAGTCCACTGCTGAACATTGGCCTCCCCCAAAGATTGCCACGAAGCTCAGTCCTGAGCCACCTGCATCCATCGACTTCCCGCAACACTGCGCAGGTCGTCACTCCATCTTGTGGGGGCTCGTCCTACACTGCGTTTGCCTTCAGCTTGCTGATCTTGACGTTGCTTAGCTTCGTGGTAAATTGTAGACAGTAGACGAATTGTACGCCTACTTAAAATATAACACCTGAGGCCTCAAGGACAACAAACATTATACGCGATGAAATCCGTAGCTGTAAAAGTTTAATTTTAAGTATATTAAATCTTTTTATAAAGTCTTTGTTTTTCATTTTCATTTCACTTTCATTCATAACTGAGTCAGTATAATTATCACAAGCTGTGACGCGTTGCAAGTTAGTCCTCTGGGATCCATGTGTAACTTCCATAGATTGGGGTTGTTCAGGGGTACCCGAGCGCCCTGATGGCGATTGAATACTGAAGTATCAGGTGGACAGTTAAAGCGTTTGTAACTCTAGTGTTTAACAAACAATTCGACATCCGACCGTCCCGTTGGTTATTTTTAATTTTTATCTCGTATTACATGTCTCTTGGCGCAAAGCGGCGTGAGATATATATATAATAACAGCAGAAGATTAATGAAAAAAAAAAAAAAAACTACTCGCTTGCTGCCCGTCCGCTGCGCACGGACACCGGGGGCCGACTGAAAATCAGCGCTGCGACACCTCGTGGCTCATGCTGAGACGGTCCTTTCCGCCGCTTCATCACAACACACACAAATTCCTTGTGATATATTCACTTTTTTTTTTATAGTACAATTTATTTGTTTTTAATTTCCTGTTTTCATTTTCCCTTTCATATTCATAGTTTGTTTTATTTCTTTTTTCTTGATTTGTTATTTTATAATTGTTATGTATCGCCATATCATGTGCTGTGTTTAGATGTAAGTGAAGGAATAAATGTCTTTATGTCTTTTATGTCTTTAGATAGTGCTTTATGCCCGACATGTCGAGGTCAAGCGATTCGACGGTCTTCAAATGCCTCTATCACAATTACATTACACTTATATACTAATTTTAACACTCATATCAAGAAAACACTTTAATTAATACATCAAAATTATGTTGAAAAAATATTTGACGTGGACTTCCGGATTTTTTATACTACCAAAAAAAATTTACGTATCGAGACCGAGTTTTTTTTTTTATCGTGTCCAGTATTTTATCTACTGGTTACCTATTTCATATCAAAAGTCTAGTCCACTTGCAGTTATTTTATTATATTTTCTTATTGTTTTCATCTGTAATGCAAATGACTCGATATATTTGAACCTCAATACGATTTTTTTTTTCTTAAGAGTTTAATGAGGGTCATGAGACGTGCACCTTTGGCTTTTCCAAACTTATCGTAACTACATATAGTGTGTAACGACTGGTACGTGAACACATCAGTTAGTATTGACAATGTGAAAAATCCGACCAACAAACGAACAAACCGACGTCCCGATATCGCTAGCAATCGTAATCTTCGTACAAAATACGAGCGCAATGTCTTTTTTTTTTATATGTACACACAAAAAGGCATGAAAACATTGAAACATAGTATTTGTACAAGGGCACTGCTTATTCCAGACATTGAAATTTTTTACTTTTTTTCAAATGTTTATACATTTACGAGCTTTTGCGTAAATCATCACATTCTTCAGCAAAAGAAACCATAACTACATTGAACTTTACGGCTTCCGAGAATAGACGAAAGAATAAACGGCAAAAAAAAAACATGAAATATGAAATGAAATTAAATACACTTTATTGTACACCAATAGGAAAAATAGGACAAAAAATAAAATGAAACATAAAATACACAAAGGTACAATTGGAGGCCTTATCGCTTAGAAACGATCTCTACCAGGCAACCATTCTGCAGAGGAAATAATGACCAGTGAGCAAGGGTTAAGGGTGTACGCAAGTTACAAAGAAGTGAAAATATAATATAATAAATATATATTGATATACATCATACGCTTCTCAATATATATTTTCCAACACTGAAAATAGCGTGGTGAGAAAGCGTCCGCCTTCATTCATCGCGTAAATATTGTTTAAAATTAAAAGTTGTTTTTTCTCTCGCTTCGATTTTCCCGACTTATTCAATTACGAGCAACGCTTCGCTTTTTCAACGTAGATGGGGCGGCGATTTGATGCTGTACCTGAGCCTCTATCGAACAAATCCGCGGTGAATTGACCGTAGAGACGCGCGGCAACCATCCGAGTTAAACAACGTCTAGTTTAGATATTAACGGATACTGCTAATAGTTAAATTATAACTCTTATTTTTGCGTTCAATTGCTTAGCCTGTAAGTTACCACGTAGAGTACCGGCGTGAACTAGAGACATCTTGTGGTTCTGCGTTTCTTTCGGCGAATGAGCTAATTGTAATAATAATAACCGGAATAAATATTGCATTGAACTACAGTGAATACTAGTACACAAACCTATGAAGGTTTCCTCATAATACTTGACAAAAATAATAAAAAAAAAATAAAAACATCACTGGAATACATGACATGACGGGCACCGCGTCTCGTAGCCAACACGACTACGACTTGCTAAGTCCTGCCATGAGTACCAAAGCTTTTTCTTAGTCGCCTGTAGTAAAAATTAACTTGAGGGCCTCCTGCTTCGCGAGTCTCTATCGATGTAGCTGTAAAGGCCACTAGGCCAACAGCAGATCTACCGTGAGGGGGTTCAGTCGGTCCGGCATTTTCAATGCTGATAACCAGTCACCGGAGACGGTGACAGGTAGGTGCGAGCACCTTTACCCCGCGTTAAACTTGATCACAAATCACAAGTGTACCTTGCCGTCTGTCCATTATGCCGTGTGAACGAATTATTAAAAACCATGTATTTATTTTTCATGGGAAATGCGGCGAAAGGGCGAAGGGAGGATTAGAAGGGGATGGGGAAGTGGAACAGTCCTCCCGATACCTAACTCACCGAACGAAACGCTGAAGCAGAAGATACCACTACTTCACGCCGGTATTCTGCGAGGCCACGTGGTACAGCCGAGCGACGGCTTACGCTGTTGTTCGAATCAGGACCGGCTCGTGGGTCTGGTCGTCTGTCGTGTGCCAATAATCTGTCTACTCCCTAAAGCGACATCTAAAATTCCTTACCGTACGTCTGTCCTAGATTTATCGTCATCGGTTATTCATCAGAGCCTCGCTACTTATTCAGCAGGTTTTGGAGAAACGGGGAAAAATTTCTTTAGAGCATATGATTTCTTTGTAACTATATATAGGCATTATAATATATTTTACTCTACCAAACCAACGAACCGACTATCTCGGTAAACCTGGGGGATACCTAACCACCAGGTGAGCCAGTTGCTGGTTTGCTCCATTCCCATAAAAAAAAAATGGCAGAGAATGAGCGCACCGTCTAGACAAGTACAGGCTGTTACCAGTTTCGTGGAAAGGCCCCAAGTCCAACCGTGGACTTACTTAGGCTAGCATAGAGGAAGGAGAACCAAGATGCATAGTTTTTCTCTTTCGTTCTCATATAACATTGAGATATTATAACGCAGATCTGTTTCATCATCGAAAGAAAAAACGTACGCACGTACGAACATAAAATCAGAAATGAAACATCGTCTCGAACGAACAACTTGTAAATATCACGAGACTCGAACAGAAGTCCGTGCCTGTATTTATTGAAGTTCATATTAACGTCGGTCTTTCTAGGGTTGTCGAATGACTTGTCGTGTTTCTCCCGCAAGGAGTTCGAATTGCTCTATGCAATAATTCCCCGGGTTATACCGCCGACCTATGAGACAGGAAACTAACGTCACCGTAATTAGAGTACAATCAGTTGAAATTATCATAACTATTACATGATATGACCACTGCCGGTTATCTGTTATCCAATATAAATGGCAGGGGTACATCCGCCTCATATAATTTCGTTGTTAATAATTTAAGTTTGGTTAGTTTCTAAATAAGTTATAATTTGACTATTGTCTATTTAAGGAATGTAATGATAATCTGTCAAGGGTATTTCCGTTAACAAATGCAACAATATTAAATAATTTCATAACAGGGCTTCAAATTTACTATACAATATTTAATTCACTTTCGTGAATTAAATATGAACACAACAATTATTTATTTTAATTATGCAATTCTACATATCGGAAATACCCTATTTATTTTTTATTACTTACGGTCGATTTCCGCATAAAGTCTGTATAAAAGCGCATTAACCTGTAGCAAAGGCATCTTATTGGAAATCAGATCTCAACGCGTAAGGCGAAGCTCTGCCTGTTCGAAATAAATACTTAAAATAGTCTGAGTATTTTATTAGTTGTAACATATCAATAACATAACAACAGGGGTGCCAACACAACAACAGGGGTGACACAACTCTCTACGAAGTTGCTCGCAGGTGCCCACGGGATGCAATGGCCACTTACCATCAGATGGATTGTTAGCTTGTTTTTCCACCACGATGTTAATGAGAAAGAAAGCATCGAGTTCTAACGTGGTAGAGCCAAGCGGTGGCTTTAGCGGCTGCTCGAATGGGTTAATACCACGACCTCGCGGAATACCGGCGTGACGTGGAGGCATCTTGCGCTTCTGCGTTTCGTTCGGTGAGTGACGTAACCGGAGGCTCACTCCCCCCTCCCCGAGCCCGCTTCTCATCCTGCCTCCCATCTCTCAAATACCCTTAAAGGCTGGCAACGCACCTGCAGCACCTCTGCACTTACCATCAGGTGGACCTATTGCTCGTTCGCTGCCTTTACCATAAAAGAAAACCACCGGATATCGGGAGGGGCAGTGTCCTACGACCCTACCATCCGTTTTCTGTGATACTTTTGTCTTTTTGGAGCTTGACTATTATTTGTTCAGTAGTTGATGTAAGTGCATGTGGTAATTTTAAAACGATAAGCCGTGCTAGCCTAGTGGTCAGAGGGTACCCTATTATATCATAGTATGCGAGCGACTTGGGTTCGATTCCAGGTGCCGGCACCGCTTAAGCTTATCAGAATCAGAAATACCCTTATCAGAAGGCAACGCACCTGCAGCACATCTGGTGTTGCTGATGTACATGGGCGACGGTAATCACTTACCGTCAGGTGATCCGCTTGCTCTGAAAGTCTTCCAACTCGCACTGGTAGAGCCTGGTGGAGCCAGCGACGGATTCCTAACCCTCGCAAATACTGAGAGGAGGGCTTTGTCCAGTTGTGGGTTGTTTACGAGCAGATATTAAAAATTCTCTTTACTTCAGCACGCGTACATTTCGCTTTATGGGTAAAAGCAAAAGATGTTAAAGTATTTACTATGCAGGGAGAAGCACAGAGGCGTTATAAAATCATATTAAGTCTGATGTGATTATAGGCTATATCGTGAGGTGGCGTTTGGCAACTCTTAACGAGCGTTCTGAAACGGAAACGACCGTCCCACGCCGCGCCCGCGCGTTTGTGCCGCTCAAGCGTACCTATAATATTTACAAACCGCCCGACCATTGCATCACCACGTTCATTCTATCAAAATTTTATTTATTCAAACTTTAAATATTATTACAAAGGACGGACTTACCTATGTGTCTATACCTTTTGGCATTCACTACCAGTCAAACCTGGGTGTGGTGAAATAATGTATCATCATCATCATCATCATTTCAGCCTATCAGAAGTCCACTGCTGAACATAGGCCTCCCCCAAAGATTGCCACGAAGCTCGGTCCTGAGCCACCTGCATCCATCGACTTCCCGCAACACTGCGCAGGTCGTCACTCCATCTTATGGGGGGTCGTCCTACACTGCGTTTGCCTGTACGTGGCTGCCACTCGAGAACCTTTTTTGAAATAATGTATATATAATGGGAATAGGTGCATTAAAAATTAACAGTTACTTTGATAAGTTCACACATGCCATGTATAGACAAACCTACTTATATACATATACAAACTACTTTCTGCATATCGCACATTATATACCTATATTTTTTTTTTTTGGTGGAACAGACGGCAAACCAGCAAGCGGTTCACATGGTGGTAAGTTATTACCGTCGCCCACATACATCTGCAACACCATAGATGCTGCAGGTGCGTTGCCGGTCTTTAAAGATATTTGGGAGATGGGAGGGAAGAGGAGGGGAATAGGGAGGCGATGTGGGCCTCCGGTTACCTCACTCACCGAACGAAACGCAGAAGCACAAGATGGCTCTACTTCACGCCGGTATTCTGCGAGGCCGTGGTACCAATCCGGTCGAGCCGGCCCATTCGTGCAGCAGCTAAAGCCGCCGCTTGGCTCTACCACGCTTAAAACTGAAGAAAATAAATATTACTGCATTATTGTCAATACTAACTTACAACAGGAGTAATCAAAAGGTATTCAAGTATCAGTCGTTACACACTTAACGTAGTTAGAAATACGAGATAAAAATTAATAATAACCAAGAAGAGATGGTCGTATGTCGTATTGTTTGTTAAACACTAGAGTTAAAAACGCTTCGACTGTCCACCTGACGGTAAGTGGGTACGGCAGCCCGTGGACCATCAGCAAACAACTTAATTCGAAGTAGTGTACAGAGTATGGGATCGCCTCACATAATATAATTTCTTTCTCTCCATACCCGTTCACGTACCGGCGTACGTGATGGGATGCCTGCAACAGCGGTTGCGTTGCTGATTAGCGACAGTGATAGTTGAGAGGGTGGTTAGCTTTTACCGCAAACGTGGTGGCTCTACCAGCGGGAGGCTTTAGCTGCTGGTCGTATGGGCCGGCACACCACCGCGGCAGCGTCACGACCACGCTGAATACCGGCTCTAAGTGCATCTTGTGCTTCTGCGTTTCGTTCGGTGAGTAACCGGAGGCCGACTTCCACTTCCCGTCCCGCTTCCTCGTCCTCCCTCCCATCTCCTAAATACCTCCTCTGGTGTTGTCAGATTTACCTAAGTCAGCCATTTGCTTGTAAAACCACCTTAACCATTGAAAAACTGTATGAGTATTTGTCTCTACTGCTACCCGTAACAATACTAACATCCGATTTCAACCCGTGCGTGAATTGAAGATCGATTAAAGCCAAATGCTTCTTATGAGTTCAACTTAAGGTTCAACTGTGGTCTAATACTGTATATTAGAAGAATATCGAAGAAGAAAAAGATAGAAAGATTTCGTTAACGCATTTTGCTACTACAACTTGTTTTGAAATGTATCACACTACAAATGAAAATTATTTACAATTTTAAAGGCCGGCAGCGCATCCGTAGCTCCTCTGGTGTTGCGGATGTTCGTGGGCGTCGGCGATCGCTAACCATCAGGTGAGCCCCACGCCCGTTTGCCCCCTTCTTCTATAAAAAAAAGCTCTGTAAAGTCTTAAATATGTGCTGAACCCGTAATCAGAAGAATAATCAGAGATTACGATGAAGCAAGTTTATGATGAAAAAATTAAAGTGTTGATTTATATTCACGAGCTTTTCACGCTTCACGATTTGCTAGTAATCTGCTTAATACAAACATAAGGGGACCAACAACAAACAATGAACTGTTCAAACACAGATTGCGCACGTCGAAGTTATCTCGTAATGGTCGAGTTCGCCGGAAGTCCGGCACGGCGCAATATCACCACGCGACCTTGCTTCCCTTATCTTTGTTACGTCGGCAAGACTTTCAGTGACGGGAATTGAACTATCCCTACATAGTGTTACGTGCTACGGGATCCGAGATTGGAGTGAAAGGCCGGTCTCAATCACAAACTTCTATTTATTTTTACCATCTTACAAAGGGGTTACATTCTTCTTACTATATTCATCTTACATTACTTCCTCGCCCTATCCCACGCGCATGATCTTCCACGGGTCTTTATTCTTCTTCACTTCTTGTCTTTTTCTCTCTTCTTTTATTCCTTTTCCTTTTCTTCATTATCTTCCTCTACGACTGCTTCAGAATTCAACACTGAATTGTCCCTAGTGCGCTTCAATGCACCTTATATGGTCCCGAATTCGATCGTCTTTTTATTTTCGATTATTCCAGAATATTCTCGAAATTATGTTTTATTTTTATTATAGAAATAAGGCTTATATTACAAACGACTGGTAATTTATAGACACATTATTTCTTTAGACTTGTCATTCGAAGCCTGCCCTTCGCCTTTCCGGGAAGACGCTACGCGTCGAGTCCCATCGCCAGCTTCGCTTTCGGAGATTGCCATGAGATTTTCAAGGTGTTCTCTTAGCCGCCTCTTACACTCACGGGAAGAAAGGGATGCAGCATCACTTTCATCCCATCTCGCGCTATCACATGCTCAGCCAGCAGCCACTGGACTTAAGTGGTATTAAGTATTCACTTTCGCCCTCTTCAAAACTGTAAACAAAGGTCTAGTAACTTAAATAAGTAACTGTTTCAGATATTGTAAGGGCGTAGACAGCTGGGTCATACAGATCAACTATTGTGTTCATTAACGGTTCTGTTTAGTATTCCCTAGACGAAACGGAATGCGTTACCTGTAATTTATGCAAGGTCAACCGGCGCACAATGCTCACGGGTACCTGACCATATAGCATTAGCTACGTATTGTGGAATGTAGTTTAATGTAATTGGTCATAAATTTACTCGCAATTACAATGTATTTATTTATTTATTAAACTTCATATACATGAAAATGTATATAGGCGGACTTAATGACAGGATCATTCTCTACCAGTCAACCTTTGGACGATGCAGAGATGAAATGAAGTAGGTGTAGGTGATAGAATAGAGAGAACTAAAGAGAGGAAAAAAATATATAATAAAAATAAATTTATATGTACATGCAATATTTAAATACGCATACAATAATAAATACGCATACAATAATAAATACGCATACAATAATAAATACATATATAATAATAAATACATACACACGTACTTACATACATTTATAATTTTTAAATATATTAATAAATTAAATATCAAATATATATAAAAATAGACTATTACTGAGATGATTCTGCCATTTTTTTAAGAATATGATCCTTAGCTTTCTTTTTAAATATGTACCGACTGAAGAAGAGGCAAACCGCCTCGTGCGTAATGGAGGAATGTCTACAACATAAGGGTGGAACTTCTCGCCGCGTCTAGTCGTTCGGTGATGGAAAGGGGAAGAGGGTATTAGGTTATGCAAAACCTCCGCACACTCTCCGAAATGAATTCGATAAAAAACCGAGAGGCAGGCCACTCGTCTACGGTGTTCGAGGCTTTGAAGTTTTGCCTCTACTAGTGAGTCACCGCCTATGATCCTCTTCGCTCGGCGCTCCAACGAGTCCAAAGCATCAAGCTGATGTTTAGCCGAACCATCCCAGAGGTGGGAACAGTATTCCATGCAAGAGCGGACTTGAGCTTTGTATAGATTTAAGAGCTGCTCCGATGTGAAGTACCGTCTCACCCCGAGAGGATACTAAGTTTTTGGCAGCAGTGTTTGCTATGGACTCGATGTAACGACCGAAATTTAGGTTAGAAGAGATCTAGACCTAAGAGCGCAAGACGGTCATTTACCGGAACGGAGACATTCCGGAAAGTCGGAGTCAGTTGGAATGGACTCCGTTTCGCCGAAAAAAGACAAGCCTGTGTTTTAGAGGGGTTAAACTCGACCAAATTGGCATCACCCCATTGGGAAACAGCCTCCAAAGTTGAGTTCACCCCCTCAATCATCGATTCCCTGAAAGACTGGACTTTTGCCCCAGACTTCGCATCGGACAAGTATCTCCCCGAGACTGTGCTGTCATCTGCATACCCAAAGATATCGGGTGTTACCAGCAAGTCGTTGATGTGCAGCAAAAAAAGAGTCGCGGAGAGCACAGACCCCTGAGGCACACCGGCATTAATATCATGGAGATCGGACGAGGCGCCATTAACGACAACCCGAATCGATCTGTTCCTCAGGAAATCCTCGATCCAGATGCAAAGCTCGGGAGCAATACCATATGCCGGAAGCTTGCCAATGAGACTTGCGTGCCAGACCCTGTCGAAAGCCTTAGAGATATCAAGAGACACGGCAAGAGCTTCACCGTGTCTCTCAATGGCTTCGCTCCAGTGGTGAATAGCATACACAAGAAGATCCCCAGTAGATCGGCCTCGACGAATTGACGGTCACTGAGGAGGTCGTTGTCCTCCAGGTATGCAAGGAGGCGGTTGTTTAAAACGCGCTCCATTACCTTACAGAGTATGGAGGTGATTGCGATAGGTCGGTAGTTCTTAGGTACAGGTTGGACATTGGCAATCTTCCAGGACTTCGGAACTTGACCAGTCCTCAGGGACAAGCGATAGAGGCGAGTCAGAACAGGAGACAACTCAGGCGCACATGACCGCAAGACAATGGCAGGAATGCCGTCAGGAAAGGATGAACGGACAAAGCATGAGCTATGTGAGTAATATTATAAGTGATTTTATAGATGTTGCAGCGTAAAGCTTTTTCAGTTTAGTCACTTTAAAGACGCGTGTTTATTGAATACGAATACAAAGAAATGAGATTATCCGGCTCGCTGGACCAAATCACACGATACAACAACTAAATAAGAAATATCTGAAGCTCTCATAATCCGAAAGCTTCAAGTTCACCTACGTCGCGTCTACGACTTTTATACTGTTATGTCTATAATGAAAACTTTCCCTTTTATTAAGAAGCACACTGTAATTTTAAACACCTGATGTTTTAACAAATCATTTAACTTAGTTTAAAGGGATAAAAAATCGATAGGAATTAATTTTGGGTGCCTTCAATCGGTCTGCCTGTGCGCGGATCTACGTATCTCCCGTAAAACTTCGACTCTATTCTTCTTTCAATCGGCTCCATATTCAACTGGAATAGAAACCTTTATAACACCGCTGTAACACTACCAGTTTATTCATAATCATTTATATTTGTATTTAACACGAGAGCTTTAAATGTGCCCGTTCGGATTTTCCTGCTGTATGTGCCTGCTACATTAGCTTCTATTATCTACCTCCATAAAAAGAGCCAAACCTACTCTATACTGGAGTGACGAAATCCTCGGATTACTCCCTTAGTTGAAATTAGCTTGGTGTGCTCTGTAGAGCGGGACAGTATTTCATGCCGGTCCACCGTTTGCAACTTTATAAGGCGCAAGTTCGGTCCCACATGGAATACTGTTCTCATCTCTGGGCAGGGGCACCCCAGTACCAACTCCTTCCATTTGACCGCATCCAACGTCGAGCGGCTCGAATTGTCGGCGACCAAGCTCTCTCTGATCGGCTTGATCCTTTGGCCTTGCGAAGAGATGTTGCTTCTCTTTGCATTTTTTACAAAATTTTCCACGGGGAATGTTCTGAGGAACTGTTCGGATTGATCCCAGCTGCTGAGTTTCACCATCGTACATCGCGGCAGAATTCGAAGTTCCATCGATACCACCTAGATGGTTGGCATTCCACCACAGTGCGTTTTAATCGAAGTTTTCTGGCACGCACTTCGACTTTGTGGAATCAGCTGTCGCCAGCAGTATTTCCGAACAGTTACGACTTAGGGACCTTCAAGAAAAGAGCTTATTCCTTCGTTAAAGGCCGGCAGCGCATCTGTAGCTCCTCTGGTGTTGTGGATGTTCGTGGGCGTCGGTGATCACGGTCGGTTACCATCAGGTGAGCCGCACGCACGTTTGCCCCCTTCTTCTATAAAAAAAAAATTAGACATCAAGGTTTTTTTTTTTAATGTGTGAATGAACCATACATGCCATCTAGTCCCTAACTAATAACAACTACATATTAAATCGTTTTATATAATAAAAATACGTGCATCTGTTAGAGATCGTGTAACTTTTGAAAGACTTGACCGATTGAGGCTATATTCCTACTATACATTTGTACTGTCGAGACGATCGTTCATATCTATATATCTAACACCCGATAGGTGGCGCTGTGGGCCAGGGATTAACAAATTTAAAATTTTTCGACCAAAGCTCATATTCACAATAAATGTTGGTTTTGGGGTCAAAAAAGAAAAGTACAAAATTTATATCTATTAATGATTTTACCTCGGGCTCGGCGGTGAAGCAATACATCGCGAGGAAACCTGCGTGTCTGAGAAATAGTAAAATATATTATTTCGAGTGAAGCCCGCCAACCCGCACTGGAGCAGCGTGGCGTCTCAGATATTTGAGAAGATGAGAGAGGAGGCGTTTGCCCAGCAGTGGGCACATACAGACTGCTACTTTACTTTTTTTTAATAAATCTAATACCTACCTACCGTAAAGAGCAGAACAACGCGTCCCAACTAGTTATATATACATATATCAACATCCATGACTCGGTTACGTTGTATGATGAATACAAATGTTTGCTCCCAGCGGGATTTGAACCCGCAACCCGGCCGGATCGGGCGGTCGTTTATCTCGTGCTCCGGTGATACTCCAACGAATTATTATTAAATATTAACTTTCCACCTCAGCCGTATATGAAGAGAAATTTCTTAACCGAGCCCTTTGTTTCAAAACCTGGCAGCTAGTGGACTGCCTACCACTACAAGCGCGACTTTAAGCCTCGTCCCACCAGAATCCGTAATATAGATGCCGATTCCGATGCCGATGATGATGATGATGATGAATAATGGATTGCAATGAAATAATAAGAACGGAACGTTTAATAAAATTCGTCGTTCATTTCGTCTATCGTATTCAAGTCGTGTGTTCGAGCCCGCCATTCGACTATTGTCGTGAACCCACTCCAGATACAATCTGTAATGCTTAGTTAGATGTTTACTCTCCAGACTGCAATTTTTAGCACCAGTTAAGTCAATGAGATTATCTCGTTTTGTCCCTTTCTGTAACAAAAATATAAAAACATTGCAGGTACTAAATTAATTTCTCGGAATAAGGAAGTGAAAGGTGAATCTTAAAATAACAAAACAGACGACTGATTATTATATGCAATGCTTCATTATTATATTTAAACGCCAATAGCCGAATGCGTTAGGGTGCGGACTACGAAACATGACGTCTTAAGTTCGAGCCCGCCATTCGACTGTTGTCGTGAACCCACTCCAGATACAAGCTGTAAGCTTAGTTGGTGGTTGGTGGTTAACATCGAATATTACTTAAGCTACTTAAAAAGCATTACTAGTATTCTGATTAAAAAAAATATATCATAACTAAGACATCGTGTGTCGTGATCGATCCGCTCTATCAAAACACGTTGAAATCCGTTGCGCTTTTGAATAACGAACGCGCATACATCTTCACAAACTTCTTTATTTTTATGGAAAAGGCGGCAAACGAGCCATCGACCTCATCTGATGGTTCGTGACCACCATCGCCCACATATATATGCATCACCAGAGGTACTGCGGGTGCGTTGCCGGCTTTCAAGGGTATTTGGGAGATGGTAGGGAGGTAAAGAAGAGGGACGGGGAGGGGGAGGGGGCCTACGGTTACCTCGCTCACCGAACGAAACGCAGAACCACAACTTCACGCCGGTATTCTGCGAGGCCGTGGTACCAACCTTATAATATTAACAGATAGTACCTTTACAAATGAAACAAAATAATCGCAGTCAGTATTTTATGGCTTCTTTTTACCAACCGCTGGGACAAAGGCCATTCCAATAAGAAGCCTACGAAAGCAGTCAGTCCTTACATGGAAGATCTGCTCGCACCGCGCTCGGAAGGCGAATCGGCGTAGCGAAGCCCCGGAGCCCCATCTCCACTTAAATCTTATTGTAGAATTATAAACGCTGTCCTAATCTATGTACGGGTGCTCGGCTCGAAGTTATTGAAACTATTTTAAAAAATATTTCACGACACCATTGTTTAAATAAATCATTGTACCGGGAACACACAGGATTGTTAAATTAACTACTTTTATAAACTTGCAAGGGGACGCTGGTAGCTATTTAAAATGTATGCAGTTCTTAAGGGTGCTCTCACACTGGATCAATTGCATTGTAACGAATAATGAGTTAGTGTTTTGCTTCGTTATACATTTTAATAATAATTATAATTAACTGCACGTCCAATATAACATTACTGGTAAATAGAATTGCTCATTTGAATTCGAATATTAATTAGGTTTTCGTTCTAAGAACTCTCTTTCATTTTAAATACATTCCATTTCACGAAAACTGTAACTGTAACGGGAGACTTTTCATTATTTTTTAGAAATTCATTCATGTTATGTATGTACTAAAAATTTGGTTTTGAAGCCGTGGTAGTCTAGTGGTCTAGGTCACTCGCTCTAATTTCATAGAGACCCGAGTTGATCCCCGTCAGCGACACCGCTAAAATTGTTAATAGCAGTTTTATGTGGCTGAATTTACCACGTTCTCGACGGTGAAGGACAAGATCGGGACGTAGGCAGACCTGCATGGCGGAGAAATAAATTAAAAATATAATTTCAACAACGCATTTGCGTCTTGATTCAAAATATAAATTCGATTTTTGAATCGAATTTATATTTTGAATCGCTAGTTTTTATGAATCGCTGTCGTCGACTGCGCCTGAGCTGTGTATGAAAAAATATCAAAATTCTTTCAGTCAACTTTACGCCTTAGTGCGTATACACCCTAATATCCGTCTGCATAATTCATTAATATTGTTTACGTTTTCTTTATATGGCATTAGGTAATTCTCTTTTAATACCTTTATGAATAGTCCATTTATAACAAACTAGCGAACTGCGCCGACTTCGCACTGACAGAGCTGTAATATAAAAACGAATTGTGAATGTTCTTCAAGAAGTTGGAATATTGGCGACACGTGTTTCGCCTAATAACAAGGCAACAATTCGGAATATATGCCATTTCATTATTTATTCTAACGATGGATTTCCGCAAAGCAACGTCTAATTATGTTCACTATCTCAATAATTTAATTGTCTGAATGCGTTACACATGTAAACCTTCCTCGTGAAATATTCTAAATGATCGACCACATGGATATCCACTTGGAAGTTTACAAGTTACAACACGCACAGATAAACAGGAATTAGTTTTTTTTTATGGGAAAGGCGGCAAAGCAAGCGGTTCACCTGATGGTAAGTGACTACCGTCGCCCGCGTACATCTGCAACGCTATAGGTGCTGCAGGTGCGTTGCCGGCCCCTAAGGGTATTTGGGAGATGGAAGGGAGATGGGGAGGGGTAGTGGGCCTGCGGTTGCTCACCGAACGAAACGAAGAAGCATAGGATGCGTCTACTTCTAGCCGGTATTCTGCGTGGCCGTGGCACCGACCCGGTCCAGCCGGCCCGTTCGAGCAGCAACCTTTTGTTGCCAAACCGCTTGGCTCTACCACGCTGCTGCTGTTTTGTTTTATTCTATTTAAAGGTTATTCTTTGTTGTAGGTGCCATGCTGAACAGATAGTTAGTCTCGTAGAAGCGGGTGAGTACTTTTCCTTCTAATAATGCTGGCGTCTTCCTGTTTAGTTATACTATCTTATTGTACGCGTTGGCTCTCGGTACTTGTTTTATCCGAAAAGCGAAACATTATTCCCTTTAAAAAAAAACACTTCATTTTGAGGAATACGTAATATTCGCCATCTCCGAACGAACGATGGAACGGAGAAATCTTCGTGATAATTTACCAAAGCTAATGAAAAATAGGAATTAGAAATGGCCAAGTGTGTGACGGGCGAATCGGAATCGCGCAACGAGGGTTCCGTACTCAGACTCACGCTCGGCTAGTTTTACTTCAGAGTTAGCCCTACAACTAAGTCAGAAGCTTGTGTTTATTACCATATTTACGATAGAACAATAACAAAAAAAACCTTAAAAAAAAACAAAACATTCATGAACATTCCTTTTTTATATTTTTTTTTTTTTGAGAATATTTGTCGTTTTAACACATTTACTGTGAAGGTTTCAATCGGCTAACTATTACGGTTCAAACGATACCCTTTGAAGTTGGTACAGACGGCATAGACTAAGTAAAAAGGCTCCATACGGTACCTTAAAAAGCAAAACAAAATTATTTAAGTTTTGAGTATTGTATCAAAGCAATAGCAACAACAACGCGAAGTGAAACCTGCTTTATGCTTCTGTTTGTTATTCGGCTAATCAATCAGAAATGTAATTATTCACTCGTCACTTCTAGTATTTTCCATGTTCCGGAAACAGCCCTATCTAGCTTAGAGTATATCATTGTTTGAGTGATCTAGTGAATAAGTAGATACTTCTATACTAATCAGCTAAACGGATTCTGCCCCACGGAGTGGCGGTGAGACGGAAATTGTATCTTTTTTTTTACACGTGCGACGACGCCTTGCCATAACGCCTAGCTACTTATAGCCAATAGCAGAGGAAAAAGAATAACTTTTTGTAATGTGTTTGTAAGTTTGTAGTATTTTACTGCAGGCGATGAACTTTCCATGATGGTGCCGACAAAGGCTGCGGTACCGTGACATGAAAGAACTGCCCACAGTGACCACGCTAGGCGAGCGCAGTCCCGGTACCCTCGTACCGGTGATGCTGTACCCCATCACTGGTCCTTGATGTTCTGGCTCGGCATATACGGATGGATTTACCTGCCGTTGCATAACATCAAATTGTTGTCGACATATATTGGCAGACATTGATATTGTGATATATAGAAATTACATGTGAAATGTAAAGATATGTTGTACGCGATAGAGCCAAACAGTGGATTTCGCTGCTGCTCGAATGAGGTCGGCTCGACCGCGGTAGTAAAACGAGCTCGCAGAATACCGGCGTGAAGTAGAGGCATCCTGTGGTTCTGCCCTTCGTTCAGTGAGCGAGGCAACCGGAGGACCACTCCTCCCTCTCCATCCCCTATCCTCATCCTCATCAACTCCTAAATAAGCCTCTCTTGTGTTGCAGATTTACGTGGGCGTGGATAATCACTCACCATCAGGTGAGCAATTTGCTCGTTCCCCACCTTTTTTTTTAAACTATTATGTATAGCATTAAGAGAGGATGTGAATTTCTGGAATAGTTGCTTTTAAAATGAAAGAGAAATCAATATGATGAAAGAGATTACATATATTGAATAGAGAGAGAGAGATATAGAGAGAGAGAGAGAGCTATAATAAGAGCACGCACATAGAACACACACGGTTACAAACTGTTGTATGAATACAAGAGCGCATCTAGGTTTCTACGTGCAGTAAGAGGACCGTGAAATGCTCTGCGTCCCGAGGACAGCTGCCATTTGTAAGTGTTCCGTCAAAGGACGCGCCAGTGCACGCAATTTAACTCACAGCGAATGGTAGTGACGTGCCTCACCCGGTCTCGCTTTTCAATAAAGATCGACAACAAGTTTAGATCTCAATCATTTTACATGTAAAGTATTTTAAGATGTATGCACTTGTGAGATTAGAATAAAAATGCTAAATACAAAGTCATAGTCAATATAATTGACTTACAACTATGGTTGTTTCAAATATAATTTTACACAATAAATTTCTCCATATATTTTAATACAATTTTTCAAACATAAACACCTTTCGTTAATCATATTCACTAATAAGTAAACCAAACAGTTTTGACAAATCAAATCATTACTATTACTATATAATAACCCTCTTTTAAATTTTTAATTCTATTGAATGGGAATTATTGTTGTAACTGCTTTAATAACGTACATACGTTATATTATTAACTTTAATATACGTTGTATAGCCATTATGATAATATCACATTTATTAATACAATAATTCATCATTTATACTAATCTCGTATCGTATCGTATTTTATTCGGTGGGGCAGTTTACAAAGCATATATTTCGTATTATTGTCATTTAAAAACAAGCACGCTTAAACTTTCCAGAGCAGGCAGCAGTGTCCAATGAGCGAGATGTTTATTACGCAACATATCCGGCTCGAAGGACCAGATATAATCACGCTAATCTTCAATTTCAAGTCTATTTGAAACGAAGCTAATAAATATATTGCAATAGAGAATTTATTACTCTAAAGTACAGTACGTATTTTATGTACGTATTTAGAAGTTTTTAGTTAGGCCGAAGATCAAGGCGAAATGTTGAACATCATCCCCGCGCCGACCGTGTATTGACTATCGATATTGAACAACACTATTATGTTTAATTACGGTATTGTTTACGGATATATAAACTATTGTTTACGGATTTTATCGCGTTTAATTTTGTTTTTGAATTCGGAAAAATAAAACAAATAAAATACAAAATAAAATCGGTAAACAACAGTTTAATTAAAAATGTGTAGTAGCGCTCTCGTGAATACAAGAAATTATAACACTATTATGTATTTTTTATCTGTAACAAAATATTTAATAACCAAATGCAACGTCTATTAGTTCTTATTTTTTTACAAATTTAATGTTTGGCACCCTTACAATATCTCTCCACGCCCCGGGTTGACTGGCAGAGAATGCCAAGAGGCATTAAGTGCGCCCTTTGTAATATTTTTATTTAAAGGTATTCAAATAAAGTTTAAATAAATAAATAAACATCATTTAGGACATTTAGGTTATATTTTAAATAAAAGTTTAAATAAGTCTTCCCGAGGGTGCTGCAGAAATCCGTAATCTCTGCTTACCCCCACGGAAGATAGTTCGTGAATTTGTTTTTATGGTCATTGGGACAAACGAGCAAGCGGCTCATCTGACGGGAGGTGATCACCGACGCCCACGTTCATCTGCAATCCCAGCAGAGAGGAGGCACATAAGTGGGATGACGGGGAGTTGGGTTGGAGGAGAGAAAGCGGGCCTCCGGTTACCTCACACGCCGAACGAAACGCAGAAGCGCAAGATTTACTTACACGCCGGTATTCTGCGAGTCCTCGGTATAAACAACGCCACGCTCGTGCCGGCTCTGTCACATTTAATATTGCTTATATATTAAAATTATAACGGTACGGAGTTCAAATTCATTCGCGTTGACGTCTCCCATCACTAGCACTGGTACGTCATCATTGGCGGCCCGCAGACTTCTTTCATCGTGCGCTTTCTCGGCCCAAATAGGCGACGCGTTTGTTGTTCGCTTGCGAGTCTGTCGCACGTCGCAGCGCTCGGCTCTTTGTTTGCACGCACCGCTTTTAGCTCGCGCACAAAAATGGCGGCGCGGCTGAATAGCTTCATTTCACATTTCTAAGCGCTTCCAGTACGTGCGTGCGTATGTTCGTTGTGTAATCGATGCGGATGTTATTTGTTTGTGTTAGAATTATACATTAGATACAACGACCCCGTTTAGTTTAAAGCCTGTTAGTGGTCAGGGCGCTCACTTTAGTGTCATAGAGCGCGACCACTAAAATTGTTAATAACAATCTTAAGTGCTGTATTTACCGCGTGCTCAACAGTTAAGGAAAACATCGCGAGGAAACCAGCATGTCTGAGAAATAATATGTGAAGCCCGCCAACTCACAATGGAGCAGCGTGGCGGACCCTTCCCGGATCCTAAACCCTATCTGATACTAGTACTTGAGAAGGAGACCTTTGCTCAGCAGTTACTCACCACTTACAGGCTGTTGCTTTTAGATGCATATGCAAGTACGCCTCTCGCCCTTAGGAGTAGGCAGAGATTATGGAGTTCCGATCCCGTCACGCTTTGTCGCCGTTTCGGGTGATGAAGCGTGACGGGTGGCGAGCCTCGTCGCTGCAATTGTTCCATGAGATTTTGAAGGATTTCCCTTAGTCGCTTGCTAGTCCCTAGTCTCTTTTATATATATAAGGAATGTGAGTAGGAAATGTCACAATATCACAACTTGATAGCTTAGATGGTTGTGACCTTGTCACGTTGCGATATATTAAAAAAAATAAACTCTCAATATCTTAAAAAGAATGTTCGAAATGTTAATGAGTGTGTGAGTGTGTATATATATATATATATATATATATATATATATATATATATATGTCAATTACAGCGGCAATTATGATTTCTCAGACTTTATCTCACGTCATCTTTCATCACCGCCGAGCGTAATCAAGAAATTAAATAGCAGTCAAAAATTTTGTTAGCACCGGCACTGGAATTCCAATACAGGGCCCTCATCCGCAATGCAACGAGCACAAACGTTTCCTGTGACGTCATTACCGTTCTATTTTCCAATATGGTTTCGATTGAGATTAAAAAAAAAATTGATTATTGACAAGTGTAATTTATGTAGGAACATCGAAGAATAAAGATTTTGATATTACTTTTCTCTCCTACATTTAACGCCTTTACGTGGTTAATGAGCATTCACAACTTCCTATTTATTTATTGACAGAGTACTAACTAACTAAAAGTAGCAGCTGCAGATCATGGATCAACCGTCCCAGACCCAGCAAAGCTTCAAATAGTACTCAATTATTTTTTGCTCTCCAGCCCCATAGTGAAGTAAAGTAAAGTAGCAGCCTGTAAGTGCCCACTGCTGGGTAAAGGCCTCCTCCTCAAATACGAGTATCTGATAGGGTTTTGGAGCCGGTAAGGGGTCCGCCACGCTGCTCCAGTGCGGGTTGGCGGGCTTCACATATCCTCGAAATATAATATTTATTGTTTCTCAGACATGCCGGTCATCTCGCGATGTTTTTCCTTCACCGTCGAGCACGTAGTAAATACAGCACTTAAAATTGCTAATAACAATTTTTATAGTGCCGGCATCGGTGATCGAACCCAGGTCACTCGCGCTCTATAAAACTAAAGTGAGCGCCCTGACCGCTAGGCTACCACTGGTCTCCAGCCCCATAAATGCGCGGGTCCTACCCATACTCGATCGGTTTTTATTAATATTTGTTGTTTTACTTCATAGTTTCCACTATCATCATCACCATCATTTCAGCCTATCAGAAGCCCACTGCTGGACATAGGCCTCCCCCAAAGATTGCCACGAAGCTCGGTCCTGAGCCACCCGCATCCATCGAAGTCGACCCGTTTCCACTATGATCACACCAAATATGACGCTTGTATGTATAATAGTTTTTATGGTAGATCAAAGACAAAAAAAAAATTTAAAAAAACACAAACGCACATATCTTTATTAATTATTAGGATATCCGCTATAATAGAACTTATTCTGTGATTCGAATTTCAACCGGCTACCTATTGCGCTTCAAAATGTAAAGCCCTTTCAGGGTTGCTTCCGCTCGACTGGACCTGCCCGTACGCGATACTATTGCGACCTCGCAAAAGAACCGACGTGAACTAGAGCCGTCCTTTCGGCGAAGTAACCTGGAGACCCGTTCCCCTCTTACCCCTCCCCTTGCTCAAATTACCTCAAAGGGCGCTAACGCACCTGCAGCTAATCAGGTGTTGCACATGTACGCCGGCGATTACCGACACCGAGTATTGATTAGCGATACATATGCTGGCTTCTTACTCTGTAAATATTTAAAGCTATTACTGGTATCAGCGCATAAGCTTCGCCTTTGAGATTACAAGAGCACAAGTCGTATTCTAACCTAACGCAAATACGACTGATATGTATTCCATTGGGATATATTATTCCTTCGCTACTTTTGCATAAACCCCTTCCCCTATCCATCACCGAACGTCTAGGCGCGGCGAGCAGTTTCACCCTTATGCTGTAGACATTCCTCCATCACGCACGAAGCGGTTCGCCTCTTCTTTCATTACCGAGGTCAATTTTTCCGGAACACTATAATCTGGAGATATTTAAGGCCAAAGTGAACAGACACCTTCTAGGCAAAAGCTTCACGCTTCACCATTACCGCACATAGCCTCAGGCCGGGCTTTGTACACGGCAGCGGTTCACTTAATGCAGAAATTCGGTTGCTTAGTTCCTCGTTGCGTTTGCTGGACTCGCACAAGTTGAAATTTTAGACAATCTTTGTATTTCAATGAAACGCTTCGCGAAAAACGACGATTTACTCTACTATGTACAAATAATAGGACACATTAATACTCTGTCTTTTATTACACCAATAGATGAAAAAAAAAATCTGAACCATATAGTAACTACATAATTGTGCTGGCAACTTTAAAAAATAAACTAACCGAGTACTTTGTGCACATTCTAAATTCAAAAGGGAAGTTCTCCATAGAAATTGCATGGCAGTAAAGATTATTGCGCCACGTACATCCTACTCGTGTAGCGGCTCAAAAAAAAAAGGGGATGAGTGTACCATAAACAAAAAGAGCCAACGGGCGCGTTGAACCGGAACACGCAAACACGGTTTTGCGACACAGTGTGAGCGACGGATCGATGAATGCTGGATGTATTTTAAGTAGCTGTGAAATATTTACGCCTATATGGCCTCGCCGAGCGTACAGTAAACAATACGGATGTTGGACGAATGAAACGAAATTCTTAAATTAATAAGTTTGATTTCTTTTGTTTCAATTTCATAGACAAAGACAAAAAAAATAATATAACATTCGGTCTTCTTTAAAGATCTTATGAACGTAATAAATCTACACCGATTTGAAAAATATTACCTTCTCGGAGAGTAGTTTTTTTTTTTAACGCCAATGTCATTTACAATTTATCGTAGAATCAATACAATGTCAAATGTATTAATTTTTTATTCTATTTTATTTATTTACGATATCCAAAGATTTCTACAATATTTTATGATACTATTTAACCATTTTTGTACGTAACTTACAGCCTTAATGGATTCAACATTATATTTTTACATTAGTTGCAACTGTTGCGTATTTGGGGTCTGGTTACTTTCTATACATTATATGATAGTTTAGAATTAAAATTAACAAAGTCTCGTCTTCAAACGTTATCTTTTAGTATAGCTGCCGTAAAACCGTTACTGGGCAGTTAAAACTTCGCCAATATTGTTTATGGTCACATCGCTGTGCCCTCGTAAACTGCTGTCAGAAAAAAAATCCGATGTTAGAGCGGTACTGGTGATGATAAGCCGTAACAATGCAACAGATATGTAATCAGATTTCAAGATGCCACGCCGCGACTGAGGTCCACAGAACACATGTAGAGTTGAATCATTAATTACGGTAGATTTTGTGCCATGGACATTTTAGTCGTTACTAACCACTTTTCACCAGCACGACGTGGAGGATTGATCTGACGGTTGACGATACAAATCGTATTATATAAGTATCGAGATACTACAAGCCTTCTGATCCGGCGAAGGTCACTCGTCATTATTTATTAACTTAAAAGAAGTATATTAAGTTGCTAAAGGAAATTTAACCGCTGCATGCAGGTTAAAATCTCCGCCAGGGACATCTCTTTAGTTTCACAGAGAGCGAGTCATCTGTATTCGATCCTCGGAGGCGGTAACACTGAAAGTGTTGATAGCAATTTTAAGTGTTTATATTTATAACGTGCTCGGCGGGTCGCGAGGAAACCTGCATGCCAGGTTGCCAGCCAAGCGGCGGCTTTAGCTGCTGCTCGAATGGGCCGGCTCGACCGAATTGACACCACGGCCTCGCAGAATACCGGCGTGAAGTAGAGGCATCTTGTGCCTCTGCGTTTCGTTCGGCGTGCGAGGTAACCGGAGGCTCACATCCCCTCCCTATTCCTCTCCCCTTCCCTTTCATCTCCCAAATATCCTTTAAGACCGGAAACGCACCTGCAGCATCTATGGTGTTGCAGATGTATGTGGGCAACGGTAAGCACTTACCGTCAGGTGAACCGCTTGCACGTTTGCCGTCTTTTCCATAAAAAAAAAATTATTTCGAGGATATGTGAAGATCGCCAATCCGTGCCTGGGCACCGTGGCGGACCTTTCTCGCCCCCGAAGGCCATTACCCAGCAGTGGGTGCTTACAGAATTCTACTTTACTTTTACTTCACAACTTCCTCCGCTTTTATCGCAAGAGTGTAAGCATGCGGGGAAGGTGTGAGTGAGCATGTGCGTTTACATTTACGGCACTATGATATATCCTAGCTGCCGCCGATAGTGTAATCCATTTAATTTGTAATAAAACTACGTTATATTCTCACTACACAGCGCAAAAAAAATACAAAAATGTTCCGAACGCATTACTTACGTCACCTACGATTAGTGAATTTACGACGGCATTCGAAGCTATATAACGAATTTTAAACACGGTTAGCGGCATCCGAGACGCACGTGTATATCGCCTACTTATTCGCGAGCGAGTGAGGCCAGAGGCTACAATTGGAGCCTTTCGTGCGCTTCATTTTCGGTGCGCTAGCAACGGTTCTATCTATTTTTGTATTATAAAATCATGAACTATATCGTAATTATTGCTTATGATCGAAATGAGGCATTATATGACATTGGAATGTGACACGATTTATCGGCATGCGAACACCATCGCGACAGAATTCGAAGTTCCATCGATGCCACCTAGATGGTTGTCATTCCACCACAGTGCGTTTAAATCGAAGTTTTCTGCCACGCACTTCGACTATGTGAAATCAGCTGTCGCCAGCAGTATTTCCGAACAGTTACGACTTAGGGACCTTCAAGAAAAGAGCTTATTCCTTCCTTAAAGGCCGGCAGCGCATCTGTAACTCCTCTGGTGTTATGGATGTTCGTGGGCGTCGGTGATCACTTACCATCAGGTGAGCCGCAAACTCGTTTGCCCCCTTCTTCTATAAAAAAAAAAAGTCGCATATGAATAATCCCTGTTGACAATGAACCCAGTGGCCATAAACTCATAGAGTCCGATTAGATGCATACCTGCACTGCCCCACCCGTCTACCACTCTCCAATAACGTACTGTGACATTGTCCTTTTATTGCGTTTGTCTATTTCGTTCGAACTCTACGTAACGTAACAATGATCCGGACTTTTTGATTAACAAACTGCGAATGTAACTGATGTAAAGTTTTAGAGCATTCCTTGCTATTTGTGTTGTAATGGTTGTAATAACAAGGCACGCCTCCGTCACGGTATATCTCTCGGTGAAGTGAAAATTGGAGAGGGATGGTCCGTTAGACTACGCTCGTGCGCTAATTGAAACAGGCGTGAGTGTTTTGATTATATTATGGTGGTATGGCATTGAATGTGAGGAGGAATCCAACGTTTACTCCCGATGTCAACGACACCTGCATGCTTTGTCTCTCTCTATCTAGTCTGCTAACCGATAAACGACGATGTCTACTGATTCGGCGCCCGAAATCAAATCTTCCAACTAATGTACCGAACCCGAATCCCAAAGATTAGGATTTTTTTTTATTTCATTTGAGGTGACAAACGTCATTACAGTCTTGTGGTAAGGGGATACTGTCAGTCCATAGATACCTGCGAACAACTTTGCAGGAACATGCACAGGATGCGTGGACAGTCCTGTGAAATAAGATGGAACACCTGTAATTATACTACTGTTTGGGGGCAGAAATGAGTAAGCGAGAAGAAGTCTTTGTATTTTTTTTATGGGAGTCTTTCCCATACCGCCCCGATCGCCGTCGCCCACGTTCATTTGCAACACCAGAAGTGCAGCATTTGCGCTGCCGGCCTTTAAGGGTATTTGGGAGATGGGGAGAGATGAGAATGGGGAAAGGGGAGGTGGAGTGGGCCTCCGGTTGACACGCTCAGCGAACGAACGCAGAGTCCACAAGAAGATCTACTTCACGCCGGTATTCTGCGAGACTGTGGTACCAAACCGGTCGAGCCGGCCCATTCGAGCAGCAGCTAAAGCCGCCGCTTGGCTCTACCACTCAAGAACACATAGCCTCACTGCTGCAGCGCTTGCGAATAATCGCCTGGAAAGTGTCCGTGCGGGCCTCGACAAACACACCTGAAGCGCTGCAGCGCCAGGGCAGCCGCAACAACATCCGGATAGCGTTGTTATACTGCACGCTCGGGGCAGTCTTGTGCTTCTGCGTTTCGTTCGGAGAGTGAGGTAACCGGAGGCGCACACCCCTCCCTATTCCCCTGCTCTTCCCTTCCATCTCCCAAATATCCTTAAGACCAGCAACGCACTTGCAGGATCTATGGTATTGCAGATGTATGTGGGCGACGGTAATCACTCACCATCAGGTGAACCGCTTGCACGTTTGACGTCTCGGCTATGAAAAAAAAGCAACGACATCCTGAAGGCGATATCTGTAAGATACGACTGTCCCATCCAGGGCCACTGGAGGAGGGTAGTCATAGAAAAATAATATCCAATTATCAATACTAACATATTATATGGATCTTCCGCACTATGTTATTATTATTATTATTATAGGCCAAGTCCAGGATCCTGGTTTATACCCCCATTCGTATTGGTCGTCACATATGTCCAGTTTAAAATAAGTCTGTGTTCTACTGTTGGTGAATCTAACCCCTACTGCCGAAAGACTCCCAGTGCTTTGTAGCTGTCTTTGAGGGAGGCCTATGTTCAGCTGTGGACTTGTGTGATGGGCTGAAATTATGATGATGATGATGATGATACACAAAATATTACTACGATTGTTGATCGCGTCATAGAAATCGCCACTGGAATCGCAGCTCAACACAAAGTCTTAGACTTCGATCAAACATAACGTTCTAGGAATGTTATCAAACATGGTCGCGCAGTGCATATAAACGGCAGCGATAACGTTTAAGTATAACACGCCGCCAGGCTGAGATTCCGCGCGCCTGCGCCGGCCGTGAGTTAAAAATAATCCCCGGAGGTCAATGACGCGTGTCGTCCACCCTTCGCGAAGTACAGGTACAACGTGGCCGCGCCAATCTGTTCATCTACTGCGGTTCGAAAGCTCGCGATCGGTGTTGCAGTATGCGATCAGGACCAAATTAGGATTGTCAACGTTTGTGCGCAAAGTTCGCCCCGCAAATGTACACTCGTGCTCTTGATGGACAAAGTTCCCATTGCACAATCACCACATCATGCTTCTTCATCTAACCGCAGTTCCATCTCCGGACAGTGTACGGGCTGCTATAATTCAAACTGCCGCTGTCACTCTGTTTATAAAAACGCCTTATCTATCGACGTTGAGACAAAGTATTGGTAATAAAACGTCGTACGCAAACTGAACTTATTCAAGCCACTAAAGGTTCATTACAAAGGACCATTATTTATTGAAAAAAAAAATATCGGTTCCATAATTAAAGTACATCTTATCCAACGTACGTTATCATCATTTCAGCCTATCACAAGTCCACTGCTGAACACAGGCCTCCCCCAAAGATTGACACAAAGCACGGTCCTGAGCCACCTGCATCCATCTACTACCTGCAACATGTCGCCAGGACGTCAGTTTTCCTGTACGCGGCTGCCACTCGAGAACCTATTTACCCCAACGGTTGTCAGTTCTGCGAGCTATGTGGCCGGTACATTGCCACTTCAGCTTGCTGATCGTTATGACTATGTCGGCTACCCTAGTTCTGCTGCGGATATCATCGTCGCAGACCCTATCGCGCAGAGAAATACCGAGCATAGCCCTTTCCATAGCGCGCTGAGCAACTTTGAGCTTCCTCATACGGCCTGCAGTGAAGGACCAAGTCTCGCTTCCGTATGTCATTACTGGCAATACGCACTGGTTGTGTACTTCGCTCTTGAGGTCTTGCGGTATACTCGACGAGAAGATATGACATAGTTTTCCGAACGCAGCCCAGCTGTGTTGGATTAGAGAGAGACAATTTGTCCCGGGTACGTGCGTACATCTTAGTCTGTAAATGTGCCGCTACTTTTCGACGGGCCTGCTCTTAATATTTGTGCGCGGTTTTGGACCCGCGAAGGGTACGCCACCATGCTGCAATGCGGTTTGTTTTGTGTCCTCGATACCAAGCTTGCTTATGGATATACATCTACATCTCAAAATAATATATCGCGTGGTATCAGCGCAAGAATCTACCGGACCCTTGCCGTGGGTGACGTAAGAAGCGACTGAGGGCTGAAAACCCTTGAAAATCTCAATGACTACTGACAGATGTCGAGCAGCAGCGTACAAGGTACTAGCTGTTTGGTACAGAGATCTCCATTCCGCTTTCCGAGCTGGCAGATTAGGCAGATCCTCGGTATGGGAGAGACATGATATACATGTAAGGTAAAACAATAAAAATCCCATGACACTTTTGATTCGATCTACTTGTAATTCGTTGCATCAACAACAATTCGCCGGTCGACTTTTGTTACTTCCTAATGCCGGATCGAGCGGTGAACCTATCACGGTTCTCGAGATTAAACGGTCACCATTAAGCTGTGTTTGCTTCATAAATATGACCGATCGGTTGCGTCGTTTCACATGAATATAAAGGTCATAATAAACGCGGGGCCAGACTTGTTGCGATCATGCCGCTCTGTTATTTTACTTACGCATTTGCATTTGCATCCCCCCTTTCCATGGTTGTCATGAGAAACGAATTAGGGAAAATCCTCTAAAGCCACATGGCGCCCGAATATCTTAGATTCATGTATATTCTCAAAGGAAGATAGGTTGGCAGTAGGGTCTTAGGTGGGAGGAGTCTGGTGCTGTGATCTCCAACACGCCTACCAAGAGTGGCGATTATAAATCTTCGATTGGGAGCGGCTTATGTACACTATTAAGACACTGGGTCGAGGTCGGTTCCACCCGTCTTACCTATTTCTGCCGCCAATCACAACTAAGCTAACCGACATGTTGGGATCAGAAAGCGGCTGGCCACATAGCTCCGTTGCGGAAGAAGGCTTCGCGACCTGCGCAGTGTTGCGGGTATTCGATGGATGCAGGTGGCTCAGGACATTGTGAATGAGGTGGCAATTGTGGGTGGTCTGTGTTCAACGGTGGACTTGTGATAGGCTGAAATGAGAATGATAATTACGACCTGGAAGGCGTTCCTTCTTAGTCCTCTGCGGTGACAATGCATCTGTAACCTTCTTCGATTATATTATTTGCAGGTGTCCATGGACCATCAAGCTGGCTATTAGCTCGTTTATTACTCCATTCCAACAAAATAAAAAACTGATGAAGCAGTATACTACTATAGTGGGACGACAGTTCTACCATCAGTCACTTTATCCCAAATAAACTGGACTAAAATAGGTCTAGAACTCTGATCACCCCTGCATTGCATATACAGTCGCGAGAGCTTAAAATAGCCTGTAAGTGACCCACTGCCGGGCAAGGCACCTTCTCAAATATTTGAGAGGATTTCTCCGTGAATGGCCCGTCACCGCCCGCTCCAGTGCGGGTTGGCGGGCTTTACATATCTTCGAAATAATTTTTTTTTATTATTTCTCAGTCGTAAAATTGCTATTAACGATTCCAGTTATGCCTCCCACCGGAGATCGAAACCAAGTCACTCGCGCTCTATGAAACTATGAAAGTTAGCGCCCTGACCTGCCACGGCTCTAGCTTATTTTTGACTAATTTTTATTCAGAATAATTATATTCCTATTTTTGTTTACCGTAAAAGCGCGCATTGAGTTGCAATCTTTGTACCATATTGGTGGAGCGTGAATATGTGACACACATCACTAACAAATATCAGATCGTTCTCGAACGCACACGCACCTTTCGACCAATCACGTAAGCGGAAACTGACGCGCATGCGCCGTCGTTGCGGCGCATGCTCATTTGCATTGCAGTGGGTCTCGGGCAACGGTGCCCCGCCATTTTCGGGAACGTTCTGTATGCTCGATCAACGACGATACGGCGCACTCCATACTTGTCACGGAGAGGTCATGACACCTAGATGCCGTCAACCTTTACCTTCATTACCATCTCCGTGGTCATGCGGTACTTTATATAACGTCACAATTTTTTGCCGCGGCTTGCGTCGCATTTCTTCCTTTTTCAAATAAGTAATAAAACATCAATATTTGACGGCTCGGTGGCGTAGTGGCTAAGCGTTTAGCCGCGGCGCTGTGGGTCGCGGGTTCAATTCCCGCACGGGAATAGTATTTGTATGGCCTACAAATAATAGTTCCCTGTCTGGGTGTTTGTCCATGTGCAATTTATGTATGTAAACTGCCTCCGCGACACAGGAGATATTCCTGCAGTGGAAGGTAACGTGTTTTTTAAATAAAAAAAAAATTATCGTATTTCTTCGTTAGATTCACTCATTTTCGCGGAATGAAAAACGATAGATAAAATGGCGGGAAACCGTTTTTTCTTTATATTTTTGTGTCTCAAAATGTCACCTATTTAATGGTATCTAAACCAGCCAGATACCAACTGTACATATACAAAGAGATTTTAATGCAACTTTTTACTTATAAAACATTTTACCTCGGAGTAATACGAGTATATAGTACTTTCTTAACATGGACTTACATAGGTATGTCGCTGTAGAAATGCGTAATCCATATTTAATCAACGCGAAGCTCCGGTAGTTTCGCCGGAACTCGGATTAGCGGGTAAAGGTAAATGTTACAGGATCGCGCTGAACAGTAGCAGAGATTAGTACCTCTTGTACGTGATAGAGCAAAGCGGTAGCTTTAGCTGCTGCTCGAATTTTCCCGCCGCGATATCGGCCCGGCTAGCCCCACGGCCTCGAAGAATACCGGCGTGAAGTTGAGGCATCTGTTGCGGACTCCCGGAACACAATGTCGCAGTTTCGAGCCTGTCTATCCTATTGTGGTTGTGAACCACTAACAGACACGAGCTCTTGCGGAAGAAGGCTTCTCGACCACCGCGTACAGGCAAACGCAAGACGGAGTGGCGACCTGCGCAGTGTTGCGGGTATTCGATGGATGCAGGTGGCTCAGGACATTGTGATTGAGTTGGCAATTGTGGGTGGTCTGTGTTCAACGGTGGATTTGTGATAGGCTGAAATGAGAATGATAATTACGACCTGGAAGGCGTTCCGTCTTAGTCCTCTGCGGTGACAATGCATCTGTAACCTTCTTCGATTATATTATTTGCAGGTGTCCATGGACCATCAAGCTGACTATTAGCTCGTTTATGACTCCATTCTAACAAAAAAAACTGATGAAGCAGTATACTACTATAGTGCGACGAAAGTTCTACCATCAGTCACTTTATCCCAAATAAACTAGACTAAAATAGGTCTAGAACTCTGATCACCCCTGCATTGCATATACGGTCGCGAGAGCTTAAAATAGCCTGTAAGTGACCCACTGCCGGGCAAGGCACCTTCTCAAATATTTGAGAGGATTTCTCCGTGAATGGCCCGTCACGCTGCTCCAGTGCGGGTTGGCGGGCTTTACATATCTTCGACATATTTTTTTTTATTATTTCTCAGTCGTAAAATTGCTATTAACGATTCCAGTTATGCCTCCCACCGGAGATCGAAACCAAGTCACTCGCGCTCTATGAAACTATGAAAGTTAGCGCCCTGACCTGCCACGGCTCTAGCTTATTTTTGACTAATTTTTATTCAGAATAATTATATTCCTATTTTTGTTTACCGTAAAAGCGCGCATTGAGTTGCAATCTTTGTACCATATTGGTGGAGCGTGAATATGTGACACACATCACTAACAAATATCAGATCGTTCTCGAACGCACACGCACCTTTCGACCAATCACGTAAGCGGAAACTGACGCGCATGCGCCGTCGTTGCGGCGCAAGCTCATTTGCATTGCAGTGGGTCTCGGGCAACGGTGCCCCGCCATTTTCGGGAACGTTCTGTATGCTCGATCAACGACGATACGGCGCACTCCATACTTGTCACGGAGAGGTCATGACACCTAGATGCCGTCAACCTTTACCTTCATTACCATCTCCGTGGTCATGCGGTACTTTATATAACGTCACAATTTTTTGCCGCGGCTTGCGTCGCATTTCTTCCTTTTTCAAATAAGTAATAAAACATCAATATTTGACGGCTCGGTGGCGTAGTGGCTAAGCGTTTAGCCGCGGCGCTGTGGGTCGCGGGTTCAATTCCCGCACGGGAATAGTATTTGTATGGCCTACAAATAATAGTTCCCTGTCTGGGTGTTTGTCCATGTGCAATTTATGTATGTAAACTGCCTCCGCGACACAGGAGATATTCCTGCAGTGGAAGGTAACGTGTTTTTTAAATAAAAAAAAAATTATCGTATTTCTTCGTTAGATTCACTCATTTTCGCGGAATGAAAAACGATAGATAAAATGGCGGGAAACCGTTTTTTCTTTATATTTTTGTGTCTCAAAATGTCACCTATTTAATGGTATCTAAACCAGCCAGATACCAACTGTACATATACAAAGAGATTTTAATGCAACTTTTTACTTATAAAACATTTTACCTCGGAGTAATACGAGTATATAGTACTTTCTTAACATGGACTTACATAGGTATGTCGCTGTAGAAATGCGTAATCCATATTTAATCAACGCGAAGCTCGTGTAGTTTCGCCGGAACTCGGATTAGCGGGTAAAGGTAAATGTTACAGGATCGCGCTGAACAGTAGCAGAGATTAGTACCTCTTGTACGTGATAGAGCAAAGCGGTAGCTTTAGCTGCTGCTCGAATTTTCCCGCCGCGATATCGGCCCGGCTAGCCCCACGGCCTCGAAGAATACCGGCGTGAAGTTGAGGCATCTGTTGCGGACTCCCGGAACACAATGTCGCAGTTTCGAGCCTGTCTATCCTATTGTGGTTGTGAACCACTAACAGACACGAGCTCTTCGGGGCTCGAAAGCGTTGCCAGAACTTTTTCTTCTTTAAAAACCGCCTGCAACATTTAATAAAATTGATAATCAGACTTTTAAAGGTTTACCTAGACTCATACAGCGAGCTTTTGGGTTTTAATAGTATTGTTAGAATTTTTTTTTTTAAATCGCCAGTACATTTAAGAAATAAGATGAGCAGGCATTTAAATGTTTACCTACTTTTGGAGGAGATAGACAATGAAAATGAGTGTTTTATTAACTTATTATATATTCACGCCTTGTTCCCAACGGGGTGCGCCACAACGCTCTCTGATCACATTATTTCGAACCCTGTTATCAGTTATCTTCACATCAATCATACTTCTTAACGCTCTCATTTCTACTGCATTTATACTGCTTTCATGCCACTTCTGCCATACCCAGCTTTCGCATCCATATGTTAGAGCTTTTTCATCATTTATTACCCTGATACTAGTTCACGGCTGGACATAAAACTCTCGTTTATAATCGTATCGCTAAGAATTACGGATTTACGTTCGTCTATATTAGATACTTCGTATCTTCTCCGCTGCTATACATCACTAAACGGTCTATTTTGTTTTGAGAAAATTAATCCGCGATCTGTCAAAGCTTTTCCCATAGCCGACTCGTACAAATAAATTTTGACGATGCGCGCGCACACCGACACCTAATAGCGACACCGTGAAGTTGGTTGGCAATTGTTTCCCAAGTTTTCGTGACAACTGATAACTATATTCAAGGTAGTTATTCAGATATATATGAATCTACAACACGTGTTTTATATCAGTGGAGATAATGATGTGAGATGATTTGTTTACATTATAAATTATTATTATTAGTAACTTTTGTTATGTTACGCTAAAGTAGTATAACTTACGTCCACCCACACACTTCTTTTTTTTTTTGTTACTACAAATATATTTTAATACGACGATGCTAGTCTACACTAGTTACATTAGAAGTAGAATTCATTATATTTGCGTGCCATTCTGTAACCCTTGTTCTGTTTTAACGAAATAATAAAAGGTGTCTATGTGTGTGTAATCTAAATGTTTTATTACAGAAACTGAATTTTCTCACGTATCCATCGTGGAATTGGAAAACACGATCACAATAAGTAGGGCAAGAACTCTTTTGACGAAAACATTTACAGACGATTGCCGGGCTTTACATCTTAACGAAAGATCACTTAACATTTATATTTCATCTCAAACGAATCCACAACAAACACCGTAACTCCGGATCGTAACAAACGGATCTGTGTGTGCGCAAGGAGAGGGGACACTGTTTCAGTCCTTCGATCTAAATATAACCGGGTACGATGAGGGGGGATGGGGGGATGCGAGGGGAAGGGTAGGCCATCGACCCTGGAAGCCCAGACCTTGTGCCGGAAGGAACGAGGCCCATTCCCATCATTGTGCTCAACCAATGTTCCGCGCTGGATCGTTTTTTAATCGGCCATTGTAGGTGAGCTTGTTTATGGGTTTGTCATATGCGTATTTTTGTGCGGTTTCTGTATTTTTAACTCGTGTCGTTGGATGTGTCGGATAAGTCTTCCGTATTTGCAGACGTTAGCGATATTACTGAGGAATTTAAGTAAGAAAAGATTTGACAGATAATTATAACTTTATTTAGAAATAACAGATATATATCTTACATGGTAGAGACAAGCGGCGACTTTTGCTACTGCTCGAATTGGCCGGCACGACCCGGTTGGCACCGCGGCCTCGCAGAATACCGGCGTGAAGTAGAGGCATCTTGTGCTTCTGCGTTTCGTTCGGTGAGTGAGGTAAACGGTGGCCCCCCCCTCCCCAACCCCTTCCTCATCCTCTCTCCCACCTCCCAAATACCCTTAAAGGCCGGCAACGCACCCGCAGCACCTATGGTGTTGCAGTTGTACGCGGGCGACGGTAATCACTTACCATCAGGTGAACCGCTTGCTCGTTTGCCGCCATTCCTATAAAAAAAAATGATACCTACCTTGTGAATTATTGTAGTAGCAACGTAACTAACCCTTTGTATTTACGTTTATAAGTTTAAATTAACCTCTTAATATAATTGTCTGTTGACCTAAATAATGTGAAAAATATAGACATCACGTGAAACAGTAAAAACGGGGAGCGAACTAAAACATTATTATACATTGTCAGTACTTTGAAAGCACAAGCATAAGCGTTATCGATGTGATTCTTCTCCTTCTTTTCCTTCAGCCTGTATAAGTCTACAGTTGGACGTGGGCCTTCTATGAAATGCCAAATAAAGCTGCCTATGCATGAAAGATATGTGGATATTCTCCTTCTCTGCCCGGGATTCGTTTGAGTAGGAACCGGCAATACCTACCACCAATCAGCAGTGCATTGCTGTCACTGTTCGGTGCCAATTTCAAGGTTGTAACCATCCATAAATACACGCTGTCAAAACTCGATTCATCGAAATATTCTAATCGAACGATATGCTAGAGACTGTCTAGCTCAAAATTAAATTAAACCGTCAACATATATTTTTCAGGTCATAACAATGGATCCAAATTAAACTTAAGACCGATATAGATTCAGATCGGAACCTAAAGGAATACATTAGCATGAGGTCGGTGCGCATTCATTGTGTCGAGGGGGCCGCTGCATCTAAATATGCAAAGATATGCGTTTTAATATCTCCGGAGTTGAGTAACAGATTGAGGGGGCGAAGTTCTATTTTGAACGCCAATGACAAACAAAGTGACAGGGAGACAAGGACTTGTTTGTACCTTCTATAGTTTCTACGCTTATGCAACGAATGAGTGCTGTGTTCAAATCCTTCTCCGAAAGCAATTCAAGTTCACACGTTGAACAATTTATTGTACATTGTCGAACATAGCGTATTGTTATTAAAACTACTTTAAAATTTCATGTCACCTTATCATCAAAATAATCGTTCCAACAATATTACGACCCGTTTTAAGTAATTTTTAATAACTACCACTCGACTCTTATTAATATTACATCTTATAAAATAATTAGTTCGGGATGTTTCTTTACAATTAAACAGAGTTCAAATATGCATTAGCACGGAAGGGTAGGACTTTCAATTTTTGAAATATCGTCGTGCAATAGGCTAAGCCCAAACAGGGCCCGTATAGACGGCCAAATTTAAAATGATTGATTTCTATAGATAACTCCCTAAGGCAACGCTCATTTCACCGACAGCATTGTAATTATCAACAGAATGAGCTCACGGTAACTTGAAGTCGGCCCGAAGAGTTTTTCCGGAGAAAAATAGTTTTTGCATAACGTCATAGTCAATAAAATGAAACGAGTCTACAGTCTTTAAGCGCCAATAGCCTAATGGGTTAGGGTGCGGACTGCGAAACATAAAGTCGCAACTTCGAGCCCACCATTCGACTATTGTCGTGAACCACTCCGAATACAAGCTCTAATGCTTAGTTGGAGGTCTAACAGGAATATTAGTAATGTTAGTTAAATAGTATTGCATGGATTCTAAAAAAAAAAAAAGTCTATGATCGTATTCTGGATGGCTCCAACCATTACATTAGATGTAACAGACCACATATCCTCGTAAAAGAATCCTGCTAAGGATGATTCCCGAGCCTGTTTGAATTAAAAAAAAAACATCCTGATTTCATTAAAAAGATGGCTGAGTTCTGGTTGGCATCCAGTAATAAATAAGATAAGATTAAATCGTAGATCAAGCATACCACTGGCCGACTTCAAGATACCGTGAGCTCGTTCTGTTGACAATTACAATGCTGACGGCAGTCGGGCTATGACATCGTGACGTCATACAAATCTACCCCAGTGTAAAGCACCGTAATTTTTGTTTGCCTCAAGTTTACATTCAGCCGTGATCCTTAAAAATACTGTGCTGTTATGCTGTGTTGTGCTCAATAAACTATAATGTTTGGTTTTTCTAATTGAAACAATTGGCATATTTGGCAATACAAATGTCGCATTTAGTTTTGTTAGTATATTAATTAGGCATTGTTACCTTCACTCAGATACTAAGTTTTTAAATTCACTTTGAATATCAGCGAAGTATGATCTGAAAACAATAGTATATTTGTTATATTCTGTACCAAGAAAGGCAATCGTTTAGGGAATAAGAAATATAAATGGTCCAACAATGGATCCCTGCGGCAAACCCATTTTTGTTTGAAACCTACACGATTTACGTAATTTACCTGAACCATTTGGATCCTATTACAAAGATAGGAAGCCTACAATTGAATAACTTTCTCGTTTAAACCACAAACAAGTAAAGTTAAAACACGCAGTTGTGTGATCTACGCAATCAAAGGCTTTTGAAAAGTCATAGAACACTAATTGCATTTTGAGAAATTTTCGACGTATATGGTAGTAATATAATTTTGTCGACTCTTACGAACCCTCCGTAAATCTTCAAGCTACCGTGCAATAAAGGCATCAGTACCCGGTGAATATGTGTGATGGGGAATACAGTACAAAGAATGTTTGGTCGTTTGTCCCGACCTGAGACAGTGTGGTAGATACGCTGTATTACTTGTGACCAATGAAAAAAAAGAGTAGACAACCATTGTACCTTCAGCATTAAAGCTAACTTCTAAGTTAGCTACGAAGCCGTATTACACGAGATGAAAAGAAATTATGTTTTACATAATAAATGTACGCTTTCGGAACTTGAGGGTAGCTCAGAAATCAGAGCGCTTGCTTTAATTACTAATTTTAAAAGCTGAATCTATCGTGCGGTGAGTGAGGTAACCGGAGGCCCTCTCCCCGCTCCCCCCTCCCCAAATATGGTAGCGGTATATTTCTGCCACGCACTTCGACTTTGTGGAATCAGCTGTCGCCAGCAGTATTTCCGAACAGTTACGACTTATGGACCTTCAAGAAAAGAGCTTATTCCTTCCTTAAAGGCTGGCAGCGCATCTGTAGCTCCTCTGGTGTTGTGGATGTTCGTGGGCGTCGGTGATCACTTACCATCAGGTGAGCCGCACGCTCGTTTGCCCCCTTCTTCTATAAAAAAAAAAAAATAGTGTTCCGCGGTCAAGAAAAACATCATGAGGAAACCTCCTTGGTAGTACTGGTAACCCCAGCATGTACAGGTACCTACATTACTATGTAACATATAAGATATGAATTTGCTCGTTTGAACCCGATGTGTGTCATTAGTTATGAATATTTACGTCTGACCGAATTAAGGGTACAAAATCTACTTAATGTACCAAAAAAAAAAAAATTGAATTGTTTAGCAAAAAAAAACATAAACGTCTCTTTAACGATATTAGCTATACAAAATATTTGCTAACGTAGCGTAAGCACCTGCCCTCTTCCCCTCCCCCCTTGCCTTTGCTGAAAGAGGCAGGTCGATAAGGTAATTTAAGGCAAGGAGAAGGCGACTTTCTCGCCGACTCAAACCGACCGACTTTAAAGCATTATTTCTAACACTGTAATAAGCGGTTGTGCTCATTTCAAAATTACTGTTTAAATATTGCAACGCTTTTTAGGCAAAGATAATTTTGATTTATTACTTAACCTAGGATTTTTTTTGTAAATTTGAAAATTACGGTCATGTTCATCATCAGATTTTTTTTTGTTATTTATACTATAAGTCAAAATTTGTAAACATATATGTATATGATGAGGAAACCTTCATAGGTTTGTGTACATACTGGTATTCAATGATATTCGTTCAACCAAAGAACGCGGGACCATTCCGTTATTATTCAACGTTAGTATTCAATTCAACGAATATTGTAACATTAGTTAGGTATACTGCTAAAAAGAAATCAAACAAAAAAAGGTACACTGCCACAGTGATCTACAGATCTACTGATTTGAATAATTATTGTTTAGTTTACGATTATAGATCTACAGGCTGATCGGAGAATATTGATTTATATTATGATAATAGGTTTATTACAGTAATATTAAATATATAAAACTCACTAAAATACTTTATATATACCTGTGTGTGTATATACTTACCCATAGCCTGAGCATACTCTGAGCTTCCTTAAAGTTGTCTGATTATTTTGTTTCGAGTCCATGTACGTTGTTAATACAATATTTTTAGAGTTAATATGTTAAATTTCTAAGTATTTTGGCAAGGTCACTCAAACAGCGTTTGTTTAGTGATCGAATAAACTAAAACCACACCTAGTTTTCTACATTACGCTGGCTGGTTGTTTTTTCTTATAATAGGTAGACATTAAGGTTCTTTTTTAACTGATTTAAGTAATTGAAATAAAGCTAACAGTTTAGTGGATTTATCAAGAATTTGTAACAACAGAGAACGATAATATAGAGATGGCAGCGGAGTTAGAACCTGTCGCGCCTCTCTTTCCGTGGGTGTCGTAGGGGACGACTAAGGAAAAACTTTGAAAAAAAGCTTTGAAAAGCAATCTCCGTGAGCAAACTCGGCGTTGAGACTCTCGCACCCCGTCACGTCCCCCGGAGAGGCGAAAAGTGATTTCGAGACAAGTTTGGCTTCGTGCCAGTAAGAAATCCATAACACGTAGGTGATAGTGAATGTTCAAAAACAAATACAATTGCCGTTGATCTCATACACTCGTACATATGCTCGTATTCGAGAAGGAGCCCTTTGCCCAGCAGTTGGCACTTACAGGCTGCTACTTTACTTTTATGCTTTAGAAATATATTTTTTTTTTTGTTTTTATTTGGAAATCTTATGGTGAAAACTTCATCAAGAGTCAATTCCACTGACATGCCGATCGAGATCCCGGATTAAGTTTCTCCTAAGATCGTTAAGATCGGAGAACGGTTCAGTTGCAGCGTCGAAGACACGAGACATGACACGACGGAAGCCAAAGATATGGATGATGCACAAATATCGGGGATACATCGTCGGTGATTCGAACCGAAGCTCGGAAGTCGGGTACGCTGGTCGCTCAGCTGTGCGATTGATTTTCTATAGATAAGAAACAAAAGAAATCCTCGGATACCATGGCTTGTTGCGTTCGGTGAGCATTGAAGTTTTCAATTGGCCTAAAACCATCCGTGGAAAAAAGTTTCCTTTATTTTTTTTTTTTGTTCAAAAGAAAACAGAACAATGGTTTAGTATTCCGGCGACGTAAAGGGATGGCGTTCAGGTGAGTCCAGCAGGAGCCTATCTTTTAGATCGATATTATTCTGAAATCAGCTAAAATACTTCAGCCGACGGCGGTGGATGTTTTTGAAACCGGAAGAACACATTTTCCAAATATCTTATTACAAAGTACTTGAAAACAAGGGAGCGTCCCGATGAGTTGAGAATTTTCACAGTATTAAAGAAAGTTATTTTCGTTGAAGCTCTTTCGCTGATTATCAAAGCAGATAAAAGGGTAAATATGAAGATTACAAGAACCTTGCCTTTAAACGTTAAGCTATAGTGTAATACAAGTTGTTAGGCCACTGTCGTTTGAAACTATAAATATAAAAACTGCTCATAGAGGTCTAATTTTGTGAACAATGCCAACAAGACAACTAAGGTGAGGGTTAATTTGATTCATAAAAAACGAACAGCAAAACTCTTCAATTATTATAAGTACGAGATATATATTATTTGCAGAACTCAAGTCTGAATCTCGCAATGTCCACTCGAGTCTTTTGCATTACATCTGACGCAAGGGTGACGTGTGGAGAGCGTAGAAATGATTGCGTCTGTCTCTTCGCTGCCTGTTTATGCCACTTCAGCGTGTTCTATGTCGCTTTATTACCCGCGATTGGCATACCTAATTCGAACTGGCATATGAAACTGGCATTGTCGTCGTTTAAGTGCCATCCTGTCCGTCGACTGAATCCGGCCGTTGTTAATGACGTTATCTGCTACTAATCTTCTATTGTAGAACAATGTTAGAAATCACCAGCACTCCAGTCGCCAGAGCCTCGTATGTCGGGTAGCATGGTACACCGCGACCAAGTGACTCCCCCTTCCTCTCCGACCTTACACAAATCATCCTGATCATCTAGTAGTTTTTTTTTTTAAGTTCACTAGCAATGCTATTTAAGTAACATTACCATTATTCCTGTTAACCTCCAACTAAGCCTTCCAGCTTGGGTCTGGAGCGGAATGGTTCACGACAATAGTCGAATGGCGGGTTCGTATCTGCGACGTTTAATATAGTTTTTAAATCCGTGGAATTGGACAATAACCCGCCTATCGGGAAACTACCACAACCACTAACTAACCACTATAGGTGGTGGAACGATTGCGTCCCGTTCTTCTCTTCACTCTTCACGCCGGTACCGATTCGGCGAGGCCATGGTACCGACCCGGTCTAGACGGCACATTCGAGCAGCAGCAAAAGCCGCCGCTTGGCTCTACCACGCAGAAAGTCTGTATCTGTAAATAAACATTTCTCATAAAATATTGATGAAATCCGCTCAGAACCTTGAAAAATACGCGACAATCCGCGCTCGCCTTCGCATTATAATACTGTATTCGTTACTATTTAATTACTATTATAGCATCAGCTACTTTCTGAACTGCAGCTGGTGCATTTTCCCAAAGAAAAGCAGCTGGTGCATTTTCCCAGCGATATTACGTAGTATCAAAATAAAAGTTAACAGTTTAGGGGTGGTGTCTACCCGTGTGTATCAAGAAGGGTTGGGGGGCGGACGGGAGGGGGTCCAAGGGTTAAACAATACCTTCGTGAGGCGGCTAACGAACCGGCGGCGGATTTTGGCAGCCGCCAGCCGTTTACAACTGGCATGTATGTATATATTCACGCCTTGTTCCCAACGGGGTTAGGCAGAGACAATCTTCTTCCACTTGCTACGGTCCTGACATACGTCTTTCGCTTCTTCCACTTTCATCAATCTACGCATGCATGCCCGTTGGTTTAGAGTACTCTTGATCTGGCCTTTTCCCAGCACGTCTCCGATTTGATCGTGAAATGTTCGCCTGGGTCTTCCTCTCCCGACTCTCTACCATTTACATTCGTCTCATATATTTGTTATGTCAATCCTACTTTAATTCAATTTACAACTGTGCAAGTACTCGTGTACCGGGGCGTGGCCCATCCCTCGTTAGACCAAATCCAAGAAGACATTTAGGCGCTGATTAATGTCCTGCTTTGTTGAGTTGTAAGTGGTATGTGTGCGTTGCTGTTCGTTTCGCGGAGAGGGCTTAAGAGGGCCTTTCGAAACGTTTCGAAAGTTCAAGGTCAGGGTTAAGCCTAGTTCAAGTTTAGTTTCTTTATTAGGAATCATTACTAAACAAAGTACGTAAGATAGTTCGATTTTTCAATAAACATTTAAGTAATGCCTTTGTCCAGCTGTGGGACATTCAATTGGCTGTTGGTTTAAAGGAAAACATTTGTGTATGCACACCTAAGAAGTTATACTTCTTTAGCGTAACAAAACACAAATGACTAATAATAATAATTTATAATGTAAACAAATAAAAAGAATACATACCGACAGTTAACCTCAAGTCTGTAAACCCACTCAAAAATGTTATAATATTAAAAATCACTTTGATTACGAATTCTCACAATAAATTATCATTCACCCATGTTTATTTATGTATGAATATATTTTTTTATCTTCACTGATATAGAACACGTGTTGTAGATTCATATATATCAGTTGTAACGAAAACTTGAGAGACAATTACCAACCAACTTCATGGTGTCGCTTTTAGGTGTCGGTGTGCGCGCGCATCGTAAAAATTCACTCTCATAATTTCTCCCAAACGAGCCAAAAGAAGTATAACTTCAAAAAATACAGAGGCTTCTCTACACAGATCATGTGCGACATTTGGTATTACTTCATCCGATAAAGCATGTAATGGTGATGTGATTAAGCAATTGATATGTGCCATCATTCAGAGTGGGAGGGGCGGCGCTCCGTTTTATGCGCTTCTGAACAAATTAGTTAGCGCTGCGTCCGGGCGTTGCGCGCCAAATTGTTAACGCGTGTCATAGGCGCGATACCTCATCCGAACGCGGCAGCGCTCGCGCTCCCTTTTTTCACCGACTACGATGCAAACGAAAATCTATTTCAAAGCGCAATGTTTTGTTCAATTCTTAAAAAACATATACACACATCAAAAAAGTCTAAGCAGAATGTACTAGAAAAGAGCATGTTCCTTCCTTAAAGGTCGGCAGCACATCTGTAGCTCCTCTGGTGTTGTGGATGTTCGTGGGCGTCGGTGATCGCTTACCATCAGGTGAGCCCCACGCTCTTTTGCCCCCTACTTCTCTAAAAAAACTAATTTAAATTTTAGGATGGTTTTCCACATTATAACGTTGTATTTTTTTTTTACAATAATATTTTTAGGGTCCTATGATTTAAAAATAACAGCTGTTGTCTTTATAAGTTCTTTTAATAACAGAAATTAACAATATTAGAATATAATGCAGAAACTAAGGCACATAAGCAACTAAATATTTTTTTTACAAAATGAAATTTCTAAAGAAAATGAATTGTAAATGTATATTTATTTATTTATTCTTTATTGCCTTAAGCTTAATGTTACAATGGGCGGACTTAATGTCAAGTGGCATTCTCTACCAGTCAACCCTTGTTATGGTGAAAGGTAGTTGGCAGGTATAAAACAAAGAATAAAAAAAAATAAAAAATAAAAAACTCCAATAAAAATAACTTGATAAGTACGTATAAATAAACTATATAATTAAATAAATATTTATAACATAAAATACACAAATACGTAGACAAGTATATAAAAGGATACATAAATAAATATATAATAAAAATCAAAAATAGATAAGCCGAATATTGTCAATGATCTATTATTCTATTAGGTAATTACGGACTAAACTCTTAAACAGTTTCTTGCTAGGAGCTGCTTTTATCTTATCGGGCAGGGCGTTCCAGAGGAGTGTAGCTTGAACCGTAAAAGAAGAGTTATAGTATCCTGTATTATGTTGTGGAACTCGAATCTTAAATTGGTTTATGGAACGAGGCTATCATCATCATCATTTACGCCCATCAGATGTCCACTGCTGGACATAGGCCTCCCCCAAAGATTGCCACGAAGCTCGGTCCTGAGCCACCTGCATCCATCGACTTCCCGCAACACTGCGCAGGTCGTCACTCCATCTTATGGGGGGTCGTCCTACACTGCGTTTGCCTGTACGTGGCTGCCACTCGAGAACCTTTTTTCCCCAACGGTTGTCAGTTCTGCGAGTCACGTGGCCGGCCCATTGCCACTTCAGCTTGCTGATCTTTTTGAACGAGGCTACATCGAAAGAGTATTAGTAAAATAGCAACCTCTAATTGATCAAATTACTGGACAATGGTCTCTGTTAGCTCAGCGTTCAGGTACCTCGCTTTCGTGTCCATAGTATGCGATTGACCTGGATTGGAATCCCGGCGACGTCGTCACAATGTTTGTTTTACCCGTAATTTTGAGTGCCTTATTAAACATGTGTTCGACGGTGAAGGAATACGAATAATAAACAAATATTATTGTAAACAGCCATGGTAGCCTAGTGGTCAGGGCGCTCACTTTAGTTTCGTAGAGAGTGAGTGACCTAGGGACTATCCCCGGTGCCGGCAACACTATAATTGTTCATAACTATTTTAAGTGCTGTATTTACCACGTGCTCAGCGGTGAAGGAAAACATCGTGAGGAAACCTGCATGTCCAAGAAATAATAAAAAAATATTTTTTCGAGGATATGTAAATCCCGCCAATCCGCACTCGGTTAGCATGGCGGGTCCTTCCCGCCCGTAAACCCTCTCTAATACTAATATTTGAGAAGGAGGCTTTTCCCCAGCAGTGGGCTCTTACAAGCTGCTACTTTACTAACGCCCTGTTTGTCCATGTACAATACAAGCCAGTACCACGCGACTTAGTATTAAATCCAGTAGGCTTTTTTATTTAATATAATCTTGTTATGTTGATATAGTAGAATCATAACGGTATAATAATCATAAGTCCTTTGCCCAGCAGTGGGCGCCTACAGGCTGCTACTTTATTCTAAACAGTCCACTACAGGACATAGACCTCTCCCATAAGGTGGATTAGCCGTGATCGCCAAGCTCTTCGTGCGAATTGGCGTTCTCATTACCGGACACCTTCTCGTCTGATTTAAATTGTTCCGTTATTTTTCGAGATTGTTTTCCCGCCATCCATCGGCAGCCATTGCTTGTTCCTCTTGTCGCCCCTCACGACAGTTGCGGCAACAAAGCACACGGTAGCTTCACAATAATTCAACTAATTTAACACATCGATAACTTAATACCTAATGCACTGCGTAATCAAATTCCTAATATGAACAGCATTCTGAATACCAATTTACTGGATCATTAGACACAAATACTCCGGTAACAGGCTTCAGCCGCCGTATTTCACGGTGCGTTATCTCAATTATGTGAATGTTCAATGTTGCCAATTAATTCACATGCTCATTATCAGCTAGCAAGCCCAAATTCGATATCAATTACTATATTACAGAATCGTCTGGGATCTTATGTACCAACTAGCTTATTAATCTGTCTCCGCCCGTAGAATATGTTGATCACAGATGAACTATTAAACCAGTGATTCCCAAACTATTTTGGGCACGAGCACCCCTTTGAACTGATACCTCAGACCACCATAGCCAAATTACTTTAAAAATCCTATCTCTAGTTTTTTTCCTACTGATAACAAAATACTTATCATTTTAAAAACTTTGCGGTTGGTGAGTAAACTTAACTTAAACAGACGCTTTGGGAATCCCCGATTATAACGATATAACATTTTATTTAAAAAAAAAAATTAAGCAATATATAAATGAAATTCCATTTTTGAAATTCGCTAAAGGTATAGTGAGCCAGTATGATCACGAGTCTCTTCACATCTGTAACCTTCTTCGATTGAAGTCGTTTGCAAGTGACCATAGACTCTCGTTTGTCACCGTAATCCAATAATAAAAAAAAATTCACAGATATAGAAATTATTTATTAACAATTCTATAGAATCCTAAAGAAATGATAGCTCTAGTATTAATATTATAAAAAAATGTATCGACGAACCTATAGCACTTAGCACTTTTGTCGTTTTTCTGCGTATTCAAAGCTGCTATATGAGTTGCAGAAGCTGCATTCCAGAGCAATGTAGGAAGGAAGAATGAAACTCTGTAGAGGATAACCCATTTGTACGCATTTTTTTTTTATAAACTTATTAAGAATACTAGCAAACAGTAGTCGAATGGTGGTCTAGAACCTGTGACAACAATTAATTTTTTTGAAGCTACTTGGGGGCGAGGTCATTCTCAGATCCATTTAGTATATCCTAATCAGCCTTTTCATAAAGTCTTTAAAACATTTATTGAACCTTTATAATTCGGAAGAGGTTAGGTATAGTAAACGTTAACGCAATTTGTCGACCCGCCATTTTCTCGCAAAAGCGAGTCAAATTAATGCGACAGTGGCGCCGCCTGGCCGCAGACCGCACTGTGTGTTTTAGCGTAACGTTCCGTAGAAACCGCAGTGATCATCCGCGGACGTGTCCAACCAATCCTAAAAGCTAACACCTGTACGCCATATGCTGGCCCATTGGCAATGTAATATGACCTCTCCACCTGCATGACACCTATTTTTATGATAGGACTAAAAAAAGGATTTTGGTTTTTACGTCAAGCGGTTGCTTTTGCTACTGCTCGAATGGCCTCGACACAGGGTTTGCACCACGACCTCGCAGAGTAGTACATCTGGCGTGAAGTATTGTACATCATGTGCTTCTGCGTTTTGTCCAATGAATAAAGCAACCGGCGGCCCCACCTCTGATGTTACAGACGTACGTGGGCGACGGTAATCACTTACCATCAGGTGAGACGCTTGCACGTTTGCTTCCATTCTCAATTTAAAAAAAAAATATCGAGGGGACGACTTCGCGGGGATAATCTGTGAATTTTTTTTGTGGCATAACGGTTAAGTCCTCGGTGCAGGAAAGGTTAGTATTTGGAGAAAAAACGTTCCATTTCCAACACACATTTAATTCAAAGCATATCATCGACAAACCGTGGTCGGTTTAAAATGTTTTAAATTTAACAGCAGGGAAGTGACCTCGGTTCGATTACAGTTTAAAAAAAAACAATACTGCAACTATATGCGCGGGATCCCAGACGCACGCAGTGAATTGTCCGATCTATTCTTCTCTCGGCACAAAATAATTTAGTTATTCAAGGTTTTTATGTGTTCAAGTAGGACTTAGATATTTCACCGATGTTCAATATTCAGCATAATTCTTGTAAGGACTAAAGTTTTTTGTTACATAATATCTCATACTAAAGTTATTTAAAATAAATTAAAATTATGCATTTTATCGATTTTACTACGAGAACCATCAATAACTTAGTATATATATATATATATATATAGGTATCTGTCTCCTTTCACTGCTGATTTTTATTAAAAATTAAATCTACAATTACGGATGACAAAAAAATCCCGCTTGAAAAATTTCGATCGGTCGAAGCGAGACTCAAAAGCATAGAACAAATATAATCCCACGGCTAAATTGAACGTGGATAAAGTTCACGCCGGTGATTGGAAAACGTTTTTAATCCTAACTCGTAGGTAACGGTATAACGAGATGCGGCTGAAATTTTATTCCGACGCATGTCCGATGGATTTTGTAGGAGCGAATGTAATTCAATCACTTTAAAAGTACCGACGCGCGAAAACTGCCGCCATTTTACATGTCGTTTTTTTTTAATTACTTGCAATCGCTGTTGCGAACATTATGGCAGCTGTGAATGACTTTTTGCTTGTTTTACTATTTGTTTAAATTAAAGAGTTTTGTAACAAAATTCAATAAAACATCAGCATCACCTTTAGAGTTCGCGCCAAAAGTCTTTCAAAATTTTCATATATTTTTAATATTTCATTTATTAATATATTTAAAATTATAAATGTATGTACGTACGTGTGTATGTCTTTATTATTATATATGTATTTATTATGGCATGCGTATTTAAATATTGCATGTACATATAGATTTACATTTATTTTATATTTTTTTTCCTCTCTTTAGTTCTCTCTATACTATCACCGACACCTACTTCATTTCATCTCTGCATCGTCCAAAGGTTGACTGGTAAAGAATGCTTCTCGCATTAAGTCCGCCTATATACATTTTCATGTATATGAAGTTTTATAAATAATAAAAATAAAGAACTTGCATATAGCTTAGCTCCTGCGTCAGATGGAAATAAAAAGGCTTACGTGCATATGTCTGCAGTGTGAAGTGACCCTGAGCCCCTCAATGAAACAGTAATTTGACATTGATCTCTTTTATCACGGCATCCGTGGAGAATCATTTTGATGGGAATTGTCCGAACGCAGCGCTTTGTTTCTATTTAAATCGTTACAGTATTGATTGAGTTGTTTCGAATAACTAACTTTATTGCTCACACCTTATAGTGTGAGGTGGCAAAAGGGCGGACTTAATGCCTATTGGCATTCTCTGCCAGTCAACCCATGGATTGGTGAGATAGCCGTAGCAGCTGCATTTAAAATTATAAATGTATGTACGTACGTGTGTATGTCTTTATTATTATATATGTATTTATTATGGCATGCGTATTTAAATATTGCATGTACATATAGATTTACATTTATTTTATATTTTTTTCCTCTCTTTAGTTCTCTCTATACTATCACCTACACCTACTTCATTTCATCTCTGCATCGTCCAAAGGTTGACTGGTAGAGAATGCTTCTGGCATTAAGTCCGCCTATATACATTTTCATGTATATGAAGTTTTATAAATAATAAAATAAAATATTTTTATTCCTTCATTACATTAAATTAATTTGTGCCCTCTGTTTTAGTGACGCTGCTTGTACGTAAAGTCGGCAGGCGTGAAGATGCAGACGTGCTATTAAAAAGCCTAGAGACATGTATGCGGGAGCCAAGCGTTGTGCACCGGCAGGTGGTGCAGGCGATCAATACCGGCCCGGCCCGCGGTAGCGACCCCCCCCACCCACCCTCCGCATGCCGTAATAAAACGCGGTAAGGTTCCGTCCACATTATCGATATCTACTTTCAAAACTTTTCTTTACATATTTTAATTAGTTTATAGCATCAAACAAAAAAAAAATATCTTACCTTTTTTATACGATGGGGAAAATATCAAGTAGCTTAGCAAGTAGAAGTTATGAATTATTAAGATAGAAAACTCAGATGTTTATATTGCAATATATATTTTATATATTATAATGCCGATCCATACAACTCGACGGTTCGAGACGAGGTCCGAACCTCCATAGACGGTCCATAGACAACTTATCAAAGATACGATACAGACTACCGCCACCGCCTTTGTGATTATAATATTGTATCACACTCGATTATTCGCCATAAACTAGAAGCGTCTTAAAATTGTACAGAAAACTAGAAAGATCTTTCTATGACAACAGCCAAATGAAGAGTCATCTTAATGTATATGGCCACTAACCCAGCTATAAAGTATAATAAATAAAATATTTCTTACATTACATTTTTCTAGCGTGTAACGTACCGACAGTATTAACAATTTTATAGTTAAAACAGGTTAATGAAAAATATTGTGCACTCCAATTTAATTTTCACATAGAAAAGGAACATATTCTTAAAAAAATGGCAGAATCATCTCACTAATAGTCTATTTTCATATATATTTAATATTTCATTTATTAATATATTTAAAAATTATAAATGTATGTACGTACGTGTGTATGTCTTTATTATTATATATGTATTTATTATGGCATGCGTATTTAAATATTGCATGTACATATAGATTTACATTTATTTTATATTTTTTTTCCACTCTTTAGTTCTCTCTATACTATCACCTACACCTACTTCATTTCATCTCTGCATCGTCCAAAGGTTGACTGGTAGAGAATGCTTCTGGCATTAAGTCCGCCTATATACATTTTCATGTATATGAAGTTTTATAAATAATAAAAATAAAGAACTTGCATATAGCTTAGCTCCTGCGTCAGATGGAAATAAAAAGGCTTACGTGCATATGTCTGCATGTGAAGCGACCCTGAGCCCCTGAATGAAACAGTAATTTGACATTGATCTCTTTTATCACGGCATCCGTGGAGAATCATTTTGATGGGAATTGTCCGAACGCAGCGCTTTGTTTCTATTTAAATCGTTACAGTATTGATTGAGTTGTTTCGAATAACTAACTTTATTGCTCACACCTTATAGTGTGAGGTGGCAAAGGGCGGACTTAATGCCTATTGGCATTCTCTGCCAGTCAACCCATGGATTGGTGAGATAGCCGTAGCAGCTGCATTTAAAACTAAAAGAAATTAATTTGAAAACAACTATAAATAACTATAATAAAATAAAGAAATTAAATATCATATCATCATCATCATCATCATCTTCATTTCAGCCTATCAGATGTCCACTGCTGGACATAGGCCTCCCCCAAAGATTGCCACGAAGCTCGGTCCTGAGCCACCTGCATCCATCGACTTCCCGCAACACTGCGCAGGTCGTCACTCCGTCTTGTGGGGGGTCGTCCTACACTGCGTTTGCCTGTACGTGGCTGCCACTCGAGAACCTTTTTTCCCCAGCGGTTGAGAGTTCTGCGAGCTGTGTGGCCGGCCCATTGCCACTTCAGCTTGCTGATCTTTGCAGCTATGTCGGTTACCTTAGTTCTGCTGCGGATATCATAGTTGCAGACTCTATCACGCAGAGAAACACCGAGCATAGCCCTTTCCATAGCGCGCTGAGCAACTTTGAGCTTCCTCATACGGCCTGCAGTGAAGGACCAAGTCTCGGATCCGTATGTCATCACGAGCAACACGCACTGGTTGTATACTTTCGTCTTGAGGCTTTGCGGTATACTCGACGAGAAGATATGACGTAGTTTCCCGAACGCAGCCCAGCCGAGTTGGATTCGTCGATAACTAAAGATACAGAGTAAACTGAATGCCGGTATTGGTTGGCTAAAGGATTATTTGATTGTATTTTATCACAAATCCTTATAGAGATAGGATATATTCGCTGTCGTCCACGGCTTAACGCGCGTGGAAATAGTTTTTACAAACTTATATTTCTAACAAGAAGCCTAAATATTAAATTGTTCCTTGCTTTTTAAATGTCAGAACACTTAATAATTACTACCGTATGTTTGTAGTCGTGTGTAATTTAAAAAAAACAATATTTTTTTGGATGTTTAAATTTCTAAAGATACCCAACTATCCAAATTTTCTGGCTTAGTTAGCTAGTTTAAACTCTATAACTCATGCTTGGTTGTATCTTTTTATTAAATATATAAAGGTGAGCGTACCCAAGTCTCCCAGGTCGGTGACAAATGGGAGCATGTCATTAGTGCGATTGTACCAGCAATGCGCTCACCGCTCACCGCTCACCGACCCACTTGCTCACCGTGGTAAATATGGGCAACCACACTCACAGGCCTAGGGCAATCACCTTTAGTACGGCGATGGATTTAAATAGGCTGCTAATTGAATGAATGCAATGAATTAAATTATACATACCCTTGTGCTCCGTGTATTAATACTTATAAAATTCAATGGAAAAAAAGGTATTTGAGCTTTGTTACCTTAACACGTTCTCTGCCAACGCGGTCAGTGCTGACCGTCAGTGAAGTTTCCCTTTGGGCCTATTAAAATTTTAAATCTGTATAAAATTACTAAATTGTTTTTTTTTGCTTATATGCTTTTATCTTTTACTCAAATGTTACTTAGTAATAACAAAAGTCAATTCGAGCCACTATTTATGGAAATAATTAACTTCAGGCAGCATTGTATGGTAATTGTTGTTATTCTTTCAAAGTTCTTAAATTTTTCAAAAACCAACTTGATATGGAGAAACTAGTGGGCCACGCGGGTCAATTAATACGCGATTCAGTTTGAGAGCACTGCCCAACGGCTTGTAAGAACGAAATGAAAACACTCGTAAAGTGGGGTCATCACTGACTGACGCGGCTCGAACTGAAAGTCTATATGTCAACCATCGCCGACCGACGCGGCGCGGACAGGAAACTGTGATTTTTTTCTCGGCATAGAACGTGTTAAGGAGGCTTCTCCCATAAGGAGGTCTTAATCGCCACGTTCGGTTAGCGGATTGGCGATTGCTGTATGAGACACCATGCACCTTAGACGCCGATTTCAGTCATCGGTATGTTTCGAGAAGATTGCCCCGCCATCTGTCCCATCATAGTCGCATCGTACGACATCCAAGGGATGAAAGGGGGACGGGGGAAGGGGAGAGCCCGATTCTTACGCCGATAACACACAACAGGCAAAGTTCTGACAACATATATATTCACGTTATGTAGTAATGTTAAAGATTATACATATGTAAATACATGGGTTCACAGAAACTCTTGTATTGTGTTCGAATGGTGTGGCGTTTGAGGGATATAAATACAATATGGATTATGGTTATATATATTATGTTAAAATTATTGCTGTTGAAATGAAATAAAAGCTAATTTCATTGTAGAATTATAATGATACTTTGAATACACATTTATATAACAGGCATATCAGTTAATGAAGTCTATTAATGTAATATACATTTGTCAAATAGCATTATTTTCAGACACGCGTACCAATGTTTTTTTTTTATGTGATAGGCGCCAAACGAGCAATCGGTTCACCTGATGATAAATGATTACCGTCGCCCAGGTACATCTGCATCGCCAGAGGTGCTGCAGGCGCGTTGCCGTCGTTTAAGGGTACTTGGGAGATGGAAGGGAGGACGAGGAGGGGGAGGGGGAGTGGGCGTCCGGATACCTCGCTCACCGAACGAAACGCAGAAGCACAGGATGCCTCTATTTCACGCCCGTATTCTGCGAGGCAGTGGTACCGACCCGGTATATTTCCTTTATTGCTGCAAGCTACGTAAGGTAGCTTGAATGGGGTCTGTACGCTTTTGTGAGCATCTGTCGTTCGGCCAATTATTGTAGAATTCCGACAAGTACTTAGACTGGACATGAATGCAGCTATCCTTTGTGTATGATAAAATACCAAGTATTATTTTGTAAATTATATCTGGTTATGTTGTTTATATATATATAGATATAAACCTAGTATAGGTACAGAAAGGTTGTATATAAATATATATATGTATATACATATAGAGATAGTAACTAACTTTTGTTCCTAACGTCAACCTCACCAGCATGCTTATTAAGCTAATAATGGTCCATAGGGACTAGCGTTGACAGGTGTCTCGGATTTGGCGGGACGTCCCGCGTGACAAACGCTTTTTAAATGTCCCGCCGCCTCGGGTTACGTGTTCCGCGTTAATTTTTTTTTTCACTTTGACAAAGAAAATAAAGAAAAGTAAGTAATGTTTGTTAATTACCCGAGTGTTATAATAAAAGCGATAAAATGCTTGAAAATACACCGCCTGCCTCAAAATGTGCTTCCCGAGTTTCTCATAATTTTGATAGAGTTTTCAAAATTAAAGCTATTGAACAATTTTCATTTACAATGTTTTCTAGTATTCACGCGAAAACTAAACATTTGAAATGAAACTATTATACATCGCAGATTTAATGGCGTTCAATTCAGATATTTTTTTTATTAGCTCACGACGTTTCGGGAGATTTTACAGCAACGCAAGAATTCCGAAATGTGTTTTCGTCAGTGTTCAACTGTTTAACAAACACAGAGACGCTCTCACATCTTTGCCTTCTCTCTGCGAAATATCATAGTAAAAGCAAAATATCAAAGCTTCGTCTGCGACCGGTATTCGAACAACCCTATGGCATAATAATACAGCTCGAGGTCCGTAAGACCGTTTAACTCCCGTGATATACAAACGAATGCGGCTGGCACCGCACCCGGTACTGTTCACGGCTAATGGTCACAACAGACCCATTACCCACGGCGTCCCCGGACCCCGCAACGATTCTCTTTAATTCAATGATCCTCACACCAATTCTTCGTTTCGAAAGGTGCCGCGGGCCACATTGAGACTGTAACGAGATTATTTTTAACTTTAATACGAACTAATTTGCACGCTGCGGTGACGTCCTTTATTTATTTCATAATAAACTAGGGATGCACCGTATTTCGTCACCCCTGAAGACTAAAAGGATGTGCCGCAAACAGCAGTACAACTACCATTGTGCTCCGGTTTGAAAGGTACAGAGAGCGAGTGTAATTACGGGCTGTGAGGTATTAAATTTTAGACCTCACGCCTCTCGAATGGGCCGGCTCGACCGGGTTGGTACCACGGCCTCGCTGAATACCGCCGTGAAGTAGAGGTATATTGTTTCGTTCAGTGAGTGAGGTAACCGGAGGCCCACTCCGCCTCCCCATCCCCCTCCGCTTCATCTCTCCCGTGTCACAAATACCCATAAAGGCCCGCAACGCACCTGTGCTGCAGGTAATCTGGTAATGCAGATGTACGGCATCGGGGGCGAAGTTAATCACTTACCATCAGGTGAACCGCTTGCTCGTTTGCCGCCTTTCCTATAAAAAAAACTCTAGAACATGTGTCTGAAAATAATGCTATTTGACAAATGTCATTTTCATTAATTTTTATTTTTGTTATTTATTTATTTAAGCTTCATGTACAAAGCGGTACACATGGCGGACTTAATGCCTAGAGGCATTCTCTCCCAGTCAACCATTAGGCTAAGCAGAGGTAAACACGTAATAGAGGCGATACAGCTAACAGAATAAAAAAACGTAATCGACTTCATTAACTGTTATATAAATGTGTAATGAAAGAATCATTTTAATTCTACAATGACATTTGCTTTTTTTTTATTTAATTAGCAATAATTTTGACATTACGTAACATGACATAATCCTTTGCCGCCTTTCCAACAAAAAAAAAATGTTCAACTGGGAGTCGTAACAAGTGACGAACTCTGGCAACGGGCGCCTCCCGCCAGTTCAGACCTGCACTGATCAACGCCGAGTTGTGTCCAAGTGAATTAAAAACAAAGTCGAATATATATTGCGTATTTACGAATGTATATATATGTATGATAATGAGACGTAGTAGCCTAGTGAATGAACGAATATACTTAATTGTATTGCAACAAAACTATAAAAAGTATAGAAAACATTAAAAAAAATGGAAGTAGGCCAGTGGTCGGGACGCTCAATTTAGTTTCATAGAGCGCGAGTGACCTGGGTTCGATCCCCGGTGCCGGCACCACTAAAATTGTTAATAACAATTTTAAGTGCTTTATTTACCACGTGCTCAGCGGTGAAGGAAAACATCGCGAGGAAACCTGCATGTCTGAGAAATAATAAAAATAATATTTCGAGAATATGTGAAGCCCGCCGACCCGCTCTGGAGCAGCGTGGCGGGCCATTCCCGGCTCCTAAACCCTCTCTGATACTAGTACTTGAGAAGGAGTCCTTTGCCCAGCAGTGGGCACTTACAGGCTGTTCCTCCTCAATTACCTTTGTCGACTTTTACTACGCCCACGCGATGAAGGCTGTATTCTCGTGGCATAATTTCAGTTGTCTATGGAACCATACCTTTAATTTAATGATGTACATTATTATTATTGAAAAAAAAAACAATTATCAAAAGAGAAGACACATAGGGAGTTCCTATCGCCTGTTGCTTCTCCATCGGAGGAGTCTCATTACGAAATGGTGGTAGTTTGTAAAAAAGAAATTAACCATTTTACAAACTAAACTATCTTTCTTACGCCGAATAAAAAAGATTTTTTTTATTTTTTTTCATTAATTCAGAAGAGAAAAATGTCTTATATACTATGTATATTTATATCGGTATATAGATACATAAATATATATGCATAAGTTGCATGTTGCAAACATTAGTTCAGTAAGGCATAGCTATTTACCTAACGTCTAATTTATGTTAAAAACTTAAACTAAAGCGCATACAAAGATTGAAGATTTTGAAAAGGGAACTCGGCCGCCTTTGCCGTGACCCTTGTTAAGCCCCGACAATGGAGTAGTACTTAATGGTGAATAATTAATGACCCGTGAAGTTGGTCATCGACCCTGAGTATTCACAAAAGCTCTTTGACCAAAGCGCTCTTTGATAATCATCCGGATTTATAGAATGAAGCTGGCCCTCCTTGAGACCACGATAAAAGCAGCTTTGGTGTTTTCCGAAAACAAAAGCACCCTACTAAGAATCTCTTTGATTTTTATTCACAAGCGGAATTTTTGATTCACCATAATTCCATACGGTAATCGAACCGGTGAAACACATCGCTCAGCCACTGCAGCGACCCCTCATCTCGATGATGTTCTCGCATAATACAAACGGGCAATGAATCTATCAAAAGTTCAGTGGAGTTTTCGCGTTTCAACATAATTAAACGCTCACAGGTTTTCGAATCCTGAACTTCCTATTAAATTGACAAAGTTTAATGACGTTAGTTTTAACTTTTAAGTTGAGTTAAAGTTGAACTTTAAAGTTATTGGCTTTAGTCGACCCGTTAAAAGTAAAATTTTTACTTTGTCTAATTAAATTAATTTGATTACACTGGCTTGCAAATGCAAATAAGCAGATCGGCTGACCCACGTTTTAAGATTCTTTCTTATCTTTAGCAGCATGTATAATTCCACTGTCGGGTTCTTATCCTCTGAAGCATAATCACACTTTTGTGACTTCATTCCACAATTAAATCATTGGTTTCGTTTACCCATCACATGGTTATCAATAAACGAAACCTTATGTTATGGATGTGAGAAATAATAAAAATAATATTTCGAGAATATGTGAAGCCCGCCGACCCGCTCTGGAGCAGCGTGGCGGGCCATTCCCGGCTCCTAAACCCTCTCTGATACTAGTACTTGAGAAGGAGCCCTTTGCCCAGCAGTGGGCACTTACAGGCTGTTCCTCCTCAATTACCTTTGTCGACTTTTACTACGCCCACGCGATGAAGGCTGTATTCTCGTGGCATAATTTCAGTTGTCTATGGAACCATACCTTTAATTTTATGATGTACATTATTATTATTGAAAAAAAAAACAATTATCAAAAGAGAAGACACATAGGGAGTTCCTATCGCCTGTTGCTTCTCCATCGGAGGAGTCTCATTACGAAATGGTGGTAGTTTGTAAAAAAGAAATTAACCATTTTACAAACTAAACTATCTTTCTTACGCCGAATAAAAAAGATTTTTTTTATTTTTTTTCATTAATTCAGAAGAGAAAAATGTCTTATATACTATGTATATTTATATCGGTATATAGATACATAAATATATATGCATAAGTTGCATGTTGCAAACATTAGTTCAGTAAGGCATAGCTATTTACCTAACGTCTAATTTATGTTAAAAACTTAAACTAAAGCGCATACAAAGATTGAAGATTTTGAAAAGGGAACTCGGCCGCCTTTGCCGTGACCCTTGTTAAGCCCCGACAATGGAGTAGTACTTAATGGTGAATAATTAATGACCCGTGAAGTTGGTCATCGACCCTGAGTATTCACAAAAGCTCTTTGACCAAAGCGCTCTTTGATAATCATCCGGATTTACAGAATGAGTCCACGATAAAAGCAGCTTTGGTGTTTTCCGAAAACAAAAGCACCCTACTAAGAATCTCTTTGATTTTTATTCACAAGCGGAATTTTTGATTCACCATAATTCCATACGGTAATCGAACCGGTGAAACACATCGCTCAGCCACTGCAGCGACCCCTCATCTCGATGATGTTCTCGCATAATACAAACGGGCAATGAATCTATCAAAAGTTCAGTGGAGTTTTCGCGTTTCAACATAATTAAACGCTCAAAGGTTTTCGAATCCTGAACTTCCTATTAAATTGACAAAGTTTAATGACGTTAGTTTTAACTTTTAAGTTGAGTTAAAGTTGAACTTTAAAGTTATTGGCTTTAGTCGACCCGTTAAAAGTAAAATTTTTACTTTGTCTAATTAAATTAATTTGATTACACTGGCTTGCAAATGCAAATAAGCAGATCGGCTGACCCACGTTTTAAGATTCTTTCTTATCTTTAGCAGCATGTATAATTCCACTGTCGGGTTCTTATCCTCTGAAGCATAATCACACTTTTGTGACTTCATTCCACAATTAAATCATTGGTTTCGTTTACCCATCACATGGTTATCAATAAACGAAACCTTATGTTATGGATGTGAGAAATAACACGGTGGAACTTTATCGGGGAATGAAGTCACACGGAATTGTTGTGATATATTTGTGATTCATTGACGGACACGGTCCCTGGACATAACCTATTCGATGAAAGCGCCAACAAAAAAAGAATACTATGCACGGGACTAGGTTTTAGGTTCTACTCTAAGTTCTACTAGGTACTCCTAGGTTCATACTCAGCACGCTAGGCAAGCGGCGGGTTGGCAACCCTCGGATATGTACATCCTAGGGTTGCCAACTCCCCTAGGGTTGGAATTCCCACCGCCGGGCATCCTCTCAACTATTTGTTTTGGAGCCGAAAAGGGTTCGCAACGCTGCGCCGGAGGTGTGTTGGTGAACTTTTTTCTTTATTATTTATATACAAGTCTGACAGATGCAAGCAGATTTCCTCACCACCTAAAATTGTTTTGTTGCTGGCACCGGGGATCGAACCCTGGTTAGTCGTGTACAATGAAAGTAAAGCGAGTGCCCTGTCCACCTGGCTCTAATATACCTGATGACACCGTATGTGCTAGAATAATGTTCTAACATTGAAGGAAGTCTTCGTTGGAGGCGGGACTTAGTTTCTCTTCTTTAACCATTCTCCATCACGCTTCGCCGCGTATCTATCTGACATGTTCCACACATGCACAGCATGTCTGAACATGTTCACGGTGCGTGCTGACGCATATTTTAAATGCACAAAGGCCTGCGCCGTACAAAACAAATAAAACTCCGTAGGTATCTGTATTGTTTGTAGAGATGCTCATGCGGAGCGAATAAAGGAAAAATTAAATGCCATGTCGTATAAAGATCTTAGAGAATTACACACGCAGAAAGATTGAGACTTGACTAGAAGATAGTACGTACTCCAAGAACCCGGCTCTTAAATGCGTAATGATAATACGGTGTTCATCTCGAGCAAAAATTCTGATAAGGCAAAGTGAAGCACGACGGGAGAGTACCAAGCAACCGGCGGAGACATACCAACCGGTAGAGATACATCGACCGGTGGAGATAGAGCAACCGACGGAGATACAGCAACCGACAGAGATACAGCAACCGACGGAGATACAGCAGCAACTGGCGGAGAAAAATCGAAAGAAAAATGTACGTTGTTCATACGTTTTGAAACAATAATCTCCCTTACACATTTTTACTTCATTTACAAGAGAACAAACGGAAACAATCCATATCAAATCAAATCAAATCGTTTATTCAACATATATATATACATTTCACATGTCGAACGACATTTTTTAATAACATAATAATTACTTTTTCAACTCATTACATTTTTACACATGTATTGAGAAGCGAAGGTTAGAACATGTATTTCTTTTAAACTAATTTACGATTTGTATCAAATACCTTAACATTAAGATAGGGGCGATCTGGCGATAGGCTGATCAACAGTCGCAGTGCTCCAAATAAGCTCTGGTGATAAGTGGATGAAAACGAATACAGTCCGGGCCGGCAGCGCATATTCTTATTAAATGTATTTCTATATGCATATTTAATCTGAACCTGATACTAATGTAAAACATAATTACCGGCGCGTTCGCCAGCGTGCATTCGTGTCCCAGGTGACAGTCCCGAGCTCGCAGACGGTGATTCCAAGCGAGACTTCAACTGACAAATTTAATATCCGACGCCTCCGCCCAACGGACAGACAGCTTAACTGATGTTGCCAGTATCCTGTTCCAGAAATCGTTTACAAAATAAAAGTAAAAATATATGCATGTGGCAATATATTCTTCTTTAACAGCTTCCTGTGAACAGTTCTTAGATCGTCATTTCAGCCTGTCACAAGCCCACTGCTGGAAAGTGGACCTCCCTACCCACTTACCGCAACACTCTGCGGGTCGTAACTTCAGGGGACTCGTAGGGGATGGTCGTCATGATGACCATTGGTCCTCCTTGCAGCTTAAACGCTGCTGACTGTCTCTGTATTTTAGGTATTTAAGGTGATTAAATCCATGCTCATTTCCCCTAATCCTCTTACTACGGTCTATGAAAGAACAGACGTGGCAAATTTTCTCAAGCCGGCAGCACAAAGGAACGAAACTCAAACCACGCTTTGCAAAGTTTCGTAACTTAACTGAAATACGTTTTGTTTACGTTTGACTCCTTGTTAATGAATGGGCACAGGTAGTGTTAATTGATTGAAAATTATCAATTGTCCATCATTGGAAATGTTTAAATTTCGAACCAACTTAATACCAAATAAAATACCAAATTTTAAAGGCCGACAGCGCATCTGTAGCTCCTCTGGTGTTGTGGATGTTCGTGGGCGTCGGTGATCACTTACCATCAGGTGAGCCGCACGCTCGTTTGCCCCCTTCTTCTATAAAAAAAAAACCATCTCATAAAAGCTTAGGTTACGTTACCTGCCTATAAATAGTCCCCTGCAGGACATCGGTCTCTCCCATTTGTACTGTTACCTCGCACCTCAGACGTTGCTGCCCATCATCGGTCTGCTTAAGTTTGGTCTGGTGTTTTTCTAGATGGCTATCCATCCATCTAAGAGCGTTCCCTTAGTCGGCCTCTTACGCCGATACCACACTCGGCGTGTGCCCAGTGCAATGTTTTCACGGTGTCGGTGGACAATCCACTAATATAAGCATGTATTTAAATTCCTTAGGGATTTCTTACATTTACGCGATTACTATAATTCGTAATTAAACTATTATTAACGGTTTTTATCGCCTTTAATTTACTTTTAATCCGGCTAACGTCAGCTTTTGTAATTATAAATTTTTTGTTCTAATCTACGCAGAATGAGCTTACGGTGTCATGTTGTCGTGCGCGTGGTGGTCTTGGTCTTGGATTGAATTTTAGTATTACAGTGTTCCTAGCACGAACCAGCCATAAATCATTAGAAAGTTTTTTTTTAATTTTCATAGTCTAGCGAATCAACCCCGGAATGAATCTGTGTTCTTTAGCGAGGATATATGGTCTATCTGATCCGATGATATGTTTGGGGTGACGTGAAAGTATTCCAGTTTCGCTACAACCGTGGTTTATAGCACCCGAAACGTCGGTATTAAAATATTTAATAACACGCGTTGAAATTCGTATGTAGCAGTTTTCATATTAAATTGAAAATTTTTAGGTTTTTCAATATGCCCGCCTCCACGCTGCACACACATGCACACAAACGCCCGCTCGACACCATCGCACTCAGTTCGTCAAAGGCACTAATCAAAATGGCGTCCAGGTATGTGTCCGTCGCGTAGCTGTGTTCCGTGTCAACTTTGGAAGAAATAGCTTCACTAATAAACATAAAAAAAAATAACACGCAAACAACTACATTCACACGAATAGAATTAAAAAAGCGTCATTACCTCGTTAATAACTCAATGTTTAAATTGTTATTTTCTATTAACACATAACTATGTAACTATTTATCGATTGGCAACATTATTAAAAATGCGAGGAACTGTATATAGTAATTTACTGGTACGCTAAAAAAACTTCATTCGTTAAGTTTGTATCCATTTAATCATTATTAATTGAGTAAAACTAATACAAATTGAAGAGTGTATTATTATTAAATCATTGTAATAAATGATAGAAACATTTTTCTTTTTTACAATTTATGCAAATCAAAATCAAAATATTTACATTCATAGATTCCTATTTCAAATTCTATCAAAACAGATTCGATATTCTCACAGACTGCAACTTTGGGCATGTCAACATTTCCAACGTCAAGCTCGTTTGCAACGTGCGCTAAAGCGGCGAGCATTCATTGATGGAGCTGAGATTCAATGGCACGCCTAAACTGTGCAACATATTCTATGGTGTACGTATGTACAGTCATACATACCTATACCTATATCTGTTATATAATCAGCGCCAAAAGCGACGTTGTGCGAGGAGCGTGTTATGAATTATGAAAATAACAAGACGGTTACGCCCCGTTCTCATCGGGAAGCCTCGAAACAAGACTGAAGCCTCAGAAAAAGAGACTGCGCTGTAATACAGCGAGGACGAGACTTTGGCAGAATTATAGTGCCAAAGGTACAATGGCACCTTTTTTTCCTGTGTTTTGTTTGTAGTTGCTTTCAGCTACAAATAAACAATCTTTTTTTTTTATACATGTATTTTTCCGGTGTTCTTAGACCTTGAATAAACACGACCTAAATCCTATTTCTTTTTTTTTTCATTTATAATATAATAGGTCGGAGAAAAAGCTTTTTCGTATTTCATAAGTAAAAAGTTGCAGTAAAATCTCTTTGGTTGTAATGTTTGTGTCCGGCTGATTTTGACACCGTTAAATAAATGACATTTTAAAAACAGAAAAATAAAAAGTAAAAACGGTTTCCCGCCATTTTTCTATCGTTTTTCTGTCCGCCAAAATGAGTGAATGTAACGAAGAAACTCGATACATTTTGATGTTTTATTACAAAAAAAGAAATAATGCTACACAAGCCGCGGCAAGAGTTTTCGAAAAAGTGGACCGAGATCGGCATAGACATAGATTTTTTTTTTATGGGAAAGGCGGCAAACGAGCAAGCGGTTCACCTGATGGTAAGTGGTTACCGTCGCCCACGTACATCTGGAACACCATAGGTTCTGCAAGTGCGTTGCCGGTCTATAAGAATATTTGGGAGATGGGAGGGAGGAAGAGGAGGGGTTGAGGGGGAGGGAGTGGCCCTCCAGTTACCTCACTCACCGAAGGAAATGCAGTAGCACAATGTACTTCTACTTCACGCCGGTGTTCTGCGAGCCGGTCGAGCCGACTCATTCGACCAGCAGCAAAAGCCGCCGCTTGGCTCAATCAGTTTTGACCATTTTGAAAAAGTCTGGATATACATAAAGTTCAGATTTCGGGCGCCACACGTGCTACTTAAAAGAAACCTTATGAATCGTGTACTCATTTGCGTTTCTCTATTGAAACGACAATGAAACCGAACCGCTTTTGAAAAGATTAATCACTGTTCATCACCACAATCAAACTTCACTGATTTGATTTAAATGAAAAGTGTATTAATCAAAAATCTTAGGCCAAAGTGAAGAGACATCTAGGCAAGCGTGTACCATCCTAGGCCTCATCTTCGCTTTCCATCGGGCAAGATTGAGGTCAAACGCAGGCCTATTTTTTCATAAAAAAAAAAAAAAAAAAAAAAATCTTACGTGTTAAACCCGAAGATAGCATCTATAAATCAGATGTCATTGCCGTTTCGAGACAGACTGGCAGAAACTTTTTCTATCAATTTGGTTTAACAAACGCGTACAAGTGCAGTCTGTGGTTAATAGATATGTGGCAATTTGCTAACGGGGAAGCTGAAATGGCTTTTCCGGACGCAAGTAAAATTCGGAAAGACGAATATAATGAAAAATATATCATATTTCATGTCGGTTGTCATTGTTATTACCTATTCAAACGTTGTTATTATATACGTATATTGTTATCGGATGTGTTATGTGGAGAAAATACCACCTTCTCCATATGTTAACCTCTCCTGCCTGCGGCGCAGACGAGCAAAGTACGGGCGTCTGTCATGCCAGCATTTTTGACGCTTTCATTTAATGGTTAAATTTCCAGTTTTTTTTTTTTGTGGGATTTCAAGCGATGCTATCGATATTACTGGTATTCCCATTAACCCACTCTCTAACTCACCGAATGTACACCTGCAGTGGTTCCCGGAAATAGACGAAGGCCGGGCCGGAGCCTGTCACGTTTCGCAGACAGTAACCTAACCCATTAGGCTATTGGCGTGAAGTAGAAGCATCTTGTGCGTCTGCGTTTCGTACGGCGAGTGAGGTGACCGGCAGCCCATTCCCCCCTCCACCTCTTCCTCCTCGAAGGTCGGCAACGCACCTGCAGCTCCTCTTGCGTTGCAGGTATACGTGGGCGTCGATTTATAACTTACCATGAGGCGACTCGCTCGCTCGTTTGCTCTCCTATAAAACAAAATCTCAGCAGTGGACTAACACCTAATAATCATGTTAGACAACCTAGAGCGTCAAACCGTTTCAATTTCGGAAGGTTGGCACAATCAAAATGGCGACAATGAAGACCAAGTCACCCCTAAATATGTGCTAACTTCACTGATTACTTCACGTTCCACAACTTATTCAGTCTGAATTATTGTATATTCCGAAGCTGCGCGCTCCGTCCGTCCGTACTGTGAGACGACGGTGTACACTTTCGAAAATTAGTTCCATGTGTCGAATGACGCGACAATACGTTTAAAATTCGAATTCCGCTCACCTTTGACGATTTTAGACGTTATAAAACTGCTGCTATTTACCAAACTGAAGTTTAAATCATTCAAATTAATTAAATTGGCGACATATCAACGCTTGAACTTTCATGTTGGAAAATAATTAATAATATATTCACCGAATTGAAATACACTCTCATGGCTTAATTAATTACGCACGACACACGGACATACTTAATTTACTTCCAGCCAGGATAAACAGCGATCAAAATAATTAAAATAGAGGAAAAATTGTTTTATGAACGACTTACCATTTAACTTTTCACTTAATTTTATTCATATTTCTATATATTGATTATTAGTAAAGAGTAAAGACAGCTAATCCTAGTAAGAGGCTGGATGACGTGTGTGATTGTTCACTAATTAAAACCCAAAAAAAAATTCCTAAAACTATCCAAGGGCGACGACCGAGGAAGAAGGTCGTCACGCCGAAACCCAGCGATAATACCTAACCCAACTTATCGCCACCTACACTATGGACACGAGATTTAGAAGTTAAGTAAAGTAGCAGCCTGTAAGTGCCCACTGCCGGGCAAAGGCCTCCTTCTCAAATATCTGAGAGGATTTTGGAGAAGGCAAGGGCCCGCCACGCCAGTGCGAGTTGGCGCTCTTCACACATCCTTGAAAAAATATTTTTTATTATTTACCAGACATGTAAATAATAAAAATCGCCGGGGATCGAGCCAGGTTACTGGCGCACTATAAAACTAAAGTGACAACTAGGCTACCATGATTTTCAACTATAAGGCCTTTTAATTAGCACGGGCCTACATAAGTACTAGAAGTTCACAATAACCGAACGAACTTACAACCCGCAAATGGGAACGAACATGCACACAGCAACGCGGCCTTCATATCGCTTTTATTTTAATGTTTTACTCATTCGTAGCCAACTTCAGTGTTTATCGCTCGGTAGGCGATTTAAAAAGTTATAATATTTTAATCAGATATAATCTCGGGTCACGCTTGCAGGCATGTCTAAAAAAAAATTAAAACATGGCGGCCAATAAAATGAATAGTCGAGTGAGCCTTGAGCGTTGTCATAAAACAGACAATTTACTGGAACTTTTAAAATTTGCGACTCGCTTAATAAAATATCTGGCACAATTCAAGGTTAGAATTGAACTGTGGTTTATTTTATTTTTGTGTTTTGTCTCGGATTTTTGCTCAGAGCGTTTTGTTAGATCCGTCGATCTTATACTCAATACTACACTGTTTAAGACTAAACTGTTTTTCTGTCGTTTCCATCACCATTTTTCGCCAGAGCTTACATAAATACAAATACTCGTAAGTAAGAGTCTTCTTCAATAAAGAATATATGTATGTATGATAAATAAATAACCTTTATTATAGGACAACTGCTGGGCAAAGGCCTCCCTTCCTTCTCAAATAGCAGACAGGGTTTTGTTTCCTCTTTCCGGCACCGTCCCGCTTCAGCTGCAATGACGAAGAACAACCTAATCACAATCCTCGAGATTATCCTTTTATTATTTCTCAGACATACAACTGGTGTTATCGGGTCTCCTATCTTGATGGTCCGTTGCATCCTCGGCAGTGAAGGAAGGGGTTACAGAAAAACAAAATCAAGGATATGAAATACGTCAACGTGAAGTAACAATTTTTTTATTGTACACACAAAAAGATTAACATATACATTAAAACTTAGTATTTTTACAAGGGCACTGCCTATTCCATACATCAAAATGTCTTTTAGCAGACTCTAACAGGACATTTTATCATAATGGCAAACTTAGTGCGTACATTTCTAATACATATTATGATTAGATATAATTGAATAACATATATATATATGGCTATATTTAAATAAATATATACATTATTTAGATTATACAGTAAACACCGTGTATTTAAGCCCGTAAAAGACGAAGCCCGGCTACAAGGAAATGCTCATTCAATTAGTCGCCAAATAGAAAAATCTTCAGACGGGCGAAGAAACTGCAATCTAGCTTCTGATGCGAAAGCGTTTACTTTGCCTATTAAGTCTCGTCGTAACAACTACAAGTTTATTTTCTGACTAAGCCACTTTAAAAAGTCCCCATTGAACACCGGAACTTTGAAAACAAAGTTAAAATGGCAACATTACATAATAATGGACTGATATATGTTATGGCGTGAAAGACGAGTGACACGAGTTGAGAAAGGGATGCTCAACTGGTTTGGACATGTGGAGAGGATGAATGAAAGTACCACCTTTAGAGACGAGACCCAAATGAACATCTAAAAAAAATTAACTGTCTTAATTGTTGTATTTCTCCAATTTATCTATTTCGTCTCAGGTAAAGAAGTTTTGGGAAAGGGACAAACGAGCAAGTCGCTTACCTGATGGTAAGTGATTATCGTCGCCCACGTACATCTGCAACACCAGATGAGCTGCAGGTGCGTTACCGGACTTTTAAGATATTTGGGGACGAGAGAGGTAGAGAGGGAGTGAGCCTCCGGTTAACTCACTCATCGTACGAAACGCAGAGGCACAAGATGCCTCTTCTTCACGCCGGTATTATGCATTATATGTATGTGTGTATGTATACCCGGTATTCAATGTGTAAAAGTCATATTCATGGGAGGTATCTATTATTTTACGATACTAAACACTCGTGAAGTGAGATAAGAGAGATATTCTCTCTCTCTTGTCTTTTTATTTTATTTCATTTATTTCAAATCAATCTAGAACTAAGGTTATGAATAGTTCTATAACCCTTTCGCAAATAATTTCGATAAGAGACGCAATTACCTGAAGCAAAATACTGTAACCTAATCAGACATTCTCCGAACGTTAACTTCTTTATCTTTAGACTAAATTAGCGTCGGAACTGATTTTCCCTACAGTTAGAATAATCGTTCAATTACAGAACTAAACCATTATTCGCGACGTTTTCTTCCATGTTTTTTGTTCGAAAATAGCTTTCGGAGCTTGGCCGCCATGTTTCCAACAGAATATGCTTATTGTGGACGACTTAGCGATGGTTCTTCCCCGCCTGTCACCGCGGTAAGTTCCGTACTGACAATTTCAACGGTGCAAAAATTATGTGAACCTAATTATATTCGTCTGTTAAACGAGAACGTTGATAGAATTAGAATTTCTTTACATGCTCTGAACACAAAACAATTAGGAGAGCATTGTATTCAACCGCTAGACGGTATGCGAATCTTATTTGTATATTTGATATAACCATTAAAACTCCAACCTAATAATAAAATTCATATTAAATCATAGACAAAATTTTATTAACACATATAATTATATCATTGCAACTAATAATTATCTGTATTGCAGTAAAATTTATAAAATTATATAAAATTGTTTTATTAGAATTATATAACTAATTAAATCAAGTTTATCGTTTAAAATACCGGAGAAAAAAAATTATTAAATAAATCACGTTAAATCAGTTCATATACATTCATGTACAAAATAAACTTAATAATTTATAACAAAAACAGTATTGTCATATACTTATATGCATGCGTTCGACATATTTAATTACATCATCGCTTAATACAGCGGATAAACGTAAGCCTTTCGATAATAAAACTTAAAAAAAAAAATTGTCGACGAATCTCTTAATTCAAATTTCGCTTGTCTATTGCCGTTTTTTTTTTTGCAATTTGCCATCGTTCCTTTACGATATTATGTTGAGTGCATTAAGTGCTCATACGTATAATTTGGACAGGACGCGCTATCTGTCGTTAATGCTACTATTCGCCGATCCGCAGCGGAGCACCGTGGCGAACCCTCCGCGGCCTCAAGACCCACTCGAACATTGAGATGTGGCCTTCGCCCTACAGGTGGACGTTCACATGCTGCTTTACTTTTTCGGAATATTTTTTTTTAAGTATTTTTTGTTCGTGAACGGATTTTGTTGATTATTTATTTATACTCTTTATTGCACAAATGTACAAACTCCTTTACGGGTCTTAGATTCGTTATCGCTAACCTTTGTGAATGGTCACGGTGACGTAACATACGTCTCTTCTACACACCTCGGGATGATTGACGGCATTAAATCCGATCTTTGTATAATTTTATAATGATGATAGAAATAATAATAATAGAAATAATCGGAGACTGCCTTACTATAAATACTCGCCGGAAGCCGAGCTCGAAAATGACCGCGCTAGGCTCTATTGGGACCGGTCCATTATCACGGACAGGACGATTCATGCAAACAAGCCTGACATCGTGTTAATGGACCGGGCACAGTCGAGGATATTTTTGGTCGACATCACCATTCCATATGACGAGAACCTCGTGAAAGCCTAAACAGACAAGAAGACAAAATATCTGGACCTGGCTCACGAGGTAACCGACATGTGGGGTGGTATGCCGACCGAAATTATTCCGATCGTCGTCTCTGCGAATGGGTTAATCCCAGTCAGCCTCTCGGAACATCCGAGGCGGCTGGGACTCCGTGACGGACCGCTCCGAGCTCATATGCAGAAGGCAGTGCTACTCGATACCGCTCGCATTGTCCGCCGGTTTCTTTCCCTTTCTCCCTAACCCTCGGCCGTCTTGTCTCCCCTGCCGAGGTCTTCCATCTGGTTGGGTTTTAATTATCTATTTAATTTTAATATATATATAATTTATAAAACATTATTTATATTATGGTATTTATTTATACAGCCCAACCAGATGAGTAAATAAAGAAATACCCAAAAAAATGAAATAGAAATAAAGTTTAAATGAATAGATAAATAGATGCGTGGTGTGGGGTGGTCCCATTTTTATATTGAAGAATATATTCCATTCAGTGGGAAAATAGGGTTTAGTTTGCTTCTCTTCAACTTTGTTTTAAATTAACTTCTATGTACATGTTTTTTGTCGCTGATGGTTAACCGAAATTCAAGGCATATATGCTTCCGTGGACGACAGATGAAAGTATATGCACGTCTATCCCGTTGTCTGTGTATCCCGTTAAATAGCGCTTTAACATGTTTGTATTGTCATGATGTATATACATAATTGGAAGCGGGAGGCTGCGGGGTCAAATCCCGAAAGTCGCAAGCATTTGTTGTATGCCGAACACATATATGCATATCCATCTTATCACCATCCAGTTATCAAGACAGGTAATCGACGTTCGGGACGGGGTTAAGTGTTGTTAATTTTTTTTTAAAAAAAAGTGTGTGACCTATGCTGTGGTCACGGAGCAACCAGTGTCCGGTTATTATATGTAATTCTTCCATGTTTGGTATGCCAGCTGCTCTTGGCACTTGAATGGAAAATCCTCTGCTCGGAAGATTTGTCCAAGCCTTTGTTTCATGTAATCGTGATGTATCCATAGAAATAACATTTTATGAAAACTCATTTAACATTTCTTAAACGCATGCGTAAGAAACAAGCATTTTTTTGTTTCTTTAAATAATCTTTCTATGTTAAATGTTTGTGTGTACAGTCAAGTATATTTCATTTCATTCATCACGCGGCTCGTATGCCACCGTCGCATATATTGCTGTATCAATAATAAAGTTGTGAATACGATTAAATAATATACAAAATCATATGTTTAAAAAAAATCATTGAACAAGATGGTTATTCATATGCTCTATTATATGCCGTATTTAATTTATAATGAATGGCTCCAGAATTAAATTTACTGGAGCGTCCCCGATCAGATGTGACACATTTAAGTTCCCCGACTCAGAAAGGATTAAACATATGTTTGTTGAGCTCAACGCCGACGCACGTTTCCTACGAAGATTCATTTTAATTCTAATTAATTAGGAAAATCACTTAAAAATCTGGAATCGATCGACGACGAAGTGACCATTCTCAACGGAGAAAATTCGGAAACAAACGCCGGATCTACTTCGAGTCCAGCAGCGGCCATATTGTATTTACCTTTCTTTGTTAGTAATGTCTTCATTATACAATCAACAATACTCATTGATTGTACAATCAAGTTCACGAATTATGACGGCCGGATAGTGGCGAATCCCGCTGGGGCAAACATTTGTATGATGAATATAAGTGTTTGTTTACCGAGTCATGGATGCTTATGCTATTTTATTTATTTTATTACCTTTAAACAAAAGTATTACAAATGGCGAACTTAAGGCCTCTTGGCATTCTCTGCCAGTCAACCCGGGGCGTGGAGAGATATTGTAAGGGTGCCAAACATTAAATTTGTTAAAGAAAATGCTATATAAATCATGATCATTTATCTAAGATGCATGAAGGACAATTTCGTTTGACAAATGTGAACCCACTCCAGATACAAGCTGTGAGCTTAGTTAACAGGAATGGCATGGTTAATGGCACAGCTAGTACTCTTTAAAAAAAAATCGCCTACAACATAACAGAAGTACTTCGTTATGTTCATATGATGTCGCTGGACGGTAAATTATTTCGATAACATCTTTCCCGGCAACGCACACGCCGCAACGCGAAGGGGATGATATTAATCATATAATATTAATTATAATATATCAAGTTCCCGATACATACGGATCCGAGACTTGGTCCTTCACTGCAGCCCGTGTGAGGAAGCTCAAAGTTGCTCAGCGCGCTATGGAAAGGGCTATGCTAGGTGTTTCTCGGCGCGATAGAGTCTGTGCAACGATGATGTTCGCAGCAGAACAGGGAGTAACCGACTCAGCCGTTAGGATCGGCGAGCTGAAGTGGCAACGGGCCGGCCACATAGCTCGCAGAACTGACAACCGCTGGGGAAAAAAGGTTCTCGAGTGGCAGCCGCGTACAGGCAAACGCAGTGTAGGACGACCCCCCACAAGATGGAGTGACGACCTGCGCAGTGTTGCGGGAAGTCGATGGATGCAGGTGGCTCAGGACCGAGCTTCGTGGCGATCTTTGGGGGAGGCCTATGTTCAGCAGTGGACTTCTGATAGGCTGAAATGATGATGATGATTATACCGCGAATGCTTGCGATTGGAAGATTCAAATGTGGTCTACATCAATATCAGATTTCCATTAGCGTATCAAATATTCAACTATTAAATCACAGTCCATTTATTTATACAAATTGTTAAGTAACATATCGAAAAATATGTTGAATGAACAAACTTTAACGCAGTCAAAATATGTCATATATGGAACATATAAGCTCCGTAACCGAAGAAACAAAATGAACACTCTGTCAAAGCAGAATTATGAATATGTAATATGCCTGTCCATTAAAGCGAATGAAATGGTCCGATTCGTAAACGTCACTGTTATGAGCATTCATTTATTTATTTAATAATTAATGTACACCCAAGTAAAACCGAATAAAAGTAATATGATAGGAAGAAATGGTCTGTATAAAGGTAGTGATTATTTCTTAAGAAATTTCTTCCAGCAGACCTGCGAATAACTAGTCAATGGTAGATTGCGCGCGTACAATACGAAAAAAATTAATAAAACATACAAATATGCGAAACGTTCTATACAAATCTACATACACCTACTCATACATAAATATATACATAGATAATTCAGCATTCCGACTTGGTAAATTAAATATGTTCATTGGCTGAAGCTTGCCCTGATTGATTGGTGTGATGAGATTCGAATTCGATACAGATTAAATAATCCGAACGGCGTCTTTTGTAACATTCAAGAAATTGTTGAATAATTGCCCGGTATCCAGTCGTCGGTTCGTTCACACGCAGACGTGGCCGTGTGTGGGTTTATAATAATGGTTGTACGTGTTTTTATTCGTTCCGTTCAATTTGTTTGTGTTGATACCCTGCGAGTGTATTCATATTTGTGACATTGCATCGACACGCCCTCGCTGAATACCGGCGTGCCGGAGTCCTTCCTGCCCTCCCACCTCCCAAATATACTTAAAAGCCAGCAACGCACCTCTGGCGCTGCAGATGTACATGGGCGATGGTAATCACTTACCAACAGGCGAGAGCCGCTTGAACGTTTTCCCCCTTTCGTTTAAAAAAAAATTATAATCCACAATTAAACATACGTACGAGATATATCGAATACAATCAAATGTATTCAACACCCGTGATTCGCCCAGTCACGAGGCGGGTAACGGGCTCCGATCTGTCACCACGCGCCCCTGATTGATCCACGATTATAGCTCTGGCTTACGGCAATGTGTGATGTGTCTGTTACATGTGACAAAGACAAAGACACTAGTGTGAACCATTTTACACCAATTAGAAAGAAAGAAAGTACTTTATTCATTGCCACAACTCAAGTAACACATAAGTAAACGTAATTTTAAAAAAAATATATATATTTTATTGAGTTGCAGCAACAAAACGCTGTCCGACTCAGCGTAATGCTGTAGCAATGCTACAGCGCTGGTATTCTGTCGGAAACCTTTTTTTTTTTTTCGCGACCTGTCATCAGGCTTTTTGTACAATTAGTGTACAAAGAGCCTTTCAAGAAACATACATCCGATGGATCGTAACGTGACACGCGACATCGGCATTGTCTCAGTACAAAAATACCTTAATCTACATTAATATCCTAGAAACGATCCACTGCTGGACATAGGCCTGTCCCATGAGGGGGATTCGCCATAATCGCCAAGCTTGGCTTGCGTTTTGGCGATCGCTGTACCAGATACCATGCACCTAAGACGCTGCTGCCCGTCATCTGTCTGTTTTTTTTAATGAAAAATAGGCTTGCGTTTGACCTCATTCTTGCCCGATGGAAGGCGAAGATGAGGCCTAGGATGGTACACGCTTGCCTAGAAGGTGTCTTTGGCCTTGAAGATATCCAGGTTGTATTGTTGTATTGGGGCGACTTACGAGCTGACGGTCCTCGGTAACAGACGCGTCGTCTCCTCTGGGGACTGATATGGAATAAGTAGACTAATAATAATAATAGTAGACAAATAAAGCCTTAAAACGGAACAGAATATTTTGAATTCAGTGGAAATGAGTAACAGGGAGGAACCGCTTTAGTTTCGCCCACGTGGGGGGGGGGGGAAGTCAAAGTCAAAGTGAAAACCATGTACTGGGTCCAGATATTTTGTCTACTTGTCAGTTTAGGCTTTCACGATGCTCTCGTCACATCGAACAGTGACCAAAAATATTCTCGACTGCGCCCATTCCATCAACACGATGCACTTGTGCCTGGTGGCAGAATTAGGTAAGGGAGGCAGCCAGACGGCTCCTAGGCTAGAAAGTTTGAACTTATCTTCTTTGGATCCTCTTTAATATTTACGCAACAGTGTCCTAGTTTATTTCAATAACAATGAACATTCATCACCAGTAGGAGTTTCAGAGGCATTCGTGTCCTCGCGTTTAGGCACGGGTATACCCCACGATAAGTTGAATAAAAAATATATATTTACAGTTATGCGGGCATTGTATAGTAGACTAAGCAACCTTATAAACTGGGAAATATGTATTTAATAGATTCATTTTGTATATGTTAGCGCCAAGAGGCAGCTTTGGCTGCTGCTCGACCATGGTAGTACCACGGCACCCACTCCTCCTCCCCTCCTCCTCCCCGTTCCCGAATATCCTAAAGAGCTGGCAACGCACCTGCGACATCTTTTGTGTTGCAGATGTAGGCGGGCGACGGTAACTACTTCCGATCAGGAGGGCCGCTTGCTCGTTTGATCCCTTTACCATAAAAAAAAAAAAAATCAATAATTAACATATACGCTAGATATATAGACTAATAGACTGTTGCCACAAATCGGACACACACACACAGACCGACAAATCATCATTCATCATCATTTCCGCCTATCAGAAGTCCACTGCTGAACATAGGCCTCCCCCAAAGATTGCCACGAAGCTCGGTGCTGAGCCACCTGCATCCATCGACTTCCCGCAACACTGCGCAGGTCGTCACTCCATCTTGTGGGTGGTCGTCCTACACTGCGTTCGCCTGTACGCGGCTGCCACTCGAGAACCTTTTTTCCCCAGCTGTTGTTTCACGGACCGACAAATATCGATATGTAAATTAACGATATTAACCTATCGGCATTCGCGAATTGAAAATCAAACCGTTAGCGCAATTATATCTAACGAGCGTTTTTAGTTCGCTTTGCAGTTCGATCGAGCGGACCTACGTAGGAAGATTTGTTTGTCAAATCATTCAAGCCGTTGGTTTGTACGTGGATGCGAGGCGTTTTTTTTTTTTTATGATATAGACGGCAAACGAGCAAGCGCAAGTTCACGTGATGGTAAGTGATTACCGTCGCCCACATATATCTGCAACACCATAGATGCTGCAGGTGCGTCGCCGGTCGTTAAGGATATTTGGGAGATGGGAGGGAAGAGGAGGCGAATAGGGAGGCGATGTGGGGCTCCGGTTACCTCACTCACCGAACGAAACGCAGAAGCACAAGATGCCTCTACTTCACGCCGGTATTCTGCGAGGGCGTGGTACCAATCCGGTCGAGCAGCAGCTAAAGCCGCCGCTTGGCTCTACCCCGCTTAAAGTTTAGATATCCCCGTTCGATGTGTCTATTTTATTTTCACACTACTAACACACGTAGCGTTTTGTATGTAAGTAAATAAATTCAGTTTAGTATTTGTGTAATAGCGTCTGGCAAAGAAAAGTGCGTTCTGAGAAAACGAGGCAAATTCAAATAAACGTCATGTGGTATCTCTATCTCTAAGTTGGGAGTAAAAGTTGTCATAAGATTATTTTATTATGTGGCTGGCTTGAATATTCAATGTAATTAAAATAGAAATTTTATCCGCCTTTTTTTGTAAAAGTACAGTCAACGGAAAGATCTAAACTACATGTAGTATGGCGCTGCGTACTGTGTTGCGTGCTACATTTGTTTGTTATCAACAATTAAACTATTTAAAAAAAAAACTGTTTGAATAAAATTCAACCGACATACTCAAAATCGCCAGTATGTATTCGACACATAAAAATTGTTGCCGTACAATAACTTTTATGAAGTCCTCCTTAACCGGACCCTATCTTATGTTCCATTGCCTTTCTTTAAGTGAGAGATTATGATCTTATAAACAGACGTTCATAAAAAAAAACATTTTAAGTACCTCTAAATATTAATTAAATGTACACAACGCACGCTAACACAAAAACGCTAAAGCGATTGTGTACGTTTCATTGTTACGAGTCATAGAAATGTTTTTTATAGAAATTTTATTTATTTATTTAAACTTTATATGCACATAAAAGAGCAAAAAGGCGGACTTAACTCCAAGAGGCATTATCTACCAGTCTGCCATTAAAATGGGCAGAGCAAAAGCTTGCACATATGGATCACTAAATATTATGATTAAATATATAAACAAATAATATACTACGTTACAATACTTATATATGACGGGCACTTAGACATATATGTAATTATAGTTGTACATTACATAAAACACATTAAACACTATACATGAAGAAGATAAGTGACCGGGTCCGAAATAATGTGATCAGAGAGCGTTGTGGCGTGAAAGACGATGTAGTGACACGAATTGAGAAAGGGATGCTGAGCTGGTTCGGACATGTGGAGAGGTAGATGAATGAAAGTAGGTAATATACGAGGCGAGTGTAAATGGTAGAGTCGGGAGAGTAAGACCTAGGCGAACATTTCACGATCAAATCGGAGACGTTCTGGAAGAAGACCAGTACAAGAGTACTCTAAACCAACGAGCATGCATGCGAAGAATGATGAAAGTGGAAGAAGCGAAAGACGTATGTCAGGACCGTAGCAAGTGGAAGAAGAGTGTCTCTGCCTACGCCGTCGGGAACAAGGGCCTAATATTTACGACATATATACATACACTATACATACATACATATATACGATTATAAATAATTAATAAGATATAATAAAACAACAGAATGTTGCTTGTATTAACTTTAACTTACTAACAACTAAGAAATATTCGAGCTATGGCAGACCAAAGCTCACTGAGAATTTGTATCAATTCTCTCTGGTTGATTTCCATATAAGTATATAGTGAATTAATTGGGGATAAATAACTACTGTATATCCTTGCGATAATTTTATAATTATTCATTATTCAGTATAGTTAACTATAACGATACAAGCCGGTTAAAAGTCCTATGCACATACGCCTCTCCCATGCAGAGAGAACTGTATTTACCTTAATCACCAAAACCAGACACCACCTGTTTAATTTCGTTTAGGTCATAGTTAGAGTCGGCTATCCCGCCAGCCCGTCGCACTGCACCCAGGGGGTGGCAGATTCTTACGTCGACACCACACGACAACTCCACCTATACATAAGTTTTAATAATACAATATTAACATTGTTTTATCAAGTGAAAAGTCTACGAACCTGATGTGACCAGGGTGCGACCCTACACAGAATTCCTATGAAACCATCCGCTCGGTGAGATCTCGACGTGCGTACTCCGGAGAAAAATTGTCCGATTAACATTTTGTTTAATCAGTTATCGGCGATTATTATACGAAACGATTGCAAACCATCTCTGAAATCGGATTAAATAAAAGCTCAGGTTCCGCGATTAGAAAAAAAATAATAATAAAACCACCCCCACCCGAACAATGGAATTAACTGAGATGTTAAACAAAACTATTTCACAGTTAGTTCGCGAAAGAATCATATCATAGTGCAGTATTACGCTCATATACCAGGTCAATCGAAACGTAATGATAGATGGAGATAGACGCGATTTACGTACGCGTAAATCCTATCGAATACGTTTTGTCGGAGTGTTCTTAACTATGTCGAGTTAAAAGTGTTCTTAGTGGAGGTCTTCGCCCAGCTGTGGGCATTTACTGCTGCAGCTGTGTGTTACTTTAGCTTACTTTACTGACAAGCGCATTAGTTTTAAATGAGTATTTTATTTTTGGTAAAAATATTAAAATCTTTTTTTGTTTTTTTTTTAACTACTACCATCGTTTCGTAATGAGGTTCCTCTGACGGAGAAGAAAACAGGCGAATGAAACTCCATAGGTTTTTATTACTCCATCTTCTTTCATTTAATACATTTAATTCTTTATTTCGGCATTTTTTTTTGTTCGATCATACATTGTCTAAATGATTACACAATAACATATTTATATTACAATAACGTTTTTATAAAGTTTTTTTTTAATACCTTTTTAAGCCTATTGATAAGAAGTTTGGGGGCTTACTGAGATTTTTGAGCTTGTACCTGTTCCTTGTATTACATTATGTACATCACTACATATAAGAAGTTATTCTTGTTTTCGTTTTGGCTCTATTTTTGTTAAATTCTCTTTTTCGAGATGGATATCCTGCTCAACGGTTACAATGATTTAAGACCTGTCTATCTTTTGTTTTTTACTAATAATGCCTATTTTTTTTATACTTGTCCGGTTGTTCGTTAAGTCAATGAAGGAGCCGAGTGAAAAACAGTGCTGTGATATCACTGAGACGGGAACCTTTTTGACATCGCACAACAAATTAATCTTTTTCATGTTTTATGTTTTTTTTTTTTGTTTATTTAATTTGTTTTTTATTTTGTGTTTTGTTGTGTGATTGCCAAATATATGTGTTTCTTTCTTCTTTCTTTCTTTCTTTCTTATATGTATATATTTATATGTATATATATATATTTGAGAGACCGACGTTAAAATATTTATTTTAAATTTATATCTGAGTTATACTCTCGTATATAGATTACAAATAGCTCTTATGTCACGGAAAAACGAATATTGCTACTGTATCTGCTGCAAGTCCCCATACCAAAATACCGGATGACATTACACTTTTTTTTTTTTTAGGGAAAGGCGGCAAGCGGGCAATAGGTTCACCTGATCGTAAGTGACTACCGTAGCCCACATACATCTGCAACATCAGAGGAGCCACAGATGCATTGCCGGCCTTTAAGAGTATTTGGAAGACGCGAGGGAGGATGAGGAGTGGAATGGGTAGTGGGCTTCCGGTTACCTCACTCGCCGAACGAAACGCAGAAGCACAAGATGCCTCTACTTCACGCCGGTATTCTGCAAATTCGTTGTATTATTATGAGCCGACGGTAATCACTTAGCATCGGGACAGCCGCATGCTCGTTTGCCGCATTTCCCATAAAAAAAAAACAGTTTGTCGTAATTCTTTTCCGTTATCTGGGGTCAGAACGCGACTGGGAGCATGCAACATCGTGACGCAGAGCGCGGGAGCGATTGGAGCTTCCATCACCGCCGTGCACGTGGTAAATTCAGCATTTAAAATTGCTATTAACAATTTTAGTGGTGCCGGCCACTGGGGATCGAACCTATTTCACTCGCGTACTGCGAAATAAAAGCGAGCACCCGGACGACAAGCCCACCACGGCTCATAGGACAGGCTTCAGTGCACATAAACAATAGCGTAAATGGAATGAATGAATGATAGAATGAATGGAAGCGGTACTCCTGCTAGAATCATTAAGCTTGTTATCATTAATTTTATATTTATTACAGTCCGCGTCATCATCACCATCATCATCATTTCAGCCTGTCAGGAGTCCACTGCTGAACATAGGCCTCCCCCAAAGATTGCCACGAAGCTCGGTCCTGAGCCACCCGCATCCATCGACTTCCCGCAACACTGCGCAGGTCGTCACTCCGTCTTGTGGGGGGTCGTCGTCCTACACTGCGACACTACTTTGCCTGTACGCGGCTGCCACTCGCGTATGACGAACAATTATCAGATGTACGGTAGGCAGCTGAGGCCGGCGTGATAGCTTCTCCGGAGACTATACGTGCAGAAGATAAGAGTATCGGCGCCACATATGTTCGCACGGTTGACGGTTAGCTAGATGTTTGTCTGACGATATGGTCAATGACTATTGCTATCCATCAGCTGATTCACGAGCAACAAACAACGGCTGTTATACCCCACGTGGCATGCATAGATACAATTGCCATTATCAACTGCTATATTTTTGTAATACTGTGACAAATAGAGCAGCTAATGACTGCTAAGTGATAGAGCCAAGCGGCGGCTTCTGTCGCTGCCCGAATGGGTCGGCGGGATCGGGGTAGTACCATGGCCTCGCAGAATTCCCGCGTGAATTAGAGGCACATTGTGCGTCTGCATTTCGTTCGGTCCATCCGCTCTCCCACCCTCAACCCCCAGCGCTATCATCCCTCCCATCCCCCAAATGTCTGTACAATACAATTATGTAAAAATGTGGACGACGTGATGGTCTGACGGTGTTGTGTGACGCCGATGGATGCTGGTGGCCCGGGACCGTGTTCTGTGACAATCTGGTGGAGGTCTTTGTCTGACAATGGTCTTGTGACAGACTGTAAACGATGATGTAAAAATCTTAGGCATATTTGATCTGTCATGTACTTTCAACTTCCCACTGATGGGTACAGTCGCTCGCATAGATAAACGAGTGTTATATGAATATTATTAAAGGTTAACTTGTTAAAAATGGAATTCAATGTCGAACATTAAGTTTCTTCCTTGTGGTTTTTGTGGAAAAACGTCTGTGACCGACAGACAGATTGCCGAGTCACATGTGATCTTGTAAGAGTTATTATTAAGGGACGAAACTCAGAGAATAAATGAACCGAGGTCAATAACACCGAAGATATTTGAATTAAATATTTGAATGCGGTGTCCAATAAATAACGAAAGAAATCTTCGGGAACATCGTTAAATTGCGAACTTACGGAATTCGATGATGTGGAATTCCATTAGCCAAAATGCCATTTGATCAACTTATATTAAAAGCGACCAACCGCAGGCGTTCCCTGAAATAATATTACCTACATTAATATTACCCGATAATGGCCACATCAATTAACTGCATCATGTAACTACTCTGGCCATAAATAATGTTACATTTTTAAAACGACCTTTTAATTTTTTTTTACAGAATTTAAATTTCGAATCCGTTTATTATGTAAGTGGTTTACTGTCATTTCACATATTATTTTTCAGCGTGATAGATATTAAACATTATGCATTAGGGCTTCAAGGAAAACTGAAATGCAGTGATCGCTTTGCACAAATTGTGCATGGAGCCGTAACTAATTTTAAAGACGCTTCAAATGCTAGCCATCACCAGCCGATGTTGGGGCGACCCTGTGCTGTTAAGACCAGATGGGCAATCGTAGCCAGAATTTGACTACACCCATTGAGGAAGAACTCTGTCCAAAACCATCAAGATATCAAACGAAACAGCAAATGAACGCAGACGTGTTGTTCTGGACGGACGGTCCGCGGCCAAAGATTTGAGGCATTCACTAGAAGGTATCCAGTCCATCGGTGTCAGCGAAACCCTATGTGCAGGTTCGAATACGCTCTTATCGTACAAAGTATGGATACTAATTGATTTGTATTAAGGAACGTCGAAATAAAAATAAAAGTGGCGTGATAATGACACCTCGAATACTTGGTCTTTTTTTTTTCAATCGATAAACGCTGGCGGACTAAACGAGCTGAGAATCGATTTGAACCGTCAAAGGGCGAATTGAATCGATTGCAATGAAGCCGCAAATTGAGAAAATGGGGAAACAGCACGAATTATTAGGGTTGCCTGATGCTCTGTAATTGCACGGATAATATTAGATACCGTTTAATGAAATAAGCTAAATGTGCAAACTGAATAAACACCATCGGTGTGTATTGTTAATTATCTAAATGGAAATTCCGTGAGACGTTATCTGCCTCTATTAATTGACTTAACGTTGAAGTGCAGAAGTTATTTATAACTGTGGTGCGTGGGTAAAAGCTTGCCTCTCGTCCACATGTTTGCGTGTTTCTTAAAATATTTTATGCCTCACGTGTTTACGTGACTAACACTCCCACTTATCCTGAAAGCGATAAATTTCTGTTATAATTATAATCTTGACCTCAATGAGAACGATTAGATGTACGAATACAAATAGTTGTGATAATGTGTGGATTCTTAAAATTTATGACATTGTTCACAGAGTTGTATTCAATTGGGCCTCAATAAGATGTATAACTTTGAGTCTGACAGAATAAAGGTCAGAGAATAAGGGTGTTGGGATATTTTTGGGCATTCATAAAGGATGTTTGGGAGAGTTTAAAAATCATTCTCGGTCATAACATCCCTGTGAAACTAATCATACAAAGTGTAAAGACATCGCTAATCGTATGGGAAACGGACAATCACGCTTGTTTCGTGTATTTATGTATGTATCCGGTCGTATTTGTTAAAGGGAAGATGTCAACCCTGACTTCAACTGTCAGATAAAGTGAAGTGATGTCTAGGCTGTGTAGGCGAACGGAGAATCAGATTTATATTCGATTTTCCATTAGCAGATCTTGGTGACGTAACATTAACTTATTACTATATTCCAGCGGGCGGCGCGGGCTGCAGCGCCGTCGCTGCCGGCCGAGGTCCGCCTTAGTATCTGCGATCACAGCGCCGCGGCCGGACGCTGCGCGAACGTTGCGGGCGGGAAACGGTGAATTCGCGCCAAGTTTGTTCGCGGGGGCAGTCGTCTTGTTTCTTTCGTATATTTCGAAAAAAAAAAAAGTAATTTTAAAATATGTCGGCAAAAATGTTTTGGATTCGTTGGCGTTTGTGAGTTGTTTTTTATTTGTTTGGTGTCAATCGGGTGCTAGTTTTTTTTTTTGTGTTTTTTTTTTATCGCTGTACGCTTGTATTTAACAATTTTGCATCGGCAGCGTCGGATAAGTGTGACATTTTGATTCACTGCACACAAAGAGATACGTACTGTGCGGACGTTCGCTCTATACATTGATTGCAATGTAGTGAGTAGTGGATTACAATCGAAGGGCACACCCGGCCGTCCCCGGTTGATTGGTGCGACGGTCCGGCGTCCAGGAAGCCCGCCTCAATCGCCGGCCCCACATTTGTGCGCGAGGTAATGCAATAAATAAAATTTCCCGTGTTGTTACACCAGTGAGCTTTATTAGTTTTACATTAATTCGATTTGTTTAAATGGAGCTAAGTGCGTCGAACTCGCGCTTTTAATAGAATCATACCGTTTTACGTAAACATTGTGCAGTTCAGGTGCTCTACTTGCGCGTTTAATTTTTTTCTTCGCATTTGCGTGATAGATTAACAAGTTATTATTGATTCTGAAAACTTTGCTTAAATATCATTGTATTTAACTGAGTAGCGCTTGTCACACATATGGTAAGGGAGATTTTTTTTTTTATGAAAAAATGGGCTTGCGTTGGACCTCAATCTTGCCCGATGGGAAGCGAAGATGAGGCCTAGGATGGTACACGCTTGCCTAGATGTCTGTTCACTTTGGCCTTGAAGAGGTAGGTTTCCGGAAAAATTGACCTCGGCAGAGAGTTCCACTCCTTAGCCGTCAGCATAAAGAAAGAAGAGGCAAACCGCTCCGTGCGTAATGGAGGAATGTCTACAACATAAGGGTGGAACTGCTCGCCGCGTCTAGTCGTTCGGTGATGGAAACGGGAAGGGAGTATTAGGTATTATTATTAATAAGGCAGAGATGCGGAGTTTCAATTAGGCCCGTTGGGCATAACGAAACAGATTTAATATCGCACTTTTCGCCTCCCCGTGTTTTAGAACGTGATGAAGCCGGATCCGCCACCAAAGATTTTCATGGGAATTTTAAAACTATACCCCTCGTCGTTCCCGTCAGCCACCGTGCGTCTAATTATAAGTTAAAAACAATTATTAATGCCTTCTATAGTTAGTCTGTTGTAAAATCAATGTGTTGGCTCTATTGTTAGAGCAGACATTTACAAAAAAAAAACCGAATGAAATATTCAGTTTCAATAGCGGCATATCACGAAAACAACTTCCATTTTATTGAAGCCGCACAGTTTTCGCGAAACTACAGATAATAAAATGATAATCGGTTATTGTTTTGTGTGGCGCATTTTAAAGCGCTGTCGTTTTATTAATCAATTGGAATCAAGCGTCATAAATTGGAACGCCACTTGGACACTCGACGAGATGCGTGTTTTTTTTTTTTTTAGTTCCACGCGAGGGAGAGGTACTAACACCTACCACCACACGTACCCACCAGTCACGGGTTATGACGGGATCGTCATGTAAGATGTGACGTCAGTTAAGATGACCCGGCGGCCTTGACTGCTTCGGCGGTTCGCCACGCCTCGGAGAATACCAACGTGAATTAGAGGCATCTTTTGCTCGTTCGGTGTGCGAGGAGACCCGGGGCCCTCTAACCCTCCCCATTCCCCGTCATCCTCCCTCACATCTTCGAAATGGCATTAGAGGCCGGCAAAGCACCTGGTGCACATCTGGTATTGCAGTAGTACGCCTTTTCATTACAAAAACGGCTCTTATTCAATTTCAAACATTGTTTTCTGTTGATTTTAAATAGATTATCCCTTTCTACTAGAAATCTACGTTTAGTTGTGAAAAGGCGCCCGAGCCGTCTTTCAAACGTAGGCATGAGAGGCTCGGGTGAGATCGTTCTCCGCTCGGGGATCGTACGTCGCGGAGTCTTATCGCCGGATAATGCCTCGTTAAAAGGCGAAATACGTGTTTCGTAATAAATGTTGGTGGTATATGTCACCTAGTATCTATCGTAGCGCTTGTGCTGGTGATAGTTGTGGTGAAGGAGCTGGTACTCTTCTCGTCTTAGAGCTAGGCTCTCTCTATGCCATTTTATTGTTTCTTTTTCATGCGTGGTAGAGCCAAGCGGCGGCTTCAGCTGCTGCTCGAATGGGCCGGCTCTACCGGATTGGTATCACGGCCTCGCAGAATACCGGCGTGAAGTAGAAGCATCTTGTGCTTCTGCGTTTCGTTCGGTGAGTGAGGTAACCGGAGGCCCACACCCCCTCCCTATTCCCCTCCTATTCCCTCCCATCTCCCAAATATCCTTAACGACCGGCAACGCACATGCTGCATCTATGGTCTTGCAGATGTACGTGGGCGACGGTAATCACTTACCATCAGGTGAACCGCTTGCACGTTTGCCGTCTTTTCCAATAATAAAAATAAAATGCGGATATGTGCAAAGAATTTTTACTAACATCTTTAAAGGGAAATATTCGTTATCTAAATGTGTTGTGGCGCCTATCAACATTGGCCACTCTAAGCAGTAAAAGCTGTGCGTTTAGGAGCCGGGAGGGGCCCGCCACGCTGCTCCAATACGGTTTGTACTCGAAATAATATTTTTTTATTATATCTCTAACGTGCAGATTTCTTCAGGATGTTTTCCTACACCGCAGTAGTAGACAGAGCACTTAAAATTGCTATTAACAAGTTTAGTAATGCCGGCGGCGGGATCGAACCCAGATCACATGCGCTCTATGAAACTAAAGTGAGCGCCCTGAGCACTAGGCTACCACGGCTCTTCTCTCTAAGCAGTACCATCTCGGCCATAGGAAAGTGTCCCTTACACTTCCTATGGCTTCTCGTGCGCCGGAACACGAACGTGCCTTCCCACTTGGCCTACAAACCCACATGGGTAACGGACACTTTCGAGCCCGGGATCAGAAAGCCCAGCCAGCTCTCCCGACATCACGCGGTGAATCTGGTATATGACGCCGCATACCATATTCACCGTTGAACTTAGGATCCAGCAGGCCGTCGTATACGCCATGGAGGGCTAGCCCATACTCACATACAACACATACAAGTTGAGTAGACGGCTTGGTTATTTATAAAACACTGTCCCGGCACCGCTGGAGTGCCTAGTCGCTCGTGATAGGTGAAAGGCTTTTGGAGAACAGACGGGATATTTAAAAGTAATGTTTTATACAACTTTTGAACGACCTCTGGTGTTGCAAATGTACGTGGGCGACGGTAATCACTTACCGTCAGGTGAACTGCTTGCTCGTTTGCCACTTTCCCATAAAAAAAAAAAACGACCCGACCGATTGAGCTCATAATCCTACCATTTATCTGTACTGTCGTAGCGATGGTTCATAGCTATGCAAGGGTCCAATAGGAGGCGCTGTAGTCAAGTTATTAATAAGTCCTTTAAAGGGACGAAAATTACTTATTATCACAATATATGTTGGTTTAATAAATCTGAACTCGCTAGTTAGAGCTGTGATCAAGTTATTAAGTAATTAAGAAATCTAACTCATCGATAATTATAAAATCCAAAAAAAAAGGTTAGCTACGTTACTAGCAACACCGAAAATGAAGCGCCCGAAAGACTACAATTCTTGCCTCCGGCCTCAGTCGCTTTCCAACAATTAGGCGGTGTACACGTGCTAGATATGTGTACATAGCATATAATGAAAGTATACTAAAAATACACGCGTGCTGCTGTTTTTTTACTGTTAGTTTTTTTTTTTAAATAGGATAGGGGCAAACGAACGTGTGGCTCACCTGATGGTAAGCGATCACCGACGTCCACGAACATCCGCAACACCAGAGGAGCTACAGATGCGCTGCCGGCCTTTGTGTAACAGTTTGTGTACATATAACGTATGTTTATTATAAAATCACTGTGTTATACTAGTGATGTGATTATTCACAGGGAAGAGTCCGCGTACGCGTGTAGGCGAGTCAGTTTTTCCTCTAGTTCCTACATTACTCATAACGTTAAAACACCGCTGTGACTCATGAGAGATCAGCTTCCCAATCATTTTACTATTATTAAATCGATCACGCATGTCGCTGTCTTAGGAGCTAGCGAGATGCTGAGATGCATTCGATCTGTAATATGACTATATTGTGATTATTTAACAGCCTGTTAACGATCGGAAGATGTGCTGTAATGAGCGGCATTTATGAATCACTAGTGTCAGCACGCGACCTCGCCCCAAAATACCATTAAAATCTAGACTTTTTTTTTTGGGATGGGGGCAAACGTGCAAGCGGCTCACCAAGTGATAACCTTCGCCCATACATTTCTGCAACGCCAGAAAAACTGCAGGTGCGTTTCCAGGTGGTTGGGGGAGGAGCAAGTGGGCATCCGGAAGAAACACAAGACGACTTTACTTCACGCCGGTATTCAGCGAGGCCGTGGTTCTACCTCAGTCGAGCCGGCCCATTCGAACAGCAGCAAAAGCCGCTATGATCTACCACGTACAAAGCTATCGCGTACTTATACGCGTTTTACAGTGAGAGACATACATATTATAACATTTATGTTATTAGGTGATATAACCGAGATTTTATTAACAATAATACATATGAACAAATTAAACGTGAAGCACTTCCTCAACAATCCAATATCATATTGATATCCGATCCCGCCGATAACTGGCATTCTGTTGGAGGGAAGTGACGTCAGCTTATTCCATTAATACCATTCCTCCTGTATGTTTGTCCGTCAGTATCGCGTTGGTTAAACATGCATTTGATATATGCGCCCCTTATCTATACCAAGACGAGCATCGGGAAATACACAGCGATAGGCAAACAATTATTATTTTAGATGTTAACCACGTATAACCATATCGGTTTAACCAAGCGGCTGCTTTTGCTGCTGCTCGAATCGGGCAGGCTCGACCGTAGCAGTACCACGGCGTCGCAAAATACCGGCGTGAAGTAGAGGCATGTGTTCTGTGAGCGAGGCAACCGGGGGCCCACTCCCCTGCCCCTCCTTGTCCTCTCCCCCATCTCCAAACGCACCTGCAGCGTCTCTGTTATTGTAGATGTACGTGGGCGACGGTAATCTCATACAGGTGAGCTGCCTGCTCGTTTGCCGCATTTCCCATAAATAATAAGTCAAAGTACTCTTTTTCAGAATACTTAAACTATGACCGTATACAGGGTCGAATTTCGTAGCGAAGCCGGTGTACATTAGCCAATCGATTATAGAATACAATAAATTCTTATCATGCACTGTACGTACTATACGATGGTAACGGGCAGTGACAATCCGGCAGCCCGGCGCTCCCCCAACTACAACGCTCTGGATATATCGCGAATCGTCATATATCGATTAACAATATGACACCCACTGTAATAAAGGATAGTATAAATACGTTCACGCTGATATATATAAAATTAGAATAAATAGAGTTTCATAATTATTCATACTTGACATAATTTTTGATTCCTCGTAGCGAGCTATCGTTTTTATAAAAAAAAAATACTTAATATAAATCGATTACCTGTAACGCCTAACGCCATCTATCTCTATCTTTTAGCAACCACTGTAGCATATATTAATGCTTGATTAAAATAATTTAATTTAACACGATAGACGCAGCATGTTCGACGATAAATCCTATTACTATATATCTATCTCTCATAATCCACAGCTGGACATAGGCCTCTCGCGGAACGCGCCAGCAAAGCGAGCATACGTTTCTTGCGAAGGTTAGCTCATACTCAACACGCGGGCTTGCGGGTAGGTGAGCGGTGAAGCGATGGTGATCCGGCACTAGCGATGCAGCTACCATCACTAGACCCTGAGGTTTGGGTGCGACGATGACGATCCACCCTAAACAAAATTATACTTAAGATCATCGCCAATTCCAGCAGACCTGCCACCTCAACCGACACCTGTCCACAAGCGATGCACTACTCTCTCTGCCTTCACAATTAAGGGAATATAACCCCTTTAAGGTGAACAGTTATAAGTTATATATATAATAAGTTTAAAGTGAACAGACATCTAGGCAAGCGTGTACCATCCTAGGCCTCACCTTCGCCTTCCAACGGGCAAGATTGAGGTCAAACGCAAGCCCAATTTGAGGTTACAAAGGACGGACTTAATGCCTATTGGCATTCTCTCCCAGTCAACCCATGGGTTGGTGAGATAGCCGTAGCAGGTGTATTCATTTATCAAATTAATTAAGTAATAAAATGATTTTAAAATAACTATAAACAAATATAAATAGATATAATAAAATTAATGAATAAAAATATGATACAATATAAATAATATACATAATAATATACTATTACATATGTAGATAGATAAATAAACATAAATAAGAAACACAATAATAACTAAATAAGTCCATTTAAATTTAAATAATGTTCTTTAACAAATTATATAATAAATAATCTTCATAAAAAAATATATATATATCACTTCCGGATCGATATAGCCTATCCAATTACTATATTTTATATATTTATTTATAAAATATAGTAATTGGATATTTTTTCCATAATCTTTATGATTGTTATAAAAATTTTTTTATCGATAAATCGGATCGAAAGCTACGGAGTTTCTTTCGTTTGTTTGTGTGTTCTCCGTCATAACGAAACGGTGGTAGTGTGAAAAAAAACAGATTGCTATTTCGGCATTTTTTTTTGTTGCCATACCGCAGCCACGTGTGGCAACGGCGGTGGCAGATTCTCACGCTGCCACCACAGGGCGAAAGAGAAAAAATATTTTTATTTTAAACGTGGTAGAGCCAAGCGGCTCGACCGGATCGGTACCACGGCCTCGCAGATTACCGGTGTGAAGTAGAGGCATCTTTTGCTTCTGCATTTCCTTCGGTGAGTAAGGTAACCGGAGGCCCCGCATCCTTCCCATTCCCCTCCTCATCCTCCCTCCCATGTCCCCAATACCCTAAAAGGCCCCTATAGCCAACAGCACTTCTGGCGTTGCTTTACGTGGGCGACGGTAATCACCTACCATCAGGTGAAGCGCTCGCTCGTCCGCGCACCTTTCCCATAAAAACAAAAAAAATATATGCCGGCGAAATTTCCAAAAGTGTAAAAAGTATACCCTCCAACGCTCAGGATTAAGTGGCAATCCTTACCGTCCGGCTCGTAAACTTAACTATTTGTAGAGAGAGAGAGAGAGAGATTAAGTTTACTAAGTTGGGAAATTTCTTCGTTCAAATAAATGCACTAATGCAACATTATCCTTCCACGCGGGTAAACAGCTACTTATGGATAAAAACGTTTACTTACCGATAAAAACGTATAACATTCGCTAGTCTTTGTGTGTGTGTGTGTGTGTGTGTGTGTTCTAATAAATGTGGTCTGTATTTAGCGGGACTTGAATGAAATAACAATTAAACTATTTCGATACTGCAAACATCCAATTGGATTTTTGGTACAAGTATTTGTTGTAACATTTACATATACCAAATATTCAAACCTACTCATGCCCGCAGATTAAGATCGATGGATAGATTAAAACGCTTTTCCGTTACGCCGGTGGAAGATGCAGAAATGTGATCTCTACAGATATAAGTTATATATATAATAAGTTTAAAGTGAACAGACATCTAGGCAAGCGTGTACCATCCTAGGCCTCGGTTACCTTAGTTCTGCTGCGGATATCATCGCTGCAGACTCTATCACGCAGAGGAACACCGAGCATAGCCCTTTCCATAGCGCGCTGAGCAACTTTGAGCTTCCTCATACAATTTGTGAATATTAAATATTATTAAAAAAAAATAACAAAATTTATTATCGCGTTTGATAATTAACTGAATTCTATATATTACATGTTGGTGCCAAAAAATAAATATGCACGACGTGATAACCTATAATGATACGTACAATTAACCCAGTAGTAGAAATAGAATTTGTTTTATTTCTTTAACAAATACTTCCACGTTCTATTGGTTATCTATAACAAATAAATAAATAACTGTTTTATAGTAAAAAAAAGAAAAAGAACGTAGCGTCATATAGCTCCTTCAGCTCCACCGAACAAACAGAAGAGATTCGAATTCACACACACAGAGACGCTTTTTTTTTTTTTGTAAAGGCGGCATACGAGCAAGCGGTTCACCTGATGGTAAGTGATTACCGTCGCCCGCGTACATCTGCAACACCATAGGTGCGGCACGGGCGTTGCCGGCCTTTAAGGGTATTTGGGAGATGGAACGGAGGATGAGGAGGGATGGGGAGGGAGGAGGTGGGCCTCCGGTTACCTTAGTTCAGCTGCGGATATCATCGCTGCAGACTCTATCGCGCAGAGGAACACCGAGCATAGCCCTTTCCATAGCGCGCTGAGCAACTTTGAGCTTCCTCATACAATTTGTGAATATTAAATATTATTAAAAAAATAACAAAATTTATTATCGCGTTTGATAATTAACTGAATTCTATATATTACATGTTGGTGCCAAAAATAAATATGCACGACGTGATAACCTATAATGATACGTACAATTAACCCAGTAGTAGAAATAGAATTTGTTTTATTTCTTTAACAAATACTTCCACTTTCTATTGGTTATCTATAACAAATAAATAAATAACTGTTTTATAGTAAAAAAAAGAAAAAGAACGTAGCGTCATATAGCTCCTTCAGCTCCACCGAACAAACAGAAGAGATTCGAATTCACACACACAGAGACGCTTTTTTTTTTTTTGTAAAGGCGGCATACGAGCAAGCGGTTCACCTGATGGTAAGTGATTACCGTCGCCCGCGTACATCTGCAACACCATAGGTGCGGCACGGGCGTTGCCGGCCTTTAAGGGTATTTGGGAGATGGAACGGAGGATGAGGAGGGATGGGGAGGGAGGAGGTGGGCCTCCGGTTACCTTAGTTCAGCTGCGGATATCATCGCTGCAGACTCTATCGCGCAGAGGAACACCGAGCATAGCCCTTTCCATAGCGCGCTGAGCAACTTTGAGCTTCCTCATACAATTTGTGAATATTAAATATTATTAAAAAAAAATAACAAAATTTATTATCGCGTTTGATAATTAACTGAATTCTATATATTACATGTTGGTGCCAAAAAATAAATATGCACGACGTGATAACCTATAATGATACGTACAATTAACCCAGTAGTAGAAATAGAATTTGTTTTATTTCTTTAACAAATACTTCCACTTTCTATTGGTTATCTATAACAAATAAATAAATAACTGTTTTATAGTAAAAAAAAAAGAAAAAGAACGTAGCGTCATATAGCTCCTTCAGCTCCACCGAACAAACAGAAGAGATTCGAATTCACACACACAGAGACGCTTTTTTTTTTTGTAAAGGCGGCATACGAGCAAGCGGTTCACCTGATGGTAAGTGATTACCGTCGCCCGCGTACATCTGCAACACCATAGGTGCGGCACGGGCGTTGCCGGCCTTTAAGGGTATTTGGGAGATGGGACGGAGGATGAGGAGGGATGGGGAGGGAGGAGGTGGGCCTCCGGTTACCTTAGTTCAGCTGCGGATATCATCGCTGCAGACTCTATCGCGCAGAGGAACACCGAGCATAGCCCTTTCCATAGCGCGCTGAGCAACTTTGAGCTTCCTCATACAATTTGTGAATATTAAATATTATTAAAAAAAAATAACAAAATTTATTATCGCGTTTGATAATTAACTGAATTCTATATATTACATGTTGGTGCCAAAAAATAAATATGCACGACGTGATAACCTATAATGATACGTACAATTAACCCAGTAGTAGAAATAGAATTTGTTTTATTTCTTTAACAAATACTTCCACGTTCTATTGGTTATCTATAACAAATAAATAAATAACTGTTTTATAGTAAAAAAAAAAGAAAGAGAACGTAGTCATATAGCTCCTTCAACTCCACCGAACAAACAGAAGAGATTCGAATTCACACACACAGAGACGCTTTTTTTTTTTTTGTAAAGGCGGCATACGAGCAAGCGGTTCACCTGATGGTAAGTGATTACCGTCGCCCGCGTACATCTGCAACACCATAGGTGCGGCACGGGCGTTGCCGGCCTTTAAGGGTATTTGGGAGATGGAACGGAGGATGAGGAGGGATGGGGAGGGAGGAGGTGGGCCTCCGGTTACCTTAGTTCAGCTGCGGATATCATCGCTGCAGACTCTATCGCGCAGAGGAACACCGAGCATAGCCCTTTCCATAGCGCGCTGAGCAACTTTGAGCTTCCTCATACAATTTGTGAATATTAAATATTATTAAAAAAATAACAAAATTTATTATCGCGTTTGATAATTAACTGAATTCTATATATTACATGTTGGTGCCAAAAATAAATATGCACGACGTGATAACCTATAATGATACGTACAATTAACCCAGTAGTAGAAATAGAATTTGTTTTATTTCTTTAACAAATTATATAATAAATAATCTTCATAAAAAAAATAACAAAATTTATTATCGCGTTTGATAATTAACTGAATTCTATATATTACATGTTGGTGCCAAAAATAAATATGCACGACGTGATAACCTATAATGATACGTACAATTAACCCAGTAGTAGAAATAGAATTTGTTTTATTTCTTTAACAAATACTTCCACGTTCTATTGGTTATCTATAACAAATAAATAAATAACTGTTTTATAGTAAAAAAAAAAGAAAGAGAACGTAGTCATATAGCTCCTTCAACTCCACCGAACAAACAGAAGAGATTCGAATTCACACACACAGAGACGCTTTTTTTTTTGTAAAGGCGGCATACGAGCAAGCGGTTCACCTGATGGTAAGTGATTACCGTCGCCCGCGTACATCTGCAACACCATAGGTGCGGCACGGGCGTTGCCGGCCTTTAAGGGTATTTGGGAGATGGGACGGAGGATGAGGAGGGGATGGGGAGGGAGGAGGAGTGGGCCTCCGGTTACCTTACTCACCGAACGAAACGCAGAGGCACATGATGCCTCTACTTCACGCCGTTATTCTGCGAGGTCGTGGTTAAGTTTAAGTTAAGTTAGGTCAAGGCGGCCCATTCGAGCAGCAGCTAAAGTTGCTGCTTGGCTCTCACTCCACGTTCGTTATAATTATTTACCAGCTATACGTGAGATTGAAAGCAGTATGTGCAATATTCCGTGTATTATAAGTCGGTCACGTTTACGTGATCTGGTGTAAGCCAAGGTAGTAATTTAGGGCCTCTTCAGTTCCAACGATTTACCTGAGGTCATTAAGGACAAAATGTGCCTTCTCTTTACTAACGATCTCGGGTTGTATCATGCCGTGAATCACCATGGTAGACTGTGAAAAGTTACAACGAGATAAAGAACGGAGTAGTGATATGGAGCACTAACAGCCGCTTACAATTCAACACCTACAAGTGTGTAATCATTTAGTTCATTAGAAAGCGCACACCTGTTGTAAATGTAATTGGGTAGGCGTACGGAGAGCAAACGGTTAGAGTCTAAGAAGTTAAAGAGCGGGGCGTGCGGCTGAATAGTGAATTAACGTTCGAGAAACACATTGTCTGTTGCTGCAAAAAAAAAAACAGGATAGAGATTTAAGTTTTTTTTTCTCGCACAATTCACGGCTTCACTTATATTAAAGCCATCATCTTCGTACTTCGTACGAGGTAGAGTCGAACTGCGTCTTTTGCTGCTACACGAATGGACCGGCTCCATCGGTAGTACCACGGTCTCGTATAATACCTGCGTGAAGTAGAGCACATCTTGTGCTTCATCGTTGCGTTCGATGCGTGAGGTAAACGGAGCTTCACTCCCCCTTCCCCCGCCCCAAATATTCTTAAAAGCCGCCAACACAGTAGCATCTAATCTGGTGTTGCAGATGTTCGTGGGCTGGTTTCCCATAAAAATATTTATATATTGCCGTACCCAACTTTATTTATTTTGAGTATGGTTGGCAACAGAGAGCTGAGAGTAAGACGGGACCTGGCATTAGTCGAATACATTTTCAAATTACTACGTGGAAACATCTACATATACATATATACAATAGGTACGTATTGAGGTGGATCGGACTGTATGTTGAGGAAGAGTTCACTAGGTAACGACGGCGGCAGCGGCTGCTGGCCGTACCGCACAGCCGTACCAGTTTGCTCGACTAGGCGCCTTTGACGCGAACCAATTGACCTGTTCTATTGTACTCTGAGTGAATTCACTAGATAGTTGGTATAACTTTGGTATAACTTCACTGTCGCAATGGATACTAAATTCCTGTTATGATAGAAGTAATTTCAATAATGTAAATAAAAAAAAATTGGTTGTCAGAGACTCGTTTGTTGGCAGCCAGAGTCCAGGAGCTGGAGAGGATGGCGTGTTCGTCATCTAAATGGTATATTCCCGCTTCAATCCCAACAAGATCAATGGCTGGCCAGTGTTTACAATTAAAACCTTCACAGAGTTACACCGAAAATCACCGTCAGCTCGAAAAGTGCACCCCAGTAAAGAGGAGGTCACAAAGACTCTGTGAACTTTTGTGGTAACTTTTCAGTGTTGTATTTTTCTCGTCCCTTGGCGCCTAGCCACGTACAGTCAAACGCAGTGTGGGACGACCCCCCACAAGACGGAGTGACGATCTGCGCAGTGTTGCGGGTTGTCGATGGATGCAGGTGGCTCTGGTTCGACGTTGCGTTAACGGAAGTCCTATGGAAGCCTATTTCCAAGTGTGAAAGCTACTAAAGAAGATTCTAGAAGGCTTCTCTATAGAGCTTTTTATCCGCTGATCACGGATTGAACCAGTAGGAAAAATATGGGAAGTAGCAGCCTGTAAATTCCTACTGCTGAACGTTGTCCTCCATCTCAAGTATCTGAGAGGGTTTTGGAGCCGGGACGGGTCCGTCACTCTGCTCCAATGCAGGTTGGCGGACTTCACGATGTTTTCCTTCTAACGCCGAGCACGTGGTGAATTGCTATTAACAATATCAGTGGCGCCGGTACCGGGGAACACACCCTCCAACCACCAACTGAACGAAACTAAAGCGAGTGCCCTGAACCACTGGGCTACCACGGCTCTGAGACCCGTAGGTGTAGTTCTATAATATCATAGTGCAGCAATGATAACAGGCTCGAAACCACCGCGCCGGTTAATTTCTCTGTAACCATTCACCGCTAAGATAATTGAACTCTGACGGAGAAATCTAATAGAAGCGTGTATCATTACGACCGTTGGACATGTTGCCATGAACGGCACATTACACTTTCGTAAGATTTCAAATGCACTTTCGCGTAACTAAATGCCCCTATTCATATTTCGGTGAAAGCTTTCCCCGAGCTGCGGTCATATGTCAGATCGATGCGGCATTCGGCGCGAACTCACTTTCAATTCTCTAAATTAACATTATAATGACGTGTGGAACGAACACGCGTCGTTCGATTTGTGATCGCAAACAAAACAAAAGTGCGCGGTTTGTTTTTGTAACAAAAGAGCTTACACCGAATATTTACAAAGTCCCGGCACGCACAATACGGTGTCTTGAAAAATGGTTTTGTTACATCGGATATTATTTTAATAACATACATAAGGCCCAAACGTCCATTGTTTCGTTCGCCTTTTACCAACTTGCACAGCTGACAATAATTATATCCGACCTCACACATGTACAATACCCAACTGGGATTCCTACAATCTGGAAGACTGTGAATGAATCATTAGTACCGGGACGAAAGAGTTTCGCTGGTTCAGCATACTATTTCAAGCATCCTGTAGCGCAGTGCCATCTGTTGTGAAGTCCCTAATATACTGCCTACCATACTAAGGAATGACGCATGATTAAAGTCAAACTGTATCTAAATACAAAATATCATCCGGATAGTTAGAGCCGTTTCCCAAAAAAACTCATTAAATTATAACATTCAAATACTTAGTCGTCTCCGAGTTATTCCGAATGTAATATATCTATTACAAGTCAAACGCAGTGTGGGACGACCCCCCACAAGATGGAGTGACGACCTGCTCAGTGTTGCGGGAAGTCGATGGACGCAGGTGGCTCAGGACCGAGCTTCGTGGCAATCTTCGGGAGAGGCCTATGTTCAGCAGTGGACTTCTGATAGGCTGAAATGATGATGATGATGATGATGATGATACACAATGCATTTTACGTATGCATTGTGTATCTACTTAGATGATTTATAACACATGTATATAACTGTGTAACACTTAATTCATTTAAACAAACTTCGTGACTATATCGCATATGCGCACAAAAAGAAAACGTGCACTGGATCCAAATCTGTCTATCAGTCGTAATGGACATCAAATTTCTTGCCTACTTTCGTTCCAGTACCGACTTGGATTGGTATTTTTTTTTTATTCTCTTCTTACTTGATATGAGCCTCTTAGAATTTATTTTTTTATATTAATAATATTCGATTCAGGTAATTTTAAATGTAAGTCTTAATTGATAGATATGTTAAGCAACGTACCATGGCGTCCGCTGAAGAATACCAGCGTTGTTCTCTTAAATTGAATAATGTGACTAGTTTTAAGTAAATTTGAACCAAATAAATCTTTAATTTCTATTTAATAAAAATCCATCGCTCGATTGCTAACATTTATATCCATCATACAAATTTGACTTAGCAGGTTTCGAACCCGCAGCCTACAGCCACGGGTCCTCTATGTAACACGAAATCTTGGATACTATTAACTATATACTTCTTTTAGGTTGTAAGGTCCCATTCATCATTTCATCCCTAACGGGTTCGGAAGGTGCTTTTGTAAATCAAATCAAAATCGGCAACGATTAAGTACCTTATCATCATTTCCACCAGTCACCGAGTCCACTGCTGAGCATAGGCCTCTCCACCTGCACCCGCGCACGCTGTCTTCCCGCAAAACTGCGCACGTCGCACACTCGCATGTCTGCCTATGCCAGGTTGCCACACGATAACCTCATTTTCCCAACCGCAACCAATTCACCATGCTATGCGGCGGGCCCATCGTCACTTCTGCGTACTGATCTATTTATTTTCGTTATTAACATGACTTACTACAAACACTGTTAGGAAATAAATGTTGATTCGATTTTACACGAGCATATACGAATATCAGAGGGCCGTGTGGCTCAGTGGTTATTGGTGGACGAATGCCAAGCGCCAGCCAATATATGTGCCAACACAATAGTCTATTGGATTTCGGTTTTATTCGGTATGCCACTAAAATTTCACCACTGCAGCGCGACATACACTGAAACTACTCTAAGGAGTACTTCACAGCCTTCAGACAGCTTTTTTTTTTTAAATCGTAACTCGTTTTAAGTAACAGCCTTGGGATACCAGGCGTATGGAATTTTAGACATACAGAACAGAACACTGCTTTATAGTCATTGTTCTTAAATTAAAGCATGTTAATTGTTGGTCTATCATTAAAGTGACTGAAATCTACATATTACGGATTACAAAACCAAAACTTATAATATCGTTTCTGTATTTATCATGCAAATGCATTTTTTCCTATTACGTATTATTTATATTACGTATATATATTTTTTTACCTATTACAATGTAATAGGTAAAAAAATACAAACAAACGGACTAACAAGCGCATCACGGCACTCGTTCAAGCTACTGAAGTTCTTCGACACGTCTTCAAGCATAAGATCATTTTTCTTCACTGAATAAAAAACCCATTCTCAAAATAAAACTTTACTACATTACTAGAAAAAAATTACTAACTACTAAATTACACCCTAACTTACATCTTTTTTTTTCTCTTTATTAATTAAACAGGGTTTCGTCACGCAGTGACCACGTCACCCCAATCGTGCTACTTGTAAGAATCTTCTCTTAAAATACTTACACACTAATCTATAAAGTACTTTTGCTTCTTCTGCAATTGGAAAAGCAAGAATACTGTTAAAAACACAAACATTTTCTTGTTTAAAATTTGGAAAACGTATGAAAAAATTACATCTTTCATCTTCGGACCGCAGACATTCGTTTAACATATGATATACATCTTCTACACGGCCGCACTCTGTGCAGTTAGGCGTATTTATTTTACCCATCAGATGCCCGAAACTATTCAGTGGCACATGGCCAGATCGAAACCTATGAGCAATGACTATTTCCTCCCTACTCAGACCAGCACCATAAAACCAGGGATTTCGCGATAGATATGGTTGTATGGTCTTATACCATATTCCTTTACTTAGTGATCTTTCGTCAAAATGCTCCTTCCAATTATCCAGGCACCAAGTTCTAAGAGAGCCTAGTACCTCTGTAAAATACGGTTGGCAAAACGTATTTATACCCTCCGAAATCGCAAGTTTGGCTAATCTGTCTACTCTATCGTTCCCTGTGATGCCGATGTGAGAAGGAATCCACTGAAGTACTACTTTTTTATTTTGTGCCCCCAGTTCATGCAAGGCTTTCATTATATAGTAGGCTATCGGTGCACCTCGAAAATTCGAGGTGCAACGAGCCGCATGTTGAAGCGCGCTTTTTGAGTCTAACAGAACAACAAAGCTGTCGCCGCGAATAACTTACTTCTTATACCGTCAACATGCAAAATAAATCTCACCGTCCATAAACCGGTACCAGTTGGCATCCCCACGCTTTAATATCACCATGTCTCCCGAATCCGTTCATGCTTCGTGAACAATTTCTAGTGAACTGATGGACAAATCTTTTCGAAGCTTTAAATATAATTCACCGCATAGGCAACACACTGTTTGCGTTCAGATTATTTCATAAGAAACCGTGTAATATATATTCTTACACGTACAACATTATTCCTATTCCGACGAACTTGAATTCTTCAAAACTCATTGCCATGTGTGATTGATTATATTCACCTATTTGAAGTTCCGCAGTGTGTGACGACACCCCTACAAGATGGAGCTGCGACCCGCGCAGTGTTCATTACGTGTTACGCACATAACTTCCTGTTTTTTTTTTTAATTCGAGTTATAAGCTTGCACAGTAAATATGGTGCTCGTTTTGAAATTAACGGACTTAGAACTGATACATAATAAACATTGTGATCCTTAATATAAAAGTTCCGATTAGTAGGGTTGCCACGTTAATACCAGCATGTTCAAAATGCTATTACACAGCACTTTTTTTAATATTTATTTTGATTTTTTGAGTATTTCTAAATACCAAGGGTCATAATACCTACATAGTTTATGAGCGTGCACGGTCATACGTAGTGTACATGGCCCGAGTTGCAACCGTTTGGACGTAAATGTGAAATATTGGCTTTGGAAATTTTAGACATTCGCCTTGAGTTTTTATCTTTGTCCAAAACATCTTCATCTTCTCTATCAGAAGCAAACAGCATCTCAACTATTAACATTTAAACATAAATATACTCGGTGCCGGCACCACTGCAATTGTTAATAGCAATTACAAGTGCTGTATTTACCACGTGCTCGGCGTTAAAGGAAAACATCGTGAGGAAACCTGCGTGTCTGAGAAATAAGAAAAATATTATTTAGAGGATATGTGAAACCCGCCAACACGAACTGGAGCAGGGTGGCGGGCCCTTCCCGACTCCAAAAAACCCCCTCAGATATTTGAGAAGGAGGCCTTTGCCCGGCTGTGAACACTTACAGGCTGCTACTTTAGTACTTGCTTATACCCGGTATTAAAAAGTTTGGGAAACAACCAATAAATATGAAATCAGCGACAGGAAAGTGTTATTAGATTCGAAACATCCGGTCCAGGGATCACCAAAGCCAGCGATTACGGCATACATCCTTTGACCTTGAGCAAATCTTTTGTCCCGCGGCTTTGTAACAGATAAGGTATAGTCTACACTATATATTATAATAAACATTTGTATCTTTGTACGTTTGTAACCGTTAAACTCAAAAACTGCTGGACCGATTTCAGAAATTCTTTCATCATTAGAATGCTACACTATTCCTGAGTAACATAGGTTATGTTTATTACTAGAAAAATTAGGGATCCTTACTAAAACTTCAAGTAATCTACAGGTATTGAAACAGTCTCAAATACAAAATGATTTATTTGGATAAGGATTAATATAAAGGTACGGATAAATAGTAACTTGAAAAAAAACCGACCTATGTCCTGCATAAAGATACAATTTACTCTACGTTTATCCCAAAATGTTTAAAAAATAAATGTACACCCGAGCGAAGCCGGGACGGGCCGCGACTATTTAATACAATCTATTTATTTTATTTTATTTAATGGAGCCAACATATTGTACCTACACGATTACAACACATCTGTACAGCATCAATGATATTAGCTTAGACACTAGTTACAGACAAGAGGGAAGACACAAACCAATCGTAGATAGAACAATAATGCTTTATGGTAATTAAGAATCATAGTTTTTTTTTATTACGTAGTGTAAATTTTTTTTTTTTTATGGAAAATAGGTTTACGTTTGACCTCAATCTTGCCCGATGGAAGTCGAAGATGAGGCCTAGGATGGTACACGCTTCCCTAGATGTCTGTTCACTTGGGCCTTAAAGATGTCACTAAATATTTCCCAGTGAATTATCAAAAAAAAAAAAATATTAAGCACATACACAAAGAAAAACATAGTTTATAAGGTAAAATTGTTAAAAAAAAACCGGTTATTAAAAAAATATTAATTAATAACAGTATCAATAAAAACAGACACAAAGTTTGTAAAGGTAATTAACTTTAAAGCCCGCCAACGGTATTACAGAACAAGTCTAACTTCAAAGTCTTCGAGAGGTTGTTTAAACGATCTGTGAAAGTGTCATGCCGAGGTCCGTGACAGCCTCGAGGGAACACAGGAGCTTACGAGGCCTCGAAAATTACCTCAGTAGCAGCACACAGTTGTATTTGTTACGTCTATCCTCCAACGGATGTTGTCTATTTATTACAGATAGAGAATTCTCTCGTAAAAGCCGCGCGACGCACCGAATAACGAAAAAAAAAATTTTTTCGGTTCTAGTTTAATATTAGAGCCATTCAAAATATTTGAGATTTCTTCGATACCAATTTAGTGTTTATTCGATACAAATCCACTGAATTTTAGAAATTCTTGTTCATTCGACTGTTATTACGAGCCTCATTCGAAAACATCTTTAAGAAAAAAAAAACTTTTACACGAGTAAGTAATCGTATCATAACGCTTTGTGCAGAGTTGCGATATAAAGACCTCTCCGCGCGGATCGGAATTATTGATAGAAGCTAGTAAAGTAAAAAATATATCCGGCACGAAAAAAAAAAAGAAATAAGAAAAACGGGCAACAACCCTAGCGATGCTACAGCCAGAGCCCGCACGACGTTATCTCGATCCAGAGACAGTGGTTAATGTCGCAGTGAGTGCGAATCGTGAGGTATGTTTAAATTGCGTCCGTTCCGCTGATTATCCGATTACGAGAATGTCTTTTATGCGTTTTTGTCGGTTGCGTAAGGCGCGCCCGCTTTCCTTCCTGTTTTTAGATAGCCGCAAAAAACCAAGGTGACCCACCTAGGGCTGCCGTACAACAGTAAAGTGTGTAAGGTGTAATACATCTTTTTCATCGAACGTTAAGCATACCAGACTGTGGTGCACTCTGTTTTCTAAACTTAAAAAACTTACGAAACCAATAAAGTACCGTGGCAGAAAGGCTCGCTACCCATCACACAACATGATTCCTTAATCCTGTTCAACAATCCCTCTATCGTCTAGATAGAGGGATTGTTGAACAGGATGAATACCTGTTATCTTTGCCTAATAGATGTGATTCTAGCTTTAGATATCAGTCTTACACTTTCACAACGTTAAATTTCATATCCGTGTACCAGAACATCTGCTTGTAAATGGTTTGTTTTTAACGTGGTAGAACCAAGCGGCGGCTTTTGCTGCTGCTCTCATGGGCCGGCTCGACCGGATGGGTACCACGACCTCGCAGAATACCGGCGTAGAGTAGAACCAAATTGAGCTTCTGCGTTTCGCTCGGTGAGTGAGGTAACTCCTCATCCTCCCTCCCATCTCCCTAATACCCTTAAAGGCCGACAACGCATCTGCAGCACCTCTAGTGTTGCAGATGTACGTGAGTGACGGTAATCACTTACCATCAGGTAAGAACCGCTTGCTGGTTTGCCGCCCTTTCACAAAAAAAAAAAAAATTGTTAAACTATTATAGTGTTCATTTAAACATATCCATAGACTAAACACTCCGAAATCAATAAATTGATTCTAAACCTATTAATATAATAAGAGAGATAAGTATCCGAATTCCCACAACCCTAACTCACAACTTTTAATAATAATATACATACAGACCAGGCTATTATTATAATGTACGCCCATCTCAACATTATTATTCCTTAATTGTACGCGTCCCATTTGTTATTAAAATCCTGGTTACTTGAATTCCATCCGCGACTTAATTAAATTGGAACAGCGCCATCTAGCGTATATATGAATGCGTTGCTTGATGTTAATTCGTCGCACGTATGTTCAAATGAAACAAAAGATGACACCACTTCCTTCATTTCACCTATCAAATTATCGATACACGTATCGTACAATAAGAACTTATATCTAGTATTAATTTATACTCTGTGATAATATTATACCTATTCAAAGACAGCACGATACGATTTTTTTATCTTTAAGACATAACTGGTCGATTGTACACACTACTTACTCTACTTCGACAGTCTACATTGCTCTTGCGCAGATTGGCGCATTCAAATCTAATCCAAAGCGATTCTCATTAAAATAAACACTTTCCGCACAAAAAAAAATAAGGAAATTAAATAGGGAATGTCCTTACGGCCTCACCGGCAGTTTTCTGTGACATTGGTATAAAGAGCCCAGCCACGTGTGGCTCTGTAGTTGTGGTTTTAAATAGCACAAAAGTAAATGTCTACTAAATTAAACCTTTTCAAGGTTAAGTTCATAACCTATTATTTTTATATACGCTTGTATTGAAATGTTCTGGTACTTTTATTCAAGATAGACAATAATAGTAATACTTGATCTTTATGATAGAAGAATAAATTTTGTTAAGTTTGAGTTATATATTCATTCACTCATCATAAGATCTGTGATATGAACGCGGGCATATTGCGATGGTAGTGTAAGTATGTACCTATATTATTAATGTTTCTATTAATATTAAAAATGCAATAGTAAATAGAGTAATATCGGCTTCGAAGTATATTTCTCTGATCGACAAGACCAGAGTGAGCAAGATCAAACCGAGGTCACGCGCGTACTATGAAGTTAATGCAAGTCGCATTGACCACTAGGCAACCAATGCACGGCTCTGTTTACTACTTGTATAAAAAACAAAACGTTTAACATATCAATTTAACTAGCACTTCGTAGGTGTATTAAAAATTCTAACAATGTAACATGTTAGATAATTCACAAAATCATCTAACATTTCTAACAACAATAACATAAACCGTATGCATACGTAACGTGATAATACATTCAAATTTAGTGGATACGACGGAGTCGGGGTCCTTGCCCCTGGCCTTAAAAATTTAATGAGTCATGTGCTGCGCCCAGTTTTGGGTACCCCTCGTCCGGCTCGCACGCCTCTAGACGCGTGTCTATGTTTTGTTATTCATATATATTAAATCAATAATTGTATCAAACGCCCGAGACGTTGCGCCCGACGATCGTTGTACACATCCTGTGTATACATTTATTTGTTGCGCCCTATGAAATGTGCCAGGTATTACGTTTAGCGTTTCACTAAAGCCTATGAAGCTTTTGAGATAACGTTTCAGATGAGATCTCTAGATCTGTGAATCAATCGGCTTCCTGCTTATTTGTTGGGTCACCCTAAGCGATGTTATTCTCAATGATCCATCGAGTGAACTGTCACCACTCAATTGCGTCTCAACTGATTTCATAACACCATTTTTTTTTCTGTTACAACTACCAACGTTATGTAACAATAATATCATAACCTATATTTGGACAAATCGTTTAGAGTTTGCTGTGCACATTTTTTTTTTATTATTATGGGAAAGGCGGCAGACTTGCTAGCGGCCATTTAACGGTAAGAATGATTACCGACGCCCCGTTGTTTAATCTATGACATCATTTACAGATGTTCTCAGCATTTTAGAGGATTTAATGTTTAATGTTCATAACTAATGTCTAATCTATGACATTGATTACATTGAAACTAGTATTTGAATATATATCTTCTTCTTTAACCTGTTTAAAGTCCACTGCTGTATATGTTTTGTAGTCATCTCAATTCTATTTTTTTTATTTTTTGACATAAGCCAGATTCACAGAACACGACCCTAAAATCTGTAATGGACAAATCGGTGCACCAGCCCGTCCGTAAGTAACTACAGCTTGTTTAACAAAGTTAGATAACTAGAGACAGATCGCGGCTATCGATGAGCGAATCCTAAGTTAAGTAAGTGGAAAGACCAACTTTGCACTAACACTTTGTTAGTTACAAACACTTCAATCGCATTAAGTGAAAACTTACACCGAGCGCTCAATCCCGCTTAACTTACCGCCGATGAGCAACTTACCGCCGCACTTTCTAGATTACTGACGATACGTAACAGTACCGCGAGCAGAGACTGCGCGTGCTCAGTAATGTTATGTCTATACACATACACACACAAATATGTAATAAATATTAATAGAAATACGCACTGGGGGTTGGCGGACTTCACATGGATGTTCTAGAATATTTTATGATACTTTAACCATTTTACGTAACTTACAGCCTTATAAGGGATGTATATTTTATTTTTAAAGTAGCAGTCTGTAAACGTCCACAGCTGGGCAACGGCCTCCTCAAATATTCGATATGGTTTTGGTGCCGAGAAGGGCCCCCCACGCTTTCCCTTCACCGTCGCGCACGTAGCGAACACGTCACTTAAAATTGCTATTAACAATTTAAGTGGTGCCGGCCACCGGGGATCGAAGCCAGGTCACTAGCTCTCTATGAAACTTCACGTCCAGACCACTGGGTCACCACGGATCATTTAATTTAATGTTAAAACCGTCCTAACTGTACAACACAATACACTTATAAAGTTCATTAGAACCATAAAGCACACGGTTGTTGGCTGAAACAAAGGCAAAGGCATCGAGTTCCGTTTCTATTCTATGATTATTTTACTCTTTGATTCGTAACCATATTGACAGGCACGACGTCATAGCTCGTTCTTCTCCGCTCGAAACATACAATCACAGATAACAAAGGAAGATGTGTTGCCGGGACAATAGAGCAGCGGGCACGTGTTCATTTCTTTATTTAACGCTTTTGTGACATGCACCCATGGAACGTTCGACCGCTGGCATTGTAAATCATTGTAGATCAGTGCCGAGATAACATAATTAGTCATCAAACCACTTTCTTTAATTAACTCACTTAACCTCACATTACGCTGCAGATGTAAAAATATATAAAAAAAAAAAACATGTGAACTGTCACTGCTTCTGAGGGCAGTGGAGAGAGAATTGCATATAAAAAAAAATTTTTTGCTTTACATTATTGCTTTAACTTAATCTTGTCTAAGGTGTATAATTACTGGGGCGTGTTGCAGATGGCGCTGGTGGAGGAGGCAGGCGCGGGCGCCGCCGAGGATCCGGAGGCGCTCCTCAACGAGTGGCTGGGCGAGCTCACCGTACTCACTGCGGTCGGTGTTTACATTACTTCATGCTTCAGCTTGTCTTAACACCCCCTCATCCGACCTTGGGTCGTCGCGGACTTTATTTGAATGACAAAGTTAAAAAAAAAACCGGCCAAGTGTGCGATACGGATTCTTGCAACCGATCATTCAATACAACCCATAGACGTTTATTTACCAATAAAAAAATTGTATTTTCTTTCATTCAGTTCTGGATCCTTAGCGCGAGCCCGACTCACACTTGGCCGGTTTTTATTATTTCCTGTTTTTCTAGAGTGCTTACTTTTGAGCAGGCACCGTAATCGCGCCAATTTTAACGCTTGTATGCGTTTCGTTTTAACGATAGAGCCAGAAACAATAAAAAATCGTTGAAAAAGAAACACGTTTCTTCTATGGGGATTCTCGTTAATTTTTAATTCTCGTTTATTTGGAGGATGTTCGTCATAATAACACATATTCTGTGAAAACTTCAACCGGCTGCTTATAACGGTTCAAAAGATATACCCCTTTAAATGTTTCGCCAGCCAGCAGCAGTAAACCAGCCGGTTAAATGTTTCGATTCTGGGCCATTTGCCCCTTTCGACGCTTGAGAAGGTCGCTGCTCCGCTGCGGCGTGCGTGTCACGTGTGCTCGTGAATATTTTATTATTTCTCCATCGTGCAGCGTTCCCCACGATCTGTTCCTTCACCGCCCGGCAACGTGGTAAATACAGCACTCAAAAGTTCCTATTAACAATTTTAACCGCCGCCGGGTAACGTACCCGGGTCACTCGAGTACGATGAAATGACAGTGAGCGCTCTTGTGGTGTCGTGCCGTTTTTTTTTATTCAGATAAAGTGTATTAGATCCGTGCGATACCAGCTGGAGGGATATTGTACTATACAGATTTTCGGAAATTTCATCGGAATAGAACCTCTATGTAACTAAACTTTCGATCTCAGTATATATATATATATATATATATATATATACGTTCAAAGCATACTTTAAGTTACTTTTTAATTCCTTTTTTTGGTTTTTTTAATTTTTCTTGTAATTTTGTACTAATATCTTGACTATTTTAGCTGTTGTTTTAAGGAATTATTAACTTGGGAGAAGACACTGACCTCTGTAATACAGATTCTTATCCTAGCACGGATGTCAGGGAATCCATACTTTGTGGTCCAAATTCTTATGACAATAAAGATTATTATTATTATTATTGAACTCTATTGTCACCAGATAGAAAGCCAAGTCTGTCAGTTAGCATTGCACGGCGCGCTGTCGAGGTTGTCCATCGGAGGAATATGTTGTATTCTCCCCGGCAGCCGCTGTAGGTCATGCGGGTGGAACTACGCCGACTCACTCAGGTGTGTGGAGGTGGAGGATAGGTGTGTTGAAATTGTGTATATAATCTGTAAATTATACACGGAGGCTGCGGGCCCCCGCGCATGCGCAGCCGGCCGGCAGGTGCGCCGGCATATGCGGGAAGTTGAACCGTCGCGTGAGCGCTTCGATTTAGGACGTTTACAGACATTTTACACTTATTAGCTTATAGTTAGAACTTTAAGCGATACTGATATATAAAATTCTTTGTATCGAAGGAAAAAAAAATTCACCGTTTTTGATGGATTTATTTGTTTTTTTTTTATACAAAGCTCTTTAAAAAGAGCAACGCTATTTTTTTATGAGCCATAATGTTCAGATGTAGATTATACAATGCTATCGGATACTTTTATCCCAATTTATCAAAGTTACGTAAATAACGTTTATTTGTTATAATAATAAGTTTTTTAACTATTATAATAGAACTACTACGACCCTAATTAACTGCTTGTAAAAGTAATGCCCTTTTACAAGCATGAAATATAAATGAAAAACTATGGAAAACGTCAAAATAATAATAGCTACGTCATTCCTAATGCACATATAATGTACATTTCATTAAAAATGATTGCTCAATCGCAAAGCATCTGACGCGCCGTCTCTGTGGAATCTAAAATTACCCATATCATCTCTAAATTCACGTTTGAATAAAGAATCGCACAACAATACTCGACGTCTACGTTGCTTAGCGGTCAGCGCACCACACTGCAGACCACGTGTGTTGTGTCGAATCCTATGGCCGGGGCCAATGTTTGTGCAAAACAAAAAACAAATTTATTAATTTCCTGGTGAAGTTATGGTAGGTTATATCCTACATGTGTTACTTCGGGCACTAGAAGTTAAAAACGAGCGAGTGCCGCTTGTGTTTGAGCGTACAATTGCGGCACTATAATTACTCCTGCCGAGTTAATAACAGTCGATAGTAATAGCAAACGATCGCTGCGATCGGAATCGGCCAGGTGTACAACACCGGGTTGGATTGTCATCTTACGCTATAAAATGCATCAACACGTCGTAGAGTCGGAGTTCCTCCTCCGGCATAAGAAGCAAGTACCTCGTAAAATGAGAAGATTAAAAAAATCCAGCCTCCATTCGACGGCATTTTGTTATTGACGAGGAAACCTAATGGCAAAACAAAAAATCTACACAATAAGAGCAGACGAGGCGCAAACCCAAAGCTGAGCGGAAGTCTGCGAGTGACAAGAACGGGAGAGCGTGTGGGGCGAAATCTACCGAGTCTTACGAAACACCTGTAGGAGACCAGAGGACCGTGAATACCGCCATAACCCAGGAAAAATCCAGCAGAGTCCAAGACATTGACGCACGTTAAAGTGGAAACACACCTGCCTCATCATACAATACGGGAACGGACTGAAGGGATATCGAGGCAACCTCTTAGAATACATGCAGAGAGGATATTTTTACTGCTGCCACTCGAGAACCTTCCTTCCTCAACGGTTAACAGTACTGCGAGCTATGTGGCCGGTCCATTGCCACATAAGCCTGCCGATCCTAACGGCTATGTCGGTTTACCCAGGCTCTGCTGCGGATCTCATCGTTGCGGGCTCTATCTCGCAGAGGAACACCGAGCATAGTCCCTACGTTGCGAACAGACAATACAGTTTGTTGCTAAATTGTATTATCCAGTGGCGCGGCGACATGTTCGCTTTAATGCCATCCCATTTTACGTCCCGCTGCAACTCGAGCCTCTGTTCGTTTGTGAGGCTTCCAGATAATAGAAGCTATTGCAATGTTATGAAATGTTCATCGTTGAGTTTCCAATTCGAACAATATTAAATTAAGCTTGTCACTTTATATTGTTACGGATGCCATTCTTCTGCGTGTATTTATGAATTTTCCGTGTGGCTGTCGGAAGTAAAGAATAGCGCAAACCCTGTCCTGATTACGAGAGTTGTAAAAGGCGAACTAATGTAACTAACTGTATTATAATCGTCTAACATCTGTACGATATTACCTTATGGTGGCGGTAGAAGAGAATCTGCCATCCCGTCTCGTCCTCTGGGTGTCGTAAAAGTCGACAGAGGGAAAAAATTATATTAGGAGACGGGCAACAGCATCTTCCTGCATTAGACCACAAAAAAAAACTGCGGTTGCTAACCCGCTCGCCAGGCGTGGCAACTATGGCAAAACCCCCCCTTTGATGAGAATCTTTGAGGGAGGCCTATGTTCAGCAGTGGACTTGTGATAGGCTGAAATGATAATGATGATGACTTATGACTTATGCAAATCCAGCCGGAGACAGTAGACAATAGTAAAGTAGCATAGCCTCGAAATGCCCACTGCTGGGTGATGCTTCTCTCATAAATATTTAATAAAGTTTTGACGCCAGCAAGGGTTCGCCACGCTGCTCCAGTGCGTGTTGGCGGACGTCAAATATCCTCGAGATATTTTTTAATGTTTCTACGTTGCAGCACATAAATTGCTGTTAACAATTTTAATGGTGCCGGCATCGGGGATCGAACCCATGCCGCTGTCGTGCTATGAAACTAATGCCAGCGCCGAGAACACTGAGTTACCACGGCCAGAGAGTAAGTATATACGAGTGATGAGGAGCAGCATCACTGCCCTCTCGAAGCTCGCCCTAAATGGGTAGCCGGATGCCGGAAGTAGTGGTTGTTTACAAGATGACGTTAGGGATATTTTTTTTTAAACCATATGGAACTCAAAAAATTATATATCTTTAGCTTAAGGTACTAGCTTTTGAAGTTGCCAGACTCCTTCTCTCCCCACGATCCTGTTGTGGGTACCAACAGTCTGGGTTGGCAGACAGCAGGTATTCCATCTTTGTCCTCGGGGGTGAGGTCGCCTCTGTAACCATCTTCAATCGAAGTTGTTAGCTGGTCCCCCCACGGGCTGCAGAAACCGTTTTTTTTTATGAGAAGGCGACAAACGTGCAAGCGGTTCACCTGATGGTAATTGATTACCGTCGCCCGCGTACACCTGCAACACTAGAGGTGCTGAAGGTGCGTTGCCGGCCGGGGTATGGAGAGGGGAGTGCGCCTTCGGATATCTCATTCAGCGAACGAAACGTAAAAGCATAGGATGGCTCTACTTCACGACGGTATTCCGCGAGGCCATGGTAGCAACCCGGTCGAGAAGCGGCAAAAGCCGCCGCTTGGCTCCACCGCTTTGAAATAAACTTATCATCAGGTGGACAGTTAGCTTGTTTTTCACCACAATCCAATAAAGCAAAAAAGCTGCTAAAGCTCACATCCCTCTTCACAGGGGCTAAATGTAATGTAAAACTTTTGTTTTGCCCCTAATCTGTTCTAATATTGATTGTGCTATTTTTAGACGCGAGAGAAAACAAAAAAAGTCAATATCCGTTGTTAGTTAGCTGATGAGATAATATATACATATATATATATATATTTGTATATATACAAGGAACAGATGCGTACGGAACAGTAATAATGCGGCGTGCGGGCGAGACGATGCGTTTTTTCCAAGAGTTTTTCTGAATTTAAAATCTTTCGCAGCTGTTGCCCGGGCTCATTGCCACGAAAAAACGTCGCCCGGAACGGGGACCATTGGTGCGGGCCCTTGCACATTGACTGTATACATTTATACAAATTGAACAATGTCTTAAATTACCTAAATACATTATGTTTATTGCAGCAGTTTGGTAGCGTTCTTTTTTTTTATGGGAGATTCGGCAAACGAGCAAGCGGTTCACCTGATGGTAAGTGATTACCGTCGCCCACATACATCTGTAACACCATAGATGCTGCAGGTGCGTTGCCGGTCTTTAAGGATATTTGGGAGATGGGAGGGAAGAGGGGGGAATAGGGAGGGGGTGTGGGCCACCGGTTGCCTCACTCACCGAACGAAACGCAGAAGCACAAGATGCCTCTACTTCACGCCGGTATTCTGAGAGGCGCCTTAGGAGTAATTTCTGCGTCTTACTTCAAGTGGGTAAAAACTTAACTAGGTTATAGCCCTTCAACAGTTATTTGTACATACTTAAGTATGCTGCTCTGCTCGACTATGACCCACTTAAGTGGGTCATAGTCGAGTAGCCTAGTGGTCAGGGCGCTCAATTTAGTTTCATAGAGCGCGAGTGAGCTGGGTTCTCGAACCCGGCACCACTAAAGTTGTTAATAGCAATTTTAAGTGCTTTATTTATCACGTACTCAGCGGTGAAGTGAAAAACAACGTAAGGAAACCTGCAAGTCGTATTTGAGATGGAGGCTTTGCCTGAGATGGAGGATCTTCGTATTTGACTTCGCCTTTGCCCGGCAGTGGGCACAAGCAGGCTGCAACTTTAGTTTTAAGCGGATCACTATGTTGGATAGACTTCGATTGACTTAGTAACGTTTACGCCATTTTTACCTCGCCCTACCGTAGTAACATCGCTTCGTATATCACGCTCACGCCGTGTGATGTGTGCAGGCCCTATTGTGGCACGTGCACATACCTCGCGCCGAAGTGTTGTTGGATACGCGAGCCTAACTCACGGACCATAGAAACGGGGCAGCCGTTTCCAATGTGAAACACAAAGATCGATGAAGCAAACTACGTACAGACAAGGTACTACTTAATGTCCATTGTTCGCATATAAAACTCGGCACTTACAGGCATGGATGAATATTCTAACTTATAATGAGTAGTAGTATCTAATATCTAAAACCTTTTCAGCTCCGCGTCACGTATGAATAGTTATGTCATGTCTATTATCTATTAATTCATTGTAATTGGGTTATCCGATAACATTGTATCAAAACACGATCCAGATCACATTGCTTTGTGTGGAATTAATCAATCGATAAATTACCGTCAGGCGAATGCACAATATTAATTGTTTTGGTGCTAGGTAATGGAGGTAATGCATTTGCCGTCTAGTAGCACACTACTAGTATACAGCCCTGCCCCTCCCGTTTTGTTCACGCTGACGTTGTAAACAAGGGTAATCTTCAGGTGTAATTGTTTAAGGGAAAGGACCTCCTTCCTTTCCCTCTCCCTCTTGGCGAAGGCGTACCAGAACATTAAAGCGCTTTTCTACTCGGCCTGAATGCCCGCGTGGGTAACGGAGGTCCCAGGAGGCCATGGGGAGCAGGAAGGGGCGACCGGCCGCGGCAGATCTGGTCCAACGGCCTCACATTAAATTGGGATGGTCATGTAGGTTCCTCTTGGTTCACCGTGGAAGCAACCAGGGCTACCAAGCCGCTCCGCCACAACGAGGCGGGAGCCAGTTATTATAATTACACGAATTCATACTAATTGAGAAAATGTATAGAAACTCTTATTAGTCTGAATCGACACAATTGAAGCAATATTGTCGTAGAAGATTATTTCATAGGAATAGCATTCGGCCTTCGATCATAAGACGAAGAGACCTATGCAGAGAATCGACTGAATTTAATTTAGTTTTGGAGTGAAGCCAAACAACACAACCATATAAGCGTACACGTTCATTTAGAATATTTCTCCCGTTACGAACACCCTATAGTCCGGCTCATTGCCCGCCCGCACCCATCACGCATTTAAGTTTAAGAACACACGGTGCAGCTTACGCCCCCAAACGCGGCGCTTTTCCCACACTTCAAAATATCTTACGTACGCCCGTGGTTTGTAAATCGACCAATTGCGTTTGTTGAGTAACGAGATTCAACTCCTTTTTCATATAATCAGGCGCATTCGTTTTGATTGGTTAAAGCGTTACAGTTTACGTTACAGAGTACCGCTTAAACGCTGCTGCCCATCATCAGTCTGGACCGAATTCCGGTCTGCCATATTTTAGATGTCAACAGCCGTCCGTCCGCTTCCATGTGGCAGTGTTGTCTTACAGCATTTCCCGTATATCAATTCTTATCAACTAACCATGATTGGTTCAGATAATATACACATTATAAAAATCAATGCGGCAATAGATCTTGGACGAATACGTTATTTTGCCTTACTTAACGGCAACGTACACACATGATTTCGTTTTTGTGCACTTGTATGGCACAGTACTTTCGTACAGTGTAAGTTTTATTCCTCTTCTTTTATAATAAATACTCAAAAAAGATACTTAAAATTTTCGATTGTGTGCTTGTATTAATGTTTAAACATTGACACCTGTCAGAAGCAGAGACCACCTCCATCGTAGTCTTTTCTGTCAATCGTCTCGATGCATTATATTGCACAGCGACGATGGAATACACACAGTATAGTACTTTATATAATCTATACAAAGCTCAAGTCCGCTCTTGCATGGAATACTGTTCCCATCTCTGGGATGGTTCTGCTAAATATCAGCTGGATGCTTTGGACTCGTTGGAGTGCCGAGCGAAGAGGATCATAGGCAGTGACTCACTCGTGGAGGCAAATCTTCTAAGCCTCGAATACCGTAGACGAGTGGCCTGCCTCGGTTTTTTATCGAATACATTTCGGAGAGTGTGCGGAGGGTTTGTATAACCTGATAACCCCTTCCCCTTTCCATCACCGAACAACTAGACGCGGCGAGCAGTTTCACCCTTATGTTGTAGACATTCCTCCATTACGCACGAAGCGGTTCGCCTCTTCTTACATTATGCGAACGGGTAAGGAGTGGAACTCTCTGCCGAGGTTTTTCCGGAACACTATAATCTGGACATCTTTAAAGCCAAAGTGAACAGACACCTTTTAGGCAAAGGTGTAGCATCCTAGGCCTCATCTTCGCCTTCCATCAAGCAAGATTGAGGTCAAACGTAAGCCTATGTATTAAAAAAAAAAGTATTTATGTGTTTCTTCTCTTACTCCTTCAGTGTACACCCTATACGTGTGTTCATATTTCCTTTTTCTTTTTGGGTTGCCTGGAAGAAATCGCTTCTTAGAGACTAGGCCGCCTATTGTACATTTTTTTTTGTTTATTTAAATAATATCTGGTTGTTTAGTGTATTACGGTGTACAATAAAGTATATTTCATTCATTCACTCATTCGTTCATTCATTCTCGCTACAACCACGAGGATCGTGGATAGACTTCACTTATTCAAACGCATATCGTCTCACGAGTAAACTGTATACGCATGTATCTACGACGCGATCTATCAAACTGTCGAGTCATCAAAAGAGTAACTTCAAATTGAAACCGATCCCGATTACGACTAACACCATAGTTAAGACTACAAAGGGGTTTTTCTACTACCGCAAAATATGTTCACTTTTTAACCGGAGAACTTACAGTAAAAAAAAACTTGCGTACACGTGACTTGAACCAAGTACTGGCGAACGCAGCGTGTGCGTTCGGAAACCGTACCGTGAGTTCTCAGCCTAAATTGGAAGCAGAGACGCACAACAATGGACGACATTGTCAAAGTAATTAAATATTACAGAAAGGGTCGAAGTGCGGGTGTGACTCGGGTGTACGGCATCCATGATCACCCGGAAATGTCCTTAGTGAAACTAAACTAACCTTACGAAAGGCTAGCTTTTTTTTCTTTTTTTTTAAGCATGGGGAAATGCCTAACGCACGCTCGGCCTTCTAGGGGGCAAGGACAGGTTACGTCGGGCTTGCACCGACTAGAACCGCCCGGTGTTCCCACCTTCGCCGGCAGCTCTCGGCGACCCCTCCTGAGGGGGAGCGTACCCTCTCCCATTCCGTGCTGGCTAGACGCGCCAGAACACAGACGTGTCTACCTTCTCAGCCTCCAAGCACACGAGGGCAACGGAGCACCAGCGTTCCCGGCACTCCCCGGCTGATCTGGTCTATGGCTGCGACGCCGACCGCATTTCGGCGGAGGGATGGGAGAACGGAGAACCTTAACCCTAAACTAATGTTTAAAACCTATCGTCGTTCAGTCTACTCCAGCCCTAACGAGTTTGAAAAATAATATAAAACCAATATAATATGTTTATGTTAATAATATGTTTTCACGGATATCATCGTGACCTATCTCTTAATTAACATGAATTCTAAATTTAAAATGATTGTTCCGAGTTCAAAGAATTGAAACAAAAGTAACTACGTCTTTTGGGCGTCATTGAGTTATAAACGTAAGTCGCAGAATACCGGCATGAAGTAGAAGCATCGAGCTACGGCATTTCGTTCAGTGAGTGAGGTAACGTATGCTCCCCCTCCCCCGCCTCTTTCTCACCCTCTCCAAATATTCTCAAAGGCCGGCAGCGCACCTGCAATCACTTGTCGTCGGTTGAGCCAGTCGTTCGATTGCCTCTTTCGCATAAAAAAAAATATTCAAACATTTGAATGTTTAGATTTTTCTGTCTGACTGTCACATTTATTGCCAGTAGTCGCATAGATCACGACACTACCATTGTTACAATTATTAAACTTAAAATTGCAATAGACAACTTCAGTGGCGCGTGACACCGGGAACCGAACCCGGATGAAGTTACGCTGTGAGTGAATTTTCAATTAACCACAACACCATGGTGACCCTATTCTAATGTATATTATAGTCTAGCGCACCAGATGCGCGACGCCTCACTATGGGTACCATTATGAATACGTCACTTCAACACCATTCTGTACCATTAACATAACAAGTTATACCGTAAAATATATTAAAAAGCTCAACAGATGGAACGAAAATTATAAATTGATCTGTAATTATTATGCCTATTAGATTATTAAGAAAAAAAACAGTGAAATGGGCTTACGGTTCCGAATCGTATGTTTGAAAAATGAATTTCCAGTTATGCATAACTGGAAATTACTTATCCATGTTATTCTTTATATATATTTTGTGCACGACCCAAGAGTAGACTGGTAAGGAATGCCTCTTGCCATTAAATCCGCCTTCTGTACATTCCTTTTAGAGAACTAATTTATTTATAGTACAAATTGAAAAAAAAAAAATTAAATATATACATCCACAAGGGAGAGCATACCATGTTCTCCACATGTCTCCAAATGCCACACTCACCCGGGTTCGGTGCACCCTGATAGCTAACGAATCATCATCATCATTTCAGTCGTATCACAAGTCCACTGATGAACGTGGCCTATGATGGCCTATCCACCAAAGATCAGTCGGTCCTGAACCACCTGCGTCAATCGACTTATCACAACACTGCGCAGGTCGTCACACCACCTTGTGGGGAAGGTAGAGTCACACCGTGTTCGCCTATACTCGAGAAGCTTTTTTCAACCAAGTCCCACAGACGATGATTGGGCGTAGCGTCTCTAGAGTGTGGTTGCGGGCGCTGCGCTCACCAATACGCTTGCCCAGCCTGAGGAGTATAGGAGAGGCGTAGGTTCAGCAGTGGACAGGAGTAAGAGCGAATACTTTTCTTATATTTGTCGTGTAAAAGCTGTATAAGAAAAGCAAAAATATTTCAACGTCACGTGAAAAGGGTTAACACCATATAGGAGCAGCGTGAAAAAACTTTGCCCCAAAACTAACTCAAAACTAATTAAGCTAATTTATTTATTTACTTAAAGCTTGCATAAAGCAATAGGCATTTAAGTTTATCGTTCTAAGTTAAATCGAGAGCTTTTGCTCGATCGATTTACTGAGAAACGTCAAAAAGTCAGCGAGCTCGTAAAGAATTGTTGCCCCGTTAAGTTGGTATCAACATGTGATCCCGGGACACGGGGACATCATCGCTCGTCGTGATTTGATTTTGTGTCATAAGTGCGCCAAATAAACGGGTTTCGAACGCGCGAGAAGTGTTCCGCAGGTGGTCGGGATTGCAGGCCCCTGCGCCTGGTCAACAAGCAGACAGATGCATCGTTGCGCCGCCCCGCTTACCCTTCAAATCGTTTAAATTGATTCGATATCTTACGCGGCGTCGGCGTCGGCTTCGAGGGGGGTACACGCAGACGGTTGTTGGTATGTGAAATGCATGAATAACGCAAGTGTATGTTCGTTCGTAACGCTGGGCTTAGTGATGAACCTTGTCTGACTATCGAGCGATTCGAATCCTCGTCGAAGCCTCGATATTTCCGGTCATTAGAACCCTTGCGTAAATGGGGAAAGAGCCGTTTTGCAAGAGGTCATTCTAGTCTACCTACTCACTACTGTATCTCAAAGTCTGCACCAAAAGAAAATCAACTAACACCAGTAAAACACACTGAGGAATATATGGGTATTTATTATGTACGTAGAGGCGTAACCATTTGATAACTTTACAGCTGAGATAAAGAAGATTTAGCTCGACAAGAAAGTGGAGAATTGAATAAAGAAACGCGAAGTTGGCTAAGCATCGCTTGTGTATGCAGGTCTATGCATTTAGCGGAAAATTATACCATAAAGTTAACGAAAGACAACTGATACAGTCAACAACTTTCGAAAGTGTTTCAAGATCGAATCTACACTGTGGGACTGTATGGATTTACTGCGGTGAGATTGCACAATAAACACATTTATTTATTCTCTACCAGTCATCCCTGGGTGATAATAAAAACATATGGCAGGTGCTAATTGTGAGAATTGGCAAATGGTAATACCTAATATGATATTAAGTTATACTATTCCTACAATAATCGTTAAACTGATTAGTTCATACATATTTACAAATAAATATAATAACGATAAATAATATTTAAAAAATCCTATAGTTACAAGGATGAACAACATAAATTTATATTACGTGGTAGGGTCCGGACGCAGGTTTTGCTACTGCTCCAATGGGCCGTCTCGACCGGGGTAGTACCAGGGCCTCTCAGACTACTGACGCCCAAGTAGTCGTAATCTTGTGCTTCTGCGTTTCGTTCGGTGAGTGAGGTAGCGGAGGCTCACTCTCCCTCGCCCTACTTCCCATCACCCAAATATCCTTAGATGCCACCAACTCAACTGCAGCTCCTCTGATGTTGCAGATGTACGTTGGCGACGGTAATCACTACGGATCAGGTGAGCCGAACGCTGGTGAGCATCCTTTACCATCATATAAAAAAAACAATATGGAAGTATTCTACCGAACTTCCAGTATTCTACCGAACAGGAATGAACTTCTGGAACCAGTTCTTATCAGGAGCTTTCTTGACATCCTCGCGATCACGAAAAGAGAAACTAACGAATCCAGAACTATCTGCTGTGGAATTTCGACACTGTATAGAGAAAGAGATACTCGACCATGGGTAGAAAGAAGTTATTCCAAAATTGTTCCTAATAAAAGACCGAGACGTAGTATAAAGTTGTAGTAAACATTAAGTAGCATCGCCTTTAACGTACGGACAGACGTTGAAGTTTAGAACGATAATGGTCTCACGTCGAACGAATATTGAGTAGAGGCATCTTGTGCTTCTGCGTTTCGTTCGGTGAGCGAGGTAACCGGAGGCCCCAGCGCCACCTCGTCCTCCCTCCCATCATCCTCTGGTGTTACAGATGTACGCGGGCGTCGGTAATGACTTACCATGGGATGAACCGCTTGCTCGTTTGCCGCCTTTCCCAAAAAAAACGAAAATAAAACTTGTTTCAACTGTAAAAATACAATAACGTAGCTCGTGGCTTTAAAATGCAACTACAAATACCGGTCTCTCGTCGCGCGATGTTGGTACGAGGCGCGATGCGTTGCATTAACGTCAAAATTAACGGTTTCGTTTATAACGAGTCGAAATCGCACCTGTTTTTTTGTAGTATACAGTCTGTGCCTTTTACCTTTACTTTTTTTTTTTTTATTAAATCTAAAATTTCTACCGCTCTTTGTCCATCCCGCTGGAGAGCACGAAACGTCGCGCGGAGTCCTGCTACTCATAATAGACAGAAACGGGACCCTAACCCGACGCAATATAGCTACTTCTGTAGCGTTCATTGAAATGTATACGTAAAAAAAAAAAAAATCTTTGTTTTTTCTTTAAATAAAACATTAACCTTCCACTGCAGGAATTTCTCCTGTGTTGCGGAGGCAGTTTACATACATAAATTGGATATGGACCTAGACCCGGAACAATTATTTATAGTCCACTCAAATACTAGTCCCATGCGGGACTCGAACCCGCCGCCCACAACGCCGCAGCTAAACGCTTAGCCACTACGCCAACGAGCCGTCGATTGTTATTATACAGACATGCCGATTTCCTCGCGATGTTTTCCTTCACCGCCGAGCACGTGGTAAAATAATTCATTGTTAAAATTTCTAAGTGATGCCCTATAATTGTTGCCTCTTCGCATTCTTCATTCCTGAAGGTCGTGCCTTTCTTGAAAAACCTTTACCGTCGGTACAGTGAGTCCGGTCGCGTCTTTTATATGCTCGGAGGACCAACGGTTATGCGAACGGCCCCGTCCTCTTTCACCATCAATCTTCCCCTCAAAAACCAACTTCTCCTCGCGCTCTATGAAATTAAAATGAGCGCCCTAACCACTACGATAACCACGGCTCTTTTTAGACTATGATTTGCTGTCCCTTGATTTCTACCTATAAGGCTCTGTACCGAAGGCTGCAAAGCGAAAAGGAAAAAAATTTTGCTTTTTGTTTTTCAACATATTTTTTTTTTATGGAAAAGAAAGCAAATGGGCTAGCAGCTCGCCTGACGGTAAGCGATTACCGAGGCCCACGTACATCTGCAACACCAGAGGCGCTGGAGGTGCGTTGCAGACCTAAAAGGATATTCGAGGAGATTAAGGGGGAGGTAGGGCGGGACTCTGTAGCGCCAACGAAAGCAGGTATAAAAGTATGGAAAATTCACCCCTACTCACCACGCCGGGCAGTGGGTCGGTGAGCGCAGTGCAGGGTACCCCTCGCACCAGCGAGTGCTACTCCCCATCACTGACCTCGCCAGGCTTTAAATAGTCCACATCAGGACCTATGTCCATACGTGTTTTGTTTGTGTTTTTCAAGGCTTCAACCCACAGTCAGCCTCTTACGACACCCGCGGCAGGAAATGGCATGGCAGCCTCGTACGTCGATACCACATGTCGATACCAGTGCTTCGTTTGTTGGGCTGTCAGGAGGGGGGATACACCATTTAGATGAAAAGATGCAACATCCTCCCCCCTTATGGCTGAGTCATTTGTGTATATTACATCTGTATATCAAATCCACGTTCATCCCGATTGTAGTTGTGTAGAGATGACCTTGAGCTCTGAGATAACAAGAAGAAGATAGACTAACAGAATAAAAACAGAACAAAACAAAATTCATCTCAGCCGGTGAGATCAGCTAATGAGTATCAACGTCGTAAACAAAAATGTCAACATTGAACAAGGTAGACTAAACAAAGATGTTTATTTTGATTTTTTATTTCGTTTCTCATCTCAGCTTAATAGATTTATTCCTACCTTTATCTTTGTTGTGTCTCGTGATGAATTAATCCGGTCGGATCTGCGCATGTAGTATTCCGTACAATCTCATTATATATCTGTGTTATTTATTCTTCGTTGTGACCCTTAAAACTGAGGTATACAATGGGCGGACTCAATGCCCGTTATCTACTTACCCCAATAACATACGCCGTAATAACACATGTTCTGTAAAAATTCCTAATCTATCTATTACGCATAGACGGGTAACGGAACTCTAAAACGATGTATTTTAAATCTTACATCAATGTCTATAATAATCTATATATATAATAATAATAATAATCTAATGTCAATATCAATCAATCTAATATAATAATGATTTAAATAAATTTTAATACTTTCGACTAAAAATTAAATAACTTCAATGATTAGCTTTTAATATCCACAAATTTTATATGTAACCTTTCTCGGTTTGATTAGGTAGCATTCAAGTTATGGCGACAATTGTAATTTTTTTTTTATATATTACAACATTTTACCACGAAGCTATACGTATACGTTATTCGCTACGCCATAAAATATTTCACCACTTCCACGTTCATTCGAAAATTGTACCGTGTTAGTTTTCACATCAATTATACGATTAAGTTTATACAGCCATGTTTGAGTCCGAACTAGGGAATCCCCCCCCCTCCTCCTCCTCCTCCTCCTCCCACCCGCCGTGCGTTTCATGAGTCATCAGACGTGAAATTAATACGCTACTTTAGAGATCGTTATGTTGTCTCTGATTACTAGGTATGTGATAGATTAATACGAGCGAAGAGTTTCTGTGGATAAGCTTCTTCAGTGCGCCAACAATATTATTTTCTCTGTAGTGCCTAGATGCTCAGTCATGCCGTAGTTGTTTGTAAATCTTGACGACGTTGGTCGGACGACATATTTAGTTCTTCCTGTAATATTGTGACGTTGCCTAAGGTTTCTTTGTTCTCTATCTGTAAAGTGTTCTACTATGAATTAACGAATATACTTAATTGTATTGTATTGCAACAAAATAATAAAAAGTATAGAAAACATTAAAAAAAAATGGAAGTAGCCCAGTGGTCGGGACGCTCAATTAAGTTTCATAGAGCGCGAGTGACCTGGGTTCGATCTCCGGTGCCGGCACCACTAAAATTGACAATAGCAACTCAATAACAACAAGTCCTGTATTTACCACGTGCTCATCGATGAAGGAAAACATCGTGAGGAAACCTGCATTTCTGAGAGATAATAAAAATATTATTTCGAGGATATGTGAAGCCCGCCAGAGAGAGAGGGCTCTCATACTCGTATTTAAGAAGGAGGCCTTTGCCCAGCAGTGGCCACTTATATGCTGCTACTTTAACGTTAGGAGGTACAAATTGGCGGCCTCGTCGCTGCATGGCGATCTCTTCCAGGCAACCTGGGGTCGTAGAAAACCAAGCTACAGATACGAGGCGGGTGGTTCAATCTATTATCTGTTGTGCCTAGAAAAGATCGTAAGAAAAATCAGTATAACCGAGATTTTTTTAAGATTGTTTTATATCAACTTGGAGCACAGGTGGCACAACGCAAGTTTTTTTTTAATACCATCGAAAGATAAAATCCGAATGCATAAATAATCATCTAATAGGCACAATGTCAACAATTCACCGACGGCGAATTGGAATTACATTCATTATCTATAGCGATATCCGACCGTCATCTCGTTCCATCTGTCCGTCCGTTCGGATCGGGGCACGGTGCAGGTGTGCCCCGGCAACACCTGTTGTAAATTTTTTGCTCACTCTTTTTTTTTTCTTACACGGCATATGGTACCGGGCGACCGAGCCGTAGAAGATATGGGACGCCAGTGACGTAGGGATACAACCCGACGTTGTTAAGTAATATATTTCCTGAGACCGGAACAGAACGTTGATAATTTAAGTTATCGCACCGTACGAAAGGAAAGACGTTCCATATGGTTACGATGTCTAATTCGGTTACAAACAGCAAGGGTCAATCACCCATGCCCTAGATAATCAGTAGTCTACTGTTTAAAACGATAAATTCACTATCAAAATTTTCTGGTGTAGAAACACTGCAGTCTTTAGCTATTTATATATAGTCTTCTACAAATTAGGTTATATTTTAAATAACAGATCCGGTGGCGTTAGGAACAAACCGGTCCGGATTTAAGATTTATAAAATATTGTAGAGTGGTAAATATAGTTTTAATTTTTTTTATATCTGGACTAGTGATGTCCCACATCCGCCTGCCGAGTGTGATAGTTACGGCAAATCGTGAACCGGTAATGAGAAAAATAATCATGTATTAAGAATAACGAGTCAAGTATCCTGAATATATATTTTCTCCATCGCAATACTGTCGGCCCATGGTCACGGTCATTGATTATGCATAAACTTCAAACTCGAGTGTTGCATAATAATGCGCGTGCAATCGACGACCAAAAACTCGACACGTGCCAGTGAATCTTAATCGATACATTATTTATTTTTTTGTTGACTCCACGATCTGGCCACCTGGAAAAGTTGAAAGAAAACGAATAATCGAATTTCCATATCGATATGGTTGTTGTACTAAACCACTCAATGCTTTTTTTTTATTTTTACAAGTATCGATATTCTCAATTTAAATTTTCCTGCACATTTTACGAGCCATATAGAATCCTATTGAATCGAAGTGAATGTTTAAATTTAGCTTATGGTTTTATGATAGAATTAATGAAACTCATTGAAAAATTTACCTGCGTCAGAGAAATTTGATGCGTTGTATTTTTTTGTTTTGTGTTTCGAATATGATATAGCCGTGGAAGCCTTGTGGTCAGGGCGCTCAATTTAATTTCATAGAGCTCGAGTGACCTAAAACTAAAGTTGTTAATTGCAATTTTAAGTGCTCTGTCTACTACGTGCTCGGCGGGGAATGAAAACATCGTGAAGAAATCTGCATGTCTGAGAAATAATAAAAAATATTTCGAGGATAACCCGTACTGGAGCAGCGTGGCGGGCCCTTCCCTCTCAGATATTTGAGAAGGGGCCCTTGGCCCTGCGGTGGGCACATGCAGGCTGCTACTTTACTTAACTTAAAATATGTCTTCCGCATACAGAGTAATATTTTACGAACTTAAACTGGTATTCGAGAAAAAGTCCATCGTAAGCAACAGTCCCTGACGCGCGAGATCCATCAGATTCGCGTTGGATCATACCTCGCAAAGCGCACGGTATGGATCCAGATACGGAGCGTCGGTCGACCGTCGGCAGGATCCACAGGTAAGGATACGAGGAGATCCTGACGCTTGAGCAGCACAGCTGGAAGCTGTACAACGACGCGTCTGCCCCACCACGACGCTATCGTGCACCAACCAAGGCTTCCACAAGGCGTCTACAATTGTTAGAAGTGTCTGATACGGTCTGGAATTAATGCGTTGCAAATTGGTTTAGATTATTTAGACGCGGCAATCTTTATGCACATACCAGTGAAGAATACTTTGAATATATATATGCCAACAAAGTTTTAAATGATACAACATTCAATGATTATAAGAAATCATTTACGCGAATACTGCACGGTTTTATTTTTGGTGTTTAAATGTTTATTTATTTTCTTTCAACTTTTTTTATATCAGTACAACACTAGTTGCGATTTTATGTTCATGTTTGACGTTCACGTGTAGGAAAAAAAAACAATTTAATGACTGAAATGGATGATTTGTTTGTTCTCTCCTTTGAAGTGACATCTCACCGCACGGGCACCAGCACCATGTACTGTACTGTTTATTGTTGTTAACTTCATATCTATAGATCATAATTTATTAGTTTTGTTTTTTTTTTATTACTTTAACATCGGGTAAAGTGCTCGCACCTATCCGTCACAGTCTCCGGATCTTGAGGATGGCGGACCGACTAAAACCCCCCACGGTAGATATGCTGTTGGCCTAGTGGCCATTACAGCTTCAGCGGTGGGAATATATTTTTTTTTTTTTTTTTTTTTTTTTATTACTTTAACATCGGGTAAAGTGCTCGCACCTATCCGTCACAGTCTCCGGATCTTGAGGATGGCGGACCGACTAAAACCCCCCACGGTAGATATGCTGTTGGCCTAGTGGCCGTTACAGCTTCAGCGGTGGGAATATATTTTTTTTTTTCAGCAGACCCTGAATTACATATGATTGTCTAATATCGCGTTTGTTTGAACCGCTTTAACCGCAACGCTTTGCTTATCTCTGTTGTTGTAACTTTAAGTCACAAAAAAAAGGCACCATCTTTGATATGCTCGTATATCTGATTATATTCGTTCTTCATCACACGTACACAATTGAAGCGATCCGGATGCGCTTCTCAGTTCTTAATAATTTTTCAAACTACGATTTCAGCTAGACACAAGGATTAGTGACCAAGCTGACTTTGACATCCGGTGGCCGGCATCGCATAAAAATATTAACAAAATTTTTTTAAGCGCTGAATTCACCACGTGCTTGACGGTGAAAGTAATGTCCTGCATTGTCTCTGTAAAATGGCAGACGTAAACTATTTAGATACGCGTTTTGATCTTTATATCTTTATGCACATATAGAAAATATCAAAACGATCTATGTCTATGGATCCGTGCATACGTTTTAATATCGGACAGTTTGTTGAAACTCGTGTCAGCGGGTGCGGAGCCAATCGGGGCGCAGCACTAACGTAGGCGCGGGGAGTTTTGGGGGGGGGCACGCTGCGCTAAGGGGAAGTTACTCACTGGCATGGGCTGTGCTACGCAAATAAAAGCTACTTTCGCTTAACGCTCTAAAGACGCCGACATATTAACTTATTATTATTTCGCGCGCCGTCGTGTTCTATATACTATTCCGTTCGGCGTGCATAAAACACTACAGATTATATACGCCTGCTTAAATGTTGCAAGTCGGCAGCGTTTGGCTGTGATAATAATAAATGAAATGCTTATGTTTTATAATATAAAACAGGTAGTAAGAAATTGTTTTCATTCGTTGCTACAATACAGTAACATATGGTGCAAAAATCAAAAACAGTAAATAAATAATATTAATGTCAGTATTGAATTGCAGCCACGAAAAGGAGGGGCGAACTCAGAATATTACTGGAGCAGAAATATCACTTGACAAAAGTTCTGAGAGCATCTGCCCGGCTTTAGTTGATCGTTTATTACAATAAATTAACACAAAAACTAAATCTTGCATATATTAATGATTCTGTTTCAAACTATTGCTTCAACGATAGTAACGTTCTGTATTTAACGTAAGGGGAGTGATAGTACGATAGCTTTAATTTTAAATGTGATACTATCGATGTAACCACTACACACTATCAAAACCACCCCATGTGTCATAGACTATGCCATAGATAAAATAAATTGTAGGAGAAGAAACATTGTTATAATGCAATGTTGTGCGAAAACCGACAAAAATTTGAATTACCCAGAAATAGGCCTAAAAATTAATAAAGCTATGACTTACGAGTCAATATCGTTGAAAGCTTTATATACTAACGATATCATAAAACCATAGATTAATGTAAAGCAAAAGTTAATAATAAGTTTATAATCTACGATGCGGATAGCCTCTGTACAAAAACACATACAATCAGTTGTTAACACAATTCGGGTATCACACGTGACACGGTACGCGAAAGAATCCGCAGTGGTACGCGCCCGGCTGCGGGGACCAGCTTCGCCCCACTCCCCGCCCTTCAGCCTCGGCCCCCTCCAGCCGGCGCTCACCGCACCACCGCTATCCAGTTCAGTTCAGTTGTACTCGAGACGGCGTGCGCGGCGGTTGTTATGTCGCATCGGGCGCAACTTCTTTGTTTTCTGTTACGTTCAAATCGATTGTGAAACCGAAAGTTTCGCAAAATATTATCACCGAACTGTGTGAATGGGCGAGGCCGCCGGCCAGTGTTTTTTGTTTTGTACAAATGTCGTAGACGCGCGCTCCGTACGCCGCGCAGACTCGGAACGCCGCGGCTGGGATAACTCGAATCGCACAGGACAACAAGTTTTCGGCTTCCACTTCGCGGTACGTGCGTACGCCAAAGTATTGGTGCGAGCATGACGGCTTAGCGCGGTGACATCCGACAGGGATACGTACGGCATTTTTGGCGCGCACAGTGGTGGACGGTGATTCATCGGTGCTGCGATGTGAACGGAAGTATGGACGTGCGACTAGAACCAAGTAAATGGCATCGCGGTGGATTCCTCTCCACTCTTAACAGAAGTTTCCGCCTGGCGAGCGGTAGGACCAGATGCGTGAATAGTTCACCGGTCGTGAGCAAGAGCGTTGAACAAACTTCGGGCATGTCGGCGGCGGTAAGTAGCGTGCGTCTAACAACTTTATTTACTTCACAAGTGCCTAACCTACTTTGCGCAAGTACTTCTTACGAACGATAACTTGTGCGTTATCATTTATTTCTTTTCACTTGTTGAGTCGAGCGTAAAGTTAAACTTTTTTTGTTGCAATTTTATTGCGAAGCGAATGTAAATTTAGGTACATTTACCATTTAAAGGAGTTTAGTTAATTGCTTACTTTACTAACAGATATAAATCTTCTTTTTAAAAACAAGATTAATCAAATATTCGGTTCGGACCGGAAGCGATTCGTTGTACAAAATTCGTACCAAATTAGCTACGTCTTAGGTTTACTATATAGACATTGTAAAATCGGTTCTAACGAAAAGGTTGAACTACAACAAAACAAAATCGTTAGTGTTGTAAAGAAGTTTAAGTACCTGTACGAGTACAAACGGTATGTACAGTCTACAAAATATTGATAATAACGAAACCGTAAATATTGGTTGAGGCAATCCATGCATTGTGGTAAGCCTAGTGGCGGCAAGCTGCCGGTATTCTGTCGCCACGACAATGCATTCCCGTTTACGTTATGGGATGTCGACTTGTAAGTGGTCAGATAATTAATTCTTTATCATAAAGCGCTTTATTGTCTGTGCTACGTTTATATGCGTGACACGACGCGCTCTTTATGGCATGGTATTAATATTCCAGGATCTAAGTAATTATGTCTGATATAATAAGGTCTATTTTCCATTGCATAGTAATATATGATGTTGTTACTACTTGTATTTCCTACGGCATAGTTAATTTGCCCGAGTCCTTATCCATAGTTTAGATATCATGCCGTTATAACTTTTGTCCATATTTCATCTTTGAAATCCGCTTCAGTCTTTGTTTGGTTACACATAGATTTTGTTCTATATAATCATAAAGTGCCATAGATACGATGAGAGATATTTTGTTACTGTATATTTATAACATTTCACAGCTATTAACGTTACTTCTCACTCTTTAAGCAAGCTTGTACTCATTTCTGATAAGTAGTACTCGTTGTGCTTACGAATAAGCGTAACTTCTTCTTAAGTGCATGGAATTTATTACTGTCTGGATAAGGTTGACAATGCACTGCGCATGTCGTCGGCGTCTCTCCGTCTTATGGAGGCGGTCCTGCCGCATTTCGTGGGTTGCCACTTTGTTCGTTCCATTTCGCCCAACTGTTGTGAGTGCTGGTGTCCCATGGCGGTCCCATTGCCACTTCAGCCAGCCGGATGCTTATCGGTTAGCCTAGTTCCGATGCGGAATAATGAAAGTAGTTTCTATACGGCAGGCAACATATCAAAACAATTATAATTTTAATTATAAACAACAAGGTAGCCGTGGTCACAGGGCGTTCTCGCTTACATTTGATAGTGTCCGAGTGGCCTGGATTCGCATCACAGTGGCGGTACGACAAAAATTGTAATTAAAAATGGCCGGCTGTAAAGGAAAAATTTTTTTTTATGTGAAAGACTACAAACGAGCAAGCGGTTCACCTGGACTGTAAGTGATTACCGTCGCCCGTATACATGTGCAACACCAGAGGTGCTGCAGGTGCGTTGCCGGCCTTTTAGGTATTTGGAATATGGGAGGGAGGATGAGGAGAGGGATGGGGTGGGGGAGCGAGCCTCCGATTACCTCACTCACCGACCGAAACGCAGAAACACAAGACGCTACTACTTCGCGCCGGTATTCAGCTAGGCTGTGGTACCAACCCGGTCGAGTCGGCCCATTGGAGCAGCAGCAAAAGCCGCCGCTTGACTCTACCACGTGTAAAAACATCTTTTCTACGTGTCCCTTTCGGGTTCCAAAAACCCTCTTAAATATAGAGAGGCATTTCTCTTTACAGGTTACATCCCTGTTACTTACATCTCTAGTTGTTATGTATGTGGGTCGAATGGGCCAGCACGACCGGGGTAGTACCGCGGCCTCGCACAATACCGGCGTGAAGTAGAGGCGTGTTGTGCTTGCTGCGTTTCGTTTCGCTGGGTGAGGTAACTCCCCATCACACCTCCCATTACCCCCAAATATCCTTTGATACCGGCAACGCACCAGCATCTCCTCTGGTGTTGCTGATGTACGTCGGCGACGGTGATCTCTTACCAAGATGTGAGCCGCGAGTTCGTTTGCCTCCTTTACCATAAAAAAAATATACATTCATATATACAATCATACAGTCGTACATTAAAAAAAAGTAAAGTAGCAGCCTATAAGTGCCCACTGCTGGGCAAAGGCCGCCTTCTCAAATACTAGTATCAGAGAGGGACTAGGAGCCGGGAAGAGCCCGCCACGCTGCTCCAGTGTGGGTTGGCGGGCTTTTTTTTTTTTTATAGAAGAAGGGGGCAAACGAGCGTGCGGCTCACCTGATGGTAAGTGATCACCGACGCCCACGAACATCCACAACACCAGAGGAGCTACAGATGCGCTGCCGGCCTTTAAGGAAGGAATAAGCTCTTTTCTTGAAGGTCCCTAAGTCGTAACTGGCTTCACATATCCCCGAAATCATTTTTTTCTTTTTTTATTATTTCTCAGACATGCAGGTCTGTTTGCACGATGTTTTCCTTCACCGCTGAGCACATGGTAAATACAGCACAGTCGTACATTACATAGGCGGTATTCCTTTTGGTAAATTATCATTTGAAAATATTTTTTCCCCCATCTGTGTCCTCTGCTAATAATCCACAGTACGTAATATCTTACCTTGATGTGTCATCAATTGTAAGCACTCGGTTGTCTTTATGATGACACCACGAGTTTTTGTTTATTTAAACAGGACAGTCTCCATTAATATTAACATTGTTTTTAAACGTTAAAGAATTGTTAAAATTTTATTTGATACCTGGCGTACCCGGGATTTCGTTCACGTTGAACTTTACAATAAGCTTATAGGTTTAACTTTGTGAGATATTAATTGAACTGAAAAATTAAAGTTTGAAGAAATCGTCATCTAAACTCCTGCCGTAGGAGAGGAGTCGTGTAAGAAGGAGTCATATCGTTATCGCAGACAGACAATACAATTTTATTGATACGTATATGTTACTATTGTACTAATTGATCCGGGTATCTGGTGATAGCAGTATCACCAAGCCTCTAGATAGTAACTCGGGATAGGCGTATATTCAGCGATTAGCTGACTAGACCAAGGGTTCCCAAAGTGGTCGATATCGTCCCGCATGGTTTATATATATTTATTTTTATAGGTTTGATAAGTATTTCGTATCAATAGGAAAAAAACTAGAGATAGGATTTTTAAAGTAATTTGGGTATGGGGCGGTAAAAAAAAAAGTAAAGTAGCAGCCTGTAAGTGCCCACTGCTGGGCATTGTGTCATATTTTTATTATTTCTCAGACATGCAGGTTTCCTCACGATGTTTTCCTTCACCGCCGAGCACGTGGTAAATACAGCACTTAAAATTGCTATTAAAAATTTTGGTGGTGCCGGCACCGGGGATCGAACCCAGGTCACTTGCGCTCTATGAAACTAAAGTGTGCGCCCTGACCACTAGGCTACCACGGCTCACGGGTTTGCGGTATCAGCACATTTTGGAAAAGGGCAAGAAGCCCAAAATAATTTGAAAATCCCTGATCTAACATCGACCACGATCGTACTGTACGCCATCGTGGGGGCATAACAAATGTATTTTTTTTTAACAGAAGGTCCTTTCTTCCTTAGCCTGTTAGGAGTCCACGGCTGGGCACGGGTTTTTGCCAGATTGGCGCCGATGCTCGTCATCGGTCTGACATTTGAGATGATTAATCCATTATCATAATAATGTTGATAGATCTAAACTTTAAACAGTTATTAACATCGTGACGGTATGACTATATTTTATGTTAACGAGGTTAACACTTCAATTCCAGGGTCTTAACTCGTCGAATGATGCTTCGTCGGCGCTGAGGCCGCTCGAGATCGTCGCCCCCCGCATCGACAGCTACCGATTCTCTATGGCCAACCTGGAGGAGACACAGGATGCAGACCTCGACGCCATTCTTGGTGAACTCTGCGCTCTGGACTCTGAGTACGACGAGGAGTTGTCCAGAGTTTCTGCCGGTGAGTTCTTTCTTCTTTTATGTGACCTTTGTACGTATTTAGTGACCTTTGTTAGGCCAACCGTCTGAAGCTGGTATGTGACTGAGCTGTGACTACTGCGACCCATGGAACAGCTAGAAAAAACAAATTTCAATCAAATAAGGTCGGTAGTTACGTACCGGTAGTAACGTCATGAGAACACGACAGTGGTGCACTGATCATTGGCAGCGGGCATAGACAAGAGGGTGGGGGTATCTACCCCAGACGAAGTGCTAGGCATAGACGGAGCTTGCCAACTAGGAAAAAAACTACTACTGGACGTCTCATAACCTATTTATTAAAACTTTACTTGCAGTTAAAACGTACAAAAAGCCCGACTTAATCGGCAGAGACAATCGTTAACAGTTTAATTTTCCGTCTGTAATATGTCATTAATGCAAACAGAGAGAAAAGGATAAATAAATAATTTTCTATCTACACAGTGTTAAGAGAGAAATATTTATTGATATATTAAAACATAACATCAAATATGTTCCGTGTAATATACATACATAAATACTTCACAGACATTTATGTATGCATGCGCACAGAGCTTAGAAAGTATATTCATAATAATGTAATATTTATGATCCCAGATCAAGCAATTAATGTCTTGACTAGGAACTATGTTTGCCAACCGTACCATAATATGTACGGTTCTAATGTATTCCGGGTATGTGTACTATATGCTGTTGGCGGAATATAAAGTACACAAAAATACTATATTTCAGTTTTATGGCCGAAACTAATAACTAATAAATCTTTCACTTCGTGTGATCACATAAATAAGTAACGAAAACATGTAAATAATATTTACTGAAGTTTTCTTCGCATTTCGAAAAATACTTTTTTTATAGCCATTTCTGAATAGTTTAGTCTGCATTCCGACTTACAACAGTTATTTATGATGCATTGTAAAAATATTTAGCTCACCTGGTTTAAGACGAAATACGAAAAACTACCTTTTTCGTATTAATTTGTACAGCTCAACGCGTAGTGTATAACGTGGATAGGCATTGTATATTTCAAATCGAGTGCATTTTATATAGCTATTATTAAATATAATGCACAAGGGAGGGTAAGGGGGAGGAAAATACCATCACGTTCTCCAAATGCAAAACTCACCTGCATGTGGTGCACCTCGCTGGTGAATAAACGAGGCCCTGGCGACCGAATGAATGTCTCTACGAATTCGCCGAACCCCAAATCCCATATGGTGGACGTGGAGCAACATTAATAGAGAGAGGAGAGGGCTTATACATAGTGTCGTGGTGTTGCGTGTAAATAGAATGTCGAAGAAGAAGACGGAGACCGAGCATGGGAGCGCACTGTCTCGAGAGCTTAGACATAAAAACCACTTACGTCTCAAGACCACTGCTGCTTTTATTCCGTTACTCCCTATATACTCGTATCTAGGCGCAGAATCTTATATTTTCTGCCCTTTTCTGTCAGACAAGTACTTAACTGAGATTCAGTAGTTCTGACAAATCATTAGGTATACGCGAAAACCTAATAATAATCGGACGTTCTGGACATCCATTACGTCGTCCAAAAATAAAAGTTATAGTTTTCCAAAATTCCCAAAAATAATTCCCATTCTAAGTACAAGGTTTTTAAAATATTACCTCGAACAACGGACCGATGAATTATTAAATATCGATGTGTTTGGTAGTTGTTATTCAAAAAGGTTGTTTTTTTTTTTATGAAAATTAGGCTTACGTTTGTCCTCAATCTTGCCCGATGGAAGGCGTGATTATAAGATTTATTCCTATACCGTAGAGTTTACTCTTAAAAAAACAACAACAAATATTGTGTCAAATGCTACAGAAGGTATTGGTATTACTTAGTTTCGGTCACTAATACTTTCGCACCTCGGGCAAATGCATTGTCGTTTGCAGCAGTTTTGTTTGTCGGCAAATATAATGCCCCATTGTTTTGTAATTCTATGCCCGACCTCGTACCCGGACACGGTTGTTCCTGTCGTGGAAATGAATTATTGAATAGATTACAATCTGCTCGCTAAGAACAACACGACGTAACATTTTATAATCGAACGCGGTGTTTTCGAAATTGAGCCGGGGCCGTGGACGAACGAGTAATGTATAAAAGTTACAGACAAACAGCATTTAGTCTTGTCGAGCCGCAGAAAGAGAATTGCGTTCGTTATTTTGTCCTTGACGCAAAAGAAAACGGTTTTTAAACGGTATCGTCACCGTCGGGCGACATTGCTTGCAGGCGCGGTGTTACCGACGTCGCGTTTCGTCCTAGGGTTGTCAACAGCTTCGGCTGATTATAGTATTTGTTGCTATATAAATATAATAACTGAAAACAAAACTTGTTTTTTTTTTTTACGGAAAGAGTGAATGTGCGAAATTTGTTTATTACAAAAATAAAGTGTGGCTCAGACTGAAATATAGTATATTTGCCCGTTACCCGAAATACGGAATCTGTACGGAAGCAACCTGTACATGTCTACTGTGCATAGGCAAAGCCCTCCTCAAGTATCTGAGACAGTTTTGGAGGCGGGAAGGGTCCGCCACGGTTCTCCAATGCGTGTTGGCTGACTTCACATATCCTCGAAATAATATTTCTCAGACATGCTGGTTTCCTCGCGATGTTTTTCTTTTCTTTCATTCCCCGGCGAGCCCTTTCGCTATTAACAATTTTCAATGGTGCCGTCATCGCGGATCGAATCCAGGTCAATCGCGCTCTATGATACTAAAGCGAGCACACTGGGCCACCACGGCTCCGAAATACAGTACAATATTATGTATTATAGTACGGTCGGTAACCCTATTCCCAAAGAGCGAGTCACAGCATCGGGCCTAAACTTTTGGCCCCATGCGTTTTGAATTCTGATGTTTGTGTGGGTCTGTGTGCGATTACATTTTTTTTTATGGAATAGACGGCAAACGAGCAAGCGGTTCACCTGATGGTAAGTGATTACTGTTGGTGCGTTGCGGGTCTTTGAGGATATTTGGGAGACGGGAGGGAAGAGGAGGGGAATAGGGAGGGGGAGTGGGCCTCCGGTTACCTCACCGCTCACCGAACGAAACGAAGAAGCACAAGGTGCCCCCTACTTCACGCCAGTATTCTGCGGAGGCCGTGGTACCAATCCGGTCGAGCCGGCCCATTCGAGCAGCAGCTAAACCCGCCGCTTGGCTCTACCACGCTTAAAAATAGTACCGTAGTGCCTAAGTACAGTACGGTCGGCAGCCCTATTCACAAAGAGCGAATCGCGGTCCGCATCGGGCCTAAACTTTTGGCCCGATGCGTTCTGAATTCGGATGTTTGTGTGGGTCTGTGTGCGATTACGTTTCAACGCGACAAGCACAAAGCCACAGCACCCCTGGGTAGCTCCGCTAGTATGGGGCCAAGGCGTAGTCAGTGTCGATAGACAACCCTACAGTATTGTGTATATACATGAAAGCTCCCGCTTCATAGGCCTTCCGCAGACAGCCGTCCTCAATGCGCGCACGGAGTCCGGAAGGGATCGACTTACAATTATTTGTCAGTTTTTTTTTTTTTTAGTTTAACTACTGGTTATGTCGGGATCATTGAAGCATCGGAGATGCCGACCCACTAAAAGCCCCCACGCGTTAGATACGCTGTTCGCTCGGTGGCCTTTGCAGCTTCAGCGGTAGGGACTCGCGAGCGGGAGGCCCGGGAGTTAATATTTGTCAGTGCACGCCGCAGTGAAGTATTTCACGTTTAAATTCGCTCGTTCTAACTCATCCGGTTCACCCGCAAAGTTCATTATCAGCTCTTCGCTAAATCTGAATGATGCACGTAACTGAAAAAAAAAAATTACCCGTGATACATTATTCTTTTTTTTTAAAGTCACTTAACTAAATAAAGTGACTAAATAATACCGGCAAGGACTGTTCGTTTATTTTCACACGTGTGCGGGGGGGGGGGGGGCAAGACCTTATTGTGTCGACGTAAATCTTCATCACCTGGTGCAACGGAAGTCGTGTCGACACAGTTACAATCGTACTGTTTGTCTAAGCATTCATCGTTACCTACAACAACATGATAAGACTTTTCGTCAAATCGGTGTTTGCGTTGTTTAATGTTTACGTATATTGTATTTCATTAAACGTCATGCCTGCCAGCTAATTTCCTCCTACAATCCCCGGGTTGTGACAGTGTAGTAAGCAGCAGGTCTTGTACGCGGTAGAGCCAAGCGGCGCCTTTTGCCGCGGCGCGAATGGGCGGGCTCTACCGGTAACCACTACCCCGCAGAATACCGACGTGAAGCAGAGGTCTTATGCTTCTGCGTTTCGTTCTGTGAGCGAGGTAACCGGAGCCCCCAATCCCTCTCCTCATCCTCCCTCCTATATTCCATTCCAATACTCTAAAAGGCCGGCAACGCACCTGCAGCACCTCTGATGTTGCACATGTATATGGGCGACGGTAATCACTTATCGTCCAGGTGAACCGCTTGCTCGTTTGCTGCCTTTCGCATAAAAAAAAAGGCTCGTTTTCCTCGTTTAAAACAGGAAGCTGCAGTGTCGCGCGAGACTTGCAATTGCAGGGTTCTGTCAGACACCGCAATCGGTACGTACCGGCGGAACACTTACCCTAAGGTGGACGACCGGTTTTGTTCCGTCACTTAAAAGTCAGAATATAAAAAAAATATATATATTTCACAACACTGCCGATGACTAATGTTTTTTTTTTTTCTTGGATATGTAATCTGGCCTTAGCTAGATAAGAAACCAAAGATGATACATCGCTTTGTGTTTGTTCTAGCGAAGACTTTTTTTTTTTAATTTACCTAGTCGTAAGAATAGAGGGCGTTCTAGCGGCTTCCGACACGCATTAGAATTATCAAATCAGATAATAATACTTGACGTATCGTAACGATGGAAATCTTGTGACATATGACTACAGTAGAGTATAAAGGTGTCGCTAGGTGTCTGCGGCTACCAACCCTGCTTTTTCGCAAACCTTTCCATGATTAATTTCATTATATTATTTATAAGACATGTTAACCAAAGTTTACTTTTTACTAGTGCCCAAATGGTCCTTAGTACTGTGCACAAATCCTACATAATTTCTAAGAGATTTTGTAACCGGACTAAGTTCACTTCTCATGCTTAAATTCATTATTTTTTTTATTTAAGTTATATATTACTACGCTACGTTTTCCTTCAACGTCGTGCAAGTAGTAGAACGATATTTAAAATTGTGATTAACTCATGTCATGTTGCAACAATAGAAATTACATTATTATGACATGTTAAGGATTAAGCATAGTACGTATGGCCCTATAGCTACCAGGGCTCTGTTGTTTGTGTTTAAAGTAACGAACGAAAATAATATTGAACTATTATTATTTACGTTCGTAACTTTTAATTCGTACCGTAATAATATGTATCTAAGCGATTCTAATACTCTAAAAAGTGTAACCTTTTCACTCCCACTCAATTAACAATTCACATTTGTCCCCGCATTTAGAATACACGACGGTGTCCAAAGAGAGGGGCGAGGGCTGCCCTCAGAGGGCAGAGTGCAGCAAGGAGTGTAGCGAAGGTGCACCCGTTGTCGCGCGGACCGACTCGCCCGATAATGACTCGGCCTTCAGTGACACTGTGAGCAACAACACAATTTTATACATACATACATACATACCGAGCCCTCGGCTTCGTCTGCAGTTTATACACTTGTTAACTGTTAATGTAACTCTGGTACCGTTTGAAAGTGGAATAACAAATGCGGAAAGTATTAGTCTTTCACTTTCACCATCTCCCGGGGTGGTGGAATGAGAGGTTGCGGGGAGGTGTTCGGCGACGCAGATTGCCAATTGAAAATCCATAATTTCTGCCTACATGTTATTGTAAAAAAAAAAATCTTTTTAATTTTTTTTAAATAGTATAAAGCAGAGACGTAATCCGAGTTCGTCTCTGTATCCCCTTATAACTTCCGAACCCCTAAGTGGATTACACGAGCATTCAAATTTAGAACATTTCATGAGGGAGGTTTATATTTAGCATGTAGGTACCACACATTCGTATTTTTTTCTTAAATAAAGGAAGGGGCTAACGAGCAAGCGGAACACCAGAGGAGCTGCAGATGCGTTGTCGACCTTGAAGGATATTTAAGAGATGGGAGTGTGGACCTCCGGTGACATCACCCCGGCCGATGTTCTCCGGTACTACCCCGGTCCAGCCGGCACATTCGAGCAGCACTGCTAAAGCTTTTACTTTACATATATTGTTTCTTTAAAAAATAATTTTTAAGCGTGGTAGAGCCAATTTTGTGCTTCTGCGTTTCGTTCGGTGAGTGAGGTAACCGGAGGCCCACACCCCCTCCCTATTCCCCTTCTCTTCCCTCCCATCTCCCAAATATCCTTAAAGATCGGCAACGCACCTGCAGCTCCTCTGGTGTTGCTGATGTATGTGGGCGACCGTAATCACTCACCATCAGGTGAACCGCTTGCAGGTTTGCCGTCGTTTCTATAAAAAAAAAATTTTTTCACAGGTGTCGATGCTTTCCAGCGAATCTTCGGCTTCCAGCAGTGCCAGCGCCAAATGTAAAGCGATGAAACTAAATCTGCATCAAAACCAGAAGGTAAATTACCTAACCCGATTAGACATGTAAAAATGGAACCGATCACCATTACCATTGCCATCAGAGTATTAAAAAAGAAGTTAAACCGATTCGGGACGGGTCGGAGCTGATACGTTTATTACTTCCAATAACGTGATAGATGACTCGGTGTCCGATATTTGTGTCCGAGTCAACGATACAAGTCGTACGTATGTTTCTTAACCTCATGGGGTCATAGACACCACATATCGGCGTTCTCTGCCCTACGTCACATCCCGTTGAAGGTTCAACGTGGTATACCATCGGGGGACTTTCACGAGTGGCGGCGGCAACCGTAACTGCGCGTGCGAAATGACAGCGGGACAGACATTCGTAATTACTTATCGAAATCCCACAGAATAATGTGGTGTGACGATGGGGAGCAGCGTCGCTTGTGCACGGAAATGGGCAATGTTCAGGGGTTGGGGGTTGATAAGAGGAATCCCGGGTCGGGAGGGAAACGCTAGCTGAAACTTTAACCGTACTATTTTCAACAGAAAGCTGACAAGATCAAGCTGGCGCTGGAAAGGATGCGGGAGGCGAACGTGAAGAAGTTATTCATCAAGGCGTTCTCCACGGACGGGTCCTCTAAGAGCCTCCTAGTCGACGAGAAGATGAGCTGCGGCTACGTGACGCGTCTCCTGGCCGATAAGAACCATGTTATTATGGAGCCTAAATGGGCAATCGTAGAACATTTGCCCGATTTACATATGGGTAAGTAATTTTGCATTAAAGAAAAACATCTGGATTTTTCTCTTTCAATATTCACCATGGTTCTAGTCGTGGAACGCCTACAAAGTTTATCTTATTTAATATTGTTAATGTAGTATAATAGTCTGTTTGACACTTACACGTTTTGCACCATACCTCACGCACGCTGCCCGCCATCGGTCTGCTTCATTTTAGTCTGACATTTTTCGATATTATTATCGCGCCATCTATCGGTAGCCATTGCTATTTTCAAGATGGGGCGGGGAGTACTTACTTATTGTGCCCCTAAGTTATGGAATATGGTATAATATTTTGGCTAATGAAAAACGTTTTTGGTGAGGTATTGCAGGAAGTTTTTGTGTACATTTTAGTATTTTATTGAAAAAGAAGAAAATAATTCAAAAGATAATGGTGATGTTTGTATTATGAATAATTATACTCGCGAAATCTCTTTTTTTAATGTTACCGAGTAACGTTAAAGAGATTTTATTTAGAGAAACATGTTTCATATGAAACGCGTAATTCTTTTTTATTAGTTCCATAGACACTTTGTACAAAAAAATCCACTCAAAGTCTTCCTATCAATAAGTTTAAAAAAATGTTTTAAACAACGGCTTTATAGAAATCGTTATTATAATATAAAGCAATAATTTGGATGATTGTAATCCTCGAGAATTGGTCGAACAGCTCTCGAGCTGTTTCCTAAAAGTAGAATTGTAAAAATATAATACTGTACTATAAAAAAAAAGAATACCTTCGGAGTTTCGCCTGTTTCTTCTCCGTCTCCTTCATTACGAAACGGTGGTACATAAAAAAAAACATAGCGACTTATGACAAGTGAAATTTATGCTCCCGTGTCGTGGAATAAAGATAACAATTTTTGATTAGAACGCGTATACGAGGACCACGAGCTGCTGGTGGACAACCTTATGCTGTGGACGCGGGAATCAAAGAACAGGATCCTGTTCGCGGAGCGACCGGAGAAGATATGCCTGTTCCAAACACCCGAGAAGTTCCTTCTCGCCGAAGACGACCGAGGTATAACAGACATTTCTGTACGCGGTAGAGGCGTGCAGCGGCTTTAGCTGCCGCACGGCCGGCGCTGCGCCGCACCCTCGCGTAACAACCCTACCTTCATTAAATGTTTTTCCAAGATGCCTCGATAAAGATTTTGATTTGTTGATAAACTTTAATCTAAGTTTGGTTGACTTGAATAATAATAATTAATCTAAGTGAGGAGACTTCGTGAGTGATAAATTGGTCTATAAATATTCTTTGAATGTTATAAAAGAGTCTCGATGTGCATTCGGTTTGTGTATTCACTGATAACATTAAAATTTATAAATGGATTTGAATACGGAAATATTAATGGGAAAGGTTTATACGTCTATCACGTTTTTAAGTTGTGGTAGACCCAAGCGGCGGCTTTTGCTGCTGTTCGAATGGGCCGGCACGACCGGATGGTACCACGGCCTCGCCAGAATACCGGCGGGAAGTAGAGGCATTTTGTGCTTCTGCGTTTCGTTCGGTGAGTGAGGTAACCGGAGGCCCACATCCTCTCCCTATTCCCCTTCTCTTCCCTCCCATCTCCCAAATATCCTTAAAGATCGGCAACGCACCTGCAGCATCTATGGTGTTGCAGAGATGTATGTGGGCTACGGTAATCACTTACCATCAGCTGAACCGCTTGCTCGTCTGCCGTCTCTTCCATATAAAAAATCACATGCATACCTTGCCAGTCTAAAAAAAACAGTCCACTGCAGCACTTAGACCTACATAGACCTATAGCACCCAAAAGAAGCATGTGCCAAAGTCGTCAAGCGGCATTTGCTGCCCGCCATCTGTCGGTAGGCATTGCTATTTTCAAAATGCTTCCCTTAGTCCGTGCGCATTCATATTTAGTCTAGATTTTTTCACGATCTATCCTCAATTCCAGGTTGGTGCAGCGAACACGACGAGCACTCGAGACAGGTGATCCTCGAGGAGTTCTTTGGACAGAGCGGTGGTGCGACGTCCATCCCGTCCGTCTCCGGTCACCCCGTGCCACAGATGGAAGGCCCGCTTTACATGAAGAGCGATGCAAAGAAAGAGTGGAAGAAGTACCGATTCGTTCTTAGACCGTCTGGTTAGTAGCCGGCTTTGCGATTTACGAATTAACTACGAATGTAACTCTCTTGTTTTGTTGTTATCACTCGATGCGGGTAGTTTAACAAAAAAAAAAATTATTTAAAAATTGTCTTAAAGTTCAGGACAGACTACCCGTTAAAAGTGAACCAGCCGAGCGAAGGGTGTGGCCACACTATACAACGACGCTGTGCGTTTTGTGCGAACGTTTAATTAAGATTTCGCGTATCTATAATTTGTTCAATTTCTTCGCACGATAGGGCTGTACTATTCGCCGAAAGACAAAGTGAAGACGCTGAAGGAGCTGGTGTGCTTGGCTACGTTCGACACCAACGAGGTATACATAGGTTTGAATTGGAGGAAGAAGTACAAGTCGCCGACTGAGCACTGTTTCGCGATCAAACACCCTCGTCTCCAGCAACCGAAGAGCGTGAAGTTCATAAAGTTCCTCTGCGCCGACGACCAGCGCACGCTGGAGAGATGGCTGACGGCCATGAGGATAGCGAAGGTAAGTCTTCAGCCGGTAGCTGAGACGTACTCAAGGGCGTGAAGGTCCCCTTTCCCAGCCCCCCACCTGATGCTACTATACAAGCACTGCAGTTTAGCTAAGTTCCATCCATCTAGACACATTGTACATGATCCAGTGATACACAATAATTATAAAGATAACAAAACATAAAGTAATAATAAAATAAAATATCACTCGGATGTTGGCTTGCTCTCCCACCCCGCCTCGTTTCACTTACCCCACCCTAAACGACTGTATAAAATGTATATATTCACGTTCCTTGTTCCCAGCGGGGTAGGCAGAGAATCTTCTACCACTTACTATGGTCCTGACATTCGTCTTTCGCTTCTTCCACTTTCATCAATCTTCGCATGCATGCTCGTTGGTTTCGAGTACTCTAGAGCCGGGCCTTTGTCCAGAACGTCTCCGATTTGATCGTGAAATGTTCGCCTAGGTCTTCCTCTCCCGACTCTACCATTTACACTCGCCTCATATATTTGTTACATCAACCTACTTTCATTCATCCTCTCCACAAGTCCAAACCAGCTCAGCATCCCTTTCTCAATTCGTGTCACTACATCGTCTTTCACGCATCAAAATTGAAACAACCAGACTTTGAGCATTGGTTATTTATCAATTTTTCATTTACGGTCTGGAAGATTCTTTAAATTATAATTCTTTACTTGAAAATAAATTATTAACGCATTATCTCCCGGTCGTAGTTACGTTAACGGACGTAAAAGTAAAGTAATAGCCTGTAAGTGCCCACTGCTGGGCAACGGCCTCCTTCTCGAATACTAGTATCAGAGAGGGTTTTTGGAGCCGGGAAGGGCCCGCCACGCTGCCCCAGTGCGGGTTGGCGAGCTTCACATATCCTCGAAATAATATTTTTATTATTTCTCTGACATGCAGGTTTTCTCGCGATGTTTTCCTTCACCGTTGAGCACGTGGTAAATACAGCACGTAAAATTGTTAATAATAATTTTAGTGGTGCCGGCACCGGGGATCGAACCCTGGTCACTCGCGCTCTATGACACTACAGCGAGCGCCCTGACCACTAGGCTACCACTTAACGGACATTAATTGTAATTAACCACTACTGGGCAAAGGCCTCCTTCTCAAATATCTGAGGGGGTTTTTACTGCTGTTTGGCAGGCTTTACATATCCAAGAAATAATATTTTTGTTATAATTTCTCAGACATGCCGGTTTCCTCGCGATGTTTTCCTTCACCGCCGAGCGCGTGATGAATGCAGCACCTAAAAAATTGCTATTAACAATTTAACTAACCTGATGGTAGGTGTCTGCCGTCCGCCCACGTACATGTGCAACACCAGGGGTGCGGCAGCTGCGTTGCCGGCCTTTAACAGTATTTTGGGGATGGGAGGGATAATGGGGAGGGGGGTTGGGGGAGGCGGAGTGGGTTTCCGGTTCCCACACTCACCGACTGAAACATACCCCTGTATTCTGTGTGATCAAGGTACAACTTCAGTCTAACCGGCCCAGTGTTCAGTTTCTTTAGTCAGTACTTGTTTTCTACCAGTTGAAAACAAGATATATATAATTCTGGAATCGCAGCTAAAAAATATCATCTTATCACCTGTTTCTTTTTGCAGCATGGTCGGCAGCTGTTGGAAAACTACCGCTCCCTGGTGGAAGAGCTGACGCAAGAAGACCTGGATCATCTAGCGCATGCGCGCTCCTGTTCTGTTAGTAACACATATTTTTATCTCTCGGAAACGGCGCTAACGATTGTGATGTAATTTTGTATTTAGACTTTTACTTACAAATTTATCTAGATAGTTGTCATTAACGATTTATAATATTTTTTAGCCATGTCATTAGATATATTAGCTACTCGACAACAGATGGCGCTGCGCTACATCGTTATTGTGGTTATGATTGTACATGGTCGACGTTGTTGGTCCGCGAGATGACTAGCGGCTGGAATGGGTGGGTGTAGCGACAGAAAAGGTGTTCTACCACCTACTCAATTTGTTCCCTATTAGTTGGCAAATACATTGTAATTATGATTGGAAAACTACGTCATATCTTCTCGTCGAGTATACCGCAAAGCCTCAAGACCAAAGTATACAACCAGTGCGTGTTGCTCGTGATGACATACGGATCCGAGACTTGGTCCTTCACTGCAGGCCGTATGAGGAAGCTCAAAGTTGCTCAGCGCGCTATGGAAAGGGCTATGCTCGGTGTTTCTCTGCGTGATAGAGTCTGCAACGATGATATCCGCAGCAGAACTAAGGTAACCGACATAGCCGTAAAGATCAGCAAACTGAAGTGGCAATGGGCCGGCCACATAGCTCGCAGAACTGACAACCGTTGGGGAAAAGAAGGTTCTCGAGTGGCAGCCAGGTACAGGCAAACGCAGTGTAGGACGACCCCCCACAAGATGGAGTGACGACCTGCGCAGTGTTGCGGGAAGTCGATGGATGCAGTTGGCTCAGGACCGAGCTTCGTGGCAATCTTTGGGAGAGGCCTATGTTCAGCAGTGGACTTCTGATAGGCTGAAATGATCATGATGATGACATTGTAATTAAGATGTATTTATATAAAAAGTACAATAATTCCTTCTTAGATATCATCAATACCAACAAAAACGAACGGGAGTGTGGTCGCGGCCGCCAACAGCCCGGCGCAGTCTGCATCGAGCAACGTCAGTGTTGCCAACTCGGACATAAGCAGCGGCAGGTTGGTGTTTCATCGTCTTTTAAATCTATATCTCCGCACATGTTTGTGTATTATATGATGAATGTCATTTGTTATATGTCCTATATATATATATATATATGTATATTGTTGCGAAGCTAACTGGCGAATTTGAATCTGAGTTATCTGTTGTTTTCAAAATTAAAATTGCCGCTGTATATATGCTGTGCGCGTTTATGCGAGTTTTATTTTTCATCGTTTTTTTTTTTAAGTTTGAATTGCGTACTGTATTTAATATATAATTTTGCATAGCATGATGAACAACTATATATAAAAAGTCGCATAAGTCGTCCGTATGCATGTTGAAGCTTTCGCTGATATATTCACCGATAACCGAGTGGTTAGAAATTAGAAGACCCAAGTTCGGTCCTCTATGTGAAGGGTTCGGAGTTTATTAGTAAAGTTTGTCGAAACTGAACATTGATCCAAACGTTTTAAATGAATATCTAAGCCTCTATCTCTAATATATATACCTAATATTGTATAAAAGTAGCAGCCTAAAAGTTCCCGCTGCTGGGCACAGACCTCACATATCTGCGAGGGTTTATGGGACAATGACATTTATTTGTCTAACCTAGGAGATGAAGAGGTTTTTTTTTAATTCCTTACATTAACAACTTAAATTCAAATGGCACAGCGGCTCACGTAGGTGGACTTTTGTTTAGGAATTCAGCCACAACGCAATCACAAAAGAGCCAGCGAATTATTGCCTGCCCGAGTTAAAACTGAGAGCTAAATACCCGGGCAGCTGTTCCGCGATGATAAAAATTGAGACATTAATATATCGTTAAAGTTATTTTTTAACAATAAAAATAAATATATATAAATTATAGTCTGGACACAAGGCCAAATGCCTAGTTGGAGCAGTTAACGGGAATATTCAGTAACCAATTTTTCTTAAAACTATACATATACCACACTGGTCACTCTAACACGAGTATTGACGCGCAGCGCATAGAGCAGTGAAGATGCAGAGGCGTCATATATTTGTTTTATATTATCGCGCTCAGACAAAACAACAAGTGTGCTGTTTGTTGTTTTAGTTATACTTCACGAAAAACAAACCCTATGCATATTATGAATTTTATTTACAGACATTCCCGAGCGTCCTCCTCGAGTTCCAGCGGCTGTCTGTCCGACGGCGGTACGGCTTCTGAAAGCGCGTTTGATTGCGAGTTCCCTATGGGTGAGTGAAGGTCACACATATTTAGATTAGTACCCTCGGTCCATAGACGCCTCATAGTTTTTTTTTTATGGGAAGGCGGCAAACGAGCATGCATGCGATTCGCCTGATGGTAAGTGATTACCGTCGCCCACGTACATCTGCAACGCATGCATACACAATTTGGGCACACACAACACAGTCGAACTAATCATAAAAGTGAAGGTTCGTGACTCCTTGATGGAACTTAACGTTACAAGACTTAGCCTTTTGCACGTGGTAGAGACAAGCGGTGGCTTTTGTTGCTGCTCGTATGGGCCGGCTCGACCGGGACGGTACTGAGGTCACGCAGAATACCGACGTGAAGTAGAGGCATCTTGTGCTTCTTCGTTTCGTGCCCCGTTTACCCAGTTGTTAATATTAGCGCAGTCGTTTACATTATCCCACTCATTAATATATAATCAGGCAACGACTGTAGTAGGAACTATGGATTTAAAATATTTGTGTTACAAAACACAACTGCGTCGCTTGCTCCTCCATCTCGCTAAAGTATTTAAGTCTGTTGCTGTACATGGGCTTCTCCGTGAAAGAGGCAGGAAAAGACATATGCTCACGGTCTTCTTCGTTGGCGCGTCTAAGTCCACTGCTGGAAATTGGGATTAACATGTAAGATGCAACCATAGTCACCACGCTAGGCAAGCGGGTCGGTGAGCGCAGCGCAGGTGCCAGTTTGCTAGTGATGCTGCTCCATCCATCACCAGTCTGTTGCCAGAGCATCGTTTATTAGCCAGATGAGGCTGGTTTCAGGGGAAAAATACCTTCTGGCATCGCACACTACATAGTTGAATTTGAATGAAACTTCTTTATTCGACGACGTAGGAAAGATAATTTCTAAAAGATAATTGAATTAATAGCGATATAAATCGATATGGTGACTGAAGCGACAATTCCCTAGGTACGATAAAACGTAAGCCTTCAATGAAACCCAATATCCCGCTGACGTGGATGACGAGGCAGCTTAAGGAAATGGCGGAGACGGGTTCGACGCCGGGCGAAGACGAGCGCGGCGATTGCGGGACGCTCACGAGGCGACAACGACCGCGCGACGACTCCACATTGAAGCGACATCATGCCGGTTAGTTTGTGGACATGGAAAACCAATTATATTAATCAGTCTGCTCCGTGTGCACTCATCCCTGACACCAATAGGGGGGTTGGGGAGGGGGTTAGGCAGAGATAAAGGATTTTCATATAAATAACTGAAATTTCATAGTAGGCGGTAGATCCACATCCATTTACCACGTGTTCGACGATTTCGAATAGAATGAAGATCAGAAACCAGCACTGGAGTCGGAGCAGCATGGTGGACTCCTCCCGGCTTCAAAACTCACAAATATTCGAGTGCAGCCTTTTCCCCAGCTTTGAGCATTTACATGCAACTATTTCACTCTTTACCTCACGACTCAGCCAAACTGACTTCTGTAACCCATTATATCCTGGTGGCGTGCCACGCCGCCAGGTTTGCTCTGTTTTACCACGAGGTTTTCTAAGCGTTTCTTAGTTGCTTCTTGCGACACCCACGATAAGTGAAGGGGTGACAGGTTCTTACCCCGATAGAATATGTATGAACAAAAATTTATAACAAATTTTTAAGCATACTTAACACATGTATGACGCGAAAAATTCGAGCCGGGAAGAGAGAGAGAGAATGAGAGGGAGAATATTATCGAAATTATAAATACCATAAGGAAGGCATAAACAAAAATTAGTCAGATAAAAATAAAATAGACTTTATTAGACAGCGGTAGGCCAGTCCGTAACAAATTAATTTATTTCTTTTTATACACTTAAATATCTAGGACAAAAGAACTATACAAGGAACACTTTAAATTCCACTTTGTACCAATGTATTGCAGGAATACAAGCGCTTAAAAGAGAAGACAAGACGTATTAGGACTGAAATTTATCTTATTTATCGACAGATTCAACTGATAACGCGGTGTACAGCACAACGAGTGGCAGCCATCACGCTCCTAGCATGAGTCCCGTGCGCCACGAGCCTCAGCCCGCATACAGCCACTACGAAAGCATTCCGCGCGACATCTATCGCTCAAGTGTGGAAACCTCGTCTTCCCTCTACGGCTACGCCACCATATACGACAAAATACAGAGACAGGAAGTCGCCAACGTCGAAGATCTACCCCCTCCGCCTCCAGAGGACGTTCCAGACGGAATGTTCAGCTCGACCCTCAGCCTGGACTCTCTTCCTCCACCACCACCACCATTGGAACCCATAGAAGACATGTGCGGATCGCAGCTCAGCCTACCCCCTCCCCCACCGGAGCATACCATAGAAGCCAACACGGGCAGAGTCCACGACATCGTCAACCAACTCACAGCAGCGCAAATCGAACAAGCAGCAAGAGCAGGACAGTCCCGAAATTCGAGGAATTCGGAACAAACTCGCTCCTTTCCCAGGCAGCCATCTTTGGACAGCGTTCACTCGGAAGCTTCCAGAACATCGTCCTTACATTCGGACAAGAGTATCTACGGCCAGACAGCCGCTTACGGCGCCTGTCTAGTAGAACTGCAGACGAAGAAACTAAGCAGCCCCTCCATACAGAAGAAACTGGCCGAACCGGGGAAAGAGCGCACAGGGTCGGTGAAGAAGGTGAATTTCGCCGACGACTTACCCACATGCACCGACGGCAAGAAGAACAAGAAGATATCTTTCAATCTTAAGGAACCTTCGCCGTCGTCGCCGAGGAAGCCGCTACCGCCGAAACGGAACGAGAGCACGCGGCTCTCGTCGCCTAAGAAACTGGCCGACTCCAATAGTAACCCGCCTAAGGAGTTCCTCAAAGATCTCCAGCGAGTGATGAGGAAGAAATGGCAGGTGGCGCAGAAGTGTAAACTTGAGCCGGCCACCACACCGCACGAGGTCCTCGGCTTCCGCGAGTACCCGCTTTCCGAAGACTACAAAGAAACCAGCGTATCAATGTGGGTACAAGAGCACTATGGCTCGGTGGAAGAGCCGTTTTATGAGAATATGTATGGGAGGGATGCGCCACCGCGGGAGGAACCAAAGCTAGTTAAGAAACGTCCACCACCAGCGCCACCCAGAAGAAGTGACTCGACCCATTTGTCTTCACACTCGCTCTCTTCCACAGCTCAACCTACTGCCTGAAGAAGTAATCAGAGTGAAGTGGCGCAGGATGTTATTTAGTGATTAGATGAACTCCAAAGGTTCTGCATATTACACATCAAAGACACTTGTATGTTGTATTAGTGATCATTTTCGCGTCGTGTATATTGATTTGCGCCTTGTGTATGTTTAGGGCGGTGACTGTAAGAGAAATGGTTATTACAGACTGCTCTCTGATTGTTTATAACTCGATCGGGTCGATTTGAGTGACGGCAGAGGGGGGAGAGGAGGGTATGACTGTGGCAGATCCGCCACCTGTTTTTGAGGGGTTAGTTGAATTTTAACAATTTTATAGCGTTTCCGACGGCAGAACACAGTTCTGTGGAGAAATCCGAGTGCGACCAAAATCTGTGTAGTGTAAAGTTTGAATGGTGTAAACAGTTAATACTAACGGCGGTGCTATTAAGGAAAGGTATACTGAAGTTTGGGTGAAATATTGTTTTCGCGGGTCCACTTGCATGGATTTGATCGAATCCCTACCTTTTAATGCTATTCGTAAAAATTAAATGAATGTATTATTTGTTAGTGCATTATTGAGATAATTGTTAATTATATTTATTCAAAAATTCCCTTCCAATTAAGGCTCCAGCTATAATGGAAGGTAAGGTACAAGTGGACCTTGCAAAATATGTTTATGGAATGAGTTGGATTTTATCAATTATATTATGTTCCTAGCTAATTATTAACTGAGAAGTTCACAAGGGCGCTAGCCGCAACCCTTCTTTACAATCCTAAAAAATTGTGGGCAACCCAGGCAAAACTGGCATTGTTCATTTTTAACATGGTTTCTTTTATCCAAAACAATGTTAAAAATTAACCTAACCATTGTTTCACATGTTACATTTCAATGTATGTGAAACAATGTCACGGATCGATTTTGTTGAGGAATTACTTATCACAGAGTTTTGGTGTAATATGTATTTGGTATAAGAGCATAAGGTAAAATAAAAGTTACATTTACCATAGTTTCGTTTATCCAAGACCATCTTGGATATGAAAAATAAAATGGTATAATTTTATGGAGGAATGACATGGAATTTTTGTGGCTTAGCTAGGGACTTGGAATTTTTAGGGCCTCTCTTGGTTGTTCATTCCTCTCCTCACTTGAGTATCTGATAGTTACTAATGAAACATTGTTGAAAAGGAATTTAGAAACTCAACCCACTATAAATTATCTATGATATATTGCGAACAAATACTCTGATATAAGCAACTGAGGTCAGCCAACTACCATACAATATCGTCATAAACAGGGAAGCGGCTACATCTCAATCAAAGCTTAGGTAGGAATTCTATATATTAAAATGTCTGTCTGTAACGTGAATAGTGATAATTAGAAATGACTTAATGATGATTTTAGGCATTAGTTGTTTAGATATTAGAACTGTATGCTTAAGAATTCTGATTTTATGCAATGTATTGATTGTATAAAATGGGCTGTGCCATATTAATGTATGTTGCAATATTTCATTCCTTATTTTTCATATATATGTAAACACCTGAAGGGACATAGTATTGCTCTATGAATAAATGTTCTGACATATTTTGGTTCTCAGCTACACAAAGCTTCAAATACAGGCATTTTGTTATCAGATGCCATGATTTTTTGAAAATGAATGTTTAATTCCTGACAAACTGTTTCCTTCTTAATATTAGACCATTCCATTCTAGTATTCAAACCTTGTAAATGTTCCATTACTGCATAGGAAAGATAGAAAGTTATAATCATAATGAAATCAGTTGATCTCCAAATTTTTTAGAATAATATATGTGTATTTCGAATGAGCCTAATGTATTTTACAGTGTAACAATAACACGTTTAAAAATACAGAATAATTAATTTGAGAATAGACATAGTGATTATTTTGTATCGTTTAGGGCACACATGTTTAATTATAAAAATGTAACAATAATATAAGATATGTATTACGATGAATTGTAATATTTCATATGTTCCTCTGATTCTCCAATTTATACAACTTTTATTTAGAATGCCTATGCCCTCTAAAGAATTTAAAAGGACTAAGGGGTTTAGTTGTTATGGGGTAGGGTCTAGTTGAATTTTAAGAATATCCATCCAAGCTAACTTTTCTACTAATTATAACTAACTTCTATACCGATTGAAATAAACTTCAAGACTGATATATTTCCATAATTGACAATAAAACGTCGTCCGGAAAACTGGGTCCGTCACACATATTTGTCAGTGAAGCGAATTATGTACTTATATGATGAAGAAATATTCGATAATCTGCGAACCAGATATTCGATAAAAATCTGACTTTGTTTTATAGTTTTCATAATAAATTACAAAATATAGAAAAAAATTTTTGGAATTCTTAAAATACATTGAACATCGTGAAAATTAATAAAAAGAAAAAACAAATTATCTGTAATAGTAAAAAATTAAATGTTATGTAATCTTTTTTTTTTAAGTATTACTGTAGACTCATGACAACTCAATTTATGCACATAAAACTAATTAAAAATTTACAAATCGACAAGAAATAGGTTAAAACACGAGTGAACACAACCAATCGAATCGAACAGGTATACAAAGATTACAAAGTTACAAATACTAAATAACATGCCGAAATGACCTGTCTAGCGGAATTGCCATATCGTGGTAATGAATTTTGAGATAGAATATTTCATTTATTGGTGTTTACACCTTTTTATAAAAAAAAATAGTGATTAAATAATGAGTATCAAATTAGATAATTGTGTTCATTTGAACCATAGCTAAAATCTTCAATAATGTTTTTTATTAAAAGCAACCAATTAAAAGACTAGATCACTTTATACAGAGTGGATGCAGTGATATCAACATTTATTAGAAATTTGGCTACCACTAGTGCTCATAATTAATTGGAAATACGGGGAAAAAATGCTAAAAAAAAATCATTTTTCAAACAACTTAAATGGCCTCATAATCGAAATGAAACGTAAGCATCATTCGTCATGAGCAATAGACATCGCAGGTTTACTTTGACGTCGCCTCAGCGGCTTGAAAGGAAGGCTAGCGGTCAGTGACCTGAGGCCACGAAGACCTTCCGCAGATACATCTCGAGTCAAATTAGGAAAAACTAAAAAAGTATACATTGAGTAAACTGCTGTACTTATTTAATTAATGTTTAGTGTATGACGTAGATCTATATACAGTTAACTCTCAGAACTTTAATTAAACATAGAACGTTAATGAGTAAACACAAACGTAAGTCAGACCTTCACATAACGAAACAATTCCTGCTTCGAGAACCACTACGAAAGCATTGAACTAAATGAGGTACCGCTGAAAAGCCTTGTTTTGCACATTGTAGCATGTTTACTTGGACACGTATTGTTTTATGAATATAACACTCTTAATGTACTTAATATTCTATTTCCGTCAGAAAATTTAACAGAACAAAAAGTTGACAGAAAAAAAGGTTTATAGGTTTATGATATATTTCACTTCTTTTCTGTTAACATTATCTAAATTAGCAAAATGTTGTTATTTTACAGATAAAAGTCAACGTTACGAGATTTAACGTTGCATTAAAAATGTCTGACTACGTCTCGGTCCATCGCTGCATTAAACAAAAGCAGTAATGCCTATTATTATTATTTCCATCGGTGGTTTTTCATGACACCTATTGATAATAACCCTTCACGGGTTTTAACAATAGAACATAGTCTTTTGTTTCAACACGACAGGAATAATCGATTGATTTAATCTAATGTATCGAGTTCGCATCGGATATCGAGGAGACCGTGTACAGATAATCGATTCATTAACGCTAATACCGAAGTTATAACATCGGTGATACTCGTAAGTTTTTTTTTAAATTTAAAATTCGAACTTGTTTTATTCAAATTAACATATAAGTATACACTTAACGTATCTTGATTCGATGTTATGATCAATATAACAAGCAAATGACACTTTACTTAGCTAAGTTAAAAAGAATCGTGAAGTATGATCGAATATGTATTCGTTCACACTGCTTAAAAGACTGCTAAATAACCGCATGGAGAGATTCATGTTAACTCATCCATTTTAGCTGTCATTCATGTCACAATTAAAATAATCAAACACAAAAGTTGGTAAACAGCGTAGAAGAGTTATTCTAAATTTACATGTTAGTGTTAAAATAATTGTTTGTGCCGTTTTACTATAGTGAATCAATTCGAAAAACGATTAGGTTAATAATCTGACAAATAGGGTATTTGACTATTTCCGGTTCTATTATTTAGGTATTCATTATTTGTTATACCGATGGAAACTATTGCAAACGTATTTATAAATTTGATATCACTTAAAAAAAAAATCACAATTTTTTTACTCCGTTTAGTCGAATACCCTTTTAAAGTGACCGTGTTAGAGTAAGTAGGTGTGCGTGTTCCGAAGTTATATGTACTTGAATGTGTTTGTGAAGATCCATTCTGTATTTCATAAAGTAAATTCGCTGTTATAGTTATATATACATGTAATAGATGTGCATTCCTTGTATTTAAACTAATTTAGAAACTTCACGAAAACACGAATAGATTTATAGCAGTAAAGTATTATCAAGCCATCATATAAATAAGATTATCTTATGTTCTATATTCGAATGTTGTATACACGTACTTTGTTGGTAACATTCGGTCGCAATAGGTACTTTAAAATATATATATAGTTGTAAGCTTTCGCCCGAATAAAAAAAAATGGCTGGTGTTCATAAACTAGAAGTAGGTGGAATGAAACTATCTGTGAAATGCTTACATCAACTTAGGACTTCAAACATAGATAACGAAATTACGGTTGCGATCCCTAACGAAATAGACAGAGAAGACTAATAAACTAAAGATGGCGCCTATATTATTTTCTATGATTGGATATATGTGTGTTTCTTTATTAAAAAGAACCGGCACAAATATATCATCCCAATTCATATGTGTATAATATGAAATTGATAAAAATAAAATGTGTACGCGCATTATTAGAATTATGCCTCCCTGCTGCCTATACACTGGCTTTACATTTGTCTGTAGCCGATTGTGTTGGCATTGTGTATATTACACGCGACGTACTTCTATGAGTACCCACAGATTAAATTTTCTCAATGGAAGCTTGTTATATTCTAGTATCAGTGTTAAATGGTACGAGTGGTTATTAGGTTAACGTAACACCAGGTCATTATTATATTTGTTTCAACGAACGAAGAATGTATTTCGCGTTGTTCTACATCAAGTTATCGTCTTATGGACGATCTAGATCAGCATTTCCGAACCTGTGGTACGTGAAAATTGTTATGGGGTAATGGTGGAAATACTGTGAAGTTAAAACAGCAAATTTGTATAAACAATACTCTAATGTATTATGTCTACTATATGTAGTTTAAAATTAACCTTATAACTAATAACTTATTAAGGTGCTAGACTATGAGCGTTGGGTTGGTGAAATGGAGTACATTTTTAACATAGGAGCAGGTATGGAGTTATCGGGAGGGGTAGTCATAAACGAAAGTTTTCATGAAGGCATACGGGAACCAAAAAATGGTTGGGAAGCACTGATCTAGATGAACGGTACCAGCGGGCGTGTGTTACACTGCATAAGGATATTGCATGGTGTCCAAAGTCCCCGGACTTGACTTTAGAATAACTATGTGATTGCAAGTTAATCTCCGATCCTGAAAGGTTGGCGTTCCGTCGCGGACCCTTCAAACTTGATGATAGAGCTAAATTTAGATACGGGTCAACCATTCACGATGTTTTGGCAACTATTATCTATCTATACAACTACGTTTGGAATGATTTTAGTATTTAATTTTATGTAACGCATTTATTAGTAACATTAATTATGTTAAAATTGTATAAAGCAAATTAAGTATAATATTAATTCTTTGTATATTTTTTCAAATATATCGAAATTCCAAATAAATGACGGTATTTCATTTTACGCTATATAAATCGAATATTTGTTGTATGATTGAATAAAGAAGGCTACACGATGCGATGTTACCTCTGTGGATGCACTGCTGCCTAACGGCAGAGGGCGGCACCTAGCCACACGGCTCCTGGCTAAGAAAATGAGTCCTAGTAAAGATTGATAAATTCATCCAAATGCTTTATAGTGATACCTTTATTCGATTTGGTATCATATTTATGTCGTTGAACCCACCCTAAGACAATTTGATTTCACCAACACGTCGCTCTACAACCACGTGTTGGAAGTCCGGTGAAAAATTCCACGAGATGCCTGGGTGTGGTATGCCATGGCTCATTCGATTGTGTTGATCATGGAACATATCAGAAATTACTTTTTATTGGCAATTCACCTGATGGTAATTGGCTATTAATACCCATTGACAACTCCAAACAACTTAAATCGAAGGCAACAAATGCAGGATTAAAAAGGAATACTGTGAGCTCTAATTATGTAGGCCGATTTAAATTACAATTATACTACTATAGTTTAGGTCACAGCACGCAAAAATAATTCTATAAGGTTATGGTACGAGCTTCCGAAGTTCAATAGGCGTTCCGCAAGGTATGATTCTGGGCCCATGTCTTTTTCTTACATATATTGATGATATAATTTTCCTAGATAATACTTCGTCAATTTTGAAAATTTAACAAATACATGTGGCAATGTAATTAATAAAAATCACATCATTGACACTAAGTTCCAGAAAGTTTGTCTTCATATAAGTAGACAAAAAAAATATTAATCACAACGTAATAAACGGGGTTATCAATATGCATAGAATAGTGGTTCTTGGGAATGTTGCTATTTATAAATCATAAACTAAACCTAGGACCAAACTCTCTACAAAATAGACACGTAACTAAGTAACGAAAATATCAATATGTATAATCAATTTACTTCGCGCTTTTATTTAAATAATACACCTATTTTAGAAGCGTATTTAAAAAGAGAATTAACCAGTAATTATTTTTCATCCACAGATACATAAGCAGAGGTATAATACATCTTGTAATTAAATTCCATATCTTATTCGTCTCTATGTGACATGTGGTGACAAACAAAATTTATAACACAACTGACAACACTACGTCAACGTTTTGTGTGTACAAAAAATTTAATGTATATTATAGCTTTTTATATTTAGTATTCAGTGTTTACATTTTTTAAATATGCAATCATTCATGGACAATGACGGTACGACCCTTGGAGCCTTATAGTAGTAACATTAATATTACTATACAGTATATTCAAAAGCGTTTACCTGTTAAATACGTAAATAGCCACATCTCGGCGTATTCCAGTTGTCGAATTGTAGGTCTCCGGTTCAAACCGCAACCAATAAAAGTATTTGGTAGAGACATGTGCATCATGAGACTTACTCATATAATACAACAGCAGTTTAATCAGTGGCGGATTTACACATTCTCTGCCAGTAAGCTATTCAATTTCTACCGCCCCTGCTAACCTCCGCAATTCAATACAATATATATAGATCATTGTGTCTGTTCCAAGATTATTCTTACAACTCAGGATTTAGTGAAATTTACGCAATAAAACAGTTCTGGCTAAGAAAAGCTCAATCATGTTCTACTTAAGTACTAAAATATTTCAATTTTGTTAAATTTTCGAGAGTCCTTTTCTCCGTGTATATTCTGTTATGCAGAAAACATGTTTGAGACTATTTTTTGCCGCCCTGGAACCCAGTCTACTCAGCCTGCTGATAAATCCTCCATTGAGTATAACACCTTGATTTTAGAGTCGGTCTCTATAGGCTCAGAGATACAGAACTGGTGGACTGTGTGCTTTTCTGTGACCTTGAATTGTTCTTCTTCGCCAGCTTCTTTTGGATTCCACTGTTGGACATGCTACTTTTATTGTGGACAGGATAACCTAAGTCCAGACAAAGTATAGTAGACAGTCATAGACAAAATTTAACCCCTCAGCGTACAAAATATAAGCGTGTCATAGTCACGTGATTGTTCATGGTGTTAATGATCTGAGATAATTGTGTTCGTACGACGCCAGCACAAAAAAAAAAGAAGCTGCGTTCAGTTATAATTTTACATCACCTTCAATACAACCGCAGATGATTGTGAATGCTCGAGGCCGGTCGCGGAGTGGCACAAGGCCCGGAAGTGTCGTGCCAAACCCGGAGTCCTGGCCCTCGAGGACTGGCGTCAGAGTCCATTCATCTGGCTGCACTATGTCGAAAGCAGCGACGGCTTGCAGCTCGCTGACTATGTGTTGAGGTTACTTAAGTAGCTCACAGAATTCAGCTTAGTTTTCCTTAATTGCTAAATAGTGATGTGAATCGCCCCCTGTTGAGATGGTGATCCGCACAAGGCGGATTGCTCGAAAAATCGAATGCGTAAAGCCGAAGAGACGGCAGATGAATGTAAACGAAATGTAATGAAAATACTTTATTCTTGCACGTAAGAATGATGACTGCGTCGGTCAAATGTTTTTGTTTCATTACGCACCTCACGGTTCCTCTAACGGAGAAGAAACAGAACAGATATGGGTGCAATGATGAATATCTTTTTCTCCAAATACCAGCCTCAGCAGCACGTGGCAAGTAGCAAGTACTTGCTAGCTAACAATCAAAGCACACCATGAGCGTAGTAATTGCATTTCGAATTTGGCGAACCCAAATAGGAGAGATTTGTGATGAGGAGCAGCATTCGCCAATCAGCCCCAGCCCGGGTTGGACCCATGGTGGAGCAAATTTATGTCTAACGGCAGCTGATGAAGATTTATTGAATGTAACGCAATTAATTCGATTTTTTAAATCGTGTTAAAAATCGAGTTCTTTGCAGCGTCCATAGACGCTGAATGTTTCTGCTCTGTTCAGTGCTGACGACACCCGCTTCTGGGCAATTGGAGACGTGCAGCGCTATTTCCGCGGACAGCTGCACTGCGAGGAGGTTCTCTTCACCTATCAATACCCGAACCCCCGTTTGCCCACACCTCTCGGGATCCACACGTGGCGATTTCACACCGCTCTCAAACGACCACCTGCAGCCTATGTAAAGAATTTTCACACGTCTTTGGAAATTACGCTGAAGGTTAATATACTTTTTAATAATGAAACATATATATATTTTTTTTATTTATTAGGTTCACAAACTGAAATGTAACACAACAATTACAGACTAATAACAAATTACTTACTAAGAGACATACAGTGCTCATTCTTATTACAGTGAACACAGCTTGCGTAGTAAGAAACGTTCACAGTAGTATTTTAGATAAACTTACGATTTCAATTTTAATAATTTAATAATAAGTCCCTTGGCCGAAGCCAAAGAACCGTTAAATATATCAAAAGATGAACTTACAGTATGAGAAGAATATCTTTATCACAACTCGTAACTAATCTATCTTCACCTGCCACTCCTGAACCAATGGTTTAATCTATGCCACAAGCACCGTCCTGTAATGCCTTGCCAAGTTTTTTTTTAAGTTTTTCTACAACTAGGTATTTTTTTATTGCTATGCTCGCAAACGGACAATTGGCTCACCGGACGGTAAGTGATTACCGTCGGTACCTTTAATAATATTTGGGGGATAAGGACAGGGTTTTGGAAGGAGGGGAGTGGGCCTTCCGTTGCCTCACTCAACGAACGAAATGCCGTGCTAACAACCCGGTCGAGACGGCCCATTTAATTTTAATTTCATCTGATGGTAAGTGATTACCATCGTCCAAATATATCTGCAACACCAGGGGAGCTACAGGTGCGTTGCCGGCCTTTAAGAGTATTTGGGAGATGAGAGGGAGGATAAGGAGTGGGATGGGGAGGGGGAGTGGGCCTCCGGTTACCTCACTCACCGAACGAAACGCAGACGCGCAAGATGCCTCTACTCCACGCCGGTATTCTGCGAGGTCGTGGTATTAATCCGGTCGAGCCGGCCCATTCGAGCAGCAGCTTAGGCCGCCGCTTGGCTCTACCGCGTTAAAATCTTAAACAAATACATTGAACTCCCGCAATTTTAGTGAATACTGTACCGTTAAAACAAACATTACAGCCGCCCCGTTTTTGTCAATTAGAAAATGGAGATGGAGCAAGCGCAGATGGACCGGCTGATTGTGTGCGACCAGCTGATCAACATCGATCTGATGGACCATTTCAAAAGGAAAACTTTCTTTCGCTTACTTTTGAATATTTTGAGGTGGGTAGTATAAAGTTATAAAGATAATGCACCGTCCTTTCTTAGTCACGGGTCACGGAGATATATGGATGAGCAGACGTTACCTGCGCATTTTCATTTGCCACGACTCAGCGTAACTGTACAGGCTTCAGCGACTTCTCTTCTTTCGGTGGCGAACCTCGAGGCCCGGCTGATTTCTACGACTTCTCACAGCACATAAAACATAGTGTACAATGATTAATTTGAAAGAAGAAGAAACAATGTTTATTCGATGCAAAAACACAACAAAGAAATAACGAAACAAATATTGTAGAGTCGGGAGAGGAGGACCTAGGCGAACATTTCACGATCAAATCGGAGACGTTCTGAAAAAAGGCCAGGTCAGGCGTACTCTAAAACCAACGAGCATGCATGCAACGAGAAGATTGTCTCTGCCTACCCCGTTGGGAACAAGACGTGAATATATACATACATACAAGAAATAATAGATAATACAATATGTTGGATTATAGGACCGAAATAAGGCAAAGTCAAATTTGACTTTTCCTTGTAGTTGGCAATTTTATAAAAATTCTAATTCATGCCTTACACATTATGTAAAGGTAATACATGCTGATCACATCACTTCTGCGTGCAGAGAAATCTCTATCATTTTTTATGGCATCTGAACCATACAATTCGCATTTATAAAAATCGTCAACAATGTTTTTTTTTAATCACGGCAAAACTTTACACACTTGAGGCCGTGGTAATTAAATTTATCCAGAATAATGTCTCAATATCGATTGCCAGCTTCCAGGACAGCCTACAGCTAGTTTCCTTCGAGAACCTACGTTGCTCGCGGTTGGAGGGGGTGCGTTTGATCCAACAGCTGGCTTGCTTTAACGCTCACTCGCTCAAGTACTTGTTCCTGTGGCAGTTCGTTCGTCCCGATGAGAACCCGATACTGGTTAACTACAGCTACATAACAGGTGCGTTATGGTTTATCGCTCGATCTTCTCTATGCTATTAGTATTAATAATTTACTAGAACTAGCTGGTTCACACAAGTCCACTGTTGAACATATGCCTCCCCCAATGATGCCACAAAGCTCGGTCCTTAGCCACATGCATCCATCGAATTCTCGCAGCGGCGTGCATGTCGTCCCACGCTGCGTTTGCCTGTACGTGGCTGCCACTCGAGAACCATTTTTCCCCAAAAGGTTGTCAGTTCTGCGGGCTATGTGACCGGCCCATTATTATTAGCATATGACTATTAGATAAGTAGATAGAGTCTCTGAATGTAGAGTTATGGGTCCTGGTTTCAAATGCCAGCCGAAATAAATATCAGTGCTTAAAGCTTAAATTACCGGTTTTCCGGGTTGGGTTATGTGTTGTTATATCCCAGTGTCTCTGTCATACACGGGAAGGTAAAGAAGAGCGCGTGCCTACTTTGTTTGCGCAAAATTTCGGCACTATAATACGTCCTATCCGTTTGACAGTTACCAGTAGCGTTTCGAGGTAGACGCTGTGGCCAAAGAGGGTTATCAGGACTTCATCATGGTTATAACCAGAGGTTCGTAACGCTGCTCCAGTACGGGTTGGCGGGCTTCACGTATCCGCGAAATAATATTTTTTATAATTTCTCACACATGCAGGTTTCCTCACGATGTTTTCCCTCACCGCCGAGCACGTGGTAAATACAGCACTTAAAATTGCTATTAACAATATTAGAAGTTCCGGCACCGGGGATCGAACCCAGGTCACTTGCGCTAAATGAAGCTACAGCGAGGACCTTGACCACTAGGCTACCACGGCTCTTTCCGGACTACGATGTTTTTAGCTGAATATTTTTATAATTGAATACACCAAAGATGCCGTAAGGCGAAACCGGTCAGTTACTTATATAATAATATACAATGTGTTGTGAAACTGGTACAAGAGATAATAATAAATGTCAAAATGATGAAGTCCCACCGAGTGACAACAAAAGTGATAGTATAAGTAATTAATGTTAGAACTTCATAGATTGTTTAGGCATCCTACCACGTATATGAACAGTTGGTTTATAAGTTTGTATGTTTACGATTTATTGTTCACAATTTACAAAACACTTGCGTCGCGTCTGCTGGGGATTAAACTCAGGTATCGGATCTCTTGGCAGTGAGGTGAAGGCACCTGCACCCGCTGGAACATAACTGACCTCTCTCTTCATCCAGGCCGATCAGGCTCGCACGTACATCGACTTCCCGCAAGACTGCGCAGGGCGTCGCTCCATCTTGTGAGGGGTCGTCCCGCACTGCGTTTGCCTGTACGTGGCTGCCACTCGAGGACCTTTTTTTTTCCAACGGTTGTCAGTTCCGCGAGCTATGTTTCAACTTGTTCAACCTTCTTCATCCATTTAAGTACTGTGAATAAGTAAAATATAAAAAAAAAATTGTAGGTTGAAAGTAACTCTTTGAACCGACAATTCCGGCGATGATTTCAAACTCATTGTGACAAGAATTCAGTGCATAGAATAAATAAATCAAGGTTTCGATTTGAATAACAAATAAAACATGGAACATGGTTCTCCATTTAGAAATTTAAATGAACAGAAAGACTGAAAGTAAAGACTAAGTAGAATTTTTAGTCTTATGTCACACTAAACGGCAAATAATACAATGTATGGCTAGAATACTCTGGCAGGCTTAACCTGTAATAGATACGATAAATGATTACAACTTTGAAAGCAACTTCGTCAGTCGTCATGTTGCTATGGTGACGCTTTATGCGTTACCATAGCAACATCTACATAGCAACGAAACCTTTGACTTACGTAAACGCTGTAGTGCGATGACCACCGACGAAGAAAAATCCAGATTGTCGAAACTATTGCAAGATCTCGAGGTAGCCGAGGACAGGCTGCCGGAGCGCTGTCAAGGACTTCTGAGAGACTTTCACCGAAAATTTGCACACGAACCGGAAGATGAGACCGGGGGTGTGGAGGCCGAGATGCAGTACGTGAATCCGTACGTGCCGGATGAAGATTCATTGGAAGACAACGAGAGGAAGCTGCGCGAACTACTGTACGAAGAGATGAGGTAAGTTCGTAATAATTTTGCGAATTTGATGTTAGTTGATAGCTGTCCGTTGAATAGTGGCATTATGATATATTTACCGCGCCAGCATGGCACAGACAGATCTATAGATCTGTGTGTGTATAACATACACATATGTATTATACATGTGAGCCTTTCTCGATGGTGAAGGGATGTGATGGGAAATCCCCTCACACACCGAACGAAACGCAGAAGCACAAGACGCCTCTATTTCACGCAGGTATTCTGGCAGGTCTTGTACTACCGCCGTTAAACAAAAGCCGCCGCTTGGCTCTGACACATACAATATTTTTATAGACACTTCAACCAGTCACTGATGTTTTCTCACAGAATCAGAAAGGAACCCATCGCGGATGCGCCGACTGCCGACCCGAAGAGGCCCTGGCGCACCAACGCCGGCAAAGAGAGGCTGATTAGAATCGATCGCGACTTGAAGAGACACCTCGAAAGGGCCGCCGACACGATCGGCCCACTAACGGATAGAGACATGGCGGAGCTGGTGAAGTCCTGTCAGGAGGAGAGCAAGAAGTCGGCGACAGTCGGCGCCGAAAGGCTTCGTGAGACCGTCAACGAGGCACGCAGAAATCTCCCTAATTTTCAATATCGTATGGTGGATAATTCCACAGCCACCGCTATCCTAGCTGACGCACACTCTGCGCGGAGGAACGAGACAGCACGCGGCGGTGGCGATTCTAAATAATTCTGAATCGCCATATGTAACAGTCTCAACGAATTTCAAATATACATTTATGTAATACGTGTTTCATTTCCTAGTATAAGTCAGTACGCCATTTTATTGTTACTGTAAAGAATACAGGTTGTATTACCGAATTATTTATACGCGGTAGAGCCAAGCGGCTTTTGCCGCTGCTCGAATGGGCCGCCTGGACCTGGTTGGTACTACGGCCTCGCAGAATACCGGCGTGAAGTAGAGGCATGTTGTGCTTTGTGCCCCTCAAATACCGTTAAAAAATATCAATAGTATCCAGACCTTCGCCCTGTGTGAAGGCTACATGCATATCATACCATAATGATATAATGTTTTTATTGTGTAATATTTTGTTTTCCACATTTTGTATCTTTCGCTCATTAAATTGTTTTAATTTGCTTGTTTGCCACCTTTTCTAATGAAAAAAAAAAAATACTTGTTAAAGGTGAAAAATCCTCACGTTATAATATATTAAAATGATTACCGAAAATAATAAATAAAAACGAAGGGGAATAGTTGGCGATAATTCAATGTAAGGGCATGCAAAATAAAGGTATTCTAGGAAGAACACGTTTCAAAAATTAGGTGTCGCTCTATTAGAAATCTTCAACACCTGCTCGTTATTCTTCCATGGCAAAACGAGTTTGATTGCCTGATTGTAGAACAACATTTCCGGGTTGCTGCATTTGCTCTCAATTTAAGGAGGAAAGTAGTTGATATGCGAACCAAAGATATGCGTGTTGTATTCGAATTCGGAGATCACGACTTGAATTCTGTATTACCTCTTTTAACAAGAGGGTAGCGACCCTCTGCCATGAGGTACTTAATGGAGCTATTGCTTGTATTAACAGTTAATATGTGATGGGATGGATGGTTCCGTGTGGCCGTCGGAAGTAAAGAATAGCGCCAAGGGTTGGCGCTATTCTTCTGTCTGACCATGGGTGTCGTAAAAGACGACTAATGGTAAAAAATTACATTGATCAAAGATGGGCAGCAGCATCTTCCTGCATTAGAACAAAAAAAAAACTGCGGTTGCCAACCCGCTCGATGATGATGAAATCATTGGGGGAGGCCTATATTCAGCAATGGACTTGTGATAGGCTGAAATGATGATGTGATGGGAGGACCATGCCTTAGTTGTCTCAAAACGTTCGAACGAAACACTTTCTCATTGTTCACTAACACCCATTTTTTTATTTACGGGAAAGGCGTACAAGCGATTCACCTGATGGTAAGTGATTAACGTCGCCCGCGTACATCTGCAGCACCAGAGGAGCTGCAGGTGCGTTGCCGGCCTTTAAGGATTTTCGGGGTATAGAAGAGAGGATGAGGAGGGTGACGTGGGAGTAGGCCTCCGGTTACCTAAACGACCTCGAGGAGGACGATGACTCGGAAGTGGTCTCAAGCCACTGAGATAGCACTGCGGGGATGCTGGGTGCTGGGTAAAACTGCACCCAAGAGGAGGCTATTTTAGCCAAGCGGAAGAGGGGCCACGGTTATGTACCGAACGGATTATTCCGTGACGACCACCGTGGCGTTTTAATCGATGGGAGTGTGACATAATCCGGCTATCCCCCAGGGGGCTAGGGATCCATAAGGGGATTTCCCCACGAACCTTTTACCAAACTGAACTACACGCAGAGGCACAAGGTCACGTCTACTTCACGCCGGCGTTCCAACAGTAAAAACTGCCGCTTTGCTCCACCGCGTACTAGAAAATCCCGTTGCTGGTGGGTTGCCGGTCGCGGTACCGTTTATCTTTCTCCTCATACGCTGCCACCCGTAGTGGAACTGTTGAACATAGGCCTCTCCAAGGATCCGCGAGCGAAAGTCTGTATATATTTCTTGAAATGTTTGTCCGTACACACGGCGCTACGACGAGCGAGTCGGTGGGCCCGATACCGGCAGCCACGCACCCTATGTTATTTGAGTTCGGAAAATGGATGGATGGATCTCGGGGTTCGAAAGATTATTTTGGTGTCTCGTGTTACTTGGGTACCAAACATGACAAACACCGGTCCCCCATCACAAGATATGTTATATATCTTTAATACGCACATAAATTGTCTTTAATCTAAAAGTTAGGAGATAAATACTGTCTTAGTGTTTGGAGAAGCAGGGAAAACGGCTTTATCAATGGTCTAATATTAGCGAAGCGCAACGGTTGCAGGAAGAAACTAAGAACAATAAATAGCCATTGCGCGTGTCGAAGGCTTGCTTGCAGTAATATATATTTGTAGAAGTAAATTGTTGTTTATTTGGGGAAAAAAAATTTACATTTTCTATATCTATTTTATAAAAGTAGAAGCCGGGAAGGGCCCGCCACGCTGCTCCAGTGCGGGTTGGCGGGCTTCACATATCCTCGAAATAATATTTTTATTAGTTCTCAGACATGCAGGTTTCCTCACGACGTTATCCTTCACCGCCGAGCACGTGGTAAATCAATTTTATAACTGAACATATTTTTCGTTTCTCAGCTTTCGACATCGTTGAAATTGACAGCATATTCCGCCACGTCGTGTGTTCTCCTTACGAAGGGAAAGTAACGTTTCAGGGAGCGGTGAATACACGCCGAGGCCGATCACTGACCAGTGCTTCCTGCGCAGTCTCGGCGAGCTGAGGAACGTGCGCGTGCTCGCGTTGGATTACGGGCACGTTGCAGACGGCACGGGCGGCGCCCTGGTCTCCCTGCTGCCAGTGCTCAGGAGGCCGCACTTCAGGTTACAGGTGACCACATATCACACCACTCTCCTGTGTGAAAATCCTCTTTTTTTATTAGTACGTTGTTTTTTTTTATGGTAAAGGCTTGATGGTAAGTTGTTACCGTCGCCCACGTATATCAGCAACACCAGAGATGGTGCAGGTGCGTTGCCGGCCTTTAAGGGTATTACGGAGATGTTAGCGAGGATGAGGAGGGGCATGGGGAGGGGGCCTGCGCCTCCGGTTACCTCACTCACCGAACGAAACGCAGAAGCACAAGATGCCTCTACTTCACGCCGTTATTCAGCGATATTCAGCGAGCCTTTCGAGTACCTGCTAAAGCCGCTGCTTGGCTCTGCCACGTTGAAAAAGCTTGTTTAAGGTGTGCGCAGCGTCGGTACTCAAGCAGATTCCCATCCATAGTCTATGGATTCATCCGGCATAGCCAAATGTTCATGGGTACTAAAAGCGTGCAAAAATTCTTCTCTCAAATATCGAAAGGGTCTTAGAGCCTGCGCCGATTTGACTTCACATCTCCTCGAAACTATTTCTGTTTTCCAATGTTTCTCAGATGTGCAGGTTATCAAGCACCTGCTAAGGTGAGGAGGATAAAGCCGGGGTCACGAGCACACCTGTAAGCTGCTATGTCCTCACGAAGCCGCCTTCGACCACGGCATAGGTCAAGATAGCTGAGTGGTTACTGGATCGGGAGACTCGAGTTCGATCACCTGTGCTCCTGGCATGCTTTTCTAAACTCATGCACGATTTGTATCGTTGGTTTATACACTAAGGGTTAGTCACTTGTCACGTTGTACCAAATATGCGCTGGTGATAAGTGGTTTAAATGGACTAAAATCTCTGTATTCAGTACCCCTTGTATTCAGCACAATGCTGAGAGTTTTTTTTTTAATAAATGTACACCGACACTCCCGGTCTTTATCTTCCCTATGGCAATCATAGCACATAATCAGAGTCGAAAACCAATAAATTGGATTTTTATATTTTTCCTTCTAACTACTAACAGGACCCATTAATCAGTGGTCTGGTCTAAGCCACATGGTGCAAGCTGTATTCCGTGAATAGTAAACACGGTGTAAAATTCTCACAAAATATTTCGTTACGTTTTCTACTTCGATTCCAATTGCGTTCCATGTTTAGCTTATATGCTGCGAGGGGCAGAGCCCTGGTCGCGCAGACCCGTCCCTCGGCGGCGGCGGGAAGGGAATCCCGGACTTTGCGTGGCGGCGCGTCGCGATCGCCTGCCCCGACCTTTACTTGGTTATGATCTTCTGTAAGATTCCTCTTATATATATATATAGCAAAAACCTATGTTAAGATCGCGCAAAAATTCCGGTCCGGTTGTGTGATGTTCGTCCCGCGTCTCGGATTAAAGGGTCACGTGTAGGACCATTTAATCCGATCTCATCGCAGAAGCACTGCATCGGACATATGCCCCTGCTCCTGCTCGCGCGTCTACTTTCTTTCTATTTTTTTTATGAGAAAGGCGGCAAACGAGCAACGAACTGTTCACCTGATGGTAAGGAAGTTGACCGGGAGTACATAAATATCAGGCGTACTCGAAGTAGCTTTAATCTCTCTTGATAAGCAAGTCTCCTCGCGATTAGCCTTCGTCAAGAAGCCTCACCACCATCACGGCATTTTATGTGGCCTTCGCGGGATCGGACTCCAAGTGGTAGTGAAAAATGTACGGCGTTGTAGATGTAGAGCTGGTACCCTCACATTCCTGAATTCATATTTCTTTTAATTCTCATCTGTTAATTATTAGCCTGCTAGCTTGGATTCATATTTAGTACGACATGCGACATACTTGTGAACAGGAGGTGCTGCTTGTGGAGTGCTGGTCTGCTCGAGTCATTGTGCTTTAGCTTGGATCACTGTTTTCTTACAGCATGCTTCAATTGCCCATGGGACCCTTATGCTTCATGGTGTACATAAGAAGTATTTACTGAAAACAAATAATCAAAAAAGACTTTCATCTCTGTCAGAGGAGTCTCATTACGATCCTGTGGTAGATGGTAAAAAAATTATACAATAATAAGATTTGACATTTGGCAAACGAAATTATCTCTCCTACCTCAAAGAATAAAGTATTTTCATTCATCCCTATTTCATCTTTAACGACGTTAGAATCTGTCATCCCCTTCCTGCCATTTCGCGTCCATTGCCACACAATTGCCACACGGTTGGCATATTCCGTGAAATACGGAGGCCCTTTCGCCTTTGGTGAAACGTGCAAAATGTGAGACCGTATTTCAGACATGAGCGTTCAGATATTCCGTTGCACTTGCGTACATTGACTTTTCTAAACACATGTTTAATTTATAGACCGTGTGCGACAATATGACTTGGCGCGGCGCTTCCTGTCTCCCAGCGTCCCACTCAGGGAGGCCCACTTGCATCGGGGCATCCAGCTGGGCGGTGAAGACTTCGACAGCTGTAGCTTTGTGCGCCTGTTAGCCGGTCACTACGCGAGCACGCTGGGTTTGCGTTTATTTATTTTTTACTGTCTCAAATCCGCCCTGGAGAGGACGATTGAAAGTAGGTTGACGAAACAGATATATGAGGCGAGTGTAAATGGTAGAGTCGGGAGAGGAAGACCTGGGCGAACATTTCACGATCAAACCGGAGACGTTCTGAAAAAAGGCCAGGTCAAGAGTACTCTAAACCAACGAGCATGCATGCGAAGATTGATGAAAGTGGCAGAAGCGAAGGACGTATGTCAGAACCGGTGCCAGTGGAAGAAGATTGTCTCTGCCCACCCCGTTGGGAACAAGGCGTGAATATATACATACAAACCCGCCCGTGGTAAAACTTAGTTTAAAGTTAAGGGTAAGGGAATTTTTTTTTTTGGTGGGAAAGGGGGCAAACTATCACGCGTACCGTCATCCACGTACATCGGCATGATGGGGAGAGTCGGGGAAGGGAGGAGTGGGCTTCCGGTTACCTCACTCACCGAGCGAAACGCAGAAGCACAAAATGCCTTTACTACACGCCGGTATTCTGCGAGACCGTGGTACAACCCCGGGCGAGCCGGCCCATTCCAGCTGTAGCAAAAGTGCGTAGGCGACTGTAATCACTTACCATCAGGAGAAACGGATGCTCGTTTCTTGAAGGAGGCCTCTGCCCAGCAGTGGGCACTTACAGGCTGCTACTTTACATGACATCACTTAGGAGAAGGTGAATGTGGGCGAGTGCGTCGTTGCAGTGGTTGTGATGTAGCAAAGTGAAATCATTAAAACCTCGTGAACGTTACGGAACAGTGGCGCTGAGTATCCAGCAGTGGCGTGTCGCAGCGTTTCCGCTGCGTCGCACGCTGGAGCAGCTCCCGGCGCTGGTGCGGCTGTTCTACGTCGGCCGAGCGGGGGAGCGCGACCTGCGCGACATGCTCGAGCTTGTCGCTTGTGGAGTTTGTGATAGTAAATAATAATGACTACTCACGCGAACGCTACACATATGAAATGAAACCGTTATTAGCGGATTTTGTCGCGTTTAATTAAAGCTGAAGGTAGCCCGAGTTAACTATGACATTTGGAGGTCTAACACACCGCCGAGAACGTTCGAGAACGGGAGAGGGGGGGGCCCTCTCCCGTTCTCGAACGTTCTCGGCTTTGTCAATATCGTTATCGTGGTACCGACACCTGCCCCCGGCGTGGGAACAGTAGGTCCCCTACCCATGCTCATTTGGTTTCGCCGCGATGTGCCCTGTGGAGGATAGGCTTGAGTGCTTAAAAGTGCCTGTAAGCGTCCACTGCTGGGCAAAGGCCTCCTCAAATATCCGAGAGGGTGTAGATTTTTTTTTATTATTTCTCAGATACGCAGGTTTCCTCACGATGTTTTTCTTCACCGGCGAACACGTGGTAAATACAGCACTTAAAATTGCTATTAACAAATTTAGTGGTACCGACACCGGGAACCGAACCCAGGTCACTTGCGCTCTATGAAACTAAAGTGAGCCCCAAGACCACCAGGCTACCACGGCTCATCGCTTGAGTGCTTATGTGAATGCAATGTTAAGCACCAATAATTTTTTTCTATTCTCTTGATCCCCCGGATGTGATACACTTTATGTATCTCTGCCTGGGACACATCTCTCTATCCCCTGGCAGCTGTCTAAACGGTGTAGTTAAGAAGTGAAAGAATTAAAGAAGCTTAAATCATTACATCACAATTAATTTATAAGGTTTAAAAAAAAAAAAAATTAAAAGAATAATAAAAATTAAAAAAAAACAAAAGAATTTAGAATATTTTTTTTTTCTGCGCTACAGTCTGATGCTACGAATCGGTCTACGCTCAGTTTATGTTACGGATTCCCGCAACACTGATTTTCAGCGTAGCATCAGTGTAGTGTCAGTGTAGTGTCAGCGTAGCGTCAGCGTAGCGTCAGCGTAGCGTCAGCGTAGCGTCAGCGTAGCATCAGCGTGCGTCAATGTCTTGGACATATTTGTGCGTTTATAATCTAAAAACGTAAATATAAAAATAAAATTATTCCTCACGCACATAATACAAAGTATCAATACCATTATTTAATATAGAGTGTTATTTTCTAATATATTCCATAAACAATATATTTTTCTAAAATAATTTATGTTTTATACGAATGTTACAAATAAACATATAAACTTATTATGTATGCTACAATAGATATATTGAGCTAGAAGAAAGTGTGGTTCGCGAAACAACGAACCACATAGAGTTAGTTGTAAAAATATTGTTTATTGATTAACGTTTTGTTATATTGTAGTAAAAAGTATATTTCAACTTTAGGCACCGGCGGGATTTGAACCCGCGATCTCCTGTTTACTAGACAGGCGCTTTAACCAACTAAGCCACAGCACCGGTTATAAAAATGTTCATAAAACTCGTACTGTACCTTAAAATCGTAGGTTTATTTTGTAATTTAAACCTTCTACGTGGTCTGTTGTTAATTATACATAGTATTCCGAGGCTTAAGCGCCCTTCCTCGATAACCTGAGCGGACAACAAAATGGAAGTCGAACCAATCGTTGTTATATTGGAGCCGTTTCATCGTCCAATTCTGCTTAGTCTCCGTGGTTATTGAATAAGCATTGAGATCCGAGAGTTCCGCGCTTCCAGCATCCTCGACTTCTTTGGGAAACACAGGAAAGCGCAACGAACATCGGACTCATCCTTAGGAAACGTGACGTCCTGCCGGGCATGCGCAGTAAGCATCAGTCCATCGCAAAGTAAGGGATACGAGTCGAACTGCATTAAAACAGGTGTATCAAAAGCTACGCTCGTATCGTAACCAAACGATTGGATGCATTCTGATGCTTTTTTTTATAAATGCGCCTCATGACACTTTCAAATGATACCGGCTATACTTTATGTTTCTAAATTTAATTAAGGGTTAGGGTTTTATATTGAATAATTCAAACACTTTTTTCGCGAACATTCCTGCATAACCATCTTAGCCTTATAGATCTTATTGGTAATGTAGACCATTTGCTCTCATACTGTTGATATTAACTAGTAATTGCCTTCAATGATGTACCTATACGTTCCGTTCGGTTCTATCATTCAACATCATCACATCATCTGTCACAAGTCCACAGCTGACACATAGGTCTCCCCCAAAGATTGCCACATAACACGGTCCTGAGCTTCTGCATCTATCGGCTTCCCGCAACATTGTATAAGTCGTGGCTCCATCTTGCGGGGGCTGCCACTCGATAAGCTTTCATCCCCAACGGTTGTCAGTGCTGCGAGACATGTGTCCGGTACATTTCCAATTCAGCTTGCGGCAATTTTGATTATCCGCCAGTTCAGCTGCGGATGTCTTCGTTGCTGATTCCATCACGCAAAGCAACAGCTTACCGTAATACGGTCAGCAGCGAAAGACAGGAATCAGTTATGTAAGTCATCACTGGAAACACGCACTGATTGTATACTTTACTCTTTTTTTTTTATTATGGGAAAGGTGGCAAACGAGCATGCGGTTCACCAGATGGTAAGTGATTACCGTCGCCCACGTACGTCTGTAACACCGGAGATGCTGCAGGTGCGTTGCCGGCCTTTAAGGGTATTTGGGAGATGGGAGGGAGGATGAGGAGGGGGATGGGAAGGGGGTGTGGGCCTCCGGTTACCTCACTCACCGAACGAAACGCAGAAGCACAAGATGCCTCTACTTCACGCCGATATTCTGCGAGGCCGTGGTACTAATGAGATCGAGCCGACCCGTTCGAGCAGCGGCAAAAGCCGCCGCCTGCCTCTACCACGTTTAAAAGGTCTTGAGGTTCTGAGGTATACACAACGAGAAGATGGAGCGTAGGCAGTACTTACTGGACAGTCGATGCTGGACTTTCTTAGTGTGACAATTTGTCCCAGCCGTACGTATTCGTCGACAACTGCGCGCGGACCTTATATGGTTTTCGTTTTGTCCATGTTAATCTTAAGACCAACCTGTTGGGAGACACTACTGAGATCATTGGGCATAGTGCGAAGCCCCTCCAGCGATCCTGCCATAAGGACTATGTCGTTGGCATAGCGAAGGAGAGCGATACATTCGCCATTGATGTTGACCTCCGTAATTTCGCCTGAATTTTCCTGACTGGCTTTAGCATAGTACACCCAGACCTAGTGGTAAATCGTACTCTTCGGTCTTCTGTACAATCTGGCGAAGAGTATGTATATGGTCCTACACTGGATCCTACACCTGGTACTACAGCCTATTCGGAAACCGGCTTTTTCGAGAGGCTAGAAGACGTCAAAATTGTTTGCTTGGCTATTCGAGGTGACTCTTGAACACTGCACGTAGACGCGTCTCAGTACTGCTAGGTTATAGTTCTTCAGTAGACAGTTATTCCCTCTCTCGAAGAACAGGAAAATCACGCTTCTACTCCACGCTTTCAGTGTAACCAGCTGTGAAGGAAAAGGGTAGCTACCCGCCAGGTCAGCTGATCGTGACGTCTCCTTAGACAGAGTGTGGGACGTCTGCCATTCTTGAGCTTCTCAAGTGGCGAAATAGATGTCGCCACAACGGAATTGAACAGCTTCTGAAGGACTTTAAGTAACAGCTTTTCATCCGCTGTCATAAGCTCGGCTGTAATTCCATCTTCACCCGACGCCTTCCCGGTTTTATGCTGTTTGAGAGTCATTCTAATCTCGCTCAGACTGACGTCCAGGATATCTTTGAATATATCCTGGACATAACATAAGCATGCTTCCGATAAGATTCCACAATAATTTGAGGGTCGTTTCTCACAAAAGTGTGAGGTATTAAAAGCTATCCCTGATATCTCCCAAACTCTCTTAAAATATCAGCTCCAGCGGAAATAACTGCGCCGCTTTCGGTCTTCAACTAAGTCAGTTAGAGTCTTTCCGATTGACAGATCACCAGCGAAGACTTTATAGCCATGGTTCCGCTCTATCGCTTCCTCAATACGGGCTATATAGATTTTGCGTATGTACATTTGGAGATCTGTCTGTTTAGTTGCCGATATGCGAACACATCAGTTGAAGACTGCAGCCTCGTGTCACGCCCGGCTTTCATGAGCTTTATAGTGTATTTGGAGAGCTTTTAGGGATTTTTTGTGCTTCCACTAGCCTGCTGTTTGTAACGTCCACTGTAACACAATCATTTACACTGTAACACAATCATTTATTAAAACCATCCGGAAGTGTCCAGCATTTGGAAAAAGGTGGTCATCCTATATAGCCCCTTCTTCTCCGTAAGATCGGCGCCTTGGATTCCGTTGCCTTGCCCAAAAATTGTACACCAACACACCTCCGTTTTTCATGCCCAGTATTGTATTGAAGTCTCCCACCAACACCGTGTAGTGAGTTCTAGAGCAATGCATGGCTCTTGAGATGTCCTCATAAGTTGCCTCCACTTCATCATCTGGGCGCGTCAATGTTGGTGCGCATACCTGCATAACTTTAAGCGAAAACCGTTTGGTTATTCCGAGCATTCTGTGGGGTACCTACCTATTCGACACACTACCGATCCTGATCACGTTGTTGATGAGAGACCTGTGGACGATGAATCTGACACCTCCTCGGGACTGACGGTCGGCCTCCCGGTGGTTAAAACGGGTAACCGGATTTGAGGATTAACGAATCCTACAATACTCCAGTGTAATCGTCCATTCCTCTCATCTTGAGGACCGACGTCCTCAGCGCGCGTACATTGTACGTTGGCAAGAGCAGTCGTTTAGATTGGCAGCAGGATCTCCGATGAAGATTCTTTGCACCCCCCGCCCAACCGTTACCATGCTTGCCGCCGTAACTATGTTTGTTTTATCTTAAGCTTACGATATGTCGTTCGAAAGTTTAGTTTCGTCGCATCACAATATACTTTCGAAATAAAGTAGTATGCTTTAATATAAACATAACATTAAATATGTTTTAAGTAAACGCATGAAATATAATCACCAAAATAAAATAGGAGCTCATGCTCATGGCTAAGTGATTAGTGTTATGTTATGTTATGTCAAAAACAAATTGCTGGTGTTCCAATCTGGTTAGATTGATTATATCTTGCACATTTGCCAACCACACGCAGAATTCCGTCGTGGCAAGACATCAGTAAGCGGAGGGTAATAATTATATGATGCATGCAGATCATTTATATTTGAGCACATGTAGCAAATTAACTAATAAAGTTATAACGTAGCTCAATATAGTAAAATAGTAGTAAACTACGAACCATAACGAATTTGTTGTAAAAAATATTATTTATTGACATACGTTTTGTGATATTGTGTAGTAAAAAGGGTTTTTCAACTGTAGGCACCGGCGAGAATCGAACCCGCGATCTTCTGTTTACTAGACAGGCGCTTTAACCAACTAAGCTACGGCGCCGGTACTAAACATGGTTATAAAACTCGTACTGTACCTTAAAATCGTAGGTTTATTTTGTAATTTAAACCTTCTACGTGGTCTGTTGTTAATTATACATATTATTGTGAGGCTTAAGCGCCCTTCCTCGATAACCTGAGCGGACAACAAAAAGGAAGTCGAACCAATTGTTATTATATTGGAGCCGTTTCGTCTTTCAATTCTGCTTAATCTCCGTGGTTATTGAATAGGCATTGAGATCCGAGAGTCCCGCGCTTGCAGCATCCTCGGCTTCTTTGGGAAACACAGGAAAGCGAAACGAACATCGGACTCATCCTTAGGAAACGTGACGTCCTGCCGGGCATGCGCAGTAGGCATCAGTCCATCGTAAAATAAGGGATACGAACATTGTCGAACTATTCCTACTATTATATGAAACGCTACGCTTGTATGTTACAAAACGATTTGATGCATCTTCATGGTTTTTTTTTTTTGAATATGCCTCATGCGTTTCCGCTTCATGCCATTTCGATTCCGTTTCATATTGAAGCACATTGTTTCTTTTAGAAAAAAATGTGTTTATTTACCCTCGTTCTGCCATTTCCAGGGACGATCATTTATGTCTTTGTGATACAATTGAGGATCTGGACTCTACAAAGTCTGTGAAGGTTTGTTGTATCGGTTCCTGAGAACAACAGTATTAGCCATCTGCTGTTATTGATACATCGGAAATCTAAAAGCTATAGTGAATTACTCAATGCTTGTGATTATCGTAGAGTATCCACTTTTAATCACACGTCGCAATTCTGTCCATCACCCCTTCATTTCACCTACTCATAAAATCATGGCAAGCTTTAAAGGGTGCTTTTCTATGCCCATCGGATAATTCACGAGCCATCCATTTCACAATTTTAAATATTTTCCAATTAAGTGCAAATTACTTAATGTCTTTGTTAAGACGCATATTATTAACGTACATTTCAAACTGCTCTAATAATCTTATGTAAATTTCAACAAACAAACTAGATGGCGCTAGACATATTTAGTACGCGATATGGTTTTCCTTTTACAACTGTAATAAGATTGTTGAGGCTTAAAACCAAAACCGCAACTGTGTACAAAAACGTATCATAGCCCAGCGTGGGTCTTAACACTTGTTAGTAAACTAACGTCAAACCATCACGCTAACTCATTGGTCGGTTGATAGAGATCGGCTTCCATCATTAATTTTAATTCGTCGTTATATATCTTAGTATCTATTCTACCTTGTGGTTCAATTCGAAGCTTCCACTGCGAAAGCCATCAAACCAAAAACGCACACTACGTTTGTTTGACGTATACTCTCCAAACGCAGCATTGATATTGCGATACGACAACCAACTATAATCTGCCTAAGTTTCCTAGACCGAGCAAAAGCTTTTGACACTGTCTCTACTCCCATACTTGTAGAAATGCTAGAAAGTTATGGTGTCCGCGATAGCGCTCTCCTGATTCTTTAGGACTACTTGAGCTATCGTTTGCAAAAAGTTAAAATTGGCCAGGATATAAGTGATGACCATACTATTTTGTATGGTGTCCCACAAGGCAATGTTCTCGGCCCAAGTCTCTTCTTGATCTACGTTAATGATCTGCGTCAACAATAAACATTTACTAATTGTTGAATATTTACTACAGCATTAGTGTTTCTCGGGGGGACTTGTGATGAAGTTCGATGTGCCGCTCTTCCCCTTAAACTCTCAATAACAACATTTGCTCCGTTATATTTTGCTTAAACTAAACACATAGGCGTTAAAGTCCATTCATGTTACTTCCCCCTAGGTAAACATTGCATTTCTCTTCAAATCTCCAAATCTCCTACTGTGAAGTACTTAGGAGTGCAGCTAGATGAAAAACTAAGATGGCTTCCTCACATAGGACCTTTTAAACAACTCGACTTGGAGACATGTATGGGCTTTTAAAAATTTGTTATATGTCACTGGTCTCATATGCACAGTCTACTTCGCATTATCTCGCATCTATTATCGGGTACTGAATCGGGATATGTCCTTTTCCCAGGTTGATTTTTTTTATATCCATATCATATTTCATATGTCTGTTTCCTTTTCACAGACAGACACAGTCACTTCATACACCATTCCTGTTTATATACAATTAACCTAATAGTTTGGACAGCATTCACTGAGCCTGTCACATTGCTTGCTTTAATTTTGTTTATATTTAGTAATAAATAAATCAATTTAAATTAAACGTATCCATTCTTTTTATTTTTTATGGAAGAAACAGTAAACGAGGAAGCGGGTCACCTGATGGTAAGTAATTACCGTCGCCCACGTACATCTGCAACGCCAGAGGTGCTGCAGGTGCTGTTGCCGGCCTTTAAGGGTATTTGCTCACTTTACCGTGCGGGGTCGGCGTAAGCATCTGCCATCCCCTTTCTTCCTGTCGCTATCGTAAGAGGGGACTCAGGGAAAAACCTTGACCAATTGTCACCGACAGATGGCGCGATAACCATCTCTAAAAATACCAGACAAGAAATATGCAGACCCGATGCGGGCAGCAACGTCTCAGGTGCGAGGCGTTTGGTACTTCGTCACTCCGCTTGCCGAGCGTGTCGAATATGACGACTCTTGCTTATGGGAGTTGTTTATGTCCTGCCACTATATTAGAATAAACCACTTAGTGGAACACTCTATTTACAGGCCGCTAAGGTATTTATTCGTGAAGGTCCATTTACTTAGCTGCTGAGCTCGGCCACCGTGGCAATACCTCCTAAAGCCCTGATGCTTCATTACTATTCCTTATTTCAAAATAATAAACTTCATAGCAAGCGCTCCTAGAGGGCGCTGTGTGTTTTACTTACACAATCATCGTAAATGTTAAAGTACTAATATACCTCAATCTCGATATCAAGTCTTAGTTTCGAAAAAATATTTTTACTTTAGGTATTTTAATAATAATATATTTAAAGATAACTTTTACAATATTTTATATATATTTATATATAATACCCAACCAGACACATATATATGTAAATCACCGCAAAAAATAACAAAATATAAAGTTAAGTGACTATTAATACAGCTTAAGAAGCCGAAGCGGATTCCATTCGGGTAGGGTGCTACGGACAAACCGTAGGCGCTTGTCTACGGTTTGTCCGTAGCCCTCTATTTTTAGCGGATTGCCGTGCACGGTCGCAGCCGCGGACAGCAGAGAGAAAGAAAGAAAGTACTTTATTCATTGGCACAACTCAAGTAACACATAATGAAAAGTTAATTAACATAACAAAAAATAATAATATTTTATTGAGTTGCAGCAACAAAATGGCGTCTGACTCAGCAATGATGTAGCAATGCTAAATGAATAACCACAACTACAGCGGCTGGTTATCTGGCGAAACCATTTTTTTTTATTTATATTATATAAATAAAAAATATAAAACGGAACAATTTTTTTTGAAATAATCGTTTTTTTAATATAAAACGGAACAATTTTTTTTTAAATAATCGTTTTTTTAATATATTTCATAATACGTATAGTATAGACTTAAAAGTTAATAATTATCAAACTATAAAATAATAAGACAATAAATGATAAATTCATATATAAAACGAGATAAATAATAGAAAAAAGCATAACATGGTAAAAATAATTAGTGATTTGGGTTGCCTCACACATTAATGGGACCATTTTGAGGACCTTTGCGATGAAGATAATAAATAAATAAGTCAGTGTCAGTAAATTTTATGTTCTTGACATTCCGAGTGACGTAGTATGAGTTTGGTTTAAATATTCTTTAAAATCCGTAGTTCAAGCGATCAGGGATCTCCTTTATGAGGTATAAAGGAACTCGCCGCTCACCGAACGAAACGCAGAAGCACAAGATGCCTCTACTTCGCGCCGGTATTCTTCGAGGTCGCGGTACCAGCCCGGGCAAAAAACTTGAAGCCTTTTTTTTATGGTAGAGACGGCAAACGAGCAAGCGGTTCACCTGATGGCAAGTGATTACCGTCGCCCACATGCATCTGCAGCACCATAGAAGCTGCAGGTGCTTTGCCGGTCTTTAAGGATATTTGGGATATGGGAAGGGGAAGAGGAGGGGAAACGCAGAAGCACAAGATGCCTCTACTTCACGCCGGTATTCTGCGAGGCCGCGGTACCAATCCGGCTTACTGCGTATATAGAATTAATTTGAATCTGTTTCCTAACAGAGCTCAAGCAGATCAAGATTCTAGTTCAAGATGAAGAAACCAAACGAGAGTACTGGGGGACAGTCGTAGCGAATCTCTCCGATGAGTTCAATGAGATAATGAAACTTTTTGAAATCGAGTTTTGTTTGAAAATATACAAATGCTGATATAAATACGTCGTATTCGTTTAATTAACTGCTTAACTTTAGGCAGTGGAGTTATAGTTTACTCTTTACTGCGATTACGTCGCTCGCCTGTTGAGGCCCTGGGTTCGAACCCAGCCGGAGATAATATTTGTGCCACACAAATCATTGCTTTACTCCGAAACTGTGAAACAATAGGCAAGCGCTCGGCGCACAGACTAAAGTCGCGGGCATAGCTGGGCAAAGGCCTCTCCATAATTCAGAATGTTCTGGAGCCGGAAAGGACCCGACGCGCATTGTATGTCCTCGATATTCAATTTTTTTATTGTTTCTAGTTGGCAGTATAGTCCGGTGCCGATTCTGTAGGTACCATATGTTTCTGCCACATAGCAACCACTTTATTGTTCCGTTCAGTAAAGGTATGTAATTTAATAATAATAGCTTTATTCATCCTTTACACAGTTAAAATTACATAAGAAAAACTAAATGGTAAGTATATATTGAAAAAAAAAATTATTGTTACTTTTCTAATTAATCTGGTACAGTGCAAGGGCCGCCGATGGCGGTAAGACCTTGCTCCAAAGGTATATAGAGCCATACATTTGGAGTCTCCTGGGACATGCTTAACGTGCTTTAAAGGAGATTCTAGACACAGCTTATTATTAACGAAGAATTTTGTAAAAGAAACAATAAATTATTATTATTATACCGTCTTACTCTTCAGAGGTGGCAACGCTTCTATAACCTCTTTCGCTTGTAGTTGTCTGCAGATGTCCATGGGATTCAGTAGTCACTTACCACCAGGCGGACTGTTCGCTCATCTGTCACACCAATCCAATGAGATATACAACCTTTCTCGCAAATGCCTTGGCTGCCGAGCACATGGTGGATTTAGCGACGCTTACCTTGCCTCGTTGGCAATGTAAATTAATTTCCTCTTGGTAATCAAATGATTACGCTATGCTCGGTGTTTCCTAGCCGTATAGCCGTAAAGATCAGCAAGCTGAAGTGGCAACGGGCCGGCCACATAGCTCACAGAACTGACAACCCCTGGGGAAAAAAGGTTCTCGTGTGGCAGCCACGTACAGGCAAACGCAGTGTAGGACGACCTCCCACAAGATGGAGTGACGACCTGCGCAGTGTTGCGGGAAGTCGACGGATGCAGGTGGCTCAGGACCGAGCTTCGTGGCAATCTTTGGGGGAGGCCTATGTTCAGCAGTGGACTTCTGATAGGCTGATATGATGATGATGATGACATTGTAATTAAGATGTATTTATATTAATCAAATGTGGCGCACAATTTGTTCGCACTAATCCCGACAAAGTGATCGATTATATATTTATATTTAATTTCAAATTTGAAAATAGATAAAGGTGTTAATGAAATCATCATTATTTATCTATACTAATATATATATATATATATATATATATATATATATAGGTTACATATATAGGTTATATATATAGGGACTATTTGCGATAATTTTAAACTCATTGCATTATGCGAAAGTGAAGCATTTTTAAGTTATCATGTTTTTTTCAATGTAAGTCAATAATGCAACTTCAAAAATTTATTTAAAAAAAGTTACAATTAAAATCTTATTTCTTTCTTCTTATTTATAAAAACGATTAACCGCTGGTTGTTTATCAATATTAAAACAACAATTATCGGTCCTAATTTAAAAATTCAAGTCGAATAACGATATTATTTCAATATTTTTAACGAGATTATTTTCAAAGGGTTCATGAAAATTGTGTTGCAGAATATTGTTGATTCAGAACCATGTTACATTTCGTTAAACAATATCATTATTTATAATATATTATACTAACAGAAAAGAGAAAAAGTACCAAAGGAAAGGCTTGTAATAAATATTTATTGTTAAGTAATTTTCTTCCCGTAGCTGTCGTCAGGGGGAAAAGCCTTGAAAATTGCAATGACTACCGACAGATGGCGGCATAATCCATCTGGAAATACCAGACCAAAATTAAGCAGGCCGATGACGGGCAGTGCGAGGTGTTTGATACTGCTCCTGGTGTCTCCTCGTGTCCTGCAGTTCACTATTTAGATGGAACTTGGATTTCTTTAAATACAGTAACGAGCAGTAAATAGTAATGATTTCTTGTATTCACGCGAACGCTACACGCTGGAAATGAAACTATTGTTTACGGATTTTATCTCGTTTAATTTTATTGTAATTGTATGTGAACAAATTAAACCACACATTTGTCCTTATGACCCGGATATAGGGAATATTCGATGTCAGAGATACGGAACGCTGAAACATTATAGCCGCACTCGAAAACCAACGATGGCAATACCGACGTCAGCGCATTAAATTTAAATAAAAATAACAGCCTATATTGTGCCCACTGTTGGGTAAAGGCCTCCTCCTCAATTACGAGTATCAGAGAAAGAAAGAAAGAAACATATATTTGGCAATCACACAACAAAACACAAAATAAAAAACAAATTAAATAAACAAAAAAAAAAAAACTAAAACATGAAAAAGATTAATTTGTTGTGCGATGTCAAAAAGGTTCCCGTCTCAGTGATATCACAGCACTATTTTTCAGTCGGGTCCTTCATTGACTTCTCGAACAACCGGACAAGTATAAAAAAAAAATAGGCATTATTAGTAAAAAACAAAAGATAGACAGTTCTTAAATCATTGTAACCGTTGAGCAGGATATCCATCTCGAAAAACAGAATTAAACAAAAATAGAGCCAAAACAAAAACAAGAAAAACTTCAGCGTGCGTTTCACAAAAAAAAATTAATCAAAAAAACAAAGAACAAATGTTAATAAAATAAGTTAAATATTTAATATCATGATGAGATGAAATTGTACGAGATTATGGTAAGTAAAAAAAATACATATATACATTAGAGAGAGGGTTTAGGAGGCGGGAAGGGCCCGCCACGCTGCTCCAGTGCGGGTTGGCGGGCTTCAAATATGCTCGAAATAATATGTTTATTATTTCTCAGATATGCAGGTTTTTCTCACGACGTTTTCCTTCACCGCTGAGCACGTGGTAAATACAGCACGTAAAATTGCTACTAATAATTTTAGTAAGTAGTAGTATAATATATACCTAAATATATACACAGATGTATACATACATACAAACACATTAATACATACATATATAATAAATCAGAATAAATACTAACAAATATCAGATGGTTTTAAAAAGTTATGATATTATAAATTCATTGGCTCTTTATACCATAAGTTTAAATACCAGTACCACACTAATACTAAATAGTCTCCTGTTTTTTCCATGAGTTGGGGATTTGGTGATCTGTAATACGGGCTTATTATGCCTATCTCAGACACCAGCTCCTCACATACATTAGACTATGAAAACACCTATATTTAAATAGATATAAGTTTTTCATTAGATAATCATGTATGGTCTGTTACAGTATCAGGCTAAACATGAACCACTTAAGCTACAAAATTACGGATAAAAGGACGTCCCAGCATATATTATCGGACGCTAAGTTTTCTCCACATGCGGGCACTACATTTAACCATTTCGTTCTATCATTGACAATCGTTTCTTCGTCACAGTGGAAAATAATTTAATACTTTCGCAATTCAACGTCTTGCAGCTAGGTCCCGCAGTGGACTGTTTCTCTGCAGCTAGGATATTCGAAACATTTACCTTTAAATTTCTGTCAATTTCTAACATCTCGAGGGAAGATCTTTTATGCCTTTCCGATAGAACTCTGGGGAAGTGAACTCTACAATGTCTGTAAAGGAATTTTGTAACGCTTCCTGAGAACAACATTTTATTCCTTGCAGGAAATTGTCAGAGTTGCGGAAAAAAACGGTAATAGGTCGGGGGTAGGGATACTACGAGGGAACAGTCTGTCGAGCAGTGTGAGGTCAGGCGTTATCATGGGGCAATAATAGCGAAGTTGATGGGGATTGACGAATCGGAGTTATTTCTCCGAATGTTTCGCAATAATTGTTGGAAGTTCTTCACAATAGTGTTATTGATGCATCGGATATCTAAAAGCTATAGCGAATTACCCAACAAAGCGTCCTTCCACCAGTCCACCACCAAACAGTTAGCATTGCTTATCTATGGGAGAGCTTCGTCTTAGGGCATTGTTCCGCTGTTGGACCAGGGTTCAGTTGTTGCGTTTGTCGCTCGCGATTATCCTAGATCCGTTTTTACTACACGCCTCACAATTCCGTCCGAAAGCTTCGGCGCGTCTTCCTCCATGCACTTCAGTTTCGATTGGGTCCATGTTGTGGGTAATCTAACGTCAAACCAAGACGCTAATCCCTTGGCGGCTTGATGGTGGTCCTCCCGTTGATAGGGACCACCATTACTTTTAATTCATCGTTATTTAGCTTTGTGTCTGGTCGACGAACTAAAGCCGTTACACCAAAAGCGCACAGTGGATTCGTTGGTCGTATACTCTCCATACGCAGCAGTGATATTGAGAGCTCTCTCTCTCTCTCTCTCTTTCTGTCTCTCTGAATGTACAAATAATTGAAAGTCGAACGATGAAATAAAACGTTTCGAGTTTAGAATGATAAAGTTTTAGCCATTAGTGATTGGGGACCATGCAGGTTTAATTTTAATTCAAAGTCGCTACTCTATTATACAAACAACGACGTCGTACTTTATCCCGTATTATTAATTAATTTAATTTCTGCTCGCCATAGATCGCCACACACTGCAGAAGATCTGTGTGATCTATAGGGCACCCGTTTTTCCAACTCTACTCTTGATGACAGAGGAAACTCTCGTGCGACCATCCCTAGGTGTAAGAGCTGCTGTCTGAGGTCCAGTTTCTTGAGAGCTCGGTGCGAAGAGCAGTACAGGCCCTGACGGAATCCCTCCGACTGTGCCGAGGACGTGTGGCCCATAGTTTGCGCTCTTTAGGCGTCGTTCCAAACTCTTGTAACACAGCTTTTGTGCTCTACATTCCTTAAAAGAAAAGAGACGAGCGCTCAGATCCGTCCAAATACCAAAAGTGTGCACGGTAATCTTTTTGTGCATGGTAAGTTTGTGATAAGGCAGTATGGAATAGTGACCATATAGTTTAATACGAAATAAATCTGATCCGACATGCCAAAACTCTACCTATTTTTGAAACCCAGGTTGTCGTAACACAATCTGTTATTACTTCTTGATTATGATCATTTTTGTATTCATATATATTTATCCTTTTTATATACATGTATTTATGTAAGTATACAAAATTATATTCCGTTTTGTATGTAGTTTATTGTCTTGTTTTTATACATTATGTACACCGCTTAATGTTTTTATGCATCCAAGGCTTGCCTGAAAGAGATCGCTTTCAGCGATATGGCCGCCCATTGTACATATAGCTTTTAGCTTAATTTCCTTTTAGAATTTGTTTTTATGGTGTGCAATAAAGTTGTATTCTATTCAATATAATTAATGTTACGTATATGATCACCACTGTGGTCTCATAGAATGGGAATGTGATGAAACAGTATGCGAAGTACAACGCGCAACAGGGTCGGTGCTGACTGAAGATCAGCGTTGCGGTTAACCCCGCGACACTATGCTCAGTCAGCACCGTTTCATTTGACACGACACGGGTTATAAATTATAAAGTCTTTCTCTTAAATTATTTCTTTTTGTTTTTACATATCTATTGTTTTTTTTTTCTGTATTTCTTGTAACCTTTGTGTTGTGTAAATGAATAAATCTTATCGTATCGTAAGTGTTCGTTATAATTGTCATATCCGCGTATAGTAAACTTTTATATGTCATGCTCTTCTTTTTTTTTTTGTATCACGTGGGGGGAAAGGTGCTCGCACCTGCCTGTCACCAAACAGCGGTGGTGACTGGTCATGTTGGGAGCGGCGTTCACGGGTCACGGTTTAGATAAAATACGCCGCTGGCCCGGTGGCCTTTAGAGCTTCAGGTTACAGTCGGGACTCGCGAGCAGGAGGCTCTCGAGTGAAACGTCACGCTCGCTTATACGCCACTTCCCTTTAATATGGTGTATGGTGGCTGCCACATGCGCCCTACTTGTGGAGGGTGGCTGCCACATGCGCCATACTTGTGGAGGCTGGTATGCAAGTCTGCTATATTATCATATGTCAGACGCCTCACAGTGTACAAGCTTGATTGAGAATGTGGTCTCTTCTTTCATAGGACAAACTAATAGATCAGTAATGTTCCGCGTAAAAGAAACCATAGCAGACGTGAAACATTCACCCTCTAAGTGTATCGCTAGTTCAAGTGCGTGTAGCGATTTCACAGTGTGTATGTGCGCGAGAGAGCCTCCGGTCTTATTCTTACCGATTTGTTTGCTAAACATGATTAATCATCACCATAAATGGATGCTTACCCCCCTCTGTCGAAATAACCAAATTTCTAAATAATATATATATAGGAGATAGCTGTATAGGCATGATCCCTTTGCCTTTTAAATCGTGCTACAATATACGATACTGTGATAGCGGTTTAGTTTGCTTTGGTATTTGTCGGTGCACTATATTTGTGCACGGCTACGAAAGGATGCCTAAATAACACTCATCATCATCACCATCATTTCAGCCTATCAGAAGTCCACTGCTGAACATAGGCCTCCACCAAAGATTGCCACGAAGCTCGGTCCTGAGCCACCTGCATCCATCGACTTCCCGCAACACTGCGCAGGTCGTCACTCGCATCTTGAGGGGGGTCGTCCTACACAAAAAAAAAACGTCCTAAATAACACTCGGTGAACTTAAATCAGAATGCTTCCGAATATTGTTCGATATATCGTTATTTCCTCACCGGTCTGACATCCCTAATTCACACTCGCATCCCTTCGCAGCGTTGTAAGGGCACGGGAGGCTGTGGTGGGTTTAAAAAAAACGACAACACGCAAGTTTCTTCATAAAAAGTTTATTTACATAACATACATAGTAACTGACAAGAGTAGTTATAGTAATAAAAATAAACTCAGCAGCGGAAACAGGGAAGGGGGGGGGGGCAGTGGCACAGTGGCGGCAGCGCCCGCCGCGCTCCATCGCCACGGGTTTGAGACAGTGTTCACGGCTAACTGAGGCGCTATCATATAGTTACAACTAAACAATAAAATACATATTTGTTTAATATTAAAAAGTTACATTAGAGAATGTTCTAATCGAGTGCGATCATAATATTCATAGTCAAGTGTCATTCGAAAATATAATCACGTATCAAAATCAAGTCAAATCAATAGAGAATTATGTCCCTTCCATGCAAAATATATATTTTTTTCAAACATTTAAGTTACTTTGCACAGTTTAAAATTAGCTGTCTATATCTATGTAAATGAAAACAAATGATATACATTACATTATTTAATATAAAAAGTCAACATGTTTAATTGAAGTGACAAGGTCGCGGTCGCGCGAACGTGACGCGCCGGTCGCGGGCCCCTCCCGGCGCGGCGCGGCGCTCCGCTGCGACACGCCTCGAGCATCTTCTTTACCTCTATTATAGTAGTACCTAGCGTAGTATCTTAACCTATATCAGTTTAGTGGGCGTGACTGGCTGTGTTGTGTCGGACGTGTCGGACGCGACTGCTGCGCGCGCGCACGCCCCCGGCCCCGGCCCCGGTCGAGCGCTCGTCGTCGCTTCGTCTTTTTTACTTCACAATTTTAAACAATAAAATCGTGGTTACGGAGCGACAGTTACGACCGTAATAAATTATTTCCTTACACGTTTAATTTCTTATTTTACAATAGTAGTCGACTGACCGCTGGTTAGCGTGACGTGACGTGACGTGACGTGAAGCGACGTGTTCGCGAGTTAATTAGTTCACGTGGTTGCGCGCGCGTCGGACGCCACCCGCGGTGTACATGTACGTCGACGCGACGTAAAGGCTTCGTGGGATCACGGCCCTAACTTACAGCGGTGCGTCCGTCCCCGCTCGTAACAATCGACGCGAACGTCCAATTCGGCAGTGGAGGATGGCGGGGAGGGGGGGGGGGAGGGGGACGCGGCCCTGGTCGACCCTCGGCAACGGTCAACAAACTGTATTCGGTCAAAGACCGCTCGCCCGCCCGTCGCCTAACGCTAAACGATCAATCAACATATATAAAAATTCATCTCGCACGCTTTTAAAAATCTGAAGCGAATTTATTTTAGAACCTTGATAAATAACTATAGCATTAAAAAATATTATACAACTTTTCCTGGCTCCGTTAAGCATTATCGTAATAAGTAATATAGTGTACGAGTTTCGTGACGGGTTAGGAAACGGAGGAGAGGTGTGGGATGAGTGGGGGGGGGGGGTGACGCGGTAGAGGAATGGGGGTCTGGGGTATGGATTTTGTACCACTAATATATAAAAATATAGAAGATGTAGCGGGGTTCCGGCGTGGGTTCTGGCGTGGGTGGTGGAGCGTGTACGGGTGGGGGGCGGGGCATAGGGGCGCGGCCCGCCCTGCGCCCCCCGCGTCAGTCCTCGCTGCAAGAGTCCTCGTTATCCGCCTCCCTAATGTTCGTGAAGAACGACGTCAGCGCCTTCAACATCACCGCTGAAATGGACGGAAAGTATAAACGATATGGTACGTCTATATGCATATACAAAAATACATTTGATTTAATTAAAACGAAATGTTTTTGACTCGGTTTTATTATTTGTCTCTCTCAAGCTCAGCGGGAAATTACTTTAAAACAGACACACTAGAAAGCGAGTTAATATTGCATTGGCGTCTAGTTCCGACCTATATTTAAAGTCACTCAGCTCATCAGTAATATAGTTTAAAATCTATTACAAAATTTGTACTAAAGGGATGAACAAACAAAGAAACAAGACAAGGAAGCTAATAAAAGTTCATAGAAACAAGGTAAAACAAAGACTTACAAACATCACAAGTATTTCATTCACACCTAAACCACTCGCTGCTTGCATTAAATTAGATCTAAAATATTATCAATCTGTCGGTTCATGTTTATACATATATATATATAAACCGACATACACACAGACTGCCTGGAGTTGTTAACTATGTAAAGAATTCAAATCGATGTAATTACTCTTATTAGAATCCAAAGTGAACATGCAAGCAGCGAGGACTATGCATACGTATTCATGTCTCTACCACACACCTTTGCCTTCTGGTTCCTTATCTGTTGTCTCCCACGCAATGAAGCCTTCCACGGAGATAATGTATTGCTCGTGGAGATATTGGAATATGGCCAATGTTAAACCTGAAAGAATTATGTTCCGCATATTATTCAGTTTAAAGTGAACAATTCTGCGAGTTCACCTTTATAATTATACCTTATCCTTACCACCAGACCAATCATATGGTGGGATGTAGAGAATATCTGCTTCTCAGCTGGTGTGCGTCATAATGTCGACTAAAGGAAACGTCAGGATAAAGTCATAGATTATGACAGCTGACGGAATGACCACCTCAAAAAATGCCAGACCGGAAGAAAACTTTTTTTTTGAAAACCGGAGGTAGATTTTTTTATAGGAATGTCGGGAAACTAGTAAGCGGCTCACCTGACGGTAAGTGATTACCGTCGCCCACGTACAACTGCAACACCAGAGGCGCTGCAGGTGCGTTGCCGGCCTTTAAGGATATTTGGGAGTAGGAAGGAAGGATGAGCGGCATAGGGGGAAGGAAGGATGGGGAGAGGGATGGGCTACCTTAGTCACCGTACGAAACGCAGAAGCACAAGATGGCTCTACTTCACGCCGGTATTCTGTGTTGCCGTGGCACCGACCCCGTCGCTTGGCTCTACCACATGTAAAACGGTGACGGGGAAGCCGCGTCTTAGGTGCGAAGGGTCTAGCTCCGTGTTCGCTAATCCTTACTATGGAGGAGGCAAGTCCAGCAGTAGTGGTGTGATCGATAGCAGTGCGACATCACCGCGGCTGCAACGCGCGCGCACCGGCCGGCGTGACGTCACCAGGTGTGTAAGTACTAGGTAGATTCCTCCGCCTGGGAGTGGTCTGGGTGGGCACCACCCAAATATACATTTCTGCCGGCAATCAGCAGTGCAACCACCGTTGTATTCCGGTCAGTATAATTACGGGCTGAGGGTGCCGTGAGACGTTCCACCTTAGCCGTCGGTGTGTCTATAACCGACGTATACAGAGATATGACTTGTCCGTAACCAGCAGCTTCGATTGAAATTGCAAGTGTACACGGGTGAGGACTGAATTGAGATACTGCACCTACTGTTGCTATGGCGCATGTAATTGGAACGTGTGACGTCATCACCTGCGACTGCGAAATCGTTAATCGAAGGACTTTTTAAAGCGATGGTTGTGTCTTGAATTGAATTTTGCTGTTTCTGTATATATTCGTGTTTTGATGTACTTGTGTAATATTGAGTGTTCCGCAAGTTCTTGTGGATGCGAACAGTGATTGTATAATTCAATTGAAAGCGTGAAATCGTCGATTTGTGTTGTGTTAGTACTAATCATCAAGGACGTCACTTTGACACTGGCAGATAGTTGCCTTATAGGGCTGTCAAAAGAGAAAGAAAAGAAAATAAACGACCGTACCCTGCGGATGCTCGAGGCGGTGCACGAGGTGCTGCACGGCGAACAGGCAGGCGAGCTCGCACTGCGCGGCGGCCAGCTCGTGAAGCAGCCGGGCGTACTTGTCCATGCGCTCGCGGCTCAGGTGCCACGCTCCCGAGCCGCCGAGCAGCGCGTGCTCGCACACCGCCTGCATCAGCGCGCGCGGGAACCACTCCTCGCTGGTCGACGCGCCCACGTTGTCCTGCAGGATGGGCATGGATGTTAGTTCCCGGCGATTCCTTGAGAGCGTTTTTACGCCTCACGGCCTTCCATACAAACCGTCAGGTGCAAAATTAACGAAAAGTCGTGTGCCGTAAACTCTCTTTACGTACTAATAAGCTACATAAGGTCATACATTGTTTTTATTTTTATTTCTAGTAGCATAATCAAATTGTATATGTGTCCACATGTCTACCGAATTTTGTACATATCCTTCCAGTGATTGAAGAACAAATATACAAAATTTCACATGTGTAATATTAAGGAGGATAAAACATAACCGAGCACTTTAGGAATCAAACTTTGAGAAAAAGTTCCATCAAAACCTGTGAAATGTATGTACTAGTAAGGATTATAAAGCCATACTGCAGCTGGGGGCACTCGGTTTATTACCGACACGTCATCGATAAAGTAAAACATCGTAGGAATGATACGAATTATAATTCAACTCCCACTGCAGCTGAGTGATGGATCCTTCCTCGCTCCAGGACCCTATGAAATATTGAGAGGCTTTTGCCCAATAGAGGCAAATCAACAGGCTGCTACTTCATTACATGAATAATTAATTAACCTAACCAGGAATTAATGCGAATTTATATTTTTAAAAGGATCTAAAAACATTCATATACACAATATAAAATTTACAAGTGAAAAAAATTGCCACCGGAATGATATAGTTATTTTCTTGTTTACCTGAACCCATCCTTGGACACACTCGCATGTCTCGTCAGAATTCATAAGCTGGAGCAATTTGCTTTGCACCTCAGCTGGAGTCAAAAGTTTCTTTGACTCTTCACTAGTCTTTGCCCCTTCCAAAAACTCAAATTTGTTGTCTTCTATCCACTTCGGTATCTGAACATAAGATGAATTATTGTAATTCAACCACAGATTTACTGAACTATGTTGTATTTACACAACTTTTATATAAGTATACAAAAATGTATAAGACACTATTATAGCACAGGTTGCAAAATAATACTTTACCTGATCCTCATCCATCCATTGGTTCAACTTCAGCTCTGATTCTTGCCATTTACTCTTCACAAATGAAGGTCCCATGCTCTCCTTTAAATTGTTGATCACAGCTTTAAGGAACAAATGCCCTTGATTCACGGAAATAATTGATTTCTCGCAAAGCCTAAATGTCTGAACAAATGTGATATGCTGGAAAAGATAAATAATATGTTATTGACGTCACAATCTGCCATCAAATATTATCAAAACTATTATTTATTTATACTAATGTATGATGAGAAAAAATCAAATCAATCAATATAAGAAAAGAAAAATACAAATGAAATATTTGTCATTTTTTTTAAATCGTCCACCGTTTCGTAATGAGGTTGCTCTGACGTAAAAGAAACAGATGAAAGAAACTATGTAGGTATTCTCCTTTATTGTAATTTTTTCGAATCAATTTTTTTTTAATATTTAATATTACAAGATTATTTTCTAGAAACGGCTTGGGAGCAATCAACTGATTCCCAGTGGTTATTATCATCCAAGTATTCCTTTATATTATAATAACCCTTTTTATAAAGTCTTTGTTTAATATTTTTTTAAAACTATTGATAGGAAGACTTTGCGCACTTGGGATTTAGTTGTAGAATAAATTATTATAACTGTACAATTATTTAACTGTTAACATATGTATGAACCAAAAAAAAAGAAAGCGTTTCTTTACCTTTTTCTCAATTTGAGGAGTAATGAATTTTCCTAAATAATCATACAACATGGGGACATCGATGTATAGATCGGGCGCGATCTCGAATATCTCGGCCATGCCCGCGACCAAGTTGTCCGGCGATATCGTGTTGGTCGACACCAGATGCAACAGCGTTTTCGACACTGTCTCGATCTCCTTTGCGGATCTGTTGATCACATGAAAAGTTCAGCGTCCACTCCATATCACTTTAACCTTAGGATATTAAACGTTACTGTATTTTTACTGACGTTGTCTACTGAAAGTTTACTTTTTAGACTTTAGCACAGTTAAGCCCATCACATATTATTGGTTTCCAGATGTAGTTGTTTTGTGTCGCTTGAACCTGTTTTATTCTAATTATTGTGCGAGTTCATTTCTTTTCAAACAAAGGACACCCATGAACATAATCACTATACAATACTTTGTATGCAACAGGGTACCGACCATTCGTTTTTAATTGTGTTCTACATGTATGTGGATGCTTTTTATTGGTATTTGAGTAATGAAAAAGTGATTTAAAATAAAATGCTCATTTAGTATAATGAAACTGACTGTTTATGAGAATAGTTTAAAATTTCTGTGATTATCTTCTACAAACAAACAAACAAGATTAAACCTTTCTTGTTTATAATATTAGTACAGAAAAGTGAAGTAAAGCAGGAGACAAATTCACCCATTTTTATTAGTCCATAAGTGAACTGGGTTCATATACTGCCACTTGAACTTTACAGACAAATAAAAAACATCTTCAATAATGATGTCTGTGCCTTGTAGTCGAGCATTTAAACACTTTACCATCTTCATCAGCTCTATTTAAAGCCACTGTTGAACATAGTATCAGCCAAAGCTGACACATCTCCCTTGAGAAGGTTTGCTCATATTAACCACATGCTGGGCAAGTGGGTTAATGACCGCAGCGCCTTTACCCATGCACCTGTGATACCGCTTCACATAGTCTGTGAGATTTGATTTGGCAAATTCGAATGGACTTTCCGCCATCATTCAGTTGCTTGAACTTTGTTTATTAGCTAGCGGCACAATGAGCAGATGAAGTTGGTATTTGAAGGATAGGATGGCATATTCTCCATCTCCAATTTACATAATGAACACTTACTTCTCGAGGACGACATTCATTATCTCGGTGATGACCGCAGCATGGTACAGTGGCGGGAACAGCTGGCGTACGTCAGCTACCACCTCGTCGTTGTCGGGGTTGATAAGGCTCAGGTCAATCATCGACTTGACAGACTTCTTCTTTGCGTCGGGTAGGGGCTCAACCGGCACGACCGCGACCGGTGGGGGCTGCTGTTCGGGCACGGCGGGCCGACTGCTCGAAGTCGAGCGCGCCGCGCCGCTTGTCGAGCCCGAACGGCCACCGCTGCCAGAGTCTGTAGAAACGTTCGTTTTAATTTACGTATGTTTGTGTTACGTATAAAATTATATTCAACATAAAAAAAGTTATCATTGATTTGATTCTGTATCCTTTAGCGAGCCCGACTCTTGGACGATTTTTATTATTTGATGTTTTATTGTAGACTGCACCATAATTGCACTAATGATACAACATCACCGTTTTTACAATAGAGCAAAAACTATGAATATTTAATAAATAATTTCAAATTATACCATGCTAAACAATCATAGCGCCTTTATAATGTTAGATCTTGCACTAGCTAATTGTAACTATACCACAACTTTTAACATCAAAACTGGACCAGGATAAAATCATTCATAATTTAAATTTTATTAAAACCCAATTTTATTTCACTAACCAACCACTTAATAAATGAAGTTGATTAATTTATCTTCCTATGAGAGAGAAAATCATATTAAAAATATGTATTACAAGTTGTAAAATAAAATCTGAGGATATCTTTTTTTATTATTCTTTATTACTGCCAACTATTAGGGTTATTAAGGTTGGCATTATAAACATTGTATTCATTGTATTATCTGTTCCAAATGCTGTTAAGAAAGACCTGTTGGAACTGTGTCTGTCAATAACAAGAATGTGTTATCTGTTATAAGTTGGACTAGTCTTCCCTTTGTAGCAATATTGAAATGTTTGTTTGATTGGATCATAGGAAGCAAAATGCACTAACAGAGACAATAATTGTAAGTAAGAGTAAAGAATAAGAATTGACTTTCCAGATTCAAGCTCACCATTTGACTATTATCGTGAACCCCTCCAGATAGAAGATGATGGGTTTAATTGGAGTGGTTAAAACCAATTTTAGCATACCTTTTAAAAATTTAATTACTGCCTAACACTAGTCTGTAATTTAAATTAATTTGAATTTGATTATTCTGCTGGATTTTTATGGCATTTCCCTTAGTTGACCAGTACCGTTACACTAGTGATGCTGCGCTCCTATCACTATGAGATTTGGGTCCGAAAATGCGGTTGGATATTCTGTCATCATTTGGTCCCCAGAAACAATGTAGTTTGTTTGCTAGCTAGATGCACCATGTACAGGAGAGATAGATTATTAATTTTAATGTTTAAATGAAAACATTAAAATCTTAGAGTAAAATTAAATTAAATTTTCTAAATGAAAATTAAACTATATATCCACTACTGGGTGGTCTAGATAGTTAGTCCTTTCAACCTACTTTTCAAAGCTTATTTGGGATGACGTGACAGGCGTGAACCTGTTCAAGTGTTAGTATTTAGGCCAAAAATACAATTCATACATAAATTTTGAAAAAGTCTATGAAGCTCTCAACATATGGTATCAAACTTGATTCTTCTGATTCAGAGGTGGTACAGGTAGGTAGGAGATAAATATAGTAGTCTTCGAACAATATTAATAGAGTCGTGGTAGCCTAGCGGCCAGGGCACTCAATTTAGTTTCATAGAGCGCGAGTGACCTGGGTTCGATCCCCGGTGCCAGCACCACTAAAATTGTTAATAGCAATTTTAGGCGCTGCTTTTGCCAAATGCTCAGTGATAAAGGAAAACATCGTGAGGAAAACGGTATGTCTGAGATATAATAAAAATATTATTTCGAGGATATGTAAACGCCAATCCGCACTGGAGCAGCTTGGTGGGCCCTTCCCAGCTCCTAACATAAACCCTCTCTGATACTCTGCTGTCCACAGCTGGAGAAAGGCCTTCTTCTCAAATACGTTTTTACACATTATGGGTTTTCACTAGGAACTAAAGTGATCACTTACTGAAATCACCTCTGGAGTTGAATGTTGACCTCTCTATTGAAGCACCCTTTGAATAGCTTGAAGATAAATCTTGATTTGCTACAAGTGATAACATGAGTTATTAGCATTGCAAAGTTCCATGCCAAATGTGGCACAACTGTAACTGCTCTTTTGTAATCTTATGATAATTTGTGTCATTGTTGAATACTACATCAGAGAACTCAAGTCAGATAATGCATTATTTCAGTATAAGTAATAATGTAATATAAGTAATATATGTACAAAGGCGTAACTGTGTTTTGTAGTGCAAAAAAATCTTAAAATCAAACCAATTTTGACCTAATTTTTTTAGGTAATGTTTCTCAGAACGTTATCAAGGAAATAAACTCCATTATTTTAAATTATTTTCTTATAATTTTTTTAACCCAGACAACACGACTAGTATATTTTGTTGTTACCTAGTACATATTAATTCAACAAAAATTGGTAGAAAGCAAAAACTGTTGTTTCAACATTTTTCTCAGTTGTTATAATTGTTAAACGACACAATTTCTTCTATGGTACCTCAGGATTTAATGTGCTCATTTTAATTTTCAAAGTGTGTGAGTAACCTGGGATCGGATCCCAGTGCACTTATATAATTCTTATTATATTTGAGAAATAATTGGAAATATTTCAAGGACATGTAAAGATTCAACAATTATAATTCTTGTTCATGCAACAGACAAAACAACTCCCATGTGGGCAGGCAGGGCATATACCTGTTATTAAATGGAATACTAATTGAAGACATGGATTTATGTGATAAAACTTTATACCTAATAAGAGCAACATTTAACCTTCTAGCTAACTCTCTACATATGGAGTTGATAGTGTTTCTATCATGACTGAGTGTTTATAGCATACCTCTGAGTGATGAGGGATCGACCTGCACATTCTCAAGCATGCTGTACTGGTTCTTGGTGAGGCTGATCATTGAATTGCTGCTGGCCTGTTGCTTCGTATTCTTCGTGCTAGAGCCGTAGTTCCAGTCAGAATTGTGCGGCGCTAGCTTTACATTGCTTAGATTCTGAAATACAACAGCTTTATTAATCTTTATTGTATTAGCCTGATTATGCCACATAAAAAGGTAAGATTTGCCATCGTTATCACGGTTAGACAGACGGACTGGCGATTGCAGTTCCTAACACTTCAGTGACCATAAGGTCATCGAGATGGTTTTTCTCACTTGTCAGTGCTGCAAGATTGAGTATTTCTCTGATTAAGAGTCCAACTATGACTGTGAGATCCAGGAGATAGAGATAGTGTGGTAGAATCCACCACGGAAAAATGCCTTTGCCAGCTTTGCATATATTAAGATCATCCAGGTGATGAGATCTTAAAGCATTTTTTAATATTCTATCTATTTAAATTTCTGTCAAATATCTTCTACTTTAAGTTAATTCCGAAATTGATTGTATATTGAAACAAATTGTTTCACGCAAATTCTTAATTTGTCATTGAACATGAAAGCTTTCACTAATACTCTTTGCTAATGCGGTGTGGCATACCAGCTTTTGTTGATAACTTGCGCTTTATTGGACAGTGTGTCCAAATAGAATACTCCATCAATGCAGATGGTTTGGAAATGGAACAAGGGCTCCTGTCCTTACCTTCTGTGTAACAGCTTTGAACTTCGACGTATCGACGGTGTAGCTCGGTCGTGGCGACTTCCAGCTGTTGTCCATGAAAGAATTATTGCCTTGGCCGCGATTACGGTTATCGCCGCCGCGCTTACCGCGACCGCCCTCGTCGCGACGTCCGTACCCGCCCATCGGGTTCGCATTCATGAGCTATAAATAAGAAACTTGGTAAGGCTTTGTTGAATATAAAATCAAGTGTATGAAAATAAAATCAGCACACACTGCTGCACTGGGGACTGATAGATGGTGGAGCAGGCATCCATCTGAATTTACCAACCAGTGTGGTCATATTGCTAAGACATAAGTGTGTGAAGAACCAGTGTTACTACAAGCTGAGAGGTGATAATGTACATGTAAACCTTTGCTTGCCTTTGCTGTAATAGGCTGCAGTAGCTACTTACTATCAGGTACCTGGTGCTACTTTGTAACACTACACAAGTACTTTTCAAGAACATTCTTGAAAAGATTTATATTCAGTATGACTTTCAACTAAATTAATGATTACAATACTTTATAAAAAGTACTTCAAATTACAATAATTGATATTAGGTGGTGAGGACAATTGTTTTAGTGTTCAAATATTCAATGACCTTGTTCATATGTGAGTGTACATACAGTCAGTCTTGAGTTTGTTTTTTCAAATTATTAAGCACAATTTTGATTTTTGCCTGCTGTGTTAAACTCTGATCTGCTCTTATAGTATTTTCCAATAAAATTGACTCTTACCTCAATATGCCTTTGCTGCTGTTCAGCTTCTTTCTGAATCTGATCCATCATCTTCGGTTGCGAATCAACCACACTCTTCACCACCCAGCGTCTTTGGCGAAGCTCAATCAGATCTTTGATCATGAAACGTACACGACTGCTTATTTTATTGGATTTCTTTTCTACAATATCCTGCATTCTCCTGAATACAAGCTCCAGTGGCTCTCTGACCTCACTTTCCACCTAGCAAAGACAAAATAATTCTTGATACAACTTATAAACTATTTTATATATATCTAGATCTATTCTGATACCAGATACTAATATCTGGACAGTCACGAAGTTTCGCTAAAAGTGGTCAGGCTCACAAATATTATGTGGGTGGTGGAGTTGCAAACAATGTCAATAATTGCATAATTAGTAAACTAGTAATAATAATTTTTAAAAACGCATATTAGCATCCCCACAGTAAATGAAAAACAATGTTAAACATTTGAATATCAATGATTTATAATGTACTATGTATTTAAGTTTATTTATGGTATATTAAACTAAGTCAAAATTTAGATGTAGGTAATTTGGAAACAATATTGAAATAAGATGAATAACACTTCACATTCAGAACCAAACAAGAGAGATTTGCTACATAAGTGTACATAATATTTACTTGTTTTATTCTAGATCACAACATTTGAAACATATTTGTTATTTAACCATACCTGTTCACCAATGGTGGTGAGTAATTTGCAGAGGCACTCCAGTTTCTCCTCTTCAAGCTTCTCCACCAAGTAATTCATACAATAAACCATAATTTTTGATGTTAACATTTTCAATTTGTACAATTCACCTGCAAAGAAATATTTATTGTAAAAGTTGTGTTTTTTCTTTTACTTATATTATTACATGGCTTCAAATATATAACAGTTGAAATAAAATTCGTATGTAAAATTGCTACTGCTGAGTTGAAATGTATGAAGTCGCATTGCGCAAAGCTTTCAGGGAAACTATAATTAAATAATAAATAATTAAACCAGATCTTAAGGCCGCTACCAGATATGAGTGGCGCAAACATAGTGAAAGGTTATTAATTTAAAACAATTAGGAGCCGCCAATGCATAATAAATAATATCAAAGTTGTATCTTTATAGAAAATATTTGTCTTCCATTCTCTCAACTATCAAGGGCATTGAAGTGATGGGAGAAAAGCCATCTAAAATATACCAGACTTAAAACATTAGCATCTGAGATAATGAGAAATCTTGATCCTGCACAGTCTGTAATAATTCTTTGCAAAAATTCTTTCTTTTCAAAAATATATGCCACTATTTGGCAAATATTTTTACAAGAACTATTTATAATTTAATGTCAATAGTATACATGCAGCCCTTTGTAAATGTAAAGTTAAGGTGTTGAATATCTTGACTTATGACCTATGAATCTTCATCAAAGCTACAGCACCTATATCTTAATACAGAAATGCAAATATTAAAATGTGAATCTCTGATACAACATTTGTGATTTGGTGAGGTGAAGACCTCTTACACCATCAGTTGGAATGATAGGTCGGTTTTCACTGTCAAACTGATAAGAAAGGCAAACCAGATTGCAACTGCGTTTATGCTTATACTAAGACACTGTAATAATTATGTTCAGCAGATGTCAATATCCAGTTCAATAATTGGATGTGATCAGACACTGTTGGTATGTCATTTACACTCAGTCCTTTATGACAAGTCCACTGCTGGATCTGCTGCCTCAGCCATAGATTACACAAAGAGACTGGTATCATTCAGTATTCAGACAAATTGTGCATTGTAAATCAAATTGATGGTGTTTGCCTATATGATGTTGCCAATTGTGAAACCATTTTTCATCTTCCTTTTGATGTTAGAAAGGCCAGATCTATAGATCTATCCAGAAGTATAAAAACATCCAATTTCGTATAAGCAACTGAGTAAATTCATGGTTTTGACACTTGACTTTTGATAAAAATAACTTATTCTAAAAGTTTTTCATATTGCTAAGCAACAAAATATGACGTTAAGGCTTAGCGTCATGCGCGCTGAGCTTATGTAATTAGGCTTGAATTTTTTTTATTTATGAAGACAATACATGTGCAAGATAATTTATGCATCTGTAATTCGCAAGAGCATAAAGCTTCAATAATGTAAACATTCGCTATGTGATAAATATTAAAATACATGTGAAATGTTGCAGAAATATAAGAAACAGAAACTTAAAGTAGGGCATTGTAGAATTTATAAAATGTGTAATTAATACATGAGCAGCCACCATAGCCTTTAGTGAGGGAATCTGCCTTTGAAGTGTTTGTATCAATGAGTTTTTGTTGAGTGTTGAATGTTGGTGAGAGCTCTTTATTTTTTGTATAACTAAGCAGTTAAGTATCTGTAACAGTAAATATAACTCACCAATAAATCTAACATTTCCCACAGATCTCATCCTCACTTTTCTATTTTCTTCATTTATAATCAATTGTAACTCCTTCCTTTTGACCTGAAAGGGAAAACAGATGTAAATATTTTAATATAAAAGTCAGTTACAAGCTGTGTGCGGTAGTGGTGTTGATGTCTGCCACCCCCTTTCTTCCCATGGATGTTGTAAGAAGTGACTAAGGGAAAAGCTATGAAAATCTCATAACAATGTAAGGATAGCTCCTCTCTTTTTCTTTTTCTCAAAGAGGGAAGTTGTAAATAACCATTTGATTGTGATATGTCATAGTTAAAACTTGGGCTACCTTCAGCTTTTATTTATCAATTTTTAGTCCATCTATGCAGAATGTGCTCACAGTACCTTGAGGTTGTGCAGCGGTCTGCTTGGTTTTAGATTTTATCTTGAGGTTGTGCAGTAATATGCTTGGTTTTAGACAAAATCCGTATATAAGTATCATTTCAAATGTGTAATGTTCACGTAAATACTAGAAATCGTTAAAAATTAGACAGTAATACTTACAGGGTCTGGGCATTCATTCATTTCTTTCTCTAGTTTTACAACATTTTCATCAACCTTGTCTGTGACAAATTGGTTCTGGCACCTACTGATGATAAGGGCCCGGAAATTGACATACTGATCAGCTGTAGCATTATCAGCAGGCACCTAAGAAACAACTAAATATTAGTAAAGAACTTGTTACGCTTTGAAGTATGAACTATGTATTCTAAGAGATATACCAACCTTTATTGTTGTGAGCTTATTGCACATGTTTGCATAGGCCTCAGAGAAGTTTGGCTCATCAATTGCTTTTTCAAAAACCAAATCAATGATACCTTCTAATCGATGTTGATTATTGATTTCAAGTCCTTTCACCTTCTCCATTAAGGTATCAAACTTCTGTGGTGTCAATTTGTTTAAAATACCTCTGAATTTCTTGTACAACTCCTGCAATACAATAAGAAAAGATGAATAAATATAAAATACATGTACATTATAATTTGATTTTACATGCAAATTTGCATATAAGCATCAGAAAAACGAAAACAATAAGATACTATGACCTTCAGTTCAGAAAAAGGTCATCAACAATGTCTAGGTCAAAAGAGTAAATTTCTAGAAAATTAATCAATTTACTATTTTCCAGTTCTGATTCCTGAATACGTAATTTGTTATATATACAAGAATCCTGTTCACCTGTGTCTTGAATTCTTCTTCGCTCAGACTGGCACTCTTCAACCTGGTTGGTTTCCAGGCATCTTTAGTTTGGGTAAGCTTCACTTCCTCTCGTGTTAGTGACACACGTATCACATTTTTATGTTGGTTGCTACCACTTGGTGCAGGACTTAGTTTCAAGCTACCTTTACCTGTCACATGAATATATTTGAATCATATGTTTCTTAATACTTTGGCAAAAAGTATTTAACATGATTTTTATTAAAATTATTTTCATAAGTAAAATAATATTTACCACTGGTAGCCATATTCCTTCCATCTTTCTTTGCTTCACGTGGAGCATTACTTCTGGAACCCATTCCAGAATTCTTGGCAAAGTTTGGAAACAGAGAGTCATTCATGGGTCTTGAGATAGGGTTGAATGGTTGAGGCTCTTGATGTGGAGCAGTCTAAAATAATTAAGATATAAGTCTATAAAAACTTCTAATGTTTTATATTTCTATTATAGTTGATTTTGACCAACGCTGATAAAAATGTAAACAAACAGGTCATTAATCTACTATACACTGTTTAGTGATGGCAACAGTGGTGCCACTTACAAATCAAATGAATGATTAAATTTAATAAATTTATTCAAAAGTACAAATTTACTGCATAAAAGAATTCAAACTAAAATTTTAATTGGATAGACTCAATAATATTGTTTGTCAAGTACTAATGTGAAGACTATAAATATTTTCATTTTATACCTAACCCATAAGACAAAACTTATATTTATCATTTACACTTATTCAAGAATGTTATGTACTATATGTACTACTGTTAGGAAAAGAGGTTAGAAATAAAGTTGATGTGTGTCAATTTAGTTTATTCACAACACATGATTAAATTTAGCAAATGACTATGTGAGGATTTTTATAAATAATGAATTGTAAACTCACCCTTATAACATTGCAAGCTTCTAACAATGGTGCATTAGGCTTGTTCTTTGATAGGGGATCATCTTTGATTTGCATCATCAACCCAATGTCATAGCACTTCTTGCCAGACTTGTTTAGCGGGGACCACTGATCTAAAAGTAATAGAGTTCTATTAGTTTTTCACATTTTATTTGCAAGTGTATAATAAAGTACAAGATAGAGTAAAATTTTTAATAATAACATTTATTTTAGTAGCAATCTGCTATCTCTGTCTTTCCACAGGTGCCCTAAGAGGCGACTGATGACAATAAATTTTAAAATGTCATGGCACTCCTGATTAAGGTGATCAAGCTAACAGTCTGTCTTCCTAATTGTAAGTAGGTATTGCAGCCCATGAACACTTATATACAACTTTGATCAAAGAAGGTTACACAAGGTTATACATGTACTTTTATTCCATACAAACTAAACAAAACCTAACGAACAAAATTTTAAATTATTTTCTGATACAAACCATTACTATATTTGTATTTAGGTACAAAGATTGCAGGAGCAGGAGCAGGAGCAGACGCAGGCTCGGCTGTTTCAGGAACAGGTGCCTTCTCTTCTGCCTCATCAGTCTTAAACAGGACTTCTTCCTGTTCATTGCTTACTTTATCAGTCTCATCTTTACCATTTTCACATGATTCGGTTTCTTTAACACTTGTTTCATTATTAGCCATTTTATTTCCAGATTGCTTATTAGTCTTGGAATTCTTTATGACTTTTTCATTTTTATTGATATCTTCCTTTATAGTATCAGTTTTAATTTGTGTTACTTCAGTTGCATTACCATTTGCAGTGTCTGGATCTGTTATATAAAAAAAGAAGGTATTAATGGTACTGATATTATTGATCTAAAATAAAATTATGAACGAATATCTTTTTCTTAACAAACCTGTGGTCTTATTGTTAAGGTTCATATCTTTCATTATAGATTCAGGGTGAGCTCTTGCACAACTTGTTATACTTTGAGTTAATTTGGCCTGAGCTTCAATAGCACTTGATACTTCTTTAGTTTCACTAGTTGTTCTAGATACAGGAGCTAACTCTTTTACAAGTTTCTCAATACTTGCAGAGAGAAGTTCAGTGGCAGTGAGGGTTGGTGCCTCGGGGAATGTTGGCAGACAATTGTTAACAACTTCAACTTTTGGTTGTGGTGCAGAATGAACTTGTAAATCTGACACTGGTGATAATTGCTTAGTAATAGATTCACTCTTTGTTTCAATTATGCTAGTTTGATTGCCTTGACTAGTTGCAGGGTTGATAAATTCTGGTATACTATCAATAGAACTTGCTGCAACAATAAAATTGAGATTATATATATATATATATATACAAATATATAAATGAAGTATGTACAATTTATTTAGAGGGATTGTTTAGAAAAATATTGTTTAATATTCAGTTTATCATTATTATTTATACACAGTATTCTAATTATCAATCTAGGTGATCGATTTCAGATAATAATGAATAACAATTTTAATACATTGCACATAAAGTAATTTGAGCAGTGTGAGACTTAACTGAGCCTTGAGCAAGTACATTTTTTTATAAATAATGCTGTTACTGTATGTTAGAAAATACAATGAAATGACATGAAAGAATAACTAATATGAACAAATAATTTACAGCTCTATGTATAGGTACAGAAGATGAAAGTATTTCGGCGACAAAAATTGCCTGTCAAAATGGAGGTCACGTAATGGGGAAAAGGACTGACTAATATATTAGGTAACAGAAGGAGAAAAGACATTCTTCCAGATAATGCTCGAACCTATAGCAAAATGGCAGGACTGTTACATAGCAAGGCACAAATGTCTAATGCTGTAACATAGCGACAAATATTGTGTTGTAATACAATTTACAACTACGACCTAAATTTTATTAATTTGATAAATATAACACGCTAGGATATTGTCTTTTCGTTGACTTTTAATCTCGCCTATCACTTTTTGTGAAGCTAGTTACAAGTCTATAAATAGAGATGTGAGTTATTTCCACGTGGGAGTTCCGCCTCGCACTGTACCTGAATTTCAGATTAAATAATATGTGGCACTGATATCTAAACTATATCACAGTTTCCAATCCACAAAATTTCAATGAAATTTCACACTACTGTCTAAGTTTTGATCACGTAGCAATAGGGTAAAAGAAAGTATATCCAAAAGGTCACTCAAGGATCTAGAATGTCTGATTTTAAGCACTTCATTCACTTAAACAACGTTACTTATTTATTATGCTTAAATATTTATTTAGACTAAAAAATAATAAATTAAGTTACTTTTGTTGTAAAAAAAACGGGTATAATAATGTTAAAAATATTTAAAACGCAGCCATACTCCGAATGACTGTAAAGTAAAAGCCGCCATGTTGGATCATTCCATGCGGACAGCCGACCCAATGAAACTAGTGTTGTGCGCAGGTACATAACATACGAAATCGATCGATACTTATTTAATCGGTTTTCAAAAGTCACGATTGTTTGTTTCGATATTTACAAATTGACTTTATATTGCCCGAAACGTGTTATATATGTTTATTAATATAATTTATTTAATACAAAATAAATATACGCCAAATAAATGTATCAAATTTTATAAAGAACGAATATGGTAGATATGAGGATTTTAACTATGAAGTAACTCTATAGGTTCGATAAATACAAGAAATTATTTAAATAAGTTTTTGAAAAAAATGTCTAAAATAAATGTTAGCATTGAAATACAAATAGTATTTTTTAACGTTTCCATGAAATGAGATCATAACTCTACTTACATTATACAGTGAATTTATTTAAATCACTCGAGACTGGATTCCATTAGTATAATGGCGATACTCCATAAAAACACACGCAAATACGAGGCCGTGAAACAGACTAGTCATTTGCAAGTACAAAAGGTATGAGCTCGGTACATTTTGCATTTACGCGTAGAGCCTGATGTATCCGAATACGAGACAATTGCCTATGTGTGGGGTAAGTGCGACCTTAACTGTGGTTAGAATGGAAAATTTATATAGCCCAAATCTTAATGGAAAACGAGTAGGTGGTGGTTGTTTGTGGTATTTTGTGAGATATTTTTAGGAAAAATTTTAATAAAGTGTGCAGGAACATTTTGTCCGTATGTTACATAGTTTTATTAATAATTATTAACATTACTTAAATATTTGGGATTAACGAATATGTGGGCCAAAGGCAATCTACTACGTGTCGTAAAGTAATAGTAAAAGTAAAAAAACGACAAAATTGAGCAAGTTCCATTTCACAATTACCTGTAATATGTTGCTTTTTGAAACTTTTCTGTAGTTAACGGTTATGGCACTTAGTGATGTAAATTAAAAGAAAATAGTTTAAAACACTGTTATTTATACGATAGCAATATTGATCCTAGCTCCGTTAATAATGATTTCTTTTGTCGTTATGTAGTAGTAGTATTCATTTTTAATTTTCTTCAATACATTAGTAAGCGCGACAGGTATTTTATAATCATCTAGCAAGATAGGTTAAGGACCGAAAAGCAGACTTAGGAAAAATTTAGTATATAGGAGAGTATTTAGAACAAATAAACAAAAAACGTTTTTTCTGTGATTCGATCGGCAATGTCAATAATTTTGTAGTCAATGGGTTATATACACTAGTCAGTCAAAAGTTTATAATATTAGTTAGTAATATAACTATATTCCTACGTTCTTTTAATTATAACTGTCGACTTTTTAGTGCGATCTCGAAGTGATTGTCTTAAATTTAATTTCGTTGTTTCTGTATATTTCGAGTTTTGCTGTATGTGACGTGCACAGTAATTACAAAATTCAATTGAGGACCGGACCGGTGTATAATTTTCGTTTCGGTATCATCAGACCAACAAATCGTCAGTAGAAGTTGATTATTGTTTTAATTTATTACTTGAATAAGTATTCAAACACGTTAAGAATTATCAAAGAAATGTATATCACTTAACACTGTATAACACAGTTTCCATATAGGGCACCGAAACAGAGAAAAGAAAGAACTAGAACTGTTAATTGTAACTAATCACAACAAAAGCAATTTTTAGTGTTACAAGAATCGTGAATCTATAGCAGGCCACAGAAGGTCAAATATTATATTAAAAACAAAAGTATTCTTATTATTATTAAAAATAATATTCCACAAACTTATGGATCTTGAAAAGCATGATTACCATCCTTCTTTCACATTCATACAACTTTGGCCGTACGTTTTTAACTTACTTCTTAATGCTATCAGAAAATATACATACTTGACAGGGATTTTTGATTAAGACAGAATGTTATTCCTAAAGGATGTAAAGGTAAATAAACCACACCCGTGACTCGAAATCTCAACCTAATCTGCTCGTTGACAAAGCCACACCTGCTGGCTGGCTCTGATTATTCAGTGTGGTTGTAGAGTTAAAGAATCCCACCACCTCATTTGACCATGAATATCGTGGAAGACTAGCGACAAATAAGCATAGTATACATGCACGGGTGAAGAGTATCACGCTGGGATAACAAACTCTCCCTTTATAATTTTTTAACAGTATATAATAATAACTCTACACGCTAACCTTCTGGGCTCACTAGTTCTGATATGACTTATTAGTATATGAACTGCAATTGTTTCAGAGTTATGACACGCGAAGGGTTAACAGTTTTAGCTCTTCTATCTACTCTCCCAGGATTAAAGTCGTCGTTGTATCTTGAGGGCCATTTTAAAAAGTTGCGGCGAGCGGACAACGCGAGTTTAAGTCAATTTATCACAAGCGATAATTTTCATGGTCAAAGCAGATAACGCAACATAATTTATTACATAAAAACGTAATGTCAAACCAAGTCATAGATGTTACATAATAATAAAAAAAATAGATTACTTGTCACTAAGATCCATGTGAACAACAATGTAAACATTTAAGAGCAAACGCTGTTGATTTTAAAGTATATTGTACAAATATTTAGTAATGTCAATATCGATACAGCGTTGAAAGTTTTCCGCATTTAATAAATATAAAAATATTTCACGCATTTCGCAATATTTATGAGTCATACTCTATAAATTTGTTGTTGCGATTCTTTATGCCACAGAAAAGGTAGGGTTCCAAGCGACAATTCTAGACGAATCGCTTTCATAATACGCCCCACTAAAACAGTTTTTAATTACGCCACAGACAACAGTCAAAAATAATATCGATTTATCTAGTCGATTCTGGGACATAAAATATATTTTTTTATATATTTAAATAAAAAATCACATATTTATCGATGTGGTATGCACGTTACTTATCTCTAACTTTGTAAAAATTACAGTAATATTGAAGTAAACTAAAGATAAAACGTAAGTCTGAAATCAATCCTTAAATACAGGGCGTATTGTGAACAGGCGTGTCGTGGAGTTCACACATGAGAAATGGCCACCGGGGGACATGCGACGGCAACATCCTGGAATGTGTAAGTAAAGAAACTGCGGTTGTCATAGCTTTGGTAATGGCGTTGTCGCGTCTGAATATTAATAACTTTACACGACTTACGAACTTTTATATCCCCGCATTAAAGTAGCGCGACAGAGCGAAACCAGGTAGGGCCTAAATAGGGGACCGTGTGTGACGCCTTTACTTCTGTGCAGAATTTTATAGATGACTGTCTTTCAGGGAGCGAGTGGCCAAATCGAAACTTGCAGCTCTTCGGAAGGCTTATTAATACCACAACTCATGAACATCCCCACGCCACAAGTGTGTATCTCAAATTGGCATAACACCCGATTAAAGAATTATAAACCAGTACGCTCTAAGTCGCTTCTTCATGGTGATTTCAATAGTCTCCCACTTGACAACTTGCAATCTCGCGAACAATTGTTTCTAAGAAAGTCTTTTTTTAAGATAACATTACCTTCGGCAGGTAAATGAAGGGTACAGAAGTCCTTTTTTCAATAGTCACCACGAATTTCAACTTCCCCAACCCGAATACGCTACCTTAAGCAGGTATATATTTTAAGTACAGAGGACAGAACAGTATGATTGTAAAATTCATGTTTTGGCTAAATTGAAATTCGAAGTTTTGGAAGTGCGCTTCATTCAACATTCGGTGCAACAGTTAATAAATAATAGTGAGCCGAGTTGTTTACTAAAGTAAAAGGATTATTAATTATCTTTGAGATACGCTGGGCTTTAAATAGAATTTACTTGTGAAGTAACACAAAAGTATGCCCTGTTCGACTATAAACATTTTTTTTGTTACATTTACGATCGCTCACTTTGTTTTATAACTAGCGACATGTCCTATCTTCGTACGGATGTTAAAAAATTTCACAAGTTATATTTATTGTTTAATGTTGGTTTAGCATTTATTGTATAACGTTGCCTCTATTCCTCTTGGAAGCTAAGGAATAAATAGAACCGACCAGAAAGCAATCGGCCATACACCGCGACTTCGTAGGTACACGAATGCATTCGCGATTGCTGTGTGCGCATGTCTCACTCTCGCATACGCTCGCGCTCAGGGGCGACACCAGTTTGAGGCGGTTTAGAGCGATGACAAGTGTCAGCGTGCATGTCAGTGTGTTGTCTATAAATTTTGTGGTTTATTCTAAATTAAAACATTTTTCTTGTCTTCACCCACCACAAATTGTGTTTAGGTAATATTTTTGTGTACACAGATTATTGTATAGCATAGCATGTCTTTGCTTTAGGCTTTCTAAATCCGGGAATTTGATCGCTAGACCGCAAACATTCACGAAAATCTGTGTGTTTGTCTTTTAAAATAGTTTCGTTCACCCAGGAAATGGTTACGATAAAAAAAAAAAACAATTTAAGTCAATAACTGATGGCATGACGTGCATGGAAGATGTTCGCATATGCACTACGCTAGGTGGACCGGTTCATCAGACGGCCGATGGAACTGCATCCTATAGCAGCAGCATAATATTGGAAAAGATTAAATCTTAACACATCATTGTAAATGACACGCGATCGTAGCTTGCTTATGACAAAACGTGGTTATGAAGTTAATGTAACATGAGACTGGAAGTCATAGGAAGATGCCTCAAGGCCCATACATTTGAGCATTATTGATGAATAACTGTCATCTTAAATTTAGATGACCTACACAATTTATGCAATTTACTCTCTACTATGCTCTCCCGTAAGGAGGACGCTTTGCACCTTAAACGCTGTTGCCCGGCATCGGTCTGCTTAATTTAGGTCGGTTGTATTTATCGTGATGGTTAACCCCCATCTGACAGTGCCCATTGAGATTTTTAAGCCTTTTCCCTTAGTCGCACCCAGGGCCGACGAACTTTAGCGTAGAAACAGAAAAAGTAAAAAAAAATTACTTTTACATAACTAAACTAGTTAATAAACTAAATGACATTAGCTAAATACAATGTATGTAATGTTTCTTTCAGCGACAATACTGCTGCTGTATCAGAGCCAGATCGTTGAAAATCGATGTCAATTGATTATTTACACAAATTCAATCAATCACGCCGCAATGGGCGTCTGTAATGAATGCCCGATGATAGATAGGACATTAAAAAGTGCAACGCGCAACGCACGCGTTTATTTTTCGCGCGGCCACTGGTCTTTTAAGTCACGCTCCGCCGGAGGGGGGAGGGCGGAGGGGGTTTCGAAATCGTAGCAAACGGCTCTACCACGTTTCTGAAACACACGCTACTGTAGATAACTTTGCACGATGATTGAGGTTATGGTTACAGGCGTATTGTCACCTATGAGGATAGGATGGAATACCAGAAGAAAGAAGATGTCCACCACTAAGTAAACTAAAAGATGTTTTACTCATTAGCATTGTTTCATTGTAATAGCATAAGCACTTCAAAAGTACATGTGCATGAGTTGGACCTGCCATACATACAAATTCAATTCTATGTAACATTTGATTGATTATTAATTAGATTACTTTTATAATATAAGCACACACATGCTTTACTAACTTTGCCTCATATGGCATATAAAATTTATATGAGGTAGTTTACCAGAGATCTGTCATCTTCATTCAGTCGGAGCGGTTAATTATCAGATCATGATTTGCTTGTTGTTTCAAATTCTCTAACAATTTCACAGACAATAATTGCAGGCTTTACCTAGTTCCCATAAAGATGTGGAACGTTTTCTTCACTAGGACTCACTAATGAGTTTATATTTAGATAACGCAGAGTATGCCCATAGCCACTTCCGAGGAACAATATAAATGTCGCAACAATAATAGTAATATTGCTGTTCCAAATTTATGCTTACAAGGTGAAGAAGCTGCATACATTTATATAGACTATTCATCGTAGTATTGCTCAATATTATATAACATTATTGGAATATATGTTGTAATGCACATTAACATGGTTAATATTTTTTTGTTATAAAATGTATAGTTTGTCAAGAGATATGCAGACATATTACAGTTAATATAACAATAAATGAACCAATTATGGATAAACTTGAAAAAAAAAGGGTCTGGTTTTATTCTAGTCTTGATAATGCAACAAAATGAGATTATGAAATGTGCTATGGGAAACAGTAATTTTTGTAGACACAAGATATCTCTATATTGAAATAACAATAGTGAAACTTGATAATTCTATAAAGTACAAATGGATATTCTGCACAAGTCATCAGTAGGGAGTATTAATAAAATTAGTTCCCATGCTGTGTGGCTACGTCTAGAATACAAATTGTTCTTAAGTTTTGCAAAAGTCATTGGTACATGCCTTCCATATAGGGGATAAAACTTATGTCTCCTTATTTGAAGGATATTTAGATCCCATTCTACATAAGGATTTTACGTCCATGTCTTTAGTTATTAATATTAGTCTGTTGTGTTCAAATCAAGTTATTGGGTAAAATTTAGATTAATTACAGTACCTTTAAACAGTACCTAAATTTTGTTAGGATCTTTCCGCTGTATGCGGTTAGTGAGAGAACCCTGTTCCTTCCGCCATCAGAACTCGACAATAGATGAATGGATTAGTTGGACAGTGTCATAAGTATAGAAATGGTCACCAATTCTGTTGCTGCTAATTGTGACATAGGCCATGTCCGTACACATTGAATGTGATAAGGTTTGGAATTTAACATTTATGTTTTATTCTTGGTTCTCCCAACTCAAAATGAAAATCTTATCATGTATGAAGGAAATCCTTCAGATTTGTAAAGATCTTGTCTAAACGCTGAATATCTGTCATTGCATGTTGTACTCATACAGTAATGATTAGATTCTAAAAATATGTTGTATTGCATAATTATCTCACACATCATTGTAATGATATTGATATTTGTATCTTATAGTTGGAGGTGAAATTAAAATACAAATAGATAAACGGGTTGTAAGATATATTTAACCTAATAAAAATTTGTGTAGCAAACTAGCCATAATTCTAATAAAATTAAATAAATGCCTGAAAGCTAAAGAATCCTGTATAAAAGCCTTCAAAGCTGTTTAGCTTGTAAGAAATTATTAGAAACTGTTAAATAAATTGCTAAACTTATAACTTTATCCCAATTCAGAGCAATATAAAGAGAAAATATAAAGAGATGAGATATATAAATGTAATTATTGAATACGTTCGTTATTATGCAAACCGTTATTAAAAATATTGTAATAAAATATCGGATCCCTTACTAGGTAAATCTTATGTTGCAAACTTTACTGTAAACTATTTCAAAAATAGTTCTTTTGAAACTAAATCGCACCGTTCTTTAAGCAATATAAAACGAATCGCTATCATAAAGTTAACTAACCAACCATCTGTCGTAAAATAATAAAATAATAGATCGCCGAAAGGATGAAGATTGAAGACGAAACTTGAATACGTTCATGTGCCTCAGACAACTATTCAAAATCAGCTTAACTTTCTTCCGATAATAGAAGCTCCAAATTCTAAGAGATATCAGACAATAGTTTAAGATGGCTTAGCAAATCACAAAGGGGACTAATGGCACCTTAAAAACAAAAACGCTCTGGTATCCATTTGTTTCATTGTTCCATGTTGAATCGCGTCATTTTTCCAAGAAAAATATTAAAGAATTGCTTCGCAGTATATACGTTACATAGTACGTTCGATCTTATTACTATTTCACTTAAAAGGCAATTTCACATAGCTTTACTCGAACTGAAACGTAACTACTATTTACGGATTTTTATTTACGTTTAAATTGGTTTTCATTTTCCCGACGTTTCGTGTGCTTTGCCGCGGCCGTGGCCGCTAGGGAAATTAAATGCAAAAAAATTAATAAACAATGGTTTCATCTCAAACGGGTAGCTCTGTTCGCGCAAATACAAAGAAATCTGTAATTGAACTGGTGTTTTTTCAATGCTCCTTACGATTCTAGAAATGTCGTAGGCATGTATGAAAAAATTAGAAATTTTCTACGATTGTCGTTCTATCGCCCTTATAGGGTTTGTTATTTGACGAAGGTGTACACCATACACTATGGCACGGGATACGGATATAGGATACTTTAAAGATGTCATGGAACAAAATGGGAAATCCCGTTAAACTTGGGAACAGTACATCCCGTGGTAAGCGGCTAATGATACCGATGGACGGACGTTACGGATGCGTGGACCGCTAACGAGGAATGAGACCGTATGCCCCACACCATAGCCTGTCACTGTACTGCCACTCTGTTACCTCTCAAACACAACGATCGTTTAAACAGCCGATCGGCGTCAGCGATCGAAAGAGGGTTTGTAACTATCCAGAGATACCTCCTAGTTGACATGTTGGGACAACGAGGGTTTAAATATACCGTCTTTAAAAAAAAAAAAAAAACAATACTGGAATATATACGGCGACCTAGCGGCGAAGTCCTGAGACGAACTTTCCAGGGTTGACGCGACGGTGCGATATTAATTCGTGACGTGTCGTATAAATAGAAATTCTATTGATGGTGAGGTAGAAAAAACTTTGTCATTAGCTAATCAATACTTTAAGGTCATAAAAATGTTTACTTTTATGACCTTAAAGTATTCTTTGACTCGTTGTTACCGACATTGTCAAAAGTGTTCTATTATTTTATTGTGACAAATAAAGATTAAGTGACGTAATAATCTTTGCGAGTCTATTATTTAGAATGAACGTATAATATTGTACACTATACAATATCTATTTCCGACGTTTCTTTATGAGGGAGAATCGACCTGTCTCGAAATAGTTATTATTATAGTACGATGATAATGGAAGACAGGACAAGTTAGACAAGTACACTTTTGTAAATTCAATAAATGTAAGCGGTATAACAGTGTATTTAAATCTAGCCGAGCTTTCTCATATAAAAACAAAACACAATAATTTTTTGACATTGTTCCCCCTTATAGAGTAACACCGTGTTGTTTCTTAACATGGTTACGGTTTATCCATAACACGATGACCAACAAACCACACCACGTATTGGATGTGAAAAATAACACGCTCCCGGAGAAAAACTGCACATGGAATTATTGTGAAATATATTTTTAAGAAAAGCGGATAAGGCTTCTAGTGGAAGCCGACGTAATATCGTAAACTGCCACTGAAAGTATTTCTATTCGGGCGTAGATAAGAGCTGCGAACAATTTCTGATTGAATACTCCCTGCACATATTGCTAGTCTATTCGAATAAGTAAACTGGCTCACCAGCTCGAATACTTACGAAGGGCATAGTGCAATGACATATAAATGGAGCGCATTGTTTTATATTATTATAAGTAAGAGGGCACAGCGATGTATTTGATGTTATATCGTTGTGTTGTTATAGAAAACCGTAGGTACTCACCGATCGACGTAGGGCCGTTGGGCATGGCCGACGCGTTCTCCGTCACCTTGCGGACGTCCTTGTCCTTGGGCTTCTCCTTCTCTTCTGATCGCACACGCTCCCTGGGCTCGCGCTTCCTCTGCGGCTGGGGCGCGAGTAAGAGCGCGGGGCTCGGAGCGGCGGCGGGGGCGGGGGCGGGGGCGGCGGGGACGGGAACGGGAACGGGGTCTAGGGCCGGGGTGGGTGCGGGTGCGGGCGCGGGCGCGGGGGCTGCCGGTGCGGGGGAAGGCGGCTCGACGGCCGCCGCAGGCACTGAAGGCGCTATCCCTACGGTGTCTGCGACGACGCTCCCCACCGCACTAGCTATGTCTAAGGGCTTCTCTACTTCATCGACATCAGGCACAACTGGTTTGTTTTTTTGCTTATTGTGTTGCTTAAACGCTGGTACATTTTTATTAGTATCTAACGCTAAAGATTGATTTTGATCACTAGTCTTTTGGAGTTGCTTCGTATTTGTGGGCATTTTAGGCACTATAACAGGACTGTCCGATATCGCGGACACTACCGGCGTTTCAGTGGACTCCGCGACATCGGGTCCTAAATTTATACTTTCGTTAACATTTAAAATATCAGACTTTACTATATTATTATTATTATTAATAGAGCTTATTGCGTTCGATTGAGGTTGCATTATTGCTATAGGTGGTGCGGTCAGTTCCGCACACTTCGGCACGGCGGTCGGCTTCGGCGCACTGTCGTTCGCCGTCGTCGACTGATTTGCTATTGACTCGTTCACGAGCCTCGTGAACTCCTCCGCGACGCTGTGCGACGGCGCCTCCTAAATATATTAAATCACATTGTTAATGCTCTTCTCTCCCCCCCCCCCCCCTCACCCCTCACAGTGCTGTACGGAAACTTCACCGCGGACGTACACCGACGCGCGCGATCGCACCTGTCGTCACAATTCGTTCGGTTAAGTTCGGGTGTTTGATTCGGATCCCGAACAGGATTCCGAATCGAACACCGTACGTGAGCGATGGCGGATGACGGCGACAGATAAGGTCGCTTCAGCGGTGTTTCGAACTGACACATATTTGAACTGAGTATGGTAGTAGTATATTGCGGGAAGTCGATGGATGCAGGTGGCTCAGGACCGAGCTTCGTGGCAATCTTTGGTGGAGGCCTATGTTCAGCAGTGGACTACTGACAGGCTGAAATGATGATGAATGATTAGTATGGTATAACTCACCGGCTGTGGCGTTTGTCTCTCGCTCGATTCACCGCTTACAAAGTACGAATTTTCGTTGTAGAGTTCCGATAGTACTTCTTGTTCTGAAACAAGGCAATGTTCAAATACGTTTGCAATTTTGAAGACATACCACACAACCCACCGCCGAGCGTCGGGATTGACAATGATAAGAATTTTCATTTCCCTGTGGCATTGCGAGTTGAAATATTAATTTAACACTTTGCCCATCAGTGGGCCCATTTATTGATAAAAGACGGACACACACACATACAGGAATGTTACAATTTGAATTTAATGAATCGAAAATTAACTTAGTATTGACACGAAAGCGACAGAAGTAAATTAAACTAATCTATAAATGAAACAATCGATAATCGATTCGAATCGTTCGAAATGTTAATATTATTGCTTCAAAGCACATTACTGCCAGCCCGATGGAGCGTCATTGCATAACCAAAGTCGCGTCCGCTTGGGCGCAAGTAATTAACATACCAAGTAGATTCCATTGGAAATAACTCTCCGGCTCTCAAAGAAATTTTATGTTAGCGGAGTGAAGGCGACTTTCATAGCATTGCGTGGGCTTGGGTTTCGTTTCTCGATGTGCACCAGACAAAAGTGGATGACGTTTTCAAATAATATTATTTAGATTTAGAATTGCTATAATTATTTTACATGTTTTGTTTCTCAAGTATTCCTGCTCTAACCAGAGGTGGAGTCGCGGGGGAAGGTTATGGACCAGGCATTGTACCCCAACTTCCGAATGACCATGTGGTGGTCAGCGTCGTGTACAGGCGACGGACTCGCGCCTAACTTCACACAGCAAACGCTAAAGTTAGAAACGGTCTAGAAACCTGTACAGCGATCATAACGTTAAGCTTCAAAGGAATGATACTCACGTGTGACTGGGTCTATTATGGGCACTCTGTGGCTGCGTTTTGTGTGAGGCGGGCGTATACCTGCAAAACAATTTCACGTTACACACACATCTGCACTTGAGTGAAAATTAATATGGCACACACACACACACACACACACACACACACATACAAACATTCATTCGTTATTACATGTTATATGTGGCAGATACCCCTATTGTAAGGTGTGATTATGTTGACCTAGAGAAAAAATTGTTAGGCTCTGTTCTGCCATTTTCCAACAAAGGACTCGGCTCGGGCAACGACGAGGTTACATCTAGGCGCAGAATATTGGTTACCTTATTAAATCATCATTTATTCAACGTTAGAGTACGTACATTTCACTTGTCGAACGTCACTTTTCATAAAAATCTACCATCGTTATGTAAGGAGGCTTCCCTGACGGAGAGTATCCTCTTTTTTTTTTTAATAAGCCTTTGTTTCACAAATGTTTTTGGAAAACTTTGCGCACAGGCTGGGAATTTGTCGTTGAAACGTATCCATTGGCCCCTTTGAACGAGATACTTAGTCAATAGAGCCTAGCAACAGGCATGTGTCTGTTCCTAGTATTTACATTATGAATACTATCACATCTATAGTATAGACACACACATGCTCCTCATTTGGATCATCAAGACGTATGATGAAAAAAAAAAATTAAAACGGTATATGTTCGTGAAAGTAAGTTCACAACACACGATCGTCACTGAGAGACAATACTTGACGATAACGTTGTATATGTAAATAGTTTACCATTACACACAAATAAGTCTGTCCCTCCTTCTTTTGTATTGGACAGGGGGGGAGGGGGGCGTGACAAAAGAACTGAAAGACCGTCACGGACTACACTCGCTCAGTGTAACCTAGGCTTAACCCCAGAGGACTCTGGACAGAGGAGCCCTACCCAGGTGGTATAGGAATCCTTCCCCCGGGTATCATCCATATCGCTACGCTTACCCGCTACACGGATGTTCCCCGGACAATTCGCACACGCTACACGCTCCCATCATCGTCTCGTGTTCTACGCACGGCATCTTTTCATATGGTTAACGCGACCGATGAACGTATCGGACTTCTACCTACCGCTTCATTGATATGGCAGGTAGGTGATAACAGCTCCCAGAAGAAGCTCCCAAAAGCCGCGCATTAGAGACACGTCTCGTTTACTCGGATAAACAATATTCGATAAGGGGATAAGTTTTACTGTGTATCGGTACCATCGGCGAAGTGAACCAATTGGCATTCAACATGGAAGATGGCAAGTACAGATTTCTTTAAGCTCACCGAGTTTCCTTTATTCGGTCCTAAATGGGAGTAATCTAGATCTGTGGGAATTTTGACACTGGATCATAACCGTCTACCATCATTTTGGAAGTAGTAGGTGTAGACAATTATTTTATACGTTACGTTTTATTTATTTATTTTTTATGGAAAAGACGGCAAACGAGCAAACTGTTCACCTGATGGTAAGTGATTACCGTCGCCCATATGCATCTGCAGCACCATAGATGCTGCAGGTGCGTTGCCGGTCTTTAAGGATATTTGGGAGATGGGAGGGAAGAGGAGGGGAATAGGGAGGGGATGTGTGCATCCGGTTATATATGTCAAGACTACTCGAAACTAACGGGCGGGCATGCGAAGATTGATGAAAGTGAAAGAAGCGAAAGGCGTATGTCAGGACCCGTACAGTATAAAAGCTATGTGTACTATACTGTGTTATATCGACCATATCTTAAGGTGTAAAATTTTATGATAGCTGAGAAATTTTGTTTCCAATATAAAATAGTTGATTTAAAGTTTTATTAAAAAAAAAATTACTCAACATTGTGACGAAACACAAGTGTTAAAAGTACAACTAAAAATATATCAAAAAAATAAATAAAAATAAATACTTGAACTTACTTTTTCATTTATGTAGTATTTGGAACAAATTCATTAAAACACATACATACTGTCACTTCTCTAAATGAAATGAGAGTTTTTTTCAGTAGTAATCAAATTGGGGATTGCACTTATTGAACGCATATCGAAGCAAAATTACAATTTCCAATGCACATTTGATTTGCATATTTTTTTTTGAAACCGTGTTATTCTTGTACCGTGTGATATCGAAACCGTGTTTTACAAGTACCGTGTTATAAGAGGGACGCCTGTGAATAAGTTAAATTTTCACACGTAATATGTATGTTTGTCGCTCAGTAACGCCTCATCGATATAGTATACAGACATGTGAGGATTTTTTTTTATATTAATATATCGTCGATAGTCAATGAAAGAACGTCAAATTCTTGCATCTCTCTGCATTCCTTGCACCTTGGGAGAAGAAATGCTTCATTCACAACTCGAGACACGAGAAACAGACCTGAAACGCTCACGGACACGTGTTTAAGCGACAAGCGAATTACTATACTTGTTGCATATGTTAGGAAAAAAAATCTGTCCATCAAAATGACATCCGTACAATTTATTTTGCTCATCAAATAAATACTTAGTCACTTCCACCACCGACCATTTACAACTTATGCTCAATATCTATTTGACTATTTACCGCGTGTTAGTGTGTATAGAGATGAGAGCGTGCCCGGTCGGTGTGCCGTTGTGTGTGTGTGTTACCTTGGTTGCGGCTTGCGTGAGGCTGCGGGCAGTCTACGGCGGGCGCGGGAGCGGTGGGTGTGGTGGGGGGCGGGGGCGGAGACACGGCGGCGTAGTATGCACCGGGCATGGAGGGGTGCATGTGCGGGGGCGGCGGGGCGTGCGCGAGCGCCGCGGCGGGGGCGGCGGGCGCGGCGGGCTGCGGGCCGCCGAGCGGCCCACCCCCGCGCGCCGCGCCCGACCCTACGCTCCCGCCCGCCAGCTGCTGGCTGTTCGGGTAGTAGTCTGCGGGCAATCAAAATGAACTTCCGATCACCGAGTTAAGTGTACCAGGTGGCAGGCTTCTTCTCTGCCCAAGAGTAATCTTGGTAGATACCATCCTTCTCAACTATTTCTGCCGCCTATTTGTAGGGCAATAGTAATTAAAGACTGTGTGTGACCTCCTCGAAGTGGTTTGCAGGTGCCCAACTTACAGGCTTCTGTAGTTCATTTCCCTGCCCCTCCCACATATACGGAATGATTGTACGGCATCGTACAAGCTGCAAGAGCATCGTTCGCTAGCCTGTGGAATGCACTTGGATGCAGATGAGGTTAACGTATGGAGTGAAAAAGGTAAGAGTAAATACTACCCCCTTACAACTGTCGCTGAACATCGGACCAGTCACTAAGGCAACCGACTAATTAACAGCGACGAATAAGTGAACGCGTTGGAGCAGAGCGGCGGCTTTTACGGCTGCACGAATGGGTCGGCACCGCAGAATAACGGCGTGAAGTAGAGGCATCTCGTGCTTTTGCGTTTCGTTCGGTGAGCGAGGTAACCGGTGGCCCTCCCCCTCCCCGTCCTCCCCCCCCCCCCATTTCCCAAATACCCTTCTTCTTGTTGCTTACCATACCCTGCTTCTCCGGTGTTGCAGATGTACGCGGGCGACGGTAACCACTTACCATCAGGTGCAACCGCTTGCTCGTTTGCCGACTTTCCCATAAAAAAAAAAACCATCGACAGATCGTCGTACCATCGTTTCGGTTACTCGAGCCGCGCGTCACGCACAGCAACCCAACATATTCAAGCGGCCAGCGGGACGGTGTATATTGGAAAATTAAGCCGTACATATAAATTACAAATGTCATGTTTGTTCAGTTAGGTCCGCTGTATTAAACATTACAACGCCAATTTAATATCAGATTCCGATCGCCGTCCAATATAAGAAATGTGTAAATCTAATAAATCATCACCACATTACTGCAGTCTGTCTCAAGTCCATCGCTGAACGTCCACCTGCACCGACGTTGGTCCTGCACCACCGGTGTGCTCCGTTTTCTTTTATAACGTTTGAAGAATCATGGAAGTGAAGGTTTGATGTCATTAGCTCGTTGCGAGCGACATTAACGTTATCTCCCACACTTAGAAACCGCATATTAATAAGACATAACAATTAGATACGCAGACGGGTTGTGTGTGTGTGTGTGGATGTGTTATATTGGACATTATACTCACATTGTGGTGTGTGACTTGCCGGTGAACTATAACCTAAGTATGGTGACATGTACGGGTAAAACCTGAGGAAGAGGAATGCCAGTTATAATATTGCAGAAATTATATAACAGGAGAAGCACAACAATAAAAGCTAAACATTAATTTAAAAAAATAATAATAATAAGCAGCCCGTAGCCTGCCCTCAGCTGAGCACTGTGGCTTCCTCGAATATCCGTGAAGGTTTTGGAGCCGGGATGTGCCCGCCACGCTGCTCCGGTGCGGGTTAACGGGCTTCACTTCACATGTCCTCGGAAATAATATTCTTTTATTATTGTCTCAGACATGCCAGGTTTCCTCACGATGTCCTTGATATTGATATTAATAATTTTGGTGGTGCCTGCCACCGCAGATCGAACCCAGGACACTCGCGCTCTATTAAACTAAAGTGAGCGTCCCGACCATTAGGCTACCATAAAGTGGCAGCGTGTAAAAGCCTGATGCCGGGCAAAGGCCTCTTCTCAAATATTTGACCAGAGACTTGGGAGCCGGGAAGCAGTCCGCCACGCTGCTGTGTGACGGACCAATGCGGATAGACCTTCACATGTCCTCCAGAAAAACGTTTCCTTTTTAATTATAAATTTCAGGCATGCTTATTTCTACATGCGACAATAACTTCAGCAAGTATGATTTGACAATATCAGTGGTGCCGGGGTACCGGGGAACGAACCCAAGTCACCACACGTGTGCCACTTGCGCCACCACGGCTCTACTTGCTGTGCATTAATAATAATAATTAAGAAATCGGACAATCATATACGTCGTTCAGTTCCAGACTAGTCTCGAGATTTGAACGAAAAGTCTTGAAGGACCCACACCATCCTTAAATATGATATGATATACAAAAATTAGACTTTATTTTGATCAAAAATTATATAATTACTATAAAAGTAGAAAAGTAGCAGTCTGTGAGTGCCCACAGCTGTACAAAGGCCACCTTCTGATTGGGTTTCGGAGAGAAATTACTATACCATGACATATGATCATCATACCAAACAACGAACTCATGACACCTAATCAAAGTAAAAGTTTACTTCGACTCGAACCCTTAAGCCGCAGCTTAAAAAGGTCCGGCTTTTTAAGCTGCGTTCGTTCGAGCTGGGTTCGACCGGGGAAGCACTACGCTTTCGCAGTGCACCAGCTTGTCGCGTGTGCCGAGTGCTCCAGAGTCGATTTTTTTCAATTCCACTCAGGTTCGTTCGAAGCTCCACGCCATTACGCAAGACAGCACCTTCTCAGGGTAGAGCGATCAGTGAACTCTGCGCTCTGGCTTCTTCAATGTCATTTATAATTCACCAAAATTAATTACAATGTGACATATACATTCATCCGCACAGCTCGCAGGACTGACGACCGTTGGGGAAAAACGGTTCTCGTGGGTGGCAGCCGCGTACAGGCAAACGCCACAGGATGGCGTGACGACCTGCGCAGTGTTGCGGGACCGAGCGTTGTGGCGATCTTTGGGGGAGGCCTACGTTCAGCAGTGGACTTGTGATGGGCTGAAGTGATGATGATGTAAATACTGAGGCACGTGTACGAGTGTCCGATATGTCATATAAGGGCTTTCAAGATTCACAACGAATGCTAAGAAAAAAAAAACACGAGTCTGGGGTTCATGTTATGTGAGAGGGATAGAGTTGCAAATGCATTGGTGTTGTTTGGATAGTTTAGTGGTTACCCTGAGTTGGAAGACCGTGGTTGCTGGTAAGTTTGAGGTAGGCCCATGTGAGGCTGGAACACTAGAGTGGGGTGGTGGTACATCACCTGCCCCCCCGACCCACCACCCGAGCCCGCCATGAACGGCTGCTGTTGCCTGCAAGGATAAGAAGTTTTATTAACAAAATCTAAATGATCTAATTACGTCATTGCTGATAAAGGTGCTTGAATATCCTTGTTCTTTCTGTATTTGAATCTCATGTATGGGTCAGCAGGTGAAGCAGATTAAAAATAATATAAATGTAACAGATGAAATGACAAGTGACCAGTTGTGATCTACATTCAAATAAATTAACTTTCAAAGTATATAACGATGCAACGCCAATGTGTATAGTTAAATTTCGAACGCGCAACCCCATGGCGTTCCACCCAGTTACTATTCCCAATTAAGATAGTAAGCGCTAATTATATTCCTAATCAGAAACCTCTCAACATCATAGAACAATCCCGCCACAAGTTAAAAATAGTCGCCAATTTTCAGACGGAGCAATATACATAAGAGTTTTTTTTTAGCGTGGCAGATCCAAGCGGAGGCTTCAGCTGCTGCTCGAATGGGCCGGCTCGACCCGATTAATACCACGACCTCGCAGAATACCGGCGTGAAGTAGAGGCATCTTTTGCTACTGCGTTTCGTTCGGTAAGTGAGGTAACCGGATGCCCTCTCCCCCTCCCCATTCCACTCCTTATCCTCCCTCCAACTCCCGAATACCCTTAAAGGCCGGCAACGCACACGTAGCTCATTTGGTGTTGCAGATGAATGTGGGCGACGGTAACCACTTAACCATCGGGTGAATCTATTGCTCGTTTGCCATAAACACTTATTTAGAGACACACCCACATTTTTGTCGGAAGGCTGAACACACCGCCCACGGGATCATGTCCTACGCGTATCCAAGCCACAGCTGACAAGTGCGTCGGTGGATCCGTTTATAGAATGTTATTCATCAGAAATTTTAACGCGCTTTATCAACGTCACAAAAACTATCAGGTGTCGTCATTGCATCGGCAGACAAGTCTTTGCGTCCAGTAGACGGAGAGGGGGGGAGGGGGGGGTAAGGTATTGCCGTACAGCAACCGCCTTGCTAGAAAAGCATAGGAAAAAGGAAAAAGTAACTCACCTGGGATGTGAACTCGGTCGGCTTCCGTGCTGCGCTCTGTACGGAAAATTCGGGTACTGCGGGCGCGCCTGCTGACTCTGATTCTGCTGCGATACGTAGCCGTGGCCGGCCTACAATTGTACAAAGGACAACGATTTAACTCACAGTTAAATGTCGCAGGAGTAGGGTTTGGTTAGCGGATATGGCGCACGCTTTTCGTTTCGGCACGACAGCGAGCGCATGCGACAATGGGTTCCGATCGACGGTCACAGTTGCGGTGTCGATTGTCGTGTCGGTAAACCACTTGGTTCAACATGAGGCGAAAGACGTATGTCAGTACCGTAGCAAGTGGAAGAAGTTTGCATCTGCCCACCCCGTTGGGAACAAGGCGTGATTATATACGGTAAGCGGTAAAGTAATAGAAAAACACTTCTATGTCTTGCAAATATAGAAGCGTTACCCCCAACAGTGGCATATTCACATGCAAAGCCCATCCCCCATCGCGTGCCGTAGGTGATACAAGGCGGAACAACCATCTTCGAATATGTCAGACCTGTGTCAGGCTGAAGCACTTATGGTGTTAGATACCTGGTGCTGGGATCGTCAATTCACTTGCGAAGCGTGACGCGATCACGGCAACCAAACTAAAACTAATATAACAAGACAGCATCTTAAAGGTCGACGAACAATGAACACCGTGTCCAACAATACGATTTACATTGTTATATTGAATTGATAATGAAAATATTCATGCAACTCATGATATTGACAAGGGTTCAAGTTTGAAATAATCATGAATAGCATATGGTCAAAAGCTGAGACAGACGATAAGCATGTGAGACGAAAAATATACAATTATTATTATTATTTAAGTGTTTGACTATCTGAATGTTTGTTGACAAAACTTGTAATGTTCTGTTGTTAGTTAGTAATTAAGTAATTAGGGTTCATGTTTATGTAAAATATTCTCAATTAGGGTAATAGTTTGTAAGTTTGTTAACTAAAAGAAAGGTATAGTCATTTGTTTGTCTAAGTTAACCTAACGATGAGTTCTGAAAACTAATTAAAATCCTAAATATCATATCATCTTCCGGTAATAATATTGCGACGTATTCCTTGTCACGTGGTACAGGTGTAAGAAACGCGAGCGCTGTTGTATACATTAACGCCTGTCTCCTATAGGGCTAAGTAGCGTTGCCAGATGGGGGTTCCGCTACAACCGCAACCCGCTTTCCGCCCCTCCGGCAGATAGAATCGGACGGGTAGATAGAAGATAGCTGTGTCGCCGAGTTAGCTCTCGGGGAGGATTGACACAGAAGACATTCCAGACCTTGTCTCTTACGGACGGTTGAAAGGCCGGCAATGCAGCTGCAGCACCTCTCATCTGGTAATCTTACCATCAGGTGAGCCGCTTGCTGGTTTGCCACCTTTCCTGTAAAAAGAAAATGTGGCGGCTTTTGCTGCTACTCGAACAGGCCGGCTCCACCCGGGTTAGTATCGCGACCTCGCAGAATACCGGCGTGAAGTGGAGGCATCTTGTGCTTCTGCTTTTCGTTCGGCCCCACTGCCCTCCTCGTCCTCCCCCATCCCCGGAAAATCCTTAAAGGCCGGTAGCGCACCTGCAGTTGCTCCTCTGGTGTTACAGACGTACGTGGGCTAAGTTAATCACTTACAATCAGGCGAGTCGCTTGCTAAGTCTGCCCCCTTTCCCAAACCATAAAAAAAAGCACTGGACCCTGGAGTTCCAGGTGCTACGTGAATGGGACCAGGCTGGATAGAATCACTGGAAGCGAATCCGGCGACGAGACCCATCACGTCATATCTCACCCAGAGGGGTCGAAAGTGGTTAACGAGAAGCGTGATCTGCTACCATTAAGGACGGACCATATAGAAATTATATATACAACAATAACAACCATATAGAAATTATATATATAACATATAGTTATATAACGTATCATCTATTAGTACCAATTATTTTCCAATTTTAGCTAGAAAATTTAAGATGGGGCTATAAATATTAAATCTTTTGCGAACATTCTATAGTAATAACAGGCACCAAAGTCTCTCCTCTATGGTTTCCTTGGGCAAGTATCTATTTACAAGTGATTGAAAACAAAAAAAAACTCCTATCTTATCCCGTTCAGACGTTTAGGGGTGATTGGGCGCCAAACACATAAACTAGCTAATTAAGGAGACGTGGGATCAGTCTCATCGCATCCGGTTACTGAATAGGCTTTGATGCCTTCGGCGATCGGTCGTCACCTGTATGGAGCATTGTTTGTCGCACGGTACAATGTCGACCGCCTAGAGAGCACGGACCGAACTATTTCATTACGACGTGCGCATTGTTTCCAGGGGGGGGGGGGCGACCACGCAGATACGTAACTAAAGGAGAGGGTCGCACTGAGTGACGCGGGCCCGTGCAGGCAAAGTCGGCGCACGGCCGACTGGTGTGAAACCTACCTACCTGCTTGAAACTAACTATTAATTAAACGCTTTTGAAATACGTACACACTTCGTTAACAAATATTAATACGCGATTCAGATTCATGAGGCAACTGCGACTTCTTAACGGCTATACCGAAACGTTGCACGAAAACGTTGCACTCAAATTCGACCTTGGTAATTTAACTCTAATCGCGTTTGATGATTTTCGTGGGTAGTGCTAGTTGCCTACGGTAACGAGTATATGACGCTCTACATGTATATGTATGTATATATTCAAGCCGTGTTCCCAACGGGGTAGGCAGAGACAATCTTCTTCCACTCGCTACGGTCCAGACATACGTCTTTCGCTTCTCCCACTTTCATCAATCTTCGCATGCATACTCGTTGGTTTAGACCTGCCTGTTGACCTGTCCTTTTTTCAGAACGTCTCCGATTTGATCGTGAAATGTTCGCCTAGGTCTTCCTCTCCCGACTCTACCATTTACACTCGCCTCATATATTTGTTTCGTCAATCTTTTTTCATTCATCGTCTACCACATGTCCCCAAACTTCGTCCCTTAAAAAGTGTTATTGTCAGATTCAGATGTAAGGTAAGCCTGTAAAACGTTAGTTTAGAAACAAAAAAACAATTGTTCTCTGAATGATAATAGCAGCCGGGGGATTGGATGATTCATTTTCAACCCAAACCAGGTCAGCATCCCTTTCTCACTTCGTGTCACTACATCGTCTTTCACGCCACAACGCTCTCTGATCACATTATTTCGAACCATGTCAGTTATCTTCACACCAATCATACTTCTTAACCGCTCACATTTCTACTGCATTTATCCTGCTTTCATGCCTCTTCTGCCATACCCAGCTTAGGCTTCCGTATGTTAGTGTTGGCACCCTCTACATACAAGATCTATTTAACTCATCCATCACGGTGTCTCGTCGCGTGAGTTCCAGCAGGTAGCAGAAGCGAACGGGCCGTTCACGAGGCGCGAAATAATAATTCATGTTGACGAATGGCGATGCCGCGCCGAACACCCGCGTGAATGTGTTATCGAGTGGAGGCCAGCAATCGAGCAATAACAATGATGCGATTTGTGCACGGCGCGGAAAGGCCGGTTAGAAACACATGCCGAGCGCGACCGATATCGATTTTACGACGACTGTATAACACACGCGGCACTGGACAAGGTCAACCTCTTTGTACAGGGATTTACGAGAGCCCCGATAGGGCTGCCCACAGCCCGCGAGTTTTCGTGATAGCCGACATTTTCAAATAACGGCGTAAGAAAATCAGCGAATCCTCAGCCTCCAGCTCAGAGTAGCGTGGCGGATTCGCTGATGGGCCCTTCCCAGCTCGTTAACCCTCTCTGATACTCGTACTTTGTCCAGCAGTAGCTGCTACTTTATGGGTTGAAATGATATGATTAATATTGCTATGCAGTAAGCAACCAACGTTGGGTCGTCACAATCGAGTAACGACTGACAACTGAGGCCCTTATCCGCTACACCACTAAAGTGTTTCACACAAATACCGTGTGCATTTTTACTTCGATAAAATCGGAGTGTCATTCTTTACATACCGAGACATGATTTCGTTTATATAGTACCATGTGTTGGAGTAACGAAACAGTGTTAATCATTTATTCAACACAAAAAATATACATTTCACTTGTAAAACGTCTTATTTTTTTTTTCCTAAATCTTAAATTAAATCTACCTCCGTATCGGAATCAGGTACCTCTGACGGAGAAAAGACGGGCTATGATACCTACGGAGTTACTTTCGCTTTAGTTTTTTTTTTTTTGCATTTTTTCAAAACAAGCAACGAGCTTAGCGGATAAAGCCCCTGGACAAGGACAACTGAACGTGGGATTACGTTTTTGTTTTGGAGCCTGGAAGGGTTCGCCGCTTACTTGGATACAATTATGAATTATACTTGTGCTTAATGGTATAAAATTATCAAAGTAATCTGAGGATAGATAAAATTTTACAACACAAACGAGTCATAATTGAAAATTTAATACACAAAGGGATCGTGCAAATGTCATGGGTCATGTATGGGCTTAGCGTGTTCCTTGTCTAATGTCCAATGAAAAATTAATTGAAACGGTATTCCCTCCCTATGCTTCTATTTAAAAATGCATGTGCACTGACCATGGTAGTTTTGGACATGTCTTGCTGTGGCGCGGGGGGCGCGGTCGGCTGCGGTGTTTGCTGGGAGCGCAAGTTCTGTTGCGAAGCGCCCGCGCCCGGCAGGAACCCGCCGCCCGCCGTCCCCGATGGATGGTAGCACTCCGCCCCTGCAATCACCACAGGTCGCGTTAGACACAATCCACCTCGACTCTCGCCCGACGCTCACCACGCTCACCGTCCCCCCGCTACTCACTGTGTGGTGTTGAAGCTCGCGGGTAACTGGCCTGCGCTAAGGAAACAATTTTTAAACTGGCAAACAAGCATACAGAACGGACCGCAAAGCTGTGTATGATTCTAGTTTTTTTTATTTTTATTTTTACGCTCTTAGAAACGGCATCGCGCGTGAAGGTGGTACATCGCCGCCCCGCCACTTACGCGACCGCGGCGTCAGTCTGCAGTTGCCGCTGGACGAGGCCGTCACGCAGCTCGCGTACCGCGACGGCTGCTCCTGCTTGGCCAGCGACTGCAGGTACCGCATCTGCATGCGCTGTCCGCCGCCTGCCCTGCCGCCGGCGCCGTTGCCCGCCGCCGTCAGCTCCGACCGCCTCGGGCAACCGTGCGACACGAACCCATTACCACCTCTCAGCGCGATCATTTTAATTTCATGGCACAGATCCTTCAGGAATTGTAGCAGCCAAATGTTGAACCATTCCCAGAACAGTGGCGACTCGATATCCGGCATAAGGCGAGCCGACTTTATGACCTCATAACATTGCAGCTCTGCGTGACGCGCTCGCCGCACACTTATAACACTTATACGCCGCTCCCCTAACTCTTAAATATTCGTACAAAAACGTGAAGCGCCTCGATATCAGCTACGTGAAATCTACGTCCGATTATAAAACAAACAAGCGTATCGTATACCACCGAGACGCTACAGTCCGCGTTCACCGATTTCAATAGTATTTTAATGCAGCATAGAGAAAATCGATAAGGAAACGGCTCGGTCCGAGGCTCGCTGCCGCCGCGCCGCTTTCACACGCTCGCGCACTTTTGTCGAAGCTCGCGGTGACGTAACGTGTCTTCTATATATTAAAATGTGATTCCATTAACATCGATGTCCGCACTTCTACGTCTTCCGTCGTCCGCGCCTCGCGCTACACCTTCCTTAGCGAAACAAACCCCGCCGCGAACAATGGCGTACGTGCGGGGGGAAAGGGACGAATGTAGTTCGCAATGCAACTTCGCGGACTCGGGGCGTTACCGCGACCGCTGCTACTACCCTCTCTCATCCCACGCACGTTACGTGTAACGGACGAGAGGATGTTGATGATGCTTACATTGCCGCGCGGCGATGCTAACGGCCGGGCGCTATACGTACCCGGAGCGGCAATGGGAAGCCGGCGGGGAGCGGTTACGTCGTTCGCTCGTTTAATCCGGCGTCGTAAACAGTGCGGCGTCGTACGTTTGAACGACATGGGGAGCGAATTTAGGATTTTTTTTTTTGTTGTTCTGGGGTTGCACGGCGTTGCAAGACGAGAGCGTCGAGCGGTCCCCGCTCGAATCGATACATCGAAACAGTCGGCCGGCCCAGCCCGCTCCCGTTCACGTCAACCGGAACTTATTCAACACTGCTTAGACTTCTGATGTGAAACAACGAGCGTTACGGAGCTATAGAGCCCAGCGCGAGAAAGTTGGACGCGTCGGAATAATTAAATATGGATTTATTCGGTGACTAGCGGCGATGTGAGAGATAATATAAATGACGTCATGGTCCCTGATGAATGTAACCACTCCAGACTAAGGGGGTCGAGTCTACAGCGCAATTTTAACTTTGAAAAACTTTTAAGAGTAAAATAAGTAATAAACAGTAAAACACTTGCCGGTAACATAATACACAATTAGTATAGAGTAATGCAATGGTATGAATTATTTGTAGTAGAGGGAGAGGCGTTGGTAACATTTTGTTATCAGAATAGTGGAAGGTATTGTTTTAACAGATTAAATTTGTTCTCAGAATGACTAGCATGCTGTATGAATTGTTCATAATTCGAATGCACGTTCGAGTAGAATGTGTTAAACACCAAAGGGCGAGAGAAAGAATAGGTGCAAATTTTTAATACAAACAAATACGATGAAGGCCTTTTATGATTACTAGCAGTACCAACATCAGACGCAGCGAAACTTAAACAGGATATAATTATTTTGCACCAATGATTCTTTCGCTTATTTAAAACAAGTCAAATATCCTTGGAGACAAAGGCCGCTAAATAAATAATAGGAATAAAAAAAAATTCGAAGTACAAATGTTACTCAATGAAAGTGTTACTTGAAATTTTATGATGGAATAATTTTCACCCGAAAATTACAAGAAAAAAAAAACGCGAAAATACTCCTGTAGAAGATCTACTTCTATAAAAGGTCCGAGAAATTGTTTGAGATAAAAAAAAATATAGGGTTACAGTAGTTTCAACGATGTTGAATTCTCAGAGAGAACATAGTACAGCCGCAGTAGAGTAGCGGTCAAGGCACCCCCGATTTAGTTCCATAGAGCGCGGGTGACCTAGGTTCTATCCTCGGCACACCTAAAATTGTTAATAGCTATGTCGAGTGCTGAATTTATCCAGTGCTCGGCGGTGAAGGAAAAAGATCGTGAGAAAACCTTATTTGCGTATAAAAATATTATTTTTAGTACCCTTCGAAATTACATAACCCTCTCAGATATTTGAGAAGGAGACCTTTACCCAACAAGTAAGCAATCAATGGCTGCTATTTCACTATACTTTAAATAGTAAAACAATGAAACAACGGGCAGGCTTGACCTCTGCGGTATTTGCCTACTTTATTATTTTCCAACGTCCCGATGGAAATGAACCTGGGTTTGTTTGCCCACAAACAACAAACATGCAGAGAAATAGAACGTTCAGTTCAATTCACGAACAGGGGAAATCTCTTCGCGCAAAGCCCACGCCGCGGCCAATACGTGCCGATATTCAATTACAATTCCCAAAACTGTAACAGGTACGAACAAATATAATACCAAGTTAATTGAAACCCGAGCTCGATCACTGTGCGAAAACAGACCCAACTTCCCCTCCACCCCCGCCCCTTCGCCCACCCGCGTGCTTCTATCGGTGCAGCGGCGGTCCCTAGCTAATTTCTTACAAAAGGCTAACTACATATGCTGTGATACAAATACTTTGCTTGTTATTTTATTTCATTTTTTTTCCTATATTATATATTACCATACTTTACAACGATTCAATATAATAGCATTACCACATAGCACGAAAGCACAATGGTTTTGAATCTTTATACGTGCACCAGTACAGTGTACGCGACTGTACTAAGTATATCACGCCGTCAGCTTATCCGTCTGTTCGCAACTCGATCGAATTCCGACATATTTAAACACTCGTTGTTATTGTTTATGTTATACAAACAATGAAGTATAAGCGTGAAGATAGATGACGTGCCGGAATGAATGCTTCGTCGGACTCATAGAGCGCTGAAAAAATCGTATTGAACAACATTGCTATTTCTTATACACGCTTCAATTATCAAATTGAAAGGCATACATTAAATCTAACACCGTTTCGTAATGAGATTCCTCTGACGAAGTAGACACCATAGGTATCCATAATTGTGTTTATTTGGTAATCAGGTCTTGGATAAACGAAGCCATGTCAGAAATCATAACTTGTTATGATTTTAACAGGGAATGATATCACACGGTTTTGGTTTTTTATGGTACACCGGAGGCCCCCGGCCGCGACAATCCGACAACACGCACTAGAGAAGCATGTCAGATCCCTGCCGGCTCCAAACCCCTCTCGAATGAGACCAGGCCTTTGCTCAACCGTACGATGTTAGTAAAAGACACTACAATATGAAGAGCGAATGAAATTTTTCATGTTATCTGTATTACATGTATATTGTTAATTCACGCCACAATTGTGTTCAACTTTTATTTATAAGTTATTATTTATCGTTCCCGTCCGATCGTCCATTTGAAGCGTGACACATTATATTATATTAATACGAGTAATATAACTGGAAATACCGGTGAATCAAAATCAAACACGAACGAGCCTGCTTCAAAAGCCATGCTCCGGGCGGGTCTGTTTATTACGGATACGAAAATGTACGTATATAGAAATGCGAGGTGAGTGAAGACTGAGTGCGACTGATATGAGATTTTTTGTAAAAGGCAAACAACGAAAAACTGTCTTTAACCACATCATGTAGACTATAGCCACACAAGGCTATCTTCGTATAAAAGTGTTAAATGATCCCAAGTCAGATATATAAAGGTTATTAGTTTAACAAGTTCCGGGGTTATTAAGAATATTAACTCGGTTTCAGAGAAGGCAGCGCTAGATGCAGTTAAAAGCATAACAGATTCAAAAACTTTTGTGGAAGTTACACAATTACATAATCGCAATACAACAATTTCGAGGATTTCACTCTGCACATCAGTATCTTGACACTATTCAGACGTTGCTTCTAATTATAATAAATATATATATTAGAGTATATATGTAAATAACCCATCATATTAATAATAAAATAGAGTCAAGATGCTGACGTGATAATATAAAAAAAAAAAAGATGCCGATGTGACGACATTTGAAATTCCTCTAACGACACCCGTGGGAAGAAAGGTAATATAACCTAACCTACACTACGCCGATAATTACACAAAACTTTTCGTTTTAAAAATGGCGACGGCTACCGGCAGATGGCGAAAAATACCCCGGAACCAAAATTGAGCAGCGCGACGATTTATTTGGAGCTCTCTGGTACTGCTGTCGCCAACGCAGGCGTGGAGGTCTCACATTAGACTATTTACAGGCTGGTGTTAGGTTACGATGAGCAGATTAACAGACCTCTAACGTGCAACAGCATCTGCGTGCCGGGTCCTGGTGAAACGAATCACGGCCTAAGGCGATACACGTGTAAAAACAATAATTAATAATAGCATTGTGTTGCGTACCGTGTCACTGATGTCAAAACGCAATTAATACCATAGGTAGGTACAAATGTTTGAATAGCTAACGTCAATTACTATACACACGTCACACGTGATCACTTTTTTTTATTATTTAAATGACATAAGCCACGTACGTCCGAAATAATGACGATCTATAACAGTCAAAGAATTGTTTATGATTCGGCTGTATTTAAGTTTACTAACACACTCACGTCAGTATGCACTAGATGGACGGTGATAACTGATATCCATTTAACACGAGAGCTTCCGCGTTACACTTTTCACCTCGCAGGGAGATAAATACAAAAAACGATCAGGCGGATGCGGCCAGCTCTTCCTATCGCTACCTCGCAACTAACTTATATTCAAATAATACAAATGACCCAGTGTTTAATTAGACAATTAGTTAACTACCAATTAGTCTTTCTAAAAAATAAACAACAAAAAATTTATTGTTAAACGATGAAGAAGATAGAATTAATCTAGCCGAGTAAACGCTTTCATTTGTTGGAAAATATCGTTTCAGACATTTTCCTTTAATGAGAGCATTGGTTAAGGATTTCTCTTTTTATATCCGAGCGTTAATTAAAAAACAACGCAGTTTAATGTAAATTAAAATGAATGCGGGATTGAAGATCGTTTATTCTTTTAAAGTAAAGGGATTATTCTATATATACAATCTTAGATCTATGTAGCTATATCTACAACATATGCAGTAAACATAGAGTGTACAGGCAAACGCAGTGTGGGACGACTCCCCACAAGATGGAGTGACGACCTGCGCAATGTTGCGGGCAATCTTTGGGGGAGGCCTATGTTCAGCAGTGGACTTGTAGTAGGCTGAAATGATGATGAAACAACGAACAATATATATAGAAATTTATAATCTACCGTGTGTTAGTGGCGACGGAATTTGTCCCCCCATCCTTTCTTCTGCCTATGGTGTCGTAAGAAACGACCAAGGGAAAAAATGAAAATCCGTGACGAGGCTCAACATAATGAAAAGTGGGTTTCACACCTAAGGTAAAGCTGAATGCTGTCCAATTCCGATTAATCCCCGTCTACATCTATTGATGACAGGCGTAAGTGTCGGTATATATTGACCCACTGCTGGAAGCTGGATTCCTTGGAAGTTTTGTCCATACTCACCAAGCTGGCGTGGGTCGGTGAGCGCTGCGCCGGTACCCTCGCACTACTGATGCTGCTCCCCGTCACTAGTCTGTGGCATTTGAGTTCCGCAAATGGTGGTGTGGGATTGTAAGGATTTTCCGCCATCATTCGTTCGCCAGAGCCTCGTTTGTTCGCTTGCATGGATGCAGCACCGCGTGCTGGTGAGCTTGGCGCACGGAGTGATGATTGCAATGATGACATATTAATACTTATCCCAAAGCAACGCAAAACATAGACGCAATACACGCAGCACCTTATGTTCACATTAGAAACGTTCTGGCCGCTGAAAAGTGAACCCACGGGAATTGCAAAGAATTCGAAACGTAAAGTATGTATGTATGTATATATTCACGCCTTGTTCCCAACGTGGTAGGCAGAGACAATCTTCTTCCACTTGCTCTGGTCCTGACATACGTCTTTCGCTTCTTCCACTTTCATCAATCTTCGCATGCATGCTCGTTGGTTTCGAGTACTCTTAACCTGGCCTTTTTCCAGAACGTCTACGATTTGATCGTGAAATGTTCGCCTAGGTCTTCCTCTCCCGACTCTACCATTTACACTCGCCTCATATATTTGTTTCATAAGCCTACTTTCATTCATCCTCTCCACATGTCCAAACCAGCTCAGAATCCCTTTCACAATTCGTGTCACTACATCGTCTTTCACGCCACAACGCTCTCTGATCACAGTATTACGAACCCTGTCAGTTATCTATCTTAACTAAAAGTAGAAAGTTAAAATTAAACGCGATCAATTCCGTGAAGTTACAATACAATCCGCGTAGCTGAAGTTTCATTACAATTTATTAACGCGGTAGAGCCAAGCGACGGCTTCAGCTGATGCTCGAACGGGCCGGATCGACCGGATTATTACCACGATCACGTTGAATACCGGCGTTAAGTAGAAGATACTTGTGCTTCTGCGTTTCGTTCGGTGAATGAGGTAACCGGAGGCCCACTCCCCCTCTCCATCCCCCTCCACATCCTCCGTCTCCATCTCCCAAATATCCTTAAAGGCCGGCAACGCATCAGTAGCCCATCTGGTGTTGCAGATGTGGGCGACGGTAAGCACTTACCATCAGGTGAACCTATTGCTCGTTTGCCGCCTTTCTCATAAAAAAAATGGTATCCTTACTTAATTAATTTTATAAATTTGATAGTTATGTATGTTAGGTTTAAAATTGACTCTATGCGGGTGAATGCATTTTTGCATGCGTTCGCATACAAATTCACTTTACCACTCCCCTATTAAGGTAATGGGCTTCCCGCAAAGTGAAGTTACCTATCGTAAGCGCAACACAGCATGTTCCTGCACGAGTGCCTTTGATGACATAAATGTACAACTGACCTGGATTCGATCCCGTAGTGCCTACACTAAAATGTTTAATTTAAAGTGCTGAATCACCGAAGAAGCTCCGCGGGTGGATCGAACATCTTGGGAAGATATATATATATAGATGCCCTAAATCTGCTATTCCAACCCGCTCAAAAGCCACAAATCGCTCTCCAAATTAATTACATAAAATAATCCTTTAAATTAATATTTTACGTAAATATATAATTAGTTCTTTGTTGGTGTGCCTACATAAAATTGAATTAATTAAGTTATCGGCGGACGGTACGGTAGAAACGGCTTATCCTTCGATAAGCTCCTACACTAAAAGCTATCCATATCATTCAGTCTCGCGCCAAAACAAGAACAACGAAATCGAATCGCGGAAAAGAAAAGTTTCGTGAAAAAAGTTTTAATTCACGCGTGGGCCGTAAAGCTCACTCAGCTTCAAGTTCGTTACAAAGGAGATCGTACAGCAGGCCCGAACACCTTGTAAATCCTTTAGAGGCTTCCACTTCTAAAATAACTTTTCAACCGAAAAAGTTAGGGCTTGGAAAGAAAGCGTGTTAATTAATCTGTGAATCTCTGAAAATTAACAATCAAGCGCAAATGTTATTGTTAGCGCCGGCTAGTTCGAATCGAGCGATCGTGAAGGGTTGCTAAATTAAAAAAAAAACCCCCAATGCCGTACTGTTATCGATATTAAGCGACTAGGTATATCTATAACAGTTGAGTATTTTTTTGCGAGAGCTTAAACTTAAAAACAATCCCTTAAAAAGTTGCGTTCTCTACTTCTATGATAACAAGTCGCACACAAGCCGGACACACCTGGCGACCAGTGGCGTGAACAAGGATTTTTTAGCCTGGATAGGCAGAAGGCACAAAGTATGTGTATCACAAAAATCACACTTGGCATAAAAAATTTGCCGACGTCGGTATTAGCTTTTTGCCGGAGAAGACACCCCACCCAACATTCGTCTGTTTCTTCTCCGACAGGGGAACCCCATGGCGAAACGGTGAAAAATAGCAAAAAAAAAACCCTTCTTACGTCGAAAAATAAGGCGTTATCATTTGATTTGAAAACGCACCGCCGTACCCTTCGATGGGGTAATTTTCTAGGATAGAATTTCAGCGTGGCAGCGTTCCATTGTAATCTTTACAGGTCGCATGTCGACGTGCGCCCGAATCTAGTAACAAAGGGGCCCCACGTGTGCGAATTCGGAAAAGGCTAGTTTCCAACGGTACGCCGGGCCCAACGATAACAAGCTTAATGGCATTCTCATTGTAACACCCCGGCATGTATTGTTTCGTGGTCTCCCGCCGTAGTCACTAAATGCGTACACTTTACTATGGGGCGCGCGTTGAAAGTGATATTCGACTGGGATTGAATGTAATTCGCTTAATATAAAGAGAATAACGATGACGATTTATCGATTTGATACACGGCGTGCCGTACAAAAGTTTCAAGTACAAAATCTACGTTAACGAACGAATCGATTTTATTAAAACTTTGTACGCATAAGCAGGATGTAGATCTAAATAGTTTGTAGAAAACATTTATCGGAAAAGAGAGTATCGGAACTAAATAACAGCGTGACCATAATAACAGATAATTTCCGAAATTAGACCATATCGAAGATTTAGGATTTGAATATTCGTGTGAAAAGCCGTGTGACGTAAACGTTTTTAATTAGAATAAGCGAGCGACTGCCTACGGCTTCGATTGAAGCTGTTGACAGATGCCGAATAGAAGTATGAAGTACAAACAAAGGAAGTATAATCATATTAAATAACCACATGGAACCTCATATAACGCTAATAGTCACCAATTTTAATAACAAAATCTCATTAATTTGAGCTACAATATATAAACTAATATAACATTGTTGTCTAAATGCCAAGCTGTCCTGAGCTTGATTCACCCAGCTTGCAAGCTTGGTTCTGGCGATCAATACATGGTGGGCACATCCATCCCTACAAACGACGGTAAGCAGAATCATAAACATGAGACCATCACCAACCCACTTGCCATGTGGTGAGCAACCTACCAAGCAATGAATAACTGCTTTTGCTAACATATACCGGGTGAACCTAGGATATAGCAAGATGAAGATCGTCCCTTTTTTATAATTTTAACTTACTTATTTGTTTTAATTAAATTTTGTACCGCATAATAAAATACAATAAACAACACCACTAAGACATGACCCTCACTTGCAGTATCTGCCAAGTGCCATCTATCACTATTTTATCATGTTTTTATTAGCCTTGGCTATACTTATGTTTGCAAAGAAGTCTTGGAAGTCTATTTCTCACCCACTTCTTACTAAATTTATATATATTATATTCTTACTTATTACATATTCTAACTTTATTATAATATAGTACATCAACTTGAGACTTATGACAGCATTGAGAGTTGTGTATTGAATGCCATGGTTACCACTAAGCAGATCAAGTTTCCAAACATGTGATTTGTCTCCAAAAGATCTGAACAATACAATTGTAACATTATGTTTCTTTATAACTCTGATTACTCTAGGGCATAAATTATACATTCAGACAACCAAACATATTGTCACAGATGTGTAAACAACATTATTTCAAGTGTATGTACAAATAAGCAAGCACTTTTGTACCTGTTTTATTTTATATACCTTTCATCTGACTTTTTCCAAATTGTTTTCTAGGTGACTAAAACCAACAAGATACTTTATACAAACATAAGTTTTCCATGCCTCAAATTACAATGGATATGTAAAAACTTTTCAACTTCCAGTAAACAACTCTAGTCTATTTAAAATGATATTCTGATTTGATGGCAGTGTTAAAAATTCATGGTATAATTTTTTTAAAGGATTTAGAGTGAAATTTAGAAAAATTCGAAAATTAATTTAGAAGGAAGGGAAAAGGAATATTTTATTGTAAAATAACTAATTGCTAAATAATGTGATGTAGAATAACTAACTTACTAATCTTAATGGAAACTTATGACAAAGTTTAATATTGATAAATGTACTAATTTCACACATACCTTATCACATAAAATGATTCTTGAACGCTGTGGATTATCTTTCAAATTTTATCCATTGGTACATTGCAGTGTTAGGTAAACTATGCAGAGGTGTTGAACCAAAAGCATAATGCAATGTTCATGTTCAACTGTCAGGAAGAGATTTGATCAGAATCATAAATATTGCATTCACCACACTGAATAATGGAATAGTTTAACTTGTAAAACACATGAATGATGTATAGTAGCCTATAACAATGCACAGACAACATATGATTATACCTGAAACATAGTAATTAGCATTATATATGCAAATATCTATATTTACAGTATTTATCTTAACAAATATATTACTTTGACATACCTGTGAATTTAAAATTAAGCCTGAGCAAAACATACAAATATTACATTAATATAAGTTATTATTTTGATATTATAATGATTATGATTTTGTGTTTTCAGCAAAAGATGGTTAAATAAAAAAGGAACAACTCGCTAGCAAATGTAAAAGCAAAGGACAATCGCTACATAATATTATTTTAAGGAGTTTTTTTTATTAATTATCAAGAACAACAATCTTTAACTGATCACAAAGTGAAAGTTGAATAAGTTTTGACAAATATTATTACAGCCATGTAACAATGTAATGGAAGAAGAGGTATGAAGGAAGTTAATTTCATTATACAATGTAATGTTATACATCACATTTTGTTTATTGTCCAGATTTTAAATTAAAACAAAACAATTTAGAACATATTTAAAAACAAAAGTGTATCACACTTCACTGTTTTCAGTGAAAAAGTTGTATCACTAAATAAATGGTAGTTAATATCTGAAAACACCAATTATAATTAATGTTCCTCCATTTTATTTTATTATCAAGTTATGTATACATAAGTATAAAAATAAAAGTTATGTATAAATAACACTCTAAATTATTATAAAGTTATGTATACATAACATGATAATAAAATAAAATGGAGATTCGAACCAATGGGCGTAAAAACTAATGACCACGGTTCGTGTTCGTTTACATGTCCTACAATAGATTCATTAGGATAGCTAACATTTGTTGAAAAATCTCAAGTAATAACAAATTAAAAGTTTCTAAGAGCGTAAAAATAGTTTGAAAGTAATTAAAACTTTGATAAACACACATTGCAAACAATGAAAAAGTTTTAGTGCTTAACCAAAAACTATTTCGTTCATCGAGAACTTTAGGAAACTAAAGTTTAATAACTTTTAAAACAAGTTTAGAGCGAAGAAGCCAGCTCATTTTCTGCGAAGGAAAATAACACAGGATTGCCGAGAAAAAACAGTTTACAATAACACACACAGCTATTCGCAATTGCGGTCGTAAGAAATGCTAGAGTGGCTTACATTACGTAAATATAACTTTTAAACTGTAACAAAACACATTAAAAAGGATACGGTCCGGGTCCGCGCTGACTTGGCGCCAGCGGCACTTGATTCCCGTTGCTACTCATATTCTAGGCAGCATAGGTGTCGCAACACGTATACCACTCAAGGTGGCACGTTCAATCGCCCTAACCGATTGTAGGACACATCCGGCACATAGGTAGATTGGTAGAGTTATACCGATGTCAGTTTGACAAGTCACACTATTAATTTATACCCCTTAAAAACAACGTTTCTAGCAAAAACATTTTACACCACATGCAAAATCTACACAAAATATATTTTCAGGTAAATTGTATAGCATCACTAGGAAATAGACCCAGTCACTAAACAAACGACAGTACAAAATGGCGGATGTTAACCAATAAACAAACGGAACTGTCACTGGTAGAGACCAAATTTTATATAACAGTTAAATTTAACAACAATCACGTTTCGGTTTCTCTCGATTTAATAACAATAAAAAATGTAAAAATATTTTTTTTGAACAATTATATTAATACATAATTTTTAAAATCTTAAAACTGTCATTCGATCGTTCACGTTTACTCACGTCACGCATGCAAAGCTTCGCATGTCAATTATTCAACTTTTTTTCTTGTGTAGTGTGGATGTACTATAGACAATAGAGAAGAGCACCCCGCGGCGTGGTAACTTAGTCTCTATGAATATAAAGGTTTAATCTACTGGAGCTACTTTCTTTCTATAAAAGATCTGTATTTTAAGAAACATACAATAATAGAATTTAGATTACTTCATTTTGTGTGTTTGTTCTAGTGACAGTTTATTTATTCGTCTTTATTATTAATACAAGGAAGACAATAATTAGGTAAATTAATACAACTAAATGGCAACAGAATATTATAGTGATTTTAATTTTAGAAAATGATAAATTTTTGTTTATTATTAACTATGCAAAATGACTTGTGTTTTATTAAAACTATGTTGCTATCTTTTACTTGTACATTTTTAGTGTTGCTTTAAAATAAGCCATAAACAATGAAAAATAATCAACCACTATGAAGTTGTAATCGTTCGGTGGTGCAAATTCTAGATTTAATTTAAAAACGATTTAAATTTGAACTATAGTTAACCAAAAAGAGTTTATAATAAACTAGCCGGCACGCAGATTAGACGTTCGCAACTTTAATCCCATTTAATCACTTAAATTGAAAGTAAAAAGTCATCTTTACTTTTGAACCATTGCAAGCATTGGTCTCCGAATATAATTTGCCCTCGCAAAATAACGTTTACTTACTTAAATTACATTTAATAAGGAAAAGCTGTAGCACCAGTGTTTCTTAAGCCTTAACTTTTATAATAAATACCTATTATATTTCCTACGGTTTATTTTTGTCACCCTGACGAAAAGGTTTCCGTGGTTTCCGAGATTGTCATGGCACGTCCTTAATATAAGAAACTTATACTATGCCCGCACAAAGAGTAACAGTCAACTGAAAATCCAGCATCATTTGTTAATATATTTAGTGTAGGTTCTGATCATGTGTTATGACAAGTTCGCAGACACAGAAAATTTATAACACATCGGAAAATATCTCCTTCTCTGTCTAGAAGTCGGGTACCATCCTCCTAGAGATTTCAGCTCCCAATCAGCAGAGCCACCGCTGTTGTCTTCGAGTTTGAATGGTACAGAAAGTTAATATAATAAAATTCTGTTAAGCATTGTATTTTAGACCTAAGCGGTTACAATGCGTATATAAATTGAAGTTATTTTCAAGTGTCCATGAACTGTAATAGCCGCTTACTCAGGCATACTGTTCGTTATATTAATTAATATACACTATGTTTGAAAAACTAGCATCCGAAGAAGTTCGTTTGCACTTTTCCGACTGAGTGTTGGGACGGCTCGATGGCATAGAGACTAAGTGTATCTCCTTCGAACTTCGGGTTCCATTCTCGCAAGGGACAAATTTTTACTGTCTATAAATAAGTGTTCCGGATGTGAACGTTTGTCCAATATATGCTTGTAAAATTCTTACAAAGATGACATATTTTTAAGGTAGGAAAAGTTCCAGAACCTGCAGTAACATATTATTGCATTGAACCAGAATTTGGGAGCATAAATAAACTGAAATATTTATAAATATAAAATTTAATATTTATTTGTTTACATAAAATAAATTTTTAAATAAACAGTGTATTAGCTCTGTATTAAATACAGCAATAATCAAAGAGAATAAACTGGTTCATAATTTGATTTAGGTTGGACGGTTTCTAACAGCGAGTAATCTTATCACAGAAATATTATGTACATCCAGCTTAACTAGGTCTGATAAATATTGAATATTATATATATATATTTACAATTGAGAACGTCGAACATTGCTTCATCGACTTAAATAATATATTACACATCTCGCGTAAGCAGTGTCTTATTAAAGGAATCCGACGAAGTATTTCTTAAAATATTAATTTTATAAGAAATTTTCATTTTATAACTCTATGAGTTAATGTTTATTACATAACCAGATTAAAACCTTCTATTATTTCATTACGCCAAAAAGCATTTACGAGGAAACCCGCTAAGTGCACACTGTGCCCACAACAGAGTAATCGTTTAGCATTTTATTATTTACCATTTTCAACTGAAAAAAAAGTGTGTGAAGTTGTGTTATTGCCTAACATTATTTATAGCTGTGCCAGCGACTTCGACAGCATGAAATCCTATATGGTCAACCAGTATGTAGCAGTAATTATTTTTATTTTATAGACAGGCTATTCGAGATAATTCATAGTTGCATAAAACCTAGTAGATTTGTCAATTTTTGTCCTAGTCAGTCGCGTAGTCCCAAGAGTAGGTTAGTGACGTCAACTAATTAAATGGATTTCACGTCATGTTTTCACAAATAAAAGAGCATGGTCTATGGTTCTTTTCGTAAGTAAAGTAATCGTAATTTAATAATATAATTTACTTTTCCTTTTCTTATAAAACAAGTTAAAAGATATTTCTAGAAAAAGATTAAAATTCCATAAAGCGCTATCTGTCGGTGAGTGGTAGCATTTGATTTTAGGGATGTTCTTTATACATTTTTACTTCGATAAATAAAAAGGGACAAATTGGCATTAAAACAGCTATTTATTGTGAAATTATTTGAAATGAATTAGATACATAGATAGAAAGAATACACACGCACGCATTTACGCATTGCACACCAATCAAACAGCAAATAATATTAATAGTAAAACAAGCATTGTCAAACAAAACAAAACAATAATATATGATAAAAAAAATGGTTTATGGAAAATTATCACATGAGACAACGGCAGAATTTTTTCTAATTATTGGCACACTCAGTATTAAAGTGTTACCTGTCCTCTTACTGTCAATACTTCCTGCATTTGTTTAGGCATACTTTTTATTAAGCCGTTTGTAAAACTTTGTGGCATTAGATTCTATTATTCTACTCATTGGTTCAATAATAGAAAATAATCACTTTCAATGTCTCTACTATTTAACATATCTTCCCAGTTTATTCCAAACATAGAGCATGTTTTTCTAGGTATCCGGTTGAAGGGGAAAATTATCTCTATTGTATTAAGCATCACAATCGATTCGAGTATGGCCGTTAGGTACCGTACCGCATTTAGGGTCTCATTTCCTCCCTTAACCATTACTGAATCTCCACCATAAGACTCTCTTCTAACAATGTTACACTGAGCTTATATCCAGGTTGACTCCATACTTTGATCCTTTCATCATCCGGCTTAAGACAAAACAGGGACTTAGCAGTGAAGAGTACTCTTCTCCAAACATAATCATATCAGTTTCTATGTGAGCGAGCAAATTTTAATTTTAAAAAACGTGTCTAATACCATGCTGGAATCCCACCCGTGACCCATAGTACTGCAGTCAAACGCTTTGCGACTACACCACAGCCGTCGATTGGACCGAGCTATTCGATGAGCTGTGATTAGTCAAGGTGCTCTGGCAGGCAATGCCCCTATTTTAGCCGCCTTAAGTATTGTAATGATTTCAATGCTGTCACTTGTGAACTTCCTGGAGCTTAGTTCTTAGCTTAGAAGAAGTCAAAGTACGATTTCTTGTAAGTTGTAAGCACACTGCTTACAATAAATTTATTGACTCAAACATTTGTGTTTATTTCTGCGACCTTGTCTTTTTAGAATCTTTTAAAGTATTTGCGCTACTAGTTAACTAGGCCAGTGGCTCCCGGGTCATACACCTTATCGACTATTTTCAAATAACCAAATCAACTATATTCTCTTTCACTAAATGTCTATATGGTCCTATACAACCTACTGCTGTCGCGGTCTATAAGTTATAAGGGTATAATTTATGATATACTGAAAGTATAATAGAATAAGCCAAAAGTTTTCTTTTACTAATACTAATAAAATTATCTTTTTTCTGATTGAAGTGTTTTATTTTCCAACATAGATATTAAGCAATATTACATATTTTGACTTCCGAAACCGCATTGAAGTGAAAGAGAAAAATAGATAAGATATGTGCAGTCAGAACGCAGAAAAGAGCATTGGCTTAGTTCCAACTCGGCAAATTATGCTACCAACATTTCAAAACGATTTGTATTTAAGAAGGCAAAAAATCCATACTTTTGCTCCGAACATGATTCGGATCCCTTATTTTCAAATTTGAATGCCAACCAAGTTGCCTGATCATCATCTCAACTTCATAACTGCAATGTTTTATAGATATCGATATATCTATATAAGTAGATTCCCTATTGATTATCGTCATTGTGTGGCAATCCTTATATTTTGTCAAATAATTTTGCTATTTACCGATAGGAGCGCTGTTCAAAATTGCGACACGTTTGTATGCAAAATCGTTCCGAGGGCTTTCCTTTATATATACAAAGACATTAAAGTAAATAACAGTAATATACATTCGGCACCATTGACTAATCAATTTACTCAATTTGTCAAATTTGACTCAATGTCACTTTGTCCAGAGAGTTAAACATCAGTGACTAATTAAATATATTTTTATTTAAATTCTTTGTAAACTCGACCTTGTAAGCCTCAGCTTATTTTACTTAAGTAATGTCTATTTAATGCTATTTTTTATTTTCCTTGAGCTACAATAAATTCAAAAATATTATATTCACAAAGCGCTACCTGTTGGTGAGTAGCAGCATTCGGTCTTTCATTACATTTATATTTTTATTAAAAAAGTTTATTAGAAATAGGTAATATACATTTATAATCATAATTATTTATTTGCGAAATATAGGTATGTTACAGATGTAAATTATAAATTGCTTCGCTAGATTGTCTCTCTCTCTTTATCTAATTCCTTTCTATATTCTCACTCTATTCAACAGTGTGCTATTATTTGTATGTAGGCTAAAAGATTGTCACTACAATATAAAAATATTAATCATAAATATCTAGAAATTAATGCATATAGATATTAAAATGTCAATATTGGACAAGAAATGAATAAATTTAATTAAAATATTGGTGCAACAGAAATACATTAATATTATAATAACATTTTCGAGTCAATTTTTTCTGTATTAAATAAATTTGAATTTAATCAGTTTGGAAGTTACAAGTATTGGGTTGCATGCAGAGAGAACTCTTGTTCATTAGCATCGAGTTGCTTTCGCGTAAACATTCTAAAGACATCACGTCAACTACAACTCGGAAATATGTACAACGAGGCCAATGACAATATTATATGTCGTTCAAAATACAGCTTGTAGTTTTCTATAGTTTTTAGCTTGCACGTAGCTCTTATGCATCTTTTTTTGGCAATAGATGTGTTCAATTAAATATATTAAAAAATATATATATATCTGCCACAACCGTATACCCAATGATTGAGAGATAACCACTTTTCATTAAAAACTTATTACGACTAACGTGACGGGTGGATTCGATTCGAAAAATTATTACGTACGAATCCACCACAAAAGGGTATCGAACTCGTGTCACTTAATTCGGAGGCCGAACCCCTAGCCACTAGGATCTCGCGGTCTATATATTATAAAATCATTCTTTACGAAATCCGTTACACATAACTTGCTTTTTCTCTGAATTAAATTTGTAAGGCGCTATTAGGTAATCAACTTTGATCGATTTGCTGCTTTTGCAAATATTGAAGACATTCACGTTTATAATTCTAAAAAAATTTTTTTTTCTTCTGTATATATTTTTAATTTTATCGCATATGTAGATAATATATATTTGGACTACCGGTACCGCATTACAGTGAAAGAGAGAACATCCTTGTCTGTCTGGACAAGATTTGTACAGACAGAACGCAGTATAGAATCTCGGTTTCCGTCTAGCTCCCCTAAACTAATTTTGCACTCTAGCAGACAAGAGTGCAAAATGTTTGAATTACGAATTTGTAATGTTCAATAATTGCCAATTAGATCGTCAGGGCTACGTCAAATCTACTTCATAAACCCACGTTTTATCGATATTGATACCCACACAATAAACTCGATCGATTCCCTACAGATTATCACCATTAAGATGTGACAACCCTTAACAATTGTTGTCGTACATACGTATTCTTTGATTGCGACACAAACAGATGAATAAAGTATATATATACTAAAGTAGCTCAACGTTTGTATGGAAAAACAGTTATAATGACCCTCTCTGTAGTATATATTTTTAATCTCTTTGAGTATATATTATTTTAATCTCTTTGTGGTTAACTTTATTTTGTGCTTCGACTGATTATTATTGTGATTTGTATTTTATAGGTTATATTTCTTTTTTATGGGAAAGGCGGCCAAGATGCAAGCGGTTCCACCTGATGGTAAGTGATTACCGTCGCCCACATATATCTGCAACACCGGAGGTGCTGCAGGTGCGTTGCCGGCCTTCGGACATTTTGAAAATGGGAGGGATGATAGGAGGGAGAGTGGGCCTCCGGGTACCGCACTCATCGAACGAAACGCAGAAGCACAAGATGCCTCTACTTCACGCCAGAATTCTGCGAGGCCGCGGTACCAACCCGGTCGAGACGGCCCTTTCGAGCAGAAGCAAAAGCCGCCGCCTGACTCTAAAAGTAAAAGTAAACTAGCAGCCCGTAAGTGCCCAATGCTGGGGAAATGACACCTCAAATATCTGAGAAGGTGTAGACGCCGGGAATGGCCTAATATTTTTAATTATTACTCAGACATGCAGGTTACCTCACGGTGTTTTCCTGCACCGCTGAGTACGTGTCTATTAGCAATTGTAGTGGTGCCGACACCGGGGATCAAACCCAGGTCACTTGAGCTCTATGACACTAAAGCGAGCGCCCTCACCACTGGAATACCACGTTTAAATAATTAATCAGTGAATCAAAGTAATTATCTTATGTGATATAATTATCTAAATCATAAGTATAGTTTAAGCGAATTTAGCCCATCAACGTAAGAAGAAAGAAGAAACAGTGTACGAGAGAATTTTTTTCTAGTTACCTCGGAAAATATTTCAATTATCTCTTATTATGGAAAACTTAATATCGCTCTAATCTAGCTTTCATACTCTTTTATTGTAACTAAGTCAAGCTCGCGAATTAGTCTATGCTAAATAAGTATCGATTTTTAGTTTTCCTTAAAAAAATGTTTTGTACATACAAAGTTTCATTAAAATCTGTTCATTCATATCGAGGATTTAGGACTTGAAAGTTTGTATGAAAAGCCGTGAGGCATAAATATTCTGAATGTTGACCAGAACAATAAATACATTCGTGCCAAGTTTCGTTTAGTGGTTTTTGCGTGATGCGTGTTTGTTCATACTAACAGATAGATAGACAAAAATTAAAAAAAAACTGTGGTTTCGAGCCGTCTGTCATTCCTGATTGCCATGGCAACAGATAATCTTCACAATTCAAAAAATATTTCATGAAAAGAATCGATCTTCCATATAGAAATGGTCACAAGACGGAGTGACGACCTGCGCAGTGTTGCGGGAAGTCGATGGATGCAGCTGGCTCAGGACCGAGCTTCGTGGCAATCTAAGGAGGAGGCCTGTGTTCAGCAGTGGACTTGTGATAGGCTGAAATGATGATGATGACGATGATAGATATGGCCACCGCTCGAGCTTAGGGTAGGTCGGTTCTTTTTTGGCAGTGACAACACTGGTGTCTTTTTAAATGCACGAAGTACAACTAATTACTCGTCGGATTATTTATGCTCTGATGTTTCGCTGGTGTTAAATACCCACAGGATAAGAACATTTGGTCTCCCTGATGTCTACATTTTCGATTATGTAAAAATTGAGACTCGCATTAGGACACCAATGCGTTCAGCGCCGCATTACAGGAAGAGAATCATTACCCATTATTGCCAATGAAGGAATGCATCTGTTCTTTTTTTATATATGGCAATTTCTTTTATACTCGGAACGCACCGTTTGTGCATAACGACTGTACAAGCAAATGTTCCGTTTTGTCCGTGGTAGAGAGCCAAGCGGCGGCTTTTGCTGCACCTTTCTCTCTCCCTTTCAACATCATCATCATCATTTCAGCCTATCAGAAGTCCACTGCTGAACATAGGCCTCCCCCAAAGAATCATGGGGGGGTTTGCTTTAGTTGCCACGCCTGGCGAGCGGGTTGGCAACCGCAGTTGGCATCTCTCTCCCTTTGCACTCTCCCAAAGATGATAGGGAGGGGCCCTGTCGTCCCTTCCATCGCCAATGGCAACCGGCAACCCACCTGCAGCTCCTCTGGTTGTAGATGTACGTGGGCGACCGCTATCACTTCACATCAGTTGAGCCGCTCGCACTCTTTACCGTAAAAAAAAGGATGTGCATTATCTTGACGCGTAAGCTAAGGATTATTATTTTTTTAATCAAATGCAGACACTGCCCGGTCTAGAATGTGAATCCTGGAGCTTGCAAGAGGAATGGTCGAGGCTATGCAAAGTCTATCATAATTTTTGTATAAGTGAAAGAGATATAAAACTTAATTACATTTTTTACATTTAATTGGTTTTAAAACGTTTAATTATTGCATTTAATCTTATTTTATTTTATTTAATGAACGCCCACATAATGTACACGATTACAACATATGAAATGTATACATCAATGATATTAGCTCAGTTCCACTACAGTTACAGGCGAAGACCGCATGCAAAATATAATGAGCGAAAAATTATGTTTTAATTTAGCACAAAGCAATCGTAGACAAAATAATAATGCCTTATGGTAAATTATGATTAGTATTTTTTTTTAATTGTGAATAAATTGCTCTCATAAAAAATAAACAAAGGCATAATTTGATCAAAGATAATAGCAATTTCCTCATAAGCCTGTCAATTGCACCCGAGAACAAGTCTAACTATAAAGTCTTGACTATTCGGTTAAGAGGTGCATGTTCTTTAATCTTTCTTTCTTTTCTTTCTATCTATATATACGTGTACATAGATGAATGTCTCTTTGTTTGTTTGTCACCCTAAAGAGTCTCAAGCCACTCAATCAATTGAGCTCATATTTACGGGTTGCGTTACACTTTACGTTGGCGACGACCGCGTGGCTTAGTGGTTAGCGTAGCAGACTGCTGAGCCATGGGTTCTGGGTTCGAATCCTAGCCGAAAACGACGAATGGGTTACGCTTGACAAATTACTGGAAAGGTTAAATGGAAAGGTGAAGCGTGTTTCAGTTAGTACATCGTAAATGTATGGATATTTTTAAATACTTTATAAATAATAGAATTATTTATTGTTTTTTAGAGCTTTAGAACTGACTATTAGTTCGGTGGAGCCTATCCTGTGTTACGAATTTCAACTACGGACTGCACTAAAGATCTGTTACGATCACTACCGGGCAGACAAAACAATGAACTTTACGATATTAATATAACACGTAAAAAAAAATTAACAAAAGAAAAATTTATTTAATCAGAGTTGATGCAACCTTATGGTCACTTAATGAAAAAATTGTCAGTTATCCGCGCGTCGGCGACTTCAAACGCCCACAGCGGACTGTCGATAAGGTCTTTGACCTGGGTGTCGTGGGCCTATTGAACTAATAACGGAAAAACATCTTGTATAACAATAAAATAAAAATATTTATTTTATTGTATTTTATGTATGTATACATATTTATATATCATCGTCCAACCAGATGAGTATATATCTAAATAACCCGACAAAATAAAAATAACAATAACTAGGAAACAATCACGTTACTTAACATACATTTATAATTGTCAGTTGATATCTAGAAATGGCCTGTAAAATGTGAGATTAAATTTAATGTCGCAAACTCGCATCCAGCCTGTATAACAACCACTCATGATCGACCTAATAGCGGGTGGTCAGAGGTTCACATATCCCATCATTTAACCCATCCCACCTCATCAGGCGCAACGTGACCGATGGTTTGTCGCCATGTTAATGTCCAACGGCACAAATCGTACAAGGTTTCGAGAAAACTTATTGGTGCCCTCCACATGGGTGATCAAACTCGACCCTCCTGATTCGATGGCAGATACCCTAACAACTCGACATTCGCGGCTTCGTAGAAAATTTATCAGACCTCGAATTTGCCTAAGCCTTGAATTTAACAGTCCACTGCAGGACCAAGGCCTCTCCCGTAACGAGGATTTGTCAATCTCCCAATCATACTGTTATTATTTTTACAACCGCACCAAAGGATCGTAATGAGGTTCCTCTGTCGGAGAAGAGACAGGGGATAGATCTTTCTTTTTTTTTAATTTTCTTTTATTCAATCATTGTTACGTAAATCATAGACTAAAAGGTATAGTCCCATACGATACTGAAAGCATGCTAACAAGAAAACAACGAGCTACATAAATGAAGCACAAGTGCACTGCACACTCGAGCAGACCAGCCCCCACAAGCAGCATCTGTTCAAGTACAAGTATGGCGCATGCGGCAACCATCGCCCTCCTCATCCATATTAACGGGAAGTGGAGGATCCGCCACAGGCAGAGGTCCCTAAGCGAGCATGACGTACACATTACTTAAACTCTCCGTCCTCGGTCGGTTTAATTTTAGTGCGGTCTTTACGAGATGGAAGAAAGGGGGTGGCATACTGTTATATACCCCTGGGGGTGTTATATACCGCTACAAGACGGCAAATAGCAATAAAGCAAACAGTAACCCTATGGCATTGTTCGTTTAGTCGTTGGTGACAGGTAACTGGTAAGGTTCCTACTGACTACACTTGATTAGAAGTTAGCAGACCCTCGTCACCTCTCTCTTTCTTTTCACGGCCTCGGCATCGGTTCGTAGCCCAATATGTGGGGGAGGGGGCCCATCGATCGGCTTGCCCTGCTTGATGATTATAGATAAAACTTCTATCAAATGTATGCCGGAGATTAAACTGGCAATATTTTGAAGGTTTCTATGTTCAGCAGTGGAGTTTTCTTTTTATAGAAGAAGGGGGCAAACGAGCATGCGGCTCACCTGATGGTAAGTGATCAGCGACGCCCACGAACATCCACAACACCAGAGGAGCTACAGATGCGCTGCCGGCCTTTAAGGAAGGAATAGGCTCTTTTCATGAAGGTCCCTAAGACGTAACTGTTCGGAAATACCACTGGCGACAGCTGATTCCACTAGTGCGTGGCAGAAAACTTCGACTAAAACGCACTGTGGTGGAATGCCAACCATCTAGGTGGTATTGATGGAACTTGGAATTCTGTCGCGATGTACGATGGTGAAACTCAGGAGTGAAATAGGCTACAAAGAGTTCAATTTATTTTTGAACTTCGCCATCCAATGTTTGAACTCGAGACCGATTGTTCAAAGCCTCGAAAGTACAAAGTATTAACTTCTTTTGTTTTTAAAAAATAGCTTACCGGTCCAGGAAAAAGTCGTATTTCGTAAATGTAAAGTAAAGTAGCAGTCTGTTAGTACCAACTGTTGGGCAAAGGCCTACTTCTCAAATATCAGAACATATCAGAACAGATATATATCAGAGAGTTCACATATCCGCGAAATACCTTTTTCGCGAGTTACTTTAAAGACACATTTAAAACTGAATTAGTTCTAAAATATGTTTGTTCAAAGAATAGCAAATAAATATTTATAGAAGCTTTTGTGGTTGTTAACTAAAGTATTGTTATTTAATTATATCCTTACAATATTTCTAAATATGTATTAATATGTTCATGGTGGAGACAAGCGGCGGCTTTTGCTGTTGCTCGAATGGGCCGGCTCGACCGTGGTAGTACCACGGCCTCGCAGAATACCGGCGTGAAGTGAAAGCATCATGTGTTTCTCTGTGAGTGAGATAACCGAAGACACACACTCCACCCATCCCCATACCCCAAACCCAAAATATCCTAAAGTCCAGCAGAGCACCTGCAGCGCCTCTAGTGTCTAGTGTACGAGGGCGACGGTAAGAACTTACCGTCAGGTGAGGGCCTTGCCCGTATGCCCTCTTTCCCAAATAAAAAGGGAAAGACTAAAATTGTTATATTTAAAAAAAAGTTCCTCTGTGTTCGAATTTAACCCGAGAGACATCATCAACATATAAGTATAAAAAATATAAAGGCGGTCTCTTTGATTTTCTACAAGCAATTTCTAAATTGGTTGGAATTTAATAAAGTTAACGCTGATCTAGGCAACAGGTAACAGGAGGGGAAAAGAGGAAATCCGTTAATTGGTCCAGCGCTTCCGAGCCTGCTTAATCTTGTAAAGCGAGGGAACGTCTAGTTTTCTCAATGCCTATAAAAAGTATTTGTATGCACTACAAAGTAATTGTTTGTCCATGTGCGATTTATATAAGTAAGCTGCCGGTAACATTTTTAAATGAACGAATAACGGATACTAACAAAAAAATCCAAAGGAACTATCTTATATGGCAATCTCGTAGTAAACTCTACGACAAAAGTACCTTCCTGTTGAGTTTCATCTCCCGGAGGGGCGAAAAATTAGTTGCGGAATTTAGTTCGGCGCGGCTGTGCCGTACCAAATGGAATGGAGGTGTGATGTTTTATACAAACGGTACCAAATTAATTGCCGAGTAAAATTATTAAGAGACAGAGCCCTGCAGACGATGTTTTTTTTATGGGGAAAGGTGGCAAGCGAGCAAGCGGCCCACCTGATGGTAAGTGATTAACGTTGCTTACGTACACCCGCAACACCAACGGTGCTGCAGGTGTGCTGCGAGCCTTTAAGGATATTTAGGGGAAGGGGGGAGGAGGAGGAGAAGGCCTCCGGTTACCTCACTCACCGAACGAAACACAAAAGTACATGGTGCTACTACTCTGCTACTACTTCACGCCGGTGTTCTGCGAGGACTTGGCACTACCCGGGTCCAGCTGGCCCATTCGAGCAAGAGCAGAAGCCGTCACTGGGCTCTACCACAAGTTAGAACACTGATGGCATAAGTCTGACGTCATCCAAGATGTACTTAACCTTTCTGTGTTGTTGCAGGTCACGGCATGACTCTGGACTTCCCAACCATCCTCATTCCCGCCGTGAGCCAACCGCCCAAAGGCGAGGTCCTGCGTCTGGATATACGTGATAGGGCCAAGCGGCATACCACGTATAAGTGCTGCTGGTGTTTAACTTTACGTAGTACCGCAGGCTCGTTGAATAAAGTCGTGAGGCGGTGGCGTGGTAGTGGTTCTTCGTTTTGTACCGAGCGTGGCAACCGGAGGCCCACCTCCGTCTCCCCCCTTCGACTCTCCTCCCTGAATTCTTCCAAATATTCTCAAAGGCCGGCAACGCTCCTGAAGCGCCTCTGACGACGTTAATCACATATTTTTCCAATAAATGATAAGCACATCTTCATCAACGCGAATTATGTAAAAAAAGAACATCCAATAGTCGGTATGTTATTGTCATATTTAATTGAACATACCGAGTTTAATGGAATTTACGAACAATCAACGGGAACGTTTTGATCAGTTAAAAACAATAGAAGTTTTGAGTGCGATTGAGTGTTCGGAAATGCATTTTGCTTAGTTACGGAACGGGGTCGAATATATGTAACGGTATATATATATATATATATATATATATATATATATATATATACAGTTATACATTTATACCGGTATATATATACCGTAAAGCTAGCCACAGAGAGAGTACGAGGGGAAAAAGTACCTAACAATAAAGGTAACAATACTGTGTAAAGGCCTATAAGTTTCAGGCCTTCAGCTCGCGAGTCTCGAATATGTATAGACCACCAGCCCAACGGCGTATCCATCGAGGCGGGCTTTAGTTTAATGTCCAACATCTTCAATGTCGATCCTGACATACCCAGTCACCGCCTTCGGTGATTGGTAGGTGGTAGCACAGTCCCCCTAAAGGTACCTAAAAAAAAGGGCATCCTCTCATTTTCAAGGGTTCAAAAGATACAGGCCCTTTACAGGTAGGATGTCTTGACGAACGGATGGTCGGACCCACGGCGTAGGCTTCATAAAAAGACTCCCCACGTTAATCCTAATAAACAAGTACACTACATAAAATGTAACAATATATATACATTATCAGTTATGGTACGTAAAATTTTAGGAGTGCTCGACCAATAATTGAATTCAAACGTCGCTTGCCTTCGAAATTGAGGAGTGTAGAATTTTTTTCAAAGAAAAACAAACAACAACTTTACTCCAATAAACACACATATTCCGGCAAACAGGCTATTTTCGTTGTGAATACCAAGAACGTAGGTGAAATTACCTATACTCTGCGAATAAGACATTTAATTTTTATTTATTAGTTTTCATATAATTTTCTTGCTAAACGAAACTATTATTTATGGATTTTATCGTGTTTAATTATGTTTCGATGGCTTTAAGGAGCGAGCTGCTCTAAAGAGGTGTTGATTTCATAGTCAACATATATATGTATTCGATGAAGTTATTGCTGTTAGCCGTTTTGGCTTTTACAGCTTCATAGGTTTGCGCCTGCGTCCTTGAGGCCGCGGGCGTTTATGCTTTAAATAGATGTACAGGAGTACATCTACTGCTTACCTCTTTATGGTAAGCAATCTAAGGACCGTCCGAGGGAGGTTCGGGCCTTGTCTCGGACGGTCGTGGTATTTCGGTAGTAATGGGCGGTAAGGACCGCCCTGAATCCCGGGTGCAAGGTGTGTACGCGGGTGTTTGATTTGCACGATACGCTCTTACGCGTCGGCGGGGGATTGAGTATGTGACTCCACTCCTAACTGTATGTACAGTGTGTTCAGGTTGAGTAGTGTTAACCGAAACTAGTTCAGTTTGTCGGTCTGTGTCTTCATAGTCAACTTGGGCTACCTTCAGCTTTTATTTAATCATTTTAGTACGATCCATGCATAATGTGCACACAATATCTTGAGGTCGTGCAGTGGTATTCTTGGTTAGATTCAATTTTGTTTATAACTGTATCCCAAGCCGGTGGTGGTACCCAGCCATCTTATCTATTGAAATTAGGATGTTTTTTTTGATATCTATATAATATCATCGAGGAACAACTTCACATGATAAGGCCCCCCTATCACTCGCGTGGTGTGAAATCCTCCGAGTTAAATTGCTACAGTCAATAAGAAAACTTATAATTGGTATATTTCCCACATATATGGATTAATTGCATTTATAATCACTTGATATCTTGTTTTAAATATCGACCGTAAATTAATACTCTCACTGAAGATTACTTGAAATAATGGAGCCAAGATGACGGTGGCGGGCGACGGCCACGGTTTTTAATTTTCCAATCACTGTACACACACATTCACGTGCACTTGCGGCATAATAAACTATCAATACTTCCGATCTAAACTCGAAATACATCTATGTAACAAAATGTATTACAACACACAGCCATCACTTTACGAGTTCGCGTCAAAAGTAAAGTACATAGATTAAAAAAAATAAAGATTAAATGTGTAAATCTACATTTATCGCACAGATAATAATAATTTATTTGTATTTCTTAATTATTGTAATACCATACCGCGTTCCATTTTTAGAGATTAATTAAATAATTGATAATGTAAGCCAAGTCGGTTGGACCGCGCGACGCAGTTATCCGTATTTCTCGCGCGGAAAATAAATATGTCTGTCCGCCTGTAAATGCGGCGTGTTTTAACGTTGTCCAAGAAACGGATGTCGATTTTAGACCGCTACCTACATTGTACGGCCAATTTGTAATATAAAAAGAAATGTGCATGTGTTATACATATAATAAATGTTATATATATATATATAGAATAGCAGATCTGGGGTAACCGACATAGTCGCAAGGATCAGCAAGCTGAAGTGGCAACTATTAATAAAATTCTAAATAAAGTTCATAAAGAAGGTATGAACTTTTTTCAGTATTAGTGACACAAACGCGCCAACATCATATTTAAAGAAAGAACGCTACAGGTGCGTCGTCACCCCCTTTAGACTAAGCCTGTAATTATACTGGCCCTCCATAACCTTCAAACCGGAAGCGGAAACACAACAGCGGTTTCACTTCTCCTTGGCGGCAGAAACAGTGGAGAGGTCTGGGTAGACTGCTCGCAGGGCTCGCTATGTATGTGCACGGGAGCAAATCTTGTGGAAAATTTGCATGTCTACGTAACAATAAAAAAAAAAAAGATATTATCTCGAGATGAGATTTGAACAACGTCAACACGCACTGGTGCAGCGTGGCGAAACCTTCCCGGATCCGAAACCCCACTCGAATAATCGCCCAGCTTCGCGACATTCGCTGACTGTTTTTTTTTTCTGCTTTTACGTATGAAACTAATACATATTGTACCTGAGAATGATGCATTTTTCATTTTATTTTATCCAATTCAATCTCCCGTTGGCGCTATTCGGCGCTACGCGGCTTAACAATATTTTAAAAGTATTGCAATCAATTATCGGCACATACCGATTGACGAATGCATTGAATTCGCTTTCACGTTCACTGAACGGCTTATGTTTTCACCGCCTATGAATATGATTTTAAGCTTACTGAATCGTTCGGACCGTCATGCACTGCATGTCCTGGTTTTAAATCTGACATGCATTGTCACACACAACCCATTATTTCTCATTCAACAAAGTAGTGAAGCATATGTACGCCATGCTTTTAACATGTATAAAGTTTGATACTGTAGACCGACCTCTGAGATAACCATGTTGCTGGGGGAAATAGCTAGTTCAGCCTCCATTATTAACCCCCTAACCACCCTATTGGCGTAGAGCGTTGATTATAAGCACATCCAATTTTCAAAGTTGATAGTACCTTCACACGTACATTGTGATGGCTATTAAACTGTTATAGGTAGTGACAAATAATAAAATAAAATATAAAAGTAGTAAAATAGCAGCCTGTAAGTGCCCACTGCTGGGCAGAGGCCTCCTTCTCAAATACGAGTATCAAAGAGGGTTTAGGAGGAGGGAAGGGCCCGCCTCGCTGCTCCAGTGCGGGTTGCAGTGCTTCACATATCCTCGAAATAATATTTTTATTGATCAGACTTGCAGGTTTCCTCACGATGTTTTCCTTCACCGCCGAGCACATGGTAAATACAGCACATAAAATTACTATTAAAAATTTAAGTGGCGTCGCCACCGAGGATCGAACCCAGGTCACTCGGTGAATGAATGAAACTAAAGCGCTCACTTTAGTTTCATTCATTCACCCTGAGTTCTACCACGGCTCTAAAAAATATGACCTTTTGATATACTCGTAAGAGCAACGATAAGAGAGCGGTAAGGGTCTCTGGCCCCCACGACGAGGGCTGGTACAATAAGTATCGTTGTATTCAAGGCTAAGACGGCGATATATCACGAAGAGGTAGGTTCGTTCTCTGCCGCGGAGGAGTCGTCTCTGGGCAGGTAGGTTTTTTACCCATTTCAGTCGCCAACAGCAGCGCAACCCCTATCGTGTTCCGCTTCGGAAGGTGCAGAGAAAGAGAGAGAGAGAGAAGGTTAATAGGCAAATCCCACTAATCTATCTAATAGTCCTCGGGGGTGACGTTCTTCGATTGAAGATCTTTACTGGTGTCCATGGCCTGCAATGGTCACTTACCATCTGGTGGACTCGTATCTCGCCACATGATTTTTTTTTCTATTGTTCACCACGTTAAACGCTTAAAGTAAATGTCTAGACTCCGACCACCATTGTATTGGGAGTAGGTACGGTCGAGAAATGTTAATGACTCAGCTTTGGCACCGCAAAACATACCTACTGATTGCCAGTAGAGAATCGACAGGAGGAAAGAGTCGTATATGAAAAAAAAATTAAAAGAAAGGCCGTAGAAGTTTGGATGGAAGTAAGATCTTAAATACCTACACTACCATCACAAAACTACGTCTGCACGTCACGGACACCGGTGTTTTGACTGTATGTTCTATTGCCTTTACTTTACTTTTAATACGAGAGCAAACTGCTCTCGGTATAGATTTAATGAACGACCGCTCTGTAAACAAAAATTAACGAAATAAGTATGCCAACGCGCGATAACGGCGTAATAAGCCACCACCTGTCTTCCCGCGGGTGTGGTAAGAGGCCTTGACATTCGCAATGGCTATCGACAGACGCCGGGTTATCATCTCGATATATAGCCGACCAAAAATAAGCAGTCCCGTGACGGACAGCAGCGTGCCGATTGTGGCAATACCTCCTTAGGTGAGAGGTCTATGTCCCGCGGACTATTTAGAGGTCGTTAAGTAAGTATGTTAGCGACTTAACTCACCACGGGCCGGACGTCGAACATAGAGGTCCAAATTTAATTTAATAATGGCACCCCTTTAATGTAATGTAAGATGATAAAATGGACGGTGTGCGTCTGTGCGTGTGTTAGTGTGTTACTGTGTGATGTTTTAACACATATATAGTTAACATGAATTAAATAAGGTTTTCACAATTTTCATAATTGTATTCTTTTAGCCCGTTTATGCTAAGTGTTTTTAATTGACTTTCGGTTAACTATATATATATATATATATATATATATATATATATATATATATATGATGATGTTACGACGGTTAGATCACTTCTTTTTTTTTTTTTGGGAAAGGCGGCAAACGTGCAAGCGTTTCAGCTGATTGCGTAAGTGATCACCGTCGCCCACGTACATCTGCAACATCAAAGGTGCTGCAGGTGCGTTGCCGGCCTTTAAAGGGAGATGGGTAGGACGATGAAGATTGGGATGGGGATGGGGAAGGGTAGTGAGCCTCCGGTTACCTCGCTGACCGAACGAAACGCAGAAGCGCAAGATGCGTCTACTTCACGCCGGTATTCTGCGAGGCCGTGGTAGCAACCCGGTCGAGCCGGCCCGTTCGAGCAGCAGCAAAAGCCGCCGCTTGGCTCCACCCCGTCTACTATCTGTTATATAAGTGGAGTAGTTTGGACACAGTAGAATTTTTTAGGTTTTCTTATTTTGATTCGTGATATATTTGCAATTTCGCACTAATACCGTATCTGATTCCGTGACAGTTATTCGGTCTTAAATCGGCACTGGTTCTACCAACTTGAGTGAATTAACGAATGTCTTTTTTTTTTTTTTTGGTTATCATGCCTTCGTTTAAATGTGACAATATATAGAGAAAGAGACAATTATAAGAATGTATTAAAAGAGAGAGATATTACTAGAAATAGTATTAAACTAGGTTATAAGAGGAAAATAAAAGAAAATTCAGACAGACCTAGATTAAATTAACACGTTTGTGCCTACGTCGTCCCGTAGCCGCGGATCATGAAATCCATTTAGTTTTAATTAATTGCATTTATGTCGGCCATTGTTTCTGTCATCATGGAACCGAGGAAATTATCGACATGTCTAGCTGGTATTGTTTCGCGAGTGCATGTCGACAAATTATATAATAAACAGGTACAAAGCCGACCGAAGGAGACTTCACTTAATATATAAGACATTTATACATTATTGTGTGCGTGTGGTGTGTCATTTGTATGTGTGTATGTGTGTGTGTAAAATTATTTCCAAAGAATATCATTCCGGAAACGTACGTTAATTAAGGATGGATTGTGAACGTAAAGTAATCCCTGGTAATACGAGTATGTTCCACTTTCCGTTGTGAAGTTATGGCCAGAATTCGCATTATTTGTCAGGAAGCTTTACGAAACTAGAGCGAATTTACTAAGCTTTATACAGAGCCAATAAGTTTACTCGTATGTCTGTAAAACAAGAGCCTGGTTTGTGGTCTGTCTGTGTTGAATTACAATTGTTAAAAACAAAACAAAATAAAAACTATATCTAAACTTATTCCGCAAGGGGAAGACACAGGAGATAACATTAGAGTCGTCACTACGCGAAGGTATAAGAGTCACTGCCAGAAGATCAAGTATCTATTTTGGGATATTTTTGGCTGATTACAATGTGCGGAGGGTTGGCATTGGTTCCTAGATCTGTATGCTTCGCTCTGTTACTAAAAAGCTGTATCGATTTCGATGAAATTGGATACGGAGATATTTTAAACCATGTGAAAAGTTAGTTATGAATCCAAGCTCATGCGATATTATTCAAGACTTTTAAAAAAAAAAAAACGTATGATAGGCCGATTTCGTACGGAAGCGTTGTTAGAAATCTTCCCCTTCTTATCCCCTGCCATACGTAAACGACAACTAAGGAAGTTACAATGACGAGTGAAGAAATGTCGTAGGTCTTGTACGAGGAAACCGGAAGCCACCGGCTTCCTCCACCCCCAACCTACCGTCTCCCTCTAATCCCAGTGCCGGCACTAATAAAGTTAACTGCGATATTAAGTGCTGCATGAATGAGTTATAATAAAAAAAAAAAAATATCTGGGTATATGTGCAGTTTACGGACTGTTTCTTTATTTTCAGTTTACTTCTATTTATGGGATGGTTATTCCGCTATCTGTTAGACGTCGGGAGATTTATGTGGCATATCCTATAGACTTCCTTAGCCAGGGTCAAAACGGAGCTCTATTAATGTCACGGATCTCTAGCACGTAGACGGGATTTGACCCACCAATGTTGACCCGAAACGAAATTGAAAATTAAATTCAATCATGTTACATGGTAAGAAGAGCTCTTTGAGTACAGTACATATTTTTCTTTTTTTTTTTTTCAAAAATAAAGAAACGGAAAGATCTGAAATCTCTCAACATTGACGGTTGAGAGATTTCAGATCTCTCTTCTTGTTACGCGATCCATCTCAAATTCGATTATGTGCCATATAATGTGTAGGATTTAAAGGACAGACGCTGAATCATAAAGTAGCTCGGAAGCTGCGACCGCGACAGATGAGTAAATTGATCATATGCACAAAACCTCAATTGATCGACGCCCGTCTCGCACTTGGCCGGTTTTTTACGTTAGGATAAGAGATGAGTCGGGTATCAGGATTAGTGATTTTTAACGTCGACGCTTTTACAGTTTATTATTGGCATGGCGATTTAATTTGACTTTTGTCTACGCTGTCGCCATGGTCTTGACATTATCTGAACCTTTTGTAGTGTTTATCTTGTTATTCGCATTCCTAATAGCTTCTCGTCCGTGGGTATATATTTTAATTTATAAGTATAAAAAACCTCAGGTTGTAGTCGCGGACATACAGCCGTTTCGTGGTTCTGTAGGTTTTTGTTTTTTCGTCTTTCTCTCTAATAACTCTGTTTTTAACATTTCTATAATTGCATCATTACCAATGGCTGGATACTTCATAACGTAAGAATTGCGGGAAGCAATACAACGTAAAAGTTGACAAACAAAATAAAGTTGATACGGGTGCCAAGCTCCTTGCCCGCCATTGGAACTACGCCGAAACCCCTTGAAACGTGAGGTAGGAAATGTTTACGTAACTTTCCTAACTGAGCTCGGGCCACACGGACACATTTTGTGATTTACATTTTCACATACCAACGTTTATTATGAATATGACAATTTGTGCGATAAGTTCTATATTATTTGTGTTTGACGGAGACGTTCAAACGTCACACGTTCACTAACAAGCCCTTCGACGATTACCCATATTTCTATCACTTTGCCTTACGATCATTAAGAGACGCCAAGATAATTCTTACGTTGTACGTATGACGACCCGTTAAAACTCGTCGCATTTTGTATTCGCACGATTCGAGTCCCTATGCTGTTGCGTAAATCGTGCTCAATGTTTAAGCGCGCGTCATACAGTGCTTTGATTTTAAATCCTAAAAATCTCAACCGTTGTAATAAGATAACATAAGCGCCAATAGCCAAATGGGTTAGGTTGCGGACTACGAAACATGACGTCGTAAGTTCGAGCCCGCCATTCGACTATTGTCGTGAACCCACTCCAGATACAGGCTGTGAGCTTAATCGGAGGGTTAACAGGAATATTAGTAATGTTACTTGATAAATAGCATTTCTAGTATTATTTATAAAAAAAAATTACAGCGGTTTTATACACCACGGTACTCCACATGTCCGCATAATACGCGCTTGGTCGTGTATGATCCGTCGGACATTTTAATTGCATTATCTTTTACACATCAGTGTAATGCAGAAGGCGAGAGTCGCTTGTTATTTTATTTTTTTATTTTATTTTATTGTGTTTCAGCCAGTTCCATTCGTGGAGGCGACGCTTAACGATATTCATTGGTTTCCATTTGCAATGTTCCCGGCATTTCGTAAGAGATTCCCCCGGATATAGATTCATATAATTGATTGGAGTCACTGTTCCAAAAAAAAAAATGGAGCATGGGCGTGGCGAGTAATTCGCTAGTTTAAACATGTTCAATTTTTTCTTTTTCAATGTGACGAGGCCAACGTATGACAAGGATACCACCTAGGCTTAAGCGATGATCTGATCCACGGAGTTCATTTAAGTTCAGAAGATGCCTGTTCACCCTTGCCTTGTTTAGTCTGGTGTACCGTATTCGAATACCGATTTATTACGACTGTCAGGCCGCAAAGCCTATGGTAGAGGTCTCTTACTAATGAACTTTACATAACTTAGGTACGATTTGTATCGTCACTCGGGATCTCTTAAGACAGGTTCGCCGCCATTGCCATTGGATTAGGGTCAAACGACTAACATATACTAGACCTCTCACCACCTAACTGGAAAGGCGTGTGAGGGGTGAACGTACAAACTGTTCAATCCAATTGCCAACCTCATATTGTCTCATGCTGGCCATACTCACCCCGTGTAGCAGCGGTGGGTGAGAGCAACGCAGCTACCATCGCACTGGAGACGCTCCCCATTACTAGTCCGTGGCGTTTGGGTTCGGTATCTTCTACATCGGCCTTTTTTTTTTTTCAACTCGAATTTTTCACCGATTGTGTTTTTAATAAAAATGTCACAGCGAAGGGGAATACAATAAGTATAGTTTGTGGCTATTTTTATCTTAGTATCTTCAATAACATATTATTACTTAATTAGAAACGTAAAGGAAAATAATTCCACATACCACGTATATAACCACATGAAAGTGAAGTATTTGTATCCATCCAAGCACTTCCATGATATAAGACTGGAATTTATCCTTACAGCCATAATATTGTTTGCCGTATGTGGCGTGGTGTAAGTGAATTTGCCACCCATTCCCGTGACATGGGTCCGATATTCGTCAAGCTTAGCCAAGAAGCATTCCAATTAAACACGCTTTTCTAAAAAAAACAAAACTGCACGTAAATCGATCCATCCCTCGGGGAGCTAACATGCCGTTGAACTATACACGGACAGACATAGGCTTCAAGCTTATAACACCCCGCGTTCACGTTGTCGGATGGTTAGAAATCACATATCTGTTTATTAGTTCCTTTGTGAAACGGAGTCCCGTCAACGATTAGAAGACACGGCGTTGCGTAGCGGCGGCGCAACGTGTCGTCCACGGACCCGCACGTTGATGGACCTCAACGCCCCGTGGCTCGACTAGCTCTCGTTCCCGTTGTGGATTTAGCATAATATATACGCCTCCATAGCTGTGCAACGTCGTAGCGGAAAATGCAGGGCCGCACTGACAGACCAGCTTAAATGAAACCCGCAATATTCGCAAATATTCCAAACTAAAATTGCGACGGACGGGCACAGGCAGGCTGCGTGCGTGCATGGTATCCGGTACTGCCATCACCGATCCTTTGGACTCTAGACTTCATCGAGGCTGTTCTCCCTGTTTAGACAGGTATATAATAAACATGGATCTGATAACGGACAGGTGTCATACCGTGACATGATTACGAATACACGAAACTGTACGTCACGGATGTGAAGAATGACACGGTATTATTTTATAGAATGATAACGTGATGAAGAATTTATATGCAATATTTTCGTGAAAGAAATGTGACACATAAAAAGTACACTGCACTCTTAAGACTACGACGCCATTTTTTTCTATGGTTATTTAAGATATATTGTAATTTAAATCGAAAGAAAATAAACTTCCACAAATACACAAACGCAAGAAGCACACCTAAATTCTTTCCGTTTTCATTTAGCGTTACATATAGTGTTTAGGGTGAGATAAAATACATAAAATATGCCAAGTCTAATCATTCGCCATTGCTTAAAAGTTCGCTTATTTATAAACAATATTCCATGCCTAAATTAAGAATCCTTGCCGAAATGCCGACTATCGAATGATTGAAACTTCCGTGTATGTCGTATGGAAATTATGCGTCCTGACTTTTATGCAAAACGGCTTTATGTTAGTTATTAGGTTTAATTTTAAAAATCGTGCGAAACTGACAGATTTTCCGCGTAAAGTTTTTACTGGCATAAGCAGGTATGGACGGAAATATGTTACAGCCTTACCTGGGGTGGCATTATGGCACTGGAAACACGAGTTCACGGTGACGCAGAGGCTGCAAGCTGGACAGAGATCCAGGGGCCAGTCCGGACCTCCGGTGTCCGCATCCCAGCTCCATATATTCTCGGCATCGTCAAAATCGCAGTTTATCGTCAACATTCCGTCACTGTTCGATTCGTAATCCTCCATTACGAACAAATTAACCGAACACTGCACAATACCGAACACTTTAACGCACACTGCACAACACCGGACACTTTAACGCGCACTGTGTGTTCACGCGCTTTAAATAACGAAGTTATCGGAGAGTTTAAAAATCACTAAATTCCGCCGCCTTTTATCCCGCGAGTATCCATAACGTGTGACGTCCACGGCGTCCAGATTTATGTCTACCTGCAGGCGGCGCTATACCGTGAGTGTGAAGCTAGAGCCGGCGCGCCTGCCCACCATGATTCAATCATTTGTTTATCGGACCCATAAGAATACCCTCTGCGTGCTAAATATTAAAAGTCTAAAAGGTTACACTTTATTAAACTTGACCACAAATTCCGTACAGAAAATTATTCTTTTACTATGTCCTGTTTATATTACCATTATGCTGTACGAACTTAATAAAATTTGATACATTGTTTTATATTGTCAGTATGTATGTCGTTTATTTTTTTAGTGCCTTATTAAATAGTAATATCGTTATAGAGTTATTTTTAACGAATAATTTTATCGACTTCATTTTATTATCACAGATTCAACGATATCTTATCAAACCATAACTCAAACATTTTATCCTTTTTTTTTTTGACCACGGCTGATCTTAGTTGTTTTCAGCCCACGGGAGATCGTCGTTATCGCCACATTTAGCACTTTATATACACGCTACTTCCCGTCAGCGGTCTAAACAAACAGATTAAATAATAGAGAGATTATCAAAACGATTTTTCATTCGAACGTTGTGTGGCATGCCGTAGATATATCAGTTCTTACTCTATGGTCGCAATTATGAACAAAAGTACGTATCTCTTTTGGCGCGAACTCGAAAAGTGATGGTGGTGTAAAGACACCTTTATTTTTTTTTATTTCTGTATAATTCGTGTTTGCCATGTATAATATTGCCAGTGTATTATATCGTAAGTACTGGTGAGTGTGTACAGTAATTGAATAATCGTCGTTTTTGTTTTGGTACCATTTTTACTCGTTCTACCGTCGATATTATACTTGAACAAGTTTTCAAGCTCGATTAGATTTATATTCGAAAATTGATAGACATCACTTTGATACTGGCAGATAGTTAAACACTATTTCCATTAAGAACTCCAAAACGGACATAAGAAAAAAAATTATAGATTATGAATTACTTCTCTTAATAATGATCGTAGAAGGACTTATAGGATATGTTTAGATGATCAGCCCGGCGCCAGGAGTAAAGCATTTGTTGTGAACGTGTCGTCCAGAAATATATCATTCGGTTGCTGAAATAGCGAATGATAGTTTTTAATGCGGTTTCATAACTGTTTGTAAAGTAATATAGTATGTTGAAAGTAGTGTATGGGCCTTTAGCATTGTTACGGCGCATTCAATTTTGAGAAAAATATTTTCTTGATAATTGGTTCTAAAAATGAGTACTCTAACATTTGAGAAAAATAATTTCTCTATTATGTTGTCCTTCTGAACGCTTTTTTATTATGTAACCGTATATAGATGATAATTAATTATAGAGAATCTGATTTATTAGACGGGTATCCGTATCGATGAAACATGAGAGTTGTTAAAGTTCATTTGACGGACTGACGACCTAGTAGGCAAAGAAAATTACGGGTTCGAATCCCGTTAGGAGCAAATCAGATTTTATCAGATTTATCGATTTTACAGGTTAACAATAAATGTATATATAGAATTGAAATCAAAAAAGGAAAACCTTGAAAATCTTGAAAAATACCAGATCAAAATTAAGATGCGTGGTGTCTGGTACTGCAATCGCCAAACCGCTTCCCGAGAGTGGCGATTATGGCAAATCGTTTTTATGGGAGAGGTCTATATCCAGAAGTGGTGGTGTTAGTGTAATCAAAAAAATAATCTACTTTTACATATCTATTCTTCGTATTTAAATTCATTCATTAATTTCGTTCATTTCATTCGCATCGTTTATTACATAAATTTAGTTAATTTCATTCATTTCGTTCATTTCAGCTATTTCGTTCACAAACACTGTTTTGTTTTTATATCGATGATACAATCTACAATCGTGAAAGGTACGGATAATCAGGTTACATCCTCATTTTAATTGCGAACGGCAAATAGTTAACGTCAGTTCGCATGTTAAAATGCTTGTCAACAAAGGACACCATCAATTAGTGACGGGTTCTAATTACAAAATAGTGATTACATTCTCTTTGGTGACGGCTGCCATTTTCAACGTTTCCGATGTCAATACGAACATAAAGTGACATTTAAGCTATGGACAAATTGTCACAGAGTTGCAATCAAAAAAAAATCGCTCTTTATTCTTTATCGAGTCGACAGAACGAATGCGGAGTAGGTAAGCCGTATTGGCGCCATTATTTAAATCGGAGGGACATAGGGATGGAAAGAATGTGTAAAATTTTATTCTTATTACATGAAATTTCGCAGGTCGCTTGACGGAATCATCATATGTTTTTAATAAAAAAAGACAATACTTGCCTATTTGAAATGCAAGTATTATTTAGGGATTTCATCGCGTTGATTTTAACGTTTATGTTCCTGACATTTCGAGTGGATTACAGGACCCGTGGTCACGGGGGACCGAGGTGTTAGATGTCATAGTTAATTCGGGCTACCTTCAGCTTTTAATTATTAATTTTTGCTCCGATATACGCAGAATGTGCTCACAGCATCTTGATGCTTTGATTTTAGATTTCATTTTATTTATTACAGCATTCCTAGCTGGAGGTAGCACCCAGCCATCTTCTCTATAGAAATTAGGAAGTTTTTTTTTATTTGATTTAGTTTTCCCTTTTAGAAACCAAGCGTAAATATAAGAAATCAATACTTGTTTATCTTATTCTATCTATATGAATATATTAAAAGGTACACATGATTCGATTGTCCCTTGCAGACTCGCACAGTTCTAGATCGAGTGCTTATGTTCGACATATCACCGGAAAGTTACAAAATAAAAAAACTTGGTACTAAAAGCTGAAAGCTAATTTGATTTAAAAAAATATTCAAAGAAACCCCTTTATCGCTAGCATTGTATTAATAAAACTTGTGATCGGAAAGAATCAGAAGTAACTTTAGAGACATAAATATTCTCAAAGTAAACACAAAAATTTATTATTTATGTATTAGGTATTTCGATTAAACCATATGCTTAGAACCCATAATTTGAGAGTGTAAAAGAAATACATTTTAGCTTAATTAATTTTTGGCAACCCTATATGTTCAAAAACGACACAAATTGATAGACTTAAATAAATTATCAGTTAAACCATTGATGAATTAGGCACAGAGTTAATGGTTTTTAAAAACATTTTATCAATCGAACTGATCTGATATGATCACATTAAGTCGTCTATGTCATGTAAAGTATATGCCAGGTCAGTATTCATAAGAAATAGAGTATTCTTATTAATTTAAATAAATGTTCTGTAATGTTATATAGGTTTTATTGTAACTTATTATTCTTTTATGATAGATGTATTAATCACCAGCTAGAATTAGATTCATAATATATTGTTAAAATAACTATAATATACATTAGTAAATGGTCTTATTGAACTGAGTGCAGTCAAACCATACCGTATACTAAATTTCATCAAACGCCATCTGTTACTGATCTACTGAAGTAGACAAAATTAATTTTTGTTACATTAACTGAAAGTGTAGAATACATGCACACCTATGTATCATACTTATGCGTATAGTTTCAATAAAATCTATTTATTCATGTGAAAATATTGGAATTTAATGTTTGTATGCCGTGTGGTATCAGTCACTAAATACCGTAGTGTGGATCAGCGTGTAAGGATTAAAAAATATTGTCGATGGTTTGTATTTGATTATGCCTGGCTTACGGCAACCAAGACTGAGCGGGCGGCTGATGTATAGTGGCTGCGACCACGCCTGGCAGAAACACACAAAGTGCGGTAGATTGACAGAAAAATCTATTCCACCACCGCTTAAAAGTCAGTTATTGCATTGAGATAAAACCAATCAGTGGTTAAGTTAGGTTAGAACAGTGATCACAGAGCAGCGCGGTAGCAGGCGGCGAAATGCCTGAAGAAACTTTTCCAAGTAATGTTACTTAGTAGTTCATATGTCCAATGCACTTCATCACAATTTGTATTATTTCTTAGCTTACCAGCAGTAGCAGGCAAGATATTTTTTTTTTATTGAACGTGGCATGATTGCTAGACATTTCCAATATTTTTTCAAAAACTTGATTCCAAATATTACGTATTAACAAAACAAGACTATTATGGAATTAAAATTATATCAATAAAAATTATAATTCGCCTAATAATATTTAACAAGAAATCAATAACATATATCATAAATCAAGGTACAGAGTTTTGAGAAGATCAAATGAAATAGGTTTAAACACGAAGTACCCAATCAAGCGTTTAGGAGGCTTATTTATATTTAAATAAAATAAACGGAAACATCTTTAATTTAACCTAGTAGTTTTCAATAAATTTATTTTAGTTATAGGGCAACAACATTTTAAATAACTTTTTCTTTTTCTTTTTTTTATTCCCGTGGATGGAAAATGTTTTACGCATACTCCGTTGCTGACCAGTGGGCTACCATATGTCGGACTCGGATCTCGAAAGAAGAAACATACCGACTAAAAACCATCCACGTTGCTGTTGGCACGGAGGCCTTTACAGCTTCGTCGGTAAGAGATTTTGAAACAACGATATCGATAAATCTTAATATGTTGGCACGTCACTAGTTTTATTCCAGCGGTTGGTAGCACACAGCAGCTGTCAGGTTTGAAATGATACGCTTGGGTAAGAGTGTCTCGCGACAGTTTGAAAACTGCTGTTTAGACTGTGTTATGCTTTCAAGCTTATCTAGTTGATATCTATTTCTTAATTGACAACCATGTCTTTTACTATTATATGGTAATTGTATTTTCATAAACGAATTGACAGGGAAAAGTTAAAATGTATAAAAAGCGCGCTCGGTTTTTTTTTGCAGAACAGAAAAACGGTTCAGCATGAGCCGCCTGTCTCCATAATAAAATACCATAAGACATTATGCTGCGGAAGTAACTATAGTAAACGGTTCGAGCAGTAGCCACGACAGACAGTGAACGTAGTTTTCTGTAATAAAAAATACAGATTTTAGATTCCAGAAATCCAATAATTGAAGAGCCAGCTCGCTTAAACCATAATATATTAATTTACAGAGCAAAGTTGTGTGATCTACGCAAGCAAATGTTTTTGATAAGTTACATCGCATTTTGAGAATTTTCCCACGCACTATAAACATTTAATTACTTCTGTTTATTACTAATGTATTAAACTTACGCCATTACATTGCACCCAAATCTTAACGAAGTATCTTGAAGTACTTTATACATATTTAAAAACAATAGCACTGGTTAAAATAATCTTAGCAAATTTTACTTGGTACTGGTACTGTAATTCGAAAAAAACACCTTGGTACTGTAATTAAAATACTTTCAATAAATTAAATGCTTTAATGTCATAGGGATTAAACCAATTAGCTTCAGTCTTAAGATTTCTAGTTAAAATTTGATGATTTTTTATAACATTTAACAAGCTCTGTATATGCCCGCGTAATAAACTATATTCATACCTATTGATTATCATTATCGTCATGCGAAGTTTCAATTGTTGACGTACAAATTGTCAAATAATTTAGCTATTTTGCGAAAGTAGCGCTGTTAAAATTGGTGAAATACAGCGTTAGTATGGAGAATCATTTAGACGTCTCTGTAGTATTATATTCATTATTTCATCTTTGCATATTACCAAAAATGTGCTTTATGATCCGCTACATAACTTCGGCAGCCACGTTCGAACTGGCGCGAGACGATCGTGCTTGTTGTATTTTAATTTTTATCTATATTTTACTACAGAAGTTCCGACTTTATATCGTAATAATCTTAAGTCAATCAGTAAATAAGCTATAATGGTAGGTTTTATGCAACCACAGAAGTACTATAACCTTGGCAATACCAGAAAAGATAAACAGTATATGCTACTAAATCTGAGAGTACAAGCGAACGTTAGAGCGAGATAGAAAGTCAAGACTGACTGACTTCATACGCTATCGTTCTGTATCGGCCAGGCGTCAAATGTCCACGTAAAAAATCGCACTAAAATCCGTCGTTACTTACATGCAGACATTATTTATGTTATATTGTAGATGATTTTACCTCTTTTAGTAAAGTTTATACTATTTATTATGTTTCAAAGATTTTAAGCAATTTCTAGGGTATTATTATTCTACCAAATATAGATTCTGTCTAACAAAATTTTGATTATTCTTGAATATTATAATAAATACTCTTTAATAAATCTAATAATTGAAACATATTCCGTCAATAGATAAAAATATGCAAAAATATACTCCTAAAAAAAAACAAAAATAAGTATTTAGTTCCCTTCAAAAGAAATCGTTTTATCTAGAGTTTTATTTTATACACTCAAATATTACATATTCAATATATATATCTTCAATAGAGCCGAGGTGGCGTAGTGATCAGAGCGTACGCTCTGCTTTCAAAGAGTCAACACCACTAAAATGAATGTCAATAGCGATTTTAAGTGCTGAATTTGACACTTGCTCGGCGGTGAAAGAAAACATCGTGAAAATAGCTGAATGTCTGAGAAATAATAAAAAATATTATATCAAGGGCAGGAGAAGTTCGCCGACCCAGACTGGACCCTCCCCGGCTCTAAAACCTTGACAGATATTTGGATATTTACAGACTCCTACTTTTATAGATCTTCAAACCAATCAGGCGACATGAGAACCGACAGTCAATACCTGTCGATTTTCGATTCTGAAGTTGAGTTAGTTTCACTCCTGTTTGGTTCACATGTATTATTTACATTACACAGACAATGCTGTAATTCGTTTATGGTTTTAATATAGCGTTTAGCGTGATAACTTGGCACGATATAGTCAAAATTATTATCTGACGCGTCATGTACCATAATTGTTCCGGCAGTGCTCGCTACTTCTCTGGCTCTCGTTATAATGTAGCGTATAAAATAGCGCGTTGAAAATATTTAGCTTATTGTATTTTACGCGGTATTGTCATGTTCAATAATATAAAATAATGTTGTTGAACAATACTAACTCTTATGCCTGTATATTATAATAAATGTATGTGTGAAATTATGGGCAGTCCCGAATGGCTCATCTGTTACTGTTATATAAAGTCCTTCAAATTTGCACTGATTGTTGCGCCATCTATTGGAAGCAGTGAGATTATTCTTTTAGCATTTTCCTACCAGGCCAAATAAAGAAGATATATTAAACTTTTTATTTCTACTATAAATAATAGTCTTAAATGATTTATTTTGAGAAAATTTAATTAATTTCTACCAAATATTATTTAATACAATTTATACACAAAAATAAACATAAAGAAAATATTAAATTGCCTGGTTGACGGACCCATGATTATTATTATGGATTAATAATAGCCTGTTAGCCCGTATAGATGAGATTACATTTTATTTAATTTTTTCAACCTTCGGCAATACTAAAACAAAAATATACAATATATTTACTAAGTACGCGTGTTACTTGCTCATACCTATGGCAATTACGAGGAGAACAACAAAACATCAAATTATTTTACAATCGGATTTAAATTTTTGCTGTTCTGAAACATCTATAGCTTAATAATAGTTCAATAGTTCCTGAGATATCGTGATTAGTCAGTGGCATTTTGCTTTTATACAGATTTTGTCATTGGAGAGCACAAAGCGACATCTATTGTATTTTCTAATAATTCTTTACATAGCTGCTCTGTACTGTGCACGACTTATGATTTAGATTCAAAAGATGGAGTATTAATAAATTCAAATAACAATGTTTTAAATTATCTTATCATGCATTAAACTAATGTTTTATTCATTCATAATGTGTTTTAAATATTCGTTATTTTATGGCTCCGTAACGGCTGTCTCTCTTCACTTCTCTTATTAAAAATAAATCATCCAAATGGCTTTTTTCTTATTTCGAATAATCATTCTGTTATCACAGGCGTTCCGCAAGGCTCCATTTTAAGGCCGTTACTGTTAATAACATGATCCGCTGACATACCTAGCTGTGTTAATTTGTGTAAATATCATCTATACGCTGACTTTCAGATATGTGTATTTGCTAATCGCCTTGAACTTTATACATACTGCAATACGACTATTGATAGAAAACCAATGGGGACTTGAGTCGAATTGCTGAATGGTTACAGAAAAACTCTGTTGTTATCAATCCGTCCAATTTTATGGAAAAGATCCAAAAATTGAACAAGAATTATATGTAATCTTATTTATTTAATTGTATACATAATATGTATAAGAAATGTACGCACTAAGTTTGCATTTCAATAAAATTTCCTGTTAGGGTCTGCTGGAAGAAATGTCAATGCATGGAATAAGTAGTGCCCTTGTACAAATATTATGTTGTAATGTTTTCATGCCTTTTTGTGAGTACATAAATGTAAAGTGTGAGTGTAAATAAAAAAAAGATATATAAAATTATTTTGGAGCAAGGAAATTAAACACAGGTAATCTTGTGTTGATTATTGACACTGCCTTGAAGAATACCCACATGAGCACATTTGTTTTTACAGGTTAAAATTGTGTTCATGTCGATTTGAGGATTATTCTTTGCGAAACGCTTGTGCTCTTTTAGTTTATGAACCCTTAGGAAAACGGATTCAAAATGCATTATCGGGTTGTTTGTGATTCCTCAATGATCCTGTCTCTAAACGTTTAAAATAAAACAAAAAGCGGACTTTTTATTTAAAAATAAAAGTCCCTTGAAAACTGTCCAATGATTAGAACTGAATCACGCTTTTATCTTTATAAACGACTAAGTTCAATGTCTTATACAAATCCTCTTACCAACAGCCGCATTTAGAGGCTATAATACCGCTACTAATTTTTGGGATGGCATTCCTCCTCCTTTACGGGTATGGCGTTACGTTACTATCTAAAATTATCTCTGAACAACTACTGTATGCTTTGGTTATTAAGTACATTTAATGTATTACCTGCGTATTGTTTAAACGTTTTATGAATTTGTGTTTTAATCGTAAATTATTTTTAAACATTTTCCTTTTCTTACGCACGTTACACACCCCATTGTATCGTTCGTTTGCTTATTTTTGCTTCCGACGTACTTGTATGTGATGGATATTGTTTAAGCGAATAAATATCCCTCTCTCTCTCTTTCATCTATGGTATTATCTAAAAATCTGAATTTATATTAGGAATGCGTTTATTATGAAAGAAAGTTCTATCGATTATTAAGTTATAATTTTTCACCGTGATTATCAAATAACACTATATAGTGAAGCGTTTCAGAACACAGAACTGCAGTGGCTGCTATGAACATAGTGGGTATGGAGACGTCTGTAATTTTTAAGACGCTACAAAAGCTAAGCATGAGCCGTATGTCTCAATCAATCATTCCTCTGTCGAAGATCATAAAAAGAAAACACCACAACACAAACACCACGCACGGCAAGCAGAGTGTGGAGAGTGTGCTGGAGAGGAGTGGGGGGGGGGGGGGAGGGGTGTAGGCGGTATGAGCCTTCTGTCCAGGAGACATCTGGGTCAGTGGGCACATCCCTCTCACCTATTTGCTGCAACTGTTGTGTTCCAGTATGAAAGGTTCATTAAGCCAGTACAATTCAGAGCTGTGAAGAATGCCATCTCACGACACAGGGGTGACAACGCACCTGTAACCCTTCGATTGAAGTTCGTTTGCAGGTGTCCATGGGCAGCAGTAGTAAATTACAACATCTAATCCCTTATTTTTGAGTAATTAAAAAAAACGTTAGCTCCCACTGTGGGAGTTTCCAGCGGATGCAGTTCATATACAATCTTACACATGGAGGTGCCTAAATCATTAAAGTGCATACTAGAAGAAAGGTCCATCTAAGCTGCAGCTGGAGTACCATCAGATGGACTGTTAGTTCGTTTATCACCAAAATGAAGTAAAGCAAAAAAAAAAAAAAAGTCAATATTATAATAATGCGCGATAGTCGAAACACACAAGAATGATTTAAGCGAAGCGACGATGGGGGTTCCATTTTCATTTGGAGAATATTCCATCCCTAAGGGTAGAGTTTATTCTTCAACTATCCTGAATATATACACGATTCAATAAAAAAAGATTCATCTAAATCGTTTCACAATTAGCGAAGATATCGCGTAATACAAAAAAAATACAAACGAATGCATAACCACCTTCTTTTTTTGATTTCGTTTAAAAATACAAAAAAAATGTCATCCTTTGGTCGAGATAAAGTATAACATTATAAATACTTTTAAGACAATACGAGTGTATCAATGTTGTAAGATCATTAGCCACAGAAGTCTTACAGACGACTTAGTGTAAGTAGGTAGGTAACTAATTCTTTACAACTTAATCCGATGGGACTTTTGTGGGTAAATGCGCTAATATACCGCGTCGATGTATAGGTCAACCAGTGTCTAATCTATAATACTGTTCGCGTCTCTAATAAGTCGAAGCGGCGTGTTGCATCTGTTTATTTGGGAAAAGTTTAAACGTAATTTTGTGTTTGTTCATCACATTAACGTGTACAACGATGCGTCTTAATAGATGAAACGCACCGTTGAGTGGTAGATAATATCGTGATGTCGCCCTGACGGTGAGTGGTGACTGGTGAGAGCGGTGTGGTGGCCGTGAGCAGTCAGTCGCGAAACGGCTATTGAGCGAGCCGCTTGCGTTTCTAAGGTGCCATATTTACACGCATCTCACCTGCACACGGATATAAACACGCCGAGGACCAACGTGAGTTCTCGACATTCATTAGTTTCTATCGTGCAATTAATATTAACGCCTTTTAAATTATACTAAAACCGTTTGAGTTTAACGACTAAAACCTTTTTAATACGAAACCGATTATCAGAGAAATGTTTAATAGCTACGTTTTGTCAATTGGCCAGTGATTGAGATTTTCTGTTTTGACATTAACACTGTAGAAATTTGAACGTAATGGAAAATGTTGGGACAGTTTGACATAAGTACAAGCATCCGATCGCAGCTCAGTTCGCGTGGAAAATTTTCTCATGGCTTTCCCCGGGCTAAAAACTAAAGTATGTCCTACCCTTGGATTGTTTCTCCATGTCGAATTTTATCAAAATCAGCTCAGCGGTTTAACTTAAGATTTTATTTATGAAACGATGTTAATTTTAGATTGTCGTTTACTGCCTGCAGTAAAATTTTATTTAATCTTGTGTAATGTACTTAGGGTTGTCAATTGTACTATAATAATAATGTAAAACTGTACAGTTGACAACCCTAAGTACATCATATAGTACTATATACGGCTGAAGAAATATATAGTACACAAATTTACTATATTTCATTTGCATGGATCAATCTTTTTTTTATAACACCGAAACTACTAATAAACAAACCCCATGCTTCGTATACATAATACAATAACGTGAACACTACGTAAAATACTATATTGCTTTGAAGTGAACTTATTTTTAAAAAAAATCTGTTATATTTTGATAAAATGTTGTCAACCCTAATTGTAGTTCACTTATTCCTAATTCTAGTCGACTAGAACTTCGTCGGAGTGTTGGATGATACTCACAGGTTGAAGTGTCGTTGCGGGGAATTAGGTGCTTCGGAACCGTGTTCCGTGACAATCTTTGTTCAGCTGTGGACTTGTAAAAGATTGTAATTATGATCGAAGTGAACAATTTACGTGAAACAACACTGAGTTCATTATAAAATAGCAAAATTATATGATCCCGTAACTAATTTTGCGACTACTTCATACTAATATCGAATTTTCTTGCATATACCTACTATTCTACCTTTTTTCTCAGAATCAAACAGCATATGACCCTGTGGAGTAAATTAGCTTCAAAGGAATGGAAGCATTTATAAAATCGGCCTAGTGGGCCCGGAGATTATATACAAACTAACACTTTCTCTTTATAACTAGTAGATATAGATATTCCTACTACTAGGTAGTAGTACCTACTGGGTTTACATACTAGTTATGTAGATATAACTAATAATCAGAATTTTTTTTTTTAATTATAATTGCATAACCTAAAGCACGATATAATTATAATAACAAAAATCTTGGATAATACTTAATGCCTAATTACACTAATATAAAATAATAAAATCTTAGTTCATACTTTATAGTCATAATAAAGTTATAATACCATCACACGTTACAGTAGATAAATACTCAATTACTTATTTAGTCATTGAGTTGTTTTCTGGCTGAATGTAACCAAAAGAACAATAAAAAAAAACAAAAAAATATTAAACAAGTTATGTATAATGTACGCATTGCGCGATGGTCTATACTTGTCTGTGTGTACGCTCGAGCGCGAGTGTGTGTGTGTAAACGTCCAGAAGCTGCCTTCCACGACACCGGCTTGATGATATGATATTCTTGTATTATTATTACAATGAAATATTCATTTGTAAAGTTTCAAATCAACGTGACATTGTTGGGTGGAAACTAAATTTTTTTGGCTTACGCCGGAAATAAGAGGATTATGATTTTCACATATTTGAATATACCGTCCGAGTTTGGGATTTGAAAGTACACAATACGCAGATGACGTTGACATGTGTAAAAAATATATTCTGTATTCCTGTAAATTGATTCACAGAATTGAATTACAGAATTCATGAAAAGGATCGTTATATAGTTATTATAATAGGAATGAAGTGATCCCAGCTACCTAGAATGCCGACTTATTACATAGATACAAAAACTTCTCTTTTTTTTTGGACATTTAAATTCAATGTTTAAATTTTAATGAAATTAGGCATTACATTTTTTTTGCAAATAATTATATAATTAGAATTGTGTCTGTTACGGGTATTTTATTATTATTTTTCTTTTTTAATTTGATGTTTGTTGATGAATCATTTAACATTGGAGATATTATTTTTTGGATATAACATTTTTTTTTTATAATAATGATATTAGAAATTTGACAGTCACTAGCGTATTGTCTTTTTTTATTTTGTACAGTTGTTAGAAAGACATTTGTCATCTTAATCGATAAGATAATATAATTGATATTATAATGTCTTAAATGGTATGTCTTAATGGAAGATCATATAAGGGCATAAACAAAAGGTCAACATTTTTACATGTATCACATATGATCAACTGATAAACGTATTATTATTATTGATATACGTTCCAAATATGTATTGTATATCATTATATATGAGCTATCACGACCTCATATCCAATACCGGGTTGGTCAGAGTTCTAGACATTTATTATCGGCATTGGAAATCGAACTCGAGTCCACCGTTACGGAGGTAGGTCCCCTAACCATTTGGTTATCGTGGCTATTATTATAATTGTACTATATGACAATCATATTATGTATGAACCAAAAAAAATTAAAAACAAAACTTCACTGTAATCACTTTCCATCATTGTTCGTTTGCCCCCTTTCAAATAAAAAGAAAAATATTTCTTAATTATACCTGAGTTTGGACTTCTGCAGGTAATGCCGGTCGAACACGAACCCAGTACGTTAATCAGTTCAGCGATGAAGGCCGGTAACTGTCTCGTGTGATGCTTTTGAGCTTGTTCAGTAAACAAGCCAGCATCACCAATAGCCGGCTTTGATAAGTTTATCTTACTGAACTGGCTTTAAACTGGCGGCGTGTTCCACCAACAGTCCCAATTTGATACACCACAGGTACCAGAGCGGCATAACTGAGGATAGGAATAATTAGTGTATCGTCTATTCTGCCCGTGTTGGAACAACACAAATTGTATTACTATGACACGCAAAGTACTACTTATTCGAGTCTTATCTCTTAAATTTTGCCAACGGAAATATTCTCATACAACCTCCATGCATAATTCAGAATAATTTACTCTTTTGACTACTTTCCAAAACGGGTTATTAATCGACCTCCATTTTATACATTTATTTATCTTAAGCCTAATAGGGTTATCAAATGAGACAATAAATTAGGGTTCCGTATGTTGCTACAGATAATGGAAATGCTAGTTTCGTTGGTAGTATCGGATGAATTTTTCCACCATCAGTCGGTCGGCAGAGCCTCGTTCGATAAGGGGACGAATTGCTCTCATCGTCACTCTTGTCGGATGAAATGGCGCTCGCAGTACCAAACACCTGGCACTTGTAGGTGCTGCAAGCTGTCCGTAAACGTTTGGTTCCGGGATCTTCAGACGGCTATTTTGGAATACTCGGTATCACCTGCCATCACAGTCGACAGTCAACCTTTCGCAGGATGAGGTACGCTGGATGTTAGTTTACGCTGACACCGCAAGTATATACAAGTAGACAATATTAGTATTTGTTTTATGGCGAGCGAAGGTGTGAACGATAAGGGTACTTGGCAGGTCGCTGATCGGGGCTCGGGGAGGACGTATCCCCGCCAGTATGCTATCTGGAACTTGTATATCTCCTAATTGGGAGTCTTGTGGAGTTTTAGTGGTGTGTCGAGTGGAAGTTACCGTGGAGCGCTTGGTGACGTTAGGTGATTGTTGACAGGTTTGCTCCGTCCCGGGTATTCGGTGGGTCGAGACTGAGAGGAACATCGAGGTCAAGCCGATTCGAAGCCAGCCTGAGGAGAAGAGGCCCGCCGTTGATAATCCTCAGTGGCTGCGAGGGTAGGAAGCGCGCGTTGTGCCGACAGTAGTCTTGGTGCTGTGATTACGATGACGTGGCTGGTGTTGGAGAAGGTCGCCGCCTAGTTAGTTTAGAAACTGTCACTAAACTATGTCGACGTCGGGGTCACCAATATGGCTGATGAAGGTGCGAAGGAAAAGTGTATACTCGCCAGCTCGGGTGTCAACCGGTGTCTCTTTCGCCAGTATTCTATCTGAAACTTGATTATATAGTGCGTATTTATCCTGATTGAATGTTTGCCATTTTTGAGTTTCTAATGTAGTGAGATAGATGTCGCTTTTATGTAATAATAGCGGTGGCCGCAGCTTTGTAGCCTGTAACAAGACAGCTGCAGGCTTCATCACTGAGCTGTGTAGCGTACTGGTGTCTTGTACTACCGCTATTACCTTCAGAAATCCAAATTCAAATTGATCTGAGATAAATGGAGTTAAGTTACAAGCGACATCTTGCGCATAAGTCTGAAAATGGACGTTGTCCAGATGTCTGCTTTAGATATATAATATAAGTCTTCTATGGCTTTAGTCCAGCATCGCGTGTCCGGCCTGGAAAGAGATTCGATGGGCTAAATATATTTTAGAGCGTTGGAGCCTCTGCAGTTCGTAACTCTGTGGTGAGGGTAAACCGATGATTTTTGTTTTGCACAAATATTGACATTGACTTCAACTCAATTGAAAATAATGGCGCAGCAATATAATAAACAAACAGTCGTGCACGATAACCGGTAACTTGCGGTTGGTATAAAAGTTAGGGTACAGTAGAGTGAACCGTAAGACATATATTTGTATAGGCTATAAAATAATTGTACCGTGTCTGTGTATTATAGTCCATGTGCAATTTAAGTAAAATGGGGTGACGTTCTTTTTTTAAAAACAAGATGATAAAAATGGAAAGAAAAAAAATTTAGATTACCGAACGCATATTTCCATTTGACAGGAATTGAAGACAGATCCCACTAGAGTAGACTCTTGCTGTATGAGATGTTATATATTATTAACTATAGCTAAACGTCGAGACACTATTTATATATGATAATATTTCTGTTTACGTAGAAACATCACAAAAGATATCTCCATGATTCATCGCTTCGACTGTCACCAAAAGGTTGCGAAGTTCAAAGATGATATAGTTATTTACATTCACATCTCCAAGCTTGAAATCATTAGGCGGTAAACAAAATTCATTAAAGTCGACGGTTATGAAATTCGGAAGACGGCGAGAAGAGAAAGATATACGAATAGCCACGGTCTGGGTTTATTTCAGGAGATTGTGATGAAATTTTCAACCCTTGACCCTTCGCATCATACGACACCCACGGAAATATTCTTACTTCTGACCAGCTTACACCAGCTGGTACGTGAATTAATTAAGTCATCGAATCAAATCAGGGACTTGGAAAGACTGTTAATACACGCTCTTTCTTTTCTGCCACGCACTTCGACTTTGTGGAATCAGCTGTCGCCAGCGATATTTCCGAACAGTTACCACTTAGGGTCCTTCAAGAAAAGAGGCTGTTCCTTCCTTAAAGGCCTGCAGCGCATCTGTAGCTCCTGTGGTGTTACGGATGTTCGGGTGAGCCGCACGCTCGTTTGCCCCCTTCTTCTATAGAAATTAATAAATAGCAGCATGGCACACAGCGAAATCGGGGGGTTTCATCAAAGTCCACATCCCCTGGTCTTCAAAAATATACCTATCAAAAACAAGCTCACGCTGGTCCATTTACTTTTTCTATCCATTATCGACTATGTAGATTTGTGTACCCAGATCCGCCACAACATCTGCATGTTCTCATCTCACCTCGTGTGCCAGGTCCGGATATTTCGTTTTCTTATCTGTTTCGGCTTTCACGAGGTTCTCGTCATATGGAATGGTGATGTCGACCAAAAATATCACCGACAGTGCCCGGTCCATCGACACGATATCACGCTTGTTCGCAAGAATCGTCCTGTCCGTGATGATGGACCGGTCCCCAATAGAGCCTGGCGGGGTCATTTTCGAGCACGGCTTCCGGCGAGTACTTGTATAAAGCCAGTCTTCGATCCAAGAGACCGTATTTCAGAGCGAGCTCCTGTTGTCTGTGCAGATACTCAGAGTTAGAAAGCGCCGAACAACCGGAGATGACACGCCGAAGCGACTCCCCGGGACGGCGACACGCTCGACAGATGCCGACAGTGCCATCCCTTAGGATGTATCTCCGATAGATGTTGGTCTTAATAACCTATTATTATTATTGAAAGAGATAGAGATATAGAGATGAAATTAATAATATAGGACATTGCAGTAATATACATATCATGTATGATGTATATATAATATTTGTTTATATGTTCTATCTTCTACGTGTTAGAGTCAAGCGCCGGCTTTGGCTGGTGAACGAATGGGCCCGCTCGACCGGGTCGGTACCGCGGCCTCGCTGGATACCGTCGTGAAATAAGAGAAATCCTGTCCATCTGCGTTTCGTTCAATGAGTGTGGTAACCGGAGGCTGACTCACTCCCTCCGACTCATCATCCCCCCTTCCATCTCACAAAGCGTTAAAGGCCGGCAACGCACTGTAGCACCTCTGGTGTTACTTATGTACGTGGGCGACGATCGTTTGCCTTTCCTTTCCTTTAATAATGTATTTATTCAGATATTATGTAAGTGTGCATAAATATATTGGTATGTGTTGCACAAATATTTATTTACACCCATTTCTCCACGCCCCGGGTTGACTGGCAGAGAATGTCAAAGGGATATCATGTCAGTGAATTGGAACACCTTCTCAGTGACTGCATAAGATTTATTATTTATAACTTTAGAGTTATATTCGAGCACCTGCTTTAAAGAAGGAGGAACTTTAAATTGGTCATTTATACTTGCGATTGTTGTCACTAGGTGAAAATGGTTAACTCTCTGACAATTATTATTAACTAGCTCTGCAGGTTTTATAATACATTTAATAGTTGAAAATTAGTGTTCCATGGTGCTGGTTTATTTATTCTTTCATCGTTCAAGCTACACTGCTCTGGAACGTCATTACCGATGTTATCAAAGAAAGCACCGAACATATACTCATTTGAAAATGCTCCGATGTCACTATCTGAAGGCAAATATCAACTGATATGGGCCTCTATGTATCCCATTTATATATGTATCTAATACGTATGTATATATTTATTATCTTATATGTATGTAAAGATGTATAAGTAATCATAAATGTGCAATAAGAAGTTGTAATATAAATTGTGTTATGTATTTCCATCATCATTTCAGCCTATCGGAAGTCCACTGCTGAACATAGGTCTCCCCCAAAGATTGCCACGAAGCTCTGTCCTGTGCCACCTGCATCCATCGACTTCCCGCAACACTGCGCAGGTCGTCACTCCATCTTGTGGGGGGTCGTCCTACACTGCGTTTGCCTGTACGTGGCTGCCACTCGAGAACCTTTTTTCCCCAACGGTTGTCAGTTCTGCGAGCTATGTGGCCGGCCCATTGCCACTTGAGCTTGCTGATCTTTACGGCTGTGTCGGTTACCTTAGTTCTGCTGCGGACTCTATCACGCAGAGAAACACCGAGCATAGCCCTTTCCATAGCGCGCTGAGCAACTTTGAGCTTCCTCATACGGCCTGCAGTGAAGGACCAAGTCTCGGATCCGTATGTCATCACTGGCAACACGCACTGGTATATACGTATTTCCATAGTACATAAGATTTAATTTAATTTCCTTTTGTTATTGAATATTATTCATTCGAACCTTTGCAACTGCCTACATGTTCTTCTCCCTCACCCACAGTTGAGTTGCAGAGAATGTCACAAGACATTAAGTCCGCACATGTTTAACTTCAGTTACGTTGTATCGAATGGCAATCCGAAATGTTTGCCTACCCTTATTAGTGAGATGCGCGCGAGGCGACTTTTTAGCGCGTTCATCTTGTAATCTAGAGAGCCTTGTCCAGGCGCAAGCCCTGTTGTTCTTGAGATTCAGTGATCTGTGAGTCAGTGAGATGGCTTTGAGCTTCGCCTTGAAGAACCGGTATTCTTCCTATCGTTCCGCGTCCGTTATTATTTTAAATTTAATCGTTAAAAATTCATAAACGAATAATGCTGGGGTGGGATTCTCCTCGAAATCAATAGCAAATCGGGATGATTTAGCCATCAAACAAGACGGGCGGGTGTGTGAGCAAATGGCAGATGTTTTGGAAGTTAAACGAGTGAATGTTTTTTTTTTTTAATTTAAATTGGGCTTGGCATAAACGACAGCAAGCGTAGTCTAGTGGCCAGGACGCTCGCTCACTTTAATGTCAAAGAGCGCGATTGACCTGGGTCCGATCCTGAAATTGTTAATAGCAATTTTATGTGCTGTATTTACCAAGTGTTCGACGGTAAAGGAAAACATCGTAAGGATATCTGCATTTTTTTCTATGGGAATGGCGGCTAACGGTCGAGCGGTTCAACTGACGGTAAGTGATTACCGTCGCCCGCGTACATCTGCGACACCAGAGGTGCTGAAGGGGCGTTACCGGCGTTTAAGGGTATTTGGGAGATGAGATCGAGGATGGGAAGGGGCCCGCATGTTTGAGAAATGATAAAAGGATTATTTCGAGGATATCTGAAGACCGCCACTCCGCACTCGTATTTGGGTAAGTACACTATTAATACTACATATATTGAAGGAAGTCTTTGCCCAGCTGTGAGCACTCACAAGCTGCTTCTGTACTTTTTTTCTATAGACGATATACAGAGTGTTAAAATCCACATAATCCTCCACAAGTGATACAGATTAGACCTACTCGGATGGTGGTTCGTTCGTTATAGTTATTCACCAAAAATCGTAAAAAAATATATATGTATACATGGAATTTGATATTTCTAAACCTATTCAGTTAACGACTAAAATGCGTAAATAACTTTATTCCTCTGTTTAAACAATGCACTTATTTCTTTCGTAAAGGGCACCGGACGGCGCCAGGCTATTACGCTAGTATAGAACGTCTACTAACAAGTAAGCGGCTCTCGAACTTAGGTTGCAGATAAAAGGGAAGGAAATACAATCTTCGAGGCCGGTGACCGTAAGAACTCTTATCAGGTTACATTGAGACAGAAATTCTTGGGTTTATTCCATAGCATATACAACTTACTCTTAACTCAAGAATTCGATTCGATCTTCATCAATTCGAAAGTAGGAAATATACAGATGTATCTATATATAACTGGATGTATGTATTCGAATTAGGTAACCTGTTGTTCCATCTTCTATGCTCGAAAGACAGAAATTTATTTTGCAGAGATAGACGCCAAGTACTATTTGGACGGGTTAAAGAAATGGGGACTGGGTGGTCTGTGCTTTTTTATCTCTCATCATGGGGGGGTTTTAACAGAAAGTGAAAATGTAAAAAAGGTTCTCGAGTGGCAGCCGCGTACAGGCAAACGCAGTGTGGGAAGACCCCCCATAAGATGGAGTGACGACCTGCGCAGTGTTGCGGGAAATCGATGGACGCAGGTGGCTCAGGACCGAGCTTTATGGCAATCTTTGAGGGAGGCCTATGTTCATCAGTGGACTTGTGATAGGCTGAAATGATGGAAGAGATGGGAGACAAGGAGACAGGAATGATGGTTCCTTTTTAACATGGTTACGTTTCCCACGGATCAATAAATTCAATAGATTCTGGTTATCAATAAACGAAATCTTGTCATGGATGTGAAAAATTACATTGTGATTTAACCGAGGAATGAATTACTGAGAAAGCTGAAGTGAATTTAGGAATATGTTTAAGCAATGAACGTACCGTACGTTACTGAGTGCCTTGTGCAAGTCGCCGCTGATTGTATAATAACCCTCGACCTTCACCGGCCAATAGAAGTCGTGTCGCTTATGTCGTATAGTGAACGTAATTTCCTTAAATATGATCATGCCCTATTGTTGGAGATTTTATTATGTATTGTGCGGGTGTATTTAGAGATATGCATCGTGCACAAATACGACTTTACTCGAAACAATTGTACTTTTGTGTTATCTCCTAGCCTGGCAGACGTTGCTCTGCCCTTCCGGTAGGTAGCGTGATGAGTGCGGTAGAACAGTGGCGAGTTACAATAAAGTGTATAGGATTAAAAAAAAACACTTATGTGTCATCACTTTCATGGTGATCGGATACATAATTTTTGGTATATATATAAAACATTAGTGGTCTGGCCAGAAATGATATTAAAATTTTAAAAAGTTACTTATTTCTGAATTAAAATTTGGAATGCGTTTACTAATGAAAAGAAGCTAAAAACGGAATGCTATTTACAGCTTACATCGTTAATATGTACGGATAGTGTTGTGTCGAAGTGCATTCCTATGTTTTTAGCTGCTTTTGAATACGGCATAGGAATCTTGTCGTAATTAAGCTGCCATGTCGTTAAATTTCAAACGGTTACATTTATATCTGCTGCCAATAATTAAAGCATGTGACATTTTGGGATCTATCAGCAGACTTATGCTAGTTAAGTTCGCGTTAATGCTGTTTATGGCAAAAGAGCACTCATCAAGTTTATAGTGTTGGTTAAGCTGTAAATTGTCTACGTTGACGAGATCGACATGGTAGTGAGAAGTTATTACTCGAGTAATAGCGTTCATAAAAATAGGAAAGAGAAGAGGAGAAAGAACGCAGCCTTGTGGGACACTCGTAGTAAGTTTGCATCAGTCATGACTCACAGTAGACTGTGACAGAATAAATATGTTGATAAAATTGTCAAGAGATTCTGATAGGACGGGAAAAATGGTTATAGGTCGAAATGATATAGAGATATAGGGATTAGATACAGAAAGAGGAAGAAGATTTAGGAAGAGAGATATCAGTAGCTTTTGTCCACGCTAATAGAAAAGAACGATTAAAACCTAATAGAGATGATTAGAGCAAGTTCTTGAAAGATAGAAAGGTATATCTGCTAACATAGTTTATCATCACCTGTCTTCATACTTTGGAAGGAATTGATATTAAAATCTTTCTTAACATCACATACAGTGACCTCAGAGAAATTAAAGGTCGGCTTTTGCTCCCAATTCGGCAACGTTAGATTAGACAGATAGTTTAATAAGCTTCGCTTAGATACATGACACGATTATCATAGACAAGTAGTTTTGACAGAGAGGACCTCTTGATGTTGACCTAACACTACCAAAAGAATTCTGAAGATACAGAAACAGGTGAAAATCTGAAGGCTATATGATGCATGCATTAACACTTCCCAACCATGCTCTATCAATATTTACCGAGTAGCTAAACATGTGTGTGGTCTGGCATTCATCATCATCATCATCATTTTAGCCTATCACAAGTCCACAGCTGAACATAGGCCTCCCTCAAAGATAGCCAAGAAGCTCGGTCCTGAGCCACCTGCATCCATCGACTTCCCGCAACACTGCGCAGGTCGTCACTCTATCTTCTGGGGGGTCGTCCTACACTGCGTTTGGCTGCCACTCGTCTGGCATTATCATGATGGAAAACCACATCCTTTCCGATGATTATTTACGGCCGTATTTTCTTTTTAAAAATATGGTTTTTTTACAATTTTTTCTGTAGTATCGAATGGTGTTATCATTGTCTAATTTTGTGCATCCATGTATTCGAAGATAGAAACAATATGCAAAAAATATATCACTGAATACGTTTTTCAATTTACTGTCTTACTTCACACTACCTAGGAACAACCAAAGGATATGTCAAAAATTTGACCCTCTTATTATAATGCCAAAAGTATTTTCCCCGGTGATAAATTGATTAATGACAAATATTTACGAAAGAAATAAAAAAAAAAAACATTTTCAAACAATTTAATTAGTAATAAACTCAATAAAACGCAAATGGTAATCGTCATGAATAATAGTTTACTGACCTTGGCAAGAGCGTCGACCTCGCAGGATTTACCTTGTCGACACGGCGGCGTTTTCGAACGCGGGTAGAGGACGCCGGCGCGGATGCTCGATAGGGTCTTTGACCCGGGTGCCGTTGGCCTAGTTAACAAGTAGCGCAAATATATCTTCCTTTTCATTGGTATCTGGTGTATTACCTACAGATGGCAATTAAAATTTTAAGGTTAATTTTAATGTCGTCTCGTAGCATCCGCCCTGTTGTAAAATAATATGCATTGCTATAGCACAAACGGGTTTATCGAAATATTGTGTTTATGTGGAGCCACATAAGCGAATGAACTCGAATCTCCTGATTCGTAGGCGCACCCTCTAACCAGTCGTCGTGGATAGTATTCGATTATTCGTTTCATTTGAGTATTACTAACCTTCATTTACTATTCGAATATTGCAAATGCATAAGTGCAATCGAATTTCACGAACGAAATCCTTTATTTACCTATGTCTTTGTCCGTTCTAAGAAATTACATAATATATTACTTAGTTCTTAGTTAGAGTAAAAATAAATAGTAGCTATGTGTGCGAGAGTGTGCGTTTGCCACCTTGCTTAAATGTGCGTCGGTTTCTGCGCGTACGCATACGTGTACTATATAACGTGTATATGAATAAACCTGATTCATATTAAGATATGAAATGTCTCAGTTACAACAACAATGTCGGCCGTATCAAAGCGATAGTGTGATATCTCGCACTTGTCCTCCAGCGCATGTAAAGCCCATTACATGAGAGTATTAAATGCTTTTAAAGCCTTAATGTTTAGTTGTTTACAGTCTTCGAGTTGTCACCGGCTGTGATCGATAAAAACACGTGAATCGAGAAGAATTGTTTAGTGAATCGATTTCAATCAATTTATGAAATAAATGGGACTTAATTTTTTAAAAGGGAAAGGAGGTAAACGAGCAAGCGCCTCTGATCTGATCTGATGGTAAATGATTACCGTCGCCCACGTACATCTGCCGCACCAGAGGAGCCGCAGGTGGGTTGCCGGGTAGGGGAGAGGGAAATGGGCCTCCGGTTGACTCACTCACCGAAACGAAACGGAGAAGCACAATGGCAAACATCAATCCCTCGTCCCTATCGTCCCTCCCATCCTCTCCAATATCCTTAAAGGCCGGTAACGCACCTGCAGCTCCTTTGGTGTTGCAGATCTGCGCGGGCGAAGGTTTAGGAATTACTTACCATCAGATGAGCCGTTAGCTCCTTCGTCCTTCCGTTTGTCCTTTACCATTAAAAAAAACACTAATAGGGTTAAGCACGACGTCGCATGCAAGGCGATAGGTTCTCTTCCACCACCACATCAAATCAGCCGTCGAAGAATCCTCAAGGACGGTCCCCGCGTCGAACATTCGACATATGGAGCTTCCGGCGGACCTCCGACGCCAGGTCTGAGACAAAAACGCCGCTACAAAAACGGAACGACACCAAAATCGAGTCAGAAAGCGTCGCCAAGAGAGGCAAGTGAAAGAGCGCATTTAGGGGACTATCTAGGGGACATCGCGCCATCGCACACTACCTACTGGCAGCTGGCAAAGCTGGCTGGTCGCTAGCCTTCGACGAGTGCGTAAATGCCGAATGGCTGACAGACAGAGAAATCACCTGGAGCAGTTGGACGCGGAAATAGCCACCTGAACCAGTGGCAGTCAAAGAAGTCTCTGAGATCGTTAGATACCAGCACTGACCCTGTAAACAACAAAGTGTTTAAATCGCTCATAACCTCGCAATATCCCATTTAGGATGTTTGTCCATGTGCAATTTATGTGTGCGAACTGCCTCCACAATACGAGAAACTCTTGTACGTTGACGTAACGTTGTTGTAAGGTTAACGTAGATTTGTAAAAAAATAAAATTATATTTACTTATTTACATGATATTTTTTTCATCTAATACTCTTTCATTGATTTTACTTATTAATAAAGACATACAGGAAACTCTTCTTGTTCACGTTGTTTATATTCGATTGACTTGAATATGAGTACGTACGTAAGGAATTTTTGAATTAAATTTTAACCCACTTCCAGACGTCTGAATAATTTGGAATTTTGCACACGCATTAAGAACCGATTACGATACAATAATATGACACCGTCGAACTGGTCTGATGATGGCGCCGGAAGTTAACGAAACCTTTGAATGTGCACTAGTAAGGCCATCTAATTCGGGCACATTAGATTTGTTTCAACGAGTCCTATTCATTTGGACTCGTGGAAAGCGTGTACACAATAGTTATAAGACAAAATAAAAAAAACATCGTGTCTCTTTAACATCGCAGATGGGGCCAACTAACAAAGACCCAGCAGACCCGGCCAGGCCCACCAGCTACCACTATGGCTACAAAAAGGACATCCGCACTGCTCTGCCCCAGATCATAGCGGTGAGCGTCAAGAACCTGCTGCTGTTGGGTGAGTGAAGTTGCAGCGAAACCAATTGCTTATGACCGATGACGTATGCGCTGTACCGATATTTAACCGGTGTTGCATAATGGAACCGTATATCTATAACAAAATCGTATCTATTCTTACGAGGCGGGGGACTAGATGGGCAGTGGCGTCTCCCTTTGTATTCCTTTTAATAGTACAGCTTATCCTTTTATATTATAAGGATTATTATATCACAAAATAAATGTATTGAGTTTCATATGTGTATTGAGAAGACAAGGTTAGAATATTTATTTCATAAAATTTATCCCTAAGAGAAGTTCTAGAATAACGTTAACATAGAATATCATTCGTATGCCGCCACAGCCACAAAATACTGTAAGATATTATGCAACAAAAATAACTAAAATAAACTACTCTAGCTGTTTCGATATTTGTAAGATAACTTATTTTTCTTACAGAACTAAGTCTGCTCTAGCAAGCTCCGATATATGGAAGCCCATTGAAGCTCTGCATTCAGAGTTATTACAAGAAACAAAGAACAAAAACAGTAATATTCACAAGGTCTAACTCTTCCCCATTTATAAGTACTTTGGTATCTATATGTTTAACTGTTTCCGCCAGGCGATCTACACGTATTACACTATTATACTAGGTATTCTAAGCTTTCTATAGAATTCAAAAATAGCAGCGAGTAAATAAAAATCAAGTATTGTATTCAAATTTTCTTCATATAATATGATTTATTTCTCATGCAGTAAACTACATCATATCTTTTTTATCATAAACTTTTTCATGTTTTTGTTAATAGTCCACTGGTCTAACATAGGCTTCATGAATGGGAGGATTCCTCATGTCATGCACGCTTAACCTTCATCTTTTTTCCTCATTGTACTATCAGATCCGAGGGGTATTCTTAGTCATTCGAGAGTTCCTCGTACTTTTCAGAAGGTACTGATCAATTGGTATCATGCAGCATATCCGAACAATTTACGCTATAATTTTGCCCGTGCGAATGTTGAAATGGGGAATTTACGAAATCGTAACATTGCGAATGTTTTCGATGTTGAATTGCGACGCGTACCGTAGCGTTTCATTCCGTAACATTATGTGTGTGCCCTTTTAATTTGTTTGCGATTTCCATTTCACTTCATAGTTGTTTGTCTTAACGATATCAGACGGTAGTAATCTGATTGGGATAATGAAGGTTAATAAAAATGTTACCTAATCACGAAGCGATTCTATTAAATCGCCTGCGCTCATATCTTGTTGATATTTTCATGTATTTATACGTACCGTTCCACCACGGCGCGAACTAGTCGCTTGCCTTGAACACTAAATGACGAGAGAGTACGAATGTCGCAATGCAAAAGCGCGGCTTTTTCGTAAAAAAATAGAAAAAAAACAAACAGAACGTTTCTCTCTGATGGTTATCTTTGTGTGCAATATGTACGTACGTGTGCACTTACGTACAAACTTATTGGCGCTTTACTTTAAATGTGCGACACCAAAGCCACAGTATAAAATATTTTCTTTTTCGAATGAAAACACTGATGTATTTATAGCAAATAGTCCTGGCCGTAATTTCAAGTCTGGCATAATAACTCATTGGACATCGCTGCAGCGGCGCTGCGTGACGCGCGTGGCACAAGATGCCAAGCCAAGCCCTCGTTTGCGTGCAAAAGGTTCTATTGCGAACCGAGTATGCGTTTATTTTCTGTTTTTATATTATACACAGAACGGACAGCATCTGGACGAGACGTGAACCATTAAGCTATCAAAAGGTAATAGTCCATAGCAGACACGGAGTTCTAAATAGGCGGCAAGAAAACAGTTATAGATTAAAAACGAAAAAAAAAAACTAACTTTGCCGAGGAATATTACACAAAGGTTTTTTTTTTTTTAATTAAAATCTTTATAATATTATTGCGAATGAACTTTTCTAGCCAAGCATACGTTCGAGTCCATGTACTTTTAAATGTTGCCTCCACATCGCTAGAATTTACTACCGGCCATCTGATAAAGGCTGCGACGAGCACAACGAGATGCCATAAGTCTGACGTCATCCAAGATGTTCTTAACCTTTCCGTGTTGTTGCAGGTTACGGCATGACTCTGGGCTTCCCAACCATCCTCATTCCCGCCGTGAGCCAACCGCCCAAGGGCGAGGTCCTGCGTCTGGATAACGCCCAAGTATCTTGGATAGGTAAAACCAAATTCATTGTTTAATAAATTAGGATCCTGTCACTAAGTTTATGCTGAAATAATGAAGTAAACTGTGTATTAAGCATTAAGCAATACCGGGTTAAAATTCAAGTTCAAGGTACTATTGAAGTGATTACCGACGCCCATGTACAACTGCAACACCAGAGGTGCTGCAGGTGCGTTGGCGGTCTTTAAAGGGTATTTGGGAGAGGGGGTGTGGGCCCCCGGTTACCGTGCCGTGGTAGCACACCGGTCGAGCCAGCTCATTAGAGCAGCACCAAAAGCCACCGCTAGGCTCTACCACGTAATACGGTATATACTTTTATTTACCAAAGGTTTATGGTATCCGAGATGCGCTATAAATATAACTTGTTTCGGGTTTCGCGACATTCATGTTTTAAGAATATGTTGTGCGTGCGTGGTAAAAATAGTCGGTGTTAAGTAAACATAACGGGTTTTCACGCATTCGGAATACAAAAGACACTAACATGCACCTATATTTTTTTTTAATACTTTACCTATATTACCTATACTGAACCTCCCCTGGATACATAATAATAATAATAACCCTGTAATCATCGGAACATCTGAGGAGGCTGGGACTCCGTGACGGACCGCTCCGAGCTCAAATGCAGAAGTCGGTTCTCCTTGATACCGCTCGCATCGTCCGTCGGTTTCACTCCCTTTTCCCCTAACCCTCGGCCGTCTGGTCTCGCCTGCCAAGGGCTTCCGTCTGTTTGGGTTATAATTTATTTATTTATTATACTTTAAGTGTTATATAAAACTTAAGTAACTTATTTATTTCATTGTATTTTATGTATGTATACATATTTATATATATCACCCAACCGGACGAGTATATATCTACTACAGATAGCGCAGAAGCAGCGTAGTGATGTTCCACCGCCTTGACTGGATTATTTCTGGCGAGAGTCAGACGGATACGGGTTACCGGACTTCACTAGTTCCTCGAAATATTCGTTAACATTTCAGATAGAGGGATGTGTTTCTTCACCGCCGAGCACATGATAAAACCAGCACAGCACCAGAAATCTAACCTAGATCATGTTATGTAATTTAAACCGAACGCCCGGCCACAGAGCTCACGGCTCTTACGTATTTATAAAAATAATCATAACATCATAATTATTTGAATGTAAATCACGGATTTCGATTTGTGTAAGCGTTGCCAAATGGGCTTACGAAACCCACTCTTCGGCTACCGGGGGAGAAGCAGGTTGGAAACAGCGGGTTGAGAAGTTGTCACACGTGACGAGTGGCGAGTCTGGTCGCCGAGTTTAGCTCCTGGAGAAAACCATCGCCTCTTACGAACAAGAACATGAAGGAAGAGGGTTGTGAGATTCTCACAGCATTATGACTTGATAGGAACTTAATTTTGATGTTGCGGTAAAATAGCTTTAAATAATTCTATGTAGTGAACATTATGGTATACAAGAGAGAGTGGGAGTGACCTGGGTTCGATGCCCTATGGCAGGCGCCACAAGAATTGTTAATGGCAATTTTAAGTGATGTATTTACCACGTGCTCGGTGGTGAAGGAAAACATCGTGAGGAAACCTGCATATCAGAGAAACAATAAAATATATTATTTCGCCTACATGCGAATTCCACTGGAGCAGCTTAAATATCTAAGAAGGAGACCTTTACCCAGCATTGGGCACTTCCTGGCTGCTACTTTACACAATAATAACTTCGTTCGATGCGAATTTCTCATTTATTGAATGAGATAACTCTTCTCCGTCTTCCGGCATTTGCGCATTTGTTTTTCCTACTTTGAAGAGTGTCCAGACGACCTCCGTTCAGAAGTGGCGAGGTCAAAGCACTCACAAGCGCTGTCAACTGTTAAACGTAACCCGCGATGAATTTTCCAATTAGTAGCGTTATAATAAAACGGCGTTAAGCTAATTATGTTCAGCTGCATTATAACGGTGTCACGTGTGAACAGCGTAATGAAATATATTCGAATGCAGAGTAAGCGGGCGACGATTGGATCAAGTTTTAATTAGCTTCTTACTCTACGATGGCATCATGAGTTCGCATTCCTTATGTGGAGGGCTCGAGCTGTTATATATAGATATACAGGGGGCTCGTGCGCAGCGGGTAGATGGTCAGCACGCCCATCCTCTGCGTTGGCTCTGACAGTATAAATTCCAGTTATTCTAGCTACATACGCAGTACATGCCAAATAGACTCAATAAATGTGAAATAAATTAATAATGATAACGGTTTTTTTTTTAAAAGAACTCTCCGGAACGGAATAATAGTACCAATAGGTTTGTTCGAAACTTATGTTTTTTTTATTGGAAAGGAGGGCAAACGAGCATGCGGCTCAGCTGATGGTAAGTGATTATAGTCGTCTACGTATATCTGCGACACCAGAAGGGCTGCGGGTGCATTGCCAGTCTTTAAGGATATTTGGGAGTTAGAAGGGATGATGAGAATGGGGGATAGGGAGGGGGAGCGGGCCTCCGGTTACTTCACTCGCCGAACGAAGCGCAGAAGCACAAGATACCGATATTCCGCGAGGTTCTGGCTTGGCGTACTTTGGTCGGGCCCATTCGAGTAACAGAACACACGAGGGCCTGAATACTCAGACGACAACCACCGATTACTTTGTTCCAAATAATCTCTGATGGGATGAAACGATTAAAATTAATGTCTGAACTGCCCCTGTATTGTGTATGCGGTCGTAGAGCTTTAAAATGCTCTTAAAATTTTAAAAGCTAGTATTTTGCTTTGCCTTCATCATCATCATCATCATCATCATTTCAGCCTATCAGAAGTCCACTGCTGAACATAGGCCTTTTTTCCCCAACGGTTGTCAGTTCTGCGAGCTATGTGGCCGGCCCATTGCCACTTCAGCTTGCTGATCTTTACGGCTATGTCGGTTACCTTAGTTCTGCTGCGGATATCATCGTTGCAGACTCTATAAAGCAGAGAAACACCGAGCATAGATTTGCCTTATGATTCTAAATTAATTGTAATTACTCATTTTATATATTTCTATTATACTAATATAGTTTTATTAGTAAAATTTGTACAAACAGCGTATGTGACTGGGTGTGACGATGTTGATAAACTCTACCCGTTGTTAATTCGATTTATTGGCACACTTATCTACCTAGAAAGGGATTACATGCGCGAATTTTGTAGGTTTTGTCTCGTTCTTATTTTATAAAAGTCTATCGTATTCAATTCAACACAGTCATGCTGACTATCCTTCTCAGGTTCAATTAATCTGATCGTGGTCCCATTGGGGTGTGCGCTGTCCGGCGTGGTGACAGCGCCCATGGGGCGGCGACGCGCCATGCAGGCCGTCAACCTCCCCTTCCTCGTCGCCTGGCTGCTGTTCCACTTTTCGAGCTCCGCGGGTCACCTCTACGGCGCACTGTTCCTCACTGGCTTGGCCGGGGGACTGCTTGAGGCACCCGTAAGTAAGTTGCGAAAACGCACTTCGTTTTGTTTCGTGACAATTTTTGCGCGTAATGCCTGCCTTTAAGGGTATTTGGCAGATGGTCCTCCCTTTTTGTGAGGCAGAGGGATAACCGACATAAGATTACAACATAAGAGACTTCACCCCGGTATTCTGCGAGGCCGTGGTATCGACCCGGTCGAGCCGGCCCATTCGAGCAGCATCAAAAGCCGCCGCTCGGCTCTACCACGTACCTGTCTGACCGTGTACTAAGTTTGGGCAAGTCTTGTACGGACAAAACAGTCAGCTTTTGTCGAAGCTCTCATCGAAAGACTTACGTCTGGGAGTTGACTAAGACAATAAGCATGTGGAAGTATAAATTTCCGTTGTCTTATTTTTCTATTCGAAAGAGATGTTCTTGTGAACGAAGTTGCTGCACTTATGCCGTAAAACCGGAGAAAGGATCGGAGACACGAGGCGCAAGGCTATCATAATTTGGGTTCTGCACAAATATTGTCTTTAGCTGGGATACAAATCCTGGGTCTATGGTTTAGTAGACAGGATCTGAATCTAAATCAGAAATACAAATATAATAATTATAACAATCAGAGACTATTCGTTGCTTCTTTTACTTTATTATATATCAATTGTAAAGTACAATATCTGTTTTAATAAAGAAGATACCTATGGAGTTTCTTTCGTCACTTTCTTCTGTCTTATCACGAAACGGCGGTAGATTTAACTAAAAAATGACAATAGACAAACGAAATCTGAATTTCTTACGTATTAATCGTATTATTCAGTAACGAACGTTATGTACGTTTGAAATTTCTTAGAGACAGTTTTGCATCCGTCGGAATTGTCACTGTTTGTGTTGTGTGATCTGATGTTTGTCGCGTATTCTTCATCCGGACGCGGTCAGGTTGTAACGTACGCAACCGGTTGCGGAGGAGATCTGTGGACGCCGGGGATGAGCGAGCTCACTGGCCACGCCGCCCGTCATCTCTTTACTTGATATTGATGACGTTACATTAGAGAATAGTACACCGAAACTAATATACTGAGAATAATGATAACAATAAACAAAATTTTATATATTATTATTATTATTTTTACATATACATATTTTTATATCTATTTGTACAACCCCAACCAGATGAGTAAATATAGATTTACCCCAAAAAAACAAAATTTTACTTATCATATAAATGTATGTATGTACGGGTGTATGTATTTATTATTATCTATGTATTTATTATGGTATATGTATTTAAATATATAGATTTACATTAATTTTTTTTTTTTTCTTCTCTTTAGTAATCTTCATATTATCACCTACACCTACTTCATTTCATCTCTGCATCATCCAAAGGTCGACTGGTAGAGAATGCTTCTGGAATTAAGTCCGCCTATATACATTCTCATGTATATGAAGCTTAATAAATAAATAACCAGACTTGAAGCTAGACGGTGGAGGTGGTCGAAACGGGCTCGAAATGTTACACGCTCGGTAGGTTTCCCAAGAGCTTGACACAGCGCACACTGCAGGCCATCTATATTTAGATATCGCTTCAGAGTGAGAGGAAAATCGTTTTACAATAACTTCTACGCAACTATGTAGCGTGGCAAGTCTTGTCGAATGCTTTTGTGAAGTTTATGAAAACAAATTAGCTTTATATCCCCCTCACCCCCATTTTAGTCCATGGCTGAACACAGACCTTTCCGTGAAAGCGCCAGTAAAGCCCGGTATATATTTCTTGGAAGTTTTCCCCAAACTCACCGCGCTGAGCAAGCGGGGTTGTCGGCGCCGATGCTACCTGCGATGTGACTTCCCGTCACATGGATGTGGTATTTGTGTTCCGCAGATTTGGTTGCACATTCCATCATTCCTCCTCCTCCCCCTTATTACTAGATGGTAGGCTTTTTCTATGCTTAGGTGCGTGTCGTAGGGGTAGATACCACCCGCTTCCTAGAGTAACAACTGTCGTATTGCGGAGCCAGTATAATAAAGGGATTAGAAGCGTTCCGTCTTAGCCCTCAGGGATGTAGACGACGCGTCAGTCCATGCGCTGCAGCAGCCCTTTGCCATAAGGTGGGCTGTTTACAAACTTTTACCCAATCCAATGAAAACAAAAAAAAAACGTATATATGGTACTGTATACTCTTGTATTGTAAGAACTGTGCATTATACGCCTCACGGCTTTCTTTAAAAACTCTTCTTTCTCTTGCTGTTCACAGGTGCTGGCTTCTCAGCGTAATATAATAATTAGGGTGTATTATTGGCCGCCAGGTGCTGACGTACGTGGCGGAGATCACTCAGCCGCACCTGCGCGGTGCTCTTTCTGCCACCAGCTCCATGTGCATCATCATCGGCGTGTTCACGCAGTTCCTTTTCGGCTTGCTGATGTACTGGCGCACAGTGGCACTGCTCAACATCACGTTTACGGTACGAAACCTACTCAGATTTCCTCGCGAGTCTCATCCGCCGAGGCTGTCAATCCAATCCAATCAACAAGGCCAATGGAGACAACAACGTATCCCTAATCCGTGGGGGAGAGGGGGGGGGGGGGGAGCAATAAGCATTTGCTGCTGGTCGAATGGTCCGGCTCGACCGGAGTACTAACACTACCTCGAAGGAAGGCGTGAAGTAGAGGCATCTTGTGTTTCTGCGTTTGGTTCGGTGACTGAGATAAACAGTGGCCCATTCCCTCTCCCCATCCCCCTTCCTCATCCTCCCAAATATCCTTAAAGGTCGGCAACGCACCTACAGCGCTTCTGGTGTTACTGAGGTACGTGGGCATAATCACTTACTGTCAGGTCAGTCGCTAGCTCCTTGGCCTTGTTTCCCCTTAAAAGAATGTATCTTTCTTCGGAAATTAGTCAGAACTATCTCGTTGACAGTACCCAATGCACGCCACAGGGCTTCGCTGTGGTTTTATTGTGTTTTATGAGATTCAATCTTCCATTACAGATACTGGCGGTGGTCGCACTGTTTTTCGTGCCCGAATCCCCCCACTGGCTCGTGTCTAGGAAGCGTCACGCTGACGCTCGGAAGGTACAGATATAATTAGTATTCCGGGCTGTAAATACGTAATTCTAGTAATTTTTTCTAGAAAAAGTGGATCACTGAACAAGCGGCTCACGGAGAAGGAGCTGCAGGTGCTGTGTCGGCCTTCAAGGGCATTCTGGGGAGGTGGAAGCGAGGCTTCGGTTACCTTAATTAACTCACCGACCGAAACGCTGAAGCACGATATGCCTCTACTTCACGCCGTTATTGAGCGAGGTCATGGTAGACCCGGTAGAGCCGGTATATTCTACGTATTACAATCATACAACCACTTAAAATGTAGTTTTTGTCTGCAGGAGGAAACATGCGAAACAAGAGTATGTTACTAACATCATTCGACTTCTACGACACCAATGGGACGATATCGTGTGCCGTTCGAAGTCGATGTGTCACAAAAATATCGTGGCCTTCGACTGATGGTGTAATGTCACAAAAATGTCAAACCTAAAGAATGTTCTTTTTAGACTGGGTTGTAAAACATGCTCCCAGTCCACCGGATACTGCAAACAAGCCCATCGAAGAAGGTCAGGCACTCGTTGTCACCCCTGAGGATTAAGACGTAATGCCTCTCCGTTATTAGCCCATTATTGTATTGGCTCTCGATGCCCTTCAAACCGGAGCACAACAATAGTCGCACTGCTCCTTGGCTTCAGAAATGATCGACTCCTAGGAAATGAAGGAGTCTTTCTATCTCCTTGTAACCAGTAATCAAGTAATCTGAATTATCCAGAGCTTAGGGTTCGAGATGTTTCGTACATTTGTGAAGCGGCATAACAAAACCGTGGTCCGAAGTCGTAGTAGCCTAGTGGTGAGGGCGCTCACTTTAATGACATAGTGTGAGTGACCTTGGTTCGATCCCCGGTGCCGGCACCACTAAAATTGTTAAAACAATTTTAAGTACTGTATTTACCACGTGCTCAACGGTGAAGGAACGGCAACGCGCACTGGAGCAGCGAGTATTTGAGAAGGAGGTCCAGCCGTGGGCACTTACAGGCTGTTAGTTTTTTTTTTAATAAGAAAACCTCCCGTTCTCTTTATTCCCGTTTTTCGAAAAGGAAAAGCCGTGAAAGCCTCATTGCAATCACAGAGAGCAAGCCAGGCAGTGTCATGACCTACATGTCGAAGAGACGAAATGTGAGTAGCGGACTCTAGCTCGGTCCTCCTGAGTCTCGCCAAATGGATATCCGAAATATCTGCCTTACCTCGTGGTCTACACCATTGTGGTATACGTAAAGATATATTGTTCCAGAGCTTGCAGTGGCTACGTGGCTGGACCACGCCGCATGCTGTAGATGAAGAACTAAAAGATGTACAAGCCCTATTCAAGAGGAAAAAGGGTAAGTAGAGATAAGGAAGTTTTTTTTTAGCATCTTAATCTGACCATTGACTTGATAAATACGGTCTTCCTTAACCAAGTTCATGAATGTATTTGTTTCTACACGACTGACGTTTGGTTTGATGATTATTTCGATGGCGTTAGAATGCCTACGAGTGATACTGTTCAATACTGTCACCCATACGTCAGCTTAGTCCGCTGCTGAGGACAAACCTCTGCAGGCAGGCTCCATCGAAAAACCGGGTTTCATGGAAGATTTGCCCATACTCTCCACGCTGGGCAAACGGGTCGGTGAGCCGCAGCACCGGTGCCCTCGCACTAGTGATGCTGCAGCACATCAGTGGGCTGTGTGATTAAGGTTCGTCCGTTCATCCAAATTCCGTCATCATTCGGTCGCCGGAGCCTCTATTGTTGGCTAGCTGCGTGCACCTGGGTGATATTGACAATGGGGGAGTCTAGATCTATGTGGGTATACAGAGGTAAATGTGACACATAGGGGTGACACAAATGTAAATGTGACAACAGATTAATTTTCGTTGACGTCGTGACGTCCCGCTGCCGAAGACTGTCATGAAATTTTCGAGTCCCTTTGTTACTTTAAACTGGGTTAGCGCTTAGTGGTTAGTGGACCAGGGTTCGATTCGAAGATTTTTTATGAGAAATAGGCGCTTGGAATGGATCGACATGCGTTCACATGATTTAAAAATATTTTAAATATTTTTCACATGATTTTCTATTAACCCTCACTCAGGCAGGTTTCCGGATAATGTTTTCCTTCCCGCCCGGTAGAGCCGGTGTTCCAATTCAGTTAATTCGGGTACTATGGTGCCTCGTCATAACAAAGTTTAATAATAAACAAGGAGCATAAACATCTGAGGCGGCTGGGACTCCGTGACGGACCGCTCCGAGCTCAAATGCAGAAGGCGATGCTACTCGATACCGCTCGCATCGTCGGTTTCTTTCCCTTTCTCCCTAACCCTCGGCGGTCTGGTCTCCCCTGCCGGGGGCTTCCATCTGGTTGGGTTTTAGTTATCTATTTAAAAATATTATTTATATTATGGTATTTATTTGTATCTATATTTATTTATATATACAACCCAACCAGATGAGTAAATACAGAAATACCCCAACAAGGTGCATAAAATAATAAATGAATCATTATCCAGCCACGATAGAGGAATCATACGAGTACATTCCGTGATGCTGATGGCTCGTACCAATAAGCTTTTCTTAACATACGTATCAGTTGTATCGACGGCTTGGTCATAAAGACGGCGACAGGCTGACCACCTGTCACGATGTCCCAAAAAAACTCTGATGAAAATTGGATTGATAGGACTAAAATGTTTAGACCTCTGACCAAACGTCCCAACATTGGGTATACGGTCGTGAAAGCTTATTTATTTAATTTATTAATAATTCATTCCCCAGTGGAGTCTGAAGACGTCGAGGAGTCGTGGTCGGAGAGGCTGTCTCACTACCTGGACCGCGGTTTCCTCGTTCCATTCTTCCTTGTCAGCTACAGCTTCTTCGTAGGCCACTTCAGCGGAATGACCACTCTTCAGGTAAAAGTTTCATTACTTTCTTTTTATCTATAATATCAAAGCAGACTATAAATGTTTTTTGTAGATAAGGAGATGAAAGGTTTGTGATATTTTTTTATATTTACATATGGAGTTCCTTCACCACTGAACCAAATTAAAAATTTAAAAAAGTGAACATGAAATTAAACCGACCCATAAAATCAGAGGTAATAATTAATACATTTTAAAGTAGTAATTCAGAATTGGCATTGCCATTCATATGATAAGACGCGTGGAAGATGCCATATCTTCTAGAGGATGGCGCTTTTTTAATTTCCATAACAGGGTGCGAGTGAACCTTATACGCTGTGCCTCGAAATATTTCACAAAAATTCTATCACAAAACCTTAGGTCTCGCATAATGATCTCTTATATTTACGCGAACACTGCACACTTTATATACTATTTAGAAAGAAAGAAAGAAACATTTATTGCACAAATACGCCACTTGATAACAAAACAAACATTTCAACACATTTAATCAAACAGTTATTTACACAAACAATGTTTAACGTTGTCTCTTCTAGACGCGTTGCGTGGCGCATGGGGCAAACAGACCACACTCAGCTTAATGCTGCAGTTGAGACTACAGCGCTGGTTTTCAGTGGGCCTGTGTGTCGAGTGATGTACGGACATTCGTGTACATACGGGGAAAGTTATTTTCAACTATATTGTACATAGCTTAAGAAGTATCAGTAACAATAATAAAATGAGAACTAACTTAACTATAATCAAGGATAAATAGATTTAATAAATACAGCCTTGCAATATTGTGTCCATGAGCTACGCGAGCTGTACTCTGTTCTGGAACTATACCGCATTACACAATTTACGGATATTATCTCGTTTGATTTTTTTTTTGACTTGCAAAACCGACGCTCTAGGAAGTCTGCAGTCTGTGATCATATCCTTGATCGCGCCAACCATTACATCAGATTTGATAGACCACAAATCCTCGCAAAAGAACCCCGATTCCTGTCAAGGATGATTCGCGAGGCTATGGAAATCAAGAAACATCCTATTTTCAATAGAGAAGATAGCCGGGTACTACCACCGGCTCGGGATCCAGTTATAAACAAAATTAAATCTAAAACCAAGCATACCACTGCACGACCTCAAGACACTGTGAGCACGTTCTGCGTAGATCGTACCAATGTTAATAAAAAAAACCGAAACTACCCCGAGTTAACTATAACATCTGGACGTCTAACACCTCAGTCCCCCCGTGACCACGGCTGCTGCAAAGGGAGTATAAAAACAAAATGGAAGGAGACAAAATCCGTAAAGTTCGTTTTTCACATGGTTTCGTTCACTGCCGATCCCCGTGCCGGCACTACAGTGATTGTTAATTGCTGAATTTACCAAGTGAGGAAACCGGCATGTCTGAGAAACGATAAAAACGTGTGACGATAAATAAGAAGGTATATTTCTTACGTTAGCGTAACAAAACAAAAATAACTAATAAAAAACCCGACATGGGCAACAAGATAAAATATCTGGACCTGGCACACGTGCCGACCGACATGTGGAGTGGTGTGCCGACCAAAATTATTCCTATAGTCGTCTCTGCGAATGGGTTAATCCCAGTCACTCTCTCGGAACATCTGAGGCGGCTGGGACTCCGTGACGGACCGCTCCGAGCTCAAATGCAGAAGGCGGTGCTTCTTGATACCGCTCGCATCGTCCGTCGGTTTCTTTCCCTTTCTCCCTAACCCTCGGCCGTCTGGTCTCCCCTGCCGAGGGCTTTCTTCTGGCTGGGTTATTATTTATTTATTTATTTTACTTTACATTAAGTATTTTAATAATAATGTATTTACGAATCTATTTAATTTTATGATATCTTATTTATTTTACATTATTTTGTTATTGTATGCATATTTATATATACCACCGAACCATACATTTGTAACCCCAAGATACTATTAATAATATTGTAGACAAATAAAAAAAATATAAATATTATGAAATAAAATTATAAACTTAAAAACGTGTATAATATAAAAAAATAACTTTTATCATGAATACTCACAATAAATTATTATTCACCTCCATATATCATGCAAAATCACACACAAATACAAATGAATATTTATGTATGGACATTTTATCTCCACTGATATAAAACAAGTATTTTAGATTCATATACATTTGAACCTTGAATATTGAATATATCAGATCTCACGAAAACTTGAGAGACACTTACCAACCAACTTCACGGTGTCGCTTTTAAGTCTCGGCGCATCGTAAAAATTCACTCTCATAATTTTTCCCAAACGCGCCAAAAGAAGTCTAACTTCAAAAAAGGACACGGGAGGTGCACGGCGGACCGTTCCCAGCTCTAAAACGTTTAAAATATAGAGAGCAGTCTTTCGGTGGTGGGACATTTACAGCTGCCGCTTTACTTTTACATTTAAGACACTTAATAATGCGGCACTGTTGACGCTGCAGACGTACGCAGTGTCGATCTTCCAGACGCTGGAGGCGCCGATGGACAAGTACCACGCAACGCTTGTGCTGGGGCTGGTGCAGATAGCGGGCGCGGGCACGTGCGTGCTGCTGGTGCGTGCCGCGGGCAAGCGACTGCTGACCCTGGTCTCCACTGCCGGGGCCGCTGTCTGCTGTCTCCTCCTAGCCAGCTACGATATGCACATGAAAATGGTAAACACGGATAAGTGATGTCACGTACGATCTATGTTTCTATTAACATTAAGGAATTAATAACGATGCACAGTTTCCGAAATATCACGTGGACGTAATACACAAAACTCTTTTAGAGATAAATTAAGAGAATTAATCTTGTAATTATTAATACATATATGAAGATGTAATGTACTTGCATGAAAACCCATAACACGTGATACTCATAATGTAAATACTAGGAACAGACACAACCTGTGTTGCCAGGTGCTAGACTCCACAGAGTTAGTAAATCGTTCATAGGGAAATGGATACGTTCCTACAACAAAATCCCAGCAAGTGCGTAAAGTCTTCCAAAATATTTCTTAAACAAAGATTTCATAGAAAGGGATATTATAATATAAAAGAATACTTGGATTATAATAACCTCTGGGAATGAGTTTAAGCGTGGTAGAGCCAAGCGGCGGCTTTAGCTGTTGCGCGAATGGGCCGGTTCGACCGGATTGGTACCACGGCCTTGCAGAATACCGGCGTGAAGTAGAGGCATCTTGTGCTGCGTTTCGTCCGGTGTGTGAAGTAACCGGAGGCCCACTCCCCCTCCTCTTCCTTCCCATCTCCCAAATATCCTTAAAGACCGGCAACACACCTGCAGCATCTATGGTGTTCCAGATGTATGTGGGCGACGGTAAGCACTTACCATCAGGTGAACCGCTTGCCCGTATGCCGTCTCTTCGATAAAAAAAAAATTAGTTGATCGATTCCGAGCCGTTTCTAGAAAAAATATTGTAATATTTCTATAGACTATTAAAACGTTGTTTTTGTCCATTTTGTCCAGAGGAACCGGTGGTAGATTTTAAATAAACTAAGGTAGGCCTTAATTATGTTAACATGAAATTATATTGCAGCACGCCGAGCCGTACAGAGCGATTCTGCACAACGGTTACCTGGAGACTAACGTAACTCTCGAGGATGCCCTCGCTCCGACCGAAGTTGTGGTGAGACTTGTTTCTTTCTAGTATGCGCTCCAACGATTTAGGCACGTTCGTGTCTAAGCTTGTAAGTGAACTGCTGGAGGTAACATTTTTTAAATACTCAAAAAAAAAAAGAAGAGATTAGGTGTTGTAAGCGGCTACTGAAGCCAATGGACACCAGTTTTACGTGGGGGATATGTGTTCGTTTCTACCAGGCACCGAAGATGTCTGAGTAGAGGACCGTCTAAGAACCCCACAGTGGATACGATGCTGGCCCGATGTACCCTTTTAAACCGGAAGGCAAAGGGCCACCTACCCAGACGACTCCTTGGCAAAAAAGGCTTCCTACCATTTAACAAAACTTCACACATATTACATACACCCGTGACCTGGTGACTCACACAACCCAGTCCTTAACGTGTTAAATCTTGCAGAAGAACCCGTACTCCTGGATCCCCACGTCGCTACTGATGCTCCTGGCGCTCATCACGCACACCGGGATCAGGCTGCTTCCTTGGATTCTTATCGGAGAGGTACACGACACGCTAATTGATGAAATTTATTTTTTTATTATAAACTCAGCGTCAAAAAAATCGCACCTTTTGGTATTTTGACTTCAAGCAACTATAAACCCTATTTCATCTAAGGTAAGGTATAAGTGTGGAGCCTCATTTTAAAGGTTATTGAATCCTTTAAATAATAAAACTGTGATAGTGATTACTAACCATATAAAAAACATTTTTCATGAAAAAAGGAAAAACATTTATTCACGCCAAAATTACTTAATTTAATTAATCTAAAAACTAAACTTAGAACCTAGTGTTACCTCCCTTAGCCCTAATTACAGCCTCCATGCGATCCTTCATTGACCTCACCAACGTCACGATGCATTCTTGAGGAATGTCACTCCTCGACGACGGTGTCCCGAAGCTGTTTAAGGGTCGCACGGGTAGTATCACGAGACCGCACCCGGCGTTTCAGATCATCCCAAAGGTGCTCTATGGGATTCAGGTCAGGACTTCTCGCTGGCCACTGCATCACGGGAATCCCAACCTGATTCAGGTAGTCCCGAACAATGATTGCCGTATGGGAGCGGGCGTTGTCGTGCATGAATGTGAATTCAGGCCCGACAAAACCAGCATACAGGACCACATGGTCCTCCAGTATCTCTGTGATGTACCGATGAGCAGTCAGGGACCCCGGGCCACGTGCACCTCCAGTGCAGGAGACGTACACAAGGTCGGTTTTTCCTTGGATTGAAATTCCGCCCCAGAACATGCAGGACCTACGGCTGACGGTTTCTTCAAAGCAGGCCTGTGAGTACCGTTCCCCCTGCCTCCTGTACACTCTTCTACGCCTATCATTGCAGAAAAGGCATACCCTAGTCTCGTCGGAGAAGAGGACAGACTTCCATTGGTCGAACGTCCAATCCACATGGTCTCGGGCAAACTGAAGTCTGACTCGCCGATGCTCTGCTGTCAATTTGGGGCCAGTAGCAGCCCTACGGGCCTGGATTTTCTTCTCTCGCAGCCTTCTTATTGTGGAGACGCTCACCGACGTCCTCCGAGCTGCTGTTGCAGCTCAACAGCGTTGGAGAATCGGTTACGCAAAGACGTCGACACAATATAGCGGTCGTCTCTGTCGGAAGTGCAACGTCGTCTTCCGGATCCATGCTTCCTGATGTAGCCTCGAGTCTCCTGGAACCGCTGGGATACTCGTTTCACCCGGAGCTGTGCTGGAGCTGTTCAGGTGTGACTTCTGTGATGTCTGGATAGCTAATGACCCATCATTAATTTTTACCCCCCCTTTTATTCGTTTATTCTAGGTGGCACAAGTAGTGAGTCCTCTAATGAGCTTTTCAGCACTTTTTTTTTAAAGACCCTAACGTTTCGTGATTATTGTTTTTACAGAAAAGAACGATACGCGTTTTTAAAGTGTATTAATTGTGCTTTCAAATGATATTAATTTTGGTAGGGTACAATAAATAAGTTAAGAGTATTATTCGCTTGAAGTCAAAATTTCAAAAGGTGCGATTTTTTTGACGCCGAGTGTATATATTAGAAAAATTTCACTTCGCGCAATATCCCCTCGGATATCCCAACAAATAATTAAAAAAAAGTGAAGATTAAAGGGGAAGGTGAACCCCATACAAGAAACATTAATAGACCTTCGGTACGCGGGTCCTACTAGCCGCTGGCCGATTTTGGATCTGGGCTGACTCTATAAACTACCAGGATTTCCATTGGTTACGTCACAGCGGACCCAAGCTCGCTTCCGCAATTTCGCCTCCTCAGGAGCTTGCTACCGACACTCGCCCCACCGAAATTTCCCCCTTCGTCGTGTGTTACGTCACCCGGGGGATGTATAAGGGTGGCAGATTATTACGCCGATATCGCATGGCACATGGAAACTTATTAAAGAACAATATATCGCATATATACAAAAATCATCTCGTCCCATACTGTAATTCGATAGAGCGTAAGGTAATATCTGAAAATTAAAATGAAAAATCTTCATTTGTCAATTGTCCACCTTTGTCCCATTGAGTTCCTCTGACGGAGAAGAAGCCGGCGAAAGAAACTCCGTAGGTGTCCTTTTTGAAGAAGCAATGAATAGTCTCACAGGCAATCAAAGCCCATTCTGAGATAAAATTATACACAAAGGAAAAAGTGTAATTGAAAAAAAACTAACTAAAAAAAACTATAATATATAGACTAACTCTACTCGGCACCCGGGTCCGATGACGTCACATTCATGCGCTGGTAAAAATTGCGGGGTTGCGGGACGAGGCGCGGGTAAGCGGGAAGCGGGGCAGCATTCCAACGCGGTGCCAGGCTGATTCGACTGAGTAGTACATTAAGTCACCACGGTAATCTTGGCGCGGTAGCTTCATTTGTAACCTACCATTTCTCTGACGGAGAACAAATCATACCAACTTTCGCTTTTAGCGGGATTCGATAGGTTCGCCACTTGTCACGATATTCCAAATAGGCTCTGGTGAAAAGTGAGGTGAAACGGCTAAAATCAATATACTGGACCTCTTCACACCCAAGTATTGGATATACGGTCTTAAGATCTTAGATTTTCCTTTCACTCAGTACTGTTGCAGGTGTTCAGTGCGAGGACTCGGTCGGGTGCCGCGGGGCTGGCCAGCGCCGTTGGCTACATCTTCGGCTTCCTTGCCAACAAGGTCTACATCCGCATGGTGGACATGCTCTCTATATGGGGTACCTACGGTTTCTACGGTCTGATTTGGTGAGATGCTAAGTAATTACGGCCTAATCCTACTTACGAAGCTGAGGGTCGCATGTTCAAATCCAGCTAAGGATAGAACATGTTTAATACTAATGCAATTTTTCGCGTACATATTAGTACACGTGACACGTATCCGCACGACGCGAGGTCCGAACTTCCCTTTGGTTCTAAACTCTAGATAAGGAACAAACGTACTGCAGCACAGGTATTCGTTCGTTTAATTTCACCGGAGTTTACTTTTTATTCAATCGTGGTGGAAACCGAGCTAACAGTCCAGGTGAACTACTGTACTGTAGTCCATGGACGCCTGCGAACAACAACAATGGAAGAAGGTCGCAGATATGCTGCCACCCCTGAGGACCAAGATAGAATGTCTGTACGAAATTACACTGCCTCTCTATACATTTCAAACCGGATCACTACAGTAATTTGCATGGCCGTTTGGCGGTAGAAATAGGTACGGAGAGTGTGGTGCCTATCCGGACTCCTACACAGAGAAGTAATCTACCACCTGTAAAATATGTTATCAGACCGATGACGCTGTCAAAGCCAAAAACGCTGACTACAACGAATACCAAAATGATGACGAAACGAAACGATTGTACCCAAATCTAGTACAACACATATATATATATATATATATCTATGTCATGATCAGTTACCCAGCAAAAAAAATGACTAAATTCGTGACTAAATATGTGTGTCTGTTACATTGTTATAAGTATATATCATTTATTAACGACGTGGTGTAAGGAAAACCTTACTACCTTACGGGGTGGTAGCCAAAAAACGAGGTTATGCCGACCAGACCGCCTGTCAATATTATCTGCACCCATTCTCGTTTGAGAATCAAAAGGCAGATGCCATGTTATACTGCAGTGAGTGAATCTCCGGTTCAATCATATACTATACGGACCACTATCTTATTACGTCTTTGTTACAGTTTAACGGGCTGCGTGGTTTTCTTCTTCATATTGCCCGAGACTGAGGGCAAGACGTTGAATGACATCGAGAACCACTTCGCCGGTGTTAAGAAGCTAACCAACGAAGTCTACCGTTCGAAGGTCTGTACCTTCCTCCAGCCCTCGCGGGCAGACAATGTACACACAGAGCGTCCACGCCTCACGGCTTTTCATACAAACTTTCAAGTGGATCTACGAAATTAATGGATCGATTTTAATGAAACTGTTTGCATAAGCAGGATACATAGGTCTAAAAAAAGAAAACATTTTTTGGAAAGAATATTAAAGTTATACTTCTTTTGGCTCGTTTGGGAAAAATTATGTGAGTGAACTTTTACGATGCGCGCGCACACCGACACCCAAAAGCGACACAATGAAGTTGGTTGATAATTGTCTCTCAAGTTTTCCTGATAACTGATATATTCAAAATTCATTCTATTTATTTGAACGTTCAAATATATATGAATCTACAACACGTGTTTTATATCAGTGGAGATAAAAAAATATGTTCATACATAAATATTCATTTGTATTTATTTGTGTGTGATTTTAAATGATATATGGAGGTGAATAATAATTTATTGTGAGTAATACATGGGTTTATAGATTTTAGGATAACTGTCGGTATGTATTTATTTTATTTGTTTACATTATACATTATTATTATTAGTTATTTTTGGTTCTTTACGCTAAAGAAGTATAACTTCTCACGTGGGTACACACAGGTTTTGTTTGTACTAACAAATAATAACAATTTCCTCCTTTGTACTAGACAATGTTTTGTACTAATGTTTTAGACATAAAGTTTCATTAAAACCGGTTAATATCGAAGACGCTGAACTTGAAAGTGTGTATAAAAAGCTGTGCGGCGTAAACCCTTTTAACTCCTCTTTTTTTTAATGTCACCTTTCTTGTAACAAATTCTACCAAGTCAGTTATCACACATTTCAATTGAGATTTTGATCTATCCGGAAAACGTACGTTCACGTAACTCTTTCGAGTTTTCTGGGAGATATTCCGTTATTAACTCTTCACCGGGATACATCATCTTAATCATTAAACTGCTGAACGATGATACGAGTAGACCCAGACGCTGCTGTCCATCACCGGCCCGCATGTTTACGGAGAAATGCCAGATTTACAGAAACGATTGTTCCGACATTGTCGGTCGCTATGACATTTCCCTGGTGGTTGGACCAAATCGTCACGGTCCGTATGTTTGTTTTTTTTAATAACCCATAGAGTTACCAAAGAGTTGACAGTCCAAGCCCTGGGAATGGGAGCAGTGAGCTGCGTAGATGCTGTTTGACTAGGTCGTGTCTAATGGAAGACTGCAGCGTGATGGGCGCACGTGTTTATATATAAAAATAAAGTTTCGCCGTGTATCTCAAATATGCCAGGAGCGTCTCTTAGTGACGTGTATTTACTACGTTTAGATCCGCAAATTGGCGAAGACCTATGTCCAGCATTGGATCAATAAAATTTTGCCTGTCATCATCATTTCAGCCTGTCACAAGTCCACGGTTGAACATAGGCCTCCCCCAAAGATTGCCACAAAGCTCGGTCCTGAGCCACCTGCATCCATCGATTTCCCGCAACACTGCGCAGGTCGTCGCTCCATCTTGTGAACCCACACGGGGGTAGTCCCACACGGCGTTCGACCTGTACGTGGACGCCACTCGACAACCTTATCTCCCCAACGATTGTCAGTTCAGCGAGCTACGTCCCCGGTTCATTGGCCACTTCAGCTTGCTGATCCTATCGGCTATGTCGGTCACTCTAGTTCTGGGTGACATCTTCGTCGCAGACTCTATCGCGCAGAGAAACAACGAGCATTGTCTTTTCCATAGCGCGCGGAGTAACTTTGAACTACTTCAAACAGAAGTTTACAAGGTACATCGTCACCCCAACCGGAACACACACTGTAGCGGGCCGGCTAGAGGTGGGAATAGGTAAAGGGGTGATAGGGAGGGAATTACCACCTGGTATATGTAGATCATGGTCATTTGTTTGCCTGTTAGGGACTAGATGACCTGCGAGAGGCGATAACTGGGCGGGCAAGTCCGTTTGACTTGGAGAATCTTTGGGGGAGGCCTATGTTCAGCAGTGGACTTGTGATAGGCTGAAATGATGATGAATGAACTCCGCTGAGACGTGCCAAATGATCCGTAATCATTGTCTACCTCTGTGTGAAAGGGGCGAGTTTAAAATTATATTTATTTTTCAGAAGAGTTCGGTTGTCGAAATATCAAAGTTACGCGAGATGAAAGGCGCCGCCAACCCGACGTTCGAAGGAGACAACACGGATTTCTGAAAGCTTCGTTTTTCTTTGTCAAATTGTCCTATTTAATTCAATCGATTACTAAATGGGTCGTTTCAAATAAAATTTTACCATTCTGCCAGACACATACCAATAAATAAATATTTTTACTGTTTACCAATAAAAACATATTTTTTTAATTCGATGCCATTTTTATGTAGATAAGCACAATCAATTTTATTTCGGTAATGTTGATTTAATATTTACTTTTAAAATATTGAAATCGTAATAAAATTTTAAGCGTTGAATGAACGGCCTCACAGAACACAGGCGTGAAGTAAAGGCATCTTGTGCCTTCGTTTTGTGATTAGTAACGAAAAAGATTACCCTGAAGGAAGAAATTCTACAGGGTAGTGAATAGCGTCATCGGAGTAGATACAAAGTTTAGTATTCGATATGTTCATCGAAAACGTGTAAGAGTAACTCGTTACTTGCAGCTGGATCGATCAATTGTGTTTCTGGTGTCAATAGTATGCCCAACGCACAACCAACTTATGGTCTTCTTGTTGTTAAATGAATGAATGAATGAATGATCTTGTTGCTCAGATATATATCCTGATGTATGTTGAATTTTACATTTTTAAACTGAGCCATCTAGTGAGTTTACAAAGTAGGTAAGTAACTAGCTAACTTGTTAGTTACTAGCTCATGTAATAGATGTCGCTACATGTAACAGAAACTTTTTAGGTTAGGTTAATTACTAAAAGGTGTAAATTAACCGTGTTTTTGTCATAATTACCACTATTACCATTTACTGCGTAGTAACGACTGCTTTGTTTACCAACTTGTATAGCTTAGTTTCCATAAACTACCTAAATATTATATAATAACTATTACGTTTTATTTTATACCTTATTCTCCTCCAGGTTAGGTCCTGTTATGATTTAATAGGAGTTTAATAAAAAACCTCCTACTACTACTAGAGCACGGATAAAAACTATAACTAAAACATTTTCAAAGCTTCTAGAAATCCACAATGAATGTGTTATTTAGACTCCAGCGTCATTTCATGTGCCTATCCCAGATTTTATTAGATTCCAGCCATGACTTCTTTCGCGTGGAAAATAATCTCGCGATTTTTCCTGTATGTCTTAACCCAGTTGTTGAGCTTATATAAATAAATAATTTCATAATTACTAGTTTCGCGATTAAGCCGCGAATACATAACAGATGAGTTACCCATCTGTATATTAGTATTAGTCTATGGAATGAATACGCACCTATGTTCCCTGCACAGTACATGGCAATCTATATCTGCGTTAAGCATTAACGATAACCGATAACATTTATTACAATCATTCAAGAACCGATTGGTATCCCATTCCCTTAAACTTTAAAAAAATTTATAGCAAATTTATAATATTTGAAAACTATAATTTTGTATAAATACATTTTTATATGAAACATGTTCTTTTAAACCACAGATTCGCAAGTTAAAATAGGAAATAATTCAATTATAATGCAGTTTATAAATAAAAGAAGAATTTAAATATATGTTCTCTTTCTTACACACAGTGAAAGAATTTTTAAAATCGGTCCAAAAGTTACGGAGATTGCTCTACGCTAGCTCTTTACGTTTGTTAGATAAACATTTGCTTGAAAAGTTTATGTTTAAATACTAAAAATAGCTTCTAGCTTGTCTGTCCGGTCTATGAATGTCAATAAAATTAAAAACTCCTAAAGCTGACCAGCAACTTGCGTAAACCGCTTTAGAATTGACGGTTTAGTTTTTTTGTTTCTTGTTCGGTTGCCAAACGTGGAAGAGAGGCAAACATATACTATCTACTAAATATTCGAATGAACACCGCAGTCAAATATGATTTCTCTACTAAGTATATTATATTCGCCAGTACTCGCTGCATTCTTTATATTTTCCAGCAATTTGTTGTATATTTATATTGATATCGGTGATTAGCTTAGTTTTCATTTATACTACTCGGTATGACGAGATTCATAACGACGGGGCCTTTCTTCATATATAGTATAATACTTTTGTATATTGATATATGACAGGGTTAGAAACTTCACTTACAAAATAATATTGTATTATTTAATTTTAATTCCTCTCAACGAAGTTACTGAAATTAAAGACTTAGGTGTAATATTAGATAGTTCTTTAAGTTTCAGAGCGCATATTGATACCATAATTAATAAAAAAAAAGCCTTCCGATTATCTGGTTTTGTGTCCAGGCAAATCAAAATATTTAAAGACCTAAAAGTCAAGTACCAATATACAATTGTTTAATAGAAGCACTCTTGAATATAATAATAGCGATAAGTAGAAATTCAAAAGAGATTCTTATATCAATTAGCCTATACGAACAACGAATGAAAATCATTGGATTCTTATGAAAGTAGATTAACATGTTATAACCTTAAACCCTTAAGTGGCCGACGCAAGATTTCGCATATCTTGTTTCTGTTCAAAATTATTCATGGTTTGGTTTTCTGTAGTAACTTTTAAAAAAATGATAGATTTGGTAATTCCGCGTTCAGATAGTCGTCTAAGTAATAGAAAGACTTTTAATTTGCCACTTTGTAGAACAGCATTCTCCTCTCTATAGAATGTTATCATTTTATAGTACTGTAAGTTTATCTTTTGATATATTTAACGGTTCTTTGGCTTCGGCCAAGGTACTTATTACTAAATTATTAAAATAGAAATCGTAAGTTTATCTAAAATACTACTGTGAACGTATCTTACTACGCAAGCTGTGTTCACTGTAATAAGAATGAGCACTGTATGTATCTTAGTAAGTAATTTGTTATTAGTCTGTAATTTATGTTACATTTCAATTACTGAACGTTATAAAAAAAATCTATTCCAAAACTTTCACCTAGTTTTATATTATTAAGTATCCGAATACATTTTTCTGTAGGACAAATATTTCATGTAGGTCCGTTCTGTTATCTTTCAACATCACACTGTACCCTCTATGCTTAAGCATAATATTAGGATTATAAATATAGATATATAGCATTTGTTAATTTATCTTTTTAATATTTGGCTTGAAATACTATTAAATTAACAAAATTTATAGTATTTTAAACCACGGTTGGCAAGTAACATTGCTTCTAAAGACTGTGTGGAATGTTGTTCATAATCCCATAAAGGATAGCATAGATGAAACTTAAATCAATGGCTGGCAGGACTTGGGACTCTGATCTTGACTTCAAGTTATCATAACTTACTGCTTCACATTTAGTCGGTTAAGGATAAAAAACCAAAAATATTCACTTTTTATTTAAAATGTCATAATAAGTTTTACAGAAAATATTAAGTTACAGAAGTGCAACGTTATAAAGGTACTTATAACACAATGACATATAACATAAACATTGCATTGATGGCACCCATCCCCCCCTCATGTGTAATATTTCGTATCTATAAACTAGAATCAAATTGCACCCAGTCCACTTCAGGGCTGTAGACACATTTATAGGTTGGCATGGTATTTCTTGAAAGGAGCCAAGCCCGCAGCGACCTTGTTGCCCAGATCAGGGTGGACTTGAGAGAAGATCTTGACAGCCCTCTCTTGTAAGAAACCAGCGGCATCTTTCACGTTACCAACAATGTTTGTGATAAGGCGCAGTTTGGCAGCATCATCAAAAACTTGCTTGTAAAGAGCTGTAGCCTGCGAGAAGTTATCTTCAGTCTGTCCGCTGTCATACCTATCAACGTCACCGCTAATATTGTATCTTGGCTGTAGACGTTGCGCACGTGGACACTCCTGCGGTCCCGAGAACGAATTGGGGAAATAATTGGGGCATCCCTCTTGGTTTTGCATATTTTGTGGGCCATCACGTTGGTAGTTTGAAACAGACACTCTGTAAGGGCAATTCACAGGGATCTGCAAGAAATTCGCTCCTAAACGGTGGCGGTGAGTGTCGCTGTATGCGAACAGACGTCCCTGCAACATCTTGTCGGGAGACGGCTCAATACCCGGTACTAAGTTCGAAGGACTGAAAGCAATCTGCTCTACCTCGGCAAAGTAATTCTTGGGGTTTCTGTCCAACACCAACTTGCCTACCGGAATTAATGGGTAGTCAGAGTGTGGCCAGATCTTTGTCAGATCGAATGGGTTGAATTTGCAGTTCTCAGCTTGGGCCATTGTCATCACCTGGATGTAGAAAGTCCAGCTTGGGTAATCACCTTTGCCGATAGCATTATACAAATCCCTTATAGAATAATCGGGGTCTGAGGATGCAAGCTCAGCGGCTTTGTCAACAGGCAGATTCTTAATACCCTGGTTAGTTTTGTAGTGGAATTTTACCCAGTGAGCCTCTCCTTGCGCATTGACTAGCTTGAAAGTGTGGGATCCATATCCATTCATGTGCCTATAACCATCGGGAATTCCACGGTCGCCAAATAAGTAGATCAACTGATGAGTTGTCTCTGGTCTAAGAGTCAAGAAATCCCAGAACATGTCAGGGTCTTTTAGATGTGTAGCTGGGTTCCTCTTTTGAGTGTGAATAAAGCTCGGGAACAGAGTTGGGTCTCTAATGAAGAAAATAGGTGTATTGTTTCCGACGAGATCCCAGTTGCCATCATCAGTGTAGAATTTCACAGCAAATCCCCTAGGGTCACGGACAGTATCAGCTGAACCGCTTTCTCCACCAACTGTTGAAAATCTGACAGCAATTGGAGTTCTCTTGCCAATGGATTCGAAGACTCTAGCTGCTGAGTATTTTGTAATATCATGTGTCACCTCAAAGTAACCAAATGCACCCGCTCCTTTGGCATGTACAACACGCTCGGGAATGCGCTCCCGGTCAAATGAAGATATCTCATCCAGGAAGTTGACATCTTGTAGAAGGGCAGGTCCATTCTTGCCAACTGTTTGAATGGCTGTTTTAACACCAATAGGGGCGCCAGACTTTGTTGTTATGTAGCCTGGAGAATCCTGAAATAATACATATTAAATTATAGCTTTCCAGCAATTGGTTGAGGAATTTCACGATGTTTCACATTGTATGTGAAAGAATGAATAAATTACCAAAAAAATTAGCTTTTGCACAACAGTATGCATTTAAAGGCTGCTACTTTTTTAAATAAAATATGGAAATGACAACTAGTTGGAAATATCTAAAAGGCACATATTATCTAGTTTGGAGAGAAAAAAGCACCACCTTCCCTTCCACAAATACATACACTAGTTCTTTTACACAATGCACCTTTATCACAACAATCACCCAGACATTCTACACTAGATAATATACACCACTCGCATTTAACTTGCCTATAAATAAAAATAATATATCGTTTTTGCATGCGGAGTTGTGCAAAGTATTTTTTTCTAATTTATTTATATTTATTTGTTGATCATATGTGATCCTTGTATAGGTGTTAACATTTTGTTTATGTCCTATATGATCTACCACTTATTGGCATACAAATTTTACAATATGATATAATTTCAAGACATAACTATATAAGGTATATTGCATTACATTACTACACTGTTGATCAGATGTCAAAATCAAAATTTATAACAACAACTACCTAACAACTATCAAAGTAAAATAAAATGATAACAATATAGATAAATGCACATGTCTAATTTCATTACCAGTTAAAAAAAACAATTTAAATGTCCAAAAAAATAAATAAGTAAAAATGAAGTTATTGTATCTATGTAATTAGTAAAATTTTATCACAAATAAAATCTTGTTTTGTTTAATAAACTTTTACAACCAATATTAAGTTAAGATTTTTTTCAAAAACTCATATTTTTTTGTTTTTGATATTGTTGGTGAATGATTATAAATTATAGGAACCATCCCCAAAAATCCAATCCTGTGATGCAGCAGAGCCGCTAATATCTTTTAAATAATGGATTTAAGCAAAGTAACACCTGATTAGATTTTCAACAACAGAAACTTTATTGTTAAGTCATTAAATGTTATAGAACAAAGCCTTTTTAAATCAAGATTTACAAAATTTTAATAAAATGCTTATAATAAAATTAGTCGCAATGCAGTATAAGTGCTCAGCTTTAACTTCTAACTGTATTTAGTACATCAACTTTTTTAACTTATTGTACAATTATTTCATAAGAGTATATTAAAATACTTAAAAAGTTTCCTTTTTAAGAGATGATGCAGAACAAAGATGCACAGCATTTACAAAATTTATTTTAACTATGTTGATAATGACCAAAGTTCAAAGTGGAAGGAACATATTATAATATATCACTTTGATAAGAAACGCAATTAATATAGAATATTTCATATGTTATATGTTTCATGTTATGTAAATAAGTAAAAATTTCTGATCTCAGTAAATAGATAGCGTTTAGTAAGTTATTTGAAACTAACCTTCATGGTCTTCCTAAAGTTTACGAGCTGGTCAGACGCGGGATCCCTCGAAGCCATTTTGTATGCGATCTACGTTATAATCCGGTTTGACGGAGCGACTCACTGGACGCCTACCGTAGTCACAAATACCGCTCGAGTTGCTCGTTTACTCCTTTATATAGAATTCGATGCAGCGATAAACAACTATCACGTCAAACGAGTACAACCACTGTATAATCGCGACGTATACGAAGTCAAGCCAACGTTTGGTAGGCACGGTGAGAATTTTGATATCATCCTAGCGATGCACTTGTCCTGAACCGGATCATCAATTACATTTATTTAGCTTCAACCATATACGACGTATGTCGCTTCATCATACCAGGTTAATTGAACTGCATATATTCAGGTCTTAGCTAATATAATATTATTTAAAAAAACAATTTGTTTTTTCCATAACCAACTGGTTTAGGTGGTATTATTTGTTTTTGTTTTTGACACAGAGCAACACAGAGTAGAAATATAATTTTAATTTTCGCCCAGAAACCTCGTTTCGTATTTTAGACTCCTGCATAATTTTTTTTTCATGATTGCGCAATTCAATATTACAATCTTTAAATTTGTTACTGAATTAATTGTCTTATAGACTACAAGAAATAGTTTGCTTAGTGCAGTACTCCTTCACTTATTTATTTTGTATACATTATGTATTTTGAAGTCGAATTTCATATTCTGCTCTCAGTATCAGTAGATTTATATAAGTCCATAGCTGGACAGATCTTTCCATAAAATTGCCAGGTATCGTGCAGCCGTGACAACTGTTTTGTTTTGAAATAAAGCATGAACCCAATCTGCAGTAGCACAGGAGGTTTTATCTGTCAAGTATTTACTAATAATACTATTTGGTTTTAATCCCCTTTGTTTCCATAAATAACCTGACAACATATTAAGTAATGATGTCGCTGTTAACCCGAGACAAACCTATTTAAAATTTTGTCGTCATGTCCCGACAACATTTCAGATGATCTGTGGAGTTGTGCGATACGCAGTGCAAGGCTATTATTCTCCTACGAAGATGACCGAAAATCGAAATCTAATATGAATCATCATCCAATTTGTTCATACTTTCATATGTGAAATTAATTAAATGTTTTGTTTTTTACTTAATTAATAACAGTTGCTGTAAGAGAGTTGCGATTTTATATACATTGTGTTTATTATTCTATTCTCATTAACGAAATTAGTCGTCGCTCATAATATTACCTATGTATTTGTCTTTTAATAATATTAGTATTACTAGGAGATAAATCATAAAATAATTAAGTTCCTTAGACAGTGTAGGGAAATTAGAATTTATTATTTTTCATACCTTTTTCATAAATCATATACCCGTCTGAGAATTTTTTTCTCTTATGTGTGCCTTCTTGGTTAGCATTGTAATTTTCTCGATTTCATTTTACTCGGAGGCTAGGTCCCGAAGCCGCATTGTACCCACATGCAAATAAGACTGTACGAAAATTTAAACCATGGTCTTCCAGCAATGCTGCCATGTAAAAAAATCTTACACATTACAAATATCTTCTAAAATATTCGGTTTGTCTCCGATGGTGCAACAAATAAAGTTTTCTTTCTTTAGATTTTAATCATCTGTGGCGCGATCAACCTAAGCGTAATATACGCAAGCACGCGCTTTATTGAAAATTTTGTTTTAAAGTTTCTTTGCCCATGAGTGTATTAGAAAAGAAAAATAATTTCATCAAGATTTTTAGAAATACGCCTTACTTACCAACAAACATACAAGGTATTTCCAGTAGATGTACATCTTTACGGCACTTTTCCATTTGTCTTTGATGTCAATAGCTCCTAAAAATGTTTGTAGCATTGAAGAATTTGTGAAAACATATACTACATTATCGCATTAAATGAACAGATTAAAATTATCACATTGTTACTCGTTATCAAGCCGTGCAAGGCCGGAGATAAACAATTTGTTTTCTTTAAATAATTTAAAGAAACCAAATTATTTAAAAATATTCAATAATTTTGTTTGGTTAATTATTTGAAATTGTATCGTATTGTTCATATGAAAAATAGGATAAACTTTCTTTAGAAGTGGTCGATATAAACGAATAATTTATAAACAAAAGGGATTATAAAAAAATTGACCGACTATTTATGCGCTTGTTGAACTTTTTACGTATCGTAGCTAAGTTTTAGCGTAACTGAAGTACTGGTTTCATTTGCCGATGTACGATCGAATCAAAAAGTATTGAATTTAGTATTTAGTACTTACACTTTCAATCGTTGTTCTGGGACCCCTCCACCATTGAGTTAATTATGTTATTTTTATTTAATTTTTATCTTCATTTTGCTTTCACAACAGCCAGCAAATAGTCCACTGCTGGATATATGTTCAGTTATTTCAATCTAGCGCCCCTTGTGAGTCTGCAATTACCTATACCCATAATATTTAGCATTTCCAACTAGTCGAAATGGGTTTTAGTAGTACATATAAATTAATAAGTATTGTAAGTGCAGGTGAGCAGACAAGGAGCCGGTTGCCGGACTGCGGGAAATAAATCAGTTGTCATGCATAACGTGTTTCAGATGGACCCCAAGACTACAACAGTTTTATTACTTAATCACGTATGACCAATATAATTATGAATCTTTATCATCGAGCTGTTGTACAAGAAATTTATCTACTCGTCTATGAGATATTCCTCGAGCTTTCAGTTCAATAAAACCGGTTTTCTGAAAATTCTAATTGTAATGAGTAGAGGCACTAAAAGTTGTTCTTACAATCGACGGAATACCTAATCGATTACGATACTTTCATAGAGCGACTTAATTATAGTCTAAAATTAAAATTTTTGACGTCTAACAAATTTTGACAAGCCTGGGCTTCGCGGGCCTATGCTTAAATCTGATTCTGAATATAACGTAATCGCCAAGCTTGGCCAAACGATATACGATCTGTTGTTGGATTGTCTCAAATTATACTTTTATTTTTGTGCAAAAACCAAAAGAAGATAAAGTAAAAAAAAATGTACATAATTTAGAGCGAAGGACTGTAGTAGAAAGTAAATGTTGTCATATACTACGACTATTGGCGCGAAATCGAAGAGTGATGCTTGTGTCTTAAAATGAATTTTGTTACTTCTGTATATTTCGATTTTTGATGTTTAATATTGACAGTGTGTTATGCCCGCAACTGCTCGTTAGTATATATTCAGTAATTTAAAAATTCAATGGAAGGTCGGCAATCGTCGGTTTTCGTTTTGATGCCATCTCTCAAACAGGTCTTCGATAAAAGCCGTCTATAGTTTTACCTTCGACATACATGAACAAGTTTGCAACTTGAAAATAATTGTTCTGATATAAACTTTAACATTGGCAAATAGTTGGCAGTTTGTTGCCATATAGGACTCCGGGCCCGAGAAAACATATTATTTTGTATGTGTCACTTCCATAAATTGTTATGTTCCGTATGATTTCATATGGTATTTGGATGACTAGATTGGATGATAAGTTCAACTAGGTAAAGAAAACCAACAAAGCATACGAGTATGAAGAATCCCAAACAATAAGGTTGAGATTGTTCCATTCATATAAAAAAAGCTAGTACTCATTTAATTTAATCTTAATTAACTTACAGCGGTATTTTTAATATCAATATTATGAGTGTTGGTATTACAAAAATGTTCAAGTGCAGCGAAAATCCGCGATGGGCGTCGAAGAATACGATGTATTGGTAAATGTAACGGTTCGTTAAATTACTTTTTAGAGTTCCGTACGTAGCCTTATTACTGAGCTACTTTTTGTTCTACCTGTAGAGGGCTTCCTCTGTATCGTTATCTGTATCTTTTGAACAGTAATAAGTAGCCGATTGAATGTTTCACAGATCAAGCGTTTATTATGGATATCCATAAAAAAACAAAAATAAAAATGAAGAGTGTCTCCATACAAAAATAAAATTGTTAATGCTTTATCGTAAAAACGTCAAGCTTGCGTGATTATAGTGCAATCTCTAAAGAAAAATGGATTCCGAGCTGAATGGAAGAAAATTCATAACACAGATATACGAGTATTGTGTGATTGTATTAAACTGTCGGTACCCGAGTTAGACTCGCACTTTTTCTTTTTTCTTTTAGATAGTAGACAGTTTTTCTGCCTAGGAATCGACTGGGTAATACCATCATACGTCTTTCCCATTTCTGGCGGCATTCAATCAAATCAAATGGCATTTTTTCAATGATGTTCCTATCACCACCAGCGACCACTGTAGTATTCCGGTTTTAGAGGTATAGAGAGCCAGTATAATTACGGGCGGCGAGGGGATTCCATCTTGGTCCTCAGGGATGACAACGCATCTGTAACCTTCTTCGACTGAAGCCAGGGCAGCGATAGCCACTTTCTATGACTGTTAACACGTCTGTCACTACAATCCAATAATTTTATTTCATCCTGTCCACAAAATTGAAGTACAGGTGCACTGCAAAGTTGACCACATCAGCCGCCGTAAGCAGCACCTGTTCAAAAGAATGATACGTGTGATTCTGAACTCCATTACAGAGTCTGCGGAAGCTGGGTACGCCATATTCAGATGAATTAACCCGCCATGAGTCTTATTCCAATCCTACGATGTCACAACACTAGGCAAAGGGGAATAATAAATCAGCAGATGCGCTGAAGCATTTTCATTAAACCTGTAATTTATCTACCTAATACGGTTGAGAGCGTTGTGGCGTGAAAGACGATGTAGTGACACGAATTGAGAAAGGGACGCTGTGCTGGTTGGGCATGCGGAGAGAATTAATGAAAGTTGGTGGACGAGACAAATATATGGAGGCGAGTGTAAATGGTAGAGTCGGTAGAGTAAGACCTAGGCGAACATTTCACGATGGAGTAGGCCCCCCCTCCCCCCTCCCCCCTAACCTCTTTCAATCTACGCCCATGATGATCACCTATACTAGCGCAACGTTGTTTCCTTAACAGATCATAATTAATGATAACGGAAGTGATCATTTAGTCATTAACATCGCGTTGAGCCGTTGTGTTTAGAACGTTAGAATTATATCCGATAAGATCCAATTCCGACCGTTCGTTTGATCTTTAAGTTAAGTGTTAGTTTATATGTGTACTTATTTTTTTTTTTAAACGAAACATGCATAGTCGGAGGTATTATTTTTCATAATTTACTACTTAGGGGCCGAATTGATTTGTGTATTTTGTTAAGTGTGTATTGCTCAATTTAATACCGTAAATATAATTTAAACCGAAAATCTTAAATTATATAATACTTGTAAGACGACGTTCCTGCTTTGTTTAGTCCTGCATTCTGTAGATCCCTATATCAGTTCTTATTCGATGTTTGACACACGGAATATAACTAGTTAGACATAGATATATTGTATGGGGTTTCTCTGAAATCCGGCGATAGATTGAATTTTGTAAACCAAAGAATAATTTAAATTGTTTCATCGTTATGACTCGTGAATGGATTGGACTAAGATGAAAATATCTATTGATAATTGGTTTAACTGTCAAATATTTATGGTTAGCTAGTTTAATCTATGCTTTTGCTTTTGTGTATTGCAGATTTCAATATATAATCTATATTGAAATCATCTGTAATAACCACAGAGTAGTTATTTTAAATAGATCGGCTATTGTCTCGGCTTATTGTATACGTTACGAATGCATTTATGCTTATATTAAGTATGATGAGTCTTATCTGAGAATTGGGACGTGGCTTCAACACTCACGTGTAGGTACTAGTAATGCTATGTCATATTATATAATTTGTTTATTCGCCGAGTCCGTGACGATTCGGTAACAGATATCACCTTTATTCTTATCATTCATTAGCATCATTGCAAGTCTAGTCCATAGCTGAAAATAGATTTTTTCGTTTTTAAAGATAAATTAATATTAAAAATCGACTACAGTCGAGTGATTACGGGATTTGCCTTCGAATCAAAATACGAGATACGAGCATCTGAGAGGGTTTTGGAGTCGAGAACGGCCCGCAACACTGCTCCAGTGCGGGTTGGCGGGCTTCGCATGTCTTAGAAATAATATTTTTTATTATTTCTCAGACATGTATGTTTCCCGCGATGTTTACATTCGCCGCCGAGCACGTGGTACGGGACTGGGGATCAAACCCAGGTCACTTGCACTATTTGAAATTAAAGCGCGCCCTGTCCACTAGGCTACCACGGCTCGTCCTCCACCTGACCTGAAACGGCACCTGAAGCTCCTCTGTTGTAGCAGCCATACGGGGGCGTCGGTAATCACTTTTCATCTGGTGAGCCGCTTGCTCGTTAGACCCGTTTCCACAAAAAAAAATTAAAGCGAGCTTACGACAAAGAATGAATTCTTGAAAAGGCTTCTATGAATACATGTTAAGCTGTGGACTAAGACAGGCTGTTGATGAAGAAGTTTACAGTAGCATAGCGTTTAGATGATTCACTGACAGCCCGTCCGCCGTGAAAAAAAAATGTGTTTACACAAATTTCGAATCTCGAGCCAATTCATGGAAATAAAGAAAACCTCACGGTATCGACATGCTACTGAATAACTATTTTAAATATACCGAAGAGAAAAACCAGTGTCATAGAGATTTGATGTTAAAGACGTCTGTAATCGCGATGCATGCATTGCATTGCGAACTGCATTCTATGATGGTTGACATCAAAGAATAAGTCCCAAAGATGTAGAGACTATCCTATTCTAATTGTACGAGTAAGTGCTAGAGTAGAAGAGTAGTGCTAGGGGCCATAACAATTTATAAATTGTCGAAACTTCTGGGCGAATTATATACAGCAGTAAACTTTCAAGCAGTTTAAGGGCTGATTATGATGATGTTTAAGATTATGAAGAATAATAACCTACGGAGTAAAAGCTTATTGCCTACATAACCAAACTGTGTCAGTCAATCAGTCCGTACACAAAGCACACTATATGATTTCTTCAAACGCAGTACATTAACGCGTGCGTTTTCACTCGATCCCCCCTCAAGGCAAAGACTAAGACCAAACCTAGCATGTGTCGATAATAGACATGAGTCCAGTCGTCGCTTGTAAATAAGATAAATTTAGTATAGATAAAATATTGTTTCACTATACTGCATAGCGACGCCGCGGGAACCAGCTTGTCATGTTCAGTATCAATGTACGAAAGATACAGTGTGTTGTGAACAAAGCATTAATTACCTTGGCCCTGACTACTTTGAGTTCGACGCTTTATCTTATCAAGTTTTTGCTGAATGTGACCTGAAGGCCGCCATGCGGCGATATGACTTCTGACGGATGGCAATTCGGCTTCATTATCAATAAAGTATTTCAAGCCTACCCTTTTTGACGTAACGAAGGTATTTTTTTACACATATTTGCTGTTATCAGATTCTTACTTACTTACCTACTTCCTAAATAAAAGTTTTATTCACTGGTTAAACAACAGTTGCAGAAGCCTACTATGCGTCTTCCCGTTGACTGGGCCTACCTCAAGCTATAGAACATTATCAACACAAATCTAACCTTGATCTTGGTCCACTGCGTTTAAGTAGAGAAAAAGATGCATTGTGACTATTGGCGTCTTTTATTTAATTTAATAAATTTTTGATATTTTGTGGTTCAAAAAATATATGTGTATTGAAAGTGATCGTAAACGGATGTAGGAAAATTTTCATTTGGTTATTTCAGAAGTCAGGACAGCGGAGTGGCAAATCCCTTATGCCTTCAAATCGACAGATTCGATTTCAATCCCCTATGCGGAGGGCACGTACCAATGGGTTTTCGAAACTTAAGTGAAAAGTGGGTTGAAGGGATCAAAAATAAAAACGTCTAGACATCGGACCACCCCCGTATCTCCGTCGATTTTATAGCTTATTTAAAGGAAATAAAGACATGTAGTTGTCATATTATTGGATCAAGTTACCAAGCAATAAGAATTATGGTTCCAATATAAACCTGCAAACTGTTTCAATCTCGAAATATTGATCACAGACAATAAATAATAGTAAATACTTGTTGTTTGTTATTTACTTAGAACGTACATAATTTTTTTTTTCCTGTGGAATACTGGGTGTATCTACCTAATTTACCTTAATTATTTGTGATATATATTCGAGATGTTATTTTATTATGTCGAATTCCACTAATAAGTAAACAGTGATTTTAATAAATGAGTTCAGGGCTTACGTCCTTATCATTAGAAACGTACTTGCTTGGCGGCAAATATCGTGATATTCATTCATTCACGCTTAATGTATTTTTGAAAAGAATAAAAAAATACTAGTACAGTATATAACACATAGTGTTACTTAATTAAAATCATTAGGTTTTTTTTCCTTGTCTGTGGTTACAATACTAACAATTGAAACATTTTTGTTTCGGTTGGTTCCCCTGAAGTAGAAATTTGCGTGTGCGATACTATGTTTAAATATATAAAAAGATGAACACTTTTATTTTAATATTAAACGTTGCAATTACGGTTAGAAGAATAACCAACGCATATGTATGTAGTAATTGGTACATATGCGTTGGTTATGGTTATGGTTTATATCTAGGAAATGCATTTGTGATTACTTTTTATGTCCAACAAACATATGGGATTATTTCGATTTACGTTCGTTCATATTTCTCACTTATTTGCAGAAAATTATTGCTAATATCATAATTATTTCCATGGCCTCTGTAAATTATTACTTATACTTAAATTATGAGCTATGGCTCTCCGCCATGATATACACGCAGCTGCTGCTGCTGACGCGGGTGGAGACTCTCCATCGCCTGGGATGCAGTTAAGGAAGCAAAAGAATTGCCCACGTCCTGTGACACCCGCTCGGCCGCTACTGGCTGAACCCAGTAAATAAACCCACTTATGGAGGTGATTTATGCCTCCCTTTGTCCCCACTAATTTCTACGCATGAGCCAGACAGTAAAATTTAGGCACAAAAAGTAAAAAAGTTATAGTTATAGTCCACTACGATCCTCATACCTATTAATAAGTAAGGAATGTAATAATTACGCTGTCTTTGTAAGTAAGTAAATAAGTAAACTAAAGATTGAGTGTGAATATACTTATTACTTAGTCGTCGATTGCGTTGTTTATGATAAGCACAACATAACGATTTGGCGGTTATTTGTTAAAAAAAGAATTTTGATTTGATTACACAGATAAATTATTACAATATATTCAAACTAATCTGCTTACATTCTCACATGTGCTAACTATTTTATCTTTCCGAGCGAACCGCGCCGGTTTGAATGGACTTTTCATATAAACCTTTCTCATTACATTTTCTAAATGTTTGTGAAAACCGTCTCGAATCCCACGTAGAAGCTATAAGCGAATGCTTAAGCAAACGCGGATAGCGACTACGTTGAAGTTAAAAAACGTAGATATTCACGTTATACAGAACATTTAACAACGTTTTTATTCTATCTAGGCTTATTTAATACTCTTATGATCATGACCTTATCGGAGAAGAACCGCCACGAAACTCTGGGGCCTCTTTTTGAACGCCATGTTAATCATAAGTCAAAAGTGTAATATCATTTACAATTTATAATAAAATCAATACAAAGACAAATGTATTAATAATTTTGGAAGTGTCAGGATATTAGTCTCTTTGAATAAATAGGTCGTGTAGCTACTCGCACGGTCCCTTGTTATAGATAACCCGTATCGCTTGCTTTAGTATTACTGTATTATGTAGTCACAGTCAATTGAAATATATAAACTAATCTAGACTTTGATAGTGTGACATTTTGTTTTGTCTGCGTTTAGAAGTAAATTGTGGACCGTTTTAGTGTACAATAGCTTATTTTAACTTTTAATAACAATGAGACATCATCTGAAATCAAAAGTATCATATACATTTATTAACCATATAGGGAAGATCAATTATGTAGAGCAAGAATAATAATGGACCAAGTATCGATCCCTGAGGGATACCTATTTATACCACACTATACTGCTAATTTTAACCTTTTACGCCTTAGGTCTTCTGTTTTATTTTTAATGAGGCTCCTGAACTCTTTAATAATATCCTTATCAGTAATATGGTTAAAAAGAAATTCAGGTATATTTACACCTCAATGCTCTTTGTGAAATCTCTTCATAACTACAGGGCCAGGTTGTAAATTTTTAGTCATTGGTATAATCAATGGGCATGGTTGAAAAGACTTTACGGAATTAATTTGCCAATCCATATTTATCATTCACAATACTTCCATTAAATTAGAAGGCAAACTGTTTATTTTTGACATTAAGTCTGCCAGTTTGTAGAGCTGCAGGTGCGTTACCGGTCTGGAAGTATATTTCGGCGATAGGAGGGAGGATGAGGAGGATGGATAGAGATAAAGAGGGAGTGGACTTCTGGTTACCAACGAACGAAACGCAGAAGCACAAGTACTGCTTCGTTCGAGCAGGCAGCGAAAGCCGCTGCTTAGCTCTACCTCTTATTGATTATAGATGTTGTAATTTTATTGCTTTAATATTTAACTTTAGCTTTCATAAAAACATTCTTATGCACATTTTTATGAAATATTACATTAGCTGTAAGTGATATTTTGCTTTTTATACTCTGTGAGAAGACTATAAAACTTGCCGGAGAAGGTCGACAACCTCATACAAAAAAAAACGAGATGACTATTTACTAACACGATCTATATTTAATTACGCCAAAGAAATATAATTTCTTAGTACACATACAGATAAGTTTGTTCTTTTTTTTATATATACTCGTAGATAAGAGTAATTGATTGTATACCTGAAAAGCGTGGAATCAATTACAAGTAACGTTTATAAAAATAATAGCACCGTTAAATAATACAAGGTATTAACGTTAGTTTTGTAACGTGAAAAAAAATAATGATTAGAAACTGTTCGTTATTCTGTGGCTTATGAGGCTTTTATCCTCGCGTGTTTTATTAATATTACCTTTGTTTTGTTAACGTACATAGTTTTATCAATACATTACATACATACAAAAAGTATCCAGCAATTATTTAAAGTTTCGCGTGTGATTTAACTTATCGTGTTGTGTTAAAATATTCAATGAAAACCTACAATAACAACACGTGCTCTTCGTGATGAAAATGCGAAACGATGAGTAGGTTTTTTTTTTAATCTACTGCCTATTTTTACGTGTCTGTATCTGTGGTGGTTAAAGGCTATCTGGTGCCACCCTTTCTTCCAGTAAATTTAACAGTCAACCTTGTCAATATAAAATACCAAATTAAGAATACACAGTTCGATGATCAGCTAGATAATATAATAGCTAAATACTAACTAGCGATTATGTCCAGCTGTGGTCTATTAAACAGGCTGATAAAGAACAATGATGTGTAAAAGTTTAATTAATTCACCGTAAACTCAAGTTTGAGAGAGACACCTCTTTCTCCAAACGACAACCTAACCTGCATTCTGGCAACGAAGGAACGAGGCTCTGGCGACCGAATTATGGCGGAATATACTTCCGAATCCGCGGAACCCAAATCCCACAGTCTGGTGATGGGTTACAGCATCACTAGTGCGTGAGTACCGTCGCTGCGCTCACCAAACCCCATGCCCAGATTGTCGGCGAGTATGTGGTACACCTTCAAAGATATGGATGTCGATTCGATCGCTTTATCTTGGAGTCCACTGCTGAACATACGCCATGTTCAGCAGGACTACAATGAGCTGCTATAGTAGTAGTTGAAGTCATGTGACATCCTTTTAGCTCCCCCTGGATACATACAAAGCCATGACAATGAATCCTCAGATTTGTATATCTCATCATGAGATAGTTTTCGGGATTGGCTTGGCCACATGCGTCATAGTTGTGTACTGGTGCTCCTCGTGGAGGCTGGTCTGCTCGGATCGAACACAACACAATCGAACTCGGAAACCAATAATTTTCATTTTGGCATAAGTATTGGCATCGGCTGATGACTCGGCAGTAAGGAACGGTAAACACGTTATAATATGAGAGTTATGTACGAGCTAAACAGTCCTCCTGGTGACTAATTCTCCATGAACCGCGCATGAACGCCAGCACAAAACTTTAAGGATAGCCTTCTTTCGTTATGTCATGTGACGTACACGTGGCGTTGTGACCTCTGTGGTCTACGATGGTATGCCGCACGGACTATAATTATACGAACTCACAGTGGTGGTATTGCATAGAGAAATAGGCAAGAGGCTGTACCAACACAAGGGCGGCAGAAATAGGAAGCAGAGTGCTAGTGCCTTGTGAAATATTTACACACAGACGGGTATGGTAGTAAGTGTAAAACCGATTTCGATTATGATGTTCGGTATGCGTGTTTTCATAGTCAAGTTATGACGTCACCATAGCGATGACAAATGAACAACAAATACTATTGCGTCTAGGTGGATGGAAATCGATCCATGACCACTTAGATTACCTTGACTTAATAAATATAAAAAAAAAAACTAACTCTACTACTCTGTACACACGACGTCCACATACTAAATATTTAATAATAATACAATATTTTTATGAACTAATTAAAGAGTCTCTTGCTATGCTGCTTTTCCTCTCGTATTCATAGCGTGATGATATTATACATAAATTATTAAGGCTCAATCCTAAAATCATTGATTTGGATTCGGAGACCGATCTCTGGTGGAATCCGTTTTTTCTTAAATACCTTTTTTTACTATTTTCATTATAGTATACATACTTCAAATAGCAATGTCGTCGAAGATCATCGCACACAAAATACGTATTTTTTTATTTTAGATTGTTTAGATTATTTGGATTTTTGCTTGACGGTGATTAATTCTCGTACAAAACAACTTTCGAACCATAAACAATATTTTGCTTATATCCAGCGACATGCTTACGAAAAAGGAAGAGGAGCTTGCTGCTATAATTGTTGTTGATTTATTGCAAACAAAAAAAAAACTGAAATCTCTGGTTAAATAAGAAATCAATGGACACCAAGCCTTGTAGAATTTAATATTTCTATATGATAATGACGACGACTCTGCGTTGGAAAATCTATTTGCGGTTTTAAAATAACTCCTCGGTTTTTAAACGATTCTAATTTCAAATAAATACGGAAGTGCGCACATTGATGTACATTGCTTCTGCGTCAAGTCATGAGTGCTGTCGCAGGTTTTTCTTTTGTTAACGTAATTAGTCTAGATTTTATCGATTTGCGGGAATTGTTTATTCATATATATATATACCGCCATATTTGTATTACTCAACTATCTTAGAAGACGCTTGACTAAAGAATTGACGAAAAGAGTACGTGATCAGTGATGATCACGTATTTGTGGTATATGTTAGGGTTCCATGAAAAAGAGAAATGGGGCCTTACGCGTTTTTTACAGAGTTGTAAGTTTTAACTTATTACGAGCCATTGTAAAAATTAGGCTTCATTTATTCTGTTAGGAACAACCTAAATGGATCCTGTAGTTATTTCAGTGAATTAAGTCACAAATTAAAAAAAAAATGCAATATTGTACTATTAAAGCGTGCCAACCTATGGAGTTGGTTTCGCCTGTTTCTTAGCCGTCAGAGAAATCTCATTGCGAAACGGTGATAGATGTTGATGAATAAATTATTTGATTTGATTAAGATAAAGGGTAGATTGATATATGAAACGAAGAAGATGTCAAAGCGTAATTTCAAATTTATCTACATAAGGTCTTTCGGAATCCTACAAAGTAAAGTAAAAATAAAAATCCTATTCATGAGATGGTTAAACCTTTTTATTCTTGCCCAGGTGCCATCTGGATAGACGAGACTCTCTTGTCTACTTCTGCGGCTAAGCACCAGTGCAACCACTTGGGTTCCGGTTCAGAAAAAATCGAGAGACAGTATTTAAATCTAAAAGGGTGGCGCGCTATGGAAAGGGCTATGCTCGGAGTTTTTCTGCGCGATAGAGTCTGCAATCATGATATCCGCAGCAGAACTAGGGTAACCGACATAGTCGCAAGGATCAAAAAGCTGAAGTGGCAACGGGCCGGTCACGCAAAAAAGGTTCTCGAGTGGCAGCCACGTACAGGCAAACTCAGTGTGGGACGACAAGATAGAGTGACGGGGAAGTCGATGGATGCAGTTGGCTCAGGACCGAGCTTTATGGCAATCTTCGGGGGGGTGGGGGGGGGGCGGTTAGCAAACCCTATTAAACTATACTCATTAAGTATTTGCATAGGGATATTGTTTACATTGTATTGTTGATGGTGGAAAAGCCAGCCTAATTGCTGCAGATTAGTGATGAGAAGCAGCATCACTAGTACCAGGGCAAACGAGCAAGCAGTTCATCTGATGGTAAGTGATTACCGTTGCCCTCGTAGATCTACAAAATCAGAAGTGCTGCATGTGCGTTGCATGAATGGGACGAGGAGGGGGATCGGAAGGGTGGTGGGGGGGGGCTATATTTCGGCTGTGGACTTGTAGTAAGCTGAAAAGATGATGATGATGATGATGAAAGGGTGACCACGCAGCCGTAACCCTCTTTCGGTGTTAACTCTTTGCAGTGTTTTTGGGTGGGTTGCAGTACCAACTTACGTAGTTGGCTGTTAGTTAGCACGTTCGTCGACACGACCCGATCGAAAAAAAAAAAAAGGTGAACATTACGCAATCGTCGAGAGGCGACGTTCGGGGCGACACCGCTAGCGCCACATGCATAAAACATTACCCTCGCGAACGTTCTTACCGCTCGAACAATAGCTCTGATTTCATTTTAATTGATTTGTCAACTCATTAACCTTATTTTAAACATTTATTACGTATCTTTAGTAGCGGTCCGCTGTGTCATATCGTACAATGTCTAGTGTGAAATTTGTAATCGTGTGTCATACCGCGAAATGACTGGTTAATTTAAGACTTATATGGTGGAATGATGATAATATCCGATGATATCCGCAGCAGAACTGAGGTAACCGACACAGCCGTAAAGATCAGCAAGCTGAAGTGGCAACGGGCCGGCCACATAGCTCGCAGAACTGACAACCGTTGGGGGAAAAAGGTTCTCGAGTGGCAGCCGCGTACAGGCAAACGCAGTGTAGGACGACCCCCCACAAGATGGAGTGACGACCTGCGCAGTGTTGCGGGAAGTCGATGGATGCAGGTGGCTCAGGAGCGAGCTTCGTGGCAATCTTTGGGGGAGGCCTATGTTCAGCAGTGGACTTGTGATAGGCTGAAATGATGATGATGATGATGGTGGTGGAATTGTCATGTTGAGATGACAGACCAAAAATATATGGTCTGGACACGGGACTACGTGGGCTCTTTCGGACCTCGAATGCTCTTTTAAAATTGAGAGAAACATTTCCTTAGTTCGCAATAGTTTTTTTTTGATTTAGCCACCTCGTGCGGCATTGCTATCATTTATACCGATGAACCTTTATGATATCAGGCATTACTCGTAATAGAAATATAGTAAACTTTTTCTTCAAATAACAAACACAGCGAGTTACAGGTAGAAGAATAGCATCATGACTTGCACGCGGTGTACTTTACGTGTACGTAAGAAGGTACCCGGTACGGACAATTCAACAAAGTCTAACCCGAGTCTCACATACCAATGATATGGCGAAGGATTTTCTGGATTGGTACTTTTTTGGAAAGCCCTATTTCTTACTACTGCTACTACATCTGCCTGTTTTAGTCCACGGTTGTTCATAGGCCTCTTCAAGAAAGTGGAAGTTTTTCTTCCATACATTTCTTGGAAGGCATGAGCATCTATCCAAATCTACTAAAAATTTACCTACCTACCATTCATCGCTGTACAGGTGGGTTGATGCAGTGCCGTTTACTTAGCTGTCGTGATTCTGCTTCCCAGCACAGATTACGGGATTTGGATACGGGGTACCAGATGGTTCATCCGATACCATTCGGTCGCCAGAACCTCGTTGGCAGACTAGAAGTTTGGACCTAGAGAAGGAGCTGGGTGGTATAGTTTATAAAATTGACTAAACGCCAAATGGCACAATGAACATCTCATACATTCTTAACTAACTGTAAATATTTAGAAGTGTGACCAAAATTCCCCCATACAATCGTACCGAGTTATTTTTCAGCGTGGTCTCTTTCCTCCAAATCATGACTATCAATAAAACAACACGAGGGTACGAGGGTAATGTGAGATGGTTGAGAAGAACTTGTACATACAAAAAGCTACTTATTAATCAAAATTATTTCAACTTTCATGTGGTCGAATTTTAAATGTCACTTAGCGTTGAATTATGTTCGACATGTAATTAGAAAGGCTAGAACCGCTAGTGGTTAAAACTCGACCATTCTTAACTGAACGGAATGAGTTGCCGGGAAGCGTGTACCAAGTTCTCTATGATCACTGTATTATACCTGCCTCAACAACGCAACGTACACACATACATTCCTTTTCTGTGCTCATCTATAGCACAGTACGCTTCGAACGATATAAGTTTCGCTCCTCTCCCTATATAATAAATACTAAAAAAAAAAAAATCGATGTTCACGTTTCAATACAATAATAGTTTCGCCTAATCCCTGCTGCGATCGGGGGGCGAGTAAAGTCATCGCTTTGATAAAAAAAAAAACTTATCTTTGGTTGTTCTAAAGCTATCGCCGGCGACCGCGCATGACGAAATTTCAACAACAAGAATGACAAACAAGTTATTTTATATATATTCGCCTTCAGATTTACACGTCCATTTATATTGGAACAAAATCTATATGTGCCTGGTAACTTTCATGAGAGAAAACATGAAGTAGGCAAGGTTGGATTTCATGTGAGCTTATTTCAGATACTTCATTATCTTCCGCTTGCAAATGGTTCAATAATCAGCATCATTACAGTCTATTAAATGTCCTCTACTGAACTAAAACTAGGCCTAAAAATAAATATAAATGTATTTGTAATATTACTAGTGTTACTATGTGTGTGTGTTTATATTTAAGTACGTTTTTGTATATTAGTAGTGCACATTTATTTATTTTAATTAGTCTGTGAGTGTGTTTATGTTTGAATTTATATTTTGTTGTTCTTCTCCGATTGCACTGGCCAATATGGTTCGGTATCTCCCCGAGTTAACTGACAGAGACTGTCGGAGACACAAGGCATTAGTGTGAGCAATAGCCGAATGGGTCAGGGTGCGGACTACGAAACATGACGTCGTCAGTTCGAGCCCGTGATTCCACTCTTGTCGTGAACCACTTCAGACACAATCTGTAACCATAGTTGGAGGGTTAACAGGGATATTAGTAATGTTACTTAATAAACAGCAATGCCAGTATTCTTTTTTTTTTTAAAAGGAAGTGTAAATAAATGAATAGCCTACCATCGGCTGTTTTTTTATTATGGAAAAGACCCCAAACGAGCAAGCGGTTCACCTGATGGTAAGTGATTACCGTTGCGCACATACATCTGCAATACCATAGATGCTGCAGGTGCGTTGCCGGTCTTTAAGGGTATTTGGGAGATGGGAGATGGGAGGGAAGAGGAGGGGAATAGGGAGAGAAAATGGGCATCCGGTTACCTCACTCACCGAACGAAACGCAGATACACAATATGCCTCTACTTCACGCCGGTATTCTGCGAGGTATTCTGTTTCTCTGCTGGGCAGCCACCCTCCTCTTACCTACTTCTACCGCCATGTGGCAGAGCAAATAATGTTGCGTCCCGGTCGCATCGGTCCACGGAGCCAGTACAATTCCTGGCTGTGAGACATTTTATCTTGCAGCTCTCAAGGGTGGCAACCATGCTTCCGTAACTTCCTTCCATAGAAGTTATTTGCAGGTGCACAAGGGCTGCAGCGGCCACTTGGCTGCAGTAGTCAGTAAAGTCGGACTTCTCGCTCGTTTGTCACTTCGATGCAATAAAAGAGTATTCGTCGTCTTCTCGCAACGTTAGGCTACGCTCCAGCGTATCGTCAAGTAGATGAGAATCATCCTGAATATATCCTTACACAAAGTAAATTATATTATTCAAATAAAAACACGTGTGTGTGTGTACTTATGTACGCACGTAAGAAGTTATACTTCTTTATCGTAACAAAACACAAATAACTAATAATAATAATTTATAATGTAAACAAATAAAAAGAATACATACCGACAGTTAACCTCAAATCTATAAACCCACTTAAAAATGTTTATAATGTATAAAGTCACTTTTATCACGAAAACTCTCAATGGATTATCATTCACCACCATACTATATATAAATTAAAATCACACACAAATACATCTTGTATATTTATGTATGATTATATTGTTTTAACTCCACTGATATAAAACACGTGTTGTAGATTCATATATATTTGATAACTAGATAGATAACTACCACGAATATAGTTATCGGTTCTCACGAAAACTTGAGAGACAATTACCAACCAACTTCATGGTGTCGCTTTTAGGTGTCGGTGTGCGCGCGCATCTTAAAAATTCACTCACATCATTTTCCCCCAAAACGCGCCAAAAGAAGTATAACTTCAAAAACTGAAACTGGAATGGGAAAGTTTTCATTGTCTCTCTCACAATATTTATAACGTAAATCACATTAGCGACGAATGTGTTGAACTCTTAACATATATCGCATCCACTCTACTTAAGTTGATCCACGAAGACATAATCATTTTGCTGACCGTTGTACGCCTTGCCAATGAGATCGTTCGGTGACATGGTCAGCCGGGCCGCGGAACGTGCGCGGGTGGCCCGTCACCGATCGACCCTAACACGTCGAACCTGTTTCCGTTGTCGTACACATAACGACATTCGTTACATCGGTTAGGAATGTTGCCACACTCGATGCAAGTTCAGAATTTCTTCATTTACTAAATTATTTCCATAATAACTTTTAATTGAGATTAAAAGTAACCTAAGTATTATTTTATAAGCATAATCGTAATTGGCAGAACTTTAGCTTATATTGTATTTTAATGCATGCACTATCTACCACTCGCGCCATTCGCTAGTGTGCAATCTTCCCTTGGCTTCTACGGGATCAAAAGAAGTCCTTCGCAAAGTCTTTTAAGAGTGGTAGAGCCAAGCGGCGGCTTTTGCTGCTGCTCGAATGGGCTGGCTCGCCTGGGTTGGTAACACGGCCTCGCAGAATACCGACGTGATGTAGACGCATCTTGTGCTGCTGCGTTTCGATCGGTGAGTGAGGTAACCGGAGACCCCCTCTCCCTCCCTACTCCCCTCCTCTTCCCTCCCATCTCCCAAATATCCTTCAAGATCGGCAAAGCACGACGGTAATCACTTACCATCAGGTGAACCGCTAACTCATTTGCCGTCTTTTCTATAAAAAAAAAAAGTCTTTCAACATTGTTTATGGCTGATGACAAATATCCTCATATGCAAACATTAAAAATTATAATGTTAAGTTGGATTTTTAATTCAATGTATTTTACTTATACTCGTATGTTCAATTGTGATATACCGACTCACCTATAGTTATTTGACGAAGCATCTTCATTACTTCATCGGACACTGTTACAAGTCCACAGCTGAGCATGGACATAACTTGCGAGTCAATCCCATGCGCATGTTTCGTCAGTATTAATTCAATGTGCCACCGTCAACGCATGAGAAATAATGTCTTCACACAATTGGTGTCGAGAGAAGAGCGATGTGAAAGGCTATAGAGTTATTGTATAATTATTTTTTTATATTTCGCAAGCACGCCGGGCTGTTTCCATTACAAAAAATTGCTATTAAATATTTGACTGGTGCCGCCACCGGGGATCGAACCCGAGCCACTGAACGCGTGTACTATAAAGTTAAAGCGAGTGCCGTGACCATAAGACTAAGCTCATATTAAGATTAACAAACTTGAAACTTAACAAAGAAGTTTGACAACGATTACTTTTCCGAGACGAATATTCTAAATCTATTTACTTTTCGTCATAGATAATAGATGAGATAGTCTCTGTAAATCCCCTATCTGTACCTTTAAACCCATTTTTTAATATCTAATAATGAAACAAACTATGGTTATGCGTTTTTCGATCAGCATTTATTCAAAGTCAAATGAAAAAAATAAAACTCTTTGTTCTTTGCGAACTTTAAAAAATACTCCGCTTCGGAAAAGAAGAATTTGCAGAGAAGAACCGGAAGGAAACTCAGGTTATTTTCATCGCAGCTTGTTACATATTAGTTATTAAATATCATCTAAACCGTCGCCGTGTAGCGTCGGTGTAAGTGTCTGCCGCCCCCTTTCTTCCCGTGGGTGTCGAGTCAAGGCTAAGGTAAAATTCCAGTAAAGTGCGAGAGCTCTGACACTGAGGCATTCTCTACCAGACTACCGTTAGGTTGAACAGAAAAAATGTTTAAGGTATCTTATCCATCCTTCAGTGGACTATTTACAGCCTGTTGAGGTATCAACCGAATAATCCGTCTAGTGTGGCAACACACTAAGCAGCATGTGACTTAAACTTTTAAGCTGTATGGGTGTCAGGGCCAGTGATTACAGAAACAGTAATTTGTGCAGTGCAGTATGTAGCAAATGTGGAATTTTCTTTTTGTTTTCTGCTTACTTTACTAAGAAATATATCGGAGAATGAACTGTCGCGGTACAGTCTTATATATCTTAGCGTAAGCGTATAAATTTTAATATAAATATGCGATTACCGTGGCGCCGCAGCGCACCATGCATCGATAAGAGAACAAAGTATAATTCGATTCTGTGTCATGAAATAAAATGCTAAAAATCGACATTCTTTTACTCGTGTTAAACGAGTACTAGAGTACTAGCAATGATTGAATGAATTTCAATTATGTGAGTCACTCGCATAATTGAAAATAAAAAGGAAAATTAAAAAACTTGTCATCGTAACTTTTGACTTATGGCGCGAACTCGAAGAGCGACGCTTGTCTTATGTTTTTTATTTCTGTATATTTTGAATTTTGACATATAATATTGATAGTGTATTAAGTAGCAGGTACTTGTGAGTGTATTACTGTAGTAATAAGAACATTTAATCGAAGGCAGGAAATCGTCGTTTTTCATTTTGGTGCTATCGTCTTCTAGCCAACAGGTCTTCGGTATAAGTTCGGTATTGTTTCACCGTCGATCACTTTCGATTGGATTTGGACTCGAAAATTGTTAAAATATCACTTTGACACTGGCAGATTATTAACACTCCTGCCATATAAAGACCTAGAAAAGATATGATGTTAGTTAAACTGTTGGTCCTTTGCCTGTCTTTGGTACACTGTAATAAAAAAGTTACTTTTGGCACGAACTCGTAAATTGACGCACGCAGTAATCTTTTATTGAATCTAATTATTTTGGTTTATTTCGTGGTTTGATGTATAACATTGCCTTGAATCAAAGACAATTACAGTTATTGGAAAATTCGATAATACTTTTTTTTTTAAATCTGAATAATTAATCCATTGCTGGGCTGGGTTTAGGATTCACGCAGTCTATAAGGTGACTTGGTGATTGCAGAACCGGACACTTAATGACCCTTACCAGCGTATCTTCCATTTTGATAATAAACAGTGACTATACCAAAATAAAATATTTAAGGATACATTCGACCCCAGGACCGTTTACCGCAAATTAATAATAATGGCTTTTACTTAAAATCAGAGGTAGTTTACTTATTAACACATTTTCCAAGAGATATTAAGTTAATGCTGAATTAAAGAACTAAACAAAATTTTTTGATTTACCACTTTTTAAAACGTCGCTTTACAGCCATATAAATTGTATAAAAGAAAGTGTTGAAATTTCTATTTGATTCCTGTTTCGTAATGGTTATTCCGCCATCTTCCTACATCGATGAAATTTTCTTGACTCTTAATAGGCTTCTCTTAATCGTCAGATTCAGGATACACATTAAATATATAAATTCTAAAACTTATGAAGACATAAGGTGCCCATAGACCAAAGTCAGATCTATATGGACAGTAACAAATAGGCGCCAAAACACTTCCTTGAACGCATGGTCTTCCAACATCATAAGCTTTGTGTTGCCAAACGATAAGTTAGTTTTCTAGAATTTTCCACGCCATTTAAAAGGGCTGGCGCATTTACAAATCACTGCTCCAATTGTAACAATGGATGCTCTTGTTTCAAAAAAGTTAGTGCCCTTTGTTGAAGTTAATATGGTTTAGACGTGTATACTATACACATGACATATGATATTCGTTTTATGTTTAGTAATTTCACTTCAATAGGAATAATAATTTTTATTAGGTTTAGGCATGTAAAAAAACTTTAGGCTCGGTTAGCAAACCCTATTAAACTAAACTCATTAAGTATTTGCATAGGGATATTGTTTACATTGTATTGTTGATGGTGATGAGAAGCAGCATCACTAGTACCAGGGCAAACGAGCAAGCAGTTCATCTGATGGTAAGTGATTACCGTTGCCCTCGTAGATCTACAAAATCAGAAGTGCTGCATGTGCGTTGCATGAATGGGATGAGAAGGGGGATCGTAAGGGGGGAGGGGGTTTTACAGCTCCGGCCGGGCCGAGCCTGCCCATTCAAGCAGCAGCAAGAGTCGCCGCTTGGCTCTACCACGTTCAGAATGATTCAGATGTTTATCATATATCTTAAAAAGGAAGGACAATGACCACCATTTTTTTGATAATCACGCATTTTAAATACCTGCTCATAAATCTATATCGATTGACGAATTTGGTGAATTTCGGTTAATCTAATCTTTTCATATTAGTTTAACATAATCAACGTAGATTCAAATTAATTTGCAATTTTTTCTGTCACGTGGAATGATTTATGAAATGAATACTTAAGTGAAGAGAGTTCATTTACAAATTCTAATAGAAGGATTACATACTTAGTATGTCTAAATTGCAAATCCAGGTATTGAGTGAGAATATTTAGAAATTATGACTTGTAAATATGCGACCGTCTTTAAGCTCGAACGAGAGAAAACTTATTTTCAAGTAAATTGCAATATACGTAGATTTTGCACTTCTACCCAAGGACTACATACGTAAATAAAATAAAAAAAAAACGTCATTCTTAACGTTTATCATTGTATGTAACGAGCTGAATAAAGGCGGTCTAAAAAAGAATAAACTGTAACAAAATTATTACAATCATAAGCTAAACAGATTCTAATTTTGAATCACACTTGCTTATTATTCACGAGTAAGTTTAAGGCATAGACAATGTATTAACAAAAATGGCCGACCTAAATTAATTAAAGTCATCTTATCCGGAAGATCGGAATCCCATTGCATCCGTTCCGCCAGCGTAATGCTTTGTGTCTTTATACGGTGCGAAATAATATGATGTCCATTGTATCAATTTTACGTATCGGCATAGGCCTCTCCCAAAACTAAAATCTGTCATAAATGCCAAGCGCGGTCAAGCGTATTGGCGTTCGCAGTAATTCTCACTTCGCTTATCCCGCCATCAATTTTTTTTTTTTGGTGGAGATAAAATGCTTTACGCATTCCCCGTTGCTGGCCGGGAGGCCACCAAACTGGTTGTGTCGGACTCGGATCTCAGAACGACAAACATACCGACTAAAAACCATCCACGTTGCTGTTGGCCCGGAGGCATTTACAGCTTCATCTAAGGAGACTTGCGAGAGCGGAGGCCCGCAAGTTGGAACAAAAAGGATGCGAATATGGGTGCTGCTGTGAAGCCACCCCTTACGACGCCCACGGTATGAAAGGGATGGCAGATTGATCTTTTATTCTTCATCTACATAGTCGACACCTGAACGTAAATTTATATAGCTACAGAGGCTTTGCCATAATAGTGATGGAAACATATATATATATATATTTCCCTTTAATCATAACACGTGGTAGAACCAAGCGGCGTCTTTTGCTGCTGCTCGAATGGGCCGGCTCGACCGGGTTGGTACCACGGTCTCACAGAACACTGGCGTGAAGCAGAGGCGTTTGCGTTTCGTTCGAGGTATGGGTGACGGAACCGGAGACTCACTCGCCCTCCTCCCTCCCATTTCCCACATACCCTTAAAGGCCGGCAACGAACCTGCAGCACCTCGGGTGTTGCAGATGTATGTGGGCGACGTTAATCACTTACCATTAGGTGAACCGCTTGCTCGTTTGCCGCCTTTTCTTTAAAAATATAAAAAACATTACAGTTACGCACATGATGGGTCTTGGCATTCTCTAAAAGTCAATCCTGCGCGATGGAAAGAAATAAGTTGTAGATGCACTAATCATATAAAAGAAAAATTTTGTTATCTTTTGGGGTATTTCTATATTTACTCATCTGGTTGGGTTGGATAAATACATACCATAATATAAATAATATTTTATAAATTAGGTATATAATAAAATTAAATAGATAATTAAAACCCAACCAGATGGAAGACCCCGGCAGGGGAGACAAGACGGCCGAGGGTTAGGGAGAAAGGGAAAGAAACCGGCGGACAATGCGAGCGGTATCGAGTAGCACCGCCTTCTGCATATGAGCTCGGAGCGGTCCGTCACGGAGTCCCAGCCGCCTCGGATGTTCCGAGAGGCTGACTGGGATTAACCCATTCGCAGAGACGACGATCGGAATAATTTCGGTCGGCATACCACCCCGCATGTCGGTTACCTCGTGATCCAGGTCCAGATATTTTGTCTTCTTGTCTGTTCCGGCTTTCACGAGGTCTCGTCATATGGAATGATGATGTCGACCAAAAATATCCTCGACTGTGCCCGGTCCATCAACACGATGTTGATTTGTTTGCATGAATCGTCCTCTCCGTGATAATGGACCGGTCCCAATAAAAAAAGAAAATAAAGATTATTATATATGTTAATAAATAAATCAATATTAATAGACAAGCATATAAATATATCAAGGCATAGATTCATGCATAAATACATATATATATACTATTAAAATCGTAAGATAAATATAAATTGAACTAGACAATATAATATTATGTTTTCCTGTTACCTACAAAAATTCATTAGATATATCGCAGAGTAAACAAAGATAGCTGTCAGTTTGGTTTTTTTAGGGTATAGATAGATAATTATCATGTAAATAAATTATTTTAATCTGTAAATAATAATTCAATAAAAGACTATTTGATATGTGTTCTATATTTTAGGAGTTTAGTTTTATTGAAGTTATACAATTTATGTTTTATTTTCTTTTGGCGCGTTTAGGGGAAAATGCTGAGAGTGAATTCTAATGATGCGTGGGCGACACCTAAAATTAAAAGGAACTAAAGCTCAAGTGCACTGCAGACACGAGCTGACCAGCCTCCACAAGCAGCACCTGTTCACAAGTATGACGCATAGGGCAGCCATCGCCCTCCTCTACCATCATAACGGGAAGTGGATGACTCGTTACGCGTCGCTCAAGTTCGCGGGCCTTCTGCTCGCGAGTCCCTACCGCTGAAGCTGTAAAGGCCACTGGGCCAACAGCACATCTACCGTGGGTTTGTAGCCGGTCCGGCATCTTCAATGCTGATTCCGACATAACCAGGAGACGGTGAGGGGTAGGTGCGAGCACCTTTCCCTCTCGTTAAATAAAAAAAAAACCACACGTCACCCCCACAAACAGAGGCCTCTAAACAAGCATTACATTCTCATTCAACAATACAAATAGATAAGATAATTATGTGGTGCTCTATGATCTATTGTTACGCAGCTATTATGTGAACTAATTAAATTTTAATTTAAATAGAGCAATATGACTTACGACAAATGAAATCTAAATTACTTTCATACAATTTTCATTTAATTTCTTAAGGACAATGGGTACGGTAGGTCATTATTCCGTGATTGATTTAGACGTGCTCTAATGGAAATTTATGCGACGTGCGTACGTCTTGACCCCAGAGAAGGCCATTACAAATTTATTCGCCAACTAAATGGTAGAACGATACATAGCACGGCTGATAAAATGCATAGGGTGTCCATGGTGCATTCGGTACTAGTTTAAAAAAAATAAAAACGAATCAAGACCACAGGGCCCCTCTAATTTTGCTAAAATTTCACAAATCAACTCCTACCTTCGTCGGCGATCAGCAGTGCAACCACTGTTGTGTTCCGGTTCAAGGAGAATTTTTTTTTTTTTTTTATTTGAAAGACGACAAACGAGCAAGCGGTTCACCCGATGCTAAGTGATTACCGTCGCCCACGTACACCTGCAGCATCAGAGGTGTTGCAGGTGCGTTGCTGGCGGTTCGTTTAAAGGTTATTTGGGAGATGGAAGGGAGGAAGTGTGGAAGGAGGTGGGGGTCGGGGTGCGGGAGTGGGCCTCCGGATACCTCCCTCACCGAACGAATCGCAGAAGCATAAAATGCCACTACTTCACGCCGGTATTCTGCGAAGCCGTGGTACCGAACTAGAGTACTTATTCCTCAGTGTTGACGATGAATTTGTAGCCTTCTTCGATTGAAGTTGTTTGCAGGTGCATCCATCGTCTTCTCGTAATACAGTGTAGGTCGTGGTCGTAGTGTAATAAGGTTTAATGGCCGGAAAGTGCAACGTATCGTAGGACGTCCTACGATACGTCGCACTGTCCGGGGCTATCGCTCGTGTACCTACCCTAACAGTTATCTTCCATTGGTGGAGAAAAGTCTCATGTACGCGTGGGTTACATGTAAGTGTGTATTATAGTACTGTCTGCACCGGGGTGTCGCCGCAAGGGCCAACGAAGGCTAAGATAAATACCAGACCAAAACATACAAAGGCGTCAAATTTGGTGAGAATATAGTGCAGATTATAATGTGAAACAACAAATAACAAAAACCGGAGAAAGGTGAGCCGGGCACGGTTTAAGAATCCCGAACTGAATGAAAGATAAAAACCTTTTTTTTATTTTTTTAATAGTTACTTATCGTCGATATATTGTATGGTTGTACTGAACCGTATATGTATTCGATGAAGTTATTGATGTAAGCCGTTTTGGCTTTTACAGCTTCATAGGTTTGCGCCTGCGTCCTTGAGGCCGCAGTCGTTTATGCTTTAACTAGATGTGCAAGAGTACATCTACTGCTTACCTCTATATGGTAAGCTATCTATGGACCGTCCGAGGGAGGTTCGGGCCTCGTCTCGGACGGTCGAGGTGTTTCAATAGAAGTGGGCGGTAAGGACCGCCCTGAGTCAGGGTGTACGGTGTCTACGCGGGTGTTTTGTTAGCACGATACGCTCTTAAGCGTCGGCGGGGGTTTGTGAAAGTGTTTCTACTCCTAACTGTGTGTACAGTGTGTGCTTGAGTAGTGTTAACCGAAACTGGTTCGGTTTGTCGGTCTGTTGTGTACTGAACCGTCGGTGCGAGTGTCCGGCTCGCACTTGGCCGATTTTTATATAGGATATTTATTACTGGTCACCCAACACACATATATACCTCCTACGTCGTCGGCACTTACATAATATGTAAATATTATGCTTATCAAAGTAACGATAAAGCTCGATATTTCACACTATCGGAGAAACGAATTATTGGCTTAATAATTGTTGAGGTATAAACATTTTGATTTTTTTTTATGAAAACGAGCAAGTGGCTCGCCTGCAACATTTAGTAAATGGGAGGGAGGATGAGGAGATGAGGAAAGGTAGAGGGCCTCCGGTTACGTCGCTCACCGAACGTATCGCCGAAGCACAAGATGCCTCTACTTCTCGCCGATATTATGCGAGATCGTGGCTCTACCACGTCATGAAAAAAAAAAAGAATAAACTAGTTTCCGTGGACATGTGAAGTTTCTACCCGGCTCCAAAACTCTCTGAAATATTCGAGAGCCTTTGCCCGGCTTTTACTTTTTTTTAAGTTTATCTTATATCCATTTATCGCTCCAGCTTATGAAATGACTTGCGAATTGAAGTACACACAACTAAAATCGTTTTACGAAATGTTGCCACAATCAGATCGAAATATTTTTAACAGATACGGATGGTGATAAGTTAATCGTGTAAGTTGGCAGTTGGCAGCGTGTTACGGTCTCATAATTTTAGTATATTATCTATACGAACGATGACTTTGTACTCCCGGTTGATGACAACTTACGAATACGTTCGTGGTAGAGCCAAGCGGCGGCTTTTGCTGCTGCACGAACGGGCCGGCTCGACCGGGTTGGTACCACGGCATCGAGGAATACCGGCGTGAAGTGGAGGCATCTCGTGCTGCTACGTTTCGTTCGGTGTGTAAGGTTAACGAAGGCCCACATCCCCTCCCCATCCTCCCTCCTCTTCCCTCGCATCTCCCAAATAACCTTAATGGCCGGCAACTCACCTGCACCTCCTCTGGTGTTGCAGATGTATGTGGGCGACGGTAATCACTTACCATCAGGTGAACCGCTTGCTCGTTTGCCGTCTTGCGCATTAAAAAAAAAGTGCCGTAGACAGAGACACTCACACGTCTTCGCTTTCCCATATCCGATCAGCGTCAGAAGCACGTCAGTGCACGAACACAACACAGACAGACACGATAACCTATAATTGGTGGTTTATTTAATTATTTATTTATATTTATTTGTTGATCATATGTGATACTTGTAGATGTTAACATTTTGTTTATGTCCTATATGATCTACCACTTATTGGCATACAAATTTTACAATATGGTATAATTTCAAGACATATAAGGTATATTACATTATATTATTACATTGTTAATCAGGCGTCAAAATCGAAATTTATAACAAAGATCAAAGTAAAATAAAATAATAGCAATATAAATAAATCTACATGTCTAATTTCTTTATCAGGTTTTGTACAAATATCGGATTCGACTGGTATTCGAACCCGCGAACCATAACTAAATAGTCATGTACGCTGACAATTGGCAGCACAGAAGAACCCACGTCCCGAAACTGTACCTTCCTCCGATCTTATCGCTGAAATTTTACATCGGATACGGATTGGAGAGACGTGCGAGTGCCTTCCTGTGTTCATGTGTACACTTACGGCACTATAATATCGTTCGTACAGTTGACAACTGCCGATAGTATCCGGGGGTCGACGCCGTGGTCGTTGGCTTCATCCTCATCACCTCATGGCCACAGTCGGCCATGAGGACATCGTCATACTGTGAATAATTGTGAACTGTAGTCGATTATCCACAATTTTCAGTACATGTCGCTGTGGTTAAAATTGGCCAGTAGATGAGCCGACATGAATAAATACTTCAGTCCATTATCTAGCAACAGTTTCACCCTACTTCATATAATATGTCGATTTATTTTGACCGTTAACATCCATAAGATAAACTTAAATGTAAATACAATACAAAGCGCAGTAACCTTGCCTCAATGGCAAGGTTAATACTTCTGTTGTATCTTCTACCGAGGGTTGACAACCATATTTTAATATCCGCGTACTATATGCTGTAGAAGAAATATATAGTACGTTAAAAATAATATATTTCAGTTGATTGGATCATTATTATTGCAACACCTAAACTAATAACAAACTAATGTCTCACTTTCTAAACACATAAATAAGAAACAAACATACCTTCGTATGTTGTAACTCTTTCCATAATTTTTCATAGCTATTTCTGAAATATGATATATGAAATTCTGAATAATCGTTGGAAACATTTTGGCAACCCTACTTCTACCTAGGTTATACGTTTTCGTTATCTTTTAACAAATACTCTGTCGTTCAAAACAGGTGATCAATTGGGTTAAATTAAACAAAATGTTTGTGATAAGTAATTAAATGACATTACACTATAAAAAATAAGGTTATACAGTTAAAGGTCGTAATAAAATTAAACGAAACAAATTCATCAGCAATATGATTTGTTTCTTCTTCATTCGATGAAAACGAAGAAAGAGGACACAAGGAGTTTTCGTGAAATATTTTTGTGGAATAGCGACGAGGTAATAAATAAAAAATAGTGCTTTTAATCTATGGCTCTAAACAACTTGGTAAACACCTCGATAAAAGATGGCGGACTTGGCTTGGCGGACATATCAAATGTCAATGAGAACCTTTTTTATATCGTACCGTTCCGTTTTTACCAAATAATTTTAACATTGATATATTTATTTTGGCCTCAATTTAAATAAAGAAGCAAGTACCTATAAAAATAAAATACAAGTGTATCACGAGCAGTTTTATTCCTATAAAGTTCGATTTTTCCGGCTCATGACTAATGATCAACAAAGTTTTGTGTTTCAAAAAATACAGGTTGTAGAGAATAACAAAAGCAATTTTAAGCTTTTTCTATTAGAAGGTTCTTTGAGATAATAACAGTTAAATGTTACGACAGGCGTGTGGTTAAAAGATCTGCCTCCGAGTAAAGAGGCCTGAGTTCAATCCACATATGTGGAGGGCTCGTACAAGCTTAGCAAAATTTCTGTACGATTTGTATCGTTGGCCTGAACATTAAGATGGCGGGGGGGGTGACTACGAATATTTGTCATGTTATTCCAAATAACTCCTGTATAGAGTATACTGTCTTTAGAGTCTGTCAAAGGCCACCTCTCAAATATTTTTGAATGAGATCGGAGCCGCCATGCTACACCAGTGGAATTTGGCGGACTTCATACTTTCTTGAAATAAAATATTTCAAATTTTTTCGCGGACACCTGCACTGCGGCTTGCACACCATGTTTTCCTTCATCGCCGAGCACGTGGTAAATCCAGCACGTAAATTTCTTAAAATTGTAAAAGTATTTATTAAAATTCTGTAAAATAATATACTGACAGACGGACTGACACGTCTGTTTTCTGACGAGATTTTCGTTTTTCCTTTTGAAGTTTGGATCTCTTCTCTGTAGACGTTATTCAGAATCTCGCAGTAGTTTCAGCTCAATGCTTCTAATAATACAGTAAAATATTTTTTTTATTACCAACCCACCCCTGGGAATTTAAAACACTGCAAATAATTTATTCAAAGCCCTGCACCGCGTTTACATCGATTTTCTGTATGACATGTCGCTTATATACCGCATTATTATTACGAACTAGTAATTCGCTAGTTAGATAGAATTACGTAATTTTTGTTACAAATTGACTATATATTTTGAAGAATACATTGAGGTAACCAGAGGCCGACACGCCCTTCCCTCTCCCACCTCCTTTTCCCCAATATCCTTGAAGGCTGGAAACACAACACAGCTCCTCTGGTATTGCAGATGTACGTGGGCGACGGTAATCACTTATTGAGGTGAACCGCTCGCGCCTTTGCCGCCTTTCCTATAAAAAAAAAATTTAGGTTTCACGTTAGTTATGCTTTTTAATTCCCATTTCACCATTGTAGTCAAGGTTATCTCTCTGCCAAATATAAAGTTAGCAGATTATATAATTGCCGAAATTTCGTGATTAGTCAGCGAGCCATACCTATTTCAGCTTTTGTAATGTCAAATATAGATTATAAAACTGCTTAAGCAATTACATAACAGCGTTATTGTAAGAGCACGTTTGTCACATTATGAAATATTGAAAAAAAATTAAGAAGGCATAAATAGATTCTGTGATCTTGTGCAAGACATATTTCGCAAATATAACAGACGTATAACTCGTTGTATACTCTGTATTTTTTTCGAGTGGCTCATTACGCCATCTGTCGGTAGCTATGTGTTTTTCGAAATGTTTTCATTTTTATAAAGAATACGTTTCAGAATAGCGTACAATTGATTCGTTTCATTTCAAATGTTTAGTGTTCGTATGTTATGTAAACGGAACTGAAAAAAAGTGTTCAAAAATAAAATTATAAAAAAAAAACCAATTTATTTAAACGTAGTTGTAAATGAAGAATGCGGAACTTATCGCAATTATAACGTGGTAAATTTCGAACAGGGCAAGGATGTGTGAAGCAACTTGTTTTAAGGATTAGTCAGTCTCAACCACAGACATATAATTATATTTTTACATAATATTATCTGTTTGTGATTCCGATCAGCTTTTGTTTACATTTGTTTATTACCACGATACAAACAAAACTCTTTAAAGATTTTTAAATATATATATGTTTATACTTTATTGTACACCACAAAAACACAATAACACAAAATAAACAAATCACAGAAAAATAAACTTAAGAGGTAGGCACAATAAGGCAAAAGAGCGATCTCCTCCAGACAACCTTAAGCTCTCCTTAACTTCACCAACCTTAATATATTTATCTGTCTGTGTCTGGTGGGATAGGCTTGGAGAACGACTGTACAGATTTTTACGAAGATTGGGTGGTAAGGTAGAGAGGGATATTTTAGCAAGCGATAGTGGACGGGAAACTAATTCCATAGGGACTAGATCGGACTTGAAAACAAATAGTTTTAGAAATTATATTTTTATCTGTGAATTCTTCATAGTTGAGCATAGATATTATCCGACTTGGGCTTCTTTTTTTTTTAGTTTTTCGTGGGGCAAAGGTGCTAACATCTATCAATCGCCGAGGGCGGTGGCTGGCAATCTGACTCGAACCTCCCACGGTAGATACGCTGTTGGCCTCGGGGGAAGTTATCCGAGTTGGGTGAGATTCCCGGAACCTTTAAGTATTGATTTAGGACGGATTATATTAATAACACTTGGCGACTACATCTTCGGTTTTGTTATTTAAATTCGGGCTTTAGTAAGCAACCTTTTATGTCCCACGGCTGGGCAAACGCTTAGGAGCTGTTGGCGTATTTTATTTGACCTTGATATTTTTTGATTATTCCCCAGACGTCGCAAGGTGTAACGGTTTCCTTGCGATGTTTTTCTCCATCGGTAATTTCGACACAAGAAACTCTAACCAACAAATACCACGGCACCGGGTAGCGATGTTCGAGTCCAGCTCGTTCGCGCGAGCTGAAGCTAGACCTGAAACCAGAGCAAACGCGACTTGAATCTTTAATAGTCATTATCACCATTACAGCCGGTGTTCAGCTGTGGACATCTCCCACAGATGACAGACACGGTCCTGAGCCATCTGCGTCAATTGAATACCGCAACAGTATAGGTCGCCCGTACTGGTTTGCCACTGGAGAACATTTCTTCGCCAACGGTAGTTAGGCCTCCGAGCTTACTATCCTAATCCTTACCGCTATGTCGTTTACCCTAGTTCTGCTGCGGACGTCTTCGTTGATAATTCTATCGCGCAGAGAAACACCGAGGGTAGAGGTGAAGTCTGCATTACTAGCTGTAAAGTACTTTAAAAGCGACCATGATATTCTACGCACAAACACAAGGCACAATGATAACATTAAACGTCTAATATATATGTATAATATAAAAAAAACACAGACTACTTACATAATAATAATAACTCACAGCATGATGTTTAACAAAGTTATTACACGCAGTATTTTTAATTTAATGTTTTTTTTTATTAATAAAGAATATAAGGAAAACGTGTTTCATATACTGTTATATGATTACAAGGACTCCAGCGAGAATATAATTAACGGTCAAACGTAATTGTTAAAACATAATCTTGGTTACAGATAATATTAGATTCATTTTATACATAGAAAACGCAGACGCTGGTTGTATCCAATACTGGACCGGGGAAGTACCATGTTCCCATAGATCACCATCGTAAATTAATAGACTTTTCGTATACCGGTTAACGAGATCCGGGGACTCATTAGTACTCAGGAGTGGAGATGGCGCCACGTCTTTATGAGAGATTGTATGAGGATCCTGATGTATAAGGAAGAATAGATCATCTCTTACTTTAAATGCCAACCTCATCTGCACTAGGTGCACCCTGTTGGCTGACAATCGCGGCCGCTGGAATACCTGGAGCAAGGATACCGGCACTAGATACACACCCAACCACGTTTGCCCGGTGTGACGAGTATGGGCAAAAGTAGCAAGGAATATATTTATTTATTTATTGTTTACAGTGACATTTAAAACTAAGGTATACAATGGGCGGACTCAATGCATTTTGGCATTCTCAGTCAGTCAATCCTGGGTGAGAAAGAAATACATGTTGGCATGTTTTTAAATAAATACAAAATGTAACTTAAATATTAATATTTAATACATAATCCTCATAATATACTTACATACTTGTTACATACGTAATACACTAGATATACATAATCAAATGAAATATGAAGAGGAATCTCAGATCGCATTTGCCTGGTTTTAAAAGAGTTTTTGTTCAGTGCTTTCTTGATATCATCGGGGAGAGAACGGTAAACGGTAAAAGAAGGAGTAAAGAAACCGGTACTATGTTGTGTTGTTAACACTAACCTTCAGGCTGATTGAAGTTCGAGGCGCTCGGTTATAACTCGAATAAAGGAAAATGCAGTTATCCTTAAGATATGAAGGAGAGTTTGGATCGTTTAAAATGGAATAAAGAACCGACAAGATTCGGAAGCTACGCTTTTGGCGAATAGAGAGCCATTTTAGCCCTCTAAGGAAATGTTGTCATAAACCTTACGCAAACTGAAAATAATTCTTGTGCAATCATTGAGAAGGCGCTGCAGTTAAAATATTTCGGTGGATCTGTTTAACACACATCTGAGTAATATATATATGCCCATATTTGCTGGGACTTTCTTGGAGAGTCTTATGTTCAGCAGTGGAGTATAATAGGCTGATGTTGAAGTAGTACATGTTACTTATAAGTATATTGTTGTATATAATCGTAATCCGTGTAAGTGTATATTTTGATATTTTTTTATGGAAGAGACGGCATACGAGCAAGCGGTTCCACTGATGGTAAGTGATTACCGTCGCCCACGTACATCTGCAACACCATAGATGCTGCAGGTACGTTGCCGGTCTTTAAGGATATTTGGGAGATGGGAGGGAAGAGGAAGAAAATAGGTAGGGGGTGTGGGCCTCCGGTTACCTCACTCACCGAACGAAACGCAGAAGCACAAGATGACTCTACTGCACGCCGGTATTCTGCGAGGCCGTGGTACCAATCCGGTCGAGCCGGTCCATTCGAGCAGCAGCTAAAACCGCCGCTTGGCTCTACCACGCTTAAGATATATCTATTTACTTGTTTAATTTTAAACTGTCGGTATGTGTTCTTTTTATTTGTTTACATTAGTTATTTGTGTTCAGTTACGCTAAAGATGTGTAACATCTTACGTGTGTGCATGTACAGACACCTGTTTTTGTGTTGTTTTTTATAATTTTATTTAATGATTTCGTGCACTCAAACGAAGTAATAAAACTCTTGAAATGCTATACTTTTATTTGACTTCGCATATTTTATAGGTTTCTATTATTACATACTATACACGTTTCATTCTATATTCAAATAAATACAAAAATTTAAGGAGTTTTAACCAGCGTGTTGATTTTAGCGTAGCGCACCACCGATGTGTTTGGTATGGGTACCGGTATTTGGGTCAGGTTGTTGTTGAAGGCAAGGAGAGGAGGCAGTGCCAGGGATTGTACTCCGTTTTCTTGCGGGATCAATGCGGTGCCCTCGACGATTTTCACAGGTACACTGGAAACGTCGCGCTCATCTCTCGACCGAGCGGGTTGCTTCGCTACGAAATTAAATTAATGTTTAACAATAACCTGGCGACGCAATGTGCTGAATGACACGCTGAACGTATTCAAATACCATCAATTACAAATCTTCCCAATGTTTTCCTTCAACGTCGCGTTTCTATTCGGCAAACGAGCAAGCGGCACATCTGGACTTAATTAAAAGGTTGTCTGGCGCGCTGTAGAAAAGACCGCCGCTTGACTCCACCACGTATAACATAATCAACAATTATAACGATGCCGGCGCGGAAATGGAACTCATGTTCATAAGAGCTTCCTATAGTAAGTACATAGTTTACGGTCTATGACTCTATGACATCAAGAAGTAAAGTAAAGCAGAAGCAGCATGTAGTGTGAAGTGGGCACTGCTGGGCCTACATCTTAAATATCTGAGAGGGTTTTGGTGTCGTGAAGCGCCAGCAATCCTACTCCAGTGTGGGTTGGCGAGGGTCACACGTCTCGAAATATTTTTTTTTATTCTCTCACCAGCACCCAGATTTCCCCACGATGTTTTCCTTTACCCCCTAGGACGAGGTGTAACGCAGCACTTAAAAACTCTATCAGCAATTTTAGCGGTGCCGGCACCGGGGATCGAACACCTAAGAGATACACTAATGCACTGCTTTTACTTTGTAATCCACTACTGAACACAGAAACACCTCCAAGGAAGCGGCAATACGCAAAAATATTCGGTACTCATTTCTTAAAGGTTTGCATATACCGATCACGTTGGGCAAGTGGGTTAGACCAGGTAGCCGGTACTCTGGCACTAGTGATGCTGGTTCCCATCAGTACTTTCTGGGATTTGGGGATAATCTCTCGCCATATATTGCTCGTCACCGCGCAGTGGGTTATCTAGCAACTTGCACCACGTGCGCCTGCACCCGGGTGAGGTTGACTTTTTGGGATTCGAGATGGTATATTCTATTACACACAATCTGTGTGCATTCATTATTTATTTAATTTTTGTATAAGGTATAATAAAGTTAAACGCCTACTCGAACCTTTCCAGATACGGAATCTATCTGTATTTTTTTCTTCTTTTATGTAAAGGGACCTTCACCCGGCAGAGGAAATATATGCAAAAGTTTTTTTTTAATGCATGTCATTAGTATTAGCTCAATTCAAAGCGCCTTATAAGAACTTAAACGCAACAATGCGTTTCTTCCAAACATTGCCACAGATTTTTCTCTCAGGTTGCAAGCAGGTATTGAATTACCGCAAAATTAATGTACTTTTCAATTATGCGGTAAGCGGTGACGTCATACCGTTTTTTTTTTTTATTATTATCGCGGAAACTGAATCACATTTGGATACTGAAACTTGCAAAGCCTTACAAAGCGGGCCGTCATGTGCAATCACATCCCTGTTTTTTTTTTTATGGAAATGACGGTTAACGAGCAAGCGGCTCACCTGATGGTAAGTGATTACCGTCGCCCACGTACATCAGCAACACCATAGATGCTGCAGGTGCGTTGCCGGTCTATAAGGATATTAGGGAGATGGGAGGGAAGAGGAAGGGGAATAGAGAGGGGATGTGGGCCTCCAGTTACCTCACTCACCGAACGAAACGCAGAAGCACAAGATGACTCTACTGCACGCCGGTATTCTGCGAGGCCGTGGTACCAATCCGGTCGAGCCAGCCCATTTGAGCAGCAGCAAAAGCCGCCGCTTGGCTCTACTCATTTCCAATACGGTCCTCTATCTCGGCACTCAGATTTGATTTCAGAGCGAATGAAATGAGAAATGATATCAATAGAGATAGGAATGATTCCTCGTGCAACAACCGGTGAGATACCGCTGCGATCAGAGACTGATTTACCTATGCGCAGCGGCGATAGGCGGCGCCGGCCTCGGCACTTTCAATTATAGTACTCACTAGAGGTCGCTAGGGTCGTGATCGCACACGCCTTTGGCTACGACTATCGGAATGAGTACCTGGTGGTAGAGTCGCCAGCTTCTCCAAAGCGCTCCAGGGCAAAACTCGATTTTGGTCTCCGTCATTCATCACCGGCGCAACTCAAACAATGCTCTGGGCCGTTACATTGGTCATCAGCGGGTCGTGAATACCGCTCAAGTCCGCAGCCGAACCGTTGTGATGGTAAAAAGTGATTGTTTCCTGATTACCTCTGTGTAAGCAGAATGAAAATAATTATAATCATTAATCGTTTTAAAATTTTGGTTTTTAGTCGGTCAGGTCGTATCTTCAATGCTGATCCCGACATAACCGGTCACCTAACCGCCACGTTTAATTAAAAAAAAAAATAGTTCAGGATACGTATATCAGATTTTTTACTAATCTGATAACGTTATCCCTAGATTGTATCCAGTTGAACAACTCCCTTACTGATTTCTGCCGTCTATCGGCCATGGAACCAATAAAGAGTCTCGGTTTAAAAGGTAACAACGGTCAGGATAACCACGGAAGGAGGGGTACTCCATCTTAGACATCAAAGATTCTGCGCTTAGTCGTGACGAATGGACATATGTAATCTCTGCCCATCACCACGAGTGATAGGCTAGTGTTTATATATATGTTAAGGAGCTAGATGTTCAAGGTTTTAACGCTGTTCTTAACAAGGACTGTACTACTTAAGAAAGATTTTCTCTCTTTTTTTTTCTATGTAGTATAAATTAAAATGTTAATTACAATGATAAGCAGGTAATCTTTTTTTTTCTTTTATAACATTAGAAATTATCTAAGTTTACGTATGCATTGTGAATATATATAGTTATATAAATATGTATGTATAGTGTGCAATGTGTTTTATATAATGTACAACTAAAATTACATATATGTCTAAGTACCGTCATATATAAGTATTATATTGTAGTATAATATTGTATAATATAAGTAGTATATGAACATAATATTATTGTGCACCCTTTTACATTTTCTCTGTTCAATCTATTGGTATACTGGTAGAGAATGCCTCTTGGCATTAAGTCCGCCTTTTTGTTCTGTAATGTGCAAATAAACTTTAAATAAATAAATCAATCAATAATCTTTCAGATGGTAGACTAGTTCGCTGCCGAGGAGTAGTCTGGGTCAATATCACACTCCTACCCATTCCCGACGAGAGCAAGAGCGCAACTGCTGTTGTGTTCCGATTTGAAAGGTATAGAGAGCCATTTACATCTTAGACGTTGTTTATAATTTTTAGTCCGCGTAGTTTACCCACAGCTCTGAGGTAAAATATCTTCGTTTTTTCCCATGTTTCGGTCAGGTCAATACCTAAAAACCTAATATACCATAACAAATTTAAACGTGGTAGAGCCAAGCGGTGGCTTTTGCTGCTGCTTGAATGGGCCAGCTCGACCGGATCGGTACCACGGCCTCGCAGAATACCGGCGTGAAGTAGAGGCATCTTGTGCTTCTGCGTTTTGTTCGGTGAGTGAGGTAACCGGAGGCCCACACCCTCTTCCCATCCCCCTCCTCATCCTCCCTCCAATCTCCCTAATATCCTTAAAGGCCGGCAACGCACCTGCAGCATCTCTGGTGTTACGGATGTACGTGGGTGACGGTAATCACTTACCGTCAGGTGTTCACCGATTGCTCGTTTGCCGCCTTTCTAATAAAAAAAAAAAACTAAATCTGTTGAGCTGTTTAAACATCGAAACATAACATACAAACAAACAACAACCAACAACAGCTTCCGTCCGTTGTGAGTTAAAATTAACGTTCCTTATTTTGGTAGCGAAGGTCTGTCAGAGATTGAGCTAACAACTGACGAAGCTATGTCTGTTTGCTCCCTAGCATGATGATGTGTAGTGAAGAACTTTTGGAAGTTAAGGTATAGCTAATAAACACTTACTCTTGACCTTTCTCCATTTCGTTCTCCGTTTTGTTCGTCAGGATCCCGACTTGATACACCGTAGCGTGAACTACATACCTGAAATAATGTAAAGTTCGTATTTCTTCAGATTCTCCAGACCGTATTTCGAGCACGGCCGCCCCTGGTGCTATACAACTAGAAATAATCAATTTGGCTTAGGCCCGCCATACATTGTCATATTTATATGATCATATTATTGTTGTGGTAGGGCCATGCGACGTCTTCTGGTGTTGCACGATAGGGTCGGCTCGAGAGGGATAGTACCACGGCCTCGCAGTTTACCGGCCTGAAGTAGAGGTATCCGTAGGTAGGCCAACCCAACCTCGTCATCCTTCCCATCCCCCAAAAATATCCTTAAAGACCGCCAACGCACCCGCAGCTCCTCCGGTGTTGCAGGTATACGTGGGCGACGGTAATCACTTACCACCAGGTGAAACGCTATCTCGTTCGTCCCCTCTTAAAATCTGTAAAAAAATATATAGGTGGTGTGTAAATTAAGTACTGATATTGAAAATTGACAATTGAAACTTGTCTCCCTCAAAGTAATTCCCTTGGAAAGCCACAGAGCGTTGGAGACGGTTTCTACACTCCTAATGGCAGTATGTCAATGGATATATATTCACGCCATGTTGACATACGTGGCAGTGATGGAATTGCCTTTAGCTTGTCGGTTATAGCCGTTTGAACGTTTTCGAGTGTCCCAAAATGATGTGTCTTCAGATGAATTTTCAATCTTGACAAGAGACAAAAGTCAGATGGACTCAAATCAGGTGAGTAAGAAGCCCGAGGAGCAACATCGTCTCATCTCCAATCGACTCTCTTCCCTCTGAAAATGCTTCGAGCCATCGGAAAACCTGGCTTTTGTCAAAACACCGTCACCTTAGGCCAGCCGGAGTTATGCAAGGGTTTGAACATCTGAAACGACTCCGTTGCTGGAGGAATGAATATCTTTAAGTATTAGAACGCATCCACGAAAACCGTGATCCACGGGATAAACGACATCGGACATGCTAATTACTCGATCGTGTTCAAACTTGTAGTGGTCGCGCGCTACACTTGTCCACTTGTCGCTCACCCTCCATGTCCCATGTCCCATGTCCGGGGCTTCCAGTGTGTTGGCATATCAAACGCCACTTTGTCCGTTACTCAATTTACACACCTCTATCGCAGATGGGATGGGACATCTAACAAGCTGTGTCTTCATATCTTATTGCGATTGGGTCGTTGTTTGCCGTCTCCATTATAGTGCTCAGGCTAAATACTCGCCCATAGATATATCATAATGTAATACAGGCCTTAGTTATTTAATATTGTATTTGGATAAACACAGAGGACCTATCTACCCCCTTCCGGTTGCCGCGTCATTACATCCCGCATCGTTACATCATCGTTACAACAACTCTGTCAGTCTTTTCAACGACAAATAGGTCTTATGTAAATCACTGTATCTTTCGAGGTCCCTTAACACAGAGCAAGTTGTCGCTTCAGCTTGTGAGGAATCGGCCTTCGTTGCGCTTGCCCTCGAGAATATTTCTTCTCCATCAGTTATCTATTAGTTTGTAAAACTATTGCTCATTGCTCATAAAATGCTCCGACCCTATAGTTGTATTGCCAACAGAACTTTACATTAAGATAGAGCTGTCGTGCAGCAATCGTGCCAAACGAGAGATCGCTGTCGTTTCGACGATATTAGGATGATAGTCGAGTGGTTAGCTGATCTGTTCCTGAATCAAGAAACTCGTGTACCAATGGATTTTACGGCACATGTTCTATTACTTGTTTCGTTGGCTTGGACACCAAGACCGATCTGTAAATAGTTAATGTGCCATGATCTCAGCGCTCGGCCAGCGGATCGGTGGATGTCAGTACCAGGACACCACGCTCCTTAGACGCTGTTGCCCTTCTTCGGTCTGCTCAATTTTTTCGTGCTTCCTTCGTGATGGTTATTCCACCACACCAAATGCATCATATTAACTCTTAGTACATTCTAATGCATTTAGAAGACTTTAGATTTTTCTGACACAACCCACAGTCGACCGTCACGGGATGAACTGTGTGTTACATAAACATATAGCAAAAAACCTACTAATATTTAAAAAAAGTAGCAGCCTGTGAATGTCCAACGCTGAGCTAAGGCTTCCACTGTATTCGAAATCAGACAAATGTACAATAGGTTCACAAAAACTTACATATCCTTTGGTTCAGAAGAGTTCGCAGACGCCTCCCGGACGTCCGCGCAGTATGCATTATTCAATAAGCTCACAAGTAACAACCGGAAAGCCTGAGATTGAACAAACATAAGCATGACATATTTATTTATGTATTTATTCATTAACAATACATAAGTTGGCGCGTAAACAAAATGAGTGAGTGACGACCTGCGCAGTGTTGCGGGAAGTCGATAGATCCAGGTGGCTCAGGACCGAGCTTCGTGGCAATCTTTGGGAGAGGCCTATGTTCAGCAGTGGACTTCTGACAGGCTGAAATGATGATGATGATGATGATGAAACCAAATGTTACACTCACAGATAACAAATATATTTTTTAGCAGTTAATTAAAAAGTAACTAACCAGCGTCTCCATGCTCGATAGAATACTTAATACGAGAACATCGACATCTATTTTTATTCTGTATTCATTTAGTACTTAACCAAGACGTTAATTACAGCTAATTATGCCAGAGGATAGAATATTTAACACTTAACAATGCTACGTTATAACAAAATGTATGTGAATGTTGGTTTGTGAAGTGTCTATAGGTAGCACGTAGCTATTTACCATCAATCCCAATAAAAAAAGCATCTGACGGGATGGCTTCTGGTATGTATGCCCCGGTCAACATAATCGTATATTACGTACTAGCCTTAGATACTTTTCGTTTAAGCTAATATAGTAGTTGGCCTGGCAGGTGTTCTTCTGCCCTTTCCGGTAGATGGCACGAAGTGTATGAGAAATTTAAGTTATTAATAACTCGACCAAAGCGCCACCTATCGTCGGGTTCTATGTTTGAACCATCTTCACGACAGTTCAAAAATATAATAGGAATGCGACCTCAACCGGTCACGTCTAACGAACACGGACCGGACTTCATACATAAAGATATTATTATATGGACTTTATGTATTATTAGAACTAAGGTAACCGACATAGCCGTAAAGATCAGCAAGCTGAAGTGGCAACGGGCCGGCCACGTAGCTCGTAGAACTGACAACCGTTGGGGAAAAAAGGTTCTCGAGTGGCAGCCGCGTACAGGCAAACGCAGTGTAGGACGAACCCCCGCAAGATTGAGTGACGACCTGCGCAGTGTTGCGGGAAGTCGATAGATCCAGGTGGCTCAGGACCGAGTTTCGTGGCAATCTTTGGGAGAGGCCTATGTTCAGCAGTGGACTTCTGAGACGCTGAAATGACTATGATGATGATGATGAAACCAAATGTTACACTCACAGATAACAAATATATTTTTTAGCAGTTAATTAAAAAGTAACTAACCAGCGTCTCCATGCTCGATAGAATACTTAATACGAGAACATCGACATCTATTTTTATTCTGTATTCATTTAGTACTTAACCAAGACGTTAATTACAGCTAATTATGCCAGAGGATAGAATATTTAACACGTAACAATGCTACGTTATAACAAAATGTATGTGAATGTTGGTTTGTGAAGTGTCTATAGGTAGCACGTAGCTATTTACCATCAATCCCAATAAAAAAAGCATCTGACGGGATGGCTTCTGGTATGTATGCCCCGGTCAACATAATAGTATATTACGTACTAGCCTTAGATACTTTTCGTTTAAGCTAATATAGTAGTTGGCCTGGCAGGTGTTCTTCTGCCCTTTCCGGTAGATGGCGCGATGTGTATGAGAAATTTAAGTTATTAATAACTCGACCAAAGCGCCACCTATCGGCTGGTTCCATGTATGACCCATCTTTACGACAGTTCAAAAATATAATAGGAATGCGACCTCAACCGGTCACGTCGAACGAACACGGACCGGACTTCATACATAAAGATATTATTATATGGACTTTATGTATTATTAGAACTAAGGTAACCGACATAGCCGTAAAGATCAGCAAGCTGAAGTGGCAACGGGCCGGCCACGTAGCTCGTAGAACTGACAACCGTTGGGGAAAAAAGGTTCTCGAGTGGCAGCCGCGTACAGGCAAACGCAGTGTAGGACGAACCCCGCAAGATTGGTGACGACCTGCGCAGTGTTGCGGGAAGTCGATAGATCCAGGTGGCTCAGGACCGAGCTTCGTGGCAATCTTTGGGAGAGGCCTATGTTCAGCAGTGGACTTCTGACAGGCTGAAATGACTATGATGATGATGATGATGATGATGATGATGATGATGATGATGATGAAACCAAATGTTACACTCACAGATAACAAATATATTTTTAGCAGTTAATTAAAAAGTAACTAACCAGCGTCTCCATGCTCGATAGAATACTTAATACGAGAACATCGACATCTATTTTTATTCTGTATTCATTTAGTACTTAACCAAGACGTTAATTACAGCTAATTATGCCAGAGGATAGAATATTTAACACGTAACAATGCTACGTTATAACAAAATGTATGTGAATGTTGGTTTGTGAAGTGTCTATAGGTAGCACGTAGCTATTTACCATCAATCCCAATAAAAAGCATCTGACAGGATGGCTTCTGGTATGTATGCCCCGGTCAACATAATAGTATATTACGTACTAGCCTTAGATACTTTTCGTTTAAGCTAATATAGTAGTTGGCCTGGCAGGTGTTCTTCTGCCCTTTCCGGTAGATGGCGCGATGTGTATGAGAAATTTAAGTTATTAATAACTCGACCAAAGCGCCACCTATCGGCTGGTTCCATGTATGACCCATCTTTACGACAGTTCAAAAATATAATAGGAATGCGACCTCAACCGGTCACGTCGAACGAACACGGACCGGACTTCATACATAAAGATATTATTATATGGACTTTATGTATTATTAGAACTAAGGTAACCGACATAGCCGTAAAGATCAGCAAGCTGAAGTGGCAACGGGCCGGCCACGTAGCTCGTAGAACTGACAACCGTTGGGGAAAAAAGGTTCTCGAGTGGCAGCCGCGTACAGGCAAACGCAGTGTAGGACGAACCCCCGCAAGATTGAGTGACGACCTGCGCAGTGTTGCGGGAAGTCGATAGATCCAGGTGGCTCAGGACCGAGTTTCGTGGCAATCTTTGGGAGAGGCCTATGTTCAGCAGTGGACTTCTGAGACGCTGAAATGACTATGATGATGATGATGAAACCAAATGTTACACTCACAGATAACAAATATATTTTTTAGCAGTTAATTAAAAAGTAACTAACCAGCGTCTCCATGCTCGATAGAATACTTAATACGAGAACATCGACATCTATTTTTATTCTGTATTCATTTAGTACTTAACCAAGACGTTAATTACAGCTAATTATGCCAGAGGATAGAATATTTAACACGTAACAATGCTACGTTATAACAAAATGTATGTGAATGTTGGTTTGTGAAGTGTCTATAGGTAGCACGTAGCTATTTACCATCAATCCCAATAAAAAGCATCTGACAGGATGGCTTCTGGTATGTATGCCCCGGTCAACATAATAGTATATTACGTACTAGCCTTAGATACTTTTCGTTTAAGCTAATATAGTAGTTGGCCTGGCAGGTGTTCTTCTGCCCTTTCCGGTAGATGGCGCGATGTGTATGAGAAATTTAAGTTATTAATAACTCGACCAAAGCGCCACCTATCGTCGGGTTCTATGTTTGAACCATCTTCACGACAGTTCAAAAATATAATAGGAATGCGACCTCAACCGGTCACGTCTAACGAACACGGACCGGACTTCATACATAAAGATATTATTATATGGACTTTATGTATTATTAGAACTAAGGTAACCGACATAGCCGTAAAGATCAGCAAGCTGAAGTGGCAACGGGCCGGCCACGTAGCTCGTAGAACTGACAACCGTTGGGGAAAAAAGGTTCTCGAGTGGCAGCCGCGTACAGGCAAACGCAGTGTAGGACGAACCCCCGCAAGATTGAGTGACGACCTGCGCAGTGTTGCGGGAAGTCGATAGATCCAGGTGGCTCAGGACCGAGCTTCGTGGCACTCTTTGGGAGAGGCCTATGTTCAGCAGTGGACTTCTGAGACGCTGAAATGATGATGATGATGATGATGTATTATTGAACTTTTATGGACCTTGTTTCCGTAGATGGCGGAGAAAGTTATGAGAAAATCTGCAGTTAAATCACGCAAGCAGCGCTGCAGACTCTCTCCTGGACCAAAACAATCTGAATAATTAAAGCAAGCTATGGGACATGTATTGATTTAAAGTGGTAGTGCTTCTTCTTCTTTAATGAACCTACGAATCCCTGTAACAACGAGTTCTCTTCTCAGGAGTCGTGGGGCCGAGGCAAATTTTTACTGCTGCATATCTGCTGCCAATTAGCAGTGTTACAGCTCAGTTGTTTTCCTTGTTACAACGAGTTGAGGCATTCCATCACAGAGTACAGAGTGACAACACATATGTAACCTTCTTCGATTGAATTTTCTGCTCGAATGGGTCGACCTCGCTGAATAGCGGTCGTGAAGTAGAGGCATCTTGTGCTTTTGCATTTCCACTCCTTCCCCCTTCCTTTCGCTTCTCCCACACTCTAAGCTCCTTATGTTGCAGATGTACGTGGGCTTCGGTAATCGCTTACCACATTAGGCGAGCCGCATATTCGTGTCCTCCTTTACCATAAAAAATAAAAGACTCCACGGGCTGCAGTAGGTCGCTCGCCCGGGAGTTCATGCAAGTCTTCCATGCAAAGCCATTCCATTTTTTTTTATTGTATTGAAGTGTAGACGAGCAGTCCGCCCGATGGTATGAGGCTATTGCAGCCCATGGACACATTCGAACAACCTCTATACCTTTCAAATCGGAACACAACACAAGATAAGGAGTGCAGCGCCTCTACCTACCTAGACGACTTCTATGCGTTTCTTCTAAAGAAGGAATCTCTACCACCTGTTAAAATTGTGTTGTACCGTTGAGAGAATGTGCTCTTCCTACCTATCGTAAGGGCTACTTGCTTAAAACACTTGTCAATCTCTTGTCAGCCACTGAACGAACCCAATCACAAAACTCGTCACGTTCTATCTCCCGAAGAAGCGCTCACCAATCCAAATCTCTCCAAAGCGTCGGTGTGTATTCCATGTAAGACGCTTCCGCTTTTGTTCTCACTTTATCGATAGTAACCAGAGTTCGGTTTGTTGTGATCGGTAATTTTTTCTTAAATACATTACTTAATAATATTCTCTTGTTATTGCGTGTCACAAATATCACTCGCCAATTTGATACAATGTCCTATATCAATCAATCGTCAGAGGTGATTTAGAGAGATAGATATAGCCGTGAACGTAAACTTATCTCCTTATTCAACGGGTGTATCGCTTGTCCGAATGCGAATCTTATCGCTTGAGTACGGAGAGAGATTGCGATGAACGGAGCAACGTTTGCGTGCGATGCTGAAAGTGCTGAACTGCCTGAGACATGATGTTGCTGTTGATGATAGTGAAACCAAATGTTACACTCACAGATAACAAATATATTTTTTAGCAGTTAATTAAAAAGTAACTAACCAGCGTCTCCATGCTCGATAGAATACTTAATACGAGAACATCGACATCTATTTTTATTCTGTATTCATTTAGTACTTAACCAAGACGTTAATTACAGCTAATTATGCCAGAGGATAGAATATTTAACACGTAACAATGCTACGTTATAACAAAATGTATGTGAATGTTGGTTTGTGAAGTGTCTATAGGTAGCACGTAGCTATTTACCATCAATCCCAATAAAAAAAGCATCTGACGGGATGGCTTCTGGTATGTATGCCCCGGTCAACATAATAGTATATTACGTACTAGCCTTAGATACTTTTCGTTTAAGCTAATATAGTAGTTGGCCTGGCAGGTGTTCTTCTGCCCTTTCCGGTAGATGGCGCGATGTGTATGAGAAATTTAAGTTATTAATAACTCGACCAAAGCGCCACCTATCGGCTGGTTCCATGTATGACCCATCTTTACGACAGTTCAAAAATATAATAGGAATGCGACCTCAACCGGTCACGTCGAACGAACACGGACCGGACTTCATACATAAAGATATTATTATATGGACTTTATGTATTATTAGAACTAAGGTAACCGACATAGCCGTAAAGATCAGCAAGCTGAAGTGGCAACGGGCCGGCCACGTAGCTCGTAGAACTGACAACCGTTGGGGAAAAAAGGTTCTCGAGTGGCAGCCGCGTACAGGCAAACGCAGTGTAGGACGAACCCCCGCAAGATTGAGTGACGACCTGCGCAGTGTTGCGGGAAGTCGATGGATGCAGGTGGCTCAGGACCGAGCTTCGTGGCAATCTTTGGGGGAGGCCTATGTTCAGCAGTGGACTTCTGATAGGCTGAAATGATGATGATGATGATGATGTATTATTGAACTTTTATTTACCTTGTTTCCGTAGATGGCGGAGAAAGTTATGAGAAAATCTGCAGTTAAATCACGCAAGCAGCGCTGCAGACTCTCTCCTGGACCAAAACAATCTGAATAATTAAAGCAAGCTATGGGACATGTATTGATTTAAAGTGGTAGTGCTTCTTCTTCTTTAATGAACCTACGAATCCCTGTAACAACGAGTTCTCTTCTCAGGAGTCGTGGGGCCGAGGCAAATTTTTACTGCTGCATATCTGCTGCCAATTAGCAGTGTTACAGCTCAGTTGTTTTCCTTGTTACAACGAGTTGAGGCATTCCATCACAGAGTACAGAGTGACAACACATATGTAACCTTCTTCGATTGAATTTTCTGCTCGAATGGGTCGACCTCGCTGAATAGCGGTCGTGAAGTAGAGGCATCTTGTGCTTTTGCATTTCCACTCCCTTCCCCCCTTCCCTTTCGCTTCTCCCACACTCTAAGCTCCTTATGTTGCAGATGTACGTGGGCTTCGGTAATCGCTTACCACATTAGGCGAGCCGCATATTCGTGTCCTCCTTTACCATAAAAAATAAAAGACTCCACGGGCTGCAGTAGGTCGCTCGCCCGGGAGTTCATGCAAGTCTTCCATGCAAAGCCATTCCATTTTTTTTTATTGTATTGAAGTGTAGACGAGCAGTCCGCCCGATGGTATGAGGCTATTGCAGCCCATGGACACATTCGAACAACCTCTATACCTTTCAAATCGGAACACAACACAAGATAAGGAGTGCAGCGCCTCTACCTACCTAGACGACTTCTATGCGTTTCTTCTAAAGAAGGAATCTCTACCACCTGTTAAAATTGTGTTGTACCGTTGAGAGAATGTGCTCTTCCTACCTATCGTAAGGGGCTACTTGCTTAAAACACTTGTCAATCTCTTGTCAGCCACCGGGAACGAACCCAATCACAAAACTCGTCACGTTCTATCTCCCGAAGAAGCGCTCACCAATCCAAATCTCTCCAAAGCGTCGGTGTGTATTCCATGTAAGACGCTTCCGCTTTTGTTCTCACTTTATCGATAGTAACCAGAGTTCGGTTTGTTGTGATCGGTAATTTTTTTTCTTAAATACATTACTTAATAATATTCTCTTGTTATTGCGTGTCACAAATATCACTCGCCAATTTGATACAATGTCCTATATCAATCAATCGTCAGAGGTGATTTAGGAGAGATAGATATAGCCGTGAACGTAAACTTATCTCCTTATTCAACGGGTGTATCGCTTGTCCGAATGCGAATCTTATCGCTTGAGTACGGAGAGATTGCGATGTGAACGGAGCACCAGTGCTTCAGTGCGATGCTGCGCGTGCTGAAATCCGGCTCGCCGAGATACATCGAGGATCATCACACCACCGATACATAAATCTCGTTCACTTAACAAATATACGGCCTGTAAATATTAGAATGTCAAACATGCTACGAATATTTTATGAAGCGATCGGTCAATAGACATTTTAAATTTAACTGTGTTGTAAGTTCGCGGTGGTTTATTTGTAGGGTTAAAAAAAATCTTTAGTTAGTTTCGTGATCTAGAACGTACCATCAGCAAAAGGTGTGATGGCAGTGAATAAAGTTATGGTCACCGCTGGTATAATAACTGTGGTAAGTGACTCAAATTATTACCACCACTTTCGGTATTGCTACATATGTACAGACAACATCAAAAGTGAACGATTGGACATGTTTTCAAAAGCGCTTTGTCGATGTAAACTTTAATCACGAAGCCTAAGAATTTTTTCCTGTTTTATTTTCTTTTATTAGCTTAAAAGGACGTGCAAGATCTCTGTAATAAAATGCCTCAACAATCATCATTCACTTTTGTTGTTGCCTGTACAACATGCGTGATCACTGCATTTGTCACCGTACATCAGAAACTATTAGAGTAATTTTTATTATTTAACTTTGTGAAGAGATGCGTGCTGCTATCGCTAAGCTTATTTGGTTAACACTCCAGAACAAAATTCCGAACGTCACGGTAAAATTCACGTTAATATGACGTACGGGTCATCTGAAACCCCCATTTATTTTTGCCTTTGGGTGTCCTAAGAAGGAGTAAACTCGGGGACGCGTCGCGTTCCATCCCTCGGATAGGCGAAAAGTGCAGTGCGGTCACGCTGAACTGGTCCAAATGAGAATCTCCAATTACTGGTACCTTTTCTACGGGACAGAATCAAGCGGCGGTTTTTGCTGCTGCACGAATGTGCCAGCTCGACCGTGGTAGTGAGTACCTCGGAGGCCTCTCCCCCCTTCCCTTGCCCCGTTAAAGGCGTCGGTAATCACTTCCCACAAGGTGAGCCGCCAGCGGGTTTTCCCTCTGCAACGTTAAAAAAAAAATGACTCCTAAGATGGAGTCCAGGGCTAATGAATATAAGAACAATGTTATTTTGGTATTAACGTAATTTATGTGGCTATATCTATCTGTACACTCATCCCTCTCGCGTTACGTCAATGGATAGTCGCTTCTGAATTTTTAGTTCGAGATTTTGACGCTCACAATTAAATTCTACGAATTCATTTGTAACAGAATATTTGCTAGCTCGTGTATTTTGCACAGTAACGAGCGTTAATGTCTACATACATACATACATATATTCACGCCTTGTTCTCAACGCAGTAGGCAGAGACGATCTCCTTCCACTTGCGGTCCTGACATACGTCTTTCGCTTCTTCCACTTTCATTAATATTCCCATGCATGCTCGTTGCTTAAGAGTACTCTTGATCTGGCCTTTTTCCAGAACGTTTCCGATTCGATCGTGAAATGTTCGCCTAGGTCTTCCTCTCCCGACTCTACCATTTACACTCGCCTCATATATTTGTTTCGTCAACCTACTTTCATTCATCCTCTCCACATGTCCAAACCAGCTCAGCATCCCTTTCTCACTTCGTGTCACTACATCGTCTTTCACGCCACAACGCTCTCTGATCACATTATTTCGAACCCGGTCAGTTATCTTCACACCAATCATACTTCTTAACGCTCTAATTTCTACTGCATTTATCCTGCTTTCGTACCTCGTCTGCCATACCCAGCTTTCTTTTCCATACGTTAGTACCAATACCCCTCTATGCACAGCCAAACGAGCTTTGTAAGATATCGTCTGGCTGTTCATAAATGTATGCAATGCTCCATTCACCATATTACCAGCTATCGCTCTCTTTTCAATGTCACATTCTTACTTTCCATCTAATGTTAACGTTAATTTAATATAATTATTGTATAATTGTTAATTTAATAAGTACCAAGGCACAAAGTTGAGCATTTAAAGGACCGAAGGCCAGACTCGTGTGCTAAGTTAAGTCTAATCTAGAATATTCTCACTTCGCTTCATGATTCCGAGACAAGGGTATCGTATGCAGTGTGTCTGTTTTATTTTTATTGTTAAAATATCGTTTTATTATTATGCTTATTTATTGTGTTGCGAATAGAAAATATTTTAATATGTAAATTGAAAACGGTTTTATGTTGTATGTTTTTTGTTTTCTTTTTAAAATAATTCGGTTGCGAATTTACTGACTCAAAATATGTACTGCTATTGCTAAATTAAAAAAAAAAGTTTATACGTTTATATTGCGAAATTTGATGTACCACACATTGCATAACTAGTGTGTCTAAAACATCTTTGCTTGCGAGCTTTTGAAAGTTATACTTTTGGCGCTTCATAAAACTCTTATAGTGTTCGAACAACGACGGGAGAGCAGCAGCAGCGAGGAGTCTGGTAATGCGATCGCCTACCTGCTTCCCGAACTTGGAGATTGCGGCAACCCAAAGAGGCATTTGGCCAGATGTGAACAGGAAGAGGAAGGATGTTATATGTATTCTTAAAAAATATATTCTCTGGGGCACTTGGATTGCGTCAACACCGACTTTTTCGGCTCCAAAACCCCCTCTCAAAAAACACTTATATGTTCCGTACGCACTGCGAATCTTACGCCGTCCGTCCGTCCGTCCGTCCGTCTATCCAACCTTTAAAGGCCAAAATAGTTTGAACCGTAATATACAGCAGGTAGAAGTTTTAAACAGAATGAGAAATATTTTAACGACGTAGTACTGGGCGGATATTTTCAAAAAAAAAAAAAATAGGAGGTAAATGTCTAGACCTCTGACCATTCAAGCAGCGGCCTTTTCCAGCGGCACGTTCGGTGGTGGTATAACGGTCTCGTAGAACACCGGCGTAGAGTAGTGGCATATTGTGTTCCTGCGTTTCGTTCGACGGATGCGGATCCCCATGGTACCACATATCGTTAAAGGCCGGCAACACTTCAGCTGATGCCCTGGGTAACTGTAATCACTTACCATCAGGTGGGTCGGTTGCTCGTTTGCCATATAAAAAAAATAGTGATATAAAAATTCAATAAATATCCAAGATCAAGAAAAGATTACTAACAACATTCATGCATTGTTTATTCCAAAGGCTGTCTATTTATTTATATATATATTTGTGACATAAAGTGCTCCGTCTTTATATTCATATGGTGCAGACTGAGAACTTTTTTTTTTATGGAAAAGGCGGCAAACGAGCAATCGGTTCACCTGATGGTAAATTATTACCGTCGCCCGCGTACATCTGCAACACCAGATGTGCTGCAGGTGCTTTGCCGGCCTTTTAGGGTATTTGGGAGATAGGATCGAAAATGAGGACCCCTCCTCCTCATAGGGGAGGGAAGTAGGCCTCCGGTTACCTCACTCACCGAACGAAACGCAGAAGCACAAGGTGCCTCTACTTCACGCTCTACTATTTATGAATGTTTTACTTTATCAGTAAAGTTTCCGTTCCTATACAGCAGAGGCTCATGGTGCCCGGCAAGTGATCGCTGTCATAAAGCCCTGGTCGTTAGGATGATATGACATAATAAGATATGTGGTACAATAGTCTAGTGGTTAGGGGATCCGCTTTCAAATCAGTTAACCCGAGTTCGATCCCCTAACTGGAGGGCTCTTGCAAATGCGTTTGTCGAAACTTATACAGGTTTCGAATCGTTGGCTTGGACACAAAAATGGGGATAGGCACACCATCTATCACGTTACCCAAATAAGATATGGTTAGATGTGTCTTGAAAAGCGGTTGTCGATCTTGGCGATAATGAAAAAATTCCCCACCCTATGGGTGAGACCAGTGTCCTGCAGTGGACTATTTAATAGGTGTTACGGTAGTGTAAGTAACTTCACCCATATTTATTATCTTTACTGATGCCTATCTGTCAGTGCTGCCACCACAGCGCCTGGGTCTATCGCTTTATTGGATCACCTAGTACCGATTTTTACTAGCGCTCGGAACACTAATTTTAATTTGTGGTAACACTGGGGGTTGAATGTATGAAAAGATAGCGCATAACTTAGCACTTTTTCAATTTATCATCAGTGAAATCTAGGAACCTTGCGCTTTTTATCGAGTCAATTTAGCGCTCAACTCTTAAAGAAAGATGGCAGCACTGATGCGTTCGGAGTCCGAGTACGCTTCGAATGGCGGCTGCAGCGGCTGCAGTACAATTGCAAATCCCAAATGGGATGGCGGCTAGCGTTTAGACCACATGCTCGCAGAATACTAACAGATGCCATCTCTCATTGTACCACGCGGAGGTCGCTCATATACATATATACATAAATTTGCACATACACACACACAAACAAACAGACCTGGAACAATTATTTGTTGTACATACGACCAATACGTTGTGGTCATTGAAGTTAATGGACAAGGCACCGAGTCGTCTCGATCTCAATCGAGGATAGACAGAGGCGTATAAGAGCCGCAGCATCCACTTACCATCAGGTCTTCGTGCTCTTTAGTCAACTTTATTATAAAAGCAGCCTGTAAGTGACCACTGCTGAGCAAAGGCCTCCTTCTCAAATACGAGTATCAGATAGGGTTTAGGAGCCGGTAAGGGCCCGCCGTGTTGCTCCGGTGCGGGATGGCGAGCTTCACATATCTTCGAAATAATTATTTTCATTATTACTCAGACATGCAGGTGGGTTTCCTCGCGATGTTTTTCTTCACCGCCGAGCGCGTGTTAAAATTGCTATTAACAATTTCAATGGTCCCGACACCGGGGATCATCGCGCTCTATGAAATTATAGATCACTAGGGTACCGCGGCTCTTACTTCTTGTACACATATATATATATATATATATATATGTACATATATTTATTCTTTATTTATTTATTTATTCTTTATTGCCTTAAGCTTAAGGTTACAATGGGCGGACTTAATGCCAAGTGGCATTCTCTACCAGTCAACCCTTGTTATATATTTATATTGTATATATATATATATTAAAAATAACGAATACATAATATTGTATCAGCGGCACTTGAGCCAGTGTTCGATGGACTCTGTGATCGGGTTATCTAATCGGAGCCGCTGTGAAATTGTCACACACTCCGTGTAAGAGATTCTCGTTACGAAATTGTATCAGAGATAACCGAATTCCTTTGATGGCTGTGCACGTGTTGTTTGACGTGGGTTTGCATTGATCGCTATCTGTCTGTAGCAGCGATATGTTTTCAGCTCGCTTTGAAAGTTTTAGTGACTCTGCCCCCAATGTCCGGTTGGTTTAACGTCGGCTGTTTAATACTAGTCGGATTAGTTAAAAACATCTACGCGTGTATCTTTTTTGCGCGCTTAGAACCAAGCGACAGCCGCAAGCTGTTCGAATGGTCAAAATGGACCCAAGAAGGGGTCAATCAAGCGTACGGCTCACCTGATAGTAAGTGATCACCGACGCCCACGAACATCCACAACACCAGAGGAGCTACATATGCGTTGCCGGCCTTTAAGGATGGAATAGGATCTTTTCTTGAAGGTCCCTAAGTCGTAACTGTTCGGAAATACCGCTGGCGACAGTTGATTCCACAAAATTGAAGTGCGTGCCAGATAATTTCAACTATAACGCACTGTGGTGGAATGAAACTAAAAAGGTCGTGTAGAAAGAGCACAATATGCCTTCTAATATTGTGCTCTTTCTCATCCTTAAAGGCAACGTAGCTCCTCTGGGCGACGGTAATCACTTACCATCAGGTGAGGCGCTTGCACGTTTGCCCCTTTTACGCACAAAAAGAAAAGTCTGTCTTGAAAAGTATCTATGGTAAATACAGCACTTAAAATTACTATTAACAATTTTAGTGGTGCCGGCACCGAGGATCGAACGCAGGTCACTAGCGCTCTATGAAACTAAAGTGAGCGCCCTGCCTGCTACGCTACCACGGCTCTCTAGGTTACCAAGCATGTGATGGTCATTTATTAATTATGCTTTTTACTGATAAATTTGATCCGCTTATTGATGGGCAGGTACCAATCAGTTTTTCGAAACTTACGAACAAATTGTATCATTGTATTGGAGACTCAAGATAAGCTTACCACCGGTACCTGTCACTTTGTCCCAAATAAGTTGTGGTGAAAAGTGGCATAAAACAACTAATATGTCAACCTCTGACCACTCGAGTATGGGGTATACGGTGGTGAACGCTTACTTTGTTAGAAAGAAACGCGCTAAAACATAAAATCTTTATATTGTTATTAATTACACCGAAATGGATTCCAGGTGCAAGCGGTGGGACAGGTGATATTCACAGGTCTCGGCTTGGCGCAGTACTTCTGCATCATCGATTTCCTGCAGGAGCTACCGTTACTCATCTACATCAGGATACTGTATTTTCACAGTGAGTTTTTTTATAAATTACTTGTATCGTTAATGGTAAGTCTCCGTTATAAAACCGTTTTTTTATAACGTTGGAGTTATAACTTAGCTAACAGTCGGTAAATATCATAGTCATTATAACGTCAACCGAAGGAGTCAAGAAAAAGGGCCCAATCACAAAGAAACATTTTTTTTGTAAAAAAGCTTAGGTAAAAGTGAAACAGAAGTGACCAGGGGATTTGCTGGTGCAGAGACAGAGCAACTTTCACACATCTTAGTCTTCGATCAATATAATCTATTTTGTAGTAGGCTACGTTTAATAAAGATTCTTCAATAAATTTCTTAAAAAATTCGTTTTTTTTTTTTTGGAATATTGTACCTATGTTTGTTTGTACCACGGACCGATTGAATCCAATAAAGAAGTGAGTGACGAGTATGGAACATAATTCTCCACTATATCTATCAGAACTACAGCTGCTTTCACGCCTTCATCTTCACAGAGGAAAAAATGTTTTTAATCATGTTAACTTCCAAGACGTAATTAAAATGTTATAGATAATAAAATATGAGGAATACTGAGGTACATCAGTACAATTAATAAATGATGTGTTTTATATATTGCCCCCCACATTTAGCATTGTTGTTTAATTCGTGCACAAAAATATAACAAGTTTTTTCATGATCATCACTTTGGGTTTACTAAGGAGCGCTAAGTCCAGCATCTGTTGCTGGGATAAGTTTAAATAAACACATTCACATTACCTGTGATGACTCTCGAAATGCGATTGGTGTGTTATGTACCTTATTTACAGCATTTGATTGCGACAGATCACAGAACTTTTCTTAGTAAATTAAAACATTATGAGTTTGGAAAGACAGTTATTCATTTGTTGGAGTCTTATCCTAGTATTAGGATCCAAATAATGTAAACTCCGTGGGTTCTGTAGTAAGAATAAGGGTACCACAGGGATCCATTTTAAGCCCTTTTTGTTTCACGTTTACATATGTTATTTTGATGTTGTTTTGTAGAGACACATATTAGAATGTATGTATGGTACATTATTGTGGGAATACGTGAACATATCAATATTATTTTTATATTGCAAAAAGAACAGTACTAGCTATTTGTAATATGCAGTCTCGTGATTCGCCGAGGGAACTATTCAAAGAAATCAATATTTTAACATTTACATGTCTGTACATTTACGAAAATAGTACATATGTACGTAAACATGAATTATTATTCTTGAGTACTATTCCCGAGTAATGGTGACCGACATAATTTTGTAATGAGAGATAGTAACAAACTTGAAAATCGAAAATGTTGACTAAATTAAGTTAAGAATTCATTTCCGAGTCTATGCACGCGCAATAAAATTCCAGAATATATTGAATCTTTCATAAACAAAATTTAAAATGACATCAAAATGTTGGTGCTTCTCACCGCTTATTGTAAATGGCTAGTGCATTCGTGCAATTGTAAATGAACACGTAGAAAATTGTAAGTGAGCTCTTTGGGAATGTGATAGTGTTTCATATCCATGTGCGTTACAGACTTGAGTATTTCATGGTCGCTTAGAGACGCCTCTGATCGAGGAGGCGTTGACAGGCCGGTCGTCCACTTCCCTTTAATATGATCGAGGACGGCGGCTGCTCCATGCATCATATTCGTGAACAGGTGCTGCTCGTGGATACCTAATCCTAGCAACGAAAAAAGCAAAAGAAAAAAAAATTTATGCTTCATAAATTTAGTAACAGACAAAAGTGAAGCACAAGTGTACTGCAACCTCGAGCAGACCATACTAAGTTGTCGAACTTTGCATTCCAGGTCCGAATCCATGCGGATTCCGGATAAACATCGGGCAGGCGATCGATGGTATCGCCGACCAGGCCTTCGTGCTCATCACCCGCGAGCCCCTCACCGCCACCCGCACCTTCATCATCAACTGCACCAGCGTCGGCCTCGGCGTCCTTTGGATTATCACTAGCTGTGTTTTGATGAGTAAGTTAAATCGTATCCCATCGATATTAATTGTATTATATTCATTCAACGCTGCGCACATGGTGAAGTATGATGCAAGAATTATTATAGTGCTGTAAGAGTACTCGCAAACATGGAGGCACTGACTCGTGTTAACCTTTGCATATCAGACGATATGTCACACGATCGGAGGAAAAGTTAGATTTAGTGCCAAAGACACGGGACGATCACAAAACAACCACACTCGCACAGATGTTGGCTTCGGGCGGGATTCGAAACCTACGAACCTAAAGCTGTGCAGATTCGCCGTGGTGGAGTCAAACGGCGGCTTTTGCTGCTGCTCGAATGGACCGGCTATACCGGGTTGGTCCCACGGCCTCGGTGAATACCGGCGGGAATTAGAGGCTTATGCTTCTGCGTTACATTTGGTGAATAAGGTATCCGGAGGCCCACTCCCCCTCCCCATCACCATCCTCATTCTCCCTTCTCATTCCGATAAAAAAATGTTAGTTCCTCTAACACTAAACGAAAGTAAACAAGATTATTAGGAATTTATTTAAAAAAATTAAAAGGTTAACGTAGATTATCCAGACGCTACTTCTCATTTTCGTCGGTCAGCAGAGTCTCGTTTGATAGATATCAGAGTACACCACTTGGTCGGCATTTGGAGAACAAAGACCTCCTCCGAACACTCCTGAGCCACCTGCATTCGTCGACTTCCCTGAACACTGTGCGGGTCGTCACATCACCGCGAGAAGGGCCTGTATATTGTAAACGATATTGAACGAAAATATTACTTAAAACAGTTTCTGTGATTGGGCACAGCGGGTGGCGTGAGGAACACCAAAGCGAGGCTGGTGCGTTGGCCGTGGATCATTGTCACGGTGTTCACGTGCGTGCTGGATGTCGTCGCCACTGTCACGTTCGTCAACGATTCTTTTTATACGAGGGTGAGCTATACAACCAAGTGTTAATGTTTATAATTCACCATCGTTCCATGTGACGTTTTCCTGTTTCTTCATCGATATCCTGTACTAGCCGACGGATTGGCTCAGAAACCGTAGCTCTATGAATGCGCCAAAGCAGGACGTATCCTTGTTATCCACTATATTTGTTCATACTCACCAAGCGGGGCAAGCGGATATGACAAAGACAAAGGGTACTTTCACGCTACAGATGCTGCATCTGTCTGTGGAATTTGAGTACGACATTTTTTGGATGGATTTTACTCCATCAGTCGGTCATCAGAGCCACATTCGTTAGTAAGGACGGTGCGGTGCGTGCAGGTGAGGCTGATGAAGCACATATATTTACCCTTCCAGTCTCGATGATGATAATTCGCATGTGGGGTGCAAGTCGCCTGATGGACAGGCCTCAGCCAATGTTAGGATTTACCATAATAGCCACGTATGGCAGATGGTCTAGGGATAGCAGTATCCGACATTTTGTTTTCAATGTTAGATATCATATTATTTTAAGGGCTCTTAGTCTACTCTTACGACCACCAATGGAAGAAAGTTGGTGGTTGAATTTCTTACGCCGCCACTACAATGTGATTGTGCGAAGGTTCCATCTGACTCTTTCTCTGACTTATATATATATATATATTTAATGATTATTACATTTTCGCTCTTGGCAGACGTTATCGGACATAATGTCTTACGTGGGTGGTCTGGTGAGCGGAGCCGGTAACACGGAACTCGACACGGCTTGGGCCGCCTGGGTGATGGTGTTGTTATACTCCCGTTTCGCCGCGCTATTCCTCATTAACCTGCTATTGCTGGTGCTGGTGGTGATCAATGGAAACATGAAGAGGAAAAAAGAAATTACGGTATATGGTACTTTAGTATACTCCATTAAAACCTGCTTTCCATAAAACCTTTTTGTTTAAAATCGGGATGACGAAAGAGCAAACAGTTCACTTAATGGAAAACCAGAGACCAGCTCATGGATACGCGCAACAGCTTTGATAGAGTAAAAAGTTAGAAAGTCGTTATCACCCCTGTTGACTAAGAAAGAGTAGTCAGTCTACGCTTTCTTAGTCGACAGAGGTCTCTCACAACGTTGAATTATACCAGCTCTCTCTTATACCCTTCAAACAAGAACACAACTGTGGTTTCACTGCTGATTAGGTAGAAATAGGTGAGCAGGGTGGTACCTCCCTGCTTAGACGGCTTTACCATTACAGGTAACTAACCTGTATCTTTACCTTTATAGGTACAATTAACATTTTGAAGCTTACTAAGCCTAAGGGTTTTTATATTCGTCTATATCGCAATTACTGTGTATAAACAACATAGGCCTCCTTCAATCAGGGATATGCTACAAAGTACAGGCCCACGCCACCTGCATCCATCGACTTCCCGCGATACTGTGCAGGTCGTCACTCCTCATCTTGCAGAGAGTCGTCGTACACAGTCGAGAACCTCTCTTCCCCGACGATTGTCAGTTCTGCAAGCTATGCGGTCGGCCACAGCTTCAGTCTGCTGCAGGAATTTTAATTAACAATTAATGTAGGACCATTATGTAACAACCGGTTAGGGTCCACTGTTGCCTACTGTACCGGCCTTTCTTTGAGAGCGCCAGCATAAGATGACCTGGAAGTGGACCTGCGTGGAAGGCTCGTCTCACCACGCCGGGTCCACGTCCCGTCACTAGTGCCGCTGCACCCGGTTCCAGATTCAGGTTCTCAACGTGGTAGAGCCAAGCGGCGGCTTTAACTGCTGCTCGAATGGGCCGGCTCGACCGAACTAATATCACGACCTCGCAGAATACCGACGTGAAGTAAAGGCATCTTGTGCTTCTGCGTTTCGTTCGGTGACTGAGGTAACAGAAGGCCGACTCCCCCTCCCCTTCCCCCTCCTTCCCATCTTCCAAATACCCTTAAAGGCCGGCAATGCACCTGTAGCTACTCTGCTGTTGCAGATGTATGTGGGCGATGGTAATCACCGCCTTTCTCATAAAAAAAAGGGTTCCGTATATTCGGAGGGATTCTCCAACGCTATTTGGTTGGCAGAACCTCGTCCGAGGCGAGGCTGACACAGGAATCATTGACGACCCCACGAATCAATGGTCTGCGTCACTGTCTTCCCGATCGTGTGGTCCCGAGTTTGAGATAATTGTACAACATGCACGATACTCGGCACTATTTGAAATTGAAAGGTTCATGTCAGGCAGTAGTAATTAATTTGACAAATAACACCTCCACTGTAGAAATCCTTCCTAAGTATGAGTGGCAATTTATATATTCACATCTTGTTCCCGACGAGGTAGGCAGAGACAATCTTCTTCCACATGCTCCGGACCTGACATACGTCTTTCGCTTCTTCCACTTTCATCAATTTTCGCATGCATGCTCGTTGATTTAGAGTACTCTTGACCTTGACCTTTTTCCAGAACGTCTCCGATTTGATCGTGAAATTTTCGCCTAGGTGTTCCTCTCCCGACTCTACCATTTTGCATTTATAAATTGCACGTGGACCCGGAATAATTATTTGTAGTCCATACAAATGAAGAACCCGAAGCCCAGAGCTGGGAACAAACGCGAAGTCACTGCGCCATTAAACTCACAAATATACTCTTTCTGGTGAACGAAAGACATTACATTACAGCTAATAATACTTTAGTACTGTTCAATATTACCAACAGGTGGAGGATCCCTTTCCAATTCCTCCGACCCCACCTATCATGGCACGGCTGTCGGCAAGCTCAATGCGGGATGAAGAGGCCAGCTCTCCAAGCCCAGAGCCGACCAGGATCCCTAGGCCGGGACTCAGTCACTCCTTCCGCAGAATGAAAACTCTTCTCTTCAATCGCCAAGCCTCGCCAACTCCTCGACGCTCATCTGTACCTGACTCCTTGGACCCTTCGCCCGAGAGGTTTGATCAGTTTACATTTAATAAGTTCCTCATGCGCTATCAGACGTTATGTTAAATTATTATAATTTATATCATGGTTGTAATGTTTACCAAACTTCAAACGAATAATATTTATGTCGAATGTCCCGGAGAGGTGAAGAACAAGTGGCACGGTTAGCGGTGGCTAAGTTACTCTAAGTCGTACCAGACGGAAATCCATTGAGCCTGAGTGAGTGACCAGGAGTGATTGAAGAGATATATCTGTAAAATATACTTTTACACAAAGCAAATACAAAAAGAATAGTAAACATAACAGGAATGGACAAATTGGAGCTTTGTGTCGGAATATGTAGTTGCAGCGGGAGGAGAGATAACCGTTGTGGCTATGTAAAACTCGAATACCACAGACCAGTGATGACAAGCAGCAGGTCCAGTGCGAGGGTCCGGGCACTGCACTCACCAATTTGTCAGTCTGTGGCTTTGCATGTCGGTATAATATTGGGTAGGTATTCGTTTGCGAAAGTTAATTTTAGAACGTGATGAACTTATTTAATCTAAGTCTTATGGTGAAACTATAGGTAAAAAAAGCTGCCTATGGCCCACTGCTGGGCTATCGCCTCCACTCAATACTAGAACGCGACGCCGTTCCCGTGCCGTTTTGGCGGACTACACAGGACCCTTGAAATTCTAAATAATTTATTTCTACTATACTTCGATGCCCAGTGTGGCGCTGCGTTCATGTCATTCCAACAAAGGTCCCTACTGTTCTATAAAATTTAGCATCCTGACCTCTGAGCTACTTTCACTTTCTCTCTCTCTCTCTCCCTCCACAATACTCTTACGTTATCATTAAGTAGTTAGAAGAACAGAAACTTTACACCCGTACAGATCGCCCCAAGTCCAGCGCACCGAAGACAAGAAGAGAACTGTGAACTTCCCAGAGAATCTTCTCTCATTGCCACAACGACTGGAGAATCTGATAGCTGAACAGCAGCGCCGACTGGACACGGCGGTGATCGACACGTCGGGGCGGAGTCCCCACCGTGCCTCGCAGTCCCTGCCGCACCTCGCCACTGACACCGACCACGATATCCCGCCCGAGGTCAACCGCGGGTGAGTCATTAGTATAAGGACTGCGTGACTCAGTGGTTAGCGTACCTGACAGCTGAGTCATCGCTGCTGGGTTCGAATAGCATAAGGAACCAATATTTGTGCAATACACAATTGCGTGGTATTGGTTTTAGGGCCTCGCTGTGTCATGATGCGGCCGTGTTTCTGACATTTCATCTCATTCTTCCTCCGATATTACCGCATATGCGTTGTACGATGTATCGTAGAGGAAGTGAAAGCAGAGTCAGTGCCTCTGAGGTTACGCGTACATTTACGGCACTATAATGTCACCTGCGCAGTTGACAACTGCCGGTAGCGTACGCATGTCTTCTTGGACGGAATTAGAGGCGACATCTATGTCTCCACATTAAAAGCTCAAGAATGGCATTCGGGAAATCACTTCTCAAGATGGCGCTGAAACACCGGACTGGCGGGTAGCTACCCTTTTCCTTCGGACCTTCATCTGCCATAATAAGTATACTGAACCCTTTAATACTGAGAGCGTTGGTCACTTTGCCATAGAACCGACAGATTATAATACTGTGGCATAATCACGCACGCCAGCTTATTTCATTATCATTTCGAGTCATTCTATTTCCACCATTAACATAGTCTTGTGCTATCTAAGGTCTATTTAAGGTGTTTAATATCTTTTTAATTTTCTCTCTTACTCTCTTCATCATCATCATCATCATGTCAGCCTATCAGAAGTCCACTGCTGAACATAGGCCTCCCCCAAAGAGTGCCACGAAGCTCGGTCCTGAGCCACCCGCATCCATCGACTTCCCGCAACACTGCGCGGGTCGTCACTCCATCTTGTAGGGCGTCGTCCTACACTGCGTTTGCCTGTAAAACGTTTATTACGTTTTACTCTCTTCATACTTCTATATAATAGTTCTGTAGTAGAACAGTTCATCAATGGCCGAGTAGTTCCCGATCTGTCTTGATCTCTACACATATGTACGAAATTCGCTGAGTGGTAGGCTCCTTCTCTTCCCAGGAGTCGTCTCAGTGGGTGCCATCTATTTCTAATGCCGCCAATCACGGTTCCGGATCAATAACCGGGCTGTGAGGTGTGAGGTTCCATCAAGGATGGGCTGCCGACAGGGGTCCACCTACTACAATCAGACGGACTGTTAGTTTGCTTATCATCCAAATCCTAATCCTAAAAAAATAGGCTCTGGTAAACAGTGCGATGAACGAATTGAAAAGGATATTTGATATCCGGTCGAGAACACTTACATTTTACGTATATATATATACATATATATATATATATGTCCTTTGGTATAGTCTACTTTCAACTTCATATGGTCTACTTTTGACTTATCAACAAATACAAGGATTAAAGCTCATTATACGCGCTAAAGCAGAGTTACCTTAGTGGGCTGTTAATAGTCCACTGCAGGACATAGGCCTCTCCCATAAGCCGTCCCGCAATCTGTCGCTGACCTTCTCCATTTTCAAGGCTTTTCCCTTAGACACCCACGGGAATAAATGCTATATCATTTCAAACAAACAAAGTAAAAGTTTCAGAGATTTCAGATTTTTTAAGGTTATAAATTCCATTTCCCTTTAACAAATTTTCTCTCTCTCTCTCTCTTATTTGCTGCTTCTGTAAGTTATAACATGAAACTGATAAAGTTAGCTATTAATTCATAATTATAAGCTTGGTCAGATTTAGGACTGTCCATAACTCTCGCAATACTTGGCCACACTAACAACGTGAACTGAACTCGACGCAGAAAAGTACGTTGCTACGGTTTGATAAATATGTGTACCAGTTTCACCCCAAACCCCTTCACCACGTAACGAACCCCAAACCAATGCTAAAACCACGCTGAACGCAGGCGGCGCGGGACCGCCGCCGAACTGCAGGGCCAATTGCCATGGGCATACATCCCGGCGTCAGCGCACCGCATGCGCGACCATCTGCCGTCTGATGAAGAGCTGCCACCAGTGCCGCTGCCCGATTACACCGCCATACCGTCGTTTAGGAAAGCCTGTGAGTCGACGCAGTTTTTTTTTATTGTATGTATGAATATATTCACGCCTTATTCCCAACGGGGTAGGCAGAGACTTCTTCCACTTGCTCCGGTCCTGACATACGTCTTTCGCTTCTCCCACTTTCATCAATCTTCGCATGCATGCTCGTTGATTTAGAGTACTCTTGAACTGGCGTTTTTTCAGAACGTCTCCGATTTGATCGTGAAATGTTCGCCTAGGTCTTCCTCTCCCGACTCTACCATTTACACTCGCCTCATATATTTGTTTCGTCAACCTACTTTCATTCATCCTCTCCACATGTCCAAACCAGCTCAGCATCCCTTTCTCAATTAACTCAAGACACTACATCGTCTTTCACGCCGCAACGCTCTCTGATCACATTATTTCGAACCCTGTCAGTTATCTTCACATCAATCATACTTCTTAACGCTCTCATTTCTACTGCATTTATCCTGATTTCATGCCTCTTCTGCCATACCCAGCTCTCTACCTGATCTTAATGCTGTCCGAGAGACGTACAACGGCTGTCTTGTCAGTATTACAGACCTATTTAATTTCTGACGCGTCTACAAAACCATTAAATGTTTAATGATATTTACAATAATCAATTACACCCTTTGATTGTCAAAATTAGCTAGTTAAAAAAAGATAATTATTCTTCCCTCCCCATCTGTAATCAATTGAATTAACCTTGGAACTTTTTTGATTGAGCTATATAACTATAGTCATTTCATATCACGTCATATCCAATACCATCCATTCATGCAATACCATCCACGCCGTGCTATTCCATTCCATTTACAGGATATTTACCCTAATTTTGTTTCCGATATTCAACCACCAAATGTGTCTGTGAGTGTGTGTGCGTGTGTAAAAGTAGCATTAACGAATCAGTCCTCACAAGTGTTCAATTACTTTAAAGCCAGAATGGAGATTGTAGCGACACATGGGAATCTACGTACGTGGCGGGACAAGATTTACGGCCACGTACTTCTTGAAGTAAATTTCCAATGCCCGTGCAAAAGACTGCTCTCGTTTCAACTGCACTGGAACTCTTTAAAGCACAATAAGGCATATTATGACGATGTGCCTTGCTGTGCTTTACGATGATACCGAGCGACAGAAGTGGTCGAGGTTGTGAAAGCTTAACGTATTACGTTGCAGCCGTGCATCGAGCTGCTTCGAGCATAAGCTCCCTGACGCAGAAACGGGAGTACCTAGCAGCGCAGGCGGCGCGTCGTAAGTGTTAGTTATCTTACTTTGCTCTTCTGCTTTCTTACACGCGATGTAGCCAAGCGGCGGCTTTTGCTGCTGCTGCTCTAACGGGCCGGCTCCACCGGGTTGCTACCACGGCCTCGCAGTATACAGACGTGAATTAGAGGCATCTTGTGCTTCTGCGTTGCGTTCGGTAACCGGAAGCCCGCTCCCTCACTCCGTCTCCTCATCCTCCCATCCATCTCACAAACCCTTAAAGGCCGGCAACGCCAGCTGCAGCTCCTCCTGTGTTGCGACGGTAATCACTTAGGATCAGGTGAACTGCTCGCCCGTTTGCCGCCTTTCTCATAAAAAAAATAACAATAATCTTCCATTCGTTGAGGTCGCAGAATTGACTGCGTCCGAAAACGGACCTCCCATAAAACGGAGACGTCTAAAATTTAAACTACAACTACCAGTAAACTACGTCTGTCTATTTTAGGCCACTGCTGAACATGGACCGATTGATTGACGGCTCGGCGGCGTAGTGGGTGAGCGTTTTGCTGCGGCGCTGTGGGTCGCGGGTTCGATTACCGCACGAGACTAGTATTTGTATGGACTTCAAATAATAACTTCCCGGTCTGGGTATTCGTCCATGTACAAATGACTGCCTCCGAGACACAGGAGAAATACCCTGCAGTGGAAGGTGACGTTATCTTTAAAATGAAGAGATGGTACCGGATCGGAAAGGGGAAAGGGAGGGGCCCCCCCTTTCCGATAGGCCTTCGCTTAAGATTCGACTTCGATTAAGAGAAGATTAAGAGATATTAGATACAATAAAATATCGCAGGCTCTTATTAATGCTAGTGATGATTAAAAATTAAGGGTTTTGTTTTTTTAAAAAAAATTCGCAGTTAATTTAATAAAAACTAAATGTGTGGGTACCACATACGTCATCAATCTCCTCGTATCCAGGGAAATTTCATTTTTCTTATTTACTATTAATATATTACTAATTTCGCTCAGCGACAAATATTTCTATGATGAATAAGAGTACTTGTTACCGAGTCATAGATATTTATATAGGTATATTTCTTCTTACCGTCCAATTATCGAGACACAGGAAATCCTGTTTTCGCGCTGGAAGACGTGTGATTGTTTTTTATTAATCTATATCCATTTTTTTTTTCGTGTATAAAAATATATACACGTTTTCTTTAATAATTATATATTGTATAGTAAGGTAGCAGCCTGTTAGTGCCCACAACTGGGCAAAGGTCTCCTTCTCAAATATCTGCGAGGGTTCTGGAGCCGGTTGGCGGACTTCGAATATCCTCGAAATAATATTGTTTATTATTTCTCAGACATGCAGGTTTCCTTACGATGTTTTCCTTCACCCCCGAGCACGTGGTAAATACGGCACTTAAAATTGCTATTAACAATTTTAGTGGTGCCGGCACCGGGGACCGAACCCGGGTCACATGCGCTCCATTAACTAAAAGGGAGCAACCTGGCCACTAGGCTACCACGGCTGTATATATTTTTTATAGCATAGACGGCAACCCAGCAAGCGGCTCATCTCATGGTAAGTGATTACCGATCCCAACTTACATCTGCAACATCAGACGAGCCGCAGCAGTGTTGCTGGCTTTTAAGTATATTTGAAAGGAAGGATGAGGAGGGGTATGAGCAAGGGGAGTGGGCCTCCAGTTACCTCAAACACCGAACGAAACGCAGAAGCACAAGATGCCTCTACTTCACGCCGGTATTCTGCGAGGCCGCGGTACCGTATACTTTAAATAACTATGTATTGAAATTCCTACAAAAGACTTGAGGATTAAATAAAATATGACTATGAGAGCCAATATTTACACTATCCTGGATTGGTTTTCTGGTCTCGTATTGTCTCATCCTTGTATCGTACCCGATCACATCGGGCGCCTGTACCCGGTGGAGGGGGAGGTGGACGAGACCGAGGCACGCGACATGGGACCGTTCCTTTTTTTTACCGGAATGAAGTTGGAAACAATCACCCGATGATAAATCGAAGAAGATCACAGATGCGTTGTGACCCCTGAAAACTAAGGTGGGACCTCACAGCCCGTCATTATACTTGCTGTCTGTAACATTCGAACCGTAACACTACAGTGGTTGCACCAGTATTAGACGGCAGAAATGGGTAAGAATGTGGATACGTCCAAGACGCCTCCTAGACAGGAGGTCTACCATCTGACAGTTTCTGATCGTTGATTAGAATGCCAGAAGTATTCACCTACCGTCAAAACCCACTATTGATGTAAAAAGAAATCAACAACCATTTTGAATTGTTCTGACCTCTAGCAATTCTAGAACAAGATAATAAAAATCCCCATAGTTAATTTATATTTAAATGATTTAACATATCCGTTCATTTTTATTTCATCACTTTCAGTGCCATTAACGCAATCAGACGTTCTCTACTAAAAGAAATGCTCCATGCTGTATCAAGATGTGTCAGACGTCGCCCCTGGTAGACGAAGGCTTACGGAACCACCACATTACGGACTTAATTATTTATTAAGATATATATATATATATATTCTCAGTTGTCAGCAATTAATAAAAAAAAGTAAATTAGCAGTCTGTATATGCCAACCGCTGGGCAACGACCTCCGGCAGAAGCCGCGGAAATAATATTCCTTTTATAATTCTCAGCTTTCAGACATGCAGGCTTCCTCTTACAGTTAGGTAGGCTTAGGCTTCCTCTTATAATTACGCGGAATCTTAGGCGCACGATGTCACGTTTCGACGTTGTCATATTACCGTTGACCATTTACTTTGTGAAACGAAGTAAAGAACTGTGTGTGCAATGCACATGACGAGTACTTCCCTTAGATGTTTGTTTGTGAACGCAGGTTGCGTTTTAAATATCGCGACCGTGAATTGAGACTTATTATTAGACAGACAGATGAAAGACTCAACATTATGCTGTGTTGGATGTTCGTGAATATATATATATATATCTGGTCCAGGAGCAAAATTAAAAAAAAAAACATTATCGCACTATTAATGTCAATCATAGGACAACTGAATTTTCTAAGTACTTCCTATGTGTACTTATTTCTGTGTCACAATCGGTAATGGTTGTTTAATTTATGCGCGTGATTTAGAGAAATACCTAATGACAGCATCGAAACAACAATGGCCATGCCGCGAGGTGGTGGATTAAGAGATCAGCCACCGGGCAGCCTACTTCCGATTGTCGTAAGAATTGAATAAGGGAAACGCTTAAAAAAATCTCATAGCGTTAACCAACAAAATACAAGATGTTTGCACAGACAGTCGTTTGCCAACGCACCTGCCAAGCGTGGAGATTGCGGCCAACACATTGGGACACGCGTATGTCCAGCAGTAGTGATATGATAATTATTTGAAAATACTTTTCTTGCGATTTCTTTAAAAATTCTTCTTTTTGAAGATGAATCTACAATGCGTACCAATTAAATAGGCATACATACATTCATACACACTAAAAACATTACCCATCCTGTGGCAGTCGGGTAAAAATTAACGATTTTCTAACAATAATGTTATATTAACCTTCTTTATTTTTACAACAACAAACTTCTTTACTACGCACGTATTTTTTTGGAGTCCTATCTGTCGGTAATAATTTAATTCGTTAAAATAAAAATTATAATCTATGCCTCACAGATTGATCGTGGCAAAGAATAATTAATCATAGACTACGTGCGTTTTGTAGCATGTTTGTAAATAGTCTATGGTATTTTCATGTCAATACGTTCGATGCTTCCGCGTTTCATTAAAACTTGAAATAGCGTGAAGTAAGAAGGATTCGTTTGTTACCAATAATTATGGTTTAGCCCGGTTAGGCGGCTGGGGCACTTTGAACAAATGCAAACTGAACCTTAAACTCAGCCGGGGACGGTTATAACCGGTTAGAAGTAGTTTTGGTACTCCGAGCTTATACAGGTGCAGCAGCATCCGTGGTGCGAGGTGTCTGGTGCTGGGATCGCCGATCCGCGTATGACAAGAGGCTTATGTCATTTACAGGTTGTTAAGGTTACGTGAATAAGCCTGCAAGGGCAAAATAACCCTTACTAAAGTTTCGGTGTCGGTCAGTCTGTGAGTCAGAATCAATGATTTTTTATTAAGTGTTTTTTAGTCGAACTAAATAGTTTTCCCAATTCAATTTCATGGTTCTCAGTTGTCAGCAATTAATAAAGAAGTAAAGTAAATTTTACTATTAAAAGTAAAGTAGCAGTCTGTATATGCCCACCGCTGGGCAACGGCCTCCGGCCAAATCCTCGGCAATAATATTTCTTTTATAATTTCTCAGCTTACAGACATGCAGGTTTCCTATTACAGTTAGGTATGAGTATTTTACGGGGTAGGCAGATATTTAAATAACTACACGGAATATTCGGCGCACGATGTCACGTTTCGACGTTGTCCTATTACCGTTGAGCAGTTACTTTGTAAAACGAAGTAAAGAACTGTGTGTGCATTTCACATGACGAGTATTTCCCTTAGACGTTTGTTTGTGAACGCAGGTTGCATTCAAATCATAGCGACTTATTATTATTAGTACTCAACATTGTGCTGTGTTGGATGCTCGTGAGTGCGACGTGGTCGCACGACCGATCTCCGATCACCAGAGCATGCCGCGCCCGCTGCTCACACCCGTGCGCACTGTCGTGCGTCGCGGTCGTGCTTCTATGTCGCCGAGAGTGTTAATGCTACCTTTAGAGTGTAAGTTGTAGAACTGTCTGAGTGTTCACAATCCGTTCCGTAATCTAAGCAGTTACAGAAATATTAGAAATTTAAGACATCTTAAGTAAGATTATTTTCATTTTTGTATCGTAATTTTGTTGTAATACATCGTTGTAATAAATCATTTTACATATACTTTTATTTAATTTTCCTTTAATATTTTATTTGAGACCTTTATAAGAGACCTTTCCTGACCATTATTAATAGTGACAATGACATTGATGATGATGATGGCCTAGTGACCGCATCCACTAGGGCGACATCTTCCGGTTAATAACAGTAAGTGCGAAGAAAATTATAACAAAAGTTCAAGGTGTATTGTATTTTTTACTTATAGTACGATGTCACTGATGAACCCTGTGAAAAACCCCGTGCACTGAATGTATACAGGTTGGATGCGACGTTACGACATAAAATTGTAAAACATATTCTACAGGCTATTTCTAAGTCATACAACAAAGTACCAATATCACTGAGATAGGAGATACAAAATACGTTAACGCGAAAACACATGGCGCGCCATCACCTAATATCAATGAAGTATTTTCCCATGTATTGTTAATATCCCTAAATCGTAAATTCTAACATAAGATTATCGACGCCAGCGCCTGTATCATCAGGTACGCGAAAAAAAATATGATCCCTAGTCGCGAATTGCCGAATCCAAATCCCACGACCTGTTAATGAGGAGCAGCATCCCAGCTTTGCCGGCCCTGCGCTCACCAATCTGCCTGCCCAAAGTGCAAAGGGTACGGTACGGGCAAACCCTTCAAGAAATGTATGCAGGCGCATTCTAGACTAGGCCTATGTTCAGAAATAGGCTAATGGAGAAAATGAAGAAGAAGCTACTACAGCAACGATAGAATCTGTCCACGTGTGCGGACGGAGTGCATTATCGCTTTTCATATTGCAGCGATGATTTTATTGAATTGGAATCCACCTGATGCTAAGTGCTGTTGCAGCTCTTGGGCACCTGCAACCACCTGCGAAGGAGGTTACAGTTGCGTTGTGACCTCTTATCTATGACCGTGGCAATAAACTTTTTAAGTGCGGAATTTACCACGTGCTCTATGAAATAATCTGAATCTGAAAAAAAAAAACCCAACCAAGAAATGATAAAAAACTTATTTCAAAAACATGTGACTAACCCAGCATTGGGCGCGGGACATTCATGGGCTGCTGTAAATGCAATAATACAAGACTGTTTTACAAAGCCTTCTTGGGTTCGCATAACAGGACCTCAAGTAGCTGCAATAAATGTGAGATAGATTTTTTTTGTGACATCTTATTTATTTTTTGTTTTCATATGTAATACCCTAAAGGGCTGCAGGATCTCTGGTGCTGCAGATCTAAGCGGGTGACTTTATATTTTTATCAATTTCTCAATAATTCGCCCTCATCCCTTGCTGCTGCTGGTCATTATATCCTCGGCAACGTGATTGCCTGGTAGAGATCGGTTCCAAGCGGCCGCCAATTGTTACATTGTATAATCTTATGTTTCTTTTTTTTTTTAATTTCAGCCCAATAAACTATATTTCATTCATTCATACATTTTATAGTCTGTTGAACTATCGGGTAATAATTGTTTCACTAGTTCAACGATTGAATTGAACTGATGTGACCTTGATGAACTTCAACATGAACGACATACTAGGGGCTTACTATACTTTGACAGCCGTAAAAAAGTATATGGTGTACTTACAAACATACATATATATTATTTACACACATTATTTAAGTACATTCATCTCACAATTATTTATTACACCGATTTTGGTCTGGTATTTTTCGAGACGGACATCCCGCCATCTGTAGTCTCTTACTACACTTACGTAATGAAAGGGAGTGACAGATTCTTACTCCGCTGTACCTTCAATGTAGTCTGTCGTTCATAGAGATGGTTACATCCATTCGGCACCACTCACATCTCCTGTTGATAAAACCTGTCGCTTTGTATGATCCCACAGCATAACCAACCCCACATTGCTCATGACGATAGCTAATGCAACACTGAACTACCCGATCAAGAAACGCAGTCTTCCCATAAGTATGTACAAAATAAATGATAAACAAATACTTTGTGAAAAGCGTTGTTACATTTTAAAGGAACACAGCAATGATAATAACCTGGGAATGACCTCCCTAGTTCAACTGTTTCTAAATGTTTAAATTATTAATAGTTATTGAGGCAAAAAAATTTATTTCTACGTCGGAGGACCTTCATAACGTAATTGTGGTAGAATAAATTATGTCGTTTGATACAAAACTTAGTCGTACCCTTCATCTGATCATATGACTCACAGGATGAGCTGAGGCAATCAATTAAGATAATCACCATCTTATCATCTAGCAGTGCATGTATGTATGTATATAATCACGCCTTGTTCCCAACGGGGTAGGCAGAGACAATCTTCTTCCACTCGCTACGGTCCTGACATACGTCTTTCGCTTCTCCCACTTTCATCAATCTTCGCATGCATACTCGTTGGTTTAGAGTACTCTTGACCCTGGCCTTTTTTCATAACTAGCAGTGCATCCTGCTGCAAAATAATCAATAAGAAGGAAAACCTCATCTCACGACCCTTTCTTCTTCTATAAATAAACACAATAAAGGTATTTTAAAAAAAATCTAGTGTATTTTATTTAGATCAGAATGAATTGCATACAAAGTTTCAAATATAGACAGTATTGTTAATGCGTATAGAAAAGCCGTAAAACGTTTACTGTCCAGCGCCGGCCCGACGTACCTGTGAGCGAAGTACAGGCTGTACATCTGCGACGGAATGCTCAGTATACTGTTCATCAGGCTGAGTGCAGGATAATCCGACGTGGGTGATAAATGAAGGAACATCGAGGCGATTACAAGGAAACCAGTCAAGAAAGCTTTACCGCCTGATTTGCCACAATCCGGTACGACAATGTCGGCGATCGAGTAACTAGAGTACAGCAGGCACCAAATCCGCCAAGCCCAGCAAACAGATATCAGACTGAAGAGGAAGACTTCTGGCGAAGTCATGACACAAGAATATATCTACATGATAAAGATTTCAAATTATTGATACCAAATACTTTTTACCTGAAACTGAAAACAAGACAAATTAATGCATGTCATGTAAGCTTCTGTTAGGGCCCAAAGAGAAGGTCAGCACTGATCACAGAACAATTATACCACAGATGAATAATATAATTAAAACATTTTGGCTCTACGCGAAGTCTATAAAAAAAACGAATATAAAGTGAAGTAAATAAACGAAAGTAACTTAGAAAAATTATCACAAAAGACGTCCCAAAACGTACCTTTTTTTTCCAAAGCTGCGACTTTTGTGATGACGTCGAATATGATGATAATGCTGTTAGAAAATTATATGTATATTCCAAAGTTTTTATGCATATCCCTGTTAACATCGATTGCACTTGGAAGTACATAACAAATAATAAGATTTATAAGATATACTAATAAACTACAAGTTTATAAGATTTTTATTTAAAAATAAATATTGACTACATAATATAAAAACAAGGAGAAGGGAATCAAAAGTGAGGGATGTTATCAATTTAAACAAAACTCATCGTGCAAAAATAAAACGCATCTTTAAACGTGGTAGAGCCAAGCGGCGGCTTTTGGTGCTGCTCGAATGGGCCGGCTCGACCTGGTTGCTACCAAGGCCTCGCAGAATACCGGCGTGAAGTGCAGGCATCTTGTGTTTCTGCGTTTCGTTCGGTGAATGAGGTAACCGGAGACCCTCTCCGGATTGCCATACCCCTCCTCATGCTCCCTCCCATCTCCCAAATACCCTTAAAAACCGGTAACGTACCTGCAGCACCTCTGGTGTTGCAGATGTACGTGGGCGAAGGCATCGGTATCACTTACCATCAGAAGAACCGTTGGCTTGTTTGCCGCCTTTCTCATTAAAAAAAAAACTTTTTTCAGATTGCATACATTACATCGCTGGTGGGTTTTGTATAAAGTTTTTCTTAATATACATCTACGTGTTTTTCTACTTTCCAATGTTAATATAAGAATATCAGAAACATTTAAAATTTATATTGAAACGCTTATGAAAAGGATGCATGTAAAGAAAACTCATTTTGTAATATACCTTTGCCAGATCAGTTGTCAATTCTAATAATTCCTTCCTGCCTTCGATTGGTTCGATTGGAACGAATATAAAATCAGAGAAAAGAGATATATCTTTTTACCTCCAATTCATATATTTTCTTTCCATTTTCTATTTTATCAGTTCTATGTTTGTTCTACCACTATTGATAGGTTCTCATAATAAACGCTACCACTAAGAGTGCCTCCCAAATTGGATGCAACCACGCTATTCTCCTTTTGCAAGCGATTTTAATCTCATCGGATAATCGACTTACGCATGAGCTAAGTGGCTGGAAACTTTGAACATAGCTCAGAATTGGATGACAATGCAATATTAACTCGCTTTCTTGTGTGTCTGTTTGTTTATTTGACTTTGATTTCATAATTAATCTGTATTAGCATCTTCATCATCAGCATTCAACTTTAGGATTACCACCAAGCTCGGTCCTGACCCACCATTATCAAATAATCAAATGAGACAAAAGATTTAAATTTAGAAGACCTGAACTTAGGCAGTCAAAAAATTGAATAAAAATAACATTAACGTACACACAAACAAATCGGAAACGTTCTGAAAGAAAGCCAGGTCAAGAGTACTCTAAATCAACGAGCATGCATGCGAAGATTGATGAAAGTGGAAGAAGTGAAAGACGTATGTCAGGACCGTAGCAAGTGGAAGAAGATTGTCTCTGCCTACCCCGTTGGGAACAAGGCGTTAATATATAATCTATACGCTGACAAATAAACAAAAAGCTTAACCAGTTATTTGTTTCCGTGGTGAAAGCCTGATATATCACATATGTAAAGATATACATAGTTAATTCTGAAATACTCAAGTCTTATACCTACCCCTGGTACCTGGAGCAAATGTTACATTGCTATCGGGTGTTCGTTCGGTCGGCTTGTTCGGGCATCACTACCTCGCTAGCATTATCTGAATACCAGCCTGAAGTGCAATGATTATATTCAGACCAAAGTCCCAAAAATTGACAAAGAATATCTCACTCAGAGGCGTTTTAGGAAAATCTCAACCACATGCATAACTTCACGGCCACTTTGTAACTTATCTATATAACTCGTCTATTACATCTTACATCCAGTGAATATCGTATAAATCGTTGTAGAGGCTAACATAAAATTTATTAACGTTGGACAACAGCGTGTTGATCACCAAACAGCTGCTGCGTTCCAGCAACCGGAGTGCCCCCCCCCCCACCAAGCATCCACCTGCTTATCCACCCTTCCATCTCCCAAATACCTTTAAAGGCCGACAACTCACCTGCAGCACCTCTGCTGTTGCGTATGTACGTGGGCGACGGTAACCATTTGCCGTCTTTCCCATAAAATAAAGGGCTTGTCGTACTTGGCGATTACGCCCCCCCCCCCCCCTTAGAGACGTATATGTCCAGTAGTGGACTCTTAAGAACCTTTCAGCGGATATAGATATCCTCCATCGCAGTTCTCAGGAGTGACAACGGATTTTCGTGTGCTCCGAGAATTTTATAGACAATGCGAACCTTCATCATCATCATCATTTCAGCCTATCAGAAATCCACTGCTGAACATAGGCCTCCCCCAAAGATTACTCATCATGGAGGGGGTTAGCCTTAGTTGCCACGCCTGGCGAGCGGGTTGGCAACCGCAGTTTTTTTTTGTCTAGTGCAGGAAGATGCTGCTGCCCATCTCCTAATATAAATATTTACCATTAGTCGCCTTTTACGACACCCATGGTCAGACAGGGTTGGCGCTATTCTTTACGAACGAACCTTAATTATTATAATTCCAGCCTGTTAATAATCCATTCCTGAACATAAGCCTTCCCCAAAGATTGCCACAAAGCACGCTGCTTATCCAACTGCGTCCATCGATTTCCTGCAACACTAGGGGGAGCGTGTAGCATCAGCGACCATCTTGCAGGCATCGTCCTCCCTTCCCTCTACGTGGCTGCCACTCGAGAACCTTTCTTCCCCGGCACATTGCCACTTCAGCTTGCTAATATTAACGGCTATGTCCAATATCCTAGTTCCGCTGCGGATATCGACGTTGCAGATTGCATCGCGCAGTGCAGAGAAACAGTGCAGTGCAATCACTGGTAACGCGAATAATTCAAGCCTGAGGTTTGAGGTGGACTCGATTTGAAGATGTGACGTAGTTTCCCGGACGCTGCCAACCCGAGATTGAGGTATGCTTACTAGTCGACGATTTTAAGCGTAGTGTTCCAAACAACAAACTGTAGTGACGTACTCTGTTCGTCTTAAGACCAATCAAATGGTACACGCCGGCCTCCAATCCCACAAGTGTAGGTCCAATCCCCCCGTTAGGAACCCGGTGGACACGGGTCCCATCCCACCTGCAGCGATTCCAGGCAGTAGGCAGAAGGCTAAGGAATTATAATAAAGAAAAGATTGTATCTGCCCATCTTTAACAAATATTGCATAAGAATTAAAAAAATATTACTCACAGAATTAATTACAATTAGAATTACTAACAAAATAATATTCTTACATTTCTGATTTAAATCAATAATCCTATTTTCAAGTACAATTAATCGATAAGTAACAAAAGAACATTCGCACATCAAATGACGAAATTGGTTGTTTAAAATTTGATTATGTTCAATTTATCGTATTCCTTTCCACTAATAAGTGTAGTGATTGAATACTACGCCTATTACCAGATACCGGGTCTTATATCGTGGCTTATTATTATACCATGATATAGGACGTGTAATTACTCCCGTTTTAAATTTTATTAGAACGCACGAATACCTTCGTATTTATTTATATTGTAATCAATCAAAACAGAGCCCAGCGATACGGCATATTCAAAGAGTGATAACGTAAATAGATAAGAGAAAAATAATAATTATCTATATTCGTCGCTATCAGGATTAATAAATAGAAAATGGACGGTATAACATTGCCGGCGACCCGCCATTAGTCCGTAGACATCAGAACAGCAAGAGCTGCCGACGCGTCCGCCGACGCTCAGCGCCCGCTCGACTTCGGCCGCTATAACATCGATAACAATTACCCGCGGAGATTGACAAAGGGTAACGGGTGGCTATATCCTCTATGCCCCCCGTAAATATCTCACAACAATTCCATGTGCTGTCATTACATGATTTAATCACGCACACTTTTCGCGTCATCTGTGCTGCGTTGACGTCTTTTGCGCTGATCATGTGTCGGTGGAATATATGTGTATTTTATTGGCATGCAGGATAAGGCTCCACGTTATCATTAGTGTTTGCAACGCGTGCAGTGTTATAACAGTGACAAATTAATATCGAAAGGATGAGGACGCCGGGGAAATTTGTCTTGGCTGCCTTGCTGTCCAGCTGCATCACTACAGTGAGTTTTGTTGCTGCTTTGTTCTAGAGTTCCTTGATCTAAGCTTCTAAGGTTAGCTAATCTAAATTATAATCCGATAGTGTAATCTAAACAATTATCGAATTTAATATGTCGATAATGCTTAGCGTTATCCTTGTCGCAATGTTTTAAAGTTACCTTCGTTTTTTTTTTTTAATAGAATTACCTGTAAATACTCAGTGACTGAGTAAATGAGTGATTATAGTTAATCACTACTCAGACATGCAGGTTAAATCAAGTGCATATATTCAGCATTTAAAATTGCTATTACCGATTACAGCGGACGATGGGGTTCGATCCCCGGGCCACTCGCGTACTGTGAAATTAAAGCCCCCGCCCCCCGTCCACTGGACTGCCGCGGCTCGCTTCTGTTTCCCCATCAGCCTATTCTTATCCACCGCTGGGCATAGGCCTCGCCATTACAGCCAGCACGTACACGTGCCGGTGCTCTTGGTATTTGGATTGAATTTGGCGTGAGGTATCGGCGTTAGAATCCGTCACACCCTATCATCGCGTGGGTGACTTTAGGGTGAAATGTCTACCGGAAGATGGTGGGATGACCATCTCGAAAAATGCCAACAGCATCTGGGGTGCGAGGTGTCCGGTGGCGTGATCGTCAATCCGCTCGCAGAGCGTGGTGATTACGGGAAGAAGAAGAATGGGTAGATGATGAAGAAGATGTTTAAATGAGTACGTCTCTTCTAACTTCCGATTTGGAATCTTCATATGATCAGAGTCACCAGACGGTGGGGTTAGTGGGGGGAGTGGTGTAATACCGTTGTTGCCACGGCACACGCACGTCTCTACCTACCCGCATTATCTATGCGATTAGACTGAAGGGATTTGAGGGACCGCAAGAGTAGCCAGTGATCATTAGTATTGGTTTCGACACTGAATCATGAGGTGTTTTGCAGTTTGTAGCAGAGGCGTTATTTTCATTCCACCACAGTGCGTTTTAATCGAAGTTTTCTGCCACGCACTTCGACTTTGTGGAATCAGCTGTCGCCAGCAGTATTTTCGAACAGTTACGACTTAGGGACCTTCAAGAAAAGAGCTTATCCCTTCCTTAAAGGCCGGCAGCGCATCTGTAGCTCCTCTGGTGTTGTGGATGTTCGTGGGCGTCGGTGACCACTTACCATCAGGTGAGCCGCACGCTCGTTTGCCCCCTTCTTCTATAAAAAAAAAGAAAAAAAAAAAAGAGGCAGGTGATGATGTTTTTTAAATATTATTTTATATACCTTAAACGGTACGTAGCATTATTGTAAAGTTCGTTTCCTGAAGAGCTAGGGTTTCCAACGTATACATTGATATAGATATGGAACGGGGAAACCTATTGAACGAATGTGCATACGATATTTTTATTCGTCCGTTTCTGTAATAGTGTCGCAGTAAATAAATATTTGTGTTAGTAACGCCATGCAAATTATAACTCGTTATACAAAGAAGAACGTCCGTTAGCAGTAAATTAAGCCCATGCCTACCCCTCGTCGCGTTCATACAGGAGACTAGAGGAACTGAACCCGGGAACTACTCATATAAGTTTCAAAACTCATTGGTACGAGATCGGATCCCACACAGGGGTTCGAACTAGAGTCTCCCGCTTCATAGGCATATCCTCTAACCACTCGGCTGTCGTGGCACTCGGAGGATATAGTGTCTCCGGATGCCACTCGAACCCCGGACCGACGGTTCAGCAATCGGGTATTCCAACCACTAAGCCACACTGTCGTCAGCCCTCTCGAAAATTTATTACGTAACACCAAGAGGTATGGGTCGGCCTGCGACATTGTACTGTACGGGTCTAGCAAGTTAAATATCGTATGAACAACAAATTGAACTGTATCGATTATATTCAAAGTACGCCACACCGCGCTGTGAACCAACTTGCTCTACGTGAAGTCTTCCCATTTCATCTAAAATCAAAACTAAAGCATTATTACCTGGTAATGAGTTCTGTAATAATAAATAATATAGTAAATTTATAATAATGCATCGCCATTTTAAATCGTTTTCCATTATTACTAAGTGAATATGTACGCCAATAATAAACAAAAAAAGTACTGTAATTTAGCTGCCTGGTAACATCCACAGCTGCGCAGCAGGACTGCTCTCGCTCTCGTGTGATACTAACCGACTCCTGGGCAGGGAACTAGTCTGCCCTCTGTTAGATTACCTGCGAAACAATATTATTAACAATTAAATTTATACTAAATAGAAAAAAAAAGAGAGAAAATCTTTCTTAAGTAGTACAGTCTTTGTTAAGAACAATCGTTCCAAATTTGAACATACATATTTATAAACACTCACGGCTATCACCCGTGGTGATGGGCAGAGATTACGGATCTCCGTTCGTCACGACTAAATGTAGAATAAAAGGTTATCGTGACTCACTTTCCGCCTCACCGGGAGGCAACGTCACGGATTATTCCGAAAATACTTATCGTTTCGTCTTTAATTTTAATTTACCGCTCATTCCCAAAACACCATCTTGGTAATATTTAAACAGCAGTCACTCCTGGCACACAAGGGGTAGGCTTAGCGTAGCCAATTTAATTAAAAAAAAAATCTTCTTGCTCTTTATCCGCCTATCCAAGTCCACTGCTGAACATAGAGCATCTCCAAGATAGAACTCACTAATGTTGGTAGCGTTTATTGTAAGGTTTACCCACACTCAGCACTCAGCAGGCTTCGTTGGCAACCATGAGGGCTGAAACGGTAATGTCTCACAGTCTTTAATTATACTGGCTGTCCATACTCTTCGAATCCGAACATAACAATGGTAGCAGCTCTTATTAGCGGCAGATGAGTAACAGGGTGGTAACTCAGGCAGACGGCCCCTGAGCTAAAGAAATCCCAGCGCCCAGTGAACTTTTCAAGTTAATGAAAGGTCTGTAAGGACACGTCCTCCTTAACTTAAGAATATTCGTCAGTATCCTCTTGGGCACACCTGCGTCAAGGCTTCGGTTTGATATGACGATGATTTGCCTCAATATCTTAGTTGGGAACAGGTGATGCTGGACGTAGAGCAGCGTTGTATTTAGTATTTTCTTTTAAGATTTAGAACGCTGTAATGGGATTCGAACCCAACGCCCACGTGGCTGAACACGTCAACTACCGCGACACTAGTACTTCACGACGGAATAAACACTGGATTTATCGGTAAGGAAGGCCCGGCATTACACTTCAGATGATTCGCTTATTATAACAACGTTGATGTATAAGGATAACAAATCGAATACAATAAGGCTTATTACAGTACCGGAAGTCGCTGACAGACAAACAGGAAACGTTAACGCTAACGTTTTAAAAGCAAGATAAGACAAACGCGAAGCAAATCGAAATTGAACATCGAATGAAACCAAAGAAATCGTAGAGATACAGAATTGAACATAGTTTGATATAGGAAAATAAGGGTTAGAGACAATCGAGGCTGTGGCGGACGAATGGTGGCGGAAAATCCATCCGAATTCGCCGGATTTCTCTTGCTAATATTTGGGTGATGGGAGAGATAACAAGGAGGGGAGGGGAGAGTGAGCTTCCCATTATCTCAATCACCGAACGAAACGCAGAAAGCACAAGATGATTCCACTTCACGCCGGTATTCTGCTGTATTTTTTGACCTTAAATCATTACATCACATAACGTAAAAATCAGTCATTTTGATTCACAAATATAAAATGTATTAATAACTCGATCACAGCGCTATTTATCGGATCCTAGCAATCGACAGTACAGATATGTGTATATATATATATATATATATATATGTATGTATGTACAAATATTGTAGAAATAAGGCTAAAGTTTTATGTAAAATATAGACAGATTTATGTGAAATATATCTTTATCTGTATTCGGGATACTTAAACTAATAGAAGTTAAATTTATTTAAACATATTAATTACCTAACAATAGGTATTATACATTTAAGTATATTCCGTCATCCGTCCGCCACTAGACCCTGTTGTTTATTAGCTGAGCGGATGAAAGCAAAGGCTGCCTAGGCAGAAGGGCTGATGACGGCAGTGCCGTTAGCCTCGCACTAAAGATTCAGCTCCCCATCGGTCTGTCACCGGAGCCATTTTAGGGTTCTGGTAAAACGGAGCACCAGAAACACAAACGATTGGTTCTCGTGTCTGGTTGTGTTGTGTTCGTTTCCTCTTACACAGATCTCATCACGTTAGCGTAACATCTTACACGCGAAGTTTATGAAGATATCGTTGTCGCCATGATTCGAACACGACCTGGGTCCTTCTGGCTCACCATCATCATGACTGCTCCGCCATTGTATCTACACAGAGAAAAATAGCGAGCTAATTATTGAATTTAAATAATTAGGGGTTTGTTTAAATATCCGTTGTTCGTTTAAAAAACGCCTCTTAATACCCCTGTTCACAAGACTCGACAAGCAAATAAATCCAATTAGCTCAATGACTCGTCAAGCGACCGGCGCTTCCCACTCGCCATTAGCTGTCTACCCCGTAGTGGACAAATATACACAGCACACGCTTCCGCATACTTCACCTTCAGGGAAACGTCACGGCTCTACTTCGAATCGGCCCCCGTACACCCTAACCACCTGGTGGTGAACACCAACAAATATTCCCCGATTATAAACGCAACGGTGCGCCACCGTCGCCCGCGTGACAGACCGACAAACCGAACCAGTTTCGGTTAACACTACTCAAGAACACACTGTACACACAGGAGTAGAGACACTTACACAGTCCCCCGCCGACGCATAAGAGTGTATCGTGTACACCGTACACCCGGGATTCAGTGTGGTCCTTACCGCCCAATACTATCGAAACACCACGACCGTCCGAGACGAGGCTCGAACCTCTCTCGGACGATCCTTAGATTGGTTACCATAAAGAGGTAAGCAGTAGATGTACTCTTGCACATCTACTTAAAGCATAAGGCCTCAAGGACGCAGGCGCAAACCTATGAAGCTGTAAAAGCTAAAACGGCTAACAGCAATAACTTCATCGAATACATGTACATATGCGCATACTTCATTCACCAAATCATTCAAACGCAACTTACCATGTTACATGCTAGTAAAATATGTTATTGGATTTATTTCGAAGTAGGTTTAGTTTGGGTTAGACAATAAAAAAAAGAATTTCGCGTACGCTGTTGATGCAAAAGTTATTATATATAAATGCGTGGAAACAATAGAAACTATATTGTTATGATACGTAAAGAGCAACTCCTGATCGTTAAAATTATCCTATATCTTAATTCAAGCAACAATTTACCTAACAGACAAATTGTTGGAATAGGAACAGAACGGGCCGACCCTACCACGGTAGCACCACGACCTCGCAGACTACCGGCGTGAGGTAGAGAGCGAGCTGGTGCTCTCCCATCTCCTCCGCCCCCCCCCCTCCCCCACCCTTTCTTCTTTCAAAAGGTTCACGTGTGCTGACTTAGTATATGCAAACGTGGTAGAGCGAAGCGGCAGCTTTTGCTGCTGCTCGAATGGGCCGGTTCGCTCGGAACGGTGCCACGGCCTCGCGAGATTATCGGCGTGAAGTATCTTGAGGCATCTTGTGCTTCTGCGTGTCCCCCCTCGTCGTCCTCCCTCCCATCTCCCAAATACCCTTAGATGCCGGCAGGTCCTCCGGTGTACTCGGGCGTCGATGACGATGATCACTTGCAATCAGGTTGGCCGCGTGTTTGTCGGGTAAGGCCCATAAAAAAAGTGTTTCACTTGATTGAACAACAAACAGACAGCTTTAACTTTTCTATTATAATTATTTACATACATACGCGCGTACAAAGGCAAGACCTCCTGATATATTCACTGCTATAATTAATACAATTCAAATTGACCAGACATACCCGGGTAAAAAACCATTAAGTTAGATTAAAAAAAACAACATACAAATGTATTCATTGATTCCTCATCCCTTTTTGAAATCGGTTAAAATTCATTAAAAATGTTTTTATTGATTAAACTAAAATGCCGGTAACGGTTAAAAAAAATATTAACAATCGACTTTTACGAATCGCAAGCAAATAACATAATTAGTTAACTATTGAAGGTATAGCCCAGGGAGACGAGATGAAAATGCTCACTACTTTGTGTGCTCTCTTGACCCCCAGTGGGTTCACGTTCAATTTTCTGTTACACGAATGCGGTCCGTGTATTTGTTTGCACGGCATGTTGCTGTGATTGAAATATAAATACAGCATTAGTTGGTAACTTTCAATCTTCGTTTCATTCCACCAATCTAACGATTTGTTAGACTTCATAAAAGTTGACAACACTGGTGTTGACAACATTAAGTTGTGTCGAAAACTTTCAAAATATTTGCATGCGTAAAGATGAGACGCACAGTGCGTCATAAGAGAACTGTTCGTGGCAATATTGAGGAAAACTTGTGGAAAAAAAAATTAAAGCCCTCGACACTTTAGTGCACATAAATATTTCGTTGTTCTCTTCTCTTATAGTTGTGTGTGTGCGCGCGCTCGATTGTTTTGATTTATAAACGTTTCCGTTAGTTAAAACTAGTGAAAAATGCTCAAAAAAGTCTCAGTCTCATTACTAAAAACGTTTTCGAATAATCTGGCTATACCATACTTTTGTGTTGCCTTTAAACATTAAAAAATCGAACAATTGTTCCTTTTTGAAGTTATACTTCTTTTCGCGTTTGGAAAAAATGATGAAGATGAACTTTTACGATGCGCGCGCACACCGACATCTAAAATTAACAGGATGAAGTTGGTTTCTAATTGTCTCTTAAATTATTGCGATGCGCGCGCACATCGACATCTAAAATTAACAGGATGAAGTTGGTTTCTAATTGCCTCTTAAATAACTATTATGGAGACTATACACTATAATAGTGTTAGTAAGTAGTTAGTAGCTATTTTCAAAGTGGTTACATTGAAATGGTTATTCAAATGTTTATGAATCTTTAACACACGTGTTTACACCAGTGGAGATAAAAAAATATATTCATACATAAATATACATGTGTATGTGTGTGATTTTAAATTATGTATGGTGGTGAATGATAATTTATTGTGAGTATTCGTGATGAAAGTGGTTTTTTATGTAATAAACTTTTTTAAGTCTTTTTTAAGATTTGTGGTTAACAGAATACATACCCACATCTATTCTTTTTATTTGTTTAGTTACGCTAAAGAAGTATAACTTGTTACATGCGTACATAAGTACATGCACACGTTTTTTTGCTGTACTATTTCTTTATGCTTACGTTCGCGATTTGATAGTTTTCTGCTGTTTAAGCTACTATATGTCTCTTGAACCAGGAAATTCTGAGTACTTGTAGCTATTAGTGGTGACAATTGCAACACATATGTCATAGTTTTAATGTTGTATATCTATATATACACTAAATTCTTCCTTATAGTCAATATTAATAGTATACAGCTAGACATAGCCGTAAAGATTATCGAGCTGCAACCTCTTGAAGGCAAACGCAGCGTAGGACGTGTGGATATAAGGGATGGAGTGCCGACCTGCACAGTGTTGCGCGGCGGCTAAGCGTTTAGATGTGGCGCTGTGGTCCGAGGGTTCGTATCCCGCACTGGCCTAGTATTTGTATGGACCACAGATAATTGTTCCAGGTCTGGATGTTTGTCCGTGTGCAATTTGTGTATATCAACTACCTCCGGCGACACATGACTAATTCTTACAGAGGAAGGTGAAGTTTTTAAAAAAAAAGTTTCGTTTACTAAAAACTTTGATGAAATGATAATAGTGTTGTACAACTGTCGAGCACTATCGGATTTCAAAGACACTTTTCTTTCCCTTGGTAATATATTAACGAAGCCAGCGGGAATAAATCTTTGTACTGTACATTGTACTGTACGGCTTAACTTATTACACATTTCAATTATCCCTCTGTGAACATGTTTCTGAATTTCGGAATAAGCTTTAGTGGTTTCCAATTCGTCTTCGCAGGAAAACTCATCTTCTATCACTTTTGTTTTCTGTTCTATTCAATCCAACCACTCCCTTTCATCTAAGAGAGCGGTTTGAGCATCTCTGCGATGTTCATTCTGATCGTTCTTTTCGCTCTGATGACAATTTAATACTCACTTATTTTTACTCCAAATCCTTTTCTATTGAAGCAGTTCGGCTTTGGAACTCTCTTCCACTTCATATTAAGTGAGCACAATCCTTACCTATTGTCAAGCGTCTGTCAAAAGGACACTTTTTTTTTATTTAGTGGCAAAAAAGACTTTATGCCTCCTTAATCTTTGTTTCCTGTTCCTTCACGTCGTTGACTTGTATCTCTGTAATAGTATGTACGTGTTTATGTATATCATATTTTATTATATATATGTATTCACTTTAGTGTTTAACTCGATACATATGTTCATATTTCCTTTTACTTTCTGGGTTGCCTGGAAGAGATCGCTTCTTAGCGATAAGGCCGCCTATGGTACATTATTTTTGGTTTTTTTTAGAAATAATCTTTGTTTGTTAAATCTTTGTGTGTACAATAAAGTATATTTCATTCATTTATTCGACATGCTCCCATTTTGCCACTACTGCGCCCACCAACCCAGTACGGTAAGGATGTCCAAATGCTTACAACACGGTGTGCCAGTTTTTCATGGGCTATCATAAAAAAAGCTTCAGACTGTCTGTGGTTTCATACCTTACAGTCCACTGCAGGACATAGGCCTCTCCAATAAGGATGATTTGACACAATAGACGATTGCCCCGCCATCTATCGGTAGCCATTGCTAAAACTGTTGTAAATTCCTTACGTTGCCTGTGATGATTTACAGAATCAAGACACGTTTCCTCGTCACACGCCTCGTGAAATAAGTCAAAGCTGCGGAAACTTATAGAGTTTTCAACAACGACAACCGCTGCGGGATTGGCTCAAGCGGAGCTTTAAAGCTCATAGAGCTGATGGCCGTATGGGGTTAGGTTAGACGCCAACACAGGTCTCTTATGCTGGTTTTTAATTCCCATTTATCTTTTTAGGTTAGAAATGAAAGTAATGTTTACGGATATTAACGCGTTTAATTAAATTTCCTTTTAAAATTTTGACTTTTCGAGTACTTTACAGCAACCGTGGTCACGGAAGGACCTAGGTTTTCGACGTCACCCACGTTAACCCGGGTACCGTCAGTCTATTTGGTTATGAATTATATATCCAATCTACGCATTAATCTATCATTGCCTCGAGGTCGTGCAGTGGACCTGGATGATGCTGGATTTAATTTCATTAATTACCGGATTCCAAACAGGTGGTGTTACCATCCTACCCCAGTCATCTTCTCTATTGATCTAATGTTTTTTTTTTCTTTTTAATTATAAATAACCTCGCGAATTGTCCATAGCAGGAATCGATGTTCTTTTGCGATGTTAAATGTAATGTAAAATGTCTTATAGGTTAGGTTTTTCATTAAATCCTTTCCGACCAGATGTATATCCGTCTGGAACCCACCTTCTTTATAGCTTTATAGTTCCAAAGATTTCGCGATTAGACAGAGATTGATATTACTCTAACATTTACAAGTACGTATAAGACATTAATAACGATTGTGTATATTACACGGTGACGTCATATATTCCCACTAAATCTTCACTTACATAGCACAATGTGCGCCCAACTATATCACTTTCTTATCGTAACATCTATTCGTTCGATAGATAATTGTTTTTGACGTTCAGTTGTCAAAAACTCATCGACATTCACACGCATTCCCCTTCTTCAGATATACCATCAGATTTTTTTATGGTTAACCGGGCGAACGGGCAAACGGCTCGCCTGGTGGTCAGTGAACACCAGAGGGGGATAGGGGAGAGGGGCGAGGGGGAGGTGGGACATGCCTCCGTTCTGGTTGACTCGCTCGCCGTATGAAATGCAGTGACAAGCAAAGCAAGCAGTGTCTTCTGCGAGATCGCAGTACCCCGGTGGTGAGGCCCATTCGGAGCCCCGGCAAAAGTCGCCGCTTCCCTCGTAACACGTATAAAATTCGATCCGAGAGCTAATTATGATTTGGTGATATAATTCACCGGAAACGTTACTCAACAGACCGTGATTCCCCGGACATAATTAATGTAAACGTCTTTATTAGTAAATGTTCCTACGTCGTAGTCAATACGCGAATATAGATCCCGTGGTATGATTCCCATTTTCGCGTATTTATCTCTTAGCATTCCTTGTTAAAATATCAATCAAATAAATGGAGAAATCAGCGCCGGAATCACAGAGTTTGCACAATAACTTGTGTGTTGTACAGATCTAGTCTCACACATCGATTTATGTGTTACTATGCGCTAATTTATATAATAAGGTAAATAAGATACTATCAATATATTCCCTTCATACATAACATATTTACATACTTACCGAGGCGTCCTTATATCTTTCATTTTTATATTATTAATCTTTTCTCTCCCATCTTGTTATAATTTGAACCACTGTAATGATCTCCGTTTCTCCTAACACAATATATGCAATAATATATAAATTAATTGGCCATTGATACCTTAACTTTAAACACCAGTACCACGCTAATAATAAAAATGCTCTTGTTTCTTCCGAGGGGACCTGGTGATCTGTAATGCAGGCTTTTTATGCCAATCTCAGACACCAGCTCCTCACATATGAACCTATGAACAGACCTATATTTAAGTGGATATTAATTTTTCATTAGATAATCACGTATGGTCGGTTTTTGTGGGGAGAAAATAAACAACTATACCTATCTCGTCACCTCTACACATGACATGTAAGCATGACGCATAAACGCTAGAAGGTGCCGGCCGGTTTGCTATTGTGGTTATATTAAAGATTATCTAGATAATGTGTCCTTTGTAACGTGAAAAGAACGAACGTACGAGATAATGGGGTCTTGTATACGTGATATTTTTGTTTATACCTACCTGATGAATATGGAGCGCCTCGATAATTCAACTATTCACTCCGAAACGGGAAAGAAAATATACATATTTTAGAACTGAAATGATCATAATGTGGTACCATAACAGAGTTTAATAATTTTCATTACTTATATCTTTGTCATACACAGCTTGTGTGTGCTACAGCTGATATATACTATTTGGCAGCTTGTTTCCATTTGGCATGCAGCTTTTTTTTTTTTTTTATGAAAAAATAGGCCTGCGTTTGACCTCAATCTTGCCCGATGGATGATGATGATCTGCTTTTACGTTCCTCTGTCACTTTCTTATTTCATGTAAAACTCACTTCACCGTATGACAAGTGATTACCGACGCCCACATACACCTGTAACACCACAGGAGCTGCAGGTGCGTTGCCGGCGTTTTAGGATCTTCGGTGAGGGAGGGGGGGACGAGGAGAAGGGAGTGGGTCTCCGGTTACCTCACTCATCGAACGAAACACGATCCCGAGCCTCCTTTATCCATCGACTTACTGCGACACTGCAGGTCGTCACTCACATCTTGTTGGGGTACCTGTCACACTTCGTTTTTTTTTAAGGCAAAAGGCGGCATACGAAGTACCGATCCGATCGAGTCGGCCCATTCGAGAAGCAGCAAAAGCCCATTACCACATGGGCGTGCTGACACTTACCGAGATAATATTAAAAGCAGTATTAAAATGGTTATGATATTAACTTGTCTTATTCTGAAGCAACAAGTTGCATTTTCTAATCCATATCGTAAAAAAACCTTTCCCTACGACGCATAAGCGGAAAACATATTTATTTCTTCATAATGATTCATTGAGTTTCTCTCATGTTTAACTAAGAGGTAAACAAAACGTTATTTCCAGTCAAAACACCGCAAACACCTTGCCTATTCAAGGGCGAATTAATTATACATCGACGTCGCCCGCAAGAACGCGACACACGGTCCAACTCACAACGACACGTGAATCAACAGCCTGTCGACACTCATTTAAATAATTAACGTGCAAACGGACCATTTATAAATATTCCAGAGAGATTAATAAATATTCAAATAATAATAGAACAATGGCTAAAGGGTAACAAATATTCCGGACAGCGTGACTCACTCTATAATCTATTGTACACGCATCTCGATTCTTTATTCATTTTAAAGCGCAGATGATTTTTTTAGAGCTGCTACTGTACTTTTAGAGGGATTTAGATGAACATCATATTAAGGTAGGGGTCTTTTACAGCCCACGGGCCGAGGTACCACCGTTTTACCAATTATATTTATATGTTTTGTAGTTAACTAGAAGTATATAAAATGTCTTGGAAAGGGCTAGGCTCGAAGTTTCGCTGCGCGATAGAGTCAGTGCCGTTGATATGCGCAGCAGAACTAATGTAACCGACATAGCCGTAAAGATCAGCAAGCTGAAGTGGCAATGGGCCCGCCACATAGCGCGCAGAACTGACAACCGTTGGGGAAGAAAGGTTTTCGAGTGGCAGCCGCGTACAGGCAAACGCAGTGTCGGACGACCCCCCTCCACAAGATGGAGTGTCGACCTGCGCAGTGTTGCGGGAAGTCGATGGATGCAAGTGGCTCAGGACCGTGCTTAGTAGTAGTAATCTTTGGGGGAGGCCTATGTATAGGAGAAGGGGGTGTAGCGTGTACACATGTAATTTAAAATTATAATTAATAAGTATTAATAAATATTGTAAGTGCGGGTAAACATACAAAGACCTGGTTCAGTTGCACACTGCAACAGGCCTCCTGGGTACTTGGGCTTTACCTATGTAAGTCCCATTTACGGGCGGATTTAGGAGTCTATGGTTTTCTTCTAGTACTGCCGGCACCGGGAATGGAACTCAAATCACTGTCATCCTTTGATGATGATACACCTCTGAGCTATCACAATTAATTTCAACTATTTGTCATGTTCTCGGCGGTGAAGGAAAACGTTGCAAACTAAAGTCTGTCGCACCGAAGCCGCTTGGCGGACTCTTCTAGAATTCTCTCAAAAGCGTATGGAGCTCCTTGTCAATCACAGGCTGTATCTTCAATTGTATAATTAAAATCCTCATGACGACGCATCTATAACACGATGGAAGTTTGCATATAATCTCTTTTTTTCTTTATAAAACCAATGTTGGGCAGAGGCCTCTCCGAATAGGGAGATTCGGCATACTCGTCACGATATATCCGGCTCGAAGGACCAAATGTAAATGGACTTCGTGGACATATATTCTGTGAGGTCGCTATAGCAATGAAACTAACCAAGAACAACAGTGCTTGGTAGTCCATTTCTCGACATTTATTCATAATAATCTTAATTGAACTTATGCATTATAAGCCAGTGAAAACATATCGTGATATAAATAGGTACAGCGACATCTGTGATTACAATGTAAATCAATGACATACTAATGTACGTTTCAACGTTATACATATGGGTAAGAAAATGTTTGTACACTCCCTTTTACACGACAATGTATCACACAGTGTAATATTTTCGTCAGTAATGTTTCGCTCTCACTCCGGCAGATGGCGTCAGCGTCCATCATAGTGTTGTGCAGCACGGCGTTGGCGTTTAGGTATGACTGTTACGCCGGCAACTTGTTGTCTATGACCGGCTCTCGTTATCTTCTCACCATGATCTTCAAGCTTTATATACAAGGTAATGTTTCTTATTTTAATATAAAAAAATATGAAATCTATGTTGATAAATTTTACTACGTTTTTTTTTAACCTTGCCATCATAACAATTGAATTTGAACTGTTTCAACACGTTACTGACACGGCAAGTTTTAATAACACACTATTGGAGGAGTTCCTATTCGCCACGCTTCAGAGGCAGGTTGACGACTGCCGTGCCAGGCGTCTGGCAGCTTAGATGCTCCTCCCATTATCAGTATATGTAGCTTCAGTCTGGTATATTTTGAGATGATTAATCTGCTATCTGTCAGAAGTGCAGAACAAAGAACAAAGATCTGGTTAAGGTCGAGATCCATGAGGTTTTCCTTTCATCATCATTACCATTACAGCCAGTCACAAGTCCACTTTAAACCTAATCCTGTGTCCCCAACGGTTTTGTGTTATGGCGGATCTATAGCCACTTTAGTTTGCTGATCCTAAGGGAAGAAAGGCGATGTTGCCAACACTCTTCAACTATTCATTAATATGCGCATTAGCTAATCGCATTTTTTTTTTTTGCAGACGAAAACTGCCCCAACTCTATTCAAATTGAAGCGCTGACTACATCGCTAACGGTGTTTGTGCTAATTTGCCTGACGCTGTGCTTCTCCATCGTAAACCTCTTTGGTGCCATGGCGCTAACAATAAGTAAGTATTATTTCTTTATTTCTTTAAGAGACCCAATCTGCTGAATCAAATCCACGCGATTGTGTGTTACTTAGTGGTATAACTAGTGTGGGCAGAAATAATGTGACATTTTTAAATGTTTTTTTTTTGCTTTCTATTTCCAATACAAATTTGCTATGCATTTATTATGTAAGAAACTACGTTTGATATGTCGCCATTTTACTTATTAATTTGCACTGCGATTGTTCAATTACATTTTGAAGATGGACGATTAAAGGAAACAGAATTGATTACTTTGCACAAAGTGAATGCAGAGGACATTAGACATTCTCAAGGACGCTTTAAAAGCTAGGAGTTGCTGGTTTTTTTGATGTATTTGCCTTTACACAAACAATTCCTCTATCGTTAACAATAATAAAACTGGGCGACTACGTACTGTTAGCACCACACGGGCTGTGAACGATGTCAAAGCCATGTAAGGTATCCCCCTTGTTACCCCCCTTCGGGTGAAGAGAAGATTCTAGCTACGTGGCGAAATATTAAATAAAGACCTGAAGGTAGGTGCTTACCCACGATAAATAGGACATGCCCTAAATCAAATCGTGCACCTTATTGGAGTGGGACAGATCAAAACGCTCGCTGTCCCAGGTTGAAGAGAGAAATGTGCTCTTTACAGATGAAAAATAAATACGATCGAAGACCACTACTACGACATGCTAAAATGACAATAGCCTCGTAAATGATTGGAAAAGTTCAACGTTCAACGGGGTCTCCTACCAATGGGTCACGATGCTTCATGTTTGTAAAGACTTCGCCCGGAGTATATCAATAGACCGTCTTGGATAGTGTAGTGACGCCGCAGTGTCGAGTCCTGCTCTTCCTGGTGCAACAAGGCACGTACAATTTAACCTGGCTCGAGGATAATCTTCCGAAGTTTATAAGAGCTGAAGACTGGCTTAGGTCCAGTATAGATCTGAACCCGTTACTGACTACAAGTTGTAGTTACTGCTAGAGGATGTGGCGTGCTCAAAACGGCAATCCGACATTCACTCTCTCAAGTGATCTTTAGAGCCAGCAGTGACTAAAGCCCCCATGTAGACAGTACGTATAAACATAGGTTATAGGCCTGTATTGTAACCAAAGGCGGTCGCTTTGAATAAAATTGTTTAATGAATCGACGTCGAATAAATATACGTCATTTATATCAGTTATACACAGTGTCTGTAAAATATATATGAATTTTAACGTGTCATAGAACTTATGGCCACACTAGCTTCATATGCGTTTGCGTTGCGTTCGGTGAGTGAGGTAACCGGAGACCCACACCCCCTCCCTATTCCCCCTCCTCTTCCCTCTCATCTCCCAAATATCCTTAAAGACCGGCAACGCACCTGCAGCATCTATGGTGTTGCAGATGTATGTGGGCGACGGTAATCACTTACCATCAGGTGAACCGCTTGCTAGTTTGCCGTCTCTTCCATAAAAAAAAAATATTATTGACACGATTCGGCCAAACTTTATCATTTTCACAGCGACCCTCATGGAAAACGGTGCGAGGTACCTCGACTGCGTGACTTACTCCTACATGGGTCTGTGGGTCGCTTCATTCATGATCGACCTAACCCTGGCCATCAACTTCGGCATGGATTACAGCGTGTTGACTTCACACCTGGTGAGTGATGACGTATAACGAATTTCGTTCAGTACATTCCCCCGTGAAGGTCTGTATTATTGAAGTGAAACATCTTTGGTCGCTATAAAAATTAAATTAAAAAATTGAATTTGAGTGCAACGTTTTCGTGCAACGTTTTCGGGTTAGCAGAAGTTACACGCTCAGTCTTGCATTTTGAATCGGAATCGTGTTATTATTAATTCGTTAACTCAGTGTACGTATTTCATCAGCGAGTAATATTTATTGATTAATAAATAATTGTTTATGTACCGAGCAGTTGTTTACAAGTGAGTAAGAAGTTTCACTTCTACCACGTGTATTGAGTTACAGGCGTTCTTATTTTAAAATTATTATCTAACACTCTTTTCAAATTGCGTTTTGATTTTAATGATTCTTTTTTATTATCGGATAGACCGTACCATGAAGGTGGTCCCATTTAAATGTAAAGAAAATATTACTAGCGTAAGGTTAACAGGGGTTAAAGTCGTTTGTTACCCTAGAACTTCGTAGTTTGTGTAATTCACGTATTGTCATAAATGTCAACAACTCCTTCCAGGACCAAGGTCTTCAATTAGAGTTTTTGTTAATTCTGGAAACATACATGTGTGAAATCCCTGTCACCTATAGCCAAATGCGAATTGAAGAGTGAGTAAAGTGTCGCGAAAGCTCATGCGAATGTTAAAAAGCTAAGCGCCAACAGCCTAATGGGTTAGGGTGCGGACTGCGAAACATGATGTCGCATGTTCGAGCCCCGCCGTTCGACTATTGTTGTGAACCACTCCAGATTACAAGCTGTAATGCTTAGTTGGAGGGTTAACAGGAATATTAGTAATCTTACTAAAATGGTATTGCTTGCATTATTTAAAAAAAAAAACGGTTTTTATTTTATGGGAAAGGCGGCAAACGAGCAATAGTTTCACCTAACGGTAAGTGATTACCGCCGCCCACATACATCTGCAACACCAGCGGAGCTACAGGTGCGTTGCCGGCCATTAAGGGTATTTGGGAGATGGGAGAGGAGAAGAATGAGGGGAAGCACAAGATGTCTCTACTTCACGTCGGTATTCTGCGAGGTCGTGGTATCAATCCGATCGAGCCGGACCATTCACTTGGCACTACCACGTTAAAAGCCATATTTTATTTTTTTTATTATTACAGCCAGCCAATACGCAACTGCTGGGCAAATTATTAAAGTGACATTCGGGTCACTACGCTGTAGTGTTAATGCCTTTAGCAGATATGTCTTAGAAATCTTTCGTTTCTTTATTTCACTTAGTTAGTTGTAATGGCATTTGGGATCGAACCTGGCACACACATGCAGCGAGAGCCCGGCTTCTTGGTTACCGCGGCACTTTGAGCCACCGCGGCACTTTGAACCACCGCGTTTTCTAATGCGAATGTTTACATAGAAAAATGTCGCTTGGTAAAAGTTACGAGCTTGTACGTCAAAATATAATGAATCGATTGCGATATGATACGGTTGTTTATTTAGTTTTAAAATATTCAATGGATGTGCATGCGCCCTTTATGCGTAGATAAATCATAACCTCGGATACCTTGTAAGATAAAATTACAGTGAAATTACAGGAATTACTTTGTTGTGTATTTTTTATCGTTTGTTGTTGTTAAGACTTGTTACGACCTACGCATTAACTTGCGAACAAACGCATTAACGTCGCTCAAAACACATGAACTCACAACTCATGTACTCACAGCAGATAAACTCACAACTCATAAGCTCAATAACGTTATGAAAAGGTGAGCTTTTTGGATTGTGTTCGACTGTGTTATATAATATATCCGAAGCAAATGTAGAAGTGTCGCTGTAGTGAAATCATCGCCAGCCTTCGACCATCTTGAACATTTGAAAATTAAATGTAACATATCACAGCACTTGTACAAATATATTATAACAACTCGATCTTTCATCTTTGAAAATACGGGTAACTTTTTTGACACTTTGATGCCATATTGTTTTATCGGTGATTGGAATAAATTATTCCCCATATATCAGAAATATTTATCAAAAATTATCTTTTATTTTTTCATATTGTTTAAACTATCATTGGTTTACGATAGTTTAAACAATCGAACGGTTAACACAGGACGAGTCGACAGCGGGACAGAAGTCAAATTACGAATTCGACACACTGCGCATTGGCGCACTGTGCCTAATGACCCTATCCATGAAGGGCTTCGTGGCGCACGCCGTCAACGCCGTCATGCTGGTCATGATGCTGATTTACCTACGCGAGTTCGAAGCGCGTCTCCTGAGGCAAGAAGTAAGTGCACGCTTAACAATGACGCTGAAACATTTTCTCACTTCACACGATGCTGCATGGCGCCGCGCCACATCAGTTGTTAGGACGCAAAGCAACACGTAAACACTAAAAAGCAATTCGTATGTCCGTAAATGGGGTTTTACAGGGGTTGAGACGAAACTCCCGTGTTTATGGGGCAACCCAATCACCGCGCACACCGACCTGTGACTGCATGCCCAGCGTGGTGAGTATGGACCAGCTTTTGTTGAAGCTTTCGTGGAGAGGGCTTATGTCCTGCTGTGAACTTTTACAGACTAATAAACGAAGAAGAATCATTATGAATAAGTTATATTGTATTCCAATTGGTCCGAGTTGAAGAAAATTTTTTTTTCTTTTCAGCATTCGATTCACAGACGCGGAATTTTGAGCGCATATGAGTAAGTTTTTTTTTTTCATTATTTTTTAACAAAATGTAGAAAGTGAAAACTCTTTTTGGGTATTAATTATTTATATTACAAACAGTTTAAAGAAATTTATCAAAGTTAGCAATAATGAACTATTTTTCAATGTCATCAGAACATACCAAAGAGACTGTAATCAACAATGTGTAACAATGTCACAATAAAAACTTATAAATAAAACACGACAGTTTAGTACTAGTTCAAGCACTAAGCTGTAATATTTAGTGCTAATGGAATATCTTAATCAAAATGTTACAGAGTCCCGAGGAGGGGCGAAGACATCTGGCAAATGCAAGAAGACTGGGCCGCAGGATTCGGTAGAGGGTGAGCAATTTGATTTAGTCGACGTAAGAAAGTTAATTGCATTTGACAAAATGTCGAATGTATTTTTGTTTGTTCTACATACGCAACAGTTTAAATACTTGGGATTAAGATCATGGCATGTGGAATGTCTAACCTGAACCGGGAGAATGTACAGTATGTCTACATTTGTACATAGTTGCGTCAGTCGATAGCATCACAGGAAAGTTCTGCTGCAACGCAAAGACAAATCTATTTCTACCCACTATACAATATATCTATTATTATGTTTGCTTTACAGGTGGTATTTATAATTTTATACTATAAAACTATTTAGATCTACAAATATTACATTATGTTAGAACATATTCACATTTCTGTTCTAGTCCGCGAATTATTTTTAAAATGCGGACTGCATATTAAAAATAATTCGCGGCGACAATAAACATCCCTGTGACACTAGCAGCGGCCGCGGATGTGTCGAATTCATAAATATATCCATAGTGTTAAGAAACGTTTATGTGGATTTTTCGAATTTACAGCGAGAACGAATACCAAGATTTTATACACGAAGAATATCACCCTCGAGCGCCGACGCAGCCTAACCCTCGTTTACAGTGAGTTGAAACTAAAAGTGCTACTTCGGCAAATGCTTCTCTGTTGAGTTGTCTAATGTCTTTTAGTTAGAATGAAAACACTCTCGCTTGTTGTACCGGCGTGATGTAGAAGAATCTTGTGCTTGTACTTTACGTTCGGTGATTTGAGTTAACCGGACAGCACACTCCCCCTCGCTATTGCCCCTCTCCTTCCCAAAGATCCTTAAAGGCCGCGCTCCTGCAGCTCCTGCTGGTGCTGCAGATGTACGTGGGCGTCGCTATTCACTTACCATCAGGCGAGGGCGCTGGACTGTTTGCCCACTATCCCATGAAGAGAATTAACTTAACTAGAAATATGCGATTTGTTTCATATAGATCGCCGGGGAATGCTAGTAGTCAGACTTGCTTTGTGTGTTATGTAGTGTTAATGTATCTTTCATGCACTCCATCGACCAGGCATTTGGACAATTTTTTAGGATAATTGTCATTTAAACTGAATTCATAGCATTAGTTGGGTTTGTCATCAGCATGTGCGGTTGTCGCTGCATCTGCTTGTGTTTCTGTTTGTATATTTCTCGGTTGCTAATTTTCTTGCTATTATCCTTTACCCAACGTCGATGACGTTGGTGTTGGAGTTTGTACTGTTAGTTAAACGAATTAACCTGTTTCATTTGCCTTTTACTGCTTTCTTAAAATAACTGTGTCAATTATTTAATGAAATATCATTATCATATCTTTATTCAAATCCGGTAGAACATATTATCTGATGCTGATGTAAATATGATTAAATTAAGAGTGTATGATCTTTTCAAGGCTTTCGGTTGTGTGCACTACATAACACTACGAGCCGTGATCAAACCAACTCATTTATTCGTCAAACCCAATCTTTTTTTGGTTTCGCAATGAGGTTCCTCTGACGGAGAAGAAACCGGCGAAAGAAATCAGTAATATACAAGAAACAGGCGCAAAAAGAAACTTCATGGTTCCATTATGGAAACAATAAATGTTTCCGAAAGCAAGTCATAATCGCAGTAAGCGTGACTTCTACAGAATATGTGTACGCATAAGCAACTCAGTGCTCATGAATAAGAATGCTCTCTGCACGGCACCCAAGATTTATAACAATCTTCCAAATGAATTAAAGGAATTAAATATGAATTTATTTAAGAAAAGATTGTGCAATGTACTGACTCGAAAATGTTATTATAATGAATTTTTGTTCTTTCTTCTGTTAATTTTATTTATAATTTGACTTCTGTTTTCTAATATTGACATTTTAATATCAATCTATTAATTGCTTGACATGTTCAATATTAACGATTAAATAATGTGACAATCTTTCAGCGAACATTTAAATATATGCATACTCCGATGAATAGAGTAGTAGAATATAGCGAATCAATGTATAATTCACATCTGTAACATACCTATATTCCGCAAATAAATTATTATGATTACGATTAACGTAAGACTTACAGCGCATGGATTATTTTTTATTTTAGTAATAGGATTCAAAAAGTTTTGGTAATGATAAGAGTTCCGTATCGAGGGGCGTACCCGGGGACCACAGACAAACACAAACGTGCCTCAATATTTTATTTACGTTTCCCCGAAAGGGCCGGCTCGCACGGAATACCGGCGTGAAGTAGTGTCTTGGGCCTTGTCTGCTTTTCGTGCGCTGAGTGATGTAACCAGAGGCCCACTCCCTCTCACCCAACCCACTTCCCTGATATCCTCAAAGGCCGGCAACGCACCTGCAGTCCCTCCTGGCCGACGCTAATCAATTAGCATCAGGTGAACCGCTTGCTCGTTTGCTGTCTTTAACATACAAAGCTAAACCATGCTTGTTTCTTTATCATGACAGGAACCTTATTAGGAAACTATAAAAATGTGCGATATTTGTATTTCTTATATTGAAGATTAACTAGTTTCTTGGTATTTCTTGTAGTGTGCTCTTCTTCTGCTAGTTTAGAAGTTCATTTTGTCTTCAAAATACATGTTAATCTTACATTATTCATAAGTAGGTTTAGATAGATATCAAATTAGTAGTAATAGTCTATTTTCTTTGCGTTTTCTTTGCTTTATTTTGTATAAACAATTTCTTCATAATTGTTCATATTTGATGGAACTGTAGTTACATTAATTATGTTCTGGATCAACGGAATCTCCTGATACTGGTTTCTATACACTCACTAGGAGGTTCCCCTACCATTTTTTTTATTGTAATGCTTACGGTTTTGGTTAATAAAATAAAACGAAAAAGTTCGAAATAATCAATGATTGATTCCATCTCATTTCAGATCCATCCAAGAAGTACCCAGGCGCAGTCATCGCAGGCGTTCTAACACCGTACATTCATTTTCTCATCTCGACGATTCCGGCCGATTTTTATCTCCGCAACACATCTCGCATCTGAAGCCCATGCGGCGCCGCCTGCTTCCCGCAACGCCACCGACCCTACCGCAGCCCGACTACGGTCCTGAGCCGGAACGTCTCACATCCTTCAGAACGGTTTACATTTAAATGCTCAATGGCCTAGCCACCATTTTTTCCCATACAACAAATCCACTTCACTCTAATACCGGGACCACAATTCACAAGATAGTGCTAAATATTAATAACTTATGTCCTCACAATTCGCTCAAGAGATACTCGAGTCTAGTCTAAATACCTAGTCACTGTCCGCGCTTGCGTTGTGCCGCGGCGCGACGCGCGGGCTACCGTAAGTGGGAAAGGAATATTACCATAGATAAACTTTAGAATATGGATTCCGATATTTTATAAAACGATAGTCAAATGTCTTAAGTTTACATTATTAACCATTACTTAAACAGTATATATATAAAGGCGTAATACCATCTATACGTATAATTAATAAATATGTAGAAAAGCGGTTTGTTTGTATTCTCGGGCAGAATATGCCTGGTTGGCGATATGAGATATAAAACTTAGTATGCATGTAGTTTATTACGCCTGTCAATATAAAGGCTAGTTTTTTTTCCAAGTACTCTAATTTAAAAGGGAGGTAAGTAATTAAATATAAAAAAAAATTATGTATTACTACATAATATGTACATTGTTCGGGATGTAACAAGCTGAAATCTAATAATTACTGTGGTACGACCGTGGTCGTCTTCTAGATTGATGTCCCTCTCCTTGTCCTTGTTCTTATCCCTGATATACCCTCTCTGAGTCACTGCACCATCCTAGTCTATTCTTTCAACGTGGTCTTGCCATCTCATTCTCTGATCGATCAGTGATCGAGTTAGCCATAGTTCTTAATTTTTGTTAGTCTTTCTTTGTCCTTTCTTTTAGTCCTGCTGTTCAGTTCCTTTCGATTATTTTTTACGGATCCAATCTGGAGCAAAGTAGCTTTCAAACAGTAATATATTTATTTTTTAATTAGTCCCGCAGTTCTAGAGACTATCCCACCCCACACATATACAAACTCATTATCTCTTTAAAATATTAGCACAGAGTGTAATTTTATATTACTATTAATATTACTTATAATACTATATTAAATGTTATTAAATGTTAATAATTGTTATTAAATGTTATTAAATGTTGTATTACATCACATGGCCGCGTGGTAACGGCGTAAGAATCTGGCCCACCCTTTCTTACCTTGGGTGTTGTAGGACACGATTATGAGTAAAGCCTTGAGAATCACAATGTTCACCGGGCGATGCCAGATTTCGAAAAATACCAGACCTCTCAGGGGCAGCAGCGTCCTGGTACTGCGATCGCTCATCATCTCCTCGAGATAATCCTCGTGGGTAGAGGCCTATTCACAGACCGCTAAGAAATGTTAGTGTTAAGATTTTTAATGTATAACCGTTACCAAATATAAACCAATAAGAGTAAGTACAAAACTAAAAAAACACTTGTACACGTAACTCGTGTCGCAACAATTGGTAGTAAAGCGAGCCTTAAAGCCTATTTTAAGGATGTGAAGTGCGACTTGACACAGGGCAGTATACGATACGTTAGTTCACGCGCTAATTTTCACTAGGTAGTATATTAATAATATAATTAACGTCTCTCTCTATGTAAACTCCGGGAACTAACATTTGAACTCGATACCAAAAGAGATTAAATAATATGAAGACTAAATGTATTTCGTTGTTGTGGAGGTTGATCTTCAAATCAACACCACCGGAATGTTTTAGATGTGATTATGTTATTGCGTAATACATACTTGTTTTATAACTTCCAAAATGTTATGTTTTTTTTTAACTTTTATACCGTACAGCGCCGAGTACAAAAACTACTTACATCATATACTTTGTTAAATAATGTCAAATAGTTAAGCAACGTGGTAAAGTATTACATCCCTAAACTTGAAGTCTTCTGACAGCCCAATAGTATAGTGTAGTATTTAATCACCTTGTGATAGCTCTAGTTTTTTCATTACTCTGCACGACGCGCGCCAATAATCCGATGGGACCACTGTCGCACTGTGTGCAACGAGGAGCTTTTAAAGGTGCGAGGTGTACTTTTTCTTATTGGTTAGAGTCTCGCGGCAGGCCGCATGTGCTAAAACTAAGACTAAGTAACGAGGCAATGCCCCAGAGGTACCGATCGACGTTTTGTTTCGCTGACTTTCACAGAGTCGGGCACGTTTTCGAAATGTCTATTTTGTTTTATCTGTAGCTCCGGAGCAGGAGTTGATAGTTATATTCATGGATGGTAGAGGAAAGGAGGACCGTCTGATAAAGGGGTAAGTTGAAAAAGTGTCCGGCTATAAACAGTAAATAATAAGTGCATAAACCTCCCAAAATGACGCTAGCGTAGGCGAACGGTGTGGTATGAATGTTACAGTTGTTAAAGTATTGAAGTATGCAGAGTTAGAAAATTTTATATTTTCAGTGACTAGAGTAGATAGTGACAGACCAGTATACCATACCATACGGCACATTTTAACCCACACTTTTTCATACCCAGAGACGGATCTCCTTACCTCTATCATTCATAGTTTTACTTATATTAATCCGGACATCAAAGATGGTGGATATATTTTTCAAATATACCCACGCATGAGCACACAGACCATAAATCATATGACACGTCTGCGGGTAGTGACACTGGTTTTCACAGCCCACTTTCCATCTCTCCGGGAGATAGTGGCGAACCAGCCTTCACTCGCACTTGACGCGTGGACGAGGCGTGTGCTTGATGTTTTAACATTTTATTTAGGAAGTAAACGGCGGATACGAAAGCAGTCTAAACGTTCATCTCTTTGCATCCCTACATTATAAATATATTTTAATTGTATTTATTAACGAATTAGTCTATCCAATCTACATTATATACTACAATTCTGTAGGCAGCAACAAATAACCAAGTTCGGTTATAAATTAAAACATGGAGTCTTTTCTGTGTCAAACTCAAATTCATTCGGCCGGTGTTACTGTGGTGAACATTTGTACGTATTTAACAATCACTGCAAAGATATTTTTAAAATATTCGTATCCAGTAATCAGTGCTTTATATACGTTAATGTAGAGAGCTATCTTCCTAGAAGGTAACATTGATGACTGAACTTTAGTCTCTATGGGTTTTCTTAAATTATTAACATAATTGTGGTAGTATTAAAAAATCAATGTAAGTATCAATGTTAGTTTCTATGTACGTTTCAATATATGAAGGATGTAATTAAAATTTTTGTTTTACTTATGTGTAATAAAAATATGTCAGAAATCGTACGATTTAATACTATACTCAAATAATGATAATGTTTATTTTGTTACGAGTTTTTTTTATTAGCTTGTTCTTTTGTCTATGCTTAAAATGAATTTAATATATAATTAAATGTTGGATAATTACGTCGTCTTCGATTCCATTGTCCTTTTTATTTAAAAAAAAACACCTTGACATTTAATAACATTTAATGTTCTGTTACTCGTTCTAATTCTATTTCTATCTATTTTTTTTGCTGAAAATTAGCTTTTCAATCAAAGCGCCTGCTTGCCACTGGGTGGTAGACTCCGAGTCTGCCTAGGAGTCGTCTAGGTGTGTGGATAGGTGTCGCCCTCGTGCCCATGTCTACCGCTAGGCTCCAGTGCAACGACGGTCGTGTTCCGATCGGAGCCGGTACAACTACGGGCCGTGTGGTATCCTGTCTCAGACCTCGGGGCTGACAACGCCTCAAGTATCCTTCTTCGATTATTGAAGTTCCATGCAAATGTTTACACTAGCCACGTACCATCAGGTGAACTGTTTTTTTTAAACCAAATCCAATAAAAATTCTTAGAGAATTCACCCATGGCATCACCACGCCGGACTGATGGGTCTATGAGAGCGGTACCAGTATCTACGCTGCTGTGACCCCACCCACCACCACTAGTCTGTACGATTTGGGTTCGGCAAATTCGAATTGAATTTCTTCCATCAATTGAGCGCCAGAACGTGTCAGAACAGAATTTTATACCTGGCAGAGCCGAGCGGCGGCTTTTGCTGCCGCTCGAATGGGCCGGCTCGACCGGATTGATACCACGGCTTCGCAGAACACCGGCGCGAAGTAGAGCCATCTTGTGCTTCTGCGTTTCGTTCGGTGAGTGAGGTAACCGAAGGCCGACTTCCCCTCCCCTTCCCGCTTCTTATCCTCCTTCCCATGTTCCAAATACACTTAAAGGCCGGCAACGCACCTGTAGCTCCACTGGTGTTGCAGATATACGTGGGCGACGGTAATCACTTGCCATCAGGCGAACCGCTGGCGCGTTTGCCGCCTTTCTCATACAAAAAAGTCCTTTAATCGGCAAGATGCGCTGCGCAAGGGTGTGGTTGAGCTCTGGTAGAAAAGGTATATTCCCCTTCATTGAACGACCAGCTGTGCCCCGCGGTTTCACCCGCGTTCAATTTGGACTAAACATGTCAAACAAGACAGAGAGACGACCTGCGCAGTGTTGCGGGAAGCCAATGGATGCAATTGTCTCGGGACAGACCTTTGTGACAATCTTTGGGTGAGGCTTATGTTCAGCAGTGGGCTAAAATGACTATGATGTCTGTTCAGTTTTCTAACACATGATGAGTACGAGACCAAGGGTTTGTTATTACTGCTCATAAAATAAATATTTTATACATAACAGACTTAGACGACAATAGATCGATCGATTTTTATTTTCGTCAAAGCGTGCTGCATTTGTTTAGTTTTTTTTATGGTGACCAAAAATTAGGTGAAACCATTAATACGCTATGATGCAAACTTGTTAATTAGAAACAAACTCTCCAACACCTATGCATATTAGTACAAACAATGATAATTATTGAAGAGGTATAACGTAATACGTTCGAATATTTAGATGTCCAGAACACGTGAAGGTGCGGCCGCAACCGACGCCCTCCGAATTTGACTTGTCGCCACCAAGAGCTTCCTCTGCAGGGTCTTAGTGACGGATTTCAACGTGATCTTCAGCGATGAGGATCGCTTGGACTCCTGAAGAGGTTTGAACGTTAATGAATGAATGAAATATACTTTATTGCGCACACAAACATTTAACAAACAAAGATTAAATAAAAAAATGTAAAATGTACAATAGGCGGTCTCATTCCTACGCAGCGATCTCGTCCAGGCAACCCAGAAAGGAAAAGGAAATATGAACACAAGTATCGGGTTAGGGTGTACATTATAGTGAACATATAATACATACCATATACAATGAATATAAATAATATTTACACAAATACCATACATATATATAAATAAATATAAAATGTATAAACACGTACAAACTATTACAGAGATACAAGTCGACGACGTACATTGAATTAATCACTTTGAATTATATGTAGTATAAGAGTTTTAGAGGTTATTAAGAGTTAATACGACGACCTACATATTTATAGCTTAACTCCAAGCTAAATATATAGAACATGTACAATTGAATTAATCTAATAAACAATTTTTAAAACAATTGAACGAAACATGCGGCCATATTTCCCATTGGCGTGAAGTAGTATAACTGACATCTAGCGGTTTATACCTGAACTGGCAAGTCGTATGAATGAGTATGCTAATATCATAGCGACATCTATAGGCACTACATTGAAACTGAACTTCGTTCGGTCACCTAACCTATTTACATAAAATAAAAGATGCCACTGTTAGTCATATGAATAGAAAAGACGAGGCATAATTCCACCGCATTCCCTTGGCTCCATGGTTAGCGTGGCCATGAGTCCTAAAGTCCATTCTATAACTATGAAGCCAATATTTTATATTTTTTTCAACACTAAAATATACTGCTATTCGGTCTGGTTGTATCGTGAGAGACAAGAGATATATTCGTTTAAATACTTAATTGAACACCAATTAACATATATATGTTTATAAAAAAATTAAAAAAATTAAAGGTACTATTTACGGCCATATTTAAAGCTTAAAACCGATCAGATGACCAATGCGCAAGGGTTAACGGTGTATGTAAGTATGTGTAATTTAATAATTAAAGTATGGGTATTTTATTTTATACATACATATATACTGATATATATGAATACGTTTACTCAATAAATACATACATAATATATACCCATACATATACAGGAACATAAAGGAGTAAACAATAAGTAAAATTAAAGCCATACGACATGTTTTGTTGTTGTAACATTGGGTACGGGAAGGTAAAGACTGGTGAATGCCTCTGTCTTTGCGCGAACACTTATGGCCCTTGGTGACCTACGTCTTGAAGGTGTTATACAGATGCAAATTGCACATAGAGAGACCTCTAAATGCGTAGTCATTTAAATAAATAAATAAAAATACATGAGATGTGCGGAATCGATCTCGCGACCCAAAGCTGAAAGCTTATTATCCACTGCGCCATATGAGTTGGCGAACGTTACTCGACAATTGTACTTTTAATCCTGCGCATTTGTTTTTTGAGCATTTGATGGAACCAACGTCTCGAGATGAGTTAGGGATGCAGACTCCCTTATGTGGCCACCACATGGTGGTATACAGTACATAGGTAAGCTCTTACCTCTTCCAACACAACCTGTGGAACATGTTGTATGGCATCCAGATCGTCTATCTGCTGGGTGGTATTTTCCTCCTTCTTACTGCCTTCATTACTCTCCGACGAAGTGTCGGAGAACACCTTTTCAATGAAAGTCATAATATATTTAAAACTCCAGGTGTGGAAATTTCGGAGCGAAAATATAATTGAAAAATATTATTTACATGTTTCTAGGGTAGTGAATCTCTATAAATTGGAACACAAAAAGCTTTTTGTGAATGTCCCGAAATTGATTTAACCTTTTCGAAGATTATTCCGGACTGAACGACATTTTATTAATAAGGATTTCGTTCTGCACTGCGATAACTTCCCCTTACCATCAACAGTTGTCAACCGCGCAGAGATTATTATAGTGCCGTAAGAACACGCGCAAACACAGAGGCACTCACTAGTCTTCATCTTCCCATGTCCGATGTAACGTTTGTGCGATGGGATCGGAGGAAGGGTCTGATGCACGGGACGAACACAAAACGACCAGACCCGAAAACCAATCATTTGTGTTAGCATAGCCCAGTGTGCCGTGGTAGATCAGCGGTGAGGGCGCTGGCTTTAGATTTATAGGACCCGAGAGACCTGGGTACGACCACTAAAACTGTAAATAGCAATTTTAAGTGCTGAATTTATTACGTGCTCGCCGGTGAAGGGAAACATCGTGAGGAAGCAAATAAAAAATGTATAATTTTGAGTACGTATACAGTTCGGCTGTCCCTACTAGGGCAGCGTGGTGGATCCTTCTCGGTTCCAAACTCTCAGAAAAAAAAATTTCGAGAATAGGCCTTCGCCCAGCGGTGACCATTTACAGGCTGCTATATTGACTTCGGCTGGTATTCGAACCCGGTATTCGGGCCCACATGGCTCGGCAGTCGGTACTGATGAACCAGACCAGACAGAACCAGACTTTGTTCTGATGTACTTCCGAGTCTGCTCCTAAACTTACCGGTATAATGGAAGTCCGTTTAATATCTTCGATGCTCGACGGCCCCGGCTCAGGAGCCCTGAACACCGTATCGATGCAAAGCCGGTTGTCCTCGTTGGCATTGAAGATGAAGAAGGAGGCGGTATCCGGCGGCAGGCAACGGATGAGCGCACGCCCGGCCACCAGCAAACCGCAAACCACAACAGCAAGGACAGCCACCACCGGCGCGTAGCCCAGCTTCTCGACGGGAAGCCCACACTGAGCTTTGCGCTCGTCGAACCTATTTTAGTACACTGCTGAACATAGGCCTCAACAAGACAGCGCCAGTGAAATTAAACGTATATCTCTCGAAAGGTTTGCCCATATTCACCACGCTGGACAAGCGGGGCGGTCAAACATTACATATGTCAAAACATTTTCGTAAGCTGCAGCTTTCGTTCAGATTGCCGTGTGGTCGGTTGCTGGTAGTTAGTAATCCCGTCTTGATCTGATGAATTTAGATTCGTCGGCTAGTTGCTGTGCATTGTTGGAGAGCTAACAAAACGGTTATATTTTCAAAATAATCTACAAACTAAAATTCATAACGTTTTTTTTTTGTTTTTATGGCATTTTAGTGGAAAATATATAAATAAAAATTTGAAATAATATCGTTTTTCGTCTCGCATTTTTAAATTTGGCCCGATAATTGTTGTTTCTATATTGATGAAAAACCGGTGTTTAATCGTTTTAATAAATCATAAGAAAAAATGAGATTTAGGTTGTTTTTTTAATAAATTTTTGAAGTTGCATTTTTGACTTATTTTGAAAAAAGCTTAAAAGCATGATAACTCAAAAATGGGTCACTTTTGCATAATGCATATGGGGTTAAAATTATCGCAAATAGTCACCCCTATCACCTCCTAACGGGAATACGTCGAATTACCAATAACCCTGTATAATTGCATACAATTCAATAAATGTAATAATAGTAAATACCAAAAATAAGAGCAGTAACACAAACAAAATACTCCGGAGCAATTATAGACAAAGACGTAAGCTGGAAATTATATATAATAATAATAATATATGTCTTTGGTTAGTTTGGTTAAATAAAGCTAGACCTACTAGGCCCGTGGTAACCTAGCGTTATTTATCCCAATTTCAGCAGCAGTATGACTGATATAACGAATGAATGAAATGTACTTTATTGTACACACAAAGATTTAACATACAAAGATTATTTAAAGAAACAAAAAAATTAAAAAAAAATGGTTATCATTCCACCACAGTGCGTTTTAGTCAAAGTTTTGCCTGCCACGCACTTGGACTTTGTGGCATCAGCTGTCGCCAGCGGTATTTCCGAACAGTTACGACTTAGGGACCTTCAGGAAACAAGCCTATTCCTTCCATAAAGGCCGGCAAGGCATCCGTAGCTCCTTTCGTTCGTGGGCGTCGGTGATCACTTGCCATCAGGTGAGACGAATGTCGTTTGAAGTCTTAAAAATAAAGATGATAGTCATGCTATGCTACAAGAATATAGCGATACTCGAAATTAAAAATAAAATTATCAAAAAAAATTAAAAGGATTGCTAAGTTACTATCAGAAACAGTCATTGTATCTGTTCTTATGTTCGAGCGAGACACAAACACTACCGGACCGATTGGCAACAAAATCCGTTAGTTATAATATTGGGATAGACCTTAGAGCGTAATCAATATAAGATAAATCTTCTCGAATGGTACGCGAGAAAAAAAAAACCAATACACAGAGGAAGAATGGCTTAGACTAGCCAATATTTTCATAATAAAACAGTACAACAAACAGTTTCACAGTACAACATTTTCGTTAGATACTTGCATGGTAGCGATAAATTCAATCCCGGTGCTTGTTATCACTCTACGTACTTATGACAACTAGCGCTGAACTAAAACTGTTGTTTAATCTACCAATCAGTGACGCCGCAGTTGTTTATGCCGTCGCAGACTACTCCGCTGGTGAAGCAGAAGTCCTGATCGTTGATGGTGCAGATGGTCTCGTTCCGATGGCTGCAGCCGCCGGGTGGCATGACGCGCGCCGCCGTCACCGTCACTTGGTACAGGTTCGCCTGACGTGGGAGCCGAACGAACCCATGAACGCTCCCTTAGTACATAGTAGATGGTTAACCATCTGATACTAAGGGAACGTAAGGGAACGACTGGTGATCTGCGCTGTATATAATACATAACTGAGAATATTTAGACGTGTAAACAATTATCTCGTCATTTCTATATGAAAGTTCAAGAGCGATCATTTACCTTAAAACTGCGCTATAAATTTTTGTCTCTGATTCGTTTTTTTTATGTCTTACTTTTGTTTCGTACAATAACGATAATTTTACTAATTCATTTCAATCAATCAAAATATATATATATATATATATATATATATATACTGTTAATATGTCCATGAGTGTATAGTAAATGTCATAAGTAGGCACCCGTGTAATGTACCACTTTCCCTGGTCCCTGCTTGCTCCCGAATTATAGTTTGAGCGAAGCCATGAAGGGAAATGTCTTTGCTGTCGCTTCTGAGTGCGCGCTTTTATGATCCTCCTGAGATCACAATCCTGAGGTCATGGATGGAGGTGGTGGAACGCGGGGTTCCGTTGTTCACGTGCGATTGCAGGCCATATAGGATCGGCTTTGCTTGGATCCTGAATCCAAGCAAAATCCTGAAACAGCATTAGTCACGCTGCCGCATATTCGGTGAAGGCGGAGCGCCGTGGGGTTTGAGCTCGACGTAATCCATCGTCCGAGCAAAAGCAATGTCCGATAAAGATCTACCGCAAGGTACGACGAAGGTGCGACGCTCTTGCCGAGGCCAAAAACTATTATTGGTGATTCCATTTTGCTATATTGGTGATATTAGACTATTTAAGAAAAATAATCGTAAAAAAAAAAGACACTTTCATGTCATGTCAATAAGGTCGCATTTACCCTGTGTATTCCGTATAATACTCAGTCGACTTCTGTATACCAACTTAAGAAATGGTTTGGTGAATTCTCTCAAGCTACCGATCACCTCACGCTCTACGTCAATCAGCTGTTAGCCGACAACCAAAAAGCTTCTTTATTTCTTTCCCAGTCTGTATAAGTCCACTGCTGAACAAAAGCCTTACCATGACCGTGCCAATAACACACATTCTACCAGGAGGTTGGTCCTGGAGCCGTCTGGATTGTTACCATCCTCCTACCCATTCCTGCCGCCAATCGGCAGCGTTTGGAGAGCCAATATAATAACAGCCTATGAGCTATTCCATCTCGAGTCCTCTCCTCTCTCCTCTTCGATCGAGGTTGTTTGCCGGTGTCCACGGGCAGCAATAGCCACTGCAGTAGGTGGACTGTCAGCTCGTTTGTCACCCCGATCCTATTAAAATAAAACCTTCGCCGCGTTGCGCTGTAGATGCCATTCCCCGGCGCCAGTTGGTTGGATTCAGCCGGTCAGCGGGGTGACCACGTGCTGGTGCGTATGTGAGAGAGCAGGATGGATGAACGTTACGTCTACTCACGTTCATATCGGAATTGAGGCTGCTGTTGCTGATGAAACGAAACCGTAGCCTCTCCCGAAGCGAGATGACATAGTACGGGGTCTCCACGTCGCGACTGCCCACGAGGTCGCACAGCCGTAGACACCTCCACTTCTTCAACACCGTGAAGGCGTCGCGGTTCACAGCGCAGTTGTTCGCGATGCTGTTCGGGAAGCGGATCACCACGATCAAGTGGATATCCGAAGACTCCGATGTCACTTCCACTACGCACTCGTAGTCGAAATCCGTCAAAGTGCGGAAAACCTTCAGAGATACAATATTGTTATGCACCTTCTCGCCCCGCGCTTCACTACTGCCTGCTTGTGTTGTGTCTGATCACCTTTCATCCCATAATATTACGTGAGTGTGAAGACGAGCGACTGTCGGTTGTCACGGTGATCGAAGTCGTCCCGCAGAACGTCACACAATGTACGTGGTATGTAACTTATAAGTGGTAGAACCAAGCGCGGCTTTTGCTGCTGCTCGAATGGGCCGACCGGGACCGGGTCGGTACCACGGCCTCGCTGAATACCGGCGTGAAGTAGAGGCATCTTGTGCTTCCTCGTTTCGTTCGGTGAGTGAGGTAACTCCTCATCCTCACTCCCATCTCCCAAATACCCTTAAAGGCCTGCAACGCACCTGCATCGCCTCTGGTTTTGGAGATGTACGTGGGCGACGGTAATTCTCCATCACGTGAATCGCTTGCTCGTTTGTCGCCAATGCCATAAAAAGTCTAGAATTTATACAAAGACGAACGCGGATTGAGAGATAGTTTTATTTAGATTTGGATTGTGACTATTAAAAGATGCATCAAACTTACAAGCACACGGAGATATAACTACAACGGAAATCTGCGAATTGTTTGCACAAACTTTGACATTGGCAAAAAGTTAATTACACTAAACAAACGTAAAGTAACAACATAAAGTTTAGGCGATAGTTATATTTTTATGGTGAAACGAAGGCAGCAAATTGTCATGAGATAAATGGTTACGTACGAAAGTGATTGTGTCAGACATGCCCATGCCGAAGGAAAGATCGTACCGCAAGTGTTGCGAGAAGGTGCATTCGTTGCTGATATCGCGCGGACGGTACAGCAGAAGGAGACCATCGCCGTGGACCACGGCCAAGGTCCATGAAAAACTCATAAAATAAATACATGACATGTTGGAAATAACAAGTCAAATCTACGAGGCTTCGGGTTTCGTTATAAGTTTAAGAGATCAAACATCACAGTTGACAGTAAAACAATAACAATTCGTTTTTCGCAATCTGCTAGTCGCGAAAGTGATTTTTGTCGTTTCGTTATCACTTTGAGAAGAGTTTAAGTTATGGGTTTCAGCGCGAACTCGAAAAGTTATTGTAGTATCTTAAAAAATATACCGTTATTTCTGTATATTTCTATATATTGAGATTCTGATGTATAATTCTCATAGGGTGTTACGGCGCAAATGCTTGAGAAGGTGTACATTCTAAAATTAATAACAACGCCATCTCTTGAAATTTTGTGGTACACTACCAGTACATTCAGAGTTTGGCGCTTTGTTAGAATTTTTAATGTAATAATAGTATTAGTAATACAATATTATTATACTATCTGCCATATGCTGATTGAAATTTTTTTTATAGGAAAGGTGGCAAAAATAAGCTAGTTACCTAATGGTAAGTGATTACCGACGCCTACATACATCTGAAAATACAAAGGAGCTGCCGGTGCGTTGTCGGCCTTTAAGGATATATTATTATTATATAAATTTATATTTAAATATATTTAGTATTAGCTAATACTATCACCACCATTCCGTGGGCATCTAATCATGTTCGCTTCTTTGTTGACGATCAACTGCAATCTACGCCTGGTGCACTATTTGATTAGAAAGAATCCTGTATAAAATTGTTAAATCAACCTATGAGTAAGGGTTAAATGCCGTAAAAATCATTAAGTTGTTTGTTCTCGTTGAAGTTTTCAAAGGGACAGACAGACAAAAATTTAAAGACATTGTGTTGGCTTCTATATTGATAAAAATATATATGTATAGGCTTTCAATAACATCTCATTTTCTCAAAAGTCTTTGATCGCGTAAATAAATCACAACGTATTACTAACTAAATTATATAACTTGGATATCCATGGTGGTCTACAACGGATTTTCTATCTTTGCTGTAGGTCTCAGTTGGTGGCATTGAGTGGATGTGAATCTGTGCCATTTTTGTAGTCTTCTGGAGTGCCACAGGGTTCCAATCTCAGGCCACTGCTGTTTTAGTATTTGTCAATGATCTTATTAACACGATTATTTATTTATATTGTCATTATTTTATTTTACTTTGATAGTAGTTATAAATTTTGATTTTGTCATCTGATCCACAATGTAATAATGTAATGTAATATACCTTATATAGTTATGTCTTGAAATTATATCATATTGTGAAATTTGTATGCCAATAAGTGATAGATCATATACGACATAAACAAAATGTTAACATCTATACAAGTATCACATATGATCAACAAATAAATATAAATTATATATAATAATCATTGTCTTGTAATTCCAGCGTCTAATAAAAGTATGTTTTTTGAAAAGACAATTTCAAATTCCGTTATAACAGTACGGTTGAGCTCAAAAGTTTCGACGCGTTCCGTTCCCGCCCCTCAGTTGTTTAGCCTACCAACCACTGCTAATAACGTCTCAGAATAATTATGCGGATGTGTAAGTTGAATAACAATAGCTTATGTTCTCACTTTAAAAATTTAATTTTGAAGAGTGAGCGTGTACAATTTGTAATGGGGCCTCAGATTTATCAATGTTACATCGTAATTATATTATTTGTATAAGCTGATCTGTGATCTGTTACTAATGTCTTATTTATAAACGCAATAAAAGGAAACTAAGGCAACCGACATAGCCGTAAGAATCAGCAAGCTGAAGTGGCAAACGCAGTGTGGGACGACCCCCCACAAGACGGAGTGGCGACCTGCGCAGTGTTGCAGGAAGTCGATGGATGCAGGTGGCTCAGGACCGAGCTACGTGGCAACCTTTGGGGGAGGCCTTTGTTCAGCAATGGACTAGTGATAGGCTGAAATGATGATGACGACGAAAACGTAGTTAATATTAAAACAGCGCACTAACCAACACTGAAACCTTTGTACGCACTGTCTCGATGTTTTTGTTAATCTATGCCAAGCGTGCGGCGATTGGCTGGCCCGATTGACGTTTGGATACTATATTATTTTTGACCACACAAATTTACATGTATCTTGCGAGCCTCCTGCTCGCGAGTAAGTTATTAACCTATGAAGCTGTAAAGACCACTGGGCCAACAGCATATCTACCGCGTGAGTTTTAGTCAGTCCGGCATCTTCAATGCTGTTCCCCACATAACCAGTCACCGGAGACTGTGACGGGTAGAAGCTTACATGTGATAGTTAATAATTTGACAAAAGACAGCTTCTAGCTCTAAATGATATTAATATGAGTACACGTATGTATCTACAATATTAAAAAATATGATAATATTTAATGCAGCACTTAAGAATGGTGACCACGAAAAATGTACGCAGAGCTTGCACCTTGCTTGTACACATGTGCATGTGTTAGGTGCAATTACGTTAATTACGTGCAAATGGCAAACACTAGCTGTCACTATTGTTCTTATTGCTATAACAATCACTCCGTCCCTTTTACACCTTTTGGCGAAGTAGTGAATTGTTAGTACAAATAAAAATGAACGAGTGTGCTGCTGCTTCGTTCGTTATACATTTTTTTCGGCATAACGTGTCCCATAGGTAATAGGCGAGAGAACATATTATTAAAATAATATATTAACTATAAAAACTTTTAAGTTAAACGGTTTTATTTTATGTGCACTGAAAACTATAAAAATCTTGATTTTTAAATTTTGACATAATCATCGTGTTTTACTAGTGTAGCCCTTTCATTTGATACCCATATTGAGGGGGTTAAGGAAACATATGTAATCCGCCATTTTGTACCGGCGGCCATCTTAGATTTATAATGTTATTGATTTTATTATATTGTATTGTCATCTAAATTAAATGTGTGTACCAAATATCAGATCAATCTGACAACGGGAAGGTGCTTAAATTTCAATTTCTAATTTTGACCCAAATAAACAAATAAATTCCGTACGGGTCGAGCTAAATAAAACCGTTTAATAACGATACATTTTTAGATTTATAACCACTGGATTTATCTTGTATTACACATTTTAGTTCCTACACATTACAAAGATTGTTACTGCCATACGTTTTTTTTTATTTCTAAACTAAGACAGATTGTCACGTGGAGTTTATACGTCATTTATGCTGTACAGTGCGGCTATTTATTTAATAAGGATATGCGTCATTTAAGCAATTAAGAGTGTATTCAGAGTGGTGTTCAGTACTTCGATAAGTATGCGGGTAAGATTCTAGGCCCGCACGTTTTTAGTTAGTTTGTAACTAAGCGAGGCATGACTGTTTCTTGTAAAAGCTTTCGTGCAATATACAATCATTAGTTCGTTTTTACTTTGATATTGAGCAGTGGCGTGCATTACATGTAAGCAAGGCAGTATCGCTCACTAATTTCTCAAGAAAGAGATATTACGTTTTAGTACATATAATTTGGTTCCGCCACTGGGTGGGAAAGTAATTTGCTTGGGAGTCGTCTGGCTAGGTACCACCCTCTTACGTATTTCTGCGGCAAAACCACGGCTTAAACCGCACCATAGAGCAATAAGATGGAATGCTTTACAGCCTCTGTGTTGTTTACATTGACTCACACATAACCTTCAGATCGGGATAACTACCCAACCGGACCCCGGACAACCACCGAGCATCTTCAAAAATTTACACAACGTGTTGGGAACGAGAATTATAATACATTTTCTTATAAACGTTCTCAAGCTTTACAACGTGATCGATTTTGATGTTTTAATCAGGCCAGCTCGCAAATCACCACCGCCGAAGCTGTAAATGATGGCTCTCCTCCGCTTATCGTGGAAATTTTGTCGGTTTGCCCCCAGAGGAATGTTATGGCCCCTCCGCATAGTTCCTCCTCTAGTGTATTGTTGTAGTGAGTTTGATTGTGTGTGATTTCGGTCTGCTGTTGTTTGGCTAGACTTACAGACACTTGACCGATTTTGCTTTGTGATTTAACTTTTGCTGCCTAGATGGCGCTATAGCTGTGCCTCAGAGTTTATCCAAGACAACTGTATGAACGCGGGTCTGTTCAGGGTAGGCCTGTTTCTGTCTGTTTGGCCGTTTATGACCAATCACGCTAACAGTTGAACGGATATTGATAATGCTTGGCAGGTAGACATATCTCGAGAAAGTATACATATTAAACGAACTATTTCACGCGAGCAGAGCCACGTGCGATTAATAGTTAATTACTTGTTATCTTCAGAAACCACGTACAAGCTAGGCGTATGGCCTACAGTATATCTTTAATTTTTATTAATCTCAATAGATATGCAATTCAAAATTGCACTTTCATGCAGTCTTTGTAACGGTATTTTTTTTTTTAAATTACTTTCTTAATGTTTACTTAGCTGTGATAGCTTATATAAGTTACTGTAGTTCCATAACCGAAAGCTCACTCGCAAGGTCACTATGGATTGTCCCCCTATCACAACGTTAACGCGCAGCGCACTTTATCATCAAATATTGTAGCATTAACTGTCACGTGATCGCCATAGTTTCTCGTACATTTAATGAATTAAGTAGTTTTTTTTTTCTTTTACTACTGAATAAGTTTTGCTAAATTTCCAGTAGCATCAAAATGTATGATCAGCCGACAAGTTCCGAAGCCCAAAGGACGCTTCCCCCCGCAATTTCCACGGTTCTGCTATGCTCAGGTACATTAGTATGTAAGGGTAACACAAAAGCTATCAAGAATTGGGGTAAGGCAACACATTTCCGATAATTATAATCAGATTTAAATTTTTATTTTATTTATTTTACCAAAATCTACAACACAAATACAATAATTTCTTAAGTAACAATTTACATCAAATATACCAATTACACATTCATTTTATGTTTATGGTAACCTTATACTAACAAAGAGTAACAAATTTTGCTACAATTATTAACTGCAATTTAATTTTAAACCAAATACAAAAAGACATTGTTTCAACTGATTGTAATCAGCCATGTCCAAAAAAGCATGACGCAAAATCTTAAAGTGCACAAACTTTAAACTTAATTTAAACTATCCGGATCTGTTCACTTGGAGATGTGTAGTAGTAGTTAGTGGTGTAATTGTGCAGTTGTGTCTGTTCTGGGTTTTAGAATCCATCGTGTGCTGGGTAGGGATGTCAAATAAGGACACAAGTTTATTTTTTATTTATTTTTATTACGTTAAGAAACCTAATTTTGACAGTTTTCCATTACTATGTTTAAAATAGCTTCTTATATTTTATTGAATTTTTGTATTCTTTAAAATTCAGTTCCCAAAAACATGCACAAAGATAATTATCATATTCATTTAGTAATATTGAGGTAGTTATTAGTTTCAGAACTTATACCAATTATAAATGGTTCTAAAGATAACAGTAAATTCAAAGAAAAAAAATGTTGGCGGATTATATAAAAAATACAGAGTGAACAGTTACAGAAAAAAAAAACAATCTTCTAAATGTATATTGGACCTTAACACATATACGAGAGAAGCAACAATAACAGCTCCTCCAATAGAATAAAAGGAGCGCGCAAGGCGCCTCCGACAACACAACGGCCATTCCGATTCCCCTCCAACGATCGGACTGCGGAATATGCTATGTCGCTGCGGCCTCCTCCGGGCGCGGCTACGCGACTTACAAAAAAAAAACCAACTAATCCAATCCTAAATTCCACGTAGCGTCAGAAACTATTTTTAAATTACAAACGATCATGCACGAAACGAAATCGATATCAATCCGGACGATCACACGCCAAATACACAAAGTAGTCGATACACACATGAGAAATTATATAAACGTAAACGGTAGAACCGTCAAACGAGAATGACCCGAGTTATATATATATTATTATATAGAAACGACATGTACGCAAAGCGGGGCGCGGTGGCGGGTGGCGGGCGGCGGGTGTGGTTCAGTCTCGGGCCGCGCGCCCCCCGCGCCCCCCTCAAATTATCGCTACTTCACAACGATACAATAATCAACTAAAACTATTTCAGCATTCTAACACGTTACAAAATCATAGTAGGCAGAATGATACCATCGCCCCTCACGACGGGAAGGAATAAACGACACGCCTATATCTCTACACACTCCTCTCGTAGAGAACATGGCCCGCAGGCACACGCGCTCCGCCAGAGGTCGACGAGGGTCCACTGTGTGTGTGTGCCGTGTGTGCGACGCGTTGTTGTTCGGTACACGCGGGAGAGGGCGCTGTAACAAAAATTTAGTGCCCATACGACGCGGTACCGACTGTTATTCATGGAACCGACGCAAATTGCACGGGGCAATGCACATCAGTACGGGACACCTGTCTTTAACGCCGCTAGAGCGGACTTGGATACTGTTTTAGGATCACTAACCGACAAAGGGAAAAAATATTTAGGATATTCAAATTATATGACATATGTCAAAACAGGGCTAATGTCGCAAGAACACGCAAGTGTTTTCTTTCGACACGCCCAGATGTAACGTCCATTCACACATGGAATGTTACGACGTGAGAACCGAAGAATCCGCTGGCCCCGTCACCAGAAAATTAATGAATAATTTTTCGATATCCGCACACGTAGAGGTAGAGAGAGAGAGAGAGAGAGAGAGAGAAAGCGAGAGAGAAATGCAATCCCTCACCACAGCCCACGTGAAAGATGTGAAATGCTATGAGGCGAAGTGTCGTCAGTGATAGTGACAATTTCTACTCACACTAATGTGAACACAAGAGACCACGAATGCCACAACAAACCGGCTCACGAACGCAACCCGGCCAGCGAGCCTCATCATTAGCGTGTTCAAGGAATGACGAATCCAACAGTGACGCGCTATACCCTTCCCCTCCCCCTCCCCCTCTTCACGTGCAATAGAATCTCTATTCACGTCAAGAACGATGGATGGAGGTTGCAGCAATGAGTAGCTGTTACGGAACCTGGTAGAGAGTTAAGGGCGACGAGTTCGCCGCAAATCCCTAGGCGCCGCTGCGAATCTGTCGGTTCGGAGAGTCCTGCCGCGCGGTCGGAGTCGGTCGGCGTCTGCGTTACGAGCCTGCCGGGCGGGTCGTGCGGCCGTCGCGGCATGCTTTGTACATAGGTGAGCCAGAACAACTGCACGCTGAGCGCGCGGGCCGGATCGTGGGCCGATGTACTGAGAAATATATACACAATGGCATTACAACAATATGTGGAAGTGAGTGCGAATACAAAATCTCGAAGTACGCGTCGTTAAGATTTCAGAATCTTCCGAAGAGTGCAACAAAACAGAAATACAGCAACCAGCCAGAAATACATACATACCAATTTTGTAATGCATTCTTTTTGGAAATGTGGTCTCAATTGTAAACCAATGAGGTTCGAGGGGAATCATTTCGGAATCGGTTTTAAAATAACCAATGAAAACGAATCGAGGCGAGTGATTGTAATGAAATAACCCAGTACATGTAACAGACAATGAATTGAAAATTATTTTGATGCACCTGGGATGTGTGTATCTAACAAAACGCCCGAGACGCCGAGCGGGGCTTTTTAAGACATCGGTGGATCGATCATGGAAATATCATTGAATAGAAAAATTGACAGGAAAACGAAAAGCGACTCGGGCGTTTTCTTTTCTTGATGTAATTTTGTTGCTTTGGAACATATTCAAACTTAAAATTTAAGAAAAATATAAAATGTGAAACGTCCTCGGCGACATTTTTGCCAAAACTTCCATATATCATTATCACATCACAATTATAAATATAAATATATATTTATATATATATATATGTATAAGGTTTTCTCAATTTCGACATCGTTCACTTAATCTTAATCCCTCTTAGTTAAATATCTCACTTGGCACAATCGTAACACAAAACGTACACGCTCGAACGTTGATATTACGCGTCGCGATCGAAGCGCACGACGCGACGTCGCGACAGCACGTCATGAAGCTAACAAAGATAAAATCACAAAAAAAAAAAAACGATCAACGACCGTCACTTACAAGTTACAGCTCGTACCTTTCGCAGAGCTCGAGGATCTCGCCGTCCGATGATCACACACTATCATATCAAAAATATTCTTATGCTTCTCACTGGTGGAGTGCGTGCGCGAACACGGGGACTCGGGGGTGGGGGTGGGGGGCGGATCGCTCAGTGCGCCTGTGCACGACACGTAATTTTACTGTCCGGTATTTGGATTTACAAGTATTCCGAAGTTCATACCCTCCGTATGTAGCAGCAGACCAATGTCGTATTGTGCACACTTGTTTGTTTGTCCACTATCCGTAATTTCACCGTCAAATGTTTTTTTTTTCTATATAACAGTATCCTAGTGGACCTTTCCAGTTTTAGAAGTTGCGAAAATCTATACTGTAAGAATAATAATAATATAAAAAATTGACTATATTTTAATAACCCCATTCATGTCAATGGCCTGATTGATATATAATTCGTAACTATGGAGAAATTCAATTGTTTCTATGATGATACGTCAAGGGATATACATTACTAGTGTCATAACCAAAGAATAGCTGCACCTGCAACACATGACCGTACACACCATACCACCGTTTTCAATAACCTATCTATTCATGATTCATTCTACTGGAGATAGAAATTTGACATTACTAATATATAATAACTCTTACATTAGACGATATCAAATTATTTGTTTGTTATATCCCTAAGAAAACAAATGGTAAATAGATAGGTTATTCAAGACGGCCGTTAATGTCACAAACCCTCTCCTATCGAGCTCACTGTGCATTGTGTGTTGTGCGTTTGATATTGTAAACTATAATTTTACATCTATCACAATTTAATGTCGGAGTAAAATGTGTATTGTTTTGTTTATTCGTTCAACTTGCGATGACGTCTCAAATGTCACCGACCTCGGTCGGACGCCCCGCGGCATGTGATAACGAATAGTTAAAACAACGTGTAGTGCACAAGTGACGCACTCTCAAACGCGTCGGTCGGAAGCTGTGCGCGAGCGTCGCCCCGCTGGAGGCCCGCGACCCGCGCCAGCCGGCCGGCCGTCAGCCAATGTCGCGACGTCGAACCGAACCGAACCGAACCGCACACCGCAACTGTACTTATTTATCAATGCGTAACAAAAAACGTGCATCGTATCTTTTATCCTTTACAACTGTGCGGGTGTGGGGGCTACCAGCACCGATCGCTGTCGACACGCGTGTATTGTGGGTACGGGTGAAATAAACAATCGACTGTCGCTATACCATAACACACCTCCGCGATGTAACCGAGTGACGTGGCACGGAAACGACATAACAATGAATATAATACACGGCAACTATTCATATAACCGGCACTATCGTGAAAAAAAAATAGTGTATATGAATAATATATACATATATATCATTAAAATTGTCAACATGCTATAGGTAATCCGGGATAAAATATGGACATTCCTCAATATTAAATTACATTTTGCTACATTTATATACTTTAGGTCAACAACAACATTTAAGGGAAGGCGTCGGCGAGCCACTGGGCGACCCGCTGCGCTGCGACGTTTCGCGACGCGCTGCGATGCGATGCGGTGCGATGCGATTCGGTGCGGCCGCCGGGGTGTTGCCGGGCGGAGTGGGGCGGAGTGGGGACACGTGGATTGAGCGGAAAGGTTGCGGCGCTGGTGGTAGTGGTGGCGGTGGTGGTGAAGATGAGGGTGGTGGTGAAGAGGGTGGCGATAGGGGTGATGTGGGCGGCGACGGCAGCGGCGGCGGCGATGATGTGAGGGTTGTCCTACTGCTGCTGCTGCTGCTGCGGCGGCGGCGGCTGAGCAGCACGGCGGTGGCGGCTGGGTGCCGCAGACTGGGCCACCATGTCACGAATACGCCGCTGCGCTGACTGTAACAACCAGATTGTACACGCGTCAGTGTCATGCGTGCAATTTTTAGCGATATACTTTATCGCGAATCGCTTTTTAACTATACGAATGATCGAACTCTAATATATAAATCTGAAAGAAATCGGATAAATAGTCTGTTTTTGAAGAACAAAATTATTTAAAAACTAAGTCGCAGCGCCGACGCAATCTAACACGTATGTCCACAAGTTATTAAAAATCAATCTCGTAAACATTTGCCACATCAACAGCACACGCTCACACACCACGCACACCACACGCACACTTTCACAATTAACTGCACATTTCTAAAACTTCCAAACTGCCTGATCACATGTAGTTACAACTGTACAGAATAAGAAAATATAAAGGCAATCTCGACACAAAATTAAAAACATTATGTAATAGGAACATGTTTTATTCATTGCGAGGGAATAAAATACACAATACATTCGCCTTATATTCAAATTAAAAAGTAAGAGTAAACTCACCTATGAAGCAGCATCAAATGCATAAACAGAGCCGGTATTTCTCACACGGTATATTTTTCGATCACAAATTCTCGTGGGGGGGAGGGGGGGACCCATTGCGGTGGACCTTCCTCATCCGGCATCGGGCGATTGCTACAAAATGTAAAAATTTATTATGCCACAGTGTGTCGCCATCCGGTGTACAAGACGTCAATTAGTTCGCTTCGCGCCAGCAAAAACTAAAAAGCAGTACTTATCTTATCCGTTGGCCGACCGCCTCCCTCTCCCAGCGCAGGCTGCACCGTACACCGCTTGCGCCACTTCGCGACATGGGATTTGTAACTACATGTGTACAGAATCAACTCATACGTCCCGTTCTCTCAAATGCGTACCGCCCCCAACCATCCCCTCATACATTTCTATTCACACACAAGCACGCATACAACTGGACGGACAGTCACTCGCCGACGGGGTCGCGTCGTGCAAACAATATTAACACTTAAAAACGATATTTAATAAATAGGTTAGTTTCACTTTCGCAAAGCGCAAGGCAACGTCACGTATTTCATAGTTTTAAAGTACCAAATATCTCGGAGATTTTATACATTGGCGTACAATAAATAAAAAAAACAACAGCAAATTAAAGTTATAAAATCATAGATTAAATATATCTGATAACATTTCGTTATTGTTATTAACTCGGGGAAACAACAGTAAGTGCAAATAATTTCTAGATTTTCTTTTTTAATTTATAATAATTGAACAATGTGTGACCTCCCTCCCCCCCACACCGTTTATACTTGCATCTCAATTAATCAATCAGCAAGATTAACTACTTATTAAATATTGTACAATTTGCCACTAATGTGTGTCTTTTCATTCAAGTGAAGGCGACAGACTTCCACCGTGATAATGATTTTAAACCTTTGATTTGTTTCAATACATGACACATAAAAGTCCAATGTCACAGCAGTGGCGTGATCCGAAACATTTTAATATAACTAATATTTTAATTGAGAAGTTGAAGGTCTTAAAACATTTTATTGAATATGTTTTGAGACTGCTAGCTACTAGTCCGGGAAGACCAAACAATTTTCTGAATACATTACTCACGGTGACATTATGCCTTTAATGACAAATTTTTAACGGCTCCTGGCTCCCTCGGGTGTTGTTAATTTTATGCATTGGTACTACCGTCGAGTTGGATCAGTGTCGAGAAATAAGAAGAACAGCGACGGGTTCCGCCCATACACACCTGTACGCTATAGAAGGGTCCGACGATGTGCACGGTGGTCTCGTGTTCGGGCTGAGCGCCAGCCGGCGGCGGCTGCTCCGGCAGCTTGATCAGCGAGCCGGTGACGCGCTGCAACTCGCGCACGTTCTGACCACCCTTGCCGATGATACGGCCCACTTGCGACGAGGCGACCACTATCTCAACAGTCAGCCGTACGTCGTCAGAGCCCGACATGAAGCCCTCCTCGCGCATCTTCTCGAAGATCAAATACTGCGCCTGGAAACGGAAACAAAATATTTTATGCATAACAAATGAAATAATTTATAGATAAAATTAATTTACCTTTATATAATACATGTATATGAAATGTGTAATTTAAAACACTTTATCTTTCTGTATGGTATGTACCAAGGGGAGTGTTGAGAGGAACTGTTGGTAACAGAATACGTAATCCCACATCTGTTGGCAATCCATCATTGGTTGGCATGGAGTTTTTGATCGCATAGTACATGAAACCAGCCGTGTATCCGTACGGACCGACTTTAAGGACCTTCATGAAAAAAGCCTACTTTTTTAAAAGGGCAGCAACACTACCAGCAACTCTCGTTTGCACACTTCTACAAAAAAAAAATCATAATGTACTGACGCACCTTCCACTGGGCCTCCGGGCTGCCGACGATGGTAACCTTACGCTCCTGCTGGGCGCCTGCTGCGGCGGCCTCGCCCTGCTTCTCCTGCTCCAGCGGCGCGATCTTCACCGAAGCGTTACTGAAGCGGATGATGTTGCGAATATGCGAACCCTTAGTGCCTATGATGGCGCCCACCGCGTTGTTCGGGATGTACAGGTACGTAGTTTCCTGTAAAATGAATATTTTGAACACAAAGAATATAATCAGCAGTGGGAAATGGTTTTGGCACATATATCGTTTAATTTGTACAAAATGATTCGTCCAATATGTACATGTGCCCGGAATAAGTTATGGCAACATTGCATTGTGTGACTTGTAACCCTAAAGTGAATGAATTATAAAGAAGTCTGCCATTTTAAGCAAGTTTAATATCTAATAATCTAGATCTCTTAGGTCACAGATTGGTGGTCTTTTGCTGGAACTAGAGTTGCCAAATACGTTAAGTAAAATAAAGACAAAAATTATGTATTTATAAGAAAAAAAAATATCACATAAATTAAAGTTTCAGCTGTCATTTACTTTTCGTTCTATAATCGTAGTCACTTGTATATCTGTCTGTTTATACTTTAATAAGAAAAACAAATTGAGTTGAATAATGAAATTGCCATTACAAATTTATTGCCATTTTTTTCCAAGAAAAAACATATTTATTTAATCGATGTATTTACTACGTCATTACGGCGATCTATGCTTCTGCAATAGATCTGGACTCGTACGAAGTCTATGAAGGCATTATGTACCGCATTATGATTTTATTATTCTTGCAGGAAATTTTCCAAATTTATTTTGATGTTGTCCTTCACCGTGTCTAGTATTCCACGTGGTGGTGGTGCAAGTTTCTACTACGTAAAGAATTAAACCAAAAACGGACAAATCGTTCGTTTGTCGTTACCTACTTTCCAAACTCAGGATTAATAATGCGTTTAACTGGCATTCATAACTAAAATACGGAATGTAAAACAATTGAAATTCAAATAAAAGAATGACATGAAATGTTTAAATACAGGCTGTTAGTTTTTGTGTAAAAAAATTTAAACGCGTATCTTGGACTAAAGTTTGTTTTCATTTTAATTTCAAAGTGGACAAACTCCATTAAAAGGACAACTTCATACTTTAATCCAATAAGTATTTACACAGTTTTCTTTTATAAGTCACTACTTAAACTTGGCCAATTATCTGTTTTATCTTAAGCATCTCGTAAGTCGTTCGAAAATTACGTATGATAGCGTTGGGTCTCGTGAATTACAATGAAGATAAATAATTTCCATTATATACACGTTTAAACAAAAGTTTAACCATCAAAAACAAAAGTTATAGTAAAGTATTGGCAACCCTAGCTGGAACAGAATTTCCAGTCCAAGGGATGCCAATCGCTCCACTCTATGATTTGTACACATGCTGCTCTCCTGGCAACAACCCTGCACCTTATAGCATTATGGCTCAAATCGTGCAGACAAATTTGCAATAACATCGATACATATTCAACAATCTGATCATTCCTTCTTTAAAGTTAGGTAATAAGCTGTGGCATTTCGACTGACCCTGCACATCGGGCGTCCATGTCCATCGCCATCGACGCCAGGTAGTACCTGCGAGTCCCCGGCGCCCTGCTGCGCGCTGCCGCGGCCGGCCAGCGGCGCGTAGATCGGCGGCGGGTAGGGCGGGGGGGCGCTGCAGAACCCGCGTCCCGTCGACATCATGGCCATCGGGTGGAGCCCCGGGAACATAATGCTCTGCGGCGCCAGCACCTACGCAACACACGCCACGCCACACGCACGCACACAATCCTCGTTAGCGAAATTGTACAATTTTTGTATCACGTTGTATTGTGTCACGTGTCACGGGCAAGGCCGTTTCCGTTCGGAGGGTGCATTACAGGCCGATAAAAAAAAAGTCACCAGGCAAGCATCAAGGTGGACGATAATTATGACTACCACACGAGGAGATTCCAGCATATTTAAAGAATGACTTCTTCATAGTGCAATTAGAAATTGACAAGAAGCCTGCCCAGTAAGAAGCACTATGCCGCCATTTCTTAAGTAAGATTATATAAATATACAGATGCAACAGAAAAAAACTTTACTTTTTATGAGCCGCATTAGAATATATTCCAGGTATCATGGAAAAGATTTTCTTTAGTATTTGAACGGGACGAATTTAAGTTAAAGAAAAAGCACACAGTATGTTGCTAGTATTGCAGTGGACCTTAATACATTATAAGAGCTTTAAAGATTTGAATGTTCGTTCTTTGCGCACACTGTGCACTTCTCTAGGTTAAACGTGACCGAGATTCCCGAAACAAAACCCAATTTAATCAAACTGATTTTGTCTAAAAAAAAATATATAGACTTCCAATAGATTAGGCAAAGACTAAAAATGAGCTAAGAAATACCTGCAGATCGTTTTCGTAACTTTGACGCAGCTTGGCCGATATCTGCGACTCTGCTTTGGCCATATTCTCTATGGTCCCTTTCACGGTTATGATACGTTCCAAATTGAAGCTGTTGATGTCATTGATAGACGATACTGTAATCTTGGTATCGGTCTCCTGCATGATTCTTTTGATAGTGTTCCCGCCTTTGCCGATTATACGCCCAATGAGATTGTTGTGGGCCAGAATCTTGAGGCAAATTTCACTGTTAACGAAAAATGTCGTCGAGTAAAATTTTACCATCTGATAAACTTACAAAGGCTTAATATAAATATATAGGTGTGGTTTTCGACGGCAAACTCACCCTTTATTGGTGTTGTTCGCCTCTTGCTGCATGACCTCGAGTATGCGTTTGCAAGCGTTGGTGCAGTTCTCCGGGTTGCCATAAATGGTGATCGCCTTCTCCAGCGAGCCGACGTTGTCCTTACGGTGGACGTCGACGCGTGCGCGCGACTGCTGCGTGATGAGGCGGATGGTGCTGCCCTGACGGCCGATGATGGCGCCCACCATGTCGCTCTGCACGAGCAGCCGCAGCGGGAAATCGGTGGGACGGGCGCCGCCGGCCGCGCCGCCACCGCCGCGCCCGCCGCCGGGCCGCCCGCGCCGCCCGCCGCGCGCACTCTGCTCCGCCGCCTCCACCTTCATCCGGTTGCCCTCCAGCTCGTACCCATTCAACCCATTTATTGCCCTGCAACAACGCACGCGCACGCGCGGATGTTAATACAACCCCCGTATGACGCTCAATACACACACACCACACACACATGCTTTACTCCACACTAAGTTTCTATCTTTGAACAAACACTCAGTAATCAAAGTCAAACAGCGAGAGATTGTATACGTGCACAATTGTCGCAAAGGGATGAAAGGAACAAACTATATTTAAATTACAGTACGTCTTCTTTCCCTGGTTACAATTGGTAGAGGTGTGTGAAAATCAGAAAATGACAGAAAAAGCAAAAAGAGATGATTATATAAGAAAGCCAGAAAGTGTCACGGAATCATGCAATGGTTGTTGCGGCACAGAGCACAAAGAGGAAGCGGGGGGGGGGGCAAGCGCAGGAGACGGGAGAGCGTTAGAGCCGATGATCGATACTCACTGCTGCGCCTGCTCCGGTGTCTCGAACGTGATGTACACCGCTTGGGTGTTGGCGTCGCGCGAGTGCGCTTTGTCGCAATGCTGCACGTTGCCGTACTGCGAGAGGAGCGGCTCGATGTTGTCGAAGCGCGCGTGCAGGGGCAGTCCGCTGATGAGCACTTTCGATGATCGGCTGCGAGAAGCGACATAACCACTTGTACACACTTGGTAGATTGCATTTCGCACAGCACCGCAGTGCGATTCATTAGTGTACACTCAATTGTTGGGCGGGTGACGGATGGAAGGAGTGAACGGAGAGACGCCACACAACGAAACAACTTCAAAATAGCTATTGTAGTTCAATGCACATATGTAATGGTTAGGGACTGTTTAGCAAAAACATAGGCGCGACGTCTAAGGGCTGAGGGGGTAGGGGGCGGGGGGGCAACGAGGCGAGCGCATACCGCGCGCCACAAAATGGCGGAGGGCCGACCGGAGGTGACATCACCGCGCACTCGTCACTACGGCCGCCCCCCTCGTCCCGCGGCCGCGCGCCATTCACAACTCCGCGCTACGGTGTTCCGTTGCACCCCCGCACGCTCCACCGCCCCGGCCCCGCGCGCCCGCGCCCCGCCGCCGCGTGACCCCTCGCAGTGCATTTACCTACTTCGGATTCGTCTTGCGATGCGTTACACATGTGCCATGATATACGACTATTGTCTATATTAAACACGAGTGAAACAATTAGAATTAAAAATAAAAATTGTATATTTGTTTTTGAATTTAGTTTGATTGGTGATTTCTGGAGATTTTAGAAGAGTGATGCAATGAGTAAACAGAAGTATCTGAACACTAAGACTGTCCCGGATACCGATATTGTCCATTTCATAAAATTGTTAATGCGCTTGCTTAAACATTGCAATTACGGCGTATTGGACTGCCGACACCGAGGTGGGGTCGGCCGGCGTGTTCATACAATAGCAAACTTAAGACGATAGCTATTTAAAGTTACTTTTTTATTATTTAAAGTTATTCAATACAAATACACGTAAGATGTATTTCGAATGCGTGTACCGCATGCAAACATAGTTTTTAAAAAGAAAAGAATTCTTTTGGACACGAATCAAACAATTCAGTGTTAAAAAGTAGCGTAATTTAGGCGTATTTCAATTACGTCCGCTTGCAATGGACGGTGGCTTTTGCTACTGCTCGGAATGAACAGCGGCTCGACTGGATTGTTTTTTTTTTAATGAAAAATAGGCTTGCGTTTGACCTCAATCTTGCCCGATGGAAGGCGAAGATGAGGCCTAGGATGGTACACGCTTGCCTGGATGTCTGTTCACTTGGGCCTTAAAGTTCCAGATTATAGTTTTCCGGAAAAACTGACCTCGGCAGAGTTACCACGGACTCGCATAATACCGGCGTAAAGTAGATGCATCTTGTGCTTCTGCGTTTCGTTCGGTGAGCGAGGTAACCCCGTAGGCCCACTTCCCCTAACCATCCTCTCCTCCTCCTCATCGTTCCTCCCATCACCTCTGGTGTTGCAGATGTATTGTGGGCGACCTTAATTACTTACTATCAGGTGAACCGCTTGCCCGTTTGCCGCCTTTCTATGAAATCTTTCATTACTATGAAATGCCCGATAACTGCGGTACATACGCCTTGTTACCAACGGGCTGGGCAGAGACAATCTCCTTCCACTTGCTACGGTCCTGACATACGTCTTTCACTTCCTCCACTTTCATCAATCTTCGCATGCATGCTCGTTGGTTTAGAGTACTCTTGACCTGGCCTTTTTTCAGAACGTCTCCGATTTGATCCTGAAATGTTCGCCTAGGTCTTCCTCTCCCGACTCTACTATTTACACTCGCCTCATATACTGCGGTACTATACTTTCTAATAATAATAAAAAAAATATATATTTTTCAAGTTTTATTTCTAACTTGCAATTAAATTTCCAATTCCCTAGACGAGAAAATTTATGACAGAGCCAGTATAAATCATATCAATTAAATATTCTGATCGGTCGGTTGTTTAATAACGAAAATAGTTAAATTTTGATTTACAACATTTTTGCATGTCATTGTTTTACACCATTTAACTATGTATGTAGTAGTGAGTTATTAAGTGGGGATATGAAAATATGCCACTTGAGTCAATCAAGGTTGCAGTTTATCCCGTGAGATTCAAAAACGACCACCATCCCGTGGCATCGGACGATGTCGCATTTAATATACCAAACGTAGAATATTCTCATATGAAAAATATAAGACGTTGTAATGAAATCACCAATACAGAGTGAATATTGAGCACGATAGATAATACACGTGCACAAATTGAGTGCGACCCATTACCGGCAACGTACAGATATCGTTATACAGACGATTGAAGCTTTCATCACCGAATCTCCTCCTTCGATAAATACCGCATCACCGGGCCACTCCGGCCGGCGAGACGGACAGGCGCAGCCGCCTCCATCGACCAACTCCGGTGGTAATCATAACAGCGATCGGTTCGAATCTGAACTCGCGCCCGAAGATCCCCTGTGGGATTGGAGTCGTACGCCAATAATCAGTCGTTCCTCACAACTAGCTTCAGAGTCGTTAGTTTCGAAAGTTAGCCCGAAGTAATATTAAATGGTTTGACACATATTCGGTACATTTCGGTGGTGTAGAATAGGTGATGAAAGTCGTTTGTACGCTCTGCCCTGCCGTGACGTTTACATAGTGATGATGTTGACACTGATGAAGTAAATTAATTGATAATATCAAATAATAATAGTAGTGTATCGAACGCCGCGTCGTCTTCTATACAAGTTCATTTAGAACAAACAAACAAACAAACAACTTCGATCGCGATGCTATCGAACAGATGCGCAATGTTAAGACTACTAAAACGTTTTGTTTCGAAAAGATTACAAACGAAGACGATACCTGAGGAGTTTCTTTCCCTCATTTCTTCTCTGTCAGAGGAAACTCATTGCGAAACGGTGGTAGTGTTAATTTGATTTCGTTCGTTGTCACCCCCCGTGGGTTACGTAGCGACTTCGCGGCACAAACATACGAGAGGGAGGGGGGGGACCTGCACAGTCGACTAGACAGACAACCGCTTAGTAACCAGTTGTATTCCTCTTATATATTGCGAACGATTGCCTGCCGAAGTCGAGAGAGCAAAATGTACCGGGCACGTACCGTTATCAAATGCGCTTCCCCGATCGTTCGCACAACAGCAGCAGCAGCAGGAGACCCCGAGACGGTGATACAAAAGCGTGATCGATGGACGTGACGTGACGTGACGTGACAACGTGTGTTCGACAATTTGGTCAACAAAACTATGGGTGATTAGTAGTGGATGCAAAATATACACCACGACATATTCCACAGTTCGCGAAAAATTATGAAATGTAGATTTTCCATAGGGGCTGCGCATCTACTCCGCTGTTCAGAGTCGTTCGAAAAGATTTCTTGGGATGGAAAGCCTTGTTGCAGATCTTAGCGATACCTATCGAAAAGTTTGGATGAAATTTAAAACAATGTCGGCATAAGTAGTTTTTGTGGTGAATTTTACTAACGTGTATTTGGCAATGAATACGCGCTTGCGCCACAGTGTTTTGATAAATCAGAATCCTAAGAGCCGCATCTGTACTTGTGAACATTTACCATTACGCACGAAGCGGTTCGCCTCTTCTTTCTTTATGCGGACGGCTAAGGAGTGCAACTCTCTGCCGAGGTCAGTTTTACCGGAAAACTATAATCTGGACATCTTTAAGGCCAAAGTGAACAGACACCTAGGCAAGCGTGTAACATCCTAGGCCTCATCTTCACCTTCCATTGGGCAAGATTGAGGGCAAACGTAAGCCTATTTATCATAAAAAAAAAAAAAGAACAAGATGCTGCTTGTGGCTGGGGAGGCTGGACGTATACGCTCGTTTTCAGTACTTGTGCTTTTATTTTGTGCAGCATGAAGCATACTTTCGGTTGCCTATAGGCCATACCTTTTATTATATGATATACATTGTAATGATTGATTAATGATTCAAAAAAAGAGAATGCCTTCTTCCGCCTGTTTCTTCTCCGTCAGAGGAATCTTATTTGACAAACGAAATTATCTTCTATCGCTACAGAAAAAAATAAATAACTTTTCTAGATTCGTGTAATTCAATCATTATTTAAACTCTAAAATAGGGAAAAAGCGTCAACTTGCTCGCTATATTGTTGGGGCGTGTTTTCAAGGTGACCGTACCTAAAATATTTTTTCACCCTTCTCCACTTGCCCGCTTGACGAGAATGCGCGCGCGAGAACAATTCATTTCTATGGATTTACGTTTTTAAAGAACAACTGCTTTTGTCGCGGTGGAGTAAATCTACGAAAAGTGAAACCAAGTACTCCAGTTATCGAACTGGAGTACTTGGTTCGATAACTGGAGCCACCAGCGTAAACAATTACGGGGGCGCGAATTGACGTACAAAATCAAAAATGTGAAATTTGTGAAAACCTCTTTTGTTAGAAGCAGAAAATATTAATTATGCCAGTTGTTGGTTTCGTCTCGTGAAAAACGAATTAAAACATAACAAAGGTTAAATTTTTCATTTACCCCTAACCAGTACCAAATATTTTCAATACTAATTAGTGAGCAATTGTCTGTCTATACTAATATTTAAATTTAAGTATATGTGTTATATGTAGTGTGTGGGGGGTTAAAAAGGACTTGTCAAAATGGAGCTATTATCACAATCCTGGAATCGTAAGAATGTTTTATCCTACTCAACTATATAACAATTGAAATTATTTTCTCACGACACAACATTTTGTCGTTCAATCGCTCGTGAAACTCCACTGAACAGATATATAAACGAAATTTGGCAGATAGGTAAGAGATGGTTAGATTATGCCATGAATTATGATAATAATACGTGGGTCGTGCTTGTGAACCAGGCGCCGCTTGTGGGGGCAGGTCAGCTCGGGTCTGCAAATCCTGTAGTTTGTAGATTCTTTAGTTTTATTTTATCTTAGAATATACGTCAATTATCTATGAGACTATTCGATGCTTTTTATTTTGTACTGTTTGGGTATGTATAAAACTTGTTGAACAAAAAAAAAAGAGGGTACCTTACAGGGTTTCGTCTCCGTCAGAGAAATATTGTCGGATAAATATTGAATAGATTGTACAGAAAATGTCATTTTACTATCGAATTTTGAGTTTTTAAGTCAAATTAATAAATTTCATATAGGGCTTTTTGTCTCGATTAAGAGATCTCTTGACACAAAATTTGTGACCGAGCGAAGCTGCGGGCAGACGTTAGGACTAAGTACATAATTGTATGTATGTTCCGATTGATCACTAGCTTCAATGGATTTGATAACACAAGTGTTTCGGAATGGGTGTTACTTTGGCAGACGATACGGTAACCTGACTGACAGCTTTGTATAATTTAAGTCAAAATGTTTTCAGATGTTACTTCCACACATTACCGGTGGGATGTACGACGTGATGCACAACCACATGACACACGAGTGCAGAAGGCGGCGGATGGCGACAGAGGGTGAGCGAGCTTGGCCGCAGTGGCACGAGTCCTGTTCGGTGCGCAGATAAGACGGGCCCCTGCCATGCGTCGGTGTTCGGGCGACGCAGAGAAGTTTTATCAGCAGTATGAGCGCGGCGCGGTGACTCACGGGCTCCGCTCCTAACCGCGCCGCAGCCGGCGCCGCCATTTTACTTTACGCACCACGTGTTCGTGTGCAACAGAATTTACTGGTCAATTACAGTAACGTCGCCATCGGCGAATGGATCGCCGTTAACGGGAGCGCCACCACCGTACGTACGCTCTGATAAAAATGTATACAGATAAGTGACGTCTTTCACAGTCGTGCATAAAACTGTTGGAACGGACCGATAAGAAAGTGGGTCCGGCAAGATAATGTGACAGTTGGGTAAGAGGGGGGTGGGTACCGTTGAAGCGTACCTGCGATATTTCGACATTCGGTCCATGACTGGATTTGGAATGCGGTCGTAGCTCGAGCAGGAAGTAGATGCAGTGTTGCAAATAGAGGCGTGTAAACGAAGCGGACGCTCGATCGTGCCGCGCTGCAGTTCGAATGGCATGGAGGCGTACTGTGACCGGTCGCGGAGTAAGTTCTAACACTGTGCAATTTATGAAACGCGAGAGCGGCCGGGGGGCGCAGTGCGATGCAGACTGCGGGCTGCAGGCGCGCGAGAGCTGTAGCGCCGGCGCGAGCGTCGCCGAATGACTGAGGCGCGGGGCGTCGCTGCGGGCGGCGGCGGCGCGGCGGCGGCGGCGGCGGCGCGAGGAGCGGTCCGACCGCCGCCGCGCCCGCGCCGCTCGCCCGCGCGCTCTGATAAAAACTAACAATCCATTCACCCCGCACGCCGTTAATTACACTTCGCGGCAATTCTCAAGGACCGAAGCTGCCATCGGGGATATTGCAAAATGCACATTTAAGAACGCGCACTGAATAACCTTCACAGTCCGCGTCGTAAACACAGAACTAAACAAAATGAGGTAAATAGTCACCAGTCCGATGCATATGTTTCTTGACCCATTTTGTAATGCAGTGATGATGATGTAATGAGTAACAAACGCTGGGTTCACCGCATACATGTTGACTTTCTGCATTGAAACATTATTCACACAGATGTTGAAAATAAATGTTCAAAAAAACAGAAATATAAATTAGACGAATCGGTAATAATCGGTTAGATGATTTTACATTCATGTCTATCATTCATCATTCATATCATTGAACACATGAAATCAACAACAACAACAACGAAGAGAGTAAAGCGAGTTCACAGAAAGTGACAGTGCCACGGGAGCGCGACGCCGGAAGTACATAATCTAAATAGACAACCAGTAATAGGTAACGATTTATGAGAACATTTATGAAATAAGAGATAATAAAATAGAATGATAATGGAAATGTCTTCTTTTCCTCTCGCTTCACGATTTCTTCCGGGAGCCGTGGAGGCCTCAAAGATAACACATGGCCAAAATCACAGACCCGGAACGATTATTTGTACGTCACATCTACAATTTGTATTGTCTGAATGTCCCGTGTATGTAAATAGGTCTTCTATGTAGGTATCCCCGTACAGCAAAGCAAAGTCCAGAAAAATCCCCAGAAAAGTCTCAAATGCCCGAATAGCGATTAACCGTTCCACATTCTCGCTTAATCAAGTATCACGTTATTTTACTTTTGTTTCTGTACGTGGTGCAGCCAAGCGGGCAGCAGCTTCACGAATGGGCCGGCGCGACCGGGGGGGGGGCAGTAGCGTGAAGTAGAGACATCTTGTGCTTCACATTCAGGGTTTCTTTCCTTGCGAGGTGACCCACTCCCCTCCTCAGGCGTTGCGTTGCAGGTGCGGGCGTCGGTGATCACCTACCATCGGGTTAGTCCGCTCGCTCGTTTGGCCCGGGTTTCCGTAAGAAAAAAAAAAAAAAAGATGCCGCCGCCGCGCACCGAGCAACAAAGCTTACGCTTAAGCTACACGTAACTAATGATACATAACATGCGCGCGCTCGTTTTGCACAGTGTTCATTTATTCGGAGTTGGTTGTAATTTAAAGCACAGGATACACTGCTACCAATCGTCGAAAGTAGTCTATTATTAATTAATATAAAATGATGTACAAAAATTAAAACCATTCAATTAGCTTATTGTGGCGAGACATCTCTGGGGGCACCGGTGGCGAAAAATTTGGCTTTAAGTGATGAATATATGTTTCACGAATATACCTAAACTGGTACCTGTCAGTATGTATACTTTTACATAGCATAGACCTATATGTATGCTCAAAAGTATATGAATATGCATATATGATCACATATGCATGCAGACGTACTAACTTAACGTAAGTCCTATGGTTAAACGTACGCCGTCCATTTAGATATACATCTATTGGCGTGCATTAACGTTCGACTCTTACTTTTAAAAATATTATATCCGATGATACAATAATTCTTGTGTTCGGGACGCAAATTACCGTATGTTTAATCGGAAATGACAAGTGGGATTAGACTGATATTATATATGATATATGTATAGAGTATAGATAGATGATTAGACTAGGTGGTGATGTGACATGACAGAACTGCGATATGGTCTATATCTATAGGTGAACGGTAGACGGGAACTTCGTGAATATTTCCTAAAGCTCAGAAGAAGCAGAGGCATCTTGTGCCTCTGCGTTTCGTTCGGTGAGAGGTAACCAGAGGCCCACATCCCCTCCTTATTCCGCTCCTCTTCCCTCCCATCTCCGAAAATATCCTTAAAGACCGGCAACGCACCTGCAGCATCTATGGTGTTGCCAGATGTATGTGGGCGACGGTAATCACTTACCATCAGGTGAGCCGCTAGCTCGTTTTACCGACTTCTCCATAAAAAAGTTTTTTTACTTAATAATTATGTTCGAGCAGCAAAGATTGCCTCAAACAATTATTATAAAACTCACCGTGTAAATAAATACTGTTCCAAATTAGGTACGGTTGTGCAGGGTGGTGGCAGTCACATGCGCCGTACATGTGAACAGGTGCTGCTTGTCGAGGGCTGGCCTGACAGTGCACTTGTGCTTTAATTTTGTATATGGGAGGTCCAGACCCTTTTTTAAATGAATTTGCATAAAAGTAAAGAAGCACAAAATATCTCAAGAGGGGTTAGGTGCATATGGAGTAGGTTTCATATGTCTTCGAAATAATATTAAAACAATTATAAAAGAAAAACAACCGCCGACGGAGAAACATTACGAAACCGTGGTAGACTTGTAATTAATAATAAATATTGATTTTTGGCAAATGAAATTCACCTTTCCCAAGTTGAATAATAAAGATTTTTCATTTCATTAAATGTCAATCGTTCTTCGAAATCAAGCCCTAGTTAGTGCATGACATAGTAAGTAGTTACTTATTAATGAGAAATTCGAACACTACATGCATGTGCATAAATGAAGGGAGGCAGCACACACACAGTCACCTGTCTCTCACCACATGCCAACTTCCTCGAACACTTAACTATTCTTTACAACAAAATATGGATTACATCGAAGCACACACAAAGAACGATAATAATAGTCGTAGATTGGACCCGGTGGTGACACACGACACAATCATTTCCTTGGGCTTTGATTTTAAATTAAAAAGATAGTTCAAACTTCAAACCGTAGTTATTGCAGTATATTACGATTCTAATAATAAAAGCTGCTACTTCCCCGCGCATGTCGTAAAATACACCTAAAGAATTTTATTAAGCTCTTTTATGCTACGAATAAAAGTAATCCTGCATGTTTTATTACGTGGTGTGCGCAGTGCGTTCGTGCGCAGTGCCTATGTGTGCAGTGCCTGTGTGTGCAGTGCGTGCGTGCGTGCGGTTATCCGAACCCGGAAAGTATTAATTACATTGTGTATTGACTGACACGATTAAAAAATAAATAAGTAAAATCATTCCACACAAAACTTGACAGTCGGATTCGAATAGGTGGGTTGTATTCATTTAGTATAATGTGTAACGGTGACACGTTTTCATTAATGTATACACAGCATGTCTGTTTGTTTAACATCGACGGTGTGACGGGGACACGGGGTTCTATATCGAAATCATCATCAACATTGTTGCAGCCAGTCACCGAGTCCACCTGCTGAAAATATGGCTGCACGAATATTGGCACATGGCACCTATCTGAGCCATCCGTGTCCTCCATCGACTTGCCGCGACACTGAGCAGATCGTCGGGGCTCGTCCTATAGAACGTTCGCGAATCGGTCTTTCGTATAGTGGAGCGCTGCCGTTCTCGTTTATATAAATACGTATTAGAATTTTTATTATACACTAGTTTATACGATTTTAGTCTTTCTCCGACCGATCCCACATCGAATGTTTTATCATCTAACAAACGTAGGTTTAACATACAAGTAAAAATTACAACGCGCCGGACCCTCTCTACCCACTTTGCGTCAAAAACGAGAACCGGATGGGGTTACGAAAAACGGAATTTCCGTTAACAGCACCTCGTTAAACAGCCGAATCCAACTTAATTTAGGGCCTGTACGTGCCCCGTTATGCCGTTGGCATACCAGAGATTGTAGAATGTGAATAAAAAATATTTAACGACAAACGCGACTGTTTTCGAATTCGCATCTAGTAATGTATACGTACACTATTTAAAAATTAAATCATCACGAATAAAAAACTTAACGCGGAATATTGGAATGGATTAATGATTTTTTTTATTATTCGACCCATAAGAGATGATTTCGCATGACAAATATAACGCTGTTTCTTAATTAGGTTCTTCGCACGGAGAAGAAACCGGCAAAATAAACTCAACAGATATTTATATACATTTTCGATTAATTTTTTCCAAAAATTCTAATGAACATAATAAAAAAATATGATCCCATAGGCAACTGAAAACATGCTACTTGAATGTATTAAAGCGATCCACAAAATTATAAAAAAAATTAAACTGTTTACGTTTAGAGCGTTGTGGCGTGAAAGAGGATGTAGTGACACGAATTGAGAAAGGGATGCCGAGCTGGTTTAGACATGTGGAGAGGATGAATGAAAGTAGGTTGACGAATTTAATGTATGAGGAGAGTGTAAATGGTAGTTGGGAGACTCCTCTCCTCGTACCTAGGCGAACATTTAACGATCAAATCGGAGACTTTCTGGAAAAAGGCCAGGTCAAGAGTACTTAAAACCAACGAGCATGCATGAGAAGATTGATAAAAATGGAAGAAGCGAAAGACGTATATCAGGACCGTAGCAAATGGAAGAAGATTGTCTCTGCCTACGCCATTGGGAACAAGGCGTGAATATATACATACATACTACGTGCCTTTCCGAAACAGTAAGTATCTGTTCTAATCATCGAGCGACACACAAACACTACTGGACCTATTGACAATAATATCAGTTAGTTATATTATTATGATTAACCTTAGTGCGTAATCAATGTAAGACTGGGTCCTAATACGGGTCACTATGTGGTTTTAATTCAAGCCGCGGCAATCTGCTTGTTTTGTCATCTACTGTTCCGAGAAAGTCAGTATTAAATTAAAGTTAAATATCCGAGATGGTTTTTGTAGCCGGTAAGATCCCGCCACGCTACTCCAGTGCGGGTTGGCGAGCTTCACATAATCTCGAATTAATACTTTTTTTTATCTACAGCCGTCAATACTTGATTATTTCAGACTAGTTCAGAGGATCATCCGAGTTCGCGATAGCGAAAGCTCGCGGTCCCAGGACTATAACTTCATAGATGGCGGCCCTGGTGACCAGCAATTGTCTACAGATAACCCGGCGGTGGCGGCGGCACGTGCACGCGGCAACCACCTGCCGGCAGGTGCGCGCGCGTGTGCGCGCCGCCGCCGACCACGCCGCTTATACTGTCTTCTTTGATTTCTCTGAACCGAATAAGGGTAAAAAGTTATTCCAATTATAGCAATTTACTAAATGTACCAGTAAAAGTTTTTCGCCTGCAGCTTTAACGATTTGGTTCGATTTTTTTTTATTAACGCTAACTACTGCCCATCGGGTAAGCGAACATATAATTTTCTATACATTTACTTAACTATTTAAAAAAAGAAGTACGTCTGCTTGTAATATTGTTAGAAGGGTTGCAACAACACCAGTTTGTTTCCTTTCCATTATAAGTTTTTTCAAGGATTGAATAATTTCATGGACATGTATTTAGAGGAACGTAAAAAGAAAGGTTAAAAATGCATTTCAAATAACATTTTGTACTGGTCATCCACATCAGCTCTTCAAGAAATTTGAAAAAAGAATAATTATAACTTTAGCATAAGTAAGGGAAGACTGGAGAATATACGCGACGTAAAGGACGAGGAAGCTCCAGGAAGTTCAACAAGTGACAGTTAGCATTAAAACATAAGAGGAAGACTTCGAGGCGGCTGGAATAGGTACATATGTACTTGCCCGCCAGAGTACCGGTGGGGTTACCACCAGTCGGTTTAATTTTGCTCGCTCACACCGAAAGTGGGATGACGTTACTTGCAGGAAGACTTCCAGTGACGAGTCCGGATTTTGCCTTAGACCAGATGACGGAAGGATCAGAGGATGAAGACGGGCCCCGCACAGGTGAATGATACGCTAAATCTGTTGTTGTTATCAGTAAGTGATGGTTCGGGAAGAAAGGAGCACGTGAGGTGCTAACACATCGTGGAAGACGAGTCCCAGTGTGTGGACTGGCACGGTACGTAACAGAACAGATCAGTAGATTTAGAACAGATTGTAATGCTCTTAGCCGCCGTGCATTGGAGATACATTTTTTTAATGCATGGTGATAATCCTCGGCACCATACTGCGGCAATAGTTTCGGAATATCTCAGAGAGGTTGATATCGAAGTTTTGGAGTTGGACACCAGCACGCTAGACCTAAACCTTAAACCCAAGTTTGGTATAAACTGGGATAATAAGTTAATCAAGGAAAATCAAGTCCCAGTTAAGGTTAGAGACCACAGAAGTGTGGATTGGCAGAAGAATGGAATCTAATGCCTCAAAGTTTCATTGACGAATTATTTAAAAGAAAGCCCAGATTAATGGAGGAAGAAGACAGCAAAAGGTAACACTGAATATACGGAGTGTGTCAAATATTAGAATATTATTTTTCCCTCAAAAAACACGATTATTTGTTTTTAATTTGTCGCAATTTCTTGCGTGTCAAGTGGGTGGGATGAAACAAGTTTATATATAAATATTTTTTTATGGTATCTAAAATTGTTTGAAATATTAAAATAAACAATGTCATTGTTTATTTTTTTTATTTCATTGAATTAATATATTTTTATTTCCCAATTGGCGCCAAAACACCAAACGATGGCAGCGGCCATTTACCAGTGACGTCACTACGAGAGCAACATGTGGCTTATTTATTAAAAAGCCCGAAATAAATTGGAAGTGATTTGTTAACATAAAAGAAATTATGAATGAAATGACAATGAGAAACGATATGGCAGGCAGCGTAAAATTAAAATAATGCAATTTAAAAAAAAAATACAATTTCGAGTCGCTTACTATTCTTACTGGCTATTTACGATACTCGAGTTGCGTATTAAGTCATCGTTCAGAATAAAACCAATCATTTTATTTATTAAATACAACTATTATTATAAATTTGATAGTGTTCTTGTCAGTTTATCTCTCAATCGTTTCGTACATTTATTATCTTTGCAACACCGGCTTATTTACACTTCTATAATTAATTCTCGACTTTTCCATAAACCTAACCCATAAAACTATACCGTTTTAACTTTATTAACTGGGCTTTGCTAGCCTTTGCTTCCAAATGAAAGGATATGCCTCCAATACAGAGTCATTGGCTGGGTATTGGTCATGACCCTGTTACGTTAAATACTTATCGGGTAACCATTTACAATTGTTATGCATATTTATTAATCAGCAAACGCCAACAATATGTCGAAATAAATTGTACGTTAAAATGAATTTTACAAATTTACTATCTTCAATGTTTTCATACACAAACCGTGCGATCATAAACAAACCGAGATATGTGTTAACGTCGTTCAACTCCAGTTCCGTATCGTATGTTGAGTAAATATAACATTGAAATGATGCACGGAGCCGCATGACAAACATGTCCCTCCCATCCACCCCCGCCCCTACTTGTGCCGGGTATATATCGAGTCACGAATCAAATCTAGGCATCGAAGGAAACCAGGTTGAGCAACCATTGTGCGTGTATATAATGTAAGCTAATGAACACCATAAGCAGCCGGTGCTAAGCGTCTCGAGCTATTGCGATGTATAAATAGCGGAGCTACAAATAAAAGCTATTATTATATACCCGTGCGTGGAAGTGCAACCTACACAGGAGCGAGGCGCGCCATGGCACGCCGTACGTACGCAGCCGGCCCGTCTTGTAAACATACAAATGTACAAGCAGTCCCCGCAATCTATAGCGCGAGTCGCACAACAGCACTCTTTTATCCTCTTGTATCCGGTAAGAACAGGTTAGAGTTTTCACTTCTACTACTACTACTACTACGATACGTGCATTTTTTTTTTTATGGAAAAGACGGCAAACGAGCTAGCGGTTCACCTGATGGTAAGTGATTACCGTCGCCCACATACATCTGCAACACCATAAATGCTACAGGTGCTTTCGGAGTTGGGAGGGAAGAGGAGGGGAATAGGGAGGGGGAGTGGGCCTCCGGTTACCACACTCACCGAACGAAACGCAGAAGCACAAGATGCCTCTACTTCACGTCGGTATTCTGCATCAAATATGTGTACCGTCTCCTGTCCTCCGTTCATTTTGTGTTCCTACTCTAAGGTCACAAATCAAAAAAATAGGTAACAAATCTATGTTATTCTTTGATTTATTTTACTATCACAAATTTTGGAAAGAATCGATTATATGCATGTGTTTTATATAATACCATACCCCATGAGGCTCATATAAAAAAAAATTACAGTACAGCTTTGTACCGAAATTGAAATGAATGTTTTTTTATTCGGTTCGGAATCCTTAGCGCGGAGCCAGACTCTCACACTTGGGCGGTTTTTATTATTAAAGTTATTACTTCTTTTGGCGCATTTGGGAAAAATTATGAGAGTGAATTTTTACGATGCGCGCGCACACCGACACCTAAAAGCGACATCATGAAGTTGGTTGGTAATTGTATATCAACTTTTCGTGAGAACTGATAACTATATTCAAGGCAGTTATACAAATATATATGAATCTACAACAGAGTTTTATATCAGTGGAAATAAAAAAATATATTCATACCTAAATATACATGTGATTTTAAATGATATATTGTATGGAAAGCGAATCAGTCATAAGCAAAGTAAGGACAGAGGTCCTAATAATATAGCTACCGTGCCGAACCCTTAAAAAGCTGCTGCCGCGTAGATTGTAAAATTAATTTCATCAAACGATCCCGCCACGCCGACCTTCGCATCAAGTGCTTAGTATCGAAAACCGGCGGGGCCGACGACCGCCCTCGGAGCTACACCTAGTATACCCCCGCAATATATTCCATAGCACTGACGTACCGGACCCGGCTAATTTAATTTTTCACTCGTTGCAACCACACCTTCGCCCCCCTCCCAATTCACCCCCCCCCCCCTCTCGCTCCCGCCCGCCCCGGCCGCTCAGTGGCACCGCGGACGCGATATCCTAACAACATTAACGTCGTACACAACGGATATGAGGAGTATCCCCTATCCTGTCCGTCGCCACATGCTAATGTCATTCCGTCACACACGAGTCCAACCCGAGTGGATTACCAATTATGATTTATATCAAATAATATCTTAATACAATAATGTAAATATCTAATGATACAATTTACATTCGTTTGTACTTTTGACTCTTAGTGTAATTGTTTTCTTTATTCAATCTCATATAAAATTCAGCCGTGATTTTCTCACGTATACGGTGTAGATATGCGAGAAGATTGTTTGGTGTCGAACGGTTAAATAATGAACAATGGGTTACTTAGAAAATTCTTCTTTGTGCAACTAATGAAAATTATAGGCGGAATTAATTCTATGTTATAGAATATCAATCCGTCCCGGGATTGGTTAGTGTCGAACGTATATATACCATGATAGGTGTTTTCGTTTGGTAGACCGGTCGGTCAACCGTCCCGGTGGATTAAATAAAATTGAAATTTAAATAATATTATACACATACTAGCTAATTAGGCACTGACGTTGTTCTCCTAGTATTCCTATGAACACCATCGTCTCGACATAACAAATGCATAGTGTAAATATGACCCCAATCGGTCAAACCGTTCATAAATATTAAAAAGGATCTTCAATACAAATATTTAAAGCCGTAGATTTTAGTCATTTAATTATTACTACATACAGTATATGATAATTAAAGATCTATTAATAATTAAATTAGAATTTTAATGAGTATTTTTACAACGATATTTTGTAAAATTTATCCTTGGAATGCAATATCCAATACAGATTTTTTTTTTCCAGTCAGTTTACACGGGTATTGCGTGAAAACAGCAGGGCCGATCCCCATGAGAAACAAATTAAAGTTTTGTTTTATTCGATTAAGTATATTCAAAGTGACAACTTGAGCTGTTCGTAGTAATGTTATCCCATATAAAGCGATTGATTGTCTTGTTATTGCAAATTACAATAATAGCCATTGATTGCCTTTAAGATCTCGCATAAAGGATGTATTACATCTACTATTGACAGTAAAGGATGGCAAATGTTTCGAAAATTACCTTGTATGAAGTGTTAACTGTAATTATAATATAAACCGATTATTCATTTGCTCAAGTTAAACAAATGTCACACGCACGAAATCGCGAACTTTCGCTAGTCACATGATACATTATCTGTTGGAGATTGATGGCTGCCCCGTGTATGTCATAATTGTGAACGGGAGCTGCATGTCGTGCTGCCGGTCAGCTGTGTACACAATGAAATCATTTCTAATTTCTTTTTTATCGAAGGGCATTTCTTTTATACTGGCAGATATAGGCTGCGACTTCGTGAGAAATTATATTGTTATTACACGCGTCAGCGGGTTAAGAAAAGTTGGTAGAATGGGTACGGAGGTAAATTTAAATTAAGGTCGAAGAATAAAAACAAATTCAAAAGAGTTCAATACAATTTTAATTAATCTACATCCCGAGCATCAATGTGGGGCTAAGCCACAAGGCGCACTACAGATGTTTTGTGTTACGTTGAAAAGAGATGTATGTTTATGATCGACCATGATTGTAATTGGAAGAACGTCACTGATATGCCTTGTCCACTCTGAGAACTAAGATGTAATCCCGCCTTACAGTCCCTAATTATTAATTGGCTCTCTATACCTTTTAAAAATGGAACACTGGCGGCAGAAATGGTTAACAGAGTTGTGCCTACCCACCCTACCGGCACCTAGGCAAAGATGGACCATTACCTACAACCAGTTAACCCTTATAGCCTAATAACAGGCGAAAAAAAAAACAAAACATAATTAAAACGCAACACAGTAATAACACTTGCGTCTTGATATTCCTATGCGAGGCCAAATAAATAGGGTGGCGTCGAGTAGCGAAGTTGAATAAACGTTAAAAGCACTACACTCCCCGAGTGCCAAGTACAATTCACAAATGCCGTGCTTTATAGCGGGCCTCACTCAGAGCGCAGTTTGCAGGGGTGCTGGGGTGCCCCATTGTGTAGGCACAAAATCGGGACCCGCCCAACAGGGCAAGGTCACCCCGCAAAGGACACTGCTTGCCACTCTTGACATGTTTAAACTAACGTCGTTCTATTTGTCAATCCAGGTGGTATACAATTATTCAAACGGTGACTAGTTCAAAAACGAAACAGTTAAAGAGGATTTAGGAGGATTATCTTATATATTTTGGATTTCTAAATTTTTTATACGATGACAATGTGAATTTCGAAATGTTTTAAATATATAACTTATTATACCACTTAGCAAATTGAGGATTTTCTTTTGTTCTATTTTATATCGAGTGGCGTATTGAATAGTTCGATGATAAACCGTAAGATTCGTTCCTTGACTAAAGTATAATTTTTAAATATGCGAAGTTTTAGGAAAATGAAACGAATAACAAATGTATTAAAACAATGCAGCATTCAATTTGACCATTGCTGAGCGAAGACAATCTTAAACTGAAGGAACAGTGAATTTAAAACAGAGTTTAAGAGAAAACCCCCATTTCCGTTCCTCACAGGAGGATAATTTTCTTCAAATTGACTTATAATTCGGCGGATACATCGCGTAACACACATACAAACAGACGAGTAATGGATGGATATATGACCCTCCTCCTTTGGTAGTCGGTTGAAAATATAACTAAAAACGAATCTATTACATTAACAACCTTGTTCTGTATCTGTAGCCGGTACGAGTTTGCCGAGCGACTGCTGCCTGTGCGACTTGAACTACTCACTCACACTTCACATCACACTCACAATGCTATCCATCCCCTTTTTCTCGTGTTATCGGTCCCGGAATGACTCTTTAAAGATCGGATCACAATCGTTTAAATGTTCTGACACGGCAAGGGCTTTAGGGTATAATCTTAATACATAGACGACATTCAGGTTTGCCCGCAACACATTACATTTCGGTACATATTATTTAGCGATGCCGGAATTGAAACGAGTCAGAAATCGAAATGGTCAAAGGCCTAAGCAACAATGATAAACAGCAACTACAATATTTAGAGCGAACGACAATATATGCAAGTATTAGTTTTATAAATCATTCGTTCTTTCTTTCAAGTTCATCGCTACGAACATTGGGAGGCGACAACAAAAACGAGAAGTAAACGATTGTCGCTCTTAATGAATTGTTTTTAAGCAATTGCAACGCTATCGTATTCACGCGTTAATTTAGAGCATCACCAAATTAGCTCAACGAATTATCGAAGTGGTTTTTGACTTCGGTTATTAAAAAAAAATTGTGTTTTTTTTTTAATGAAGAAGGGGGTAAACGAGCGTGCGGGTCACCTGATGGTAAGTGATCACCGACGCCCACGAACATCCACAACACCAGAGGAGCTACAGATGCGCTGCCGGCCTTTAAGGAAGGAATAAGCTCTTTTCTTGAAGGTCCCTAAGTCGTAACTGTTCGGAAATACTGCTGGCGACAGCTGATTCCACAAAGTCGAAGTGCGTGGCAGAAAACTTCGTTTGGAACGCATTGAGGTGGAATGCCAACCATCTAGGTGGTATCGATGGAACTTCGAATTCTGTCGCGATGTACGATGGTGAAACTGGTGAAGCAGCTGGGATCAATCCGAACAGTTCCTCAGAACATTACCCGTGGAAAATTTTGTAAAAGATGCAAAGAGAAGCAACATCTCTTCGCAAGGCCAAAGGATCAAGCCGATCAGAGAGAATCGAAACTTTCGCCATTGTCATCGCAATCGACGAGCGTTTAATTAGCGCGTTGCTGTTTGTGTTATTTTTACATTTAATATCATATTAATAGACTCTACAAAAAGGCTAAAGGGTCAAGATCAAGATCAGCCAGCGAAGTCAGTGCCGGTCGTCGTCGGCGTCGGGTTAACTGAGTAACGTCACGACGTATTAAAAAAAAAAACACGACGCGAGAACAATATGTATCATGTCTGCAATATCAGGGGCGCTGAATATAATAAAGATGGCCACCATATCGACGACAACCGATACAGGGAAAAAAAACCTCGATGTGAATATACCCCCCATATCGGCAAAATGTAACATGCGAACAAGTGTACCGGTGTTGGAACTATTATTATACGCAACGTCACATTCATTATTGAAAACGAGGCGCAATGGTTACGTAAGATATAAAACAAATGAAGATGAACAATCGATATTTCTTCAATAAAAAAAAAGGAACAATTGCTATGGTTCAATGGGTGGAGTGACACAGCTTGATGGATAATGACATAAACAACAGTGAAAGATCGCAATCTATATATTATCGGCATCGTACGGCGCCTCTTTGAACTATAAATATCTTATTGTTATATACTAATTAACCTACATATGTGTACTATACTACCTAATCCGTGATGCGCTCCAAACAACAACAATGACAGTAATAAAAGTCGAAAGTGGTGGGCGAATATGTATTGAATCAGTCCATACAATACTTCGTTTTGGATCGCCCTCGTGACCCGAATGTTTAGTTTTAGTATCCTACATGTAATATGTAATACAAACAATTCTTTTTTTTAGTTACCATAGCAACCAGCCCGGTTTGTCATTGTCTAGAAGAGCTCCAATGATTTATTAATATTTATCATAATTGTTTTTTTCGTGTTTGTTACGGGGTATCTATATCAAAACTAAACTAGTTAATTCCCGTATATAATGCACCATATACGGTGTTTAAATCTCAAATACTAAAAAGACATTCATTAAATATCTAGTTTATAAAAAAAAAAAAAGATATTTAGTCATATGTAGTGTAACAGAGAGGCGCTCGAGGCAACGAGACTTTCACGAGCACGGTTTTTCGATTTTAAATTAAATTTTAATTAACGACACTGCGCTCCACTGTCCGTTTGTAGTTCGAGATATTCCGGGTGGCGGCCGACAGACGCCACCTTATTATTCATTAAAAGCGGACCACAACCCGGGAACCGACTCAAATTGTATACGGATTGTCAGCACGTCCAAACAACCACCACCACCCCCTCTCCTGATGTGTAGGTCCCTGTCAATTTAGTTGACATTGCAATTAGAAACATTAATTTAGTAAAAAGATAATACACCATCACGCCGTAGACGAAACGAGTATTACTTTCTAATTACCTGGTCTGAAAGAAAACATAGTGTTTTGCAATTTTGGTATTACGGTTGCCAGAGACCCCCACAGAAAATTATAAAAGACAACGGAGCTCTGTCGATCGCAGTCCAATAACTTTCAACAATATGTTGCGAGTAACACCGAATAACGGGGGAAGCGACAAGCGCTCGACACAGCGGGGAGTCGCGCAAACTGTGGGCGAAACACTATACGTACTAAATGACTGCCCTTTTCATAGATTTAATTTGATCAATCGTATAAAATCAATCACTTTTCCACATTCGAAAGATATTTCCGATAAGTAAATAATTGAAGTTAATATCGTAAGGCAAAGAAAAGTAAAATATAGTGTATATATCAATGTATATTATAATAATATTATATTTTCACTTCTTAGTAACTTGCGTACACACCCTTAACCCTTGCTCACTGGTCATTATTTCCTCTGCAAAATGGTTGCCTGGTAGAGATCGCTTCTAAGCGATAAGGCCGCCAATTGTACCTTTGTGTAATTCATGCATCTTTTTATTTATTTTTTCCTATTTTTGCTAATCGGTGTACAATACAGTATATTTCATTCATTAATTCATTTCATTCAAGTAAAAAAAAAAAAACTAATGTCCATCCGAAAAACGGATCCCACGTATACACTGACAACTGGGAAGCATTTGTAACCAATTATTTTTACTTCGTGATTCATAACGCTCAACGGAAAAACGCGCCTGCACATTGATAGTACAGACGCCACCGCCAAAACTCTCAGAAATCATAATGACATTAAACCCGCACATATCATTCACCAATTAACATTAAAGTTCACAAAACAATAAAGGAGGCCAAGGTCCCGAATAACCCAACAGACATTCAGTCGGGAATAGTTACAGAGCGAACTAAACTATATAAAGAGCTGGGGAAATAGAACAACGGAACAGGACGAGCGACTTGGAACGCTGAAGTGTGTATATTGTCAAGGAAATAGTAAAAAAATACGATTTTGAAAAATAACTACTATTGTTCGTTGGTGACAAACAGTGTTGTCATCATGCAAGCGCGCAAACAAAAAGCGGTATCCATCCAAGAGGCGACGAAAGTGCAGGCGGCAATCACTTGACGAAATTACTAAGCGCGAGCTTGACATTTTTTTCCTGCACTTTGATCAGATAAAAGATGTTTAAAATGTAGGACAAAGGTTTCGCATTATGTTTTCTAAATTGTTCGTGTGCACTTCCTTTAAAACTGGCCGAGCTGAAACATTTAAACAATTTATATACTTGCGATTGTTGTCACACGGGTCATTTATCATATCAACAATTGTTATTATTTCTTGTACTAGTTTTACCAAACGTTTGGATTGTTACACGAGTAACCGGCCGGTTTCGCCCTGCGGCATCTTCAGGGTATTCAATTGTGAAACTAGTACCAGAAGTAATAATAATCGTCAACCATGTAAACGAACGCACGCGACATGCGAACTCGAAAGACCTTCAATTCCACTACTTGCACGTGTTTCACGCTTTTCATTGAATTATTTCTATAAAATTGCAAATAAGCCCATCGGGCTATTTTTTAGACAAACACAACCTTCCTTGTATGACACCTATTAGATTCTAAACTAACTTCTGCCGTATTAAGATTGCGGGCAACACTTTTCGACATGTGTCAACCCGGTACAAAAACGCGCTAACCTTGACGATGCTCGATGTTGAGTTTCGATCGTGTTTCTGCAGACATTATCAATAAATGACATCGATCAAAACAATACACGTATACTAAAAGACTAGTTACGTACGGGCAGGGGCGGCGTGAATTACACAAAGGTAAAGAGAGGCGATGGCCATTCAAGAAAGCATAAAGTCTTTACTTAGTAATACACCTATATTTTGATGCCACTGTCGACATTTGCAACATGATCTTTACTTATAATTCTCTCTTGGTGTTTAAAGGATTTTTTTTATTATATGTATAGTAGATTACAATATCGAAATGTAGCTGAGATATACTTGGTATTTAGATATTCAATAATTAATATTTTTCACACATTAAATAGTAAAACGAAAAACATGTCAGAGATATTATACAACTTGACCAATGTCAGTGGAAGTTTACTTAATAATCGCCACGGTGCGCAATTTCGACGATTTGATCATTTCCAATTGAAGTTGCGCCAACCGTCTCGGGGATAAATTCTGTATCGGTGTAGTAAAAGCATTTCGCTGCAAGGAATTTGCAATTGAAACATACACATCTAAGAAACAAAACTAAAAACAAAAGATTTTTTTTATATTTAGACACTAAGAGCGTAATGATTGTAAATACTTCTATGAAGAAGAATTCGTCCCCTAATAAAATATCACCGTTATCGGCATATTACGTTACGACGTATAACTCGATAATGTTTCATTAAATGGTATAAAAACAAAAAAAAAATACTAAATAGATTTCGATGCGATATACGTAACACGTTCTCAGATTTAAATGACGACACGTGTGACAACAATGTAACGTTGCTGTCTTTGCGGCGCCGGCACCGCGGATCGCTGCTCTCGCCTAAATAAAAATAAAATCGGCTCGGCTGGCGCCGTGACCGAGCCACAGGCTGCGGGGGGGCAAAGCAGGTCACTAAAGCTCACATTTTTTTAAACTTATTTATATGCACGATAGTAAATCTTCGAGAACTCGTTTTTAATGTTTTAGGTAGGCAGGGCCAGCGAGTGCCTCAGAGTTCACGTCACTTGACAATATCATGCGCAGTTGACAATTGCCGATAGTTATCGTAGGTTGTCGACGTGACCGAATTCCAGGCCATGGGCCTGCCTAATGTAGCCTTTTCAAACAGTAAAAGTTTTTTTTTTAATACGTCGTATAGATCCCGAACTCAGCCCTCACTTATAATAAAAAAATCACATAATATATGACATTAGTGTAAAGATTATAGAAAATAATTTCGTCCCATCTAACGTGCATAAACTCAAAATCTATGAGTATAATAAGGGTGGACCCGTGTGTTATTTAAGATTAATGAAGCCAGCCAAAGATTTCGTAGAAATGACTAGTTTGTAAATGCGCGCGCGTATGCGCGTGCGCAATGCACGTTGCGAGACAGTAGCGCCGATTTCTATGTAATTTGTCTTCATTTTAGATACAACTTCTGCTGTCGCTTAAAACATAGAACTTTATTTCAATCGGTTGAGTAGATAAATAAAAGTTCCAGCTGCCGCGACTGCCCGCGAAACTACAATGTACCCACCACTCACGACAGGTACACATTATACATATTTCATTATATTAATGTGCAAATATATGTCAGAATTGAAATACCAGAGGTCTAACGCTAATTGGGAATTAAAAAACCGTGAAACTGGTATAAAAATCTATTCAAAAATTTTGGAATAAATTCCAAATAATTCTTGACATCGTCAACATATTTTGAGGAATATTACATAATAGTTACTTACAGATGTGTCAATGGAAGCTTGTCTACCACTTCAATGTTGTTTTATTTATTCACTTTTTCCTTAGGTGTCATAAATGGACCATAGTAAGTGTTGCAGAGTTCGACAGACAACATTTCAAATATTACAAGTCAGCTTTAACTACATCTCAATTAACTTCATTTTTTAATTAAGTAATTTGGTAACCTTTTGAATAAAAAAATAATTACCGATATACTGGTTGATAATTTTTATTTCGTGTTCTTCATTTTTTTATTTAAAATTTTATTGTACAAGTAACTTCATTCATTACGCGATTCAAGGCAGTCGTCTCTCGATCAACTTTGGCCCAAGTTACTACAATAATTAAACTGTGACGCTCCATGGTAGAAAAACGACATCTACTAAACCATGATGATCTCGTCAAACCTTTCCAACAAGTTGGGAGACTTCTTTAGAGCTGTGAGCGCGCATACATACAGACTTAGCAATTTTGCTGCTTGTAGTGTAGTCTACATCGTAAAAAAAATCCTGCAAAACTACATATATCTGTCTTCCAACAGACGTATAGATAGGGGCCAAACAAGCGTTTTGATCGATCCACTGTCTTAAGCTGCAGGTATAGAATTTAGGGCATGTCCTGCGTATCGACGGTAAACCACAGTCGGGTCGGGTCTTGTTTAATTATTCGCGTCAGGGTTCTAACGGGTATTTTCATTTGCCGCCATAATCGTTTTCGATCGTAAATCGGGTTTCGTCGAATACCGGCTTTGAAAGCGTTCACGGCCCGTCTGGATGCCACGATCTTTTGGGGTTTTGAGCTTATAACAATATAAACGAAAAAACTCTTTAAATTGCTATATTATTAATGTCCATATATAATGTAGGTATTAGGTACTAGTTGTCTCTCACTAGCTAGCTTTCATGCAAAAAATCCTTTATGCCTTGGTATCGTACATATATGACCCTAATGTCACCGCCATTTTTTTCCTCGGTAAATCCTACTATGAGACATATTTAAAAAAAAATTGATTTAAAATTATGTACCTCTTAAAATGCTTAAGAACAACATCCTCAATGAAACATTTTCGGGTACTTAATATCTCTGTACTAATTGAAGATCTTTCCTTTTACCAAAAAAAAGATCCAATGTCATTTTATTGATAGTTTTCAAATATATAATGAAATTACGTTATAATTGAAATATGTAGGTACTACTGCACTATTGTTATTATTACTGCATTATATCATTTTGCATATTCAAAAATGTATAAATGTTTATACGTTGCCGCCATATTGTGACACTCATCAAGTTGCTCCAATGCGTGTCCGCACGCATTCTTATCGCTTCGAACTCAATTCGAATGTACTACTAAGTGCATTGACCTATAATAACAGACGCTAGTGATGTGGTGGGTAGTGTTAACGTAGATTTTTGATACTGATAAATAGTAACTGACGAGTGACGTGATATCACTAATACAGAATTTATAAAATACATAATGTTATAAAAATTATTATTTAAAACCCAACAAATAATATCGGTGAATTAATATCGTCTGATTTTTCTTAAATGACAAAAAGTAACACATGTGTTGATTCAAAATTTAAATTCTGACACGCTGAGGGATAAGAAAAATGTTGTTTATCCTACCGGTAACTTAGATTCAGGCACCTTTGAACGGTTTTTAGGATTTTTTTGAATGTTAAATATTTAATAAATTTCAAGGTGTTTGTTACACCTAGTGATTTTTTTTATAATATTAATTACGATCAAATTTCATGTTTATTGTGCATAAATAATGTGAAAAATTGTCAATATTTATAAGAAACTTTGTAAAAGAAATTTAGTTTAAACAGCGCTGGTATTTTTTCTTAGTTTTGAGTTTTTTTGACTATCTTAAATAGATTATAAAATGCATTTATAATTACTTGAATACAAATTGAAATTAACACAAACCTCTGGTCTTGGTGATCTTCTTGTTCAAACATTTGATCATGGTCTTCCTGTGACAGACTGAGGTCGCCGAATTGCTGTTCCAAAGAGTTTGACATTTTCACTGGTATAAAATATTTTCTAGTTTTCAAAAAAGAACGAACAGCACTATCACCCCCTAATCTAAGTGTTTTTATGGTTCGATAGCTAACTAAGATTGTGTACCACTGAAAACGGTGTAATTTGGTGGTTAAACTGGTAGTAACGGTCAGATGCGGCGATGGCGACAGCAGCTATGGTTTTGGCTGCGGCGGCGGTTCGAATGAGTACTAAGTAAGACGGTCGCCGCGCACACGTGCTCGCTACAGACGCGGTGTTTATTTTCGTGTTACATAATAGGAATCGGAAGCGAAAAGAGCCACCGGCCGCAGCGGCGACGGCGGGACCCGGCGATCACGGGCGTCGGCGCGGCGCGGAGTAGGGATGGACGCGAGCGCGGGGGCACGTGTGCGCCGTGCGTATGGTTCGCAGGCTATCGAGATCGCTACTCGACTGACTGATGTGACGTGCGTGACTGAGCCGAGCGCGCAGCGTCGACCCGAGTAGCTCCTCTGTGCATCCATTTCGTGTATATTTTGTTAGAGAATGCGCGCACTGGGCGTGGCTGCGCTGAGGCCCGCGGGGAGACCACGCCGCACCTTAGTGACGCTCCGTTATCGATTTTAATGTTTTATCGAATGTGCTCACAGTCACTGCTAAAAAATCCGGTTACGATGTCCAAACTTTTACCATAATACGATCTACAGTTAGGAGTTTGCCGCGTGTATGTAACTTCCATGTAACTTTCGAATGTTTACGTAATTCTGCTATTATGTTATAGGTCGTAACCATAGTACAATAGATTTATAATATATAAGTGAAATTTCATTGCGATCGTTTCTACGTTTCCAATAAAAGTCAACGTTAACTATAGCATATAATTAGATAGGTTAATGATAGGTTTATTGCGTGATGCTACTTTGTAATCGCCTTACTTTATTTTTGCTTTTAATTTTTGTCATAACATGATATACATAATTGGTGAAAATGCTCACATATATTAACATTATATCATTCTAAGTTGCGAAAGTAATTCATAATTCTGAAGAAGCTTGCTTAATTAGAAGCATTCCCCACCTATTACCGTTTTTAACGTGTTGTTATCATTTGATATTTGAGCTAAAGCTTTAGGAATTAAGCAGTTATCGAAATTACAAGCAGTCTTTGACAGAATGTACATTGACATTGTGAGACTAGTAGGTACTACATAAAATATAAAAATAATGTAATTTAATAACATATGTAATACGTTTTATATGAGTGACCCATAACATTATCGACATTTAAACAGAAGATTATGGCAAATCACTAAAACGACAGCACTTCGTGAAGTATATTCGTTAGCAGAGCCGTGCGGCGGCGCCCCGCGCCCATGCCTTTTCCACGGCGCTCGTCCGGGGCCCGCGGAGGGCGGTCGCCCGATACCGCCTACTTCGTCCGGTACAGGCGTCGCCTGCCTCGTGTCCCGCTTCACCTTACAGCACGAGCGGCCGAGACGCCGACCCAAGGAGAAAACGCCCTTCAAAAGCCCGCGAGGCCCTCATGTCGCTCGGTGGCTAACACACCGCAAGTCGCGCACAAGCCGACCCATGCGGCCGCCGCCGTCGCCGCCGCTGCCACCGCCACCGTCGCTTTACAGCACCGAATACATAAAAAGGCCACGAAGTCAATGCCGTAAAAGGGCTCCTCTACCAGCTGTACACCCTATGAGAATATCCGCATCTCGACGAGAGATCTATCAACACTTGCGCCGCGCGACGGATGAGAACGGAACGGAACTCGCGAGGCGACTGGCGATTGCGATAAAAATGTCGCGTAACAAGCGACGCGTACGTTCCGTTCGAGCGCAGAGAGCGAGGCCGGGCGAGCGAGTGAGCGCGGCGCGCGGCGTGCGCCAGCCGGCGGCCGCGGCGTCACCGCTGATTCACCGCGACCGCGGCCGGCGGCGCCTCCCGGTGGTGGCGGGGCGCTCCGCGAACCGCTCGCCGCAATGCTTCCATCATTTTCACCAAGTTTTCAATAATTAGCCGTTAGGTTTTTATTTATTTTGTATAAGTACTTTCGGATTTTCTTTCGCCTGTTTATTCACTGACAGAGGAACCGTATTACGAAACGGTGACAGCTTTAAAAAACAAAATTTTATTTATGTTCTAACATTGTAGGATAAAGATTTAGATTGTGTTTCAAAAATTATAAACTGACATAAATTTAAATTAATGTTAATTACCAAAAAAAAACCGGGTACGTAATTGTAATTATCTTCTTCTAGTTTGGTCGCCCCAAGAGTAGTACCTGCCTAAGTTTCAAGAATATAATTATTCATTATCCTACTTATTACTCGCACAATTTACTCTTAAAATTCAATGTTGGTATGTGTACTTAAACGGGGTAATATCGGTGATTATTTCTCGTAAACTACAAACAATTAGATATGCTATGAATGAAAATAAATGATCACGTGCTCATCCCTTTTTAGAAACACGAGGTACCAAGGTCATGGCCGATGTGATGTTCTTCACTTGGTACGAGCGCGGACAATCTGTTATCATATTAAATAAATTAGTCGAACGAAAGTGAAAGCGTTCTTTATGTTACCACGATATTTAACAAAAAGCTCATCGTTCATATTTATTTTTAAACCGAAAAAAAAAAACCACATTTCAAGATATCGCCCTGTTGTGTAATTAGTAGATATTTACGCCATTTGTCATAGCAGATGATGATCACGTGATTGAATCAAATACTTACGATACGAATTAGGTCAACCTACCATCACCGTCTCAAATTTCACGACTGACGGCGTGACTTTTATCTCAGACAAGATTAACCTTACGATGAATTTTAATACAGCGTTAGTATAGATTAATTAATTACTATATTTCGATTATGCAAAAAAAAACCCTAAAGTGCCCGATACACTGTATTCATCTGATCTCTTCGTAGCATTTATTTATTCTTTACCGTGCCCTTTATTTCGCCGCTCATACGTGGTAATTAAATATATATACGACGTAGTGGCTAACCGCTTAGCTGCAGCGCTGTAGGTCGCGGGTTCGATTCCCGCACGGGACTAATATTTCCATGGACTACAAATAATAGTATGTAAACTGCCTCCGCGACACTGGAGAAATTCCTTTAGATTAGACCGATTCGAAGTTTTCTTAAATAAGTGATTACTTCTTATGGGAGTTAAGGAGATCTTTAGTTACGTTAGGCGAACGGAATGGACTATCCCTTAACATACACTGCCGGGGCTTTATGTTTGCCGACTAAAATAAAATTTATTTATAAACAAAGCAAGCAACCCATGTGGCCCCGGTGGTGCTCGGTGGGGTGTCCTGTAAAGCTGGACGCTACTAGCGGCCCGTGGGAGACGTATACCGATCGTGCCCACAGTGCACTGCGCGTGCAGTATAACACTTTCAGGACGTTGTTCCGGCTGCCCGGGCGTAGCGCTTCCCACTGCACGGACTTTTTTCGGGCGATTACTTCTCAAGAAAACAGTTTCACTGTTGCAAAGCTTACTGCTGCAAAGCAGCAGCAACGAAATCCCAATAGCGATATTGTAAGATATGACTGTCCCATCCAGAACCACTGGACGGGGTAGTCATTGGCCTAAAATTATATGTTACTAACAATACTAACATGGTAATCAAGTGAAAATTGCAATGAAATAAAAAAACTTTTAAACTATTTTGTATACATTCTCAGTTGGTTGAGTTGTATATATAAATAGGCACGATACATATATAATAACATAAATATCCTGACACAATGATAAAATATGTAATTAATGAAATACGTAATAAATATAAAATAAATATGTATCACCGGTACCGCTACCTCGCAGAATACCGGCGTGCAGTAGAGGCATCTTGCGCTTCTGCGTTTCGTTCGTTGAGTGACGTACCCGGAGGCCCACTCGCTCTCTTCCTATCCTATCCCTCCCATTTTCAAAATGTCCGAAGGCCGGCAATGCACCTGCAGCACCTCTGGTGTTGCAGATGTACGCGGGCGACGGTAATCACTTACTATCAGGTGAACCGATTGCTCGTTTGCCGCACTTTCCCATAAAAGAAAAAATAAAACCTAACCTCAAACTAACCTTACACAGGATAAAAGCTTACTATTCCGGTTGGGCGATATTATAATAGGTTGCCGATCCGGCAGTTGGTATTTAACTGCGAGGATGTTTAGCACTGGGCCCCATGTTTTATGTCCTAATTTGCATCAGTCGTGTTTTGTGAACTTTGTACAAATGTGAATTGTGTGTGTGCGCCCGATCACATAATTGAATAACTGAGAAATCGTGCGATTAGCATCGCCCCCCCCCCATTCCCCCCTTCCCTTACCTAAATATATAATATAAAAGTCTTCCACTGAAGATATGGTGTTTCAATACAAGCAGCAAGATGTTCCTTGCGATATCTATGCGGCATTAACCCTACATTATATCACCATCGGTCGGGCTCATGGCCGACGGAGAAGCAAGACATCGAGCAATTTCAAATGCATCACAATGGGGTTCGGGTGTGCGGTCGGTCATGCTGTATGTGATCGCGTATTGTATGAGGCCACGTCACTTTCATTCTGCCCATCGCCGTTATCATTCGCCTAGTGAAAGTAAACCAGACATTGTTGGCAGAGATCCGACAACATGGAGGCTGGCAACGTTTCAATTCAACAGGTGGGCTCCGTGCCGCGCCTCGTGCACTTCAACCTTAATAGTCTATACCTATCAGTCAAACAGCCATGTGCACACGGATTGCACGGTGTGGTGGGAAACGGCGCGAAACAAATCGATGCGATGCGATGCGATGCGATGCGATGCGATGCGGAGAGGCGCGGCGCGATCGTTACGAACGTTAGATGACATCCGCTCGCGGGCAACCCCTCCGAAATATGAATTAATTGGCGATCTGGTTTGAAGCGGGATAAAAAGCTTTTTTTTTTATTTATCATAACGATATTATTCTTCCCCGGCGAGGGGCTAAATGAGCCATTATTGTGAGCTAGAGGCTTATCCCAACAGCGAGTACCGACTCAAGGAATTCCCGGGTTCTTTACAAATGCTACTTGGAAGTGTTTAGAGGTCACCCTCTCGGGCGAGTTTCGAAGGCCCCTCGCGACGTTCGGACCGTTAGAACGTGGAGCTCGACGGACTCGGATGTTTACGTCGACCCGTATAATATTATTAGATAAGAAATTTGCAAATAGGGGCTAATATTCTTATTTCTGTTATAGTTACAGATGTTCGATATCGGCTATAATTGTTCTGTCGTATAGCGTGTTGGCCAAGCTAAGCGTATAACGAATGAATTTATTATTAAATCAAACCAAATGGAATCACTTCTACAGAATGGCTGAGTTATGTGTACAATTATTGCAAATTAATTGTTTGTCTAAATAAGTCTTTTGGACGGAAATAATATTAATAGTATCGAGTGCTCTGTATACCGAAGACCGTCAAGTCGATTTACCGATTTGCGGAAACGTCCCCAAGTACTTAACGCTTTACGCCCTCGAAAACAAGAGTTGAAATATGCATATCCGATAGCAGCTCAACGAGAGCCCACATTATTATTGGGCGGGTACTGCTGGCTGAGCCGCCGGGGGCCCGGCACGCAAGCACACACGCCAATGGTATCGAGTTGCTTTTTGCGTGCCATCCATCACAAGTCGAATAGAAATCCGTCAAAAATCTATAACGTAACTACACTGCGGACATACACCAGAAACGATATAAAGCAACACTGTTTAGAATCTGAGGGTCTGTATGCTGCAACTTGAGTACGAACCGGCAAGCGGGCATCTCGTAAATAACGTCAAAGTAATTATTCATCGTGACGATTGCTTCCATCCAAGCTCGAGGCTGGAAATTGCACAACGGCGCAAACGCAAGCACCCGCTGCGCCCGCTGCTCACAACACCATCCGATCCGCACGCGGCGATGGCCAATTAACAACCGACGCATCGCGCGTTCGATTGAGATGCGGGGGTGTGGGGTTGGAGGATGGGAGGGGGAGGGGGAGGGGAGGGAAGGGCAGACGAGGCGACGGCCGCGGCGGCGTCAGGTGGGCGTCGCGGCGGGTGGTGTTGTTATCAAGCCGCTTATCAGTCCGCAACCCCCGGCCAATCGCGAGCCGGCCACACCCTCTGCAACTGCACATGCACCCCGCCGCCGCGCCTGCAACCCCCCCGCCTCACCCAGCCCCAGCCCCGCCCGCGCACGCCAATATGCTTTCGCTGATAGTTTATAAAGACGCTAACAAAAGACAGAAGAGCGAGGCCAAATTACAGAAACTAATGCATCGGGTTTAATAAAAAAAAAAAACACTCAGAGCCACGCGGTCAAGCGGTAGGTTGAATTGCTTCAACTTTAAGCTGTTGGGTATTTATTTCAGCGCTCGCTCCTACGACAAATAATAAAATATTTTTTTGACATAACTATTTGCCCCATTTTAAATTTACAGTTAATTACGTCATGAACTTAAAAACGTACAGCGGCCACTCGACATGCAATTTGTTTAATCAATACGACATGACGTAAAAGCTTCAGAACTAATACTTCACTTCTGCGTCATAATACTCTCAAAGACATGAGGAAACATTACATCATATTACTATCAACGCTCCCGTACCACTGCAGGATTAGACGCTTCCCAGAGAGCGTCCCCAGAACCTGACATGTGTTTCACAGAAAGCATACCGGCGTAGTGGCATTCTCAGCAGGCCAGAGAATGCCACTACGCCACGAGGGTTGTGACGTTGGGACCCCCCCAAGTCACAAGTGATATCGGATGCAGATCGCGGATTCGATCTGAAAATAATTGTTCCGGGTACGTCCTAAACCGATCACACACATTCCAACTATGTAAAATTTATTCAAAAATAAACTAAAAAAGTCGTTCCTAATCTGGTACAGAGATAGAAGTTGGGGTTAAAGTATGAAGTTACCGTTTTAAACGAGTGGCCCTTTTTTAATTAAAACGATAAAAACTATTATGTATATATATATATTATATTAAAACTTATTTTAGTTATTTTTACACAATAATTGTTTGACTTCCAATTGTTTTCACATTCAGTATAAGAGTTGTTATATCTTACGCTATTTGAAGGATTCGGAGCAGTTAATAAAACACGTCGAACAGTACAATCACCATTTATTGACTGCCCGATAAATCCGGGGTACTTGTAGATAACCCTATTGACTACCTCTGACCATCATCTACCAACATACATATGTTGCAAGAGTTAAACACGGAGACATCAAAAATGAGTTCTAAAGCAGCAGTTCAATGGAGCGAACAGCACGCAATATCAATGCAGAGTCTTTCCAAAGACAAATACCACTAACGAACGCACTTGGCGTTTTGGGTTTAATCGCTTTCGCTAGTGGAGACTTCGACTCGGAGAACTAGGAGGAGCAGCCACTGAGATAAATAAAGATCGATTAGAAGTAATGGTGGAAGCCGATCCTTATCCAAACCACCAAGGAATTAGCGTCACGGTTTCACATTAGTTCAACCACAACATTGACACATTCGCACCGAATGGGTAAAACTCGAGAAATGTCTCGGGAATTAACCAATGTGATGTGCGACGTGGAGCACGCGTCGAAGCTTGCACTGACGAGTGGGTACAGGAATGAAGGGATTTTGGACTGAAATGTTACGCGAGATGAAAAACGGAATGGCCGAACCCAGTTAAAATGCCGGAATAAAGCCCGGAAGCAAAGCTAACCCATAGAAAAGTAATGCCAACTATTTGGTGGTCACTTCGTGGTGCAACTCACTATAGGTTTTTAAGAACCGTCGTCCATATACATAGCAGGAGATGTCGATGTGAAGAACTTCGAACGAAGATGGTGAAACTCTCGGAGAAACAACACCGACTCGTCTATCCACCAACGTCCTTGTTGCTCCTTGGTAACGCAAGACCTCGGCTAGAAGCCGTACGTCTCGCAGTGCCAGACCTAGCCCCAGCCGATTACCATTTTGTTCTCAGGGCGCTTCCTGTACATAATATCTTCATAGACTCGATAGACTAGAACTCTGGGGTTCTAACGCGAAGTCAGACAATGAGGGTAAATACATCGATTTTTTTTTTCAATGACAATTTTTTTTTTTATTTATTGAATACAAGACGACAATTTTATACTTTAACCCCTTCTCGAGCGGAATAAATCTACTCGATCAAAATGTCGTTGGACAGAAAGCCCGCCAGCCTTGATAAACCGAACGGACGACTTCTGTCCCAAAAATGACTGACTGGAGGCTGTCTGTCTGGTTTGCTAAAGAGATGCTTGCGATTTCCATGCAAAAGTTTCGAGATCCGAGTCCGTTGGGCCCGGAGCCGACCGTTATTCATGCATCGCGTGACGCCTATACGGATCATACCTTCTCGAGTTAGACAACGGCGTGTGTCTGTGTGCGTGTGCGTGTGCATGTGTGTGATCAGTCGTCTCTCCGTTTTTTGAGAGAATAAATGAATAATAAATACGAAGACACACGGCTCGTGTGAGAGATGTGAGCCCTGATTAGACTTCCTCCGCATTATAATGTTATTTAACTTTAAACAATGCCAGGACCAGGCCATGCGAATTACGAATGTGATAAAATCTGCAGCAAATCATCAAACTGAATTCGGTATCATTGTCACGGTCCGTTACCTATACACACATATTTTATTTCGTTTTATCTGTCTGTCCTGATTCTATCAGTTTCGTGAGGTTGCTGATCGTTGATCACGATTAACAATTTAGCAACAATGCATTTACAGATAAAGGCAAATAATCACCAAAATACACACCCGATCGTACACTTCGTTGTTTTCAAATCGAGCAATGCTACTATATAAATTAAGTTGGCGGGGGAGACGATCAAACAACAATGTCAATGGACCATAATCTACAATCAGAAATATGAATGTTATAGTAGTAAAATTACTTAAGAGCTATACTTAAAATGAAAAATTACGAAACGGCAAAAGTTTACCGTTTTACCTTCCACATTCGCCAATTTCGTGTGTTGCTATGGTAACTAGATCGCATGAAAACCCGTGCATCATATCTAATTAATTAATTAGATTCAATCAGCGTACAGTACCTATCAATGTTACGTGTCAAGACATGCGCGTTTAGAAGGCGCGACAGAATCATCGCAGAGCACCCAGTGACCTTCGAGCCTCCCCGTGCGTCGAATCCGCCGAGGCATTGTTTAGCGTTTAGCGGGCCCACGAGCCGCGAGGGTCCCACGATTGGTCACAAGCGATGCCGCGGGTCGGTCGCAGGGGAGCCTCGCAGATCGCATTCAGCAGCGGGAACGCCAAACGCAGAGTTAAATACAATATAAATAATTTCGTATTGCGCATTCGAATAACAATAATACGTGTTTAGTCGAGTAACAAACGGTATGGCGTACAGTACAAAGGGATCCCTTTTCAACGATCATGAACTGTGTACGTAAACAGGTATCGATTGCATCTTAGTTGGCAGCTTGATCTTCATCTCGGCTTATCAATCGCGACAGGAGCTGCGGTAGACATTGATGTCGCGGTCGCTTGAAGTTAACGAATTTGGCGCTTTATAAGTAGTAGAAAGTATTTGATGATACTTCTACCTTCGATCGTTGTGGTGTCGTTGTAAAAGTTTGCCAGCAAATCGTTGCTCTCACTGTAGCAATCGCGCACCGGCGTCGTGGAGGCGTTTTAGCGACAGACCCGCAACATTGTACTGTACAGGTTATACAAATGCACCCCAAAATCTTAGAACCGTAAAACTTTTATGAAACGATGCAATCGGACGAAAGGCTAAAGGTACACGCGGTAGAGCCGAGCGGCGGCTTTTGCTGCTGCTCGAATGGGCCGGCTCGACCGGACTGGTACTACGGCCTCGCAGAATACCGGCGTGAAGTAGAGGCATCTTGTGCTTCCGCGTTTCGTTCGGTGAGTGAGGTAAGCGGAGCCCCACACCCCCTTCCCTTACCCCTCCTCATCCTTCCTCTCATCTCACTAATACCCTTGAAGGCCGGCAACGTACCTGCAGCACCTCTGGTGTTGCGGGATGTACGCGGCCGACGGTAGTCGTTTGCCGTCTGTCACATACTAAAAAAAGAAGTACGCATCACACTGCGGCTGGGATACTGTTGCTCTCAAGTAATCCCAAACGAGTGCTTCTAACATGCACGCTCTGTCGCCGTCCTGCGATGTTTTCTTAAAACGATTCCTAAACATTTCTTTTACAAGAACACGAACCAATAACACAATTGCGTTAGTTAAGTGAACAGAACTTTCGGCCTTAAGTAGGTAGTGGTCTACTCTTACTGCAGTCACCAAAGTTAATCATAATCTAACTGTAAATATTCAATTAATGTTATATTTAGTACTGAATGTAGTTAACCGTCTCGATACATTGCCGTGATCGACGGAACAAACGTTACCTGCGGGCATTGCATTGACCGTGACGGACCCTAGCAGCGAATAATATTAGACTCGAGGAGTAGACCGCTCCATTCAAATATCACAAAGGAGCCATGGCGTATAAAACACTTTGCGCGCTTATGTAAAATCCTTTACGCGTAATAAATAGCGCTCTTTGTCAACCCCTTCCCGTCGAATTGCAAACCTGTCCCGCGCGTACCCTACCCAATAGCCTTGAGCTAGAGCAGGGCTAGGTCTTGCACATTAGCGTAGGGCTCACATAAGCGGGCCTCCCCGCGGCCCGCGCGGCTCCGAGGGTCCGGGCGGTCGGAACCGGTTGGGCGATCCGGGGCCAACCCTGTCGCGGGCCGCGGACCGCAGCGGTGCGTCCGCCGCGAACACCGGGTACATACAAGCGCGCCGCATTGTGCCGACCCACTTGGGGTCCGATCTATAACCTTTGACAATACCATTAGCTTCTGCGTGAGAAACTCAAGCCGGTGTATTGCTTGCTAAAATTAAACTGCCTATAACTTGATCTATATAACTTACATAGATACAAACATAAAGATGCGCAAAATTTTACTCATTAATCGTATGGTTTGAATATTAATATTAATATAAATGTTGTAGTTTGCGGGCGCCGTTCCCTCGTTGACAGAATTAACAGTTTCAAAAGTCTCATAAAATATTCAATAATCCTTTTGAAGATAGGAGATGCAACACAACCACAACCTGACACGGAAATGAAAATGTATGTTTGTGTTATATAAATGTTGACTCATGCCGGGATTCGAACAGAGGCACGGGTCCGTCGCGGCCTAATGGTCAGGTACGCCAACCGCTGAGGTACGAGATTTAATTTAAAGACAGTATTCACCACATCTTAATAAAGAAAAACAATCTTTATTTAATCTAAGATCACGCACTAAAATTTACCTTCGACCATTTGTCAACCGCAACCAAATTATTGTTTATCGATACATAAACGAACATACATAGGTCAACGGGTTGTCTAATGAACTCGGCTCAAGGCTAACCCTTAATTAAAATCATTGTAATTAATGCATAAAGCCACATAGGAACGTTAAAGCTATGAGTCAAAGTTTTTGTTTAATCATCCAAATGCGTTATCTCGTGTAACTTACCCCCAGGTGCATCGTGTTTTATACAATACATAATAACAGCAAACTCCCGAACCACGTCCCTTTTCCGGCCGTCGAAAATTTCAGCCTCATCCGACATACGTTTCCTTTTCTGAAAGATTATAACGCAACCTGTAAACGTATCGAAAATGGGTAGGTCGTAGGAAGAGCGGGCCTGCCGACCTCCGAGGCGAGCGGTAGAGTTATGCAAGAAAGACAGAGAAGAAAAAGTACTGGATGCCAATCACACCTTTCCACTCAATCTGCAAACCTCTCGTAACTGCTGTCTCGACTTATCTAATATTTAAGTGGGTTAAACGAGACCAATTTTACTTAGATAGCCTCGGAATACATTTTGATATCTATTTGAATTATTTACAAGTATTTGAAATGAAAAGCATTATTAACGGATTTTATTGCGTTTAATTATGTTTTTTATATTTGAGACGTTTGAGAAGCTGTGTGTTGAGAAGGAGTAAACGCTCAAGTCAACATAATATATAAAACAGAAAAAGGTTGAATTGCATTTGCTCTCTACCCAATAAAAAAGAGAAATCAGCTCTGGGTACTGAAATATCTAAGCAAATATCCGGACCGGATAAACCCGAGTTTCCGATGCCCGACACCGACACCGATGGGGCGGTGGCGAAGTATGTCCGGGAGCTAACTCTATGATACTAAAGCGAGCGCCGTGACCACTGGGCTACCACGGCTCAATAGTATGATAAAATAATGCACAGACATGGCACACTCCTTCATGAGCACGTAGGTTATCCTGTCATCGCTGTGAATGAAAGAAGAGGCAATGATTAGATGCAGATTCGAAACGTAACCGGGACGAGGTTGAAATTAAAAAATTCACGAGTACCGAAGCAGAGAATTGTTCAAGAGTCGATACATACATAAACTGTCTTTTTATAATTTAATTCGTAGCATCGTAACGTTGTCGTTTCAACCATGACGAGACTACTTAAAACTTCAAGTTCATCGTATAGTAGTACCCATGATACTGATCTAGTGCAGGCATCATAGTAAAGCAGACGCTACTCCTCCTATCATATCATATCCTGTATAAATATGATATTCATTTATTTAGTATGTTAATGTAGTAGCTATACTCGTATATACAACACAACAATATTGCAACTAACACCTCTAAATATCTGTTAATTGATATATGGTACTGTGTATTGATATAGACGTTGTTCTTGATGCGAACATAAATTTGAATAACCATGGGAATTAGCTCAGCCCAAGATCCACAGACTAGTGTTGGGAATCAGCTTCACTGGTGCTCCGGTACCGGCCGCAGCAGTGGACTAAAATGAAGATATTTTCTTTTCTTCTATTTAGCACAGGTTTGGTAATATTAAGACGAAATACATTATCTCTAGTGACATCCATAACTCTGCAATAGTCTCTTCTATGACATTATACCAGATCGCGAATATCGAGGACCACTTCAATTATGAGATTAATTTTTAATTAATTCAAGTTAAGTATTAATATTGAATCAAACAAATCAAAAGGCGGTGCGGCGTAGACCCTGTGCGTTGACGACACGATCCATTGGAAGACGACACGACACGACACGCTACGGACGTCCACAATCTTTACACACACGCACACACGGTCGGTATCCAGTCAGATGACACACACATACAAATAATTGAAGAGTTCTGATCGTAACCCATGGCGGATTTACGCCTCAACATAGCATAGACATCGTCACAAACAAATACAAGTGCACCAGTATTTTGTTCCGGGTAATGCGCGCGGGGGGAAGTATACATTTTTGAGCAGTGGCCCAAAGTTTTTTTTTTATGGGAAAGTCGGCAAACGAGCAAGCGGTTTACCTGATGGTAAGTGATTACCGTTCATCTGCAACACCGGAGGAGCGCTGCAGGCGCTTTGCCGGCCTTTAAGGGTATTTAGGAGATGGGAGGGAGAGGAAGTGGGCCTCCCGGTTACCTAACACGCCGAACGAAACGCAGAAGCACAAGATGCCTCTACTGCACGCCGGTATTCTACGAGGCCGTGATACCGATCCGGTCGAGCCGGCCCATTCGAGCAGCAGCAAAAGCCGCCGCTTGACTCTACCGCGTACCAATTTCATTGACAATTTATTTATTACAAACTTTCATCCCTTACTCTACCCCTTTAAAGTATGAAGTTGCCGTATCGATGGAGTGGCGCCACTTTGAATTAATATTAACTCTTCATGCGCGCACGATTCGAGATTAAAACTTTTTTTACTTTAGTATTTAGTATTTGAGTTAAAGACGAAGACCTCAACAATTAATGTAATTTAAGAATAGGAGTACGAGCTCCGTGGTGGTTCAGGACCGGCGGAGACGGCTAACAATATCAATGCTGCGTTTGGACAGGATACGACTAACGAACGCACCCAGCCGGTATATCTGTACCATAACTATTACTGGGATGATCTAGCCATTTAATGGATCATAGATCACGTTACTGTTGTTTATGTACTGACAAACCCTGCGGTCCATAATACTTTTTTGTCAATGCCTTGCGAGGGAATAATATTTGGTCTCAGGAAGCGGTACTAAAGTTAAGTACTTGAGTTTATACAAAAATTGTATAGAAATAAGAACGAGCAGTTTTTACCAAATTTGCAAATTTGGCGGGAAACTTTAGCATATTTTATTTACATAAAATACTAATTCCGACTCTTACGAACACTTTGAAAACAAAACGGTCAAGACGTTCTCAAGTGATGCGCTTACGAATAACATTTAATTTTATTTATATAGATAAAAGTCAGGCCGAAAACAAAATTAAACACAGCAGAAACTGTTTTCAAGTATCACCTTCCAGATTTAGCCGCGTAACAATTAATCGTATTCCCTATCATCTCCTGTTATCCTGCGACTCGTGTTATCGTACGTTCGTAAATATCCAGGCAAATATTCATAATCAGCACGATCCCCCGTACCGCCCCCGCCCAGCGTAGCATTACATCGAACAATGCGCGACGGCGGTTGCGTTCCCTGCCCGTAGAGAGCACGCGGCGATGCCAGAGACAACAGACATGAATCAAAAATCAGCGAACACGTGATCGCGCCGCAGATTGACGGGACCGCGCAGTCCCACGGCGATGTCGCACTCCGCCGTGGGAATGCGGAGCGCTAAGCGAACGGCGTTAAACGGAAAATATTTTAGTCGTTAGAGCTATGTTCTTCTTTCAAATACTCGTTTTCACACTCACACTGAACCACTGGCACCGCGACACCTTTCACCATTGATCGAGGCCGGACCTATATCTCTTATTGTGTCGATATCTTCATTAATATCAAGTAGCACTACGGCTCTAGCACATAGCCAAATAGTACGCGAGTGTGAGTCCTGGATTCGGATTCCGTTTCCGACCCAACAATAACATTTTCAATAGCAATTTTAAGTGCTGAATTTTGAGTAAAACCTGCGCATGTCTGAGAATATAAAAAAAAATGTTCCGACAATCCGCACTGGAGCAGCGTGGTGAACCGTTCTCTCTCAAATAATATTGAGAGGAGGCGTTTGATCAGCTGTGAGCATTTACATGCTTATATGTAAATCTCACGTCTGTCATCCATTAGGGGCCGTAGAGATTACGGACTTACATTTGCCTCCGCAACTCACTTTTCGCCTCTCTGGGTGATAGAATGAGACGAATGGACAAGCCTCGTTTGCACCCCATAAAAAATTAATCTTTCCGACATAGTATGCTCAATCAACAGACAATCAACCAGTCATAAGGGACAACTGTATCGGGTGTGCAGAGGGCATCAAGAGATGTTAATATTCTCAGGCCTTACAGCTCCATTAAAATAAAAATAAAATAATTCTAGACGTGTCGCAACTAATTCTATTGTCACGACTCGAAGTTGATCGTTTGTAATTTAGACGCTTTGCACTCGTGAATAATTATATAAATGAATAAAGAAAATATTATGACATTCTTCGTCTAATAACATTACTCTTCTATGACACTTTTGTATTAAAACATTTTCTCCATTGTTCGAATAGAAAAAACTACATCGGGCCCGTGTGGGTTGTACCGGCCGTTGTTGTTAAGACATAATACCAATTGTAATGATCTAACTCCATTCGAAACTGAAGTATATTTATACTATCTATAATCACGTCCATTAACATGGCAAAACCTTTCACGGACGCACACAATGGCATATGAAAGATCGATCACCGCATAGCATGAGCGTTCGTTCCACTAATATCAATATCGGACGTTCGGAGGACGGGCCTCGGTCTTCGGGTGTTGCACGTGGAAACACTTGATTAATTCCTAAGAGATATTATAAGGGGAGCCGTGGTAGCCTAGTGGTCAGGGCGCTCACTTTAGTATCATAGAGCATGAGTGATCTGGGTTCAAACTTACTTTCACGCTTCTTCAGCCAACCCCAAAATATTATTTCGAGGATATGTGAAGCCCGCCAACTCGCATTGGACCAGCGTGGCGGGCCGTTCCCGGCTCCTAAAACCTCTCTGATACTCGTATTTGAGAAGGAGGCCCTTGTCCAGCTGTGGGCACTTACACGCTGCTACTTTATATAAAAGGGAAGCTCGAACCGAACGAGGCAGCGGACCCTCAGATGTCGCTACGAAGCCTAAGGCAACGTTGCTGTCTTCAAACAGAATAGAGACTGGGCTCTTATTGAGCTACTGAGCGCCCATGTAGCGCTTCATCACCATCTCACATCAGATGGGATTGTGGTAAAGACAGCTTGCGCACCGACCCCAGAGAGCCTCAGAGAATCAAAAACCTTCCATTGGAAGCTTGTACATATCATTACTCGACGCAGACAAAGTAGTCTATGATAGTTACAATTTGCTTGGGGCTCTTCGGAGTGCCGATGATGATGGCCATTAGCGCTCTGAAGGGCCCCGTGATTGTAGTTCGGTCGGTTTGTTATCGCTCGTTATAACATATGGCATGTGCGATAACGAGCGAGAAGATGATTAGAATAGACGTATGATAGCGGACGAATTGCCTGACTTGGCGGGTGGCGTCATATAACGTTCACTTACGAAGCTACTTTTGTAATTTCGAATTGGCATAGGTACCTAATTCCTTACACCGATATTAACGGGATTACGTGGAACTCGTTAATTGTCAATATATTTGTAATTTTTGTTAAAAATTTTAAAGTAGGATTAATTTTTATTGATGCGAAGAAGCTGAAGAAACGAGTGACTTGCAAATTTTTGTCATGTCTACCCTTCCAGCACATGGTGCCTATACTCTACAGATTAACAGACGAAGCTCTGGCGACTGCCTAATGGCGGAAAATCAATCCGAAAATGCCGAAGTCAAATTCCATAGACCAATGCTGAGGTGCAGCATCACTGAGGTGCGAGGGCGCCGGCTCTGTGCGCACTAACTGCTCTGCCCAAAATTAATTAAGACCAACCATAGAACAGGAGCGCGGGCTTTTTTTACAGAGGCCTATATTTAGCTGTGACTGATGAAGAAGAACCTGCTGGGAAACGAGGCTCTGGCCGGCTGTTTGATAGAAGAATAAAAATACTGAGCGTAGTAACAAAAGCAGCCATAGGGACCCGTGACAGGGACAATTGCAAATCTAGTCGTTGTTTTGGTTCGAAGCCGGTTAACGAACACTGTGAGCGAACGTCGCCAGGCCAGGCCAGAGCGGTGGTTTCCCCGTCCCAGCGTTCCGCTCGAGACTGTGTACGATTTGACCAAACACAAACAATTACTGATTGATCAGATACTACAGACAGAGTCACGAGCACAGGCGTACCGGGCGCACCACGCTCATCCTCTGGACGTTATGGGAGAGCGTGCGACATGAATCACGCGATTTGAATCCTTCATCTCCTTTCCACCATCGGACATCTGGAGATGAAAGGCAGGCTTCTATTATTTAAGTCGTTTTTTGTTTGTTTGTTACCTTGCATTATGTCGAATCGTTATGCCTCCTCGAACATCATCACTTCCATCGTCGTAGGACAATGAGACGCATCATAAACAAGAAAACCACGGAGCCCGAATGTGAGCCGTGCTTGTAGTCTATGGGAAACTAAGTCATGAAACCGGATTACATTACACTGGCTTGCTGATTAGCCTTTCACGCGTCGTGACAATAGAATATCTGCTAGCGCAACTATGTTATAGGCGTTAGGCGTCTATGTTACTTCGCGCCGGAATCTAAAAGCGAGAGCATGCCACGTAACGACTTGCACTCGTGTTCATGCCTCTCTCTTGCTATGTATGAACTGTACCGTACGGGTGGGTAGCTGAAGCACTGGAGCGTAGCCAGATCTGTCAACGCTCCGCCGAGGAAATGGATGTCTAGAACACCTGGGCCCGTGCCCGCCTTGCACCTTACCAGTCGATACTCCATACGGCCCCGAATTGTGCACGAAGGAAATAAAGAAGCCGGTGTACACTAGACAAACGTGTTATTATTAGAAAATAGGTATGTAATAGATGTATGTATGTATGTATGTAATGACTGCTTGTATCATCGTAAATCGTTTACAATTGAAATGAATGAATACACAGCGTGGGTTTTTATATAGCGTAGATTTTGTATCGTGATGTATGCTTCAATCTCAATAGATCAACAAGTTATATACAATGGATAAAGAATAATGTTTGGGAGCTTTAAAGAGGAAAGCAAGACTCAATTTTTACCGTAAAAAGCTAAACGCTAGAAACAGCGAGAAACGTCGAAAATATCTAGACTCCTCTGTTATTCTGTTGTTCCATTAAAAGTTTCCAGTTGATCGATTTGCATCGTGCTCTGAAAAGCTTTACCGTTTCGGATCTTTCAATAAATTGTTTACTTTGGAATGGCGAAGGTTTGTCGTTAAAGTTAAAAGAACAACATTTCTCGTAATGAACTAAGTCCGGAAGGGGTAGGGTTGCTGACATTTAGTTGGTCAATATATAGAAACACGACGACAAATTTATCTAGTTCATTAAATAAACATACAAAATTATTTAAAAAAATCTCGGAATAGTTATAAAAAAACTTAACATGTTTTGTTCGTCCCGGGTTCCTGACCGCACCATGACTGCGGCGGTCCCGGATCCGAATCCCAGCCGAAGTTTAAATGTGCGGTTTTCGGGTCCGAATGTATTGTGTTCGTCCAGTTTCTCTGACACTGCACCCTTGACCCTTCCTCCGTTCTCATCTCCGTTCAAATCGTATATGGGGGAAGGTGAAACCAAGCGGCACTATAATATCGCCCGCGCAATTGAGTTGACAACGAGACGCCGACGGCAATCGCAATTTGTCGCCGCGATCGAAAACGTCCCAGGCGGTTATCGTAGCGTTTTGTCCGTCTGTTCGTCTCCCTTCACTCGTGTCTCTGTTCACCACCGGGCGTTGCAATCGTCGTAACGCTTTATCATAGCGAACGTCTGCTTCGCTAAGTGGTAACCCTAGCCGGGAACTTGTTCTCTACAGTGCGAAACTTTCCCAGTCTCACCTTGTTATGATGGTAGAGTTTAGTTATAAATCCTCAATAGTTTGATTGACACTGCCTTGTTGACTTTAGTTTCCTATAATTATTATTTCCTATAAATATTGCACCGCGGTCCCGTGTCCGCCATGAAGAACGTAAATTGTATTAAACTTCATAGCGTGCCTTGGTTGCGTCGGAGTTAATGTATGAATAGGAAAATTTCTCGTTTCCAAGAATATTCATCGTGGCTTTCGGATAAGTGTATGATAAACTAAAGCTGGGGGTGTTGCTCCCCTGGATACGCCGCTCATTTGTTACCTTGCCCCGTCTTACCGTCTCCTCCGTCTACCAGTTTTGTTCCCCCAGCAGTAAATTTATATGAATATATCTAACAATACAATTAACACATGTATGTACCGACAATAGGTTGTTAACTTTTCGTTGCTATCAAACTATCGGACCCAATAAAATCGTACAATTCGTCGCAAGGTAGCGACGAAGGCGGTAGATGCAAGTGAACCCGGACGGATCGCCTCTGTGCCTGATTCAAGGAGCGCGAGGGACACGAGGCGGCGCGAGGGGGGGCTACGGGAGAAAGTGCGCGTGCGCAACGCGTGCCCCGCTCCCGCCCGACCGGCTCTCTCGCAACTGCATCTCTGTATACGCAACTGACTGTCCATTTATATAGTTTGTAAAGCATCCCCGAAAGTTAATTTATTACCACAAAAAACTTTCGGGTTACAGCATCCTGTTTATGTCGCGTCGTACGCCGTAAGGCGTGCCCTTTGTTGATGCGAAATTATTAAAGTGTTTCGGTTCAATTCAATTGTTGACCGTAAGATTTATAACAGTGCATCTGAAAGAAATCAATTTATAACCTAAGCGTTTGAATTAAAATCAAAATAAGCAGAAGGTGACTCCATTTATGTAGGGACAACACCCCGTCCTCCCAGTCATACTAATATTGCAAGATTTGATTGTTCGTATGTTTCTTCTCATTGTTTACAAACACATCTTCATCATCATCATCATCATCATTTCAGCCTATCACAAGTCCACTGCTGAACGTAGGCCTCCCCCAAAGATTGCCACGAAGCTCGGTCCTGAGCCACCTGCATCCATCGACTTCCCGCAACACTGCGCAGGTCGTCACTCCATCTTGTGGGGGGTCGTCCTACACTGCGTTCGCCTGTACGTGGCTGCCACTCGAGAACCTTTTTTCCCCAGCGATTGTCAGTTCTGCGAGCTATGTGGCCGGCCCGTTGCCACTTCGGCTTGCTGATCTTTACGGCTATGTCGGTTACCTTAGTTCCGCTCCGGATATCATCGTTGCAGACTCTATCACGCAGAGAAACACCGAGCATAGCCCTTTCCATCTTACACGCTGCTATTTTTATCATAATTGAAAATAGGCCGATTGAACCACTTTGTAATTCTTCCTCCGTATGGATGAGGTCAAAAGAAAAAAAGTTTCGTTTTTAAATGTCCTAAAGAAGAGAGTAATAGAAGCAAGTAAAGACAGCAAATAATGATACAAGACTATCTAATTGTTTGCAGGTAATATCAAAATGTTGTGAAAACTGGTCAAAATTACCAGAGGAAAGACACAACAGTCTAGAACAAATGCAGCGCGTGTCTGAAACGGTTTTGAATGACGAACCTTCGATTTTTAATAGATAGAAGAAATTAGGAGGTTGCGTACATGATTATAGATGGAATAATGAAAGCAGTGCAAATAGCTTATTCTCCCTGCCATCTTCCAAATACCCTTAAAGGCCGGCAACGCACCTGTAGCACCTCTGGTGTTGCAGATGTATGTGGGCGATGGTAATCACTGAGCATCAGGTGAACCTATTGAACGTTTGCCGCTACCCCATAAAAAAAATAAAAAAAAATTGCGAAAGACAGAGTATCGTTAGAAATGTAGAGGGTGGAAAGGGTTCGGTGGTCAAACGGCTGTGCATGTTCTTTACTTTATATTGGGAACGTAAGTCATTACAGGGAAACTGGTGTAAAGCCTATAAATACCAATCCATGACTTGGCAAAGGTCACATATCAAATATTTTTTGAGAGAGCTTGGAGGGTTCACACGGCCTGGAGTCCTCCGTCGAGCATTGTGTCAATATCGACGGCCACCCACATGACGGACTGGTATGGCATCCATAAAGGTTTCAGACATACTGTACCTTTGCCGTGGTGGTTCAATCTGTTTATGTACAGCTGTTCGGGAACATTGAAAGTTGAGCAAGTGGATTAGTTTCTGTATTTAGGGTGTGTAAACGTACAGTTCTAAACATGGTACGAGTACATAAAAAAAAGTAAAGTAGCAGCCTATAAGTGCCCACTGTTGGGCAAAGGCCTCCCTTCACAAATACGAGTATCAGAGAGGGTTTAGGAGCCGGGAAGGGCCCGCCACGCTGCTCCAGTGCGGGTTGGCGGGCTTCCTCGAAATAATATTTTTATTATTTCTCAGACATGCAGGTTTCCTCACGATGTTTTCCTTCACCGCCGAGCGCGTGATAAATACAGCGCTTAAAATTGCTGGTGCAGGGTGAGATGTTGTGTGATAGAAGAACAGTGTGGTGTGCACGCACGCCGATGATGATGAATTGTGATAATGAAAGGAATGAATGATAAGGAGCGGGTCAATCCGAAACGACAGAGGTTGATCGACCAAATTGGCCAACCAAAGAGTGCACATAACCGATGAGGACACCAGGCGGTGACGGGTAGGTGCGAAAACCTTTCCCCCAAGTTAAACAAAAAAAAAGAGGACATCCGCATACATATGCGTAGTTAACGAGGCTAGAGAGGTGTGTGTGTCAGGATCGTGGCAAGTAGAAGTTTATTTATGTACTATATTATAATAGAAACCGACATCTTTATCACAATCTTATTTCCAAGTCGTAATGTACTTTTGTGCCAAATTTCATTTAAATTTAATTTCTTTATGCATAGACCACAAACATATAAACATACAAGCATACAATCACAAACATAAAAACCTTTAGACGGCTCGGTGGCGTAGTGGCTAAGCGCTTAGCTGCGGGCTCAGTGAGTGGCGGGTTCTATTCCCGCACGGGACTAATATTTGTATGGACTACAAATAATAGTTTGTTTGTCCATGTGCATTTCATGTATATAAACTGACTCCGCGACACAGGAGAAATTCCTACAGCGGAAGGTAACGTTTTCCAAAAGATAAAAAAAAAATATAAACATACAAACATTCACATTTATTATCTACCAGGCGTGGTGATTAATTTTAACGTTACATTATGTTAGGTGACCAAATCCACGAGGCCTTTGACAGATCTGGTAAAAATACTTAAGGTCCCAGGGCGGGGCCCACGACACAGTGGTGACGACAACGAGCGTCACATTTACTGCAACCATTGACACTAAACGAGCTTCGCTGAGGTCAATGAGATTAATCTCACTCGAAAACAATGATTACAAGTCGTAACGAGTGAAAGAACATTCACTATATAGCTGGAGCTGGCAGTCTAACTGACCAAGCTTGCGCAAATTGAGTTTCGTCGTTTCGTTTATTGGGTTGCCACACGTCTAGACAGGAGCCTGGATGTTACGGGTTGGGGTTGTATTAAGTGGATCGTAGAATCAATTATGGCTCGTAACTAATCCTTCTAAATCCCAGTCGAGTGTTGTTTAATGCACCGTTGAGATAAGCTGAGATTTTTTTTTCTTTTCCAAACAATATTATGGTATCTGCGTGTGAAGAGACTCCAAAGCACGCGGATCAAGGCTCGAGTTCATTAACCAATTAACTGACCTCCGTCTCACCATAAGAAAATAAGAAATCTCCCGTTAAATTGTAGTTTTGACATTAAACGTTTACGTAATGGTATATTCGTAGTTACGCGAACACTACACATTTGAATTTAATTCACCCACGGCACCCGTGGCCCCGGGGGCGATGTGTTTGCCGTTCTAACCTCTCATTTCTATTTATACATCATTGCTCCGATCTACGCTTCACCCAGGGGCTTATTGTGACAATCGTGTGTGGCTGATGACAAGTTCAGGTTTAAACCGAGACGTTGACTCGAACTTTATAAAGGTTATAATTTTATTGTATGTCATGCGTACAGACACTGTTTGCCTGTTTACTTGACACACGAATAGATATTCTATTGATGTAACAATTGATGGGACAAATCAATTGTTAACCGTTTTCTAAGTTTAAAACCCTTTTGCAATGTTTAAATTTAACAACTGCCAACTCCTCGTCTAAACAAATGACTGAATAATCCTTTTTTGCGTCTAATTAAGCTGCATACAGGAAAACAAATCTATACTATGTAATTGTAACATTGATATATCACATGTTTACATGTGATACATTCACTATAATGTTTACGGTAATCTCCCGAAACTTTTGGACCAGTCATATATCATAATATAATAATTATAATTATTATTTCACCTTTTGAGAGAAAGCTACATACATCATCATAGCGCCAGATACTCATGGGGGCTTTCGAAGTTGGATATCGAAGCCGAAGAAGTTATGGTAAGTGTAATTAAACCGTCGTGTTTGCTAGACGTTGTTCAATCACCGATTATATTATACGTTGTATGTGGTATGAGGGCTAATGTCAACACACTCACACACACACACACACACTCACACACACACACACACACTCACACACACACATGCAACCATTAAACCGTCTATAAACACGTAATTTTATGCAAGATCCCCAATTAGCAAGTAAGCCCGCTTCGCCGTTGCCCCCGGCTACAATTAAGCAGACAGATTGCCCCTGCGATGCGACACCTCGCATCCCAGTTACTCACGCCAGCAATCACGAATGGGGTGATCACGGATCACGGGTCGACGGCGGGCAGGTCTTATGATATTATGTCATACAACAAACGCATAAGGATAAGGTCACACAGAGTTGTATATATTTGTGAGCACGTGGCATGGTAGACAATGGATTTTAGAAACTAATTAGGTTCGCTACATTCAACCGTCGGGTAAACAAATATTATGTGATATTATATAGATAATCTAATTACACAATTCTTCAATTCAAACAATCAATTTAATTAAATTAAATCAGAATTGAAACGTTCCAATATTGTGTCAAATGATAAAAGACGTGTCACTTAAATCCTATGCTTGAAACGAGCCATTCTTTGTATATGTATGTGTAATATACATATGTAATTGCCTTCTCGAAATCGACTCTAACGATTTGCATGCAATTTTGTATTTATATAGTGTTTGATATCACAAGTTTATCCTAGATAGGTGACATCCGTGAGAAAATATTTTATTAAATAAATTAATAATATAGTCATTAATTAATGCAACAGTTGACGGCGAGGCCCGCACCACCGGCCACCCGCCACACTCCCCGCAAACCCCACCCGTAACTAGGGCTGCCGCCTCCTGTTATCAAAGAAACAACCTCTGTTCTCCCTCCCCCACCCTCGCACCCCCAAACCCATCGATACGTCGAGTAAATACATATTTAACCTGTTATCAGTTTATATTCCAAATGGACTGTGAAGTTTTTTCAACAATACCAAATTTTAATTTTAATGATTTCTTACACGCGTTTCGGTCGGTGATTAAATTTTAAAAATAATTTACTGTTATGAGAAATAGTTACAATTCGCAGTGTTAAAAGAGATGAACGGACTACAACTGTCTAACGGATGGGCGCGGGCGAACCCATTCAGCTTCGTTAGGGATGCCGGAGCCGGGGAAATTCGGACCTGCTTAGGGTTGTCGGAACTCAGTGGACACAAAAGGCTTTTCACGCTCTTTTGTTGTCAAACGGCCGCCCTATCGCCATGAGCAAACTAAGGCCGCGCTGCTCAGCGGTCAACTTACCTGACTGTTGACTTGAGTCCTGGGTTCGAATATTTTTGGCATCAAATAAATTATTGGTTTTCGTGCTCTGGGTATGTTGTGATGCGTACCTTGTCTCTATCACAGCATCTGACCCATCCTCCGATATTATCGCCAAACGTTTCAAATCCGTTTAAGACACATGTATACATACAAAACCATATATATGTATAATTATATACACTCCTATTAGTATAGACGAGGAGGGCGATCCTTGAGCAAAGTCGCCTCAATCTCTCTCCTGACGCAATCAAACAACATCAAGCTAAGTACGAGACAATAAATAGAGTGTAGTAGGGACCAACCAAAGGCAGCAGCCCCGAAATGAAACATCGGCCCACACTCAATGGAATGGAAACTCGACGAATTGCTTTCAGAGCTGTACGATGAGGGCCCTCGCTACACCACACACCGCACCGCCGCCGTGTCCCGCGGTGCAGCAAAGCGTTTTGCGACACGCCGTTTTGCGCAGGGTTGCCACTGCTCCGTGACAACGGAAAAATTAGGCTTAGAAATGGAGAACGTTTTTAAATATAGAAAATAAACCCATGAGATTTGGTAACATTAAGAATTACAATAAGAAACGCCATTGAGAAGAAAAGGAAGTTTAAAAACCACATTTGATTTCGGATTCTTTTAACGGCCAATAGTGGATTTAGAATTTTGTTTTTCGTTCAGTATGTTTGGATGTTTTATGGATACGGATAGTGGAAGTCAAGTCAGTAATTAAAAGAGGAATCATTTAAAATAATTACATTTGAAATGACACTAATTTTAGGGAATTTATCATATATTTAAGGTACATTTAACTTTTTATTAGAAAGTTCAGAGAATGTAATATATCTTATCTAGACACCGTTAATGTGTCATAACAATGGAATGTCTATTGTATCACCATAATTCCTTTCCCGTGGTTCAAAAGACCGTCTCCGAGAGCAACTCTTTGTGACACGCGAGCATGCTACAATCTATGGCACATAACTGTCAGTTGTTGCGGTGGCAATTTGGTAAAGTTTGTCGATGGCTTCACCGTGAGAAAACACTTAGCATTCCCGTCGACTGCTAAGACATAGCTTCCAGATGTTCGCAACCAGTGCGAGGGGAAAATTGACGAATATTTTAGGCGATACAATGCGAATCTCTGCGACGTGATTAACACGACGCGTATCACTCACGACAATATTGTAATTAAATACAAAATTGGCATTGTTATGATTTCGACATTACTGCATAAACTGTTATGCCCGTGTCATTACATCAGTATATAATAAACATATAGTCGTCAATTAAAATCATTCAAAAAGAGGGACGGTGGGATTTTTTTTAACTCGTTTTGGGAATGAAAATTAATGATCTCAGAAACGAACTCCTTTTAATTAACCACTTAATAAGGACCAGGTTTTTCTGGTCTAGCAAAATTAAATTCAACATTTCGCATTCTTGCAACTGTAACGAATCAACAACGGGGAGGAGTGGCGTCAACCCTTGCTTTGCTTACATAAAAACCGCATAATGCTCTTGGAACGTTATGCAGTACGTATGTTTAGCTTTGCGACCGCGGAAACTGACAGCGGGAGTGAATAAACAGATCACCGATTTTTTGATTCGTATACAGAATGGATGCGACGTTACAACATTTAATTCGACCTCTTATTCTACATGCTTTTCTTAAGTTATACACCAAATATCAATTATATAAGTGCAGTAGTTTAATCATAGGAACCTAGGCGAACATTTCACGATCAAATCGGAGACGTTCTGAAAAAAGGCCAGGTCGAGAGTACTCTAAGCCAACGAGTATGCATGCGAAGATTGATGAAAGTGGGAGAAGCGAAAGACGTATGTCAGGACCGTAGCAAGTGGAAGAAGATTGTCTCTGCCTACCCCGTTGGGAACAAGGCGTGAATATATAAATTAATCATTGGACTATATAAACATTTGCGCTAATTGTTGGGCTAAACTAGATAGATCTTTGCGCTTCATTTAGATCTCTATTGCTCCCTCCTCCAATGTCATAGTTTCTTTTAAAACCCTGCTAAATAAATTCTCATTGATAATACGTGTTTTTTTTTATTCAAATACAAATTCGATCGCGCCAAATGTCTCCACGTCCGCGTCCACAAGGCGCGCCAAACGCACTCACATTCAGAGGTGAAGTGAGACACGGAGCGGGCCTCCGTCAACAAAACAACGCGGGCAGCGGGAGACCCGCGCGGCGCAACAGGTCCCTCTGCGCTCCCCTCCCCCCACCCCTCCCCCTCCTCAATCACCCCGCACCCGACACGCCGTTACGCCAACTTTTTCCATCGCATAGTTTACCTCGACGCTACATACACCGATCCGTCAGCGTAACTTATTTCTATATTGCACATTCTCATGCATCATTAAGTGTAATCGAGAAGGAGTGTAGTTAGATACATTAACATATTAGTGGAAGAAAATCGAGTTCGATATCGATTATTTTCATCATAGTATTTACGGGTCATTGACACATCTTTCGCTTGCACATGTTGGCACGTTACTTGTTGCAGTTAGCACCAGCACCAGCAAGTGGCAGCATCAAGCACCACCGTGCGGTCAGTTTTACATGGACTATATTTTCTATTTGGTTATTGACATTTAAGAACACAACATGCTAAATGCTTTAAAGAATTCTTTGTCATAGCACAACAAACAATTTTCATCTTCCAATAATATAACGAATATTACAAAAGCTTCATCGTCATCATCATCATTTCAGCCTATCACAAGTCCACTGCTGAACATAGGCCTCCCCCAAAGATTGCCACGAAGCTCGGTCCTAAGCCACCTGCATCCATCGACTTCCCGCAACACTGCGCAGGTCGTCACTCCATCTTGTGGGGGGGCGTCGTACACTGCGTTTGCCTGTAAGCGGCTGCCACTCGAGAACCTTTTTCCCCCACCGGTTGTCAGTTCTGCGAGCTATGTGGCCGGCCTGTTGCCACAGCATATCTTAATAGTAGGGGAGCACGGTATAGTGACCTTGCAATTTCAATATGAACCATCTTGTAAATTGTGACGCAATGGTTCGTTTATCAAATGGCTAGTATTTAATTCTATATTTTTATGTTGTGCATTCACGATGATTGTAAATGATCTCGTAGACAATTGTGGGTGCGCGTGTCTTTCGGAATGTGATTACGAGATTGTTATAATTATCTTATCTATCTGTATGTTATGCTCGCTTAGAGAGGCCTCTGCTTTGGTCATACTTGGTGCACAGGTGCTGCTTGTGGAGGCTGGTCAGCTCGTGTCTGCAGTGCACTTGAGCTTTAGTTTAGTGGATCGCTATATTCTTGTGGCGTACTTTTCAGTTGCCTATGGGACCATACCTTTTTTTTAGATGTATGCGTCACAATTGAAAAACAAAAAAGAGGATACCGACGGGATGTAATAGGTTTCTTTCGCCGATTTCTTCTCCGTCAGAGGAATCTCATCATGAGACAGTGAAAGATTGTTAAAAAAATATAAAAAAAATATTTGACATTTATCAATGACTAAAATAATCTTTCTTAGGTAGAAACTAAATTTTTTTAATGCTTAATAACATTATTTTTTAACGTAACATTTCTAAAATTGTAAATAAATAAATTAGCACGCACGACCGTATTACCCGACCCGAGATGTCTAGAAAAATAACAAATTTAATGTTAATACCCTATAGGGGTACCGTACCTTTTGCTTAAGTAGTAAAGCGGTATCATTTTAATCTCTCGTACGAGTTAATTAAAAGTTTTACCCCTACAAGAACCGTGAACTCGAAAAAGTTTCACAGACCTCTTACGGACCGCATACCATTTATTTTCATTACCTGAGGGTAAATAAAATAGAATATGGGTACGCGTGTAATCATCTCATTAATAAGTCGTCGTACTTAGTTAACGCACCTCCTATCTGGCTGTCTGCCTACCCCCGTTTGAGCGTCAACATTTTGTTCTTCGTCAACTTTCTCGTGAACTAACCAAGACGTATCGATTTGAAATTAAGTAAGTTTACAACCACTGGTACTGGCGTTACAACCACTGGCGTTACGATCGGACATCGTCCCCAACACAACACCATCACCACCACAAATGATCACAATAGCTGAACAACTGGTTGGATCGAAATCGACCAGGCAGCAGGCAACGAACACACGAGTGAATCGAGTGATATTCCGATCTGTTTCATTTCGTCCGATACGCAGAACACAATACGTTAGGACGAAATGATTTAAACAAACTTTCCGGCAATGGCTGAGTCAGCCCGACATATGAGCCGCAAGTGTGACGTTGTCCTTTTTTTGCTTAATAGCATGAAGCTACGTGTGTGCACACTCACACACACGCGCCCGCACGCACACATTCCGTTTGCCTTCGGTTAGGATATAAATGCTGGCAACTATTACAAACAAACAAACAAACCGGAATGCTTCTCTGAATTCAGTTTATATGACGAATCTAGAACTGCACGCGATTTAGCCGGAAGACCGGAGCCGGAACAAAACATTGGGCGTGACGCGCACCCACAGATCAATCATTCAGAAAAGTGAGTTACCAATTCAGATGAATTCGCAAAGTTCACGTCTCCACTATACATAATGCGGGAGCGCGGGTACACAAGCCCGGAAATCTGTTACGAAATTAGCACCAGTTTCGTTCGCTCGAACCACCGGCGATCGGTGAGATGACGTGTCGCGTGTAGAATTCCGCCGGAAAGCAGACAACACCGCATATTTCATAGACACGGAGAATACTATGATATCGGGGCGGTCCTTGTTTACGGGTATATGACGGAGTATAAAGAAAGATATGGTTGCCATAGTGCCAGACCGGGTTTGTTCCGGGGGGGGGGGGGGGCACGTATCCCGTTTTACAGACTATGAATTCCGTCCGTCGAATTCAGGGAAGCTTCCCATTCCGGCTCCACGAGTTAAGCCATGCGATGGCGGTTCGCTGCACGCAGACGCCGCGGCCGGCCGGCACGAGCGCGGCTAAACTTCGAGGTCGAGACGGAGTAGACGAATAGCGCGATTTTACCATTTGCATATATGCACAGAGGCATGTCACAGTGTGTCATCGTTCACACACACACTTGTTTATCACATATCGAAGTTCCCGAAATTTAGTAACTTCGATATGCGACACGAAGTCCCTTATTTTCCATCAATACTTTTTGTTTACGCCTTCTCTGATCGTCGGACATTGCTGTGATGTAGATGTGGCGTGTTCCAAAGCTGTGTTTATACAACAAAAAATGTCGTTAAAAATTACATTACCAACATCACCAAACCAACCAACCAAACATGAAAACACGGAATGACATATCGAGGAATGACGTCACGCGGAATGACATAAATATTGTGCAACGAAATATACAAATTTTTAATTGCAGGTTCATCGCAGACCACCATAACACACGGTGCATTAACGCATATTTGAAGGGCTTACCCCCCTCCATTGGTGTCACCGGCGTGTTCCATTCTATATCTCGACCGCTGATGCTGCACACTGACACTGGTGGCTTGCACAAGAAGACCGCTCCCCCGATCGGGCGTCGAGTTTGAATTAAAATTTTATTTTCACGACAAAACAACGGACGCCGCGCGACCTGCACTCACTTGGGGGACGCCCCCTGCCGTTTGTTTAAGAGACATTAGATGTGTGAAAAATACCAGCGCATACCACACATTATACAGATGATAAATATTAGCCGTTCGATGGGGCCAGGGCCCTGCAATTTGGTTCTCACAAGTCCAATTTTGTATTGCCGGGATAGCACACTGATCAAACCAAATTGTGTTAACGTCATTGTGAACAAACGCGGCGGACATACTTGTTCAGCCTATCCGTCAGAAATAGGAAGCTTATCTGAAGGCTCTCCATTTCAGAGGAACAAAGCCTTGACAGGAGTCGAGACGATCTCTTTTCAGGACGACGTGTAGATGGAATGTGACAAGTGGCTAGCCTCGTAACCGTGCTTGCTCCCAAGGATCATACGTACCCACCTTATTTAAAGGGCGCCGAAAACCAAAGACCATTTAGAGCCAAAGAATTTAGCACATTTTGCATCTACAATCATCTCTTAGACTGTTGCCGGTAATTAGTGGCTAGATATTTAACAACCACTATGTATTGCCTTCGAGCCCGAGAGTTGCCCTCGAGATTACACGAGCTTTCAGCCATTTAACAGTTGGCTGCATAATCGTTTAGATTGTCGACACGCAACAAGCTCAAGAGCGCCGTACCCGCAGAGCGGATTGAGACAAACCGGTCGATCCCCGCTCGTCTGCGCCACAGATGCTAGTTCCAGAGGCGTTCACTCTTAAGCCCCGAGACCGATTACGAGGTCGTTATTGTTGGATGACGCTGGCGAAGCATTGAACCGGACGCTCGACTTGTTAAAGTGCCGAAAAGCGTCCGTTGCCTTAACGGCTCGTTTCACTCTAAGCTTCGAATTGAAACTTAATAATGCGCGTAGGTTAGAAAGCGATGTGAACATTGCCATCGAAAGCGATCCCTTGCGGAGAAAACAATGATACCGCGCGCACAATAAGTATGAGCCAAGCAGGCGTAACGTAAACCGTAAACTTCAACAAGTTATTTCGAGATAACTTGTACGTACTACTGTGACCCGTCTGTGGCGGCGCTGGGTGGTTGCACACAAGGGCGCGAACCGTGCGCCCTAAGAATGTCATTATCGACGACATAATAACTAGTGTTAACAATGCGTTCCGAGGCCACGCCCCCCATTCAGACACACACACGCGCAGAGTATCGCGGCGTACAACAGCCCTTCCTTACCGCGTTCGTTGGCGAACGCTCTCCAGGTGACACGGCGGCATACACGAGGTTTACTCGTTTACAAGGTCACTTCTAAAATTCCACCAAGGTAGTAGACCAAAGCCAAGGTCTCGTACCTCCTTGCCCGCCTTGGGTTGCCGCGGCAGTTGTCGACAAGTCTCTTTCGTTAACAGGAGTGAGAGCACACTACAGCAGCGGCCAGCGTCGAGTCAACACTGCAGCGTCGCTCGTCTTCCGCCGAAGCTGTCAAGGGTCATGCTCTGGTCGGTCCGGCTTTCAGTTGCTGATACCGACACAACCGGTCCCCGCCTTCAGTGACTGCCAGGTGTATGCATCTTTCCCCCCACGTGAAAAAAAAAGAGTCATTCCAAAATCTTACTGATCCGAACCATTTCTTCGCATATCGCGTATTAAATGCGAAGGCAAAATCGACAGACTTTTTATTTATTTAAAAACCTTTTTTTGCTTACACCTTATAGCCATGGATTTGTGAGAAAATATTCTCATTTAAATGAGAATTTATTTTTAAATGAGTTCCTGTTTGCCAGAGCATCAAACCAATGGGTCAGGAATGGTTCGTCACCATACCATATTCGTGTATAAACAATATAGTTCAGATCTGATTATATTGCAAACGTCGTCCCGTCCCGTGCCACATTGCCCCAGTTTTCGAATGCACGTCCGTCACCATCATATAGCCTTACAAGAGCCAAAGAGAAAGCGAAGGTATACCGCGTACCATTGTGGGGGCAGCTATGGTTAACGTTGCAATTACTACGGCAAAAAGATAAGGAATATAATAATATATTAAGTAATACCCCCCACCCAAAAGTGGTCTACTTTCCTGGTGCTCCATGGCATAAAGTGCGCCATTTTGTAAATAATTTGTGTGCAAATAAAGTATTAGTAAATAAATACGTAGTCCAAAATGAAAACGTTACATTCCTTGTACGAACGAGGCACTTTAAAGGTATTTTCTCGAGCAGTGGGAGTATTTGTTTGTTTAATCTCCACTCTTAAAAGTTAAGTCTCACTTCTCGCAGCCCACTTTTCCTCGTACACCACTTATATAACGTTATAATCTCTCATCAAAAGCGGTAGAAATATTTATGATATTGTGCTAAAGTAGGACTTTCAACTGTTCAGAATAGACTCGGAAACGATGACTTCAGACGAGATATGTGTAAGCACTAGGTCTGCCGCCTCGCTGGACAAGCCCTATCCTCTTTTCGTCTTCTCTCAAATATAAAATCACGGCTTGGCTTGTACATTGCAAAAATAACCAGCTGTTTACACACACACGGGCCATCCCAGTGGAATATTATTCGCCACCGGAGCTCGAGGACGGACATGGTTCTCGAAAACTCGACGGAAACGAATTATGATACATAATTCTACCTAAAGTATGTGAGATAGTTGCGCGGAAGGAGGTTTCACAGGAGGGAGGAGGGTAATCACGCTTTTTTCAAGTTTTTTTTACATGGTGGAGCGGCAAGCGGCAGCTATTGCAGCTACCTCGAATGGGCCAGATCGTCTGGTTCAGTACCACGGACTCGGCAGAATACCGGCGTGAATTTCGTTCGGTTAGTGAGGTACCGGGGCCCACACCCCCTTCCCATCACCCCTCCCCTTCCCATCACCCCTCCCCTCCCCGGCAACGCAGCCGCAGCTCCGCACATGCACGTGATGTGTAACACCAGGCGGAGTGACGGAGAAGAAATGACAATGCGCATAGCTCGCTTAAACGTCAACTTCATCAACAGCGATACCGAAAATCAGGACGGACACCACTGTAATGGTAGGAGCTGTTGGGGGGGAATATACCTTCTTTACCTTTACCCACCCTCCCCCCTCAGCCCACCTACTTATGAATTAGCGACGCTCTTGTGCCCAACTGTTGTCCAAATAATAAAGAAATCAATCCACCGGACCTTGGCTTGCTACAACTTTGCACCTTGTTTAAAAGTAACACACAGCTATAATTTTTTATGTTGCAGAGCGCAATAAGGTCCTAAGAATCCGTATAAAACAGATTCTTACTTTTCCGTAAAGCCACCTTTCGCCGTGAATTTAATTTCAACCCCGTCTGTTTTAATAAGAACGTCAATTTAAAATGTTAATCCGCCTTTACGTTTTCCTTTGAAAGTCAGATCAAGAAGCCATATTTAAAAGTAATTTTCAATAATTTTGTAAAGTACCGATTGAAATAAACTTTAATTGGAGACGTGGTTACGAATCACTCTCAATTATTTCCTATGTTGACACTGCTGCGCCATTTCCCGGTTATGTTATTTAACCAACCAACCTGTTAATTAGTCCCATACCATGACATAAGCCTCTCCTACCCGGGAATTGGTTTGTCATAGAACCCCACACATATCTCACCGTAGACGCCGCTGCCGGTCATGGGTCTGGTATTTTTCGTGATTGTTCTCCCGCCATCAGTCGGTGGCCGTTGGCTGTTTCAAGGTTGCACCCTTAGCCTAGCCGCCTCTTGCAATACCCGCGGGAAGTAAGCGAGACGGCGGATTCTTACGCCTTTACCATATGCTCGTGTCATTGTTACGCGAGCTTTTCATGCAATTTGTTTTCATACAAAACAATATTATGATGTAGCGACTGTTCCTAGACTGCGCATTCAATCATTGTGCTACTGAAAGGGATTTGCAGTGGCCGTGACGTGGCCAGTTTTGCGTGTTTGTGTTCCATAACTTATTCACGCGGAAGTGAAGAGTCTAAAGCAATGTCTCAAGCCTCTACATTATTTGTAGGTGGAGTAGTGAAAGCGGCGTCTTTTGCTGCTGCTCTTAATGATCCGCACTGGAACTGGGTTAGTAACCATGGCCTCGCAGAATACCGGAATGAGGTAGAGGCACCTTGTGTTACTGTGCCAGTTCCTACACTTTCCGAAAAAGCTCCTCTGACGCCGGTAATCACTCACCATCAGGTGTGCCGCTTGCTCATTTGCCCCCTCTTAAAAAAACAGCCTAAGTGCTACCTACCTACCACCGTGTCCATTATTCTTCTCAAATACGAATTAGTCGCGCCGTGTGGCAGTGGCGAAAGAATACTACCCCCTTTCTTCCCGAGTCAACTCTCGGTATTCATGCCTTTTCAACTTAAGCGGCCAGGCCAGGCCTCACGGTGTTTTCTAGAAAACATTCCGGAGTGTGTGCAGAAACGGACAAACATAGGAGGAACACTCCCCTTCCCTCGTTACCTTCCCATATCCCATCTAACGCATATGCGATAGAGTCGGATGAAGTGCCACAGGGGTGCGTGCTGTGTCAGAGATACGGGACCCAAAACAACAACAACGACCAGACCCGAGAACCAATAATTTGATTGTCAATATTGTCGATAATATTAACAGTGTGCGGAGAATTTATCTTCTGGTGGAAAGGGGAGAGGGCAATTGAGCCATGTTTTAATTACCCTCTCCCGTTTTTTCTCCACGATAGGCCAATTAGACGCGTCGGCAGGTATTTATAATTTTTTTTTGGTGTATGTATGTAAGCTTTCGTTCGGAAAGTGAATTTGGGTTTCGTAATTTTTAATTAAGACCTCCTCTGAATATATTTGAGAGGATTTTAGAGCCAAAAAGGGACCGTCCCCTGCTCCAGGGTGCAACTTTACCTTCACCGTGGAGTACGTGGTAAATTTGTCATATAATATAACAATTAACAATTTTAGCACCACGGGCATCGAACCCAGACTACTCGCGTAGTATATAGTTAAAGAGAGCGCTCTGACCATTTAAGCTACCACGGATATATTTTTTGGAGCCTGTCATCGTCATAGTGTCCAGGGCAATGATAGGTAAAAATCGTACATAAGTTTTTCATAAACTGCTCCGTGACTTCCACCAAGGGGATCTATTATAAGACCTCCTGCTTCGGAGCGATTTTAATTACCCACTCGGCTATTGTTCTTGTGCCTTCTTTATTATATGTATATATAAATATTTTTTTTTCTTTACTTTGCTTCTTTTTTAGGCAATGGAATTGTTGTACCGAAGTCAGTGAGAGTAACTGGGTGTATCATTTTTTTTTCTTTGGTATCAGTTTGGTAATTCTAGTTTACACTTTACTGGGGTTACTCTTGACAATGTGTAGTTTATTTTAGAGATAAAAGTCGAGAAGATATTAGCGCTCACTCCATCTCTCTCTCTCTCTCTCTCTCTCTCTCTCTCTCTCTCTCATACCTAACATACAAATTAATTTATATAAATAATATTATCTATATTGCCTATTACGTTGTTGTTAATCAAAGTGTTGTCGATCAAAGCATAGACATGTCCCACCGGCTGGGTGATGATGCCGATGAGCTTTAGAGTCCCGGAAGATTTGTTTATTATTTTTGTTATCATCTGTTACATGATAAGCGACAATTCGCGGATCTTCCGACCAAAGCCCGGGCGTCCCGCGCTCACAAATAACGTGATGTCATCAATGAAACAGCCGGAGACAATGCACGGTCGTATACAAACAAAGAAAATGGTGAAAATGTTCAGGATATGTCGAGGGAAATTTGAAAATTAATAACATCTTCGTCCCGTATACGATTCATAGGAAACCGATTAGGTATACTTTCATAAACCGGTTTTTGAGGCCCCGGTGGTGCCCGATTAACATAAGTGAAAATAATAACCGGTAAAATAATGCCACGAAACCGGTTCGGGGATTATCAGCGGTATGTCGTCACGTAAACAACGCACGGACGGGGCCCGCGACCGGCCACCTACCTACCTTCTCCTCCTCACCTACCTCGGCAACCGAGCCAGCATATACCTAGCGTTGCGGCACGCCTCTCTGTTCACTTCCCCTACGGCGCGTGCTCATCATGCTCATCATCTTTGTGTCCACACATCGCGACCGGACACAGCATGGCGAAACAACAGAGCAAATGCATAGCGATAACGATAACGATAACGATAACGGTTCCAAACACTGCCAGGGTCGACGTTCCCGCGTACCGGCGCGACCGCGTCACGGGACAGATGTGTGCGTCGCGCCTCCTCCGCCAACCCGTTGTAACCGCGGCCGCGAGTGTCTGTCTGTCTGTACGCGGGCCGACGCCGCAACGGTACCCGCGGCGGGTTGCAGTTGCATGTGTACAACGCGCGCACAGCGGAGCCGGAGCGCGGAAAATCACTTGGAAACTATAAATAATACGGCGTCGATTTTCGCGAACTTACCTGTCGTCGTAGTAAGAAAAGTCGTCGAAGGTCGGGGACTCAATGCTGGAGGTCCCTTGTGACACGTCGATGTCCATCGCGATCTGCATAACTGCAGCAGTATCGGTTCGAGAAAGGCTGCGAACTGATTGCGCTGAGAGATCGAGACGCGCCAGAGAGCGGTGCACACGCCGGCTAGGTGTCGAGTGTACTGTACTGGTAGATTGGCGCGAGCCCGAGCGCGGCGCTGTCTAGCGCGGCCCCCCTGCGCCCCTCGCGCCCCGACGCCCGCGCGTCGCCAGGCAACGCGCACGTGGCACGCGCCCCCGTACGTCCCGCTCAATCCCCCCCCCCCCCCCGCCCGCCGCGGGTCCGCGAGCCGCGAGCCGCGAGCCGCTAGCCGTTCGCCGTTCGTATCGCGCTATGGAAGAAAGAAACCGGAGCGCGCCTTTCTCGACAAAACATACACCCAAGTGCCCGACACTTTTTAAATGGTATAATCACGCGCGCACACACCACATTCCTTGACCGGTGGTGAGGTCACCGTCGGGGTCGTATTATTGTTCTGGACTTTCGGGATTGGTCGCGGCGAGAAGCGCACCCAGCGCGGCCAGCACCGCTAATCCGTACTTGTGAATATGTAGGCAGGGAAAATGCTTCATCGAGCATATAAATATTAGATTGCCCTCTCAACGTCAACAGCGTGCAGGTGGTTTCACGGCCTTTGTCCAGCTGTGGACTTTTGAAACTGAATTTCCATTAGATAGGCCGTATTTTATTTTAATGTATCGCCATAGAGCGCAATACTTTGTGACGTTTATGTTTACCAGCATCGCTTGTGGTCGAAATTACACCGATTGTGTAATTAGCAATTTGTTTTTCAGGCAATCGGACGCTTTTATTTAATTGGTTAAAACGTTATGTACGGTAAAAAATAATGCAACATACACACACGATTTACATTTTTGTGCATATCTATGACGCGCTGCCTATCGCATGATATAAGTTTAATTCCTCCCCTTTTATAAAAATAAATGTTAAAGACGCTTCTCCCCCCGCCCAATGTTCTATTTTCACGTATTTATATAATGACGATTGTGATGTAAAGATGTCCTTCACTTTCGACTTTCTACAAGGACGGCAACGTGACAGGGCAGAAAATAGAAATAGGCGACGATATAAATAACACATTTGATACAGTTTAATATTGACAATTTCATTTCAGAGTTTTGGAGTGCGTTGCGACACTCCATGGTCACGAGGAGCTGTGGTGTTTGATGACCTAATGCAAGAGCCAAACCGGGCTATCGCCAGCTTAGTTCGTGTTCTCAGAATCAACAGTGAATACACTTCCCGTGTTGTGTTTTGTTGTTTTACGTGACCCCCCTTTCACGCAAACGAGCGAGCGGCTCATCTGATGGTGAGCGATTACCGTCGCGCCCGCGTACACCTGCAACACCACAGGAGCTCCCACCGGTTACCTCACTCAACGAACGAGATACAGAAGAGCACAAGATGGCTCTACTTCTCGGTGTAAGGCCGGTGTTCTGGGAGGTCGTGACTAGCACTCCGGACGAGCCGGCCCATTGGAGCAGCAGCAAAAGCCACTGCATGGCTCTACCTTGTACAATTGTAATGTAAGGCATGTACTAGAGAAACTTTACCATGTGCGAATATAATGTTTGTAATCGGATTTAAACGCGTTTTATTAAAAAGCCCCCCAACCCCTGCTGTAAAGCCAACCGAGACATGCATTTCAATGTGTTGCATTCGTCTAAATACAAGAAATGCAAGCAAATGATAATTTGTATTCCCTCTTTTGTTATCTTTTACAACATGCAGCCTAAAAAACCGCAGAGAGGTGAATGGATCAAGCCTTCCCTTTTCGGGAAGGGCAATCAAGTTTGTTTTTTTATGCGGATGTGGATCGGGGAAAGTGAACTTTATTTTTTACAATGTCACGAGTTTTCTCTGAAAGTGTAAAAAATTAAGTGGCCAGTCAAAATAAATGAAATAAAAAAAAATTAAGTGGCCAGTCAAAATAAATGAAATAAAAAAAAATTAAGTGGCCAGTCAAAATAAATGAAATAAAAAAAAATTAAGTGGCCAGTCAAAATAAATGAAATAAAAAAAAATTAAGTGGCCAGTCAAAATAAATGAAATAAAAAAAAATTAAGTGGCCAGTCAAAATAAATGAAATAAAAAAAAATTTAGGGGCTCGTCAAAATAAAGGAAATAAAAAAAAAGTAAGTTTTCGCTACTTTTTAAATCTCTGATGAGCCTTATCAAATTTCCTTCTTGACAGGTGGAATGGACAGCCGCGAAGATCAGCTCATCGTTCACCACATCTCCCGTTCTCATCCTGCCCTCCCAGCGCCCCAAATTACCGTAGCAAATGAAAGGCAAACACTCACTTGCAGCACTTGAAATTCGGGCCCTCCTAACTTTTCGGCTATCGTGTTCTAATTTCAAAATGTGCTGTGATTTTAAGGTACACGGTTATAATGATTGTTTTCGTATATATACACTTGATACGCGACAAGCAACGATATAGATGAATAAATGTTCTAGACTAAATTCTGAGGCTACTCCAGGGGTAGAGCAGAAAAGCTGATTTTGCAGTTATCTGTCACGGCATGCAAGATGATCCATTGTCTTGGCCAACCGTTTAATTGTCAATCTGGTGCATAAGCATCCAGAACAAGAGCTCCGAGATGTGGAATCTGTCCAGACACACGGAAAGCGGGATCGAAAAGGACAAAACGACACCGACGCGTTGATAATGCAATTTGTTTAAGTTAATGTACAAATCATGTTAGATTATTATTATTTTTTGAGACTATTTATATATATTAACCATTTTGGTAGAGAGGTATATATATATATATATATATATATATATATATATATATATATATATATATATACAGATACATATAATACAATAAAACATATAAATAATAAAATACGTAAAAAATAAAGACTATAAAGAATATGCCTGATATTGTGTTGATGGACCGGGCAGAATCTAGGATATTTTTGGTCGACATTTTATTATTATTATTATGCGGGTTATTGAGATATATACTCGTCTGGATGGGCGATATATATAAATATGTATACATACATAAAATGAATAAGTTAAAAAATATATAAATAATATTATTATTTTTATTCGTTAGTATATTCTTTCTTAATTTATAGGGGTATAAACAATTACTGAGACACAGGTCATAATGCATCGTTATAACCAGATCGTCAAAAATTTGTGAACTATCCTCTGCAAGTGCTAAGGACAACGGCATTTTGCATTGTATTGGACAGTAATTTGTTCCTAATTATGACTCTCCTTTAATCTATTATTCTTTGTCGAGATACTTTTAGAGCTTGATATTTTCAAATAACCCCCATTTATGGTCATGTCGGTTTCCAATTTTGTGATGAAATAATAAGTACGCATTATAAATATTTTTACTCGATAGTCCCATTTCATGCGAGCTCGTTGGGTTTTCCGGACTCTGTGGTCGCAGGTTGAGAGGTAAAAGTAATCTCCCTGGGAACATCTTGAATCCTAGGTAACGTAATTTCGATCTGGTAATATCTATTTCGGCTGACCCGGACCCGCCCTGCTTGCCCGGTGACCCGCCGCCCGATGGATTGTGTGCTGCTACACCCCACCCAGTTGAATGGGTCGCCATCGAATCTATCAAAACTATGCGTATCCCCCCGCCTTTGTCGGAGGTTCGACACGGACGTTAGGTCGGGTTTACGTTTAGATTATCATTCTTGTATAGACAGCGGTGGTCGTATAATTAGAAACACTACCAACGATCCTTGCCATTATATAAGATACTTCACCGCAATCGTTTTTATTTTGAAATTAAACAATAAATGGGACAACAATATTAGTTCAACGATTTATTATTTATTAGAAAAACAATATAAATCCCATTACACAAGTGCAGTTTCAATATTACATTACGGACAAACATTTAAATCAGTTTTAAGGTATGAACAATAATGGTTAACTAATTAGAAACAACAACAAAAAAGTATAAAAAACAATATTTTTTTAAGTACTAGTAATTAGTATTGTTATATCCGAAATAGCCACTATCCACAGCCTACCAATAGTTATAATTAATATTTAGTGGCGTATCCCTTATTTTCAATAACTGCACGACGTGGCATTGATTCAATCAATTTCATACATTTTTCTAGAGGGTTCCATGCTTCACCAAATGCTACAATAATCATATAGTTCGTTTTGACTGGTGTTACGTTTGTTTGAGACTTTCTTTTTAACAATATACCAGAGATTTTCTATCGGACTATTTGGTGGCCAGTCTAAAACGGATATACGCTGTTCGCTAAGGAAACATTTAACGCTATTGGCCGTGTGTTTAGGGTCATTGTCATGCAGAAAGATCCAGGTTACAGGCAAATGATCGTCCGAGTATATTAATAAGATATTTTTGTATTGCCATTGATCCATTGTACCTTCAATCTTCATTCAACTCCACATCCGGAAAAACACCTCCAAACTTTAATGTTACCGCCACCGTGCTTGACTATACTCCTTGTGTATTTATAATTAAAAGCATTGTTTTGCAGGACGCCTAACATAGCGCTTTCCATCGGAATTTACCATATTTATTTTTGTTTCATCTAAAAATAACACTTTTTTCCATTCTCGTACCGTCCAATTAACATATTTTTTAGCTATTAATAATCGCTTCTATCGGTGTTGCCTGGTAAGAAGCGGTACCTTTCGAGAGATTCTTCCAAACAATTTAGCTTCCACTAATCTTCGGCGTATCAGTCTTGACGAGATGTTTCTTGGGTCCTCCGGTGAAAAAACTTCATTTTTAATCTAGTTGGAGCCTTTACTTGGGTCTTTTTTAGTAACACAAACGATTAGCGTATCTTCTCTGGGAGAGGTTTTTCTTGGCCGAGGCTTTCTAAGAACATTTTCAACAGTTCCATGTGTTTTATAATGATCAATTGCATTAAAAATTTTCTTAAAAGAACAATTTAAATGCTCAGCTATTCTTCTGTACACCCACTTATGATCTATATGAAAATTAACAATTATTTGTCTAGTTGACGCGTCACAACTTTTATTTTTGCCCATTTTGAACAAAATAAAATTCAGATAAAAATTTTGAATTGCCGCCAAAATAATAGAAAAAGCCAAGAAAGAAAAATTATTCTCCAATTTCAAAAAAAGAACGAGCTATGGATGTTTTTTTAAAATGTTTCTAATTAGGCGTCCAAGCGGCCAGTAACAGGAAATAAACTGCTACATGTGTAAGACTCATTTTGTAATTAAAAGTAAGATATGTTTCATATTTTGAGTTTTTTTATTTGGGTGGCTATATTATTGCATGATTATTAATTATTGAATGTGTATATTATTACGAACATTTGTACGTAGAAATTATACTTTCTTTATTCACAAGAAGTGTTTCTAATTATATGACCACCCACTGTATACATATATTTATTATTTCACACTTTTGTAACTTTAATGGATATCAACTTAAATTATACACCATAAGTATTTGTACAGTACTACAGCAAGTACAATGCGTGGTTTACCAATATTTATGAATTAGCTATCACCTAACATGTTTTAAATAAATAAAACTTGTATAAAACAAGTCTGCATCGGGGGCACACTATGCAATAAGATGCATGACGTGTATACGTGCCATATTTAATTAGAGGTACTTCAATTCGAATTCGGTTGACGAGGTCAGGACAGATCATAAAGATTTTCAATTGTGCAACAAGATATTTTTTTCAAGCGTCTTCAGGAGATGTCATATTCAAATTTAGAAGCCTATTTCAAGAAATTTGATTTTTCAATAGTTCTTAAATATTTCTAAAGAGAAGTACATAATAAAATCTTAGAGTGTGGTGTCTGTTCAACTCAATTGTATTTATTTATATGGTTTATATATATCGTTAATTACATTATAAGGCACACGTCTTGAATCACGAATGTGTGCGTTGGCTCCTCAAGTTTCTTATTGTGTATACCATATTTGTAAATTATTTGTCAATATGACCAAAACGCAATACATTAGTCGCAAGCCGTTCCCAATATTTTTACGTATTAGCGCCTTTGGCTAGTGTTCAAAAGGAAACGATCTTCTATAACATCAGAACTTCTAATTCGATGTTCAGACAATCAAAACGGTAAAGAGATGATACTGTAACTTGCTAATGTACCCGTGCTAAGGCAAAGCCCATGTGGGATATCCTTATATATAAACATCGTTAGCGCGTCTGTTAGCGATCGTGTAGCTTTAGAACGATTTGATCGATTGAAGTTCTACGATATATATGGAATGGGTTCGTAGCTATGCTAGGACTGGGATAAAGGGCGCTGTGGTCTTTAAAAATTTTATATATTGGTAACAAAAAAACACATTCAAGTCGAAACTTTTTTTAAGTCCCGACGTAACCTCTTTAAGCTTTCGCCACCGACGTGGTGAGGTGGACGGGTGGAGAGGTGTTCCGAGCCGGCCGCATACCCAGGGCCTTCATGTTTTTTTTTACCTGCGCTGCTGCGCGCTCAGGTAGACGACGGCAGCGTGCGCCAATCGCGCACACCCATTCGGACTGTTTCATTTTTGTAACGTTCCGGGGCAGGGCACAACGGCGGAGCGCGCGACGGACGGACATTAGTAATGTAAGTGTAATAAGAGTTTCGTGAAAATCACACAAAATTGTGTTAAACTGGCCAGGTACAGGGTGTCGATCCGATTATAAAGTACGAGCAAGTGTACCGAGCTCCACGAGTGGGGGTTTCCTGCTCGTTCGGACTCCCGGACACGGACTATCACCGCGTACAGCGTGCACCTTTCGTTGTTGAATCTTCAGGATGCATTGAGTCAGTCAGTCATCTGTGTCAGTGGCAGGTGTGGGCAGGTTACAATGTCCGTAAAGAATACGTTCGCTTGGCAATACCGATCACATCAAATGCACGGATCGATTCACCGAAATGTGAACCGAGCTACGGACAAACAAAATTTAAAAACTTCATGTATGTTATACATACGTAAAGATTTCCTTTCGCATTTTCCGTGACAAATGTTATTTTTTTCCTTTCATATATAATTTTGGTAATTAAAAATATTACCCTTCTTATGGATCCCGCACGGGAGCCCCAATTACAAGCTCACGCCGTTTGTCCCTCTGTCCTACCTTTTGAACAGTAATAGGTAGCCGGTGGAAATTCATTCATTCAATTTGACAATACAAAAAAATTAAGCCTATTTTTTTTTATCACCGTACTTATTTTCTTTTTTATAGAAACGGGCAAACGAGCATGCGGCTCACCTGATGGCAAGTGATCACCGACGCCCACGAACATTCGCAACACCAGAGGACCTACAGATGCGCTGACGGCCTTTAAGGAAGGAATAGGCTCTTTTATTGAAGGTCCCTAAGTAGTGATTGTTTATTTATTTATTCTTTATTATGTATACAATATATTCTTATAATGTGTACAACATTATGAAAAATTTACAAGTTTAATAATATACAAAATAAATGCACAAAGGCGAGCTTAACCCTAAGCAGAGTTCTCTTCCAGCAAACCCATGAGGAAAGAGAAAACTATTATTATTATTCAAGTAGGTAGTTGTGTACTTAATTAACATAATTCGGAAATATCGCTGAATACCTATTTACTAGTAGCCCTTAATACGTGAATATGAAGGTGTCATTTCATACCTGAAGTATGGATATTATAATGTATGTTTCGATGGAGTATTGGTGATGTTGATTCTGTTCATATTTTAGTGCCTGTAAACACTCCACCGCAGGCGGACGAACATAGGGTTCTGCTATATATCGCCAATCGCCACGCCATTTAGCATCTTGAACGTTGTTGCCCGACACCAGTCCGCCCTATTTCGTTATTAGATAGATAGAACACATTAGACATTATTATATTTCCTATAACCTACTTGAATATTTTCCATTGTTCCGATCGTCCCCTGTCTGATTTCAAATTCGAGCTAATTTTCTGGACGGCACGCTCGGAAATTTAATCTTAAGGTAAATTTTTGCAGTGATCAAATTATTTGAATTTTTTTAAGATTAGATCAACTTGTTAAAATATCAACGTAATATTACAAAGGGTATAAATTATGTACGGCATGCTGGTCGATGCGCTCGCTTTAATTTCATAGAGCATGAGTGACCTGGGATCGATCCCCGGCACCACTAAAATTGTCAATAGCAATTTTAAGTGCTGCGATTATCACGTGCTCGGCGGTGAAGGAAAACATCGTGAGGAAACCTGCATGACTGAGAAATAATAAAAATATTATTTCGAGGATATTTGGAGCCCGCCAACCCCCGCACTGGAGCAGCGTGGCGGGCCCTTCCCGGGTCCAAAACCCTCTTAGATATTTGAGAAGGAGGCCTCTGCCCAGCAGTGGGGGCACTAATAGGCTGATACTTAGTTTACTTAATGCTTAGGGTACTATATCACGAGAAATATCTCGTGACATTACCTCCCACTGGCGGAATATCTCCAGTGTCGCTGAGGCAGTTCACACACATAAATTGCACATGGACAAACACCCAGACCCGGAACTATTATTTGTAGTCCATGCAAATACTGTTACCGGTGCGGTAATCGAACCCGCGACCCACAGCGCCGCAGCTAAACGCTTAGTCACTACGCCACCGAGCCGTCTAATATAATCAATTTATAATTTTTTTTTAAATATTTTTTTTTATTATTTTCATTTTAAAAATACCTAATAAGGTAACTACGTGATCGATCGACAATATTCTTTCACCGCAGCCTCTTTGACGTTTTATATTAAGAATTTTTCTAAGAAAAGTAATATTTATTTCATGGAAGTTTTTACACTCATTATCTATACATTTCTGTAATCTCGAGGGGATTTCATTCCCTTTTTATATCTGTTATCTATGAAGGCATTATGATTTTTCTTTGCACAATGTTTTCTAAATTTGGAATAAAATGGCAACCTGAGGCTTTTTTTTTAATGGGAAATGCGTCAAACGAGCAAGCGGTTCACGTGATGGTAAGTGATTCCCGTCGCCTAACTACATTTGCAACACCAGAGGTGCTGCAGGTGCGTTGCCGGTGTTTGGGAGATAGGAGGGAGCGTGAGGACGGGCTATGGGGATAGGGAGTAGGGCTCCGGTTACCTCACTCACCGAACGAAACGCAGAAGCACAAGATGCCTCTACTTCACGCCGGTATTCTGCAAGGCCGTGGCACCAACCCGGTCGAACCGGCCCGTTCGAACAGCAGCAAAAGCCACGGCTTGGCTCTACCACGTGCAAAAGGCTAGGTCTTGTAACGTTACGTTCCATCAAGGAGTCACGAACCTTCACTTTTATGATTAGAGTAGTGAAGACTTCGGCCAAAGGATATCCAGAGAGTTTCTTAGAGGTTATCTTTGGTGAATACTCTCAACGAGATACGATTCATGAACCGAATGTACCAGCACGACCCTACCCCTAGTCACAAATAAACACGAACGTCTCAAACCTGACTCGAGGAACAGGTTTCCATACTTCATAAGACCTGAAGACTGGGCCTCGTCCACTCCAGATCTGAACCCGATGGACTACAAATTGTGGTCATTACTAGTTCATTGAGCCTATCGGGAGTCCTTTAGAGCTTTAGCAGAGAGAGTAAGGAGTATCAGAGCCAGAGGCGATCCGATTCGAATCCTAATTCTTTTTAATTAATCCCTTGGACAAGGTTACATATAAGTATTATTATTATTACACACAGCTCCGTTAAAAAAGTCGTATATTCGAATACAAGGTGTAGTGTAGAGAATTATATAGCGAAGTCCGTTAACATCGCCATATAACGCAACGTATCAACGTTTCGTATGTGCGATATAATTGCATGCACACACACACACACAGCGCCACCGTCACGTGGGAGACCGACGGATCCTGTGCTAGTAGGTCTCGCACAGGCACAAACTTTAATACTTCCCGCACCGAGAGTTTCCCTTCACAGATAATGTTCGATCATACCTTCGCAACTGAACCCGTCCGCTGCCGTTTGAAACGAATCCCCTGGTCTAATCACGTTCAGCGGGACTGGATCTTAATCGGGAGTTCTTAATTGACTACAAACGAACGACAACAACGGTATGACAATAAAATTGCAATCAAATAAATTAAGCCTTTTATGAAAATGCAAACCGACTCACTCTCTGTTCTCGGGAGGATGTGAAATATTTTTTTTCGTTAACAAAAACATTACCTGCCACTGGAGGAATTTCTCCAGTGTCGCTGAGGTAGTTCACACACATAAATTGCACATGGACCATAACGCAGACCCGGAACTATTATTTGTAGTCCATGCAAATACATTACCGGTGCGGTAATCGAACCCGCGACCCACATAAATGATCAGATCTAGACTGTAAAGAGCATAGCCGACATTATAAATCTAATCATCATCATCATGATCATGATGATGACATTATAAATCTAAATCTAACTAGAAACAACCTACCACCACCTCTTCGTGGGTACCAATCTAAGGCTAGTTTTAAAATTAGGTAAAGGTCACTTCTTTTACATGGCAATTAGGTTAATAGTGGTATGTCCTGTGTTAAAATTTGTTAGTCCTCGTTGTAAGATACGAAGGAAACTTAGACAATTTAAAGAAATTAAGGTACAGTTTACAGTTGTCCATTGGAGGTTCATCATCATCATCATCATTTCAGCCTATTCACAAGTCCACTGCTGAACATAGGCCTCCGCCAAAGATTGCCACAAGCCACGGTCCTGAGCCACGTGCATCCATCGACTTCCCGACACCGTGCGGATCGTCTCGCTCCATCTTGTGAAGGGATCCGCGGGTCGAACCGATATCCGAACGGACCATAATACGCCTCCATTAACCATTCGGGACCTTCATCAAAAACTGCTAAATTTTGCTTTGTAATGGTCAAATCTTGCTTTCTTTTATGCGTCCGTTAACATTCGAGAAAACCCAACGCTCGACCACCTTTATGTATTTTAAGGTACGAGTTAAAATTAACTCAATTATACCAAATGAGAGCTTTAGAATCTCAACTAGGCATCGGATCGACATGCGTCGATATATCTGAACAATTTCTTTGCATTCTCCTCTTTGAGGTGGTTCTGTCGCGTTTAAATTCCGCGCACCGGCACGCTGCTGGGGAATAAAACGGAGCATTGTCTACCCAAAGTAGACTGGGACTGCCTTCAAAAATACATATTATGGGTAATTTTTTCAAGCAGAAACATTAAATAACCAACCCCGGACGAACTTCGATTTTCTCCATTTTGTACACCTATCAAATTCCCGCCAAATGTCAACGAAAACAAATTGAGTACAGGTTTATTTTACATTTTTGAGGTAATACGGCTTCTAATGAATATAAGATATTAAAAAAATGGAATGCTTTCTACTATAACTTAATGTAAAGTACCCGATTCCGAAAAACTTATTGTCCAACCTAGCTTATAGATGAATAATTAAAAATATTAACACAAGCCGCAGTAGCCTAGTGGTCAGGGCGCGCTCACTTTAGTTTCATAGAGCGAAAGTGACCTGGGTTCCATCTCCGGTGCCGGCACCACTAAAATTGTTAATAGCAATTTTAAGTGCTGTATTTATCACGTGCTCGGCGGTGAAGGAAAACATCGTGGGGAAACCTGCATATCTGAGAAATAACAAAAAAAATGTTATTTCGAGGATATGTGAAGCCCACAATGGAGCAGCGTGGCGGGCCATTCCCGACTCCTACACCCTCTCAGATATTTGAGAAGGAGGCCTTTGCCCAGCAGGGGGCACTTACAGGCTGCTGCTTTAAATATAAGAGATGTCTCTATCTCTAGTAACTTAGGCGCGTTGCTTAAATTTCAAAACAACATGACGGTCATCCAGGACCAGGCTCAGAAACCTCCCTAGAACGGTGACGAGATAATATCACAAAGATAATAAGACGCCGCTCGACTTACACACGTTACGTAATATCTATGATATTATCCTATGGGCCGAGACAGGGGTCATCTACATCCGAGGCTGTGTGATGTACGTAATAGACTGTGGCTTTAACCGCTATGCCACAAAAAAATCACAAGAATCTCGCAGTCGCATCATTCCATCTGTCTAAGTACTAACTAGCGGTTGTTCTCGACGCTGAATCGATTAAAAAAATTAAAAAAAAGGTAGTATTAGAAAATAATGAAGAAGATTGTGCCTGTAGATTGGAACATCATCATTTCAGCCTGTCAATAGCCCACTGCTGAACATAGGCCTCCCCCAAAGATCGGCCACAAGCCACGGTCCTGAGCCACGTGCATCCATCGACTTCCCGACACCGTGCGGATCGTCTCGCTCCATCTTGTGAAGGGATCCGCGGGTCGAACCGATATCCGAACGGACCATAATACGCCTCCATTAACCATTCGGGACCTTCATCAAAAACTGCTAAATTTTGCTTTGTAATGGTCAAATCTTGCTTTCTTTTATGCGTCCGTTAACATTCGAGAAAACCCAACGCTCGACCACCTTTATGTATTTTAAGGTACGAGTTAAAATTAACTCAATTATACCAAATGAGAGCTTTAGAATCTCAACTAGGCATCGGATCGACATGCGTCGATATATCTGAACAATTTCTTTGCATTCTCCTCTTTGAGGTGGTTCTGTCGCGTTTAAATTCCGCGCACCGGCACGCTGCTGGGGAATAAAACGGAGCATTGTCTACCCAAAGTAGACTGGGACTGCCTTCAAAAATACATATTATGGGTAATTTTTTCAAGCAGAAACATTTAATAACCAACCCCGGACGAACTTCGATTTTCTCCATTTTGTACACCTATCAAATTCCCGCCAAATGTCAACGAAAACAAATTGAGTACAGGTTTATTTTACATTTTTGAGGTAATACGGCTTCTAATGAATATAAGATATTAAAAAAATGGAATGCTTTCTACTATAACTTAATGTAAAGTACCCGATTCCGAAAAACTTATTGTCCAACCTAGCTTATAGATGAATAATTAAAAATATTAACACAAGCCGCAGTAGCCTAGTGGTCAGGGCGCTCACTTTAGTTTCATAGAGCGAAAGTGACCTGGGTTCCATCTCCGGTGCCGGCACCACTAAAATTGTTAATAGCAATTTTAAGTGCTGTATTTATCACGTGCTCGGCGGTGAAGGAAAACATCGTGGGGAAACCTGCATATCTGAGAAATAACAAAAAAAATGTTATTTCGAGGATATGTGAAGCCCACAATGGAGCAGCGTGGCGGGCCATTCCCGACTCCTACACCCTCTCAGATATTTGAGAAGGAGGCCTTTGCCCAGCAGGGGGCACTTACAGGCTGCTGCTTTAAATATAAGAGATGTCTCTATCTCTAGTAACTTAGGCGCGTTGCTTAAATTTCAAAACAACATGACGGTCATCCAGGACCAGGCTCAGAAACCTCCTAGAACGGTGACGAGATAATATCACAAAGATAATAAGACGCCGCTCGACTTACACACGTTACGTAATATCTATGATATTATCCTATGGGCCGAGACAGGGGTCATCTACATCCGAGGCTGTGTGATGTACGTAATAGACTGTGGCTTTAACCGCTATGCCACAAAAAAATCACAAGAATCTCGCAGTCGCATCATTCCATCTGTCTAAGTACTAACTAGCGGTTGTTCTCGACGCTGAATCGATTAAAAAAATTAAAAAAAAGGTAGTATTAGAAAATAATGAAGAAGATTGTGCCTGTAGATTGGAACATCATCATTTCAGCCTATCAAAAGTCCACTGCTGAACATAGGCCACCCCCAAAGATTGCCACGAAGCTCGGTCCTGAGCCACGTGCATCCATCGACTTCCCGCAACACTGCACAGGTCGTCACTCCATCTTGTGAAGGGATCCGCGGGTCGAACTGATATCCGAACGGACCATAATACGCATCCATTAACCATTCGGGACCTTCATCAAAAACTGCTAAATTTTGCTTTGTAATGGTCAAATCTTGCTTTCTTTTATGCGTCCGTTAACATTCGAGAAAACCCAACGCTCGACCACCTTTATGTATTTTAAGGTACGAGTTAAAATTAACTCAATTATACCAAATGAGAGCTTTAGAATCTCAACTAGGCATCGGATCGACATGCGTCGATATATCTGAACAATTTCTTTGCATTCTCCTCTTTGAGGTGGTTCTGTCGCGTTTAAATTCCGCGCACCGGCACGCTGCTGGGGAATAAAACGGAGCATTGTCTACCCAAAGTAGACTGGGACTGCCTTCAAAAATACATATTATGGGTAATTTTTTCAAGCAGAAACATTTAATAACCAACCCCGGACGAACTTCGATTTTCTCCATTTTGTACACCTATCAAATTCCCGCCAAATGTCAACGAAAACAAATTGAGTACAGGTTTATTTTACATTTTTTGAGGTAATACGGCTTCTAATGAATATAAGATATTAAAAAAATGGAATGCTTTCTACTATAACTTAATGTAAAGTACCCGATTCCGAAAAACTTATTGTCCAACCTAGCTTATAGATGAATAATTAAAAATATTAACACAAGCCGCAGTAGCCTAGTGGTCAGGGCGCGCTCACTTTAGTTTCATAGAGCGAAAGTGACCTGGGTTCCATCTCCGGTGCCGGCACCACTAAAATTGTTAATAGCAATTTTAAGTGCTGTATTTATCACGTGCTCGGCGGTGAAGGAAAACATCGTGGGGAAACCTGCATATCTGAGAAATAACAAAAAAAATATTATTTCGAGGATATGTGAAGTCCACAATGGAGCAGCGTGGCGGGCCATTCCCGACTCCTACACCCTCTCAGATATCTGAGAAGGAGGCCTTTGCCCAGCAGGGGGCACTTACAGGCTGCTGCTTTAAATATAAGAGATGTCTCTATCTCTAGTAACTTAGGCGCGTTGCTTAAATTTCAAAACAACAGACGGTCATCCAGGACCAGGCTCAGAAACCTCCCTAGAACGGTGACGAGATAATATCACAAAGATAATAAGACGCCGCTCGACTTACACACGTTACATAATATCTATGATATTATCCTATGGGCCGAGACAGGGGTCATCTACATCCGAGGCTGTGTGATGTACGTAATAGACTGTGGCTTTAACCGCTATGCCACAAAAAAATCACAAGAATCTCGCAGTCGCATCATTCCATCTGTCTAAGTACTAACTAGCGGTTGTTCTCGACGCTGAATCGATTAAAAAAATTAAAAAAAAGGTAGTATTAGAAAATAATGAAGAAGATTGTGCCTGTAGATTGGAACATCATCATTTCAGCCTATCAAAAGTCCACTGCTGAACATAGGCCACCCCCAAAGATTGCCACGAAGCTCGGTCCTGAGCCACCTGCATCCATCGACTTCCCGCAACACTGCGCAGGTCGTCACTCCATCTTGTGGGGGGTCGTCCCACAGTGCGTTTGCCTGTACGCGGCTGCCACCTTTTTTCCCCAACGCAACGGTTGTCAGCTCTGCGAGTTATGTGGCCGGCCCGTTGTCACTTCAGCTTGCTGATCCTTACGACTACGTCGGTTACCTTAGTTCTGCTTATTTATTATATGCTTTGTTAAGTTAAGTAGAAGAAGAGAAGAAAGCAATTTCAAGGACAAAGACAGCACCGGTCAGACGCTGCTCAATAGTACCTGTCGGAGGCACCGTTTGCTATGTCGGTTACCCTAGTTCTGCTGGCGGGCGTTGCAGACTCGTATCACGCAAAGAAACACCGAGCATAGCCCTTTCCCATAGCGCGCCGAGCAACTTTCAGTTTCCTCATACGGCCTGCACTGATTGGAACATATCTTTGTGTTATAGCGGATAACGTCCCATAAGGGCACTAAATTTGTCGCAAAGCTGACCCTTTAACGTTACGTACGTGCGGTCTTCGTGAATCTGTTAACGGCCGTGTTCACTCTCTCAATTCACTCACTGTCATCCCACGAGCATGCAATAGTAGTCCCTCGGTTAGGCGACTTACTGAGCGATGTGTTAGAATTAATTTAGATTATAGAATAATGTGGGTCACACGCGAACCCTGTTACCGTAGGTATTCTACCCGGTAAGGCAGAGGGGTCTAATTAGACTTGGAGCCATGTTTGAAAATCTATAAAATGTTTTTAATAATAGCAGTGGAAATAAATGTTACTCTTAGTCAGGAGAGCGCTGTAAACAAATATAATATATATACTGAAAATAATGCTCATATTACCTTCGAAAGGTATTCCCAGAGATTTCATTTTTAAGCTCAAGCGAGAATTTAATACAATCGAATATATTTTGATGAACACCAGAGTTTCATGAAATGCACAGTCTAATAAATCCCGGTTCGCCCCGCCTGAGAACGACGCTGCACAAAAGCCTTTACCTCCTTTGAGTTTTCACTGGAAGGGTGGTGTGGTGTCGGGGGCGCTTCCGCGAAATCTCTCATCAGAGAGAAATGCACAATAAATTAACTATTTCGATATTAGTTCAAGTTGCACAATGTTTAAAATTGCTTTCTAACATTAAAAAATTCAATTAATCATTACATTTTACACGCGGTACATAATTAAAAAGACAAGGTAAAAGAAAAAATGGATGAGATTGTCAGTTATGGTGTTGTCCAAATCGATAAAAAAAACCAAATTAAATGAACGTATGTTTTTATAACTGAGGTACCTAAATCGGCATCAAACATCAAGGGTCAAGGGACGAGGACCCTAGACTCACGGAGATCGCAAGTTCGCTAGCTGGTTGACCCGTCGCTAGTTAGTCGCTACCATAGTACGCATGGTCGTTTCGGTGAATCTCCACTGGATTGAAGAAGCTTGACCAGCAGTGAACTGTTTGTACGAAGCAGTGAACCGTTTGTATGAATCAGCAGTCAACGGATGGCACAGGCACGAATCTAACCAAGGCCATAGCTCGGACAAGCCTAAATATATATATATATAAACATAGTTTTTTTAATGGGATATGCGGCAAACGAGCAAGCGGTTCACCTGATGGTAAGTGATTACCGTCGCCCGCGTACATCTGCAACACCAGAGGTGCCGCAGATGCGTTGCCGGCCTTTAAAGGTATATGGGAGATGGGAGGGTTGGATGAGACGGGGGATGGGGAGGGGGAGGGGGAGTGGGCCTCCGGTTACCTTGCTCACCGAACGAAACGCAGAAACACAAGATGCTTCTACTTCACGTCGGTATTCTGCGGTAACCAACCCGGTCGAGCCGTCCCGTTCGAGCAGCAGCAAAAGCAGCCGCTCGGCTCCACCGCGTGTAACACTATAGTGAAATCATGAATGAGCAGAAACTATTCACAGACATGAGACGTTAGTACGAGGAGTAACGAGCCTCGCCCGACTGACTCTGTATTGGAATCAAAACTTGGTGACATCAAGTGGGTAGACTTTTTACGATATGATGTTGTTTAGTCGTTTATTAGTTAACTACTTTTCATTACGTCAGCCTATCACACCGGCTGTAATTGGTCATTGTGCCATTTTATTAATATAGATAAAGCCCAATGTGAAACGAAGTTATTTGAAAATTCGTGTGCAATTGTAAATAACCACTAGCTAATACAAATATACAAAAGAAACCATATTGATATAGATATGAGTTAATTCAAAATCCCATCAACACCACAAGTTCACAAGCTACAACTCGCAAACGCCGCCTGTGATACCTACCTATATATATTTTTATGTCCCAGTAGTGGACTGTTTATTGGGATTGTTCAAGAAGACATTCGTTTTAAAAAAAACGAATGGTCCCATCTTTGGGAACGTTTTCAAAAATAGAAGTCTCATTCATCCATTTTGTACTTGAATTACGTCTTCTTAACAACTGCATTAGATTTATCTTTGGTTTACGTAAATATGATCACGTCTCTTCTTATCGTTCCAAGCTGAATAGGCTTCCTATTCGTCAAAGGCGTAGCTCTAGAATTCTGTGTTTATTGTATTCTGTATTAACTGATCCTAATTCTTCTTCTTATCTTAAGAATAATTTCCAATATCTTTATTCTGCTCATAAGCATGAGAGCCGCGGTCCATAAACCAACTTAAAATTCTCATTCCACAACATAATACAGGACAGCTACACTCCTCTGGAACGCCCTGCCCGATAAGATAAAAGCAGCTCCTAGCAAGAAATCATTTAAGAGTCTAGTTCGTGATTACGTAATAGATCATTGACAATATTCGGCTTATCTATTTTCGATTTTTATTAAATATTTATTTATGTATCTTTTTATATATTTGTATACGTATTTGTGTATTTTATGTTATAAATATTTATTTAATTACATAGTATGTTTATATGTATTAATCAATTTATTATTATCGGCCTTTCACCTTTCATAACAAGGGTTGACTGGTAGAGAATGCCACTTGGCATTAAGTCCGCCCATTGTATCCTTAAGCTTAAGGCTAACAATAAAGAATAAATAAATAAATTAAATTACCATTATGAATAATTTCAATAAGCAACAGGACAGTGAGTGCACCAACACTTGTAGGCCGCACCACTTGTTGCGCACAAAGCCGCGCGCTGCCATTAAAAAAAAACCATTCAAATAAAATAACCATTTCAGACGTCTTTCAGACAGCTATTTAGACAAGCAATTTGAAGAAAAACAAAAACAATTTGCTATATCATTGAAATTAAACTATTGTAACGTGTAACATTATGTTTTTATATTCCCGAGGTTTCGATTGATTCACAGCAGCCGGGGTCGCGGGGGGACTGAGGTGTTAGACGTCCAGATGTCACAGTTTACTAGGGCTGCCTTTGGCTTTTATTTATTAATATTGATCCGATCTACGCAGAATGTGCTCACAGTATATCGAGGTCGTGCAATTTATTACTGGATCTCAAGCCGGTGGTAGTACCCAGACATCTTCTCTTATTGAAGTTAAGATGTTTTCTGATTTCAATAGTCACGCGAAACATCCTTGGCAGGAATCGGTGTTCTTTTGCGTGGATTTGTGGTCTATCAAATCTGATGCAATGGTTGGGACGATCAAGGATATGATCGTAGGCTGCAGACTTCCTAGTGCGTCGGTGTTTCGCGTCAGCTATGTACATAGTGTCGGTGTTTCACGTCAAATTCGTGAGTTGCCTTCCTTCGCCCTACTTTATACCGCCTGCGCTCGAGGGAATACTTAGCCGGGTGACACACCTCCACTGCTACATGTGTAACTAGCTCGGCTTCCAAGTAGAAGGTGAACAGCGAGGCGAGGAGGTCTTTGATGTACCTTATGTAATTTCTAAGAAATAGATTTTTGCGCAATTTACCATTTCGAATAGAACGTAAGGACTTTGTAAAAGCTGTCAGGCATCTAATTAGGTTATTTTGAAAATTATTTTCCTTATAATTAGTATAAACAAGACAACTAGTTCATCTTTTTATCAATGTGTTAAGAGTTTTACTAAGAGCTAATTATGGTTCAAATATCTTTTGTGCTTAGTTGATATAATTATTCTCGTTACGTTACTATAAAATAATATAAAAACAAAACATGGCACCTAAATCAAAATGAATAGATAAATAAAACGGACAGACGGGAACGTTCGGTCACCTATCGACTTAGGGGCAAGAATCTAGCTCAGCCATACCGGGCGGATCCGACGGTGTCTCCCCGCCTTCCGCATTTGAGCCTGGAGCGGTCAATCATGGTGTCCCAGTCTCCTCATTGTTCCGAAGGGCTGACCGTGTTTCACTGGAATGTTGGTCGGCCAACCACCATTACACAAGTGGGCCAATTCCAGCTATTTTATCTTCTGATCCTTTTCGGCCTCCGAAATACTTTTCTCCACGAGAATACCGAGTTCGCAGGAATGTTATTATATCCGTCATGAGGATCCGATGTCAACGGAGCCCGGCACAGTCGTTTTCGAACACGACCTCCGGAAAGTACATATTACTCAACAGCAAACTCCTAATGAAGTACTACCATTTACAGTGTTTGATTATTTATCATTATTGTGTAAGGAACATACGTTTAACAGGATGTGCACACAAGACGCTACTACATGTTACCACGCGACCCCAGCAAACTCAACAAGAAAGAGAAATAAGTTGAGGACATTTGCGAGCGACTGTGGGAGTGACGGACGACTTTCTCGTTCTCGTTCAAGGAAAAAGCAACCTTCGCAACCGGCGCAACGTACAGTTAGAAAGTTGTTTCAGTGCTCTCTTCATTCCTCACCCGAAGAAACATAATCCTCAAGGCCGAACGTTGCATGTTCCGGGACCACGTCGCTTATGCCGCGGACGACTTTCGTGTAGATCCCTGTAATGTCGGTCATGGCTATCCCGGTGACAATCCAACACAGAGAAACGGGTCAAAGAAACATTTTAGAAACAAAAGGTCGCTTTTTAAATGTATATAAAAAACTTTGTAACCAATATTGGTGTTAATTTGTTACTGATTAGTAGATTGATATAAAGAAATGTAGATCTATTGTTGTTAAATACTTGAGAAGTCCTTGATCTACTAAAGGCTTAGTTGAATAATTTGTCGCTAGGTGTTGTTCATAGAATTAGCAACGCGGCATGGTTTGACTGTTGAATGTATTCTTATAGTCTTACTTGATTTTAATAAATTACGAATTAACTTGCAGGCCTTCTGCTCGCGAGTCTCTGCCGTTGAAGCACTAGACCAACAGCATATTTACCGTGTGGCGGTTTTAGTCGGTCCGGTACTTCCAATGGTGATCCCGACATAACTAGTCACCGGATACGGTGACGGGTAGGTGCGAGAACCTTTACCCCCCGCGTTACTCTAAAAATAAAAAAATAAAAATTGGACCCTTGTAGAAGCCGTTTGATCAGTAATAGTAGTAGCTTTCCCCTGCCATCCTAGAGAGCGCAATCAGTATTGTCTATTCTTCTATTATATGTGCTGACGTTGCTGCAGCTCCGATGTGTTTATCGGTATAGATTTTTTTAAGAAGTCTATTGTCTGTCCGACCGCCATGATATTTACACGGCCACTGCGTTTGTAGTCGATCTACCAACTCATATGTATTACCGAAACTTATTTTACTTATTTTTACAACTATAAGCAAAAACAAGTTTAATATCGAAAGTAAAGTAAGTAATAATGGTGTATTTTACGTCAATTAACGTTTATATAAATGTTTGCACAAGTTATCGTTGGGGTCACACCGGCTACCTGTGTTATTTAGAAACAATACTTCATAAGAGTATGGAAGCCATCCATGTATTCTTTTCAATTATTTCTTTCATGTTTTTGTTTCCAATATTGTTTTAAAAGCGAGTTACATTGACTATGTATTTTTCCGTTTCCCGTTTTCCCTTTTGTTCGATAATGATGCATGACACGAGTGACTGGAATAAAACGGAATGAACATCGTTTCGGCGTTATTATGCAAACGTTTTAAAGTGTTACCTTTTTCCTTTAACTTTTTAACAAACTATCGTAGAGGCTAAACGCTAGCTGAAACTTACATGCTGCAGCAGTGAACTTATATACAAGTTTACGACTAACACAGATTAAAAAAAGTCAAAGAATTCATATACGTCAAAAGTCACGAGTAATTAATGGAGTAAGATGACCTATATGATAGTTATATATGTACGCACATAGTTAAACTAATATAGTTATAACTTCCGATATTACTTATACTTAAGTAGTATATAAGGAAGTTATCAACTGTCCAGTGATTTTGTAAAGCCCCTCAGCCAATTACTGTTTAAACACATAGCACACAGATAATCTTGTTTCTATTGATACTGGGGTGATCAACGAGCTGACAGTCCACGTGAGGGTGAAAGGCTGTAGACTGTAGCCTAGCCCATGGACCCCTTCAATTGTAGAAGGTCACAGATGCCGTGACGGCCCTGAGAACTGTGATGGAACGCCTCGTTAGCCTGTGATTATACTGGCTCCTACATACCATTCGAAACGGAAAGCGAAACTTGTTACACTTTTGATCCCCGTCAGAAATGGATCGACGACTGTGATCACCTACCCAGATGACTCCTGAAGCTGAGAAGGAGCCTACCGGCTAACATAACTCATTTCGTCAAAACTTACTGCTGCTACTTGAAACTTATATGCGATAAGATCTTGTAGCGTTACGAAGCAGTATCCGAATGCCATCAGATTTCTTTATCCTTATATAGAATTACAAGTGATAAATTACGTCTATATGAAAAATGCCAGAACAATGCCCTGTGTGTCACGGCGTAGTGCTGTTTGGCATTTTGAAGAATCTGACAATAATATTGAAGAATCATTCAGTCTAAACGAGTGATTCTCTACGCTGCCGCTATGCAAATCGCCGCAGAGCAGTCACGTAATCCAGTTCACACTCAACCTATGCTTTCTTCACTATATTAACTCCGCTTCCATAACTTTAAATCTAATAGGCCCTCAGCATACACAACCTACCCATCCCGACTTTCCACTCGGCGCTCGGGCTTAAATTATTAATGTAAATATTACAATCAATGTGGTGTAAGTGCTGGTAGTTTTCCAGTCGCAAAAGCTTCGTAACTTGAGGCTATAAAAGCTTAATCATATTGGATGGCAATAATCTTGAACATTTTTATGTGGGTCTGTATAAAATATAAAATAAGTTCACAGAAAGCGAATACACTCCACCCGTGACAATCCGTGAGAGGTCAGAGGTCCCGAGGACATTAATTTTAGTCGTTCCAATGATCCTTTCATCAGCGTTTATTTGGAACAGCTCAACTGGTGGTGACCGTGCGTTATGATATGATCCAAAGTGTACATAAGTTTCTAAAGACTAATTGTAGATACAAAGGGGAATTGAACTAGAACGTCCTGATTCGAGAATAGATCCTGAAACAACTCGGCTAACGGGACTTATATTATTTTAAAAACAAAAATATTCATTCAATTTTTTCATTTAGATTTGTATGGAAAAATAAAAGAAAATATATTACAATTAATTTGCCGTAAATCGAGAGCTGCTATTAAAGGCTAACCCTTTCAACTGAAAGGATCTCCTCTTGACTAGCTACGGTTGGGAGAAACATCTAGTAAATTGACGTCGTCGTCAGAGGCTAGGGTGAGAAGGTCGGCGGCGGGTCAGTACGGGGAGATAAATAAATGGTATGTTTTCTAACAGTAATGTTATTCATTTTGGTAAGAAGGTGTCATTTTCTAAGAAAAAACCGGGAAAGTAATGAATGACTTTGTTAGGAGAGGCGGGCGTCCTGAGGGTAAGAGGAGAGGGGTGGGGGGGTGTCATGAATGAAGTAAACAAGTGTGGAAGTAAACAAGTAAGCCCATGCATAAATAACCTTTGTGTATTTGTATGTTTTTCGCGAATTATTAAAGCAAGCAGCGGTGGGCGAGTTGAGTTAAGTTAGGGCGGACCGCGCGCGCCTATCGATCCGCTACACGTGGACGCGGCCTACGCTCACCGCGAGCGTGCTCGCCAGATCAAGGAACGGAGGGGAGGGGGGGGGGCTACGCACACCACCCGATGCTCGCCGGGCGGTGGGCGGCGAGACGCGGTGAGATGCAGAAACTTATCGAGAAACATTCGACAGATTACCTCTAAGTGTTGCCGTGTTAAGGACGAACATATATATGTATATATTCACGCCTCGTTCCCAACGGTGTAGGCAGTGACAACCTTCTTCCACTCGCTACGGTCCTGACATACCGTCTTTCGCCTCTTCCACTTTCATCGATCTTCGCATGCATCCTCGTTGGTTTAGAGTACTCTCGACCTGACCCATTTTTTCAGCACATCTCCGATTTTAATGTGAAATGTTCGTCTCTAGGTCTTCCTCTCCCGACGAACAACGGAAAGTAAATCGTTTTATCTACAATGACACATATAACGCCTGTTATCACTTACCGAGTAGGCAGAAGATATATGCAGTTATTATAATTGAAACACCTTTACTCGTGATAATTAAAAAAAAAAACGTATTAATTAGATTATTTCAAGTGCTGGGAGGAACCACTAGTATTTTGACGTCGTTCATTGCCAGTGTACAAGCAATATTGTAAAATAATGTTATTCTTTGTACGTCATACTAAGTTATTACGCAGAATTATCCCGTCTACTCTATTCAAAGTAATAAAACGTTAAAAAGGGCCTTATGTTTTAATGATGCATTGCAATTAAGGACCGTAAAACAATGAGACAAACACAACAACACAGAAACGCGATATTCGGTAACAGGTTTACGATGATTGCGGGATTGCCAGTCGAACACTGGGGATGTCACGTGTTATATACCAACTTTGAAATCAACCTGCACCTGCACCCGTTGCCTCCAGGCTGGCAAGCCAACGAGGCTCTGGCGACCAGACTGAAAGCGGAAAATTCTTCCCAATATGTTGAACTCAAATCTCACAAACTTCTTATGGGGAAGTAGCATGGCACTATTGTGAGAGTGCTGCCGATACACCCCCGTTCACCAACCCGTTTCTGCCCAGCGCGATAAGTGTGGGCAAATACTCCAAGAAACGTGCGCTGGCGCTTATCAAAGAGGACTATGGAATATAATGGGACTTAAATAGAAAGAATTATTATTAATAATTAAGTAGATGGACATCTAGTAGTTAGTTGTCCTGCTAAACAGTTTAAGGTGTCTTTATTTATTTATTTATACTTTATTGTCTACACCAAAAGGATTACAAAAGGCGGACTTAATGCCTTTTGGCATTCTCTAACAGTCAACCCAGGGCGTGAAGAAATGTGGTGATAGGGGTGCATCAAGTTTAAAATAATATAAATATGAAAGGCTAATTGAGAATTATACTACATAATTAAAACATATATATATGTATGGGCATACATATATACATATATACACATATATAATATATACAGAAATAACAACACAGATATATACATACATACAAACACATTTTTTATATTTTCACTTTATTTGTATGTAAAAAGTGATAATCGTATATCTACATAATAATTTTAAAAAACAAATAACATATAAACTAATAATCGCATTCCACCTTATAAAAAAAACGATTTTTAACCTTTTAGCTTAAAAAAAAAATTAAACTTATTTGGACACGAACTTCACACGCAAATGAAAGAAAGAAAGAAAGAAATATTGCACAAATACGCCACTCAATTACAAACAAACATTGCAACACATTTAATAAAACAGTTATTTACACAAAGAATGTGTGCCATCCTCATGCCATTCAATCATTGCCTCCTCTAGACGCGTTGCGTGGCGAACATACCACACTCAGCTTAACGCTGCAGTTGAGACTACAGCGCTGGTTTTCAGCGGGCCTGTGCAAATCGCTTATTGAAACATCTAAAATGTGCCATTTTCATTCAGGCATGTGAATACGGGACTGGGTCCGCACGTCCCCCCGCTCTAGCGTTGTCACCGTGGCGTCGCCCCGTACCCCCGCCGCCCTCGCCTCACCACCGCCGTACGCGGTGCACAGGAGCGCCGTCCACCCCACCCTCCGGCCGTCATCGGGCGCTCAATCAACGGAGACCTGACCACGGCCGGACGACACTGGGCGGGCAATTAACCTACGCACTAGCAACCAGCGATTCGTTATGGTATTGGTATCACAATCGCCTACCAACGTCCCAGGACTGCGCAGTTAGCACGCGGCAAGATCGCTATGCGTTTCCCTCCCACCGTTGTAGGGCAGGCCGAAGCGGGGCTCGCTATCTATCCGATGCTGATATTTATACGTTATAGTTGCATTTATACAATGATGTGCCCGTTCATTCATTGATTAATATAATTTTATTAAATCTTTAAAATAATTTTTGTCTTGTTTCATTAAAGTAATTTCCAGCAAATGTCTAATTAGGAGTTAATACCGAGAATAAAAATCTCTAGCACTTTATGCAAGAGAAGTAAACAAGATAACTAAAATAAAATTAAGTATTAACTTTTTTTTTAGTTAGTTAGTCTGTAAACTATACTACGATACTTACACTACAGACGAGACAGGTGTGGTCGACATTGCGCAAATCCCAATACACCATTTTTAAAAATAACGTTACAGTTACACGAGAGATTCCGAGCGAGAGGCTTGGCTCCATATGCTTTGTTATCATCATCACCATCATTTCAGCCTGTCACAAGCCCACTGCTGAACATAGGCCTCCCCCAAAGATTGCCACCAAGCTCGGTCCTGAGCCACCCGCATCCATCGACTCCCCGCAACACTGCGCAGGTCGTCACTCCATCTTGTGAAGAGGTCGTCCGACACCCTGCGTTTGCCTGCAAGCGGCTGCCGCTCTAGAACCTTTCTCCCCCAACGGTTGTCAGTTCTGCGAGCTATGTGGCCGGCCCGTTGCCACTTCAGCTTGCTGATCCTCACGGCTACGTCGGTTACCTCAGTTCTGTTTATTATATGCTTTGTTAAGTTAAGTAGAAGAAGAGAAGAAAGCAATTTCAAGAGTCGAGTTTCTTTTTAATGGGAAAGAGAGCAAATGTCCATGCGGCTCACCTGATGGCATGCAATTACCGTCGCCCACGTACAACTGCAACAACATAGGTGCTGCAGGTGCGTTGCGCGCATATAAGGATATTTGGGCGATGGGAAAGAGGAAGAAGAGGGGGATGAGGAGGGAGAGTGGGCCTCCGGTTACCTCACTCAGCGAACGAAACGCAGAAGCACAATATACTTCTTCTACTTCACGCTGGTATTCTGCGAGGCCGTGGTACCAACCCGGTTGAGCCGGCCCGTACGAGCAGCAGCAAAAGCCGCCGCTTGGCCATAAAGGGAGGATGAGAAGGGGAGTGGACCTCACCGAACGAAACGCAGAAGCACCAGATACCTCTTCTACACGCCGGTATTCTGCGAGTTTGTGGGTCAATCCCGGCGGCCCATTCGAGCAGCAACAAAAGCTGCTTAGCTCGGCTCTACCTGGTACACTTTGTTCTTCTTGACACTTCGAGAACAAAGACAGTAAGGTTTCATTTTGTTAGTTTAAAAGCTTAAAACAATAACATAGTTTTTTTCCATAATTGGAGCGAAAATCGTCAATTTAATATCTATTAATGGAACTTCGTCGTTCCAGTATCGGTTCATTTAAATGTTAAGGAAAAACACCGAACGTAATATTGAACGCTTCGATGTACATTAACAACGATAAACAAACTAAGCTTGTTAGTTCGTGCAATTATGTAGTCTCAAGTCGATGGATTGTTTCAAAAGGAATCACTAAAGATATTACAATATTCCACTCCGGCAAACTGATAACCAGCGAACAAGCGAACTTTATAATACGCTTATTGCAATTTTATGCTGTGTTTTATTTATTTCACCCCTTGAGTGCTCTTCGTACTGTTCTCCGAGGATAAATTCTTCGATTTTCTTTTCAATATCTCACAATTTCAAGTCAACTTAGCCGTCTGTATGTTATGTGCACAAAACGCGGGGCAATGATTCAATCTTCGCATTGTCTAAATAAACAAATTTAAAATATATGTCTCTACGTTTACTGTACGGCATGATCACTAAATTAAAATTTGAATTTTAAGCTTTCTACTAAATTAACCAAATGAAGAACCTTTCTAATATGCAGTATCATGATCACCCGACTCTTTAACATCTTCGGGACAGTAGCAACACTGCTCTGATAGCAAGCTCGCATAGTATAAGCAGATACCGAAATCCGTATCCGTACATACAAAATTGTCATCCATTAAAATAAAATAAATCTACGTCCGTCGTCGTCCTTTTATGGTTGTCGTAAATATTGCACGTATTCTATACACTAACAGAAATCTGACCCTTACGCGAAAATTTGGCAATCGATATGAAAAAAAAAAAAAGTTCGAAATAATTGCATTCAGAGGGGTAAAAGTTTCTATCAGTTCCATCGGCACGGAAAATTAGGTCCGACATCGTTCATAGCGCCGCTCTGCCAACCGTTTATTTTTAAGGCCTCGTTGCGGCTCCCGTCGACAAATATCGCGCCGAGATTCAATATTAACATTGAAATGGACATTCAAATTCGATGAAAGCTTCTGTGCGAAACGTAACAAGGTGAGATTTGAAACGGCCGTGCTTACCGAGCGAGCCCGGCGCCATCGTAACTCGGAATGCAAAGTTCTGTTGCATTGCAGCGAATGCGAGCTTCTATCAGACCAGGGGTTGAGTTACGAAACTTGTACTTGTGGTACGCAATGTGGTACGTACCTCCCTCTTCTGACATTTGATTCGGGGGCCCAAAATTTCAAGTAATACTTTTTCCATCGGCCTGTTGATTCATGACTGAAACTTCAGCACTACCCTCTTATTTAGTACAACGCAAGGTTCAAATTAGGCTATCGCGATTATATTAGAAACGTCCAATCCACGTAGGGGTGTAGACATTGTTGAAAACAATTCGCATAAATGATCAGATCTAGACTGTAAAGAGCATAGCCGACATTATAAATCTAAATCTAACTAGAAACAACCTACCACCACCTATTCGTGGGTACCAATCTAAGGCTAGTTTTAAAATTAGGTATAGGTCACTTCTTTTACATGGCAATTAGGTTAAAAGTGGTATGTCCTGTGTTAAAATTTGTTAGTCCTCGTTGTAAGATACGAAGGAAACTTAGACAATTTAAAGAAATTAAGGTACAGTTTACAGTTGTCCATTGGAGGTTCATCATCATCATCATCATTTCAGCCTATCACAAGTCCACTGCTGAACATAGGCCTCCCCCAAAGATTGCCACGAAGCTCGCTCCTGAGCCACCTGCATCCATCGACTTCCCGCAACACTGCGCAGGTCGTCACTCCATCTTGTGGAGGGGCGTCGTACACTGCGTTTGCCTGTACGCGGCTACCACTCGAGAACCTTTTTTCCCCAACGGTTGTCAGTTCTGCGAGCTATGTGGCCGGCCCGTTGCCACTTCAGCTTGCTGATCCTTACGGGTATGTCGGTTACCTTAGTTCTGCTGCTGATATCATCGTTGCAGACTCTATCACGCATTGGAGGTTAGATGTGTATTACTCTATGCTTGAAATTATATTGTTATTATTATTATTATTGTATTTTTGTTGTTATTTTTATTTTGATTCCTCTTGTATTACAAAAAGCCTGACGACTGCTCGCAAAAAAAAAACACAGGGTTCCGACAGAATACCAGCGCTGTAGTTGTGGTTTAGCATTGCTGCAGCATTATGCTGAGTCGGACACCGTTTTGTTGCTGCAACTCAATAAAATATATTTTTTTTTGTATTGTTAATTAATTTTTGTTAATGTGTTACTTGAGTTGTGGCAATGAATAAGGTACTTTCTTTCTTCTTCTTATTTCTTTAAAAAGTTGAAACAGAAAATATACGCAGTTATTATATGAGATGAAGACTTGACTTATGACAGAAATGCGATATAAAAATGCCTTTTATTCGTTTCTGTAACCTACATATACTACGGGCAAAGTATACAAGCTTTGTCTCGAGGTATATTTCTTCAATCTTAACACGCAATGCACATTATTACTTTACACAGTACATTTCAAATTCAAAGTTCGTTAAAAGCTTCTAATCAACGTTAAACGACAGACAGATCTCTGGAATTATTTAGAAGCCTCTGTTCGCCCCGCTCTATCACATCTTCAATACGGGCTATATTCAATGTGCGCATCAGTCGACGTCGCTGACGGGGAGATGATATGAGATAAGATGACCTCCTACCTCATGGACAGTTTCCACTATACCATCTCGTCCTCTATAACCTCATATTCTATGCACTGAAAGCGATTTAGCGATTCGCGCCCGTAAGCAGTCGGTGTTCTGGGATAAGGGCACGAAGTGGACGGGACCTCATCTTAATCAGACGAAGATTCCGCGTCGCTGTGAGAATAAATCTTAAAATATGCCATGCCTCGTACCGAAACAGTTCAGGCATTTAAGCTCTCTGCCTACCCGCCCGGGTCGGTTGCGGGGTGACATTAGTTCCATCTGCTTAAGGCTCGAGGTGGCGAATTGTCAACACATTCAGTACTCCTAGTCTTGGTCGAATTTTGCATTGCATTACAAATTTTAATTTTTTCCCCCATACAGGACGAACGCCGTGTAAGAATTAATGTAAGAGAAATAGCACAGTCATATTAATGTTAAGTAAGTCTTGCTTTAAACGCGGTAGAGCCAAGCGGCGGCTTTTGCTGCTGCTCGAATGGGCCGGCTCGATCGGATTGGTACCACGGCCACGCAGAATACCGGCGTGAAGTGGAGGCACCTTGTGCTTCTGCGTTTCTTTCGGTGTGTGAGGTAACCAGAGGCCCTCTCCCCCTACCCATCCCCTTCCTGATACTCCCTCCCATCACTCGAATACCCTTAAAGGCCGGCAATGCACCTGCAGCACCTCTGGTGTTGCAGATGTACGTGGGCGACGGTAATCACTTACCATCAGGTGAACCGCTTGCTCGTTTGCCGCCTTTCCTATAAAAATAAAAAAAAAGTCTCTATTTGTGCAATATTTATGTAGTTTCATACCGGGCACATCAACTAATAAATTGGATTTTTTCATTACGCGCCTAACAAAGTTACTCTGTATTAAAGCTGTGCAGACGTTTAGTAGTGTCTATTACATAGAGTAATCGTGAAAAAGCCAGTTATGCAGCAGTTACTTTGTAGTTAGATTTTGTACGTGGTAGAAACCAAGGTACCACGGCCTCGCCGAAATTGCGGTGTGAAGCAGAGGCACACTGTGCTTCCGCGTTTTGTTCGGTGGGTAACTGAATCGGGCGGTGAGGAAACCGGTAACCGGGGACCGACTCCTCCTCCTCCTCATCCTCCCCTAGCATCTCCCAAATATTCTTAAAGACCGGCAACGCACCAGCAGCGCCTGTGGTGTTGCAGACGTACATGGGTGACGGCACACATACCATCAGGTGAGCTGCTGGCTCAGCTGCCGCCATTCCAATAATAAAAATGTGCTGCAACTTTCATACAAGAGCATTGTAAAATATATTTTATTAACATCTCTCACAACAGCATTTACCCCCGTAGCGTGTTGCTTAGAACCACTAACAGCTAACAGCTATGTAAATAACAACTTTGTTACTTCAATGTCAACAAAATATTCTTAGAATGCTTAAAAAAATTATATTGCTAACTGCTAATGCTATTTCTAACTAAAATTGCAAAAAAAAAAAAACATTTCCTTTTCGTTTCGTTCGCGAGAACCGGCGTATCGGGTGAAAGGGATGAAAAACAATGGAAAAAAGTAACTGAAATTAATTGTTCAAAGAATATAAAAACATTGCAGGTACTAAATTAATTTCTCGGAATAAGGAAGAGAAAGGTGAATCTTAAAATAACAAAACAGACGACTGATTATTATATGTAATGCTTCATTATTATATTTAAACGCCAATAGCCGAACGGGTTAGGGTGCGGACTACGAAACATGACGTCGTAAGTTCGAGACCCGCCATTCGACTATTGTCGTGAACCACTCCAGATACAAGCTGTGAGCTTAGTTGGAGGGTTAACAGGAATATTAGTGGATGTTACTTGATAAATAGCACTGCTAGTATTCTTTTAAATAATGCAATATAATATTGCTTAAATTATAATGAATACTATATTCTAATAAAATGAATCATATTTTTTTATGATAATTCCAATACCGAGCTTATTATTTATCCAAATCTCATTTCATGCAACCGAATACTATTTAATGCAGTTCTTCATCCTATAAATAGTTATAACAAAAAAAAGAAAAATTCTTGTAACGCACGAAAATGTAATTACACCACTCCCACGTGAATTAAGTTAACTATGTTAGTTATGAAATAACCAAATCAAATATCATTAATAGCCGCCATGTTCAGTTAGCATATTGTGTTGGTTTTAGATTGTTGCTATTGCAGATAAACTTAATTGTTATATGGACTTTGTTATTAGTCCGTGCTTTGAATTTCATTACTTTAAAACGTAAATAGAAACATTGAGTATAATTAGAGATTCTTTTAATTTTGAAAATGCTACACAATAGAAAAAAAAAAAAACAGCCCGGAGAATGGTTGACTACTTAGAAATCTACTTACCCACGAAATATTTGAAAGATATGTGTATATAATTTAACGAGCATATTGGACGGCAACGTGGTTAAATTATGGAGACATTAAAGAAAATAATGTCAGGTATAGTCAGCAACCAACGGCAGTGTGAACAAGGTTACACGGGTGTTTTATTTATTTAAACTCTATATGCGCTTAAGAGCAAAAAGGCGGACTTAATGTCAAGAGGTTACGGGGGAGGAACCGTTAGGACGAGACGAGAAAATGGTAAAAGGTTGCAGAGCGCACACGAGATAACTTTAAACTAAATACTATGTTTATGTATACTTAGACACACATGTAATGATAGTTGTATATTATATAAAAACACATTACACACTATAATTATTATTATTATATATTCAGGCTTTATTCCCAACGGGGTAGGCAGAGACAATCTTCTTCCACTCGCTACGGTCCTGACATACGTCTTTCGCTTCTTCCACTTTCATCAATCTTCGCATGCATGCTCGTCGGTTTAGAGTACTCTTGACCTGGCCTTTTCAGCACGACTCCGATTTGATCGTGAAATGTTCGGCTGTAGAGGAAGACCTCTCTCCCGACTCTACCAGTTACACTCGCCTCATATATTTGTTTCGTCAATCTACTTTCATTCATACTCTCCACATGTCCAAACCAGCTCAGCATCCCTTTCTCAATTCGTGTCACTACATCGTCTTTCACGCCAATACTACATTTTATTAATGAAAACTTGCATAATAATTATAATTATATAATAATAATAATATGGCAATGGGCCGGCCACATAGCTCGCAGAATTGAGAACCGTTGGGGAAAAAAGGTTCTCGAGTGGCAGCCACGTACAGGCAAATACAGTGTAGGACGACCCCCCACAAGATAGAGTGAAGACCTGCGCAGTGTTGCGGGAAGTCGATGGATGCAGGCGGCTCAGGACCGAGCTTCGTGGCAATCTTTGGGGGAGGCCTATGTTCAGCAGTGGACTTCTGATAGTCTAAAATGATGATGATGATGATGAATTATAAATCGTTATGTGCTTCAAACGGCGTAATACAAATGTTGTTACATACATACGTTATTTAGATCGAGCGTGTCGTGTGTCTGGATTATGAATGTCAAAAATGGGTAGTAAAAATTTCTTATTAAATTAAATTAGAATTGAAGATTACATACAAATTTTTAATTGAATAATAGTTAATTACGAAATAATGAATAGTCAACCTAATATACGTTAAAGATAAGATAAAAGTTATAAGGTTACTAAATGGTACAATACAGTACAGATAAAGTAATTGTACAAAGGTATAATGGTACAATATCACTTTGAAGGGATAAGTATCAGTGATTTTATGTAAGTATGATACAACAAAGAGCTTCGGAATGATGGTTCTTTTGTCAACTATTGCGTTCCGGGCTTGAATGGCACGGGCTGGGGGGGGGGGGGGGATTCTTCTTCCTTCTTCGATCCATGGGCTGCGACCGTGGCACGCTTAGTCACGCCAATCCAATAGAAAAAAACTTAATTTTGCTCCAGTAGAATTTAAGTGCCTACTGGACATTTATCATAGTCGAAGAAGGTAACAGGTCGAAAATATCTTCTGCATTCTAAAGTGTGCATTCTTAAATTAAATTAAAAAAAAATTTGCTAAACCGAATTCAAAGAGAAGCAACATCATATGGAATTCAAAACCGCTGGGATAACCTAGTCATTTTTATTCAATAAGGTCGGTTTAATCGATTACGTAATTTCTTAGCGCTCTGCATTTTAATGAAATATTATTTCATATTTGTTTTTTTATTTGTAGCGCCTTCCCCCGATTCAGACTCAAAACACAAGTGTCAATTGATCAATATTGCAATCGATTTCATTTTTTTTTAAACGCGCCTACGCCACGTCCCTTTCTAAAAAAAAACGCAACAAAAGAAGGCATGTTTGTTTTAAATGAAACATTTGCCCATACAATTTTAGGTTTAAATTTGAAAAAAAACAGGCCAATTATACGTCGCGTAACAAAAGAGCGGGAGAGGGTGCGGTCTTATATTCCACACGGGAGGACAAATTCGTTGGCGGCGATATTAAATTCCAAAATTATATACAAAAGGCATCGGTGTTAAGTTGTTTGACTTTAATTTGACATTATATATTATTCTAATATTACATTCAGATTATAACTACAACCTAATTCTCAGCACCGCGGCCATGTTTGGTTGCTTTTAAAACTATTTATCTACTATCTCTAAAAAATTATCTTTTGTTTTTATCGTAACACCGTATAAACTAAATCATAGGTCAAATGTTGCATGAACACGTTCCATTGAACTTTGCTTTGGTTTTGCGACACCCGTCGAAAGTTCCGATGACCATGGCGTTTCATAACTTCTCAGCGTCACGTTAAACGACACGGAAATACTGGATTTTCAACCAACACTACAAAAGACTGGCTTTAAAAAATACTCGGGTAATTTTCCGTTTAAGGTTTTGTTGAGAACACATTTATTTATTGAACTCTCCATGACAATGACAATGGGGATCGTCTTGATCACGTGTTATATCCGCTCTTGATATCCGAATTGCGAGACTTAGGATCCGTCTGTTACAAAAAGCCATCCCCCGTCTACCTTGATGGATTTCTAACGCAGGCCCCGCCGGGTGTACGACAATTGCGTGCGACCGTTCTCACGCGAGGGGCAGATGCGCGTGGTATTATTAGGCTCTGCAACGTCGCCGAGCGCCCACGGAGCCCAACGGTGGCATAGAACCCACCCCTCGCGTTTAGCGTGCCCATTGTAGAATACGTTGCCGAAGCAATCAAAGCGAGCCGCGCGAAGGTGCGCCGATCGCGTCTCAGATAGCGACGCCCGAGGGCCCGCGATGAGTTAGTGATCCCCAACTGCCGCGTCATGAATATGTATCGACGAGTGCGCTTGGCCGTTGTTTAGGATCGTGTTCACCTCCGATACACGAAGACGGTTTGAATTAGAACAGCCGGGACGGCGTTTGAACGCAAAGCGAACGATTTCGTGCAGTCAGTCCGATCGTTCATAGTGTTAAAATGCATATAGAAATTGTATCGTTCCTACGTTCAACGTGTCTTTCAATAAAGTTCCGCGCAATCATGACGAAAGGAAGCCGTCGAGAAAAGGAAATGAGGGAAGAGGGGAGAGGGGTAGGGGACGAAGACGTTCGTTGACGGGATGTACGTAAAAGCAAGCAATGTATTCTCCGCTTCTTCTACATATGCGAATGATTGCCTTGTAATATTTTTGGCCTGTCATCGAACACTTACCTCTTGAGGTTATTTGTGTGTTGTACTGGTGAGAGAGTTTAAAATCAAAGACAGGGACTAATATAGAGGCTCCAAAGTGTGTCCGCCGAAACTGTAAAGACCACCGGGCCAACAGCGTATTTTATCTTAACCGTGTGGGGATTTTACTCGGTCCGATCATCTTCAATGCTGATCCCGACATAATCAGACTGGTCGGTGCAAACACCATTTCACTGCGCAAAACTAAAAAAAAAATGGGTCTGACAGTTTTACGTCGGCCGATGTTATTATTACATTTTTGATTGTCTAATTGCAGAAATAAACTGAACTTCGCGTTTCTGTAATCGTTCTATGCTTAATAATTAGGTATAGCTTGTTACTAGTACTGTTAAATAAACTAAAACGTTTAATTTCTAAGTGAATAACAGTATAGGTTTTAAAGTCAAACCTTCCAGAAAGTTATGTTGGTAATGATCCAGGCCGTAAAAGAATTTTGTCACGTTAGAACGAACTACAAGGAGAAAAATATTTAGATTAAATTATGTAGGGAAGTAATAATTATAATAAACTAGAAGAGCCGGCCACGCGCGTTGCTGCATATTCACAAAATGGAACGGAGTACACAATAAACAATAACATGAGATCGTACGGTGACGTAGTCTATTGCATCGGCACACGGCGCCATCTATTGGACGTAGAAAAAAAGTAATTAGTAAACGTCGTAGTACATGGAATAAAAAAAATGTTGTTTTTGCAATTTAATTAATAAAGAATACGTGATAAAAACTATCCTATCTTAGGCACGTCAGCAAAACACACGTTAAAAAAAAAATAACGTGAAAATCGGATAGATAGTCTCATCGTGAGCAACAACGTGATACGAGAATTATATATAATAGATAGAGTACTCATTGCTCGTATGTGTGTCCCGCACATGTAACAAAATACCAAATGACATGGAATCATCTGATGACTGTTTATTTCTTAAAATATATTTACTTACACGAATCAAAATATTTTTTACGACATCAGAGATTTCATTGACATGAAAATGTAATTCGATTGTTGGCATTACATTGTGATTAAAATTAGCATGGTATTTATAAAGATAAACTAAACCGTCTAAAACGTGGTAGAGACAAGGAGCGGCTTCTGCTGCTGCCCGAATGGGCCACCTCGTCCTGTTTAGTACCACTACCTCGCAGAATACCGGCGTGAATTAGAGGCACCTTGTGCTTCTGCGTTTCGTTCGGTGAGTGAGTTATCCGGAGGACCCCATCCTCCACCTCATCCTCTCTTCCATCTCCCGAATATACTTAAAGGCTGGCAATGCACCTGCAGCACCTGTGGTGTTGAACATGTACGCGGGCGACGGTAATCATTTATCATCGGGTGAACCGCTTGCACGTTTGCCGCCATTCCCATAAAAAGAAAAAAATAGCAAAACAGGTGGATCTAAAATACTATAACATTTTCATCCCATGTTTTAAGCGAAAATAAAGATTTATTTTATATTATAGATTGCTATTGAGGATTTATTTGGGAGCTATTTGGGAATTTGTCTTCAAATTAATTTTGGTTATTCAAGAACACGAGATTAAAAAACCAAACATGACTTTCCTAATAATATAGAACTTAGTAAAAATACAGAGTGGTTGAAGATCCAAAACCAAAAAAGTTTACGTAATCACGTTCAGTAAAAGCAGTTTAAAAAAAAAAAATATATTCCCGCCATTATGTACACCTTTAATGTACGCCGTAATAAAGAAAAAAGACAGGAGCAAGTAATAGCGTACATCGCGAATTTCAAAACTACGATGTTAACTTTTCGATAACAAAAAAGGTTCTTCTACAAACTTGCAGCTTAACCCGCCACGGCGTTCAGAGAGCACGTTGGAGCGGCACCGAAACGACACTAAGTATATTGGAAGGGACAGCGCCGAACGCGACGCTGATCTTTATACAAACACGATGTTCAGGACAGACAGTAATGCAGTGTTGGAAAGTGGAGAGCGCGGTGGGAAATTCACTTGCAGTTGGAATGTTTGTTGCAAACTTGACAAACTTAATGGAAATGTTTGTTGCAAAGTTAAACTTACAGTGAAGTCACGTAATCACCGTTCAAATGTTTCATTTATTTCTATGTACCATGACTAACTGGCGGCAGAGGGCACTCGTACCCATTCACTCATTCACTCTAAGCCATATCTGCCGGCAATCGACAGCGTTGCCGATTTGTAAGGGGGGAGCCAGTGTATTTCTTTTTTTTATGGGAATGGCGGCAAACGCATGACTCGCTTATAAACATTTATAGAAACCATACAACCGTTTGCTCCCGGCGGTATTCGTACCCGGCAACCCTCGGCTTCGAAGCCACACACTACCAACTACAGGTGGTCGAATTTCATTCGAACATTCAAAGCGGATCTTAGCTAATCATACTTCTGCGAAATAAATGTGTGCACTTAGCATTACGCCAGCAACACTCAACAGGAGCGCAACTTGAGCTCGCTTCGCTTCGGGTAAGTCGAAACGTGTAACATGCTTAACATTTTGTTATATTCCGTGAAATCTTCACGTAGATTCAAAATCTAAAAGCACTACTCTGTAAGTTTACAGGTTTGAAACGACGTTTGGATTGAAATCTTCATATCATACGAATTCTTACTAAATCTTGGGTCTTTGGTAAAATTCCGTAAAAATGGGTCCGATGGGAATAAAGTGCATGAAGGATTCTTACACCGTTACCACACTGCAATGGTGAGCGATAGGGTAAAGTGGCATCCTGTACGAATAAACTAATACCACAGTTGGGACAGACGCGTCCTTACAATATTTAAGAGGGATATTGAATACATAATCCCATAATATAGCAACTATAAAACACTATAAAAAAAATATTTTTTTATGTATGCTTATTGCATTGAAACAGACAGACATGCAGCAATTTTATAACACACCGATCTTTGTAACTATAAATATCGAAAAATTTATATATTCCGAATTAGCCATGTTATACTTGGTAAGGAATTTTATTAGGTTCCCCCGGACTTATTCTTTGTAATCGTTCGAAAAGGGTTACAAAGTGAACTTATTTTTAGTGCAGAGGTAACCCCTTTCTAAATGGGTCTTTGTCTAAAAACAAACTTGTTTGACTGTGACACATCACGCGGCCAGCGTCGGTCCGTTTAGACTAATGCAACTGGCTTTGCACCGAAACGAGCCTTTGCTGTATGTGCCTCGAGACAAATGGCAAGGAGCCGACTTTGATGTCGAACCCCATTGCCGAATTCGTAGATCGCATTAATCTCTCGTAGAAAACACTCATCCGGCTACAAGGAGAGCTTAATACTTTCGGGGGGGCAGTCGAAAGAAGCCGTTAGAAATTTTCCTTTCGAGGACAATTTTATTATATATTAGTATTAGTGACAGTAGACAGTAGATAGTATTATAGTAATAGTGACGCGATAGAATCATATTAAACATTACCAGAGTTGCAGCATCACTGAAATAGTGATATTGTGACTGATAGGTTGAAGCTCAGAGGGACCAGAATTTTTTTACTAGTTCTAGTTCTAGTAGTTCGTAATACCATATCGGTGCCATATATTTTGCAAGTAAATCTTAACAAAAATAACTTCTTTCAATATCGTAAACCCTAAAGTATTAACATTGTTCCGTTTCGGTATGAAGCGTGGGTGTGTTCAAGAAAGCAATATTATTCGACATTTGAGACTCGTGTATAAGCCGCTGGCACAGTTCAGTGACCCAAACACGGGCCAGACACATCACAGGGTCGCAATATTAAAATAGCAGTAATATTAAGAGTGAGACTGATCAACCCCTGTCGAACGTTTCATCGTTAGTTATATAAAAAATACTTTTTCTCTTCTTACCATACTGTACATATCGTACGTAAAGGAGATCTTATCATTTCTTTCTCAGTGCATAACACATACGGAATGAATCTCGACTTGATGTGTTAATCTATTAGTGACAAGTACACGTATCCTTTGAACGAACGTGTAAGTTGTTTTTAATACTTGAAATAAGAATGTGAAATAGATGCAACAAATAAAATTATATCGGTACTGCTAACGCCATCTAGTGAAACGAATGTGAGCCGCATGAAAATAAGGAAAATGTTATTATAAACATCAACAACACATATCAAAAGCGACGGAATGGATTTGCAAACATATTTTAATAAATTTTTATTTTAAATCTTTTGTTTTGGCTTATAGTTTTTATATTGTTTATTGGATTTGGGTGCATAGTGAGCTAACCGGTCAACCTTATGGTAAGTGGGTACTGCAGCCCAAGGACAAACCCCCCGCCCTTTACTGACAATCCCCGATCTAGTGTACAAAGAAATAAATGCATGTATATGTAAAATCTTTAAAAAAACGACCAAATGCAATTATACCAAAGCACTGAACTATAAAAAATACCTTATAAACATAGTAAATGATGTCTACCTGACGGTGGCCCAGCCTGTGTATCAAAAGGTCCATCCCTAAAATTATTTCAACTGTTCACACGTTACGTTATTGACGAGCTTGGTTTTTTTTTATTATCATATCATATTATATTATATTTATGAAATGGTTTTGCGTATTTTATACAATGATGCGTTGTTTGCTGAAAGAAAAAGCTACATTAATAAAACATAACGCAAATGAGAAATGCAAATGGTGTCCGTTTGGTGTGGAATTGTTGGAAATTTCGTCTCCATGATACACACACTTATGTGCAGACACGTATCCCCTTTTATTTCATTATTTTCTGAATTCATAAATACATAATATGACAGGACACGATAATACAAACAAGCGCGCTTTTCGGTGACAAAGAGAACCAACGGTGTTTTACTTGCAGCGCAATAACTGAATTGATTCCAGTGAAAAGAGTCTGGCGGAAATTTATTATTTCAAACATGTTAGAAATATTACTTAGCGACAACACCGTATGCCAAACCGATAAAATGGCATATATTGTCTAGTTCGAGGAGAAAGATATCAGTTGCATCGTGTGAATGCTCTGCATTCCTACTGAAAGGGATAAGTTTCGTTAACATTTTACAAATTCAATTAATATCCCGTAGACTCAACTCCGTCAGTTAAACGACTGTACACGAGTACTGGTGTAAATTACGTACTACTTTAATATTAATTAAACATTATCCCCCCCTGATTGCTGATCGACTGATGAAGCAACGGTTCAATTAGTCTATTAGGCTCACATCCACAGTATCACGTCCTGTGGCGTGTTACCGTGGGGATCTGCAGCTAGATTGGAAACGGTATACGCAAGCGATGCGGGGAACCTGTGACTTGGAGCCATGCGAATCGTTACGCGCGACCTTTTCAAAATGTCTAACATCTCGACACTTCCGTCGTTGTCTCGTTTGCAAACATTATGTACTCACGGAAAATATTAATGTATTCAATAAACAAAAAAAAAAAACTGTCTCCCGCAAAACGGTTTCATAAATATAAATTGGCCTGAAACAAAAAAGGCATTTTGTGTAAATGCACAATGTTTTACAATATAATCACTAGAAATATTGTCCAACAAACGAGACACAATTCTTAAGAAGCCTGTTAAAGAAATTTAATTAAAAAAGTCCGGCTACAATTAATGGATCGAGGACAAAGATTTGTGCTCAAACTGAACTCCCAAGGCTGGCCCCTCGACTACTCCACTCATACGTAGTTAAAATTGTCATTCAAATGTATATTTTGACATTGTATTGATTTTATTGTAAATTATAAATGATATTGATTAATAAAACGTCAACAAAAAGACCCCAGAGTTTCTTGCCCAGAGGAGGTCTTGCTTTGCGAAGCGTTGTAGATTTTGACTCCAATAAGAGGTTTGAAGAAGCCTAAATTGAATTAAAAAGAGTTTGACTTTGACGTTGCTCCAAAGGAAAAACGGGGAGACTAGAGATTTAGTTATCTCTTACGGGGACGTCTCTTACTCGCTCTTCCCTGTCTGCTCATACTCGTACACAGAGACTAGTTCATTCATGTTATACGTTCACAGCACTGCAATGTTGTTGTGGATGTCGCGCTTCGTTGCGCAGAGCAGGGATTATTCTATGTAATCTAAATAGTAGAGGCGTAACGAGCCAGCGGCTTACCTGATGACAAGTGATTACCGTCGCCCGCGTGCACCTGCAACACCAGAGGAGCTGCAGGTGCGCTGCCAGCCTTTAAGGATATTTAGGAGATGGAAGAGAGGATGAGGAGGGGGATGGGGTCCTCCGGTTACCACACTCACCGAACGAAACGCAGAAGCATAAGACGACTCTACTTCGCGCCGGTATTCTATACTGGTCGTGGTACCAGCATTCGAGTAGTAGCATAAACTACCGCTTGGCTCTGCCACGTACAAATGCTGTTTACTTAATTGGTGAACAGTGAAAGAACTTGTTCTAGAGTTCTATTGTGTCTGCCACGCCCCCGCCTGAATGTTTTCAGTACGTTAGGTGAGTAATCAAGGCAAATCTAGGCCAGTATATAGTAGCCAATAGCCAGCAGCAGTTCATGGTAGAAAACCGGTAATTAAATAACGTCGGGTTTTCAATGGATATGATTATCTATCAACCGCTCAGTACTTTGTATTTTAATTAGTTTTAACTCTCTTTCATTTCCCACGTGACATCTTTTATGTCGTGGTGTTTGTTTAGCGTTCCGCATTCGTCGTCCCACGGTTAGGTGACAAACTGAATATTTTTTTTAAAAAGTTTAATTATTTATTTTTAATTAGTTTTAACTCTCTTTCATTTCCCACGTGACATCTTTTATGTCGTGGTGTTTGTTTAGCGTTCCGCATTCGTCGTCCCACGGTTCGGTGACAAACTGAATATTTTTTTTAAAAAGTTTAATTATTTATTTTAATTAAAATTAAATTTACCGGCCGGCTAGACCGGCTTGGTACCCTGTATCGCAGAATACCGGCGTGAAGTAGAGGCGGAGTGAGGTAACCACTCCCACTGCCCCTCCTCATGCTCTCTCCCATCTCCCAAATACCTTTAAATGCCGGCAACGCACCTGCAGCACCTTGGTGTTGCAGATGTACGCGGGCGACGGTAATCACTTAACATCAGGTGAACCGCTTGGTCGTTTGACGCCTTACCTATAAAAAAAAAACGCGCTGAAATATTTTTACGCGTAAAATCGTAGCTGAAGTTTATTGCAAACATAGACATGGCATCGGTGCGCAATACTTTCTCGATTTGTACGCGCACTATGAAAGAGCTGCGACATGACATGACATGACTATCAGGCCTTAATGTACGACTTGAATATGATGCATTAATTAAGAACGCAACGAAGATTGTTAAGTCTATTATCAACCCGTGACAAGTTTGACGAAGTGTGGAGTACAAATCGTCATAATAAAAGCATATTGTAGTAGCTGGAGACCAGCTTCCTCGAGGTGTTTTGATCTAATTCGACCGCGTAAAATACAAAGCGTTGAATAGTGAAGCTGTAATGGAGGACATACAATAGTTTCCAGTTTCCCTGTGAAACGTTTAAGAGGGTTAAACCACGATAGCCATGTCGCTTACCGATTCGAAACGTAATTACTTGTTAAATCACTTAAGCGGCAATGCCAAATCCATTGCGGCCAGGTTTGCTCCTGCCAAGTTACAAAATTATAAACACCGGTATGGGATGCTCTTATCTCAGATATCATGACAAACGCGCCTTAGCAGTTAACCTTGTTCGATTTAATTATATAAAATCGTATCCAATCCGTGGTTATTGTCTTAGTAGGCGGCATGTTGACAAGCAGTCGTACTTGCAGCCAATGACGTCATGTGTCTACAGCTTTATATTGCGGCGAGCTTTTAACCGCCAGTCTGATGGTGTGGCGAGGGCTTCGTCCCCACCACCAGTGCGACGGTGCGTGCCGCACGACCGGAAACTAGGTCACTGCTAAAGTGCCGGGGCAGCGGGTCGCGGAGGTGCGCGGTACTTCGATGTTTCTTGATCGATCCTAGCTCACGGGAACACTACGTGAACACGCCATGTTGACGTCAACGGAAGCTCATCTCAAGTCGCCTTGCCTCCCAAAACGTAGAAAAGCTTCTTGCATCTTTATTTTATTTAAACTTTATTTAAATACCTTTAAAAAAGTATTACAAAGGGCGGACTTAATGGCTCTTGGCATTCTCTGCCAGTCAACCCGGAGCGTGGAGAGATATAGTAAGGGGCATCCTTACTATATCTCTCCACGCCCCGGTTTTATTAAATTAAAATTTTTGTTCAAAAAAAATACATGAATAAATATATGAAATACACTTACAATTAGATACATACAGACGGAATAATATTCGGCATCTTTGCATAGCAACTCGTGGATTCTCAGGATTAATATTAAGTAACATGTTAGTATTGAAAATTTTATATGATAAGGTCATATTGGAGGTTCTGAAAATGGGCTTAACTCCCTAAACAGTTACCCAGTGCATCATCCGATACGGAGGCAGGGAGTGCAGGCGTTTCAGTCGTCCCGTAGTGACTGATGTATCATAGCTCTTGTGTGTCGGGAACCACAAGAGCTTCCTTAATCTGATCCTACAAACCACAGTGCTACTTACATTTTATTTATGTCAAAGGCGGGAAACTTGCAAACGGCTCAATTAATGGTTACCCTCGCTCTCTTACACCTGCAACCCCAGAGGAGCTGCAGGTGCTTCCCCCGCCTTTAAGGACATTTGGGAGATGGTAAAGAGGATGAGAAGGAAAGTTTGAGGTATAGGGAATGGGGCTCCCTCAATGGGGTTACCTCACTCACCGAACGAAACGCAAAAGCACAAGATGCCTGTACTAGCGAGTGGCCTCGGCTGGCCAATACGAGCACCAAAAGCCGCCTCATGGTACTCCCACGTAGACAACTAATTCTTCTAATATCTTCTACTATTATTATTACTTCTAATGAGTCAAGCTTAACGATCTTAGCTCCTCTAATTTAGTTAAAAATTTCGCTCCGCTTTTCTCGTTGGTGGAGTAATTATTTGTTTTACACTCGTGTACCAATCCGTTTTCCCCAGCATGACGATCATGGTCTACAGTGGATTATTTAACTACCCTCGTTACACAACAGTGTCGCTAGTGGTAGTGAGCTACGAGGACAAGAGGGGACCTCTGGCCTCTTCCGCTAGATGCATATTTTATCGAGTGGCGCTCTTTGAGCGTATCCCAGTCCTGTGTTAAAAATAAGGAAAGTTCACAGGTAGTATTGGACAATGTGTGCGCACTCATGTGCGCAATCTCCACGGAGATATCGCCGGAGGACCCTTTGGAGACCTTCGTCTACGAGTCACGTGGGTGACAATTCACAGACAAATTCCGCTACCACGCATCTTTTGATCCTTCGAGCTGGATTTTGCATTATTTAAGGGACACTGCGGCATGCAATTCCACTGGTCCTTCGAAAATAAACTTGTCAAAATGTTGGGCGTTTATTTTGACTATCATAGAAAAAATTACAAGCTTAGTTTAAAAATTGTAAAGACACAAGACAATATATTACAGAAAATCGGACTTTTACCGAGCAAACATAAAATCCGTCAAGAGGTTTCTGTCTCTTTTCGAAAATAAAAACTACACATGAAACCACATTCTGAAACAAGTTAAAGTTTAAGGAACGTTCAACACTCACGTTAACTGACACAAGATTGTTTTTAAATTGCAATAGACCGAGACGCAATGCAGCGGAGATGACACGGAACGAGTTCAGTATAGTGGTAGCTAATAATGTTTATACTCCATCTCCGCGGCAGCTGGCTCGCAGATAAGAATTAAAATAGGTTTCGCGTTGGCTAAAAAAATATCCTAAAGTCTATAAAAACATTTGGTCGGCATAATGTTTGCGGAAATCGAAAATAAATAAACGAATAACACAGCTCCTGCCGACTTCTGTGATCAGTCAAAAGGAAAAAAAATAAAACACTACGTAAACATGGCTCCCCCATGCACGTCCACCACACGCATATTCCACGTAATGAACAATTAGAGAACAAATAGGGTTCTCACATCGCATTGATTAAGCGTCGTAGAAAATATTTAGTTAATGCAAAACTTTCTTTTTCTAAGTCAACACGTTTTAATTTAATTTAGGCTTGTTCAAAGCTATTATAAATGGAAAAAATTAGGATTTTATATTTGATTGATTTTATCTTATTCTTTTTTAATAATGTTTCTTTAACAAGTTTCATAAAAATGTTGTTGCCTGTTTGTTGCACTATATTTATAGGCATTTTATAATAAAATTTTAGGCATTTGAACAAAAATGATTTTCTAGTTTTAGCCAATCTAAATTTATCAATAATAATATAATCTAAATTTAGAACTGGGAAATCCATTCTACAGCAGATAGTAAATTTTAAATTAAATACATTTATATTTTTCCCTACGTGCACCGTACGCAGCGTCACGCGAGGCTCCCAGTTATAGATGGCCGAATCGCATGCGTTTGTTAAATGAATACTGTTTCCAATCCAGCTGCAGATCCTCACAGTAACACACCATAGGATACAGCTGTAGAAGTATGCGAAGTAAAGTAATTCACCTGTTGCTTGATTCTTTCAACTGTCTGATCCTACAAATAGTGAAAGTTAGAGTAATTCATATCGAAGCTATTGTATCAATATGCAGTCCCTATTGAAACTTGGGACTGAAAAGAACCAAAATCACATCACAATTAAAGGCTTTTGAAAGATCATAAACAAACACCGACTGTCATGGCACACTTCCTCTCTCTCTCTCTCTCCCGCCATATGACTTCCTGTGAAGTCAACAGAGGAAGGTCTAAAAATACTCATAAATATATGACTAGCCAATCCGAGCGATCTCACATTGACGTTCAACAAAGTGTAAAATAATATCTTTTCTTTCATTTATTTTTAATGTATTCTTACATAGTATTAGGCAACAGCCTCCCATTGCATACACTCTGTTAAAGTTACTGTGTACTGAAATGTTTGTTTTAAATATCATGAAATTATCTATATCTAGGCCAAAGTGAACAGACACCTTCCAGGCAAACGTGTGCCATCCTAGGCCACATCTTCGCCTTCCATCAAGCGAGATTGAGGAAAAAATTAAGCCTATTTTATAAAAAATAAAATCTAGGTTTCAGTAAATCACAACATATCTTACAAGATATGCTTATTAGTCAACAACTCAAACATCCAACGCCTCGCCAGAGAAGCGGTTAATATTTTAATATCATAAACTAAAGTGTGTACTATTAGTGTGCCCGAAACTAAAAACCACGAAAGCTTTGGACTTGAAAGTAATACAGATTATTTTATTTATAAGCTTATTTCACAAAATAGTGAATAATGTGGTAATGAATACCAATGACAAGATTTCACATAATAATAGAAATCTAGCGGTACTCATTACAGCTAGATTTCTATTATTATGTGAAACAATGCAAAATATGGAGGCTTTTGTTGCTTTTCGAATGGACCGGCTCGACTGATCTCGCAGAATAACGGTGTGAAGTAGTTGCATCATGTGCTTCTGCGTATCGTTTGGTGCGGAAGAACCGGAAGCCCCCCCCCCCCCTCCCCCGCCGCCTCTCTCCCATTCTGGCAACGCACCAGCAGCACCTCCGGTGTCCCGGTGTCGCAGATGTACGTGGGCGACGGTAATCACTTATCATCAGGTGAGCCACGTGCCGGTTAAACGCGTTTCCCATAGAAATAAAAAAAAAATCCAAAAACCCTTTTATGGAAATCGGGATCCACGGGAAAAACGCCAACGGACATGCTAATGACTCGATCGTGTTCAAACTTATAGTGGACTCGCGCTACACTTGTCCACTTGTCGCTCACCCTCCATGTCCCGGGCTTCCAGTGTGTTGACATATCAAACGCAACGTTGTCATTTTTTTTTATATAGAAGAAGGGGGCAAACGAGCGTGCGGCTGGCTCACCTGTTGGTGCACCAGAGGAGCTACAGATGCGCTGCCGGCCTTTAAGGAAGGAATAGGCTCTTTTCTTGAAGGTCCCTAAGTCGTAAGTGTTCGGAAATACCGCTGGCAACAGCTGATTCCTTAAAGTCGAAGTGCGTGGCAGAAAACTTCGATTAAAACGCACTGTAATGGAATGCCAACCATCTAAGTGGTATCGATGGAACTTAAAATGTTAAATGTGATTGTCTGTTACTTACTTAATTTACACACCTCGTAGATATTTAACCGTCCCCGTTCTCTTTACGAAACGGAGGTAGATTTAAAATAGAGAAAGACATTTGACAAGCGAATTTTTTTTTGACGCCCAGATCAAAGACCTTACCGACTTGTCGGTCCGCGCCGCTATCCGCTAGTCGCGTTTGAAGTCGCCGGCAATTTTTTTTTATTGATTATTAAACACGGTAAACGATTATTCGTTACGAATGGCTCGTGTGTTTTATTTCACATATTAGGCTATTTATGTTATTGGGAAAAAAGGTATTTTTTAATTTGGCACGCCTAAGCGTAGCCCTAACCAGGTTTCTTTAGGTGGTTGTCTTATTTCCTGCTTAGGTGTCGTCTGGGAAGGTACAGTGCCAAGGAGTAATGCAACCACTGCAAAGCATCTGTAACCTTCTTCGTTTGTCGAGGAATGACTTCACCCGGAACGTTCGTGAAATATGTTTGAGGCATGAGGCCGACAAGGCTCCGGGATCGAATTTATATTCTCTATTTGAAATAACTCCTCCAGATGATCATGGGAGTCGCAAACATTTGAAACGCAAAAATAAGAAATGGATCCATACGAAACATTGTCACTAATTACCAACTCATTTTCATGCCCATGCACTGACAGATAGCCCATCCACTATCTTTACTTATCAAAGTGTAAGGGCTCGTAAGAATTTGTAATATTTAGTTCGGTCAATAGGAAAGGTAGTCGAGAAAAAATTGTTTTAAGAGATTTTATGTAAAAAAAAATAATTCCTTGATAGTATTGATCTGTCTGTGCGAAGCCGGGGCGGTTCGCTGGTGAATAATAAATGCAGCGAGTCGACAACACGAAAAGATAATACACAATAGTCCTTTTGATAACAGACAAACGTATAATGACCATTCGAGACTAGTGGAGTTAATTGAAAAACTGTTCTGCCCGCTTGGTGACGCTCACTCCGCCTCACTCGATCCTAGTTTATTTCCCTTCAACAAATCAGGCGTTCCGGAGCTTAAAGCTCGGCGAGTGCAAGCGGACACCGGACACTTCTTTTAGCAACGGCTTAATGAGCACAGCCTTAAAAATATAAAACGCTCTTCCTTAGCAATTTCTTAGAAATGATGCAGAAACGATAAGAATTCTCATGCTCTAGATGGAAGTTCGCTGAACAAGAAACCCTAGAAAATAACGGAGTACGCAATCAAGAAATTTTATAATAGCTCTCGTTAAAGAATTCTAAGAAATGTTTATAGGAAAGTACAAAGAAATTTTATAGCAAAAATATAAAATTGAAATAAAATTCAAGGCATTCTTACGGAATAATAAAATTAATTTAAAGGTGTATGTACCGAAAATAGAGTTATTAAAACAAGTTGGTAAATTCCTATTCATTCATGCTATAAATGTTTACGAAAATATGTATGTGGAGTGGCAGAAACTGACGATATGAAATAAACAACCAGAAACACATCAAAAATACCAGCGTATAAAAGTAAATTAAAAACTCTGCATTCATAAAGTCACACACACATTCACATTACATATACGATGAGTATGTATAAGTTGCGCACACATAACGATAAGAATATTTTCAACTTAGTAGACGTGTCGACGACCTGTCTGTCTGGTGCTCTCTGGACCTGGATGGTGCAGGATTAAACTTAGGACAAACACTTACCTCCAGGCACCTCCAGTAGAGTCGTTGCTGCTCTCCTTCAGCAGCGTGGCGCTCGCACTCTGCAGGCTCGGCGCGTTCACGCTGCAGGATAAATTGCACATGAAGCTTCTGGATGTAGATAATGTGAATAACGAAGGGATATACTCTGTAACACCAGCGATTACGTAGTTATGTATTTAAACATTACGTTTGCAGGTGGTAGAGCCAAGCGGTGGCCTTTGCTACTGCTCTAACTCTCTAAAGCTGTGCCGGCTCGACCGGGTTGGTACCACGGCATGAAGTAGGGGCGATCGTTCTGCATTTCGTTCGGTGTGTGAGGTAACCGGAGGCCCACACCCTCTCCCCATCCCCTTCCTCATTCTCCCTCCCGTCTTACAAATACCTGTAATAAAGGCCGGCAAGGCACCTGCAGCACCAGGATGTTGCAGATGTAATCACTTACCATCAGGTGAACCGCTTGATCGTTTGCCGCCTTTCCTATAAAATAACCAGGCTCTGGCGACTGATCAACTCACCCCCACCCTTCTGCCCGCCGTGTTGAGTATACCGGCAAACTGGTGATTTCTTGGAAAGGCATATGTTTAGCAGGTAGGACTTAGGAATTCAGATGGTATAAGTACACAAGGTAAGCTCTTAAGCTGAGTCTTGATATTTAACAACATCATTCATCATCATTTCAGCCTATCACAAATCCACTGCTAAACATAGATATTATACTGGCTCTCTATACCTCTGAAACCGGTGGTTAAACAGCTGATCGACCGTCGTCCACCACCGAGTATGTTATATAAGTATGCACACCTATTAGCCACAGGGGCAGGCAGAGATTACAAATATCCATTGGACAGGACACATTGTAACCTGTTCGTTAATTCGACCTCGGTAGTCGAGGGGTTATGGCTATAATACGGCAAAGGTGAAGGGAAAAAAATATTAATATATAAGATTAATATATAATACAGAAGTTATTATAGAAGTATACCAGATCATGTCACGAGCGCTACACGAAATTATTAGTTCTTTATTGAACTTTATTGAATTTTAGCGACTTCACTCGCTTTTTATGCATCTATTGGGCAGTATTTTATTGTTTTAAATTCGACGGTACGGATTTAATGTGACGTGTTATAAGATGGGTAGATTTCAATCAGTACAAAGCTCTCTCTCTCTCTCTCTTTCAACAATCATAGAAACAACTGATAATATATCTTTCCGATATTATACAATTCAATATATTTAAAGATGTAAAATATATTGTCGGGTAGTTACAGAATAAAGCACCTACTTTAGGTAGGGTTACCGGTTAGGGTATAGGTAGTTTTCAAATCAGAGAAAACCGGCACGCCGCTCCAGTGCAGGATGGAGGGACTTCACATCACCAATTTGAGATGATGCAAAGTCGGAAAAGTCCCCAAATTAGGGTATAGGGTTTGATCTTATCTCACAGCACAGCGGACGTGATAAATTCGGCATATTAAATTTTATTGTGCTGCAGGTAGCGCGAATCGAACCCTGGACACACTAAACGTGCTAAACCAGCCAACCCGGCTACTGAGCTCAACTCAAAGGACGCGGCTAATAATCCTCGTGGGAGTGGGATAGTGACCACCTACTTTGAACACGATAGATAGATATGGATAATGTAAACCGTCGAGAGGGGATTGAAACGATACTGCGCAATATTTCTTACGTTACAGCTCAGTCACATTTCCTTTAAATCGGAACACGCTCCTGTGTTGTGTCTAGCGCGGGAAGCCTAGACCCAAGCCACGTCTAGAACGTTCCGCGCAAACAGATAATCGAAACGTTTAATAAGCCATTGTGGTCGCCGCGCTGACAATGCCCCATCAAACGTGATGGAGAAACGAACCCGAGCGCAGTCCGTCCGATACGCGGAACTCGCGGAGAAGGTTCGAGATGCGTCACGATCCGTTGCGCGGTGGTCGCAACAAATGTTGAGCAATATGATTATTTGCATGGCATGCGATTTTTTCGTTATATTGTAGCGCTTTTTATAGCCTCTCCAAGAACACTACCAGCAAAAGTAGGCATATGCTTCTTGGATAGTATGCCTATACTCAATGTGCTGGGCGAGTGAGTCGGTGAGTGCAATGCCGGTACTCTCGCACCCACTCTCCATCTCTCATCTTGTGACTCATCTCATCGGTCCGGTAGCCTAGTGTTAAGGGGCGCTCACTTTAGTATTATAGAGCGCGTGTAACCTGGGTTCGATCCATGGCGGCCGGCAACACAAAAATTTTAAATACTCTATTTACCACGTGCTCGACGGTGAACTAAAACATCGCGAGGAAACCGACATGTCTGAAAAATAATAAAAAAAATATAAATATTGTTCCGTGGACATGTGAAGCCAGCTAACCCACACTGCAGTAGGGTGGGTTGCCCCTTCCCGTCCCCAAAACCTTTCTCAGATATTTTTGCAGGCGGCTTTTGCCCAGCTGTGGCCATTACGATACATATTTTTATCTTGAGCGGGTGAATCAAAGCACTTACACTTTTTTGTTGGCAACAGATGGTTCGATGATCAGGGGGAGTCCGCAATAAGAGTAACCTTAAACAAAAGAAATATCAATCATTTACCTCGTTCAGGCAGAACATTAGCCCCGGGCCATTAAAAGCACCAGCAAATGCCGGCGTATATTACGTGAAGGGTTTGCCCATGCCCCATGCTCACCGCGCACGGTCACCAGGCGAGCAGGTTGATGAGTGCCTCTCCCCATCACCCAGTAGCCGGTGGGTTCCGTGATGCGCCATCATTCGGTCGCAATGGTCACGTTTCTTGGCTAGCCATGTGCACCACGTGCAGGTGAGGTTTGGATACACATAAACATAATGGTATAAATAGTATAACGTTGATTTTAATATTAAATATGCATTTATAAGTTTTAACACTAATTACCTTATAAAGATCTAAACGTATATTTTAATACAGCTACGGCATTATATCGCCATGCACCGGTAGAGTATAGGTAGAGAATGCAAAAAAGGCATTAGGTCCCCGCCCTTTGTAATCGTTTTCATAATAAAATTTAAATCAAGAAATGTTATCAGTTTTCAAGGAAGGAGACTATTCTGTGATGAATGCAAAGTGACATATGAAGATAGATTAACACTTGGCAGAATTACTGAATATAAATAAAAAATAACGTTCCTCAAAACGTTGGCAACCCTTACTCACATCATACTTATATAGAATTGTAATAAAACTTTTTACATACCCAGACAACTATTTCCAACTACACGACCCCCCCTCCCCAAACCCCCTTTCCCGTCAACCCTTAACTTTCTTCCTCTGTATGCACCAATATCACATATGAATACCTACACATTGTAAATATTGGACTTTTTCGGAGAACATCAAATGCTTTTAGAGTTCCTCGCATTTATGTTTCATCCATTAAAATGAGAGAATATTTCAGTAACTGTTAACCTCGTTTTATTTCAAAACCGTTCTCCCACTCGCAGCTCTTCTATCTATTTTCCACGAAATAAAATGTCTTGACTGACCTTTACACTTAAAGCGTTATTGTTAATTCTACGAAAAAGAAAAATTACTTATTACTTAATGCATTAACTTACTAAACAAAAGGCAACAAAGGGTGGAATTAATGCCCTAAGGGCGACCAAAGGGCTTGGTGAGAATTTGAAATAGCAGTGGCAGCTACTTTGGGAGGGGGGGGGGGAGAACCACGTGCCATTGTTGGCGTTTGTTGGCGCTTATTTAGATACGCTCATGTTCTGCAGTGGAGCTAATAAAAAATACCTTTGAGTGCCTGTGTGCAAGGAATATAATATGTCAGACGTATAAGTTGACGTTAATGAGCGCGTATAAAGACAGTATAGATATATTTCTTTATCGCATATTATGAAAAATTAAAAACACGTCCATACCATGTAACTTGTCGATGGCGCGGTCTGCTGCGGACTGGTCAGGGAAGTCGACGAAGGCGTAGCCCCCGCGCTTCACGGATATGTCGGCGACGGTGAGACTGTGCTCCGCGAACAGCTGCCGCACGGCAGCCTCGTCAGCTTCCATGGGCAGGTTGCCTATGTACAGCTTGTTCATCTCGCGTTCCGGGTTGTTGTTGGGATAATTGGGTGAACAGATTTTGTACGGAATACGGTGATGGGTGCTGGCGACTCGATCGCTTCGGCTACTTTTGTCTGTGTGCTCGATTTGACGCTAATTTGAATTTGGAATCGCGACCACGCCTGTCTCGGCGGCCATGACAATGAAATGCGTGAGAATGTCATTCCAAGGAGGTTTCATATATAAATTATAAATGTTAGATAAAATAATGCTTAATATAACATAGGTAACTCTTTGTTATATTAATTGGGGTTTATAAATTGCAAACAACGAAAACATATTTCAACAATTGTATTTTTCCATTTTTACGATAAAATTTAAACAGTTAAAACTTTAAATTAGTTTAGGCAGTTCATAAAAATATTGAAACTACAGAGTGCATCTGTACGATTATATAAAATTCTTCGTATGTATATACGATTCAAGGAAGTTAATTTAAAAGTCATTTCCCGGATTTTCGCAGCATTTTTCTAAAATGTTCTTTATGAAACCGGAAGTGCTAATTTTAATCCAGCGGGGATAACTTTTTATGAAACAAACGATAATTAGAAAGTCACGGGACAGGACACAGAAAAAGTTCAAATTACCGAGTGTTCAAATTAAAGGGAGTTCAAATAATCGAGAGAGGGACGAAAAAATTAAATAAACGAGAGTTGATTTAAAAGAATTATATAGGTACGATGTGATCTTTATTTTATAATGTACCAGAAAATACACAGATACGTGGTACAGATTTGAAAAACCAAATATAGCAGTTAAACGTGTGCGCTGTGTAACTTTGTAAAACTTTACATTAATGGTATTTTAGAGGAGCACGTATTGCCGAGTTGCCTTGAATTGGGGGCCGAACTGAAAATCAGTGTCGGGGCTACCTCGTCTGTTAACACCCGGTCCATGCTGCGGTCTTATGCTGACCCTCGGCACTCAGCTTTACTCTTGTATGGTATTTTCATTTCTTTTAAGTTATTTTCGCTGTGTAATTTTTCGGTGCTCGTATGTGTTGAATCCATTTCGAACGTGAATGGACGTGTTTACTTTGTTTCTTTCAAATGTTTATTTTGAAAAGAGAAGTCCGTGATTTTCTTTTGAGTGTGCGGATAATGTTCCGGCATTGTCCTTTGAGTTTTCGTTAGTGATGTGTACGGAGAAGAACTCATCGCTTGTCTCCGTCCTGTGGGCGAAGGGCATTTATTTATTTAATCTTTATGCACTAATTGGTACATATGGCGGACTTAATGCCTAGAGGCATTCTCTCCCAGTCAACCCTTAGGCTAAGCAGAGATATATACATAATATAGGCGATACAGCTAAGAGAATAAAACCAGTAAAAGGATATTTAGGAATGACCTTACCACGCTCAGTGTCCGGAGTTGGCGGGCGTTCTTCTTCTTCATCTCCCTCGTCCTCATCGTCGCAGAACGACACGTTTAGGTTTTTTTTTACAAAGTCAAGCGACTGCGTTTTTGCTGTTGCTAGAATAGGCCACCACACCTGCGTAATATAGAGGCATCTTGTGCATTTGCGTTTCGTTCAGTGAGTGAGGTGACCGGATGCCCACATCACTCTCCCCGTCTTCTCTACCATCCCCAAATTTCCTAAAACGCCGGGAACGCACCTGCAGCTCCTCCGGTGTTGCAGATGTACCTGAGCGACGGTAATCACTAACCATCAAGCGAGCCGCTTGCTCCTTAGTCGCCTTTCACTTAAAAAAAAAAACACAATACAGAAGTATTTTCATCAGTGATGCAGAATCACCACATTTAGGTAGAAGCACCCGCCCTGATGGTGTCTAGCGGAATAGAATTTGTTGAATCTCGCGGCGCTGATGGCCGTTCTTCGTTTTCTAATTGCTCAACAAACCAGTTATGGTGTTGGGGCTGAGATTTTTCCAGGCCTTATCAATTATGGTTATGGTTACAGCGGTCAAAACTGTTATTTTCGCTTTCACAACCTTTTTCAATATAATCCAGCACAGGAGAAATAATCTCTATGAAGTAGAGAATTATATAAATATTGAATTATGCCCTGGTCTCCCCCAATGGTCGCAATCGTGATGATGCGTTTGGACGGGATGGCCATTCATTGAACAAGTGTGACGTCATGAATATTTTTTTTGTTTAAGCGATTAATTGTAGGAAGCGATGTTATTCCATTGAAACAAGCGCTGTTCTTGCTAATTTTCCTTCTATGTGTGATTTTAAATCCGTCCATGTTAAAGGCTAGAAGGACAGTTATTCTTTCCGTGATCAGTTTCTCTTACGTCTCCATTATAGTCGTCGCATTACTATCAATAAGATATTTATTAATAAAGTCCGGTTACGTCTGCGTTGAATATGTCTCTTGGGTCATGGTCATTCAAAACTTCATTGAATTTCATCAATCCATTCAGAACAAGGGGAATTGTGAAAGGCTAGCGTTCACTCTCACAACACTCTCAAACACTTTCCACAACTACTATAGCATGCATTTTTTCATAAATTGACAGACTCTTGTTCTTTCTAGAGCTCGTTTCAATGTTACAGATTGAATAAACCACGAGTTGAATTTAACACAGTGTGAAAGCAGACCGAAAACAACAGGTGTTGTTTTCCTGACCAGGGGATGTAAACAAACGACAGGGCCGTGCATGTTCAAACATGGCACGGAAAGTGGGGGAGTACAAATTATATAGAGTATAGTAGCCCTGACCACAAATTATAGTGTGAGCGAGCAAGATGCCGTTGCTATAACTTCAAGTTAACGAGTAGACGAAAAACCATTGATTTTTTAGGGAATCTTTTGAACAGTGGGTATAGTTGGTTGAAATTTTCACAGACTATGTGTTAATATAGCGGATATCCTAACAAATAATAATAAATAACGTAAATAAAATGGTTTGTTTATATATCGTAAAAAAAAAGAAATACACATACAGGCATCAAAGGTTCGTGTGATTTTGTTGCAAAGTCTAAATTATACCAGCTGTCGTATTATATCAACGACTTCTTTTAAAAGGTCCCTAGGAGGTTGCTATAGCAATGACAATATCCAAGAAATTTTATTATATTTCTTAGGATACCCACTATAATAACACATATTCTGATCAAAATTCCAACAGGCTACCTATTACGGTTCAAAATATAAGACAGACGGCTTACGTGTAGTAAAAGGACTGCGTACAGAACCCTAAAATGTCACCTATCCACGCTTGGCTGTGTATTTCCTAATAACTTGTAAAATTATAAGTAGATTTCAATTAAATTTTTACCATCACTTAGAACATTTCACGTGGAAGGTGTATATTTTTTATTTTTTGTGGGAAAGTCATCAAACGATCTAGCGATTCGCCTGATGTTAAGCGATGACCCTCGCCCACGTACATCTCCAACACCAGAGGTGCTGCAGGTGCGTTGCTGGCCTTTAAGGATCTTTAGGACATTAGAGGGAGAATAAGGAGAGGGATGGGGAAGGGGAGTAGGCCTCCGGTTACATCATTCACCGAACGAAACGCAGAAGCTGTGGTACCAATCCGATCGAGCCGGCTCATTCGAGCAGCAGCAAAAGCAATATATTTATCTCGAGGCGAGTTACTACAGATAAAATAACACTGAATGTTGAATTTAATATTTAATTATTGAAATATCACTTATGTCTTCTACACTAAAGCCGATTAAGTTACTGTCGGTAAACAATCAAGCACACTAATAAAGTTAGCGTTAAACTTATAAAGGGAGCGCGTTTGCGTCTCACCACTTAGTACGTACTGTAGAGGCTGTGTATAATACTTATACTTATGTATATACAGTGTTAGGGCACTGAACTCGCTTTCCAACATTTACTGAACGTTAAGGAAACTCCGTTAAGGAAACCTCTAAGTGCTTCGAGCAACTTGAAGACCGGCGTAGACTCGACTGGAACAGGAGTCGAAGTCCTCGAATAGTTTCGAAGTCATGTTTGAAATTGAGTGCAACTTGGCATAACCGAATCACGACACCTACCTATATCATTAAATATAAAAATAACTACGTTGTAAAGTTCATTAAAACAACATCGGGACTATTACGGTGTTCGTGTAATGATTCATTAAGCTTGCGGCGGGCCGTAATGATAATGATAGCTAACAGCTACGGTTTCACGACGTTTTTAATTGAAAAATTCATGAAACCGGATACCTGTTTGCGGTACGGTTTGTTGCGTAATTTGTAACAATATTTTTTTTTTTTTGATTTTACGCGGGGGAAAGGTGCTCGGTGACGGTGATGGGTAATGTCGCGATCGGTATTGAAGATGCCTGACCGACTAAAAGCCCCACGATAGATAAGCTGTTGGGCCGGTAGCCTTTACAGTTTTCGGGCGGTATAGACTCGCCATCAGAAGGCCCCGAAGTTAAGTCAAAAATATTTTTTTTTTTTGATTTTACGCGGGGGAAAGGTGCTCGGTGACGGTGATGGGTAATGTCGCGATCGGTATTGAAGATGCCTGACCGACTAAAAGCCCCACGATAGATAAGCTGTTGGCCCGGTAGCCTTTACAGTTTTCGGGCGGTATAGACTCGCCATCGGAAGGCCCCGATGTTAAGTCAAAAATATTTTTTATTTTTTTAGTTTAACGTGGGGGAAAGGTGCTCGCACCTACCCGTCATCGTCTCCGGTGACTGGTTATGTCGGGATCAGCATCGAAATTGCCGGACCGACTGAAACCCCCACGCGGTAGCAGCATATGTTGGCCCAGTGGCCTTTACAGCTACATCGATAGAGACTCGCGAGCAGGAGGCCCGCAAGTTAATTGAGTAAAAACGAACGACGACGCTGCTGATGCTGTGTCGCGCTCGGACCCAGTTAACGAAAGAAAGACTCTCGACAAAAACTGGGGGCTGACGACACCGAACAGCGCGGTGTGTGTGAGACATAAGTTAAAAACAAAGTCGTCTCTACCTTTATTTAAACCGTTTCTCATTTCTTCGCCGATATCCCAAGTGCGGGGCGAGGCGGGGGCGGGAGAGTATACGGGGCCAATGTGGGCAGCGTTTGCAGAGGCGGCTCGCTTTGTACGATGACTTCCTGTCGAGATGAAACTTCGGTGACGAAATGTGATTACGATCCCGCAAGAATATTGATATCACCAAAAAAAAAAACAAACGTTTACTTTGGGATTATTACCTAGAGATGCAATAGTAGCGCAGGTGAAGAACATTTTTCTTTTATGACATAAGAAATCATCTAAGTTTACGTATGCATTGTGTATATATATAGTTGTTTGCGTGTTTTATATAATGAACAACTATAATTAAATGTATGTCTAAGTACCGTCATATGTAAGTATTGTATCGTAGTATAATATTGTATAATATAAGTAGTATATGAACATAATATATTTGTGCACCCGTGAACATTTTCTGTGTTCAATCTAATGGTAGACTGGTAGAGATTGCCTCTTCGAATTAAATCCGCCTTTTTGTTCTGTAATGTGCAAATAAAGTTTAAATAAATAAATAAATAATAAAACGGTACGAAGTCGTACCGCAATTTAAAAGTCCCTTAATTTTGCGGTAATCAGCCCCTGCTTGTAACGAATGAATCTTGTTACGTAACAGTTAGGGTGGCCATACGAGCCGGGAGTAACGAGTCCCGTATTACTGTCTGCCCCGTTTATGTACGGTTATCGCATAATGATATAAGTATTAGTAAGATCGGTTTACGGTTAGTCTGTTCAAAGTATCAACGCTTCGCTTATAATGACAGATTAGTTTTTATGGGGTGTAAACGAGCAAGCGGCTCTGCTGATGGTAAGTGATTACCGATGCCCACGTACATCTGCAACACCAGAGACTGCTGCATGTTTAAGGATATTTGGGAAGGAAGTAGGGGGAAGGCAGGGCGGTTGCCACCGGTTAGCTGCAGCAGCATAAGCCGCCGCTGGGTTCTACCACACACAAAAGACGTTTTAAAATTACTTAACGCACTTTTTCAATGTTTCCGTCTAATGCAACGCATTAATCTATACTAATATAAAAAGACGCTTCTGTGTTTCGTTCTGAAGGCTAATCGTCATCCACTAGTCCGGTTTTGATAATTTTTTTTTCTATATATGTTGCGTTATGGTGAATCCTTCCCAGGGGCTCCCCTTAAGGAGGCTTGGGATACCATCGACAAGGGTGGGGGCACGCGGCAAACCTAAGGATAAAATAGTCAACACCTTTCACCCAGGTGATAAAAAAAAATTTTTTTTTTTTGTTATTTTTTTTTTTGACTTTTGACCCGGTTAGGGCACAATTGTATCATCCAAATGAGAGGATCGAGCAAGATCGCCTACGTTGAGCTTGTCCTAATGAGATTCTCGAATAATGCACGCCTATTATCGATGTTCCACTAAAACGGCTCTACTAGGCTATCTATCTACACGTTGCTTCAGATACGATCCTGTGAAAAAACCTACCTACCTCTGATCGCCTCGTCATTGGCTACATAAGGTCTAGAGAGGGCTTTTTAATTTGTGTTCCGTACGAATCCTACGCCATACGTCCGTCCGTCGATCTGTCCGTGCCTCTGACTGTCGTTCCTTTTGAGGGCTGTATCTATTCAACACTTTCGATTTTTTTTACAAAATATGAGTTATTATAACGGATATGCTAACTAATAATAAAAAGCGAAAAGTGAAAATTATGGAGTCTCCATACAGGCAACATGATTTTTCAACGTTACCTTGTGTTTGCTTTATCGTAAAAAAAAAAAACGTAAAACTAGGCGCGATTATAGCAATAACTCCAAAGTAAAACAATTAACAATAAAAACCGATCAACTGCGGTGTATTGTGTGGTCGTACGGAGCCCTCGGCGCGCGAGTCCGGCTGGAACTTGGCCGGTTAAATTTGATCTTTGGTTTTCCTTATTCAATTTGTAAATAATCGGATAGATCGCTCTAATTAAATTTCATTGATCAAGTGTAAATTTACGCCGATTTCGCCTGAACGATGGTTAACCCTAACTTGAAAGCAGAGGGTTCGAATCACTTTAGGGGAGACCTGTTGTATCATAACTATGCTTGTTTTTTATTTAATGGATTGCTTCGAATCCTGGCCGGATCAAATATTTGTTCAACACGCAAATTATTGGTGTTCGGGTGTGGTCGTGTTGTGTTGCGTCTGACACTGCATCTGACACTGTATCTGACACTTCATCTGTTACTACATCTGACCTTTCCTCCGATCTTATTGCAAAGACACATCGGATACGAAATGAGGTACAGTTATAATATTAATAATAAATGTAAATTAGCTGTGCTAGCATACCCCTCTATCCTTGGACAACGATAAAGGGCAGGACCCGTCAGTACAGGGCGTCTCCGACCAGGAGATCGTATGGAAGTAGAAAGAGCTCCACGGGAGGTTCTACAAGGCTCTCCATGAGCCTTTCGTAGATTGCGTCGCCTCCATCAACTAGTTGCGTTACGTTAACCTCTTTAGGGAAATCTAGGGCTTTGTCGGTTCGTTACAGGATCAGGTCATTAAGACGAACAACTATCGGAGAGACATCTTAAGGGATGGCACTGTCGACATCTGTCGGCCTTGTCGCCGTCCCGGGGAGTCGCTTCGGTATGTCATCTCCGGTTGTTCGGCGCTTTCTAACTCTGAGTATCAGAGCACAGGTACAACCTAGTAGCCAGATTTCTACATCAGGAAACTCTGAAATGCTCGCTCTGAAATACGATCTCGTGGATTGGTGACTGCCTTACTTTAAGTTCTCACCTGAGACCGTGGTCGAAAATGACCGCAACAGCCTTTATTGGGACTGGCCCATCATCACGTCGTTCTGCCCTTGATGACGAGCCGGGCTCTTGCCTGAATAGGCCTGAAATCGGGTTGATCGGGCACAATCAATAAAATAATTCCATATGACGCGAAACTCATGAAAGTCGAAACCTACAAGAAGGCAAAATATCTGAACCGGGCTCACCAGATGACCGCCATGAGGGGTGGTGTAAAGTAATATAAAGTAACAGCCTGTAAGTACCCACTGCTGGGCAAAGGCCTCCTTCTCAAATACGAGAGGGTTAAGAAGCTGGGAAGGTCCCGCCATGCTGCCACTGCGGATTGGCAGGCTTCACATATCCCGGAAATAATATTTTTTATTATTTCTCACATATGCAGGTTTTCTTTCACCGCTGAGCATGTGGTAAATACAGCACTTAAAATTGCTTTTAACAATTTTAGTGTTGCCGGCACCGGGGATCGAACCCAGGTCACTCGGGCTCTATGAAACTAAAGTGAGCGCCCTGACCACTAGTGGCCACTAGGCGTGGGGGTGAACATAGGGTGGTGTACCGTCCGAAATTATTCCGATAGCGATAGGGCTAATCCCAGTCAGCCTCTCGGAACATCTGAGACGGCTGGGACTCCGCGATGGACCGCTCCGAGTCCAAATGCAGAAGGCGGTGCTCCCTTATACCGCCCGCATCGTTAGCCAGTTTTTTTCTCTTTCCCCCCTAACCATCGGCCGTCTGCTGCGAATTTCCATCTGTCATTTATGTACACGCAAAAATACATGAAAACATTAAAACATAATGTTTGTACAACGGCACTCCTTACTCCATATACTATAATTTCCAGCAGATCATATATTTATTAACATATATTTATTATCTTAAATATTATTAAAAAAAGCTGTATTATAGGAGGCCGTTTCCCTCCAACAACAAACAGTTTGAATAAGTATTTTATAGCAATTGTTTAGTAGAGTGCGAGTTATTTTTTGAGAGATATTGTTATAGACATTTCGTTATAACATAACCCTCGCAATTGACAGATTGTATTTGGATGTTGCCGCCGTGGACGAAATCGCCGAGGAAGCTATCACCACCATAATATAATCTGTGATATAGTGGTAGTAAAATTTTTCGCTATCTGTTGACATAACATCATCTATGATCTTATTATCTATGATATAGTGGTAGTAAAATTTTTCGCTATCTATTAATACAATGCGCTCAGATTCACAAGTCACAAGTCACAAGTCACAGAGGCATTATACAGTTAAACACTTTTGAATAAGACGCATCTCAAAATGTATCGAGGTCGTAAGTTGCCTTCTCGCTGCTCCGCTCGGCTTACGCAAAATGTTTTGACATGTAGATTATAGACATTTTATACGTTCATTGAACGCGACCACAGAGTATATTAAAGCGCGAATCTCTTGAGATCGTGGTATATTTTTTTTTATGGTAAGGGCGGGAAACGAGCATGTGGCTCACCTGATGGTAAGTGATTACCGTCGCTCACGTACATCTGCGAGACCAGAGGTGCGGCAAGTGCGTTGCCGGCCTTTAAGTGTATTTGGGAGATGGGAGAGAGGAAGAGGAAGGGGATGTGGAGGGGGAGTGGGTCTCCGGTTACCGCACTCATCGAACGAAATGCTGAAGCACAAGATGCCTCCATTTCACGGCGGTATTCTGCGAGGCCGTGGTACCAACCCGGTCGAGTCGGCACATTCGAGCAGCAGCAGCAAAAGCCGTTGCTTGGCTCTACCACGTTAAACAAAATTCATGTATCTCGCTGCTTGTGTGAGTAAGTAAAATTTACGTCTTCTGATTTTTCATTAATAAAATTATTTAGTTTATATAGAAGCATATAGCGCAGGAGGCTTGCTTGCTCAGGGTCCCGGCCTTACATTCAAAGTACCTAGTAATCTCCGTTGCCGGCACCGCTTCATGTTCAATTGTTGAATGATTTTTGACAATTGAAATTGTTTAATTGCAATTTTAGTGCTGTACGCGCCAAATTACACTGGGTGCTAAAGGAAAACATCGTGTGGAAGATTGTAGGTATGCATGAGAAATAAAATTTATAAGACGTGAAGTTCACAGACCCATAGTGGAGAAGCGTATTATTACTTACTTATACTTCACTATCAATGCAGCACGGTTTCAAATTACCATCGTTCGTAGCATTTCAATCGGTCTACCACAAAACGTAGACGCTCCTTTTTCCTTTAGCAGTGAAAAGGGCTTTGCGCGGGGTTTCTCTGTTGTATAGGTTCATTGATGAAATTACTTACTTCTTGTACTATGTGTACCGTAGATATTTAATCTAAACGGGGACATCATTATAAATATAAAAAAAAATGTATTAAAACAGGAATAGAAACGTTACAGACGAACTCCAAATACTATTGATTGCCTCTCAACAACTCTACGTTGAGCGAGGCGCGGGTTTAACAGAATGTTCGATTGCGTAGGCCAGCGACGCCCCCACCTTGCCCTTTGCTTGGGATAAACATCATTGAAGGAAATAAGCTTCTCCGGGCTCCGAACTCAGAGGAAAAGCTAAATATAAAAAAAAATATACAAAAAACATCCTGAAAATGAGTTATATTATGCACAATAATTACACATGTAAGACCTTTACCACGACCATTTAAATGCAGGTGGCAAAGGAACCGTGCCTCGTGGCAAACTTTGGGGGAGGCCTATGTTCATCGTTGAACTTGTGCGACTTTGTAAACGTGGATTAGTTGTTAGCGTACCTGATTAGCGATCATCCTGAGTTCGAATCGAACCGAAGTCTTATAGCCGTGCTAGAACATAAACAACTCCTCACGTCGTGAACGCTCGTGATCTAACCCTTGCTCCGATCATTTGCGATACATCGGATATGGGGAAGGTAATGACGAAGCGTGTGCCTCCTGTGTTTTGCGCTCACGTTTAAGGCACTGCAATATCTCCTCGGTAGGTGACAATCGGCGATACCATTCGGGAGGTTGTCATAAGTCATCATTTACTCCGTTCGGTTGTTTATATGATTCTGTCTGCGCTATAAATAAACAGCGACCCAAAGTTTCCCAGAGGCGTGTAACTTCACTTATCAGCCCTACATAATGTCGATGCTACTTACGTAATGCCGACACAATCGCCGTCTTGCGCCGTAAATAGCTCTTTGCTTTTGTGCGTTCTTGGTATTTTTAAAGTCAACCAATAATAACCAGTAATAGACTTGTTATTACAAGATGGTGTGACGACCTGCGCAGTGTTGCGGGATGTCGATGGTTGCAGTTGGCTAAGGACCGAGCTTCGTGGCAATCTTTGGAGGCCTATGTTCAGCAGTGGACTTGTGATACGCTCAAATGATGATGATGATGATGATGAATAGACTTGTAGGTGCATTTAAAAAATGTCAATGGTATCCAGGCCCTCACGATACTGGCTTGCATAGTGTGTAGGCTACATGAATATCATACACTGTTAAATGCAAAACTGCGCTTGATATAATATTTATATTGTGTAAAGATTTTGTTTTCCAAATTTTGAACTGAAAACTGAAAAAGACTGAACTGTGATTTGGTGGACTGCAGGCCGTATAAGGAAGCTCAAACTTGCTCAGTGCGCTATGGAAAAGGCTATGCTTGGTGTTTCTCTGCGTGATCGAGTCTGCAGCTATGATATCCGCAGCAGAACTAAGGTAACCGACATAGCCGTAGGGATCATCAAGCTGAAGTGGCAATGGGCCGGCCACATAGCTCGCAGAACCGACAACCGTTGGCGAAAAAAGGTTCTGTGGGACGACCCACCACAAGATGGTGTGACGACCTGCGCAGTGTTGCGGAAAGTCCATGGATGCAGGTGGCTCAGGACCGAGCTACGTGGCAATCTTTGGGGGAGGCCTATGTTCAGCAGTGGACTTGTGATAGGCTGAAATGATGATTATGTTTACGGTTCGATCCCCGGTGTCGAGCACCGCTAAAATTGATAATAACAATCTTAAGAACTGAATTTATCACATGCTCGGCGGTGAACAAGGAAAACATCGGGAGGAAATGAGATGTCTAATGCATTCATTAGGGCATTTGCAAGCTGCATCTTTATGCTTTTATTGTGAGACTATTCAATGTTTTTATTTTATATCGTATCATTTGGAATTTTCTGAATTCATTGAAATATGTTGAAAAAATTAAAAAAGACGAAACCGTAGATATTAAAAAAAATGACAATTGATAATCGAAAATACCAAATAAATCTTCACGGATACCACGGAGACCTCAATCGTTTATAATAGTGCACACTTTATTAATAAAGCATAATTACTTTTTAAGAAACGTAACCACCATTGTAGGGATTTCTCCTGTGTCGCGGAGTTCAAGTACGTAAATTGTGATTGCCGTGCGGGAATCAAACCCGCGACCCGCATCGACGCAGCGTAACGCTTGACCAACACCACCGAGCCATCAAAGAAATGAAAATTACATTAAAAAGAGGAAAATCATCGTAATTTTTAATTTTGATTTTTTTTCATTATTCATTTGTTTCTCAACACATTGTATTTACTTACTTGTACATTAACACATATCTAGGCACAAGGCGACGTGGGGGTCTGATGCCTGTACTAGCCGACATTGACCTTTATTTATGGTCACCAGGTCTCCCTCCCACCAAATGGATTCGTTTATTAAATAGTACAGGTAACATTATGGTGAGAACATTACCAGGTAATGTGAGTAGGTCTGTGAGTGTATGTGTGTATGGACGTGTTACTCTTTGTGCGGTCCCTTTTTAGTGACCAGTCATTTGTTTCACTCGAATGTACCGGGTTGTCCGGGGTAATACCAATGCCCGCAAACTACAGCTGTGCTGTGCTTTGCGTTTCGTTCGGCGAGTGGGATAACCGGAGGCCCGCTCCCCTCCCCCTCACCCCTTTCCTCCCCACAAAGGAGGTCGGCAACGTACCTGCATCGCCTCTGGTGTTTCAGTCTGATGAACGAGAGCATCGGCAATCACTTACCATTGCCGTCTGTTCGTTTGTCCCTTTTCCAAAAATAGCAATGAATAAATGAAATACACTTTATTGTACACCAATTTATAAAAATAGGATAAAAAGGAAGAAACATAAAAGACACAAAAGTGCAATTGGCGGCCTTATCGCTTAGAAGAGATATTAACCAGGCAACCACTTTGCAGGTGTTATAATGACCGATGAACCTTCATCCTCAAAGCTCGTTAAGACTTTACGCAAGTTACTAAGAAATTAAAAAATAATATAATAAATATACATTGATATTTACCCAAATATGTATATGTATATGTATACTATCATATATATATACTGATATATCTAAAAACATACAAAATATATACCCATACTTATACAAGAACATAAAGAGTAAAGAATAAATAAAATAAGGGCCATACGACGCAAGGAAAAGTAACTGTTTAAGGAGAGATAAACAGATAATGAGAGATGAAGGAATAACTATTTAGTTATAATAACGTTGGCGTCTTGACCAGGCAAGCATTTCTTTTACTAATTAGAAGTCTGATTGTATCTCATATTTATCTTGAACGATTCGTTATTTCTTGTAACAATCTAAAGATAGATTCGATAAATATAGAATTTCTCGTAGTTGCTTCCAATTATAAATAATATTTTAATATGTTAGAATAATTAAGAAAAGAATTAAGAATATTTTTTTTTTTTTTATAGAAGAAGGGGGCAAACGAGCGTGCGGCTCACCTGATGGTAAGTGATCACCGACGCCCACGAACATCCACAACACCAGAGGAGCTACAGATGCGCTGCCGGCCTTTAAGGAAGGAATAAGCTCTTTAATTATAAATAACATATTAATATATTATTTATAATTGGAAGCAACTACGAGAAATTCTATATTTATCGAATCTATCTTTAGATAGACAGATAAAACGTTTATTTGGTCACAACAGCATACTTACAATTTTTATCCAAAATACACATTACAGAGAGTAATAAAGAAAAAGCTGCATAGCGAAGATAAACAGAAAAGTCAACTTAGACAAAAAAAAATTAAATTCATTTCCGTTCAAAAATAACGTGTTCTGCAGTCGCACAAATAGAACAAAACACCGATTTTCAGCTATTACATAAAGAGAATAAAATAAATTAAATACTAGTAATGCATGGTTAAAAATGTGTTTTAGTCCACATAAAGATCGTTATATATATTTAGATTTAAGTCCCTTAGTATTGTATTACTCTAATGAAAGGATTGTGAGCAGTATGGAATAGGCAATGAATTAATATAATAAATAAATAAATAGTGACTATATTATATTGGAGCCATGGTGGCCTAGTGGTCAGGGCGCTCACTTTAGTTTCATAGAGCGTGAGTGACCTGGGTTCGATCCCCGGTGCCGGCACCACTAAAATTGTTAATAGCAATTTTAAGTGCTATATTTACCACGTGTTCAGCGGTGAAATAAAACGTCGTGAGGAAATCTGCATGTTTGAGAAATAATAAAAATATTATTTCGAGGATATGTGAACCCCGCCAACCCCTCTCTGATACTCGTATTCGAGAAGGAGGCCTTAGCCCAGCTGTGGGCACTTATAGGCTGCTACTTTGCTTTTCTTTTTTTCTATTATATTATTAATTATGTAGTATTTAGTAGTTATTAGCAATATAGTAGCTCGTTTTAATTTTCAAAGTATACGCGAGAGAAATGAGTTCAAACTCCGGCGCGCGCGAAAGTAAACATCGTGAAGGAACAACACGCGTGTCAGAGAAATAATAAAAGCGTATATTCGAGCACGTGCCTAGCCCGCCGACCCGCACTGGAGTTATGCGACGGACCCTTCCCGGCTCTATATTTAGCTAAATCAACTGAACACTATATACACGTGCATTAACAAGGCGAAACACCTAACCGTGAAATCTACGAACTACACAAATTTGAAAATTAGATTTTAAAAAAACCCACCCAAGCCGTGGTTGCCTAGTGGTCAGAGCGCTCACTTTAGTTTCATTGAGCGCTAGCGACCAGGGTTCGATACCGGGCGGCCAGGCACTAAGACTGTTAATAGCAATTTTAAGTGCTGTATTTACCAAGGGCTCGGCAGTAAAGGAAACCATCGTGAGGAAACCTGCATGACTGAGAAATAATTTCGAGGATATATGAAGTCACTTCCCGGCTCTTAAACCCTCTCTGATACTCGTATTTGAGAAGCCGCCTGTAAGGCTTAAGGGTTTTAAACGTGGTAGATCCAAGCGGCGGCTTTAGCTGCTGCTTGAATGGGCCGGCTCGACCGGATTGGTGCCACGGCCTCTCAGAATACCGGCGTGAAATAGAGGCATCATGTGCTTCTGGGTTTCGTTCGGTGAGTAAGGTAGCCAGAGGGTCCCATCTCGTTAGACGAGAACGTTCGAATCAACATGTTTCAAATTTTGTCTGCTCACTAACGCCACCTAGTATCTGTCGGGCGTAGTGCATATTAAAAAGAAATTTTGCCTAAATTTCTATTCATGTATACCAAATTATAGCATAGTGGTAAACAACTATTGGGCAAATTAGTATGTCAATAAACCAGTAAATCTCAATTAAAATTACTTCAACGTATTGCTGACTACCTCTGTCATTCGCGACAAACCAAAAATATTAATATGTGTATTTAATCTATTTGTACGGAACCGTTGCCTGGTTCACTTGGAAACATAACCTACACGATTAAATTAGACGAAGGTCTCTTCGGCGTATTTCTTCGCCCTTATCGACGGTAGTCAAGGCCGTTTTACACCTCCTTAACTGGAGGGGGGCTCCGAATCCCCTCCAGTTTCTGTCGGAAGGCTGTCTTTCGTGAGAAGGGGTCGGAGTGCGAATAGAGGCATCTTGTGCTTCTAAGTTTCGTTCGGTGAGTGAGGTAACCAGAGGGTTAACAGAGGGGAAACCAAGATGCCTCCATTCGCAGCGGCAAGAAGCGGCATTGCAACGCAGAGCCGTCGCACCGGAGCCAACAGCCCTGCTCCTCAAACTATTTAATTTCGGAGCTGCTCTTTTTCCTCGGTGTATGCTTTGTTACATTATTTTTCGCTTTTTTTTTTTTTATGAAAAATAGGCCTGCGTTTGACCTCAATCTTGCCCGATGGAAAGCGAAGATGAGGCCTAGGATGGTACACGCTTGCCTATTGCTTGTGTTATTAAATAAATGTATTCTATTCTATTCTATTTAATCTATACTTATATAAAAAGACGTTACTGCATTGCCTTCTGTTGATCGATAATCGTCAATTAAAAACGGTTTTTTTTTTTTAGATATATTGCGTTATGATGTTTCGTTCATCCCAGGGACCGCTCTTAAGTAGGTACGAGACCTCGGCTCGGTTTACCATCGATAAGGGTGGGGGCAGGCGGCAACACAAGCGAGCCGCCGTCAAAAGAGACTTCCGACTTCCTTGTCGGACTTCTGTCGTCGTCTGGGATCAGAGTAAAGCTCTCTCAGCGTCGATTCAACACTGCCGCGTCGTTGCTATTATGACTTTTTACTTGCGAGCCTCCAGTTCGCGTGTCTCTCGCCTATGCGGTCAAGGCCACCGGGCCAGCAGTGTATATCTAATTCTTTGTGTGATTTCGGTCGGTCCGGCCGTTTTTGCTAATTCGGTCATAACCTTGTGCACCCTATCTCTACGTCTCTAAAAAAGAGAAGTACTTCGTGAAGTAGCGAAATCCGTCGTAAATTAATATTTAATACAATAACCATATTATTCTAAGTAATCTTACCTCGTGTATTACGTGCCAGGTGAAATTACGAGTACAGATTTTGTATGAAATTTAAAATAACGTTTTTTAACACGTTCTCTGCAAACGCGGTCAGTGCTGACCGTCAGTGAAGTTTCCCTTTGGGCCTATTAAAATTTTAAATCTGTATAAAATTACTAAATTGTTTTTTTTTTGCTTATATGCTTTTATCTTTTACTCAAATGTTACTTAGTAATAACAAAAGTTAATTCGAGCCACGATCTATGGAAATAATTAACGTCAGGCAGCATTGTATGGTAAATGTTGTTTTTCTTTCAAAGTTCTTAATTTTTTCAAAAACCAACTTGATATGGAGAAACTAGTGGGCCACGCGGGTCAATTAATACGCGATTTAGTTTGAGAGCCCAACGGCTTGTAAGAACGAAATGAAAACTCTCGTAAAATGGGGTCATCACTGAATGACGCGGCTCGAACTGAAAGTCTATATGTCAACCATCACCGACCGACACGGCCCGGACAGGAAACTGCGATTTTTTTCTGGGCATAGAACGTGTTAATATTTATTAGCTAATTGGCATTTAGTGATAACAACCAAGTCGTCATCTCACTATTACCAGCTTTTGGAAACAAACAAAAGGTGTTGATGCATAAAGAGGCTAAAATCAAAATATTCATAACCGGCCGAACGGAACCGTTTGACGTGGAATAAACATGGCAAGCGGTGTATGAGGTTAATAATAATGTATACAGACTGTAAACTCGATAAGGCAGCTTCACAAGATTTTCAATTCATTTATGTGCTTCATTCTCTTACACATAATCTTATAGGGTCGGAGCTACCTTAGCAACGGTGCAAGAAAACGCTTTATATTTACTTACAGCCCTTTTATATTGTGTTGTCCTGGCAGGAGAGCAACATCTCTTTGTTAACCGATTGACGGAGTCGTGGTAATATTTAGATGAGCAGGTACTACTGAATTTTTAAGATAATGTATGTCAGCATTTACGTGCATGTCGGTTGATACCAGTAAATATAAAAATCCAATAACGATAATCACAATGTTATGAAAAGATGATAAACAAATCACGTTTTATCTCGAAGAAGGGCTGTAAAACTCTATTTCACAACTATTTCTACATTTAATTCAGACAAAAAAAGGATTACAGAACGATTCCAATACAAAATAGGCAGTGTACCGGGAAAAAGTTATACTATATTGGGGATGGCTCCTATAGTTTATAATCATTTACCTAACAATATCAAAGACAAACAAAATAAAAGATTTAAAAAAAAATCTTAAATGAATATTGGTTGAACAAGTTTATTATACAATACAGGAATTCAAATATGCGATAAAATTTGACTAATTACATGGGTACAATAACTTCATTTTTACTTATTTATTTTTTTGGACATTTAAATTGTTTTTTTTAACTGGTAATGAAATTAGACATGTGCATTTATCTATATTGTTATCAATTTTATTTTACTTTGATAGTTGTTAGGTAGTTATTCTTATAAATTTTGATTTGACATCTGATCAACAGTGTAGTAATGTAATGCAATATACCTTATATAGTTATGTCTTGAAATTATATCATATTATAAAATTTGTATGTCAATAAGTGGTAGATCATATAGGACATAAACAAAATGTTAACATCTATACAAGTATCACATATGATCAACAAATAAATATATATAAATAAATAAATTACCTACGTTTTGGACTATTTTGTGAGACGTTCCATGTGGAAATCTACAGTCTCTGTATATGATTGACAAAAATAGTCTGAGCATTGAGTGCTCATAACACAGTATAGGGACTTAGTCCTGAGGTATGTAACAGTTTTTATTCTTTAGCTCATATCTGTATAAGACGAGAGAGTAACCAGCGTCCTCTATTTTATTGTAATGCAACTTTTCACTCTTCAACATAAAAAGAAGATAACTTACATTTTCTGTAGATGGCGCTGCTATCATTTTCGGTAATGTAATAAGTAACAACAAAGTTCATTTACAGGCTAAAAGATGGCGCTAATATCAATACGAATATCTTCGTCTACCTGTGTAATCAAATACTTTAAACCACTACAATATCGTTCTACGGACCTAATTTAGTTAATAATTGTATATCTTACATTTCTATACTATCTATGATCTTTAAATAGTATTAAATAAAGTTGCAATCAGCGCATGTATATGTATTCGTTCATAACTTCTAGCGGATTTTAGTGCAATTTTCACCATAACATGGAACATTTCATGAGATTCATTCCCTTTCATATTTGGATTGAGATGTTACTTACAGATGTGTTCGTTTTTATTAAAATGAAACATTTTGCGAATGTTAAAATGATTTAGTAGCGTTTACTAATGTAACGAATACTAAAAGTACTGATCGATATTTCACATGACCGCCAAACAAAACACCTGCTTTGAGGTAGCTATCTTGTATCAGCGAATTAGGTCCGATGGGTTCCTGCCTTTGTCGTGGCGGGAGGGCTTAGTAACCGTGGCTTGGACTCACACGGTGAACCGAGAGGGTCCTACATGGCCCACCTGTCTTAGCGGAGATTGTTGGCTCGCGTGGTTCACCTGATGGTAAGTGATTACCGTCGCCCGCGTACATCTGCCAGACCAGAGAAGCTACAGGTGCGTTGCCGGCCTTTAAGGTTATTCGAGAGATGGGACCCTCTGGCTACCTCACTCACCGAACAAAACGCAGAAGCACAGGATGCCTGTATTTCACGCGGGTATTCTGAGAGGCCGTGGTACCAACGCTGTCGAGCCAGCTCATTCGAGCGGCAGCAAAGCCGCGGCTTGGCTCTACCACGTTTATGTTCTGCTCTTTTTCAATATTATATTGATATCCGAATTTATCGATAAAGTATAATACTCATAGACATATTTAGAGGAATACATATTAGTTTAAAACTAAATATAATCGTGTTTATTGAGGGATTGATTGAAATTCATTACTAAAATTAATATGATTGTACAAAATAAAAATAAGAAAAATTTGACCGAAGTAAAACAATCAGTTTTAGTTTCACAGAGAAAATAGAAATTTGTTTTGTTTAGGACACGGTCACCTCATCTTCGAAGATAACGGATTGTGGGCTCGAATCAATGTGAATGAAAATTGTTTATACCAGAGTCATGGATGTTTATACATGTCTGTTTAATTATCTATATATATTTTATTACCATTCAGTTACCAAGACAGGGAATTGTAGATAGGGTCTGGTGGTCGTGTGTTTGTAAAGAAAAGTTTAAGGTCAAAAGCGCCTTAAGAGTCTAATCTCTTTCCTCGAGTGAGTATTGAAAGCGTTCAATGAGCGAAGATCCTTGAACATTTTATGACGCCCCCCAGACATCAGATTAGGGATCTCAAAAAATATAAGACCAATGAAATATCCAGACTCTCTAATTAAGGAATCCAGAGAACCTGGATAATCCTGGATAGATATAATGGAGTTTGGTACGGCTATCGCAAAACCGCCGCATACCAAGCTAAGTCCAGCAGTGGACTAATTAGTAATCGCTTAAGAATGTAGAGAAGACGTTTTAAGAAGGGATTCGTTTAGGTAAGAGACAAGTGTGCTGGTAGCGTTTTCAGCTTCCTCGTGTACTTCGTTTTAGTTTTCATGTGATTGAACATCATCATTTTTGAAGTAAATCTTCTTTAGTGCTTGAAACTTAAACTAAATTAATATTATTAACATGGTATCTTTTTTGTGTGAGATGCTGGATTGCCGGATGGCATATAAGGCGCGAGTTCGGCCCCACATGGAATACTGTTCTAATCTCTGGGCAGGGGCACACCGGTACCAACTCCTTCCATTTGACCGCATCCAACGTCGAGCGGCTCGAATTGTCGGCGAGCAAGCTCTCTCTGATCGGCTTGCGAAGAGATGTTGCTTCACCATCGTACATTGCGACAGAATTCCAAGTTCCATCAATACCACCTAGATGGTTAGCATTCCACCACAGTGCGTTCCAAACGAAGTTTTCTGCCACGCACTTCGACTTTGTGGAATCAGCTGTCGCCAGCGGTATTTCCGAACACTTACGACTTAGGGACCTTCAAGAAAAGAGCCTATTCCTTCCTCCTGGCAGCGCATCTGTAGCTCCTCTGGTCTTGTGGATGTTCGTGGGCGTCGGTGATCACTTACCATCAGGTGAGCCCCTTCTTATATAAAAAAAAAATGCTAATACCGTATATTATGCACATTATTACTAAACGTCATTTTTCTACAGGCGGAGTGTTTCGGTGATTCCCTTCCTCGAACGCTAAATCACTCGCATACATCCTGAGTACAATGATTCAGTAATTAACTGTTCAGACATAGGTTTCACCGACCGATCCCACATCGTTAACAGCACTTGTTGCCACTCGAGATATTCCCCCCCTCCCCCCAATCCCGCCTGTATTTAAAATATACAACCATGATTTAGGTACAAGCATTTTGATATATTCATCCCCATTGAGATTCGAAGGTAAGGTAGATGATCTGGGATATCTGACGTAGACTATTTTAGATTTCCGTCTAAAACGTATGAAAACCGTCGTTTAAAACGTAGCCTATTGAACCCTGGACTGATGTCACGGGTGGCGCCGTCTCGACGCCGACGAACTGGCTCACGAGGTGACCCACATGTGGGGTGGTGTGCCGGTCGAAATTATTCCTATAGTCGTCTCTGCAAATGGGTCAATCCCAGTCACTCTCTCGGAAAATCTGAGGCGGCTGGGACTCCGTGACGGACCGCTCCGAGCTCAAATGCAGAAGGCGGTGCTCCTTGATACCACTCGCATCGTCCGCCGGTTTCTTTTCCTTTCCCCCTAACCCTCGGCCGTCTGGTCTCCCCTGCCGAGGGCTTCCGTCTGGTTGGGTTATAATTTATTTTATTTTACATTAAGTATTTTAATTATAATATGTATTAAAGATAACTTATTTATTATATTGTATTTTATGTATGTATACACATTTAAATATATCACCCAACCAGACGAGTATACATTTAAATAACCTCCCATAATAATAAATAAATACGGAGTAATCTACAGGCGGGGGTAGTTTAGTGGTCAGGGCGTTCGCTTTAGTTTCGTAGAGCGCGAGGGACCTGGATCTGGATCCCTCGATCTCTGGCGGCCGGCACCACTAAGATTGTTAATAGCAATTTTAAGTGCTGTATTTACCACGTGCTCGGCGGTGAAGGGAAACATCGTGAGGAAACCTGCTGATCTGAGAAATCATAGATAATATTATTTCGATATGTGAAGCCGGCCAACGCGCACTGGAGCAGAATGGCGGGTCCTTCCCGGCTCCGAAACCCTCTCAGATATTTGAGAAGGGCAGGCCTATGCCCAGCCGTGGGCACTTAAAGGCTGCAACCTAACTTCTACGGTGCAATCGGAGCGACAACCATCACAGAACCCGTAGTGCTGTGACGATCCGCTTGGTGCAGTGACCGCCGGTGGAGCACCGAATGGAGCACTCAGCCGGTCACGGTCTTCGGAAATCATGAGCACGCCTAACCTATATACTGATCGTTTAACACATGTGTATACATGTGTACATAGAGAACGTTTAAAAAAAAAGTTGACTTATTCTTGCTACAAAAAGTCTCTGATAATATTTTAGAGGAATGGTGGCCGATGATACACAAAACACCGGAACTCACACTGGCTAAATATTAAACAGTGCCGTCTTTCAACTTCCTAAAGTCCTACAGGCAAACCCTGTGGCAGATTTTAAAACATTGCGTTTGGGTCTCTCACGTTCACCTATACACAGAGATTGCAGGCATGTTTGTATTTTTCATGATGGTTATCCCGCCATCAGTCGTTAGTCTCCTCTTACCACACCCACGGAAAGTGGAAGTGGTGGATTAATACCACGCGGTACTGAGTATATATATTTAGATAATAATGATATATAAGGATCAGCGAGCTGAAGTGGCAATGGGCCGGCATAGCTCGCTGTATGGATCCCAATTGTTTACTTTTAAAAATCGTCAGTCAACCGAATCTATATGTTACAGACCACGGACAGCGGCTTTTAAGAGAGCTAATGTCTGGCATTGCGACCTATACGGAGAAGCCTACGCCCGGAATTGGTTTTGAACAAAAGAAAGACATTATATCACGGATCTATCCGCTAGAATCAATCAAATGGAAAATAATCACTGAAGAGTTATCTCGTGATCAGCAATCACAACTCCTATATATCAACGAGCTATCAGTCCACCTGATGATGTGTACGGCAGCCGATGGATGCAAACAATTTCCATTTTAATTATACAATTGAAGCCAGCCCAAAGCCTGTGATTGACAAGGTGCTCCATAGAGGATTCTAGAAGAGTCCGCCACGCTGCTTCAGTGCGGCAGACTTTGGTTGGCAGATGTCAGACACAGGCATGCAAGTTACTCAACGTTTTCCTTCACCGCCGAGAACATGATAAATAGTTGAAATAAGCCTTGACAGCTCAGATGAGAGTGATCGGAGTTCCATTCCCGGAGCCGGTAATAATAAAACAATAGACTCCTTCATCAAAGATGAAACAACAGTGTTTTCACTGCTGATTTGCGGATTACATAGATAAAGCGGTGGTACCCAGGCGGTCTGTTGCAGTGTGGGGTCCATCTCAAACACGTCATGCCTAACTGATTTATTTATTGAAGTCTGTCAACCAGCTCTTTGTATGTTTACCCGCACTTACAATACTTATAAATTCTTATTTAAATTATATGTGTACCCACTACATCTTCCCCTCTTAAGTAATTTTATATCATCATCATTTCAGCCTATCACAAGCCCACTGCTGAACAAAGACCTCCTCATAGATTGCCACAAAGCTGTCCCGAGCCACCAGCATCCATCGACTTCCCGCAACACTGCGCAGTTCGTCACTCCATCTTGTGAGTCGTCCCACACAGAGTTATGCCTGTACGTGGCTGCCACTCGAGAACCTTTTTATCCCACTGGTCGTCAGACCCATTGCCATTTCAGGTTGCTGGTCCTGACGGCTGTGTCGGTTAGCCGCAGTTCTCCGGCGGACATTGTCATTGCTGGGATGACTCTATCGCGCAGAGAAACACCGAGCACTGCCCGCTGAACAGCTTTTGAGGTCAACGCTCTTGAAGAGATCAGTAAACCACAGTTCATGACGCCCTTCGTCATGAACAGCTTGCGTTTTATTTCGATAATGTGGCTGTTTAGGAAGTTTGAAAAGAGTTCTCTTTTATTTTTAAATAATTGTGGCCACGACTGTACTAATGTTTCATTAAATGTCAACATTACGCATCCAACATGTACATAATTGTAACGTCAACATTGAAAATAGTTTCTCTCAAAGTAATTTCTGATATTGAGTATGTCAAATATGTTTAATTTCTAAGGGTTTAGTTGGGGGCGTTAAAAATGAAACAACATTTTTCCAGACATTTATTTTTAATAAAAACACCCATAATCCGAAACATCGTAATATCGTAAAATAACAAGATTTTTTTAGAAAAGATACATGTTAGAAAAAATAGTCCATCTCTCCCCCTCCCCTTCTTATCCAAATCCAGCACCATGCAATGTCATCCCCCGAAGTAAAACATGACGAAGAACAAAATGTGTGTTACCAGAAAGTAAGTTCGATTATTTGGGTATTTTTTTTTTTTTAAGTGGGCTTATAGACGCCGTAACACAACATTTATCGTCAATGACATGGAGACAACAACAATTGGAATAAATATTTGGCGGCTTTCCTTTGCGAAGTTCACGGGACACGCGCTAGGCGTGCGGAAGGTAAAGTTTACCCTAAAATACCGAGACAGCGCCATCTATCGCAGGGAAATCTCAACTACGATAGGCTGGCTTCATCACTTCTTCTAAGCACCATCTCAATTGAAACCGTGTGACGCTGCCAGAGAGCCGCGAGAAAGAACCGCAGCGCAATACTTAGTTGCGCGGCGTTTCTCTGAGCATAGCCTAGTTACATATACTATATACAAATCCCAGCTCGCTCTGCACCCTTCCACAATAAGAGCCAAAATTCAATAAATTTCTCTAAAATATATTCCTAGGACCTGTATCATTGATTTACCCAGCCTCAAGTGCAGAGCCGCGTCCCGGACGTCTCACGGCCGGGACTCCGAATCCCCTATCACACAGACACATATAAGTACCTAGACATCTATTGTATATCGGTTATATACGGTAGAGGGTTTCATTTCATCGCCCTATGTAAATATAAGAATAATAAATGTAAAATCTGTTCTATATACGAGGTCTGAAGGAATGTAAAGATAAGTGACAGGACCGTTATACATATATATATATATATATATACATACATATATATATATATACATACATACACACGCACACATACGTATATCGGTATATGTGTATATGTATGTGTATATGAATAAATAGGAAGCGAGACGCGCTCGACACACTTACATACGTTTAAGATCACAAGCATGGACGGCGAAATGCGAAAATTTCTCTGCAAATGGAGAATGGAGAGGAAATATTCGCCGACGTCGAGGAAGAAGGGCGGCGCGAGGAAAAGTGCGCGCGACACGCCTACACGAACCTTATCCCTTATTACATTATACAAGGGGTACATATCATAAATATTATATCGTAACTAGAACATTAATTAATACATATTAAAGGATTGAGTTCGTTAGCGAATCTCTAATCGAACCACTGCGATAATTCTTCCACCGGCAAATGCTCCACAATTTCCAATAGCTATATATAATACAACATATAGTTTTAATATACAATACATCATTAAACAATCATAGCTTAGCTCAGTAATAAGATACGCGACAGACATCAGATGAATGTTATTTGTTACCTCACCTGAATATCACAACAAACAATATTATATTGAATATAGTAAAAATAGTTCAATAAATTCAACGAAGGTATAAAACCATATAGATTTAGTGAGCTAAGTCCGAGGGTACAGTCAATAGAGTGGTACATCAAATGGAAAATATGTTCAGAGATAGCTGTTGAAATTAAATCCAATAAATGGAGAGGAATTACATACATATTGATATATTATAATCAGGACAATCGTGAATACCTATTTCAAGTGCAGCATGCAGTATAAATATGGCTTACATTTCGCCGGAGACTTACGTACTAACATTCATATAACTTCATATAAAAAACAAACGATAAGTATATTAAAATTAAATAACATCATAATGGTTGGTAAAAATAATTAATGAACGGGTAACATTTTCAACGTACACTGGACAGCGCACAAACAATCACAACGTGAACCGAAGAAATCATATCACAAACGTAAACTATGACATAATGGAACATACATTTGCTAAATATATTTATTTCAATAATCTAATATTTGGTATGCGATGACGCTTTCATCTATAGAAGCATTCTAGACGAAGAGCCGTTGACAAACTTTCGAGTGCTCCCATAGTTAAAAATTGAATGGCACTATAGATTAATTAGTTAAAAGTAACCTTAAAAGTTCCATTCGAAATTTGACATGAAACACCCAATCAAAATTCGTCACTGGCTCTTGGCCTATATATATATTTGTGTGCCCAAGGGCACGGCACAGTAGGTCGCCACAGTCCGGTGTCATCCTGGCCGCCAGGAAATGTCCGGACTTACTAAACACGAATTACAAATAGACATACATAATACGCTCTCCCACTAAAACTACTTCCGACCGCCTGATCCCAGATGTTGAACTGTCAGTTTGTTGGTCTGTTACTGTTTAATAAGCCTTCACGCGGTAGTTTCATAATAATAATAATAATAATAATAATAATAATTTTTTTTTTTCAACAACAAGAATTACAACGTTACAGACTACTTCCAACGTCACGACTAAGCTTAAATCTAAAGACCCCCAATGCACCTGCGCACAATCCAGCACCGCCACGACACAAGAGTAATATACCTCCCAATATAATATGCGATTAAATGCGATTATATATCACTTAACCTAAGTAAGTAACATGAACAATTCCCACTAATAGCGACTGGGCTTGATTATGAGAGGCGCGATTGGGCCTCCACCCCTCCAACGACGTATTGACAACTACTAAGTAGGGTAGCGATTTATTTGTTCAATTCAATTAGCATCGATGTTGGATTGCTATTTCAATTTAAAGGCAACCCTGGCGTGAATAAGTTCTTGGAAAGAAAAAAAAAGATTAGAATGTATACCGTTGATTTAGAAATGAATGCAGTAATAATGTGTTGAATTTGTTTAAGTGTTCGAGTGAAAGTTTAATAAAGACGCCTCTGGGTTACTTTCTTGTTGGTGTAGTACAAATAAAAGATTGAGAAAATAAAGAAGTAAGTAGGCAGAGATGTTACGGTTTTGCCAAGCGGGCTCACTTTTCGTCTCTCCGGGAGATAGAATATGTCGATTCGGGCGTAACGCAAGGCGGTATACTTTCCCCTCTCAATTTTTTTTTTTACCAAATCTCTCATCTCAAACATTGGCCTGTTCGTATCATCTGTTAGCTGCAAACAGATATTTGTACTCCACATAACGCGATTGCTTCTTCCGATATGCTTTTCAAGTCAGTGTGGAATGGACAAGAGCGACTACCTTCGATGTTCCAGTCGATCCATTGGGATGTTGAACTTCGATGGTTCGTGGCTCGAGATTGATAACGAACACAAATGAAATATGTGAACAACACTCTGAACTAGGGTGGGTAAAAGCTACACCCGAACCCGGCCGTATAGCTTTAAGCGACGCTACAAGTTCTTTAGGAACCATAAAACACTTGCAGCGTTGCATAAACTTATTAAGACTTCGTAAGTCCACGATACCGTTCTCACCCCAGATGGCTCACAATCCAACGAATGAATAAATGAATGAATAGATGTAAAAAAAAACAGTGAATGAATGAATGGTGAAATTAAATAAATTAATGAGATGACTGAAATGAATGAATGATAATTCTTGATGCAACAACGTAAGGAAGATGTTTTCATTTGTGTTTGTTTCAACCGAGAAGCGTTTATATAGAATTTAATTTAACCTGTTCTTCTTTGCCATCTTAAATCCCACTTTCTTATCTCTCACTATCTCTATTCAATTCATGATCTTCGTTCTTCTTCTAATCACAAGATAGCCATTGCCCTGCACTCTCACCGACTCCGTTGGAAGGTCCTTTGCCGTTCAATCTACAATTCGATGGAGTTCTTTGGCCGAAGACAATAGAAAAATACCTAACTACGTTATGTTTCAAGAGCGAACAGTTAATTAAGCTCTTTCAACTGCCGGTAGCGTTGGTATTCATAGTTCGCGACGCGCGCGCCGCCGCGCCATCTCCCGGAGATCGCCATGATGTTTGTCGTGGCCTTTCCCTTAGTCGCCTCTTACGACACCCACGGGAAGAAAGGGGGTGGTATAATATTCTAACGCCGACACCACACGGCCACTCATCACCAATCACTCATATTTATGAACAGGTATTATTAAGTTTCAAAATCGAGCAAGATATACATAAAAGGTAATAGGTATTGTTAGTATTGGAACGGCCCAGTCGCGCCCGTGCCCTAACAAAACCTACTCGAACTGCATCGACCGTCTAAGGGCAGATGCAGCCATGGCAGCAGCGAAGCGTTCAATCCGAATCTTCCGGGTTGCCGGCGCGGCGGGGCGGACGCACGAAGAGCGGCGGGTTCCCGGCTCGCATTCCCGAGTTCGAGGCGGCGTCGTCGCGTACGATCTGAAGCTTGGAGTGGATGCGGAACAGCAGACGGGACTCCAGCGAGTAGTTGGAGTAGCGTTTCCTGCGGAATGTAAGACTGTTCATATTCGACCGGTCGACGGTTGAGGTGTTTCTAATCACGCTTGTGTCTAACATTTGTATGATTAACGAGCGATGGATGGATGATGTTTACAGCGAGCCTATTGCAGTCCACAGCTGAACAAGGGTCCACCTCCAAGCAAACATCTCTTTGACGGGGCAAGCGGGTTGGTTAATGGAGTTCCCGATGCTGGTCCCCATCACCGGTCTGTTGGATTTGTGTTCGGCATTTCAGACGGTCATAAACCACCCGCAACACTGTGCAGTTCATTGCCTGTACGCAATTGCCACCCCAACCAAAGCTTGACAGTTCTGCGCGCTGTGCGGTCCATTGCCACTTCAGCTTCAGCTTGCTGCATCCTTACGGCGTCGTCTGTTATCCTTATCAATGATCTGCTGCGGACATCGCGCAGTGGAACACCGAGCATAGATAGCCCTTTCGCGTGACCATGCTTAGTGGCAATCATTGGGGCGAAACCTACGCACTCGTGCAGGTCGAGTTTGACAGTGGTGGAACTTAACAAATAAAACCCTACCCCTTTAAAGAAACTGTAAAATAAACGTATCGTCCGATTCCGCCATAATCTATCCTGACGTGATCACAGTCCTGACCTGGCGTCCTGCAGCATGCACTGAGCGCGTTCGCTGTCGCCCAGAGCGTAGTGGCACATGGCCGCCTCGACCAGCGCATACGGCACCAGGAAAGTGTCCTCTTTTATCTTATGTTTCAATCTGAAACAAGACCGACGCCAACATTGCAACCGCTGTTTACCGCAGATTTCCTATCAATAGGTTAAAAAAAAAAAACCAAAAAGACTTTATGAAAAGGGTCATTATAATATGAAGGGTTTCGTGGACGATCAACCCCTGGCAATAAAAAGATCATTTATAAGCTATTTCTGATAGTTTTATTGTATGACACGTTCGGAGTTTTGTTTTGAAACGAATAAGAGAAATTATTGCTTAGATTTAAAGTAATAGTAAAGGAGCAATGTAATTTAAGGCTGTAATAATAATTATTAGTGGCTGTATCTCCCAACCTGGAGACGTGATCGAGATGATGCAGCGCGAGACGCGGCACACCCAGTACGGCGAGGCAGCTGCCGCGCAGGTAGGCGAGCAGGGCCCGATTGTCTCCTTCTAGGCAGTGTGGCCAGCTTCGTTCGGTGCGGTCCAGACGCTCGCTGGTTGCTTCTATTTGCTGCAGACCAACGAGCACCGGGTCAAAGTGAAGGAAGTTATATTTAGGGAGCCACCAGGACCGATGCCGCCGATCAGCTGTTGCAACTGCTTCGTGGAGTACGGGGAGCCAGAATAGTTGCGAGGCAGCGTGGCATTCCCCGTCTCAGTGCTCTGTGACGACCAACTACGACTGTTGGTGTTCCATGGTCTGCAGTAGACACTTTCTACCAGATGGACCGTAAAAAGCTCCCACAACTGTGTAACTGTGAACCCCAGACTGTGAAGCGTTCCATCTCAGTCCTCAGTGAAGGTGTATCAGTGACCTTCTTCGATTGCAGTTGTTAGTTAGTTAGGTTAGCTCATTTTTAACGCCAACATTATAAAAAAAACACACACAGACGACAGAGTCCAGCTAGTGGCGTTCCCACGAGAGCATAGTTGGTGCCGAGGCCGTGGAATCAGTCTGTCGTTCGTAAACAAGTATTATAAAACATTATAATCACGCTGCTTTTAATTGTGTATGATTGATTTCACAACTTTTGTCCAAACTTTACCCTTTCTCTAACGTTTAAAAACCATTACTGCCAAAGTAACGTCTTAAGAAAATATGCCAACCACTTGTTATCCGGTGGGTGTCGTGAGACGACGTAACAGACCGACGACGCACAAGCTTCTATAGCACTGCGATCGCCGACTGGCTTTGCCAAGCGAACGGTTTATGGCCAATCCACCCCCCGCAATTGAGAAAGGTGAAAGAACATCAATGAACTGTTAAAAGGCCCACGTTGAAGAATATGTTAATTCCATTTGTAATTTCCATAATGTAGTATTCTATCATCTATAGTTTGAACACCGTTAGTACTGTCCAATAAGCTGTACATTTGCATTTGCACAAAAACCAAGGACGTCGGATTCGGGACACGTGGAATTGTTGTGATATTGCTGTCGATAACGACGGGCCGCGGTACCTTGAGCAGGCGATGAGCGGTGCTCGAGTCACCGGTGAGAGCCGACAGCATGTTCCACAGGCAGAGCAACTCGATCGCCGGCAGCAGGAGCCGACCCCCCTGAGCCTCGAAACGCGCGCAGCGACGTATCACCCACTTCTCCATCGGCAGCGACTTCCCACCTATGCGCTGGCGGTAAAGTGGGGCCGCCCTGAAAAACGAACCTAATTAGCGAAGCGGCGAAGCAGAGCGAAGCCCCCGGAAGCAGATCCCAAGCGACCTAAAAGCGAAACGGACGCCCAACGACACCGAAGCCGTTCGGCGGTGCCATTTAAATGTTGTTTCGGCGTCCGTCGACGATTTAACAGTACGCACAAGTATTTCTCATGTTTAAAATCGTTCTGCTAATAACATCATGATAATCGACGACCACCTCAAAGTGCACTTCATATGCTTTAGCGGGCATTTTATTCAAATCATGACGAGATTATAAGTCAAACGGAACGTTAGTCGCTTAGTATTAGTCAACGCTACTAATGTTAGTCAAAGCTCACAGCTAAACTATTCAAGTATTATGTGCATACACATGCGCGAAAGCTTGCCCGTGCGCACTCTTACGCTAATGCGCACGTAAAAAAAAAACGAATGCGTGCGTCGGCAAGTGGCGTATATCCGTGCACGTATACGCATGCGCGAACGTTACCGCTTGTGTTTCTTTAGATTTCGTTCACCGAGCTTACTTGAGCAACTCTGCGGCCTGACGGCGCTCGGCGGCGGTGGCCTTATCCCCAAGTTGCAGGAGTAAGGCTGCTTTAGCGTAGGAGTACACGGTGCGCGACCATGAGCTCTCTTCAATTAGACGCCCTGCGAATCCAGCCGCCTCTCGCCATTCCATCATCATGCTACACAAAACGATTAGGAAATAATCCATAAAATGGCAAGTAAAATACTAAAAATAAACAGCGTTACTGAAATTAAAATAATCGCACCATATGTAACGGACCGAAAGCATATTTAATTTATTGAATAATGCGCAAGAGCCATCTGGAACTTAACGATATCTATTAACCAGTGGATTGCAGCTTGGACATAAAGGCGCATTTAGAGATTCTGTATCAAATAATCCGAATCGATAAAATTACCATGATCTTTTCGTCCTTTTTAAAAATCAGGAATCGAATGTTCTCGCTATAGATCCGATAACATAATGGAATATTTATAAAATAATATACATACATACATATATATATATGTATATGTGTTATAAATTAAATAATAAGTAAACAAATTAAAAACAGACCTGTCGAGTAACAACCATGCAATTACAGAAAACACACACTACTGACAAATAATAGAAATAAATCGTGTAAGGCAGTGCTACTTAAGCAGTGCAATATCAAACTTTTCTCTACGAAAGCGAGCTCTTTATTACCAAATCAATGTAATGTACGGAAATACAGTACAATTGTACGTATTGTCGCCGTCGCGGTGTTGAAAGAGCCGAGTTAAGGAGCTTTAATGATTCTCTAATTATAATTTGACGCCATTACTTCTTGTTATAACTGTCAAAAATGTCTATAAAGGCTGTGTGAAATGAGCAATCGATTTATGTGCAGCTGGGGAGGAGTGTTTTGTTGGCTTATGTGAGAAAATATGGAGTGACGACCTGAGCATCGCCGCGGGAAGTCGATGGATGCATCGGGACTGTGCTTTGTGGCAGTGTTTAGGGAGGGGGGGGGGGGGGCATGTTCAGCAGTGTACTTGTGACAGGCTGAAATGATGATGATGTGAGAAAAGGAACGAACTTGACCGGGTTGGAGATGATTTCCCCAGAGCATGTATGGTGCTGCTTCTAATGGGGCTAAAGTTTTTACTAATCGCGTGAACAAACGACGCACGATCAGCTTGCATGCATTTCGATCTAGTGTTGTAGGTCAGCATTCAAACATACGCATAACATTGATCTCTGCGCTATCGTCAATAAAAGTAGCAGCCTGTAAGTGCCCACTGCTGGACAAAGGCCTCCCTCTCAAATATCTGAGAGGGTGTAGGGGCCGGGAACGGCCCGCCACGCTGCTCCATTGCGAATCCTCGAAATAATATATATATATTTTTAATTATTTCTCAGATATGCTGGTTGCTCTGGTAAATACAGCACTTAAAATTGCTATTAACAATTTTAGTGGTGCCAGGCACCGGGGATCTAACCCAGGTCACTCGCGCTTTATGATACTAAATTGAGCGCCCTGACCACATGGCTAGCACGGCTCCCATCATGGCTATCGTCAAGGCAGTTAATTTATTTTAAAACCCCACTCACTCCAGTGAATGTTGTGAGATCATTTTTTTTAATCTTCAACGTGACGTAATAATGGAATATCTATTGATGCAACAAGCCGTGAGTTGTTATGAGTGGATTTTACGTATAAATAGAAATAGGCAAAACTAGGCGAATACAAAACCTAGAAAACTAAATGGTCATTTATTACAAATCCAAGGACAGACAATTGTATTTTTTAAAGTACATTTTCCATTTTTTAAATTTATGTTCAAGGGAATCGAGCAACATTTTCAATGCGTTTTCAAAAATACACCGATGAAGCTTCTATAGCGCCGCAAGTGTTCGCGAATTCAAAGTTTGGAGAATTCAACATGATGCCCGGTGGACCCGTTCACGTTCTGCTTCTCTTACATCTCCAACAAATATTTAGTAAAATAATATCAATTAACTATCAATTTGCATATTAGTTACGACACAAATATGGAAATAGTATATATTATAGTATAATAATATATACGGTTCTTTTCAGCTGGAATCCACGACATCGATAAAAAAAAAAAAAAACACCAAAACGACTCGCTCTTGCCGATCACTGGTCATTGCTGAAGGTAATTTTAAAAATATACGTAGGTAGGTAGGTTAGGTTAGGTTAGGTTAGGGGTTCACGAATGTAACATATCTTAAAGTTTTGTCTACGTCGAAATTGGGAATAGAGGGGGGGGGTGCGTTACACGTTTCGTTACTCAATTGTAATTCTGTAACGGTTTGACTTACGTGCTAGCCCACATCTGCTCCCAGTAGCAGAGGTGGCGGAGTTGCTTCCAAAGATGCGGTGTGTCAGCGACCCGACGGTACGTGGCCGCGGCGTGGGCGCAGCGCCCGCGTAGCAGCTGCAAGCGACCCTCGAACAGGAGGAACCATACGCCTTCGGGGTACACCTGGGTATTAAAAATAAAATTAAGATGATGTACATAGGTTATTGGAGCCGTAAGGGGGGAAATATTTCATAGCAGATTTTGCACCCGGCTAGACGACAACGAGACTCTGGCGATCGGACGAATAGTCCCGGACAGTCTAGTGATGGGGTGCAGCATCACTAGAGTAGAGGTACCGGCACCCCAGGCGACTTAAGGGATCAAGCATCAATAATTCAGTAAAATTGATAACCGTTTTGGGGGATTAAATGTTCTCAAGTTTCTTCTTCACTTCCACCACGGGGGTGGGAGAACTTTTCACAGGATGGGGAGGAAGACCTGTAGTGTTGCGGGAAGGTTATTTGTATGCTGCTATTATTACGCCGGTATTGTGGGGTGTGCAGGAAAACGTATACTCTTAACGGACGTGGCTCTGTCGGCCATAGACGTATATTCTACTGATAGACGAGAACGTTCATAGACACAACATGTTTTAAATTGTGTCTGCTCGATAACGCCACCTAGTGACTAAGTAAGTATACATATCGTGAGAAGGTGTCGTGTCTGCATCATTAATCTGTGGAATTATTTGATATTGTAATTGATTTGATTGTTACTCAGGCATGAGCTCTGTGGTATATGGTGGAGAGGCCGATGGTTCAGCAGTGGACTTGTGGATAGGCTGAAATGATGAAACAACTTCAAGACAAATCTGTTTATGAGAGTAACACCAAAACAAATTGAAATTACTTCAACGTGTTGCTCTGTCACTAACACAGAGTAGTGTTCGGTTTGTACTGAACGCCTCATCTATTATGTAAGTACATGAAGATCATAGACGAGAAATACTAAATGATTATGGCGCGTGACGTCTCTAGAGCGAGCGAGAGATAACCGGCACTGCGCCCACCAACTCACCTGTCAAGCGTGGTGAGTATTAGAAGACCTTCCACGCTTCCAGAGCATGTCAGGTTTTGTTGGTATTTTCGTGGAAAGACTCACGTCCAACAGTGGGTAAGGCTTATAAGGGCAGTGCAAGACGAGTAACAATTCCGCGAGAGCGTATAATTTTCCCGAAACTGCTGCTATCAAAGTTTTCCTATTAATGAATTTGTAATACAAAAATACACAAAAGATTCATTCATTTCATTCATTCACACATACATTAGTTCATTTGGTGATTGACAGTTCGTCATTGTGTGAAGACTTGCTTTGCCTTAACAAAATGTCGTTCACCAATTACGAATCGGTGACGTACGCGATGCGTGACGAACTGGTATGCACACCTTCAGTTGGGCCTCCAGTATGCGTTGGCACAGGTCAAAGTCCGGTATGGCGCCGGCGAAGTGGCTCACCACCAGGTGGTAGATCAGCAGAGTCAGCTCGCAGAGTACACCGCGGAGGCCGGGCTCGCAGGCACCAGCCTGAAGCTCGGCTAAGCCAGACTCCTGCAAAGCGCGCTGGGTAAACCACGAGATTAGATGAACCATCACCACGTACTATATATCGTATTGATATACGGTTTTATGAATGTATCTTAAGATATGTAACTATGTACAGATACATAAAATACTTTAAAGTAAACAAGACAAAACAACATATATTATGTAATAGTTATTATTGTATTATAACTATTACATAAGTCAGTTAATATTAGTTATTATATATTAAATATACAAATACGGAATTAATGCCTGTTTGCGTTCTCTACCAACCCAGGGATTGCTGTGATTTTGTGTCGGCCCCGGCAAATAAGATATGAAAAAAAAACAAAATTAAAATACACATAATATAACTTATAAAAAACATATCATACTACTTTTATGCATGACGTCATGACATACATGACGACAACAAACGATAACTGCGTGGCTTAGTGGCTAGCGTAGCAGATTGCTGAGACATGGCTCTTGGATTTGAATCTCAATTGAAGCCCATTATTTTAGAAAAAAAAGAAACACATTAGTTCGGTTTCTGTTCTTGGCTGTTGTGTCCACTTCCCGTGTTTCCTACACGGCATGTGGTCCATCCGATCGATCTTAAACCATATGCGTTACGTCGGATACGGGAAGGTAAACGAGACGAGAGCGCGTCTTTTTTTTTTTTTTTTTGGTTGTACTTCGGTGAAAAGCTAGCTGACCTGCTGCTCATGAACACCTGCAACCAGCGTCACCCCCGAGGAACTAAGATGGAATGCCTCACAGCCCGTAATTGTACTGACTCTCTATACCGTTCCTACCCAGACGACTCCTGGACAGTGAAGGAGTCCATCATCATCAGCATCGTGTTCACGTGTTCACTCTTGCGGCACTATAACATCATCTATGCAGGCGTGATCATCAATCGCTTACATTGACTTAACCCATGCGCGGTATATTTAGTTAAGCACGCGTCATCTCACCTTATCGCCAGAGAAGCCGACGAACTCGAGCAAAGTGATGACGCGGGGCGGCAGCATGGCGATCATGACACTGAAAGTCGCGAGGCCGAGGCGGACGCCACTTTGGAAGTGTTGACGTGATTCCTCGCTCTCCCACGCCTTTTTTTCCAAAATACGAGCGCAATCCCTATTGGACAAACGAAAGAATAGTAACGGGCGAATGTAACCTTGGTATTTTAGCCGGTGCGTGTCTATAGCATGCGTGGTCTATGCCCACGCGGGAGCGGGTAGGTGTTCGGTATTTCCCCGGTTTTGGATTTTGGCCATTTCGGCGGAATGGCAGCGGACGTGCGACAAGCTTCAATGATGATGACGAGCTGAGTTTTACGTACATTGTTTGAAATCTTTCCATTGCTGGCTTCAAAAACTTGTTATCGACTTTAACTACATTTTTAACAACTTCTGTCTTTCATCCGTCAGTGCTGGGTGACGGCATCCTTAGGGCTTTATGGTATTTACAAATTATATTTGTATCATATATACGTATTTGTGGAAACTTAGGTATTGGGCGCACGATATTTTACACCGGGCATTAGAATAATAGGCCCATAGAAGATGCCGTGAATAGTGTTTGAAACATTATATTGTATGTTGGCTTGTAAATAGCTAAATAAGTTTAAGTGATATTATTGACATAGTTAAGATGATTCTATATTAAGTTTGCTGGACCAAGTATTACGAAAAAGCATAGTAGGTAGTTGTAATGTACTTACTTGTAGGTGTTGTAGCAGTTCTTGACTTTCATGGTGGCGCGCAAGAACCCGGCAAGGTCGTCGCCGTCCAACGCGTACAGCGCCGCTTGCAGCAGCCCCGACTCTGCGTAGCACAGCTCGGCGTGCGCCTCCATGTCCGTCAGCGACGTGTAGTTCGGCTATCGGGGAAACGAGTGACGCGCGCGTTAGTGTGCACGTGTGGATACATCTTAAACACTCGTTGAAACATCCACAAACACGTGCTCCAGCTCTCACAGCATCCGTTAACACGTCCCCCCCCCACCCTCACTCCTCATCGAAACATCCGCAAACACGTAGCACCTCCAAACTGACTGATACAGCGTTTCGTAATCACGAATGAGGACATGCTCCGTTTCCGGTTCGCGGGATGAAGAGGAATTTCCCCCTAATCCCTATTATTAGAGCCTTGTTAATAGCAAAATGTGACTGTGAATAGAGATTAAACTTCGGTTAATCATTTTAAAACCGAGAAAGTTTAACATGTGGAAATCAGCACTGGAGTTGGTGACAACGATGGCCAATATGACAAATCCATCCTATGGGAGAGGCCTATATCCCTCAATGGGATGTTAGGAGATGGTTAAAGAAAAACGAACAAGAAAATTAAATCAATTAAGGAACAAGAAAGAATTGATAAGATACGAGACGTACCTTTTTAATCATGGTGCCGAGGGTTTCCACGATCGAATAGGAGCGGCGATGGCGTTGGCAGAGTGCCAGCGTGCGCTTCAGTGCGGCCATAGCCCGGACCACCTGGGCGGTGTCCAGCGTGAGAACCGCCGGTATGAATTCAAATATTGCGACGCCCAGGCTGTGGTACAGCGAGGTTTCGCTCCTGTGAGGCATTATAAATACCTATAAATAATATTTAATACTAATATATAATTTCAATACCTGGGTGATTCTCATAACTGTTTTCTCCGCTCTTCGGGTAGTCGCAAGTTGCCGACGCCTTTACACCGTACTGGGTACTTATCTAAGTCATATACTTTACGGCTATAAGGCTCTGGAACGAAATCCCTCTTGACATGACATCCGCAAACATTACAGAAATGTTGCAAGTCTGTACTAGTGCTGCTGTTTGTCATTGTGCCGCTTTAGTTGTTTGTCCTGACATGTATATTTGTTTGTATTTTGTATTAAAATTCATTATTCTATATGTATATGGTATATTTGTATGTGTTTTATTTATGTATCTAAGTATGTATGTATGTATGTATGTATGTATGTATCTACCGTATATATTTTGATTATATAGGTAAGTATATATTTTGATATTTATATCCTTTTACTTGTTTTGTTCTCTTAGCTGTATCGCCTCTATTACGTATATATCTCTGCTTAGCCTAATGGTTGACTGGGAGAGAATGGCTATAGTCATTAAGTCCGCCATATGTACCAATCTGTGCATAAAGATTAAATAAATTAAAAAGTAAGTTGTCAGTACTAATCACTTGTAATTACTTAATTTATCACTTTATAAGTACTGGAGGTTTAATACACAGTAGGACTCTGCCGCTTAGGTTTTGGGTAAATACATACACGGATATCCCCATATACACAGATACATTCATATATTTATTCTCCGATCGTTGGCACCGTATACTAAAATTTTACAACGATCGGTTCTAACGCCTCGTGACGTCCACCGCCAGTCTAAAATGTATGTGACCTGTACTCACCAGAGCTTCATGATCGACATAGCGCTCTCGAGATCGTTGTTGAAAAATTTCTTGATAGCCAGCTCGCAGTCTTCCAGGGCCACATGCAGGTCCATGTTGAAACTGTGGACAAGTGTGAGATGGTCAGCTGGTTTCTTTTTGTCCCAACAGATAATCAGCCCATCAAAAGCTCCAGCTTGTTACGTGGACGGACCATCAAAAGCCCCTGCTCGTTACGTGGGTGTCGTCAAACACACTACGGTTAGTGTAAGTTCACTTATCGAAGAGCTTAATAATAATTAATGGGTTTAATGCAATGGACGAAACTGACACAACATTAATATATATGATTCTTAGGGTCCGACGCCTACGTCTATCTACGTTGTCTGTTCGTTCGTCCGTGCATCTAAAACAATTTTAAAGGGTTTTATCTTTAAAACCGTAATAGGTAGACAGTTGAATTTTTTGCAGAATATGTGTTATTATGGCGTTAGAATATATAACAAATAATAAACACAAAAAAAAAGTAAAATTAAGGGGTTCCTAATAGACCAAACTAAGGTCAAAGGTTTTCTGTTTTTGCTCTACCGTAAAAACGGTAAAACCCTCAACTTAGTTTGATTATAGACTACAAGTAATAATAAAAAACCAGACACGTGTGAGTCGGTCACGCGGCGTGGAACTCGAACTGAATGAAACAAAACACTTTTCATTCTAGTAAATACATAACATAGATATACTCGTATACAAGCAACCTACTACATGCGCGCCATGGGAATTCTCAGCGTAGTTGAGATTGACTCCTTCAGATGTTCACTGAACGAGCTCACAAAGGCTAACTACTGGCGATGTTTTAAATCACAAGTAGAGCCAAGCAGTGGCTTTCGCTGCCGCTCGAATGGGCCGGTCCAACCGGGGCAGTAATCGTCATGGCCTCGCGAAACACCGGGACGAGGTAGAGGCAACTCGAGTGCTTCTGCGTTTCTTTCGGCGAGTGAGAGGTAACCTGAGGCACTCCCTCTCCCCGTCCCCCACTCTCGTCCTCCCTGCCAACTCCCAAATATCCTTAAAGACAGGCAACGCACACGCATCCCTCTGATGTAGCAGATGTACGTGGGCGACGAATCACTCACCATCAGTTGAGACGTTTGCTCGTTTGCCCCTTATACCATAAAAAAAAAACATATTTAAGTTAGGTGTGCAGATGTTATAGGTTACTATGACCAACGCTCAACTTCACTATCGCCTTAGGTCAACCCTACAATGGTAATCTTAAATGAGTTTACAGTAAAATAAATAAAAGCCGCAAGTCGTAAGTCGTCGGCAGGGGAGACCAGACAACCGAGGTTTGGAGGGACAGAGAAAGTTTATTTCTGACCCATCCTTCCACTTTAACTGAACTGTGCATATAATTAATTGAAACTGTTGTACGGGCATATGTTCTGTGCACTCGAAAGGAACTATTGACATCATTGGGGTTAGAACCAGTGAGAGTCATTACTCTCACTGGTTCTAACCCCTGTGTCATTACACAATATTGGAACCGTGGTAGCTTAGTGGTCAGGGCGCTCGCTTTAGTTTCATAGAGCCGCGAGTGACCTGCGTTCGATCCTCAGCGCTGGCACCACTAAAATAGTTACTACCTTTTTTAAGCGCTGTATTTACCACGTGCTCGTCGGTGGAGAAAAACTACGCGAGGAAATCAGCTTGTCTGAGAAATAATAAAAAATATTCTTTCGCCACCTCGCACTGGAGAAGCGTGGCGGGCCATTCAAGCATTTGAGAAGGAGGCCATTGTCTAGAAGTGGGCACTAAACTCTTTCTACACAATATAGTACCGGTAAAGACCAAAGAATCGTATGCAATGAATTCTTATAAGTATTCGCGTTAACAAACTTCTGTTTAGATATACCTTTAGGTGAAATTGTGACAGTCTTTAATGTAATTTTTTTATGATAAGCTTAAGGAAACAAGGAATATAGTAATCTCACTCACTTGGGAGGATGTTCGGCGGCATCCTCGTATTTATCCTGCAACAAATTTAAACGATTAGTGTTCGGGTATAGATTTAGAGTAGCAGTGTACAAATATCGCCCTACTGTGCAAAGATCTCCTCCCAATATTTAAGAGAGTTTTGGGACTTGATTGGTCTTCATATATTACAGAATGGATGCGACGGTAAATTTAACCTCATATTCTAAATATTATTTCTAAATCATATACCAATTATCAATAATATAAGTCTTAGAATATTTTTTTTGATTTTATATATTTTGCTTCGACGTCCGTCCTCGCCGGCGTTTGAAGTCGCCGACGTGCCAACGATGAATTCATGCAAGGCTCTTGCCGAGGTCAATGAACTATTAGTCAAGACGAATAGTTTGCGTGTAATATTTGTTTGATAAAAAAGTCTCTATTCCCTAATAATTATGACCACTAGTGCTAATGAATTTATTACTAAATGTCTATAAGGTCGCATCCAACTTTTATATAATGCCGAACCCAAATCCCACAAGTTAGTGAAGGTGACCAGAGCATCACAAATGTGAGGGTACCGGCTCCGCAATCACCAACTCGATAGCCCTGTCTGGTAAGTAGGCCAACTTTTCAAGAAATGCACGCATGGTTTCTTCAACTTTGTTCAGCAGTCCACATTAATTGACAGATAAAAAAAATTGAGATTACATGTCCTCATATTTTCTTTACGACCGCATGGTTTAGTGGAAAGCGTAGCTGTCTACTAAGCCACGGATCCCGTGCTCGAATCTCAACCGAAGTCAATATTTAGGCAAAAACACAATATTTCGGACCTGGTTGTGTTGTGGTCGCCTTGTGTCTCTGATGCTGCGTCAGACGGCAAAGACGAGTTAACCCGGTGTTTGAGCGTATATTTACGGCACTATAGTATCTCCTGCGCAATTGACAACTGCTCATAGCCCGTGGTCGAAATCATCAAAGGGGACAACCACATCATATTTTCCACGAGTATTTATAATAAATTCTGTACTTTCCTACGTAAATTCTTATTAAACCACCAGTGGTTGGTTGGTACCACGTGGTACGGCCTCGCAGAATACCGGCGTGAAGTAGAGGCATCCGGAGGCCCACTTCTCCTCCTCATCACTCTCCTTATCCTCCCTCCCATCTCCCAAATACCCTTGCATATGTACGTGGGCGACGGTGATCATATACCATCAGGTGAACCACTAGCTCGTTTGCCGCCTTTTCCATAAAAAAAAACTCCAAATTGCTATCGAATCCAAGTCCCCGAACGGCCTGTGAATATTCCACTGCTAACCATAGGCGGTGATTGGCGGCGGTTAGAGACCTGATGTCTGCAACTGCAATCACCGCCTACGGTCTACTTAGTTTTGATCCGGTATGTTTTCCGCCATCAGACGGTGAACATTGCGATTATCAAGGCTTTTCCCATAGTCGCCTCTTACGGCACCCACAGGAACAAAGGGGGTGGCAAATTCTTACGCCGATACCAGACAGCTTTTTATTAAACTTAAAACGAGTCCTGTCTTCGAAGCTAGTTCCTTGATTTAGTCAAATATTATCTTAACTGTCGTACCAAAGATAACATCGTAATGTGTTAGTTAATTAAAACACATAATAACTAAGGGTCGAGTAGGCTTACGACGTCTCTTGGAGTAAGGAACGTGGTAAATGCCATTAAAATGATGATGTTCATACGGAGTCAGACAAATGTTCCAAATTTTGAACAGTTCCTCTTGTCTATAGGCATTAAGTCCACGGCATGTTAGCATGCTATCCATGGAAGATTCGCATCTAGGTGCTAGACCTTCACTCCACCCTCGAGTCGTCTGGATACGTAATATTGTATACTACTAACTACCTAACTACCTAAGTATACTACTATGTATACTACTGCCGCCAGTTTAGTCCACAGGTATGTTCCGGTTTGAAAGGTATAGAGAGTATAATTACGGGCATTCCATCTCACTCCTCAGGCGGTGACAACAACGTATCTGAGACCATCTTCGTTTGAAGTTTTTATCAGATGCCAATGGGCTGCTGTGGACACTTACCATCAGGCGAACTGTTAAACTCCCATACCCAATTCAAAAACAAACAAAAAAAAAGCTAACCACGCCGAGCAGTGAAAGCAGTTCCAGCACGCATTGGAGGGAGGGGATGTGGGCCTCCGGTTACCTCACTCACCGAACGAAACGCAGAAGCACAAGATGCCTCTACTTCACGCCGGTATTCTGCGAGGCCGTGGTACCAACCCGGTCAAGCCGGCCCATTCGAACAGCAGCTAAAGCCACCGCTTGGCTCTACCACGCTTAAAATTACTATGCCCACATGGAATGTAACTGTTAGTAACTGGCTGACTAGTTAACAACCGGATCCATCACCGGATCTTATTTCCAAATGGTTTGCAGTACGTTGTTGCCAATGTTTTACAAGCTGCACGGCTCAGTGGAGATGTTGATAAAAATAGCTTCGAAATTTATTCCAGCCATTCTTGTTATTAGAAGGATCAGACAGTTGATTGATGAAGCAGCACCCGAATACGCATAATTCCTACGATGTGATACCTTAAGGATCTGTAGGTGTAGGTGACGTAACGTCTTGACCCTTCCGTCGGTGTTCCATTATTGAAAATATTAGGTACTTACGGAATAGTATGAATATGTTTAACAGAAAAACGACTGTCTCCCGGAGTAAAAGTCGAAGAAATACGGCAGATGTGCAAAATACTCGGAATAGCTTAGCTATAGCTTCAAGGTGGGTGGGTCATTATACACCATGGTGTCGGTATCGTCAGATGCGCGGGAACACGTGGCTGACCTTATAGCGATGCGATATAGAGATCAGGGGTCAAAGTCACTTTTCTATTATTGCTATATGGTCTTGAACGAGAGTCATAGCTAAATCAGAACGGCACTTACGCCGATGTCATTGATCGCGATTTTGTTCAGAAAGTCGCGGGAGAGGGTCCCGATTGGCCCGCCCTCGTGCTGCAGCGTCATTGTAGCTGGTTCTTAACGTCCTCGGCTGCAGCGGCTCCTCCCTCTGGGGATACCGAGTGGTGCTTCCGAAAACTGAGTTCCGCCCCTCGGTCAACACTGGAACAACGGAGAAGTGACGTCAAAATACAAATTTATAACATAAAGAATAATCACAGAGTTAGTATCTACTTCACGCCGGTGCTACCTCGGTCGAGCCGGTCCATTCTAGCAGAAGCAACGCACTTGCGCCGCCGCTTGGCTGTGCCGATTACAGTTTATTATATAACAATTACATTTACAATAACCTCTATCTAAAAACTTCAACCGTCTTGAAGCCCTATTCCTCTTGGCATGGTACTAAGATCCCTGGCTGTATTTCCACACGGCATGGCTAATCCTTAACCTCTGAAGGGAGAAAAGAACCAATCCCCTTGTCACCTGCTATGATTAGTCGCGGGTGCAACTTCTTTAGGAATTACACTGCGCAGAAGTCCTATAACGTCTCTACGGCAAAAGGCATAAATACTAGACTAGTCTAGATATAGTATTTTCAGTATATACGAGTATAGTTTTATTAGATACAGCCTTTATTGAGAGATAGTGATCTACTAAAGAATTGGAATAAGTTTCCTTTGTTAAATTAAAAAAATGAGAATCTGACCAAATTGTACAAATAGCTGTGAGCAAACGAATTCGCTGTGATAGTCATACGAAAGCGCGTTGACAGTCACGTGTTCGAATCCTAGGCGGAGTCAAAGTTTGCCCAAAAACGCAAATTATTGATTTTTAGGTCTGGTTCTGTGTCGTCCCGTGTCCTGACACACCTCCGACCCTTCTTCCGATCTTATTGCATCAGCGTTAGGAAGGCGTAGGGAAGGTGAAAACGAATGAGTGCCTCTGTTTCAGCGTACATTAAAAGCACTATCATATCTCCTGCACATTTGATGATATGTATTAATGGTAGTTGGTTTAGCAGGGAACTCCGGTCCGACATGTTTATCAACTGTTGCTCTCTACACTTATCCGGTTCATCTCGCAGTAGGAACGCTACGATCTCAACCATTTTAAATAGGCCTTATTACCAAGATGCTGCGAGAGGTAATATATAAAGAGTTATCCGTAATACGTCACAAAGTTATACTTAACAAATATATACACCGAGAACGTCTACTTAAATGTATGTATAAAAGTAAGTGAAAATGTTCACATAAAACATAGAAAATTACAAATTATAAGCCAACGAACATCGATTGCCAACCCTCATGTAATTTCTTCCGTATAGGGGATAAGTGGGCTGCCGAAGCCCGTTTGTGTTGTCGTGGAGTCCTGACAAATAGAAATCCGGTATCTCTGCCTATCCTTATCAGATGAGTGGCATTCGATAGTCCGATAAATAGTTAACAGTTAATAAAAAAGGGAGACCGAATATAGTTGTAATGTTATTAAACTCTACAAGTGGTACCTAGAGGCACACGATTGTATAGAGTATATACAATGCACAAAATTTACCACGGGTACATGATACCGTTTAAGCGGGAAGGTAGCAACCAGCAGTGAGAAACTATTGGAAAAAACTCTTTCGGTGGAGCTGTTCGAAATATTTCTTAAACGGTAATGTAATTCGCGTTTTGTAGTCACTACAAGGAGCGCAGGGCGGAGCGCAAGCTCCAGAACGATGCAGTGCGCATGTGCACTGCCCAGGCCTCCGGTCTGGCTTTTCCACCTGATGCACCATGCGCTTTATTATCGATACGTTCCATGTCGCAGCTGGTTAATGTAATAATTATAGACTTTCGTGACATTTTCGAGTGACGTCATTGCAACGAACTATATATATAATATTATCACGATATAACGCACAATTGTATTTAACGATCGCTTGTTGATGACATTGTTAACATACACAAAATAAGATATAATGAGAATGTATCACTTTAAATCTTCGACCACTTTATTTAGCAAATTGAGAGAATAAATTAATCAAAATATCCAAACGACTAACCCTAGCAAAGATAATAGTATAGATAGATAGATACATTGCATGTGGCAGCTGGGATAGTGTTATAATTATGGACCTTCTAGATAAATTGGAATAACCTCATTACAAAGAACTAAAAGCTAGTTTATTACAGTTTAATTCCAGATTCAACGCCATAGTCGTGACGACAGGTTATACACAGGACATATAACAGGTTTAAAGCGTTTATTTAGAAGAAAGAAATAATCAATATATTTAAGGGTCTCACAATGTATACCATTTCAGCTAAGATCTTTTGGAGTTTATCGAACGATACAGGATTTTAAATACCCACATAAGATACCAAAGTAAATAAATCAATAACACGTGACGCACGGGCCAACGCAGCGCGTTGTTGCACAAAGTCAACGGCAAATGAATGACAAGCTCTAAAACAATTCAGTGCGCATGTCCAAAGCCCAGGTCTCCCGCCGAGGGTTGCAAGCTGTTGCATCTGCGGCATGCTCTTATACGCAATAACAGAGGACTTGAGATGGTATAAAGGCAATGTTGAACCAATTTTAACAACATGGAACTTGTTTCTCCACTTAATAATTTTTGCTGGCGAAGACGATTATTTCGATTTTATTACTGTGCCATATGGGGTTTTACCTTAATGGAAAACTAGCAGAAAAAATTCGAAAGTCAGAACTATCTTACCGTTACGCGGGTCCTTAGATCTGATAGAATTCGTTTTTATCCATTTTATCGAAAATTTAAAACAATTTGAAGAACCCGGGACGTATTCGTACAACGACCGCCCGGCGCGACGTATTGGATGCACTGAGAGAAGGGCAAGCTCCAGAACGTTTGAGTGCGCATGTGCCATGCCCAGGACTCTCGTCTGGCTACCTGTTGCACATGCGCCTCGTTATCGATTCGGTCTACGTCGCATTTAAATACATGTGTACATAAACTGTTATTTATCTGTTATTATAAAGCAAAATTCGAAAAGACCCCTACATGAAAAGGTAAAAGCAAGTGTATTACACAGAATAACTGGTTTTCCATGCCTTGGAAAGGTATAATAATATAACAATTCTAATGACTTGAAATTACATAGTGTAATTGTTTCATACTAGAATTGCAATTTAAAGTGTTAAATTTACCACGTACTCGGCGGTGGAGGAAAACACCGTGAAATAAAATGGCCTAGGTCTGACGCCTGGGGTTGCAAGCTGTTGCATCTGCGTCATGCTCTTATACGGAATAACAAAGGACTTGAGAAGGTATAAAGGCAATGTTGAAGCAATTTTAAAAACAAGGTACTTGTTTCTCAAATAAAAAATATTTTGCTGGCACTTTTTAAGAGAGGCTTATGTTCAGCAGTGGACTAAAATAGGCTGATGTAGAATAAAGAGGTTTAATCAAATTGAGAGAAACTACATTGAATATGTACAAATACAATAACAAAATTAAAAGGTTTAAGCCATATTACTGTGCCATATGGTGTTACATTAATGGAAAACTAGCAGAAAAAATTCGAAAGTCAGAACTATCTTACCGTTACGCGGGTCCTTAGATCTGATAGAATTCGTTTTTATCCATTTTATCGAAAATTTAAAACAATTTGAAGAACCCGGGACGTATTCGTACAACGACCGCCCGGCGCGACGTATTGGATGCACTGAGAGAAGGGCAAGCTCCAGAACGTTTGAGTGCGCATGTGCCATGCCCAGGACTCTCGTCTGGCTACCTGATGCACATGCGCCTCGTTATCGATTCGGTCTACGTCGCATTTAAATACATGTGTACATAAACTGTTATTTATCTGTTATTATAAAGCAAAATTGGAAAAGGCATCTACATGAAAAGGTAAAAGCAAGTGTATTACACAGAATAACTGGTTTTCTCCATGCCTTGGAATGGTATAATAATATAACAATTCTAATGACTTGAAATTACAAAGTATAATTGGTTCACACTAGAATTGCAATTTAAAGTGTTAAATTCACAACGTACTCGGCGGTGGAGGAAAACATCGTGATATAAACTGGCCTAGGTCTGACGTCTGGGGTTGCAAGCTGTTGCATCTGCGTCATGCTCTTATACGGAATAACAAAGGACTTGAGAAGGTATAAAGGCAATGTTGAAGCAATTTTAAAAACAAGGTACTTGTTTCTCAAATAAAAAATATTTTGCTGGCACTTTTTAAGAGAGGCTTATGTTCAGCAGTGGACTAAAATAGGCTGATGTAGAATAAAGAGGTTTAATCAAATTGAGAGAAACTACATTGAATATGTACAAATACAATAACAAAATTAAAAGGTTTAAGCCATATTACTGTGCCATATGGTGTTACATTCATGGAAAACTAGCAGAACAAATTCAAAAGTCAGAACTATCTTACCGTTACGCGGGTCCTTAGATCTGATAGAATTCGTTTTATCCATTTTATCGAAAATTTAAAACAATTTGAAGAACCCGGGACGTATTCGTACAACGACCGCCCGGCGCGACGTATTGATGCACTGAGAGAAGGGCAAGCTCCAGAACGTTTGAGTGCGCATGTGCCATGCCCAGGACTCTCGTCTGGCTACCTGATGCACATGCGCCTCGTTATCGATTCGGTCTACGTCGCATTTAAATACATGTGTACATAAACTGTTATTTATCTGTTATTATAAAGCAAAATTCGAAAAGACATCTACATGAAAAGGTAAAAGCAAGTGTATTACACAGAATAACTGGTTTTCTCCATGCCTTGGAATGGTATAATAATATAACAATTCTAATGACTTGAAATTACAAAGTATAATTGGTTCACACTAGAATTGCAATTTAAAGTGTTAAATTCACAACGTACTCGGCGGTGGAGGAAAACATCGTGATATAAACTGGCCTAGGTCTGACGTCTGGGGTTGCAAGCTGTTGCATCTGCGTCATGCTCTTATACGGAATAACAAAGGACTTGAGAAGGTATAAAGGCAATGTTGAAGCAATTTTAAAAACAAGGTACTTCTTTCTCAAATAAAAAATATTTTGCTGGCACTTTTTAAGAGAGGCTTATGTTCAGCAGTGGACTAAAATAGGCACATGTAGAATAAAGAGGTTATATCAAATTGAGAGAAACTAAATTGAATATGTACAAATACAATAACAAAATTAAAAGGTTTAAGCCATATTACTGTGCCATATGGTGTTACATTAATGGAAAACTAGCAGAAAAAATTCGAAAGTCAGAACTATCTTACCGTTACGCGGTTCCTTAGATCTGATAGAATTCGTTTTTATCCATTTTATCGAAAATTTAAAACAATTTGAAGAACCCGGGACGTATTCGTACAACGACCGCCCGGCGCGACGTATTGGATGCACTGAGAGAAGGGCAAGCTCCAGAACGTTTGAGTGCGCATGTGCCATGCCCAGGACTCTCGTCTGGCTACCTGATGCACATGCGCCTCGTTATCGATTCGGTCTACGTCGCATTTAAATACATGTGTACATAAACTGTTATTTATCTGTTATTATAAAGCAAAATTCGAAAAGACATCTACATGAAAAGGTAAAAGCAAGTGTATTACACAGAATAACTGGTTTTCTCCATGCCTTGGAATGGTATAATAATATAACAATTCTAATGACTTGAAATTACAAAGTATAATTGGTTCACACTAGAATTGCAATTTAAAGTGTTAAATTCACAACGTACTCGGCGGTGGAGGAAAACATCGTGATATAAACTGGCCTAGGTCTGACGTCTGGGGTTGCAAGCTGTTGCATCTGCGTCATGCTCTTATACGGAATAACAAAGGACTTGAGAAGGTATAAAGGCAATGTTGAAGCAATTTTAAAAACAAGGTACTTCTTTCTCAAATAAAAAATATTTTGCTGGCACTTTTTAAGAGAGGCTTATGTTCAGCAGTGGACTAAAATAGGCACATGTAGAATAAAGAGGTTATATCAAATTGAGTGAAACTAAATTGAATATGTACAAATACAATAACAAAATTAAAAGGTTTAAGCCATATGGTGTTACATTCATGGAAAACTAGCAGAAAAAATTCAAAAGTCAGAACTATCTTACCGTTACGCGGGTCCTTAGATCTGATAAATTCGTTTTATCCATTTTATCGAAAATTTAAAAACAAGGTACTTCTTTCTCAAATAAAAAATATTTTGCTGGCACTTTTTAAGAGAGGCTTATGTTCAGCAGTGGACTAAAATAGGCACATGTAGAATAAAGAGGTTATATCAAATTGAGTGAAACTAAATTGAATATGTACAAATACAATAACAAAATTAAAAGGTTTAAGCCATATGGTGTTACATTCATGGAAAACTAGCAGAAAAAATTCAAAAGTCAGAACTATCTTACCGTTACGCGGGTCCTTAGATCTGATAGAATTCGTTTTTATCCATTTTATCGAAAATTTAAAACAATTTGAAGAACCCGGGACGTATTCGTACAACGACCGCCCGGCGCGACGTATTGCATGCACTGAGAGAAGGGCAAGCTCCAGAACGTTTGAGTGCGCATGTGCCATGCCCAGGACTCTTGTCTGGCTACCTTTTGCACATGCGCCTCGTTATCGATTCGGTCTACGTCGCATTTAAATACATGAGTACATAAACTGTTATTTATCTGTTATTATAAAGCAAAATTCGAAAAGACCCCTACATGAAAAGGTAAAAGAAAGTGTATTACACAGAATAACTGGTTTTCTCCATGCCTTGGAAAGGTATAATAATATAACAATTCTAATGACTTGAAATTACATAGTATAATTGTTTCACACTAGAATTGCAATTTAAAGTGTTAAATTTACCACGTACTCGGCGGTGGAGGAAAACATCGTGAAATTAACTGGCCTAGGTCTGACGCCTGGGGTTGCAAGCTGTTGCATCTGCGTCATGCTCTTATACGGAATAACAAAGGACTTGAGAAGGTATAAAGGCAATGTTGAAGCAATTTTAAAAACAAGGTACTTCTTTCTCAAATAAAAAATATTTTGCTGGCACTTTTTAAGAGAGGCTTATGTTCAGCAGTGGACTAAAATAGGCACATGTAGAATAAAGAGGTTATATCAAATTGAGAGAAACTAAATTGAATATGTACAAATACAATAACAAAATTAAAGGTTTAAGCCATATTACTGTGCCATATGGTGTTACATTCATGGAAAACTAGCAGAACAAATTCAAAAGTCAGAACTATCTTACCGTTACGCGGGTCCTTAGATCTGATAGAATTCGTTTTTATCCATTTTATCGAAAATTTAAAACAATTTGAAGAACCCGGGACGTATTCGTACAACGACCGCCCGGCGCGACGTATTGATGCACTGAGAGAAGGGCAAGCTCCAGAACGTTTGAGTGCGCATGTGCCATGCCCAGGACTCTCGTCTGGCTACCTGTTGCACATGCGCCTCGTTATCGATTCGGTCTACGTCGCATTTAAATACATGTGTACATAAACTGTTATTTATCTGTTATTATAAAGCAAAATTCGAAAAGACCCTACATGAAAAGGTAAAAGAAAGTGTATTACACAGAATAACTGGTTTTCCATGCCTTGGAAAGGTATAATAATATAACAATTTAATGACTTGAAATTACATAGTATAATTGTTTCATACTAAATTGCAATTTAAAGTGTTAAATTCACAACGTACTCGGCGGTGGAGGAAAACATCGTGAAATTAACTGGCCTAGGTCTGACGTCTGGGGTTGCAAGCTGTTGCATCTGCGTCATGCTCTTATACGGAATAACAAAGGACTTGAGAAGGTATAAAGGCAATGTTGAAGCAATTTTAAAAACAAGGTACTTGTTTCTCAAATAAAAATATTTTGCTGGCACTTTTAAGAGAGGCTTATGTTCAGCAGTGGACTAAAATAGGCACATGTAGAATAAAGAGGTTATATCAAATTGAGAGAAACTAAATTGAATATGTACAAATACAATAACAAAATTAAAGGTTTAAGCCATATTACTGTGCCATATGGTGTTACATTCATGGAAAACTAGCAGAACAAATTCAAAAGTCAGAACTATCTTACCGTTACGCGGGTCCTTAGATCTGATAAATTCGTTTTTATCCATTTTATCGAAAATTTAAAACAATTTGAAGAACCCGGGACGTATTCGTACAACGACCGCCCGGCGCGACGTATTGATGCACTGAGAGAAGGGCAAGCTCCAGAACGTTTGAGTGCGCATGTGCCATGCCCAGGACTCTTGTCTGGCTACCTTTTGCACATGCGCCTCGTTATCGATTCGGTCTACGTCGCATTTAAATACATGAGTACATAAACTGTTATTTATCTGTTATTATAAAGCAAAATTCGAAAAGACCCCTACATGAAAAGGTAAAAGCAAGTGTATTACACAGAATAACTGGTTTTCTCCATGCCTTGGAATGGAATAATAATATAACAATTCTAATGACTTGAAATTACATAGTATAATTGTTTCACACTAGAATTGCAATTTAAAGTGTTAAATTCACAACGTACTCGGCGGTGGAGGAAAACATCGTGATATAAACTGGCCTAGGTCTGACGTCTGGGGTTGCAAGCTGTTGCATCTGCGTCATGCTCTTATACGGAATAACAAAGGACTTGAGAAGGTATAAAGGCAATGTTGAAGCAATTTTAAAACAATTTGAAGAACCCGGGACGTATTCGTACAACGACCGCCCGGAGCGACGTATTGCATGCACTGAGAGAAGGGCAAGCTCCAGAACGTTTGAGTGCGCATGTGCCATGCCCAGGACTCTCGTCTGGCTACCTGTTGCACATGCGCCTCGTTATCGATTCGGTCTACGTCGCATTTAAATACATGTGTACATAAACTGTTATTTATCTGTTATTATAAAGCAAAATTCGAAAAGACTCCTACATGAAAAGGTAAAAGCAAGTGTATTACACAGAATAACTGGTTTTCCATGCCTTGAAAGGTATAATAATATAACAATTCTAATGACTTGAAATTACATAGTATAATTGTTTCACACTAGAATTGCAATTTAAAGTGTTAAATTTACCACGTACTCGGCGGTGGAGGAAAACACCGTGAAATAAAATGGCCTAGGTCTGACGCCTGGGGTTGCAAGCTGTTGCATCTGCGTCATGCTCTTATACGGAATAACAAAGGACTTGAGAAGGTATAAAGGCAATGTTGAAGCAATTTTAAAAACAAGGTACTTCTTTCTCAAATAAAAAATATTTTGCTGGCACTTTTTAAGAGAGGCTTATGTTCAGCAGTGGACTAAAATAGGCACATGTAGAATAAAGAGGTTATATCAAATTGAGTGAAACTAAATTGAATATGTACAAATACAATAACAAAATTAAAAGGTTTAAGCCATATTACTGTGCCATATGGTGTTACATTCATGGAAAACTAGCAGAACAAATTCAAAAGTCAGAACTATCTTACCGTTACGCGGGTCCTTAGATCTGATAGAATTCGTTTTTATCCATTTTATCGAAAATTTAAAACAATTTGAAGAACCCGGGACGTATTCGTACAACGACCGCCCGGCGCGACGTATTGCATGCACTGAGAGAAGGGCAAGCTCCAGAACGTTTGAGTGCGCATGTGCCATGCCCAGGACTCTTGTCTGGCTACCTTTTGCACATGCGCCTCGTTATCGATTCGGTCTACGTCGCATTTAAATACATGTGTACATAAACTGTTATTTATCTGTTATTATAAAGCAAAATTCGAAAAGACCCCTAAATGAAAAGGAAAAGGTAAGTTATACAGAATTACTGGTTATCTCCATGCCTTGGAATGGTATAATAATATAACAATTCTAATGACTTGAAATTACATAGTATAATTGTTTCGCACTAGAATTGCAATTTAAAGTGTTAAATTTACCACGTACTCGGCGGTGGAGGAAAACATCGTGAAATTAACTGGCCTAGGTCTGACGCCTGGGGTTGCAAGCTGTTGCATCTGCGTCATGCTCTTATACGCAATAACAGGGGACTTGAGATGGTATAAAGGCAATGTTGAACCAATTTTAACAACATGGAACTTGTTTCTCCACTAAATAATTTTTGCTGGCACTTTTTTAAGAGAGGCTTATGTTCAGCAGTGGACTAAAATAGGCACATGTAGAATAAAGAGGTTATATCAAATTGAGAGAAACTAAATTGAATATGTACAAATACAATAACAAAATTAAAAGGTTTAAGCCATATTACTGTGCCATATGGTGTTACATTCATGGAAAACTAGCAGAACAAATTCAAAAGTCAGAACTATCTTACCGTTACGCGGGTCCTTAGATCTGATAGAATTCGTTTTTATCCATTTTATCGAAAATTTAAAACAATTTGAAGAACCCGGACGTATTCGTACAACGACCGCCCGGCGCGACGTATTGATGCACTGAGAGAAGGGCAAGCTCCAGAACGTTTGAGTGCGCATGTGCCATGCCCAGGACTCTCGTCTGGCTACCTGTTGCACATGCGCCTCGTTATCGATTCAGTCTACGTCGCATTTAAATACATGAGTACATAAACTGTTATTTATCTGTTATTATAAAGCAAAATTCGAAAGTCAGAACTATCTTACCGTTACGCGGGTCCTTAGATCTGATAAATTCGTTTTTATCCATTTTATCGAAAATTTAAAACAATTTGAAGAACCCGGGACGTATTCGTACAACGACCGCCCGGCGCGACGTATTGGATGCACTGAGAGAAGGGCAAGCCCAGAACGTTTGAGTGCGCATGTGCCATGCCCAGGACTCTCGTCTGGCTACCTGATGCACATGCGCCTCGTTATCGATTCGGTCTACGTCGCATTTAAATACATGTGTACATAAACTGTTATTTATCTGTTATTATAAAGCAAAATTGGAAAAGGCATCTACATGAAAAGGTAAAAGCAAGTGTATTACACAGAATAACTGGTTTTCCATGCCTTGAAAGGTATAATAATATAACAATTTAATGACTTGAAATTACATAGTATAATTGTTTCACACTAGAATTGCAATTTAAAGTGTTAAATTCACAACGTACTCGGCGGTGGAGGAAAACATCGTGATATAAACTGGCCTAGGTCTGACGTCTGGGGTTGCAAGCTGTTGCATCTGCGTCATGCTCTTATACGCAATAACAGGGGACTTGAGATGGTATAAAGGCAATGTTGAACCAATTTTAACAACATGGAACTTGTTTCTCCACTAAATAATTTTTGCTGGCACTTTTTAAGAGAGGCTTATGTTCAGCAGTGGACTAAAATAGGCACATGTAGAATAAAGAGGTTATATCAAATTGAGAGAAACTAAATTGAATATGTACAAATACAATAACAAAATTAAAAGGTTTAAGCCATATTACTGTGCCATATGGTGTTACATTCATGGAAAACTAGCAGAACAAATTCAAAAGTCAGAACTATCTTACCGTTACGCGGGTCCTTAGATCTGATAGAATTCGTTTTTATCCATTTTATCGAAAATTTAAAACAATTTGAAGAACCCGGGACGTATTCGTACAACGACCGCCCGGCGCGACGTATTGGATGCACTGAGAGAAGGGCAAGCTCCAGAACGTTTGAGTGCGCATGTGCCATGCCCAGGACTCTCGTCTGGCTACCTGTTGCACATGCGCCTCGTTATCGATTCGGTCTACGTCGCATTTAAATACATGAGTACATAAACTGTTATTTATCTGTTATTATAAAGCAAAATTCGAAAAGACCCCTACATGAAAAGGAAAAGGTAAGTTATACAGAATTACTGGTTATCTCCATGCCTTGGAATGGTATAATAATATAACAATTCTAATGACTTGAAATTACATAGTATAATTGTTTCGCACTAGAATTGCAATTTAAAGTGTTAAATTTACCACGTACTCGGCGGTGGAGGAAAACATCGTGAAATTAACTGGCCTAGGTCTGACGCCTGGGGTTGCAAGCTGTTGCATCTGCGTCATGCTCTTATACGGAATAACAAAGGACTTGAGAAGGTATAAAGGCAATGTTGAAGCAATTTTAAAAACAAGGTACTTCTTTCTCAAATAAAAAATATTTTGCTGGCACTTTTTAAGAGAGGCTTATGTTCAGCAGTGGACTAAAATAGGCACATGTAGAATAAAGAGGTTATATCAAATTGAGAGAAACTAAATTGAATATGTACAAATACAATAACAAAATTAAAAGGTTTAAGCAATATTACTGTGCCATATGGTGTTACATTCATGGAAAACTAGCAGAACAAATTCAAAAGTCAGAACTATCTTACCGTTACGCGGGTCCTTAGATCTGATAGAATTCGTTTTTATCCATTTTATCGAAAATTTAAAACAATTTGAAGAACCCGGGACGTATTCGTACAACGACCGCCCGGCGCGACGTATTGGATGCACTGAGAGAAGGGCAAGCTCCAGAACGTTTGAGTGCGCATGTGCCATGCCCAGGACTCTTGTCTGGCTACCTTTTGCACATGCGCCTCGTTATCGATTCGGTCTACGTCGCATTTAAATACATGTGTACATAAACTGTTATTTATCTGTTATTATAAAGCAAAATTCGAAAAGACATCTACATGAAAAGGTAAAAGCAAGTGTATTACACAGAATAACTGGTTTTCTCCATGCCTTGGAATGGAATAATAATATAACAATTCTAATGACTTGAAATTACATAGTATAATTGTTTCACACTAGAATTGCAATTTAAAGTGTTAAATTTACCACGTACTCGGCGGTGGAGGAAAACACCGTGAAATAAAATGGCCTAGGTCTGACGCCTGGGGTTGCAAGCTGTTGCATCTGCGTCATGCTCTTATACGGAATAACAAAGGACTTGAGAAGGTATAAAGGCAATGTTGAAGCAATTTTAAAAACAAGGTACTTGTTTCTCAAATAAAAAAATATTTTGCTGGCACTTTTTAAAAGAGGCTTATGTTCAGCAGTGGACTAAAATAGGCACATGTAGAATAAAGAGGTTATATCAAATTGAGAGAAACTAAATTGAATATGTACAAATACAATAACAAAATTAAAAGGTTTAAGCAATATTACTGTGCCATATGGTGTTACATTCATGGAAAACTAGCAGAACAAATTCAAAAGTCAGAACTATCTTACCGTTACGCGGGTCCTTAGATCTGATAGAATTCGTTTTTATCCATTTTATCGAAAATTTAAAACAATTTGAAGAACCCGGGACGTATTCGTACAACGACCGCCCGGCGCGACGTATTGGATGCACTGAGAGAAGGGCAAGCTCCAGAACGTTTGAGTGCGCATGTGCCATGCCCAGGACTCTCGTCTGGCTACCTGTTGCACATGCGCCTCGTTATCGATTCGGTCTACGTCGCATTTAAATACATGTGTACATAAACTGTTATTTATCTGTTATTATAAAGCAAAATTCGAAAAGACCCCTACATGAAAAGGAAAAGGTAAGTTATACAGAATTACTGGTTATCTCCATGCCATGGAATGGTATAATAATATAACAATTCTAATGACTTGAAATTACATAGTATAATTGTTTCGCACTAGAATTGCAATTTAAAGTGTTAAATTTACCACGTACTCGGCGGTGGAGGAAAACATCGTGAAATTAACTGGCCTAGGTCTGACGCCTGGGGTTGCAAGCTGTTGCATCTGCGTCATGCTCTTATACGGAATAACAAAGGACTTGAGAAGGTATAAAGGCAATGTTGAAGCAATTTTAAAACAAGGTACTTGTTTCTCAAATAAAAATATTTTGCTGGCACTTTTAAGAGAGGCTTATGTTCAGCAGTGGACTAAAATAGGCACATGTAGAATAAAGAGGTTATATCAAATTGAGAGAAACTAAATTGAATATGTACAAATACAATAACAAAATTAAAAGGTTTAAGCCATATTACTGTGCCATATGGTGTTACATTCATGGAAAACTAGCAGAACAAATTCAAAAGTCAGAACTATCTTACCGTTACGCGGGTCCTTAGATCTGATAGAATTCGTTTTTATCCATTTTATCGAAAATTTAAAACAATTTGAAGAACCCGGGACGTATTCGTACAACGACCGCCCGGCGCGACGTATTGGATGCACTGAGAGAAGGGCAAGCTCCAGAACGTTTGAGTGCGCATGTGCCATGCCCAGGACTCTCGTCTGGCTACCTGTTGCACATGCGCCTCGTTATCGATTCGGTCTACGTCGCATTTAAATACATGTGTACATAAACTGTTATTTATCTGTTATTATAAAGCAAAATTCGAAAAGACATCTACATGAAAAGGTAAAAGCAAGTGTATTACACAGAATAACTGGTTTTCTCCATGCCTTGGAATGGTATAATAATATAACAATTCTAATGACTTGAAATTACATAGTATAATTGTTTCATACTAGAATTGCAATTTAAAGTGTTAAATTTACCACGTACTCGGCGGTGGAGGAAAACATCGTGAAATTAACTGGCCTAGGTCTGACGCCTGGGGTTGCAAGCTGTTGCATCTGCGTCATGCTCTTATACGGAATAACAAAGGACTTGAGAAGGTATAAAGGCAATGTTGAAGCAATTTTAAAACAAGGTACTTCTTTCTCAAATAAAAATATTTTGCTGGCACTTTTAAGAGAGGCTTATGTTCAGCAGTGGACTAAAATAGGCACATGTAGAATAAAGAGGTTATATCAAATTGAGAGAAACTAAATTGAATATGTACAAATACAATAACAAAATTAAAAGGTTTAAGCCATATTACTGTGCCATATGGTGTTACATTCACGGAAAACTAGCAGAACAAATTCAAAAGTCAGAACTATCTTACCGTTACGCGGGTCCTTAGATCTGATAAATTCGTTTTATCCATTTTATCGAAAATTTAAAACAATTTGAAGAACCCGGGACGTATTCGTACAACGACCGCCCGGCGCGACGTATTGATGCACTGAGAGAAGGGCAAGCTCCAGAACGTTTGAGTGCGCATGTGCCATGCCAGGACTCTTGTCTGGCTACCTTTTGCACATGCGCCTCGTTATCAATTCGGTCTACGTCGCATTTAAATACATGTACATAAACTGTTATTTATCTGTTATTATAAAGCAAAATTCGAAAGTCAGAACTATCTTACCGTTACGCGGGTCCTTAGATCTGATAGAATTCGTTTTATCCATTTTATCGAAAATTTAAAACAATTTGAAGAACCCGGGACGTATTCGTACAACGACCGCCCGGCGCGACGTATTGGATGCACTGAGAGAAGGGCAAGCTCCAGAACGTTTGAGTGCGCATGTGCCATGCCCAGGACTCTTGTCTGGCTACCTTTTGCACATGCGCCTCGTTATCGATTCGGTCTACGTCGCATTTAAATACATGTACATAAACTGTTATTTATCTGTTATTATAAAGCAAAATTCGAAAAGACATCTACATGGAAAGGTAAAAGCAAGTGTATTACACAGAATAACTGGTTTTCTCCATGCCTTGAAAGGTATAATCATATAACAATTCTAATGACTTGAAATTACATAGTATAATTGTTTCACACTAGAATTGCAATTTAAAGTGTTAAATTTACCACGTACTCGGCGGTGGAGGAAAACACCGTGAAATAAAATGGCCTAGGTCTGACGTCTGGGGTTGCAAGCTGTTGCATCTGCGTCATGCTCTTATACGGAATAACAAAGGACTTGAGAAGGTATAAAGGCAATGTTGAAGCAATTTTAAAACAAGGTACTTCTTTCTCAAATAAAAATATTTTGCTGGCACTTTTAAGAGAGGCTTATGTTCAGCAGTGGACTAAAATAGGCACATGTAGAATAAAGAGGTTATATCAAATTGAGAGAAACTAAATTGAATATGTACAAATACAATAACAAAATTAAAAGGTTTAAGCCATATTACTGTGCCATATGGTGTTACATTCATGGAAAACTAGCAGAACAAATTCAAAAGTCAGAACTATCTTACCGTTACGCGGGTCCTTAGATCTGATAAATTCGTTTTATCCATTTTATCGAAAATTTAAAACAATTTGAAGAACCGGGACGTATTCGTACAACGACCGCCCGGCGCGACGTATTGGATGCACTGAGAGAAGGGCAAGCTCCAGAACGTTTGAGTGCGCATGTGCCATGCCAGGACTCTTGTCTGGCTACCTTTTGCACATGCGCCTCGTTATCAATTCGGTCTACGTCGCATTTAAATACATGTACATAAACTGTTATTTATCTGTTATTATAAAGCAAAATTCGAAAAGACATCTACATGGAAAGGTAAAAGCAAGTGTATTACACAGAATAACTGGTTTTCCATGCCTTGAAAGGTATAATAATATAACAATTTAATGACTTGAAATTACGTAGTATAATTGTTTCATACTAGAATTGCAATTTAAAGTGTTAAATTTACCACGTACTCGGCGGTGGAGGAAAACACCGTGAAATAAAATGGCCTAGGTCTGACGTCTGGGGTTGCAAGCTGTTGCATCTGCGTCATGCTCTTATACGGAATAACAAAGGACTTGAGAAGGTATAAAGGCAATGTTGAAGCAATTTTAAAACAAGGTACTTGTTTCTCAAATAAAAATATTTTGCTGGCACTTTTAAGAGAGGCTTATGTTCAGCAGTGGACTAAAATAGGCACATGTAGAATAAAGAGGTTATATCAAATTGAGAGAAACTAAATTGAATATGTACAAATACAATAACAAAATTAAAAGGTTTAAGCCATATTACTGTGCCATATGGTGTTACATTCATGGAAAACTAGCAGAACAAATTCAAAAGTCAGAACTATCTTACCGTTACGCGGGTCCTTAGATCTGATAAATTCGTTTTATCCATTTTATCGAAAATTTAAAACAATTTGAAGAACCGGGACGTATTCGTACAACGACCGCCCGGAGCGACGTATTGCATGCACTGAGAGAAGGGCAAGCCCAGAACGTTTGAGTGCGCATGTGCCATGCCAGGACTCTTGTCTGGCTACCTTTTGCACATGCGCCTCGTTATCAATTCGGTCTACGTCGCATTTAAATACATGTGTACATAAACTGTTATTTATCTGTTATTATAAAGCAAAATTCGAAAAGACATCTACATGGAAAGGTAAAAGCAAGTGTATTACACAGAATAACTGGTTTTCCATGCCTTGAAAGGTATAATAATATAACAATTCTAATGACTTGAAATTACGTAGTATAATTGTTTCATACTAGAATTGCAATTTAAAGTGTTAAATTTACCACGTACTCGGCGGTGGAGGAAAACACCGTGAAATAAAATGGCCTAGGTCTGACGCCTGGGGTTGCAAGCTGTTGCATCTGCGTCATGCTCTAATACGCAATAACAGAGGACTTGAGATGGTATAAAGGTAATGTTGAACCAATTTTAACAACATGGAACTTGTTTCTACACTTAATAATTTTTGCTGGCGAAGACGATTATTTCGATTTTATTACTGTGCCATTTGGGGTTTTACCTTAATGGAAAACTAGCAGAAAAAATTCGAAAGTCAGAACTATCTTACCGTTACGCGGGTCCTTAGATCTGATAGAATTCGTTTTTATCCATTTTATCGAAAATTTAAAACAATTTGAAGAACCCGGGACGTATTCGTACAACGACCGCCCGGAGCGACGTATTGCATGCACTGAGAGAAGGGCAAGCTCCAGAACGTTTGAGTGCGCATGTGCCATGCCCAGGACTATTGTCTGACTACCTTTTGCACATGCGCCTCGTTATCGATTCGGTCTACGTCGCATTTAAATACATGTGTACATAAACTGTTATTTATCTGTTATTATAAAGCAAAATTCGAAAAGACCCTACATGAAAAGGTAAAAGCAAGTGTATTACACAGAATAACTGGTTTTCTCCATGCCTTGAAAGGTATAATAATATAACAATTTAATGACTTGAAATTACGTAGTATAATTGTTTCATACTAGAATTGCAATTTAAAGTGTTAAATTTACCACGTACTCGGCGGTGGAGGAAAACACCGTGAAATAAAATGGCCTAGGTCTGACGCCTGGGGTTGCAAGCTGTTGCATCTGCGTCATGCTCTTATACGGAATAACAAAGGACTTGAGAAGGTATAAAGGCAATGTTGAAGCAATTTTAAAAACAAGGTACTTCTTTCTCAAATAAAAAATATTTTGCTGGCACTTTTTAAGAGAGGCTTATGTTCAGCAGTGGACTAAAATAGGCACATGTAGAATAAAGAGGTTATATCAAATTGAGAGAAACTAAATTGAATATGTACAAATACAATAACAAAATTAAAAGGTTTAAGCCATATTACTGTGCCATATGGTGTTACATTCATGGAAAACTAGCAGAACAAATTCAAAAGTCAGAACTATCTTACCGTTACGCGGGTCCTTAGATCTGATAGAATTCGTTTTTATCCATTTTATCGAAAATTTAAAACAATTTGAAGAACCCGGGACGTATTCGTACAACGACCGCCCGGAGCGACGTATTGCATGCACTGAGAGAAGGGCAAGCTCCAGAACGTTTGAGTGCGCATGTGCCATGCCCAGGACTCTTGTCTGGCTACCTTTTGAACATGCGCCTCGTTATCGATTCGGTCTACGTCGCATTTAAATACATGTGTATATAAACTTTTATTTATCTGTTATTATAAAGCAAAATTCGAAAAGACCCCTACATGAAAAGGTAAAAGCAAGTGTATTACACAGAATATCTGGTTTTCTCCATGCCTTGGAAAGGTATAATAATATAACAATTCTAATGACTTGAAATTACGTAGTATAATTGTTTCATACTAGAATTGCAATTTAAAGTGTTAAATTTACCACGTACTCGGCGGTGGAGGAAAACACCGTGAAATAAAATGGCCTAGGTCTGACGCCTGGGGTTGCAAGCTGTTGCATCTGCGTCATGCTCTTATACGGAATAACAAAGGACTTGAGAAGGTATAAAGGCAATGTTGAAGCAATTTTAAAAACAAGGTACTTGTTTCTCAAATAAAAAATATTTTGCTGGCACTTTTTAAGAGAGGCTTATGTTCAGCAGTGGACTAAAATAGGCACATGTAGAATAAAGAGGTTATATCAAATTGAGAGAAACTAAATTGAATATGTACAAATACAATAACAAAATTAAAAGGTTTAAGCCATATTACTGTGCCATATGGTGTTACATTCATGGAAAACTAGCAGAACAAATTCAAAAGTCAGAACTATCTTACCGTTACGCGGGTCCTTAGATCTGATAGAATTCGTTTTATCCATTTTATCGAAAATTTAAAACAATTTGAAGAACCCGGGACGTATTCGTACAACGACCGCCCGGCGCGACGTATTGGATGCACTGAGAGAAGGGCAAGCTCCAGAACGTTTGAGTGCGCATGTGCCATGCCCAGGACTCTTGTCTGGCTACCTTTTGCACATGCGCCTCGTTATCGATTCGGTCTACGTCGCATTTAAATACATGTGTACATAAACTGTTATTTATCTGTTATTATAAAGCAAAATTCGAAAAGACCCCTACATGAAAAGGTAAAAGCAAGTGTATTACACAGAATAACTGGTTTTCCATGCCTTGAAAGGTATAATAATATAACAATTCTAATGACTTGAAATTACATAGTATAATTGTTTCATACTAGAATTGCAATTTAAAGTGTTAAATTTACCACGTACTCGGCGGTGGAGAAAACACCGTGAAATAAAATGGCCTAGGTCTGACGCCTGGGGTTGCAAGCTGTTGCATCTGCGTCATGCTCTTATACGGAATAACAAAGGACTTGAGAAGGTATAAAGGCAATGTTGAAGCAATTTTAAAAACAAGGTACTTGTTTCTCAAATAAAAATATTTTGCTGGCACTTTTAAGAGAGGCTTATGTTCAGCAGTGGACTAAAATAGGCACATGTAGAATAAAGAGGTTATATCAAATTGAGAGAAACTAAATTGAATATGTACAAATACAATAACAAAATTAAAAGGTTTAAGCCATATTACTGTGCCATATGGTGTTACATTCATGAAAAACTAGCAGAACAAATTCAAAAGTCAGAACTATCTTACCGTTACGCGGGTCCTTAGATCTGATAGAATTCGTTTTATCCATTTTATCGAAAATTTAAAACAATTTGAAGAACCCGACGTATTCGTACAACGACCGCCCGGCGCGACGTATTGATGCACTGAGAGAAGGGCAAGCTCCAGAACGTTTGAGTGCGCATGTGCCATGCCCAGGACTCTTGTCTGGCTACCTTTTGCACATGCGCCTCGTTATCGATTCGGTCTACGTCGCATTTAAATACATGTGTACATAAACTGTTATTTATCTGTTATTATAAAGCAAAATTCGAAAAGACATCTACATGAAAAGGTAAAAGCAAAATTCGAAAAGACCCTACATGAAAAGGTAAAAGCAAGTGTATTACACAGAATAACTGGTTTTCCATGCCTTGAAAGGTATAATAATATAACAATTTAATGACTTGAAATTACATTGTATAATTGTTTCATACTAAATTGCAATTTAAAGTGTTAAATTTACCACGTACTCGGCGGTGGAGGAAAACACCGTGAAATAAAATGGCCTAGGTCTGACGCCTGGGGTTGCAAGCTGTTGCATCTGCGTCATGCTCTTATACGGAATAACAAAGGACTTGAGAAGGTATAAAGGCAATGTTGAAGCAATTTTAAAAACAAGGTACTTCTTTCTCAAATAAAAAATATTTTGCTGGCACTTTTTAAGAGAGGCTTATGTTCAGCAGTGGACTAAAATAGGCACATGTAGAATAAAGAGGTTATATCAAATTGAGAGAAATTAAATTGAATATGTACAAATACAAAAACAAAATTAAAAGGTTTAAGCCATATTACTGTGCCATATGGTGTTACATTCACGGAAAACTAGCAGAACAAATTCAAAAGTCAGAACTATCTTACCGTTACGCGGGTCCTTAGATCTGATAGAATTCGTTTTTATCCATTTTATCGAAAATTTAAAACAATTTGAAGAACCCGGGACGTATTCGTACAACGACCGCCCGGCGCGACGTATTGATGCACTGAGAGAAGGCAAGCTCCAGAACGTTTGAGTGCGGTTGTGCCATGCCCAGGACTCTCGTCTGGCTACCTGTTGCACATGCGCCTCGTTATCGATTCGGTCTACGTCGCATTTAAATACATGTGTACATAAATTGTTATTTATCTGTTATTATAAAGCAAAATTCGAAAAGACATCTACATGAAAAGGTAAAAGCAAGTGTATTACACAGAATAACTGGTTTTCTCCATGCCTTGGAATGGAATAATAATATAACAATTCTAATGACTTGAAATTACATAGTATAATTGTTTCACACTAGAATTGCAATTTAAAGTGTTAAATTTACCACGTACTCGGCGGTGGAGGAAAACACCGTGAAATAAAATGGCCTAGGTCTGACGCCTGGGGTTGCAAGCTGTTGCATCTGCGTCATGCTCTTATACGGAATAACAAAGGACTTGAGAAGGTATAAAGGCAATGTTGAAGCAATTTTAAAAACAAGGTACTTGTTTCTCAAATAAAAAATATTTTGCTGGCACTTTTTAAGAGAGGCTTATGTTCAGCAGTGGACTAAAATAGGCACATGTAGAATAAAGAGGTTATATCAAATTGAGAGAAACTAAATTGAATATGTACAAATACAAAAACAAAATTAAAAGGTTTAAGCCATATTACTGTGCCATATGGTGTTACATTCACGGAAAACTAGCAGAACAAATTCAAAAGTCAGAACTATCTTACCGTTACGCGGGTCCTTAGATCTGATAGAATTCGTTTTTATCCATTTTATCGAAAATTTAAAACAATTTGAAGAACCCAGGACGTATTCGTACAACGACCGCCCGGCGCGACGTATTGATGCACTGAGAGAAGGGCAAGCTCCAGAACGTTTGAGTGCGCATGTGCCATGCCCAGGACTCTTGTCTGGCTACCTTTTGCACATGCGCCTCGTTATCGATTCGGTCTACGTCGCATTTAAATACATGTGTACATAAATTGTTATTTATCTGTTATTATAAAGCAAAATTCGAAAAGACATCTACATGAAAAGGTAAAAGCAAGTGTATTACACAGAATAACTGGTTTTCTCCATGCCTTGGAATGGAATAATAATATAACAATTCTAATGACTTGAAATTACATAGTATAATTGTTTCACACTAGAATTGCAATTTAAAGTGTTAAATTTACCACGTACTCGGCGGTGGAGGAAAACACCGTGAAATAAAATGGCCTAGGTCTGACGCCTGGGGTTGCAAGCTGTTGCATCTGCGTCATGCTCTTATACGGAATAACAAAGGACTTGAGAAGGTATAAAGGCAATGTTGAAGCAATTTTAAAAACAAGGTACTTCTTTCTCAAATAAAAAATATTTTGCTGGCACTTTTTAAGAGAGGCTTATGGTCAGCAGTGGACTAAAATAGGCACATGTAGAATAAAGAGGTTATATCAAATTGAGAGAAACTAAATTGAATATGTACAAATACAAAAACAAAATTAAAAGGTTTAAGCCATATTACTGTGCCATATGGTGTTACATTCACGGAAAACTAGCAGAACAAATTCAAAAGTCAGAACTATCTTACCGTTACGCGGGTCCTTAGATCTGATAAATTCGTTTTTATCCATTTTATCGAAAATTTAAAACAATTTGAAGAACCCGGGACGTATTCGTACAACGACCGCCCGGCGCGACGTATTGATGCACTGAGAGAAGGGCAAGCTCCAGAACGTTTGAGTGCGCATGTGCCATGCCCAGGACTCTTGTCTGGCTACCTTTTGCACATGCGCCTCGTTATCGATTCGGTCTACGTCGCATTTAAATACATGTACATAAACTGTTATTTATCTGTTATTATAAAGCAAAATTCGAAAAGACATCTACATGAAAAGGTAAAAGCAAGTGTATTACACAGAATAACTGGTTTTCCATGCCTTGAAAGGTATAATAATATAACAATTCTAATGACTTGAAATTACATAGTATAATTGTTTCACACTAGAATTGCAATTTAAAGTGTTAAATTTACCACGTACTCGGCGGTGGAGGAAAACATCGTGATATAAACTGGCCTAGGTCTGACGCCTGGGGTTGCAAGCTGTTGCATCTGCGTCATGCTCTTATACGGAATAACAAAGGACTTGAGATGGTATAAAGGCAATGTTGAAGCAATTATAAAAACAAGGTACTTGTTTCTCAAATAAAAAATATTTAGCTGGCACTTTTTAAAAGAGGCTTATGTTCAGCAGTGGACTAAAATAGGCACATGTAGAATAAAGAGGTTATATCAAATTGAGAGAAACTAAATTGAATATGTACAAATACAAAAACAAAATTAAAAGGTTTAAGCCATATTACTGTGCCATATGGTGTTACATTCACGGAAAACTAGCAGAACAAATTCAAAAGTCAGAACTATCTTACCGTTACGCGGGTCCTTAGATCTGATAGAATTCGTTTTTATCCATTTTATCGAAAATTTAAAACAATTTGAAGAACCCAGGACGTATTCGTACAACGACCGCCCGGCGCGACGTATTGGATGCACTGAGAGAAGGGCAAGCTCCAGAACGTTTGAGTGCGCATGTGCCATGCCCAGGACTCTTGTCTGGCTACCTTTTGCACATGCGCCTCGTTATCGATTCGGTCTACGTCGCATTTAAATACATGTACATAAACTGTTATTTATCTGTTATTATAAAGCAAAATTCGAAAAGACATCTACATGAAAAGGTAAAAGCAAGTGTATTACACAGAATAACTGGTTTTCTCCATGCCTTGAAAGGTATAATAATATAACAATTCTAATGACTTGAAATTACATAGTATAATTGTTTCATACTAAATTGCAATTTAAAGTGTTAAATTTACCACGTACTCGGCGGTGGAGGAAAACATCGTGATATAAACTGGCCTAGGTCTGACGCCTGGGGTTGCAAGCTGTTGCATCTGCGTCATGCTCTTATACGGAATAACAAAGGACTTGAGAAGGTATAAAGGCAATATTGAAGCAATTTTAAAAACAAGGTACTTCTTTCTCAAATAAAAAATATTTTGCTGGCACTTTTTAAGAGAGGCTTATGGTCAGCAGTGGACTAAAATAGGCACATGTAGAATAAAGAGGTTATATCAAATTGAGAGAAATTAAATTGAATATGTACAAATACAAAAACAAAATTAAAAGGTTTAAGCCATATTACTGTGCCATATGGTGTTACATTCATGGAAAACTAGCAGAACAAATTCAAAAGTCAGAACTATCTTACCGTTACGCGGGTCCTTAGATCTGATAGAATTCGTTTTTATCCATTTTATCGAAAATTTAAAACAATTTGAAGAACCCGGGACGTATTCGTACAACGACCGCCCGGCGCGACGTATTGGATGCACTGAGAGAAGGGCAAGCTCCAGAACGTTTGAGTGCGCATGTGCCATGCCCAGGACTCTTGTCTGGCTACCTTTTGCACATGCGCCTCGTTATCGATTCGGTCTACGTCGCATTTAAATACATGTACATAAACTGTTATTTATCTGTTATTATAAAGCAAAATTCGAAAAGACATCTACATGAAAAGGTAAAAGCAAGTGTATTACACAGAATAACTGGTTTTCTCCATGCCTTGAAAGGTATAATAATATAACAATTCTAATGACTTGAAATTACATAGTATAATTGTTTCACACTAAATTGCAATTTAAAGTGTTAAATTTACCACGTACTCGGCGGTGGAGGAAAACACCGTGAAATAAAATGGCCTAGGTCTGACGCCTGGGGTTGCAAGCTGTTGCATCTGCGTCATGCTCTTATACGGAATAACAAAGGACTTGAGAAGGTATAAAGGCAATGTTGAAGCAATTTTAAAAACAAGGTACTTCTTTCTCAAATAAAAATATTTTGCTGGCACTTTTAAGAGAGGCTTATGTTCAGCAGTGGACTAAAATAGGCACATGTAGAATAAAGAGGTTATATCAAATTGAGAGAAACTAAATTGAATATGTACAAATACAAAAACAAAATTAAAAGGTTTAAGCCATATTACTGTGCCATATGGTGTTACATTCATGGAAAACTAGCAGAACAAATTCAAAAGTCAGAACTATCTTACCGTTACGCGGGTCCTTAGATCTGATAAATTCGTTTTTATCCATTTTATCGAAAATTTAAAACAATTTGAAGAACCCGGGACGTATTCGTACAACGACCGCCCGGCGCGACGTATTGGATGCACTGAGAAGGGCAAGCTCCAGAACGTTTGAGTGCGCATGTGCCATGCCCAGGACTCTTGTCTGGCTACCTTTTGCACATGCGCCTCGTTATCGATTCGGTCTACGTCGCATTTAAATACATGTACATAAACTGTTATTTATCTGTTATTATAAAGCAAAATTCGAAAAGACATCTACATGAAAAGGTAAAAGCAAGTGTATTACACAGAATAACTGGTTTTCCATGCCTTGAAAGGTATAATAATATAACAATTTAATGACTTGAAATTACATAGTATAATTGTTTCATACTAGAATTGCAATTTAAAGTGTTAAATTTACCACGTACTCGGCGGTGGAGGAAAACACCGTGAAATAAAATGGCCTAGGTCTGACGTCTGGGGTTGCAAGCTGTTGCATCTGCGTCATGCTCTTATACGGAATAACAAAGGACTTGAGAAGGTATAAAGGCAATGTTGAAGCAATTTTAAAAACAAGGTACTTGTTTCTCAAATAAAAATATTTTGCTGGCACTTTTAAGAGAGGCTTATGTTCAGCAGTGGACTAAAATAGGCACATGTAGAATAAAGAGGTTATATCAAATTGAGAGAAACTAAATTGAATATGTACAAATACAATAACAAAATTAAAAGGTTTAAGCCATATTACTGTGCCATATGGTGTTACATTCATGGAAAACTAGCAGAAAAAATTCAAAAGTCAGAACTATCTTACCGTTACGCGGGTCCTTAGATCTGATAGAATTCGTTTTTATCCATTTTATCGAAAATTTAAAACAATTTGAAGAACCCAGGACGTATTCGTACAACGACCGCCCGGCGCGACGTATTGGATGCACTGAGAGAAGGGCAAGCTCCAGAACGTTTGAGTGCGCATGTGCCATGCCCAGGACTCTTGTCTGGCTACCTTTTGCACATGCGCCTCGTTATCGATTCGGTCTACGTCGCATTTAAATACATGTGTACATAAACTGTTATTTATCTGTTATTATAAAGCAAAATTCGAAAAGACATCTACATGGAAAGGTAAAAGCAAGTGTATTACACAGAATAACTGGTTTTCTCCATGCCTTGGAATGGTATAATCATATAACAATTCTAATGACTTGAAATTACATAGTATAATTGTTTCACACTAGAATTGCAATTTAAATTGTTAAATTCACAACGTACTCGGCGGTGGAGGAAAACATCGTGATATAAACTGGCCTAGGTCTGACGTCTGGGGTTGCAAGCTGTTGCATCTGCGTCATGCTCTAATACGCAATAACAGAGGACTTGAGATGGTATAAAGGTAATGTTGAACCAATTTTAACAACATGGTACTTCTTTCTCAAATAAAAAATATTTTGCTGGCACTTTTTAAGAGAGGCTTATGTTCAGCAGTGGACTAAAATAGGCACATGTAGAATAAAGAGGTTATATCAAATTGAGAGAAACTAAATTGAATATGTACAAATACAAAAACAAAATTAAAAGGTTTAAGCCATATTACTGTGCCATATGGTGTTACATTCATGGAAAACTAGCAGAACAAATTCAAAAGTCAGAACTATCTTACCGTTACGCGGGTCCTTAGATCTGATAGAATTCGTTTTATCCATTTTATCGAAAATTTAAAACAATTTGAAGAACCGGGACGTATTCGTACAACGACCGCCCGGCGCGACGTATTGGATGCACTGAGAAGGGCAAGCTCCAGAACGTTTGAGTGCGCATGTGCCATGCCCAGGACTCTTGTCTGGCTACCTTTTGCACATGCGCCTCGTTATCGATTCGGTCTACGTCGCATTTAAATACATGTGTACATAAACTGTTATTTATCTGTTATTATAAAGCAAAATTCGAAAAGACCCTACATGAAAAGGTAAAAGCAAGTGTATTACACAGAATAACTGGTTTTCTCCATGCCTTGAAAGGTATAATAATATAACAATTTAATGACTTGAAATTACATTGTATAATTGTTTCATACTAGAATTGCAATTTAAAGTATTAAATTTACCACGTACTGGCGGTGGAGGAAAACACCGTGAAATAAAATGGCCTAGGTCTGACGCCTGGGGTTGCAAGCTGTTGCATCTGCGTCATGCTCTTATACGGAATAACAAAGGACTTGAGAAGGTATAAAGGCAATGTTGAAGCAATTTTAAAAACAAGGTACTTGTTTCTCAAATAAAAATATTTTGCTGGCACTTTTAAGAGAGGCTTATGTTCAGCAGTGGACTAAAATAGGCACATGTAGAATAAAGAGGTTATATCAAATTGAGAGAAACTAAATTGAATATGTACAAATACAATAACAAAATTAAAGGTTTAAGCCATATTACTGTGCCATATGGTGTTACATTCATGGAAAACTAGCAGAACAAATTCAAAAGTCAGAACTATCTTACCGTTACGCGGGTCCTTAGATCTGATAAATTCGTTTTATCCATTTTATCGAAAATTTAAAACAAGGTACTTGTTTCTCAAATAAAAATATTTTGCTGGCACTTTTAAGAGAGGCTTATGTTCAGCAGTGGACTAAAATAGGCACATGTAGAATAAAGAGGTTATATCAAATTGAGAGAAACTAAATTGAATATGTACAAATACAAAAACAAAATTAAAGGTTTAAGCCATATTACTGTGCCATATGGTGTTACATTCATGGAAAACTAGCAGAACAAATTCAAAAGTCAGAACTATCTTACCGTTACGCGGGTCCTTAGATCTGATAGAATTCGTTTTTATCCATTTTATCGAAAATTTAAAACAATTTGAAGAACCCGGGACGTATTCGTACAACGACCGCCCGGAGCGACGTATTGCATGCACTGAGAGAAGGGCAAGCTCCAGAACGTTTGAGTGCGCATGTGCCATGCCCAGGACTCTTGTCTGGCTACCTTTTGCACATGCGCCTCGTTATCGATTCGGTCTACGTCGCATTTAAATACATGTGTACATAAACTGTTATTTATCTGTTATTATAAAGCAAAATTCGAAAAGACCCCTACATGAAAAGGTAAAAGCAAGTGTATTACACAGAATAACTGATTTTCTCCATGCCTTGGAAAGGTATAATAATATAACAATTCTAATGACTTGAAATTACATTGTATAATTGTTTCATACTAGAATTGCAATTTAAAGTATTAAATTTACCACGTACTCGGCGGTGGAGGAAAACACCGTGAAATAAAATGGCCTAGGTCTGACGCCTGGGGTTGCAAGCTGTTGCATCTGCGTCATGCTCTTATACGGAATAACAAAGGACTTGAGAAGGTATAAAGGCAATGTTGAAGCAATTTTAAAAACAAGGTACTTGTTTCTCAAATAAAAATATTTTGCTGGCACTTTTAAGAGAGGCTTATGGTCAGCAGTGGACTAAAATAGGCACATGTAGAATAAAGAGGTTATATCAAATTGAGAGAAATTAAATTGAATATGTACAAATACAAAAACAAAATTAAAAGGTTTAAGCCATATTACTGTGCCATATGGTGTTACATTCACGGAAAACTAGCAGAACAAATTCAAAAGTCAGAACTATCTTACCGTTACGCGGGTCCTTAGATCTGATAAATTCGTTTTATCCATTTTATCGAAAATTTAAAACAATTTGAAGAACCCGGGACGTATTCGTACAACGACCGCCCGGCGCGACGTATTGATGCACTGAGAGAAGGGCAAGCTCCAGAACGTTTGAGTGCGCATGTGCCATGCCAGGACTCTTGTCTGGCTACCTTTTGCACATGCGCCTCGTTATCGATTCGGTCTACGTCGCATTTAAATACATGTACATAAACTGTTATTTATCTGTTATTATAAAGCAAAATTCGAAAAGACCCTACATGAAAAGGTAAAAGCAAGTGTATTACACAGAATAACTGGTTTTCTCCATGCCTTGAAAGGTATAATAATATAACAATTTAATGACTTGAAATTACATTGTATAATTGTTTCATACTAGAATTGCAATTTAAAGTATTAAATTTACCACGTACTCGGCGGTGGAGGAAAACATCGTGAAATTAACTGGCCTAGGTCTGACGCCTGGGGTTGCAAGCTGTTGCATCTGCGTCATGCTCTTATACGGAATAACAAAGGACTTGAGAAGGTATAAAGGCAATGTTGAAGCAATTTTAAAACAAGGTACTTCTTTCTCAAATAAAAATATTTTGCTGGCACTTTTAAGAGAGGCTTATGTTCAGCAGTGGACTAAAATAGGCACATGTAGAATAAAGAGGTTATATCAAATTGAGAGAAATTAAATTGAATATGTACAAATACAAAAACAAAATTAAAAGGTTTAAGCCATATTACTGTGCCATATGGTGTTACATTCATGGAAAACTAGCAGAACAAATTCAAAAGTCAGAACTATCTTACCGTTACGCGGGTCCTTAGATCTGATAAATTCGTTTTATCCATTTTATCGAAAATTTAAAACAATTTGAAGAACCCGGGACGTATTCGTACAACGACCGCCCGGAGCGACGTATTGCATGCACTGAGAGAAGGGCAAGCTCCAGAACGTTTGAGTGCGCATGTGCCATGCCCAGGACTCTTGTCTGGCTACCTTTTGAACATGCGCCTCGTTATCGATTCGGTCTACGTCGCATTTAAATACATGTGTACATAAACTGTTATTTATCTGTTATTATAAAGCAAAATTCGAAAAGACCCTACATGAAAAGGTAAAAGCAAGTGTATTACACAGAATAACTGGTTTTCCATGCCTTGAAAGGTATAATAATATAACAATTCTAATGACTTGAAATTACATAGTATAATTGTTTCATACTAGAATTGCAATTTAAAGTGTTAAATTTACCACGTACTCGGCGGTGGAGAAAACACCGTGAAATAAAATGGCCTAGGTCTGACGCCTGGGGTTGCAAGCTGTTGCATCTGCGTCATGCTCTTATACGGAATAACAAAGGACTTGAGAAGGTATAAAGGCAATGTTGAAGCAATTTTAAAAACAAGGTACTTGTTTCTCAAATAAAAATATTTTGCTGGCACTTTTAAGAGGCTTATGTTCAGCAGTGGACTAAAATAGGCACATGTAGAATAAAGAGGTTATATCAAATTGAGAGAAACTAAATTGAATATGTACAAATACAATAACAAAATTAAAGGTTTAAGCCATATTACTGTGCCATATGGTGTTACATTCATGGAAAACTAGCAGAACAAATTCAAAAGTCAGAACTATCTTACCGTTACGCGGGTCCTTAGATCTGATAGAATTCGTTTTTATCCATTTTATCGAAAATTTAAAACAATTTGAAGAACCCGGGACGTATTCGTACAACGACCGCCCGGAGCGACGTATTGCATGCACTGAGAGAAGGGCAAGCTCCAGAACGTTTGAGTGCGCATGTGCCATGCCCAGGACTATTGTCTGACTACCTTTTGCACATGCGCCTCGTTATCAATTCGGTCTACGTCGCATTTAAATACATGAGTACATAAACTGTAATTTATCTGTTATTATAAAGCAAAATTCGAAAAGACCCCTACATGAAAAGGAAAAGGTAAGTTATACAGAATTACTGGTTATCTCCATGCCTTGGAAAGGTATAATAATATAACAATTCTAATGACTTGAAATTACATAGTACAATTGTTTCATACTAGAATTGCAATTTAAAGTGTTAAATTTACCACGTACTCGGCGGTGGAGGAAAACATCGTGAAATTAACTGGCCTAGGTCTGACGCCTGGGGTTGCAAGCTGTTGCATCTGCGTCATGCTCTTATACGGAATAACAAAGGACTTGAGAAGGTATAAAGGCAATGTTGAAGCAATTTTAAAAACAAGGTACTTGTTTCTCAAATAAAAAATATTTTGCTGGCACTTTTTAAGAGAGGCTTATGTTCAGCAGTGGACTAAAATAGGCACATGTAGAATAAAGAGGTTATATCAAATTGAGAGAAATTAAATTGAATATGTACAAATACAAAAACAAAATTAAAAGGTTTAAGCCATATTACTGTGCCATATGGTGTTACATTCATGGAAAACTAGCAGAACAAATTCAAAAGTCAGAACTATCTTACCGTTACGCGGGTCCTTAGATCTGATAGAATTCGTTTTTATCCATTTTATCGAAAATTTAAAACAATTTGAAGAACCCGGGACGTATTCGTACAACGACCGCCCGGCGCGACGTATTGGATGCACTGAGAGAAGGGCAAGCTCCAGAACGTTTGAGTGCGCATGTGCCATGCCCAGGACTCTCGTCTGGCTACCTGTTGCACATGCGCCTCGTTATCGATTCGGTCTACGTCGCATTTAAATACATGTGTACATAAACTGTTATTTATCTGTTATTATAAAGCAAAATTCGAAAAGACCCTACATGAAAAGGTAAAAGCAAGTGTATTACACAGAATAACTGGTTTTCCATGCCTTGAAAGGTATAATAATATAACAATTCTAATGACTTGAAATTACGTAGTATAATTGTTTCATACTAGAATTGCAATTTAAAGTGTTAAATTTACCACGTACTCGGCGGTGGAGGAAAACACCGTGAAATAAAATGGCCTAGGTCTGACGCCTGGGGTTGCAAGCTGTTGCATCTGCGTCATGCTCTTATACGGAATAACAAAGGACTTGAGAAGGTATAAAGGCAATGTTGAAGCAATTTTAAAAACAAGGTACTTGTTTCTCAAATAAAAATATTTTGCTGGCGAAGACGATTATTTCGATTTTATTACTGTGCCATATGGTGTTACATTCATGGAAAACTAGCAGAACAAATTCAAAAGTCAGAACTATCTTACCGTTACGCGGGTCCTTAGATCTGATAGAATTCGTTTTATCCATTTTATCGAAAATTTAAAACAATTTGAAGAACCCGGGACGTATTCGTACAACGACCGCCCGGCGCGACGTATTGGATGCACTGAGAGAAGGGCAAGCTCCAGAACGTTTGAGTGCGCATGTGCCATGCCCAGGACTCTTGTCTGGCTACCTTTTGCACATGCGCCTCGTTATCGATTCGGTCTACGTCGCATTTAAATACATGAGTACATAAACTGTTATTTATCTGTTATTATAAAGCAAAATTCGAAAAGACCCCTACATGAAAAGGAAAAGGTAAGTTATACAGAATTACTGGTTATCTCCATGCCTTGGAAAGGTATAATAATATAACAATTCTAATGACTTGAAATTACATAGTACAATTGTTTCATACTAGAATTGCAATTTAAAGTGTTAAATTTACCACGTACTCGGCGGTGGAGGAAAACACCGTGAAATAAAATGGCCTAGGTCTGACGCCTGGGGTTGCAAGCTGTTGCATCTGCGTCATGCTCTTATATAGAATAACAAAGGACTTGAGAAGGTATAAAGGCAATGTTGAAGCAATTTTAAAAACAAGGTACTTGTTTCTCAAATAAAAAATATTTTGCTGGCACTTTTTAAGAGAGGCTTATGTTCAGCAGTGGACTAAAATAGGCACATGTAGAATAAAGAGGTTATATCAAATTGAGAGAAATTAAATTGAATATGTACAAATACAAAAACAAAATTAAAAGGTTTAAGCCATATTACTGTGCCATATGGTGTTACATTCACGGAAAACTAGCAGAACAAATTCAAAAGTCAGAACTATCTTACCGTTACGCGGGTCCTTAGATCTGATAGAATTCGTTTTTATCCATTTTATCGAAAATTTAAAACAATTTGAAGAACCCGGGACGTATTCGTACAACGACCGCCCGGCGCGACGTATTGGATGCACTGAGAGAAGGGCAAGCTCCAGAACGTTTGAGTGCGCATGTGCCATGCCCAGGACTCTTGTCTGGCTACCTTTTGCACATGCGCCTCGTTATCGATTCGGTCTACGTCGCATTTAAATACATGAGTACATAAACTGTAATTTATCTGTTATTATAAAGCAAAATTCGAAAAGACCCCTACATGAAAAGGAAAAGGTAAGTTATACAGAATTACTGGTTATCTCCATGCCTTGGAAAGGTATAATAATATAACAATTCTAATGACTTGAAATTACATAGTATAATTGTTTCATAATAGAATTGCAATTTAAAGTGTTAAATTTACCACGTACTCGGCGGTGGAGGAAAACATCGTGAAATTAACTGGCCTAGGTCTGACGCCTGGGGTTGCAAGCTGTTGCATCTGCGCCATGCTCTTATATAGAATAACAAAGGACTTGAGAAGGTATAAAGGCAATGTTGAAGCAATTTTAAAAACAAGGTACTTGTTTCTCAAATAAAAAATATTTTGCTGGCACTTTTAAGAGAGGCTTATGTTCAGCAGTGGACTAAAATAGGCACATGTAGAATAAAGAGGTTATATCAAATTGAGAGAAACTAAATTGAATATGTACAAATACAAAAACAAAATTAAAAGGTTTAAGCCATATTACTGTGCCATATGGTGTTACATTCATGGAAAACTAGCAGAACAAATTCAAAAGTCAGAACTATCTTACCGTTACGCGGGTCCTTAGATCTGATAAATTCGTTTTATCCATTTTATCGAAAATTTAAAACAATTTGAAGAACCGGGACGTATTCGTACAACGACCGCCCGGCGCGACGTATTGGATGCACTGAGAAGGGCAAGCTCCAGAACGTTTGAGTGCGCATGTGCCATGCCCAGGACTCTTGTCTGGCTACCTTTTGCACATGCGCCTCGTTATCGATTCGGTCTACGTCGCATTTAAATACATGAGTACATAAACTGTTATTTATCTGTTATTATAAAGCAAAATTCGAAAAGACATCTACATGAAAAGGTAAAAGCAAGTGTATTACACAGAATAACTGGTTTTCTCCATGCCTTGAAAGGTATAATAATATAACAATTTAATGACTTGAAATTACATAGTATAATTGTTTCATAATAGAATTGCAATTTAAAGTGTTAAATTTACCACGTACTCGGCGGTGGAGGAAAACATCGTGAAATTAACTGGCCTAGGTCTGACGCCTGGGGTTGCAAGCTGTTGCATCTGCGCCATGCTCTTATACGGAATAACAAAGGACTTGAGAAGGTATAAAGGCAATGTTGAAGCAATTTTAAAAACAAGGTACTTCTTTCTCAAATAAAAAATATTTTGCTGGCACTTTTTAAGAGAGGCTTATGTTCAGCAGTGGACTAAAATAGGCACATGTAGAATAAAGAGGTTATATCAAATTGAGAGAAATTAAATTGAATATGTACAAATACAAAAACAAAATTAAAAGGTTTAAGCCATATTACTGTGCCATATGGTGTTACATTCACGGAAAACTAGCAGAACAAATTCAAAAGTCAGAACTATCTTACCGTTACGCGGGTCCTTAGATCTGATAGAATTCGTTTTTATCCATTTTATCGAAAATTTAAAACAATTTGAAGAACCCGGGACGTATTCGTACAACGACCGCCCGGCGCGACGTATTGGATGCACTGAGAGAAGGGCAAGCTCCAGAACGTTTGAGTGCGCATGTGCCATGCCCAGGACTCTTGTCTGGCTACCTTTTGCACATGCGCCTCGTTATCGATTCGGTCTACGTCGCATTTAAATACATGTGTACATAAACTGTTATTTATCTGTTATTATAAAGCAAAATTCGAAAAGACCCCTACATGAAAAGGTAAAAGCAAGTGTATTACACAGAATAACTGGTTTTCTCCATGCCTTGGAAAGGTATAATAATATAACAATTCTAATGACTTGAAATTACATAGTATAATTGTTTCATACTAGAATTGCAATTTAAAGTGTTAAATTTACCACGTACTCGGCGGTGGAGGAAAACATCGTGAAATTAACTGGCCTAGGTCTGACGCCTGGGGTTGCAAGCTGTTGCATCTGCGCCATGCTCTTATATAGAATAACAAAGGACTTGAGAAGGTATAAAGGCAATGTTGAAGCAATTTTAAAAACAAGGTACTTCTTTCTCAAATAAAAAAATATTTTGCTGGCACTTTTTAAGAGAGGCTTATGTTCAGCAGTGGACTAAAATAGGCACATGTAGAATAAAGAGGTTATATCAAATTGAGAGAAATTAAATTGAATATGTACAAATACAAAAACAAAATTAAAAGGTTTAAGCCACATTACTGTGCCATATGGTGTTACATTCATGGAAAACTAGCAGAACAAATTCAAAAGTCAGAACTATCTTACCGTTACGCGGGTCCTTAGATCTGATAGAATTCGTTTTTATCCATTTTATCGAAAATTTAAAACAATTTGAAGAACCCGGGACGTATTCGTACAACGACCGCCCGGCGCGACGTATTGGATGCACTGAGAGAAGGGCAAGCTCCAGAACGTTTGAGTGCGCATGTGCCATGCCCAGGACTCTTGTCTGGCTACCTTTTGCACATGCGCCTCGTTATCGATTCGGTCTACGTCGCATTTAAATACATGTGTACATAAACTGTTATTTATCTGTTATTATAAAGCAAAATTCGAAAAGACCCCTACATGAAAAGGTAAAAGCAAGTGTATTACACAGAATAACTGGTTTTCTCCATGCCTTGGAAAGGTATAATAATATAACAATTCTAATGACTTGAAATTACATAGTATAATTGTTTCATACTAGAATTGCAATTTAAAGTGTTAAATTTACCACGTACTCGGCGGTGGAGGAAAACACCGTGAAATAAAATGGCCTAGGTCTGACGCCTGGGGTTGCAAGCTGTTGCATCTGCGTCATGCTCTTATACGGAATAACAAAGGACTTGAGAAGGTATAAAGGCAATGTTGAAGCAATTTTAAAACAAGGTACTTGTTTCTCAAATAAAAATATTTTGCTGGCACTTTTTAAGAGAGGCTTATGTTCAGCAGTGGACTAAAATAGGCACATGTAGAATAAAGAGGTTATATCAAATTGAGAGAAATTAAATTGAATATGTACAAATACAAAAACAAAATTAAAAGGTTTAAGCCATATTACTGTGCCATATGGTGTTACATTCACGGAAAACTAGCAGAACAAATTCAAAAGTCAGAACTATCTTACCGTTACGCGGGTCCTTAGATCTGATAGAATTCGTTTTTATCCATTTTATCGAAAATTTAAAACAATTTGAAGAACCCGGGACGTATTCGTACAACGACCGCCCGGCGCGACGTATTGGATGCACTGAGAGAAGGGCAAGCTCCAGAACGTTTGAGTGCGCATGCCATGCCCAGGACTCTCGTCTGGCTACCTGTTGCACATGCGCCTCGTTATCGATTCGGTCTACGTCGCATTTAAATACATGTGTTTACATAAACTGTTATTTATCTGTTATTATAAAGCAAAATTCGAAAAGACCCCTACATGAAAAGGTAAAAGCAAGTGTATTACACAGAATAACTGGTTTTCCATGCCTTGAAAGGTATAATAATATAACAATTCTAATGACTTGAAATTACGTAGTATAATTGTTTCATACTAAATTGCAATTTAAAGTGTTAAATTTACCACGTACTCGGCGGTGGAGGAAAACACCGTGAAATAAAATGGCCTAGGTCTGACGCCTGGGGTTGCAAGCTGTTGCATCTGCGTCATGCTCTTATACGGAATAACAAAGGACTTGAGAAGGTATAAAGGCAATGTTGAAGCAATTTTAAAAACAAGGTACTTGTTTCTCAAATAAAAATATTTTGCTGGCACTTTTAAGAGAGGCTTATGGTCAGCAGTGGACTAAAATAGGCACATGTAGAATAAAGAGGTTATATCAAATTGAGAGAAATTAAATTGAATATGTACAAATACAAAAACAAAATTAAAAGGTTTAAGCCATATTACTGTGCCATATGGTGTTACATTCATGGAAAACTAGCAGAACAAATTCAAAAGTCAGAACTATCTTACCGTTACGCGGGTCCTTAGATCTGATAGAATTCGTTTTTATCCATTTTATCGAAAATTTAAAACAATTTGAAGAACCCGGGACGTATTCGTACAACGACCGCCCGGAGCGACGTATTGCATGCACTGAGAGAAGGGCAAGCTCCAGAACGTTTGAGTGCGCATGCCATGCCCAGGACTCTTGTCTGGCTACCTTTTGCACATGCGCCTCGTTATCGATTCAGTCTACGTCGCATTTAAATACATGTGTACATAAACTGTTATTTATCTGTTATTATAAAGCAAAATTCGAAAAGACCCTACATGAAAAGGTAAAAGCAAGTGTATTACACAGAATAACTGGTTTTCTCCATGCCTTGAAAGGTATAATAATATAACAATTCTAATGACTTGAAATTACATAGTATAATTGTTTCATACTAGAATTGCAATTTAAAGTGTTAAATTTACCACGTACTCGGCGGTGGAGGAAAACACCGTGAAATAAAATGGCCTAGGTCTGACGCCTGGGGTTGCAAGCTGTTGCATCTGCGTCATGCTCTTATACGGAATAACAAAGGACTTGAGAAGGTATAAAGGCAATGTTGAAGCAATTTTAAAAACAAGGTACTTCTTTCTCAAATAAAAAATATTTTGCTGGCACTTTTTAAGAGAGGCTTATGGTCAGCAGTGGACTAAAATAGGCACATGTAGAATAAAGAGGTTATATCAAATTGAGAGAAATTAAATTGAATATGTACAAATACAAAAACAAAATTAAAAGGTTTAAGCCATATTACTGTGCCATATGGTGTTACATTCACGGAAAACTAGCAGAACAAATTCAAAAGTCAGAACTATCTTACCGTTACGCGGGTCCTTAGATCTGATAGAATTCGTTTTATCCATTTTATCGAAAATTTAAAACAATTTGAAGAACCCGGGACGTATTCGTACAACGACCGCCCGGCGCGACGTATTGATGCACTGAGAGAAGGGCAAGCTCCAGAACGTTTGAGTGCGCATGTGCCATGCCAGGACTCTTGTCTGGCTACCTTTTGCACATGCGCCTCGTTATCGATTCAGTCTACGTCGCATTTAAATACATGTACATAAACTGTTATTTATCTGTTATTATAAAGCAAAATTCGAAAAGACCCTACATGAAAAGGTAAAAGCAAGTGTATTACACAGAATAACTGGTTTTCTCCATGCCTTGGAAAGGTATAATAATATAACAATTCTAATGACTTGAAATTACATAGTATAATTGTTTCATACTAAATTGCAATTTAAAGTGTTAAATTTACCACGTACTCGGCGGTGGAGGAAAACACCGTGAAATAAAATGGCCTAGGTCTGACGTCTGGGGTTGCAAGCTGTTGCATCTGCGTCATGCTCTTATACGGAATAACAAAGGACTTGAGAAGGTATAAAGGCAATGTTGAAGCAATTTTAAAAACAAGGTACTTCTTTCTCAAATAAAAAATATTTTGCTGGCACTTTTTAAGAGAGGCTTATGGTCAGCAGTGGACTAAAATAGGCACATGTAGAATAAAGAGGTTATATCAAATTGAGAGAAATTAAATTGAATATGTACAAATACAAAAACAAAATTAAAAGGTTTAAGCCATATTACTGTGCCATATGGTGTTACATTCACGGAAAACTAGCAGAACAAATTCAAAAGTCAGAACTATCTTACCGTTACGCGGGTCCTTAGATCTGATAAATTCGTTTTATCCATTTTATCGAAAATTTAAAACAATTTGAAGAACCCAGGACGTATTCGTACAACGACCGCCCGGCGCGACGTATTGATGCACTGAGAGAAGGGCAAGCTCCAGAACGTTTGAGTGCGCATGTGCCATGCCAGGACTCTTGTCTGGCTACCTTTTGCACATGCGCCTCGTTATCGATTCAGTCTACGTCGCATTTAAATACATGTGTACATAAACTGTTATTTATCTGTTATTATAAAGCAAAATTCGAAAAGACCCTACATGAAAAGGTAAAAGCAAGTGTATTACACAGAATAACTGGTTTTCTCCATGCCTTGGAAAGGTATAATAATATAACAATTCTAATGACTTGAAATTACATAGTATAATTGTTTCATACTAGAATTGCAATTTAAAGTGTTAAATTTACCACGTACTCGGCGGTGGAGGAAAACACCGTGAAATAAAATGGCCTAGGTCTGACGCCTGGGGTTGCAAGCTGTTGCATCTGCGTCATGCTCTTATACGGAATAACAAAGGACTTGAGAAGGTATAAAGGCAATGTTGAAGCAATTTTAAAAACAAGGTACTTGTTTCTCAAATAAAAAATATTTTGCTGGCACTTTTTAAGAGAGGCTTATGTTCAGCAGTGGACTAAAATAGGCACATGTAGAATAAAGAGGTTATATCAAATTGAGAGAAATTAAATTGAATATGTACAAATACAAAAACAAAATTAAAAGGTTTAAGCCATATTACTGTGCCATATGGTGTTACATTCATGGAAAACTAGCAGAACAAATTCAAAAGTCAGAACTATCTTACCGTTACGCGGGTCCTTAGATCTGATAAATTCGTTTTATCCATTTTATCGAAAATTTAAAACAATTTGAAGAACCCGGGACGTATTCGTACAACGACCGCCCGGCGCGACGTATTGATGCACTGAGAGAAGGGCAAGCTCCAGAACGTTTGAGTGCGCATGTGCCATGCCAGGACTCTTGTCTGGCTACCTTTTGCACATGCGCCTCGTTATCGATTCGGTCTACGTCGCATTTAAATACATGTGTACATAAACTGTTATTTATCTGTTATTATAAAGCAAAATTCGAAAAGACCCTACATGAAAAGGTAAAAGCAAGTGTATTACACAGAATAACTGGTTTTCTCCATGCCTTGGAAAGGTATAATAATATAACAATTTAATGACTTGAAATTACATAGTATAATTGTTTCATACTAGAATTGCAATTTAAAGTGTTAAATTTACCACGTACTCGGCGGTGGAGGAAAACATCGTGAAATTAACTGGCCTAGGTCTGACGCCTGGGGTTGCAAGCTGTTGCATCTGCGTCATGCTCTTATACGGAATAACAAAGGACTTGAGAAGGTATAAAGGCAATGTTGAAGCAATTTTAAAAACAAGGTACTTGTTTCTCAAATAAAAAATATTTTGCTGGCACTTTTTAAGAGAGGCTTATGTTCAGCAGTGGACTAAAATAGGCACATGTAGAATAAAGAGGTTATATCAAATTGAGAGAAACTAAATTGAATATGTACAAATACAATAACAAAATTAAAAGGTTTAAGCCATATTACTGTGCCATATGGTGTTACATTCATGGAAAACTAGCAGAACAAATTCAAAAGTCAGAACTATCTTACCGTTACGCGGGTCCTTAGATCTGATAAATTCGTTTTATCCATTTTATCGAAAATTTAAAACAATTTGAAGAACCCGGGACGTATTCGTACAACGACCGCCCGGCGCGACGTATTGATGCACTGAGAGAAGGGCAAGCTCCAGAACGTTTGAGTGCGCATGTGCCATGCCCAGGACTCTCGTCTGGCTACCTGTTGCACATGCGCCTCGTTATCGATTCGGTCTACGTCGCATTTAAATACATGTGTACATAAACTGTTATTTATCTGTTATTATAAAGCAAAATTCGAAAAGACCCTACATGAAAAGGTAAAAGCAAGTGTATTACACAGAATAACTGGTTTTCCATGCCTTGAAAGGTATAATAATATAACAATTTAATGACTTGAAATTACATAGTATAATTGTTTCATACTAGAATTGCAATTTAAAGTGTTAAATTTACCACGTACTCGGCGGTGGAGGAAAACACCGTGAAATAAAATGGCCTAGGTCTGACGCCTGGGGTTGCAAGCTGTTGCATCTGCGTCATGCTCTTATACGGAATAACAAAGGACTTGAGAAGGTATAAAGGCAATGTTGAAGCAATTTTAAAAACAAGGTACTTGTTTCTCAAATAAAAAATATTTTGCTGGCACTTTTTAAGAGAGGCTTATGTTCAGCAGTGGACTAAAATAGGCACATGTAGAATAAAGAGGTTATATCAAATTGAGAGAAACTAAATTGAATATGTACAAATACAAAAACAAAATTAAAAGGTTTAAGCCATATTACTGTGCCATATGGTGTTACATTCACGGAAAACTAGCAGAACAAATTCAAAAGTCAGAACTATCTTACCGTTACGCGGGTCCTTAGATCTGATAGAATTCGTTTTATCCATTTTATCGAAAATTTAAAACAATTTGAAGAACCCGGGACGTATTCGTACAACGACCGCCCGGCGCGACGTATTGGATGCACTGAGAAGGGCAAGCTCCAGAACGTTTGAGTGCGCATGTGCCATGCCCAGGACTCTTGTCTGGCTACCTTTTGCACATGCGCCTCGTTATCGATTCGGTCTACGTCGCATTTAAATACATGTGTATATAAACTTTTATTTATCTGTTATTATAAAGCAAAATTCGAAAAGACCCTACATGAAAAGGTAAAAGCAAGTGTATTACACAGAATAACTGGTTTTCCATGCCTTGAAAGGTATAATAATATAACAATTCTAATGACTTGAAATTACGTAGTATAATTGTTTCATACTAAATTGCAATTTAAAGTGTTAAATTTACCACGTACTCGGCGGTGGAGGAAAACATCGTGAAATTAACTGGCCTAGGTCTGACGCCTGGGGTTGCAAGCTGTTGCATCTGCGTCATGCTCTTATACGGAATAACAAAGGACTTGAGAAGGTATAAAGGCAATGTTGAAGCAATTTTAAAAACAAGGTACTTGTTTCTCAAATAAAAATATTTTGCTGGCACTTTTAAGAGAGGCTTATGTTCAGCAGTGGACTAAAATAGGCACATGTAGAATAAAGAGGTTATATCAAATTGAGAGAAACTAAATTGAATATGTACAAATACAAAAACAAAATTAAAGGTTTAAGCCATATTACTGTGCCATATGGTGTTACATTCATGGAAAACTAGCAGAACAAATTCAAAAGTCAGAACTATCTTACCGTTACGCGGGTCCTTAGATCTGATAAATTCGTTTTATCCATTTTATCGAAAATTTAAAACAATTTGAAGAACCGGGACGTATTCGTACAACGACCGCCCGGCGCGACGTATTGGATGCACTGAGAAGGGCAAGCTCCAGAACGTTTGAGTGCGCATGTGCCATGCCCAGGACTCTCGTCTGGCTACCTGTTGCACATGCGCCTCGTTATCGATTCAGTCTACGTCGCATTTAAATACATGTACATAAACTGTTATTTATCTGTTATTATAAAGCAAAATTCGAAAAGACCCTACATGAAAAGGTAAAAGCAAGTGTATTACACAGAATAACTGGTTTTCCATGCCTTGAAAGGTATAATAATATAACAATTCTAATGACTTGAAATTACATAGTATAATTGTTTCATACTAGAATTGCAATTTAAAGTGTTAAATTTACCACGTACTCGGCGGTGGAGAAAACACCGTGAAATAAAATGGCCTAGGTCTGACGCCTGGGGTTGCAAGCTGTTGCATCTGCGTCATGCTCTTATACGGAATAACAAAGGACTTGAGAAGGTATAAAGGCAATGTTGAAGCAATTTTAAAAACAATTTGAAGAACCTGGACGTATTCGTACAACGACCGCCCGGCGCGACGTATTGATGCACTGAGAGAAGGGCAAGCTCCAGAACGTTTGAGTGCGCATGTGCCATGCCCAGGACTCTTGTCTGGCTACCTTTTGCACATGCGCCTCGTTATCGATTCGGTCTACGTCGCATTTAAATACATGTACATAAACTGTTATTTATCTGTTATTATAAAGCAAAATTCGAAAAGACCCTACATGAAAAGGTAAAAGCAAGTGTATTACACAGAATAACTGGTTTTCCATGCCTTGAAAGGTATAATAATATAACAATTTAATGACTTGAAATTACATAGTATAATTGTTTCACACTAGAATTGCAATTTAAAGTGTTAAATTCACAACGTACTCGGCGGTGGAGGAAAACATCGTGAAATTAACTGGCCTAGGTCTGACGCCTGGGGTTGCAAGCTGTTGCATCTGCGTCATGCTCTTATACGGAATAACAAAGGACTTGAGAAGGTATAAAGGCAATGTTGAAGCAATTTTAAAAACAAGGTACTTCTTTCTCAAATAAAAATATTTTGCTGGCACTTTTAAGAGAGGCTTATGTTCAGCAGTGGACTAAAATAGGCACATGTAGAATAAAGAGGTTATATCAAATTGAGAGAAATTAAATTGAATATGTACAAATACAATAACAAAATTAAAGGTTTAAGCCATATTACTGTGCCATATGGTGTTACATTCATGGAAAACTAGCAGAACAAATTCAAAAGTCAGAACTACCTTACCGTTACGCGGGTCCTTAGATCTGATAGAATTCGTTTTATCCATTTTATCGAAAATTTAAAACAATTTGAAGAACCGGGACGTATTCGTACAACGACCGCCCGGCGCGACGTATTGATGCACTGAGAGAAGGGCAAGCTCCAGAACGTTTGGTGCGCATGTGCCATGCCAGGACTCTCGTCTGGCTACCTGTTGCACATGCGCCTCGTTATCGATTCAGTCTACGTCGCATTTAAATACATGTGTACATAAACTGTTATTTATCTGTTATTATAAAGCAAAATTCGAAAAGACCCTACATGAAAAGGTAAAAGCAAGTGTATTACACAGAATAACTGGTTTTCCATGCCTTGGAAAGGTATAATAATATAACAATTCTAATGACTTGAAATTACATAGTATAATTGTTTCATACTAGAATTGCAATTTAAAGTGTTAAATTTACCACGTACTCGGCGGTGGAGAAAACACCGTGAAATAAAATGGCCTAGGTCTGACGCCTGGGGTTGCAAGCTGTTGCATCTGCGTCATGCTCTTATACGGAATAACAAAGGACTTGAGAAGGTATAAAGGCAATGTTGAAGCAATTTTAAAACAATTTGAAGAACCGGGACGTATTCGTACAACGACCGCCCGGCGCGACGTATTGGATGCACTGAGAGAAGGGCAAGCTCCAGAACGTTTGAGTGCGCATGTGCCATGCCCAGGACTCTCGTCTGGCTACCTGTTGCACATGCGCCTCGTTATCGATTCGGTCTACGTCGCATTTAAATACATGTGTACATAAACTGTTATTTATCTGTTATTATAAAGCAAAATTCGAAAAGACCCTACATGAAAAGGTAAAAGCAAGTGTATTACACAGAATAACTGGTTTTCCATGCCTTGGAAAGGTATAATAATATAACAATTCTAATGACTTGAAATTACATAGTATAATTGTTTCATACTAGAATTGCAATTTAAAGTGTTAAATTTACCACGTACTCGGCGGTGGAGGAAAACACCGTGAAATAAAATGGCCTAGGTCTGACGCCTGGGGTTGCAAGCTGTTGCATCTGCGTCATGCTCTTATACGGAATAACAAAGGACTTGAGAAGGTATAAAGGCAATGTTGAAGCAATTTTAAAAACAAGGTACTTCTTTCTCAAATAAAAAATATTTTGCTGGCACTTTTTAAGAGAGGCTTATGTTCAGCAGTGGACTAAAATAGGCACATGTAGAATAAAGAGGTTATATCAAATTGAGAGAAATTAAATTGAATATGTACAAATACAATAACAAAATTAAAGGTTTAAGCCATATTACTGTGCCATATGGTGTTACATTCATGGAAAACTAGCAGAACAAATTCAAAAGTCAGAACTATCTTACCGTTACGCGGGTCCTTAGATCTGATAAATTCGTTTTATCCATTTTATCGAAAATTTAAAACAATTTGAAGAACCGGGACGTATTCGTACAACGACCGCCCGGCGCGACGTATTGGATGCACTGAGAGAAGGGCAAGCTCCAGAACGTTTGAGTGCGCATGTGCCATGCCCAGGACTCTCGTCTGGCTACCTGTTGCACATGCGCCTCGTTATCGATTCGGTCTACGTCGCATTTAAATACATGTGTACATAAACTGTTATTTATCTGTTATTATAAAGCAAAATTCGAAAAGACCCTACATGAAAAGGTAAAAGCAAGTGTATTACACAGAATAACTGGTTTTCCATGCCTTGAAAGGTATAATAATATAACAATTTAATGACTTGAAATTACATAGTATAATTGTTTCATACTAAATTGCAATTTAAAGTGTTAAATTTACCACGTACTCGGCGGTGGAGAAAACACCGTGAAATAAAATGGCCTAGGTCTGACGCCTGGGGTTGCAAGCTGTTGCATCTGCGTCATGCTCTTATACGGAATAACAAAGGACTTGAGAAGGTATAAAGGCAATGTTGAAGCAATTTTAAAACAAGGTACTTGTTTCTCAAATAAAAATATTTTGCTGGCACTTTTAAGAGAGGCTTATGTTCAGCAGTGGACTAAAATAGGCACATGTAGAATAAAGAGGTTATATCAAATTGAGAGAAACTAAATTGAATATGTACAAATACAATAACAAAATTAAAGGTTTAAGCCATATTACTGTGCCATATGGTGTTACATTCATGGAAAACTAGCAGAACAAATTCAAAAGTCAGAACTACCTTACCGTTACGCGGGTCCTTAGATCTGATAGAATTCGTTTTATCCATTTTATCGAAAATTTAAAACAATTTGAAGAACCGGGACGTATTCGTACAACGACCGCCCGGCGCGACGTATTGATGCACTGAGAGAAGGGCAAGCTCCAGAACGTTTGAGTGCGCATGTGCCATGCCAGGACTCTCGTCTGGCTACCTGTTGCACATGCGCCTCGTTATCGATTCGGTCTACGTCGCATTTAAATACATGTGTACATAAACTGTTATTTATCTGTTATTATAAAGCAAAATTCGAAAGTCAGAACTATCTTACCGTTACGCGGGTCCTTAGATCTGATAGAATTCGTTTTATCCATTTTATCGAAAATTTAAAACAATTTGAAGAACCGGGACGTATTCGTACAACGACCGCCCGGCGCGACGTATTGGATGCACTGAGAGAAGGGCAAGCTCCAGAACGTTTGAGTGCGCATGTGCCATGCCCAGGACTCGTCTGGCTACCTGTTGCACATGCGCCTCGTTATCGATTCGGTCTACGTCGCATTTAAATACATGTGTACATAAACTGTTATTTATCTGTTATTATAAAGCAAAATTCGAAAAGACCCTACATGAAAAGGTAAAAGCAAGTGTATTACACAGAATAACTGGTTTTCCATGCCTTGAAAGGTATAATAATATAACAATTTAATGACTTGAAATTACATAGTATAATTGTTTCATACTAGAATTGCAATTTAAAGTGTTAAATTTACCACGTACTCGGCGGTGGAGAAAACACCGTGAAATAAAATGGCCTAGGTCTGACGCCTGGGGTTGCAAGCTGTTGCATCTGCGTCATGCTCTTATACGGAATAACAAAGGACTTGAGAAGGTATAAAGGCAATGTTGAAGCAATTTTAAAACAAGGTACTTGTTTCTCAAATAAAAATATTTTGCTGGCACTTTTAAGAGAGGCTTATGTTCAGCAGTGGACTAAAATAGGCACATGTAGAATAAAGAGGTTATATCAAATTGAGAGAAATTAAATTGAATATGTACAAATACAATAACAAAATTAAAAGGTTTAAGCCATATTACTGTGCCATATGGTGTTACATTCATGGAAAACTAGCAGAACAAATTCAAAAGTCAGAACTACCTTACCGTTACGCGGGTCCTTAGATCTAATAGAATTCGTTTTATCCATTTTATCGAAAATTTAAAACAATTTGAAGAACCGGGACGTATTCGTACAACGACCGCCCGGCGCGACGTATTGATGCACTGAGAGAAGGGCAAGCTCCAGAACGTTTGAGTGCGCATGTGCCATGCCCAGGACTCTCGTCTGGCTACCTGTTGCACATGCGCCTCGTTATCGATTCGGTCTACGTCGCATTTAAATACATGTTTACATAAACTGTTATTTATCTGTTATTATAAAGCAAAATTCGAAAAGACCCCTACATGAAAAGGTAAAAGCAAGTGTATTACACAGAATAACTGGTTTTCCATGCCTTGAAAGGTATAATAATATAACAATTTAATGACTTGAAATTACATAGTATAATTGTTTCATACTAAATTGCAATTTAAAGTGTTAAATTTACCACGTACTCGGCGGTGGAGAAAACACCGTGAAATAAAATGGCCTAGGTCTGACGCCTGGGGTTGCAAGCTGTTGCATCTGCGTCATGCTCTTATACGGAATAACAAAGGACTTGAGAAGGTATAAAGGCAATGTTGAAGCAATTTTAAAACAAGGTACTTGTTTCTCAAATAAAAATATTTTGCTGGCACTTTTAAGAGGCTTATGTTCAGCAGTGGACTAAAATAGGCACATGTAGAATAAAGAGGTTATATCAAATTGAGAGAAACTAAATTGAATATGTACAAATACAATAACAAAATTAAAAGGTTTAAGCCATATTACTGTGCCATATGGTGTTACATTCATGGAAAACTAGCAGAACAAATTCAAAAGTCAGAACTACCTTACCGTTACGCGGGTCCTTAGATCTGATAAATTCGTTTTATCCATTTTATCGAAAATTTAAAACAATTTGAAGAACCCAGGACGTATTCGTACAACGACCGCCCGGCGCGACGTATTGATGCACTGAGAGAAGGCAAGCTCCAGAACGTTTGGTGCGCATGTGCCATGCCAGGACTCTCGTCTGGCTACCTGTTGCACATGCGCCTCGTTATCGATTCGGTCTACGTCGCATTTAAATACATGTGTACATAAACTGTTATTTATCTGTTATTATAAAGCAAAATTCGAAAAGACCCCTACATGAAAAGGTAAAAGCAAGTGTATTACACAGAATAACTGGTTTTCTCCATGCCTTGGAAAGGTATAATAATATAACAATTCTAATGACTTGAAATTACATAGTATAATTGTTTCATACTAGAATTGCAATTTAAAGTGTTAAATTTACCACGTACTCGGCGGTGGAGGAAAACACCGTGAAATAAAATGGCCTAGGTCTGACGCCTGGGGTTGCAAGCTGTTGCATCTGCGTCATGCTCTTATACGGAATAACAAAGGACTTGAGAAGGTATAAAGGCAATGTTGAAGCAATTTTAAAACAAGGTACTTGTTTCTCAAATAAAAATATTTTGCTGGCACTTTTAAGAGAGGCTTATGTTCAGCAGTGGACTAAAATAGGCACATGTAGAATAAAGAGGTTATATCAAATTGAGAGAAATTAAATTGAATATGTACAAATACAATAACAAAATTAAAAGGTTTAAGCCATATTACTGTGCCATATGGTGTTACATTCATGGAAAACTAGCAGAACAAATTCAAAAGTCAGAACTATCTTACCGTTACGCGGGTCCTTAGATCTGATAAATTCGTTTTATCCATTTTATCGAAAATTTAAAACAATTTGAAGAACCCAGGACGTATTCGTACAACGACCGCCCGGCGCGACGTATTGATGCACTGAGAGAAGGGCAAGCTCCAGAACGTTTGAGTGCGCATGTGCCATGCCCAGGACTCTTGTCTGGCTACCTTTTGCACATGCCCCTCGTTATCGATTCGGTCTACGTCGCATTTAAATACATGTGTACATAAACTGTTATTTATCTGTTATTATAAAGCAAAATTCGAAAAGACCCCTACATGAAAAGGTAAAAGCAAGTGTATTACACAGAATAACTGGTTTTCCATGCCTTGGAAAGGTATAATAATATAACAATTTAATGACTTGAAATTACATAGTATAATTGTTTCGCACTAGAATTGCAATTTAAAGTGTTAAATTTACCACGTACTCGGCGGTGGAGGAAAACATCGTGAAATTAACTGGCCTAGGTCTGACGCCTGGGGTTGCAAGCTGTTGCATCTGCGTCATGCTCTTATACGGAATAACAAAGGACTTGAGAAGGTATAAAGGCAATGTTGAAGCAATTTTAAAAACAAGGTACTTGTTTCTCAAATAAAAAATATTTTGCTGGCACTTTTTAAAAGAGGCTTATGTTCAGCAGTGGACTAAAATAGGCACATGTAGAATAAAGAGGTTATATCAAATTGAGAGAAACTAAATTGAATATGTACAAATACAATAACAAAATTAAAAGGTTTAAGCCATATTACTGTGCCATATGGTGTTACATTCATGGAAAACTAGCAGAACAAATTCAAAAGTCAGAACTATCTTACCGTTACGCGGGTCCTTAGATCTGATAGAATTCGTTTTTATCCATTTTATCGAAAATTTAAAACAATTTGAAGAACCCGGGACGTATTCGTACAACGACCGCCCGGCGCGACGTATTGATGCACTGAGAGAAGGGCAAGCTCCAGAACGTTTGGTGCGCATGTGCCATGCCCAGGACTCTCGTCTGGCTACCTGTTGCACATGCGCCTCGTAATCGATTCAGTCTACGTCGCATTTAAATACATGTGTACATAAACTGTTATTTATCTGTTATTATAAAGCAAAATTCGAAAAGACCCCTACATGAAAAGGTAAAAGCAAGTGTATTACACAGAATAACTGGTTTTCTCCATGCCTTGGAAAGGTATAATAATATAACAATTCTAATGACTTGAAATTATATAGTATAATTGTTTCATACTAGAATTGCAATTTAAAGTGTTAAATTTACCACGTACTCGGCGGTGGAGGAAAACACCGTGAAATTAACTGGCCTAGGTCTGACGCCTGGGGTTGCAAGCTGTTGCATCTGCGTCATGCTCTTATACGGAATAACAAAGGACTTGAGAAGGTATAAAGGCAATGTTGAAGCAATTTTAAAAACAAGGTACTTGTTTCTCAAATAAAAAATATTTTGCTGGCACTTTTAAGAGGCTTATGTTCAGCAGTGGACTAAAATAGGCACATGTAGAATAAAGAGGTTATATCAAATTGAGAGAAATTAAATTGAATATGTACAAATACAAAAACAAAATTAAAAGGTTTAAGCCATATTACTGTGCCATATGGTGTTACATTCATGGAAAACTAGCAGAACAAATTCAAAAGTCAGAACTATCTTACCGTTACGCGGGTCCTTAGATCTGATAAATTCGTTTTTATCCATTTTATCGAAAATTTAAAACAATTTGAAGAACCCGGGACGTATTCGTACAACGACCGCCCGGCGCGACGTATTGATGCACTGAGAGAAGGGCAAGCTCCAGAACGTTTGAGTGCGCATGCCATGCCCAGGACTCTCGTCTGGCTACCTGTTGCACATGCGCCTCGTTATCGATTCGGTCTACGTCGCATTTAAATACATGTGTACATAAACTGTTATTTATCTGTTATTATAAAGCAAAATTCGAAAAGACCCTACATGAAAAGGTAAAAGCAAGTGTATTACACAGAATAACTGGTTTTCTCCATGCCTTGAAAGGTATAATAATATAACAATTTAATGACTTGAAATTACATAGTATAATTGTTTCATACTAAATTGCAATTTAAAGTGTTAAATTTACCACGTACTCGGCGGTGGAGAAAACACCGTGAAATAAAATGGCCTAGGTCTGACGCCTGGGGTTGCAAGCTGTTGCATCTGCGTCATGCTCTTATACGGAATAACAAAGGACTTGAGAAGGTATAAAGGCAATGTTGAAGCAATTTTAAAAACAAGGTACTTGTTTCTCAAATAAAAATATTTTGCTGGCACTTTTTAAAAGAGGCTTTTGTTCAGCAGTGGACTAAAATAGGCACATGTAGAATAAAGAGGTTATATCAAATTGAGAGAAACTAAATTGAATATGTACAAATACAATAACAAAATTAAAAGGTTTAAGCCATATTACTGTGCCATATGGTGTTACATTCATGAAAAACTAGCAGAACAAATTCAAAAGTCAGAACTATCTTACCGTTACGCGGGTCCTTAGATCTGATAGAATTCGTTTTTATCCATTTTATCGAAAATTTAAAACAATTTGAAGAACCCGGGACGTATTCGTACAACGACCGCCCGGCGCGACGTATTGGATGCACTGAGAGAAGGGCAAGCTCCAGAACGTTTGAGTGCGCATGTGCCATGCCCAGGACTCTTGTCTGGCTACCTTTTGCACATGCGCCTCGTTATCGATTCGGTCTACGTCGCATTTAAATACATGTGTACATAAACTGTTATTTATCTGTTATTATAAAGCAAAATTCGAAAAGACCCCTACATGAAAAGGTAAAAGCAAGTGTATTACACAGAATAACTGGTTTTCTCCATGCCTTGGAAAGGTATAATAATATAACAATTCTAATGACTTGAAATTATATAGTATAATTGTTTCATACTAGAATTGCAATTTAAAGTGTTAAATTTACCACGTACTCGGCGGTGGAGGAAAACACCGTGAAATAAAATGGCCTAGGTCTGACGCCTGGGGTTGCAAGCTGTTGCATCTGCGTCATGCTCTTATACGGAATAACAAAGGACTTGAGAAGGTATAAAGGCAATGTTGAAGCAATTTTAAAAACAAGGTACTTGTTTCTCAAATAAAAAATATTTTGCTGGCACTTTTTAAAAGAGGCTTATGTTCAGCAGTGGACTAAAATAGGCACATGTAGAATAAAGAGGTTATATCAAATTGAGAGAAACTAAATTGAATATGTACAAATACAATAACAAAATTAAAAGGTTTAAGCCATATTACTGTGCCATATGGTGTTACATTCATGGAAAACTAGCAGAACAAATTCAAAAGTCAGAACTATCTTACCGTTACGCGGGTCCTTAGATCTGATAGAATTCGTTTTTATCCATTTTATCGAAAATTTAAAACAATTTGAAGAACCCGGGACGTATTCGTACAACGACCGCCCGGCGCGACGTATTGGATGCACTGAGAGAAGGGCAAGCTCCAGAACGTTTGAGTGCGCATGTGCCATGCCCAGGACTCTTGTCTGGCTACCTTTTGCACATGCGCCTCGTTATCGATTCGGTCTACGTCGCATTTAAATACATGTGTACATAAACTGTTATTTATCTGTTATTATAAAGCAAAATTCGAAAAGACCCCTACATGAAAAGGTAAAAGCAAGTGTATTACACAGAATAACTGGTTTTCCATGCCTTGAAAGGTATAATAATATAACAATTCTAATGACTTGAAATTATATAGTATAATTGTTTCATACTAAATTGCAATTTAAAGTGTTAAATTTACCACGTACTCGGCGGTGGAGAAAACACCGTGAAATAAAATGGCCTAGGTCTGACGCCTGGGGTTGCAAGCTGTTGCATCTGCGTCATGCTCTTATACGGAATAACAAAGGACTTGAGAAGGTATAAAGGCAATGTTGAAGCAATTTTAAAAACAAGGTACTTGTTTCTCAAATAAAAATATTTTGCTGGCACTTTTAAGAGGCTTATGTTCAGCAGTGGACTAAAATAGGCACATGTAGAATAAAGAGGTTATATCAAATTGAGAGAAACTAAATTGAATATGTACAAATACAAAAACAAAATTAAAAGGTTTAAGCCATATTACTGTGCCATATGGTGTTACATTCATGGAAAACTAGCAGAACAAATTCAAAAGTCAGAACTATCTTACCGTTACGCGGGTCCTTAGATCTGATAAATTCGTTTTTATCCATTTTATCGAAAATTTAAAACAATTTGAAGAACCCGGGACGTATTCGTACAACGACCGCCCGGCGCGACGTATTGATGCACTGAGAGAAGGGCAAGCTCCAGAACGTTTGAGTGCGCATGTGCCATGCCCAGGACTCTTGTCTGGCTACCTTTTGCACATGCGCCTCGTTATCGATTCGGTCTACGTCGCATTTAAATACATGTGTACATAAACTGTTATTTATCTGTTATTATAAAGCAAAATTCGAAAAGACCCTACATGAAAAGGTAAAAGCAAGTGTATTACACAGAATAACTGGTTTTCCATGCCTTGAAAGGTATAATAATATAACAATTTAATGACTTGAAATTATATAGTATAATTGTTTCATACTAAATTGCAATTTAAAGTGTTAAATTTACCACGTACTCGGCGGTGGAGGAAAACATCGTGAAATTAACTGGCCTAGGTCTGACGCCTGGGGTTGCAAGCTGTTGCATCTGCGTCATGCTCTAATATGCAATAACAGAGGACTTGAGATGGTATAAAGGCAATGTTGAAGCAATTTTAAAAACAAGGTACTTGTTTCTCAAATAAAAAATATTTTGCTGGCACTTTTTAAAAGAGGCTTTTGTTCAGCAGTGGACTAAAATAGGCACATGTAGAATAAAGAGGTTATATCAAATTGAGAGAAATTAAATTGAATATGTACAAATACAAAAACAAAATTAAAAGGTTTAAGCCATATTACTGTGCCATATGGTGTTACATACACGGAAAACTAGCAGAACAAATTCAAAAGTCAGAACTATCTTACCGTTACGCGGGTCCTTAGATCTGATAGAATTCGTTTTTATCCATTTTATCGAAAATTTAAAACAATTTGAAGAACCCGGGACGTATTCGTACAACGACCGCCCGGCGCGACGTATTGATGCACTGAGAGAAGGGCAAGCTCCAGAACGTTTGGTGCGCATGTGCCATGCCCAGGACTCTTGTCTGGCTACCTTTTGCACATGCGCCTCGTTATCGATTCGGTCTACGTCGCATTTAAATACATGTACATAAACTGTTATTTATCTGTTATTATAAAGCAAAATTCGAAAAGACCCTACATGAAAAGGTAAAAGCAAGTGTATTACACAGAATAACTGGTTTTCCATGCCTTGGAATGGTATAATAATATAACAATTCTAATGACTTGAAATTATATAGTATAATTGTTTCATACTAAATTGCAATTTAAAGTGTTAAATTTACCACGTACTCGGCGGTGGAGGAAAACATCGTGAAATTAACTGGCCTAGGTCTGACGCCTGGGGTTGCAAGCTGTTGCATCTGCGCCATGCTCTTATATAGAATAACAAAGGACTTGAGAAGGTATAAAGGCAATGTTGAAGCAATTTTAAAAACAAGGTACTTCTTTCTCAAATAAAAAATATTTTGCTGGCACTTTTTAAGAGAGGCTTATGTTCAGCAGTGGACTAAAATAGGCACATGTAGAATAAAGAGGTTATATCAAATTGAGAGAAACTAAATTGAATATGTACAAATACAATAACAAAATTAAAAGGTTTAAGCCATATTACTGTGCCATATGGTGTTACATACACGGAAAACTAGCAGAACAAATTCAAAAGTCAGAACTATCTTACCGTTACGCGGGTCCTTAGATCTGATAGAATTCGTTTTTATCCATTTTATCGAAAATTTAAAACAATTTGAAGAACCCGGGACGTATTCGTACAACGACCGCCCGGCGCGACGTATTGGATGCACTGAGAGAAGGGCAAGCTCCAGAACGTTTGAGTGCGCATGTGCCATGCCCAGGACTCTTGTCTGGCTACCTTTTGCACATGCGCCTCGTTATCGATTCGGTCTACGTCGCATTTAAATACATGTGTACATAAACTGTTATTTATCTGTTATTATAAAGCAAAATTCGAAAAGACCCCTACATGAAAAGGTAAAAGCAAGTGTATTACACAGAATAACTGGTTTTCTCCATGCCTTGGAAAGGTATAATAATATAACAATTCTAATGACTTGAAATTACATAGTATAATTGTTTCATAATAGAATTGCAATTTAAAGTGTTAAATTTACCACGTACTCGGCGGTGGAGGAAAACATCGTGAAATTAACTGGCCTAGGTCTGACGCCTGGGGTTGCAAGCTGTTGCATCTGCGTCATGCTCTAATATGCAATAACAGAGGACTTGAGATGGTATAAAGGCAATGTTGAAGCAATTTTAAAAACAAGGTACTTGTTTCTCAAATAAAAAATATTTTGCTGGCACTTTTTAAAAGAGGCTTTTGTTCAGCAGTGGACTAAAATAGGCACATGTAGAATAAAGAGGTTATATCAAATTGAGAGAAACTAAATTGAATATGTACAAATACAATAACAAAATTAAAAGGTTTAAGCCATATTACTGTGCCATATGGTGTTACATTCATGGAAAACTAGCAGAACAAATTCAAAAGTCAGAACTATCTTACCGTTACGCGGGTCCTTAGATCTGATAGAATTCGTTTTTATCCATTTTATCGAAAATTTAAAACAATTTGAAGAACCGGGACGTATTCGTACAACGACCGCCCGGCGCGACGTATTGGATGCACTGAGAGAAGGGCAAGCTCCAGAACGTTTGAGTGCGCATGTGCCATGCCCAGGACTCTTGTCTGGCTACCTTTTGCACATGCGCCTCGTTATCGATTCAGTCTACGTCGCATTTAAATACATGTGTACATAAACTGTTATTTATCTGTTATTATAAAGCAAAATTCGAAAAGACCCTACATGAAAAGGTAAAAGCAAGTGTATTACACAGAATAACTGGTTTTCTCCATGCCTTGGAATGGTATAATAATATAACAATTTAATGACTTGAAATTACATAGTATAATTGTTTCATACTAGAATTGCAATTTAAAGTGTTAAATTTACCACGTACTCGGCGGTGGAGAAAACACCGTGAAATAAAATGGCCTAGGTCTGACGCCTGGGGTTGCAAGCTGTTGCATCTGCGTCATGCTCTTATACGGAATAACAAAGGACTTGAGAAGGTATAAAGGCAATGTTGAAGCAATTTTAAAAACAAGGTACTTGTTTCTCAAATAAAAAATATTTTGCTGGCACTTTTTAAGAGAGGCTTATGTTCAGCAGTGGACTAAAATAGGCACATGTAGAATAAAGAGGTTATATCAAATTGAGAGAAACTAAATTGAATATGTACAAATACAATAACAAAATTAAAAGGTTTAAGCCATATTACTGTGCCATATGGTGTTACATTCATGGAAAACTAGCAGAACAAATTCAAAAGTCAGAACTATCTTACCGTTACGCGGGTCCTTAGATCTGATAGAATTCGTTTTTATCCATTTTATCGAAAATTTAAAAACAAGGTACTTCTTTCTCAAATAAAAATATTTTGCTGGCACTTTTTAAGAGAGGCTTATGTTCAGCAGTGGACTAAAATAGGCACATGTAGAATAAAGAGGTTATATCAAATTGAGAGAAACTACATTGAATATGTACAAATACAATAACAAAATTAAAAGGTTTAAGCCATATTACTGTGCCATATGGTGTTACATTCACGGAAAACTAGCAGAACAAATTCAAAAGTCAGAACTATCTTACCGTTACGCGGGTCCTTAGATCTGATAGAATTCGTTTTTATCCATTTTATCGAAAATTTAAAACAATTTGAAGAACCCGGGACGTATTCGTACAACGACCGCCCGGCGCGACGTATTGGATGCACTGAGAGAAGGGCAAGCTCCAGAACGTTTGAGTGCGCATGTGCCATGCCCAGGACTCTTGTCTGGCTACCTTTTGCACATGCGCCTCGTTATCGATTCGGTCTACGTCGCATTTAAATACATGTGTACATAAACTGTTATTTATCTGTTATTATAAAGCAAAATTCGAAAAGACCCCTACATGAAAAGGTAAAAGCAAGTGTATTACACAGAATAACTGGTTTTCTCCATGCCTTGAAAGGTATAATAATATAACAATTTAATGACTTGAAATTACATAGTATAATTGTTTCATACTAGAATTGCAATTTAAAGTGTTAAATTTACCACGTACTCGGCGGTGGAGAAAACACCGTGAAATAAAATGGCCTAGGTCTGACGCCTGGGGTTGCAAGCTGTTGCATCTGCGTCATGCTCTTATACGGAATAACAAAGGACTTGAGAAGGTATAAAGGCAATGTTGAAGCAATTTTAAAAACAAGGTACTTGTTTCTCAAATAAAAATATTTTGCTGGCACTTTTTAAGAGAGGCTTATGTTCAGCAGTGGACTAAAATAGGCACATGTAGAATAAAGAGGTTTAATCAAATTGAGAGAAACTACATTGAATATGTACAAATACAATAACAAAATTAAAAGGTTTAAGCCATATTACTGTGCCATATGGTGTTACATTCACGGAAAACTAGCAGAACAAATTCAAAAGTCAGAACTATCTTACCGTTACGCGGGTCCTTAGATCTGATAGAATTCGTTTTTATCCATTTTATCGAAAATTTAAAACAATTTGAAGAACCCGGGACGTATTCGTACAACGACCGCCCGGCGCGACGTATTGGATGCACTGAGAGAAGGGCAAGCTCCAGAACGTTTGGTGCGCATGTGCCATGCCCAGGACTCTTGTCTGGCTACCTTTTGCACATGCGCCTCGTTATCGATTCGGTCTACGTCGCATTTAAATACATGTACATAAACTGTTATTTATCTGTTATTATAAAGCAAAATTCGAAAGTCAGAACTATCTTACCGTTACGCGGGTCCTTAGATCTGATAGAATTCGTTTTTATCCATTTTATCGAAAATTTAAAACAATTTGAAGAACCCGGGACGTATTCGTACAACGACCGCCCGGCGCGACGTATTGATGCACTGAGAGAAGGGCAAGCTCCAGAACGTTTGAGTGCGCATGTGCCATGCCCAGGACTCTCGTCTGGCTACCTGTTGCACATGCGCCTCGTTATCGATTCGGTCTACGTCGCATTTAAATACATGTACATAAACTGTTATTTATCTGTTATTATAAAGCAAAATTCGAAAAGACCCTACATGAAAAGGTAAAAGCAAGTGTATTACACAGAATAACTGGTTTTCTCCATGCCTTGAAAGGTATAATAATATAACAATTTAATGACTTGAAATTATATAGTATAATTGTTTCATACTAGAATTGCAATTTAAAGTGTTAAATTTACCACGTACTCGGCGGTGGAGAAAACACCGTGAAATAAAATGGCCTAGGTCTGACGCCTGGGGTTGCAAGCTGTTGCATCTGCGTCATGCTCTTATACGGAATAACAAAGGACTTGAGAAGGTATAAAGGCAATGTTGAAGCAATTTTAAAAACAAGGTACTTGTTTCTCAAATAAAAAATATTTTGCTGGCACTTTTTAAGAGAGGCTTATGTTCAGCAGTGGACTAAAATAGGCACATGTAGAATAAAGAGGTTATATCAAATTGAGAGAAACTAAATTGAATATGTACAAATACAATAACAAAATTAAAGGTTTAAGCCATATTACTGTGCCATATGGTGTTACATTCATGGAAAACTAGCAGAACAAATTCAAAAGTCAGAACTATCTTACCGTTACGCGGGTCCTTAGATCTGATAGAATTCGTTTTTATCCATTTTATCGAAAATTTAAAACAATTTGAAGAACCCGGGACGTATTCGTACAACGACCGCCCGGCGCGACGTATTGGATGCACTGAGAAGGGCAAGCTCCAGAACGTTTGAGTGCGCATGTGCCATGCCCAGGACTCTCGTCTGGCTACCTGTTGCACATGCGCCTCGTTATCGATTCAGTCTACGTCGCATTTAAATACATGTACATAAACTGTTATTTATCTGTTATTATAAAGCAAAATTCGAAAAGACCCTACATGAAAAGGTAAAAGCAAGTGTATTACACAGAATAACTGGTTTTCTCCATGCCTTGAAAGGTATAATAATATAACAATTTAATGACTTGAAATTACATAGTATAATTGTTTCATACTAGAATTGCAATTTAAAGTGTTAAATTTACCACGTACTCGGCGGTGGAGAAAACACCGTGAAATAAAATGGCCTAGGTCTGACGCCTGGGGTTGCAAGCTGTTGCATCTGCGTCATGCTCTTATACGGAATAACAAAGGACTTGAGAAGGTATAAAGGCAATGTTGAAGCAATTTTAAAAACAAGGTACTTGTTTCTCAAATAAAAATATTTTGCTGGCACTTTTAAGAGAGGCTTATGTTCAGCAGTGGACTAAAATAGGCACATGTAGAATAAAGAGGTTATATCAAATTGAGAGAAACTAAATTGAATATGTACAAATACAATAACAAAATTAAAAGGTTTAAGCCATATTACTGTGCCATATGGTGTTACATTCATGGAAAACTAGCAGAACAAATTCAAAAGTCAGAACTATCTTACCGTTACGCGGGTCCTTAGATCTGATAGAATTCGTTTTATCCATTTTATCGAAAATTTAAAACAATTTGAAGAACCCGGGACGTATTCGTACAACGACCGCCCGGCGCGACGTATTGATGCACTGAGAGAAGGGCAAGCTCCAGAACGTTTGAGTGCGCATGTGCCATGCCCAGGACTCTCGTCTGGCTACCTTTTGCACATGCGCCTCGTTATCGATTCGGTCTACGTCGCATTTAAATACATGTGTACATAAACTGTTATTTATCTGTTATTATAAAGCAAAATTCGAAAAGACCCTACATGAAAAGGTAAAAGCAAGTGTATTACACAGAATAACTGGTTTTCCATGCCTTGAAAGGTATAATAATATAACAATTTAATGACTTGAAATTACATAGTATAATTGTTTCATACTAGAATTGCAATTTAAAGTGTTAAATTTACCACGTACTCGGCGGTGGAGAAAACACCGTGAAATAAAATGGCCTAGGTCTGACGCCTGGGGTTGCAAGCTGTTGCATCTGCGTCATGCTCTTATACGGAATAACAAAGGACTTGAGAAGGTATAAAGGCAATGTTGAAGCAATTTTAAAAACAATTTGAAGAACCCGGGACGTATTCGTACAACGACCGCCCGGCGCGACGTATTGGATGCACTGAGAGAAGGGCAAGCTCCAGAACGTTTGAGTGCGCATGTGCCATGCCCAGGACTCTCGTCTGGCTACCTTTTGCACATGCGCCTCGTTATCGATTCGGTCTACGTCGCATTTAAATACATGTGTACATAAACTGTTATTTATCTGTTATTATAAAGCAAAATTCGAAAAGACCCTACATGAAAAGGTAAAAGCAAGTGTATTACACAGAATAACTGGTTTTCTCCATGCCTTGAAAGGTATAATAATATAACAATTCTAATGACTTGAAATTACATAGTATAATTGTTTCATACTAGAATTGCAATTTAAAGTGTTAAATTTACCACGTACTCGGCGGTGGAGAAAACACCGTGAAATAAAATGGCCTAGGTCTGACGCCTGGGGTTGCAAGCTGTTGCATCTGCGTCATGCTCTTATACGGAATAACAAAGGACTTGAGAAGGTATAAAGGCAATGTTGAAGCAATTTTAAAAACAAGGTACTTGTTTCTCAAATAAAAATATTTTGCTGGCACTTTTAAGAGAGGCTTATGTTCAGCAGTGGACTAAAATAGGCACATGTAGAATAAAGAGGTTATATCAAATTGAGAGAAACTAAATTGAATATGTACAAATACAATAACAAAATTAAAAGGTTTAAGCCATATTACTGTGCCATATGGTGTTACATTCATGGAAAACTAGCAGAACAAATTCAAAAGTCAGAACTATCTTACCGTTACGCGGGTCCTTAGATCTGATAAATTCGTTTTATCCATTTTATCGAAAATTTAAAACAATTTGAAGAACCCGGGACGTATTCGTACAACGACCGCCCGGCGCGACGTATTGGATGCACTGAGAAGGGCAAGCTCCAGAACGTTTGAGTGCGCATGTGCCATGCCCAGGACTCTCGTCTGGCTACCTGTTGCACATGCGCCTCGTTATCGATTCGGTCTACGTCGCATTTAAATACATGTACATAAACTGTTATTTATCTGTTATTATAAAGCAAAATTCGAAAAGACCCTACATGAAAAGGTAAAAGCAAGTGTATTACACAGAATAACTGGTTTTCCATGCCTTGAAAGGTATAATAATATAACAATTTAATGACTTGAAATTACATAGTATAATTGTTTCATACTAGAATTGCAATTTAAAGTGTTAAATTTACCACGTACTCGGCGGTGGAGAAAACACCGTGAAATAAAATGGCCTAGGTCTGACGCCTGGGGTTGCAAGCTGTTGCATCTGCGTCATGCTCTTATACGGAATAACAAAGGACTTGAGAAGGTATAAAGGCAATGTTGAAGCAATTTTAAAAACAAGGTACTTGTTTCTCAAATAAAAATATTTTGCTGGCACTTTTAAGAGAGGCTTATGTTCAGCAGTGGACTAAAATAGGCACATGTAGAATAAAGAGGTTATATCAAATTGAGAGAAACTAAATTGAATATGTACAAATACAATAACAAAATTAAAAGGTTTAAGCCATATTACTGTGCCATATGGTGTTACATTCATGGAAAACTAGCAGAACAAATTCAAAAGTCAGAACTATCTTACCGTTACGCGGGTCCTTAGATCTGATAAATTCGTTTTATCCATTTTATCGAAAATTTAAAACAATTTGAAGAACCCGGGACGTATTCGTACAACGACCGCCCGGCGCGACGTATTGATGCACTGAGAGAAGGGCAAGCTCCAGAACGTTTGAGTGCGCATGTGCCATGCCCAGGACTCTCGTCTGGCTACCTGTTGCACATGCGCCTCGTTATCGATTCGGTCTACGTCGCATTTAAATACATGTACATAAACTGTTATTTATCTGTTATTATAAAGCAAAATTCGAAAAGACCCCTACATGAAAAGGTAAAAGCAAGTGTATTACACAGAATAACTGGTTTTCTCCATGCCTTGAAAGGTATAATAATATAACAATTCTAATGACCTGAAATTACATAGTATAATTGTTTCATACTAGAATTGCAATTTAAAGTGTTAAATTTACCACGTACTCGGCGGTGGAGAAAACACCGTGAAATAAAATGGCCTAGGTCTGACGCCTGGGGTTGCAAGCTGTTGCATCTGCGTCATGCTCTTATACGGAATAACAAAGGACTTGAGAAGGTATAAAGGCAATGTTGAAGCAATTTTAAAAACAAGGTACTTGTTTCTCAAATAAAAATATTTTGCTGGCACTTTTAAGAGGCTTATGTTCAGCAGTGGACTAAAATAGGCACATGTAGAATAAAGAGGTTATATCAAATTGAGAGAAACTAAATTGAATATGTACAAATACAATAACAAAATTAAAAGGTTTAAGCCATATTACTGTGCCATATGGTGTTACATTCATGGAAAACTAGCAGAACAAATTCAAAAGTCAGAACTATCTTACCGTTACGCGGGTCCTTAGATCTGATAAATTCGTTTTATCCATTTTATCGAAAATTTAAAACAATTTGAAGAACCCGGGACGTATTCGTACAACGACCGCCCGGCGCGACGTATTGGATGCACTGAGAGAAGGGCAAGCTCCAGAACGTTTGAGTGCGCATGTGCCATGCCCAGGACTCTCGTCTGGCTACCTGTTGCACATGCGCCTCGTTATCGATTCGGTCTACGTCGCATTTAAATACATGTGTACATAAACTGTTATTTATCTGTTATTATAAAGCAAAATTCGAAAAGACCCCTACATGAAAAGGTAAAAGCAAGTGTATTACACAGAATAACTGGTTTTCTCCATGCCTTGGAAAGGTATAATAATATAACAATTCTAATGACTTGAAATTACATAGTATAATTGTTTCATACTAGAATTGCAATTTAAAGTGTTAAATTTACCACGTACTCGGCGGTGGAGAAAACACCGTGAAATAAAATGGCCTAGGTCTGACGCCTGGGGTTGCAAGCTGTTGCATCTGCGTCATGCTCTTATACGGAATAACAAAGGACTTGAGAAGGTATAAAGGCAATGTTGAAGCAATTTTAAAAACAAGGTACTTCTTTCTCAAATAAAAAATATTTTGCTGGCACTTTTTAAGAGAGGCTTATGTTCAGCAGTGGACTAAAATAGGCACATGTAGAATAAAGAGGTTATATCAAATTGAGAGAAACTAAATTGAATATGTACAAATACAATAACAAAATTAAAAGGTTTAAGCCATATTACTGTGCCATATGGTGTTACATTCATGGAAAACTAGCAGAACAAATTCAAAAGTCAGAACTATCTTACCGTTACGCGGGTCCTTAGATCTGATAGAATTCGTTTTTATCCATTTTATCGAAAATTTAAAACAATTTGAAGAACCCGGGACGTATTCGTACAACGACCGCCCGGCGCGACGTATTGGATGCACTGAGAGAAGGGCAAGCTCCAGAACGTTTGAGTGCGCATGTGCCATGCCCAGGACTCTCGTCTGGCTACCTGTTGCACATGCGCCTCGTTATCGATTCGGTCTACGTCGCATTTAAATACATGTACATAAACTGTTATTTATCTGTTATTATAAAGCAAAATTCGAAAAGACCCCTACATGAAAAGGTAAAAGCAAGTGTATTACACAGAATAACTGGTTTTCTCCATGCCTTGGAAAGGTATAATAATATAACAATTCTAATGACTTGAAATTACATAGTATAATTGTTTCATACTAGAATTGCAATTTAAAGTGTTAAATTTACCACGTACTCGGCGGTGGAGGAAAACACCGTGAAATAAAATGGCCTAGGTCTGACGCCTGGGGTTGCAAGCTGTTGCATCTGCGTCATGCTCTTATACGGAATAACAAAGGACTTGAGAAGGTATAAAGGCAATGTTGAAGCAATTTTAAAAACAAGGTACTTGTTTCTCAAATAAAAAATATTTTGCTGGCACTTTTTAAGAGAGGCTTATGTTCAGCAGTGGACTAAAATAGGCACATGTAGAATAAAGAGGTTATATCAAATTGAGAGAAACTAAATTGAATATGTACAAATACAATAACAAAATTAAAAGGTTTAAGCCATATTACTGTGCCATATGGTGTTACATTCATGGAAAACTAGCAGAACAAATTCAAAAGTCAGAACTATCTTACCGTTACGCGGGTCCTTAGATCTGATAAATTCGTTTTATCCATTTTATCGAAAATTTAAAACAATTTGAAGAACCCGGGACGTATTCGTACAACGACCGCCCGGCGCGACGTATTGGATGCACTGAGAGAAGGGCAAGCTCCAGAACGTTTGAGTGCGCATGTGCCATGCCCAGGACTCTCGTCTGGCTACCTGTTGCACATGCGCCTCGTTATCGATTCGGTCTACGTCGCATTTAAATACATGTGTACATAAACTGTTATTTATCTGTTATTATAAAGCAAAATTCGAAAAGACCCTACATGAAAAGGTAAAAGCAAGTGTATTACACAGAATAACTGGTTTTCTCCATGCCTTGGAAAGGTATAATAATATAACAATTCTAATGACTTGAAATTACATAGTATAATTGTTTCATACTAGAATTGCAATTTAAAGTGTTAAATTTACCACGTACTCGGCGGTGGAGGAAAACACCGTGAAATAAAATGGCCTAGGTCTGACGCCTGGGGTTGCAAGCTGTTGCATCTGCGTCATGCTCTTATACGGAATAACAAAGGACTTGAGAAGGTATAAAGGCAATGTTGAAGCAATTTTAAAAACAAGGTACTTGTTTCTCAAATAAAAAATATTTTGCTGGCACTTTTTAAGAGAGGCTTATGTTCAGCAGTGGACTAAAATAGGCACATGTAGAATAAAGAGGTTATATCAAATTGAGAGAAACTAAATTGAATATGTACAAATACAATAACAAAATTAAAAGGTTTAAGCCATATTACTGTGCCATATGGTGTTACATTCATGGAAAACTAGCAGAACAAATTCAAAAGTCAGAACTATCTTACCGTTACGCGGGTCCTTAGATCTGATAGAATTCGTTTTTATCCATTTTATCGAAAATTTAAAACAATTTGAAGAACCCGGGACGTATTCGTACAACGACCGCCCGGCGCGACGTATTGGATGCACTGAGAGAAGGGCAAGCTCCAGAACGTTTGAGTGCGCATGTGCCATGCCCTGGACTCTCGTCTGGCTACCTGTTGCACATGCGCCTCGTTATCGATTCGGTCTACGTCGCATTTAAATACATGTGTACATTAACTGTTATTTATCTGTTATTATAAAGCAAAATTCGAAAAGATCCCTACATGAAAAGGTAAAAGCAAGTGTATTACACAGAATAACTGGTTTTCTCCATGCCTTGGAAAGGTATAATAATATAACAATTCTAATGACTTGAAAGTACATAGTATAATTGTTTCACACTAGAATTGCAATTTAAAGTGTTAAATTCACAACGTACTCGGCGGTGGAGGAAAACACCGTGAAATAAAATGGCCTAGGTCTGACGCCTGGGGTTGCAAGCTGTTGCATCTGCGTCATGCTCTTATACGGAATAACAAAGGACTTGAGAAGGTATAAAGGCAATGTTGAAGCAATTTTAAAAACAAGGTACTTCTTTCTCAAATAAAAAATATTTTGCTGGCACTTTTTAAGAGAGGCTTATGTTCAGCAGTGGACTAAAATAGGCACATGTAGAATAAAGAGGTTATATCAAATTGAGAGAAACTAAATTGAATATGTACAAATACAATAACAAAATTAAAAGGTTTAAGCCATATTACTGTGCCATATGGTGTTACATTCATGGAAAACTAGCAGAACAAATTCAAAAGTCAGAACTATCTTACCGTTACGCGGGTCCTTAGATCTGATAGAATTCGTTTTTATCCATTTTATCGAAAATTTAAAACAATTTGAAGAACCCGGGACGTATTCGTACAACGACCGCCCGGCGCGACGTATTGGATGCACTGAGAGAAGGGCAAGCTCCAGAACGTTTGAGTGCGCATGTGCCATGCCCAGGACTCTCGTCTGGCTACCTGTTGCACATGCGCCTCGTTATCGATTCGGTCTACGTCGCATTTAAATACATGTGTACATAAACTGTTATTTATCTGTTATTATAAAGCAAAATTCGAAAAGACCCCTACATGAAAAGGTAAAAGCAAGTGTATTACACAGAATAACTGGTTTTCTCCATACCTTGGAAAGGTATAATAATATAACAATTCTAATGACCTGAAATTACATAGTATAATTGTTTCACACTAGAATTGCAATTTAAAGTGTTAAATTTACCACGTACTCGGCGGTGGAGGAAAACACCGTGAAATAAAATGGCCTAGGTCTGACGCCTGGGGTTGCAAGCTGTTGCATCTGCGTCATGCTCTTATACGGAATAACAAAGGACTTGAGAAGGTAAAAAGGCAATGTTGAAGCAATTTTAACGACATGGAACTTGTTTCTCCACTTAATAATTTTTGCTGGCGTAGACGATTATTACGATTTTATTACTGTGCCATATGGGGTTTTACATTAATGGAAAACTAGCAGAAAAAAATCAAAAGTCAGAACTATCTTACCGTTACGCGGGTCCTTAGATCTGATAGAATTCGTTTTTATCCATTTTATCGAAAATTTAAAACAATTTGAAGAACCCGGGACGTATTCGTACAACGACCGCCCGGCGCGACGTATTGGATGCACTGAGAGAAGGGCAAGCTCCAGAACGTTTGAGTGCGCATGTGCCATGCCCTGGACTCTCGTCTGGCTACCTGTTGCACATGCGCCTCGTTATCGATTCGGTCTACGTCGCATTTAAATACATGTGTACATTAACTGTTATTTATCTGTTATTATAAAGCAAAATTCGAAAAGATCCCTACATGAAAAGGTAAAAGCAAGTGTATTACACAGAATAACTGGTTTTCTCCATACCTTGGAAAGGTATAATAATATAACAATTCTAATGACCTGAAATTACATAGTATAATTGTTTCACACTAGAATTGCAATTTAAAGTGTTAAATTTACCACGTACTCGGCGGTGGAGGAAAACACCGTGAAATAAAATGGCCTAGGTCTGACGCCTGGGGTTGCAAGCTGTTGCATCTGCGTCATGCTCTTATACGGAATAACAAAGGACTTGAGAAGGTATAAAGGCAATGTTGAAGCAATTTTAAAAACAAGGTACTTCTTTCTCAAATAAAAAATATTTTGCTGGCACTTTTTAAGAGAGGCTTATGTTCAGCAGTGGACTAAAATAGGCACATGTAGAATAAAGAGGTTATATCAAATTGAGAGAAACTAAATTGAATATGTACAAATACAATAACAAAATTAAAGGTTTAAGCCATATTACTGTGCCATATGGTGTTACATTCATGGAAAACTAGCAGAACAAATTCAAAAGTCAGAACTATCTTACCGTTACGCGGGTCCTTAGATCTGATAGAATTCGTTTTATCCATTTTATCGAAAATTTAAAACAATTTGAAGAACCCGGGACGTATTCGTACAACGACCGCCCGGCGCGACGTATTGGATGCACTGAGAGAAGGGCAAGCTCCAGAACGTTTGAGTGCGCATGTGCATCGCGTACCACAACGAGCAAATCAATAATCAGTCGGGCAGACATTTTGAAGGCGTAGAAAAACATACAGATGGTCGACAGATCGATTCTTCATAAGATCTTAATAATAGTCAACTCATCACCATCGCCGTAATCTGGTTTTTCAAGTCCACCGCCGGACGTGGACCTTCTATAGAAAGCGTTTGTATAAGATTATCGGCTTAACATGTATAACGCTACCGTCCAATAGATGGAGCTTAAATATTTTAGAGCCATTTAATATTTAATAAATGGTTCATATATTCAACAACAGATGGCACTCATTACCTAATACATCGTGATAGGGTTTTACCTGTGTAGAACTTGTGTAAGACAAGAATGAGGTTTGTAATAACAACCTCGAGTCAAATATTTCTAGTAGTATTAATTAAACAATTTAGACTAGAGGCCTTGACTGTACATATTTCAATGATGAATTGCACAGCGTTTATAACAGGCATGCTTAAAGCGCCGAGTTCCTGCTTCGTGGGACATGGTTCACAAACATAAACAAGAACTTTTATGCAGCCTTAAAATAAAAATAAACTAAAGATCCAAATCGACTCACCGGGGAAACGATTTCAGCAATATTGTTCTCTCAGGCGTCACAAGATTCGATATAATCAGAATGCAAAGTACGAATGAGCCTCAGACACGTGCAACATTCGTTGCGGCGCGGTGGAAATGCAGTGGGTGCAACACAAAAGGTTGACTCCTGTACTATGCAGTGCGCGTGTGCAGTTCGCGCCGGGCGTCCATATTCCATACTGCTACGTATTGCGCATGTGCATCGCGTACCACAACGAGCAAATCAATAATCAGTCGGGCAGACATTTTGAAGGCGTAGAAAAACATACAGATGGTCGACAGATCGATTCTTCATAAGATCTTAATAATAGTCAACTCATCACCATCGCCGTAATCTGGTTTTTCAAGTCCACCGCCGGACGTGGACCTTCTATAGAAAGCGTTTGTATAAGATTATCGGCTTAACATGTATAACGCTACCGTCCAATAGATGGAGCTTAAATATTTTAGAGCCATTTAATATTTAATAAATGGTTCATATATTCAACAACAGATGGCACTCATTACCTAATACATCGTGATAGGGTTTTACCTGTGTAGAACTTGTGTAAGACAAGAATGAGGTTTGTAATAACAACCTCGAGTCAAATATTTCTAGTAGTATTAATTAAACAATTTAGACTAGAGGCCTTGACTGTACATATTTCAATGATGAATTGCACAGCGTTTATAACAGGCATGCTTAAAGCGCCGAGTTCCTGCTTCGTGGGACATGGTTCACAAACATAAACAAGAACTTTTATGCAGCCTTAAAATAAAAATAAACTAAAGATCCAAATCGACTCACCGGGGAAACGATTTCAGCAATATTGTTCTCTCAGGCGTCACAAGATTCGATATAATCAGAATGCAAAGTACGAATGAGCCTCAGACACGTGCAACATTCGTTGCGGCGCGGTGGAAATGCAGTGGGTGCAACACAAAAGGTTGACTCCTGTACTATGCAGTGCGCGTGTGCAGTTCGCGCCGGGCGTCCATATTCCATACTGCTACGTATTGCGCATGTGCATCGCGTACCACAACGAGCAAATCAATAATCAGTCGGGCAGACATTTTGAAGGCGTAGAAAAACATACAGATGGTCGACAGATCGATTCTTCATAAGATCTTAATAATAGTCAACTCATCACCATCGCCGTAATCTGGTTTTTCAAGTCCACCGCCGGACGTGGACCTTCTATAGAAAGCGTTTGTATAAGATTATCGGCTTAACATGTATAACGCTACCGTCCAATAGATGGAGCTTAAATATTTTAGAGCCATTTAATATTTAATAAATGGTTCATATATTCAACAACAGATGGCACTCATTACCTAATACATCGTGATAGGGTTTTACCTGTGTAGAACTTGTGTAAGACAAGAATGAGGTTTGTAATAACAACCTCGAGTCAAATATTTCTAGTAGTATTAATTAAACAATTTAGACTAGAGGCCTTGACTGTACATATTTCAATGATGAATTGCACAGCGTTTATAACAGGCATGCTTAAAGCGCCGAGTTCCTGCTTCGTGGGACATGGTTCACAAACATAAACAAGAACTTTTATGCAGCCTTAAAATAAAAATAGATTAAAGTACCGATCATAACACAAATGGTGTTATATTAGTGGGAAAAGTTTGAAATGTCTCAACGTATCGCGGGGGTCCTTGAGTTAAAACTATTTTGGTAATGAAAATTTTCTTTAACGACAACGACTGAACATTTAGCTGACCGCGAAGCGGAGGGCAAGCTCCCTACCTATGCATGGCGCATGTGCACCACTGCCCGGGGCCCAGTTTGGGTTTGCTGCATGTTGCATCCACGCCGATACGTTCAAGCTCTTTAATAGTCTCATTATAGACCCTGTAGGGTCTGGAAAATTTTACCCATTGTTAAAAGGGACAAAGAGAACGCAGGAACAAATCGAAATATAACAAAAGAATTAGATTTTTCGATCACGACCAGTGATATCGACTTACAGTCGACACTAATATACGTAACAGTATATTTTTATACATATCTATTTGTGTATATGAATATAGACAATAAATTAATTTACTAAAATAGAAAACGAATTTTTAAATGCACCTATTACATTATTTGTCCACCCCCGGGTTGACTCTTTATATAAGCGTGGTAGCCTAGAGGTTAGGGTGGTCACGGCGGTGAAGGAAAACGTCGTGATTCCCCACGTCTGAGACGTCACGTCACGTCACGTCACCTGCATGTCTGAGAAATAATAAAAGAATACTATTTCGAGGATATGTGTAGCTCGCCAACGCGCACTGGAACAGCATGGCGGGCCATTCTCGGCTCTTGCACCCGCTCAGATATTTGAGAAGGAGATCTTTGGCCAGCAGTGGGCACTTACAGGCTGCTACTGTACTGTTTATATGTATGTATGTTTTATCCTAAATAATATTATAAATACGGAAAATTTGTATGATTGTCGATTAATCGCGCTTAAAGAACTTAAAGGTTTGTGAAAGAAATGTAGCAAAGATGTAGAGTATGCCAAGGAATAGATATGTTTTATATAAATTAAGAGTTCCCTTATTTATAATATTATTAATCACGCGGGCGAAGCCGCGGCGAAAGACGACGTACACTTTATAAACGATTACCTTCTTCAAATACCTAGTATACCTACCTAGAATGTACCATATCCATATTTAGCACATTCTCGCATAAAGCATAATATAATTTTTATCACGAATATGAACGAATAGCGATCCTCTAAACTGAACCCCTCCAGTGAAAAGTGGTTTGAAAAGACTAAAATGTCTAGGACCCTGTCCACTCCAGTACGGGGTACGGTCGTGAGAGCTTATTTATTTATGTATTATTTTTGACAAGTAACAAGATTCCACAAACATCCTTGTCAAAGTCGATCCTTCTTTTTATTAATTTTAATTTAGTTTAAAGCTCTTATTAACGTCTAAAGTCTAGACCGCTTCGGTCCAAGACCTTCTCAGAGAAGAACCGACAAGAGACCTTGGATATATTTTTTTTAAATGTTATGTTACAATGTCATTTACAATTCATAATCAAAACCATGAACGTGTGTTATAGGCGTAACAGACACAGGCCTTGAGAGCTCAGTCTACAGACAGATGACAGGATATCAAACTCGAAAAATACCAGACCAAAATTAAGCAGACCGATGACGGGCAGCAGCGTCTAAACTGCGAGGTGTCCTGGTACGGCGATCGCGAATCCGTTGGCCGTTGGCGATTAAAAGCCATATCCTCATTACGACAGAGGACAAGCGTACATGAATATTTTTTTCTTTACAAAGTTAACTTATGCAATACATCGGTAGCCAGGGGACTTGCTAATTCAGACTATGAGCTATTTTCACACGGGCAACAAGTATTAAGAAATATCAGAGGAACAAGTGGTGGGGCGCATGCGCGACGCTTGCCCCTCCCCTGACCCTCGCGAGCACGGCCGCCATGACTGGATTGTTGTGTTCTGTACATGCGCAGCACCTGGCCTATCAATAGATAAGCTACCGTTGTCAGGCGCGAGCTATTGATCCGTCACTAGATACTCCGATAATAACAATTACAATTATTACATAATAGATAGGTCTTCATCATGGGTTCATCTACCTGTCGCATTCATTTGATACTTTCTTTACATGTGTATGTAATAATTATGACAACTGAGTTACATGGTAGCTTAGAGATGGTTACGTGATGGGTCCGGGAGTTGGCTCTCGTCACGGTAGCTTCAGGTTGCTGGGTAAGAATATCGGTCGGTCGTTTGTGCAGTTTCGACATTCCAATATATGCACCATACTCGAAACCGTGTTTTAATTTTTTGAAATTATTTTTCCTATTCCGTTCTATTCAGTATTGAGTTAAATTAAAAATACAACATTAATTTAAACTTTGCCAGCAACACAAGTAACCGAGCATCGCCTCGAGCCACAGAGAAAGTTAAAAGCAATTTAGATTAATTTATTATAAATCACAAAATGGTTTATCTCTTACCTATAATAACGATTTCATAAACAAAAGTAAACTTCAATTGAGATCGACAAAATAATATTGTATTATCATACAATATAATATATTAATATTTAGTGTTTATAGAAACGTAACGTGCTCCCAAATCGTAAGAAATTGCAATCAATATTATCAAAAAAAAAAAACAATTTTTTTTTATTTCAGCAAAAACAATATCTGATAGCAAAGTATAGATAGATTAAAACATGTTTAGGCTAATTTAGCTGTGACATAATAAATGATTTTAAAATACATTAAAATAATACATATGTGTTGTATATAATACATAAACGTGTAATAAATAAATAAATAATATATTTATATCTAAGGGATGTGTGTGTTCAGGGCCTTAAATTCATGTCATGTCATTATGTTAAAACGAATTACTGAACAGATCGAGAAAGGGCTACTGATGTCTTTGAGTTTAAAAAAAAAAACAACATAATAATTGGTAAGTCCATCCAATCACTTACGGTCCACTTGTCTATGGTATTTATGTTAAGCATATTCGGTGGGGTTTTCCGCCGGTCGGTTGCCGGAGACTCCTTTTTCAAAGGAACCTGCGTACAACTGTGGTTCACATATGCAGTAAAAGTTAGTATAATCTCCCTTATTTTGTTTGTTGGTTCGTTTAACAACGCGTTCTTCATGACGCGAATAAAGAATGTCTAGTTTTAATAAATGCTCGCTAAGCTTATTTTAACTAATCTGCCCCGAGTGAACTTATCTAATATTACAGCTATTTCACCGTAGAAACCTTACTGCAAGTCTTTGTCCAGTATCTAATCGTATAAATATATATAAATTGAACGACTTACCTGATCAAGGGTACTCGATCGAGAAGCGATTTCAACAACGTTTGTTTTATTCTTTGCAATCGTTCAATTTGTTGTGGCTACACGACATACGGACAGAACAATTGTACGAAGCGCGATAGTCACTCAGCGTCGCGCTGATGAAAGTGGAGGCTGTGGAGGCTGCGGTGCTTGGTACCTCCCCGCGAGGCAGTGCGCATGTCGCGTCTCCCGCCTCGTCGCGCCACGTTATCGACCCGGTACATCTCTATTATATATACGAACACTTTCGTCGGCTCTTTTCACATACGTCCGTTTAATACGCGTATACAATTTGAGATTAAACAAACATTTACGGATTTTATCGCGTTTATCATTCACCCCGCGACCACGGACGGTGTAAAGAACACGAAACTTCGATAATATAAAAACAAAATTAAAAGCGATAAATAACGTAAATAATTGTTTAATTTCAAATGTCCAGTGTTCGCGTAAATACAAGAAATCATTACGTCCATACAAATTACTATACCGCTCGGTATCTGCATGTGAACCTATATGCCATCGTTATTCAAAAGACGCAAGAATTATGACACGCCACATAAAGCTTATCTAACAATAATAAATGGGAGAAGCCTTTAGAGATTTTTTTTTTAATGTGGAAACCACCGCACACGGGCGAACGGCTCACCCGATGGTAAGTGATTACCGTCGCACAAGTCTGCAACACCTAAGGAGATGCGGCATTAATAACCCATGGGAACGAGTTGATAGCTCCCCAAAGATTATTTTCTAGACACTGCGTAATATTAGATTATTAAAACGTGTTGTATGTTTGAAAAAAAAACCTCATTACGAAACGTTGGTAGGTTATAAATAAAAATGACGTTGGACTAGAGTAATGTATTTATCTAACGTTTAATAAATTATTTGAATTCATATGATTAGGGGATGGAAGGGATGATACAGGGAGCTCCGGTTACCTCACTCACCGAACGAAACGCTGAAGCGCAAGATGGCTATACTTCACGGTCGAGCCGTCGCATTCGAGCAGCAGCAAAAGCCGCCGCTTGGCTCTACCACGATTATATTTTAAAATTTAATGATCTGTCAGTTGCTGATATGCCGACGATTCGGAAGAAGTCTTCAGCTTCTCTCTTTACTTAATTAACGGAAACAAAAAAAAAATATTTAGAGAATTAGCTATGCGTTTGTGTCCTTGCTCGGCTGCATGATAAATTAATCGAAATTTCGACATGAAGAAAAAAAAAACGAAACATTATGTTGCGTATTGGAAATAGTAACCCCTAATATAACAATAGACGTCAGTTGGAACGGGTCTTTATGCAAAAACACGCCTAAATTTAGTTTACTGTAAACATGAGCGTATCTCATTATTGCATTATTAAAACGATGCATATGGCAACGATAAATGTGCTAAATGCTATGTGCTATCGAAAATAATTCAGTCAGTTGGTCCCACGTTATAATATATAGAGAAGCGATCACGTCACGTTGCCGCTGAAGTTGTAAAGGCCTCTGGGCCAGCAGCATATCTACCGTGGTGGCTTTAGTCATCAGAGACGGTGGTGACGGGTAGGCGCGAGCAACTTTTACCTTTCCGTTAAACTAAAAAAAAAATCACGTCACGGCGTCAGTCACACATCGGAGTAGGTAGAGATTAAGTGTTTGATTAAGGAGTTTGTTATGACGGGAGACAAAAGCTTGTCCGCCCTTTGTTAGCATTTGGTTAAGTATATTTAAAGTATGAATATAATAAATAGCCTTGTCACTCATACAAACTAGAAGAATAATAACTAATTTGTAAGATATTATGCGCTTCAAACTGCGAGAATAAAATAACAAAAAAATTTAATACCGTACTTAGTACATTAACGTATTGAAATTTAAACACACACAGCCACAATATAAGAACAAAATAACAGCGTAATAAAACCTTTATTTATTTACGGCATATATTCGGACAAAACAATCATTGTCCGAAAGTTCCTCAGACCGCTAATATCTTAATTACGTATCCCACACCCATAGGGTTAAGCAGAAATTATGGAATTACCACTACCACTCGCCACAATTCGCATACAATTACACATAAAATATTCGCAAATATAAACAGGTCGCAATGCTGAGTTTCTGTATTGTCTTTCTTTTTTTTTTTAAATAATCATATCGCACAGCCGAAAACACACACAAGGAGATTATTTTTTACGAAACTTGACGAAGATAATAAAAATGTAACACGCCAGCTAGTGATGTGCCAACATTTGCATGATGATAATAAATGTTTGCAGCTTTAGATGTTTATTTTATATTAGTACGAATCTATAGCATCCATTGTCCGAGGGAACCGTGAATGATGAATTCAAGAATGGATGAGTGACAAAGAGTGACTAAATTCATTTTATTATTTGAACTTTTATTGAGACTAACTTAATATTGTTGTTGTAACAAAGGGCGAATTTAATGACCTATCGGTATACTCGTTTCATTTTGTTTAAGTAGCAACGGTAAATAACAGACACACAGTCTAAATTATGTTGTTACAATGTTGCTCATCCCTTCACTTGCATAAATAAGGTAGAGGAGGTGCAGTGATGGTGGCTTCTAATGGGGCGTGATTTTATGGACTATCGCGCAGGAGCTGGCACCAGGGCAACTCGATCCTCGATAACACTAACATGTACGTACCGATCTAACATTTTATATGCGTTAGAGCCAAGCGGCGGCTTTTGTTGATGCTCGAATGGGCCGGTTCGAAAGAGGTAGTACAACACGGCCTCACACAATACCGGCGTGAAGTAGACGCCATCTTGTGCTTCTGCGTTTCGTACGGTGAGTGAGGTAACCGGAGGCCCTCTCCCCTTCCCCCATCCCCCACCACATCCACCCTCCCGTCTCCCAAATAACGTAACTGCAGCATCTCTGGTGTCGCAGATGTAAACGGGCGACGGTAATCACTTGCCATCAGGATGGACGGATGAAAGGGGATGAATTTTATTTTTTACTAATATAAGTAAATAATGAATTTCACGCGTATGCTTAGTCAGAAATATTGATGATCATTTAATGATACGCGATATCCGATACGGATACAAGGACAGAAGTATTAAGCGTTAAGATAAGGCTTTAACTAACGTGAGTAAGCAGTAAAATCTTAAACACACCAGGTAAAGATGGTTTCCTATCCGATGTAAAACTGTTCATCATTTCCTGTCCGACAATCGTAAGCGGCAATAACAATCAACGTTACTCTTTCGCTCTCAAGAGAGATATGGAGAAACGAGGAACGCCGTTACAGATACCTAGTCTTGAGCAATTTATGATTACAAAACGCCTCCGCGATACAGGAATGCCTATTTCGGAGATAACTTTTTTTTTAACATAGAAATAAAGGCACTCAATGGACGTCGTATTGTTCCGAAAAAGAAGAAAAAATCTTTTTTTTTTTTCAATTTTGTGTTCGTCTTGCAGGAGAATATGTTGAAAAATAATCACTTTGAATATTTATCTTCCCTCCTTGTCCCCCCATTCCGTGAATTTAAAAACGCCTCCTCTTACATCCAACTTTTAGCGAGATTATGGTTAAGTCATTTTTGTGTTGTGATCATAATATATAAACTAAAACTAACTAAAACTTTATTAACTAGTTCAAAGGTGTTATTTTAGTCAGAGGAAGCTTATTACGAAACGGTGGTAGATTTAAACAATGACGTATGACAAGTGAAACTTATTTCTTATGTCCATGAATAAATTATTATATTTGTTTACAACACACGGTTGTATTTAGTACGCGACTAATTTAAATACAAGCTTCACTATACTAAACTTACCTGGTCGCTATTCAGCAACGCCCGAACTGCTCTAACAAAGTCGCCCCGTCCAAGTCAAAGTCAAAGTCACGCGCGGAGGCAGCGGGAGACGCGGTGCATCTCGCATTGACGCGTAATGCAATATGCAGGGCTGGGCATAGCCCACCAGTGCGCAAGTGCACGCCCTGTTTCTCCAGCCAGAGCTTACCCGGTGCACATGCGCCACGCTAACGATCCGTTGTGTCTCGCCTCGCCCGGGAATATTCCTGCGCTGACTTATCGATTCCCCGCTGTACATACTTATTTGTCTTGTACTTCTTTGTGACTAAACACAACCGAGCTGTGTAAGGTCCAAAACTGTATGCTAATTATTAGTTAGTATTGAAAAAATTGCTTTTTTTTTTAAGAGTGGTGATCTGGGTTCGATTCCCGGTGACGGCACCACTGAAATTGTTAAGAGTGACAGAACCGTTTTCGGTTCCTAAGGTATTCGCTCACTAGTGGCCATTTATATCTACTATTTTATTTTTTAAGTAAATCTTTTTTTAGTAAGTAAAGGAGGTTGTAGACTAAAGGAAAAACATTGACTACTCTACTTTTTAACGTCTATAAATGTCGTCTACGGTTGCGCAATCTCAACATTTAAGTGGGCTTTTGGAGTTGGGATAGGTAAAATCCTATTGAAACATTGCAATTGACATTTTTCTTCGTCAGAAATTCGAACCCAAGTCCCTCGAATACTACTATGAATGTATTGTTTTTCTTTTTTGTTTTCGAAAGAAGAAAAGTAATGGAATCTCAACAAGCAATAAACTTAACAAATTGGCAAGTCGTAAAATGTTTAAGGCGTACATTAAAGCAGTCGGGCAAGTTCGACGGCCTACATACGATGTTTAAACGCACCAACCACGGCGTACGGAGACAGCCCTTTACAAGTCAAGGCATACGAGGCTAATTTAAGAATGTACTTGTACAGCTACAGCGAAATATTCGTCGCTAAATTTTGCTGTACAAATAACGTGTAATATAAAAATTTCTTTAAGTTGGCAACCTCTACCGTACGAATAATCATACTTATTCTTTGCCCTAACACTTGTTTAACAGAGACGTCGCTTACGCACGTCACTAATCGTCTCTATGTACGTTGAGTGAAGTCATCTCGTGGGGTTACCGCAAAACCATAAAAAAAAGCCTTCCTTACACAAAAGTTCACATAACGATTTCTTATATTTATGCGAATGCGTAATAATAATAATTCATAGTTCTTAAATTAAATTTTATTGTTTCGCGATAATAATATTTGACTCAGGAAGTATTACATTAAATAGAAATATAATAACAAATAACATCAGACTCACCGGTCGTTTCAAATGTGCAATATTCATGAGCGTGTGCGGGTCAAGTTTCACAGAAGTTACATCGGTAGAAAGAATTATTTACAATCGAAGTATACTGGGAGAGAGAACCGTGTATATTTCGGCGAGCCGAGGCCGCTATGTATACTACCGTACACCACCCCACATTGCTTCGATTCCTTGACGATGCACTGCGCATGAACCCCCCCACCCCCCCGCGGCGCCTCCGCCCGGGTCTTAGTTCTAGAAGCATCGCCCGTAGGTCACCGAGTTATTGATTATTTACATAAACTAGGGTCAGGGTGTGGAAATGGTTTTTATCACCGTTACACAGGTGCCCGTTGGTGTAGTTGGCGATCATATGCGCATCTGATTTTAAGTCTTGTAGAGATAAAATAAGAAGAAAATCGTTTTAAATAATGCAGATATGTTATGGAACACATTATGGACGTGGTAGTGCCGAGCGGGGGCTTTTGCTGCTAACCGAATGGGCCGGCTCGATCGTGTTGGTACCACGGCCCCGCAGAATACCGGCGTGAAGAAGAAGCATCTTCCGCTTCTGTGTTTCGTTCGGGGAGGGAGGCAACCGGAGGCCCAAATCCCCCCTCCCTGTCTCCCCATCCTGTCTCCCATCCCCCTAATAACCTTCGCACAACGCAACGCACCTGCAGCTCCTCTGGTGTTGGTAATGTAGAGATCAGGTGAACCGCTTGCTCGTTTCTACCATTACCCATGAAAAAAACATTTACGAGGACATACCAAAAACCATAGATAAATAAGCCTTCGTTGTGTTTTATATCTGAGAATCGGACAAACCTGATGTGTGATTAGGCTATATCAAGCACGAGTGTAGATTTGAATTTCAATGGGATCAAATTTGAAGAAAATATTTAACCCCTAAGGGTAGATTATTTTTTAAATTTCGTATTGGACACCCGTTTATGTTATATTTAGATCACAGGTTATACTCGTTAACCTAGCAGGCAGAATTTAAATATTAACTTCATACATTGATCGAAGTCGGTTGTTTGTCTACTCTCTTTTACTCTGATTCTGTTATAATTCACCTGTTTTTATTCGAATACAAAGTGAAATAACATTTCACTGAATGTCAATCTATTGCTCGATGTATTGATGACTGGTCACCTCTGTCAACCTGCAACAGAGATGAGCTAATATTGGGCCTTATCTCACGATGGCGATTGCCTGAGTTACCAATCGCTCGAATGCATTCAAACAATGCCAGTTCTTTTCAAAGGCGATACGATATGCTATCCGATAACATATTATTTTATAATAACACTAGCGGCCCGTTTCGGCTTCGCACGCGTGGACATTTATTTTTTTAACTTTTTGCGATAAACGTAGAGTAAATGTATCTTTATGCAGGACTTAGTATTTTTTTTCGATATTAACCCTTATCCAAATAAATCATTTCGTATACAAAACTGTTTCAACACATGTAGATTACTTTTTGAATAATTGAAGATTCAGTAGGGATCCCTAATTTTTCTTGTAATATAGCCTATGTTACTCAGGGATAATGTAGCATTCCAATGGTGACAGACTTTTTGAAATCGATCCAGTAGTGTTTGAGTTTCTTCGTTAGAAACATATAATATTATATATTATATAGGCATCGCCGGGTTGTCGATAAATGCAGGTGGCTCAGGACAGTGATCTGTGGCAATCATTCATGGGGGCCTATGTTCAGCAGCGGACTTGCGACAGGCTGTAAAGATGAATGATAATGATGACTTCATATGTCCAGGTCTCTGTTGGAGTAGTGATAATTTAGAAAGTTCTAAAACAATTTCTGTCAAAATAGAAAGTTCCAAAAAGTTGACAATGCTGCCCGGAGTCCGGTTCTGTCGTCGCAAACCCGCCTCCAAGAGGCCTTCGTCCCTGCGCATAAATCAAAGACACCTCATCACCACACTGCACACAATAACTTTGTTTAAGAAGACGTATAGTTAATAAAGCGGCTCTGTGAGTGATAAAATTATGAGTGTAACGTAACGCGGTATCACGTCAGACGATTACGTGACGACGCGTCGTGTGGTGCGCCGGACAGAGGCTGAGACGGTCTCACTTGGAGAAAGCGGCGCAGCCACGGGCCCTCTCTGCTTTCACTCGCCGGCCAAGATTGGGTCATTGGATTTTGACGTTTACGTAGAGACATCAGTCACGTCTCACACGGGAGCGAGCAGCGATGATCGAACAGATTATACGTGTTCGCAGCCTAATGATACCTGTTAGGTTGAATTCGTGTAATTCAGATGAATACATGATAAGTGAATTAAAAAATCAAAGTTTTAGGTAAACAACCGACTCTTAGCGCTGGAATACTTTCTTCAAATTTAAATGGGACCATCCTCGAAGTATTGCCTATTCGATAAAAAAAAAACGAATCATTCAAATAAGTTTACAATCGGCGAAGATATCCATAGTAACATACATACAAATGTAAGCCATCAGTACGTATTTTCTGTTTTAGAACAAGGATTGATAAAAATTAACGTTCAATCAAATATCTTTTTCTTTTAAATCTAATCTTTTTATAAATTTTTATTGTAATATTATATTATTACAATGTAATATTTTTTTAAATGGTCGATCTATAAGTCGTCAGTACAGTACAGTGCTGTAACATATTTTTTTTAAATATGCACAAATGTGACGATGGATTCAAGCATACGTTTGCATTTTGCTCCATACAGTGCAGTCAATACAGTGTAACGACAGTCCGATAACGTCTTGTCAACTATTGCACATTCAATCTTGACCAATCAAAAGAAACGTTATATAAATTACCAGTCGATGTTAACAAAACTCTTTGATAGGTAAACTAAGGTGGCTTTACACTGGTTGAAATATAATATAGTCTCTTCAATACAAATTAAATATAATTTCGGAATATTCTGGAATAATCGTAAATAAAAAGACGTTAGAAATCCGGGATCATAAAAAGAACCACTGGAGCGAACTAAGGACAGTTCAGCGGTGAGTCCAGAAGTGGTAGAGCAGGATCACGAAGAAAGGAAGGGAAAAAAGAAGAAAGGAAGAAAAGAAGAGGAAAAATGCAGAGTATTGTTTACTGTCAGGAAGATAGCACACTCAGATAGAAACTCTGTAGCCTACGGAAGTGAAATGAATAGAAGTTTAAAAGAACGGCCTTCCGCTCCAATCTCGCAACCCCTAACTTGTGTTTTATCGACGAAACTTAACAGAGATTAAAATTAGAAACAAGTGTGATCTCACACAAAACGTTATTCACTCATACAGATTACCCAAATCGTGGAAACACTCGTGTTTTCTATGCGCGTACACACATTTACAATAGAAAGTACTTTTACTTTTTTTTTTATTTTACCTTATATATTCATCGCGGCATTCACATGGGGTGTGGCGTACGTTATATCCAAATTGACTATTGATTTTCGAATCGGGCGATGTTGATTTTGACACCATTATCCAGTAAAAAAATCTCGCAGAACTGACAACCGTTGGGGAAAAAAGGTTCTCGAGTGGCAGCCGCGTACAAGCAAACGCAGTGTAGGACGACCCCACACAAGATGGAGTGACGACCTGCGCAGTGTTGCGGGAAGTCGATGGATGCAGATGGCTCAGGACCGAGCTTCGTGGCAATCTTTGGGGGAGGCCTATGTTCAGCATTGGACTTCTGATAGGCTGGAATGATGATGATGATGATCCAATCAAATGGGTTGTGACTTCGCTCTAACCTATCTTGCTTGAATTGGATGGTGAAGTTATATGTTATACCTGATAGACGCGGTGGTTGTGTTATAAACGTGGTAGAGCCAAACAGCGGCTTTAGCTGTTGCTCGAATGGGCCGGCTCGACTTGATTGGTACCACGGCCTCGCAGAATACCGGCGTGAAGTAGAGGCATCTTGTGCTTCTGCGTTTCGTTCGGTGAGTGAGGTAACCGGAGGCCCACACCCCCTCCCTATTCCCCATCTCCCAAATATCCTTAAAGACCGGCAAGGCACCTGCAGCGTCTATGGTGTTGCAGATGTATGTGGGCGACGGTAAGCACTTACCATCAGGTGAACCGCTTGCTCGTATGCCGTCTTTTCCATAAAAAAAAAACAAATTCCACAATCATGGATCGAGTCGACTCATATTCATAATATATCTTGGTTTAAGGCTTGAAGAGAAAATTACGAAATCTTTGGCCGGCCGCGTCGAGTTATTAAAGAATTTAAAATTCTCATATTGATCGTGCCACCTGCCACAAAGGGCAACACCACGACAACATCCGCCGGGCCAGCTAGTGTTTTATATTACCTTCATCGTGTCTGTTATTGTGTGGGCTTAAACATCATAACGCAGGCGCGTCGTCTGGCGGGGTAACTCGATCGATGTTTCCCGGGCTCGCTATCAGAGCTCGGCCTGGGCACAGTCTCAGAGAGACAGAGCGCTACGAAGCTAATCGCCAATAGCCGAATGGGTCAGGGTGCGGTCTACGAAAACATGACGTCGTAAGTTCGAGCCCGCCATTCGACCATTGTCGCGAATCACTCCTGATACAAGTTGTAATAAATAACGTTGCTAGTATTCCTAACATTCCTAAGGTAACCGACATAGCCGTAAAGATCAGCAAGCTGAAGTGGCAATGGGCCGGCCACATAGCTCGCAGAACTGACAACCGTTGGGGAAAAAAGGTTCTCGAGTGGCAGCCACGTACAGGCAAACGCAGTGTAGGACAACCCTCCACAAGATGGAATGACGACCTGCGCAGTGTTGCGGGAAGTCGATGGATGCAGATGGCTCAGGACCGAGCTTCGTGGCAATCTTTGGGGGAGGCCTATGTTCAGCAGTGGACTTGTGATAGGCTGAAATGATGATGATGATGATGATTCCTAACAAAAATTTTTTTTTTAACCGCAATGACGTAGTCTATGATACATATCGCACTCACGTCCGACACCCATAGGTGTAGACAGAGATTCTAGATTTCAATTTGTTACGACTTGGCAACCAAACGGCCTTACGCCACCAACATTTTGCCGCTACAGGGGATGATAAAATGTGACGGATGAGACGCGTCGCCCCATCAACCTGCTCTTGGCGTTTTCCGTGAGATTATCAAAGCTCTTCTCTCAATCCCACGTAATGTAAAAAATGTGGCAAATCCCTGCCACGCTACTAAATTCAACCAAAAAATTTTCTGTTTAAGAGTTATGCCTTATATTCTGAACTCAGTTCAGTCATTTTACGAAGTTGCCTTGCCTTTCCAAACATCATCTCAAAGGTGGTGACATGAGGTGTGAACCGCTGTACTCGTATGTACTTATTTACCACGTGCTGCACAGTGAAGGAGAGCATCGTGAGGAAACTAAAAAATATTATTTCGACGATATGTGAAGCCCGCCAAAACGCACAGGAGTTGCTTGACGCGCCCTTCCTGGCTCCAAAAACCCACTCTCAGATATTTGAGGAGGCCTTTGCCCAGCAGCGGGCACGTTGAGACCGCTGCTTTACTATTTTTTTACATTTCTATACATAAATAAGCAAGCGGTTTATGCCCTTTCCCAAACGAGCAAGCGGCTCCCCTAATGGTAAGTGATTACCGACCCCCACGTACATCCACGACACCAGAAGAGCGACACAGATCCATTAGATAATATGTTAAATAGAAAAAGTATCGTTAACAAATGCATTGTTCATATTTTTTGTATCGCAAACATAAATAAATGTATTAACTTACATCTCTCGATCCAGTTAACGTGTCCAATTTTTCCGCCTTTCTGATGCCGCTGACACAACAATATAAACTCGGAAAATTATGATAATTAAACCTCTGTTACAGTTCTACCCTGGATAATTATTGGTAGTATTAATTAAGTTTCAGAACATTAAAACAATTTTTTATCTAATAACGCTATGTAGCCGACACACATAGACACTAGACGCGAACTCTGACCACAACTAACTCCGCCAAAACGCACAGGAGTTGCTTGACGCGCCCTTCCTGGCTCCAAAAACCCACTCTCAGATATTTGAGGAGGCCTTTGCCCAGCAGCGGGCACGTTGAGACCGCTGCTTTACTATTTTACATTTCTATACATAAATAAGCAAGCGGTTTATGCCCTTTCCCAAACGAGCATGCGGCTCACCTGATGATAAGTGATCACCGACGCCCACGAACATCCACGACACCAGAAGAGCGACACAGATCCATTAGATAATATGTTAAATAGAAAAAGTATCGTTAACAAATGCATTGTTCATATTTTTTGTATCGCAAACATAAATAAATGTATTAACTTACATCTCTCGATCCAGTTAACGTGTCCAATTTTTCCGCCTTTCTGATGCCGCTGACACAACAATATAAACTCGGAAAATTATGATAATTAAACCTCTGTTACAGTTCTACCCTGGATAATTATTGGTAGTATTAATTAAGTTTCAGAACATTAAAACAATTTTTTTATCTAATAACGCTATGTAGCCGACACACATAGACACTAGACGCGAACTCTGACCACAACTAACTCCGCCAAAAACAGAACGGAATATGAAAATGCAAAACGAAAATAGATTTCACGCTCTTAGCAGTCAGTGTTGCCCAGTACCCACAGTCACGCCTTTGCGTTTAAAGAGTATAAACATACATGATAATTAGAAGTTAAATAAATAATTTCAAACTAATAATAATGAAATCTAGATGAATTTACATATTTTTAATTTTCTTACTTTTTGAAATGTTCTCCCTGATATATGTTTACTCTTTAAAATGTTTACATTAATTTATTACAAATAATAGGAAACTATTATTTTCATAATTTGTATAATATTGTTGCGCGTAGTTATTATACGATAATATTAATAAAAATAATATTTCCTATATCAAAATATATTAAATAGAAAAGTATCGTTAACAAATGCATTGTTCATATTTTTTGTATCGCAAACATAAATAAATGTATTAACTTACATCTCTCGATCCAGTTAACGTGTCCAATTTTTCCGCCTTTCTGATGCCGCTGACACAATAATATAAACTCGGAAAATTATGATAATTAAACCTCTGTTACAGTTCTACCCTGGATAATTATTGGTAGTATTAATTAAGTTTCAGAACATTAAAACAATTTTTTTATCTAATAACGCTATGTAGCCGACACACATAGACACTAGACGCGAACTCTGACCACAACTAACTCCGCCAAAAACAGAACGGAATATGAAAATGCAAAACGAAAATAGATTTCACGCTCTTAGCAGTCAGTGTTGCCCAGTACCCACAGTCACGCCTTTGCGTTTAAAGAGTATAAACATACATGATAATTAGAAGTTAAATAAATAATTTCAAACTAATAATAATGAAATCTAGATGAATTTACATATTTTTAATTTTCTTACTTTTTGAAATGTTCTCCCTGATATATGTTTACTCTTTAAAATGTTTACATTAATTTATTACAAATAATAGGAAACTATTATTTTCATAATTTGTATAATATTGTTGCGCGTAGTTATTATACGATAATATTAATAAAAAATAATATTTCCTATATCAAAATATATTAAATGTATTTTGAGAACCGTTCACATTTCACTACAGTTGCAATAAAATTAACTGAAGGTAAACTAAAATTTAGTTGTTAAAATAAAGAAATTAGAAGTATCCGTTTGATGCCAAATCACAAAGAAACTTATAATATATCCTACTTTGCGTTTACATGTACAATAGGATTGAGCAAAGTGAATCATTTCGATTGGAGCATTAGCGCCTGAAACAATGAAATGTTCCGAAACACTAACGTGCTTCATTCACAGGGGCGAACGTACAGCAGAGAACTTATGAGAATTTAGGTTTATTTTCGTTACAGTATTTACTTTATGTACATTCTCCAGAAGTATTTTTTATAGTTTATTTTCAATGCATACACGATGTTAGCACAGAGGGCCTAGTAGACGATTCAAACAGTTTTCGTACTTCGGTACAACTTTTAACAACTAATAAACCAAGAACGTTCGAAGGCTTTTCGTACATCGAACAGTAATTAGTATTTATTTTGCAATTGTTAAATGTGACAGCCTTTTGGTGCGATTACAACAATCCAGTTCCAACAAAGTTTTATATAAAATTTTGTTATCTCTGTATGATTCCAATTTTTAATTATAATATAACCCTGATAGTATATTATGCCGCGAATGCTTTTGAATATGTACAGTAATTGGAAAAAAAAATTAAAGGAAAGAAATCATCGTTCTTCGTTTTGGTGCCATCAGTCCAACAAGTGTGCGGAAAAAGTTGACTATAATTTTAGCGAGGACGTACTTGAACAAATTTCAAGCTAAAATGCACACTTTTGCTAAAAAGGTGTACAAGTCTGTAAAATAGAGAAAGAAGAAAGTTAACTTTACTTAATACCTCTCTGTGCTGTCATAGTTTTGTACTGAACTGTCAATGTCGATCAATTTGTCTATGTTTATATGTACCTCTCTGACCCGATACTATGCCCATTATATTGCAATTCCCAATATATTAACTTATCTATGCTATGCAATAATTGGATTGAAATAAACATAGTTCATGTTTTCAAATATAAGGATCGACTGTGCACTGCTTTAGCTAAATTTTAAAATTTTCTTTTCTGTAGATATTACCTATATTGACCATATACTCATTCATAATGATTAATTTACATTTCACTTACTATTGTAACAGAAATATATACCTTGATTTTCACTGCACGATATAAGACACTAATATGGCTTCTTCGAGAAAAATAGTAGAAATTAAAGTAGAAGAGTTATGTCGGACTTGTTTAGCTAAAGAAATAGAATTATTTTCGGTGTTCGATGTTTGTATGGAGGGGAAAGCGCTGGATCATATAATAACATCAATAACGGGCCTGAAGGTTAGTAATAAGTGTTATATATATTATTAGCGATTATCGAAAACGCTCCTGTTTAGTTTTTAGTCCCAAAGACTTGGACAGATCGGTAAGATCTTTCCAAGAAAATGGAGTTGTTTAGGGCACATCTTTGTTTCGATGAGCTTGTGTGAGTTGTGTGATGTGAGCCTTGCTGTGAGTTTGTGGTTTGATAGGATCTACAGGCAACAATGTATGTTTCAAAGTATGCCTAATTGAATTAGTGACACTAGTTACATTTTTATTATTTACTAATTTATTGTTGATAGCCTTATGCTAATATATAAAATTCTTTGTGTTCTATCGTCTTTAAAGTTAAATCAGATTTGAGAATGTTGAAATGATTACAGAAGTACTAAGTTTTACTATACTTAACATTATATGTAGTAAAATTTGAAATGTTTGCATAAATACAACCAAAATGAATTATGATTATTACATTTTTGATTATATTATTTTAGTTGACATATTAATTAAAAAAATATTTTATTGATATATTAATTTTAGTTTTTCTCCACACTTCGACAAAAACTTGTATTGTTTTATTGTGGTGGAAGTCATATTCAATAATATTTAATAGGTAGAACATTTAAACTATTTGTTATGGAGGACTGGAGCTCAAACTTAGTTAAGGCTAGTATTATAGAATATAGTGTACATATTACATTACTCCTCTAATATTGTCTTATTTAAATATTTAATAGGTATGAAACAAAAAAAATATTTTTTGTTTAATAATGTGTGCCACATGCATTAATGCACAGTTACAATTATGTAAGAGCTAAATTGTTCTGATCAGGCAGGATCTTTGTTCCAAACTCTCCGACTATGCAATTGCTAATTGTTGTGATTATGGTCTCCAGCAACAGACAGACATCTTTGGATAATTGTATAGTTTCATTATTCTTCATTAAGGTAATGAATACTTACATATTTTTAGATTGACAAAAGTGATGGACTTCCTACAAAAATCTGTCAAGAATGTAAAAGCAAGGCTGTCAATGCATATGGTTTTAAAAAGAAATCTCATGAAGCTGATTTCGCATTACATGGAATTCTCAAGAGAGAAGAAATAGACAATGCTTCATTATGTAGCGAGGTATGACAACATCATTAACCACATAACTCTATACTGAGTTGTGGGTCCGGGTTTTCATCTATACATCAGACTTATACAGTGGTCTTGTTGGCAACTCCTTGGAAAGGTCTATGTTTAGGATTGGACTCAGATATATTGAAGAAAAAGGAGATCATAAAATAAAGGTTGCTGCAGCCACATTGCATGCATAAAGAGGTCTGGATGCAGAATACTAAATCTGCAATAATGCAATAATACTCTAATCATTGCATAAAGGTTTCTAACATATCTGGTCTAGGCAGGTACCATACTCTTACTTAACCATTTCCGACGCCAAATAGCAGTGTTCCGATTTGAATAGTATAGAGAGCCAGTATAATAATAGACTGAGGTTTACGATCTTAATTCATAGGGTTGACCATGCATCTGTGACCTTCTTCTATTGAGGTTGTTTAAACTTGCACTATAGAAAGAGATGGTATATTCTCCCTATGACCCTAGTTTTAATGGTAGCTAATTTTTTTTTTATAAACTCACCTTTAAACGATGGATCACTGTAGCTTGAGAGTTATCAATTATGAGTTTTGTCTATTTCACTATTTTACTTCAAGTACAATTGTGTTGTCATTATGGATTTTCATTTGGCATGTCTGCAGAGTCAAAGGGCTTCCGCAACACTTTCCTTTTCCTCAGGATTTAAAATGTTACAGGTGTTATTTGTTATTGTCAAACCTAGTTGAATCTGATATTCATATTTTTTGTCAAAAAAGTTTCTGTAACTACTTCTGTATTTAATACTTATTTGAATTTTACAGAATATAAGCGTTGATGTGAAAGTGGAGGATTATCCATCAGATGAACATGATGATTTGATTGATTTGGAGTATAACCTTTCATTGCCTGATGCGAGCAATGAGTTTACAGACACAGGTGACATTTTAAAGCTTTCTACTAGTGTATGCTGCTAAAATAAAAACAAACAAATTGTGTATTACTTTTTCCCATAACTTTTGAAATAATTTTACAGCCAGTATCATTTTTTAAGATTGATAACTTTGTATTGATAGTTCTGTTTAATCTGTTAATTTATGTAGTTAAAATAGAAACAAGTGCGAATGGAACGCAACAATTCAAGAGTTGTAGTACAGATGTTGAACAATCAGATCATTTACCAGACCAGATGAAAAAGAAGTGCATCAAAGGTGAGTGAAACACAGTACTACAGTGCCAACTTTTTAGTTAATTACAATACAGTGCAAACTCTTATAAAAAATCTTACCATACTCACATATGTTTAACTTTCCGAATCCCATATAATTATATTGCATTATATATCAATGCCTGTCTGCCACTCAGTTCTCCTTTTTGTTGCTTTATGCATAAACATGGGCCTTAAAGTCAAGATTATAGTCAAACATTTTTATTCAGTTTAGGCTTGTATGTATCTCTTATAAACCTCAAAATCTACACTTGTTTACTAAACAAGACCTTCGTAGAGAAGAACTTGCAAAAAACTCGGAAGTTTTTTCTTAATGCAATGTCATTTAGGTACACTAGCTGGTAATTATAATAAATCAATGCAATGTCAAATGTATATTTTTAAGTGCTATTTCCATATATTATCAGATCTATTTTATAGTAAGCCTTTTTAATAAAGTTTCTTTGACAATTTTCTAAAATATTCTGTCAGTTTGTTGCACTATATTTTATGTATTTACTTACATAGGATATGAACACTGGACCATCAACTTAGAGGTCAGTTATGCTGATCTACTAACTAATAGGCATTGGAAGTTTCCAGTGTTATTAGTTTGGTATGTTTATGCATAGCTTTGCATAATTATAATCTAAATTTTGTTTTTTTTTAGTGGAATATGAGTTGAGCAGCAGCACATTCTGTCCACTGTGTGGTATCTGCTACGTAGATTCTGACGGCCTCACCAAACACATGTGGGAGAGTCACGCAGAAGTGATGGGGCCAAAGAAAAGGGGCAGGCCAAAGAAAATGGTAACTGATGTAAGTACAAATATATTTAAGTATACAGCGTTGAATACGGCCTCATTGACGTTTAGCGGTCTGAGTGTAGTAGTAGTTTCAGTGGTCATAATTACATAGAAATAGTGAAGTTTACGAAAATAATAAATAAAAAATTTTCAAACAAAAACCTAGCGCAAGAGATATCCATTATGTCTAATAGTTTAACAGTTTGACTTTAAACGCAAACGGTCGACGCCGGCGCGTTCGGTTGATATGGTCTTTGACCTGGGTGTCGTTGACCTACTGGTCCCCTGCTGGATTGGCGCAACGTCTTAAAAGGTGGATGACCTTTTATACATATCTTTTATACTCTACGATATTGATCGATAGCAATCACGCTCACTGGCAAGGGCAGAGATTAAGTATTTCCATTTATCACGACTCATCAAGCCACTTTTCGCCTCTGCGGGAGATAAAACTGAGTATTTCTCTGATCTCTAAAGAGAAGGTAAGGGAGATTTTAAGGTCTTCCCGTTTCTCACGGAGAGATAGAGGCTGACACGTTTTCTTACGTCGCTACCACACAGAAATGTGTAGTATATCTATTACTATCTTATTGAACAGATTTACTGTTGTTTCGTCAATTACTTGTTGCAGGGTTATTCCAAACAAATGTTATGGCATCCGATGGATGATGGAATAGTGATATGATGAATCGTAGAGAATGGTCAGCCCTATTAAAGGTTTTAAGAATTCCTCATGCTCAGGGTTCAAAAGGACTCGAACCAACCCATGGTTTTGAAGTCCGATGCCATCATTTCTGAAATGATTAATAACAAAATGTTGATTATTCATGAGATTCCTTGGATCCACGTTTCTTTCTGTCACGGGGGACTCATGTCATGTACAATTGTTTTACAGACAATTTTAAACAAGCTCTCAGAAAATGGATACTATTTAAAAACTGTCCCGGTGAAGAGATTGAACTGTTCATTTTGCAAGGGGAAGTATAAAACCAAAGAGGAATTAGTTACGCATATGACGGAGCACAAGGGTTTGTATAATTTAATTCTTTGCATTCATTAATTGAACGGCCTCTTTAAATCCAGCGCCAAACAAAAAATAATTAGTATTAATTTTTTGTAAGGTGATTGCCTAACGCTGTGAGTGGTTGCCCATATTCACCACAGTGAGCAAGTGGGTCGGTGAGCGGTGAGCGCATTGCTGGTACTATAGCACTAATGATACTGCCCCCTATTGTCACCAGCCTGCGAGACTTGGGTCTGGCAAATTTTGATGGATTCGATCGCTAGAGCCTGGTTTGTTAGCTAGCTGGGCCCACCGTGCCCCGATAAGGTTGGAAATTGGAAAAAAATATTGTATCTTCACAATTTATATGCACTTCTCTTGCATCAACTTACGCACACTTCAACACTTCTTCACATAACACACACGCGCAATTCAAGTACCACAGCGGTCTCCATGAACACAATTCACATCTAAAGTCTATCAAAAGATTTCTTACCTTATTAATTAATATGGCACATTTCAGATACCAAAGTGCTGTGTTGTATTATTTGTAAGAAAATGTATCTGAAGAAGAAATTTTTTGACTCTCACTTGTGTGCGGAAGAAAAAAATCAAGGAACTAATTTAGATGAGGTATGTTATAGTTTCACATATTGGATGTTGAATTATATTGAATATTGTTTACTATTATTAATAGCATAATACTTATTTTCCAGATTGATCCTGCCATGGTTTTGCCCAACAAAGGTGAACATGAGGATTTCATGATAGAGACTTACCTGCATCAGTTGCTGGACCTGAGCAACAATCCGGTAAGATAAAGGAATCGTTAGAATGAATTTATTTAATGCATGTACCCGATAACTGTTTCATGTAACATGTGCAAACACAAATTATGCAAAGAATACATTTCTATTATATTTCTGCCGTACTTAAAATAAGAATTTTTATTATTCAGTCTGGGATTTGTGTTTGGCAAATTTGGATGGATTTTAGGATTACTATTACCTACTATATTATTATAGATTACCTTTATACAACATCGCTTTATAGTGAGATTTTTTATAGGTTTTTAATTGTGCAGGAGGGGGCCGCGTCTTGGCAGGCCTGTGGCGCGTGCAGCGTGCTACTGGGTGGCCCCGCCGAGCTGGCTGAGCACGTGGACGAATTTCATCCGGAGCAGTCGTTGCGCTGTGCGCTCTGTAACAAGGTTCGTGCGTGTGTATGTGTGTATGCACCATGTTATGTGTGCACATGGTGCGCCTCACCTGATGGCAAGTGATTATCGTCGCCCACGTACACGTACTAGAGGAGCTGCAGGTGCGTTGCCTTTATTTGGGGGATGGGAGGGATAGGGAGGGTTTTTGGGGAAGAGGGAAAGAGGGGAGTGGGCCTCCGGTTACCTCACTCACCGAACGAAACGCAGAAGCACAAGATTCCTCTCCTTCATGTGTGGTACTAAGCTTGGTACTTTGTAAGCGTGGTAGAGTCAAGCGGCGGCTTTTGCTGCTGCTCGAATGGGCCGGCTAGACCGGGTTGGTACCACGGCCTCGCAGAATACCGACGTGAAGTAGAGGCATCTTGTCCTTCTACCGTTTCGTCGGTAATCGAAATATTCAAATACTCGGAGGTATTACTAACTTTTCCTACAGCGGGCGGGCGGATACCGTGGAGCTGGGCTTTACCCCCAAACTTTTCCTACACCGGGCGGGCGGATACCGTGGAGCTGGGCTTTACCCCTAACTTTTCCTACACTGGGTGGGCGGATACCGTGGAGCTGGGCTTTACCCCCAAACTATTCCTACACCGGGCGGGCGGATACTGTGGCTCCCCTGGCCACGAATCTAGGCAACGATAAAAAGGACGTGCACATATTAATGAGCACCGTACCGAAACCACTGAATGAGGCTCAAGCCCCAATACAGTACAAAATCGGTATTGTGACGTATACATTTGTTATTACTCCTAAACATATTTCTTTGGGATAAATAGTAAAATAAATATAAAAATCCTTCAAAGCACTATTACTGTTGTTGTTGTTGTTGAGGTTCCTACAGAACGCCTCGTCTACTACGCGATTGCATATAGAGACTTGGTTTTGCCGAATTAAAAACAAACTCATGTAACAGGTGTTCGCGACGATCAAGTCCGCGACTCGTCACCGTAACAAATGTTCGCGGGTGGAGAGGACGCACGGTTGCACAACTTGCGGGCAGCGGTTCGCGCACGAGATATCGCTGAACAAGCACATCCTGCACAACCACGCCGGGCAGAGCGTCTCCGTGAAGTTCACAGACAGCGCCGACGGCGAGCGGTACCAGTGCGACACCTGCAATCGCTCCTTCTACAGGTGCGTGCTACAGACGTTATGAGCTGTATAAGTGTGAGTAAGGTTACGTGATGCGCATATGCACAGTGGTAACACTAAAACGTCAGTTTATCTCTTTCTAACGTATATGCTATTTTAGTGTGACGGAAGCGCTAGCATGAGTTTTACGACGTGGCTTTTGCTGCTGTTCGAATGGGCCGGATTAATAACACGACCTCGCAGAATACCGGCGCGAAGTAGAGGCATCTTGTGTTTCTGCGTTTCGTTCGGCGACTGAGTTAACCGGAAGCCCTCCTCCCCCCTACCCACCCCCCTCCTCATCCTGCCTTCCATCTCGCAAATACCCTTGAAGGCCGGCAACGCTTCTTACCATCAGGTGAACCGGTTGCTCGTTTGCCGCCCTTCCCATAAAAAAAAAGTTATTTGTAGCAGTCACATCTACGGATCGCTGTCATTTGTTTACTTTGAATTGGTATTCGCATTGCTTACTTAAGGCACACATCTTTAGGCTTGTGTCCAAATTGAGAAACATCGATTCGTGTGGCGACTATAGACAACTCTTCCGTTCACGGCATGTCCAGCAGTGGACTGTTTAGACGTGGCCAAAGAAGAAAGATAGATCTTCAATATGTTCCAAAGGGATATTAAATAAAAACCTCACGCTTTTGTTCTTAACAAAATGAAAGAAAGAAAGAAACGTTTATTGCACAAATACGCCACTCAATAACAAACTAACATTGCAACATATTTAATAAAACAGTTATTTACACAAACAATGTTTAACGTTGCCTCCTCTAGACGCTATGCGCGGCGCATGGGGCGAACAGGCCCCACCCAGCTTAATGCTGCAGTTGAGACTACAGCGCTGCTTTTCAGCGGGCCTGTGTCTAGTGACGTACGGACATTCGTATAAATCGAAAGTCATGTTATTTTCGACAATATTGTACTTAACTTAAGAAATATCACTGACAATAATAAAATGAGAACTAACTTAACTATAATCAAGGATAAATAGATTTAATAAATACAGCATTGCAATCTGGAACTATACCGCATTACACAATTATGGCGTAATCGCAGGTATGTAATAATTATAATACAGTCATCATATCAGTTACCATATTGACATTTGTTAATAAAAATATATTTAATTTTATTTTTATTTTAGTACCTTCCTTCAATAGGCTCCTTGCCTGCGCTCCCAGTCGCTGAGACACTGTTCGTCAGTGTAGACGACGCTCAAACTGTATTTAAAATTAAAAGTAAAATGGCTGCCTGTAAGTGCCCATTACTGGGCAAAGGCCATCAATATCTGTGAGGTTTCCGGAGTAGGAAAATGCCCGCTACGTTGCTCCAATGCCCTCACATGTCCTCGAAATAATTTTTTTTTATTAGTTTCTCAGACATGCGGGTTACATCACGATGTTTTCTTTCAGCGCCGTGTAACTGATACACACACGTACACGTGATACACACACACATACACGTGATACACACACACATACACGTGATACACACACATACACGTGATACACACACACATACACGTGATACACACACATACACGTGATACACACACATACACGTGATACACACACATACACGTGATACACACACATACACGTGATACACACACATACACGTGATACACACACACATACACGTGATACACACACATACACGTGATACACACACATACACGTGATACACACACATACACGTGATACACACACACATACACGTGATACACACACATACACGTGATACACACACATACACGTGATACACACACATACACGTGATACACACACATACACGTGATACACACACATACACGTGATACACACACATACACGTGATACACACACATACACGTGATACACACACACATACACGTGATACACACACATACACGTGATACACACACATACACGTGATACACACACATACACGTGATACACACACACATACACGTGATACACACACATACACGTGATACACACACATACACGTGATACACACACATACACGTGATACACACACATACACGTGATACACACACATACACGTGATACACACACATACACGTGATACACACACATACACGTGATACACACACACATACACGTGATACACACACATACACGTGATACACACACATACACGTGATACACACACATACACGTGATACACACACATACACGTGATACACACACATACACGTGATACACACACATACACGTGATACACACACATACACGTGATACACACACATACACGTGATACACACACATACACGTGATACACACACATACACGTGATACACACACATACACGTGATACACACACATACACGTGATACACACACATACACGTGATACACACACATACACGTGATACACACACATACACGTGATACACACACATACACGTGATACACACACATACACGTGATACACACACATACACGTGATACACACACATACACGTGATACACACACATACACGTGATACACACACACATACACGTGATACACACACATACACGTGATACACACACACATACACGTGATACACACACATACACGTGATACACACACATACACGTGATACACACACATACACGTGATACACACACATACACGTGATACACACACATACACGTGATACACACACATACACGTGATACACACACATACACGTGATACACACACATACACGTGATACACACACATACACGTGATACACACACATACACGTGATACACACACATACACGTGATACACACACACATACACGTGATACACACACATACACGTGATACACACACATACACGTGATACACACACATACACGTGATACACACACATACACGTGATACACACACATACACGTGATACACACACATACACGTGATACACACACATACACGTGATACACACACATACACGTGATACACACACATACACGTGATACACACACATACACGTGATACACACACACATACACGTGATACACACACACATACACGTGATACACACACATACACGTGATACACACACATACACGTGATACACACACATACACGTGATACACACACACATACACGTGATACACACACATACACGTGATACACACACATACACGTGATACACACACATACACGTGATACACACACATACACGTGATACACACACATACACGTGATACACACACATACACGTGATACACACACATACACGTGATACACACACATACACGTGATACACACACATACACGTGATACACACACATACACGTGATACACACACATACACGTGATACACACACATACACGTGATACACACACATACACACACACACACACACACACACACACACACACACACACACACACACACACACACACACACACACACACACACACACACACACACACACACACACACACACACACACACACACACACACACACACACACACACACACACACACACACACACACACACACACACACACACACACACACACACACACACACACACACACACACACACACACACACACACACACACACACACACACACACACACACACACACACACACACACACACACACACACACACACACACACACACACACACACACACACACACACACACACACACACACACACACACACACACACACACACACACACACACACACACACACACACACACACACACACACACACACACACACACACACACACACACACACACACACACACACACACACACACACACACACACACACACACACACACACACACACACACACACACACACACACACACACACACACACACACACACACACACACACACACACACACACACACACACACACACACACACACACACACACACACACACACACACACACACACACACACACACACACACACACACACACACACACACACACACACACACACACACACACACACACACACACACACACACACACACACACACACACACACACACACACACACACACACACACACACACACACACACACACACACACACACACACACACACACACACACACACACACACACACACACACACACACACACACACACACACACACACACACACACACACACACACACACACACACACACACACACACACACACACACACACACACACACACACACACACACACACACACACACACACACACACACACACACACACACACACACACACACACACACACACACACACACACACACACACACACACACACACACACACACACACACACACACACACACACACACACACACACACACACACACACACACACACACACACACACACACACACACACACACACACACACACACACACACACACACACACACAGTAGAGAACACACAGACCCGAAACATTTATTATTGACCCGCAGCGCCTACGAGCCGATAGCAACCGTATACCAATGAAATATATACTAATATTTACACAGACTTGCTCACACGCGCGTACCCAAACGTAAGGACGCGTGCACGAACCTGAAACAGATGTCACAGTTTACTCGGGCTACCTTTGGCTTTTATTTATATATGTATCTTTTGTATATTTTATATAAATATTAGTTTATTATTTAATTACATAATGTATATATATAACTTATTTTTTTTGGAGTCTCTTCCTACAGTTTTTAATTCTTTGCCTTGCACCTGGTAGAGAATGCCGCCTGGCATTAAGTCCGCCCATTGTAACCTTAAGGTCAAGGTCAATGAACAATAAATAAATAAATGTGCTCACAGTATCTTGAGGTCGTGCTGTGATATGCTTGGTTTTTGGTAAACCGGTGGTAGTACCCAGCCATCTTCTCCATTGAAATTGGGATGTTGTTGATTTCAATTTCTTTTATTAGTATTTGTTGTCTATCAAATCTGATGCGATCTAACCATGGTTGGGGCGTTCAAGGATATGATCACAGGCTGCAGGCTTCCTACAGCGTCGGTGTTTCACGTCAGCTATGTGTTCTTTTACTCGGGTCCTTACATATCTTCTAGTTTGCCATATGTAAGAGAGACAACATTCACAATCGAGCTTGTACACTCCTGCGTCTTGTAGAGAGATATTGCCCTTGACAGATGGTAAAAATATCCGTAAATAATAGTTTAATTTCAAACGTGTAGTGTTCGCGTAAATACAAGAAATGGTTATGTAACAATAGAACAGTTCAATTGTTAGTAACTGATTAACTGTAGCGCGGTATAATTATACCTACCTCGGTCTGTGAATGTACATCATTCTTTGTGTTTGCAGGTCGCATATGCGCGTGCACGGGACGGGCACAAGCAACAGTGCGGGCGCATGCCTGTGCTTATATTGCGGCCGGAGTTTCACCAACTCGTCCAACCTCATCGTGCACATGCGACGGCATACAGGCGAGAAGCCATACAAGTGCGACTTCTGCGATAAAGGTGAAGCGTGTGCATAGTGCATGTGCGCGGTAGACACACACACACACACACACACAGTAGAGAACACACAGACCCGAAACATTTATTATTGACCCGCAGCGCCTACGAGCCGATAGCAACCGTATACCAATGAAATATATACTAATATTTACACAGACTTGCTCACACGCGCGTACCCAAACGTAAGGACGCGTGCACGAACACAAACGAACACACCGCACACCTCCACGTAGGAAATAAGTGCATCGAAGCTATTAAAATAATTCTCTAGATCTCTGTTCGGGTTGGTTATTGGCATTACGCCATATGAGCTTATATATATAGTTTTTTTTTAATTTAAAGCGTAAGTTAAACGCTCGGTACGGAAAGCTCGAAATCATATAGATCGGTAGAGCCTGACGGTAGCACGACCTCGCAGAATACCGGCCTGAAGTACAGGTATATAGTGCTTCTGCGTTTCGTTCGGTGAGTGAGGTAACCGGAGGCCGACTCTTCCCCTTCCCCCCAATCCTCTCGCCTCATCTTACCACCCATCTCAAAAATATCCTTAAGCGCACCGGCAGCGCAACTGTCTGTAACTGTCTTTTCGCTTTCCTTCAGGTGAGCCGCTTGCTCGCTCGCCCTCCCCCCCCCCACTCTTAAATATATATCTATAATACAGTGAAGATATAGTTTAAGCAAATCTATGCAGGTGGAGACTAACGTTTACTTTTTTGATTAGGGTTCCCTAGATCATCGGACCTGCAGTGCCACAGGCGGTCCCACACCGGGGAGAAGCCGTACATATGCGGCGTCTGTGGGAAAGGTAATCCATATTATTACTTCTACTTCATCAGTAGTGATATAACGGACCATCTGTAAATTGTAGAAATTATATAACATGCTCATCTGTATAGAATATAGGAAAGATAAATTTGACACTTGTCGAATGCAAATTATTAAAAATTTTTTTTTTGCGGATGTAGTTTAATGCTCATGGACAAATACCCAGACCGGGAACATATTATTTGTAGTCCACACAACTACCCGTCCCGTGCGGTAATCGAACCCGCGGCCCCCCAGCGCCACCGAGCCGATGCTGGGTTCGATCCGAGGTGTCTGCACCACTAATATTATTAATAGAAAGCTCTTTGTTTCAAATATTATTAATAGCATTTTTAAGTACTAAAATTACCACGTGCACGTCGGAAGGAAGGAAAAAACATCGTGCGGAAATCTGCATGTCTGTGACATAGTAAAAAATATTATTTCGAGGACATGTGAAGCCCGCCAACCCTTACCGGCATAGACATAACATGAGAGATGTTGCTTCTCTTTGCATTTTTTGCAAAATTTTCCACGGGGAATGTTCTGAGGAACTGTTCGGATTGATCCCTGCTGCTGAGTTTCACCATCGTACATCGCGACCGAATTCGAAGTTCCATCGATACCACCTAGATGGTTGGCATTTCACCACAGTGCGTTTGACTCGAAGTTTTCTGCCACGCACTTCGACTTTGTGGAATGAGCTGTCGCCAGCGGTATTTTCGAACAGTTACAACTTAGGGACCTTCGAGAAAAGAGCCTATTCCTTCCTTAAAGGCCGGCAGTGCATCTGTAGCTCCTCTGGTGTTGTGGATGTTCGTGGGCGTCGGTGATCACTTACCATCAGGTAAGCCGCACGCTCGTTTGCCCCTTCTTCTATATAAAAAAAAAAAATTGAGACGGCCTTTGCCCAGTGCTGGGCATTTATATGCTGATAACAAAATGATGTTATAATTAACTCCGTGTAACGGTTGGAAGTGCGATAAACAGCTGAAGGACGTCACGCCCTCAGGCTTTTCGCGCAGCAACAAGCTGTCGCGGCACACGCGCGTGCACACCGGCCTGCGCCCGTACAAGTGCCCGTACTGCGAGAAGGCGTTCTCGCAGAGCAACGACCTGAACCTGCACGTGCGGCGGCACACGGGCGACAAGCCCTACATCTGCGAGCTGTGCGGCGACCGCTTCATACAGGTGCGTGCGCGCGCGCTCGTGCCAACGCAGAGCAGCGGCTTGGCTTTTGTAACGTGCCCCCCCCCCCCCTCCCCCGTATGTCATCGTCGCGAGTATGTCCAACACTGGGTCCGTGGGTAATCTCTCACGGTGTCGTGTTACATATCACGTAGAAGGCATGGTTTCGTTCACTGGTGAGCCTGCATTGGATAAACGTAAGCGTGTTTAAAAATAACACGATATGATTTTGTCCGGGGTACGATGTCATTTGGAAATTTTGTGAAATGTTTTGTGGGGTAGCGCAGGCGTATTTGTTAAACGTACCTATTCACTTGTTGTGAATTCAAATCACTTGATGGATTAGTTTATGTTATTGCAGGGTACGGCGCTGCACAACCACCGGCGCACGCACGGCCACTACCGGGTGGGGGGGACGGCGCGGGCGGGGGCACGGGCGCCCCACCCCCCCTCGCGGCCCCCCACGCCCCGCTGCCCGCACGGCCGCGTCGCTAACGCGTCACCCTGGCCAATAACTATCTGTACATTCGTGCGAATAAATGATTCCAACAGTTTAGCCATTGATCGTGTGATTATTTCCTGTCAATTAATTTATTATTTCAGCGCGAGAGGTCGCCGCTATTATCGAGGTAATAAATAGTATAGTGATAAAAAATGGCTGTCAACAAATAGTATAGTGATAAAAAAATATCTCTCAAATATGTGATCTGTTTAATGTAAAATCTATGATAGTAAAATCATTAGGGAACTTCTGATACCGGACTAGAATTTTTAGAAAGGAAGATGGCAAATCAAACAACACTGCGTATGAAGTAAATCTAATATTGTTGATCAAATATGTGTATGGATGGATCAATCTATCTCTTGTCTGAAACCAAATCCATCTTCGTGCAACAATTTTATCTGTTCTTAGAATCTGTGGTTGTTACCTTGTTTAAAAAGATATAAGGCTGTAATTCTCAAATATTTTGTGCAATGTAAAAGCCTGGAGCCGGGAAGGGTTCGCCACGCCGCTCCAGTCAAGTTCACGGACTCCACACGTCCTCTATACCACTATAATGTGGTAAACTCCGTGGTTTTGACAATTTTAGTGGCACCTGGGATCGAACCCCCGGTCTATCAATTAAAACGGGCGTCCTAACCGTTACGCTACCCCGGTACCCATATATTGCTTTGTACACAAATCAGTTTCCTGGGCTTTTTTTTAAAGAATAGTAGCAATGCTATTTAACTAACATTACTAATATTCCTGTTAACCCTCCAACTAAGCATTAGAGCCTGTTTTGAGTGGCTCACGACAATAGTCGAATGGTGGGCTCGAACCTGCGGCGTCATGTTTCGCAGTCCGCACCCTAACCACATTAGGCTATTGGCGCTTTTTAAATTTTAAATTATGCCGCAAAGTAAGTTTACTTCGCACTCGGGTTTAGAATCCCGTATGGGACGAATATTTGTATGAACAACACGTGTGCCGATATTATAATATTGAAGAATGGGGTAACGAACGAACTTAAATGCGTCCACCAAAGACCTTCAATCGTTAAAGGTTACACATGCGTTGTCATTCATGGAGGACTAAAATGGAACATCTCACAGCTGTTATACTGGATCTCTATACCATTAAAATCGGAACAAAACACTGGTTAAACTGCTGATTGGCGGCAGTAATGGGTGATTGGGTGGTATCATCCGATGGCTCCTGGACAGAGGTGTCTACCATATAGAAAATCTTTTTATGTTTGGAGTGTTCGTAAGAATGAACAGTGTGTAGCGACCGGCCTCGCCCGTGTGTTTTGTAATATATATATATTATATGTTAGTATTACTCTATGAGCGGCTTGCGGCGCTGTTAGTCTATACACTATAGACAGTAGAATCCATAGCAAGCTATTTATACTCTTTGTTACCGGCTGCGACGTCAGACATGTTGGTTATGTATAGTCTTTGGAGCGGAGCTGTACCTTCAAACGCAGTGTCACATAGCCCCTTGGTGATATATTTACTTTTCGGTGTGCACAGAGTACAGTGCACAGAGTAATGTGCAGAGCAGTGTTGCCTGGACTGAAAACGTCTCAGTTTCTAACGTCTTTAAAATAGTACGCTAAAATCGAAATAAAGGCACTGTACACAATCCGTAGGAGTAATATTTAGATGTATATACCGATAGGGATATACAGACATTACGGAATTCTGACACGACTTCGCGACACCGTACTGACTTCTACAATTCACTTTTCTCCTCTACGGGAGACAGAGCATGAGGGGTGGCGAGTCTCGTTGCCCTCTTTCCAGTTGGTAAATGTTTTCCCTTAATCGCCTATTACGTGTATTATTGCAAACTACAGATGAATTATTTTTGAGTACACAAAAAATTGTGTACGTGCGGTACAGACGATATTGTCAAGTGACATGGTACACAGGCAGAAGGTAAGGTGTAAAAAGCTCAAGAGGAAAGCATGTGGTGAAGTTCATTCTCTAATATACTCATAATTATATGATGTATATGTATATATTCACGCCTTGTTCGTGAAAATGCTTAGAAAGGTTTTGTAAAGAGTTTTCGTAATAAAAGATAACGATTCCCGAGGAAATTTATTCGAGTTTTCTCTAATTGGTACGAACGGTTTGAAAGATAAAAAGACGAATGTCAAAGGATGTGAAAAGAGAGATGTTAAAAATATACAGGCTACATCAAAGCTTTAGTTTGTTTGTTGTTTTGTTTTGCGTATTGTGAGTGAAATAAAACGTGATCATTGCGTGTTTAAAATACTTTTATATTATATTTGCGAATCGCACCGACTTAGCACGGACAGTTATATAAAAATAGGACACTATGAAATATATTTTTTTTAAGTAAATTATCTTTTAACTACCTACCTATAATGTATGTACATTCCCAACGGGGTAGGAAGAGACAAATTTGTTCCACTTGCTACGGTCCTGACATACGTCTTTCGCTTCTTCCACTTTCATCAATCTTCGCATGCATGCATTTTGGTTTAGAGTACTCTTGACCTGGCCTTTTTTCAGAACGTCTCCGAATTGATCGTGAAATGTTCGCCCAGGTCTTCCTCTCCCGACTCTACCATTTACACTCGCCTCATATATTTATTTCGTCAACCTTTCGTTCGTTCATTCATCCTCTCCCCATGTTCAAACACAAAATAAATTGTTTCAGCAGCGCGCTGCTCTCATAGTGGTTATATTTCTTTTTGGTTGCTATGAGCTGTGTTCGCCGCGAACACCACCGCCGGCTTTCATGGGATGCTTCATATAATTCGGTGTATTTGTTTTTATAGCTCGAGCGTTACCGCGATCCATCCTGCGCTGCAATCTACTCCGCCGATGGTTGTGACTCATGGGTACCATTTGCAATTTGCTGGCTGAATATACTTGTTTTCATCCTTTTTTTTTGTTAACGGTCAAAATAAATTAACGGTTCGAAAATTGTGCTGTCATTTCTGTACGTAAGTATTACTCTATGCTGTCATTTCAGTAATTTTGATTACTCTGTTGATAAAAATTTTCGTTACATTCTTTGGTGTTTATTTTTCCATTATGTAAAAACATTTCATGTTCAATTACTTTAAAATTTTTGTATAACATAGTATCATAAGACTATTGCACATATATAACATTAACTCTTCGGATGTACGTAAACACTATTTGTGTCTGCGCGTGTTTCGCGGGTATACATTAAACAGACGCGAAGTTCAGAAAGTTATAAAGGTAACAGTTTTAAATCTAAATCCGTTATACATATGTTGTCTTTGAAGTTCTAAAGGAGATTACGTCTAAGGCGATAAGTTCAGAAAATCTCGAAAACCACAAAGACGTGATTTTCCATTGCTCATAGTGTAATTATAGCTTTATTCGCTAAACGAGGTCTGGAAGGACGTTGATATACGTTTAAACTCTGCCGAGAATTACATCTGAGAAGTGAACGTGATAAAACCTAGGGGAACTGTTTGCATTAACTAGGTATATTAATACCTGGATGTGTGTTACACAAAAAATATTTCCTAATCTGCTGTAGTAAAGTAGCCGGTAAGTGACCACTGCTGGGCATCGAATACTTGAGTGCGGGTGAAACTAAAGCGTGCGTCCTGACCACTAGGCTACCACGGCTGTTATAATCGAGATCATAAGACGAAGAGTTATTAAAAATCTTTAAAGTATGATGTAACTATAAAACCGCCCATATATATAAGCAATGTCGACAACCGACACTTTGTCGGTTTTATAATCTCATTTTTGATAAAGGACATGACTTCTAAGAGGCTTCAACTTGTGTCAGAAAGTTAAACATTTCTTCCATTAAAATTGATTCGCTTAAAAACCCTTTTAAATGAAATTCAACGGATTTTGAGCTCTAGTACTAGTTTGGCATTTATATATAACAATTATAGTTTTATAACGCATTCCAGTATGATTTGTAATCACTGCCGAAAAATTCTCAAAAGCGGCGAAGGCATCAGATGCTTCGATTGCGAGTCGAAGTACCATCTGAAATGTGTGAGCGAGACGCAAGACGCGATGGAGAGCGGCGACCTGGGATACCGCTGGACGTGTGCGCTGTGCCAGCACCCAGCTGGGAAATCCAACACGGACATTCCGAATGTATCGAGCAACAACGCACTTCTTGGTACAATTAACGCCGTCTCCGAGAAGTTCGAGCTGGTGAATAAGATCCAGCTTCCGAAACTTAGCAGCGATCTTGCACAGATCAAGAGCGTAGCCGATCGCATAGCTAGACAAAATGAAGATATCATACGGACCATAGAGGAGATGAGAGACGGTAGAGAAAAAGAGAAGTCAAAGAGTACGAAATCATACAGCTACCGAAGGAGGCATTTAACGCTTATGCCAAAGACTAAGACCCTCTCAGAGAGCAACCAGGGTCAGATGCAAGCGAGTCCGGATAAGTTGGTAAGGTACAGGACGAGGCGGAGGTCCAACACGCTGCACAAAATGTTCCTGTTGCTGAACAGAAAGTTGCGTCACACCTCAATGTTGTCGAAATAATTTTTTAAATACAGTTTTCTTATTTAATATTAGTTTTATTACTACCTTAGCCACCGATTGCTCAAACATGCTCAAAATAAGGCAAAGAATGTCAGGATCATAGGAGTTAAGTCAGTAATAGTATCTACTCTAGCCCTAGAAGTGTTACTAGATTTTAATTAACTTTTAAGATGTTTAAAAGTGGCGTGAAATTATAGTGTTTTTTTTTATTTAATTCCAAACAAATCATGGTTTAGACGTTTCAGACAAGTTTTTTATCTGTCTACAGTAATTATACATATAAACCGTATTACTATTTATCAAATATAGAAAACATAGTAATTATTGTAATATCCACTTGTCTGTCGGAAGTACAGAATAGCGCCAATCCTCAGACCGTGGGTGGTCGTAAAAGGCGGCGAATGGTTAAAAAATCTAACATCTGTCTGTTCGGTGTTAGCGTGTGGTGGCGGTCTTTAAGGATATTTGGATGGAGGATGAGGAGGGGAAGGGGCAGGAGGGGGTCTCCGGTTATCTCACTCACCAGTATTCTGCGAGGTGGTGGTACTACGCCGGTGGAGCCGAGTGATTGCCGACTACTATCATAAAACAATAGCTTAACAATATTTATAGCATTGGTAGTATTCTTTCTAATATAGAAACGTAACAAAGAACAAAAAAAAAACAATTTACACATAGCATCAGCTTAATAAATGTAAATTTAGTCAACAAACGTCTCAAGTTATTGTAACCGAAAGCATTGTCAAAGTGACTCGAGAACACTAGACCGTTGATTAATATAATGGTTTATGTACTATGTGTGTCGTAGGTACTAGAACGGCCGTTCCAAAAACAGATTCGGGAGTTGAGCGTGGTCCCCTTCGGAATCCCAACGTTGTGATTGTTTGAATACAATAGCCGAAAGCCAAACGGTTAACACAATTCGAAAGGATCCAATGAAACGCCGTGTATTAGGCCTCGTTATTTAAATAACACACGCGTATTAAAACATAAAGTTCTGTCCTTATGTGTCCGACGAAAAGACAATCGACCTCCGACGCCTTACGCAATAGATCAACGAATTCTTGTCGACCTTCGACTATGGCTTCTAAAATGGGATGTTACTATTGTTATGTGTAGCTATGTTTATATTAATATACAAAATTATTTGTATGTTACATAGATTTGCATCTATGTACTATGTTTGAACGCAATTTTATGTAAACAATTTTCATTGATTCCTGAAGTGCTGTAGGCTATGTTTCAACGTATGCTTATAATAGATACGATAATTTAAAATAAAATTACATGTAACATAACAAACATTCACATTTGTTATGTTGATTCATAATTAGATTAAATGGAAGAGTTCGTATGTTTTTTATCTTAATTTATATTCGGTTAGGTGTCGGTGATGTGGGAGAGGCAAGTCTACAATAACATAATTTTCAGTATTTGATAATTGTGGGTTGCTGTAAAGTAAGTAAAGTAGAGTATAAGTAGATTGTAAGTACCCACCAAAGCTGGGCTCCTTCTCAAATATTTTAGGAGGTTTTAGAGCCGGGAACGGCCCGTCATCCTGCGATGGTCTGGCGAACTTAATATGTCATAGAAATAATATTTTTTTCCCCCGGGATCAAACCGAAATAACACGCGCTTGATTAAACCAAAACGAGCGCCCTGTCCACTGGGCTACCACGGCTCTCAGTCTATAGACTTATACAAACGTGGAAAACAACTCATTTACTAATCAAACAACACCAAATCACAGGAATTATAAATACTACAAACGTGAAATGTAATAGGTAAGTCCTTCACATGGCGTAGGCATCTGTTAAAAATAATTTAATGAATAAATGTTGGTTGAAAGGCAGCGGGATATTCCTATGTTTTTAAAGTTAGCGTCATAAAAATCGCTATTAAGGTTAATAAGTTGAAATATTAAAATGTCTTTAAAAGTATTTTTTTGTAAAACAATGTAGAGAATCATCATCATCATCATTTTAGCCTTTCAAAGTCCACTGCTGAACATAGGCCTCCCCCAAAGATTGCCACTAAGCTCGGTCCTGAGCCACCTGCATCCATCGACTTCCGGCAACACTGCGCAGGTCGTCACTTCATCTTTTTGATTATAAAAGTTTGTAATTAATAAACTATATTTGATTCGATTTGCCAAATATCAAATGGGTTAGACACAACCTGGTCGATACCCTGAGCTGGAGGCGTTCAAACAACTTCCCAAATCCCCATCATAAACACAATTCTTACAACAAAACAATTTATAAGATGCCATTGCACCGTTCAAATTTAACTTTAACGCTTTAACGTTGGTCGGTTATGATATGCCTCGGTTTTAACAGCGTATTCAACAGTTTTCCGCAGGATTTTTATATCGTTAAACGATAATCGTTCCTACAGTAATAGACATGTCACGTTTTAACTGTTTACTATTAAAACATACGGACGGATAAATAACGATTATTATCGCATAATCTAATACTATACAGCCATGAGCCCGGGTGTCAGAGAGGATCGAGTAGCGGTAAACCACGGTGAGTTCACCAACGACCGGCCAACCGCAGGAGAAGGTTCCTTCCAACGACACAGGTGCGGTATCTGCTATGGGCAAATGAGACGTACGTAACAACAGAGGATATTGATCCGTGGACCTTGACTGTTTGCGATCTTGTTTACTTCCCAAAATCAGTTACGATTCGACACCCAGCGATGTCTGCTAACTGATGATCAAGAGAGATTCGTTACAACGAAAGATACCGCCGCCTATTTTTTTCGTGCTATGCGTATCCGACCGGTTTTTTTAAGACAAATTATTGGTTTCCGTATCTTGTCGTGTTTTGTTGCGTGTTCGCGTCGCAGACTATGCGTGTTGGAGCCAAGCGTCGGCTTTTGCTGCTGCTCGAACGGGCCGGCTCGACCGGACTAATACCACGACCTCGCAGAATACCGACGTGAAATAGAGGCATCTTGCGCTTCTGCGTTTCTTTCGGTGAATGAGGTAACCGGAAGCCCACAGTCCCTCCCTATTCCCTCCTCTTCCCTCCCATTTCCCAAATATCCTTAGAGACCGGTAACGCACCTGCAGCATGTATGGTGTTGCAGATGTATGTGGCCGACGGTAATCACTTACCATCAGGTGAACCGCGTGCATATAATGAGGAAAGTACAGCGAATAATTATAAGTGTGTTCTAATCCTAATGCGGGGAGAGAGTTCCCTACACTTATCCAGTTAACCAAATAGCATTCCCCTGAGTATAGAAAACATAATAAAGGTAATATATAGTGCTGCCTATTTACCTTAAACTACGTTTTTCCTTCAAAAGATTTTCCTATAGTGAGGAATCTTTTAAGTTATGCATCCAATATACAATACCCCGCTTCGTCACCGGTTTTTGTTTCTCTTTCTTTGTATTTTTTGATTGGCTTACATCGATGACGTGCACGCCTGTGGCTTTACGATTGTCTGGAATAACTATTGTATGAGTAAATATTTGTAATTTGTTATATAGTCACGAGTTGCACACGTTGCATGGTAGGCAGAAGCCCGGAATGTACGCAATTATCATCGATACAATGTGTACTGCGCTTTAGTCGCACATAGCTCGTTTCTAATTTCAAACCGCGAAATCACACTAAATGTTTCTTTTTTATAAACCGTTGACCCTCTTTGATCTATGCAGTATGATGAGTCAGTTTGGAGAGACGATCGCACGAATAATTATTATACATGGGTTAGTATCGGTATTTGAAAACATAAGTTAATTTGACAAAAGTTTGTTTTTTTTTTTTTTGCATGGGCAAAGGCGGCAAACGAACAACGGGTTCAATCTGATGGTAAGTGAAGACGTGTGAAGTCCGTCAATGCGCACAAGAGAACTATTCCTGACTCCAAAACCAGCATTGGGACAAATACTGATTGCTACCTCCTTTTTTTTATCTTTACTCTAACGTAACGATATGATGGTAATGACGTGGTAGAAGAAGACCTTTATCTCAGCTTGCCTTTGTCATTTATTGTCGATGCAAAGTGGTAAAATAAATTAAAAAAAAAACCACCGTGGAACATGTAGGTCTGTGTATCATAGCGGCTGAAACAGACCAGAATCTAAAGCGTTACATAGCCTACCACGATTATGGGCGGCAGCGAACGAAACGTTTCACTCAAAAGCGAAAGTGACAGATCAACTTCTTCACCATAAATGCAAACGGTCACATTGCCTTGTCATTTGTCTACTAGACTTCGTATTTAAATACCACCGACAGCTAACGCGGGATTTCATTCAGCCACACGCTTCCGTTAGAGACGGACTGAGTTCAAAAAAAAATGTATCCGATAACGTGGTTAGTGTTGACACTGGGTGCATCTGTGTACGGCGATCGGCAACAGCATCAGCAGCCCGTGGTGGAGACGCCTCTCGGGGAGTTAAAGGGGTATTATTTAGAGACGAGGGGTGGCAGGCAGATAGCGGCCTTCACTTCCATACCATACGCGAAGCCGCCTGTTGGTGAACTGAGATTTAAGGTAAAGCTTGCGCCGAATACGTATTGTTTCTAAAAGAAAATTTATTAAAAATGTAGTAGTATAAAAGTAGTAGTATAATGTAGTGATGAAAAGTTTTTAGATATTTCGAATGTGTAAAGTGTGATTCGTTTATTCTAGACATAGGATACGCAAGCTATTTATTACTAAAAATTATTTACAACTACAAAATGGTCGAAGGTATGTTACTTATTTCTGCTGGCCTAGTCACGATGTCATTTTGCTTCTCATCTTTAATATTATTTTCCCCACCCGAATAGTTCTCGCTACAATTTAAACGAATCCGTTTAACCAGTCATAGACGAATTTACGTAATATTATAAAAATTCTAATGTCGCAATTAGAATATTAAAAGGGAGTTGGGAAATCGAAGTAAGTGTTTTATGTATACTAATATATTAATCGTGGTAGTCTAGTGGTCAGGGTGCTCGCTTTAGTTTCATAGAGCGCGTGTGACCTGGGTTCGATCCCCCGTGCCGCCACTAATAAAATTGTTAAAAGCAATTTTAAGTGCTGTATTTGCCACGTGCTCGGCGGTGAAGGAAAACATCACGATTAAACCTGCATGTCTGAGAAACTAATTTAAAAATTATGTATGTACGTTCTGCATTGTTGCGTCGACGACCAGGTGCCTTAGTGGTTAGCGTACCCGATTGCTCTGCCATGGTTGCAAGGTAAATCCCAGCCGAAGTCAATATTTGTGCAGAAACACAAACCAAAACATTCATTCATCAATATAAGAAATGTACATTTAATTCGTCAAACGTATTTTTTTTTAAATCCACCACCGTTTCTAAACGAGGTCCTCTGACCTTGAAGAAACAAGCCAAAGAACAATGTGTCCTGACACTGCATCCGACCCTTCCTCCGATGTTATCGCGTAAGGGTTACATCGGATATAGTAAGGTAAAGCACCTCGCACATGCAGCACCTCTGGTGTTGCTGGTGTACGTGGGCGACAGTAATCATTTACCATCGGGTGAACCACTTTCTCGTTTGCCAGTTTACCCATAAAAAAAATTGCAGCGTTATGTTACAATTTGCTTGTCTATAGATTTAGTACTTGTTAAGCTAAACATACCATCTCTTTCCGCCAATTGCCACCCAGCTGGCTCTGTCTTCCGATTGTACGGCGGAATATCCATCTCAAATTGCCAAACTCAGACTAATGACCGGCACTGCGCTCAGATATTCGTTGAAAAACATACGTCAGCTAGCTTTTGCTGGCACTTTCTCGGAGAGGTCTATGTTCAGCGGTGGACTAAATGTAATAGACCCAAAGAACTAAGCTATGTAAGTCGTAGCTATTACTGCGTTAAAGTTTCTTTTTAATTTCAATGTGCTTGTGTACGATATACCAAATATAATATCACAAAGATATCACAAAAATCCTATATGTAACAATTTCCCGATAAAATCATACGGCGTTATTCTTAACACGGTTTCGTTTATCCAAACCAACAGTAAATCGACACGTTATGATTATATCGGGGTAATGAATTCACACGGAATTGTTGTGAAATTTATGCGCTTTGCGGTGGTTCCCGCTAACGCTTCCCTACTGAAGACATGTGACATCCCTAGACTGTAAGGGCAATGCTGACAATGATTACCTTGCAAAGCCAGCGTTCTCGAAATCGCCCACTCAACGTTCTGAACTCACTAGAGCCTCGCATGAGAGGCATCAGTCCTATTCCATCCGCGGAACACGTCACACGCCACACGCTTGCCAATTAACTAATTCGAAACTTGTCCTTTGTTGAACCAATAAACTGTTTTTCGCAAATCACTTTTTTTAAAAATCGAAGAGAACAATCCCGTATACACATTTACACAAACACATTTGCATCTGGCACGCATAATTTGCCATTTTTAAATATGTGTAAATTAATCCAAAAAAGAAAATATTCATTGATTTATTGTCACAGGGTCTGTAGGTTTCTCTAGTGCATTAATTTATACGTTACTTGAGTGTAAAAAAAATATTCATTCATTAAACGAAGAATAAATAAAACGGACAGCAATTTATGCCACGTGTTTCTTATTTTTATTACGCAACTATAGAAATATGAGAAGCGAGATGTTATTAAGTGTAATTAATTTACTTATACTAGTGGAACTTCTTAGTTCTTAGTTACTAATCTTTGTTTACACCACTTTTTTTTTAATATATGTTAACACAACCACTTCATCTACTTAGGATGTTAGTACTCATACAATGGCGTAGGTGTGTAAAAAACACAGATTATCCCCATACGTTCTTAACTTCCAGTTACCGATGCATTTTCAGATAGACGCGAGGGAACATAATGGGTCGGACCGACCGGGGTTTGTACCGTGAGTACTCGCCGAATACCGGCGTGTAGTACATGAATCTTGCGCTTCTAGGTTTCGTTCGATGAGAGAGATAACCCCCCCATCCCGGTCCTATCTAACCATAAACTAACAACGCACCTGCAGCGCCTCTGTTGCTGCTGATGTACGCGGGCGACGGTAGTCGATCACCGTCAGATGAGCCGCATGGTCCTTTGCAAACTCTAACAAATATCTAGACAGTCGAATCCGTATCTAAATGTAATATTTTTTTTTTAATGGAAGAGACGGCAAACGAGCAAGCGGTTCAACTGATGCTAAGTGATTACCGTCGCCCACATACATCTGCAACACCATAGATGCTGCAGGTGCGTTGCCGGTCTCTAAGGATATTTGGGAGATGGGAGGGAAGAGGAGGGGAATAGGGAGGGGGTGTGGGCCTCCGGTTACCTCACTCACCGAACGAAACGCAGAAGCAAAAGATGCCTCTACTTCACGCCGTTATTCAGCGAGGCCGTGGTACCAATCCGGTCGATCCGGCCCATTCTAGCGGCAGCTAAAGCCGCCGCTTGGCTCGACCACGCTTAAATATATTTTTTACATCTACACCGAGGCCAGTTAGGCGTCGTTGTATACCAGCCGTATGCCATGCAGCCTAAATGCCAAACAGAACATATTAATAAGTTTTAATTGCATTGCAGAAATTAGAGAAAATTAACACACAGCGTTGTTCTGTACGTTTGCAAGTCGTTGAAGTGCTTATTCCGAGTTTAGTTTTCGTTTATTATTATAACTGAGGCTGTATTAAGTACTATTTTGCAACAAATTAGAAAGTTCCGGAACGTCGTTTTAAGATTTCTTTTCGAGCCGTCGACATATTTCCGTTTCTCAACGACTAGACAGCTGTTTTAAGAATACTGAAGCGAAACTTTAGATCACTTAGTTCGTGGAAACATTTATAGTAAATTAGTGTAATATTGTTTTCTTCTACCTCTGATCAACGCAGTGTAGGACGGCCCCCACAAGATGGAGTGACGACCTGCGCAGTGTTGCGGGAAGTCGATGGATGCAGGTGGCTCAGGACCGTGCTTCGTGGCAATCTTTGGGGGAGGCCTATGTTCAGCAGTGGACTTCTTATAGGCTGAAATGATGATGATGATGAGTGTAATATTACACCATTGCGCGCCCTTCATTATGCACTCGTAGATATATAAGCGTTTATTCTCTCACCTATGGGGATAAGCAGAGATTACTGGGATTACATTTGGCATGACTTAACGCACTTTAAAGTGCTTTCGAAATTTACTTTTTGGAGTTCCGTACGGATCTCTATTACTAACCCTACGCCGTCCATCTCTCCATCTTCTAAGCAGTCAGTTGATATTTTCACAGAACATGTGTTATTATGGCGGGTAACCGGACGACAGAATACAAGAACCGTTTTTGTATTTTTATATTTATAGTCTATCGTAAAAGTGGTGCCAATGGCGTGATTATAGTGTAAACTCGTAAAGTAAACCAATAAACAATAATAAAACGACCAATCACTAATACGGTTCGTGCAAAGGATTACTAAGAAGAAAACACAATACTTTAATACATAGCACAGATATTGAGTGGCTGTACGGAACTGTAATCTGTAAATAACAATTTAATTTCAATGTTTATTATTCGCGTAATTTCAAGAAATCTTAAATTATAATATATATATATAATTTTAAGCGTGGTAGAGCCAAGTGGCGGCTTTAGCTGGTGCTCGAATGAGCCGGCTCGACCGGATTAATACCACGACCTCTCAGAATACCGGCGTGAAGTAGAGGAATCTTGTGCTTCAGCGTTTCGTTCGATGAGTGAGGTAACCGGAGGCCCACACCCCCTCCCTGTTCCCCTCCTCTTCCCTCCCATCTCCCAAATATTCTTAGAGGCCGGCAACGCACCTGCAGCATCTATGGTGTTGCAGATGTATGTGGGCGGCGGTAGTCACTTGCCATCGGCCAAAAAAAAAGTTTCATTTCAAGAGTACAAAGATATAAAAGTCCTCCATTAAAATTAGGATAGTTGAAAAAAAAAAAAACGGATTAATTACAGCATCGCAACATTTCAACTTGGTAGAGCGCAGGACCTTGATTAGATGGATTTCGGTAGACCTTGATTATTGAATATTATTTTTTGCATGTAGCTACAATATTTCCTCTTCAGATCCAGTATTTTGGAATTCGAGACTAAATTTACTGCGCCATAACGATGGTTAATTATTTCACTGTCGTTTCCTAGCGTCACATAAAATTTATTTAATTATGAATTATATGGTTCATTGATTTATTTATTGCTGGACAAAAAAAAATTTATTTTGACCTCGAAATGAAAAATGTGACAATTAGATATTGTTTAAAACTAGAACAATCGATTATTACAATTACAGTATATTTAATCATCATCATCATCATCATTTCAGCCCACCACAAGTCCACTGCTGAACATAGGCCTCCCCCAAAGATTGCCACGAAGCTCGGTCCTGAGTCACCTGCATCCATCTCGAACGCAGCTCAGCCGAGTTGGATTCGTCGATTGACCTCTGGGTCGAAGTTGGACTTACCTAATCGGGCAATTTGTCCCAGGTATACTTACTCGTCTACAACTTCGAGCCTGTTGTTCCCAACAACAACCGGTATTGGTGTGACATGGACGTTTGGCATGATCTTCGTCTTGACCATGTTCATCTTAAGACCAACCTATTGGGAGACACTATTGAGGTCACTGAGCCAATGCTCACAATTGCTAAGCTCCTCCAGCGATCCTGCGATAAGAACTATGTCGTAGGCAAATCGCAGGTGATGTGATGTATTCATCATTGATGTTGATACCGTATCGTTTCCAGTTGAGCTGCTTGAAAACATCTTCCAATGCAGCGGTGAAGAGTTTCGGGGATATGACATCACCCTGTCTTACATCTTTCTGAAGTTGGATTGGTTTCGTACTCTGATTCTGTACTCTGATTCTGTACTCGGATAGACATCGTAGCCTCATTGTCACCAACACCTCAGCACTTCGATATACCGAGAGTCTATCTGGCACCGCTGGAGAGACTGGAACACCGCCCAAATATCGACTGAATCCGAAGGCTTTCTCATAGTCAACATACGCCAGACATAATGGTAAATTGTACTCCTCGGTCTTTTGTACAATCCGGCGAAGAGTATTTATATGGTCTATGGTACTATAGCCTTTACGGATATCGGCTTGTTCGGGATGCTGGAAGTCGTCAAGTCTGTTTACTAGACGATTTGAGATGACTCTCGAGAACAGCACGTGGCCACGGCATAGAAGCGATAGGGGTAGGGGAGGGGGAGGGGTGAGTGCCTCTATATATCTACTTGCAGGACTACAATATATCCTGTGGACTAAACAAACGCCGATAGCATTAAAATTGGTACGGCACTTCTAATTTCATTTCATATCATAAAACGTCTTTGGACCTTGTTAATTTCCGATAGGGAAAGGCGACGGTAAAATTTGTTTAATTGATAAGGATAAGGATAACGCCTTCTAAGACCACCATCACGCGATTATTAGCACAGATGCAATACCACGCATTAATTTCATAGATAATGAGATTGTCTATCTATCTCCCGTCTCCGCCTGAGATCTCGTCGACTTAAAGGGCGAAAATAAATGTTTGAAATAATATATTTATTGTTTGGTTTCTCCTATTTTGAATCAACAGCACATTCATGGCCTGATATTACTACAATATGCTCAAATTAGTTCTGACAAATGTTTTCGAATTTTTGAATCTATCTACATAGGTATATAGGTACACAGGTACACAAGTACATTGGAACACAGCTAAATAGGTACACAGGTACATAGGTATATAAGTACAATTGTGTCTACACAAAACGTAACTCGATTGATTACGTGTTCGATTCGAAATCACTTTGAATCGAAACGGACTCGACTTCAAATTCGTACCTATTCGAATAGTGAAATAATATAGAGCTACGATCGACCGTTATTAGCGCAATTGGCAAGCTAAAAATTACAATAATAAATATTTGTATAGCTTTAATAATATAGCTTTTATTTAGTCCGAAAGAGTTTCTGGATTCGAACGCATATGTACGTTGGAAGTGAGTGATCCGTTTGTAATCGCCTTTCGTACAGTTGCTACTACAGTAGGAATTGTCATGGATTCGAATCAAAGTCGATTGATTAATAAAAAGTCGATTATGTCTGGACTGAGAATGATGGCTGTATTGATGCTGTATATTTTCAATTCTTAGTAACTTGCGTACACCCTTAACCCTTGCTCGCTGGTCATTATTTCCTCTGCAAAATGGTTGCCTGGTAGAGATCGCTTCTAAGCGATAAGGCCGCCAATTGTACCTTAGTTTGTTTATCCTATTTTTGCTAGTCGTGGTACAATAAAGTGTATTTCATTCATTCATTCATTCATGCCGCCGCGATTGTCTATTTTACACCGCTTCCATATTTCTTCTTCTTTCCTACCTTCCCTGTATTCTACATTTACTCGTTGAAAGAACAGTCCTTGATCTGTTTTAAGACTAAAGCCCCCATAGGAACTAGAGTTCAATGACTGGATGATGCGGAAGATTGAAAATACACGTTACAACGCTGTTGTCACCTATGTCTTTAGCCAATTAAAAAGTACTGCTAAACCGGAATAGATAAGAGCCAGTGCAATGGTGATGTGTTACGTGTGTTTGTCTTAGAACATCACATCATTACACTTGCGGGGAACAAGCCGACCGACGAACCGGTTATTGATCGATACCATCAATGTCTCCGTTCACGCTTGTTAATATTTAAAATGAAGCTTTAGAATTTTCCTTGTCCACTTGCGAAGTAGCTAATTATTTATATGTCACGTAACTGCCTTCACCCTTGGAATATTTAATTCGATTTACATATTATATTTCTGCGACCCACTTTGATAATTTAATTTACGAATATTTTCATTAAAGACAGCCATTTTATATTGTACAGGCGAATAGTGGTTTTTAAAGATTTTCCTCTTTCATTTCCTCGATGAAAATTAGTTGTGATAAAAACGTAGAAAACAAAGTAGGATTCGCATGGCAAAACCTACCGCAGAATTGTCTACGTTCATACGTATGTATTAGCTATTATAATAAGTCATTGGTAGCATTTATTGACAAAACATTTGTGTGACTAATCGTTAAATAATTTGATGTTTTGTATTCACTTTAGGCTCCACGTTTACACTCGTTTGTTGAATTTTAATAATGTTTATTGAGCAATCAAGTTGTTGGTTATCTAGAGATTTGAAAATCATATTCACAGTTTTATTGTTTATTTGTGTTTATGCCGGCATTAACGTCAATATTCCCCTATGTTGGTATGTATGTATGCCAACCTAAGGATTATAGAATCAACTTCGAATATTTCTTCGTGTTTCTTTTCAGTAGCAACTAACAGAGTTGTCTTTTTCTACGTGGTAGAGCCAAGCGGCGGCTTTTGCTGCTGCTCGAATGGGCCCGCACGACCGGATTCGTACCACGGGCTCACAGAGTACCGGCGTAAAGTAGAGGCATCTTGTGCGTCGTGCTATCGTTCGCGTGAATGAGGTCGCCAGAGGCCTCCTCCTCTCCCCCTCCCACTCCTCATCCTCCCGAAAGACCGTTGACGCACCTGCAGCACCTCTGGTATTGCAGATGTACGTGGGCGACGTTAATCACTTACCGCTTAGCCGCTTGCATGTTTGCAGCCTTTCCAATAAAAAAAAATACAGACAGACTTATAGACAGACGCTTGGCTCTACCACATTAAAACTGTACAAATTGTACTCCGTATCAATTTAATATATAGTTGACAACCTAACGTCTAATAATAAACGAAAACTTATACAGAGTATAAACAAATAATTTCCGTAATGAACTTTGTTAATATTATTATCTTAAAATCTCAGAGGACTCTTCCAAATGAAATCGAAATCTAATTGTACTTTTAATTATCAACAGGCACCTAAACCGATAGAGGCATGGAACAGAGCCCTGGACGCGACACAGCCGAGCCCAGTCTGCGTGCAGAGGAACCCCTACACTCGACAGAAGGAGGTCGTGGGCCAGGAAGACTGTCTGTACCTTAACATTTACACGCCGGTCACAGGCAATGTATGTTCATTTACATGCAGTTATACGATATACAGTATAATCACAGACGTTTAATATTATAGCAGCGCAGAATAAACATGACAGTTAACAAAACGTGACCAAAAACGCACACCGACAAACCCCACACGCATATATACAAAATCTAGGCCCAATTTATCGATAAAGGGAAAATCAGTAAATTAAATATTTTCGTATGTTCCGTTTTCACATACGTAGGCATTACATTTAACCATTTCGTTTTAATATTGAACGTTATGCAGCTTACTAAGCTGCATTGCCGCACAGACCTGGTACACGATGTGCCGTAAGTGTGATCGTACAAGATATATTATATTGTAGTATAATATTCGAGTATATATACATAATATTATTGTGCACCCTATTACATTTTCTCTGTTCAATCAAATGGTAGACTGGTAGAGAATGCCTCTTGGCATTAAGTCCGCCTTTTTGTTATGTAATGTGCAAATAAAGTTTAAATAAATAAATAAATATGTAATCACAGTGAAAAGTATATATACGGGAGAACAGGTTGAGTCTTCTACCATATATCATTTTAATATAACAACAGATTATCCGGGCTAATGAGCTATTTTCATGCAGTGCGGAGGCTTAGGAATCTGTCGCCTCATTGTTCCTGCTGGATGCAACTAAGGGAAAAGCCTTGAAAATGTCATGGTATTCTCCGGGATCATACCCGAGGTACTGCGGAGGATCAGGTCGCGTTCTGAACGCCGGAGGGAGTGCTATGACAAATAGAATCTCTGCCTATCCAAAAGGGAGACAGGCGAGAGTCCTTATATAAACATTTTTTTAATGAACCTAACCTAATGCTTGTCTATAAACACATCTGAATACCCATTATCGTTATTTTAAATTAGTTTATTTTGTATATCATTGCGTCAAATCATAAGTATAATGCCAATGCCACTTCGCTGTGGTTTACTTTTCAATTGCAATGCCATTTTTTTAAGTATATTCCTGTTAACCCATCAACTACGCATAGCAGCTTGTAGCGGTTCACGACGACAGTCGAATGGCGGGTCCGAACATACGACGTCATGTTTCGTAGTCCGCACCCTGACCCATTAGGCTATATTTTCTTTGTACGAAGCATTTATCGAACGATTTGATCGCCAATATTAAATTGCAAATACTTTATATTAAATTAAACATTAATATCTAAGCGAATGCAAACGCCGTCGGTTGTCACACGACGTCTTTTAATCTGATATTGGTTTAAGCTGAAGCCTTAATTTACTTACTGTGACACTTAAGTGGCCTTCATATAAGTTTAGATGTATTTGAATTTCCAACGGCTATAGATAATTTTGAACTACTTTACTTATTACTTGTTCAATGTTCATGTCATTTTAATAACTTAATGGTTGCCCGCGGCTTTGCTTGCGTGATCACAAATTTTGTAACAAAACAACTTTATGTACCTTACATTCACTATCAAACGTTAGACAGAAAGAAACACTTTATTCGATACAAACAAAGTCCTATCACAAGTCCACTGCTGAACATAGACCTCCCCCAAAGATTGCCACGAAGCTCGGTCCTGAGGCACCTGCATCCATCGAATTCCCGCAACACTGCGCAGGTCGTCACTCCATCTTGTGGGAGGTCGTCCTACACTGCTTTTGCCTGTACGTGGCTGCCACTCGAGAACCTTTTTTCCCCACGATTCAATAGGTATAGGTAAAACTAAAAAGAAATAAGTTCCTAAATTGCTAATATGTAAGTATCTATATTCAAAATGATTAATCCTTCGGCCTGTGTACGTCGTTTTGTGCACTTTAAATGTCATTTGACGGACAAACATACAAACTTTTGCTTTTGTTATATTACAATAGGATGAAGATGTTGCCCTTATGGGATTACAAGAAATAATAGATATAAAAATAAATATAAAGTTAGTTTTGATTTCTCATCAATCTTTGAATGAATAAACTCAAACACTGTGAAAATACCCTGTGGTATCGGCGTTGGAATATTTCAGATTCTCACTTCTCGTTGGTTTCGTAAGAGGCGACCATGGGACTTTATACCGGCTTCCGGCAGATGGCGGCATGACCATCTCGCAAGATACCAGACCAAAAATAAGCAGACCGATGTGAGGCAGCAGCGCCCTAGGTGCCAAATGTCTGGTATCGCCAATCCGCTTGCCGTACGTGGCGATTATGGGAAATCTTCCTAGGAGGGAGAGTCCCAGGTCATTCAGTGGATTTGTGATGGTAAGGAAAGGTATGCATGTTATAAATTGTCGTCTGTACGTCCAAAATCTCATCTAAAAGTCTACTTTTTTATTAATAAAAGTAACAACCACCTCAACTCTTAAATTATCATAACAGTAGATTATGTATTGCTGCATCGCGTCATGAGTTAAACAAGGACAAGCTAACAATTATAATAACTTTTTATATAAACGTTAGCTTGACCTTGTTTATACCATATTAACTCTTTGCTAAATAAGGTTAATATATAATTTATATCATTATGTATTAACCTTATAAAGCAAACCTTATAGCAGTATTCGACACATAATTTTGAAGTGACTGGAATATATTAATAAATACAATAACTATACATATTTACAATGCTAGGAAATAGAACCGGATCGTCTGCTGCCGGTGATGGTGTTCATCCACGGTGGAGGCTGGATGTGTGGTGACGCTACCACGGGAATGTACGGGCCGCAGTACCTCCTCGACAGAGATGTTATCCTGGTCGCAATGAACTACAGACTGGGTGAGAAAATAAAAGAAAAAAATCATTGATGACATGGGTCAGCGTAACAGGTCTTCGCGATATCATAATCCCCCAGGGTGTCATAAACGAAGACTGAGGGAATTACTAGAAAAAGCCTTTGAACCCGATAGTCGGCGTCTATGGTACCTGTATAAGGTTTTTCACTATGTATGGTACTGTTTAAGGCTAATGCAGCATATGTGTTATCAGATTTAGTACGTGGTAGAGCCAAGCGGCAGCTTTAACTATTCCTCGAATGGGCCGTCCCTACCGGGGTTGTATCACGACCTCGCAGAATACCGGCGTGAAGTAAAGGCATCTTGTGCTTCTGCGTTACGTTCGGTGACTGACGTAACCGGAGGCCCACTTCCCCCCATCCCCAGATATCCCTAAAGATCGGTAACGCACCTACAGATGCTCTGGTGTTGCAGATGTACGAGGGGGATCGTCAACACTTACCATCGGGTGAACCCTTTCGCACAAAAAAAAAGGTTTTTCTATACATACCGTTGCCACCCGTAATTCCTGGGCAGAGAAGAAGTTCTTCTAGTAAAATAAGTTTTCTAAAGATAGAAATAGAGTTGCGAAAATACACTATAGAAGAGTTAACACCCGTCGACCGACATTGTTGAATCACGTTTTTTATTGCGACTTCGGGCTCAGCAAGACTAACAATTTAATTGACCAACCAGCGTGAAATATTCACCAAACAACACGAAAGTAATTATCGTTTTTTATTATTGTTTTACAAAATGGATATCGCAATCAAGTCTACATAAATTTTATAACTTGTAAAGTTTTTTTTTTCAATATAATCACCGCACTACACTTCGTAAATAACAACCTAAAATTGTTCCGGTGGCAACCGGGAAAGGAGCCCCGATCTGTCGAACATTATGAAGTTTAAGGATAGCCCGGCCTGAGTTGCCTTAACCTTAATATCCTATAAACGGTGCACTGCAGGACATCGCCCTCTCCCATAAGCCTAGAGTACTAGACGCCTCACACCTTTAGCCTGGTGTTATCCCGCCATCTAACGGCAGCCTTTTGCTATTATCAAGAGCTTTTCCCTTAGTCGCCTCTTACGAAACCCATGGCAAGAAAGGTGGTGGTAGACTCTCACGATACCACACGGCAATGTGGTTGAGTTGAAATTAAACGAAACGAATTAAGACGTATGTTAATGGTGGTGTTACTAAATGGCCATCTACGTTAAATATTAATGTGAAAACTCGTTTTATGCTTAAGCATGTTGGCAAGTTAATAAGCAGATTTAATCGAAGCTAATTATTATAATACTGGTTTAAAAGCATTCCACGAACACTGGTGGTGGTAAAGCATATGTGTAATCGTTGTGTAAATAATTCACATACATTTATTACCCTAAACTTTCTAAAACTTGAAGACAGACGCCACCTTTCGATTGTATGGTGGTAAATAAATAATATTACAATTTAAGGCTGTTACAATAATGCAGGCGCTTGAAGTATAACTGGCCATCCTACTGAGCCGTATGATAATACTTATTAACATCATGAATGTGACAGTTTGTATGTCTGTCGCACGATAACGCCTAGACCTAGAGAATCGAACACGTAGGAGTGAAGCTGATCGCTCTGCCACTCCACTATTTTAGGCTGTTGAACAGCCTATGTTCGGCCATTCAGAGAGCGACAATGAAAGACTGCATGCATTTTTACGAAGGTATGCTCACTCTCAAAAACAGTATGCGAAGTGCAACGCACAACAGGGTCGATGCTGACTGAAGATCAGCGTTGCGGTTAACCCCGCGACACTATGCTGAGTCAGCACCGTTTCATTTGACACGGGACAACGGGTTATAAATTATAAAATCTTTCTCTTAAATTATTTCTTTTTGTTTTTACATATCTATTGTTTTTTTTTCTGTATTTCTTGTAACTTTTGTGTTGTGTAAATGAATAAATCGTATCGTATCGTATCGTATCGTATCGTATCGTATCTCACCGCTTGGAAAACTTGTGTGAACGCAGTGCTGGTACCTTCGCATTAACGACGCCGCTTCCCATCATTATATATGTATCCACATCACATTTTCTTAATTCTTAACTATATTACTGTGAATAAATTTTTTGTTTAAAATGATATCTACTTATGACTCGCATTGTTTGGATTGGATTTCATTCATTGTCACAATAGAAGGTAAAAGAATACTCTAAACAAAACAAAATAAAAGCTAAGAACTTAAGCAGAGGGATTCCCCCTTTGCTTAAGTACCTTACCATGTATATCATGTCTTTCTCTGAATGTCAACCTCGGCTACTGACGACCGAATAATGGCAGGATAACCATCCGAATTTGCCAAATCCCAAATCCCACATAGTAGTGATGGGGAGCGGCAATGTGCTCATTAAACCGCTCGACCACCGAGCTAAAGATACCTTCCAAGAAATTTTATAGAGGTCTACGTTCTTCAGTGGACTTAAACATGCCGATGTAGGAGTATACACAAAGCACCTGTGTAAAATCTGTACGTACTAAATGTTGATAATTTATTTTGATCAGGACCACTTGGCTTCTTGTCGACCCAAGACGAGCACTGTCCTGGCAACAACGGCCTGAAGGATCAACAAGAAGCCCTACGATTCATCCAGAAGGCCATCCACGGCTTTGGGGGTGACAACAACTCCGTGACCATCTTCGGAGAGAGTGCCGGCGGTGCCAGCGTTCATTACCATATGCTCTCCGAGAGCAGTGTAGGTGAGTGAACGGTCTTCTGTATGTTAGTATACATGTATACCAACATACAGAATATTTTACAGCACAAATAAAATCAAGGAAGCCAGAGAAAGTGGTGCATCGGAATACCAATAAAACCTCGCTATTCCACGTCCGTTACGAGAGGAGAGCGGCATAAATCATTGGAACTAATCCTTCGCCCACAGTCTTACATCTGAAGTGGGCTCGCCAAGGCCAGCTGGAGTGGCCACTCGGGCCAGCGCCATTCTGCTGTAAAGCCTAGTTGAGTATTGAACTACCTTCTGGTTGAAACAGATCCTAAAATAAGATCCCTGCTTTAAATTAAGAACTCCGTCCATACTTTACGGACAACTTTGATTTCATTCTACCTTTCCAACACGACCCACTCTCGCCAATGTCAGTAACACTATGAGCATGGATAATACACTACATATTCTACGAGCACAGAATACCTAATTGATATATAAACAGTAAAAAATAATAAATAAGTAAAAACAAAAAAGATATAATTTAAGAGAAGCCCCAGTCGACTTTATAACTTATAACCCGCGCCGTGTCAAATGAACCGGTATTGATTCAGCACAGTGTCGCGGGATTCACCGGCACGCTGATCTCCAGTCAGCGCCGACCCTGCTGCGCGATGTGCCTCGCATACTGTCTCACAATCGCAGTACGCAAGATATGTTTGCTGTAAACGCACTGCACTTCCTTGATTTATACATTCTGTATACAGCCATAACTGTGTATGTATGTATGTATATATTAACGCCTTGTTCCCAACGGGGTAGGCAGAGACAATCTTCTTCCACTTGCTACGGTGCTGACATACGTCTTCCGCTTCTTCCACTTTAATCAATCTTCGAATGCATGCTCGTTGGTTTAGAGTACTCTTGACCTGGGCTTTTTTCAGAACATCTCCGATTTGATCGTGAAATGTTCGCCTAGGTCTTCCTTTCCCGGTTCTACCATTTACACTCGCCTCATATATTTGTTTCGTCATTAATTAATTAAAAATAATTAAATAGTCTCTTAAACTCGATACATAATTTAAATAGAAAATAAAAATGGATCTGTCCATGTTGTTTGTACATATTGTTGTATGAGAACGATTTGAATATTTTTGAAAAATCAACCGTATCTATATCGCCAGCAATTTAGATGATTGAGATTGCTCTCAATGTCCAATTCTTGTTATTAAACTGTCAAACATATCGAGATATGATTTATTTGTGCATGGCGATTTGTTATCTTGCGTAAAATTATTCAAATTATATCTGTACTTAGCACGTCACTTGTAATAAGCGACGGAGCTGCTGAATAAAGCATAAAGTGTAATTTGAGAATGTTGTTAATTTGCAAATAGAGTCAATTATTGTTTATGTAAATAAAATGTGTATATAGATACACTGCCTATATAGATGTGTATATTGGGATTGTGTATAATGCGTATATTTAAATTGTGTAAAATGTGTATATAGATGTGTATAATGAGATTGTGTATAATGTGTATATTGTGATTGTGTAAAATGTGTAGGTATATAGATGTGTATATTGAGATTGTGTAAAATGTGTATATAGATGTGTATATTAGACACCTGAGAAGATAGCTCGAATCAGACTTGCATCAAATTTGCCATGACGACGATATACTAGACTCGTTGGCAAGTTTAAATCTAACTTTCTTGTTCCCATGTAGAAACTCTCTGATGATGAAAAGTAGAAATACGTCTTGACATGTATATCGCAATATTGATACATTAAACGTGCATAAAAAAACACACTTGCAGTGTCATAATTTTCTTTACAAGATTGCAGCAATATTGTTAAAAAATTTGCCTCGACATATTTGTCATAGAAATTTATAATCAAAGTGCATGCGATCTGTATGTAAATGATAATTATAATGTAATCTAGTGACCAGGATAATTCCACGGATTAAATGGTAACAAAGCTCTTCGTTTCAAAAATGGACGAGACAGGGCAGTCAATCTTTATAATATGCCATCACTGAACGTTAAAAATTTATGATTACTGTTATTATCTGCCGAGGCTAATTCGATGTCCCTTTTCAGGTTTATTCCACAAAGCAATATCAGAGTCTGGAACAGCTTTAGTGCCATGGGCTGAGGCGCCACCTGGCGAGGCGCTGCGCAACGCATTCCGTCTGGCCAAGTTTCTGAATTGTCCTCAAGCACCATCCGATGTAATGCTGGACTGCCTCCGAACTAGAGACAGCCATGAGATTATCAATACGGAGTTCAAGTTCTACGTAAGTGTTCGTTTTTTAATGTTTATGTTAATCTGTAATGTGTTTAGAAAATAAAAGGGATTGGGCGGAAAATAAGTCGATAGTTGTATAACAATAAAAAATTGTAATTACTGATTAGAGCCGGTTCATTAATAGTGAAAAATGTCGACGTTTTTAACGTGGTAAAGCCAAGCGGCGACTTTTGCTGCTGCTCGAATGGGCCGGCTCGTCCGGGTTGGTATCACGGCCTCGCAGAATACCGGCGTGAAATAGAGGCATCTTGTGCTTCAGCGTTTCGTTCGGTAAGTGAGGTAACCAGAGGCCTACTCCCCCTCCCCATCCCCTTCTCATCCTCCGTCCCATCTCTCAAACACACTTAAAGTCTGGCAACGCACCTGCAGCATGCTGCACTCTGGTGTTGCAGCTGTACATGGGCGACGGTAATCACTTACCATCAGGTGCACCGCTTGCTCGTTTGCCGCCTTTCCCATAAAAAAACGTGCTTTTGAAAGACGACTTTAGTAATTTTGGTAAGGAGTTTGAGGATATTGATCAAGCATATGAAATTGATCCTCGATTACACATGGTGATAGGTGGCTTGGAGTCGGTGGTGATGGTATAATGAAACCTTTCTAATATACCACACAAAAAATATGAAGTATATGGAGTATAGCACTATTTCTCTGCACAGCGTACGACAACCGATTCTGTCTTGACAAACAATGCCGCTACATCAACTACTCCATTAACAACAGGGTAGACCGGATGAACCGGCTTAAATGCTTGAAACAACAGAATAGGTATAAAATTTAGAATTTACAAACCTTCTTTAAATGCCAACCTGATCAGTGCAGGTCGTGGAATATGCTGCGGAAATCTAATGGAGCTCTGGTCCCTGTTCGATGGTAGAATATAAATCTGAAAATTCTGAACCCACATCCACTGACTAGGGGCAGCATCACTGCTCTCTCATTAAACAGAGTGTGGGTCAAAGCAGTGTGGACGGTAAACTGTACTGTGTAAACTAGACGGTAGGCCCATTCGCTGACTAGGCGTCGTCTAGGTAGGTAACGCTCTCTTACGGATTACTGCCGTAATTCGTCAATCAGCGGTGTAACGACCATTGTGTTCCGTTTCGAAAGGTATAGAGAGCCAGTAATGGTTACAGGATAATAGGCATTACATGTCAGTCCTCGGCTGTGTCGACGTATCTGTGACCATCTTCGGTTTAAGTGGTGTGCAGGTGTCCATGGACGAAAGTAGCCACATAACATTAGGTGGACTGTTGGCTAACCTTGTCACCAGAATATAAAAAAAAGATCCTACAGGAGATTTGGAAAAGCTTATAATGATAATGATATAGTCTCTCACGGCGTTATGCTCAATGCTGGGGTGGTCAGAGGTTTAGACTTTTGGTCGTTTCCATCCACTTTTCATAATGAAAAACAGCATGTTTGGGGCAACTTGATAGGAGGCGATTTAGTATACAAGTCATACATTAGTTTACCCTCTACAAATAAGATCGAAGTCGAGTCTCCTAGTTTCGGAAGCAAATCCCCTAACCACTCGGCTATCGAGGCTGTAAATAATTTCGAATTATTATTAATGCCATACTCCTTTGAAGTAGGTTTTGAAGCTTAAGATGATGTACTCCCTATTTTCAGGCTTGGGACTACGAGCCCATGACGCCGTTTAAGGCGGTCACGGAGCCCGACCTGCCCGGGGCACTCCTCACAACCAGTCCGCGGAAAACGCCGTCTACAGAGGCCGTGCCTTGGATGACGGGCCTTACCAAGAATGAAGGCTGTCTTAAATCCGTGTGTAAGTGCTATGTGCTCTTTTGTATTATTTTGCATGTGGGTGCGACTTCTTACTGATTTTTTTTTATTAGTCACAGGATTCACCGCTATCACTCTTCAAGACCGTAGCAGCTCAGTGACAAGGAAGTACGCCAGCATTTAATTAATTAAATGCTCATCAGTCCCATTATATACTATTATTCTCTATGTGTTGTACTATATGAAACATTTATATTTCTCTGTGTGTGACATCGGGTTGGTACCTTGGTTCGTATTTTCCGGGTTGGTACCACGGCCTCGCAGAATACCGGCGTGAAGTAGAGGCATCTTGTGCTTCTGCGTTTCGTTCGGTGAGTGAGGTAACCGGAGGCCCACTTCACCTCCCTATTCCCCTCCTCTTCCCCCCATCTCTCAAATATCCTTAAAGGCCGGCAACGCACCTGCAGCATCTATGGTGTTGCAGGTGTATGTGGGCGACGGTAATCACTTACCATCAGGTGAACCGCTTGATCGTTTGCCGTCTTTTCCACAATAAAAAAAAGAAGATCGCGTAACTTTTGAACTACTTGTCCGATTGAAGTGATACGCCTAAAATTTATTTATACTGTCAAAACGATGGTTCACAGCTCATGCTAGTCAATTAATGAACTAGTTTGTAAATATTCACAATATATCCAATATAACCAAATTTAATGCTAAGAAACCTATACATAAAATCTGAACCAAGGTGGCGCTGTGGTCAAGTTCAAGAAATCTAACCCATTGCGCCATCTGCTGTAAAGGGCAGAGCATCATCTGCCGAGCCTACTAGAATACTATATGCATGATACGAATGATTGCTCCAAGCTGGATTCGAGCTCTCAATTCTCGTGTTTGCCTGGGTCAATACTAACTTGATAGCTTCACATAAGGCCATATCCAATGATGTATTATGTGATCTATTTATATGTCGTTGTAACGACCGTGTGGTCAGTGTATCCGGGGTTCGATTCCCAAGCACTGCCTATAGTTATGGAATACACAAATGGTAGACGTTCTGGTCTGGTCGTGTTGCGTCTTGTGATTTTGTCAATACAGACACCATGCATCCTTAGACGCTACTGGCGGGCATCGGACTTTCTGGTTTAGTTCTTGCATATATACGATATCTTTACGACTATATCGGTTATCGGTGCTCTGCTGCGGATATCGTCTTTGCGGACTCTGTCGCGCAGAGAAACCCCGCGAATAAACTTTTCCATAGCCCGCTGAGCAATTCTCGAGTTGCAACATCGCACAGGTGCACAGTTTTGCTTGTCTTCGATTGATGCAGTTGGCTTAGGACCGTGCCGCCGTGTCGGGAAGCCAAGATATGGTGATCTTATTTCGCCGTCACGTTCTTTTTATTTTTCAATTTTAACATCTTCGTCCAGGGATCACAGCCAACTCGAGCAGGTACCAGGAGTTCATGTCGGGCTTCGAAACCATCGCCCCGGTCACCTTCTACTATGAGAACTCACCTTACGCTGACGTCATCACCAGCCGCATCAAGGATGTCTACTTCAACGGCGGTGGCACAGATGAGATCAAGACCTCAGTACTCGATGTGAGGATATATTGATTTTTCTTGTCTATGCGTTCGAAAGAACATCACCCACACTGCAGGAATCTCTCCTATGTCGTGAAGGCCTATTACAGACGAAAATTGCACATGAAGAAACACCAATTTGGCGCGTAATGGTGAGTATAGCATCTCTTCCTCCAAATGCGATCCTCACCTGCACCTGTGGTGTACCCTGCTGTCCTGTCTAACGCTCCCCACCGACTTGGTGTCGCCCTGGCGACCGAACAATGGCCGAGTCTCTAGCTTGAGGCTACCGGCACCACGCTACGACTTTCTTGGAGAGGCTTAACTTCAGCTGTGGACTAAAATAGCCTGGTGGTGGTAATATGTAGTATAGAAATACTTTTCCGGGAATCCTAACCCACGACATAACCGACTGTCCAAAGTGAGATAAGTATGGCTCAATTAATTCTTATGACGTTTAGTAGGAAAAACGTAAGTTCTGCGGTGGACTTAAGATCCGCTAAAGATATTTCAAGAGTATAAATAGAACATAAACAATATGTTCATTTATTACAGATTGAAATAATGTATGAAATATACCAGAAAATATTCAAGCAGGCGCTGGCAGGTATTGTCTAATTCTGCCGCAAGGCGTCTGTGCAATTGCAGCTGTATTCCGGTCTGAAATGTACAGAGAGCCGGTGTAATTATGGGCTGTGTGGGACTTCATCTCAGACCTCAGGGGACCTCAGGGGACACACCAGAATTTGTTTGTAGGTGTCCGTGGGCTGCAAGTAGCTAATTATCATCAAGTGGATTGTTACTACGTTTTTCTCCTCAATCCAAGAAAAAAAAAATCGACTAATCTTCGCCTTGTAAGGGCTATTTCTTACCATTCAAATGATCTCTTTTTATCCAAATGCAGTAAGTGAAAGGAACCAACATGTGCTCGTGAGCTTGTCATATAGATAGCTAATAAACGGGGCTCTAGCGACCGAGCGTTGGCAGACAATCTGAATTCATATTTCGACCGGCTTTCGCAGGCGCGGAAGGTGCCTTATACTGCAATTGCCAACCCTCCTTCCAACCGTGGAGATTGTAGTTATCCCTCGCAAGGGCACGCATTTTTAGACCTACTACCAGCAGTAGAGGATAGCAGAGTAACAGTATATTAAAGGGAAAGGAAAAGTCAGGAAACCTGGATGTCTGAAAAATAAAAATATTTCTACGACCATCAAAGACGGCCGAAGAGGCATCTTCCTGACTCTTGAAATTAAATAATAAAAGAAAATCTGTGTTCAACATCACGACTTTCTCACTCACGACCGTAGACCCAATAACGGGGTGGTCAGAGGACTACATATTTTAGTACAACGTGATAGGAAGTAGACCAGACGTGTTAATATCCTTGCCATCGATACGAATGGTATGTTGTTTAGAAACGTTACTAAGATCCCTTCGCATAGCGAGTTAGATTTAGTTAGATTATACGAGTAGATGTGTTTATAGATTTTTTTATTTTAATTCCATAATCATTTACTTGCAGATCTACACGGACTCGTACTTTGCGTACCCAGCGCTGGAAGCTATAGAACTAACCTTCAATTACACAAAGAATCCTGTATATCTATACGAGCTCACATACAGGGCCGCGAACAGCTTCTCACAGATCTTCGGGGACGAGGAAGGCGACTATGGTCGGTTGCAAACTTTCAAAGCTTTTTTTCATCCAGATTCCTTAAAGGCTACCAGTTTTCAGTTATTTGGAATTACTGTATATTGTATACCATACACTGTATTTAAAATACAAATTCTGTAAACGACGATTTATAATGTAGTTAGTAAAATGTGACGAAACAAACGAACACGACCATATGTACGGACCCTAAAAGAGCGCGGTCTGCTTCGCACTTGGGCGGTTTTTCTTTGTGTTAGAGGTCCATTTGCTGCGACTCTTCATGAGTTGAAAAAGGGACCCGTGTATGCCGGGTACATAAAGGAGCTGTAGTGACAATTGTCCTTTGCTATCTTTTGTATTCAACACCAAGCCTGCACTGCACTTAGAGCGCCCAGATGACTTACATTGGCGGGAAGTCTATCTTCTTTTGCTTTTGCTACCGCTCGAATGGGCCGGCACGACCGGATTGCTACCACGGCCTCGCAGAATGCCGGCGTGAAGTAGAGGCATCTTGTGCTTCTGCGTTTCGTTCGCCGAGTGAGGTGCGCCGGGGACTCACACCCCCTCCCCATCCCCTTCCTCGCCATCTCCCAAATACCATTAAAGTTCGGCAGCGCACCTGCAGCACCTCTGGTGTTGCAAATGTAATCACTTACCATCCAGGTCCGCGCGTAAGTGAAGAGAGTTCCGTGGCGTGAACCACGGCGTGAATGCCCGATTCAACGTCCTTAGATTTTATTTGTGGTCTGAGATAACTGTCGAACTATTCCGATACAGGGAAGTAGTAGGTAAATGACCGTTGTAAACGGCTAAAGGTGGTAAGAGTGCGTGCTTGTTTGCCGCCTTTCTATTTAAAAAAAAACTTTTCCGAACCCAAATTCTACAAGCTAGTGCCGGAGCGCAATACATAGTATGTAAGTTACGTGACGTATGAATAAAATATGACTAACACCCTCATGAACTAAACATCGTGAACCCTTCCATCCCCAGGTATCTGTCATGCTGACGAGTTGATGCACTTGTTCCCGATAGATTTCCTGTCGAAACCATTCTCCCAGCAGGACATAGAGATGAGCGAGCTGATTATCACTCTATGGACTAACTTCGCCACTACGGGGTAAGAATTAGTTATATTTTATTTTACGTTTCTTCCGTGGGAATCGTTTCACGTACATAAAATTGTACACGGACAAATATAGAAAACCAGAACGATTATTAAATATATAGAAAAGAGCCGTGATTACCTAGTGGTCTGGGAGTGCTCGCTTTATATTCATAGAGCGCGAGTTACGTGAGTTCGGTCCCCAGTGCCGGCAAAACTAAAATTGTTAATAGCAATTTTATGTGCAATAATTACCACGTACTCGGCGGTGAAGGAAAACATCGCAGGGGATGAGACCTGCATTCTTGAGAAATAATAAAAAAGTATTATTTCGGGTTTACGTGAAGCCCGCCAACCCGCACTGGAGCAGCGTGGCTGGCCCTTTCCGGCCCTAAACCGTCTCAGAAATTTGAGAAAGAGGCTTTTGCTCCGCAGTGGTGGTCATTTACAGGCTGCAGTCCCGTCACAATTTTCCTCGGTACTATATATATATATCTCTGTGCCCCGTAATCGTCAATGGCGTTCATGACACCGGGAGATTTGTCTGTCGTTTCCTAATACAAGCAAATGGTTCATGACCATAGTCAAAGAGCGGGCACGAACCTGCGTTGTTATGTTTCGTGATTCGTTACCTGAACTTTGATTTTACACTTATCACATTCTTCAACTTCTTTTTCGCAGTGACCCTAATAAGCCCGAGAAGCTTCCGTTTAAATGGGAACCAGCAAGCAGCAGTCAGAAGATGGAGTACTTGGAGATTGGCAATGAGCAGCTGATGAGGAACCACTTAGCGTCACGTTCTCGATTCTGGGGCTCGCTGCCCCTGTGGCATAGCATGCGAACCAGAAAGTTCATCGACGAGTTGTAGATTTAAGGTAATAATTGATAATTTGTGATGATACGATGTTTAAAGTTTATAAACCATGGAATAAAAACTAATTTAGACCTTTACTCGGGCTCGGATCCAGTGGAGGGGCACAATTAGTGTAATCTCCATTTCCCCCCTCCACTCAGTAATTACTACCCTTACTATGAAAGTTGGGAACAGTGTATTTGATGTCAGATGTATACGGGTGTATTAAAATTCATAACATTTTTTTTAGGTTTGAATCTGTAGGTTGTCATGTCCTTAAATCTGTTTATATTCCAAGTCGTTGGATTGTTGGATCTCTTAGTAATGATAAAGATGAGAAATGTGTAAAATAAATAAAAAGAAATTGATGTACAAATAACCTTTTTTAATTGCCTTGACTCTAGTTTACTACTACTTTACTTACATAGAATGCAAATGACCCGGAATTGATGATTGCAAGTTGAAGCGCTGAATTTACAACGCACACGGCAGTGGAGGAAACATCGTGATGAAGCCTGCATGTGTGAGAAATAATAGAAAGATATTTCGGGGAAGTGGAGCAGTGTGACGGACGCTTTAACTTTTCACTCCCCAACCCCTCAGTAGTAAAAGAGGGCCTTTGACCAGCTCTGGAAATTTCCCAGGCCCGTTTATGGGCTACTATTTTTAATCAAACATCAGTACAATTTTTATGAAATCCGAAATTACCCACAATTATGTTTTACCCGCCACAAGGTGGAGTGACGACCTGCGCAGTGTTGCGGGAAGTCGATGGATGCCCACCTGCATCCAGGACCGAGCTTCGTGGCAACCTTTTGGGGAGGCCTATGTTCAGCAGTGGACTTCTGATAGGCTAAAATGATGACGATGATGATGATGTTTTACTTTATATCATTTGATTTTCTTCATCCTCTGCTACTGACAACAACGCACTCAAGTTACATAGCACACGTCCGCTCTTAACAGGAATACTGTTGAATAAATAACGGAAGCGATTCGGATAATACGTTCGTGTACGTACGTACGTGACACGTTGGCGTTCTTTTTTTTTATGTAAAAAACGGCAAACGAGCAAGCGGTTCACCTTGTGGTAAGTGCTTACCGTCGCCCACATACATCTACAACACCATACATGCTGCAGGTGCGTTGCCGGTCTTTAAGGATATTTGGGAGATGGGAGGGAAGAGGAGAGGAATAGGGAGGGGATGTGGGCCTCCGGTTACCTCACTCACCGAACGAAACGCAGAAGCACAAGATGCCTCTACTTCACGCCGGTATTCTGCGAGGCCGTGGTATCAATCCGGTCGAGCCGGCCCATTCGAGCAGCAACTAAAGCCGCCGCTTGGCTCTACCACGCTTCGTTCGGCCCGTAAGGCGCGTTCGTTGCGAATAGGTTCGAGGGTCCATCGGCATATTCAATGGCTGTGCCGCGTGCGGGAGTCTGAATTGAGATGCCCGTTCACCATAAGAACACGCCAAAACCTCCATGAAATGCGTACATTTCTTCCTGTTAGAGAACATGTTTAGCCATGGACTAAACTGATGTTGATTATGATGTTTGGCATGGTTATTTGGCACCAGTAGATGCAGGAACCTTATCCGATTTTCCACAATTTTTTTTTTACATTATCGGGGAACGATATCATAAGGAATTAATGTGACATTTTTTGAGGTACGGTGTATCAAATACGTGCGCCTTATTTAAAAATGCCTTTTTAAATAAGGCGCAAATTGGAACAGGGTACACTTTTTGGTCCAATGGTTTAATGCGTGTTTAGTTACGCAGTTTTTTTTAAACAAAATATTTAGAAACAGCTTACATTTTGCCAATATTTATTTGAAACCAGTAATGTTAATATATAATCGATTATTGGGAACACTTTTCTTTGGGCGTCCACCAACGCGTAATGCGATTATGTACCGAGAGAGAATTGAAAACCGTGCGATTGTTAACCATGGCGCAGAGACGACAGTAGTTGTCCGTTTCGGGAGCCTCGCTGTGGGCGTGGTACGAATAGTGTTGTCTCCATCTAAAAAACTTTTGGTACAGCGTTAGACTGTGCATGATCTCGAACATTCTCCTCGCTAGTCTCTCCGGTCCATAATCTGCGGCGTTCAAGTACGCTCCGTCGGGCAGGAATCTGTTGAAGGTAATGAATTCAGAAGGAAATACAAATATTTTTTTTCAATTAGAGGGATCCTCGGGCGGTGCAACTCCTGAAGGAATTAAATCCGCGGCTCGACGCAGGCGCCGATGACAAGAGGGCCGAATCTATGGCAAAGTTAACTCATTAAATTTAACGCTTAGAATTTAGAAAGGCAAAAACGCGCAGCAACGTCACCTTAGCCAAAAAAGCATTAATTCGTATAGTTCACTACGTAAATACAGGCTGGGGTTACCCAGGTTCAGACAGTCTTGTAACGAATAAAGATACCGTTCGTCGTCCAGTATCTTTGACACTGCATCTTTATCTTCCTCTTGATCTTCTGGGAAGATCGAATGTGGGAAAGTAAAGACGAGTGTGTGCCTGTGGTTGCGCGCGATCATTGTCTGAACAATTGACAAGCGCCGATTGAATTCATCACATCAAACATAGCGTCGTGATTCGTCACACCTGTCAGATTACGTAAGGACATCCTGTTAGGATTCTCATCTCACCTGCTGTAATTCGCACCGCCGAGCACCACGGGTACTGCGGCATGTTGGAGAGCATGCAGAATGGTTTCAGTCACATAGTCAACACTTAAAGCGTTCTCAAAGGCGAGATAGAAGAAGTAATCATTTTCTAGCATTTTGTGGCATCTGTTCATGAGTGTTTTGGGGCATTTGTATTTACCGCAATCACCATAAATGTCTATTTCGAGGTTATATTCGTCTAGATACAGCTGTAGTTCACTCACAAACTCCTCTCTGCGGCTTTCAGTCTTGCAGCTGGAAGCGAACCAAGCCGCTATCTTTGTTTTAGATCGCAGCTTCATTATGAACTTACTATCGACTGGATCCATATCCTGTACCTTTATCCAATTTATACTTTTCTTAGGTCCAATTATTTTGCCTCTAGCGTCTTTGATTATGAAATGATTCCAAACTAAATCTGAGTCCAATCTGTATGTCCACGTCCAATTGAAGAACTGGTTCCACAGTCTACCGCAAATTGGAAACGACGCGGCTGACTCTTCGTTCATGTAGACGTACTTCTGATGGGCGAACCGTCTTCTTGGGATATCGTTCGTGCTCTGAAAATATCCAAGTTCTTCTCCGTTGAACAAAATCACACTGAACTGCGCCATGTCATCGAGTAACTCCCGTTCGTCCGTCAGATAGCAATTACTCCAAGCACAGTTTCTCCTCAAAAACAGTAAAGAGCCATCCATGTTCTCCGTTGGTCTGTTTTTCGGATTTATCCAGCGAAGAATGTACTTCATTTCGCTTTTATAAAAAAAATCAGTCTTATTGTAATCCCTCTCGATTTCGTATCCCTCATATTTGGAATTCAGTCGGAAATATATAACCAGTATTGATATTACGATTATCAATGTGTACGTGGTTTTCGTCAATTTTATGGGTAATATTCTTTTACAATGGAACATCATCGACTTATATCGGTACGTTGGGTGAACAATGTTTGCGATGTAATGTTAGCCGAGAGTTGGGAACGAACCGCGCAGCGATCGTTCCGTACCTGTTTACAGAACGTAATGTACAGAAGCACAATGTCCAATCGCATTCTAGTACGATTGTTTGAGTATCTTTTGTTTGAGAAAACACACGTCGAACAGATTCCTTTAAAAATCATTACGTGCGCACACACACTTTAAACGTGTTAAAGCCGAACGGCGGCTTTTGCTGCTGCTCGAATGGGCTGCCTCGACCGAGGTACTATCGCGACCTCGCAGAATACCGGCGTGAAGTAGAGGTATCTTGTACTCCTGCGTATCGTTCGACGAATGAGATAACGCCCCACTCCCCTCCCCCATCCCGCTCCTCATCCTCCCTCTGCAGCACCTCTGGTGTTGCATATGTACCTGGGCGATGACAATCACTTACCATCACGTGAACCGCTTGCTATTTTGCCACCCTTCCCGTTAAAAAAAACCCCTACATAATACACACTTAGGCAGGTATCCTGAGGACCTACATGATCTATTTCTACCTCAAATGAACAGGGCAACATCGCTGTGTTCCGGTTCCGGCAGGAGGGCCACTACAGGCTCTACAGGCGGACAACGCATTGGCAACCAGACCTTCAATTGAACTCGTTTGCCGGTGACCATGGGTTGCAATAGACACTAACCATCGGGTGAGGTTGACAAATAAGGATGAGATCTGGTTGGTGTTATTGAATTAGACGGTGCATCACGTGAAGGATATGTCAATTCCCTCATATAAGGATTCTCGGCGCCAAACGTTCTCGTGTCCCTCCGAGAGGCGGCGGCTTTTACTATAGTTATGCGAATAAAGGTCCAAACATTTTATAAATCTGGAAGTTTGGTTTAGTTCATTAAGTAATCATAATTTGATTACAAATTTTACCTATACAAGTGAAATGGTGTTGGAATATGATATATGCATTAAATTATAGGTTTAAAAATACAATACTAAGCATTTATTATAAACTTTTAATGTGATCATATGCATACAGATTATACAAACCTATTGTACATCATTAAACTATTCGTGGACGACAAGAGGTTCGCAAAAAAAAAAAAAGTTATAAAATTAAATTGAAATGTCTGGTTTTCGAACGGTTATAAGTAAAATGTAATCTTGAAATAATTAAAATCTATGCGGTAAATGTTTTAACTATGTTTTGTCAGGGAAACTTCACTGACGGTCAGCACTGACCGCGTTGGCAGAGAACGTGTTAAGTAATTATTGTATCAATTAATTGTATACAGACGAGTGCATGTAAGCAATATATTCGATTTCACTGCATTTCTCCAACAATCTCCATTGAAAGGCCATCTCTATGCCCTTACTGTCCTGGTACTATCGAGGCTTTTAGCCCCAAACCCTAACGCCTTGGTCCCAAGAGCAACTGACCATCGCAATTCCATTGGGCGCCATTGAGATGGATGTCACTCTATTTTCATGTCCGTTCAGGGTTCCTAAAATAAATAATGTACATATTAGACATTGATATAAATAGTAGAGTCGGGAGAGGAAGACCTAGGCGAACATGTCACGATCAAATCGGAGACGTTCTGGAAAAAGGCCAGGTCAAGAGCACTCTAAACCAACGAGTATGCATGCGAAGATTGATGAAAGTGGAGGAAGCGAAAGACGTATGTCAAGACCGTAGCAAGTAGAAAAAGATTGTCTCTGCCTATTCCGTTGGGAACAAGGCGTGAATATACATACATACATACATAGTTACATATAAATGTATAACGATGAAATAAATTTACAAATAGTTTTTTTTGTTTTATTCCTTCTTTTCAGTAACTAGTGTTATTAAAGTGAAAGTCTAAATCTAAAAAAGGTTGGTAAGGTGAGTAAACTTGACATCATTTTCTCATCAAAATTTAACAAAATAAATAGACATAAAGTTCCTTAAATATCAAGTGTAATTAATAATTATTAATACAAATTACGTAAAAGATTTTTAAAAGTACAACAATGATGCTTCCTACTAAAATATTAGTCATTCTTATAACAAGTTGATACACGTGACACAACTTATACAGTATCTTGAAAGTTTCAAATAAGAAATTGTGTTAATTAATAGGGGTCGATTTTTTGACCTCGTCCACCCCCGAAATCGGTTTTCGTACAAGTCGGCCCCCGGGGAACCGATATCGTCCAGTTTTGGGAGTCCCTGGTCTAGATGGTAGGCTTGTCCTCTGTCTAGGAGTCGAATGGATAAGTAGCACCCTCTTACCCATTTCCAGCTGCCGATCAGCATTGCCACAACCGTTGTGTTCTGGTTTGAAAGGGAAAGTAAAAAAAAAAGTAACAGCCTGTAAGTGTCCACTGCTGGGCAAAGGCCTCGTTCTCAAATATTAGTAATCAGAGAGGGCTTATGAGCCGGGAAGGACCCGCCACGCTGCTCCAGTGCGGGTTGGCGGGCTTCACATATCCTCGAACTTAACGTAATTATTATTTCTTAGATTCCTTTACCGTTGATCACGTGGTAAATACAGCACTTAAAATTGCTATCAGCAATTTTAGTTTAGTAGTTTGAAAGATACAGGGAGCAAATATAATTACGGGCTGTGAGGCATTCCAGCCCCTCAGGGGTGACCACGCATCTATGAACCGCTTCGATTGGGGTTATTTCCAGGTGTCCATGGGCTAGAGTAGCCACTTACAAACTGTTAGCACGTTTGTCACTCCAATCCAATAAAAAATGAACATTGAAATATAGAGATGTTATTAAAAGTCTTTGCTGTCACCAGCGCGGTCTCGCGGATTCCACATTACCCTGCTGCCTCTCCAAGAGAGCCCCAGAAAGAAACCGGCACACATTACTCTGATTGCTCAAACTCATGACGCTGCGCAAGCGGGTCGGGAAGCGTCGGGCGTCGGTCGATACTGTTGATGAGCACGTGCGATGTCGCTCCACATCCCTGATCTGTGGGATTTTTGGTTTCACTAGATTCGCATAGATATTCCGCCATCATGTAGGTTGCTCATAGCGACCGTTCGTTTGCTAACAGGGTGCAGCTGAGGTTGGCTTATGAGGTAAGAGATAGTATACCGAAATGGGATAATTAGTTTCAGAAGAAATCTTCCTCGGCTTCCACCCGCTTCTCTTCGCTAATCTGGCTCAGCCCTAATCATGCAACGCTAATTGTCTATAAAATCTAAAAACACAATACAGTCCTAGGGTTCCGTTGCTAAGAAGTCTAGCTGCTTCTTCCCTGAATCATCATATTTAACTTTCAAGAAGAGGGGTGGCGGGGGGGATGGGTGGCCATTGAAGTCTTACAGCTACGGCTACATACCTGTGTGGGAGACTTTGAGCGTGTCCCAGGAATGGACAGTGTTGTCGTCGGAACCGGCGAGCAGGTATCTCCCGCTCAGCGAAAGAGCTGTGCATGCAAGAGCGATGTTTATCACCACTACGAGTTAGGCACCTGATAGTGCTTCAGAACACAATCAGCGGTTGCAGTCGGCAGGATAATTAAATAATTGGCCACGTTTGGGATTTGAACTCAGGGCCCATCGCTGCGCAGTCGTAAATTGCTTTTGTAAATATTAAATTAAACGGTTATGACGTAGGCGATTAGACTTGTGGCGTTGTGCGAAAGAGAACCCCTCGCCTGGGTTATGTACATATCGATTAAGGGAAATGCATACTAACGTCCAATCGCCTCCGACAAAAGAAATAACCATCTGAAATATAGCAACAAAAGGTAGCATCCGGTAAATGCCTCAAGGTGTGAAAAGTTTCGAGAAGGCTTTGGAGCCGTGAAGGGACAGCCACGCTGCTCCTGCGCATGATTATCTTCTTTATTATACGGTTGCAGAAATATATAGTACCTAAGCAAAAATACTATATCTCAGTTGGATGGATAAACAACTTTTTTTATGCCATACAGTAACTAACAATAACTGTATTCTTCTCTTTGTCAACACATAAGTAACGGATGTACACTAGTGCATTTATCTTTCTTCTAACTCCTTACCTTACCTTTTACCGAGAAAGGGATGTCACGGAGTGAGATGTGAACAGTTAGGTTAGGAGACTGTCCGTCACAACAGGCTACGGTATGGCTACCCTAGCGATTGTAGTGAGTTATTGTTTTGGACGGGTTCAGCCGGCTGTACTCAGTAATGGGCGTACGAGTGCTATTGTCGCCGGTGTTCACGTCATTGCCGGAATTCGTGGAAATGTCAATATTTATACTAGAGATATAATTTATGCGCGCTATGGAAAGCGCTACGCTCGGTGTTTCTCTGCGCGATAGAGTCTGCGACGATGATATCCGCAGCGGAACTAGAGTAACCGACATAGCCGTGAAGATCAGCAAGCTGAAGTGGCAACAGACCGGCCACGTGGCTCGTAGAACTGACAACCGTTAGGGAAAAAAGGTTCTCGAGTGGCGGCCACGTACAGGCAAACGCAGTGTGGGACGACCCCCCACAAGATGGAGTGACGACCTGCGCAGTGTTGCGGGAAGTCGATGGATGCGGGTGGCTCAGGATCGAGCTACGTGGCAATCTTTGGGGAAGGCCTATGTCCAGCAGTGGACTTCTGATAGGCTGAAATGATAATGACGATGATGATACTAGAAAAACTCAATAAAATTTTCTAGTCTACAATATATAACAATATGCGAGTTATAATAATTATTATATTGATAATGGCTTATGTGAAGAATCTAAAGGAGTTGTAAATAAATAAACGACACAGAATTCGATCTTCCGCTTCCAGGCGCATAAAATTAATATCATAAGTACATAATATTAACAAATAATTTAATCACGCAGAACACTTAACGCAAAATCTGAAAATAATTAATTATTCTCTGTTTTCTATCCCGTCCTGTCCTATCGAACGGCGACATGTTTTACGTTCTAATTGATTTTAGAACACTCTGAAGGTAAGTTTGAGAATCAAATACCATCCACAGCTAATTCGTGTAATTCAAAAAAACACATGTATAATATGACACAGGTCGTCCAGAAGTAACGCATCGCATTTTATTTTGTTTAAACTTTATTTAAATATTTGCATTCTCTGCCAGTCAACCCGGGGCGTGAAGAGATGTAGTAAGGGTGCCAAACATAAAATTTGTTAAAAAAAAAACTAATAATAAATATATAAAATACACTTACAATTAGATACATACAGACGGAATAAATGCATATAAACAAATATGAATACATGTAAATAAATGTATGCATATGTATATTTATATATATATATATATATATACAAATTATTATTATAATTATTACAATTAGAAACGTAATTATTTAAAAGAGCAGTTCTTGTATTTATGTATATACATGTACATGTAATGGGTTTAATGGGAAACGGCTCTAACGTTTTGGATGGATCCTACAATAATTTAGGTAATGTTTTACTTTCTAGTTTGTCTAGAAAGGTGTTTGTCGAGTATTCTTTTAAATTCTTAAAAATGTCATCTAATAGAATATAATTGTAAGTACCGGAATGTACCAAGTCTGGCGTTCCGTTAGTGTTATTATTTACGAAGACGATCAATACTGGTGGATGAGGTGTTGATACTAACCACAGCTGGTGAAGCCGCTGCTCCCGGGCGGCGTGTAGTGACCGAGCTGCTGGTCGCTGCGGATATCGAAGAGTCGCGCCGTCTTGTCCTCGGAGGCGGTTGCGAAAGCCTGACCGCTTGGGTGGTACTGCGTGTAGCAATGCGACAATTAGCAGAAGGGAATGGCAGCTCAACGGGGTAACAAAATATGGTAGGGTTTTTTTTTTTTTTTATGGGCAGGAGGGCCAACGACCAAACGGCTCACCTGATGGAAAGAGGAGCTGCAGGTGCGTTTCCGGTCTTTAAGAGTATTTGGGAGTTGGGAGGGTGGGTGAGGATGGGGCATGCAGAGCGGAGGGACTCCGGTTACCTCAATCACCGAACGAAACGCGAAAGATGTCTCTACTTCACGACGGTATTCTCCGGGGTTGCTGTACTACCCCGGACGAGCCAGCAATCGAGCAGCAGCAAAAGCCTCTTCTTGGCTCTACTGCATAAGACCATTGCGTTTCTTGTATTGAACGAGAGGCGGATCTCATCTTAGTCCTGATAGACTACCGATACTACGTACCTACATCATGATAGTTTAATGATGATGATGATACTAGAAAAACTCAATAAAATTTTCTAGTCTACAATATATAACAATATGCGAGTTATAATAATTATTATATTGATAATGGCTTATGTGAAGAATCTAAAGGAGTTGTAAATAAATAAACGACACAGAATTCGATCTTCCGCTTCCAGGCGCATAAAATTAATATCATAAGTACATAATATTAACAAATAATTTAATCACGCAGAACACTTAACGCAAAATCTGAAAATAATTAATTATTCTCTGTTTTCTATCCCGTCCTGTCCTATCGAACGGCGACATGTTTTACGTTCTAATTGATTTTAGAACACTCTGAAGGTAAGTTTGAGAATCAAATACCATCCACAGCTAATTCGTGTAATTCAAAAAACACATGTATAATATGACACAGGTCGTCCAGAAGTAACGCATCGCATTTTATTTTGTTTAAACTTTATTTAAATATTTGCATTCTCTGCCAGTCAACCCGGGGCGTGAAGAGATGTAGTAAGGGTGCCAAACATAAAATTTGTTAAAAAAAAAACTAATAATAAATATATAAAATACACTTACAATTAGATACATACAGACGGAATAAATGCATATAAACAAATATGAATACATGTAAATAAATGTATGCATATGTATATTTATATATATATATATATATATACAAATTATTATTATAATTATTACAATTAGAAACGTAATTATTTAAAAGAGCAGTTCTTGTATTTATGTATATACATGTACATGTAATGGGTTTAATGGGAAACGGCTCTAACGTTTTGGATGGATCCTACAATAATTTAGGTAATGTTTTACTTTCTAGTTTGTCTAGAAAGGTGTTTGTCGAGTATTCTTTTAAATTCTTAAAAATGTCATCTAATAGAATATAATTGTAAGTACCGGAATGTACCAAGTCTGGCGTTCCGTTAGTGTTATTATTTACGAAGACGATCAATACTGGTGGATGAGGTGTTGATACTAACCACAGCTGGTGAAGCCGCTGCTCCCGGGCGGCGTGTAGTGACCGAGCTGCTGGTCGCTGCGGATATCGAAGAGTCGCGCCGTCTTGTCCTCGGAGGCGGTTGCGAAAGCCTGACCGCTTGGGTGGTACTGCGTGTAGCAATGCGACAATTAGCAGAAGGGAATGGCAGCTCAACGGGGTAACAAAATATGGTAGGGTTTTTTTTTTATGGGCAGGAGGGCCAACGACCAAACGGCTCACCTGATGGAAAGAGGAGCTGCAGGTGCGTTTCCGGTCTTTAAGAGTATTTGGGAGTTGGGAGGGTGGGTGAGGATGGGGCATGCAGAGCGGAGAGGGACTCCGGTTACCTCAATCACCGAACGAAACGCGAAAGATGTCTCTACTTCACGACGGTATTCTCCGGGGTTGCTGTACTACCCCGGACGAGCCGGCCCAATCGAGCAGCAGCAAAAGCCTCTTCTTGGCTCTACTGCATAAGACCATTGCGTTTCTTGTATTGAACGAGAGGCGGATCTCATCTTAGTCCTGATAGACTACCGATACTACGTACCTACATCATGATAGTTTAATGATAGTGATAGTGACAGTCAGAAGTGGACTGTCCGCTTTTGTCACCTAAGCAAACAAAAAAAAACTTTGAAGATTTTAGATGCGACAGGCGTTTCGCCCCGCAACGAGACATTATCAAGGCATTATAGTGGGAGTGATTGTTGTGGTGAAGGTGTATGGTGTAGAAGAAGTAGTGCCCGAATTTGTGGGATGCAGGATAGGCAAAATGTAGTATCAAAAGTGATCACATGTCAAGGCGAGCAAATTCTACTCTGATGTCAGTCACCAGTGGTACCAGCTGGTGGAAAGTTGAACAAATGGATTCTGGTGAAGCTCTTCATCGGAAAAAACGTAGAAAACCACCGGCTCTTGAAGAGCGGTAAAAGGCAAGAGAAGAGAAAAACCGTCACACTTTTTCCTCTGCCTTGGAGTAACGAAAATCTGGAAATTACTCAATCGAATAGAGCTTAGCTCTTAAATCAATGATGCTACATTAAGGACGGTGTGATCAAATACACCGTCCCCACTCCTCCAGTTCATGACGGGAAGATAGATTAAAGGAACACCGAGGAGCCTAATGACCTCCCGCCACATAGAAGTCGCCAGTCTACCAGGTAAGTACTCCATACCTTTCAAACCGTAATTTTGGTGGCAGAAATGGGATAGAGGATGGTACCTAAACAGACGACTGTTCGGTAGGGAGTAGTATACCAATAATTACTCTACTGGCTATAGGCCTCTCCTGTCAGGAAGGATTTACACAGACGGCTCCTAGAGAGGAAAGTAGCCCTACTACCTGGTATATGATGGGATAACCTCAAATGGGAACCTGAAGCTGCTTAGGGTAGAACCGTCTAAAGCGAGAGTTACCTAGTCTTTGTAATAAAGCATGCACTTGCAAGTGGTCTCTGGTCAGTAAACTGGTGAAAGATGAAGAGGAACTTACGCAGACGCTGTTGACGTCGGCCTCGTGGCCGAAGAAAGTCTGCTTCGCCTTTTCTTCTCTGACGTCCCACAGTTTACAAGTGCGGTCTACCGATCCAGTCACGTAAGTCTTCATATCTAAGAAGCAACAAATATAACATTACCTTTTTTTTTATTTTACAAAAAAAGAATAACAAGACGAGATATGGTTCTATTATTTCCATCATGCCACGGAGTTTACACTTAATAAATCTCTACTGTCACCATTTATGTCATCACTTATAAAAAGAAAGTTTACTTAGTACAGCAGTCTTTAAGTGCCCACTGCTGGGCAAAGGCCTCCTCAAATACCCGAGAAGGTGTAGGGGCCGGGAATGGCCCGCCACGCTGCACCATTGCGGGTTGGCGGGCTTCACATATCCTCGACATAATATATATTTTTTTTATTATTTCTCAGATATGCAGGATTTCCTCACGATGTTTTCCTTCACCGCCAAGCACGTGTTAATTACAGCACTTAAAATAGCTATTAACAATTTTAGTGGTGCCGGTACCGGGGATCGAACCCTGGTCACTTGCGCTCTATGATACTAAAGTGAGCGCCCTGACCACTAGGCTACCACGGCTCGTCACCTATATACTAACATAATCACCAGACATACCATATATCCGCAATTTTAGTTCGAGCTTCAACTTACCGGGTCCCAGGGATATGGTAACAACGTCCCCCGCATGCGCATTGAAGTCCATTTCTCTTTTACCAGCCTCCAAATCCCAAACGCAACTAAAACATTAAAAACAAATGTGACGTTTGGTTCTACTTACACATACCTGTTTATGATGTACAAGTATTTCGCAACTGTTAAATATTAAGACAGAATGAAAAATAAAGCGTAGTGGCGGATTCTGTTATAATGTTATCGGTGATATTATGATATATGTAGGTTCGACCTACTGAATGTTTTGATATACCAAACAAGCGTTTTCGACTTTCACGACGCTGATTTTTTTTTTTTCACGCCCTCTTTAAACGTTTGTACTGCAGCCCTAATAATTTCCAGTAGCCTATTAATATACCAACCTTTTCTCTAAATATCAACTTCTACTGCGCCTCGCTGATTAACGAACTAGGCTCTGACGGCCTACTTCATAGCGGATAAACCATTCGAATTTACCTAACCCAAATACCACAGACTATTGGAGGTGAGTATGGGCAAATCTTTCATGCATAATGGCTTTTGTTGGCTCTTTCATACAAAGCAATGTTCAGCGGTGGACATTTAAAGGCTGATAAAGTAAATTTTATTATCTGCCTTAACGCCCTTCTACAAATCTTATTACTTGATAATGGCTCGTTGCGAGGCGAAACCCGTGTCACGTTTTCAACGTTGATCGTGTAGGTAGGACAGGACTAGGTATATACTAGTGTCGGATGCAGTACTGTTGTAGTCCTCCACTACTTGTGTGGTTTTTGACTACCCTCCGAGCTAGGTAGTATATTACCATATTATTTATCACACATGGAATTTTGCGATATTGTATTTTTTGACATTTTTAAAATCACTGTCCATTTTCAATACATACATCTTCATATCGCCGGAGCCTGTGAGGATGTGCGTGTCGTCGAGGAAGCGGCAGGAGCTGAGGAAGCCCTCGTAGCCGGCCAGCTCGCGTACCATCTTCGCTGCTCCGGTCGCGTCCCGGTTGTTCACATCGTACACCGTGCACATGTTGTCCATGCCACCGCACGCTGCACACATGGACAATCCCGTGACTATGTGAAATGATAACCGGGGGGTCGGGGTGTGAGCCTCCGGATACCTCGCTCACCGAATGGAACGCAGAAACACAAGATGCTACTTCATGCCGGTATTCTGCGAGGCCGTGCTCCACCAACTCGGTCCAGCCGGCCCATTCAAGCAGCAGCAGAAGCCGCCGCTTGGCTTCACCACGTTGTAAAATGGTTATTATACGTCAGTTAAAAAAAACTGTTATTTTGAGTGTTCAATTTATTACGTGTCGAATGGTGAAGTGAATGAAGGGTTAGACGTGGTGTTAGAAATGGGGGCTATATTAATACTTCTGTATCATATATTTATCATGTAAACTAACTAATGCATGATTATTGGTTAATCTAGGAATTTGAACCCTGAATGGTTGGTTTACGGACGGAATCACTTTGATTAGATTAAAAGAATCTTATAGCTTTTGCAACTGAAAATGATAGCCGCGCGTTCAGGGTTGGCACAATTTTCTTTCATACACTTTAAGGTTTCCTTACGATGTTTTCTTCCACCATCTTTGGTGATAAATCAGCACTGAAAAGAGGATAGCAATACTGGACCCAGACTGGATAAAACATAAAAAAGCGCGATTTAAGTGCTAGTATATCATAACTATAAGTACAAGTTTATAAGATATTCATAAAAAATATTGTATTAATAGGAGAAGGAAAGCGAAAGTTATAAATGAAATCATTTATCTAAAATGAGGTTATCGTGCAAAGACAAAATCCTACTTATTTCGGATTTCGTTCCATTCCACTGACTTAGGTAAGTTATTGTATAATATAAGTCTGTGTTTTAATAAGTTTGTATAACGGACTGTACCTCCGAGTGTGGGTCTCAAATTACACGTATTCATTCTCCTTTACAATTTTAGTTGTTTCATCAGTAGAGAATAGCACTGAACACTGAACTGAACAGCGCTGTCCGGACAACAAGACAAAGAGATATTTAATAGTCAAATTATTGTAGTCATTGTAATAAAACTTTAAAAGGCTAGACCATCTCGTCTTCCAATCATCGTCCAATCAGTACACTATAATGAGACAGGTCTCCCCTGTGTGGATTTACCACTGAAAGAAGAAGAAAGAAAGAAGAAAGAAACACATTTATTTGGCAATCACACAACAAAACACAAAATAAACTAAAAAGAAATAAATAAAAAAAAAACATGAAAAAGATATCACAGCACTGTTTTGCAGTCGGGTCCTTCATTGACTTCACGAACAACCGGACAAGAAGCATAAAAAAAAGCATTATTAGTAAAAATAAAAGATAGAACCAAAACAAAAACAAGAAAAACTTCAGCATGCACTTCACAAAAAAAGATTAAATAAAAAAAAAACAAAGATCGAATATTAATAAAATAAGTTTAATATTTAATATGATGATGAGATGAAATTGTACGAAATTATGGTAAGTAAAAAAAAAATTGGTATTAAGTGTTCTTTTGTGATGTTATCAAGTACAACTTCATACGTCTACTAAATGTTTTAACTGTTTGCAGGTTTCTAAATAGCGGGGGCAGGTCATTCCAACATTTCGACGCTGCAAATCTAAAACTACCTCGAAACGCCGCAGTTTTATGTTTCGGCACTAAAATTTAGTAAGACGAGGCTCGTGTCACTGAGTTGAACTCTTTGTCTGACAAATTGATTGTTGATCACAGTAGCAGACGCTACGATGAGCGAGAATTTTTGGTAAAACGCCTAAAGATTCTGTTTATTAAGGAGTACTTTTTATATGCCAAAAAAACCAACCGGAGAAAGCTAAATACCCACCAACGAAGTTTCCAGAAGGCGCGAAGGCAACGCTCATGACCCAGGCGGAGCGCAGCGGGATAACCTGCACCTTATTGCCGCTCCATGTGTCCCAGATGATAAGCTTGCCGTCCAGAGAGCCCGTTACACAGTGTCTAAAGCACACAAACATATTACAAAAAATTACTTTGCACATTACAAAAACAATAAAACTACCCATTTCGAATAGAAGAACCCCCTCCCTCACTTACACTCAATCAGTGACTTGACAGTTGTACTTCTTCATAGTCTAATCGTTTGTTTGCTTGCTAATCAACAGTGCAATCACTGTTGTATTCTGGTTTCTTGGGTATAGAGAGGCAGTGTAGCTACAGGCTGTGGTTGCATGTGGCTAACCATCTTATTCCTCGGGAGTTACAACGCACTTTTAACCTTTTTCGATGGAAGTTGTCTACAGTTGTCCATACGCCACATTAGCTTCTTACTATCAGGTGGAAGATTTATGTACACGCTATATTAGATGTGCTAGAGCCAAGTGGCGGACTTTGCTACTGCTCGAATGGGCCGGCTCGACCGGGTTGGTGCCGCGGCCTCGCAGAATACCGGCGTGAAGTAGAGGCACCTTGTGTTTTTGCGTTTCGTTCGGTGAGTGAGGTAACCAGAGGCCCACTTCTCCCTTCTCTCCCCTGTCTCCCAAATACCCTTAAAGGCCGGCAACGGACCTGCAGCACCTCCGGTGGTGCAGATGTACGTGGGCGACGGTAATCACTTACCATCAGGTGAGCCGCTGGTTCACTGTTCTCATCTCATCCGTCAGCGCAACGTGGTGACCATGCGTAATCGATAAGGCAAAATGTCAAACCACGTTCACTACACATCGCCCACGAACGCACGATGCTTACTCTGTCTGCGCGCGGTAAGAGATCATGTTCGCCCTCTGGCCAGGAATAATTCGGATATTGTTTTGTGTACAACAGAGATAGCTATTGATTTAAGTTCGTGGTTTAAAATTCATCAAGCCTTTATTGACAAAAAAAAATTAATTAATTTGTGCAGACCCTTAAATATACCATGAAGTTATGGCAAGGTCGAGTTATGGGTCAAGACGGCCGTACGCACCATGGGAAAGTATGATGAATTTAATCATTGACCACCACCGCATTAGACGAAAGTTACCGATTTTTTTACCACAATTAAAGTGTTGAGGCACGCCGGTGAATATAATGAAATATCACACGCCATTACAATGGATAAAATCCTTCTAGACATGTCATGGTTTATCGACTTTTCTAGAACATTCCGAACCACGTGCTCTTAATCTTGTTTATATTAAACGGCTTACTGCCGCGGGCGCGGCGTATAAGTAGAAAACTTGCGGTAAAGTTGTGCCGAGACGCGTCACACGTCAACCAAAACGAAACAATAATACGGTCAACAACAGTTTGCGAAATGTCTATCGTAGATACGACCAAGTTTAAATGGAGTAGATGTCACTACGCGTTCGTGTTGAAGACTCATAGATCACCCAATTATGATATCACGCAACCAGTTCGCGTCTAACAAGTCGACGGTTGAACTAAAATTTGTACAATGCGGTCACATGACCTGGGTGTTTGAAAAGTGCACATGCTGTGATGACAAAGTGAATAAAGCTAAAGGCATCTCACAACACATGTTTTATGCGAAAGGCAGCAAACCTTTCGCATGAAAACAACCTCACCTGATGGTGAGTGATTACCGTCGCCCACGTACATCTGCAACACCAGAGGTGCCGCTGGTGCGTTGCCGGCCTTTTTTGAGAGGAAGTGAGCCCCTGGATACGTCACTCGCCGAACGAAACGCAGAAGCACAAGATGCCTCTACTTCACGCCGGTATTCTGCGAGGCCGCGGTACCGACCCGATCGAGCCGGCACATTGGAGCAGCAACAAAAGCCGCCGCCTGGCTCTACCGCGTATAATTTAAAACGCTTACGGTTTACGCATGCAATTTACTATGAACGTAACATATCTAAACTATGAAATACCATTGGTTGGACCTAAATTACCCAAACCAGCATGAATCTGCTGCCGATGGTGGGCAGGGGAATATGAAATTAAGTAAAACCTGTAAATAAAAAACAGAAAATCAAATATGAAATGAAATTAGGATGTTTTTCGATTTCAATAGCCTCGCGAATCATCCTTGGCAAGAATCCGTAGACTGCAGACTTCTTAAAGTGTCGTCGAATCGTAGAATCGTCGGGAATATAAAAGCAAAATTCCTAAATAATAGTAAATATCATTTCAAATGTATCATTAAATTTTCATTAACTTTTGAAAAATATCTTATTACACAATCGTAAGGTATTCTTAATCACTCATAATTCGAAATAAATTTATTACAAGTGAATCCGAGTGTATAATAACTATATCACTGAAGGTTCGTTGACCTGATGGAAACAAAACGAAAATTGACGGCCTCCGGTCATGAATTGAATTTTAATTCACTATAGATAACGTCGTCGCGCGCTTGAACACTATCAATTATTATACACAAAAACAAAACTGAATAAAACTCACAGACGTCACTTTATAGAGTTCGCGCCAAAAGTCAAATCTTTTTAATCTCGCGTTACATTGTGTGTGGAAATATTAACTTTTTAAAAACTTTGTAAGTGATAACGTTGTTGTCCTCCCTGACCTTTCGACTGCAGCGTCATCTATCGTATAATAGGAAGCGGTCATCCGACACACATGATATTACAAAGTTGTAATTATTAACGGAAGGTTGTTTTCTTTCACATTTGCAAATTAATGAAATTTCATTTCAGTGACTCGAACCTGGGCAGCTCTTTATAAAATTTTAAACAAGTTACCGTGCTACCACGGTTTCACTAAATAGATTTTGTATTCGTAGCAAAGATCATTAAACTTGAACGTAACTAATAAAAAAAAAACTCCGCGCTGAATTTAGTGCAATCGCTTATATAAGTATTGCAGTGAAGCGTGAAGCAAAAGCTATTGTGCTACTAGCGTTGGTGAAAACGATTTCTCGACTCAAAATAATGAAATGTCTCGAGACTTTACCACAGATTATAAATATTCATACGAGATTATATTAATTAATAGAACATTACAAATAAAAAAAAGAGAAAGTAACTATGGCGACAGAGCAAAAGAAGCTGGCAACACTTTCATTGTCGTGGATATCATTGTCGATTAAAAGGAAATGACTTGAAAATCTCATGGAGTTCGACAAATGGCTAATGGCAAATGGTTACGTTTATTGGTAACCATGTCTTGAATAAATTAATATTTATTCAAGACATTATGTAAACTTTTCCTTTGAGTTTAAAGAAAAGAAATATTACAGCAACCCCCGGGAGGTTTTGCTCTGTTCAAAACATCTTTCACCTGTCATTCACACGCAGCCTTATTCAATGTAACGAGCCAACGTAGTAACTATTTATTTATTACAACAAATAAAACGGAAAAAAAAAGAAATATGATAGGAGGAAATGGTCTGTATAAAGGTACTGCTTATTTCTTAAGAAATTTCTTCCAGCAGACCTGGTGCAGGAGAATAGCTAGTCAATAGTAGCTGTGGTATCAGAAATTTAAAATATGACCTAATGTTAAATTTGTAAGTTTAAAAATAAATATAATCACGATCGTAGACTCAATACAAGGGTAGACTGAGGTCTAGATATTTTATTCCTTTCAACACGCTTATTTACGACAGCGTCGTAGGTAAGTTTCGAAATCTCATTAGTACAAGCCCTCCATATAGAAGTTGGAACGAGTCGATAGAGATCGAGTCTCCTGATTCGGAGGTAGATTCCCTTATAACTCCTGCATCACCGATGATTTGGCTCTACCGGGATGGCACACACACACACCCAGTCGTGAAATCCCAGTCCGTGTAACACACAAATGATTGGTTATTGTGTCTTATGCGACACAACGCAAATTTGAAGTGAGACACGGTGTTCATGCTGGCATCTGCAGTGCCAGAGATCATCTGATCTGATACTACCTCAGAAGTTATCGCATAAGCGTTACATAAGCGTGTTCGCGGGCACAGATGCTGCACTACAAGATACACTACAAGATACTATGCTCAGTCGAGAACTGCCGAAAGCACACATATGTTGACACGCCGCAGTCGAAGTTGGCAGGACGACAAAGCCATGACTCTGGTATTCTATGGTAACTTGGTACTTCCCCGGTCGAGCCACACATTTACGTGCTGCAAGTACTATGTGTTTGTAACGATTTGATTTCGTCTTAGCGTTGCATCGGGCGTGGAAGGTTTGCGTTTATATTTTCGTCATTCGAAGCACTACTAATGTTTACCACCAGCGCGGGGAACCTTATTCGCCATACCATAAATTTCACAAATATTTCGTGTAACTTAATTTTTTCGTGGGACAGCGGATGGTTATGGAATCAGCCTCGAGGGCTTCATTGCATCCACGCCACAATGTGGAAAAGGTTTTAACATTGCTGCTTAACGTTCCGTCGATATGCGTGGTGATATGTACAGTTTTAAATATCATTATTGGTACACGAACACTGAAAACTCCTTCAAATTAGGTAAGGTATCTAAACCAAAAATCTGATTGCCCTATTATAACTATTAAGAATATTTCAAGTATGTTTCACGTTACAGAGGTAGTAGGAAATGCATAAAACACTAAGAATCCAAATCGTGCAGACACGACTCCCTTGAAAATTTTAGTTCCCACGATTTAACTATAATTTTTGTTATTATTAGAAAACACTGTGGATATTTATATTGCTGTACAGTGACACATAATGCTTATTGGAAATGTGCAAGAAAACGTACAAAAATATTATTACTTCATAATACATAATGCATTTAATATCGCTTACAAATAATCTTACCCAGGTAGGGAAACTATATGAACACATACTCCCGACACCTATCACTCATAATTTCTATTCGACCCGACTCAACGTAGAATGTGTATCAATTAAAGAATAAATGAAAAACTGTAAAGTAACGAAACGATATTGACAATCAAATTGGAAAACCAAAAATCACTCGCCATGGCATCTTAATCATTGCAAAAGTAAAAGAAGCATGAAACATCCATTCTTTATTTAATTTTAACATCGATTTGTTAGTGCACAACTAATAAAGCAATCTTGCTAAAAACGAACAATTATCTAATCTAAATTAAACAAGGTCCAAATCTTCATTTCGTTTAGATTTGTCCTCTCATCCTCCCTTCCATCCATCCATCCATCCTCTTAAATGGATTTGTTTAGTTATCACTAGCTCATAACTAAATATTGAAGTGAGTCCGCGGATGGTTTGCCAATTTGTCTCACCTGGAATCGCCACTGTAGTGCACAGAGTTCACCTTGTTGATGTGCCCTTTGAGAGTCTTCTTTGTAACAAAGCGTATCTTCTGAACATCGCCTAGGTCCCCACACTTTTCCGCAAGCTTCGCATCGGCCACCTTTTCTTGTGACTCCTGAGAAAAATTGCGCTGTATTGAATTGTTGTTCGTTACATTTTAATAGGTTATAGAGTACAAGTTAAAGTTACGGGATAAATCATTACATACGAAAGTGCTACACTTTCTTTTCTTTAATCATCGCTTAACAAATCAGAAACTTCCAGCTCTTGGCAATTACATAAGAACTAATGTGAACAGCGCAGCGTAAAGAGATCATGTAAATGCAAAATGCATAGACGCACTAATTTCTAGGTGTATGTAGACGTTTACGCGTCAGTTCAGTGTTAATGTAAATAACTGCAAATACCTTAACTTTTGTGATCAGGTCCGTAAGCTCCTTCTTTAGGCCTGCGGTTTCTGGGTCGTCTTTCGGCATTTTATTAACAGAGGCAGTTGTCCACGGCTATCAGCGCCAGCTGTTCCTAAACTTGTGCGACTGTCGGCGCGCTGCTCACTCCTGTCCTTAATCTCATTGCTTTAATTGGATTTCAATTTGCTGAAGCTTTACATGTGCTTTGTCTTACGACACAATATAGTTTGACACAGTTTTTATGTTTTGTATGCGATGAAATATTTTGTTGTTTCGTTGACGTCTTCGCGTCATCTTCGGTAATAGAGAAGTTTGAGTGGTCATGTAGATTTAGCGTTCAGGTATCCTTATCCCGAATTGTTTATCTTCTATCTCGATTGTCTCACCTGAACTAGATCTGGTGCATATCATAAATAAACAAAAAAACTAATTGCTTACAGATCGGATACAGACGATCCTGCCCAGTGACGATATGTCCTGTCCGAAAAGACATGGATAGTGTTTTCGATTTTTTTTTGTCCATTTAAATAAAGTACTACCATGTGCTCTTATACGTTATATTGTTATATAAAGATAAGCCAGTCAGTCTGTATAGTCGTGGATGTTAATCCCTATATCTATTGAAAGGATTTTAATTAAATTTAATTTGTCCGGTTCTAATATAATAATACCCCATGTATAAAAGAAAGTAAGTATTCCTTGTGGTAACATCTACTTCCCTTTCTTTCCCTGGGGGTCGTAGGATCGAATCTTGAAAGTCACTTGGAAAATAACTTGACTATTTTACTTAAGCATCAATCACATCGACAATCAACAACTTATTCATCAGTCTTCACCAGTCACAACAGAATATAAGCCTCTTCTAAAGGAGGGATTTGTACAAACACACATAATCGCTATTCTTAGAACCCGGGTCTTCGATCGCAGTACCACACGCCTCGCATCATAGACGCTGCTGCCCATGCCATCCATCATCTTTAGAACTCGTTTCCCTAAGTCAACACTTACGACACTCATAGGAGAAAAGGGATTACCACGGTCCTGCCACCTAATAAACCTGCCACTGGGCTGCTAATTTTTGAAAAATCAATGACCGGATTTCACCTGTCTTTGATTTTTTTTTATAAGCATGCAGGTTGTGTAGGTAACAACAGTCTATGTAGCCCTGCTACAAATCGTACTATAGACAACTGAAAGCGACTTGTCGGTCAAGCGTAACCATCGCCCTACAATATTAACTTTCACCGAATCTTTATGCTACAATAGCAATTCGTCGTGATTCTTATAATAAAGAAACCATTTTACTATTTACGCAGATTTTTCTTTAAAAACAAATGAATGGATTGAAATATATCTACCTTTATGATTGACATCAAATTATATCACTGATCTACATCCAAACTTTATAAAAAAATGTAAAGAAGACCGTCATCGCTGTATAAAGTAGCAGACTTTTTTTGCCCTCAGCTGGGCAAAGCCTTTCTTCTCAAATATCAGAGAGAGTTTCACACCACACGGCTTCAATGCAGGTTGAAGTACTTCACATGTCCTCGAAATAATATTTCTGACACCCCGGCTACCACGGCTTGTTACTATGCTACCACGGCTTGTTGCTAGGCTACCTAGCCTAGCATAGCGTCAAAACTGTATGAACTTTACCAATCGCACATTCTCATTTCAAAAATTTTGATTCATACTCGTATAATATTCACTGACAATACTGGCAATGCTATTAACAATGCTTGTTGACTTCTTAACCTATTCACAACTAAGATTAGGAGCTTGTATCTGTAGTGTTTCACGAGTGGTTCATGAGTGGTTCACGAGTGGTTCACGAGTGGTTTACTACATCACTAGTTCGTTATAAATAATTGAACAAACAGTGTTTAGTAATATCCATGCTTAACATATACGTAAAGACGTAACTGTATTTCGTTGTGCAGGCTAATTTTCGAATCCACGGGTGCGATTTTGACCGGATTTGTTTAGATATGTTTCTTATGATGTTGCGAAGGACAATAGTTGGTCATATTGGGAAAGTTTGTGAAATTGTGACATAGGAAATATACATAGAGGATATCCTGAAGCTTTTACTACTAACCACATGTACCAACTTGCTTCTCTAACGTGGTGAGTATAGGAAACCCCACAAGAATCCTTGACTTCTGACTTTTCCTGATGCTTTCTTGGAGAGTCCTATGTTCAGCAGAGGCTGATAAAGGCGAAGAAGAAGAACATTTACGAACGGTATTTCTTTCTCCGTATACTAGACATTAAAATTCAACAGATTTTACTGAATTATCGCACATAATTCGAACGCGATAATTAAAATTAAACGCATTAAATACCGTGAAGTTAATTTACTCTCGACCGCTACTTCAGTATGGTTCGATAATGAGAGTTCGACGAAATTGACGTAAATATAGCCAAGCGACGGCTTTTGCTACTGCTCGAATGGCCCCGCTCGACAGGGATGGTACCACTATCTCGCAGAATACCGACGTAAAGTAGAAAGGCATCATGTGCTTCTGAGTTTCGTTCGGTGATTATATAACCGTAGTCTCACTTCCCCCCTCCCCAACTCTCCTCCTCATCCTCCCTCCCATCACCCAAATATCCTTAAAGGCAACGAACCTGCAGCTTCTCTGATGTTGCAGATGTACGTTGGTGGCGGTAATCACTCACCATAAGGTGTGCCGTTTGCTCGTTTGACCCGATTATAGATTACTGTTCAAAAGATACAGCCCTTCAAATGTAGGCTCAGTAATAGGTCCCCTTGTATGAACCTTAAAAACAGAGTATGATTACTCAATTAGTACTTTATTACATATTTACTACTACTACCCTTTATGAATTGTATAATTCTTTGGATTAAATGTTAAGGCTTTTACTTTCTACGAGAAACTGTGTTTACAGCAGATGAAGATGGTGAGATGGTTTGTTGAGGGCATTAATAGTACCCGCGCCTAGATTTCAGACTTCAGACGTTCAGCAGAGCCAACAAACAAAAGTTCATTAGGGTTACAAGTGGGACCCTATCCACAAATAAATGAATTATAATTTCACTTAAATATCCATTTTCAAAGATATCTACTTGATAATCTATGAGCATGAAGATATGGCCCAATTGATTTAATTTTTTTTTTAAATCTTCTAAAGGATTTTTTTATACATAAATAGCTCGTGGACAAAGGATATTAGTTTAAGGCCATACTTATCCCGTCCGAGTAACGCTTAACACAGCTCTAAGCGAGACGACAAATTTAGATTTCATATTACATTAGCAAGCCGCACTCTGACAGAACAGTAATATATATATATGTAATAAGATAAACGAGAATGTGTTATACATACATTATAAACCGTCCTCTAGAACCGATATTTTCGATTTTTTCCCTAGTAATTTACAAGTTATAATCGAATACATAGGCCAAAGCTGATTGCTACATGCGTTTTATTTAAACCGCAACGTTAAAATTATTCTCATATGCATTTTTGGATATTTTACATGATGAGATAACTTCGGAGAGTTTTAAATAAAATCCATCCAAATATAAGTTGCATAAAAAATCTCCGGAACATTACAGTAATGTAATAACGTGGGATAAGTAGCGGTGTAAAAAAAATCTTCCGTCCCATCTTATCATGTGGCACAAGAGTTTCTAATTAAAGGTGACTTTTTTCGTTACGCCCCATTCGCCGTATTGAACAGTACGTTCGCGCCAAATATACGGAATTTTCAATTTGGTTCACTTTCATTTCACGGTAAATACGTTTTTTATTTTCAGAAACGATGAATAAGACTTGACTCTCGCTATTTTGAATGTAATCAATATTATAGCATCTATCGACAGAAAGCCTCCATTCGTTCGACAGAGTCTTAAGAGTAAAGATGTTCGTTAAACTACGCAGCCGTGGCTTAAGTTTGTTTTGTCTATTGACAATCTTAACTTTATCCGCCGGGTCCTTGTCTGAAGAGTTCTGCACTGTAAATTCAAAAGAGACTGGCTGTAAACCACACAATTTTTTTCATAAAGGTAAGGACCTTTTAAATAGCTTAGCGAATTTATGTTATATTTTAATTTTCATATGCAATATAAAAAATTGTTAATTGTGATAATTGTGTTAATGTTTTCGCGAAATTTTATATTATTATTGTGATTGTAGAAATTAACTCAATTAACAATGCAAATATTTAATCAAACTATAATTTTTTTTTTTTATTATAATCAAGCACGCGTCTTGATACTTGTTCCAGATCATTACAATTACGTATTACAGAACTTTTACGGCATAACATCTACACCCCACTATTCTCCCAAGGTCCGACAAGACCAAGGATTTTTTTTTCCACGCGCTTATACCATTTTCGCCGTTACTATTTTATACCACGCGGATAATAAACTTATTTTGTAAAATTATACATCCATTGCCGGCACCAAACTACATTTTTTAACTAAAATATTCCTCATCACCTTCTGCTTAAAAAAAAATGATAAACCCATTAACGTTTATCATATTTTTCTTATTTCCATTGCAAGCGGTATATTATGGTGCAGTGAGGTATCGGGGTCCGATTTATAGGGGCCTTTCTTCCACTGGGTGTCGTAAGGGGCGACTAAGGGAAAAGCCTGGAGAATGTAAATAGCGTACTTGCTTCGGAAGTACATATACTAAAAAAAAATGTCAATAGCTACCGATAGATGGCGAGATAACTCTCAAGTAAAATAGCAGACCAAAATAAAGCAGATCAATGACGGACAGCAGTGTCTAATGTGCCGAGCGTGGAAATCCCTTATACGTTCTGCATCGTACTCCGTTTTGTTCGTGGTGGCGCCAAGTGGAGGCTTTTGTTGCTGCTTGAACAGGCGGGCTCAACCGGGGTAGTACCACGCAGCCTCGCAGAATACCGGTGTGATGTAGAGACATCTTTTGATTCTGCGTTTCTACCGGTGTTGCAGATGTACGTGGGCGACGGTGATCGCTTACCAGCACGTGTGTCGCTTGCTCGTTTGCGAATTTCACATAAAAAAAAAACACACACACATGGAAAGGAATACAATTCTCAATAACCCACTCATGAATACGACTACCGTACTATTGTGTATTCTGAACTACAACTATATAATACCACATGATACGTGACTTACATTTTTGCTTAATAACGTACGATCTCTGAACACACATTTCAATCCGTAATTTACATGAGTGTTTTTCTCTATTGGTGTTCAAATAATATATTGAATGACAACAAAGTAATGAGAGCCCGGTGGCGTAGTGACTATGCGTTTGAATTCGGTGCTGCGGTTCGTGGGTTACATTCGTAGTGGTGGTACTGCAATTTGTATTTTGTGATCAATCAAATCCAAAAACACATTGTATCCGTCGGGTATTCAGACAGTAAGTAGTCAGACAAAACCTAACATAGAAAAACTGAAATACAGTAACGTATACTCCAGACGTTAAGAAATAGAAAGATTTAAGAATTATTTATAGGCAATGATATCAATACCAATGCGTTCATTACATATTTGATAATTAGTTATTGTTAAGCAGTTATTTCTCATAAGTTATTACATTTGTTGATAAAGTGATAAACTCGAACATTAACAATCTGGTTTAGTATTGGTCACTCTGTACCATGCTATACGGCTATACCACAGAGTAAATATAATAACTGTACCATGCTTATAGGATTCAGAATCGGAATTGTTATTCCTATTTCCATATCTATTGTAAATTCTGTAATAAATAGTAAATACTTAAATAAATAATAAATCGTTTATTTGCCAGATTATAATACAATTAAGAGATAAATGACAAGATTTACCTGTTACATTTTACCTTCAGAACAGTATTGAAATTTAAAATATAAGTATCTTTTAAAATATATTAAATATTCACACGTAATGAATTAAATATCTTTAAAATTATAAATATATAATGAATTCGTTGCTAATAAAATACTATCAAAACCTAATACAAAATCAACCAAATATATGTCAAAATAAATTAAAAATGTCAATTATTACAAAATCGTTGTCATAAATATTACTGCTGTTTATGTATAAGTACCGATAATTTTAAAATGATGACACAAACAAAATTAGAATGTTTCATCATTAATATGTTCCTTTATACTGTAATAACATTTGCCTGTTAATAGCTTGTGTAGATTATTTTTAAAAATACAAATTTCATACTAGCTAAGCAAGAATTTCTATAACAAAGCTCTGATATTCTTGGTGGCAAATATAATTAAATTTTATGTTTGTTTTTAAGGTGCTGTTATGACTAATTTTTTTTATTTTCTTTTAAATATTTTAGTATACTTTGTCGAACACAACCAATTTCGTAAATAGACAAAATTGGTAAAGATAATAAGTAATTCTTGTTAAATAAGGATAATAAATCTATCAAAAAGTTTTACATCACAAATGTGCGTGATCTTAACGCACTAGTTTAGATTCGAAATTACAGATTTTGTTAAACTAAAAATACTTTTCTAAATATTTTCGAAATAGCTAGAATTAGTTATTGGCCGGTAATTATTTTTATGATAGTGTTATTATTATGCAGCGGCTTAACAATAGGCTGTTTGGAAATACTTATTCGACGCGTGGCAAGTTAATATGGCTCAATTGTACTTATATATATTTAATTTGGGTTTAACAAGCGTGGTATAGCTAAGCGGCGGCTTTAGCTGCTTCTCGAATGGGCCGGCTCGTGCAGATTGATACCACGGCCTCGCAGAATACCGGCGTGAAGTAGAGGCATCTTGTGCTTCTGCGTTTCGTTCGGTGAGTGAGGTAACCGGAGGCCCACATCCCTTCCCTATTCCTCTCCTCTTCCCTCCCATCTCCCAAATATCCTTAAAGACCGGCAACGCACCTGCAGCATCTATGGTGTTGCAGATGTATGTGGGCGACGGTAAGCACTTACCATCAGGTGAACCTATTGCCCATTTGCCGTCTTTTCCATAAAAAAAATAAATCAACTTAATAATTTATATTCTAGCAGCTTTTCATTTAGTTTTATATTGTGAGATATATTTCGTACTCTCAGTAGTACTATTTTAGCTTAGTATAGATAGTAATTATGTTCAGTTTAGGCTGATCTTTTTAATTCACTTACGAAATGTAGGTACGTACCTTATATAAATTATTTATAATAAAATATTTGTTATCAGGCAATAAGGCAGTATTTTGAACATGGTTAAAGTTGTTATTCTTAAAACCTTTTGTGTGAAGTGAATAACCACTTGTTATTAAAATGGGTATGTATGTTAATTAAAAAAATGCATTTAAATATTAACTCCTTACTACTGGACACAACCACGACGCAACTGATCTCAGACACACTCTTACCTATTTGATAGGGTATTACAATAATAGAATACCTCATTACATGAGTAATTTCACATGTAGCATAATCTATCAGCATTAAATACTGTATTTAAACAATCACGAATTGATAAGATTACCAATTTATATTTATAAAAATTTATAACTCACTGCACCATGGAACTACTAAGTACTATAGTTCCATGGTCTGCTCCTGCTTTTGACGTTGACGTTTAAAACTTCTTTTAGGTTTTTAAACGAAGCTTAAAAGTTATGACACATTTTTTATGTATTGGTAAATTGAAATTGAGATTTAAGACAATTTCAATTTCAGAATGCCGTAGTCTTAATTAATATGATATATGATTAATGATTTGTGATTTAAACAATGATCAATGGTTTATATAATTTTGTTCGTTTCGTTTAATATTATGTTATGTAATTTTAATGATTGCACTGCTTAGAAATATGTTTATGTTTATTTTCCAAGCAATGTAAAAAGTAAAAAACTATATTACATATTAGGCAGGGAGATCGGGTCCTTATTGTAACATTGTTCTGGTCATCGTAAAGTAGGACATTATTAGTTTATTATATCAATGCATTGAAATTGAAACATTAAACCATATGCGCGGTCCGCGGGGTGATCTCATTCGCGCCGGCCGGCACACGCAGAATAAATATTTTATACGGGTACAGTCTGGAACGGGCAGCTGGAGGATGCGGGTGGCGTTATCGTTTAATTAGACAAAAATAAGCTTATCATTTCGGAAACGGGAACTTATATTATCTAGAACAACGCGAGAGTTTCATTCGATTTACCGGCGATCTCAGTTTCATAACTATAACATCGTTTTCTCAGGCCATTGCTCCCGTCACGTGTAATTTCCTGGAAACATGAAGCCATTCTATTTATTTAGTTTTCTGTTCGTTTTGACTGTTAGCGCTGATGCTCTTGGTGAGTTTAACTTGCTGGTATTCTAATATTGCTGGCGAAATTCTCCATTTGTTATTTGTTAATTTTTTGGAATGTTATATTTATATAGCTTCTACATACAACTTTTGTTTATGTCACAGTGTTTACATCTTTTATTTAAATTTATTATGATCAAGTTATTTCCTTTTTAATCACCATAAGAAATATGTGATTCTTGTATTACATATATAAACATGAAACATGTCAATAATAGAAATAGTAACAGCCTCAGTGCAATTTGGGTCAGCCATTAAAGCTCCATTGGCCAATCACAGCTTTGTGTAATCATAAACTTTATATGAATTCCAGAAATTGCTATAGAGTGCATTGTTTTAGTTAGCTTCGAGCAGAGATTAGCTTTTATTGAACATGCAATTTGTTAGAGTAGTGGCCTTTTGGTTGTACTCATGAAATGTAAAGTTACCAAAAACTTGCCTAGGTTATTGCTCAATCCATAAAAGTGCTATGGCTTTAAAGTACAACAGTTTACATGGTTCACGATAAAAAGTATTTATGCAACATTTATTGATAAGACTGGTCATAAAAATTCCAACTGCCTATTATTTCTTGCTACAGCAAAATCAGTACACAGAATTATAGTTATTTTTAAATCTATTCTAGATTACAGAATGTCATTACAATTTCTTCTGCATACTCTGGCAACTTCTTTTATTTTACATTCTGACTCATAACACAACATTTTTTATTATTGGTGTGCATTACTAAGTAATGTAAATACATTTTATAATAGACTTGTATCATCCTAAAGTTGCATCTCACAATAGCCAATATGGGAATACATTAAACAGATGTGTATCAGCTTTTATAATGCACTTTGCTGGTGTATATGTTTAGCAGAATGATTATGTCGAGACCTCTTGATTGATTATCAAGTTAAACTTCTTGACTGATTTAGACTACAGACTCATGTTTTTTTTATGTCCACTACTAATCAAAGGCCTCTCTATAAAAGTCAGCAAAAGCCAGCATGCAAGTTTTAAAAGGTTTGCCTGATATATCGGTGAACACAGTACTGCATACTCTATTAGGGAAGCAAGCGGTCTTCACAATGGCAATAAAGACGAATTAAAAGTTGACTTAACTACTTTTCTGTCCGGACATGAAATAATTTTTTGCTAATTGGTTTACTTTCATAACACCTTATTTTATTTATATTCCATATAGAAGTCAGGCTATCATTATGCTTTACATTTAATTTGTTCTCGGTTTCTGAATTATTATTATGCATGTCTTTTAAATTAAGCATGATTGTGTACATTAAAACCATGCAAATTTTTACTTACATTGTTACATTGATTTTTAACACTTTTAAGTAAATAAGCTTAAAAGAAATTTAATCTAAATATTTGGTTAATTGTACACTTTATAAAATTGGGCAATGAAAGGGAATATACTACATATTTTCTAAATGGAGGCAGAAAATCTATCTAAATTTGCCTTGCACAAATTCCAACCAGCATCATTAGGCCAGCATGATGAGTACAGGCAAACTTTTCATTCAGTTTTTGCTGGAGCTTTTTTGGAAAGGCCAATGTTCACTTGTGGACTGAAAAAGGCAGATAAAAAAGATAGAAAGAATATATGTTCATTAGTATCAGTTACTAATTATTTTTATTACACTTGTAACTTAAGAGTATATTATTACAATTTTAAATGAAATCTTAGAAGGTACCAAAAGGCCACCACTCAGCATAATCTTGAGATAAATAGTAGCTTCAACACTGATATTCCTTATGTTTTATGTAATTAGAGATGCTTAACACCAATACCAATATTAAATACATAATAAGCTATAAATTATATTTATTACATTATCAATAACAATATATTACATTTACATATAATTTACTATAAATGTAGAATTCACAGTACACATTTTAAAAGGTTGCATGTGCCTCTCCCATATTCATACACATGTAAAGCACAGCATTTATGTTATTATCTTGACTTCTGAAAATTTAATGGATTTCTCCTATATTAGTGTTTCAATGCACTGATTGAATAAGAGGAATCCTATGTAGGTTGTGCTATTAAATAACTGTATTTTGATATAACAAAATAAATTAAATTAATGTCTGTTTGATGTAGTTATTTTAACTTAGGCTTTATGAATATTTGTAATATCATCTCACCATATTTAATGTTGCGAAAGATGAATTTTTCATTAATGAAGTTTGCAATGCGAATTGCATTTGTCTTACAATATATAGAGCATGACAAGCCATTTCAGATAAATACATGGCAAAACACATTAGAATGTATTATCCTGGATTGCAATTATTAAAAAGTTACTGGTCATGAGGGTCACTGAGGGTTTCTAGACTTAATTTGTGCTCGATTTAATTGGCGATTGCGTTTTAACTACTAAATACGCAAAGCTTTTAAGTTGTATATACCCAAATAGAAGTCACAAGGATATGAAAACGCTCATTAAATAACTCAATTACTCTGCTCATTTTAATAAAGAAGATTGGGCTGAATAGTTTTGTCCTATACGCCCTTGCTAATGACCTTTTGACAAAATATTCCTTTTAATATTTTGTTTGTTTTCCTTTAAATAAATAGATTAAATATGAAAGGTTATAGAGGACACCTTTGCCCATTTATACACTTCCTTTGCCCATTATACCAATATGGACCATTATATTTTAAAATCATTATCGAGAAAAGTAATAAACAGGGTATAATAAGGGTTGCCCTCGTATAAATTGAAACATATTAGCTATTAGAGGACATTATTGTAGCCAATCCAATAGCTAGTAGGGTATCCAGTCATTGTTGACTCATTCAAGCTAAGAAACTGTTTCTATGTTTTTCCACTATAATTCTTTTAACTTCTTTCCCAGATGATGTGACAGTTCTAACGGTAGCTACAGATGAAAATCATGGCTTGGAGAGGTACCTCCGTTCAGCAAGAGTGTATGATATTAATGTTGAAGTGTTAGGGAAAGGGAAAAAATGGACAGGTGGCAATATGAACTATGCAGGAGGAGGGCAGAAGATACAGATTTTGAAAGAGAAACTGGCAGAGATGATGAAGTCTAAAGATAAGGATCACATTGTTCTGTTCACTGACAGGTAAAGGACTTAGCAAAACAATGCAATTTACCATTTTTTTTGTTATTAGATCATTCCAATTAAGCACACCTTTTGCAAGGAGATGGTTCAGAATAATAGTGGAATGAATCTATCTGTGAACAATTATTTAATATAAATTTCTTTTGAAACTGATTAATGAATGTCTTTTAGCTATGACGTCATGTTCCTGGGCAACTTGGGCGATGTCCTGGTGAAGTTTAAGGCGTTGCCAGATACACGGGTCCTATTCTCAGCTGAACCTTTCTGCTGGCCTGATGCCAAGCTCGCCTCCATGTACCCTAACACCGAGGTTTCGAATCCCTACCTCAACTCGGGTGGATTTATTGGTGAGTGCTTTATCTTTTAGTGCCTATTTTAGGCAATGCCTTGAGACACATTGAAATATTATTAGTAAGGTTTAGTTGGCACTTTCTTGAAGATGAACTATATTCAGTAATGATCTTGAATAGGCTGGTGAAGAAGAAGAATTGAATCGCAGGGTGTGGTCGCTTATTTGCTGCTGTCTGTCTTAAGTTATTTGTAGAGTACAGATTTATGAAGTTTTTATTCAGCATTACTTTTCAAATGTGCTACTTATGATAAAGTTCTTTGTCTGGAGGGTCCTACCTACCTTCCAGCTGTTTAGAGATGGCCATAGATGATCAATTACATTTACACTTTGTTACTACATTTGTTCAATTATTCTCACAAAACTGTACTAATGTCATAAATGATACAATTTCAGACCTGTGATCTCCCCTCTCTCTCTCTCATAGAATTTAATCCTTGAATTTGATCCCATACTGTTTGTTCAGTGGCAATACCTATATGTATAATATGTACGGAATTTTTATTCCCCATGTAACATTACAGTTACAGTCCTATTCATACACTGGTGGTAGACCGTGACTTCGCCTGTGTGCTAACAAATTTTGCCAGTCCTTTGAGTGAGATCACATTTAAAAAGACAAATTTAGTCATCATGCATGTGAATCTATGGTAATTATAATAAATCAAGCTGCAATGGCGTGTGACGTAAACAGCGTTACAATTACATGAATGTTATTTGATATATGTTTATTTGTCTTTGTTACTATACATGGAGTTATCTACAATTAAGAAAAAAAAACATTTTCGTTTCAATGATAAGCTTCAGATCAGTTACAGAATGTTAACCTTTAACCCAGTTTTTTCTCCGGATATATAATGTGGAATAATACGTTGCAATAAAGATTGAACGCTAGATAAAATTATACATGTCCACATTTATAACAAATGTTGGGATATATTCATAATTAAGATACACAAGCTTTGGCAGTCTCATATTATAGATCTGAGACTGGGATTAAATTCCACTACCTATTTACTACATTTATGTTATCTTAGAGCAGTTGTTTTTCTGCTTTCTCACACAATACAGACCAAAGCTGGTAAGGCATGCATCAAGATCTGCCCATGGTGCGCTCAATGCCGGCACCCTCTCACCACAGATGCAGCTTCCCATCACTAGTCTGTGGGATTTGGGCTGGCCAATTTTTATATTTTTTTTTGTATGATATCTGAGTATTAGAGCCACATCTATCAATCAGCACAGTGCACTGCATGCCAGTGAGCTTGACTTTTGAAGAAAGGGATGGTGTATTACTTCTTTCACCACTTTAAGGAGTAGACATGCAATATATATATTTTTTTTTAAAGTCAACATACCGTTTAATGAAAAGACTTCCATTGAAAGTAAATAATTTAATATGTTAAATTAATATAAATTTTAGTATTATAAATTAATAATTATATTTAAAAAAAATAAAGACCTTCACGCTTGATGGAAATGTGACTTAAATAATATTCATTCTTGCCACCTGTTTCCCACATAACAATATGTGCTCAATTGTTAAAACAATTACTTTAAACAGAATTATGTATTGGTTTGTCTTGATCAAATATGTCACACATGTATAGACAACTGTGTGAAATTAACCTTTAAGCTTAATAGCAATTAAAAATAAAAGAAAAGGTGACAGTGACCTTAAACTGAAATGTGAATAAATAAGGTCATATAATTATAGAATTATGTACTATCCAATCATATGTTAAATTTAAACATGAATGTTTCATAAAATTTATGCTTTTTATATCGGAATGCTTTAAGTGAAAATTATCTAGTAACGATAGTGTTCACTGTTGCTTTTAAATACCAGATATTAGTTATAACTTATGGACATATCAGGTTCACGGTATCGATTAGCGGTTAATATTGTTTCAAAGAAACACAGCCAGTTATAAACTTTTAAAAACCTATTAAATACTAGGACATCATGATTATCGTACTGTCTTTTCACTTCTGGGTACTGCAAAGCTTTGGCTAAGATAGAGTTAACTTATTGTTCTCTTAAGTTTTGCTAATTTCATGTTAGTGGTGTTAACCATATAAGAGTTGGGGTGGGATACTCACGAACTGGTGATACTGTTTCCCATCATCGTGGTATATACCAATAGTATTTAAGTTTTGGGCTTAGCAAACGAAGTAGTGTCGAGTGACTCATTCAGTCATAAGGTTAAGGTTGACGTGGGGTGAAGAAGTTGAGTTCATGGATGTCTTTGAGATGAGCGAACAGGATGTTACTGATCTTGCGTGTCGCCACTTACGACAAGTTTACGTTCCCTTTACTTATTAATTATGGTAGCCTAGTGGTCGGGGCGCTCGCTTTAATAGTATAGAGCGCGAGTGACCTGGGTTCGGTCACCGACATCGTGCGGATACCTTTCTGCTTGACGAAAAAAAAATGTTATTTCGAGGACATGTGAATCTCCTCAACCCGCACTGGAGCAGTTCCAATCCGTTCCCGGCCCCAAAACCCTCTCAGATATTTGCGAAGTAGGCCTTTGCCCAGCAGTGGGCACTTACAGGCTGCTACATAAATTAATCAAGAGACGAGAAGGGTGTATTATAATAGTTTGAATATTTTAGAATATTGTTGTTGTGAATAAAGGTAATCAATGAGTAATATCACGCCAGATTCAACCGACGGAAGCTACTGCAGTGTAATTGATACTGGGATATTGATAATGCAACCATAACAGGCCGGTCCGTCCGTGTACATTAATACTTCTGTACTTATGTTATATGTAGAGATAATGTGAGTTTTTGTATACATGTGTGGTGTAATCTCCGAAACCACTGGACAGAGATGATTAATTCTTTCACAGCTCGAAAGCTACATTGCTCCAAATGGTTAAAGGTGAATTGGCTCCGAAAAGAAAAAAATTGTCACTTAGGTCCAGGTGACCAGTTACTTAAAAGATTGCGATATTTTTAAACAAGTCGAAAGTTATACGATTATATAAGAGATCTGTCCGTCCGAAGCCGGCTCGGGTCCCCAATCAACTTCCTTAACAGACGCTTTCAGTTAATTTAAATTAGATGTTTCTCCGTTTAGGAAGATTAAATAAATATTTCTTTCGCAGGTTATTTGCCGGAGATCTATGAGATAGTGAACACGAAGGAGGTTAAGGACAAAGACGACGATCAGCTCTACTACACACAAATCTATTTGGACAAGAGCTTGAGGGAGACGTTGAAGATATCCTTGGACCATAAGTCCGAGATATTCCAAAACCTCAATGGGGCACTTTGTAAGTAATTTTTGGATAACACACATTACGTCAATACATAGTTTTTTACACTTCATTGGCCTATTTTAGACGACTGCTATATACAGGGTTATTGGTATTGCGACTTATTCCCGTTAGGAGGTGATAGGGGTGACTATTTGCGATAATTTTGACCCCTATATGCATTATGCACAAGTGAACCATTTTTGAGTTATCATGCTTTTTTCAAAATAAGTCAAAAATGCAACATCAAATATTTATTAAAAAAAAAGTATTAATTTAAATCAAATTTTATTCTTCTGATTACAAAAACGATTAAACACTGGTTATTTATTAATATTAAAACAACAAATATCGGTTCAAATTTAAAAAAAGCGAGACGAATAACGATGTTATATCAATATTTTTAAGAGATACTTAACTCTTAACGCTAAGTCCTAATTAAATTGTCGATCTGATACAAAACCTTTTGTTTTTTTTACTGAATCAATGAAACGGTAGGTATAGTTATATATAAAGATAGACTGGCATTTGCGGATTTTTAATTGTAATGAAAGTTGTCTCTTTTATACTTCTCTCATCAAGCATCCACAAAAGATATTCAATTTTGTAAACAACGTTTACGATTAAAGAAAAACATATCCGTAAGCCTAACACCGACCGGCTACCTGCAGTTTGGTCGTGTCGCGCCAGTCGGACACACAAAAGCAGATTATTAGGACCCCAAATCAAAACCCTACCCTACCCTAACCTACAGTAGTCGTCATTAGTTAGCAAGGGCCACGGTATCTCCGTTCGGTACGCAACCTTGGCATCTCCATCCCTTCCCAGCATCATGATAGTCCAGTCCCCTGGGGCACTGCGCGCCATCTTCTGCACCCTCACGCCGCTGAGACAATGGCTAGAGACAAAAATTAGGAGCAAGCGTATCATGAAAGTTTTTTTTTTGATAACAGTCGCGTTAAAAACAGGCTAACCAGGGTCCACCTGATGTTAACTGACTCATGGACACCTGCATACTACTCCAGTCCTCTGCTTATACTGGCACACTGTATATTTTTGAAATCGGAAAACAAGTATAGTTGCATTGTTGATTAGTGTCTGGTACTTATACAGACGGCACCAAGAGAAGGCATAAGGCGTGCATAGGGTTTTGAACCTGGGTAGGCAGTAGGCATAGAAAGCGAAGTATACGTATCATTGGAAATGTTTTCCTTTACCGTAAGCTTTTCTTAAGAAATTGCTCCAAGTAAAAGTCGTTAGTTTGCGGAACGTCTTTGTTGGGTCCCACAATTAATATTAAGGGCTTAGTTATATTGTGTTTCGAGTGCAGTTATGAGTGCAGGATATTGTTCTAGCCGATGTGCAACTGCGCGCCAACTCGACGGACGAATGGCCGTACATAGAGAACGTGGTTACGAAGCAGAGACCCCTCATACTGCACGGGAACGGTCCTTCCAAGTTGACGCTGAACAACCTCGGCAACTACCTCGCCAAGTCCTGGTCGGTCAGCGAAGGCTGCGCATTGTGTGCCGAGAAGAGAATTGAACTCAAGGTGGGGCATTCGGTTTTTTTTTTCCTTCGCGTATTGAATTCCTTAAGTCTTACGTCAATTGTGTCCTAAGTATCGATTGCTCTTTTGTTTGTCACACAGGACGACAACCTGCCGACCGTGATGATCGCCGTGTACATCGAGCAGGCGACGCCGTTCCTCGAGGAGTTCTTCCAGCAGCTGATCGACATCGACTACCCGAAGAACAAGATCCAACTCCTGCTACGCAACAACATCGAGCATCACGAGGCCGAAGTGGACGGCTTCTACCAGGCACACTCCAAGGAGTACGCAACAGCCAAAAGGATCAAACCCAGCGACTTCATCTCTGAAGCCGAAGCGAGGAATATTGCTATGTATGTCTCTTTTGATATGCAAAACGCGATTTGGTGCAGTTTTCTATGTTCGAAATAGGCCCTTACAGAACGCATGTTCTGAAAGTAATATGGTTTTTTGTATTAAACAAATCTATGCTAGCGTTATAGACAGAATGTGAGAGTGTTTACACATATATATATATATATATATATATTTATATATATATATATATATTTATTTATATACGAGTATATATGATAATAGTATGATAACCTCTGGAACTATTGGTTCGATTTTAGTTTTTTTTTTCTTTTACTGTATAAACTATATTACATCAGATACTTATAGGACGTTTGGCTCCAGAAAAAGAAAAGGATTGAACTCCACAGGGAAAGTTTGAGTTATCATTAAATAATAAGTTAGCTTGCTACTTCCTTTCCATATTCTGACAGACAACCAATTACTTAATTTACTTAAGCGAATAATACAGTACCGTAAGAAGACGCGATATTTATAAGAGAAGTAGAGGAAACATTTGTTATAGCAACTTATTAAAAAAAAAAGACTTGTTAGGAAAGGTAAAACACGAGTTTCTGTGATGTTATGTTCCAACTTTTGTCGGTAGATGTCGTTATCTTTTGGTCGGCCGACGTCATAGCAAGCTTAATCATTTCTCTATTAATATAACTTGCGTTGTAAATTTTCGGTCGCTTCAATTGTGATAAATATCTAGTACCATCCATATTGTACAATGGGGCTATTGACCAATCAGAGACAATTGCTGTGCTTCTTATAAATCAAGAAGAATGTTTGTTTTTCATTACATGATGTACACTACACATTTACCGATCGACGAGGCTCGATAAATATAATAATATACTCTTTATGTCAGTGGTGAACGATGTGCTAAGTCACTTGTCTTAGGTTCGATTTACGGTGAATATAAGGTTAGGTTAGGTTATAAAGTTAAGCTAAGAGTCCGCTACGCTGCCGTGCCGATAGTGGGGCGTTTTTTTTTATGGGAAAGGGGGAAAACGTGCATGCAGCTCACTTGATGGAAAGTGATCACCGTCGCCCACGTACACCTGCAACGCCACCAGAGCAGCTGTAGGTGCTTTGTCGATCTATAAGGATAACTAGTGAAGAAGAGGGGCATACAAACGGTTGTCAAATAGCATACTCCTATTTGACAAGATGAGGTGTTGTCAAATAGCATACTCCTATCTGACAACACCTCATCTCAGTGGTGAACGGCGAACCAATGTGCTATGTCGGGGATCTTAGGTACGATTCTCACTGACGTACTTCACATGCCTCGATATATTAACGTGCCATAGTATTGTAGCTACATACATCCTTATGACGTCTCTGTTACTACGACTTGTTAGTTTCCTTCTGTTTATAAATCGAAATCGCCAAGTTGTGTGTGTGTTCTACACAGCGACGCATAAGTCCATGGACGCGGGTAACTCTGGACCGTGATCTTAGGTAATCTGAGAGGGAGGCCTATGTTCGGCATTGGGTTTGTAATAGGAACAAATGGTGGGGTGGCGACCCCTTTTACCCCCCTACTATTGAATCCTCGCAAGTGTACACGACGGAACGTACTAATCATTTTATGTGACATTAATTTTCTTTCATCGATGTAAACACATATCTTACATCCCTCAACCACGTGAGGAGTGTTTGGATAAATCGATGCTCACACACCAAAACCGATCAGATCCCGAACATTACCGCAGGTCTCGAACGTTCTTAGAAAACTTTCTTCGACATGTTAGAAAATACCTAGTAGACCATCTCCACCACCGATCACCCTATCTGCCACGCCCCCATATACACGATTGGAGTACCACCAACTGTGCAGTGCACGGTTGAAGACACGTGGTTAATACCTCATTTGTCTGCCGTGCGTTGTAGCTGCAATATACGGACGCACGTGTCTATTTTTATATGTATATATTTTGAAAGCCCCCTAAATAACGTGTATTTTGTCACCAGGGAACGATGCATTAACAGCGTCTGCGATTACCTGTTCTCCATCGACTGCGTGGCCCGGGTTGAAAAACTGACCCTGCGCTACCTCGTGTCTTCCGGCTATGACGTCATCGCTCCCCTCCTCGTCAGACCTGGTCAGGCCTGGTCTAACTTCTGGGGTGCCATCAACTCTGCTGGGTTCTACGCTCGTTCATCAGACTACATGGACATCGCTTATAACTCTATCAGGTTAGTTTATGATCTTTTAAGTCGGGTGGTGTCGGCGTAAAAATCTGCCGAATCCTTTCTTCCCGTGGGTGTCGTTAGATACGACTAAGGGAAAAGCCTTAAAAATACCAGTTTCTGCAGTTGAATTTTTACGTGGACAATTTACAGGTTGTTATGGTAAAAGTAAGGAACTCGTAATCTACGAGCCAGTGGTTCACCTGATGGTAAGTGATTGTCGTCGCCCATGTACATCGGCAACACCACGAGGCTGCAGGTGGTATTTGGGAAATGGAAGGGAGGATGAGCACGGGTATGGGGAAGGGGAGTGGGTCTCCGGTTACCTCACTCACCGAACGAAACGCAGAAGCATAAGATGCCTCTACTTCACGCCGATATTCTACGAGGCCGTGGTACCGACCCTGACGAGCAGCAGCAAAAGCCGCCGCTAGGCTCTACCACGTCACGGTTTAGCGGATGTACCTAAGCCTCGTCCAATTTATAGTAATCGCCACACTTATGAGGCGATTTGGCGATCACCCTGTATCTGATACTTTGCACCGTCGCCGGCATGCCCTTTAGCGGCAAAGCGGGTGGCAAACAAACGATACAAATGAATTACGCGTATATCGAGAAGAAGAAAGCTTTTACTTCATAATACGCATGTGACCCGGGCTCGGTTCCCGGTACCCGGTAACCTCCGGAGACGTTAATAGCACTTTTTTAAGACCTGCATATACCACGTGCTCCCCTCGGCGGCGAGGGTGACCATCGCGAGGAAACCTGGCGTGCCCGTGGGATTATTAAAAATATATTATTTACGAACAAGTCCGCGAACTCGCACTAGAGCAGGTTCCAAAGCTCTCTCTTATATTGAGAGGGCAGGCCTTTCCCAGCTATGGGCATTAAAAGGTTGCTACTTTATGTTACAATAGAAAACCGTATTCCATATAAATATTTTAATATAAACAAAATTGACACATGATAACTATGTTTTTGCGCTCGCTTGTGCGTGTTCAAAACGCACACACATGCGTTTGTGTTAATGCGATCTGTATCTGCTGTATGTTATGTGCGTTTTGATGTATTTGTATATTAATTGTATTTATTGAGTGAGAATTTGTCATAAAGCTACCTTAAACCTTAATGCTAGTAGATTATTACTTCCTTTTGACACTGGTGGGTATTAAAAAGTATAATAGGTGTGTAATGTGTAAATGAATTGTCTGCGTAGGTGTGTGCGCGTGTGAATGTGTGTTTGTGTGTGTGCGTGTGTGTGTGCGTGCGTGGGGTCAGTCGAAGGCGATCGAGAAGTCCGTTTTGAAGGAGCGCCGGTCGATGGAGTACATGTTGTCGGCCGTGCATTCGTAGACGCCGGCGTCCATCTGCGTGGCCGGGTCGATCTCGATCTTCGACTTCACTCGGTCATCGCCGATCGGCCACTCGTGGATCTGTCGAGGAGCGGCGTCCGTTAGTGTCTGCCTTAACCTTACCACCCTCACGCGCAACTTATATTGCATATTGAGCTACAACTATTGGTGCATAAAGGCGTCGCGGTTAATTGTTCACCGCCGAAGACGAAGGTCGCTTCCAGGAAGCGTCAGCAGCGACCGACACACGTCTCCCGGAAGGTCTGCTCATACCACACTGCTCAAGCGGTAGGGTGTGAGCAGTCCCGTCGTCCAAGCGCTGGGTACGTTCCCGTCGCTAGTGAGCGGGATTTTGGCCTTCGTTAAGTACGGATGGATATTTCGCCATCGTTCGGTTGCTAGAGCAGCACGTGCAGGCGAAATTGTAATTTGGAGACTTTCTCCATTGTATATACTTCTCACACCCAACCCTTGACCAGAACAGAACTGAGATATTGAAGACCCAGCATGAAACTTCTGAGAGTGAAGCACGTCTTCTATATAGATTTCTCAATCTGCTGATCAATAGTTTACAATATCGAGAGTTCTTTCTGGACCAAATCTGACCACCACCCGATCGCTTGTTTAGTGAAGAGGCAAGTCCAAACTTACGTGTAAGTAGTGATGCGCAAAGATCTCCACTCCGTCCTTGAACCAGGTGATGTGGGGCCGGGGGCTGCCCTTGGCGATGCACAGGAACGCGATCTTGTGCCCGAGCACGTACTCCAGGTCGAAGTGCGATGCGAGCACGATCTTCGCGCCCTGCGGGAATTAAAAAAAAAAAACATGAAAATATGCGGTCACGTGTTCTTCCACGAACTGAGCCGGGCAGTTTGGATGTTCCGATCGGCAATCCGTCTAGTGAGCGTGGCGATTGCGTTATACAGACTTGTGACTGGCAAACGAATAGTTTCAATCACGGCGACAACTTCAGAATACCATCGACCTGTCGTCAACTGCGCAGGTGATATTATGCCGTACTCTACTTTACTTTACCCCACCGTATCTTATGTAATGCATCGAGCGTTTAGATCGAAGGAAGTGGGGCAGATGTAATTTCAGCGATACGTGATATAACACAACACGATCAGACCCCCAGTTTTTTGTATTTTTTCACAAACATTCACTGCGGACGAATCGAACCCGGGACTTAGCATTCAGATACGCTAACGACCAAGCCACGCGGTCGTCAATAATGGACGTAGGTTAAGACTAACAGCTAGTTTTAGTAGTAGCAGTAGTGACTTTTAAAATCGTTCTGGAATATACGACGTATTATAGCGTACGTTTAAAATTAACGTCGTAATATCATCTTTGTCTATGCACTAAGGTTACCGATGTACTAATTTCGAGTACATTCTATTAAACCAAGTGGTTCGATGTGACCCTTATGGCGAAAGAGTTATTCTGTTAGGCCAATTCACGAGCCCCCCTCCTGTTTACATCGCGTACTTCGCAACAGCGGACGTCGAACGATTTGCCTCCACTACAATGCGCTGGTATATTAATAAGCGAGAGAGAGGGCGCGGGCGGAAGCGGGTAGACAGAGATCGTCAAATCGCCATTGTTACTCAACTTGTAATACCGGCGTGAAGTAGAGGCATCTTGTGCATCTGCGTTGGTGAGTGAGGTAACCGGAGGCCCACACCCCCTCCCTATCCCCTTCCTCATCCTCCCTCCCATCTTCCCAAATACCCTTAAAGGCCGGCAACGCACCTGCAGCACCTCTGATGTTGATCTCACTCTCTCTCTCTCAAATCACTTACCATCAGGTAGGAACCGCTTGCTCGTTTACCGCCTTACCCATAAAAAAAGGAGCCTGACGCCTAGTAAATTTAAATAAAATCGAATGAAAGGAATTGATAACTCTTTGATCGCTTAGCTAGCTTTAAAAATATATTTCATGAATGATTTTCCCCTAGTCCTGTCTACACTACCCGTTTTGCTTGCTCAAGAGGTATTTGATCGCGTTCATACAGGTTATGTCAAATTTGCTAAAGCATTTGTTTCGCTCTTTACGAATTATATTTATTGATTTCGCATTTCGTTTAGTCTTTACATGCTTGCCACGTAAACCGCTTAATACAATATCTTTTAAGACAATATATCTTAAGATTTAAAAATATAAATATTTCGGACCTTTTATAATTATCATGGCTCGCGGACAGAAACGCTAACTTCCTAGCCACACGCAGTCCTCACATTAAATGCTATGGGAACGTGATAAGAAATAGTTTTAAATACTGCAGGGAATGTGTTGCAATTTTACGTGTTTCATGGATACATAAAAATTGCGGTGTGCATTGCTAATTAAAATATTAATTATAAGGGCATGTATAATATTATTTTAATAAATCATAAAAGTATGTATGTATGTATATATGTAGGTATGTATATGATTGTATGTGTTTCATTTGATTTAATTTATGTAATATATGTACAAATATTTTTTAGTAACTTAGTGGTATAGTAGTTCTCTAAGTTCTTTGTTGCGCCTACCATATAATTTCACCATACCATACGTTGACTGGTAGAGAATGCCTACAGGCATTAAGTCCGCCTTTTGTATCCTGCTATATAAAGGAAGGCAATAGAGATTAAATAAATAAATAAAACGCAACGTATTCACATACTATGGACAAACTTCATGGATTTAAACATTATCAAATGATAATGATAATGCATCAGAAAGATCACTGCAGGAGCTTGATTTCAGATGGCTATCGCAGTACCTGAGATTCATAACTTAAAAGATTCATCTCTTACGAGTAGAAATCTCCAGAATATTAAAGGTCTGACTAACACTTTGTCGTTACTTCGCAATCCATCGGAGACTGACCGTTGAGGTTTAACTGGACTTTAACCGCGAGACAAATTCTCTTCACTAGGCGCACTAGCTTTCATATACATTGTAGATAATACATATAGTAATATGTCTTAATCGCGACCTGTGTATGTCACGCTCCCAGCAGTGCGCCAGGAAATTTTTATTTCGTAAATTTAATTTTAAATAATTTGATCCATGTCACGCCTGGCCAGCGGGGTAAGTGCTGCGTCCAGCGATGTGGTATTCGGCAAATCCGGATAGGTTTTTAACATTCGGTCCCCAGAACCTCGTGTTAGCAGGATGCACCACCACGTCCAGGTGAGAGAGGCATCTGGAGAAAGAGACTGTATATTCCCCTTTACACCACTGTGTGTTTATATTCTATTCCACCTACAAAATATAAAACGAAAGTCGAGGAAACTTGTAATTTCACACTTCTCAAAGATACCAAAGGTTTCAATCCTTCGAATTAATCTATATAAATGCCACAATTTAGAATTAAATAAGGGCTTATTCAGATTATCGCGAGCCAGCCTTGAATAACTCACCCCGGTACGTGACGTCCACCGTCTACAGTTAAGATGTAACATTGCAATTAGCTATTATTAAAATATTATAAAAACATTGTTCAGTCGTAAATACCGCTGAATATAATCTGTGGTACATTCGCACGTGCGTTTTATTCATAACATACCGCGTACATGGGCTGAAAAGCTTAACACAAACATGGACCGTCTTTGGTCATGTTCTGCATCTATTTATAATTGTTTACAGGAAAGGGAATTTCATATACGGGAGATTGACAGCTCGCATTAATAAATACTTCATTGTTTCCGTTAAAACTGTTGCGGACAATTTTTTTTTATAAAGTAACAACATATAAGCGTGGAAAGGCACAATGCCTTACATGTGACCTTTAATTACGACAAAATTTACCTACAATCCTGAAATAGAAAAAAAAAGAACGGAAACGGCATTATCTCAATATCTTTTATTGAAAATCATCACGCTTTATAAAATTGTACAGTAGAGATAATTCCGATTCAAAAGTATGTTTTGGGGGTGGGATAAGGAATTAATTAATAAGCAATAATACTTACATCGTTGTTGTTGTAGTATTGGTCCGATTCGGGATCTCTGTATTTGCCGGTGATGGGAAGCCCGATTTGCACCTGCCGATAGAACATCGCATTAGATTACCGTGCATCGCTCTCGAATGTGATCGCTTCCGGCGTGTGTCACCTTCGACTTGGTCCTGCTCCTCGCGCGTCCACGTCGCGACTCCACGGCGCCGATGAGCAGCGCGAGTATGACCAACGGGAGCAAGCACCTTGGTAACATTTGGCCGAAGGTAACGTCGCAGCGGTGCGTTTCAGACGCCCACGTCCATGGGAATGGTGGGCGAAGCAACGTTGCACCGGCCACCTTGCGCGCTCTCAATTGTTTAATGGCCCGGGGAGCCCGATGGAGGGACGGGACCCCTGCCCCGTCTCCCCTGCGATGCGGCTGTCGCAATTTGTTTCGCGATCCGGGCGGAGCTTCGAAACGTCGGGCAATTTGAGCCGTGTTCGAGATAGGTCACAGAGACAGTTCTGCCTCCCGTTTTCTTTCGCCTACCGGGATTTCGTCTAGAACTTTCTGTGACTCGCGACAGTAGTATTTTGTTTGGTCTTGCTCGGTCCCGGTCCTGGTGATGGGGAGCAGCGTCACTAGTGCGAGTGTATTGGTACTGCGCTCACCAACCCGCCTGTCCAGCGTATGGGCAAACCTTCTTTGCTGACGCTCTCTTGGTGTGGCCTAAGTTTTTTTTGCAATTTATGCTATATTGCTTTTATGAACTACTGGTACTTTATCTGGCACATGTTTCTGTAATTGTTGCGTGTTTTTTTTTTAATTCAATCGGGGTAACAAACGAGCTGACAGTCCACCTGTTAAGTGGCGAACGCAGCCCATGGACACCTGCAAACAACTTCGAACGAAGAAGGTTTCACAGATTCTTCGTCACCCCTGTGGACTAAGAAGGAATACCTCTCAGCCGGTAATTACATTGGCGCTCTATACCTTTCGAACCGGAAATAGAAATGGTTAACACCATCGTACCAACCGTACCTACCCAAACGGCTCCTACGCATATATGGAGTACCTACCACTTGTTGAGTGTGTTGGTAACACACCTATTGTAAATGATAGGTATATTTAAGTTCAAATAAACACTTCTTGTGTTTTAATTTTTGTTTATTTAATGTCGCCTGTTTGTAATTGATTGTGGTATTTAAGTGATATAAAATGTGCATCATCATCATCATTTCAGCCTATCACAAGTCCACTGCTGAACATAGGCCTCCCCCAAAGTTTGCCACGAAGCTCGGTCTTGAGCCACCCGCATCCATCGACTTCCCGCAACACTGCGCAGGTCGTCACTCCATCTTGTGGGGGGTCGTTCTACACTGCGTTTGCCTGTACGTGGCTGCCACTCGAGAACGTTTTTTCCCCAACGGTTGCATGAATGTACCTAATCTTTGGAAATTGGCATGGGCGTTGTAAACGGCCCATGACAGATAAAACAAACCGATTTCGTCGATAACCTTAGTCGCATGAGTTTTTTTTTCATATACATACTTTTTGTTCGAATTACAAATCTTTTAGGCACGCATTTATGACACGATATCAGTAACTCGTTCGTTTTGTAACAGAGGTACTATTGAACTTATTAAACTCCGCCGTCAAATGTGTTGAAGGTTAAATTGCTTTGCTATTCATTAACACTTGGAATTCAATAGTTATGTCGTGAACTCGTGATATTAGAAGGGTTGTATTTCGATATTAGAGTTTAGATAAGAAATTCTCAGTTTCAAGGCGATATAATGTGTTCAACATTTCCGCTTGATATTAATCGGTATAAAATAAACTAATAAATGAAAATAATAAACCGAGCGGTTCGGTCGACAGATTCGAAGGAATCCGCAGCTTTGCGATGGTACGAAAGCGAAATGCGAAAATTGGTACGACTGTGTAGTACAAAATTAAGTAGGATAATAGACACATATATATATATATATATATACAAATGGCAGTTGCGGAATCGAAAGAAATATTTAAAAAAATCCGTCAATTAGTTTTCAACTTAAATCCATTCAAACGTACATACATACAAATAACTAGAGATAAAGGTGTATACTGCACCTCAGAGAGGACAGCTCTTGTCGGCGTTTAGTGGGCAAGGGTTATGTCCGGTTGTGGAGTGTAAATCAGCTGTTGGAGAAGAAGATATTTCTCATGATATTTAACAGACTTGAGCTCACTCGTCTGCTCGTGTTTGCAGTGAACTTGTGCTTTAGAATGCCTTATCACTGTATTCTTGTAGCATGCTTTCAGTGCCCTAAAGGACCATAACCTTTTATTTTATGATGTACATTATAAAGGTTTAAAAAAAAAGAAGTTGTTGTTTAGTTGTGAGTTTGTTTCGCCTATTTCTTCTCCGTCAGAGGAGCCTCATTACGAAACTGTGTCTGTGTACGATATTTGAAAAACGAAATAAAATAAAAAATAAATTAAACCTGCATGTCTGAGAAGTAATAAAAAAAAACATTATTTCGATTGAATTTGAAGCCCGCCAACCCACGCACTGAAGCAGCGTGGCGGGCCCTTCCCGGCTACAAAACCCTACCAAATATTTGAGAAGGAGGTCTTTGCCCAGCAGTGGGTACTTACAGTTATTGTTTTCATTATAAAAATGTAATGCATAGAATTTTAGACTCAATTTGTTTAACTTGCCCTTCCAGAGGCGTATGGAATGTTCCTTTCATCACCAATTGCTACCTGGTTAAGATGGAGGTGTTTCGGGCACCGTCAGCGAAGGCTGTGACATTCTCGAAGGAGGAAATCGACCCCGACATGGCCTTCTGCGCCAGCCTGAGGGATCTGGTGAGTCATCTTAGTACCCCTTTTACAGGATTTCAATATTCAGTTGAAAATATTATATTAAAAACTATAATACCCGATAAGTATTTCATTGTGCTACGGCAAACTCATTTATTTCCTAATTTCTATCAATTATATCTAAAATGTCTTTCGGTCTTGGTAAGAGCGAAAACAGCTATCTAAAATATTGCCTTGTCTTTCTCCACTCCAATGATGGGCCTCAGACTCTAAGATGTGAGAGTTGACAGAAAACACGCTGTCGCTGTTTATGAAGAGAAATTTCTAAAAGGCATGTTAAAATGAAATATTCACCATCAGGGTATAATGATGCACGTGAGCAACGAAATGGACCTCGGTCACCTGGTCAATCCGGAGACGTTCGACATCACCCGGACACACCCGGACATGTATCAGGTGATCGATAACAAGCTGGAATGGGAGGAGCGTTATCTTCACAAGGATTACTTGGCTAACTTCGAGGACGGGCACGAGCATCTGAAGGTGAGTATTTTTGGCTCATTCTTTAGTGGGATAAAGAACAAGCATAGGGCGAATTAGGGATCCCTAACCTTACCTTAAACCTGTAAATAGGCCTATGCTTAACTATATTATGAAATAGCCTTCCGTTTAGCGAATGTCGATATGAATATCCAACAACGATTACTATTCATTGTTCGGCCTAACCAACATCGTGATGTAATTTGTGTGTTTTCTCGTGTTTTACTCGAAGTTTTCTGCCACGCACTTCGACTTTGTGGAATCAGCTGTCGCCAGCGGCATTTCCGAACATTTACGACTTAGGGACCTTCAAGAGAAGAGCCTATTCCTTCCTTAAAGGCCGGCAGCGCATCTGTAGCTCATCTGGTGTTGCCGATGTTCGTGGGCGTCGGTGATCACTTACCATCAGGTGAGACACATGCTCGTTTGTCCCGCTCTTCTATAAAAAAAAAAAACTAAAAAAAAATATACACACAGAGACACACAGACATTTCATAGTTTGGACGATTCTGCGTTCGAGCCGCGACGTATGAACCTTACACACACGAATACCGCTCGGATGGTTTTGCCCAAATTTAGGGCTTCATCTTCGACGATTTTCTAGAAACGTTTGGAATATGAAAAAAAAAAACAAAATTTAATATTTTTTTAATAATAGACACAAAGCCACTGCGAAGCGTACCGCAACAGGCAAGTTTATTTTTTTAAAATGACGTCTCGTAACACTAACTGTTACAGAATAGACAGGGAAAGTTTTCTAAAGCACTAGGGCAACCTACGTTGGTGACTCGGGGAACTTCCTTCTGGTCTTCCGCCACTCAACTTCAAGTCTTCAATCGAACGCAGGCGTACGTAATATGAAAGAAAGAAAAATGTTTATTTGCGGTCCTAGATACAACACATGGATCCGAAAAAAATTTATTACAAAATCAACTTGAAAATTGAACCCATAATATCTCGAACGTGTGAAAATGTTAAACAAGTGTGAAACTAAGTGCTGTGCTGCAGTACGAGACCGCGAAATGGACCGGACTCTGTAACAGTCTAGATTCAAAGACTAAACCACGTCACTGATTTTCACTCCTCTAAAAAAAAAAAACAATATTTAAAGTATTACAATGTTATACCACAGACAAGTGTAGGTGACAGTTTCCGAAAATGCACACAGATTGCATATAAGGCGCATGCGCAACGTAGGTTATCGATCCGACTCTATGATCGTCACATTAGTACATAGTGTTGACGGTAGCGGGGTGCGGTGAGGTGGGAAGGGTGCGGGGGTCCCGCGATCACACAGCGTAAAACATACAGGCTAGTGGTCGGCAAACGAGCAAGCGGTTCACCTGATGGTAAGTGATTACCGTTGCCTTCGTACATCTGTAACACTAGAGGTGCTGCAGGGCGTTGCCGTCTCTTAAGGGTAGTTGGGAGATGCGAGGGAAGATGAGGAGGGGGATGGGGAGGGCGAGTAGGTAATAATTTCTATTGTGCGTTGCGTGCGCGCGCGAATGCGTTATAAGGCTTCTATGTATCCTCGCCCGTTTCCTTCTCCGTCAGAGGAACGAATGGTGGATTTCACATTTTACGAATTAATTACGTCGACGAGTGAAGAATCGTGCATTTTAATTTCTCGTTGCAGCCTTGTCCGGACGTCTACTGGTTCCCGATGGTGTCGCCGCGCTTCTGCCAGGAGTGGATAACAATCATGGAGGCATTCGGAAAGTGGAGCGACGGCTCTAACAACGTAAGCCTCATAGAGTTACCATCAGTTTTGACAGTCCATCTAACATGCCATCTGACGGTAAGTATACCAGCGCCATGGACACGTGCGGGAAGCCTGCAATTATATTGACTCTCGCTCATCTGACGGTGAGCGTTAAGTATACCACCGCCATGGACACGCGCGGGAAGCCTGCAATTATATTGACTCTCGCTTTTTTTTCTCCTCGCTATACCTTTCAAATAAGAACACAACATTCAGAGAACAAAAGTTTCTCCCTCATGGGCTATAATTCCAATTATGGAAACAAATGGCTGGGGCTAGGTCTGGCGAGCAGCCACTGCGAGACGTACGGCTTCTTACCGAGGTCTTGCGTTACCAAGGAGCAACAAGGACGTAGGTGGATAGACGTTCGAAGTTCTTCACAATAGATTTCTATGGGTTAGCTTTGCTTCAGGGCATTATTCCGGTATTTCAACTGGGTTCAGCCATTGCGTTTTTCATCTCGCGTAACATTTCAGTCCAAAATCCCTTCATTCCTGTACCCACTCGTCAGAGCAATGCAAGCTTCGACGCGTGCTCCACGTCGCACATCACATCGGTTAATTCCCGAGACATATCTCGAGTTTAGTTTAGAATATTACCCATTCGGTGCGAAGGTGTGAATGTTGTGGGTGAACTAATGTGAAACCATGACGCTAATTCCTTGGTGGTGTGGATAAGGTTCGGCTTCCACCATTACTTCTAATCGATCTTTATTTATCTCAGTGAATGCTCTTCCTCGTTCTCCAAGTCGAAGTCTCCACTAGCGAAGGTGATTAAACCCAAAACGCCAAGTGCGTTCGTTAGGTGTATTCTCAATGAACGCAGTGTATATGCTGCGAACTTTTATTCAGTATTACTCTAATTTTTGAGATATCCATATCAATCTCGAATAGTGAACGTCAAAACAAGCGAACGTCATACAATGTAATGTCATTTTTGAATTTAGAATGTTATAGTTTGTTTATGTATCAAGAAGCACCGCCTTCTTAATTTGAGCTCGGAGCGATCCGTCACGGAGTCCCAGCCGCCACAGATGTTCCGAGAGAGTGACTGGGATTAACCCATTTGCAGAGAGGACTATAGGAATAATTTCGGTTGGCATACTACGCCACATGTCGGTCACCTCGTGAGCCAGGTCCAGATATTTCGTCTTCTTATCTGTTTCGGCTTTCACGAGGTTCTCGTCGTATTGAACGGTGATATCGACCAAATTATTATTATTATTATTATTGTTTTACCTTTTGCAGGACAAGCGTCTGGAGGGCGGTTACGAGGCAGTCCCTACCCGTGACATCCACATGAATCAAGTTGGGCTGGAGAAGCAGTGGCTCCACATCCTCAAGGAGTACGTCCGTCCGCTTCAGGAAATGGTCTTCACTGGATATTACCATAACGTAAGCCATTTCACGTTTTCCGCGTGACAAGAGTATCGATTCTCCGGTGTGTCACTAGAGTTGTTTATTAATGTGTTCAACGCTTCTTTACCATGTTGAGGAGTACATCGTGAATAAAATGGATTTCACACGATCGCAAGAAAGTTGGACGTGTGTCACGAGACACGAGACATAACAACAACCAAATTATTGGTTCTTCGTGTCCGAGACTAGATCCGCTATGCCCAATAATATTTCACAATAATTCCACAATGTTTCCCTATAAAATCATAGCGTGTTATTTTTTAACATGGTTTCGTTTATCCAAGTCAACCAGTGAACGAAACCATGTCCCAGATGTGAGAAATAACACCGTGTAATTTTTATCGAGGAATGACTTCACAAGATATTATTGTGAAATTATTTCAGCGCTTAGAGGATAATGCTTCGGATACGAAGAACCAGTAACTTACGCCATGTCTCGTGTCTCTGACACTCATCCAGCTCTCTTCCGAGCTTCATCATCATTTCAGCCTGCAACATGTCCACCGCTGAACATAGGCATAACCCCAAAAGATTGCCATAATGTTCGGTCCTCAGCCACCTCCATCCATCCTTCTGAGCATATTAAACGATGGACACCTTTAGTGACACACAGGGTTTTGGACGGACAGACTCACAGTTTGCGTGTTACTACACGAATGTTGGTGACGGCTGAATGTTCGAAACATGGCTGCACATTAAGTGTGCTGAACGGTGATATCACTTCCAGCCACCGGTCTCGATCATGAACTTCGTGGTCCGCTACCGTCCCGATGAGCAACCTTCCCTTAGACCGCATCACGACTCGTCCACCTACACCATCAACTTGGCTCTCAACACCCCGCGTAAGTATGAAATAAAATATTAAATTTTATTCACAGGTGGTAAGACTCCCCTCCCCTCCCTCCCACTATAACTTCCACCGCAGTACCAGACGCTGAGGCACGTCTGGTATTTCTCGAGATGATTGTCCCGCCATTTGTCGGTAGCAATTTTCAAGGCTTATCTCCCATTCGCCTCCTACGACTGCCCGCGGGTGGAAAGGTCTGGAGGGTGGCAGTTTCTTAGACAGACATCATACGGTCCTTGTTGTATAATTTGTTTTGTATGCTTAGTGCTGTATAAAAAAGTTTCGGTTTTTCTATATTTTTTTTTTTACGTTTCTTCAATACCTTAACAGACGTGGATTACGAGGGCGGCGGTTGCCATTTCATCCGCTACAACTGTTCCGTCCGGGACACGAAGCCCGGCTGGCTGCTGATGCATCCCGGGCGCCTCACGCACTACCACGAGGGTCTGCTGGTCACCAACGGCACGCGCTACATCATGATCTCCTTCGTCGACCCGTGAGCGTACCTGCCACACGACCGTCCTCCGTATGTGTGTATTGTATGAGAACGAACGATAATACGTGAATGAGTGAATGACTTCTGATTATGTACAAAAAATAATTGGAAAAAAAAGAAGAAAAACAAACGTAACTTTTTAGACGTTGCATGTTTAAAAAATAATCAATCTCATATTAACTTTAAAGTTTAAATTAATTCAACTTTTATTATAACTAAATGAGTTACGATAACTCGTGCTGGGCCACTTATTAAATGTATATTTTAATAACATCTCCTATATCGTTTAAGACTAAATATATTATAATAGTTTTGTTTATCTTGCATAATCATTAAGTTTTTAATTATTATATAATAATATCTCGGACTATATTTGAAACATGTCGAGTTTTGCTGTTATACAATTATAAAGTTGACAGTAGTAACTGATTTCTTGCCCTATTTAGAATATAAGGATGATGCTCCCGTGTTGTTTCGAGCTGATTCCGATACGGGAGTAAGTTAATTATTATTAACTACATACATGTGTCTATAGATTATAACGTTTCCTCTTAACAGTGGAATTCGTAATCTTTATTAAATAGCAATCGGCAATATTTCAAATTAACTTCGTATAATCAATTTTCTAAGTCTAGAGTAAGTTATATACATTTAATGTCTTCGATTACTTGTGTTTGTGTGTAATTTTAATAATCGCGACGTAGAACAGTGTTTCGTTTCCACCACAGACAAATCGCAGAGACAAATTGAAGAGTGTCGCACATGTCACCTGATTAGAAATTTTCTTGTCTGGCTTAATAAAGTTTAGTCTAACATAGACGAGACAATTCTTTTCGTCGCTATGTAGCGAACCGTCGTTTCTGGCTTAACTGTTACGATTGTCACTATAGTTAAGCGATCCCAGCTCCTGCTCGTAAATCGCGGATATTGCACTGCGCACGCGTCGTTCCTAAAGAAATCCACTGCGACGCCATCTGTTGGAAACTTCGAGAGGCAGAGACAATTATTGTATGATACTGTGCATCTATCTAGGTTATAGTCACGTCTGTGGTATTTATTTTGTAACGACATTAAACTCTAATTAAACGATAATCCATTAAAATATGTTTCGTGTTTTGTTTTGATGTTAAGCCAAAGATCTTTGACACAGATGTGTTCGAAGACAACAGCGCGAATATATTTCATATTTCTATATGGTGTTTCATTTTCCCGTTACTACTGTTGCCCCCGATGGTGCGGAATGCTCGACGGTACCGAATGTCCTTCCTTAGTGGGACGAGATCGACCGAAATATAAAGTTGGGTGGAATTGAACGGTGGCAGTGTGACGGTGTACTGCGTGGGCGTGGTAACAACCTCGGTCGAGCCGGTCCCGTTCAAACAGCAGCAAAAGCCGCCACTCGGCTCTGCCACGTCAGAAGTCATCATCACCATCATTTCAGCCTATCACAAGTCCACTGCTGAACATAGACCTCCGCCAAAGATTGCCACGAAGCACGGTCCTGAGCCACCTGCATCCATCGTATAAAGTATATAAGTCAAAAGTATACAAGTGTAAAACAAAGTCGCACTCATTCGACTTTTAAATGTCTGTGTATTTCTATGTAGTTTTCTCTATTTCGTTTTTTCAATATAGATCTATCCGCGCGGAAACTATATTTTTTACCATGATATTATTAAGACGCTAAACTGTCCGTTTGTCTGTACGGTAGAAATTTTGCAATCGACTCGTTAAACTTGCTTGCCGATTAGCTAGAGATTTGAAAGTTTAAGCTGGACGCCAATGCAATACTAACTCGCTTTCTTCTTTTTGTTTGTTTGTCTGTACGGTCTAAATTTTACAGTTGACTAACTTACCGATGAGCCTGATACTTAAAATTTTAAACATAGCTCCGAGCTGGCTGTTAAACAATAATAAAAAATAAAAACGATGCATATGTTTGAAAGGAAAAAAAATTAGCTTAAATTTTTTTTATGTCTATACTAAAACAGCAATTTGAATTTATGAATAATATGTGTGACTGTGATTTACAATTAACATGGTAAGTAATATTTAAAAAGAAATATTTTATTACATAGAGTAAGAATTATTGTACAAATATAATTTTGATCTATGTAATATATAAAGTTAGATAAACATCTGTCACTGTTTTCGTTTACTTATATACAAACATTTGTTTATTACTAACCGAGGAGATAGCTCTGAAACAACATTGATTTCAATACAATTCAAGCTATGATTTTAAATTAAAAAAACGTTGACGCAATCAAAAAAAAAAAAAAACCTGTCGCCGCGTTCGGTGCATATTTAACTTTATTACCTTTATATACAATTCGTAGTTCGTTTACGTATTATAACACATGACAATTGTAACCTTTTGTGCGCTTCATTTCCAGTGCGCTATATAGTTACCTATCTACCTCTTTTTGTATTACAAAATCATTGTCAGTCGATAATAAGGATGCAAAAACTTTGACAAATGAATTTAAAACAACGTTTGAGAGAAACAGCAGACTTCAATCCCCCTTAGGGTGGGACCCTTATGAGTGGAATATATTCTTCTAAATAAATGAGATCAAGCACAAGGTCTAGGCTATTCAATAAAAAAAGAAAATAATGTGTAAAGATTTCGCGGAACATACATATGTATGTATGTTCAAAACAAGTACTGAATTGACTCTCTTTCACTCCTTTTTTTTAAGTACGTTGAAAATGGATTTTATACTTTGGAACTGATGTAAAAAAAACTAGTATCTATGAATGAATGAATGAATGAATGCAAATTCTTTATTCGACGGAAGAACATCTAATTACGTTTGTCAATTGTCATTTTTTTTACAATCCTCCGCCGTTTCGCCATGAGGTTGCTCTGACGGTGGAGAAATTATAGTTTATGTATCCCCTTTTTTAATTATTATTTATATATAGATTTTATACATTCGAAACAATACAACATAAAATAAAAAGCAACGAATAGTGTCGCAGGAAATTAAAGCACTGTGATAAAGTTAAGCTCAAAAAAAAAATTGTAATAACGCAGACCAGCCTCCCCATGCAGCGCCTGTTCACAAACATGATGCAAGTGGCAGCTATTGCCCTCCTCGACCGAGAGCAAAGCAACCCCTTCACCCTTCATTGCGAATTCAATCAATTACATTATCTGTACGTGGTATAAAGAAGACCGAGACCGGCGTCTGCGCTGATCTCTGGAACTACTGGTCCGATTTGAAAAAGTATTTTTTTCGTTAGATGGCTCCGTTTATATCGGAAAGCTATTTAATATCGCGCTACGACCCTTAGGATCTGAGAGTATTAACCATAAACCTTGGTGCTGCACTCGACTTGTGTGTAAAACAGACATAATACAAATCTAACGCGGGTGAAACCACGGGGCACAACCAGTACAATTGTACAAAAGACATTTTTATAACGAAAAGAAATTATTTAATAAGTATATGTCAGCCGATAACGTGAACACTGTTAAGAAGGTTCGCGTGAATTTATCTCATATGCATTGTTGGAGATTTATTTTCTATCTCATGTCGATGTAGTCCGGCACAGGTACATGAATCGAGAAGCTGGATATGTCCAAGTTCTCGACCGTCTCCGTAGTTTCCTCCGATTCCCAATTGTTGAACACTTCGCTGGGATAATGTAAGTGTTTGGCGAATGCTGGATCCGCGTATCTCAGATATCTCCTGAACTGGTGACGCTCCTTGTGCCAGTCCATCACGTGTGGAAGGAACCATCGGAGCCACTCCGGGACGAATTTCTCCATGTAGTAGAAACGACGCCTGTACGCTCTGTGCGTGTCGATGTAACTATATCGCGTACCCTGAAGCCACAACGGTAACCTGTCGGAATTGTTTTTCTTTATATTAGAAATGTTTAAAAAAAAAATTATGTAGTATTCTACTAATTAGTAGATTTTTGTTTTTTTTTAATGGTAGAGAGGACAAAGGAACAAGCGGCTCGCCTATTGGTAACTGATTTCCGTCGCCCACGTACATCTGCAACCCTAGAGGAGCTGCGGGTGCGTTCGGTGGTGATGGCCAAAGGGAGTGGGCCTCCGGTTACCTCATTCACCGAACGAAATGCAGAAGCGCAAGGTGCCTCCACTTCACGCCGGTGTTCTGCTAGGTCGTGGTACCACCGCAGTCGAGCCGACCCTTTCGAGCAGCAGCAAAAAACAGGTGCGGGTCAAATGACAAGCGGCTGCCCGCGACTGCGTCTGCGTGGTCATAAATTTTGACCCAAGAGATAAACAGTCGTAATTGGTATATACAGTCCCATACCCTATCCCATAGTGTAATTCTACGTCACTGGCACTTTAGTCAATATGCGTTTAGTCTTTTAAACGTGACTGCTTAAAAATAGTTAGTGTTGTTGACCATATTGCATGACAGACATACGAACTTTAACTTAAATTAAAATATGATAAAAGAACAGTTTATATATAGCACTTCCGCCCAGTTCAAGAGTACTCTAAACCAACGAGCATGCATGCGAAGATTGATGAAAGTGGAAGAAGCGAAAGACGTATGTCAGGACCGTAGCGAGTGGAAGAAGATTATTTCCGCCTACCCCGTTGGGAACAAGGCGTGAATATATAGTTTTTACCCCGTGACTTATTGCTCTATGTGGTTTGTTGTCTCTACTTCACGTCGAAACGGAGCAAATGCTTGACGTGATTATTTGCATGAGACAGTCGGAGAGTCGGCGAGACATAGACTTATTTGTATCAAAAAAAAAAACACGATTACAGAAACGAACGAACCAGTATCACAATTATCTTAAGAAGCAATATTCAAAGAAGATGTGAGCTGAGATACGGACGTCCGTCCCTTGCAACATTAAGTTTCAAAATAAGAGAGCTGTGGGATCGTTTTTTTTTTGTTTCACGCGAGTTTCATTCAGTTTCAATGACACGTGAAGAGTTAATAATTTTTTTTTTATAGAAGAAGGGGGCTCGTATGCCCCCTTCTTCTTCTTATTCGTGCGGCTCACCTGATGGTAAGTGATCACCGACGCCCACGAACATCCACAACACCAGAGGAGCTAAAATTAATTAACTAATTTCTAGTTATTAATTACTAGTTATTGCAGACGAATACTCACAGGCTCAAATGCCTAAGGCCCCATCTGTATGCTGTGGTGTAAAACCATGCGGAGAATGGATTAAGGTGAGGGAATTTGTTCCAGGCCTCGAAACCCGAGGCCAGCGCTAGCGCCGTCAGACCTATTTGATATCCGTCGATCAACACCACCGTACCAGCTTTGATCGCGCTCACTGAAGGCTTCTGTACCTTAGTCCTGGTCGCCACTGCGGAAATAAACGTTTAAAATTATACGATCCATCTGTCCGTACGATTGGATTCAACTCGAGAATTTGTCACGCTGTTTTTTTTTTATTTTTCATTGTCACCCATGACGTCTAAGACGGAATGTATAATGTCTCACCGGCTATACCGGCTCTCTGTAGTAAACAGGACCACTACCGCATTGCTGATTAGAAATGGGTAAAGGGGCGGTAGTACCTACCCAGATGACTGGATAATACAGAGCCGGGCGGCGATTTTTGTTGCTGCTCGAATGGGTCGCCTAGACCACGGCCTGCCGGAATATCAGCGTGAAGTTTATTGTTGAATTTTACAGAACGGTCCCACTGCCAAATTTGGTTAATACATATATTCCGTTTAAGCTAGTTAGAATGACAAAAATATAAATTTTCTCATTACATATTGTTAAGCATTAAATAATATAAAACTGTAACAATGCTGGAAGTATTTTTTTTATGGGAAAGGCGACAAACGAGCAAGCCGTTCACCCGATGGTAAAATGCCATAGATGCTGCAGGTGCATTGCCGGCCTTTATGGATATTGGGAGATGGGAGGGAGGAAGAGGAGGGGGAGGGAGAGTAGGATATAGGATTAAGACGGAACGCTTTATCCATAACTACTACTATGACATACTGGCTTTCCTGGCTCTCCATACCAATCAAACCGCAATACAACGATGGTAGCATAAAACACAATCGTACATACAAACTTCCAAATTTATATTAGTAGATAGGACGCATCCTGCTATCCACGTGGACTGGGTCGAGGAATTAAAAAAAAAAATGTGAGAGACCGATTAACTTTATATAAAATCATGTACTTACTAGTTGTTGGAACAGACAAATCGATTCCCAACCTGGGACTCCAAAAAAATGATCCTGGGATAGAGCCCTGAAATTATAATAATTATATTATATTGATTAATTAAAAAAAAAAAAAATTGTATATTTAACATACTAAATTTCTTTTCAATTTTTATTATATTAATTTTATGTATATATACATTCACGCCTTATTCCCAACGGGATAGGCAGAGATAATCTTCTTCCACTCGCTACGGTCCTGACATACGTCTTTCGCTTCTTCCACTTTCATCAATCTTCGCATGCATGCTCGTTGGTTTAGAGTACTCTTGACCTGGCCTTTTTTCAGAACGTCTCCGATTTGATCGTGAAATGTTCGCCAAGGTCTCCCTTTTCCGACTCTACCATTTTCCAATTAATTTTATTCGGAGAAAAAATGGCGATGCTTTAACTTTTAACTGTTATTGATTTCATAATATTTTTGGAACTACATATTGCTTTTTGCGGAATAATTCGTCAGTAATTTTAACACAACGTGAATAACGTTACAAATATTTGAACACCATAACAAATATTTCCAGGTGTTCACGACATATATTTAAGAAAATTTAATGTGAAAATGAATATTTATTTTGTCAACAATAGATGTCGCCACAAGTTGTTTGAAACACCCTATTAAGCGGTTAGAACACAAATTCAATACCCTCGACAGAAAATTATATAAAACAGACCTCTCCCCGATCCTCTTCTCACTTTACACGAGGGAATTTCCAAAGGAGCCCCAGGTCGTGCTCGCGCTACTCGTGGACGACACGGCCCTATACTTCTCCGACCGTCACAAAGGTCGCATCACAATTCGAGTCCAAGCCGCTGCCAATCTTCTAGGCGAATGGTTCCGGGATTGGAGAATCCAAGTCAACCCCGAAAAAAGCGTAGGTTCTCTTCTCAATAGGAACGAACACAAGCCAACCACAATTACGAATCCCGTAAATTGGGCACGATCACCATATTCGACCGCCCGACCCTTGGGAAAGGAATGCGAAATACTTAGAGGTAACTTCAGACGCAGCGATGACATTCGCTTCCCATATTAGGACAGTTAGGAACCATTGATCTGCTCCTTCAGCATAATGAATCACTCAGACATAAAATCCTATTACACCTCGCTTGCATAAGACCTATCATGTTATATTGCATAAGGCCTATGCTTTGGTTGCCTTCGCTCATTCGGCGTCAAATCAAACCTCACTACACTGCCTCACTACAGACCGTCCAAAATGTGTTTCTACGCAGGCTTTTTTTTTTTAAAGAAGAAGGGGGCAAACGTGCGTGCGGCTCACCTGATGGTAAGTGAACACCGACACCCACGAACATCCACTTTTTTGAACATGCAATGGTAGATTAAAGGATTGGGATAAAACTCTAATAATGTTTTTGATTTTAAATCCCGATAACACTAATTCAGAGCACTGTACATTAGTACAGAGCATTTAGATATAACGCCCAGCTCTAAAGATGATCTTGGCCGTAGTGAAGTATCGGCCGGTCTGACGAAAAAGAAAGTAAAGATTTAAGTAAATACTAAGTTATAAAATAACGTACGTACCTTTGCTAAAGGAATCAGAAGAAACAAGACGAACAATTTTGCATTGCCCTCCATGATGGTGAGTTCGCTGTCTCATGCAACCAGAAAGACACTACTATTATTTCGAGATTCGCTTTACGATGAAAGATGTGTTGATCAAAATGTTATGAATACAAATATTCACGCCACCGGATGGGAACTGACGCAGATTTAAAGATCCGGTCTTCCATTCGTTGCGCATTCTTCTTTAAACGAATCAACATTGTCTCATTTAGAACTAGCTTTATCCGTGGCTCTGTCTGCGTGAAAATCTTTTGTAATGTATTAAAAAAAAACTTATTATAATTATCACATCATGAAGTGTGAATACACTAAAGATACTTGAAATCAGAGCTAGTGCTAGATCAGGTATCAGAGAGCTCGCTTTAATTTCATAGTACGCGAGAGACTTGGATTCGAATCCTGGTGCTAACACCAGAAAATTTTGTTCCCTTAATGCGGGACAAAATGCCTTCATAGACCTTGTAGAGTCCAGATCCCCAGAGTACTGTCGCAAAGGCATAAATGATCTTCCCTCGAGATGGCATAAATTTATAGTTATTAATGATTTCTTGTATTTACGCGAACACTACACATTTGAAATGAAACTGATTTTGTAGCGTTTTAATTGTTGTTTTTATGTTCCCGACGTTTTGGAGTGCATTACAGCAGCCGTGGTCACGGGGGAGAGAGAGGTGTTAGACTTACAGATGTCATAGTTAATTTAGGTTATCTTCTACTTTTAACTTTTAACTTTTAGAACAGTAGATCTGCGTAGATCGAAACAAATTAGTAGTATTAGTAGAGTTTCAAATATTTCGATTACTAAAATATATTTTTTCTTAGAAAAAAAAAGGTATTTTTCATACTTTAACTCGTAATATATGAAGTCGTGCAAAGTATGCCTGCTTGTAATTTAGTTTTTCTACGTTCCACTTAAGTTGACTTTGCCACAATCCACTTAAATATTTTTAACAAATCACACGACAGTTTACTATGCTTTTTAAATATTGAAATTTCTCAGCAGCCACATCGGACGGTAATGCTTCGTATATAACAGCTCGTAAGATCTATTAAAAATACAATTTATGACATTTGACCATATGTATGTAATAGAAAAAAAAAGAAATTAAAATACCGTTATACCGACGTTACTTTAACCTAAGGCAGTACCTACTGCCTATACTGTACCGCGTGTACAAGTGAGCTCGACTGCGCAGTACATCCGGTACAGTTAAAGATACAATGTACTGCACAATGTCATCGGATTTACGGTAGGTGGTAGACTCTTTCTTTGTCTAGGAATCGTCTGGGTAGGTACCAAACACTTGGCCATTTTTGGTGCGGTACCGTGCTGTGTGTCTTCCGTTTTGACAGGTATAGAGAGCCGGTTTGATTACAGCCCATGTGAAATTCCATCTCATTCCTCAGGGGTGACAACTATTTCTGTCGTGCCGGCACCGGGGCTCGTGCCTAGGTCACACGTGCTCTATGAAACTAAAGCTAGCGCCCTGACCACTAGGCTACCAATTTGTGCAATGTAAACATTAATTATTCTGTGCCCCAGTTTCACTTTAACGAAGATCACCGTTCCTAAAGTTTTCGTTGTCCGTAATTGAACATGTTGCGTGCTCCGACTGAAGCTGGCGACACGATCGACGTTCACGGCGGCTCAATTAACGTGGCATGATCGAGATTCGTGCCATAGAGAGTAGAAGGACACAGGTGAACAATAGTGAGCTTTGGAAGGCAACGCTGCTCGCTAAAAGCTCGTTAAATTCGTGGCGAAACTCTGCAGATGATTTCTATGAAACAAAAGCGTAAAATTTGACTCGCTTTGTAACTGAATATTGAAATTTACCGTACCAGTATCTCATTAACTTCCAGTATATTCGTATATGCCGAAATATAACCAAAATGTTAACGAACATTCCGGATTTGCAGAAAACGAGAGCGTGCCTTAGTAATTAAATAAAGTTTAGTGACCATAAACGTCCGTCCACCCAATATTGGGGATGATCAGACATTTATTTTTAGTGCTTTTCAACAGGGCATATTTGGTTACTTTGAGTTCGTTCTAATAATTAGCCAACGAAAAAATTGTACATAAGTCGAGCTCTCGTCATAGGTCGATCTAACTTTAGTCTCATGAATCGGGGATAGATCCCCTAACCACTCGGCTGATGTGGCTTGTTGTAGAGTATATACCTAATATATTAAAAAGTGAACCATGAACACGTTTAGGTAAGATTATTTTTCTTCTTCATCAGTCTATATCAGTCCACTGCTGGACAAAGGCTGTGCCATGCAAACGCCAACAAAAGTATGGGAAGTAAAGTATTTAAGATTTGCCCTTAACCATCTCGGTGGAAGGGCGGGTAGACGGACTGTGATGAGTTCCAACATAGTCCTCAAGGGTAACAAAGAACTTGTAACCTGCTTTAAACGTAGTAGAGTAGCCGCCAAGTGGCGGCTTTTGCTGCTGCTCGAATGGGCCGGCTTGACCGGGTTGGTACTACGGCCTCGCAACATACCGGCGTGAAGTAGAGGCATCTTGTGCTTCTGCGTTTCGTTCGGTGAGTGAGGTAACCGGAAGCCCACTCCCCCTCCCCATTCCCCTCCTCATCATCCCTCCCATCTCCCAAATACCCTTAAAGGCCAGCAACGCACCTGCAGCCCCACTGGTGTTGCGTGTGAACGTGGGCGGCGGTGGTCACTAACCATCGGGAGAACCGCTTGCTCGTTTGCCGCCTTTCCCATAAAAAAAAAATCTTATTCGATTGAAGTTCTGTCCAGGTATCCATGGACTGTTAGCTCTTTGTATTACTTCAGCGTAAAATATTATAAAAAAGAAGATAAAACACATTTTTTATACGTAATTACCGATGTCACCTGCAACACCAAGGAGCTGCAAGCTGCAAGGGCGTTACCGGGCTTAAAGGTTATTTGCGGAAGGGTAGGGAGGAGGGTTAAGGGAAGGGAGGGAGATGGAAGTAGGCCTCCGGTAACCTAGTTCACCGAACGAGGTCTCTACTTCTCCGCTTGACCGCGTACAAAACGTTATCTGTCCGCCATTTTGAGCATAGCATTCCCAATACCAGAGCGGAGTAAAGCATTAAAATCACCTTTTCCATTTCCTACAATCTTGAATTACGCTTCGAAGTTTTCGCTCAACGAATCCATACTGCACCCGGCATTTCGATACTTAACATTTGATTATTGTTAGCAATCTACTGTAATTCTATACTTTTTATTTTTAATTAAAATAAAATAACTAATGAATATAATGTTAATTCACGCTCCGTTTTAAGTAGTAAGTAGGTTTTAGTGCGAATTTTCTATTAGCTTTAGCGCCTGCCCGTTCATTAAGCTCGCAGATCCAAAAAGCTCTAACGTTTTATAACGAGATGGCGTAAGTTGTAACAATTGCTGCAGTTTAAAACAGTTTAGGCACCAACCATTATTTAGATAAAAAAAATTAAGTTTAACTTTAGAATTGGTATGAAAACGAAACAGTTTCCCAAACTATTCGATAGGAGCGCAGTTTAATTTTTATATAAATTGCAAGTAACTTTTGTTTTTTTATTCATCAGTTTATTAATGTCCATTGCAGAACAAACGCCTCTGCAACGAAAGCGCCACCAAGGCATTTCTTAAAAGGTTTGCTCGTACTAGGGTTGCCAACCGTACAATAATATATATATATATATATAATATATATGCACATATATACACACATATATAGTACGACAATATATATACGATATATTACGAGTATACGGTTGAAGAAATGTTTAGTACGCCAAATTACATTATTTCAGTAGGATCAGTCTCTTTTTTTGAAACACCGAAATTAAAAATAAACAAATCTGTCACTATGTATTCATAATACAACAGCATATAACGTGTAGAAGGCAACAAACGTACCCTTATCTTTACCGACGAACTTTAACTTTAACGAACTATATATTTTTATAGCTTATTCTACAATATATTATGAGCTACCGAAAAAATTTTGACAACCCTAACTTATACTCACTATTCTTTGCCAGTCCGTTGGGGGGTGAAGTGTACACTCGCACTTGTGACGCCGTTCCTCATCACTGGTCTGTGGGATTTGGGTTCAGCAATTAGGATGGATTCTCCGCCATCATTCGGTCATCCATGCACCACGCGCAGATGAGGTTGGCATTTGGTGAAAGGGATGGTGCAGTCGTGGTTGAAACCTCAATTAAGGTACGGGCGCAGAGTAATTATAATACAGAGATATGGCGAGGGAGCGACCCGTACTGTTATCAGGTACGACTCTATGTAGGTAGATCTTTGTGGATGTCGATGGCGTGCAGACTTACTCAAATCTATCTGACAATTAATCAGTATGTTGTTCGTCCAAAAAGATGAAAATGTTGTAAATATTGGCAACTTTGTAAGCTTACTAGTTACAAAGATATATCAAGAGATGTCGCTAGTTGACACGGATCAAGATTCTTATTTCAACGGCACGGACATATTTGTATTACAATGTTTTCAATACTTAACGTTGCTATTCAAACCGTCATGAGAATTATTAAATTGTTCTTTTCTACCTATTATATTATTATAGTTAAAAAATTTAATTAGGAATCCAGTTAATTATATATTGTTTTTATAAATGTTCATTTAATATACGTTAAGTATTCCAATGTGTTCTGATTAGCTCGTTATCGAAGTTTAGTAGTCATTATTTTTATATCGCGTTCGTTGAATCAAATCAAATCATTAATTAAAATTGAGAAACATACATTTTCTCACCGTTTCGTTATGAGGCAAAAGAAATTCCGTAGATATCCTCTTTTTTTTTTCAAAACACAAATCTTTCTTACAATCTAATGACAATTTTTCTAGAAAACGCTTGGGAGCAATCAACTTATTCCTAGGGGTTATTATAATCCGAATGTCCCTTTATATTTAATACAGTCTTTACAACTTTATAAAGGCTTTATTTTTTTAAATCTTTTGATAATACGCATTTGGTGTGATTTTGTTGTAGAAACGTATTGCCCCATGAACGATTTACTAACTCTATGGAGTCTTACTAGACTACACAGTTAGTACTGGGATCACGCGCTCGTGTCTGTTCTTTATGTTTACATTATGAATGTCACCATTCTTATTAAATATCTTGATGTTTCTATGTACATACATTCGTTCACATTTTCATATGTGTATTGTGAAGCCAAGTTTAGAATATTCATTTCTTTAAATTGATACCGTAAGTGCGAAATACATATTATGGCACGATGCGATCTTTCCGATTTCCCCGTCTGTCGTGACATTTCGTCGAAAGTAGTCACTGATATGAGGTCGTAATAACAATAAAAGTTTATTCGCCTTTTGGACATATTGGAAGGCGTTCACGAGGTGGTGGGGTTGCGATAGAACATTGAGGAGGGAAAGAGACAGCAGCGCCGCAGCGTCGGAGGTGCGTACTATCAAAAGGGTAGCATGGCATGCCAGTACATCGATCCGCCCCACCCGTCCTCGTTCGCGCGCACTTCACTTCGCTCCATACCTCGCTTACTTCAAGCCCGCTACCTAATGTATGAACCATAGTATCTATACGCATTTGTTTAGCTATCTCCAATAATAAAAAAAAAAAAAAATGGAGACCAGGGTCGGGGACGGGCCGCAGCTATAGGCTATGTTTTCGTGGATCGCGCGCGCTTGTCGCTGGTCGCTTTTCCCGCTCCACGTATCGAAATCGTCGAATGCGAAAACGGACGCGTATTGAGAACCACTGAACACTTAAGCGCGAGACGTATCCCATTGTCGTAGAGCATTATTGTTCTGACGATATAAACACAGCGGTCGATTTGAATTGTTGTTGTGCAATTGAGTTTCGAAATTGGAATGTTTACGGACGAATATCTAATTCGTGTGCTTTGTTGACGTACGTTTTGTGGTGCATCCACTGTGCATACGTGTGGCGTTGAACGGCCAGTTTGCGGACGTATACAGGAAAGCCGGCATCACGTTTCGCCACAGCAAGCTACGTTACTCGAATCGCTTTTCGGTGCGTGGGTCACCGTCGAAAGTGCGCGAGCAGTCGGCAAAAGCGGCGTCATTGAGCCGGATCGAGGCCTCGCCGAGGCTGGCTGCAGGCGAGGAGTGCGGCAGGGGGCGAGGCGCGCGCGAGTCCGCCGCCGCAGCTCCCGGCGGCGGCGCCCGCCCCGGGTACGGCTATGAGGCGCTCTCGGCCGCCAGCGACGTCAGTGACGCGGAACCAGACGAGGCGCCAGAATACACAGCTTTCGAAATGGAACTCTCCGGTGGCGGTGAATCCGCCGAAGGCCCGTCGTCCCGTGGCTCCGCTAAAGTCAACTTTCCACCCGACGTGGAGCTGGAGCGTCGGCCAACGGCGACGTTCACTTCAGCATTTCACCGCGGCCGCGGCCGCTCTATGAGTGCCTGGAGTGACATCAGCCGCTCCAGCATCCGCTTCGAGGAACGGTGAGTGAAATTTACTAATTCCAATTGTTTGTGCTGACATTGATTGGTGGAGAGAGTAATGCACAATAGTGTATTCCATGCAACCTAGGAAGTACCAAAAGTTGTGCTGCGGAAAGGTGCTAAACAGAGGAAAGATGTTTCAGGAAGATAGAGTACTACTGCTAAGAAGAAGGGTATTAATGCCATTGCAGGAATTTCTACATCCACTCACCATTTTATCATAATTTAATGTTGAATTGGCATTTTCTGACGCATCTTAAGTCCTTCGCGTTTGGGGCATGCGCAATGCGTTCGGTCACAACGCGCCCCTGCATTCGGGAATCGCGGCAAAGTTTTTTTCCAAATTTGAGCTTTACTTTAATGTGATTTATGTTCCTTATTTCTCTGGCCCTAGGTCTTGATCTACTTTGAAGTACGTGTATCGGATAATAATAAGTTGAACGATATAACATGAATAAGAAATGGAAGAATGTGTCGAGAGATTACGAGTTTTGGCAACGTTTTGAATTTTATTTCTAGCTTTATGACATACATGGGGTAGTAATTTTTTTTATTATTTATGTACGTGTCATTTCTATAAAAAGATATAAAAACATTAAATGTAGTGTTTTTACAAAAGTCACAAAAGTGGGCTTGACGGAATACTACTAATTGTGCTGAGGTGTGCCCTCACATATTTGGCGTGGGTTCTCTTCCGTTTTTTCTGACTGGCCTTCTCTTTAGAGGTTATTTCGAACTCTCGGAAGACAGATTTAGTGAACTATATCGCTAGGTGAACGCTCAGATCCGTCCAACTACAGGCCTATTGCTATCATCCCCATGTAATCAAAGTAATGGAGTCAGTTATTAACACCTAACTCCTGCGATACCTGGAAGAACACTAACCGATTAGTGGCCGCTAGTACGATTTCCGACGGGGTCCAAAGGGCGGTAAGTTTGAGCATAGCTAAGGCCTTTGATCGGATTTGGCATAATGCGGTTTTTTTGAAGCTTTCTTCCTCCGGGCTTCCTGAGAAATTATGCAATCGGGTTACCAGTTTCCTAATGGACCGGTGCATCTAGGTTGTTATCGTCGGTGAATAATGGGTCTCCATACCCGTGAATGCTAGTGTTCCACAAGGCTCTGTGCTGTCTCCAAAGATGTTCCTTCTGCATATCAATGAATGCGTATAATGCTACAAATTAGTAGCAAACATTGCTATGCAGATGGCAACACTGGTGATACTTTATAAATAGATTGTGCGATTACTTCTCAGGAATGCGTCAAAGAGTGCAGAAAAAAATTTGAGTCTAAGGTCGAGACTTTATCGGTCGAGATTTAATTAAATTATAAAAAGGTACAGATTTGCGCATTTTCCGCTACTCCCCTTCTTGAGAACATTCTCTTTGTCGCCTCAGCCAGTATCGAAATCGTTAGCGTAGACATATCAAGCGAGGTTCCGCTCTGTAGTCACATGGAGGGCAAGGTCAAATTGGACCCTAAAAAGATTGGTGTTGCTACTTAATAAGGCGCAAACTCGGCCACACAAAGAATACGGTTCCCATCTGTGGGCGTGCCCTGGGGTGCCCTGACTCCAGTACCAGCTTCTTCTATTTGACCGCATCCAACGTAACGGCCTTAAAATTTTCGGCTACTCACTTAGACTCTGTGAAATTACCTGTCACCAACGATATTTCCGAACAGTTAAGCTTACGCAAAACTTAGGAAACTTCAAGAAAAGAGCCTATTCCTTTCTTAAAGGTTGGCAACGTGGCTGCAACCCCTTGGCGTTGAAGAAGTACGTGGGCGTCGGTAATCATGAACCGCAAGCTTGTTTGCACCCTTTTTTTTATAAAAAATTATACCAGGAGTAAATTGTATCGCAATTTTACTACGCTATGGTATGTTGAGTGGAGATCAATTTACTACGCTATGGTATGTTGAGTGGAGATCAATTTACTAGTATCAGCATCTTCTTCTATCTTGTTCTAGTGTCTATGGGACGCAATTATCATTTCCATGTGGTGGACTGTGAACCACTACACAGTCAACCTTATTGTAACCCTTATTTTATTAAAAAAAAAAAACACAGTTTCGTTTCGAGTTCTGTCTACTAAAACAAAACTTTGTTATGTACTTACGTTGGGTTTCGTTAACATTTCACTGGCGACACACACTGATATAATACTGTTTCGAAAGAGTAATGGACGCTGCATGTTTTCGACGATTTTTATTTTAGTTCGTCGATATGAATGTTTCATGTGATCGGAATAGCAAAGTCGTGTTTGCGAGGAATGGCTGACATCGGATTCGAGCTGGCATGCCTCATCAATACTAAATATGTATGTTGTCAAATTGAATTTGGATAGAAGATTAAAACAGATTTTTTTAAATAATTTTTAAGCTCTGGTGAAAATGCGTTTCCTTTGAACTCTCCTACATTGGGTAAAGCCGTGAGAGCTTGTTTCTATTTCCTTTTTATCTTGACGATTTTATTTTACTATTTACTTTAGCTAAGTGACATAATTATTTTTCACATATTAGGTAATATAGCATATTACCATTAAATGTTAGATATAAGGCTACACTTTCATTTTCACGTGGACGTTTTTGTCGGTCGGTATGGCCAGAAAGCTCCACACGAACCCATATACGAGGAATGATAGTGTCCTCCCGGCCAATGAGTTCGACCACTGTGACAATTTCCCTATGCTAACGGTGGTGGTCAACTGCGCAGGAGATACGCAAGTGCAAGCGTATGTATGAGGAGCTAGGAGATAGTTGCTCTGCGGTCTACGGAAAGGGCTATTTATGCTCGGTGTTTCCGATTAGGTAAGTCCAACTTCCATCCAGAGATCAATCGATCGAAGCATCCAACTCGGCTAGGTTGCGTTCAGGAAACGACGTCATGTCTTCTCGTCGTGTATACCTCAAAACCTTAAGAGCAAAGTATACAATCTGTGCGTGTTTCCAGTGATGACTTACGGAACTGAAACTTGGACCTTCACTGCAGGCCGTATTAAGGAAAGGGAAGCTCAAATTTGCTCAGCGCGCTATGGAAAGGGCTCTATGCTCAGTATCTTTCGGGGAGGTTGATGGATGCTGGTGGCTCAGGACCCAGCTTTGTGTACATTCTTTGGGGGAGCCTTTTGGGGCCTATGTTCAGCAGTGGAGTTGTGATAGGCTGATATGATGAAGTGTAAGCGCAAACACTGAGGCACTCGCTAGTCTTTACCATCCCGTATCTGAAGTAACGCGTGCTCAATGAGATCAAAGGAAGAGTCAGATGCAGGGTCTTAGACACGGGACACAACACAACACGACCAGACACGAAAATCAATAGTTTGTGTTTTGGCTTTGGCTGGGATTACAACCCGGGACACATGTCTCAGCAGTCAGGTACGCTAACCACAAAGCCAGGCAGTCACCATACGAGTTATAACATAGTGACGATTAGCACCAAAGTACTCTGTTCAATTTTAAATAATAATAATAATCTTTATTGTCATAAGAATATGGACCACAAACTATGAATTCCCTGACATCCGTGCTAGGTTAAGAACCTGTATTACAGAGGTCAGTGTCTTCTCCCAAGTTGATTAACAATAATAATTTCTTAAAACAACAGCTAAAATAGTCGATATAGGTTACAGGTGTAGAAATAAAATACTTAAAACATCATTATTTTGCATCCAACAATTTGTCCTATAATATTTTTGTTTTCTTTTGTCTAGATCTGGTTCCAGTGCCAGGTTTGATTTGAAGTTTTTCATTATCGATATTGAATCGATATTGAATGCAATGGTACTATATCAAAGTTATTCTTTCACTACTTTAAGATAAGTCTCGATTCTTCTGACCGGCTTACGTCCTTCGGGATTCCAAGCACGTAAGGTTCTCAATTTGGAACTTCGTATATTAAAATGAATGTAGTTCTACGTAAGTTCCATAGTACGTTACCGTATTTACATTAAGTTTCTACGTCCTAACCTAAAAATTTCGTTACCTATACTGTCTTGAACTCATGACATGTTTACGTTTAATATATACTTTTGTTTTTCTCCCCCTCGTCTGTTAGTGCAGGGATATCGTAGGTTTCGACAAATGGCAGTTCAACGACTGCAAGTGCATCAACCTTAAGAAACATAAGAGGAATAGATAATATTTTACCAAATGTCAACCTTAAGAGAACGGCGCCCCACGATCGAGCTATGTCGCAATGTGTGCGCTTTGCTAAATCCAAATCTATCATACTGTAGTGATGGGGAGCATGCGGCTCCCCTCGTGCCAAGTGGGATGCCTCAGGGATAGGGATATGCCTTAGGATGCCTACTGACCCTCCCTATCCCTGAGGCATCCGGTTACCTCACTCACCGAATGAAACGAAGAAGCACAAGATGGCTCTACTTCACGCCGGTATTCTGCGAGGCCGTCGTACCAACTTGGTCGAGCCGGCCCATTCGAGCATCAGCAAAAGCCGCCGCCTCCCCCAAATATTACCATCCACTAAGATCCGCAAACCACAGACCTGAGCCACTAGAGTCCATCGTCTTCCCGCAACACTGCGCTGGTCGTCCGTCTTGTGGAGAGTCGTCCCACACTGCGTTTGCCTGTACGTAACTGCCACTTCAGAAGCTTTCTTCCCCAACGGTTGTCAGTTCTGCGTGCTATGTGGCCGGCCCTTTGCCACTTCAGCGTGCTGATCCTTGCAGCGGTTACCTTACTTCTGCTGCGAACGTTGCAGACGCAATTGATTGTCTTTTTATTTATCTTTTGCACTTTTATGCGTTGCCTTTGGTTGTAATGATGTATTATGTTTAGTTATTCAAAATGTTTAATGTGCGAGAACGGAAAAGGAGATGCGTCAATATATTTACCTTTACGTTTCATCACGAGGTTAAAGAGTAGCGAAAGTGCGAACAGCGAGCGAAAAATTATGGTAACCAATACACTCTGTAAGTTAGAAAATTGACAACGCCATACGAGCGTACGTTACTGAAATTGGATTAAGGGAAAGAGGCGATCAAAGCGATGCAGCTGACTTATAATAAGGTTAACAGTTTATTAGTGCGATATAAAGTTTGTTTTCCGTTACTGGCATTACTCTTAAAGTCATTAAGCTGAAAGGTTTCCATCAACCAGACAGTACCTATTTAATATAGTCCTTAATGTCAAAAGTATAGAGTTTTAACACAGTCAATGTAGACACCCAGAATACCGGCGTGAAGTAGAGGCATCTTATGCTTCTGCGTTTCGTTAGGTAAGTGAGCTAACCGGAGGCCCAGTTCTTCTCCCCCTACTCCGCCTCCTCATCCTTCTTCCCACTCCCACAAATATCCTAAGGCGCCAACGCACCTGCAGTACCTCTGGTATTGCAGATGTTCGTGAGCGACGGTAATCACTTACCATCAGGTGAACCGCTTTACTCGCGCAAGGCGATCCGAGGGCCCTGCCTCGAGTAAGTCTCTGGCGGGTCGTGAAGTCGGCCAATCAAATAATGCACAAAGAGGCCTTGTCCAGGCGCATCTGCCAATGACTGGTGTCCTGCGTTGCCGTCTATACGCTCGACAACCAATCATAACAATCTCGTTTCAATGGAAATAAATAGCGAACGCTACAAATTCAGTAAATTCTTAAAAAATCAAAAGACAATTGCTCAATATGTAAATTATAACGAACCAGAATAAATTCAAATAGCTTCTTATAAATAAATCGAATAGTTGTGGTATTTTGGTCGTAGATTTTACTCTAGCAGCGTCTTCTGTTTCCGACATATATATATACATATATATGTACATATATATATATCTATAATACATATGTAACACAATACACTTCTGATTGTAAATATCAAATCGAACTAAAGCCGCACGAATAATTAAAATCAATTTACTCGTCTCTATGTTCATTGTAGGGAATAAGAAAGAGACGACAAATGTAATACATCTGATCTCGCACAAGATGTCAGACAAAGCAAACATGCTCTACCTAATCTTCTGCTTAATCTCCCTTCGGACTTTGTTCCTAAGCTGCTTAATACACTGCTAATTTAACAAACGCAGCGGTGATTTATTACGTATTCACTTGAATTAAATATTAACTTTTGAGAGCTGAGGTAGAGTATCATAAACAGCCATACAAAAAATAACAAAAAAAAAAAAAACTAATCAGTAAATACAGCACAAAGCGGGCCCCGTTAACTTGACTAACAGTGAGCAGACTTTACGCTCCAATCAAGTCGCGTCATCGAGAACGTATAAAAGCTAAATAAAGGTGCATAATCAATTACATCTCCCTGCGTTCATAAATAATGTTACGCACGTCCTGTCCTACATGAACATTCACTTCCAGTAAACTATATCTACAGCACAGCAGGCCCCGCTATATGCTGTAGATTAATATAGTTTCTTTATAGAGTAGTAGATGGTTAGCTTACATTGTACGGCCCACTTGCATCACGGCGTTCTATACGTGGAAAGCTTCTTCTGGCTTAAGATCTTTTGCCATTTACTTTCTGTTGAAGAGCCTCATTTAGATTTTACGCTCCACTAAAGTCACGGTATCGAAAAGAAATAAAAAAGCAAAAGATAAATGAAGGCGCATAATCAATTACATCTTTAATAGAAAATTATCTATAAAATTAATTGTCTTAAATAGATTTTATGCTCTACTTATGTTACGATATTCTATACATGAAAAGGTTCTTTCTTTTGACTTTCAAGTCTTCAAAAACTGCTTTTATATTCAGTAGAACTAATAAAAAATTATCACTTCGAAGTGTGAAGTCCACCAACCCGCACGGGAGCAGCGTGGCAAACTGACCGGCTCCAAAACTCTCTCAGATATTTAAGATGGAGGCCTTAGTCAAGCAGTTAACATTAACAGGATGCTGCTTTACTTTTTTAATCATATATGTTGTACAACATATCACCGTTTCCTGCCAAGGATGATTCGCGAGACTATTGAAATCAAAAAACATCCCAAGTCCAATAGAGAAGATGGCCGCTTGCTACCATCGGCTTGGGATTCAGTAATAAATTAAATTTAATAGAAAACCAATAATACCACTGCACGATCTCTGGATACAGTGAGCACATTCTGCGTAGATTGGACGAAGATTAATAATTAAAAGCAGAAGGTAACCCGATTTGACCCGAAGACATCAGAATGTCTAACACCTCAGACCCACCGTGATCACGGCTGCCTGTAAAGCGTTCAGTTGCAGAAGTGTAGTGTTCGTGTAAATACAAGAAATCATTATTTATTTCTTTTTTAAAACGATGTTACATAATATGTTCATCGTTATTTAATAATAGTGGTGAACGTATCTGGCTGAGATCATGGTTTCGGATTGAAGCCAAAAATTGTCCGAATCGTTATTTCTATTCTTAAGTGTCTCTGACTACATCTCACCTATCGGCCTAGCCTTTTTATCCCAAAAGGAAGGATAAAACCGAGTGAGTTCGCCTGTATGTTTGGGCGTACAGGGTTATCAACTATCTAATGACTATCAGATGCTAGAAAATTACGTAGAAAAAATGTAGAGTGTTTAACAACATAAGAACACTCCGTATAATGAAAAAAGATATATCGGAAAACGCACAATACCTAACATCCACACACCTTTTAAGTATCTCACAGCAACTGCAAGGCGGCAGCGTTGTCATTTGTCTAAGTGTTTATACAACAAAATAAATCGGAGACTCAATATATAACCACTTACAGTTCATAATTTGAAAAGAAAAATGAGAACATGGCTTCTTACATTAAACTATGAGCAAACACAGGACTTAATCCAGTGAGCAGAATTATTCTGTTCAATAACTAATACAATAACTGTACAATAATAAATTAAATTTCTATAAATAAAAACTTGTGAGTCACAAAGTAGTTTTTCGTTCATTACACACACACAAACACTCACACATACACGCATACACACACGCACACACAGACGATCTCAGTATATACATTTATATATATACATATATATGTTCAAAGCATCCGTTAAGTTAATTTTTAATAACTTTTTTTTTTTTATTATTTTTAATTTTTAATTTTTTCTTGTAATTTTGTACTGATATCTCGACTATGTTAGCTGTTGTTGTTTTAAGAAATTATTATTGTTAATCAACTTGGGAGAAGACACTGACCTCTGTAATACAGGTTCTTAACCTAGCACGGATTTCAGGGAATTCATACTTTGTGGTCCATATTCTTATGACAATAAAGATTATTATTATTATTTGGGAATGTGATAGAGTTTGCCATAATTATCCTAGTGAAGCCTCTGCTGGTGATGGTGTAGTCCCTTTAATATGGTCGAGGAAGGTGATGGCTGCCACATGCGTCATACTTGTTTACATGTGTGGAGGCTGGAGTGCTTTAATTTTGTAAATCTCTTAATTCATGTATAATGCAGTTAGCTATGGTACCATAAAATTATAATTTGTATGATATTCCTTTTGTATTTGTATCATTAATGATAAGAAAATCAAAAAAGATTAGCTACGAAGTTTCTTTCGCCTGTTTCTTCTCTGTTACCATTCAGACGGCCTTATTACGAAACGGTGGTAGATTGTAAAGAGAGTATTGATATTTGACAAACGAAAATTATCTTTCTTACGTTGAAGAATAAATATATTTCTTTAGCTTCATTCATTTCGTTGTTATTTTTCATTCATTAATTTAGATTATAATTAAATTATACAATGCGGTTCAAATGCCGGAGACATTTTGGTAATATACGAAAAGTTCAAACTGAACCTTATTCGTTATTCAACTCTTTCACACACTACTTCGGCTTTTCATTCTTCTTCCATTGGTAATTAAAGACACTCAAAGTTGTATGTGATGTAATTTGCAACATCTTACTGGCAATACTTAGTTAATAATTAGTTAAGTATAAAGTAAGCTCGCGCACACAACATAGTTCACATCGCTCACGTCGTCGGACTGCCGTGTTCGGAATACGTAATTTTCAAATTGACCTCACTACGCCGGGACTTAAGTAGTCGCTTGTAATTAAGGTCCAAATGAGATGTTTATTACAGAAATAAATAGCAGCGCTCCATCGGAAATATTTTAGATTTTAATAATATTGCGAACGGACAGATACGAAATGTAATTTAAAAAACATAAATGTAATGTAGCCTGTAAACACCCAGTGATGGACAAACCTCGTCCCAAATTGAGAGAAATGGAGCCGGAAAGGATTCACCATGCTGCTTCAGTGCTAGTGGGTTAGACTTCACACATCCTCGCAATAATATTCTTATTATTTCAGAGATATGTAGGTTTCCTCACGATATTTTCCTTTGCTACCGAGCACGAGGTAAGATCGACACTTAAAATTGCTATTAGCAGTTTTAGTGGTGCCGGGATCGGGGATACAATCCAGGTCAAAGAAATTACAGCTGGCTCTGAGCTGTAATATTATTTTAAGAACTCTTTTTTAAATTCATTATTCCATTACTTCTCATATAGCTCAAGTAAACATTATTTATCAGGTACTGGTTGCGAGATAACCTTACATTTGTCATTTCTAACAAAAATTGAATTTTCTTACGAATACCATTTTATTTGTTTTTTGACAGTGAAAATAATGTTTTAAATCGTTCCAAGTCCAGGAGTTTGTCTCACACGTATGTACAAACTCCCACCATCTCTAAAATATAAGTTATTTTCTTATTTCATGTTCGTTATTAAACATCACATGGAGGCGTGATTGCCCTTTTGGACTAAAAGTTGGTGACCCCAATCAAGATAAATGATTAAAAAAATTACTACAACACTAAGTTGTAATCTGAGAGCAATAGGATGGAAGTCTCTGATTTATCCGAGGATTCATTAAATTGGGTATAATTACAACGACTCTAAAAACCCACTAAAGAAGTGACTGATCTGAACTGTGATCAATTTGTCTGTATTGTTGTAGTGTAAAGATTTTTAGAAATCTAATAATCTATTTTCCATGCCATCAATTTGTAACTAGAGCTTCAGCTTCAGGTGGTCTGTTGGGACCACCCACGTGTTGATGAGGCTTTTGGCGAGAATAAAATTATAATATGTTACACCCTAACCCCCAAATAAACTCAAAATACAATCAATAATTTTGTGTTTAATTAAAGAAAGCGAATATTAAAAAATTATCACGCATACGAGCTCTTGTATATCTCGTGGAGGCGCCACTGGGATATTGTAAATCAAGTTTACAGGATTTTGCTTCAATTTTTTTTTACAAAATACTAAAAAAAAAAGCCTTTTCTCCAACCTAATATGTTTTTCGGTACAGACCAGATCAGGCATGAGTTTCAATTGCCGGCTGGGCCTATTTCCGAAAACGATGTAGCTTAAATTGGATTAACAGCTTTCTTCCGGTATAGAGCCATTAGATCGTAATCTACATAACGATTATTGTCAAAAACCTTGCAACTGTTTTAAAAGTAAAGTAAAGTAGCAGCCTGTAAGTGCCCACTTCTGGGCAAAGGCCTCCTTCTCAAATACGAGTATTAGAGAGATTCTCAAACATGCAGGTTTCCTCACGATGTTTTCCTTCACCGCCGAGCGCGTGATAAATACAGCACTTAAAATTGCTATTAATAATTGTAGCGGGGATCGAACCCAGGTCACTCGCGCTCTATGAAACTAAAGTGAGCTCCCTGACCACTAAGCTGCCACGGCTCTACGCAACGGTTTACTTTTAATGTAATAAAAGCTATTTGAAAAAATAAATACCGTCCAGTAATTTATTTTTATGCATAAGGGAGCAAACGTGCAGCCGGCTGACCTGATGTTTGTTAATTTTTTTGGTAACAGAAATACGTTAATTCGCCAGATTTAGAATAGTCGGGAAGAACTTTAATTTAAAATAAATAAATGTGCTAAGTGTTGACGCTTTAACTATATAACATTCTTCTTCAATAAAGTGGCCATTTTGTACTTAATAAAAATTGTTACCGAGTTGAGACTGTTACTAAAATGTGGTGGCGCTGTTAATGGAGTTTTCGGATATCCATGGTTTCTATTCAAAAGCTGTAATGTAGATAATCGTTCAAAAATATATCTTACCTTCATATTCTTCTATTTTTTTACCTTATCGTAATAAATTATCTTACGTACTTTTTAAAGACACCTAATTAATATTTGTAATATAATGTGCAATCCTTTTCATTTATGTTTCGGAAAAGGATAGAAGTAAAAGTAATTTAATTTTCAAATTTGGAACATTTATGTATTACAAAATTCGTTACATTTATTTTTATGGAAGAGACGGTAAACGGGCAAGCGGTGAATGTGAATTATGCCTATGCAATACATTGTGTATAGGGCCTACGGCTCACGAAGCATTCGAAGAGCGTCGATAGAGGGCGCTAGTAGTACCATAACGACTGCACATCTTAAGTTGTTTATACAGACACCGTCCGCGTACTCATTCACTTACAGTCTGAAATAAGAAAGATCGAGCTCACTAAAGCCCTCCAGCATCACCGCTCATTCTCACACGATTCTCCTGTGTAAATGTACCTTAATAGAGATGTTATCTCTCAAGGTAGTCCTGTTTCATTAAAAACACTTAGTGCATTACTCACTACTGGCCTCATACTCATCTCCCTTTCAGTCACTCACCGGAACTCATCAGTCCAGATCGTCACTCGAGACCCTGTCTTATCCAGTGACTAAAGTTACCACTGATGTTGGGATGACGTTGTGGGGCGGGTTTTTTCCACTTCCCTTTAATGTGTCTGTAGAGGAGTTGGCTTCCAAATGCGTCATACTGTAGACAGGTGCTGATGTGGGAGCCGGTCAGCACGGGTCTGAAAATATTGCAAACGATTTTGTGTTTTTTTTTCTTACAATTATTTCAGTTGCCTGTGAGACTATTCGTTTCCTTTTAATTTTGTGTTATTTCTTTTTTACGAATAAAGTGAACATCATGATGATGATGTTCATGTAAAAGAAAATGACATGTAAGAAATGAACATTTTTAACGTGGTAGTGCCATGTTTCAGCTCCTGCTCGAATGGGCTGACTCGACCGGATTAGTACCAGTGCGTCAGCGTTTCGATAAGTGAGTGAGACCCCAAACCCCCTCCCTATCCCTCCCATCCCCGAATATACTTAGAGGCCAGTAACGCACCTGCAGCTCCTCTGGTGTTGCTGTACGTGGGCGATACGTGGTAATCACTTATTATCAGGTGAGCCCCAGGCTTGTATGGTCATATAATGAACTTTCATTCAATCGTTCATTCATTTAGATACGTAAATATTATTAATTTGAAGTCAATTTATATGTTGACAAAAATGTACGTGCTCGATGTGTTCGGCACAGCGTATGCCATGAAAAATATCCTAAATGTTGGAAAATACATTGAATTATCTATAGAGTAACAAATATAATCGAAGCTGAATAAACCGATGAATATTTTATACCATTTTAAATTTATTATTTATCGCGATGGTCATTTTCCATAATAAACTATAATGTGTTGTTTGGTGAATGACATTATTTAGTATTCTTTCTGTTTCCCTTTTAAATAAGCGCGAGCGACCCATTGGAATGATTTTCATTTGGTGACATAAGCTGCACATGTATTTAACGTTCTGCCGTAATTATAAGACTTTAATCGGATGCGGCATCGAGTTGTGATTGGATTAGTGAATTTAATTTGCGGTTGGTAGGCGTTTTGTTACCTCCGAGGGCACGGCTCCTCTAGGCAATCAGTCAACAGTGATTGGCGGGCCCCGGGTAACGGTCAGTCTTCCCCAATCTAATCTGCGCCTTCGGAGATTTGGCCCCGAATTTCGTGTTCCTTTTCCACAAAGGCATTGTCAGATATAATGTATCTAATGATTTCCAACTATAGACATATTTACTTACGATATAAACAGTGTATATTTTAGGGCTATAGTAAAGTAAGATCTTTGTTGGTACTTTCTCTAATTTAAATTTTCTAAAGTTTTAACTTTATTATTGCTGCTTAAAACTATTGTTTATTTTTGATTGATGAATCATTAATCGGTGATTGATGGTTTTAATGTTTAAATGTCGAACGTGATCTATCTCTGCGGTATTTTCCGCAACTTCCGTATGAGAAAATTGCCTAAGTCGCCATCGGTCGCTTGCTAGATCCCAGTTCCAGGACGGCATAATGCATCGCGTGCATACTCGTAGGTTTTTGACTAAACTGAAGAACTGTAATCAACAATATTCCACGATTAATATTTTTAATCTCATATTTTTTTATGGCAAAGACTGCTTACTTGATGGTAAGTGATTACGTCGCCCATGTACATCTGCAACACCAGACGTGCGGCAGGTGCGCTGCTAGCGTTCAAGGGTTTTTGAGAGATGGAAGGGTGGATGAGGTGGGGAATGGGGATAGGGTGAGGGCCTCCGGATATCTCACTCGCAGAATGAAACGCAGAAGCAAAAGATGCCTCTACTCCACGGTCGAGCCAACCTATTCCAGCAGCATCAAAAGCGGCTCTATAGTGCTATATGGTAACGACTGAACACTTCTTTGGGGGAGGCCTATGTTCAGCAGTGGACTTGTGATAGGCTGAAACGATGAAATGATAATGATGATAAAGATATTATGTACCACTGCATCTATTAAGTATACATAGTAAACTCTTCTAAAATAATATTAGAAATAATGGTAGTAGACTTTGACTTGTATTGGATATAAGCATTTTAGATGTATCAGATCTACTGAGGTCAATTGCGTTGAGATGTAAGCTAACAGGCCATGGACACCTGCAAACATATCATATACGATGCCACCCCCGAGGAATAAGATGAAATACCACACAGCCCCAATTATACAGGCGCTTAGTACTCAGTAGTTGCACTGCTACTTCTCGGCAGATATGGGTAAGTGGAAGGTACCTACCCAGAGGGCTGCCAAGCAGCGGGTTCAACCAACTAATTATAACTGCGATTTTTTTAACTGGCATAAGATAGTGCTCGACTGCCTTGATGCTTGTTAAACGTAGGTGTTGATCTTCAAAAGGTTTTCGAGCTCCATTTTATATTGTTCGTTTTTCGTTGTTTATTTAACTAGAAGTCATTGAGCTTATTGCTACATTATTACTATATCAGCCTATTTTAGTTCACTGCTAAACTTAAGGCATTTTAAAAAAGACTAAACTTAGGGCTTTTTTTTATTTTAGTCGTTGCAACCCACATTGTACATAAGCTTCGAAAGTACGTGCCTTTTAAATAGGTCATCGAACACGGGTCTGCCTATTTGGAGGCAAATCCCCTAACTACTCGACTATAATGGCACGATTAAAAGTAATTCTACCATTAAAACAATGGAGGAATTATTTTTTTTCCAACCAGGTCAAGGAGGTGCTGCAAGCACGGGCGGCAGTAATAATAGAATTAACTGCATTTAACCTGCGTTAATATGCAAGAGTTATTCCAGAATTAATGATGTTTAATTAAAGCTTTAAGTCAAATCAAAAAAAATATTATTCGTAATATCTTGATTCTTTTCGTAATAGGATTGCTCTAATGGAAAAGAAATATGGGAAAGAAACATCTGTTCCTAGTATTTGCATGTACATCCTCAATCTTATTATGTATGTATGTATGAAGGCCAAGGTAAGGATATTATATTAAGTTAAGGATTTACGAATATAGTTTCTATATAATATTCTATTTTATGTACCCACACCACAATACCATATGACATTATGCAATGGATAAACTATTCTAGCTGTTTCGACATTTGTCAGAATTTTTATTATCCTTACAGCATATGCACCAGAGCAACCCCCTCCCTCGTCCTCCTTAGCCCGTCACTGAGAGGCCTTAAGCGTTAGGAACACAAGCACTCAGAATACCGACATTTCTCTCCCCCCGCGACCCCATCAGGGCAGTGTCTATTAGCGGCGCTATAATGCCTGCCACATGCGATGTACTTTTATTTTTCTTTGTTTATTTATACTTTATTGGCTACACCAAAAGGATTACAATAGGCGGACTTAATGCCTTTTGGCATTCTCTAACAGTCAACCCAGGGCGTGAAGAACTGTGGTGGTACTCGTGAACAGGTGCTGCTTATGGAGGTTCGTCTTCTCGTGTTTGCATTGCGCTGGTGCTTCAATTGTGTGGATTACTATATATTCATGTAGCATGCTTTCACTTGCCTATGGGACCATGCCTATTTGTTTTATGTCATTGTATGCATTACAATAAAAGAAAAAATAATTGATTTTTGACAAATTAAATTATCATTCTCGTGTCGAAGATAAAAGCCGTCTTCCTCCGCGACTCCACCTGGACTATAGGTTTGCAAAACAACAACTCCAGCTTCCAAACTTTCTATTTGTAGTTTTTGTATGAACATGTCACATAACAGAGGTCATAAACTAAAGAATAATTCCGAATTCCGTAATCTTTATCGGTCCTAAAATGCGGACAAAGGGACTCAGGGAGTATATTAATACTCTTGCTCAAAGGATCGAGGTGAAAACCAAGATAACAGTCCTTATGGAATTGGTTACTGCAGCCCATGGACCTGCATAAAACCAGTCATCCTAGGTACTGAAAAATTTGTCACATGTCTATCGAATTAGTTCCATGCTCAATACTCAATTAGCTCTTGGAGATTAGCACATCACCGGCATCCTAGAGCTACTGATGCTGCTTTCCCATCACTATCTGTTTGCGGGTATTGGGTTCATTGAATTTGAATGTATATCGTGCTATTATTAGACGAGGCTTTGGCGCGTTTGTATTTGAAGAAGGTGATAGAAAGAAGCGTAGAGAGTGACCTTAATAGATAGTTATATTAGTCAAGCCTTCTCGTGGGTTTCGTGAGAGGTGATTAAGGGATAAACCTTGAACAGCGCAATGGCTACGGACAGACGGTGGGATAATCATCACGTAAAGTTTCAGAACACAATTAAGCAGAACGCTGACGGGCGGCTGCGTCTGGAGTGCGCTGTGTCTGCTACTGCGGTTGCCGATTCGCTTGTGGAGCTTGGTGATTATGGCCATAGATCGGCACGACCCGTGCCACATGGTGTCAATGACCTCAATCATTATGTTAATATGGATATTCCCCGGGATTCCAGCTTTCGAATCGGCGTAGGAAAATAATACATTCTCATTACAGTAAGTCCGTAACGGCGATAAGATTAATGATTTTTACAATAAAATAAAACAACATGAAATTCAAAATAGGTGTATATAATCATTAATCACAAAGAATGTTACATAGAAGAGGTAGGTACTATACAATATAATTAATTAATTATGAAGGGTCGTTATGCACTTCAAATGATTATATTTTAACACTTACATGTTTTATATGAGTGCACGTAATATTTTACGCAGTATAAAATTAAACCATAGATTATCAATATTTTCTTTAATGAAAAATTATACATTTTACGAGTTTATTTAATATTCTGACTTCTATTTACAAATACATAACTCTTAATTTTTGCGAATCATGTCATGTCTATATTATTATTTCCACTTTGAATCTCGCGGTGTGGCACGGGTCGTGCAGATCTATGATTATGACAAATGATCTTTATGGGAGAGTACTATGCCCCAAAGTTGACATCACAGGCCGTTAAGGTAAGGTGAATGAAGAGCATGTTTCAACCATTATATAATATATAATTTTCATTTAAATTAAACACTATAAAACAAATTAAAACACTGTGCAAAATACACTGTCAACTAAATAAAACAAAATGTTATAATATAATCAGTTTGCTGCAATGACATTAAACGCAGCGTCCTCTGGAACGGTATTATTAATCGAATGTGTTCTTCTTTGTGAACTAATTTCCTCCATACTTTTGTTGACAAGCATCTTAGCATGCGCTAAAAGGCGGGAAATTGAATTTCCTTGCAGTTGTTTACCTATATTGCTAGTTATAAAAAGAGTAACGGCAGAGGTTATATTTGTACTCATCATCATATTAGTTTAACAAGCGCATTATATTATGAAATTATCAATCAATTCATGCAATTCTATTTTACAAATCAGGATCATAAACATCGGTCAAAGATTAAGTCTGGGGGGTTTGAATCAGATCAAATGTTTCGATGCTCCTAATTTAATAATACCTAATAATATTTGAATGTAGAGACGCATATTTACTTAGGGGCCAGGGTATGCTTTGATTTCTTAGTACACGGGTAGCCAGAAATAAATAAATGAATGAACTTTTTAAAAAAAAAAAAACATTACCTTCCTCTGTAGGAGTTTCTCCTGTGTCGCGGAGGCATTTAACATACGTAAATTGCACATGGACAAACACTCAGACTTTAATCGTTATTTATAGCACATAGAAATACTAGTCACATGCGGGAATCGAACCCGCGACCCATAGCGCCGCAGCTAAACGCTTTGATACTACGCCACCGAGCTCTATATATCTTTATTTGACGAAAGAAATTCAAATATCGCTTGTCAGTTGTCATTTCTTTTTACAACCTACCAGCGTTTTGTATTGATCTTGTCCAGTCAAAAGAAACCCCTTTTTCTTTTCACATTTCACACGAATTTCACATTCAATTGAAGCGTATTATAAGATAAACTAACGTAATAAAGTAACATAACGATAAAAAAAAACCCATGCCAGATTTGCAGACCCGTGCAGTAGCAGATCCCGCAGCAGCAGCGTCAGATCACCAGCATGATGCATGTGTCAACTATAGCCCGCCTCAAACCATATTAGATGGAAGTGGACGACCCGTGTCACTGCTCAGCCGCAAAGAAAGGCTTTTTAGTGGGCATGACGTCAAGTCATGACAACAATGTTAATACAGTCGCGTTCGCGGTAGGTTGCAACGACTTTTTTTTTTATAGGAAAGGCGGCAAACGAGCAAGCGTTTCGCCTAATGGTAAGTGACTACCGTCGCCTACGTACGTCTGCAACAACCAGAGATGTGGCAGGTGTGTTGTCGGCGTTTAAGGCTTTATTTTGTTGTATTTGGGAGATGGAAGGTAGGATGAGGAAGGGGACAGGGAGAGGTGGTGGGTCACCGGTTACCTCACTCACCAAACGAAACGCTGAAGCGCAAGATGCCTCTGCTTCAGGACGGTATTCTTCGAGGCTGTGGTATCAACCCGATCGAGCCGGCCCTTTCGAGCAGCAGCAAAAGCCGCCGCTTGGTTCTACCACGTAAAATTACTACTGAACATACCTGTAGTTTACGTAAGACTAGTTATAATTTTGATAAAAGTACTTGTACATAAACTGTATTACACGCAAAAAGTTATTGTACAGAGTAATGTAACTTTGCGTCACTCTGGATCAGTATCATTACATTGACAATTATTATTCTGTATTGTAGTAATTTCATAACACATATTATTTATTATATAAGTAACCGACCGGTTTAAGAAAACTTATACGTACACGTAAATACTTACATTGTACGGAAAAGCCTTCATTTAATTTTCTTTTTGTAGGGTGTGCAATAAAGTTATATATAATTTAACATTTCAGCTGTCTCAGCTTACATTGTCTCCAAGGGATTTAACGGCAAACTAGAATATTCTTTTTGTAGCTCGGTCGTACCTAACCTTCAGCAAATCGAAGCTACTACAATTATGACACATGCAAGTTCACAAGCTTCAGAAAATTTTAATCGATGTAAGCTCTAGTTTACAACTGTTATGATTAGTTCAAAGAACATAAAATTTTAACATTAACCGGGTATATATATATATTAGTGAAATTATATACCCGGCAGTTTTTGTTCACTACAATGTTTGTAATGTAATGTGCCGGGAAAAACTGCTCTGCTGCGGTAATATTAAAAACAAATAGAAGATTAAAAAAAATGTATTACTCAATACAGGAATTTAATGGGATAAAATTAGACTTATTATGAATTATTCATGAATTAATTTAATTATAAATGAAATTGAATTTTATTAGATCACTGATATATCGTTATTATTTTTGTTTTTTAATTTTGATAATTGTTAGTAAGGCATTTGTTATCTATTCAATAAGGTTCAACTTTTTATTGTGTTTATATATATTATTAGATATTAATTCAATATTAAATATTGTAAAATAATAGGGTGGAGGAGGGAGGGAATGGTTGTCCTTCTGGGCCTTCTACGAGTGAACTTTATGAATTTAAACTTTAATTTTTTATTTTCGCCAGCTTCATTATGTCGCATTCTCGTAACGAAGCAACGCAAAAATTATAAAAAATTAAACGGTTATATTAAAATCACAAACTGATACTTTAAATGTATTTATATGTATTGATACGAAAGCGCTTGGTCTTGTACTAATCGTATTTAATTCAAGTCCGATTACGAGCCACGTAAAGAAAAAAAAATCTTACAATTTTATTGTTTCATTTGCCCAGTGCAAAAGCGCGTGTTACAGCCAAATGTTACGGATCCCACGGCGCACGAATCGTTTCACACTTAACCGGTTTTATTACTGAATACACTATAACTTTATTTAATTATGATTTATGTATTGTTTACTTTAAATGGTCGTGTAGTTTAAACAAGCGTTACTTATTTACGACGTTACGAATTCCGTTGATACGTAATGTTTATGGTATATACTATCGTAACTCCATTCCGGATCATCAAGCATTAACTTATCGTGTCACGCTTGCGCAAAAAATATGCAAAGTTCACAAACTGTCTTGTAACATTTATCATCTGTTCTTAAATACTCTATATATCCTCTGTATGTATGTATATATTCACGCCTTGTTCCCAACGGGATAGGCAGAGACAATCTTCTTCCTTATTGCTACGGTCCTGACATACGTCTTTCGCTTCTTCCACTTTCATCATTCTTCGCATGCATGCTCTTTGGTTTAGAGTACTCTTGACCTGACTTCCGGAACGCTTCCTCTGTATCCAAGTTACATACATGAGATGTTATTCGCGTCGTATAACGCTAATTTTTCACTATACCCCAAATATAAGCATAATTAGATGCTCCAATATTAAATTTAACTTCCAGTACGGTGAATGCAATGCCAGAGATAAGGGAGCTTAAATAATTAATTTGTATGTTTCACAAATACTGGCTTCGATTGGGGCTCTAACCTAGCACCCATGGTTTAATACTCAGACAGGCTAACCGCTTGTTCGTCCGTCAAGCGTGCGTCAAATTAATTAATTAAACCCCCCGCGAGTTATAAGACTCGCAAGGGGTTCATTTAATTAGCAACCTTGGCAACTCTTTGCATTTACATGCACGTGACTTGCATTACTTTAATGATATACATTGTCCTCGTTTATATGATCACCTTGAATTACTCAAAGTGCTGGAAACAAAAGCTTCTCTGTTTGTCATTGATCGGTGGCCGTGGACTCTTCAATATATTATTCAAAGTCAGATTAGATAGCATTAGCGTCAACTTTCACCTATGATTTTAACTGTAATTTGTAATTTTGTTTCCAGCTCGGAACTTTCCACACAAATGTTAATCCGATTTGTAAATTGTAAATAGGTAACGTATGAATAGATATGTACCACTAACATATAAGTAAAATAAATGCGAATGTGTTGCACTTAATAAACCTTCCTCATAATGAAGAAAAATACATCGAAATCATTCGTGAGAACATTATAAGTGTGAGAACAGACCGTGAGGGGGGAAGGGGGTTGGGGGGGGGGGAGAGTATTGGTGTTATTCTGAGGTATCACACGTACTGGTTACACTTGCTATGGTGCTTGATTTATATCTATCTATCATTAGGGAGATGCGTTTTATAGGTTGGAAAATATTTTTAACGCATACCTAGAGAATGTACGCGTTAGGCATGCCAGGAGGCAAGGACCGGTTATGACGAGGTCGCATGGTACAACTCCACGGTTTTCCACCTTCTCTGCATGTCGGCACGGTTCGCACACACCGTTCCGGCGCCAGTCACACTTAGCAGCCCCATTTCGGGAAAGGACACTTCCTTTCCCTCCTCTCCTTGCAGGCCAGGCGCCCCAGAACACATCCGAGCTCGGCGTCCAAAACGACGCGGAAACTGTCCCTCGGGTCGGCCACACGGAGGCCAAAGGTACCGGGAAGACTAGCGCTTGGAAGCGCCACGGGAAGTAAGATCTTGTATATGGCTCCGCTGCCAATCACGGCGCGTTCGGCTAAGAACCTCCCCACCTCAGCGGTCCGGTCATGCCCAGAGACGCGGTGGACAGGGAGAATTATTTACTAATAAAGAAAATCACCGTATTATTGTAAAATGCAACAATACTATTTTTACATATAAAAATTATGCTGGTTTTTGATCGTCCTTTCGGTGTAAATAATAGATATAACTAAGGTTACATAGAAAGCTGAAGTGGCTGTGTTAGGGATAAAAGGTTTTATAGTTCTTAAGTGAAAAACCTCGGACAGATAAGACGACCCTATAGAAAATGAGCGATAACTTGTGCAGGTGTAGCGGAAAATCGTTTGATGCAGAAGGCTCAAGACCGCGATATGTGGTAATCTTTGAAGGAGGCGTATGTCCAGCTGTGGACTTGTAACAGGCGATCATGCTACTGATACAGATTAACAAGAATTGAATAAAACTTTACAATCAGTTCTCACAAGTCACAAATCCAATATCATGAAGTTGTCTACAAGTACTAAGCCAACTAGTGAACTACTTCATGATATTGAATTTGCATATCAAGCTGTGAATTATCTAGATAATTAACTATGCACCGTTCGATTTCCGTGACGGAAGAAGGGTCTTATTACTTAGATTTTAATCAACGTTCCTCGGCAACTCCATTTTACAGCCATTTTATAACTACTTTAACGTATATATATATAAAAGAATAATTTAACGTATTTTTGCAACACGTCAATAATTTAAATGAAATGAAAATTCTTTTCAAGCACGTTACTTTATGTCAAGTAAGAGATTCAATGTAAAAAGAAAACGTTTAACAATTTTAGTTGGTAACATGAAAAACCACCGATTTTGTTTGTTTGTAGATAAAGATTTCATATCAAGCAATTTTTAAACGCGGTTGAGAAATGCGGCGCCTTTTGCTGCTGCTCGAATGGGCCGGCTTGACCAGGTAGGTACCACGGCCATGCGGAATACTCCCGTGAAGTACAGGCATCTTGTGCTCCGGCGTTGCGTTCGGTGAGTGAGGTAACCGGTAGACCCAATAGTCTTCCTTATCCACCCCATTACTCTCCTCATCTTCCCTCCCCATCTCCCAAATATCCTTAAATGTCGGCGAAGCACCTGCAGCGCATCTGGCCCTGCAGAAAAACGTGGGCAATCACTTACCTTGCTCGTTTTACCACTTACGCATAAAAAAAATAAACAACACAGTATGTCTTGGTAAAACCCTAAAGTCGTTAGTATATTGTCTTCTGTTTCTTAAAGTACTGCTTGAATATGTCTTTGAAATGTACATTCCTGACCGATTTATGCCAAGGAAACCTATCCCGTTTCATTTAGAAGGTGTAGGTGCCGAGGGTAAAGGGTAAATATCAACGCAAACATGGAGACACTCTTATTCGATGTACGAGAGCACAACAAAAAGATACCTAAATATCTTTAAATGTTTAATAATAAACCCGAAGACCCTATGCAAGTGACCCAGAGATGCTGAATTCTGATCCATGCTGTTGCCACTCGCCTCGTTCTCTCTCCCTATCATTCCTCAAATATCCTTAAAGGCGGGCAATGCACTTACAGCTCTGCAGGCGTTGCAGATGTAATCGCTTGCCGTCAGGTGAGCCGCTTGTTCGTAAACAAACAAACTGCACTGCAGCCCCTCTGTTGTTGTAACATAGACGTACGTGTGCGACTGTAATCACTTACCATCAGCTGAGCTGCTTGATCGTTTGCCCCGGTTCTTATTAAAAAAAAAATATCGAACAGCGAATTGTTATAACATTCTGCAATTTCATAGTTCTTTGAAACTCAATAGTTTCGATATTAAGGTCCAAAATTATGTGATCACGTACCCCTTTTAAGTCCACGGTAATTCTATCACTTTGTTTTCTTCTCATCGATTAGACAAGAACTTTGGTTAATTGATAACAATTGCTGTATTGTTACAACACTAGTTATTCATTAGATTTAAGTACAACACTATTGGCCGCCCGGGCTTGCATCGTTGCATCTGTCAAACTGCCTGTCAGATTATTCTAGCTGAACAAATAAACAACGCAGTTAAATATTTTTCGGTTGTATTAATTAATTACACCAAATAGAGATATAACAACAATGTTTACTATTATGCTTTGTTCTGTTTACAGAGAATCGCACTTCGAATTGATTTCTAGTGTCATATTAAGGCGAGCTAGTTCGTATATCGTGTTTCGAGATCGCGATTATGACAAATCCTTCTCATGGGAGGCGCCTTTGTCCAGCAGTGGACTATTTATAGACTGTGAGGTAATGTTCTAATGCGTTCCATATTCACGTTCTGGTTTCAGGGAGAAAGTTTCGGAGAAAAAGTTATTTCGTAGTTGTATCATAGTAAGTATGTAGTAAGGTAAGGTAATCAAGGATAAAGAATTATTAATAACATGCAATAAAGATATTATCAAATAATTTTATTCTATTTAATGTTCATGTTGTTAATCTAAATTGATAGTTATACGTGCTCGAAGTATACGAAGTATCGAATGTATGATGTGTCAAGATATACATTTCCTTCTAAGACTTCCTGCGAAGGAGACAAATTGTCGCAAAATAAGCTGTGAGACGGATTTGGAGAGATAAGCAATAAGCTGTGTAATCAAAAAGAAAATTAGTCGATCCTCAAAGGATTTATCTCAATATATCGAGAGGGAGACGCAGCCAGGCTTCAAATGAAGACGGGTTTCTGAACTCGTTAGATATTAATCATTCGCATCTGTTAAATAATTCTGTTTATTCTGACGATCATATCCCTGTGTGTGTGTGTGTGTGTGTGAAAAGAAGGCTCTTCATCGGTCTATTTGTTGAACGTACTAAACACACAACGAGGAATATAGAGCCAAATGGGCCGGTTCGACCGGAGTATTACCACGGCCACGCTATACCGGCGTGAAGTAGAAGAATCTTGTGCTTCTGCGTTTCGTTCGGCGAGCGAGGTAACCGGATTCCCCTTCCTCCAACCCCGACACCTCTTCCCTGTTATCCCTCCCATCCCTCAAATATCATTAGAGACCGGCAGTGCACCTGCAGCTCCTCCGGTGTTGCAGTTGTACGTGAGTGACTTTAATCACCTACCAACGTGTGAGCCCCAGGCTCGTTAGCCCCCTTTCGTCGCAAAATAAAAAATAACATAGGCCTCAGTAACAAAGCGCCAGATAGCCGGCATGTCACTCTCGCTGGGTTTGCCCATACCACCATGAAGAGCAAGTCTGTTAGTACAAGTGATGCTGCTCCCCAGCATGTAGCAGAGCATAGAGCAGAGCATACAAGCAAATACACATCAACGCGATATGGTTATATAACCATTAGTTTACATTTGACATTCCACGATGATACATTAGACCGGAGTGAAAATGAATATACAGAAGCTGAAGGTAGCCCGAGTTAACTTTGACATTTAGACGTCTAACACTGGCCGTGTTCACTGCCAGGCTGCTGTGAAGCGATCGGAACGTCGTGAATATAAAAATAAATATTAAATGCGATGAAGGCCGCCTATTGTAATTTTTTTTTTGTTTCTTTAAATAATCTTTGTACGTTAAATCTTTGTGTGTACAATAAAGTATATTTCATTCATTCATTCATTCATTCAAATATAATGAATAATAATTTCATTTCAAATGTGTTCTAATTTAATTTTAATTGTGATTTTGAAATAATGAACCCAGAGGAAGTTCCTCTGGTTGAGAACCGATACTCCGTACCCTCCGATGCTCGCATAAGAAATACATCACACATCTTCGCGATATAAAAATGGAGGGTTTTTTATTTATTTATTTAAAAAAAGCTTATTTATTTATCGGGTAATATTAGTAGTTAAAAATTAAACTTTTCATAACTTAACAGTCCGCGAGTTCAACTTAACGATTTTAATTAAGACACAAAAACGCAATTATTGTTACGCCTGTTGGAATATAGATGCTAAGCTAAATACCACAAAGGTTTATTTTCTTTGTACGTCTAGTCGTTACAAACTAGAAGTTTCTAGTTTGTATTCGCGCAACGTCAATCCATTGTACACAATTCGCTGTAAACAATCGAATTTTCACCACGAAACTTCCACAAAATGCTACGTCGGCTGAGAAAACATTATCGAAATGTCTATGTTACAAAGGAGATAGTTGTTAAATCACACCAATTTAGCTTTAGTACTTGCACGTCATAATTTTTAAGTATCACAAATCACCACGATTTGAGATACTCAAAAATGATCGTCTTATAAGTTGTCAACATTTGATTGACCAAATCTACCGTTAAAAAAGTGAAACTTTTTTTTTTTAATTCATTAGCCCTATTAGGTTAGTGTAGTACTTACTTGCTGCTCGACACCAAGCTACTCTGTACGTGTCTTTGCATAATTTTTGACTCAAACATGCAGATTTTATCATACTTTTACGATACAAAATAAGTAAATTATAAAAAAAAAAAATTAAAATAGGCTTTATATAACATATTACTATATTCACGACGGGGCTATCTTGTTTAGTTGTGGCGTTGCTATGGCCAGCATCCGGGTACATGATCAGATCACCGCCTATAGATATAGTACTCGTCAAATCCAATGGGGCTATTTAATTTAGTTGAGGCTTTGCTAGATCCAAAATCCGGGTCCATTATCAGATCATCGTTGTTGGCTCATTTAATCATGTTGTCGAAGTTACATAAGTAGTTCAAATTTCAGAAGGATGTCAGCAAGTGCTTCAAAAGTTGATCTCACTTAATGGTATTCCAAGTTAAATGGTTTTATATTAAAACTCCTTCCAAATCGAGTTTGCCAATTTAACGTGAAGCATGACCAAACAAACATAATAGCCGAATAAACTAAGAAATAGACAAAAACTCCAATCTATCAATTATGCACTTTATTATATATTAACACCCTTACGTATTTCCAGCTGGCACGGTGAGCTAGATATTTATAAATGTAGTTTCATAGAAATTTATAAGAAAATACAAGGCCTACTTTGTACAAAGCAATAGTGTGCGCTGTTCGAAATAATCCGTTCGGCATTATTTCTGTGTGAAATGAAAGCTTTGTGTTGGACGCTGCAGTGACGCCTCCGTTCACGCGTCTCTCCGTTGTACCTAAGAGGATATTTAAACAATGGCCGTTTCAAATTTAGAAATCTTTTGCGTTTAGAGATCAGAAAACACTGATCCCACATAAACATCGGCATCGATCGTAATGTTGAACTTCGCTATGGGATTACATGTTTTTTTTTAAAATGTAGGTTTATTTGATTTTATGATAAGTTATGCCTTTCTGTTTTGCCCTAATAGCAATCTCAATTGAGATAAATGATTTATGTTTTATGGGAAAGGTGGCAAACGAGCAAGCGGTTCACCTGATGGTAAGTGATTACCGTCGCCCACGTACATCTACCACACCAGAGGTGCTGCAGGTGCGTTGCCGGCTTTCAAGGATATTTGAGAGATGGAGGGGAGGATAAGGAGGGGGATGAGGAGGGGGATGAGAAGGGGAAGTGGGCCTCCGGATACCTCACTCATCGAACGAAACGCTGGAGCATAAGATGCCTCTACTTCGCGCCGGTATTCTGCGAGGTAGTGGTACCATCCCTGGTCTAGCCGGCACATTCGTGCAGCAGCCGCTGCTTGGCTCTCCCACGTTGTTATCTCATATCCTACTTCATTATCCATCCGTTTTGTTTCATTTTCCTTCAGTTGAAGTTTAAGAATGATTGAACGTATTGCTAAAATACAGTACACTACAGTACTTCTCAAATCGTAAGGATTTTATCGAATATCTACGAAAACTATTAATAAATACATCCATATTCGTGAATTGTCTTTTATGTTAAATGCGTTCAAAGATACTATATAAAAGGAATTATATCTTTATTTTAGTATAGATGTTATAAGTAATGTTTTGTTATTTTTATTTTTTGGGTTATTTCTACATGTTCTATTGTTATATAAAAATATCTATAGATACACATAATACCATAAAATGAATTATATTTAATTATTATGTATCACCAGATCATGTACTGTGTCTGGTGTCAGATGTAAGTGTAGGAATAAATGTCTTTATGCCTAAGTTTTTTATTATTATTAAACTGGCGTTCGGTGAAACCCGGTCCGAAAACAACGGGCTTAAGTTTCGTCCGAGGCGAGCACTTTGTTGTTGAGTTTATAGGTTGCTCGGAAACGTTCGTTCGTTCCATGTTATTACGTTGTGATATTCGACGCAGTCCATTACCCTTTGCATAAGGTCAAATGGAGTTTTATATGTTTGTAATAGAAGAAGGAAAGATGAAGAACATCGTTAACTATGGAAGGATGCAAGCGTATGTGAGGCTTTTTCTTATAATATTAGAATGGTAAAGTTAATACGAGCTAATGGGACACCTTTTATTTATTTTCCTTTGGGTAGATTGTAAAAAAAATGCAATTGTCAAACGAAATTTCAAGTTAGTGCGACAAATTAAGAACTTTAATTTCATTCCATTAGCGGCAGAAATAGATAAAGAGCTTTTATCTATATATTTTGTTTTATTTTATTTGAAAAACACAGGGATACATAGCTTTATAACTTGAAAATGATTAATAATGCTACACACCACTTTAATCGTTTTCGCATATCGAAACTACTTAGTTTATTGATTACTTAATCTACTTGTTTGCCACTTACATTTGATCAAATCACAATAATTAAGAAATCGCATAAAGCCATTCCTTTGTAATAAAACATTTTAAAGCAATCGGGGGGAAAAGTTGTTTTTTATATTTGGTATTTTGTAAAACTATGTGAAATATTAACATGTCTTGGTTGTCTATAAAACAGTTATCGTATAACACACACGTACAATTTTTTTGCTCACTAAAACATTTGCAATTCTTGGAAACCTATTCCAAGAAGGCCAGGTACAGTGTTGCACTTAACCATAAATTCGTTCCTTTTCACGTTATTAATTCAACGTTCAATTTTAATTGTATAAATCATGCAAAACCATTTCCTTACTTTCTTCCAGTTATTTCCAAAGGAATAGCGTTTATCTTTAAAGTGCATCTCTACATCTCATCTCGCGGTTAAATCTGAAAAGGACAACTCAAACAGCTTGTTAGAAAGTAAAATTCCCTTTGTATAGCGAAAGAACTACATTTATGCTTTCATTTGCCTGTGAAACTCTGTAGTGGAGTTGAACGAAATACATAACCAAAGAGTTATTTGAGAATACAAGCGGAGGCGGATGAGGAATATAACATTTCTTTCTCCAAACGTCAAACCGCACTTGCAACGCGATGAATGTGTGTGCAGTTAAGTGCACATTGTTGTACATGTCCGGAGAAAACAGCAGCGGATAAAAGAAGCGCATGTGGTGGTACAGGTGGTAGATTCCTTCGCTACCCAGGAGTCACCTGTCGCCACCCTCTTAACTACTCCTGCCACTGAACAGCAGTTCAACAACCGTTGTGTTCCGGTTTTGAATGGTACAGAGATCCAGTATAAGGCTGTTAGGCATACAATTTTAGTCATCTTCGATTGAAGTTGTTTATAGCCGCTTACTTTTATTATATTAGAAAAGGGGCACTTAGGTGCGTAGCCAGCCTTTTGGGGACAGGGGAAAGGGGACGGTGAGGAGGGAGAGGGCCTCCTAACTCAATCACCGAAACGCAGAAGCACAAGATGCTTCTACTTCAAGCCAGTGCTATGCGTGTCGTGATGGACCGGTGGAGCCTGCCCATTCCAGCAGCATCTAAAGTCGCCGCTCGGCTCTACCGCGTATAAATGATCAGGTGGATTGTAAGCTCAAGATAGTTTAAAAAAAATATACTCACCTCGTTGGACAAACGCGAGCTTCAACATTCTGTTCATAATTTCTCCGGGCTTAGTGAATACCATCGGAAATACATAACAACTAACTTCTGATATACTTTAGTGGGTTACAACCATAATAATTACCTTGCCCGCTAATATTTTTAATGGCTCGTTTACCTACTACTCCCCTGTATCGGAATAGTTTGTCAGTTATCTCGGACCACAAATAAGATCTAAGGACGTTGAATCGGGCCTTCCCGCCGTGGGGCACAGAACTCTCTCCACTTACGCGCGGATCTGGATGGAGCAATCATTTTGTTTGTGGCTTAACGATAGCTTAAGTCTGTCGGACAGTCCACGTGGTTTTGTTTTTATGGGAAAAGCGGCAAACGAGCACGCGGTTCACCTGATGTTAAATGATTACCGAAAGTCACGTACATCGGCAACACCAGAGGTGCTGCAGGTGCGCTGGCGGCCTTTAAGGGTATTTGGGAGATGGATGATTCCGGTTACTTCATACACCGAACGAAACGCAAAAGCACAAGATGCCTCTACTTCACGCCGGTATTCTGCGAGGCCATGGTACCAATCCGGTCGAGACGGCCCTTTCGAGCAGCAGCAAAAGCAGCCGCTTGGCTCTACCACGTTTAAAAATGCGTTGCGTAGCGTTTTTGTTGGAAATGGAGCGAACGAGCGGCTGGTGATGGTAAGTGACCGTCACCCACGTACTGCTACAACCAGAGGAGCAGCAAGTGCATTACTGGCGTTTAAGAATATTTGAGCGACGGGAGGAATGATGGGTCTCCCCATGGTGTTTCGCTTACATCACACATTGGTATTCTGCGCGGTCGTGGTACAACACCAGTCCAAGCCGCCGGTAGGCTCTACCACCTATTAATGGATTAAACTAATTTGTTTGTAAAAACATCTGTCACTATCAAGCTGATGGAGAACATAAAGAAACATGATATATATTTTGATTACTATTTGGTCGACGTTTCGAACGCAGCATCTTTAGCTACTTGTACTTCTATGAAACAGTCAAAGAGATTGTATTATCTTATATATTCTCTTTGAAAGCATGTAGATATATAAGAGGTGAGTACTTTGAGGCACTTTTGTTTTGAAATATTTCGTATGAATTAATTGAATTACCGGTGCAGAGAGTTTCGTAAACACAACATTCTTGTCTTTTTGGCGCGAACCCGTGGAGTGACCGTGGTTTCGTACATAAGTGTTTGTTATTTGTGTACAAATTAGTATAACCCGTGACTGGATCAAAAAAGAATCGATTCTTGTTAACAGTATCAGTGAGTACTTCCGCTGAAAGGAGCTTCTCAAAATTAAAATTATTAAAATTTAAATTAAAGTAGACTTTTAGCGCTTGCAGTTATAAGATGCTGCATCTACTGACACAGATGCAGCATCTAAGCTGGATCGATCCAGTTGTAAAGAAATCCAGTAAAGCGAAAAGCAAGAAATTTCTATTTATTTAATTTCTTACGTTTAAAGTGGTGTTTGCATTTTTTAATTATTATTAAATTGATATAATTCATCCTCTTGTGCTAGAGGTCCACGCAAAACTTACCTTGCCCTCTTCAAATCTAGGTCCCGCCACGCCAGCGGATTACGGCTTTGAAAGAAAGATCTAGTAAATGACATGCAAAATCTCGAGCGGTTGTGTTATCTCGGCGAAAACTCGATTTTTGAACAAACTATCCTATTGACCAAATACAGGTATCGCTGAATTTAAATTTACGAATTTAAAATGAATGCTCTGCTCATACCTAGTTAACATAGGAGTAACAACATCCATTTGGCCATATGTTTAACCACGGACCACTATTCATTAAGAACATACCCTTCATCAAAACATATACAGTCACAGAAAATAAGCTTAAATTAAATTAATCTTTATCTAGATAAGTTTTTTAAGCTCAAGACGAGTATAAAAGTTGGAGGGATATCGTTTTCGGCGCATCACCGCTATCATTCTATTATAACTCATAAATATTAAAAATTCTGCATGGCGTACGGTTCAATTGTATTAAAAATAAGCACTACACCTCGTAATCCGCGGTTTAACTATTTTGCCAGGAGCTTGTAGTTACAGTGCTTTGGACCTCTATATATTGTCGTATGCGTTTAATTATAAAATCGACTTGTAGAATGGCTAGGGGATTCTATAAGTAAGTAAGAATAACCAAAAAGTGTCTGCCAATTTCGGCCGCAATACAATTCATCGGTTAGTAAACAGAAGTTTTGTTGTGATGCTGCTCTCCAGTCGTCTTCTAATAGATAGTTAGTGAATGTGAATATGAATCTCGAACAAAGACCTTCAAGCGGAAGAAAAATCTCAACCTTATTTAGTAGCGGAAGTTGTGATGAAAGAGATAACCAACGAATGCAGCTCTAGAACACTGTTCTAATTCACAAGAATTACAAAATCGATTGAGATCATAGATAGAGAACAGACATTTTATTAACATTATGAATTTTTCGAGGCAAAAAAGACATTTTGACAAAGAAGTGGAATAGACGCCGTAATGATGTATACAATCTTGATACATTTTTAAGTTTCAGTGAAGTTGCTATTATCACTTCATCATTCACATCATTACTCAAACATGGGGAAAATAATTAAGATTTGGAAATAATAAGTAACACTTTCATTAACAAGGTTCAAACAGCAAAGAGAAACGAACTTTAAGCGGCAAGAAATATTATAAGCTTAAGAATTAATAAGGACAAGATAAGGCATCAGAAGCACAAAATATTCTTCAAATTTTCTTTGTTCGATGGCTATTAAAATATAGTAAAAAAAAGTTAAATCCTGCTTATTTTCCGTGTTTCTTCGATTTATATTCTTTTAAATTGTAAAAATCGACATTATTATTGACAGTAATTTATATTTTTATTTAATCAAAATTATTTTAGGCGTGTTTAATTATTTTTTTTTACTTTTCTCCATTTTCAGTGTTTTGAATTTCTTACATGGAATTATAAATGTTCCATATTTTTGGTAATTAATGTGGTATGGTACGGTATAGGCTTACCATACAATATTGTATATTAAATAAAAATGAAAACACTGATTCACATTCATGGTGTTCGAATTAATTATCACGGAACCCACGGAGCGTGGATCCGATGGCCCTTGCTGCTATTTCAAATAATTCTGTCGGAAACTATTCAATCTGGGTCGAACCGGATGCAGCGCAGCGCCGGGTTTAATTAATCATCTAATATGTTTTGTCCTGTTAAACTTCGACTTGCGATACAAATCAGCCATTCGCTGTGTAGCTTATTAAAGTAATACAACTGTAATGAGTTATTATGGAAATTAACTGGCAAGAACATTTCATGGGATACGTTGTTAAATTTGTTTTTATATAACAAGAAATTTTGTTGTACTAGAATTGTACATATGTCATCATCATCATCATCATCATTTCAGCCTATCAGAAGTCCACTGCTGAACATAGGCCTCCCCCAAGGGTTTGCCACGAAGCTCGGTCCTGTGCCACCTGCATCCATCGACTTCCCGCAACACTGCGCAGGTCGTCACTCCATCTTGTGGGGGGTCGTCCTACACTGCGTTTGCCTGTACGTGGCTGCCACTCGAGAACCTTTTTTTCCCAGCGGTAGTCAGTTCTGCGAGCTATGTGGCCGGGGCATTGCCACTTAAGCTGGCTGATCTTTACGGCTATGTCGGTTACCTTAGTTCTGCTTAGGATATCATCGTTGCAGACTCTATCACGCAGAGAAACACCGAGCATAGCCCTTTCCATAGCGCGCTGAGCAACTTTGTAGTAGTAGTAACGCATATGGAATGTAGATTAAAAATTAGAAGAGTACATAAAATTAAAAGCGACAACATTCGCCAAAAGACCAAACTTACCGATGCTCTCAGACACGCTTTCTTAATAAAGTGGAGATGGGCCGGACATGTTTCACGATATCCAGACAGAAGATGGACCATAGAAGCGACACGATGGAAAGGACCAAAGGGGAAAAGGAATGTTGGTCGACTAATGAGACGGTGGGCGGATGATATAATACACGTCGCAGGAAGCGACTGGTTAAAGTCAGGCAAAGACAGGGAGTCTTGGAAGAAGATAGAGGAGGCCTTTACCCAAACAGGGATCCATATTTCATATAATAACACTAAAATTCACATAAGTAATTGTTATAATTATTTACATATAGTTAATAGTAACATTCATTAGATTTCATAATTTTTTTAAGCTAAAACCTACTAACAAAAATTGTAAGGCAAAACTAAAATGAAATGTGGAATAAATGGCTTTATTGTTATTATTATATTATTATTATATTAATGTAGATTTGGTTCTGATATATATATCTGACTCATAAGATTACGGATTTCTTTTTGGCATGACTCAGCGTAGCCAAACTAAACGGAGATTGCCATTACTTTTCGAGGCTTTCCGAGCCAAAGGATGGTCATTTATGCCCAAGAGGATCTGTCTTAGAATCAGGAAACAAGATTTCAATCCCTTATGTGGAGCAGAGGCCTCATACCAATGAGTTTTTTTTTAAACTTAGCTGTGTATTCGTTTTCACCCACGTTATCTTTAGTTTACACATGTCTATTTTATACACTTGATAAATACATGACCAATATTTATGGTTACCGCTTCATTCGGCTCCTGTGGGTTGCAGCTTGATATTATATGGCCTATATAATATCACGTTACGATTCATAGGACAATCTTTCTCAATTAACGGCTAAACTAAAGCAAAAATATTCTTTTTCAATTCGGTCTGGTACTACAAGAGCTTATCGCTTACAAACACATAAATTCTTCAGCTTTATACTATTAAGTATAGATTTTTTTTCTTGGAAAGGCGGCAATCGAGCTAGCGGTTCACCTGATGGTAAGTGATTACCGTTGCCCACGTACATCAGCAACGCCAGAGGTGCTGTAGGTGCGTTGCCGCGCTTTAAAGGGTATTCGGAAGATGGACGGGCATCCGGTTACCACAGTCACCGAATGAAACGCAGGAGCACGAGATGTCTCTACTTCACGTCGAAATTCTGAGGCACCAAACTGGTTCGAGCCGGCCCATTCGAGCAGCAGCAAAAGCCGCCGCTTGGCTCTACCGCGTATAACATGTAGTATTGGATTGTTGGTCTTCTCACTAAGGCTCTCGCGAGGCATACTCACGTTAAATAAACTCTGGTTAAAACGACTAAAATAAATGTAGAAATCGTCGCAGTATTGGGTACACGGTCGCGGGAGTTTATATGTTAAACACATCGAAACATATTCCTTTACTTTTGTTTTTTATACTCTTCAATCGTCATAACATTATTTCTGACGAAAGAGGTAGCTAAGCTCGTCGCTGTAAATGCTAACGCGTTTAAGTAATATTTGCTTTTAAATTTATTGAATAGTTGCCAGTTCAAATAACATCTGTTAGCTCGCTAAGCGATTGCTTGGGTCGGAAGTCGACTTCCGACCTAAGCAATCGCTTCCGACACAAAGTCTGGATCATGTCCAAACCAAACAAATACATGTTATGTATATAAAAATAATTTTACGGTTTGTCTTCAGCAAAAACACATCATATTCTTCATTCGGTACGAAATGTCGAGAAAGGTTGTCGATCTCGGTCAGGAATCTGATTTTTATTAATCTTTTAGAATCATGTTAAACGGATTGTATGTTTGCTGTTCTGTCGTGTGGTGGTGTGTGGCTTTTTAATCATGAATAATTGTTTATTATTTCATTACAATATTCAGTTCCTCGGTTAAATTAACTTTAGAATGCACAAGTATGATACAGGTTGGATGCGACATTTAATTTAATTGAATTTTTTACAGGCCATTTCTAGACCATAAAAAAATAACAGTTTAATAAGTACAGTAGTTAAGTTATTTTTTTAAGGATATTTTTTAGTTTTTGCTATTATGATTCAACATATACTCTAGGAGGTCGACGATTCAATGGGTTACTTGCCGAGGCCAATAAGTTAATATATGAATTATTGGCTATTCCTTTATTAATAGTGTTAGCGTTTTATTTGTATTATATTAATAATTAAAATTACCGTATCCAAAATACATTGAACTTAATGTTAACAACCACGATCTGTATTAAGTGGTTAGTATACATTGCGTTCTTAAAGTATCTCGAAAGAGCCACTTATATTGAAGATATTAAAAAAACCAAAATCAATTCTTATTTTTGAATATCGAATTCCCCACCCTAAAATTATTATGTATTCTATGAACAGTATATATAAGGTTTGGTCACCAACGAGCAGGTAGACAGGAATTTTTAAATCGAATATTAAACCCAGAGAACGTGAAGCTTGTAATGCTTTAGTGTACTTTTCACTTATTACTTATTTACTGAAAGTTTTACCGCCTAAGTTCATAAAAGCAAGAGGAACATTTTATAACAAGGTGCAAGCAATGGTAACCAATTAACTTAAAAAGCTCAGTACAGCGGGATAGTTATATGTGCAATATACTTTGAGAATATTTGCATCAAGCATTATCTTTGTGAATGTTACCAATAATTGATAACTAAAAAAAGTATTGATATTGTTTATTCGTTTCATTTATCGTAGAGAAATGGATGAATTTCGAACGACATGACTTTGAATAATAAATATAAACAGCAATACTTCAATTTTTCAAATTCAATCATATCCTTACTTTTTTTTAAAATATTGCAAAGGTGGCCAACGTAACCGGCTCGCCTGATGGTAAGTGAATACCGGCGTTCACGTTCATCTGTAACACAGGAGCTGGAGTTGCGTTGCCGGCCTTTAAGGATATTTCGGGAGGAGGGAAGGGGCGAGGGAGAGAGGAGGGGAGTGGGTAGTGCCACAAGGTACCTCTATTTCACGCCGGTATTCTACGAGGCCGTGGTACGAACTCGGTCGAGCCGGGCCATTCGAGCTGCAGCAATAGTTCTACATCTAAATCACATTGTATTATATTACATCTGGTTTGGAAGTAATGTCAGTGAACATCTATTATAAGTAACTTTACGTTATGATTCGAAGAACCGATAACCTAATAAGATGTTTTAGATGGTTCTAGAGTAGATGCCATGTTTCGGATATGTAAAGAGGTAGAATATCTCGCCTCCTGATCGGATGGAGTGACGTTCTATAGTGACTGAATGTGAGGCGCTTGAGCTTACTCCATGTCCGTCGATGGCCTGCAATTTGTGATTTATCGTGAGCAAAATAAAATTTTATCTGAATATTTGTTTCTTCAGATAATTCAAGAATATTATTTCATGGATTTTAAGCGACTTTTCACATTGCACAAAATGATGATGTTGACATCCTGGCCAATTTAGACCACGGCGACAACTTTCCTATACTAACGGCAGTTGTCAACTGCGCAGGCGATATTATAGTGCCGTAAATGTACGCGCAAACACAGAAGGATACCTGATCCTTTCCATATCTGATGTGACTCTTATGCGATAAGATCGGAGGAATTTCGAAAACTTAAAATATTGACTTTCTTTATTGACCCATGCTCAGCAGACAAGTATACTAAACACTAAGCCATGCGGTCGACAATAAAATAAAGAATAATTAGGATCCAGAATAACTATTAATAATCTGTTACTACCTATAAAAAGTTTAACCTTACATGTACAGGCAGAACAAAATAATTCCACAAATTATTTGAAGTAAAAATTAAAAAAAAAAAACTACTTGCGTAGAATTGGCGTCCTCTCATCATAATTATCTTTTTATTTACAATTTTATGATGATTGTTAAAAATTTATCGCTCTGGATCGCATTAAAAATGGATAACCGGCTTTTATTTGTGGAAAATATATTAAAGAGCCTGAAATAACTGTACTGCATACTTTGCTGGGTGAGATATTGAAATTTCTAGAATGCTATGTCTATTAAAATAAAGGCATGGAAAGGAATATACGATATTGTCAAAGTGCGACCATGTATTATTATTATATTATATACATAGACACAATCATTATGTTGTAAAATACACATACATCCACAGGCACTGTAATATATCAAAAATATATGTGACAAATAAAAAAGTTATACAAAATTTCATCAAATTCGTTAGAGTCGGATCCGAGTAACCAACCACGTGTATATATGCATATATATATATATTCATATACATATACAAGAATTGCACGCTCAAAGTATTAAGATTCATTCTCATAACATCTAAGAGGGCTCGGTTTTTGTTCAATGTTTTTTAATAGAACTTGCCACTAGTTGTGCACAATAGAGTCCGTCTAGGCAGAAGTTCGACAGGAGCTATGCCAATGCCACCATAGCCAGAATAATTACAGGCTGTTAGGTACTCCATCCTAGTGGTCAGGTGTCACGACGCATCTGTAACCTTCTTCGCTAGATGTTTTGTTGGGTGTTTTTTTTTTATATAAAAGTAGGGGGCAAACGAGCGTGCGGCTCACCTGATAGTAATTGAAAAGTAGAAGTAGTAGTCACTTACTCGTATGTCACACTAAAATAAACATTGCGTGGAGCTATCCATTGCAAAAAATAGGTGCGAAATACAAAATAATAATATGCCATTTTGGATATATAAATAATTGAAATCCAACGAATTCTGTTTTCACTCGCAACAAAGGCTATGGGCTGTCCGAGCATCGTCATGCCCATGGATAACAGCGAACATTCCTACGTAACTAACAAAGGGCTCCGAAAGTGATTTGAAACGTGAAAGGGGCGTCATCGACCTGTAAAAATTCATTCATTTGTAATGGTTATTTGCGAATTAATATCATTAAATATAAACATTCAACAAAACTCGAAAAGAAGTCGAACAATTGAGCACGTACAAATATTTATATGAACTCAATTGTCTGATTACTATACTACACAACGATGGTTTATGTGAGGTTATGTTCGTTTAATTACTAGAAAAGTTAAGAACATAAAAAAGAAATGGTCACTTTGAAGCGCGACAGGATTCAGCTAGCGCGCTAGGATAGAAATTTATATAGGTTAGAGTCAACTGGGATATTTATTAATTAATTTATTTAAACTTTATTTGCACATTACATGACAAAAAGGCGGACTTAATGCCAAGAGGCATTCTCTACCAGTCTACCATTAGATTGAACAGAGAAAATGTAAAAGGGTGCACAATAAAATTATGTTCATATATATATATATATACTCGAATATTATACTACAACATAATACTTATATATGACGGTACTTAGACACATGTAATTATAGTTGTACTTATATAAAACACATAACACATTACATACATATTTATATAACCTTATTTATACACATATATATATATAAATATACACAATGCATACATAAACTTAGTTGATTCCTTGTTATAAAAAAAAAAAAATGTTCTTCAACTGCACTACTATTGCATCGCTAGGTAATAACCTCAAAGTAAACGCTTGAAAGTGCCTTTACTGGTGGCTGTGCGTATACTATTTGACAGCTCGTTCCAGAGTCTGACAGCATGATGGGTAAAAGAATTGCGTAAGAAGCCGGTATGGCAGAAAGGTACATAGGTATGCAAAGGATATCTATATGTTCAACTTTTTCTGTAATATACCACAATCAAACTATCTTACTTAACTTAATATACATCCGTTGATTAGCGAATGAGGCTCTGATGCCGAATTCGTCTCAATATGCCGATCTCAAATTCCCCAGACCGGTGATGGAAAGTGCAGAAAAAACTGTACGTTTCAAGAAATGCGCGCGGTGTTTTCCGGGCACATTTTTCGGTGCGCTCTATATTCAACCGTGGGCTTATAGACGATAAATAAAACTTGAGTCGAACTGAGATGGCCTCGTGGTCCCGTCTCCCGTGGGTTATTTCCCACATTAATAATGATAAATGCGAAATGATTTCTCGCGTTATTTGATTACATTTCCCGTAGTGACGACATTCTGTCGGATTTTCACGTGATCCGATTTGCCTTGCTCTCCGAATGCTCAGTATTACAATGCAGCCCGACAATAGCGGGCCTGGGAAACCGACCAACAATAGGTACGTCTCCGATGTTCGTGATGTTCGGTCCTCGACCTCCATGTATTTAATTTATGATTTCTTCGTTCTACCGTTTTAATATAACATGAGTACAGAATTTGTATTAAATAAATTAATACTAGTATAAACATTTTACTAAACAATTAGTATTCCTTACAAGCATGGAATCGGAATCACAGTTCCGATTTAAAACTAAAAAACGTTTAATTAATAAACCTTGACAATGGCGATAAGTTCTTAAACTGTTGCCATAACGGAGAAACACTGTTGTTATTGAATAAAATGTTGTTAATGTAAAAAATTGCGTCTAGAGGAGGCAACGTTAAACATTGTTTGTGTAAATAACTGTTTGGTTTAATGTGTTGCAATGTTTGTTTTGTTATCGAGTGGCGTATTTGTGCAATAAATGTTTCTTTCTTTCTTTCTTTCTTTGTTATAAATACTACGTTACTGTACTCTTTGTTACTAAGTGTGCACTAATTAAATATTAAACAGTTCAGACTAGTTAAATATTTTGGATAGTACAAAATAACTTTTATTTTATTATGAGAGGTACAAGCCTTACAAGCCTTAATTATGTGCAGTATCTGGTGACCGAATGATAGATTTGGCACACCAAAATCCCACAGCCCAGTGATGTGGAGCACGAGGGTACCGGCGCCGCGCTCACTTCCCCGCTTGCCCGGTAAGTGTGAGCATTCAAGAAATGTATGCCGGTTTTAACCGGCCGGCTGAGAGCCGTGCTAGTCTAGTGGTCAGGGCGCTCACTTTAGTGTCATAGAGCGTGAGTAACCTGGGTTCGATTCCCGGTGCCGGCACCACTAAAATTATTAATAACAATTTTAAGTGCCGTGTTTACCACGTGATCAACGGCGAAGGAAAACATCTTGAGGAAACCTGCATGTCTGAGAAATAATTTCGAGGATATGTGAAGCCCGCCAACTCGCACTGGAGCAGCGTGGTGGGCCCTTCCCGGCTCCTAAACCCTCTCTAATACTAGTATTTGAGAATGAGGCCTTTGCCCCGCAGTGGACACTTACAGGCTATTACTTTACTTTTAACCGGCTCTTTCTACCTGTTACCTATATTCAAGCATTGGACTCAAATATCAAGTTAGCTGCATACAACAAAAAATACGGTACACTCGCCATCACGTTTCCATTCTTATAAACTTTCATCCTACCCATGGCAGCACTTATGCTTCTCTTCAGACGACCCGGCGTGCTGCGCGGATGCTGTTTCTGGAGTGATATATCAGGCTATGGAATATTTTGTTCCATATTCTGATATCTCACTCCATGTGAGAGCCCGCCCTTGGTTCAACTCTGAGTGTGATAGTGCCGAAGCACTTAAGCACTTAGCTTACCAAGAGTGGGCGGATGCTCGAGCCCGCAAAGCACCGAATGTCTCGAAACTGAAAAGAGCCTACAATAGTGCTGCTAAGTCCTGCAAACGTGCTCTCCGCAAGGCCCGCTTCGACCATATTGGCCGTATTGGAGCCAAACTAGCGTCTTACCCATCCGGGAGTAAAGCTTTCTGGTCTCTTGCCAAATCGGTCGAAGCCAATTTCTGCCGGTCTTCTTTCCCGCCATTGCAGAAGTCTGATGGCTTATTAGCTCACACCGCCAAAGAGAAAGCAGACATGTTTGCCTCTCTATTTGCGAAGAATTCACAACTAGATGCAGCTGATAACTGCCCACCTTTGCTACCTCGTTGTGACTCTGCAATGCCTGAGGTACACATTCGGCAAAAAGAGGTACTCAAAATACTCAGAACTCTAGATGTGAATAAGGCTAGTGGGCCTGACGGCATTCCTGCCATTGTCTTGCGGTCATGTGCGCCTGAGTTGTCTCCTGTTCTGACTCGCGTCTATCGCTTGTCCCTGAGGACTGGTCAAGTTCCGAAGTCCTGGAAAATTGCCAATGTCCAACCTGTACCTAAGAAAGGAAGTCGTGCCGACCCTGCCAACTACCGACCTATCGCAATCACCTCCATACTCTGTAAGGTTATGGAGCGCGTTTTAAACAACCGCCTCCTTGCATACCTGGAGGACAACGACCTCCTCAGTGACCGTCAATTCGGGTTTCGTCGAGGCCGATCTACTGGGGATCTTCTTGTGTATGCTATTCACCACTGGAGCGAAGCCATTGAGAGACACGGTGAAGCTCTTGCCGTGTATCTTGATATCTCTAAGGCTTTCGACAGGGTCTGGCACGCAAGTCTCATTGGCAAGCTTCCGGCATATGGTATTGCTCCCGAGCTTTGCATCTGGATCGAGGATTTCCTGAGGAACAGATCGATTCGGGTTGTCGTTAATGGCACCTCGTCCGATCTCCATGATATTAATGCCGGTGTGCCTCAGGGGTCTGTGCTCTCCGCGACTCTTTTTTTGCTGCACATCAACGACCTGCTGGTAACACCAGATATCTTTGGGTATGCAGATAACAGCACAGTCTCGGGGAGATACTTGTCCGATGCGAAGTCTGGGGCAAAAGTCCAGTCTTTCAGAGAATCGATGATTGAGGGGGTGAACTCGACTTTGGAGGCTGTTTCCCAATGGGGTGATGCCAATTTGGTCGAGTTTAACCCCTATAAAACACAGGCTTGTCTTTTTTCGGCGAAACGGAGTCCATTCCAACTGACTCCGACTTTCCGGAATGTCTCCGTTCCGGTAAATTACCGTCTTGCACTCTTAGGTCTAGATCTCTCTTCTAACCTAAATTTCGGTCGTTACATCGAGTCCATAGCAAACACTGCCGCCAAAAAACTTAGTATCCTCTCGGGGGTGAGACGGTACTTCACATCGGAGCAGCTCTTAAATCTATACAAAGCTCAAGTCCGCTCTTGCATGGAATACTGTTCCCACCTCTGGGATGGTTCGGCTAAACATCAGCTTGATGCTTTGGACTCGTTGGAGCGCCGAGCGAAGAGGATCATAGGCAGTGACTCACTAGTAGAGGCAAAACTTCAAAGCCTCGAACACCGTAGGCGAGTGGCCTGCCTCTCGGTTTTTTATCGAATTCATTTCGGAGAGTGTGGGGAGGTTTTGCATAACCTAATACCCTCTTCCCCTTTCCATTACCAAACGACTAGACGCGGCGAGAAGTTCCACCCTTATGTTGTAGACATTCCTCCATTACGCACGAGGCGGTTTGCCTCTTCTTTCTTTGTGCGGACGGCTAAGGAGTGGAACTCTCTGCCGAGGTCGGTTTTACCGGAGGCCTATAACCTGGATATCTTCAAGGCCAAAGTGAACAGACATCTAGGCAAGCGTGCACATCAGCATCCTAGGCCTCATCTTCGCTTTCCATCGGGCAAGATTGAGGTCAAACGCAGGCCTATTTTTTCATAAAAAAAAAAAAACGTAACGTTTTAATTTTATACACGTTTAATATTTAAAAATATAAATTTAGTCGCTGCCACAGAAACGCAAGAATTTGCACAGATTTTCATCCCGAATCAGTGGTAGGAGGCAAAATCATTAAAAATCCTATCGTATTTCAGTGAGCCAACCTCGCGACGAGATTCGCCACCTGTCACGCTATATCTCCCGGAGAGGCGAAGCGTAGGTGGAGAAGCCCGTTTACGATTCGGCTTGTGTTGACTTTTTCTTGGAGATGTTCAGCAAGGGATATCGAATGCGTTAACATGACAGAAACTATTGCATTCATGCACACATAAATAAGTACAGTTTAACATGAACTCTACCCTATCATTACAGAATAATTTTTCTAATAATGTATGTATGTATGTATATATTCACGCCTTGTTCCCTACGGGGTAGGCAGAGAAAATCTTCTTCCACTTGCTACGGTCCTGACATACGTCTTTCGCTTCTACCTCTTTCATCAGTCTTTGCATCCATACTCGTTGGTTTAGAGTACTCTTGACCTGATTTTTTTTCAGAACGTCTCCGATTTGATCGTGAAATGTTCGCCTAGGTCTTCCTCTCCCGACTCTACCATTTACACTCGCCTCATATATTTGTTTCGTCAACCTACTTTCATTCATCCTCTCCACATGTCCAAACCAGCTCAGCATCCCTTTCTCAATTCGTGTCACTACATCGTCTTTCACGCCGCAACGCTTTTCTAATAATAATATTATAAAACTAAAGTAATACAAAAGAAAAAAAAATTTATGTTATAGGAGGCAAATGAGCTAGCGGCTCAGCCGATGGTAAGTGATTACCGTCGCCCACGTACATCTGCAACACCAGAAAGGTTGCAGGCGCATTATTTATTTGAGGGAAGGGAGGAATGATAGGGGAGTGAGAGGAGGGAGGGGGGGTGGCTCGGGTTACCTCGTACCTAGTTGCACACGAATTTCAAAGGTAAGTAGACTCTTTTTCTGCGTAGGAGTCCTACGGTAGGTAATTCCAAACACCCTATTTGTTGTAGAAACTATTGTGTTTCAGTTCGAAAGGTATAGAAAGCCGGAATAATTTATTTAACAGTCCGCCTGATGCTAAGCTGCTGCTGCAACCCATGGATACGTTATACCAAACTCTTATTAACCCTCAAATGCATACAAGATTAGTAAATAAACATTTCGAATACAAAGCAGTCTCGAAATCGTAGTTTATGAACGAAAACAGTTTTCGATTATTACAATTTAGTTATTAAGCTAGTGCTGAGTGCCCATTGTATCAATGTAAGACATATCGATTGACGCGTACTCGCTTATATGTTCAATGTCTGTCATGTCTATCTGTCTGTCATGTCTGTGTTCAATGTCTACATGCCAACAACATGTCTGTCTATCTACCTGCAAACACTTACCTCAAAGAACCAAATGGAATGCCGCGCGGTCTGTAAGTTTTGATTGGATTTTTTTTTTCATCGGCGGAAGCGTCGTCTGGGTGTTCTGTGGCCGCGTTCCACTGCCGTGTTCCAATGTGATAGATCGTAGACTGCTTAATGTTATAATTAAGCCAGCTGGAACGACTTGTAAATGATAGTTTTCGTTGTAATTTATTTAAATAGCTGTCCGGTGGCGGGGTAAGAATCTACCTCATATTGCCGTGAGTGTCGTAAAGTGGAGGGAAAATCATTGAAAACCACATGGAGAACTCCGAGGCCAAACCTGGCGACGAGGATCATGATGACTTCACACAATGACATCGGTTTCCTGGAAAGGCGAAAGCGGATTGCAGAAGCCCATTTGTCAGAAGCCATATTGTAAGTTGAACACAATGTTCGATATAACACAATGTTTGGTTATAACATCCGTATACAAGAAGCCTATTTTCACCTTTTAATCTGTATTATTATAAATCCAGAAAGAGATTTCCGAATAAAAGAAATAAGAAAAGGTGTCAGGGCGATAAATTCAACTTACCACGGCATTCAATTACACATTGCACGGATAAAACAACACACGAGTGAGACAGACAGTGGAATACAAAGAGATAGATGGAGTATGTAAACCGTAACAGTGGGCGGTGTGATGCTGTCGGTCGGCACGTGTAACTACGTGACGTATATATAAAATCGGTCGGTGTGTCTGGTAGTGATCGTGTCTCTTGAACGAGTTGTACCGATTGAGGTCATATAACACGTAATATACATTTGTTGCGTTGAGACGAGTTTTCTAAGCGTGGTAGAGCCAAGCGGCGGCTGTTGCTGCTGCTCGAATGGGCCGGCTCGACCGGGTTGGTACCACGGCCTCGCAGAATACCGGCGTGAAGTAGAGGCATCTTGTGCTTCTGCGTTTCGTTCGGTGAGTGAGATGGGCCTCCGGTTACTTCCCCTTCCTATTCCCCTCCTCTTCGCTCCCATCTCCCAAATATCCTTAAAGACCGGCAACGCACCTTCAGCATCTATGGTGTTGCAGATGTATGTGGGTGACGGTAATCACTTACCATCAGGTGAACCGCTTGCTTGTTTGCCGTCTTTGCCATAAAAAAAAAATAATTATGCTGGGATCCGATAGGTGGCGATGTAGTCAAGTACTTAATAAATTCCATATATGAAGCAAAATTACTCATGTTCACAATATTTGTTGTTCGGTGCCACTGTGGTCGAGTTATTAAGTAATTAAGACTTCAAACCCATCACGCTACCTACCGAAAGGGCAGTACAACGTCTGCCAGAATATTTTCAAATTAAAAATAAATTTTCATTAATTAACAAAAATCATAACTTCTGAATGCAGATTACAAAAAATCAGTACTAAAAAAAATTTATTGATATCGAATGAACTTGAGAGGCATTTGCATTTACTAATGAGGATTTACGATACGAATGCTAAGGAGCTTTGGGCAAAAGTTTCAAGTTATTTTATTCAAGTGATATATTTATCTGCTCACCAACTTTATGAGTATAACCCTATATGCATATATATAGATAATTGATAATAAATTCAATATAAATGTGTTCTAATTTTTTTTCAGTGATATGTATGCCTTTTTTAAATAAAGTTACCTTAATAACTTTCCAAACACTAAATTTCAGGTCAGATTGATGCAGAACATTTTCAGGGATTTTATTGTAAAACTTTATGCATTTCCTCAGAAAAGACTTTCTAGTTTTAGACAATCTAAATTAAGGAACCTCTGGCGTACCACCTCGATACGTTCTCCAGTAAAATGCAAAATAGCTTGACATTGAAATTTATTGTGTATTTTCTGCTCTATTCCAGACAACTTTGTAAATATTTGAACAAGTCTTCGTTTATACTCAGTCACAAAACAGCTGATTTTTAGGCCAGTTTAAAGGCCAAGTGATCTCGTATAAATACGGCGGTATGGTTCCGAATAACCTTAAAACGAGTAAGCAAGACTATCAGCCACATGCTTTAAAGGGATTAATAAAGTTGTTAAATACTTTTTAAAGCCTCATTGTCTTGGTTGGTGTGTTCGTATTTTTTATTTTTTTTATACCTAAGTCTGAATTACGCAAACAGACCGGTTATCAGTATTATTTATAATTAGAATAGTATAACGGAAAATATATAATATATATTAGTTTAATTCTGTAAGTAGTACAAGGGGAAATATACTCTGTCTCATTCTCCAAATACCAACAGCACCTGCACGTGCAGTCAGCAAACGTGGCTCTGGGGTCCGAATGATGTACGGAATGTCCATTCGAATTTGTCAAACACAAATTATGCAGTTTTAGGGAGGAGCATCACGAGTGGTACAGGCACAGCGCCCACCAACCCGCTAGACCAGGATGTTAGATATGGGCAAACCTTGCAAGTAATAAGCCCGATCTTACTGCCGCTTTTTTGTAGAGCCCTAGGTTCAGTAGAGGTCTAATATAAGCAACTGTAGTATTGGAATGATTTAAAAGATGCACAGCCTCTAAGTGCGATGCTCCTAGACAAAGGCCTCCTCTAAATATTCGAGTCGGTTTTGAAGCCGAGAAGGGTCGGCTACGGTGCTGCCATTTTGTTATTATTTTTTCATTCTCAGACATGCCGGTTTTCTTATACGGCACTTTTTATTAGACTTTTTTTTCACTTTTAATTATAGAGTTGGGAGAGGAAGACCTAGGCGAACGTTTCACGATCAAATCGGAGACCTTCTGAAAAAAGGCGAGGTCAAGAGTACTCTAAACCAACGAGCAGGCATGTGAAGATTGATGAAAGTGGAAGAAGCGAAAGATGATGGAAGAAGATTGTCTCTGCCTACCCCGTTGGGAACAAGGCGTGAATATATATATACATACATACATACATACACTTTTCCTTCATCGTTCAGTAAGTAGTAGTAGTTTTGGAGCCGAGAAGGGCTTGCCACACTTCTCCAGTGAGGGTTGGTCTTCATACGTCCTATTTTTATTATTCGGCGTCGATTAAGTGCTAAATTATGCATTTGAAATTCCTATCATCAATACTAGGGTGACAAGCGTGAGCGGTGTATTTTTATACTAGACTATGTTCTACTCTACTCTATCAAATTGCGTTCGTAATATCCGTTGAGTCCTTGAAACGTGATTGGACCACAAACATACAAACTTTCTCATTTGTAATTTTGAAGAGGATAAAATGGCAATTTTAGTACGTAAAAAAACTTTCATCGAAATCCGTGAAATGGATCTTAAATTTAAATCTTCACAGCACACTCTTATCCATTTCTAAAGCGAAACCGCAAGGCAACGTTTATTGGAAAAGTATAGAGACGGACTGTACAACTACCCGCTGAGAAGCGTTCCATCTTAATGCTCAATGACAAAGCATCTGTAGCCGCATCTATTGAAGACCGTTGACTCGTTTAGTTAATAAACTAATATTAAGGTTTATGGCAAAGGCACTGGTATGTTGGTGAAGCCACAAAATCTATAAATGAAACAGGAAAATTACAGTAACAGATCAATATGTCAGCTTACCACCAGGTAGATTGATGGATTATACTGACTGACTTCAACCCTAAAAAGAAATTACACATTGTATAATTTTTTGTATTAGTAATAGATTTATATGAAACTTAAAAGAATAAATTTTAGATTCCACAATGGTTGTTATTGACTTTTTCATTCTTACGTTCCTGAAAGTGAAAGATAATTGATTTACGAATCTCTGGGAAAAGTTAGGGGGTTATTACTTATGCATATGCAATATCAAGTTGATTGTTCCATTATAATTTTAAACATAATTACAATTCTACGAAGTTTAATTTTGTTTTTATGTGTACTTTGTTCGCGTTTTGTTTCAGATAATCGCTTTTGCATGCGTCAAATCTATTTTCTATCTTATTTTAAATTTGCAATTTGATTTAAGTTATTTTTAATGTTGTTTCTTAATTAGTTATTAGAATGTTTAATTGTTGTTTAATACCTACGATTCTTTATTGTCAGAGTTTCTATATATCATACTGATTATATCACAAAAAAGTACGAGGTGCTAATCTAATACGAGCTGAAAGTTTCGGACGATCCTTTCGTTGAATGAGGAAGTCATAATACCGAAGGACCGAGGTAGGACGGGGTCTAGGTAGGAACGGATTTACGGGAGAGCGGGGAGCAGTAGGAAGCGAGGGGGAGTGTGGGGGGCGAACGCGGGGGCGGAGGGCGGTATCTCGTGCGCGACGGTGGGCTCAAATCACGTTTGGCGTTGCAAGCGGGACACGCACCGCAGCGCGTCCAGCGCCGCCTCACGTGACTTAACACGTCAAGTAACACGCCGGCCGCGTATCGCGGTATCCGAAAGCGTGACGCGTCTACCGTGCCGCTGATCGGATCATGACCGTGTCGATACCGAGTGACGATTTTGCAGCTTAAAAAAAAGAAACTCCATCAAACTCTACTTTCTTCTGTAAACTTGCTCTACTTCTTTCCGAACTCTCTTACTACCTTAAGATCGTTAAATTAGTTGGATGGCGCGTAGAGGTTATGGAATTAGACGACCATTTGTATCCCGCGTACGGACGCAGTGGGTTTGTATTACATGCTCTAAGAATTCGGCACGTTAATTTGTAGCAACCAGTATTATATCACGCCGATAACGAATGCAACCCGTTACATGACATTATTTTTGTGGATATAACATTCATGTGAAATGCTGATTTTTAATAACCTAGCATGTTATCATCGCACGGAAGAAGTCATAAATCATCGCGTATGCACGGCATTTCAAAGCAGACTTTCTTTTGGTATTGCATTGCAAACATAAACTAACATTACTCGTAGACTATAGATTAAAGTAAGCCTAGCATATTAAGCATGACAATTGAATCGATGGTTTATTATTTTTAATTTTTATAAAAGGGTTAGGATAATATAAAGGAATATATTTGTAGAACATACAATAATCCTTGGGAATGAATTGCCGCTCCCAACCTGTTTCTTAAAGTTGTAATGTAGTAATATAATATTGTTTTATTAAAAAAAAAACATTACAAAGAAGTGGATAACTACCGAGTTTCTTTCGCCTAGTTCTTCTCCGTTAGAGGAAGCTTATTACGAAACGGTAGTAGATATATCTATATATATATATATGTGTGTGTAGATATATAAGTGTAAATTTCTGTTCAACGTCTTTTCGATTTTCAACTGTTATTAACCGAATGTTTTCCTCTGCACTGACTGTACGACTGTAACAATCAACGTGTTTCTTTCATTCTTTTTTAAACGAATAATTAAAAAAACTAAAATTCGTTGGACTAAAATAATCCATGTGTTGGTAACGAACTTAAAAGTATGTTAGTATATATTAAAAAAAAAAAACCGAAAACCAAAAAAAGGTTTTTAAATATTTTTTTTGCTAGTATGCGAAATTATTAAGACTTGCTTTACAAGATACTTCCTCTTCTAATTTCTGCAATCCTTATAAGACTATTCAAAACAATATCAATTGTTGCAAAGTTATAGTTCGTAACTGTTCAACGCTTCTCAGTATATTTATATGCCGGTCATTATTTCGAAAAACTTCTCGTGTTATAACATTAGCGTTTCCATTGTTACAACACGTCAATATTTAAAATCTAAGATCACGTCGTCATCATTCATGTTCTCCTGGTAGACAACTTTCGTATACAATTGGCAGATGTCAACAGCGCAGTGGATATTATAGTGCCGTAAGTGTACGAGCAAAACAAAGATGCACTCAGTCGTCCTTACCTTATTTTTTATTATTTATTATTATTTATTAAACTTCATACACACGAGAATGTATATAGGCGGACTTAATGTCAGAAGCATTCTCTACCAGTCAACCTTTGGACGATGCAGAGATAAAATGAAGTAGGTGTAGGTGATAGAATAGAGAGAACTAAAGAGAGGAAAAAAATTATAATAAATGTAAATCTATATATAGATACAATATTTCAATACGCATACATACAATAATAAATACATACACAGATACATACATACATTTATATTTATTTAAATATATAAATAACTTAAATATTAAATATACATAAAAATAATAGTCTATTATTGAGATGATTCTGCCATTTTGTTAAGGATATGCTCCTTAGCTTTCATTTTAAAAATGTACCGACTGTTAGACGCTCTGATTTCGAGTGGGAGTGTATTCCAAAGAAGTACGGACGGACTTATCACATCAGATGCAACGGTGATGGGATGAGATCGGAGGAAGGTCAGATGACTGCATCTACCATTGGGTCAGATACCCGGGACGAACACATCACAACCATATGCGAAAACCAATAATGTTTGCGTTTGCGCAAATATTGACTTCGGCTGTGATTTGAACCCGGTAACCGTGGCCTAACAGTCATTTACGCTAACAACTTTATGTTTGCTACTGACACATATAGGTCATCGTCCGAAATAAATATTGTTTTATATTCATATGTAGTTAATAATAATTTCCAAACGTACCGATCTTTGTTTAAAACAAACCTTAAACGTCTGTATAATAATGAAAATCGCACGTTATCGTACCCACCGAAAAGTTTTAATAAAATTCCGTTTTAATAAAATTTTGAGCAAAGAGTATTACTTGCTAATTGAGTTGTCAAAATTTTTCACAATTAATTAACGCGAAATATAAATATTTGGAGTTAAAAATACGCAAGGCGGGGGTTGCCTTTTATTCTCATCAAGCTATACCAAACTGTTGTCACCCCTGGGAGCTGAGTTTGTATGTCTTGCTGTTTAGCTGACAGTCGCTGGTGGTCCTTTTGCTCGCCATGCTATACAGTGTTAGACCATGTCTTCGCGGTAGAGTGATTTAATTTATTCTGATAAGCCGGACGCTACGCCTGCCTTCAATAAAAAAAAAAAACATCCTTTAATCCGAACGCAGAATAATTAATGAAATTTATGTCGCTCTTTAACATAGTTTTTGAAAAACAAGTCGAAATAAACAAAAGTGAAGGACGACATTAACGTAGAAACAATCGATCAGGGACAATTATCTAGCGTCGTTCTAAAATTCTTAATTAATAGTGTTCCAATCGTGGAAAAATAAATCCACTAGGATATCTCTTGCATTTCATATTTAAACATAATTCCATTTAATTGGATGAAAATTTTAAATTTTTGGTTAAGGAGGGGGGGATAAGGGACAAGTTAGATGTCATTAGAAGTAGGATTTGTATCGTTAGTTTGAAAACTAAGGCCACTGGATCATCAGCACATATTTAAAGAGTGAGTTGATACGTCTAAAATAAATGACTCACGATTAGGACCTGAGGCTTATTTTTTTATCTATAAACTTTACACCGATTTAGAAAGTCAATTGTCAAATAAAAAAAATATAAACATCGTATGGTATAGAGCCACCATCTTTACATTTGTCTCGTCAAATTGGTATAGGTAGATCACTACAACTTGAACAAGGTGCCGCTGGACAATCAATTCACACTCGTTAATCATGGCCCGGTCCTTCGAACGACCGCCGGCAAACTCGTATGTCCCGCCACATTCCATCTAATCGTCCAAAGTTACTTGGTGTCCAAGTTACCACGTGTTGCCTTTCTTTCAATAAACAATCATGTACACAATACAAGTATATAATCGCTAACTGTATAAGGAACATGCAACACACCATTCTTTTTACGGAAATAAAAGAGCGCACAATTATCAATCAATGTCAGTAATATTATTAATATTACTGACTGTTGAAATACCTTCACGACATAAACAAATAATTATTATATACTTCTAATACAAAATGCAAAATGCCAACTCACTCAAATGTGACCTTCACTTCGAAAATACCTTCGATATCTATTAAGAAGTTTTAACAAAAAAAATGGTTTTAAACTATAATGAAAATTCCATAAAAGAGCTCCACCCCTTTATCTCAACAAACGAATGAGAAATACATATTCGAATCCGAGTATTTTAATCTTTTAAATACATAGAGACTGTTTTTTATTGTTCCAACAATCATTTGTTTATTTTATAAAGTATAAAAGCCGTGATAGCCTAGTGGTCAGGGCGCACACTTTAGTTTCACAGAGCACGTGTGACCTGGATGCAATTCTCGGTGCTGCCACCATTAAAATTGTTAAAAGCGAAAAAAAATTTTAAGTGCTATATTTACCTACCACATGCTCGGCGGTGAATGAAAGTCATAGTGAGGAAACCTGCATGTCTGTATAATAATAAAAGTATTATTTCAACGATATGTGAACCCCGCCGACCCACACTGGAGCTGGGTGTCGGGCCCTTCCCGGCTCCAAAATCCACTCAGATTTGAGAAGGAGGTCTTTGCCCCAGCAGAGGGTACTTACAGGCTGCTACTTTACATTACTTTATATAATTATATTATTAAACAAATTACTGTTGAACAATAATAAACAGTTTCTAATGATCATCATATACTTGGTAAACCGGTGTTACACAATAATGAAATAATTACACATCACAAATTCGTCAAACACACAATCAACCCACAGTTAGAAATACACAAATCCATCCAACCTCTCAACAGAACCGGCAACACGGTCCGGTAATGATCCCTGTCTTTGTTCCGCCACAAATATGACCAAGGTTTTGCACTAAACACGCCACGCTGATGTCTATCTCACTAAAAGGCGTACTAACACAGCTGATAACATTTTCATAGACGCTTTTCAGTGACCTTATTTAAAGTCAATCAAGTTTTCTTTGATGAGCGCATTTACACAAATCATCAACAGTAAACTAGTTAGACTGAGGTTAGACTAAGGCCAAAGTGAACAGACATCTAGGCAAGCGTGTACCATCCTAGGCCTCATCTTCGCTTTCCATCGGGCAAGATTGAGGTCAAATGCAGGCCTATTTTTTCATAAAAAAAAAAAGACTAGTGGAACTGAAACGAAAAATGCAATCTCCGGCGTGAATTATATTTGCTCCCATCACTCTTTAATTTGACCAGAACTTGCACCACGTGATACAGTTTATCAATATTAAAAACTCAAACAAGAAAAAGTATTAAGAAATATCAAAGTCCAATGCAAAACACAACAATCACTTCTGATGTTCGCGCTAAAACTTTTTATTTTGTTTCTTCTCTGATACCGCTTATCATATGGTTGAAACATTCAACTTTTGCTCCTTTCTCACCTTCGCTAAAATAAAAATCTCTACAAGCGAATGTTTTAACTTTTATTGTCTCTCAAGAGAAAACTTTCTTAATAAACCTTTCATATTTTGTTTAAAGAATTGACTAGCTATTCTCCTGCACCAGGTCTGCTACAGTGGTACAGACCATTTCTTCCTATTATATTTCTTTTTATTCGGTTTTACTTGTGTGTACATAAATTATTAAATAAATAAATAAGAATCTCCTCAAAGGGAGTAATAGATTTTTAAAACAGCAACACCGAGATTTCGTCTAAAATTAATTTAGCGCAACGACTTTGTTTAAGCTAAGATCATTTGCACACTTAATCTCGCTTGTTTAGACGTAGTAAGAAATAGGTAACCTACACATATTGTCTCACGTCGAGGTTAATACTAGCAACACTCTGTGGTAATTCAACTGTAATCCTTGGATCAAAAAGCAGATTATATCAGTGAAGGTTGCGTGGCTGTTAATAATCGCGTCTAATAGATTTAGATCTTGGATTCGGATTCCATCTGAACATACATACATACATACTCATTTGTAAAGCATACAACCGCTTCATTTGTCGCTACGTATTATTGTTTTACCTACACGAATATCTATGTAATGCCAATTGCTTGTGGTGGTCGATTAAGAAATTGAGAAAACGATTGTCTTTGATTGGAAGCATTCGTCGCAAAAATTCCAAACGAGACAATTATGATTAATCCTATTACAATAGAAGAAATCTTTTTCTAGCTATACTATTAAGAAGCTCTAGATGACGTAGACACTGGAAAATCAAAATGAGCTTTATTAACGCCGGCTTAGCGCTGGATTTTGGTAGATTAAAATAGGATCATCATAGTCGTCATCCAGATACGGACAAAGGACTAAGTGTTCAAATCACAGAGATTTTTTTGTGAAAACTTTGTGAAACGAGCCTTCTTCGAAACGGAATAAAATTGATCTATTTAATAAAATCAGAAATTCGGTAAAGCAAAATTATTGATATCTCTCTCACATAACAATAGGCCAGTAGACCTTCGCGATTACTTGAACGTATTCATTTGGGAGATTACTTGCATACATTGATGTAACGATATCGTGTCTCGTTCATTAAACATAATTTTTCTTATATCATACGATGAACAGTAAACATATTATACGTTTAACTCGCGGAACAGTTCAAATCAGGGATTTGAAATTTCAGTATTTATCAAATTATGTGCCTTCGTAAGTTACAAGTCCCTCAACAACTCAGATAAGTTTTAGAGAGCCAATGGGCTTATAAAAACTTACAAACATTTGACTTAAAAAAAAGAAGGTCGGGTTACACGATTATGTGAAAGTAAAGTTTGTTTTATCCGATACATAGTATAGAATTTTATTGCGACCATATTAATGAATTATTAGATTATGCTAGTGAAGTTGGAAATCGTGCATTCGTTTATAATTGGTAAGATGATATGAATTTAAAAATTTACATGACTTTAAGAAATAAAAAAACTAAACATGGTAAGGTAACATCAGCGCATTGAAATAAAAAGCTTTTATCGCATTACGGATCGCTTATAAGAATTACGAAGATGAAATTAACAACAACTGAATAGGATGATTTTATAAACTAAATTGAATAAATTCAAATTACTTATTCATTGTCGAATAAAGCAGAGTGATATACATCCGATCTTCCCTTCCAGAATTGAAGCCCACTGCAGCCTTCTTCTATAACAAAAATCGTGTTTAAGTTAAATTTAATAATAATTTTTAAACGTTAGGATTTTCTTAAAAATTTTTTTAAACATTAAGCGAAAAAGTAACTTCGGTATCAGATTTGACACAAAGACTAAAACTAAGTAATTTTCAATTACAGAGATAATCATTACGCCCTTAGCTATGAAACTATATATTTTAGTTTAAACTAGACTATTCCATTCCACCTTTTGTTATTTTCAAGTGCGCAATGTGCTTAATGTAGGTGGTGCTGAATGCTATATATTTATTAAACAAAGTGAAAGCGAATCATTGACCAGACGCTCAATTTTTTTTTATTTAATTCTTAGCCCTGTAATCAAACTAGCTAAAGTTCCCGTTGTACTAAAACACTGTAGAATTTGTACAACACTTGACAGCGGGATAATTTCATGGCTTGATATAATAGTTCGCATAAGATCAAGGTATTTGAGTAGAACAAAGTGTTAACAATTTAGAGAGAAAACAAGATAAATTGACCTTGATGTAGACGACGAGGTGTTTACGTATGCAAACCGGAACAAGCTTTAAAGGCGCCTCTTTCACAGAATGAAGTTTGTTATGCAAAGTAGTGAAGCAAGTTAATTTCGAAGATGCTTAACTTACAAGGTCTATATTTCAATTTTTCCCTTGGTTGATAGTCGCGTTGCTTTATAGTTAGCGTACCCGACTGCTGCGCCATGGGTCTAGGGCTCAAAGTTCAAAATTAATGTTAAATGTAAATTATGGGTTTCGAATCCGGTGTTTCGGACGTTCGCATCTGTGCCTACCTTCGATTTTATTGCGTTACATTGGATATAGGAAGGTAAAGACGAGCGTCGAGTGCCTCTAAACTTTCGGAAATCCTGGCCAGTTGAGAACTGCCGATAGTCTTCAGAAGTTGCCGTCATAGGTGATAACTCAGCGCATGCTTTAAATTACATGATTCGTGAGTGTCCAGAGTTTGATCGAATTTGAATTACCATTAATGTAGTTAATTCATATTTCACTCACCATCACAGAGATGAAAAAAGGGACGCGAATATCCCTGAAATGTATATTCAAGGCTTTATAAAGTTTGCCAACTCACAATGGAAACAGCGTGCCAGATCTAAACCCTTCGCAACTTTTAAGAGGAGGCCTGCAGTGGAATTATTACTTTAATATACTACTTACTTAGTTAAGCTGGTTGTTGTTTGTTATTACTTTATAAATGCTGGTTATTACTTTAATATACTACCTACTTCGTTTACTATTCAGGAACTTATTTAGCTTATCTAATGATTACTTAAATACGTAAAAATTAACTCCTCGACCTATTTCAGTGTTATAGAGTATATTACCAGTGCTCGACATAAAGACCGGGGCGCAAATAGCAGGGGTTGCAAAGTTGGATGGGCCTCGTTGCTAATGAGACGGGAAGTAATGCTGAGATGCGCCAAAAATTGAGGGACGCACGGAGCGGTTAACTATATCACACTTATTTCTTCAGATATTTGCCGTAGCTTTGAAATATTAAAACTAAAACACGGCTGTGAAAACTTGTGTGTAATGTAAGGTTGCTTTTTTTTAATCATAATTTTTTACTTCAAACCTTTCACCCATAGGGGTTGGCAGAAATAGCAGATCCCTTTCACTCAGCTTAACCATACGCATAGAAACTTCCGCAACCCGCTTTCACCTCTCTGGGAGATAGTATTTGTCGGAAGGTGAGCCTCGTCAAGGAGTTTACTCTCGGAGTTTATCATGACATCCAGGCTTATCCCTTAGTAGCCTCTAGCGAAACCAAGGCGGAGGAATGGGGTGGAAAATTAGGATTTTTTTTATCTACGCAAATGGTACATATCGAATATAAAAAGCGTTTAAGTAAGGTTTAATTAATTACCACACAGAGTCCCCACTGTGACCATAGGTGATGTTAAAGCACACGAAACGACGTGAATAAAAAAGTGTAAATAAAACCCGATAAAATTCGTTTTAAGAATACTAGCAATGCTATTTAACTAACATTACTAATATTCCTGTTAACCCTCCAACTAAGCTCACAGCTTGTATCTGGAGTGGTTCACGACAATAGTCGAATGGCGGGCTCGAACTTACGACATTATGTTTCGTAGTCCGCACCCTAACCCCATTAGGGTATTGGCGCTAAATAACAATTATGAATTACTATTACTTACTGTTGAAATCCGTACTATAAATAAACAAATGAATATAACACCAGAATGCAAGACACTCACAGCCAACCGAAACGATGCACTCAAATTCGATATTATCGCGCCCAAAGAAGCCCCACTTCAATTGGTTTCATTTGAAGATGTTTTTCGTTCTATAAGACTTATTCCCAATTTCGTAGATTACCACAAAAAGCCACCATCCAACTAATTTACGAGTATTTACTTCGCGGTATGTCTGGCTTCAGTAATACCAATGAAATATATTGAATTAATTCAATGTAGTTATTGCGTATTGTTTCTGGTCTATATCTGATTATAATATACATAATAAAATTGTTAAAAGAATCAGGCAATTACATTGTGCAATATGTTTTTAACTAACATTTTAATAATTATAATACTGTAATAACGTTCAATTATGAATTGCAAATATATTTCAGTGGATAGAATATAACGATTGATGAAAAACCCTTTGAATGAGTAAAGAAAATATAAAGCAAATACTAGGAAATTAATCTGGCCTGAACGTCTTAATGTAAAAACGTCTTAGATAGATAAACATAACATAGGAATCAATCAGCTCGCATAATTCCCGCGTATTCCATAAATTCTTAATAATGCGTTTTGTTTATTAATAAATAAAAAAAAAACAAAAGTCAGAATAGAGATATGTATCACCGTATACTAGATCACAAAATAGATCCAGACGTACCCAGGTGATATTTCCTAGAAATAGGCAGTAAGAAGTAAATCGGAATTACAGTTATTGTCGACTTGACTAAAACTGGCTTCCACTCTTTCTATAACTAAACATTCTTCTCCTATATCTTGTAAGACTCTCTTTTCACCATCTTTCTTCAACACGTGAGTTTTCTGAACAATCACTGTGAAACACACTTCAATTCGAACAAAGCAGTACAGACTTATTGTGAACACCAGCAGATATAATGTCGATGTTCTTTTTCCGATTCCATAATTTGCGACGCGCCGAGGAGAAGAGGAAGAGAAAGAACAGGAATAGAAAGAGTAGACAGAACATGAGTTCGGACACGCTAACCGCTCCCTCTCGCCTGCTTGAGCGCCCGCTCACCGAGCCCCTGGACAGCCTCGATGAAATCGCTCTTCAAATACCCAGGTGCTCCGTCACTATTAATTTGCTTAATCTGTGTCTATATATTCTAAACCTAGCCTTTAGCTTTGACGATATCAAATGTCTTCTATGTTGTAATCAGCCGTCTTTGATGTAATTATGTTTATAAAAACCCTTTACAATATAGACCTGTTTTTTACCTAATACTGTCAGGTATTTATTATTAAACGTGGTAGAGCCAAGCGGCGGCTTTAGCTGCTCGAATGGGAGGGCTCGACTGGGCGGAATCGCCACGACCTCGCTGAATACCGGCGTGAAGTAGAGGCATCTTGTGCTTCTGCGTTTCGTTCTGTGAGGGAGGTAACCGGAGAGCCCTTCCCATCCCCTTCCTTCTCCTCCATCTAATCTCCCAAATACCCTTAAAGGCCGGTAACGCAGCTGCAGCTCCTCTGGTGTTGCAGATGTACGTGGGCGATGGTAGTCACTTACCATCAGGTGAACCGATTGCTCGTTTGCCGCCTTTCCCTATAAAAATATTTTTATACTTATTTTTATTTTGAATAGTGTCCATTCCAAAATATAAAATAAATGGTTTTAAAATAAAAAATTCTGATACCTACGAAAACAGTGTCAATGCTTTGATAATTTGATCAATGTTAGCTAAGTATCCGTAGTGGAATATTTTTTTAATATACGTTCAAATTTATATAAATAAATAGTAGATGCAAAATATATTTTGAAAAAGGCAAACTTATTTAATTGCTCATTTCATGGGATAAAACGTTTAGATTTACACTGAAGTTAACCCCTTGTTTAATTGTTTTTTAAAAAGAAAACATAGTCAATCATATTAAATTTATTTAACATGGTATTTAAATAATTAAGGTCAGTTTACAACTCTCGCTATTAGAATTTACAATTTATAGTTTTAAGTTGAAATATATAAAACATGATTTAGATTCATCGTGGAATTTATTTACGAAGTAAGTAGAAATAGAGAATTGTAATGGCATCCAACGAGTTTAGCTTTTTCTCAAAATGAACGACTATAAATAATATATTAAGTTTTTGATCTGAGCCAAGTGCAAAGTCTTACCTAAGATTAAATCCTTGGATTTATTCTTGAGTGTTCACTGATGATCTCAAGAGATATAGTCTTACATCATCAGTGAACATACTGCTTAATGTGTTTTTATTACGGTGCCAAAATGTTTATGGTATAATCATTACGGCAAATTTTGAATTAAGAAAATTATGGAATCCATTTTTGTTCACTAACATTGGAAGCTTAAGAAAAGTTAATTACATATAAATCAAGCTCCATAACGGGTTTGTTCCTCATTTCTTCATAGTTAACATCTTCATTCATTTCACTATCTCTACGAAAGTTGCCATTCTGGTGAGTGTCGCGGACAGAAATAAACATTTCGAAGACACATATTGGACGACGCGGCCATATATCAGCAAAGGGAGCAATACCATCAAGTAAAGGACGTAAATGAGATGTCGTGACCCCGTTACCCAAACCAGCGTCTATACGCACGAACCTTTGGCAGAGAGCACGACAAAATATTTTCGTATTCCAATGTAAAGCACAACCATCTTCAACAATGCTTCATCGATTTTATAATTTGAGACTTGTTAATGTAAACCGAGCAAATGATCAAGGTTTCCGTAAACTATAATCTGGATATCTTCAAGGCCAAAGTGAACAGACATCTAGGCAAGCGTGTACCATCCTAGGCCACATCTTCGCCTTCCATCGGGCAAGATTGAGGTAAAACGCAAGCCTATTTTTCATAAAAAAAAACCTAGGACGCGCGTTATTTGGGAGAAACAAAAATGTATCTGTCCATTACATGATATTGGTTTATCAATATCATCAGAGCAGTCTTATAATATTATTGAAGTAGATATTTATTCGTCGAGGCGGAAGTTTAAAGACAATAAATAATTTTTCAATCCTCGAAAAGTAATTGAGCCAAAAGATCATTTATACGTTTGTTAGGTGAAACGAAAATAAATGAGCGCTTCAGTGATTTCGTTGTCGTTGCTTATTAATTTAGCAAGGATTGAAAATGCTGTGAGATATTTTGTATAAGTATATTTTTCTACATCAACTTTCTTTCTTAGGGTTAGGTCTTCATCATCATCATCATCATCATTTCAGCCCATCACAAGTCCACTGCTGAACATAGGCCACCCCCAAAGATTGCCACGAAGCTCGGTCCTGAGCCACCTGCATCCATCGACTTCCCGCAACACTGCGCAGGTCGTCAGTTCATGTTGTGGGGGTCGTCCTACACTGGGTTTGCCTGTAGGTGGCTGCCACTCGAGAACCTTTTTTCCCCAACGGTTGTCAGTTCTGCGAGCTATGTGGCCGGCCTATTGCCACTTCAGCTTGCTGATCTCTACGGCTATGTCGGTTACCTTAGTTCTGCTGCGGATATTATCGTTGCAGACTCTATTGCGCAGAGAAACACCGAGTATAGCCCGAGTTAGGTCTTATTAAAGTATTATTGTCATTAAAGTATGTATTATATAATAATCACGCAGAGCGAGTGCGTTTGTGAACGCAGTGACGGGACCCTCGTACTGTTATATTCCTGTGTTCCTGTAGGCACTGTTCCTTATCACTAGTCTATGATTAATAACAGATAATTACAATGATCTCATTTTTAACTGACTGACATTTCGTAATTATTCTCTCTACGCGGTAGAGCCAAGCTGCGGCTTTTGCTGCTGCTCGAATGGGCCGGCTCGATGTGGTAACCGGAGCCCCCTGCCCTTCCCCATCCTTCTCCTCATCCTCCTGCCCATCTTCTAAATATCCTTTAAAGATTGGCATCACACCAGCAGCACCTCTGATGTAATCAAGTGAATCGCTTACACGTTGAACGTCTTAAGCATAAAAAAAAAATAACTTTTTAGACTTATTCATCCTGCTAATGCGTACAAAGTTTCATAGACTGCCTTCTCACCATGATCCTTTTTGCCCGTTCTTGTCGTAGGTAAACCACTTTTCATCAACATTGATCAACATTTTCACAATCGGTTCGGTTTCATTACGTTTCAATAGAGAAGCGCAAATGTTTACACGACTCATTAGGTTTCTTTCAAAACTAAAAATCGAGCTTCTTTGTACATCCATACTTTATCAAATGGCCCAAATCTGTTTTGCGGTCAACTACAACATAGCTTTTGTCAGCAGCTATATCGTAACCACTAATATGCCGATCTTGCTCCACTTTTTAAATAACGGCATCGATTTTATTCGTAACAGGTCGAAAAGTATTCATCTTTGACATCAAAATTCCCGGACTGTAAACGCTCGAACCAATTTTATGCCACTCTTACCGATACCGCGTTAAGTCCATAAACGTCACAATTTCTTTTCGCTGCTTGTGTGTGTTGTAATAAAACTTCAAAACGTATCGTAATGCTACGTTACATTCCATCCTTTTGACAGAATAACAATAGTAAACTATAATTAAAGCAACTAATACTTATAAAATACGCAAAAACTTATTGCCACGTCCATTTATAATGACTTGTTTTATAACTCAGTACTTTAGTTTATCTATTGTTTAGATACTAATGCTATAAAAACCATTACGTAAGAGCCTATGGTGTTTTTTTTTTGACAAATGCTACGGCACAACTAAACTCTATGAAGGGTATTCACGTAATTAAACAATCTCACCCCAATTAACAGATCGTATATAATTGCTAGGCCCGAAAAACGCGTGCCACTCGGCTAAAGCCTCATGCAGAATTTTGCGGTGCTAATGACCTCCGCAATAACCGCTGGAATTGGTTTAAACAGACCAAGTCCTCGACGTTTGATCTAGTGCCATTTGAGGCGCTGCGAGCTAATTAAATTGACCTGGAAAATATCGGACGTACACCAACCACGGCATCTATTGAACTATAATGTACGGCGGTTGGCTTGCAGCGAAATAATTTTCGCTCCTGCTCGTATGTAATTATAATTTCGATTGGGGAATGGACATTATTATTTAATCATTTAGATAGGAAGCTTTTTTTTATTTTATTACGTAAAGTCGGCGTGGGTGGGTATCGGAGGCAGGGCAAAAGTCATTCGAGGCGTGATAAAAAAAAATTCCAACCCGCCTGGAGTCGGTGGGAACTGTTCCGGTATCCTCAATCTGATAGAGGGATACGAACTTCCCAGATAACTAATAGACAGTACCCGCAAGTTTGGCGAATCGGATTTTCCTTTTTTTTTATTTGTAAATATTTTTGCATGCGTCTGTCGCGAAACATTGGTTAACCAGCAGGATGTACCACGCGAAAATAAGGTTTTTTGTAAAGCTGATAAATTCCTTACATTATTTACTTCATCATTTAAGAAGTAAAGTAAAGTAGCAGCCTGTAAAGTGACCACAGCTGGGCAAAGGCCTCCTTTTCAAATATCTGTGAGGGTTTTGGAGCCGAGAAGGGCCCGCCACGCTGCTACAGTGGCGGATTTCACATATTATCGAAATAATATTTTTTATTATTTCTCAGACATGCAGGTTACCTCACGATATTTTCCCTCGCCGCGAAGCACGTGGTAAATACAGCGGTTTAAAATTGCTATTAACAATTTTAGCGCTGCCGGCACCGGGTTCGAACCAAGGTCCCTCGCGCTGTATGAAACTAAAGCGAGCGCCCTGACCACTGGTCTACCACGGTTCTCTTCATCATTTATCCGATTCTAACTTCGAAATTATGATATTCATTACCTAATACTCAATATTTTATCGGCACAAACATAATATAGTAGAGGTATTACCAATGAATACTGACTAGTATTACCCTTAAATTTATTACTTAATTATAGTACCTGCAGGGCACCGCAATATTAGGAGGTTTAAAGTTAATTGATGTATTTTAACACAAATTTGTACTTAAATTAACAATTCTAATTTAGATTTTTATTTGTTTAAGCAAAAGTCATGACGTCATGTTTATGCTTAGGATTGTTTTGTTTAAATAAATATATACCGCATGGGTTATTAATGATAAATACGTTGTTTAAGTACAATTCTTAAAAAAAAAGTCCTAAAAACATTATAAAACATATACATTAAATATTAAATTGTAACAACAGGACTCATGGACAAGTTCTTGTTTTTATACTACTATATCAGCCCAGTCTAACTTTAGTCCACTGCTGAACGTTCGCCTATCTTATACTCAGCTCGCAGGGCATACAGGCCGGTGAGATGAGTGTAAGATAGGCGAACGTTCAGAGACTCGTTTCTTGGGCGAGCACGTTTTTTTTTATGGGAAAGGTGGCAAACGAGCAAGCGGTTCACCTGATGGTAAGTGATCACCGTCACCCGCGTACACCCGCAACGCCGGAGGTGCTGCAGGTGCGTTGCCGGCCTTTAAGGGTCGTAATTAGGAGATGGGAGGAGGATAGGGAGTGGGATGGGAAGGGAGTGTGGGCCTCCGGTTATCTCACTCACGAACGAAACGCAGAAGCACAAGATGCCTCTGCTTCACGCCGGTACACAGCGAGGTCGTGGTATTAACCCGGTCGAGCCGGCCCATTCGAGCAGCATCTAAAGCCGCCGCTTGGCTCCACCACGTTACTTACGCAGGTACAGGTGAGATATGCATTTGGAGAAAGAGATACTCCGCCCTTACATGCCATTGTTTTCATATTTTGGTATTTATTGTGTTGGTGCATATTTTAGTTTTTGAAAGCGTTTACTCGCCGACGTACTGAAAAATGGACTAAGTAAAAAAATTTAAAAAATATTTATTTATTTATTAAGGATTACCAACAAGGTTAACACATAACAAATTCTTTTTAATATAAAAATGTTTTTTTAAAAAAAAGGCATGTGCCACCTTACTTAAAGGCAACCACGGAAAGCCAGTAGACACAGTCTAGTAAAGTTAAATGAATATTAATATTAAGCGGATCTATTGCTTATCTAAAGTAACACTATAACAAAAAAAGGTAATAACAAAAATAATGAAATAATGAAATAATTAAGCAACCTACGATTTTCTTCTATAAATTATTGTATAATGCCCTCCGCATTTTAGTCCTAAGCTCAGAAATTTTGGTTTAGAGAATGTCCACGTCCACTTTTTTATACTCCTCATTATATTTTCTAACCATTCTATTTAGAGGCGCATTAAATCCTATATTCGTACGAGACATTTTGGTACAGAAATGGACAAAACGAGATAATCTTACTGACTTAAATGGAGCTGAAAATTGCAGTCTTGAGAGTAAACATGGACAGTCAATAACATTATTGACAATCTTGTATAGGGTAAGATGATCTGTAAGCTGCAGACGGGAGGAGAGAGGCAAAAGTTTGAAATGCTTTAGACGGCTGTTATAATTCGGTAATTTCTTTATAATACCACAGTCATACGAAAGGTGTCACAGAAAACGTTTCTGTAATCTCTCAATGCGTTTAACATAAACGTCATAGTGCGGATTCCACACTGAGCTACAGTACTCGAGCCCACTTCGAACTAGTGCGTTGTAAATGGAAATTTTACACCAAGGATTTTTAAAACACTTCATGTTTTAAAGTTAATTGATGTATTTTAACACAAATTTGTACTTAAATTAACAATTCTAATTTAGATTTATATTTGTTTAAGCAAAAGTCATGACGTCATGTTTATGCTTAGGATTGTTTTGTTTAAATAAATATATACCGCATGGGTTATTAATGATAAATACGTTGTTTAAGTACAATTCTTAAAAAAAAAGTCCTAAAAACATTATAAAACATATACATTAAATATTAAATTGTAACAACAGGACTCATGGACAAGTTCTTGTTTTTATACTACTATATCAGCCCAGTCTAACTTTAGTCCACTGCTGAACGTTCGCCTATCTTATACTCAGCTCGCAGGGCATACAGGCCGGTGAGCTGAGTGTAAGATAGGCGAACGTTCAGAGACTCGTTTCTTGGGCGAGCACGTTTTTTTTTATGGGAAAGGTGGCAAACGAGCAAGCGGTTCACCTGATGGTAAGTGATCACCGTCACCCGCGTACACCCGCAACGCCGGAGGTGCTGCAGGTGCGTTGCCGGCCTTTAAGGGTCGTAATTAGGGAGATGGGAGGGAGGATAGGGAGTGGGATGGGAAGGGAGTGTGGGCCTCCGGTTATCTCACTCACGAACGAAACGCAGAAGCACAAGATGCCTCTGCTTCACGCCGGTACACAGCGAGGTCGTGGTATTAACCCGGTCGAGCCGGCCCATTCGAGCAGCATCTAAAGCCGCCGCTTGGCTCCACCACGTTACTTACGCAGGTACAGGTGAGATATGCATTTGGAGAAAGAGATACTCCGCCCTTACATGCCATTGTTTTCATATTTTGGTATTTATTGTGTTGGTGCATATTTTAGTTTTTGAAAGCGTTTACTCGCCGACGTACTGAAAATGGACTAAGTAAAAAAATTTAAAAAATATTTATTTATTTATTAAGGATTACCAACAAGGTTAACACATAACAAATTCTTTTTTATATAAAAATGTTTTTTTAAATGCATGTGCCACCTTACTTAAAAGCAACCACGGAAAGCCAGTAGACACAGTCTAGTAAAGTTAAATGAATATTAATATTAAGGGGATCTATTGCTTATCTAAAGTAACACTATAACAAAAAAAGGTAATAACAAAATAATGAATTAATGAAATAATTAAGCGACCTACGATTTTCTTCTGTAAATTATTGTATAATGCCCTCCGCATTTTAGTCCTAAGCTCAGAAATTTTGGTTGAGAGAATGTCCACGTCCACTTTTTTGTACTCCTCATTATATTTTCTAACCATTCTATTTAGAGGCGCATTAAATCCTATATTCGTACGAGACATTTTGGTACAGAAAGGGACAAAACGAGATAATCTTACTGACTTAAATGGAGCTGAAAATTGCAGTCTTGAGAGTAAACATGGACAGTTCTGTAAGCTGCAGACGGGAGGAGAGAGGCAAAAGTTTGAAATGCTTTAGACGGCTGTTATAATTCGGTAATTTCTTTATAATACCACAGTCATACGAAAGGTGTCACAGAAAACGTTTCTGTATTCTCTCAATGCGTTTAACATAAACGTCATAGTGCGGATTCCACACTGAGCTACAGTACTCGAGCCCACTTCGAACTAGTGCGTAGTAAATGGAAATTTTACACCAAGGATTTTTAAAACACTTCATGTTCGTTAAAACAAATCCGAGCATTCTGAATCCGGTCTTAACGATATTATCTACATGAACATTAAAGCGCATTTTGCTGTCAAAAACTACCCCGAGATCACGGATGTTCTCAACCTTTCGTATAACAAACCCCCCTAGGTGGTATGTGTGAAATATATCGAATTTGTTCAACTTTCTTTAAGTATGCAAGCTGGATGCATACATATTAATATTTTTTGAAAGATTTATTGGTACGTAAGTGGTAATTAATTAAATTACCACGTGTAAATGACCAGCGGCGCTCTTGACCTATTTGGAGAAGATTGATACTCGACCACACAGTTCTACCAACTTATTTACTTTCCTTTTTTAAATTGCATGCAGAAGAACTTAATTAATTTCGTGTGATGACGTCTACACGGAGAACCGAAAGGGGTTGTAGCGTGGAATTATAGTGTAAATTAGTGGTTTTATATGCGTCAATTGTTTTTGAGCATCCTTTGTTATTATATCTATGTTCAGAAGAGGTTTATTTATATATCCTACCTTATATATCCGGTCTGGCAGTATTAGACCAATTCGAATGTTTGTTTTTCCGGAATCACAGCAATTACCTTATTTTGAGTTTAAGTAATCTTAAGGCCACTTCGAATTGGTATCAAAACTGTTACATATTAATATATTTATAATAATAAATATATTATGAAATTATTTTTATTGCATTTATCACGCGTTTCAAATCATAACATTAAAACAGACTTACATTCATACCTTATCCGTTATGCCACTGAATATACACAATTTGAAAGCTTCGCAGTATTGTCCAGTCCTAAACTCCAGTCGTTAATGAATATTGATGTTGTGATGTGTGACGTCCTCCTGACCGAGATGTCAGCTGCCCAGGAGATATTATAGTGCCGCAAACACAATGGCACTCACTCGTTTTCATCTTTTTTTTTTATGGAAGAGACGGCAAACGAGCAAGCGGTTCACCTGATGGTAAGTGATTACCGTCGGCCACATACATCTGCAACACCATAGATGCTGCAGGTGCGTTGTCGGTCTTTAAGGATATTTGGGAGATGAGAGGGAAGAGGAGGGGAATAGGGAGTGGGTGTGGGCCTCTGGTTACCTCACTCACCGAACGAAACGCAGAAGCACAAGATGCCTCTACTTCACGCCGGTATTCTGCGAGGCCGTGGTACCAATCCGGTCGTGGCGGCCCATTCGAGCAGCAGCTAAAGCCGCCGCTTGGCTCTACCACGCTTAAAATCTCCTTGTATCCGATGTAACGAATATGATTGGAGGAGGGTTCAGATGTAATGTCAGAGACACGTGCACCACCACAATACGACCAGTATCGAAAAAAAAACATTTATCTTTATGAACATATATCAGTTTCGGCTGGGATTAGAACACAGAGTTTTGCCTTCGGAAAGGATAAAAACATACAATTCTGAGCATCGAAGTGTCACTATTGAATAAACCAATTCGGTTTGTAAATAATAAGCATAGTGAAAATTTTGCGTCAATTAATAGCGAGACACTACTTAGTCTCAAAAGAGAGTTTATTTGGTAATTACAATTTAAAACGTCGTGATTAAGTACTGTGACATTGCACGAAGTTAATTGAAAATTAGCATTAATATATACGGAATAAAATAGATATTTTAACGTAATAAATTGTAATTAAAAGGTTTTAAACGTTCGCCAGCGGGCCGGCCCGGAATGAGTTTCAGATTATATCCGGAAACTGGATCAGCTAATAGAGTTTAGGATCCCGGTCGTGCGATGCCGAACCGAGCCCGGTCCTACCCAATGTATTTGTTATGATACTTTTTCTTATTGTTGAAGGTTTTTTCATTAGGCTATGTCACGAATCTTGATTTGAATGGGCGAATTCTGATCGATCATTCACAATAATTTTGATCGCCATGGCTTTTTAGGTGGGAAAAAAAAATAATTCTCTGATTTTTGGGTGTGTGACAAAACGTGCTAACAGTCCACCTGATGGTAATTGGCTAATACACTCCACGCAGTGACACCTGCATCAATCGAAGACGGTTAGAGATGCGCTGTCACGCCTGAGTACTAATACGAAATGCTTCACAGCCCGTAACTATACTGGCTCTATACCATTCAAATCGGAACACAAAAGTTCTTAGACTGCTGTTTGACTTGCTGTCAGAAATAGGTAAGGTACCTACGCCCAGAACACTCGTAGGCATAGAGGGAGCCTACTTAGTAAACTGCCTTTGTTGGCAGACGGATAAGCTTAACAATCTTGTTAACCTTATCCTCATCTGAGGAGAAAAGAATGGAATTTTCCTCCGCTACATCCCTAATCTGTTAACGTTTAGCAATAACCAATTTTTATGGTTAAATAAGGAAATACTTGAATATTCTCTTACCTTCTAACAGATGGCGAAAGAAACTTGATCTAATTAGGGTTCGAGGTGTCTGGTACTGTAATCGCTAATCCTGGCCCAGAGTGGCGATTGCACCAATCATTCCTATTGGACAGGTGTAGGTCTGCGTTGGACTGATTATATACTAGCGCCTGGGCGATTGTTGTTCGTTCGGCGTCTCTCGACTTTGCTATGTATGAAGTATCAGTTGAAGAACCACCTAAGTTTATTAATTAAAAAGTCAGTCGTTAATGACATTGCTAACGAAGTCGTACACTCTGAATATACTGGTACGTCAATGTTCTAATAGATGGCGTTATTAATAATTTTAAATAATAATTATTTCATAAATTTGCGTGAAAACGAATTTTCTCACGGATGAACCTATCTTGATAAACTTAAAATGTAATGTAAACATTATTGAAATGCTAAATGTCATTCAAATCGGTAGTGTCGTTTCCGAGAAACCAATACATAAATATATAAACAACAATTGCACGTTTGAAGTATAGAAAGTAACTGGGCGAACGAGATTCGCTCGTAGTCTTTAAAGTTTGCTAATTATGGTACCTCAGTAGTCTAAGAGATGGCGTTTTTATTAATTTTAATTAACAGTTATTTTATTTTTTCGTGTGAATATGAAATGATTTAATAATGACCTCTAGATATATGTGTAATATATAAACTCGGAATGTAAAACATTAACTAAATACAAAATTTCATCCAAATCTTTAGAGTCGTCAATCAATTACATATACATAATATACTTACAAGAATTTCTCGTTTAAAGTGCAGGTTTAAAAAATAATCGGTTGTCGTAAAGGTAGGGGATAATATCAATATTTAAAATTTTAGGATATTAAGGGATACATGGATGATGATATGAGGAGGGAATGTGTTCATCCTTACTAAGATAATTTTAAATAATAATTATTTCATATATTTGCGTGAAAACGAATTTTCTCACGGATGAACCTATCTTGATAAACTTGAAATGTAATGTAAACATTATTGAAATGCTAAATGTCATTCAAATCGGTAGTGTCGTTTCCGAGAAACCAATACATAAATATATAAACAACAATTGCACGTTTGAAGTATAGAAAGTAACTGGGCGAACGAGATTCGCTCGTAGTCTTTAAAGTTTGCTAATTATGGTACCTCAGTAGTCTAAGAGATGGCGTTTTTATTAATTTTAATTAACAGTTATTTTATTTTTTCGTGTGAATATGAAATGATTTAATAATGACCTCTAGATATATGTGTAATATATAAACTCGGAATGTAAAACATTAACTAAATACAAAATTTCATCCAAATCTTTAGAGTCGTCAATCAATTACATATACATAATATACATACAAGAATTTCTCGTTTAAAGTGCAGGTTTAAAAAATAATCGGTTGTCGTAAAGGTAGGGGATAATATCAATATTTAAAATTTTAGGATATTAAGGGATACATGGATGATGATATGAGGAGGGAATGTGTTCATCCTTACTAAGATAATTTTAAAATAATATTGTAATTTCGTATCACACTTGAATATGTTATTAAATAAATATTAATACATAAGTATTATTTACCTATGTATATTAGTATCTTATCACCATCAAGTTACCAAGACACAGGGAAACCTGGTTCGGAACTGGATAAAGTGTGTATGCGTGTGTGATTGTTAGATGTATTCTAGTGTTGTGATAGAGTAACGTCAATGCGCTCAACTGGCCTGCTTAGCGGGTTATGTTTGTCCACGACCGTTCCCGGTGTTCGTCCTTCATGTCAGCTGGTTGGCACTCTCTAGTGAATAATCCAAATCCAGTCGTGGACTTACACGACAACCTCGTGTGAGTCCACTTCAAGCAGAACAAGAATGAAAACAAAAATTGTTAATTTTTAATTCAGGTTTCCTTTCGTAAGTTGTGTAAGGGGAAATATAAGGGGGAATATTTTAACAAACATCTGTTTACTACAGGTGTTACAGACAGTCCTCTGTACCGACCGTGTATGGAGGAGGAAGAAACGTTGCATTGTCCGACGGTCGCGGAATTCAGGGCTAAGTACCGAGTCGCTCCCCGAGGTCACCGGTAACTTCAAGATTTTACTGAGTTTCCTTGAGGAGCTCGGTTGGCACGAATAGTTCATATTTCTGCCCACACGCAAATTACACGCACAGTCGTGGAGTTACGGATACCGTCGTAACATAAAATAAGGGGAAATATATTATCTCTTTCTCCATATGTCAACCTGAGCTGCACGTGATGCACCATGCCAGCAAACAAACGAGGCTCTGGAGACTGAACGATGGCGGAATATACGACCGAATTTCCGGGTCAGAAATCCCAGACACTGGTGAAGGAGTGTACCGGCAGCCCGCTGGCTCGGCGTGGTGAGCACGGGAAATCCTCTAAGAAGTGTGTGCTGGCTTCTTCTTGGAGAAACCTATGTTCAGCAGTGGTCTAAAATAGACTGATGTTGTAGTGGTTACTTCTATAAAGAAGAATACTGTAAATGCTTTTTAATAGAGAGGGTGATCCCCTTGGATGCTGTAAAATATGTACCTACGTTAACAATAAAGGGTTTCGGCTGCCTAGTCATAGGTTTTTTCATGACAATGGGCTCAGATTGAATGGTCTAATTAAAAACAAACTAAAAGGCTAAAGATTCTTAACCGACTTCAAGAAAGGAGAAGGTTATCAATTTGTGTGGATTTCTTTGTTTCTTTTTTATGGGAAAGGGAGCAAACGAGCTATCGGCTCACATGATGTTAAATGATTACCGTAGCCCGCGTACATCTGCAACACCATAAGAACTTTATGGATATTTAGTAATTGGGAAGGAGGATAAGAATGGGGGATGAGGAGGGGAAGTGGGCCTTCGGTTACCTCACTCACCTAACAAAAGACAGAGGCACAAAATGTCTCTCCTTCACACCGGTATTCTGCGGCATTAAATATTCCATTTGTATACATTATGTTTTCAAAAATATACGACAACGGAAGTGATTCAATATATTAGTCTGTTGGAACCGATAGCGTAGGGACTCACTAGGCCTCAAGTGATAGATGGTCCATATAACACTATAGGACGTGGCAGACAGACACCAAAGTGCTTCCACGCAAGCGAAGTAAATTAATTTGTTTGTTGTTTCATCAGTAAACTGATACTTCTTTTAGCGAAAAATGGACCGGAAACATTATCTGATTCCGTTGTGGATCCATCGGAAGATTCCGAGCTCCCTCGGGTCCAGACTCTCAGCACGATGGTCCTCATGGAGTTGAACTTTGTACTTCTTGTCAAACACAAATTGTTTCGGAATGCTTAGCCTGCAAGTTCTGCGACATCTCTGTAAATAGATCTTCCAGTATGGTCACATGCAGTATCCTTTAGTCCTACAAGAAATACATAGACCCCAGTCTGATCATCGCTTCCTGCTGTATAAAATGCAGTATCAGCAGAGGCATAGAATCGAGCAAGGCCTACAGTACTGCCGAAGAATTGCTCTCGTGCAGCCTATGGCGTCGATACAGACCAGTCTTATTCAGCCATAGGATGATCTTACAAGCCCCAGCGCTTGCCAATCATCCTTTTACATTGCCCTAAGGTGATGCTTGCCTGGTTAATCTTATGTTCTATGTGGCCATTCCAGTTTTTGAAAGTTATGTTATAGGAACAGCTGTTATAGTTATACTCTAACTCTTGACAAATCTTTACACGTGGTCAAGCGGTGGTGTTTGCTGCTGCTCGAATGGGCCGGCTCGACCGGGTTGGTAACACGACCTGGCAGAATATCTCGTTTGCCGCCTTTACCATAAAAAACAAAATCATAAAGAAAAGAACTTATCATTTTCAATTTACGCCCAGCAGTGGACATTAACAAGCTGTTACTCTAAACAAACCAACATATAGATCTTCGATATACAATATGGAGTACACTCGCCACTGCTGGCGTGTCTTACTGCGATAAAACGTCCCCCGCTGACGTCACCGATTTAATTGCCCTCAGGACGAAGTTACGGTGAGGCACCCGACGTTTGCGCCCTTAATTGCACTTCCCGTGCACGGTATCTCGGTGGTTCTGTTACATGTTTTTCTACAGAAGCGTTTTATTATCACCCCAGATGCAATGTTAAAAAGCTTATATCAAAATAACACTGCTAGAACTATATTAGAGATATGTGGTTGCGATCTATCATCCCCTTTTTTCCATGGGTTTCGAAATAAACCGTCACTAGTCTTGATATCGCCAATTATTTCAAAGCGTGTTAACCCTTTAAGGGAAAATCGATAATTTCCTTAAATAGTAAATAACTCGGTGACGACGCTCTTCGCACGTGGCGTTCTAGCTCCCGGACAGGGGAAAGGCGGGGTAAGGAAGCCCGTTTGGCTATACTGAGTCGTGCGAACCGACATTCCGTAAACTTTGCCTACTACTGTTAGAATCTGTGTTAGCATATTGTTAATAGGAGCCATTACTAGTTGCCAGTAGCGTCCATAGATAGAAAGATAGTGCCGACCCCAGCTCATTTCTTAAGAAAAGGTAACTAGATACATTTTTGTGATGCACTTTCTTTGCTTTTTATACCTACTGCCTACCCCGACCAAAAACTTTATGCATGCTACTGATAATAACGTATATACATACCCACGCTTATATTAGCGAATCTGACCAATATTTGTAGCGTGATTGTGAGTTTTTAACAATGGCTACTTTTGTAATTTGCGTTTTCTTTTACAATTGGGGCGTAAACGTCAACAGTTTCCGAATCTGTCCGTTAGGAGCGCTGTTTCGTTTTCATAAAAATCCTATGCTTTGAACGTGAAATCCTTGTGCATATGTATATGTAACTGCTTGGATGATTTTATGCACTTAGATAATGTTTAATTTTCCAAGTTTATCTATATAGGAGTCGACCATGCGAAAACACGTTTTAATACAAATAATTATTAACTGAAATTGATTAAAACGGCATCGTCTGGGATAATGGGTTCAGAGTGTAGTGCCGTTAGTAAATACATTAAGGCACCGATCAAAGCTCGGTTGTCCAGGTCCAACCGAGTCAAAGTACTTAATCTAACCTTCTCTAGATACTCTATAAAAGCTCTGTTCCTTGACAACTGAATCCATTAGTGCGTGTGGCTACGCGATAAGCCAGAGCTGTGACGGTGTTTAAAAAAAAATTAAAAGAAGCGACTTGCGAATGTCAGCGCTCAAATTTTGAAAAGGTTTTGAAACCAGAAAGGCATCGGCACGCTGCTGCAGAGCTGCTTTATTATTTGATTACTTTACTGTATATAGGACGCTTCAAAAAAGCTCCAGCAAAAACGAATTTATTGGAAGACTTGGCCATACTAACTTCGCTGGACCTTCGGGCTTGTGAGTGCAGTATCACCATCATCATTGCAAGGGTGTCACTAATTACGTAGCTCACCATTATTAGTCTATGATGTTTTGGGTTCAGTACATGCGGATGGATATTCCACCACCATTGGGTCGCGAGAGCCATGCGTGTGTTGGCAAGTATAGTGTACCACGGGCACGTGAGTTTGGCATTTGGAGCAAAGAATGATATATACCCCTCTTAAATCCTATCATTTTAATTCTTATGATTATTTAATAGTTTCTCAGACGTGGAGGTTTCTTCACGATTATGTCCTTCACCGCCGATCACGTGTTGAATCAGAAGCTCTGTTCCCTGTCGTACCTAAACCAATCATACAAATTCGCATGTTTTTATTGGATACAATCGGAACATTTCGCGAACGCTTTCAGCACTTTGGCGTAATTATCTCCGGTGTGCCATTAGATTGATTACCTAGCCACGTGCGGGTCATCGTTTCAGTTACGGAAACCCTTTCGTTTCATTGCTGAGGTAATTTTATGAGACGTGTCCTAAAGTAGGCCTTTTGACCCATAAAATGTGATGACATCAGCGTTTAAGTTGTTATAACACGTCTTTAATTATTATTATAAGTGGGGTTATTTAGATCTATACTCGTCTGGTTGGGTGATATGTTCAAATGTATACATAAAATACAATAAAATAAATAAGTTGTTTTTAAATGTATTATAATTAAAATACTTAAAGTAAAATAAATAAATAAATCATAACCCAACCAGATGGAAGCCCTCGGCAGAGGAGACCAGACGGCCGAGGGTTAGGGGAAAGGATCCGGCGGACAATGCAAGCGGTATCAAGAAGCACCGGCTTCTGCATTTGAGCCCATAGCGGTCCGTCATGGAGTCCCAGCCGCCTCAGTTGTTCCGTGAGGCTGACTGGGATTAACCCATTTGCAGAGATAACTATAGGAATAATTTCGGTCGGCATACCTCCTCACTTGTCGGTCACCTCGTAAGCCAGATTCAGATATTTAGTTTTCTAATCTGTTTCCGCTTTCACGAGATTCTAGTCATATGGAATCGTGATATCGACCATAAATATCCTCGACTGTGCCCGGTCCATCACCACGATATCAGTCCGTGATAATGGGCTGGTCCCAATAGTGCCTGGTGGACAATACACATTTGAAATGAAACTATTATTAATGGATTTTATCGCGTTTACATAAGGCAAATTAAAAGATCTGTAAAGACCCGCGTGAAAGAACACATAGCTGACATTGAAAAACCGACGCTCTAGGAAGTCTGCAGTCTGTGATCATATTCTTGATCGCATCAACCATTACATCAGATTTGATAGACCACAAATCCTCGCAAAAGAACACCGATTCCTGCCAAGGATGATTCGCGAGGCTATTGAAATCAAAAAACATCCTAATTTCAATAGAGAAGATGCCTGGGTGCTGCATTGTCTTGGGATCCAGTAATAAAGAAAATTAAATCTAAAACCAAGCATACCACTGCACGACTTCAAGATACTGTGAGCACATTCTGCGTAGATCGGACTGAAAATTGATAAATAAAAGCTGAAAGTAGCCCAAGTTAACTATAACATCTGGACGTCTAACACCTCAGTCCCCAGTGACTACGACTGTTGTACACCAATCGAAACGTCGGGAATAAAAACAAAAGTAAATTATTACTTCAATCCAGAATGTTCTAAGAAGCTTATCTGTTTGGTAGCTCTAATATCGAACCCCACCTGCACACGCTTCACCCTGTTGATTAACAGACAAGGCTCTGGCGACCGGCTGATGGTCAATCCATCCGAATATGCCAAACCCAAACACCAACACCCAAATACCAGACTAATGATGGGGAGAAGTGGGTACGAAAACCCTTGCAGTAATCACGGCAGCACTGCGCACTCCAATCCGTTTGATCGGCGTGGTGAGTATAGAGATATGTACTGGCCTTTGATGCAGCATTCTTGGAGAGACATATTAAAAGCAAAATAATATAAAAGAAAACACTTCGAGGACAAGTGGTGCGCCATGGACCATTCCCGGCTCCAGAAACTTTTCGAAAGTTGAGGGGCAGTCTTCTGCGTAGTGGTATTCATGGCCCGCTTCTTATACTTTAATATTTTTATACAACAGCTAAAACTTATAGGAGTTTATGGGGTAGAGTAAATAATATAGAAGTTTATGGGGGCCAATGTCTCTGTAGTCTGAGGCTACCGGAACCGTTTACCAATCCACCTGCCCGGTTTGAAGAGTATGTAGTAATCTTCCATGCATTACCGGCCAGCCGCTGTTGGTGCTTTGATGGAGAGGCAACCCGTCAACAGTGGACTTTTACAGGCTGAAAAAAAAAGATTTATCACGGTAGGTGATAGGGCTGCTTTTCTGCCAAGGAGTCGTATTTATTTGTGGTAGAGCCAAGCGATGGCTTCTGCCATATAGGCCAGCGTGATCGGAGTAGTACTGTGCCCTTGCATACCGGCGTGAAGTTTTTGTTTTCGTTTTCGTTCGGTTAGAGAAGTCACTCCTCCCATCCGCTAAATAACCTTAAAGGCCGGCAACTGCAGCTCGTCTGGTGTTGCTGATGTACGTGGGTGACGCTAGTCACTTACCACCAGAGGGGGCCGCTTGCTCGTTTGCCCCCTGTTCTCAAAAAAAAAAACCTCGTGGCTATTTTAGCCGCTAAACAACAGTGAATTACTCTGTTGTTGTGTTCCGGATGGAAGAGTATGATAACCGGTATAAATACAGTGAAAAAGATAGAGGCATTCTATTTCCTCAGGTGTAACGCCTTACCTGTAATCTTTTACTAAGTTGTTTGCCAGGTGTCCATGGGCTGCAATTAGCTCTAAGATAAAAAAAAACAAATCGACGTCGTCTATGGTAACTTTGGATTAAAAATTCGCATTTTGAGCGTGATCAAAGGAAGTATAATAACGACGAATGCCTTAGCCCATCGATGAGCTGCCGTCAAATCACGGAGAAAAATAATACGCTCATTTCAAAATTGCATTCACAGTTTATTATATTTTACGCACAGCTTGTAGAAACACGCGTAGAAGAAGCAGATGAAACAGACAGATATAATACATTTCAGAATTACGGTGATAGATAAAAAGCGCGGCAGTGACAGAGCGGTCAGGACAGAGGGCAGCAGCGTGGTGTTGCTCTTTGTACCACCGCGTGGGGTTGGCAGTGGTGCATGCGTAGGCGTGCGCAGGGTCAGCACCGGCCGGCAGGTTCCCATCGCTGCGTCTTGCGTCTCTGAGATCTAGTGAAGAGCTGAGATGATGACGTGGAACCAGAAACGGCTGTAATGATAAATGATAAAGTGTCACTTACCTTACTAACCAAAATCATAGCCGTCGTTCGGTAGCTATTGTAAATTTATACTGATTGGAGGAGTACAGTGTGAGGTAACCGGAGACCCACTCACCCTCCCTCCCTCGTCAACCCTCCTGTCTCCCAAATACTCTTAAAGGCCGGCAATGCACATGCAGCACCTCCGCTGATGTCCGCGGGCGAATGTTATCACTTACTCGTGGTGAGCTGAACCGCTTTCTCGTTTGCCGCCTTCCCCATTAAAAAAAATTGTCTGTAATACGTGGGACGTTTACACCATTTTGAACAAAAGGTAAATAGTTTCATGTGTGTTATAAAAGTTCATTAATTTCAGTAGATGTAACAAATTGAACACTGGAAGATGTTTAGTATAATGAAATGAAATGATTTTAATATTATTTACTCTTTGACGAAAGAAGATAATTTCGTTTGTCAAATGATAATTAGTTTTTTACAATCTTATACAGAAAAAACTGACAAGTGTAGCCTGCGTAGGAGCTTCTTTTCTTGATATTTTATTATCAATTACTGTACAGAAATAGAGAAAACGCATGTATTAGAACATAATGCTCCACAGAATGAAACCTCAACTGCACGGGACACACATCTGTTCACATGTGTAAAACACATATCGTCTTAATATCACCAAGTTTTCACTTTCTGACCGGGACAACTTACACATGGCTAGCCGGTTCTTAATCACAGTTCCATGTGAGGTGTCAAATTACTGATCGCTGTTTCGGTTTCGACACGAGCTTGTGGATATCCTGCGATTGGCTGGTGAGGTTGCAGTTGCAGATAGATACGTCAGACAAAAAAGTTGGACAGTGAAAAACTTTCCACTTCAAGAGCTTCTATTTAAGGAAATTATTCTACTTGAGCGACTTCTGGGTAGGTTCCGACCTCTTAAACATTTTTACCGCCCGAAAACAGTGTTACTTCTGCTGTGTTCAACAGGAGTAATAACGCATCTTTAACCCTCATCGATTCAAGTTGTTTGCAGGTGTTCAGGGGCTGCAGTAGGCGCTTACCATTAGGTTGTCTGCTGGATCGTTTGCCATCCTAATATCTTTCCACTATAAAGTCGCATTTTAATATGGTTTCGTGTATCCAAGCCATGGTTATCTATAAACAAAACCATGTAATGGATGTGAAATGAAATTAGTTACGGTACAATCTTACCGAGGAATAAGTTCACGTTATAAGTCAACGTGATCTTTTTTGTGGCATGTTGTATAAGGCGCCAGGAGTGTAAGGGGGAATATACCAATTTGTGTGAATATATCCGAACTAGGCTCTGGTGATAAACTGGTGGCAAAAATTCATGCGAATATGCGAAACTCAAATCAACCACTACAAACAAGTCGAGAACATTCAGGTCTCACAGAGTTTTGGAAACAGCATAAGAGTACCGGCACAAGGCTGGCATACCCACTTGCGCAGAACACGTATTAGTATGTCCTCCATGTAAGAAATACCTGGTTTTTTCCAAAGCCTTGGATCGATGCAGTAAGATATTCATAGAATGGGTGTCGTGATAGTGAATACAAAAGCGGAAATAGACTAAAATTTTGTACAAAATATTAAATTACGGTGCTAAATAGTCTTTTAAACAAATCTCTGACAGTTAATATGACGCATATTAGATCCCACCATCGAGAACGACTAGGTAAAGATCACATAATGTATTTCCAGATAGCAGTTGATGGCTTTGAGGACATCACCATCCACGTCATCATAATGGCTCGAACATGAGCAACAGAGAAAAAAACGGAATTTTCTTTACTACTCATAGAAATGTAATGATTATCAATTCAAACATTTTTGCAACTTATTATTAGGAAGCCTCTGAGAAGTTTACTTACATGACACTGCTTTGCTTCTTAGCACAGTTTGATCCGTCTACAGCCGATCTGCCTTTATATACCTTAACACATCACTTGTTGAATTACAAAAGCTGGATTTGAAATTATTATTTCACGCCTGACCTAGATATGCAGTTTAGGGTTCCATAACAAATAGACAAAGGAATTAAAAATAATTAAATCCCGATCCGAACGTCAATTTCAACTGCACGCGTCGCACCCTGCCGTTTAACAACGAGGCCCTGGCGACCGATCGATGGCGGAGAAATTCATCCGAATGTGAGTTACACGAATACCATAAATCATGGGGAGCAGCACCACTGGGGTGCGGGTACCGATAATGCGTTCACCCCCCTCCCCTGCGTGGTGATTATGTGCAAACCTTTCGGCTTTCGCTGGTGCTTATTTTTTTTATAAACTTCTCCGAATTTTTTGCTGAGTAATAGGTATAGCGTTAAAGCAGTGTTTTCGCGATGGAAGATTCCTTCTCTGCCTAGGAGTCCATAGGAGTTGTCTGGGTAGATAACACCCTCTTGCTTATTTCTGACGCCACTCAGCAGCGCAAGCACTGTTGAGTTCCGGTTTTATCGGTTCCCGATCTCCTCTCCTACATCGGACATTTGGACGTCAGCCGGGGTTCCGTCTCTTTTTTCCTCGATGTACCTGGCACTCACACATCATGCTGTCTTTTATTATTTCTAATGCGTACAGCAAATGCGGACGGAAATAATTTACTTGCATCAGTCTTTTCGTCGGAATGCAACTGGAGTAATTTGACGAATGAAGCATTATGCTCTTTACTGAACTAGTACGGTACCGTCTAGTCAAGGACATGATTTGAAAATTATCTTCGGCTTGTGTGTGGACTGATCGGTCCAAGATGGCCGCCGCGCACCGTCTCGCGTAATGGCCGATCGTGCACATCGTTTTTAGTCAATACTAAAAAAAGTCTCTTTCTTTATTTTCGAAGTATTCGGGAGTGTGAGTAAGATTAAAAAAAATTCCATTTTCCATTTAAATAAAATTTCCTGTTAGGGTCTGCTGGAAGAAATTTCAATGTATAGAATAAGTAGTACCCTTGTACTAATAATATGTTTTAACTTTTGATGTACTTTTTGCGTGTACATAAATAAATAAAAAAAAAGAAACAGTTTCATTGGTAGGCAACAATAAAATAGTACCTGTAACGATACACTGTGTATTTCATGTCAAATATATTTTGATTTTTTTCGTGTAAATAATGTAGTAAATAAAAATTAAAAAAAACATTTTTGTTTAAAGTACACTTACAAGTGTATCAAGCATGTTATGGTTAGTCGTTTATTTTTCTACATACAAACTTTGTCACATCGTGTATTATTTAGTATTACAGACTAAAAAGTCGCGCAAGAGTGTGTTTTCTTAATTACATTATTTTCAATAAGATTGACGTCAATTCTCTGTTAGCTTCTTCACTCTCCAATAGAAAATTTTATTAGGCTTTCGATGGTGTAATTCTTCTAGGTGAATATAGCAATTAGAACAATATTGATGATTTAATGGCAAGATGTGCGCCAACTGTCAAACTGACACAATTGCGTTTGCAGAGCGCAGAAGATAAGTTATATATTATATTTTTTTTACTTTAAAAAAAAAAAGCAATATCTACAGAACTCTTGTATCTGTCTCTATCGTGTTATTGGCAGTTCGAAAATAGAATAATACACGATGTATATATTATGTGGTGTGTGTTGAGGTTTTCTCCTATTTTACTTTCAAATAGGACCTGGTTGGGTGCGTGCGTCATTTATCGCATGGTCAGTTATATTTTTCAACAGAGGTTGCGTTACATCAGTGTAGTCGCATCCATTTAGTCCTAGTACGCCAAGGATCTGAGCTCTAATATTTTTTTTTTTTATGGAAGAAGGGGGCAAACGTGCGTGCGGCTCACCCGATGGTAAGTGATCACCAACGCCAAATACTGTTGCCGGTGCTACTGACATTGTTAATTTTCATATTCACGTTCTCGGCGATAATGAAAAACGTCGTAACGTAGGCGAGGATATAACGAAGTCAACTAGACCGCACTGATGCAGCGTTTCGGACTCCATTCCGGCTCCAAAATCAGACTAGCTTCAACTAGACATGTTAACAATAGAAATTCTATCGCTAAATATATTTTCGAATTTTTATGTAAATTCTTCTAATTGTAATGGTAAATCAAGATAGCATTTTACAAAAGGAAAAATACATATTTTATACAAAACTCAAGCCTGTAATCCCACGGCTGGTACGTAGAGGTGACTGTACTGAAAGTATAGACATTCCGAGTTTAATTCTGTGAGAATGAGAGCCTCGTACAGGCAAACGCAGTGTGCGACGACCCCACAAGATAGATAGGGATGTCGATGCAGGTGGCTCAGAACCGAGCTTTGTGGCAATCTTTGTGGCTTACGTTCAGCAGTGGACTTGTGATAGGTTGAAATGATGATGATGATGATAAAGAGCCTCCAAACTCGACACTAATAGCAGCGAATCTTGATAACTTGACAAGCAATCGCCATTCTTATCTCTCAGTTGTTAGCTCTAAGTACTTGATTGTTGGACTAGTCCTGTGTTTGTTTCCCCGCTGTAGCCCAAATTTCTGCATAGCTAAATTGTTAGTTTTCGGGCTGGTGTTTCGTTACCTCGCTGCATCGTATTGCCTTCTGTAATTGCGCCTACACTAGTGTAGATATTGACGATCATAAGCTTATAGCAAGCTCAAATTGTATAAAATTTTTGACTGACGTCAAACTACCTGCATTATATCTTTTTTGTTAACTGTTTTTTTTTATGGGAAAGAGGACAAATGAGCACGCGCCTCACCTAGTGGTAAGTGATTTGAAGCTCACGTACATCTACAACACCATGTGCGTTGCGTTTCGTTCAGGATTGTTTAGCAAGGTACAGGAGGCTCTGTTACCTCACACGATTAACTATTATTATAGGAATTGTGCACAATAACATCTGATTCTATTAACTTTTAATAAAATTCTCAGTCACTCCGTAGAATATCTCCGAAAAAATGGTTTTCAGATTCTACCGAGTACTTCGCTGGTATACGGTTGTAGTTAACCCAAGAAATAACGTCAAATTAAACGAAATTTGAGATTTGTGGCATGCTGAGACGGTCCTTTCCGTCGCTTATTCCACACACACAAATTCCTTGTGATATATATTTATTTCTTTCATATTATTTCACGTATTCTTTTCATTTTGTTTTCTTATTTTTGTAATTATTATCTATCACCAGATCATGTACTATGTGTGTAGATGTAAGTGTCGAAATAAATATCTTTATGTCTCTATGTCTAATTCGAAACTGATGTAGCTCATCAGGATTTCAGTACTGTAGAAACATAAACATCGTAACTAACATAAGGTAAGTATAATTTTGAGTACGGTCGAGTTAGACCATGAATTATGAATGAGTGTTTCGGACTTGTCAGAACTTGCAACGTTTGCTGTTTGCGTCACTTGGTTTCCTTAAGACGGTGGCGGCCATTTTGCATCTTACGTCTTCAAAGTTTTCACTGATTACATGTTTCAAATAAGTATATAAAAATCAATACTAGTCTGTGTGTAACTCATGGACTCGAACAACACTTACGTTCCATACGTTTTTTTTATTTTTAGTCTTAATGTTTTTTTTTGTATACAAAATAGCTACCAAGAAGCATTGCATCTAAAGAAATATGTTTAATCTAAAGAACATTTTTGGGAACATTCATGAAGGGGATGCTTTAGATAGAGATATATCAGAGATAACCTTTTGCTACCAGCCCCGATCAAGGAAGAGAGAAGCAGTGAGAAATCGTGGAACTGCGGAAATAGAGAAAGAGATCGAAGCTCTAATCGCAGAGTTGGCCCCCGGAGGAGAGCCTATTAAGCCCTCCTCCACCCCTCATAAAAGATACCATGGTGGCGGAATACGATCGTCCGTCGCTTGTAAGGCCTCGGGGTGGCATCTGCGGTGTTTCTGCACTCCCATATTGAAAAATGATGGAGAGATCACGCTGCAGAGATCTCCAATGAAAGAGGCCCGATATGGGTCACCCCTGTCGGAGCTGTGGCAGTGTGCGAAGCGTTCCATTGGTCTCGATTAAAGGTTAAGAGAACTACACCGTGAGGATTAAGCCGGTAGGAGTCCGGTATAATCATAAAAAAACGGCCTGCTATTGTGGTCGTCCACAGTACAGACAGTTAAAGATATATTAAAAGCTTTATGTGCTTTTAATATTTCTTTAACTTCAACTGCTATCATGTCTGCTGCTATTAGATATATAATAGGTACCATCATTTTAATCTATATGAAAATGATAATTCAGCTTCCTATCCCCCCCCCCACCCCCCGCCTTACCCTTAATCGTCAAGAATCCGCCTTAAAAATAATTGCATCTCCAAATGGTAATTACATTTGAAATTAAAATCTACACAGACCTTTAGTGTGAGACTTGTTCCAATTTATTTCAAGATTTGAAAAAATGTTACCTTTTACGCGATGTCAAATGATCGCTTTGTAACAAACAACCTTACGTTTATATTTTTATACCACGTTAACAGAGATGGTTGACGGTATTTTACAGTACTTTTAACGTTTTTTAAAAATCCAAGTGCAACTCAGATACGGGGTACAAAAGTTCCCTATTAATTCTTTTCAGTAAAAATGAAAATGAACACTCTTTATTATTCGATGAAAGAAATTTAATTTCGTTTGTTAAATGTCTATTCAAATTTTTATCACAATCTACCGCCATTTCGTAGATAGGTTCCTCTGAAGGAGATGAAAGAGACGAAAGGAACACATTAGGTATCTTTGTGGATTTTATTTTCTATAATTGTAATGCATACAATGACATAAAAATTAAAGGCATGGGCACAAACAGCTGTTCACGAGTATGACGCATGTGAAAGCCGTCGCTCTCCTCAACCATATTTAAGGGAGATGAACGACCCGCCACATAGCAAGCACAAGGCTATAAGCAAGCATAACATTCTCAAGTCTACAATACACGTCTAAAAGATAACGACTGGAACTCTATCACACACCCATAAAAAAAAATCCTTCTTCAAAATATCATATAGGTAAATTATTTGTTATTCTATACGTGGTAGAGCCAATAGGCGGCTTTTGCTACTGCTCGAATGGGCCGGCTCGACCGGGTTGGTACCACGGCCTCGCTGAGTACTGGCGTGAAGTAGAGGCATCTTGTGCTTGTGCGTTTCGTTCAGTGAGTGAGGTAACCGGAGGCCCACTGCCTCTCCCCATCCCCTTCCTCATTTTGGAGCCGGGAAGGATCCGCCACGCTGCTCCAGTGCGTGTTGGCGGACTGCACATGACGTCGAAATTATATTTTTTTTTATCATTTCTCAGACATGCAGGTATCCTAGCGGTGTTTTTCTTCACCGCCGAGCACGTGGTAAATTCAGCACCTAAAATTGTCGTCTCATACCCAAGTTAACATTCCCCGGTGGCTAAAAAGGTGCGATGATTTAAAACGCACTGAATTCACTGACATATTTGATTTAACAACGCCCGCATTGCACCCATTGGCTATAGCCCACGGGCGTTTCCAATATCGTATTCGGAGAATTGCAGTTCGTATAAATTATTGATTCTGTGAAAACGTATAACAGATGTTTGCATGAATTTACTACATCGCGTTTACATAGCGTAGCGCTTAGTACATTGCGTTCATTAGGTATTTGTAATCGTACGAAAATATACAGAAGATATACATCTGTTTATCCGCTCACTTTATTTTCGTAGTACGCGAGTAACAGATTCGAACCCGGTGCCAGCTGCACGTGGCGCACCCCGCTAGTAAACAAACTAGATTCTGGTGACATAAAAATGACAGCGGAATATCCGTCCGATTTGGCAGAACTCAGATCCCATGGGCTATTGATGGGAAGCGGCTCATCTACCCGCTTGCACAGCGTGGGTGGGACGGGCAAACCCTCCGAGAAATATAAGCTCGTTAAACTGGCATGTGATTGTTTCTCTTCTTAACTTGTCGGTTTAATTTTCTTGGAGAGGCCTATGTTCAGCGGTAGACTAAAATAGGCTGATGTATTAGTAGTAGTTCTTCGACGTTAGAAATGCAAATTTCACTTGTCGAATTATCTTTTTTTTTTTTTTCAATTACTACCCCGGTTCGCTAAAGAATTTTCTTCTACTCAGACCATGCCAAATATTTATTAGTAATCTCTAGCAATCCCATTTGGTATTCGGTTTAACTATGAAAGGAACATTTTAGTGTTAAGCGGGATTCAATCTTCTTAACAAGCTTAACAATTTTATATAAAACAGTATTTTAAGGTGCAGTAAAATATCTGTGCATATTAAAATAAACACAACGAGTTGTGACGTTGTTGTTGAGCGAGAAGTTTTATATGAATATGAAGACGCAGATGTGTTGTCGTGTTGCTTCATTTTTCGTCTCCCTGCGTTTTTGTTCATTCAAACTGTTCGCGCATACCCGTATGTTTCCTTACGTATATACCGTCTTTTGTTCGGATAAAAGTCACTCGTTAAATTTTTCCTCCTTACTGGGCGTGTTCAACGTTCTATTTGCTGTAAATAAATGTGAAAACAATGAGAAATGCGCAGATGCTTCGGCTCTTGTGGTGTTTAAGTGTTTTAACGTTAGTTTTTACAGTTGTAATTAAATTGTTTCTAAACTAAAGTGAGGTTAGTAGAAAAAGCCCCAGACACAGTCAAGTTATATTTATTTATAAATGTATGTTTTGTTTGTATGTATTTATGTTTTATATATATTTAATATTATATTCATTAAAATATGTTAATATATATTTCTCGCTTTGTTTAAAAAGTTGACTAGATTTCATGTACACTGCGTCCATGACAAATTTTCAACTCAACAACAAGGGTGGAGTAGAAGGGTGGTAAAGGAAAGTTCCTTACTTACGAAGTTTCAGTCAATCTTGTGAAGAATTAGAAAGATCGGGAATTAGGATCGTGTTTATTGATCGGTGCATCTCCTAACACTGTACATCCCGAAACCCTCGCTAACGCTGAGCCGTTAGTCCTGTGCGATTTCCGAGAGGCGGAGACATTTTATTCGGTAATAAAATGCATTCAAATAAATTGACCCTTAAAATAATAGTAACTTTTAACCGGAATAACTGCACAGGAGCCGTCGGCGAGCGAAAGATTATTCAAATCATCTTATTCTTGTAATATTAGATTATTAAAACGTATTGCATATTTGAAAAAGTTACAAATAAAGAGGCTACCTACGGAGTTTCTTACACCGGTTTCTTCTCCGTCAGAGGAAGCTCATTACAACAAAAAATGACTTTCGACAAGTGAAATGTTTTTTTCTTACGTTGAATAAACGATTTCATTTGATAATGATTTGATTTAATTTTAAGCGTGGTAGAGCCAAGCGGCGGCTTTTGCTGGTGCTCGAATGGGCCGGTCTCGACCGGTTTGGTACCACTGCCTCGCAGGATACCGGCGTGTAGTGGAGGCATCCTATGCTTCTGCGTTTCGTTCGGTGAGTGAGGTAACCGGAGGCCCACTCCCCCTCCTCCTCCCTCTCCATCCTGCCTGCAACGCACCTGTAGCACTTCTTGCATTGCAGATGTACGCGGGCGACGGTAATCACTTACGATGAGTTTCCAACAAAAAAAAAAAGTTGTTTGCTGGTGCCTATTGGCTGCTCTGCACTCAACATTAGGTGGACTGTTACTGTTGTTCGTTTATTACCGTAATCCAACAACAAAAAGCACTCCTGGCACTATAACATTTACTGCGTCTGCAATCCCTAAGGCAAGAGAAAAGCAGTTGGCCCAGCACAAAGAGACTCGCGAGTAGAAGGCTTGCAAATAAAATAATTAAAAGAGCAACGACACTGCTGCCGCTGTCGCGCTCTGACCCCCGTCAACGAAAAATTATTTCCGACAAACTAGACTAGAGATTCCCAATAACCCAGGGGTCCCTCTCAAGGAGGTAAGAGAGCCCGATGTGGATTATCATCAATAGGGATGGAAATTGGTCGAATTTTAAAAACGTTCTTGCAAACCGGTATGTTGAGTCGTAGGTAGAATGTAGTCTGTGAACGGGGCGCCTCGGTGGTATGGACTCGAACGCATTTATTGCACGGGGGCAGATGATTATAATTATACGGTGCCTTTTGATCTTTGGGCTTCGATAGGCAACGATATGAGATCGTTACATTGGATTTATTTTTTAATTACATCGTCGAGTCTAGTTCCTCATTTATTAATCAACAGAGTGTGATGCGTGCTTGTGGTTTTGACATTTGGAGGAAATGCCGGTGAATTCGATTCTAACTTCATTAAATATATCTATATGATATATCAACACTGCATTGATGATATTCTGCTGTAATGTCCAAGTTAATACGATGTTACGAACATATTGCCACTGACATTGATGGAAATAGAACAGATTTGGCAATACGAAGCCGTTATTACAGTTACGGAAATGGGTTCGGCCTGTGTCAAAGGATTGTAATTAACCGGTTGAGATTAAATCTAATTCATTATCTGTTACGTGTGGTTAAAGAGTTATTTGTTATGATTTGTTGTTAATTTATAGATAGTTTTGAGTCAACTTACTTTTAAGCCAAATCATTTCATTCTAATTTTTATTTATAGATATAATATTTACACATTCAATTTAACAACTACAATTACAATAACTAGAATCTAATTTAATTATGACAACTGAATTACTACTTGTTGCAATTATATTAACCTACTCCGCCCCGTGTTCCTCTGCGTAGAAGTAGGATATAGCTGTAAGGATCAGCTAGCTGAAGGGTCAATTGGTCAACCACATAGCACGCGGAACAATCAACCGTTGGGGATGAAAGGTTCTCGAGTGACCTCGTCGAGGCAAACGCAGTGTAAGGCAATCATCACAAGGTGGAGTGACGCTTGCGTTAAGCAGTGGACTTGTGATAGCCTGTGATGATAATGATGATGATGATGACTGCCCGTGTTACTATCCAGGCAGAGATGGAATTTTAATTGGTGCTCTGTACATATATATTTATTTATCTAATAATTTATGAAGATTCAAGTAAATCAGCAAAAGAAATATGATAGGAAGAAATGGGCTGTACAAAGGTACTGCTTATTTCTTAAGAAATTTCTTCCAGCAGACCTGCGACAGGAGAATAGTTACATACTGGCAGTTTGGGCGCGCACAATACAAAAAACATACATATACTATATACGGAACTGAGACTTGGTCCTTCGCTGCCGTATGAGGAAGCTCAAACTTGATCAGCGCGCTACGGAAAGGACTATGCTCGGCGTTTCTCTGAGTGATAGAGTCTGCAACGATGATATCCGCAGCAGAACTGAGGTAACCGACATAGCCGTAAGGATTAGCAAGCTGAAGTGGCAATGGGCCGGCCACATAGCTCGCAGAACTGACAACCGTTGGGAAAAAAAGGTTCTCGAGTGGCAGCCGCGTACAGGCAAACGCAGTGTAGGACGACCCCCCACAAGATGGAGTGACGACCTGCGCTGTGTTGCGGGAGGTCGATGGATGCAGGTGCCTCAGGACCGAGCTTCGTGGCAAACCCTTGGGGGAGGGCTATGTTCTGCAGTGGACTTGTGATAGGCTGAAATGATGATGATGATGATACTATATACACCTCTGCACTCCCTTTTACATATTCTCTGCTCATTCTAATGGTAGACTGGTAGAGAATGCCTCTTGGCATTAAATCCGCCTTTTCGTTCTTTTATTAGTTCAAATAAGGTTTCAATAAATAAAAGGAAACTTGCAAATACAATTAATATTAGTAAAATATGTGTTACACAATATAATCGAACTATAATAATAGATGAAAATGTAAAAATAGTCTTAAGCTGATATCAGACGGTGCACTCGTGTGAATGCTGACTGGAATGAATTTCGACATTTGAATTCTCTTATATGTCATCGAACGAAGTTGTGCGCCTTGTAATTCGTTCGGTTGTTAGTGATCAATCCATGGAAGAATTTTCCAAAGATGGTAATTCTCCGAAAACAGCAGCATGATCTATCCACTTGATTACCATTTTGTCGTATACATAAACACAATATAATTTACTATGCGATGTCGTCTAACCACAACAGGACGCTTAACGAAAGAAAGTATGAGGGCTCGGTGGCGTAGTGTCTAAGGGTTTAGCTGCTGCGCGTTGGTTCGCGGGTCCTGCACGGGAATAGTGTTTGTTTGGACCACAAATAATAGTTCCGAGTCTGGGTTGTGATGGTTTGTCCATGTGCAATTAATTTATGAAAAGTAACGACAGCGACACGAGAGGAATTCCTACAGTGAATTCGTTATATTAAAATACAAGCGTTCTCTCAGTGCTCAGACGTTCAATGTTGTCGGTCAAATTGTTCGGTCATTCGATGGTGCCGAGTGCTGAAATCAAACATCGAAGAATCGGTCCACTAATGAACGCATTCGTCACTTTTGATTCATTTTCAAGATGCGCAAGTCGTGCTCGGTATTTGTGCGACACAGAGCGCTCTCTGACATAATGAAAGTCCGTGCGTTCATTACTCTGTGCCGGTGTCCGTCCTCATTTCAGCCATATTGGATTTAGCTGTTTAACTATTAAATAACATATAAAGACAGGTGTACAATTGCTTAGATTAATTAATGTATTTGATTTCGTTCATTATTTCTATTGTTAGAGATTAAGCTTTGTACAGTATTATTGAACAGAGATATACAAGAATATTTTTTTCTAATTAGCGAAATGAAAAAAAGAAAGAAACATTTATTTTACAGACCACACTCAGCTTAATGCTGCAGTTAAGACGAGACTACAGCGCTGGTTTTCAGTGGCCCTGTGTAATGTGAAATGGATAAATAAGGTATCGTTGCAGAGAGATTTCATTTTCACAAAACGTTTGTGTTAACTCACTGGAAACCAGCTGGCTGAATAGCGAAACTATCTGACAGGTGATCTAGGAGATCAGGTATCTCACCGCCTTAAAATTTGTGTGGCTTTGATAAATGAAGAACTGCATCACCACTACCAGTGGTACGAAGTAGTAAAAGTCTTCGTAAATGATAATGTTCTTATCCTTACCAGGCAGTAGAACTCCTCTTCTGCCTAGGAGTCGACTGTGTACGAACCGTCTTCATTTCTGCTTTTAATCAGCAGTATAACCATAGTTATCTTTTGTTCTTCTTCTTCGGTTTGTAAACCGGAACTAATATATGAAGGAAGAAAGAAAACTTATTAATGACTGTTAAAACGTATGTTCTTTGTAGTAGGCTGGTGGTTTCTCTGTCGAGGAGTCGCTTCGGTAGGTACCAGCCTCTTACCCATTCGTCAGTGTAACTACTTTTGTACTTCGGATTCTAAGGTGTAACACAAAGCCAGTATAACTACAGACTTTCATCTTAATCCTCAGGGGTGACAACGCATCTATAACCTTCCTCGATTGAAGTTGTTGGTGTCCAAGGGCTGCAGTAGTCACTTACTGCGGCGGACTGCTGGCTCGTCTGTCTGTTCAAACTTCGTTTGGTTATTTTTGCCAGTTCTGTGAGAGCAGACAAGGATTAACCAGGCATCGGTCGTATCTGTAATTGTCTACTGTCAACGAGACAGCCTCAGTCCTTTAATTATTGTAAGTGTCCGTTGTGCGTGCATGTGTGGGTGCATGATACGTGCATACGTACGGACGCATGTGTTGTACGTGATGAAAAAAGTACGCTCGTTTTTCACAACTAGCTATTTTAAAAAAAAAAAAACACTTCTTAAATGACCTTAAAATGCTTTTTACATTGCTACAAAATACTGAAGTTATTACGCTGAATGGCGTAATGAATACCGCTTGCCATAATGGCCAGACCGAGCTTATTTCCTTTGAATGTTATTCATTTATTCATTCGCTGCTTTACAAAAAAGTAAAAATACCTTTTCAGATTCATTGAATTGAACCAACTACACTACTGCTAAAGAGTTATTTTGAGTGACTGTGTGAAGTGACTTAGTGTCATTCAATTAATAGACAACATATTAGACCATAGATAACAGTCGCCGTTGGCATAATAATTCACACCAAGCCAATGCCCTCCCTCCTTTCGCCACACCCACATTTTTGATACCGAGCCCCTAATTGTGGCTTTCTACGGCCTTCGTAGCGGCAGCCGGGCTTTGGAAGTTCCCGTTTTAAGGCGAAGATACTGAGTCTTGGTAATATATATAATGGTAATAAATAATCAAATAAATGCTCTTCCCGGATTTTCTCTAATGCCATATTTGCAGCTTCCAGATGCTTCTTACAGAATTATAGTATTGGCCGCCATATTTAACTACGCTCGCATACGTTGATCTGGTAATGTGTAATTTTGTGGGATGTATAATTTGTAATTTCATTTACTTTATATAGTATTTTAAATTTCACTAAAATTAAAACCCATCTACTGCACAATAACGAATAATTAGTTTATATTTCTACCCTGTATGATGTTATAAAAACTTAAAATACTTAACATAGATTTCGTAGGATAGCCCGCACACCGTACGCAATCAAGTTGTAATAAGTTTCTGCGGATAAAGGAACATGATCGAGCTTTAAATTGTAGTGTTCAATACAACTGTACTCTGAACACAGATAAGGATCTCTAAAGATTAGTTATTTTACTAACTTCAGAGCCTTTTCAACCATATCACTGCAATACTTAATTGAAATGGAGAGTCCCATTGTTAAAGTATTAAACTCACTTGACAGTTGAAAATATCGCCATCTTTCTTTACCCGCTAGGAATTACAGGCGTGAGTCCGTGTAATCGATATTATTCTAAGAAAATTTTGTGTCCTCCGAAAGTCATCGAACGTAGTTGTGGTACATGTGGTTTAAAATCAATTGCAAAATGTATACAGATCAAACTAACGAACAGACAGACAAGAAAGTAGTTCTGAGCTGTTTAAAGTTTCAAGTATCCAGCTCATCGGAATGTTAGTTAGTCATACAAAGTTTGTACCGAACACACAAACAGGCCGATAATAAAACGTCTTAATAAACTGTTTTATTATGCTTCTAAGAACTGAACGAATTTTATAATATAATTAATCTGAACATATTTCTTCCGTGGTCTTCATAAGCCTGTTAAGTTCACTTTTAGGCATATGCCTTTTTATGACAAAAGATGGCGTGCAATGCACGGAAGATGTGCAACTGCTCCCCACACCTTGCAGCCAAAGTCTAGAGCCAAGCGGCGGTTTTTTCTACTGCTTGAATTGGTCGGCTCTACCGGGGTAGTACCACTTCGTCCAGCGTTTCGTCCAGCAAGACCGGACCAACCTGAGGCTGGCTTCCTCCCTATCCCACCTCCCGTCCTCAAATATCCTTAAAGGCGGGCAACGCAACCACTTCGATATTGCAGATTTACGTGGGCGTTAGTAATCACTTATCACCAGGGTAAAAAGAGTTGCGCAGTACCGGTACTTTCGCGCTATAGACAGCGCTCCCTATCTCTACTCTATGGGATTTAGATTGAGCGTAGGCTATCTGCCATATCGCCGGTCGGCCGGTAAGCTTCGTCCGTTACTTAGCGGGGTAAACCGCTCGGGGGTGAGATTGAAATTCGCAGAAAAATTTGGTACATTCCCCGTTCTACCCCAAGGCGTATTTAAAATTCAATGTTTTGTAAAGTAGAAAGCGACGCGCAGTACTCGAATATTTGTATGAGCATTTTGCGCCCTGCCATGCTACGCCGTACTGTTTGACTTTCAAAATAACCTGTACAATTATTAGCACACGTAGACTGTTTTTTTAATTTATTAATACCCGAACCCGACGAAACTCAAACAATAACAAGTTGGCTTCACAACTTTATTAACATTTGCAAAATATCACGTATTATACAGAGTATATCGTTACGGACGGTAGCCGAATAGAAGAGAAAGGCTTTTATATTTTATTAATTTTCTATTTATTATTTACAGAAGCCGTCATTTCTTTTCTGATATCATTTGCATTAGACTCCTCCTTGCCTCCATTGGTCTTCGAACGCTTTCTATTGACTAATGAAATGAAATGAAAATACACTTTATTGTACACCAATAGCAAAAATAGGAAAAAATAAATAAATAAAAAGAAACAAAGGTACAATTGGCGGCCTTATCGCTTAGAAGCGATCTCTACCAGGCAACCAGGCAGAGGAAATAATGACCAGTGAGCAAGGGTTAAGGGTGTAAGCAAGTTACACAGAAGTGAAAATATAATATAATAAATATATATTGACTATCTTCTCTTCCTGCACTAGTTACGTTTCCTTCACTCCACCCATCTTCATCATCCGTTTCCTGTTTCCTTTTTATCGTCTTCCTTTTCTTCCTTGTCTTCCTGTCTCTTGTCTTCCTGTCTCTTGTCTCCCTGTCTTCCGTTTCAGCAGCAGATTCAGCAGTTACTGAACTACCCCGCTTTCCGCTAGAGCTTCGCTCCCTCGCTTGTATCTATTTACTTTTAGTTGTTTTCCAGACAGTACATTATCGCCTGTTTTATTGAACAACGAAAAGTTTTCATTTTATATGTTATCTGTTATTATAAAATAACATATTAATAATATTGTTTTTTATGATATGTCATTCAATGACTGGACATTTCCTTCGCGAGGTTAAATAAAAATAAAAAAAAAAAATATTCGTTGTGTAATGTTGTTAATTAATAATCATTATTCTTTAAGGATCTTCCTAGTTCAATTAACTTAAAGAGCATATCCTCTTGGGCGCACATGATTATGAAGCCGTACCAGTCCAATCCGTTCATCAAATCTTTGACAATTCGACAACCGCTTGTCTCTTGTCCCTCGCGTAACTCCCACACCTGGGGTAAAGGTCTCCCTTTGCAAAGAAGTTACAGGCTGACAATTTATTTTACTTGCCAATAAAAAAGTAACTCAACTCTTGAATTTTCCATACAATGCGATCACGGTGAATCCTTCGCCTAAATGGCTGCATAGAAGCAATTTAATATGAAAAAAAAGTTTGTTGTGCGAGCTCCAATATTTTACTTATTCAAACTTTATCGACCTGATTTTTACCACCTTCAGGTGGTAATAATAAATCGGCTAAAAAACACAATGACCTACTTTTCATGAAATGTCAGAAGTAGACAGCGAAACAACGGACAGCGTCGCACTGTAACCTAGATGTATTTTAAATGTTAGGACTGTGTTGTAGGCAATGCCTAAATCTCAATTTAATTTTTTGTTTTTAATTAGTAATTTAATTTTTTGTTTCATGGTTTTCTAAGTTTTTCGTTGCGTCTGCTATAAAACTTCACCACAGCTTAGGTTGACTGGTAGAGAATGCCTATAGGCATTAAGTCCATCTTTTCTATTAAGAAATGCAATAAAGGTTAAATAAATAAATAAAAATATATACATAACATTAAGAGATGCATTACAAAGTTAAGGCCATATTTACCACGCTGTGTAAACAGATAGACAAGCTCTCTGCCGGTACTCTCGCACTTGTGAAGCTGCTGCCTCGGTTCTCGATTCTGATGCTTTCGAGCATTAGAAGTCTGTGGAATTTGAATGGATATTCCGGCACCATACGGTGGCTAGAGCCTTGTTTGCAATTAGGCTGCACCACGTGCAAGTGAGATTGGCATTTGGAGAAGGAGATGTTATGATCATCCTCAAGCCCTACACTCCATAGTAGAACATATAACATACAAACTTTACAAATATGCCAGACCTAAATTTTACAGACCGGTGGCGTTTTACAGACAGTTATTCTCTCTGTTATCCCATTAGTTGCATCACGTAAACCACTACTAAAATAAAATAAGATAATTAATTATTTTTGAAATATTGTAAAATGATTCCCCACCCCAGCCTCCCCTCGTATCGTTTCATGCTCAAACGTGCTCAATTAAAATGGCCACATTGTCCCGTCAGTACAACTCGAGCCCGTACATACCAAGTTCCCTTCGAATATCAATAAGGTCTCAATCGTCCTGTATAACGTATTAATGAGCCGGAAAGGGGCGTACTGCAAAGACGAGCCATTATCAAAATTACAGAATTGCAGTGCGTTCTCTGACAAAGGAACAATGACACGTTTCAGACACCATGTAATCCACCACAAGCTTACAGTTGCGTTGTCCAATACGGCGTCTAATTTGGTAATGGAGCGCCTTTGAATCATAATGCCCGTCTGCTGGTGGAGATTATTGGCTCGAGTGGGTGTTCATTGGGTGTATGTAATTGAATTTGCCATGTTATGATTTAGTAATAAGAATAAGTCTTTTTGTTTTAAATTGTGTGCTTAATACAAATAGTTAAGTGTTTTTATTTCAAATAAGACTAGTTTTTTTTCGTAGCGTGATTACCGTAGCCCACGTACATCTGCAACACCAGATGTGCTGCAGGTTCGTTGCCGGATTTTAAGGGTATTTGGGAGATGGGAGGCAAGATGAGGAGAAGGATGGGAATTGGCTCTACCACGTTTTATTGTATATATAACGATTTCTTATAAATACACTACACATTTGAAATTAAACTATTATTTACGGATTTCATCGCGTTTCATTTTGTTTTTATATTTCCGACGTTTCGAGTGCATTACAGCAGCAGCCGTGGACACGAGGAGACTGAGGTGTTAGACGTCCAGATTTCATAGTCAACTCGGGCTACCTTCATCCTTTATTTACTACCACTTTGATCGTAATAGTTATAAAAAAGGTTATATGTTACATTGATTTTTGGAATCCAGAAGACGTCGTAAATACTTCGCCGATTGGTTTTTTTTAAGAGAGCCGACAACACCACGTAAGACAGTATTTACCTTAATAATCAGTTCTAATTTCTTTATAATTAGAACATGACCATAAATCTTTATTGAAAAAAAATATATGAAGTATTTTATACAGAAGAAACAAACAAACCCGGTCGCAGAGCACTAGTTACAGTAACCACTTTTATTTAGAAAAAACAATTATTCTTCTTACATTTTACGTAATATATTTCTAATTTCATAACCCTCTTTAATAAAATCAATGAAGATATTGAAAGGAACGCAAACTGTCGCTGAAATTCAATATCTTTGTAATCTAAAGCAGGATAGAACTTTTGCATTAAGCAACTGGATATTCCACTTTGCACGAGATTGAAGATTGCTTGTTAGTGAAAATGAATAACAAATGCCGGAATTTTCAAATTAATGAAAGAACTTGTTATCGGAACGTGTAGTAGTTTGAACGAAGTAATGTAAAAAGTAACGTTTTTTTTAAATAAAAAAGCGTTTAATTAGATTTTTTAAATTACGTTTCGGGTGCTCTTCAGCACCATGGTCCCAGGGGGACTGAAGTGTTTGACGTTCTGAGGTCATAGTGAACTCCGCTACCGTCTTTATAATTATTCATTTTTGGGATGATATACGCAGAATGAGCTCACGGTATCTTGGTGTCGTGCTTGATCTTTGATTTTTTTTTAATTAGCGTAACCCAAGCAGAATGTAGCATTCAGCCATCTTCTCTATTTAAATTGGGATTTTTTAGATTAATTTTAATAACCTCGGGAATTTGCCAGGTGTATTTTGCGTGGATGTGTCTGTCAAATCTAAAGTAATGGTTGAGTAGATCCAGAATATGTTCACAGACTGCAGGCTTCTAATTGAACGCGATAAAATATGTTAATTATAGTCTCATTTCAAACGTGTAATAAATCATTCACCTTCTTTATTTTAGATAGATTTTAAAAAGGAATTTAAGAAAAATTTTTATAAAAATTCGGTTTCAGTTATAATAACAAAATTACAAATTCATCGAACTTGATGATGCACGATCTTACTGAAGGACCGATCTTCGTTAAAAGTTCGTTTGATGTCAAAGTGCGCCCCGCTCAGTATTATCCGAGTGTTTACCTAAATCTCAAGGCGTTCTTAAAAGCGAGACGGAGTTCACAGACAAACGTTTAGACAAACGACATCCGATCCAACTGCGCTCTAAAACCTTGTTTCATCTTTCAAAGACGGATGTACGGGAGCGACGGTAATCACTTACCATCAGGTGTGACCACTCGCACGTTTGCTTCCTTAAAGAAACCCCAACGGCGACAACGGATTGGCTTAGTTGTTAGCATAGCTTGGGATTTGAGTCATGGAGGTAATTGGTATTAATATTTTAGCATTTTAATAACATACAACTTTTGGATTTGATCGTATAGTTTGGTGAGCTGTGTAGCGTACCGTATGTCTGACACTGATCCTTATCCCCGATGTTATCGCGTAAGCGTTACATCGAATAGGGGAAGCTGAAGACGAGTGTCCTTTTGCTTTTCTTATCCACTTTCGTCATTGCAATAATACTGGCGTTTTCTTAGAGATGGCTATGTTCAGTTGTGGTCTAAAATAGGCCGATATACTAGTATTTATTTCAGTAAAATGAATACAAATTATTCTAATTTGTCCCATAAAAGTTAATTAATTTGAAAGTTTTTACTTAGTCGGTAAACCCAAGCGCCAGCTTTTGCTGCTGCTCGAGTGGGATCGGTGTAGTACCACGAAAGCGATGAATACCAGCGTGAAGTTGAGGCGTCTTGTGCCTACTTCCCTCCCTTCCTCGCCCACCTCCTCCACCCTGAAATATCCATAAAGGCCGGTAACGCACCTGGTGTTGCAGATGTACGTAATAAACAGAAACCTAAGAATTATCACACACCTTATACTATTAAATTAAAGCAGCAGTCAATAAATGTGAGCAGAGGCCATATGGCATCGGCTTAAGCCACCTTCCTCCCCGTGGATGTGGCCAGCGGCTACTTATCCTTAAGTCTTTTACTTACAGGCTGCATAGGTAAGGAAGGGCATATGGCTCCTCTTAATATTTGCGGGTATTACGGCGCCGCTAAAGGTTCATTCGCTCGTTAGTTCGGGAAATTATCAGCACTAAATTGCAAATTACAATTTTAGAAGTGCCGGTAAGGGATTCGTATACAGGGCAGTCGCGCTCTTTGAAATTAAAGCGCTTTTATTGTATTTTAAAATTACTCTATTATTTACGACGTTATCTTCTCGAAGTTTCGATTGCTTCACACCAGACTTGGTCGCGAGGGTTAGACGTCCAGATGTCATAGTTAACTCGGACCACCTTCAGCTTTTATTTATTTATTAATTTTGGTCCGATTTACGCAGAATGTGCTCACAGTATTTTGAAGTCGTGCAGTGGTATGCTTGGTATTAGATATAATTTAGTTTATTACTGGATACCAAGCCGGTGGTACTACCCAGCCATCGTCGCTATCGAAGTTAGGATGTCTTTTGATCTCAATAGCCTCGCGAGTCATCCTTGACAGTAATCACGATAAAATTGTTGAATAATAGTCTTATTTCAAATGTGTAGCGTTCGCGTAAATACAAGAAATCGCCTTTATAGAAAATTACTCGAACTTATATCACATAATTTCAGCTGATTTTCCGTCACGAAACTATGCGAGGATTATGTGCATCTATGATTGAATGCAAATAACGGCTTAGCTTCGACTTAACCTTAGAGCGAGATTTACTTATTCAATGTGCACCGATATCGAATTCAATTACTACGTCATTTTTAATATATCCAGTACGTGGTAGAGCCAAGCGGCGGCTTTAGCTGCTGCTCGAATGCCTCCACCGGATTAATACCACGACCTCGCTGAATAACGGCGTAAAGTAGAAGCATCTTGTGCTTCTGCGTTTTGCACGGTTAGTGAGGTAACCGGAGGCGCGGTCCCCTCCCCATGCCCGTCCTCATCCTCCTTCCCATTTCCCGAATACCCTTTAAAGGCCGGCAACGCACCTGCACCACCTCTGATGTTGCATATGTACACGGGCGACGGTGATCACTGACCATCTCAGGTCTGACCGTTTGCTCGTTTGCTGCCTTTTCCATAAAAAAAATAATCACCACAACACCATAGATGTCAATAAGTCCGTTATGAAAGGTATAGTTAGACCGATATTGTCGCGAATACAGAGTGCCGCTGTGGTTTCGATTTGCGGTTTGGTGCTTCACTAATTAGAGTACTGGCTAATAATTACTTCATTGTTTGTGGTATATGATCATGTCGAGAATAAAAACCAGTTTGTACAACATAGCACAATGCATATGTAATCTGCACTCGACGTGTCTCTATATTTGGCTCTATCTCCGTGTACTAAATCAAAATAGATTTGGCGTAAAAGTGAAATGTATGGTCATAAAATTATTCGATATGTTGTGGTGAAAAAGGTGTCTTAATATTGAAAATTGTATTTAAATTACTAATTAAATATTATGTATAAATGTTTTTTACTTATCCAAGACATGAAACGACAGATAGTGAGATAAATAACGAAAAAACGTTCGTAAAAACATTAATGTTGAAAATTTCGGCACACGGTCCACCTAATGGTGAGTGGTTACAGTAGACCATGGACATCTGTAAACAACTTCTATCGAAGAAGGTCACAGATGCGTCAGCACCCTTAAGATGAAATGTCTCATAACCCGTTATTATATCTCTCTATACCTTTCAAATTGGAACACAACAGTACTTGCACTGCCGGCGCTCTGCAGTTAAATATACCGACGGAGAAGAAAGAAACATACGTAAACATAGATAAAACTTCATTCAAGTGTCTGGTGCTCGTAGAGGTAGGCAGAGATATATATAAGTGAGGGTAGCCAAGCAGGCTTCACTGCTGGGGATCACTTAGTTTTTTTTAAGGCATTTAGTCGCTTCTTACGATTATCATGGGGCGAAAGGGGGTGTCATCGTTTATGAAGTAACTTAGGAAATAGATAACGATGGATTGCCTTGAGCTCAGAATATAATTTGTTTATTGTTTATTCAGCGTTGATTAAATTATTATTTTCTTAAGAGCCTATAAATATTTAAGCTACTACAGCTAATGGATGGATGGAGGACAGATACTAGATAAACATCGTAATAAAATCATGTTTGGCATCTCCTTTCCGCGGCCCTGGAGGCCTGTTACAGGCCTGCGACATTTTTCAAGGCTTTTCCGCCAATTGACGGAAGTCACGAGATTTTCTGGTTAGTTTACATTTAACTACATCGACGACCGCATGGACTAGCGAACGAGCTACCATGGATCCTGGGTTCAAATACTAGCCGAAAACAATATTTATGTCCCGGGTCTATGACACAGCATCTGTCCCTTTCCCGCATCATATCGCACATTGGTTTGTGTTTGGGCGTATATTTACGGCACTATAATACCTGCTGCGCAGCTGACAACTGCCGGTGGTATTCGATAGATGTCGCGTCGTTCAAAATCGCCCAAGGGGACATCGTCACTTCATGGGCAGAATGGAACCTTCCATAGTGCTTAGTACTTTTGTAATATATATATAGTTGAGTTAAATGTAGTGTTTTATACACTACAATTAACTCAACTAATGTACCAGCCTCATTATATAATTCCTTCACTGCCTAGGAGACGTCTGGGTGGTTACAACACTCTTACTCTTTTCTTCCACCAAACAGCAGTGAACCTGCTGTTGGGTTCCGATTTGAAGTGTGAAGAGAGCCAGTATAAGTGCGGACAAGTGTGAGGCATTCTATAGCAGGTCACAGTGACAACCCATCTGTTACGCTCTTCGAATGATGCTACAATCGGGTGGTTGGAATGGAGTGAGCTTACAGTCCGTAAGCTCACTCCATTCCAATAAAAAAAAAGCCTGTGAATGAAAAGTGAAGGCCTCCTCCCAATGTATTTAGGAAAGTTTTGGTGGTCGGAAGCCAAGATCCGCCACGCAGCTCCATTATAATTTTACAGTCATGGTGGTTTCCTTACAATGTTTCCTCACAACCCAGAGCACGTGGCTAATTCGTTCCTCGAATTGCGATTTACAATTTTAGTTACGCTGAAAAAAGAACATTCTGATGTACTACGTTACATGCAAATTTTCTGCTCGTAAAACGGCTCGCAGCGTATTTGACGTAATAAAGTTTTCGAGCAATTTGCGAAATGTGCGTGTAATCCATTAAGGCCAATCGGTTCCAGGGGTTTTTTTTTACAAACGTACTTGAGATTCTCCAACACGTTTGATAAAATTACTAAATGGGTTTCCATTTACTAATTTCTTCCTATTTAAAAAAAAAGCAAAACCTTTGTTGTACTTTATAAATAGGCAAAATAGAGACATAAAATGATTTGCAGGGGTAACGTTAGTGATATCACGGTCGATGCATCATCATCATCATTTTAACCTGTCACAAGTCCACAGCTGGACATAAGCCTACCACAAAGCATGGTCCTGAACCATCTGCGTCCATCCACTTCCCGCAACACTGCACAGGTCGTCGCCGCATTTTGTTTGAACCACGATGACTGTTGTCAACTGCACTAATAAGTTGTAGAGCCACAAGAATATAAAGAAATAAAGAAATCCGTATTCCATCACATGAGCAAGAGACGATGGAAGTGAAATGATAAACAGATGGACAGTGGTACTGTTTCATTATGTCAATAATTTTGCGGTTGAATAACATCGCGTAGCTAATTTGTCAATCAGTCGCTATTCCGACCGATTAGTCATTGGATACGCATTTCTTAGACTTATGTGATCTCCATCTTATTACGGTATTGGAGATATTGAGCTTGTTCTCGATGGGCACGAGTTCAATGAGCCGCAATTGGCGATAAGTTTCTAGCTCGATATTCAGTGGATTGAAAAACCTGGGCCCATATCACCGGACTCCGGTTTGTGATCGAGCACAGATGCTATATCAAAACTATCCACTACATTGATAAATTTATTAATAACTCGTTAACAGTATTTTAGAACTTAATGATATCTTGATTTTACGCGAATACTGCACATTTGAAATTAACTATTATTTACGGATTTTATCGCTTTGGAAGCTTTTTTAAATCATTAAATTAGTATTTGCTGCCCACCACTGGGGATTTCGATGGATAGTCCGCCATATATTACTAGGCTAAACAACGAGCTAACGTTTTGTGGTAAGTGGGTACTGCAGCTAATGGAAACCTTCAAATTCAATTGTAGAATGATGTGTAGGAATGTCTCGCAGTTTGTAATTATACTGACTCTCAACATTATTCAAACCGAAACACGACAGTGGTCGTACTGTTGATCCTAGGCAGAAGACGAGTCTTACAATCAAGTAAATATCCTCTGTCCATATTCTCCTTTGGCGACCTGGGGCTCTTTCCAATAGATTGTACCCCTAGAGTATTAATTTCGGAAAGCCAAGTAAAGATCCTCCTCGGATACTTACAGTTCGAAAAAGGTAACATTGCAGTGTCTGTAATACCTTCATCATCATCATCATCATCATCATTTCAGCCTATTAGAAGTCCACTGCTGAACATAGGCCTCCCCCAAAGATTGCCACGAAGCTCGCTCCTGAGCCACCTGCATCCATCGACTTCCCGCAACACTGCGCAGGTCGTCACTCCATCTTGTGGGGGATCGTCCTACACTGCGTTTGCCCGTACGTGGCTGCCACTCGAGAACCTTTTTTCCCCAGCGGTTGTCAGTTCTGCGAGCTATGTGGCCGGCCCATTGCCACTTCAGCTTGCTGGTCTTTACGGCTAAGTATCTAATTGCTGTAATACCTTGGTTTAGTGGTAAAAAATAGTTCAGGGATTTTTGAGCATTCTACGATTATAACTTTTTTGACTTAAATCATTTAACGTTCTATGTCTGAGTAAACATACGTTGTAAGGTTAGGACTTTAAAGCGGAATTATAGCGTCATTTAGTTACAGTATCACAAAGAGCTGAACTATCTAAAGTTCTGAGTTCCACTGGTTGTTTGATTTGATGGCGCAGTGTCGAAAACTTTCCTTGAGGAACTTCGGGTCGAGGGTAATTGATTTCCACAGAAGTATTTGCATAGCCCGTAAAATTTTCCGAAGAAGTTCCGTAAAATAAATTAGGCATGTCAGTTTACGTGAAGTTGAAATTCTATATCTTTAATCCTTTCTCCACATTTCAATAACCTTACCCAAAAAGATAATTTATTATTTCAATATGTTTAAATGTTTCATTTCATAATCAACTTCATTTCATTTTATAATCAACTTTAGACGCGATTATTAGCACAGGGAGCTATCATTAGACCACATTTATAATTCAAATGCATATCTGTTTCGAACCGTCTGTTAGCTCTGAGTTCTAAACTAAGTTTGTCGGTACAACAATATAACCAAAACGTGTTATTTTATACGATAAAGGATGAATGATTGAAGGTACTTTGTCGGGTCTACTGGAAATACATTGATTATAATAGAGGTACTAAAACCTACTGTAGTCTAGCTCTGGTTTTAATTTCATAGAAATCGAGTGATCTGGGTTACAATCCCGGTGCCGGCACTAATCAAATTGTTAATGGACATTAGTAGATGCTCATCCTCTACCTAGAGGTCGTCTGAGAAGGTTGAGTACCAATGTCTGCCAATAATTGTAATAATTCTTGTGTTCCAGATTAAAGTGTATAGAGAGACAGTATAGATAAAAATATTATGGGTATCGGCGTAAGACTCTCCCACTGCCTTTCTTCCCGATGCTGTCGTAAGACATAATTAAGGGAAAAGCCTTGAAAATCTCATGGCAATCTCTGGAAGTAAACCCGGCAATTAGGCTCGTCAACGTTCTATCTCCCGGATAAGCGAAAAGTAGCAGCTGGAACTGTATTTCGCCTTGTCTTGCGAGATGTCTGGTACTGCGATCACCAATCTGAATTCTGAGCGTAGCGATCATGGCGAATTATTCTCATGGGAGAGTTTTATGTCTTCCTTGCAGAAATCTATCCAGTCATTACAGAGACACCAAGTGAATTCCCACACCCACGCATACGCACACATACACTCACACTAACAGCATGTAGCCGTTTTATTAACTTAATAGTATATTAAAATATTAACAACATTTATTATAAAAATACTCTTTGAAAACAACACCAATTTTTTTTGGCATTCTGTTTTAATTTTTATTTTTATGTCACTAAAATTGGTTTAGCAATCTACTTAACCTAGTCTTTCAGGGCTTTGCCCTATTTTAGGAAGTAGAGAATTTACATTCGCGCGGGCATGGAACCCAATCGAAACCCGACAGTACTTGGCCTTCGTAGTATGTTTCGGGACCAAGGGAACGCTTTCGCACACATCGGCGTCCCCACCAGTACCAGCCTCCCTAAGCAGCGTCCTATCTCTAGAAACGACACTTCCTCCCCCTCTATCTCATGGTAAGCTGTGCCAGATCACAGGCGCTGGAAGATGGCAGCATTATATCGTGACTTTCGAAATATGGCAAAACAACCATCAAAATGTGCCAATCCCAAAGTAGATTGTTCTTGTTGTTCTAGAAAGTATATGGTATAAAATGAACTAGGGTGCACTTAGTCGTTTGTGTATAACTTGCATTAATTTCAGTTCAAGTCATTCTAGTTTCTATCAAACGTAGTTTTATATATTATGTGACACAATTTTAAAACATGGTAAATGGAATGGTTGGAAGTAGCTATGTAAATGAAAGTTTACATGCGGTCTTCTATTATATTGAGGCAATTTACATGCGGTCTTCTATTATATTGAGGCAATTTACATGCGGTCTTCTATTATGTTAAAGCAATTTACATGCGGTCTTCTATTATGTTGAAGCAATTTACATGCAATCTTCCATTATGTCGAAGCACTAATTGTTTCTCTCAGGCTTCTCAACAAATAATGTTGCAGCTATGTTATCGGAGAGTGTTGGTTTTAAAAAAAGAATTACTTTTGTGCGCTTGACTATATTTCGATAGTGTTAATAATAATATGGTATTAATTATGGTAATAATTTAATAGAGAAGAAACTTTCTGTGAGTGGGTGTACTGTTTTATATTTAATAACCTTTTCTGAAATTACTACACATGATTTAAAACTAAATATTTATTTATAGACCCTTGGAGTAAGTATTTTGTAAAGATTTAATTTTTTTTTTATTAAACTTGGGCGAAAACCTTGCTAACAGTCCACCTGAGTAGTAAGTGGTTGAACGGTGGTAGAGCCAAGCGGCGGCTTTTGCTGATGCTCGAATGGGCCAGCTCAACCGGATTGGTACAACGGCCTTGCAGAATACCAGCGTGAAGTAGAGGCATTTTGTGCTTCTGCGTTGCGTTCGGTAAGTGAGGTAGCCGGAGGCCCACTCCCCTCCCCATCCCCTTCCTCATCTTCCCTCCCATCTCCCAAATACCCTTAAGGGCTTGTGGATTCAGCTTCGAATTTCAGCCGAAACAAAATTACATGCGTCATACAAATTTAATGCTTTATTGGTCCGAAGATATTGTGATTGTTCTAAAAACTTCGGGCTCGTGACTACCGGTTTCTATTTGGATTGAGTGAGTTTAGCTAAACAGATTTCTCTCTTCTGTTAGATATTAAACGTGGTAGAGCCAAGCGACGGCTTTTGCTGATGCTCGAATGGGCCAGCTCAACCGGATTGGTACAACGGCCTTGCAGAATACCAGCGTGAAGTAGAGGCATTTTGTGCTTCTGCGTTTCGTTCGGTGAGTGAGGTAACCGGAGGCCCACACCCATCCCCCTCCCGTCCTCCCTCCCATCTCCCAAATACCCTTAAGGGCTTGTGGATTCAGCTTCGAATTTCAGCCGAAACAAAATTACATGCGTCATACAAATTTAATGCTTTATTGGTCCGAAGATATTGTGATTGTTCTAAAAACTTCGGGCTCGTGACTACCGGTTTCTATTTGGATTGAGTGAGTTTAGCTAAACAGATTTCTCTCTTCTGTTAGATATTAAACGTGGTAGAGCCAAGCGACGGCTTTTGCTGGGCCGGCTCGACCGTATGGGTACAACGGCCTCGCAGAATACCGGCGTAAAGTAGAGGTATCTTGTGCTTCTGCGTTTCGTTCGGTGAGTGAGGTAACCGGAGGCCCACACCCATCCCCCTCCCCGTCCTCCCTCCCATCTCCCTAATATCCTTAAAGGCCGGGAACGCACCTGCAGCACCTCTGGTGTTGCGGATGTACGAGTGCGACGTGGGGATGTAAACGGTAATCATTTAGCATCAGGTGAACCGCTTGCTCGTTTGCCGTCTTTCCCATAAAAAAAAGATAGAAAAAGATAAACAACACAGAGGTATTATCATCATCATAGAGTTATATATACTATACACTATACTTATAAGGTACGGGATTAAGTCATTTAACAAAATCGAAAACCTAAGCAGATTTCCCGTCGACATACGAACTGTTCAAAAATTCAACTAAAGCTCGCTATAGAAGGAAAAGCTTTTCCATTAAGTAACTGAGCGTTTCCGCTTAGTAAGAGCGCAGAGTAATTTAATTATGGTATCTGCATCGTTCGAGGCACATGCAAATTTACTATTTAAATTTCTCTGTGGAGAATCTATCTCTCTTTAATAACTTTACCTGCCGGACACATCTTTATGTCTGCAATTTTTTGCGTTCATTATAGTATATCGCACGCGCCATCACCAATAGGGCTAGGCAGAGACGACGGATATGACAAACAAACACATATTTCTATCTTCAATCAAAATAAATTTATTATAATATCACCGGCGATCATGTGACAAACTCAGCACTTGAACTTGCTATTAACAATCTTTATCATGCCGCCACTGGGTGTTGAATCCAGGACGTTTGTATATTAATAAAATGTTACAATGTCAATCTTTGTACCTCCTTACACCCTTTTTTTTAGTTTACTTCTTCACCAAGCTCTCAATAGACTACTGTTATAGGCCTCAACCAGAGGGAGGATAAGTCATGATCTCCACGCTTGGTAAGCCGGTTGGTGACTGCAGACGCCGACGCTGCCGACTGTCGGCAATCTTTCGGAGGTCACGACATTTTATGGCTGTCCCATTGGTCTTTTACAACATCCACGGGAAGGAAGGAGATACGCTGCCGGCACCCGATAGTTTAATTATATTTATTCTCCGTAATAAATTTAATTAAATGGACACCCCTGATTTATTTTCCACTTACCTCTTAACTTCGATCTTATCTTTTCCTTTCTCCGCCCTTAATTTATCGGTTGATTCTAAATGCCTTTTGTTCAATGACAAATTATTGTCATTGGTAATTAGATTTTTGTGCGCGCTGTTTTCTTAATCGCAGACATGTCACCTGGTTTATTTTGTTTTCTGGCCAAATATTAGAAGTAATTTTGAATGATTACGTCTATGCTTTCACAAATCATCTAGAAGCCAGAAAAGTAATCTACTATTATCTTACTTAAAAATAACATTATGTAAAGAATCGAAACATAACCATGGATATTAATTTACGTCATATTCTAAGTTTAAAACGTGGATGTCTAGGTCCCCAAGTTAACGTTAAAGTTGGCAATTCTGCAGGTGATATTCGAATGTTGACAGCATCCTATTATAGTAGCATTTTTAAATAATCTTTTATTATATTTTAATTTCAAAGCAGTGCCGATTTAAAGCTCAGATAGTGTGTTATATATTGACAATTTTACTAAATAACCTTTTTATTAATTTATTTCTAATTTTCGCATGTACAGTTCAACAAATTCGTGATTTATCAATTGTGCGTAAATAAATTACAAACCTGACACTAAAGCCTTACTGTACTTAAAATTAATTGCCAGGCGTTATAGCCTGATTGTATAGCCTTAAATAAATCAAATATAGATTCGTATTCAAATAAGGGTCACTGATGTTGTTGGCTGTTTTCAAATTGAATTTAATTGATGTTGTAATTTTTTTTTCGTTTCAATGCTTCCAATGTATTGAAATTTTTTAATTCTGTGGATTTTAATATTTATTAATCTTCTTTTTTTATGGGAACGACGGCAAACGAGGATGTAAGGTAAGTGATTACCGTCGCCCACGTACATCTGAAACACCAAAGGTGCTGCAGGTGCGTTGCCGACCATTAAGGATATTTGGGAGATAGGAGGGTGGATGAGGAGGGATTTGGGCCTCACACACCGAACGAAACGCAGAACCATAAGATGCCTCTGTATTTTGCGAGGCCGTGGGACCAACTCTGTCGAACCGGGCCATTCGAGCAGCAGCAAAAGCCGTCGCTTGGCACTACCTACATAAAAAACACACGTGGTACTTATGTTACACTTCTATAACTCTGTAATTAGATTTGCAAAGAAATATTGTACGACGATTTTCAACATCATGTCTTAAGTTGAAATTAAACAAATTTTTACGAACTTTACCGCGTTCAATTTCGACTTTTAACTTATTGATGTCTCGGGTACCTTTTTCATCCTTTTAGGACTTTTAGAAAACTGTTCTTGCCAACCCGTGCATGCCAACTATGGCAAAAATAACCGCAAAATTAGTCGTTCAACGAGAGATATGCCCTGGAGAGGAGTAGGCTGTTAAGAAAAATAACGTTCGCATTTGGAATCTTTTCCATTTCATCTGCTGATAATAATGATGTTAATATTTAGAAATTGATGCTTTTGTTGTAATTCATTTACGTCACTCGTTTTATATCTTCCAAAGCGAAAAATCGGACACTTGCCAAATAGAAAATTTAATCTCTACTTAACCCAACGGCAGGACAGAATCTATATTATTTGTATCGGATGATATATATACTGTCAATCGAAACAACTAAATTTGGTAGCTACAAAATTGAAATTTCTTCTTATTGAAGCACCGAATAGTAATACGCCGAAGGTACAATATTTAAACTACACTATCTTTACCCTGTGACAATATCAAAAGTTTCAATAGGAGTCGGGTTCTTTTGTTTCATCAACTTACGCCAAGACAATCGGCTCAATTCTTCTGTTTCACATCCCCAGAGAATCGAAGCGTTCAAGTTGACAAACAATAAATTGCATGCGACTTCAGAAAATTGGTTTTTATAATTCACTTGTTTATAAGTTTCATATGAATAACATGAGCTATAGCTCATTCGAATCCAAACGAATATTATATATGCGAAAGTGTATTTTAGTTGTAATTCGCCACCCGACAGTAGATATTACGTTAAACTGGAGAGGCTATGAAAATATAGTATTATATAGAATTTAAACACGTAACACTTTTCCGTTAACATTAAAAGTACACGTATGATTATTATACCTGTTATATACTATTTCCACGTAATTTTCCAGAACTAAGAACGTTAATCTTCTATGAAACTATGTAAATCTTGTATGGATTGTAGTAACATTGAGTAAGGTTTCATACTTGTTTCATATATTTACGCGAATACTAGAGAGTACTAAATCTTATTTTAACGAATTTCATCGCGTTTAATTTAAACTTGTTAATTCCTGAAGTTTCGATGGCTTTGCAGCTGCACGAAAGCCAAAGTGGTCTATCCGGATAGAGGCTACAGTATCTTGAGATTGTACAGTGCAGCTTTGCATCTTAGTTTTATATTTATCACGGGTCAAGTCGGCAGCATCTTAATCTCTGTTTTTATTTTTTTTTCCTTCGCAAATCAATCTTGGCAGGGACAAGTGTTCTTGTGCGAGGATTGGTGGTCTATCAAATCTTACGTAATGGTTTGGGTGGTCTAGAATATCGCAAACTGCAGAGTTCTTAGGACGGCGAAAGTTAATGTGAAACTTGTACTCTGGACTTCATATCCCCTGGGCTGGTGGGTGCTGCAATGCACATGAAACGTACCGAAAATTATTTTATTACGAAGTAATTCTCACCTGTATGTATGTATCATCATCATCATTTCAGCCTATCACAAGTCCACTGCTGAACATAGGCCTCCCCCAAAGATTCATCATGAGGGGGTTTGCCTTAGTTGCCACGCCTGGCGACCCGGCGGGTTGGCAAACGCAGTTTTTTTTGTTTTAATGCAGGAAGATGCTGCTGCCCATCTCCATATATAATTTTTTACCATTAGTCGCCTTTTACGACACCCATGGTCAGACAGGGTTGGCGCTATTCTTTACTTCCGACAGCCAAACGGAAAACAACGAACAACAATTGTACAAAGGCATATGTATGTATACCTTTATACAATAGTTAACATTTAAGGTTGATTTAAACCACATTTACAATTTGGCTTTTCTCACTTCGTAATAATATGATATATTAGCGTAAACAAGCTGAAGAGGCAACGGGCCGCCCACATAGCTCGCAGAACTGACAACCGTTGGGGAAAAAAGGTTCTCGAGTGGCAGCCGCGTACAGGCAAACGCAGTGTACGACGCCCCCCCACAAGATGGAGTGACGACCTGCGCAGTGTTGCGGGAAGTCGATGGATGCAGGTGGCTCAGGAGCGAGCTTCGTGGCAATCTTTGGGGGAGGCCTATGTTCGGCAGTGGACTTCTGATAAGCTGAAATGATGATGACGATGATTAGCGTAAACATCCTAGTGTAAACATTGTCAGATGGCAGCGGTTTATCGCCAATAATCTCGAGTTCCGTTTTGTTCAGTGCACAAATATCCTTGGCGCTGGTTGTACTTTGCAGTTTTAATAAGATGCAAAGGAAAAGAAAAGGTTCAAATTTTGTAATCAATTACCTAAACGGCAAGCTAGAGACTTGAAACCTTAAACATCTCACTAGAGAAACTAGAGGACAATCCAACATTTACTAACTTCCTTATCCGTCTGTTTGTTTGTCTGTCTGTTCGGTATAAATTTTGCAATCGATTTTAAATTAACTTTCCTAGGAGCTAGAGACTTATAACTATGAACTTAGCTCAGAAACGGATGACAAATAATAAAAAGTAATAAAAACTTAGTGAAAACCAATTGTTTTAATTAAAAATATTGATATTTCTTTTTAACATCACACTGCTGTAACTAATTCCCTCTAAGAAAGTTTGCAGCAACAATTGCTTGCAATTTAATTTGTACGTTGTGTTAAATTTAACAATGAAACTGTACTTTTTAAAGTAGTTTATACGTTTGACCCCGCCTCGGTGCCCAAGGTCGTCGGCGACTATAAGCGTCTTAACTTTAAATTATAAATTTAGCTTCACTGCGACTCGAATATGATACCTCAGATCCAATAGGTCGAAAGTACTAGAATAAATCAATGCGATTGCAGCCATTTGAATAAATTTAAACAATAAATCTGTATGTAGTCTCTATGTTAGACGGGTGTATTGTGTAAATTACTTTTACACACTGTCGGTCTGTCAGTAACAAATACAAGAATACTTGATCATTACAGTCGCACACATCATCAAGGTGAACAGGTGAACAAAGGGTACCGTAAAGAAGCACGGTCCCGCACCATATAATCTTGATAACGAATACTATAAAATATACTTAAAAGATATTTTTCTTTAAGCAATCCTCCGGTTACAGGTTACATAGCTTCGTGTGTACGTTATGTGTTTTGACGGATTTAACTTTATGTTTTATGTGAAAGGAAGGCAACGAGCTGGCGTCTCATGATGGTAAGTGATTACCGTCACCAACGTACATCTGCAAATACAAGAGGAGCAGCAGCTGCGTTACTAACCTTGAAGAATATTTAGGAGATGGGAGGGAGGATGAGAAGGGAGATGGAGAGAGAGAGAGAGAGTTGGTCTTCGGTTACCTCACTCACCGAAACGCAGAAGCACAAGATACCTCTGCTTCACGTCGGTATTCTGCGAGATCGTGATCTACAACCCGGTCGTGATCGAGTCGGTTCATTCGAGTTGTAGCAAAAGCTACCAATACTCTACCGCGTATCAATGTAATATAATAATAATATTTGGCAAGCCTTATCAGAGTCATGCAGTAAATACCTCCTGTATTTACTGCATGACTCTGATAAGTTTCAATTTCGCCTCAAGTCCATCGTCCTGTTTATATAGCTTATGATTAAGTTTAATAATAATGAAGTTTTTAATTGACAACTCTCGCGATTATATAAGTACTAAAAACTTTTCTTATTCGAATTTTAAAGCGTAGTAATTATTATTCACACGAGTGTTATTAATATTTTTAAATAGTTTCACTCTGCGAAGAGTATCCAAAGCAAGGTCGCCAAATGCAGACTACATTACTTTTTCTTAATAAGTAATTAAAAGATAAAGATATCTCGAGCATTTATTTGAGACAGCGTATGTTACATGGGACCGTGGTACAAACCCGGACGAGCCGGCTCATTCGTGAAGTTAAAGCCTCTACTTGGCTCTACCACGTCCAACTTTACTTAGAAGCAGAAGAAGTTTCATATGATTATTTTATGGTGACAATTTGTATGTTTGTCATCAATCACACCTAAAGAACCGAGCATGTGTGATCGGGCATGAACGAAATTTTTCATCTCAATAAGAGTTGTCTGTTGACAAAATTAGTAACCACGCAAGCGAGACCGCGGGTAGACGCTAGTGATAACATAACCGTCAACACTGTCGTCACTTGTATGGGTGTACGTAGTGTAGGGTCCGTCGTAAGAATTATATCTGTGAAAGTTAATGAATGAGGAAGATCACCTTGTGATACATAATGGGGATCGTATTTGTTCACCAGTGCACATTATCTTTTTATATGCACTGTCTCTGTTATCTTTTTTTTAACTGTAAGTTCCATATCACATAGGTTATTCAGCAAATTATCATACTAAAATAAACCCGGGGCGGGATTCTTCTTTTAAATATTAAAAAAAAACATGCTAAATGATATTTATAGTAAGCAGTGTTATGTACCAACTTTCGTGGGAAGAACGAAAAAAACAAAATACCGAGTTATTAAGGATATTTATTGATTTTACACAAAACATTGTTAAAGTAAAATAACAGCGTGTAAATATATCACTGCCGAGGAATGGACTCTGCTCATATAATTGACAAGACTTTGGAGCCAGGAAGGTTGGTCGGTTGGCAGACTTCACGTATCTAAAAAAAATATACACCTTTTTATGTGGGGTTATTTAGATATATACTCGTCTGGTTGGGTGATATATATAAATATGTATATATACATACATAAAATACTATAAAATTAATAAGTTATCTTTAATATATATTATAATTAAAATACTTAAAGTGAAATAAAAAATAAATTATAACCCAACTAGACGGAAGCCCTCGGCAGGGGAGACCAGGCGGCCGAGGGTTAGGGGGAAAGGGAAAGAAACCGGCGGATTGAGCGGTATCAAGAAGCACCGCCTTCTTCTCGGAGTCTCATCAGTCTTGTAAGGTATGCCGAATGGGTATAACCCATCCCATCTGTTTCGGTTTTCACGAGTTTCTCGTCGTATGGAATATACCTTTTATGTTATTACTCTGACAGCAGAGCGCAGACTCAGGCACGACGTTTCTCTTCGACCCCAGCACCAGATAAATGCAGCATTAATAAATTAGTGGTACTGGAGTCGGTGTTAGAAAAAATATCATACCATTGCCAATTAAAGCGTGCGGAGATACTTGTGCTAAAAGCTGGTGTTAAAATGAAACTTAAGCTCAAGATAACATTAACATCGAGTCTAGTACTTATCTTTATATGAAACGGTACTTTGTTACGCATTAACAAAACCACAATTTCTCACGCTGTACAATACTTTAAACCACGAAACCCTTCTTTGGGTCTGTAAATGCTATCAAATTACCACAATGTGAAATAGCCGACTGTTCACGTCCGACAACCACATCTAAAATATAATTTTAAACCTTCTAATGAAAGTTAAGATAAGCTTAATAATAGATTTTCTCTCCTGTCAGCATCATATCATCTCGGTAAAGATTTCTTTTTAACTTTTAATTTATTTGTTGTACTCTTTCTGAAAGGTACTTATCCCCGAGGTGTAGGTTCTTTTCCCGCTTATAGAATATTTATTTATTTATTTCAACCATTAAAATCTACAATAATTACAGGGTATCCTAATACGATTGAGATTTAATTACGAGCAGGTCCTTAATTGGCAATGGGCCGGCCACATAGCTCGCAGAACTGACAACCGTTGATGAAAAAAGTTTCTCGAGTGGCAGCCACGTACAGGCAAACGCAGTGTAGGACTACCCCCCAGAAGATGAAGTGACGACCTGCGCAGTGTTGCGGGAAGACGATGGATGCTCAGGACCGAGTTTCGTGGCAATCTTTGGGGGAGGGCTATGTTCAGCAGTGGACTTGCGATAGGCTGAAATGATGATGATGATGATGAGGTCCTTAATTTTATCTAATAAGAAAGAATGTAACCCATGTGAGTTCACTCAAAAGTACTTTAAAATGTCTACTTTATCGGCCACAACCTGTGTATTGAGGGCACGCGTTAGAGGAGCGCGTCGCAGCAGAGACGTGCGCGCGCGCAGCATACATAGATGTAGACATTGTACGCAGCACACATAGATGTAGATATACATATAGATGTAGACATAAGTCTGGATTAAAAACATGGCCTAAAAATAATTTCTACTGATATACACAGAGAGTACATTCTCTTCTGACACTACTACTGATGATATGTATAAATGTATGTAATCTTACCGAAAACAATATAATATAAATAGTTCACGGAGAAATATTCACGAATTCGCCACATGGTTAAATACATACATGAATTGCGAACCGCTTGAAGAAACAGTGGCAATGCATCTTTTTAAAGTATTTACGTTACGGCTGGCTACGAATATCGCTTCAGAGAGATATTACGGTCGTTAATCTTCCGCAACATAACGATATTGTACAGTTGCGCGTGGTCTCTGACTGTTTTCTGAATATCGGGCATGCGAGCGAATTTTAAATTATTGAGTTATGTCCCACAATATGATACGGGAAAATAAAGGTTCAGCTTTTACACCTGCGAAACGCTCTCACTAGTAATGTGAACGTAAGGAATAAGAACTATGAATTTCTATTTTGAAGCAATTAAAATCTGTATAATTACATTTTTTTCCATATAAGCAGCTAGACGTATTCCGCTTCCCATTTAACGCCTCTGCGGAAGAAAGAATGTGACGGGTGGTGAGTTTCCTCATCAGGTTCGCCTCTTTGTGTGCCATATTCTTACGATTATTACTATGAGTAATATGATACTTATAATAAGGAGTTTTGTTCTTGAAGTGAAACTTCAACTTCATTAGCGCGATGAGAGTAAATATTCAAACTCAAATCCCGAATTTGTGTGCAACCGTTTTAGGTGCAACGGTTCGTTTGCCTGCGAGTGTCATGCCTATTGAATTGGATTTGTTTATTTATTACGTACATCTGCAACACCAGAGTTTCTACAGGTGCGTTGACAGCCTTTAAGGGTATTTGGGAGAGAGAGAGGGCCGCCTGTTACCCCTCACACACCGAACGTAACGCAGAAGCAATAAGATGCTTCCACTTCACGCCGGTATTCAGCGAGGTCGTGGTATTAACCCGGTCGAGCCGGCCCATTCGAGCAGCAGCCAAAGCCGCCGCTTGGCTCTGCCCCGTTAAAAGTTTCTACTGCTTCTATTATAATCTGCTTCTCCAATTGCATCTAATTGATCTGTGCGTATTTTGATGAAAATTCTTTATAACTCTTTTTCGATGATTCGGATGTGTCTAATAACATATTGTAACCCGTACGTACCTATTTTTATTCTTTATCTCTCCGCGAATGCGCCCGCTAACTTGAAAGAAGACGCCGGGCAGGCGAGCGTAGTGCAGGCTCTCGCGCTCTAGTGATGTACGACGCATGCGCATATGTGAGCCTTTCGTCTTGAATTACTGTAATTCTTTGGCTCTTTGTCAGTTAGGTACACATTAGGTGATAATCACCGTGATTATCACCGTGATTATAACTACTATCACAGAGTGCGGTTTCATGCAAAAGTTATTTTTTTTTATTTATCGAAGATGTACGAGTACTTACTATTTTTTTAACAAACTACCAAAATCAGTGACAGTCTTTTGTCGTTTTTTTTTTCTACAAAAAACGTTACCTTCCGCTGTAGGAATTTCTCCTGTGTCGCGGAGGAAGTTTACATACATGAATTGCACATGGACAAACACACCCAGACCGGGAGCTATTATTTGTAGTCCATACAAATACTAGTCTCGTGCGCGAATCGAACCCGCGGCCCATAGGCCGATCCAGCAGCCGCAGCTAAACGCTTAGCCACTACGCCACCAAGACGTCATAAACAATATTTCCATTTTAAAAAACTACATAAAGATGTTTTACTATAGTTTCCCTAACTACGCTCAGTGTGTCTATTCCAGCAACTATAAATTTTTCAATTCTGCTTCATAACGTTTTATTCCACCTTCAGCTTAACTAACAAGTTTGTAACTATGTGTGAAGTCTAAAAATGATAATTTTAATTCCAAAATGTTAATGTAAAGGTTAAAGTTTAAAAGCATCATAATATTAGTAGCGGTCCTTCATATATAGTATATAAAACAAATTTTCTCTGCATAAAATGTGTACTCAACACGTAAAAGTTAATTATATATTGTAATTCTGATGAGAAATAAACTTTATAAATCGTACTGTTTTGTTTTAACGCTTTTTGTATTTCAGTGTACTTTGATATGGTATAAAAAGAATCACAAGGCAGCTTATAACTAAAGACCTGCATTTGCCTGTCACAAGTACTCAATTAGAAATAATTTTCTGCCGTGTATCGCCTTGGGAGACATATGCGACGTCCATAATTTTGTATTTATGTCTGTTCCATAAACCTTAAGTATTAAATATTAAGCTGATAAAAATGCCATGGTGAATTTCTCATTGCAACTGTGACCTAATACCCTGATTTCTATTTCTATGCTTATAGCGTAAAAGTGTTAGCTAGAAATGTTCTTTTTTAACTGTAAATTATTTATTTGCTAATGCATTTCCTAAGGTATCGCCCATACCTTAACATTATGGGAGTTTGCAGGTGTGCCCATGAGGTCGACCGTTGGGTCCCTTACTTTATCAGAACGTAAAATTATACAGGCTGTATGCCTCTCCAATAAGGAGGATTTGTCACAATCGCCATGCTTGGTAAGCGGATTTGCGATAGCAGTATTAGAAACATCGTTGCGCGTTATCGGTCTGCTTAATTTTTGTCCGGTATATATTTTTCGATATGGTTATCCCGCCATCTACCGGTAGCGATTGCAAATTTTCAAGCTCTCTACCCAATAAAAAAAGTCTACCGTTGGAAACAGGGCCCTACTAAGAGGACTAATTTGCCGTTTACGACGTCCACTGCTAGATAACAATCTCTCCCATTGCAACGGTTTGCCATCGCTATCCTTTGCTTACGGGCACTCACGACGCCTTGAACCTAACAAGAGGCATTATTCCCTATCATCTGTTAAAAAAAAAAAACAAGCAGCCTGTAGGTGCCCACAGCTGGGCAAAGGCCACCTTCTCAAATACGAGCATCAGAGAGGGTTTAGGGCCCGCCACGCTGCTCCAGTGCGGGTTGGCGGGCTTCACATATCCTCGAAATAATATTTTTATTATTTCTCAGACATGCAGGTTTTTCCTCACAATGTTTTCCTTCACCGCTGAGCACGTGGTAAATACAGCACTTAAAATTGTTACAACAATTTTACAGGGGATCGAACCCAGGTCCCTCGCGCTCTATAAAACTAAAGTGAGCACCCTGACCACTAGGCTACCACGGCTGGTTATCATCTGATAAATGCCGTAAGATATTTAGACCTTAGCATGACGATGAGGTGAGAGTGGTAATTTCTACAACGCCGTCACGGACTCGTAATTATTATTAGTCTCATGTTACTCATACCTTCCTAGTATATATTTGTTTTTTTTTTTTGTTTTATTAAGTTTTTTTTCAACAGAACTATGATGATGTGTTATTCGATGCCTCGGACCCGATCCATTGTACCGAGTGAACTTATCGATTTTAGATGATATCAGAGCTGCAACATTTTTTATTATTCAAAGGCATCGGAGCTCGTTTCAGTTCTGCTTGTAGAACATCGGTTTACATAAAATATCAATACCTATCCACTTTGCCTCTGGTTGCTTTTTAAATGAATGAAATATGAATGAAATGAAATGACATATACTTTATTGTACACACACAGATTTAATATACAAAGATTATTTAAGGAGACATAAAACAAAAAGTACAATAGGCGGCATATATGCATTTTTAATTTTAATATCTATCTAGTTTCATATCACCGGTTCGTGCTCGTGGCGTAGAAATGTTATTTTTATCGCTACCCTCCACCCTGTTGACACAGAATCGAATCCAAACGAAATATAGCGAGAGAGTGATTCTCGAGAAGAATATTGAAAGAGACAAAAAAAAAAGAAACATTACTGTGTTTGCTCACGGCCGATCCGGAGTGTTTTATTTTCTGTTTGTCAATAAATTTCATTGTAATGACAATTTTTTCCTTACATATATATGTAAGGAGCCATACCTATCATACACACATATATATATATACCACGCTTAAAATAACATATCAATAACAGCATACTGCATTCATCTAAAGATACCATTTATTAAAATCTCACATATATATATATATATAGTTCTTGTATCAGGTAAAAGAAAATTATATGAAGAAAATCGTTTTTATACGTGCCTTGCCATGTGCCATTTGCCTAACGTATCCACGCCAAGGAACCTTCGCCGCACTAACGGACACAAAGTAGAAAACGGAAATATACAACATATTTTTAAAACGATTAATATCCTCCGGGATTTTATACAAAATGCTGATTACAGCTCGCCCAGTGTTATTTAAACTTCTTTTTTTTTCACCACGCCGCTGCTCGAAACACCGAAATGCAAATGTCGTTTATACAAACAATAGCCTGACAATTTGACCGATAGTTCTTTTGTTCGTATTTCACGTGTACTTCAGTTAGTAAATAGACATTTATAAAAATTCGCTGCATATGGAAAAGGGTTAAATTTTTCGTTTATTTTTTAATCAATAAATGCAATCGAAAACCTTTATTAAAAAAAAAAAACTATTTCGAGGACATTTGCCATTAGTGGAGCAGCTAAGCAAACATAGCTTCAAATCCGATGTACTTATCAGAGCAGATTGGGCCCGCTACTCCGCGAAAATATTTCACGAAAATTCCCTCCAAAGTTGTTCGTCGAGAAACTCATGCCGTAATATTTATCACATCAAAGACATGGTACGTTTATTCAGGACATGACAACAGATAAAGGTAATTGAGGATATATTTGTGAAATATTTTCATGACATAGCGGATAAGACCGTGGTTAATACTATACTTTCGCCATGTAGTACAGAGGTCAAGAATTTTATTGTCTTTTTTCTAACGCGTCTGTTACGGGATCAGATTGAGTGGGTTTCTCCTCACGCTGCCAGCTAGCAAAGAAAAAACAAGACCTTTATGGATAGATTTTTCATCCCACAGACAAGTGATGTAGAGTGGCACCACTAGTGCGTGGTGAATGTGGGCATCCTTTCAAGAAATATATGCTGGCTTTACTGGCGCGTTCTTGGTGTGTATATGCTTTCAATAGTATGTTCAGCAGAGGTCTAAAACCTGCAGTGTTCCCCTCCAAATGAGGTTCCGCTTCGTCGTGGCAAGGGAGGGGGGTCAGGGTCTGTGGCTTGGTCTTGGAACCAGGAAGAACCCACATGGTCGGCCTGACTCGAGAGGAATGCTCCGATTAGGCTCGGCGAGCCCGCTTAAGATGATACACGTGGGCCAGGAGGCCGTGTAGGTAGGCGTGTCTGTATTCCTGTGCAACCAGCCAGGTGGGAGAGGCAGAGAAAGGGCTGAGTTGGAGGGATCGCGGATGTATACGAGAGTGTACCCTTGGCCCGGCCAGCCAGTACATGCGGCTAGGCCACGGAATAAAGCAGTAGTAGGAAGCGAGAAAGCAATAGTTCTGTCTTCTTCTATTGCATATACAATTAGCATGCATATGGCGTACGCAGTTCTACTGTACTTTGTGCCTGTCTTCTAAAATACAACCGACTTCACATTGAACAAAACTGCTCATCATTTGTCTCATAAGTATATGGCTCTTTTGAAAAATGTAGGTAATAAACTTTAGCGTTATATTTCACGAGGTATTCCTTAAATCCTCTCTAAAGCCTGTTTAAGCTAGGTCGACCTTAACCTTTTTTTACTCACGTATTTTGCAGAGATCCCTTCTTACTGTAAGATGGGTAGTATGTATCATTCCTCCAAACCTTTTGACAAGTACCTACATGTACTAGCATAAATGTTTCATGCTTAAGCTTATTTGAATAAAAATTACAAAGTGTCCGCTATTGTCAAGAATATGACTCTTATTTAGGAGTGTTTTATTTTTAACTATACTTCCGATTATTGTCACTTGATGAAACTTTAACATATTGAACATTAGTGTTATCTCTCGTACTAGTGTTTTGTTTTTTGGTTACACTAAATTGTAATTGTACAATTCTTCGAAGTTAGTTTAGATACGTTTGATGTACGTAAACTAACAAAAAATTCAGAGCATCTTAATTTAACCTTACGAAAGAGTAAATGGTATAAGAGGTGGATGTAATGCTAAAAGCATCTCAGCACCATCTCTACCTGTCAACCTTAAGGCAGTGGTGAAACATTGTGAAAATAAGAAGGTAAAAACAAAGTTACTAAGTATATATTAACAAATGTTGACATAATATTTGTCTTCCTAAGTTCACCTGTACAGGTGAACCTCCGTGATTTAACTGTACAGGTGAACTTTTCAGTTTTATCTTTCGTTGGTACAGTACACACTGTCTGCTATAACTATGCAATCAGTCAGTTTGCTATCTAGTAAAACTACCCGGAATTTACTTGAATGGGACTCACACGTTCAATGTTCGAAAGCTTATGAATGTAATAAATAAAATGAAACTAAGCCGTAAAACGTAGATTATTCAATCGAAGTTTTCTGCCACGCACTTCGACTTTGTGGAATCAGCTGTCGCCAGTAGTATTTCCGAACAGTTACGATTTAGGGATCTTCAAGAAAAGAGCTTATTTCTTCCTTCACCTTGCCGCACGCTCGTTTGCCCCCTTCTCTTCTATTAAAAAAAAAAAGCGGGCGATTATGTCAAATCCTCTTCTATAGGCCTATATTCAGCAGTCGACTATTTATTTATTTGTTTATTTTCATTCATTGGCTCCAAAAAAAGCTGAGCTTATAGCTTGAGAGCCAGAGTTGTGACGTTAAATTTTAGGTTATAATAATAACAAATGTTGATCCGATGATAGGATTATAAGTGTTATAAACGACATTTCATGTATCAAATCAAGTAAGCAATCGGGGTAAAATTAATAATTTAGGAACATAATGTAGTGAAATTAGGTTTGCCATTTGAGAATAATAGGCATGTGCGGTGTGTGGGTGTGTTTTTATATACATGCGGGTATGTTTATTTATGTGCATTAAGTATGTGTTGTGTTGTTTGTGAATGCAAGTGCATAAGTGTTGTTTGATCAGAATCATTACGAGATGAACGCTGCCGCTTGTCCGCTTTCGGATCCCCATAAGAGGTTGAAAGAATGGAGAACTTAAACTCAATTTCACAGAGGGCGAAATGTGCCTCTTGTGTGTTATAACAGGGAGGAAAATCGATTTATCGCGATGTTAGCTGAAAGAGCCGAGTCGTGCAGCGGCTCTGACATCAAAGTCAACTTAATTCGAGAAAAAATTAAGATGATATCACACTAAAGCTAACCTAACTTGAAATTCTTTTACGAAAGAAATAACTTAGTTTTTCGAATCACATGGTGTTTACTTAAGAATGTATATATACACCGGTTACGGGTTTCATTTATTGACCATTTCTAAATTTAGAAATCATAATATGTAGATTACAAGAGAGCATAAGGAGAAATACCATCTCTTTCCCCAAAGTCCAACCTTACCTGTACGTGAGACTCTAGCAGCCGAACGATGACGAAATATTCGTTCAAAACGACTGAACCCAAATACCACAGAGTAGTGACGTGAAGCAGTATTAATGTGAGGGCACAGCGCGGCTTGCCCTGCGTGGTTAGTCCTATAGTTAATAAATATGATTCGACGCCTCGGTGGCGTAGTGGCTAAGCGTTTAGCTGCGGCGCTGTGGGTCGCGGGTTCGATTCCCGCACGGAACTAGTATTTGTATGGACTACAAATAATAGTTCCCGGTCTGGGTGTTTGTCCATATGCAATTCATGTATGTAAACTGCCTCCGCGACACAGGTAGAAATTCCTACAGCGGAAGGTAACGTTTTTAAAAAAATAAAAATAACCACTATAACAATATGCTCACTGTTATTAAACAGCTATCTATTAAAGAGACATGCTCGGCAGGGGACCTTAATATGCTGATAAGAAGAGCTGGAATAATAAAATGGCAAGCATTATGATCGTGAGGGAGTGACAGTCCCTCCAGATAGGTCAAAAGGGTGGGCGCAAGAGAGTTCGATCGAGTTTGAAACAAGTCACACTTTTAATTGCTGATTTTGTATTTTCTCAGCGGTAAAAAGCCTTTTGAACTCTATAACCCTTATAAATATGAGAGAGCGGCCAGTGCCTCTCAGTGGGACGTTCGTATGCTACAAATTTATTTCGCTTACTTTATATTCTACATGTGACTTAAACAGTTTCTGGCCCACTCGTGTCGCATCCGCTGTTTATCACACTTTCTAACGCGCAACACTAACGAACCGTTCAGTGTTTATCGGCACATTAAAGCGACGCTTACGCTCAACAAACTCGAGTGTGTTTACACCTTTACAAAGGAGAGCGCTTTAATGGATTATACGTATTACAAGCCTAAGCCTGTAATTGGTTGTATTGCTTGTAATATAAAGCGGCGTTTCGATAATGACTTTGTTGTTGTTAACAGTGAATTTATATGCAACGGCATGTATTGACAGAAACTAAAACGCCATTGATTGTTCGAGCTTTGTTCTAAGACCTGAATGAGGGAGGAACATTTACAGAGAATTATTTTTCAGTTTGTGTATTAGAAGCTTATGTAAAATTGCGGCACGTAAATGTCCCACAGCTGAGGAAAGGCCTCCCCTTAATAATTCATAGTGTTCTGTAACAGGGAATCGAACCGCACCAGCTTTTGTGCTTATAGTGAAATTATTTTGCCGATACAACGGAGTTAAAGCGAGCATCTTGCCCCACTGCCTACCCCAACTCAATCAGTACCAAGACTGAAATGATAATGATGAACATCATCATTATCATCATCATCATCTTTAAAATTTCAACGTCTGATGGGTGGGTAGGCGGGCATGTGGTAAATTCAGTACTTAAAATTGCAATTAACAATTTTAGTGGTTCAGGCCACCGGGATCGAACCCAGGACTAAAGTGAGCGCCTTGACCACTAGGCTACCACGGCTCTTAATGCCAACCTTCGTTCACGTCGGTGTGGAGTAAGTGTAAATAGAGGCTCAAATCCCGTGGCAATCTACGGCGACGTCGCTTCTCAACCGTAACGTTCAATCTCCGTGAGGAAAGATTATAAATTCTGTCTACTCCCAAGGGTGAAAGGCTTGTACGCTTATTATGTTATGTACTAAGAGGTGAGATGGACTGTTATTATTGGCAAGATGGATTCATACTGCGCCGCAGTACCGTGCCATATTTATCTCCATGTTCAAGTTGTACGTCGCCCCGGGGAGATATGGACAAATGGCTTCACTAACGTCTTGAGAACACTCTCTATATATTAGATACTGTTATAGATTTTTATGCCCTTCTCCTCTGCCCGTCGACAGTTTGGAAATATATAAGACCTCTGCACTACCCGATAGGAATGACAGGTGTAATTCTGTGTTAGCGACGTGTCGCGAGGGTTTTGAGATGGGTCCCAGCGGTGCTCGTCTGTGAAGGATAATCGAGATCTAACTATATGTAAGTAAAACAAGTGAATTCGTAAACGAAAGTTTTAGGGAAACAACCGACTACGTATGATATTACAATATCCATCCGAATGCTGCTGAACCCAAAATCCACAGAATTGCGATGGGAATGACGCTTACCCAGCGTGGGGATCATGAGCAGACCTTTCCCTATGTTCGGTCTTGAAATAAAATAGACTTTTGTGTGTAACCGTGTTCAATCCCTATTTCCTTAGGTTTAGAATATTCTCTATTCGAAAAAAAAAATAGAGATATCAAAATCTGTACACGATCAACGAAGACCTCGTGTAACATATCTACAAAATAATTGTCGAATCGTATAACTGCACCTTAAGTGTTAAGTCGTTAAAAAAATTTTATATAAATTTTCAGAAATCTGCTATTTCGCATTGTAGCTCTATGGAGCGAATCTTTAAAACGTCATCATGTGCTGTAAACGCAATGAGCAAGGTCGATTTGTTAATATTTTATGACAAGAAATAACATAAATATTACCTAATAAAATGTCGATAGTACAAGCACAATGTAATGTAAAATTTACATTGCGTTTAATTATTCCATAGCGTAGTGCTTCGAGGAACGATATAGGGTATGATAGACGTGAACCCCGCCATGAATACTCATGACTAGTGACAGCGGAGAGGAGATTAGCACACCGCATGCATAGTTATGCAATATCGAACGTGAACAAGTATTTCACAGTTCCGAATATTGGAATATAATTAATTTATCCGCTACTCTCTTTTGTAAATGTTCGAATATTAATGTTGAACTTCTTAGGATCATCTATGTTACCGTTAACATTTAAGCAAAGTCTCGTTCATATTTAATTGATGAAACTTTTATTACTTCTGTCACCCGACTCGTTTTTAACATTCTCACTAAAATATATCTGCTATTATTTGATAGTTCCTTTTAGGTTACAGTATATAGTTCCAATTAGGTAACTAAAAATCATTAATCACTAGTTATATAAAGAGAAATGTCCTGACTGACTGTCGCAGATATATAAATGATAAAGCTAGAAAAAATAATTATGTTCAGTAGGTAAGAAACGTGAAATTTAATATAAAATATTTCTGTCTCTGTCTCGTAAATATTTCACAAAAATATCGTGAAACGACATACATCGATAAAACATTATTAATAAGTGAATAAAATATTACAGCGGAAAGAAATGTCCACTATCCGACATGCCGGTTTTATCTCCTGACGAGTGTGCACTTTCCAACTCGCAACGCTTAATCATGCCAAATGGAAATCCATAACCTCTGTCTACCGCTTTCGGTGGGAGGCGTGAGATACGATTTCCATAGAGCCAAGCGGCGCCTTTGGCTATTGCTCGAATGGGCCGGCTCGACCGGGGTAGTAACACGGTCTCGGAGAAAACCGGCGTGAAGTGGAGGCGACTTGTGCTTCTGCGTTTCGTTCGGTGAGTGAGGTAACCGGAGGACTACTCCTCCTAACCCCATCATTCCTCACATCTCCCAAATATCCTCAAAGGATAGTAACGCACCGGCAACCACTCTGGTCTTGCAGATGTAAGTGGGCGACGGTAGTCACTTACCTAAGATTTATAACTCTTAACCCTAAGAGTTATTTGGAACACCACCCTAGTGTTAGTCTGCCTTATACTCATTTTAAATTTACATGAGTAAATAGCCATTTTAGACCACTTCTTTTTAACAGCGACGCTGTGGTTCGTGGACAAATATAGGTTGTATCTTTAAAGCTAGCGTCACACTATGATAAATAAAGCGAATGGAATTCATAGTTCAAGTTTCATGAGGTCCAAATCATTCTTTATCTTTCCCAGCAACAGAACTTCACCCAGGTGATTGCTAATAAAGTGTTTTGTTTTATTGACAAAATATTTGTTAGAGTATTCTACTGGGCCGCTATTATGGAACCCTTATTACCAGCATTAATAAATAATAATGTAATGCTTAAATATATTTACAAATAGAACCACAATTTATCGGCGATAATTTTGGATTTAATCAACGTTGTTGCAATAAAGAATTTATTTATTTATCTATTTATTCAACTTCATATACATGAAAATGTATATAGGCGGACTTAATGCCAGAAGCATTCTCTACCAGTCAACCTTTGGACTATGCAGAGATGAAATGAAGTAGGTGTAGGTGATAGAATAGAGAGAACTAAAGAGAGGAAAAAAATTATAATAAATGTAAATTTATATATAGATACAATATTTCGATACGCATACATACAATAAAAATACATACACACGTACATACAATACACACATTCATATTTATTTAAATATATTAATAACTTAAATATTTTAATAATTTACGTGAAATAACAAATTGTTAATGCATTGTACGTTGCGGTCACCTTTGTTCAAATATAATGTGGATTTTCAAACAATTATGCTTGCAAATCCACAATATATTTTTGAATATCTTTTTACCTTAGTAAACGAATGTCATCTTGAAAATATTTCACTTTCAGTAATCGTATTTCATTGTTGTTTCATTATACTTCGTGTTTGTTGCATATCGTTGACATTTGCCTAAAATGAACTGTTATCTTTGGGGGAGGCCTATGTTCAGCAGTGGAATTGTAATAGTGGATTATCGGTTCGGTAACATTTAGTATTTTTCAGAAGAAGCTATAAAATATATAGTTCACCTCAAATAAATATAATCAACAATACATCTGTAATATAGTATGTTTGCGTACTATATATCATAATCAAGAGCACGCGCAGTATATATTACAGAATACAATACAATGTATTATAGTATGGTTGGCAACCCTGTTCTTAACCGATTACGTCGAAACATAAGTTCAGTCACAAGTGGAATGTGTCGCTACTCTTATCTATCGCTGGAATTGCTGAAACCTGATGCATCTTTTCTTCTTTAAAATATAATTATGTACTATACAGAAGTACAGTAGCTCCTCGAGGTATTGAAATCGTTCGTCGCGTGATCTACGTAAAAAAAATACGTAAATTTCATGATTTGTTTTTGACAAAATAAGAATGAACAAAAATTTGTCTTCTAACAGACATTAGTCGACTAAACGATGATACCAGTTACACGTCACTCAATGGCGTCACTAAGGGTACGGGTTGGTAGTCGGCTCGAGCAACACGTTGTGCAGGCAAGCGCGGAACGGCGCCGAGAGCGGCGTCAGACGGCAGTCGGTTTGAGACGCGCGCCCCGGCGCACGCCCCCTACGCGCCAATCGCAACCCTCCGACTGCTTCAACCGCGACTGAGACTGCTATGCTCTGTAAAATATTCCAATTTCGAATGAATAACTTTTTAAATAACGATACTCGAATAAATGTCATGGGCAATGATTATTTGCATTAAAACTTTTAACTCATGAATCATGTTTATTCGTCTATCGCCTTGTTGTTCGTCTATGTCTAGATTTATTCACGGGATCATACATCAGTGGTTTAATTTCTATTTAATGTATATTTTTCATAAAAGTGATATTTGAGCTTAAGTGACCCATTTTTTTTAAGATATCCAATAATCAGATCGTTGGACTATCGACAACAAAAAAGTTTTGTCAATTAAGCTTGATAATCAAAGCAGGAACCTATAGAGTTAAAAACATAGAATATACCGTTCTATGTTTTTTTTTATCTGAAGTAATTGTATTCCTATAAATATAAGTTAGGACGTTTCATTAGACGTAATATTATAAAATAAATATAAATAGTGCACTAATTTCGTTGCTCAGAATAGAAAAAAAAAAAACATTGAAAACGTGCAATATCGTAGAGTCATTCGGATTCAAAGCAAAAAATTCACACTCGTTAGTTCGATATTTCGTCTAGGACATAATCTCAAATACATTATTTTCTATGTGAATAAAAAAAATAAAGCGATGTAATTTTGACGCGGATATGTAACGTAACTCGTTAGTTCTTTCTTATGTTATTTCTCCCTTTAACTACACGTTCAAATCATAATTGTAAACAATTTAGAACGAACTGTGTGCGAATTTTGAATTGGCGTCTATTAAAGGCAATTACAGATAACTACTTGTATAATATCACTCAATATCTCCGATGTGTACTCGAAGTGAACTCGAAAATTCACATCCAGAAGATTAGTTTTTTTTGTATCCTGCTATTTAAACTTTTAGTTCCGTACAGATAAATATACGATGTGATACATATACGAACAACAAGCAGTCGGTGGAGAATTGAGTCCATTTAATACGTGATTTTGAACGTTAGAGTGGAGAATTCGCTGCCCCGATCATTATTAGAACACTAAAGTGATAGGAGCATACAGAGTTAAAAAAAAAAGAACATCTATAAAATGGCGGCTGTAAACAGATACAGCTCTTACAACTGCTTGACTGGATGGGACAGCTACGACCGGATTCCGAGGTAATAACTATTAATCAGTATCAGGCCTTTGTTAGAATCATTTTTTTTTTAATTGTCCATCGTGCATTATAAAACAAAAGCTGTGGAGGATTCGCGGTAACACGCCCGCTTTGATTTCATAAAATCACTAAAATTGTCAATAGCAATTTTAAATGCTGCACGGCGGTGAAGGAAAACGTCATGAACAAGTTTCCAGCATGTCTGACAAATATTAAAAATTCATTTCGCGGATATGTGAAGTGCAATCAACCTGTCAAACAAAAACCCACTTAATTATTCGGATGAAGACTCTCCTCCGCAATGGAACGTTTATCATATTTTTGTTATTATAAATGACCAGTGCAATGTATTATTTTTAAATGTGAGTTCTGTGAATACTGCACATCGTACCGAATCTAATTAATTCAGAGCGAGCGAGATATATTATTTTGAAGTTGTCTATGAAAACAGCGCCACGTTCCAGGCTAAATTCTTTAAGGTTCATTTGTTTTTCTTTGAGAAGGCTACTGACTGTTTATATTCGCAGACTATATTGCACTTATATAATTTACTTGGCATGCTACAATAATACAAACTAATGGCAATTATGAAATGTTAAAATAATATTTAAAAGTTAAATTTTGACACTTTATGTCACACGCTTTTGACTTCATTGAAACACCTTTTATTTTGTATTTAACTGTAATTGTTAAGTATGCAACATCAATGTTGACAATAATTATCACTGTGATAAAAAATATTGTAACTGAAATGAATTGAACTTCATAATATAATATCCAAAGGGTTTCACGGCCATTGGGTAATGCTATTTCGTTACAGAGCAAACTTTTATTTTTAAGGACATCGCGTCCCCTTCCGTGCGATACGTAAGACTCGACTGTGGACGGTATTATATCTTGATCGTAAAAGTAAACAAAGTGAATTGGCCTGGCGTTATCCAAACTGGCGAGGGCAGCACCATCTTCTAAGGGTGGCGGATTACATGAACTGAAACCCACTGAAAAATCCCAGGTCCAGTAAGTCGAGTCGCGGGCCGTTTGTTGGATACTCATTATGAAACACTTTTGTGTCTATACTGCCATGATGGAAGACTTTTACTTAATGTAGTGACAATAACTTCTAAAATGCACGATGAGACCCTTTGAAACTGGCACCGCGCCAGTCTGAACTAGTACAAGATGAAAGTTCCACACTTTAGCTCGATACCACAGCTGAAACTGTGTCATCATTTCGTTTGAATTAAGTAATTAATAAAATTATATATCGTCAGTTATATTCAAATGCGTTGAAATCAATACCAGACGAAAGGGTGTCTTTGTTTGCTTGTACACTTGGAGCTTTATAAATCATTTCGATATCAAGTTACAACTATAATAATTGTACGGTCTTTTTTTATAATAAATTATCTATGAATTCTGAAGTTAAGATATAAATATATACGTAGCATAACATTACTCATTCGTTCTTAACTCATAAGGATCGTTAATAGGTGATACAATTTTGTAAGTCATAAAATTGTGACCGGAATTTATGGAATATTCCACAGAAATATAATAAATATTCCACGAAAAAAAAACTAACTTTTAAGCGTGAAATACTATGAATACACACTTCGGCCTCGGGTCGGACAAAAATGAATGTACTAAAAGTAAAAAAAGCCCTTTTGTTAAAGTAATATAAGCTATTGTTGAAAGCTGTGGAATTTGTAAATAAATAAATAAAATGAAACAATAGGAAAAGTACAGCTGTATAAACGTGAACTAGAACAGAAGCAATACAATAACGGTGTGAAAGTGTGGACGCCGTGTAGCGCAATTTATTTTATTTTTTTTCTAACTGTACATAGAATTGTCTTTCGTCCCAATCGTAGTAATGAAAGCGTCGTCCCGAGGGTGACCAACAAATTCCCGCCTAAGCACGCGACGAACACGAAGGCCGCACTCGCCCAGTGTAACGTCATAAAACAAATGTTTCAGCTTACGGACACTTTTTTTTTTTTCGAACTCGCGTATGGAATTTGTGGCAGTCTAATCTTTGTTACTGCTTATTCTTTGATTTCACGTTTCATTATTATTTTGGGATATTTGTAGTGAATTTTTGACTGGTCGGGGTAGATAGTAATCGTATAAAACTTTAAGTGAGCAATTATATTTATATATAAACGTTTCACGGAAACGGCTCTAAAGATGAGGATGAAATTTTGTATTTAGTTTGACAATGTTTTACTTTCCAAAATTATCTAAATAGGTATCATCACCTCATCAATAAATAATTTAAATATTTTTGTTTTTCTAACTCTTTTTTTTTTTTTTTATGAAAAAATAGGCCTGCGTTTGACCTCAATCTTGCCCGATGGAAAGCGAAGATGAGGCCTAGGATGGTACACGCTTGCCTAGATGTCTGTTCACTTTGGCCTTGAAGATATCCAGGTTATAGGCCTCCGGAAAAACCGACCCCGGCAGAGAGTTCCACTCCTTAGCCGTCCGCACAAAGAAAGAAGAGGCAAACCGCCTCGTGCGTAATGGAGGAATGTCTACAACATAAGGGTGGAATATTGAAGTACAAGTATGTGACCTGCTCAACAATAGATGCCTGCGCTACATTGTTAGTGTGCTTGTCACAGTAGGCTGAACGAGATAAGCTTGGTCACCTGGCTGAATAAATATGAAAAAATACGATAAAAATAAATAATATAAAATCATCTTTAATGGACATAAAATAAAACTTAAATTTAAAATAAGCAAATAAAACCGGCACACGGATGCGCCTTCGTTCTTGGAAGACCCCACCCGAAAGCCATGGGAATCAGGACGGAGAGCCCCCCCTCCCTCTAGTCACAAGGAATAGTGACGTCGACAAAAATATCCTCGACTGTACTCAGTACAAACGTGGTAGAGATAAACGGTGGCTTTTGCGGCTGCTCGAATGGGCCGGCTCGACCGGGTTATTACCACGACCTCTCTGAATACAGGCGTGTGTAGAGAGCATCTTGTGCTTCTGGGTTTCGTTCGGTGATTGAGGTTTCGGTTTATGGTACTACGACCTCGCCCCCCTCACCCTCCCTCCCATCTCCCAAATATCCTGAGAGGCCGGCAACGCACCTGCAGCACCTCTGGTGTTGCAAATGTACTTTGGCGACGGTAATCACTTGCCAATGGGTGTACCGTTCTTTCCCATAAAAAAAGGCATCTAGCTTTTCCCGACCGAGCCCTTCGTAGGACGTGATCTACGAAGGGCTCGTGTAAAGTAATATAGAACCAACCGTGGTGCTCTTTCTCCTTCCATACCGGGACGGGGACCAACTGTACAGCCACTTAAGCCCCTTTCCATCCGTTACGACCCTTGCGTAGATTGACTCGTTCGATCTCGCCAGGAAGTAATGACTGAATACTTCCTGCCGAGTAATTACTTATTAATTACGATGTCGGAGGATGCATCCTCTTGGACTACTCTTACATACTCTTACTTACTTACTTACATAAGTTCATTAATGTTAGTATTTGATAAATACTAACTGGTTTAAAGGTATATTGAAAATTCATTTATATCGTTTCAACGGCTAATAAAAGAAACTGCATACGAATGACAACGTAACTGTTATAGGAATCATAAAAATTATAATAATAACGCAATATCGTATATTTAAATTTGAAAAGTGAAAGTTAACGGAAAATTTGATAATTCCATCATCACAGATTACAACATGAAAAAATTTGTTATTGTGTACTACGCGAAGTTAGAGACACACGACGCTAGAGAGCGAAGTTTAGAAAACAAAATTTCTTGTTAAATATTCGTCTGTGGGTATATGACAACGTCAAAGGGATGCAACAAGGTTTTTAACATTTTTGGAGGCACTTATATATGATACTACGTATATTTTATTGTACAGCGCAAACTGGGAGCATCTGCATAATATCTCACTGAAGATTAATTTACGAGAATAATATTCTGTCTCGCGCTTCTGAATTTTAAATAAGCGAATCTTGAGATGGATGATGTGAGTGATACACAGCTTAAATAATCTCGACATTAATATTTTTATCAGATAGGTGTACTGTACTGTTCAGAGCCGAGAATATTGTCCTTGAATTATTATTTTTTATTTATTTAAAATTTTTTTTATTTATTCTTTATTGTCGCCCTTAAGCTTAAGGTTACAATAGGCGGACCTAATGCCAAGTGGCATTCTCTACCAGTCAATCCTTGTCATAGTGAAAAGTAGTTGGCAGGTGCAAAACAAAGGGTAAAAAACTACAATAGATAGACTCCTAACAATAAATTAAGATATACATATGAACACACTATGTAATTAAATAACAAATAAGAATGTATAATAGAAAATACGCAAGTATGTACAATACGAAAACTATACACAAATACATAAAAAGACAGATAGTAAAGTAAAGTAGCAGCCGGTATGTGCCTACAGCTAGGCAAAGGCCTCCTTCTCAAATATCTGAGAGGGTGTGGGAGCTGGGAATGGCCCGCCACGCTTTTCCACTGCGGGTTGGCAGGCTTCACATATCATCGAAATAGTATTTTTTTATAATTTCCCTGATCTGCAGGTTTCCTCACGATATTTTCCTTCACAGCACGTGGTTAATGCAGCACTTAAAATAGCTAATAACAATTTTAGTGGTGCCCGCATCGGGGTTCGAACTGCTCGAAAGTGACTTGGACTTTCGCTCGATGATACCAAAGTTAGCGCCCACGCCACGCCACAAGGCTACCACGGCAGGACAGATAGATAAATATATAATAAACATGGAAAATAGGTAAGTCGATTATTGTCAATATTATATATTAATTGTACCCCATGACTCTATAAGGACTCATACTTATCACCGAGAAGGTTAGGCAGACATTGCGGATTTCTGTTTGTTACAAACAGTGTAATCAAAATACCTTACTTAAACCAATTGCTACTGTGGTGTTACCACCGATAGGAGATTCGGTGTTGGCCGGTTGCCTTATACAGCTTCAGCGGAAGAGACTCGCACGGGTCCAACAGTAAATTATATACAGGTTGCTTCTAACTTTTTACTAAAATATCACTCTCTAACTGAACACAAAATGTATTATGTATGGATCGCCGATCGATGTTCTGAAAATAAGTTCACCTTGTGACGCGGCAGAGAAATGTGAAAATATGATAAATGAAAACAAATGTTGTAACAATGTCTTATATTGAGACGAAGACTAATATAGAAGTGTCAAAACTAAATACTAAGTTATACTAACACTAACCGTTGTAACTGGTATCAGTAAGAAATAAAAAAAAAATTAAGAAAACAACAAAATAAAAACATTCTTCGCAACATCATAAGAAACATATCTAAAAAATGCTCGATCAAAATCTGTCCAGTCCAGTTTGAAGATTAGTCTGCACGACGAAATACAGTTACGTCTTTATACATAAGTATATATAGGTACATACTATACTGTATGTATTATATTATATTTTTAATAGATCGCACATAATTCCTTCGCAAGGAAAAATTATGTGTACAGTGCAGAAACCTATTTTACACGTTGTTTATCCCTCGAGATAAAAAGTCACAATAAAAAGTCGACGTTTATTTGAAAGAGATATATCGTGTATGTACTTCACCAGACGTTTACGTGTACGAAACGGTCCATGATTTAGGAAGGGTAGAATTTTCATTCAGAGTCTTAGAGATTTTCCGTGAGGAATAACGACCTTCACCCTAATTGCCAGTTTAGAAAAAAACAAATCTCTTGACAACACCAAACCTGACACATTCCGCAAACTACTCTGAAACAATATTAATCTAGATTTATTTGAGTAAACTCGTTAGCTCTACAAGCGACGTTTGGGTTTTGAGTTAAATGGATAAGTTTCCAATTAAAAGTTCCAACAACGTCTTCTTCAAACAATTCGGAATAATAAAGAACTAATCACTCTATATTCTTGGGTAAGACGGAGAGAAGAAATCTTTACAGTGTCGTATTTTTAAATTAATTGCGGGCATCAGTCAAGATTAAGTTAGTACTTAAGCTCATAGGAAGTTTTAAAACGAAACTTATGAGGCAAATAAATATTTGGAGATCTAGTAAAGCATATAAAATTAAGTCTACTCCTGCCTTTGTTTCATCAAAGTCTTATTGGTTATAGGCTGGAGATGTATTGTCATCAGCGTATCCTCATGTGTGACAAAAAAACAAATGTCCAAAAAGGACCGGCAGAAGAATGTTACGTGTAATATTTAACACCGCCTTTGTTCCCTTGGGCACCCACGAGTATTGTAAGAGTCAATACATTTCGAATACAAAAATAATAAAATGGTGTATAATATTATCAGTTCGAAGAGAAGAAGAGCACCACACTCCCTTCCACAAATGCGCGGACTACTAATTCGCTCCTTTTCACCATTATCACAACAATCACCCACGCCAGTACTACACTCGACACGAGAAAATATACACCACCAACGTTTAAAACGCGTTACGTGTTTCGCCTTGCAACCAGGCATTATCGAGTGATTTAACTAACCTACAACCACCGTAGATTAAACATAAAGGCTAAAAAAATATCATACAACTTAAGGTACTCGACCAAATGGAGCTTATTCCGAACCCAACCGTATCGTAAGTGATGGGAAAGCCTTGAGAATGGCTAACGACAGATGACGAATTAACCATCTCAATTTTATAATTAAGCAGACTGACTGAGCGTCGGGTACTGCTCTGTATGGGAGAATCCTATGTTCTGCAGTGCAGTGAACTGTTCACAGGTTGTTGAAGTAATGAAGAACATTCTTTGAACCGTTTTATAATATACGCCTGTTGATGAATTCGAAATTTTCGCTTAAAATATACTGTAAAATAAATACACAAAGTCTCACATAGTCATACATTACTTTTACTTCTACCACAAATATGTTTATATTCCACCGAACGGTTTTGCCTTAAGGGTATTGTCAAGGTATCAATTTTATCTCAAACGAATTGCAAACAATCCTTATGCGCGCTTCGAGTGGAACGCTGAACAAAATAAATTTTATTTTAACTCGTATTTTTTTTTATAATAACAAGGAAATAAGCGGCCTGATGGTAAGTGGATACATCTGCAACACCAGAGGAGCTGTGAGTGCATTGCCGGTCTTTACATTGGAGGGATGATTGGGAGAGGGTTGTTGAAGGGGACCTTTGGTTATCTCGGTCACCGAACGAAACGCAGAAACACAAAATGACCCTACTTCAAGACGGTATTCTGGGCTCATAAAACTATCTTACCCGATATCATGAAAGGATTCACTGTAATGCATAGCCCGAGGGGAAGCGATGAAGGCGAGGAAGATATAAATAAAGGCCTCAAAAATCTGAATACGACCGAATGACGGCGGAAAATGGCAATGGCAATGTCTTTCTTTCTATACACATTTCGATGACGGTCAGCAGCGTCTGTGGTGCCAGACACGTAGCTTAAGCAAAATTTTCTTGCCTTTAGTACATGACATTATATTATGAATTAAAAAAAGTACAGAACGCGTACGTACGTCTCTCACTTTCCGGTAAAGTTAATTAAATCACTAAATTTTTAGTGCACCGTCATGCTTTAATGGTGTCTTCCGTCTTTAATAGGGCTATTTCGTTGATTCTATGCTTTGTTTCACTCAGACATAACAGCATACTTTTCTTCTGTCGCCGTAAATTCCAGTGCTTAATGCCAATAAAAAATAAAGAACCGTGAAGGAATCACGGTTCCTCGGATTTGGCTCCAAATTACTATTCCAATAAGTAAATGTATGTAGAGACATGTAATTGTGTTTGTAATTGCTCATTTTCCTCATCAACTCACCGGTATTTTAACTTCGATTTTAATTTGTTCCGTGATGGACAGAATTCTCGACGTATATTTTAATCGTTTCAATTTAAACGGAATAATTTTTTTAAAACTTCTATTCAAAATAACCTAACAGAAGCCTAACTTCGCCTATATATCTGTGGATATATTAAAATAACTACTTTGACGAGACACGTTTTTCCAATTAGGTCCGATATAAAGTTGCTTCCGTCTATATCGGGTTACATAAATTTTTGATTCATCTATGATATGAAAATATTTTATTTGCGAACGCGAACTTTGTCCGGAACTCGAACATCCATTAGTGCCTCTGTTTTATTTACCTTGAGTTTCACATTATTTTATTTTCGTTCAATGATGAATATGTCAGATGTATAATTCCCAGACAGGTGTCAGAGAGCGACGTCTAAAATGGTAGGCTGAGACGAGAATAGCTAATCTCAGCGGGATTGGGTCCAAAAATCAAATACACTACATTTTCGTTCTTAAATTTAGATGCTAATGAAGTTGATGTTAAAGATAGAACACAGTTCTAGACAGTCTGAAGTTCCGAAGACAGTCGTCACGTTTCGGATAGAAACTAATATACTATTGATTACCCGAAGATCTAAAATAATTGACCTCGACCTTAAAACGTTAAAGATCGACACTGTTAATTTTTCCGAAGTGACACAATTGGTCTGATTGTAATATGGTGCGCTTCTAACAAAGACACTACAGGTGGTACACAATCCTAGTTTAATCATTGGTTCAATCCCTTTTATACCATTCAAACCGGAACAAAGCGTTTTTATAGAAAAAAATTGTATGAGAGTACCAGGGCAAATGAAGATATAGGTTTTACTAGGGTAGCCAGTGGGTTGTTTTGATATAAACAAGTTTATATATGTTCTTCAAACACCAAAGCATTGAACTTTTTAAAAGTCTCTTACAACATGTGACTTTTCTAAAGTACATATTCCAGAAAAGTTCTAAATTAAGAGCGAATGTTATTTCCAACTCTCTAAAAGACGTTCAATCAACTGTATTTGTAGAACTGTTTTTTTTTTATGGAAGAATCGGCAAACGAGCCAGCGGTTCACCTGATGGTAAGTGATTACCGTCGCCCACATACATCTGCAACACCATAGATGCTGCAGGTGCGTTGCCGGTCTTTAAGGATATTTGGGAGATGAGAGGGAAGAGGAGGGGAATAGGGAGTGGGTGTGGGCCTCCGGTTACTTCACTCACCGAACGAAACGCAGAAGCACAAGATGCCTCTACTTCACGCCGGTATTCTGCGAGGCCGTGGTACGGCCGGTATACGAGGAGCAGCTAAAGCCGCCGCTTGGCTCTACCACGCTTGGGTTATGTAGTGAATGTTTGTTTTATGAAGTGAACATCGGAAGAAGACGAAGATTCGTCGCCTACGTATATCTAAAACTTCATAGGAGCTGCAGGTGCATTGCCGGCCTTTAAGGATATTTGGAAGATGGCAGAGATGACTGTGTCTGAAGGAGGAGGGAGGGGGATAATCTTCCCTCTCCAAATATCCTTAAAGGTCGGCAACCTCTGGTGTTGGTAATCACTTACCATCAGTGGACCATCGCTATCGACAACACTTAAGCGGCGACCGGCTAATCACCTGTCATGTTTTTTTCATAAACGCTCGGCTAAAAGTAGGTTAAAACAACTGAAATAAATATCTAACCAATGATCGCCTAATTATTGGATACATCGCCGTTACGATTATTTTTTATTTTTTTTTAAATTCACTGTGTTGATTGATCTACATACGCCCCCTTTATCGGCGAAATTTATTCAGGCCAATTCAAAGGCACTGCGGAACAAAAGCGCAGTGAACGTGGTCCTGTAAGGAGTGAGCTTTTCAAGATCGTTTCATTTTCAAACTTAACTAGTTAGCCATTGGGTCGATTGTCCCGATCGTATTCCAGATCTTGTTCCGCAAAGGTATTTTCAAATTTTATTGCTCGAAATATATGACAACGTCGTAAAGATTTCCGTGATCATCTCGTCGAATAAAATTTATTGCTCACTTCCCACCGCGGTGTAAGTAACTTTTTACAGTAATCCAATAAATGTGCTCGCAGTAATAAGAATCTTGAAAAAAAGCAATAAAAAAAAATTGCATATTACTTTTCAGGCGTTTCCCATAATCGCCTCTAATGACATCTGAGGGTCGACAACACCAATCTTAGCTTACAAAAACCAATCTAGGACATAATTCCCTAATGATAAGCATGACTAGGTGCGGCTGTAAAATTTTGAAACTAAGATATTAAAAATGCTGATAGAAATTTGTAAAAACTTCGTACGTGCAGAATCTTCAACGAAACATTCAAATCGAATTCTGGTATCGATATTAATAAGATGTCATTAAGCAGATTAAAAATGTGCACAACTGAAAGTTGAAGATTTGTAATCATAATAACTTTTTCGTTCGTTTTGTTTTAGATTAACGAATGATGTATGTACTTTTGATGGCTCGCGTATGAGAACTATTATTAACGATTATTTCTAAAAAAAAAGTTTTTCGGTCCATCCAATAAATAAATAAAAAAAAACTCTGTTTTGAAAACGGTGTATTATTTACATAACAATCGGTGAGGAATATTCACACAAAGGACATGTACGTTAGTCCTTGACATAATAAAACGCGATGCGACTAACCCAATTGTCCATTGCTCGAAAGTACCTGTAGTGTATATATTAACTATCTTCACACATTTTTTTTTAGAACGAGGTTGTACTTTTTAATAAACCGTTACATAATAATATGTTATGAGAACCCAACACGCGTCAATTAATCGTGCTGTATTTAAATTTTCTATAATTAATTGATTAAGGCTTTTATATTAACCGGCATTTTTATCAATTAATTTCTGATACATTTTTGTTAGTTTATTAGCATTAATTAGTTTTTATTAATATCATTTAGTCAGTGTCAAAACTGCGGGGGGCAGGCACGGGCGGCACTGCACCGACCCGCTTGTCTAGATTGGTGAATGTGGGCAAACCACCCAAGAAACGTAAAATAACTTCTGCTGACGCTGTCTGGGACAAGCTGATCAAGAAGGATATCATTAGCAAATAGGATATGCTGTGAAGAAAAAACGATATGAGATGGAGATGGTTAGACATTACTAAAAAAAATATGTTTTAAGTCAAAGTATTTGTCTCATACAGCTCGTAAATTATGGAATTTCTTATCATTCAATACCATCACATTTACAACATCGATAATATATAATATATACTCACGCCTGTCACCCATATGGTTAGGCGGAAATTAAAAATTTCTATTTGTGACGAACGTGACCCGCCGCGTCGAGGAAGCTAGCGGAGGTTGCCTAAAGCTTTCATCCTAGTCGGTTGTTACGACATCTACAGGAAGACTTTAGACGTGTTAGAGCCAAGCGGCGCCTTTTGCCGCTGCTCGAATGGGATCGGTACCACGGCCTCGCAGAATACCGGCGTGAAGTAGAGGCATCTTGTGCTTCTGCGTTTCGTTCGGTGAGTGAGGTAACCGGAGGCTCACACCCCCCTCCCAATCCCCCTCCTCATCCTCCCTCCCATCTCCAAAATACCCTCGAAGGCAGGCAACGCACCTGCAGCACCTCTGGTGTTGCGGATGTACGTGGGCGACGCTAATCACTTACGACCAGGTGAACCGCATGCTCGTTTGCCGCTTTCCCATAAAAAAAAAGGAAGATAGGTGGTCCTTCAGTTGCCTAATGCCATATTGAAGCCACCGATAATTAACTACCAGCGTAGCAATGAATGTAGTATCTAGTTATCATCACAATAAAACATAGCCTACGACACGAACAACATCAACCAGCAATGTTTCAGCAAGTTTTCTAGAATCGAATCTGTTTCTCCGGAGATAAACTGCTACAAAAATAACAAGCTACATACTTATCTCTTTATAATATTAACGTAGGTAACTCTAATGCTAAGAATGTGTTCGTCAATTTTTAATTCGCTTAAGAGCCGGGAAAAGCCTGTCACGCTGCTAAATTGAGAGTAAGGGGACTTCCAACGTCTTTGGAATATTTTATATGTTTATGCTTTCTTAACAATAATCACTGTCACTCCATCTTACGAGGGCCTTCCTAAGTATATGTAATAATAGAAATAATAAAAAAAAAATGTTAACATTGAATATATTTTTCCCGAATGGGACCCAGCTTTGAGGGCGGGACTTGATACCATCGGCTCGGTCGAACAGCGTCGTTGTATTCCACCGCTCCCTCTGCCCTCCGTAAGGTTCCTCACTCCTCACTCTATCTTACCGTCGCCCTAAGTATTAGGAATAAAAATAAATAGAATATAATTAAAAAAAAAACATTATAATGGAATGAAAGCCTTTGTGTTGGAGGAAAGATAATTAGTTCTAACATACGAAGTACAGTAGTTTACGAAAGTTGGGCTTTAATATGTTGGTGTCCTTTGACTGAACACGTCATAAGTCTATACCTATGCAGACCCAGTGCCGGCGGAGGTGCGGCCCTCGAGGGATCGAATCTAGTTACCATATCAGAGGATGATTATATACAGTTGTCGAACCATCCGGATATTCATGACCGCCTAGATCATTTGTAATAAGGTATAGAGATGTTGGAGAATAAAAGACTGTAACTTCACGCCCTAAGAGAAGTTATGGACGGTGTATTCATTGAACCGGAATAGATAAACATTGAAATATCATAGCTCCTTTTGAGAATCCAAAATTTTTAGACTATAAAGAATCGTTAAAAAATTACAGTTAAGTTAAAGTGAACTTAACGAGTCCATCTATTTTTTTTAATTATGACATGTGGGTATCTTCAGCACCCAGCACGTGGATAAATACACCAGCGAATGCCCTGACCACCGTTGGTGTGATGAAGGTTTTCTCAAGACTTTCTCCATCCCTCCGATATCACGTACCCGAGTGTATTGCACTCATAAAGTGCTTATTAACAATTTTAGCGGTGCCGGCACCGGAGATCGAACCCGGGTAACTTGCGTATGGCATTAAAGAGTACATCCTGACCACTGCACTATCATAGCTCTATACTCTTAGATACTATCTCTCCTTATAATTATTCTATATAGTAATCTTTTGAACTTAGCAATTGGTTAAGTGGAATATATATTTGAAAGACGTAGCACTTCTGTATGGGCGAATGAGTTTGTTGGATTTCGATTTAGAGATTATAATGGTAAACATATTCAACTGTTCAAAATGAACAATAACTAAATTTTCAAATATTTATTTTTAATTTTAGCCGCTCCATTCGTTTCAATTAATTTTGTTTTGGTATTGGAACTGTATGCCACGAGTGTATTCGAATTGTGTCGAATATTTAAGTGAACCGGAAATAAACGGGCGCATGCATGAAGCGCTGGCCTAAATATTTTTTTTCCTGTCATTGCATAGGAAAATCCGTTGCATGATTTTTTATTATAATATTAATTTAAATTAAGAATTTTATCGCTTTTCATTATATTCCGGATGTTTCGGGTGTCGTCGGTATAGTTTCTATATACGAGTTATAAATAGTTAAATTTTAAAAACAATTTGCTTTCTCAGCCTTTTAGAGTCCGCTGCTGGACATAGGCCGTTACACGAAAGCGAAACGAAACGAAAGCCAGCTTTTTATGCATACGAAGGTAATCACTTACCGTCAGGTGAGACGCTAACTCGTTAGCCCCCTTTCCCATAAAATAAAGAAAAAAAAAACATGGTATACTGGTACGTATAAAACTACCTCGTAAAATGTTCTAAAACAGCGACAGTACACAGACAAGCGCTATGGACAGACCAAATGGTCTGTCCATAGCCTACCTACAATCAATATAATCACAATAAATGTGAAAATATAAACAGTTTTCTGTAAAGAAAAGATCGCGTCTTTTTGTCAACACACAAAATGGTAACAATTTAAATAAATCAGCATGAAAGTAGACTCAAAAATTTCGTCTAGAATCCTGTGCGAACAATGCCTTTGTGGAGTTCTTGGTCGTTAGAGTTCTCAAGTTCGTAGAAAAAATATATTTGCATGACAGACAAAATGCTTTGTAAGATATCAGTTCGTCGAATTCAATAAACTTTTGAAAACGTTGAAGGTAAACTATTATGTTGTAATTTGTATGAAATAAACGTATTGATTTAACGTGAAACGAAACGTACATTGGACTTATGCGCTGTTGCTGTCATAGGTGCTTACCGCCCTCTTCCAGTGGCTCGCCTTAAGAGGTGACCAGGAAAAATCCTTGAGGACTCCATAGAAATCCTTCTGCTGCTCCTGATGCTGCAAACCCGGCGCCATGGCTCGCATTTCCTCGCGAATGTGAAAAGTGGATTGTGGAAGCCGGTTACGTTGAGTCGTGAAAATCCATGATCTGTGCCTTCTTCTGAATAGTTTTCTCTTACGAGTATTATTCAAGTAAGCAATATCAGATCGCTTCTTTAACTCTCAAGACGTGATATTATCAGGTACTAGGTACTAGGTGGGTAGTTTTAGAATATTCATGGCGGTGCGCTTAACTGCATCTGTCCTACTAGGTTCCTACTCTGCTAAGGAGTCGTATACTGTGCAAGCCATAATTATGGGCTGCGAGCCGTTACATCTTTGTCCTTACCACTTATTACGCAACTGTGACCTCCTCCGCTTGATGCCACTTACGTTAGGTGGACCGTAAATTCGTTTGTTAAAAAGACAAAAAAAAAAAAAAGAAAATTATTGTAGTCAAATATGAATGTCTCTTTTAATCATGGAAGCCAATTAAAAAATAATTGAATTAACTGATAATTTGTTATTATATTAGTGCAGGTGTTCTTTAATATTAAATTATTAATCATAATTTATGCGTTTTCTATTTCAACTTTAAATTCGATTTAAAATGAATTTGAACATGCCCATAGAAATTTCGAATTACAAAGATTTCTTAGGAACGTTTTGCGAGTCATAGTCCCACACTTTCAGATAGTTGAATAGATTGAGTCCAACCACAGATAAAATTAGACGTAACGTTCCTCGAATCGATTCAATAAGCAATCTTTATGAATCGAAATCGACTGTGGTAACAAGCAAGGACCGAAGCTCTCTTCGGTACCATCAAATGCATCGAATAACGTAGTATTCATAATTCATCTCTCAGGTCACTGACTACATCAAGTGTGACAAGAAGAAAAGAAGACAAGAATATACGTTGTTTCACTTTGAGACACCGAGAAAGACTGACACGATTGAGTTAGATCTAACGAGAATATGTGATATTTTTCTACGTCGTAGGGTCGTAGCAGAGTCTAGACGGTATAAAGTTAAGTTAAAATAGCAGCCGACCAAAGGTATTCTTCTCAAATATCCAAGAGGATTTCGGTGCCACGCTGCTCCAGTGCGGGTTGGCGGGCTTCACATGTCCTCAAAAGATTATTTTTTAAATTTTCACAGACATGCATGGTTTCCTCGCGAGTGCTATATTTAGTGGTCCCAGCGCCGGGCAACTTGCCCAGGTTACTCGCGCTCTATTCTCTCTACGGCGGTATAGTTGTTGACGATGAGGAATTCCATTTCGGTCCGCAGAGGCTAGCCGGAAGTCGTTACCTAGTGAAAGATTTAAGAGCGTAACGTTTATAATCAACTTCTAATAGCTTAAGTTATATTAATTATAACTAGTGGTTAAAATTCGACCATTCTTACCTGAACGTTGTGCGGAAAGTGTGAGAAAGGAAGGGATAAGGAATTTACCGTTTACCGTGTATCGCGTTTTGTATGCTGAAATTGTGTAAGAAGAAAAATGTGAGCATTTTAACTTTATTTTATCTGTTGTACCAAACGCTTTTATGCGTCTTTCAAATTAATTTTTAACAAATCCTGTCCATCCAGAGGTTGTATGAAAGGGATAGCTTTTCGCGACAAGGTCACCCATTGTACTACCTTTAATGTTTAACTACGTTTTTGTATTATTATTTTTAAGTTTTTCTTTTAATTCTTTGTTGTACATTAAACCGTATTCTTTCTATCGTATCCTATAACGTCAACGTGCACAAAATATTTTCTTATTGTTCACATCTATGCCACTATGGAAATAAGTGTCGTTCCTCTTCTTTTATTTAAAAATTACTATTTAAAAATAGAACCTGGTGGTCAAGGCGCTCGCTTTAGTTTCACAATGCACTGGGTTTTATCCCCGGTACCGGCACCACTAAAACTTTAAAACCAAATTTAAATTCTGTATTTACCATGTGCTTATCGGTGATAGAAAGCACACAAACACCTGTCTGTGTAAGAAATAACTGGAGCTTCGTGGCGGGCTCTTCTCGGTTCCATGAAACCTCTCTGGTACTTGAGAAGGAGGCCTTAAGCAATAAAGAGGTTTAAGGAAAAAATTGAAGATAGGACAGGGTTCGAAATGATGTGATCAGAGAGCGTTGTGGCGTGAAAGACGATGTAGTGACACGAATTGAGAAAGGGATGCTCAGCTGGTTTGGACATGTGGAGACGATGAATGAAAGTAGGTTGACGAAACAAATATACGAGGCGAGTGTAAATGGTAGAGTCAAAAGAGGTAGACCTAGGCGAACATTTCACGATCAAATCGGAGACGTTCTGAAAAATGGGCCAGGTCAAGAGTACTCTAAACCAACGATTATGCATGCTAAGATTGATGAAAGTGGGAGAAGCGAAAGACGTATGTCAGGACCGTAGCGAGTGGAAGAAGATTGTCTCTGCCTACCCCGTTGGGAACAAGGTGAGAATATATAAGGACATATACAAGGAAAAAATTGGACCACAATTTCGATGTTCACATACTATTAATGTAATTTACAAAATTAAGTGACACGATCCGTTCACTCCTTCGCGTTCTATCGATAAATGGAAATATAGAAGGAAATTAAATTATTATTCCATAAGCTCTCACGTGTTTAGGTAGATAGAGACTCCGGATTTCGCCTCGCTTCGCCTTTCCGGCAGATGAAGCGTGACGTGTGTGGCGAGGCATGTCACCGGATTTGCTTCCGGTTTATTGACATGAGATTTTATAAATTAAGGCCGACGGGAGGAGAGGAGTCGCTGTACATACAACTTCGTTTAAAAGAAAACAAATATGTGATCTCTCATGATCGTCTAACCAGTACCGGGGTTGTCAGAGATTTCGAATTTTTTTTCAGTCGTTTCAACGCACTTTTCGCAAAGACTGTCTTCCCTTCTCTTCTCGTATATTTTAGTGTTCAGGCTAACATTACATTAGAGCCGTGGTAGCCTAGTGGTCGGGGCGCACGTTTTATTTTCGTAGAATGCGAGTGGCTTGGGTTTGATCCCACCGTTCGCACCACTATAATTGTTAATATGAATTTTAAGTCCTGTATCTACCACGTACTGCCCCATAACGGCTGGTCACCGCGGGGGCTGTAGACTACCACCCTCCAAAGCTAAAATATTAGGCTTTGGAGGAGGCTTTTACCACCATCGGCGGCCCAGTACACAGTATCAGATTAACTACAAAAGTTAAAAAATTTTTTTTAAATATATACTTACCATTGAGTTTTTCTTATGTAATTGTAAATGTAAGGATGAATATGAAATAAGCATAAGAGCTTATTATTTTGGAGTTATTTAAATATATACTCGTCTGGTTGGGAGATATACATAAATATGTATACATTATATGTACATATATACATATATATGTTCAAAGCATCCGTTAAGTTACTTTTTAATTACTTTTTTTATTTTTTATTTTTTCTTGTAATTTTGTACTGATATCTCGACTACGTTAGCTGTTGTTGTTTTAAGAAATTATTGTATATAAAATATATTGTAAAATAAATGTATATACTGAGATCGTCTGTGTATGCGCGTGTGTGTGTGTGAGAGTTTGTGTGTGCGTGTGTGTGTGTGTGTGAAATTTAATTTAATTATTGTACAGGATAATATCGACGATGTTTGCATCGTTGATGAAATTTGGTCAAAATTGAAGCGATCCTGTAAGTTAATATCCGGAACGTTATAAAAAAAATAACGAAGTTTTCACACAATTTACTTTTTAAATTTAACGCCGGTCTTCGCGGCTGGGATATTCCGACTGCTCTTTAGTTATTAGATCCACAGATCAAATCGAGGTTTCATTAAATAACTATGTTTTACCTAATGATCTGTGTTCGCGTATGAATGAATGTGTGTTCGCGTAAATACAAGAAGTTACGCGAACACTAAACATTTGTAATTAAACTATTATTTTAGGGATTTCATCGCATTGTAAATGAAATTTTATTTAAAAACTAGCATACCACTGCACACTGTGAGGACGTTCCGCTTAGATCGAATCAATAACAATAATCAAAAAGCTGACGAAGACCACTGCAGCTGCACTGGAAACGTTGGGAAATAAAAACAAAAATAAACGTTATAAAATACGTAAACAATTATTTAATTATAACTGCCTTTTCTTAAACATTAGAACCAACTATATGTCCTTACGTACCAGATGTTACTCACTGAATAGAAGAGCCATAGTTGCCTAGTGGTCAATGCGTGCTCATTTATATGTACACAAGCCAGTGACCAGAGTTCGATTCTTTTTCATATTTTTATATGGGAAAGGTGGCAAACGAGCAAGGAGCTCAACTGATTGTAAGTGATTACCGACGCCCACGTACATCTGCCACACCAGAGAAGCTGCAGGTTGCCGACCTTAAGGATGGAGAGGAAGAGGGAGAGGGGAGTGGGCAGGGTAATTAGTGTGTAATACATGTAATGTAGTAATTCATGTAATATAATGTGCAACCCTATAGTACTGCCACCATAGAGCGAATATTCTAAATTACTTACAGCATCAGAATACGTTTACCATTAGTGGTAAATAACTAGTTGTGAGTTATTCAGCTCATATTACTCACTTTTTTTTTTAAATCGATTGCACTATACTGTTATGTAATATTAGATACTGAAGCTAAAAGAAAAATCTAGAATTAAAACAAATGACGATATACCACAGTACGCTGTCTATGGTATATAGCAGAAGGCTTCTGCTTAGTATATAATATTAAAAAAATGTCATAGGCCGTATTATGTTGTATATTAGAAAAAAAATATTGCTAACCTGAATTACAATTACATTATAACAATAAAACACCGGTAATAAAAAACTACCGGGTTGTCTAAAAATCTGAGGTATCGAAATTCGGGAGCGAAAGTAAATTTACGTTTTCTCAAATTTCGAATCCAACGTAATGTAACTTGCTTACTTAAAGGAATTTTAGTATGAATACATGTTTCCCTCTGCCTTTATTTTACCTTCTTGACCCTTTGCAGCTGAAAAGCCCTAGAGATAACGTTGAATCCAAATATAAAAATAAGGAAGTTGTTTGAAGTATACGAAAATATTTGCAAGTAAAATTACGGCCTTGATTTAATTTGGTATTGTATAACAAAATATTCCAAGTACATTTAAATACAACTTAATATTTTATGTTTATTAAATACAAGCAAGCTCATGTGCTAACAGGACCATGTAAATCAAAGAATCGATTACCATTGAGAAAAATAGTCTTGTTCAGTTGCCACTGAGTTGCTCGTACAAACGAACGAGATTAAGTGCTACCCCTCGAAGATGGAGCGGTGACTTGCACAGTGTTGCGGAAAATCGAGGGTTGCTAGACCAGGTCATATTTTTTTTATAGGCAAGCGACTCACCCGGTGGTAAGTGATCACTATCGCCCATGTACACCTGCAACAACAGAGGAGCTGCAGATGGGTTGCCGGCCTTTGATGATATTTGAGGGATGGTAGAGAGAACGAGGACGAGGGATAGGAGAGGGAGGGTGGGCTTCCGGTTACTTTACTCACCGAACGAAACGCAGAAGCATAGATAATAAACGTCTTTCGCCTCACACCAAGGCGTTCATAGTCATAGTCTAGTCCACTGCTGAGCATTGGCCTGGTCAAGAGAACAGTACCAGGATAACATGTAATGGAGAGTCTGCCCATAGTCACCGCGCTGGGCAGGCGGGTCAGCGAGCGCAGTGCCGTTATCGTCGCACTAGAAATGCTTCTCTATTAGACTTTGTGATTTGGGTTCGGCATATTTAGACGTTTTTTCCGATCAATAATTAGCGGTTAATAATCAAAGCCGACGGTCCTGCCTCGCAGCCCGCACTTGTACGGGCTCTCTGCACCCTTGAAACCAGAACACAACGGAAGTTACAGTGCTGTTTGGCGATAGAAGTAAGTGAGAGTGTGACACATACCCATACGACCTCCTGGGCATAGAAACAGTTATGTTCGAAAAACTCATTGGTTACGTTCCAATGAGTTTTTAGAAACAACTACACTGTGATTTTCATGGTAGACTTGGATACTAAAGCGGAGACGTCACTCGGTCATGTTGAACAAATAAGCTTTGGTGAAAAATGGGTTGAAACGACTAAGGTTTAGAGGTCTGTTATGTTGTTTAGTAAAGGATTATTTTTATAATAGAATTAATATTTTAAAAAATATGTTTTGCGGTTCTTTTAAAATCACTCTTTGAAAAGAGTTATCTCGGCGTTTAGAAACTAATTCGTTGATCAAAGGAGATTATTAAAAACTAATTAACTTTCTGACTTTTTAATAACCTGCCGTACCTTATCTCAAGCTTTCAACATTTAAATGCAAAAATTAAAATATAAAATTTATACTGCTGAAAATGAAGTTTTAATTAAAAAGATTTAATGTCAGTTAAGCGTTACAAAAGAATGCCATGCTTAACTTAATCCAAAAAGCACCCTTAATTTTTTTATAGATTCCAATTATTAAATAAGGGTGTCATCATCATCATCATTTCAGCCTATCAGAAGTCCACTGCTGAACATAGGCCTCCCCCAAAGATTGCCACGAAGCTCGGTCCTGCGCCACCTGCATCGACTTCACACAACACTGCGCAGGTCGTCACTCCATCTTGTGGGGTCGTCCTACACTGCGTTTGCCTGTACGTGGCTGTCACTCGAGAACCTTTTTTCCCCAGCGGTTGTCAGTTCTGCGAGCTATGTGGCCGGGCCATTGCCACTTCAGCTTGCTGATCTTTACGGCTATGTCGGTTACCTTAGTTCTGCTGCCGGTGTCATCGTGGTGGGGATATCAATAAGGGTTTACCTCCTGTATATTGGTTTATTATCTTTTTCTCTGCATGCATCCTGCAAGAAAATCTATTCCCTTTTGCTGGATTCGAATCTTGAAGACTAGCGATGGGGTGTAGTATTATTAGTGCGAGAATTCTGGTACAACGCATCACAAACCCAGCGTAACCCCGTTTCGTATGACCAAAGAAAAAGTAAAGCATTCAGTAAATGTTTCAGTAATTTGTAAAATGTTTTGGAACCGAGACATTCGAGTTTCTTTTCCTTCACCGCCAAGCTAGTGGCTGTGATGTTAGTATTTAGTAAGAGACGTATTGATTGTTCTATGACTTCATTGTGACTATCATCTAACATACCAAATATTGCAATATTACAAAGGTCTTGTAGACCATACGACTCTGCATATATCTAGGGCCGTGGTAGCCTAGTGGTCAGGGCGCTCACTTTAGTTTCATAGAGCGCGAGTGACCTGGGTTCGATCCCCGGTGCCGGCACCACTAAAATTGTTAATAGCAATTTTAAGTGCTGTATTTACCACGTGCATAGCGGTGAAGGAAAACACCGTGAGGAAACCTGCATGTCTGAGAAATAATAAAAATATCATTTCGAGGATATGTGAAGCCCGCCAACCCGCAATGGAGCAGCGTGGCGGGCCCTTCCCGGCTCCTAAACCCTCTCTGATACTCGTATTTGAGAAGAAGGCCTTTGCCCAGCAGTGGGCACTTACAGGCTGCTACTTTACTGGGGTCTAACCCACTCACTCGCGTACCGATTGCATTGCTATCACGTCTAATACTTAACACTTAATGTTCCAAAGTTTTTAACTAATTAAAAAAAAATCTCTTCATTGTTTCAGAGTGAGAGTGGAGTATTACGTGAACGAGAACACCTTCAAGGAAAGGCTGCAGCTCTACTTTATAAAGAACCAAAGATCGAGTAAGTTGCCATAAATCATTTTATTACACGTTCATAAGTATTTTCTAATGTGACATTTCAAGTTCAAATCCCCATTTGCTTGTGTATTCGCTTACACATTCATTGAGAACATTTGATGTGGAACGTGAATGCCGTGTGGTAACTGCGTAAGTAATCTACCATCCCCTTTCTACCCGCTGGTGTCTGGTTAAGTGGCGATTGATGGTAAAGCCTTGTAAAGCACAATGGCTACCGACAGATGGCGATGATTGCAAGACCTAAATTAAGCAGAACGAAGACGAGCAGCAGCGTCTACGGTGCGAGGTGTCTGATACTGCGTTCGCTCATCCGCTTGCCGTGCTTGGTGATTATGGAAAATCATATTTATAGGAGAAGCCTATGTTCTGCAGTGGAATATTCACAGGCTGTTAAGGCAAGGGATGGTAATGAGGAAGGGTCATTTATGTTCTAGTTTATATAATATCTTACAGATCCGTCCATGCGCAGCCGTCACTGTTCTCTAGTTATCAATAATGCAATTGCACAAGAGCAGATACTGCCATGTGATAGTGCCGTAAGAGGAATTGCCACTCCTTCTCATCCCGTGGGAGTAGCAATAGTCGAATGACCAGAAAACTGGTGACCTCCAAAGGATAGTGGAACAACCGTATCTAATATCAGAGCTTTATTATTCAGATCGGTGATCGACAGAATCGTGGGTTATATATCATAATAGTACAGTATCTGGTACTGAATACGCTAACGCATCTTTCAATTTATATTAGAAGGATCTTATTATCCAACCTGTCCGTTATATCAATCTGCTTCTGGGGAAGCGTGGCATGATATACTCTGTAACTACTCTTCTACTAAGGATCTCCACAATTTAAGGAGGTTTCCATAACAATCCTTATACGTAGACTATAAAAAGCATGATTTACTAAGCACGATCCTGAGTCACCTACATCCTAATCCATAAAAGGATTTGACATATTGTCAGACGAAATTATCTTTCTTAGGTCGAAGAATAAAGAACAAAGGATTTTCATTCCATTTGAATGTCATTCATTTTATTCATTACGTTCATTTCGTTCCTTTCTTTCTTTACATTGTTTCATTATTTTCATTCGTTTCACTCATTTTATTCATATGTCTCATTTCATTATTTTTATTCCTATCACTCATCGTAGATTTCATTTATTTCATTAATATCAAACATTATGTTAATTTCATTGCTTTTATTCACTTCACTCTTTTCAATCATTACATAATTTTTTTCATATCATTCATTTCGTTCGTTTGGTTAATTTCGTTCATTTAAATAAATTTCATTTAACTTCATGACCTGCAGTTTGGCACGCTAGGTCTTAATTGAGGTCCCTACGTAAACCGTTATACGTGTTACGTTAAATTTAGTTAAATTTTGTTGATTAAAAACCTTCACTAACATTGAAATTTACTACATTTTGCCGAATTTACTAGGTGCTCCGGCGGGACAGGAAAACATCGTGAGATAACCTGAATATCTCACAGATAACCTTTCCCGTGTCATCAGGATAGAATTTCTAATCTTTCAACACGTCAAGAATTATAAAATACGTTTCGAAGACGTTCAGTCCGCCACGTGTGCTGGTGCAGCGCAGCGAAACATTCCCGACACCAAAACTTCCTCAAATGTTAATAGTAGACCAATTCCCACTAGTAGGATATATCAGATTGTATTTTAAGCACTTGGTAATATTATGAATGTGAAAGTGTGTGCTTTTGATAGAGAGGTAGACTGTCATGAAATAATACACAGTATACTTTCTCTCGAAGAAGAAGATTATCTAAAATCAAGTAGGCGAAGCTGAGGGTAATGCTAGTTTTACCATAAAACGATATCGCAAATAGGATTTCATGAAAAGTAACAATTGTATGTAATGAGCAATAAGAATTTTTTCGTTTCTATGAAACAATCAAACACTGAAGGGACTATTTAGGGCAAGACAGTGACGTCATGCACGAGCGTCGCAAAAGTTATTAGTATGAACCTTAGTAATTCATTACAGTAAGTGCACTACTTTTCATTGCAAAGGTTAAAAAACCTTTTAATTACAATCCCCACGCGATGCCTTTAATTAGCGATATGTGACAATGACATAGAATTTATAATGTTGTGATATTCCTATACTTCAAGCGAGCAATTCTTGTATGTATAAATATTTAAACTATTAGATTAGATGTTCGGAAACGGCTCTAATGACGTGAATGATTTTTTGTATTTAGATAATGTTTTACTTAACATTTTTTTCTAGTTCGGTGTCATCCCAGATAAAATTCTTGATCACACAAATCTTTTCCTTAACGCTGTCTCATTGAATATTGAGCTACTCAACACCACCTGAATGGATACTGTCTAAGTCAAATTATTCTCCAATATTTATGACACAAAGGTACAGAGATCTATTTACTGGATGGCAGAATTCTTCTCTGCCTTGGCATCGCCGGTGTAACTACTGTCGTGTTTCGGTTTGAAAGACATAGAGAGGCACTGTAATAACGGGCTGAGAGATTCTCCATCCGAGTCCTCAGGGTGACAACGAATCTGTAACTTTCTACGATTGAAGTTATTTGCAGGTGTCCATGGATCGCAGTAGCCACTTACCATCGAGTGGACTGTTACCACGTTTATCATGGATATTTTGCACGGAGCCTGATCGTTATCCCTACGCCGTCTATCCATCTGTCTGTATTACCTTTAAACGGCTGTATCTTTTGAACACTAACAGCTAGTTGGTTGAAATTTTCACAGAACATGTGTTGTCACATACAAGTTGAGGCGTTACATCTTATTCCTTACAGACGATAACGCATGTGTTGTAGCGTTCTTTGTTTGAAGTTTCTTGTGAATGTCCACGGGCTAGAGAACCATTTACCATAAAATAGACACACTTACCCGTTAAGTAGCCGGATAATATAAATGTAGAATATTTTTAGATAACGTAACAAAACAAAAAAAACTAATTATAAACAGACTCGTCCACTAATTACACTGTAAACAGAGACCCCATAAAGATCCGTTCACAACTTTTGAAGTAATGCGTATTCAACGACCACGCCCATCGACGAGTTCCTTTAATTGGTGGCACGATTTTGTTTTTTCCAATAACAACTCGACGCCTAAAACCACTGTAAAGTAAGACTCATCAATTTACCTCTTTTGTTTTCTATGCTATGATTGTTCATGCTGCTTGACTCTTAAGTATCTCCTTGTCCAAAACTCCATCTAAATATGTCAAGAGGTTTATACGTTAATTATACGTATCTGCTGCTGCTACAATAGATTGCGTGATGATATATAGTTCTTACAACAGTTAACCCCTAATAACACTGTAATTAATGTACTTTTCCAAAAAAAATTTGCTGTGAAATCTGTATCGTTATCCACTACCGATACAAATTACACGACTATAATTTTACACCCAAATTAAACTTAATGTATAGAAATATTCATCTTAGAGATTTATTACAGTAAAAAATAGTAATATAGACGTTTAACGAAGGGTTAGAAAAGGGCGCATTTAATCTCTCGTGGGATCTACCAATTAACACTGGTAGATAAAAAAATGCATAGTATGCACAAACTAGACAATTATGTGCACGTCACACACAAGTACAAAGATAATGCAAAGAAAATAAGAAATAATTTTTTCCCAGATATTAATTGCCTTCCAGAACAGTCCCGGAGGACGTTCAAGTACTGTAAACACTAAATCGAAAAAGAAAAACTAAATAATCCACTACTACGTTGTGGAGTTCTTAACTCAAGTATCTTCGAGAGTACTCGAACGTTAGTCGAACGAAGAAAATATAAATAATCACTGGGATATGATGGAGAATTTCGACCGTTTAAAATCGAATAAAGCACTTGAAAAGTCCTCGAGGTACTGGCGGATCGCAAAATAAATGTTTGGAATCATTGAGAATGCGCTCCAATTTAGCTGAAAAATACGAATATTACGATGGGTCGTGAAAATACCCACCTGTATAGATAATAATAGAATAATCTTTCCTTTGTTGGGAACGTAATTGTTGCCATAATAATGAGCGATGACAGACGGTAACTATTTCGCAGTTATAATTTGAAATCATTACGTTATTACGCGAACATGAAAAATTAATGTACCCTTTTTACTATTTATTATTAATGGAAGTGAATGAAACTTATATCATAGACGTGTGAAAAAAAAAGAGGTTAAGGTAGGCAAAAAATGTGAACGCACACACATGGTTTTATCATACGAAAAATGCCACACGACATGCAGTAACTTCCTTTGTGACATCGCACAACAAATTAATCTTTTTCATGTTTTTTTTTTGTTTATTTAATTTGTTTTTTATTTTGTGTTTTGTTGGGTGATTGCCAAATAAATGTGTTTCTTTCTTTCTTTCTGTTTGCCCTTTTCCACTAATTGCTCTTGTCCATAGCATTCAGGCAACAATGGACGAATATCGACCACAGGTGTTACCAGTGCTAATAAACGAGGAAATGTTTTTTTTTAATGTCATTGTTGATTGGAACTTTAAGTGCTGTATTAACCAGGTGCTCGGCGGTGAAGGAAAACATCGCGAGGAAACCTGCACGTGTGAGAAATGATATAACATTATTTCGAGGATATGTGAAAACCCTCCAAAACCCTCTCTTTTCAGAAATCATCAAATTTCAGAAAGAGGCCTTTGTTTACATACGAGCTGCTATATTACTATATTACTTTTCAGCGTAATTACCACTATCGTGCTATAACCTTAAGAAAAACATATTTAATTAAAAAAGTAAATTTACGATCCAAAACCGTGCACTTGACGCTTTCAGTGTAACGAGCGGAAATAATTATGTTAGTTAGAACTAAGGTTACAAAACACTTGAACGCACTTGACGCCTGATACTGTAATGATTTTGTACCCATATAAATATACGGGTGGGCGACCCTACGCGACACGTGCATACCCGACAAGAAAATGTTATTCATTAATTATAAAATTTCTCGCACGGAATAGTTGGACTGATTAGAAATATGTTAATATTTTCATGTAAATTGTATGTATGAATTAATTAATTTTATAATTGCGCATGATTATTCTAAGGGTGTAAGTGGACCTAGATAACGGGCGCTGGTGACGTAATGATAGCGGAAAATACATCGACGAATCCAAACCCCATCGACTAATAACGGGAGGCGGCGCTGCGCTGACTAAAGCGCTTGCTGAGCGTGGTGTTTTATTATCAAACCATTGCGATTTTCGAGACTATTCCTCGCACACGGTTGGGACAGTTCTTACGGCGAAACCACAGGATTTTCAACATTATTTCACCTTTTTTATTGGGAATTGCGGCAAACGAGCAAGCGTTTCACCTGATGGTAAGTGATTACCGGCGCCCACGTACATCTGCAACACCTTGCCGGTCTTTAAGAGTATTTGAGAAATGGGAGGGAAGATGAAGAGGAGATGGGGACGCGGAGTGCGCTTCCGGTTACCGCACTCACAAGATGCCTCTACTTTTCTATAACGCTTAAAAACCTCTATTATAAATCTATTATTCATGTTAGCCTAGTCACAAATTTAATAAGAATGGTTTTCTTTCAGGTCTGCGCATCAGGATAGCTAACTTGGTTTTCAAGATACTCGCATGCGTCTTATACATATTCCGTGTTTGCGCTGATGGCGATCCGATCTCTGCATCCTGGTAAGTGTAGTACCAGTCAGTGCCCAGGATATACATACGACTGCCAGTGCCGACACAGCTTAAGATGTTAGTAGCAACATTAAGTGCTGAATTTGCGACCCGCTCGGGCAGTGAAGGAAAACATTGCGCGGAAAGCAACATGTCAGAGAAATAATAAGCGAACATCTCGAGGAGGTCTGGACTCTGTCATACTGCACTGGAACAGCACAGCGTCACAGCGAGACGGATTCTTCCCGGCTCCAATCTCTCCCAAAAATATTTCAGAGAAGGCATTTATGGGCTACTACTTTACACTCTTTAGTAGACTCTTTTTCTGCCTAGGAGCCCTCTAAGTACTACCGTCCTCTTGATTCTGCTGCTAACTAGGGTTTAGCTACCACTTATAACTTAGTTTCAAAGGTTATTGAGAGGCTGTACATAATTACAGGCTGTGAGGTGATCCTTGTCCTCGGGGAGACAACCTATCTGTAACCTTCTTCGATCGAAGTTGTTTTGTAACCATCCATGGACTGTCACTCTATTGCCATTACTGTTTGTCCAATATTACAAAAAAAAACATAAATTACTCAACGTAACTTTGTATCAGAAAGACTGGCGGACTCGAATCACTCCGGTAGAAACTGTTCAATTCAAGTGAATTTAAAACAAAGTTCCAGAGAAACAACAGACTTCAGTCTTCAACCCCTGTGGTCCCACTCTTTGGGATGGAATATTTTGTACGTAATGAAATGGAACCGTCGCTCGAGGTTATGGCCGATTAAATAAAATAAGAATCATTAAAATTTTTCACATACGGCAAAAATATCCCATAAAATAGATACAATAAATTGCAGTATTAAAAGGAACAAACCTCATCCTTTTTTGTAGTCGAAAAAAAATTGCTTCTGTTTCGAACCGTAACAGATAATATAATCAATAATAAAATAATTGGAGAAATTTCCATCTACGGTGGTTTTAAAATAATTTGAAATTAGTTATTACATAACTCCATTGGGTGTGCTTTTAAGGAAGTCTAAAATTAAGTTATTTAAAAGCTAAGCTTAAAGTTTTTTTCTTATTGCCTCAGGTTTTAAAAAGACTGTGAACCTAGCTAGAGACCCTTTACTTCTATACGATATTCTCAGTATAATAAATAATAATAAAAATAATGTGATAAAAGTGGATTTAGTTATATAAGATTTTAATTTGTGTAGCAATTTGTGTCTCTCAAAATCAATCAATAACGGACAAGTATGATGCACGTAAGTGTGTTTATAGTAGTTGGATATCTCGTTACAGTTATAGCTGCAAGCCTGGTAATAAAACCGAGTTCGAGTACTCTGCCAACTTGACGGAGGAAGAGTTCCAAGAGCACCCGATCATCAATTGGGACGGGATAATATGGGTTAACCGGCCACTCTACTTGTGGGTCGTGCAGGTCGTCTTGTCTATGATATCTTTCGCCGAGGCTATACTGCTCGCCTATTTGGGTTACAAAGTAAGTTGTCCATGGTTATTAATAATTTCTAGTTTTAGCAATAATTATCTTTTTAAATTACGGAGATGGAAGAAAACGCTTAAATAAGCGTCTTTGTTTATAAGATAGCACGACGAGAACAGAGAGTATAGAGCATAGAAAGATTTTTTTTTCGTCTACGAAAATTCTGGGTGTTAGAAAAGCGATGGACTAAATTGATCGATTTGTTAAAACAAATAAAATTTTATATCATAATCATAAACCTGTTTGTATAACACATTAATTATCTTTAGTTTTGGATTAACTCCGTTAGTGTGCGAGGGTGTTAAGTCTTGGAGCAGCAAGGGGGTGCAAGCTCTATTTTTACTCCCTTTTCTCCTCTGCTGTATTGCACGGATGTAAAACTTTCTAGCGTAGAATCCGCTCCGAGAAAAACAAATCTAGCTATATTCCAGCCAATGCTCTTTGCCAGTTTGCAATTTTTTGAGTAACTATCCTTACGAAATAATCAAAACTGACGAACACATCTTCATCATCATCATCATCATCATCATTTCAGCCTATAAGAAGTCCACTGCTGAACATAGGCCTCCCCCAAAGATGGCCACGAAGCTCGGTCCTGAGCCACCTGCATCCATCGACTTCCCGCAACACTGCCCAGGTCGTCACTCCATCTTGTGGGGGGTCGTCCTACACTGCGTTTGCCTGTACGCGGCTGCCACTCGAGAACCTTTTTTCCCCAACGGTTGTCAGTTCTGCGAGCTATGTGGCCGGCCCATTGCCACTTCAGCTTGCTGATCTTTACGGCTATGTCGGTTACCTTAGTTATACACATCTTACTTACCTAATAATCTTTAAAGATTAATTTATTTGTTTCTTTTGTTCCGCTTTCAATTAAATTTACTTTCAACAGGTATGTTTAATGCAAATGTATTCCATATTTAAAACTAAGGTATCTTGTGTTTGTATTAACTTTTATACGAACTTATTGTTGACTTGATTCTGACATACCTCCAGCGCCTTTTTCACATACATACTTCTACGCATACTTACTCGTCGATTATCTTAACATGGTACAATATAACATAGTTTTTAATATAACGCCAATTTGATCAATAAAGTTTCTACTAGGGCGCCATACGCCGACTCTCTTCTAAATGAATGCACCAATGCATATAATTAAGTAGTTACAAAGAATTATATTTCAAACATTTCGTATCCGCTCGGAACACGTGTGTACTTGAAAACTACAGATAAAAAAATGTAACTAGACATTTCAATTAAAGTTCGCCGGTTCGAATTGATTTAGCATTCAATCTTTTCAAATGAACTCGGAGATCGGAAGCCAATGATTAAACAGAACACTGTTACGTATAGCTCTTGTTTACCGGATTAAAAAAAAAAAATTATTTGAATAAAATATAAAAAGGAGATTTTTCTGTTCAAGGGAAACATCTGGCAACAAGTGCTATCATTCCACTTCATACTGGAAATGGTGAATACGATCCCCTTCGCTCTAACAGTAAGTGCTCTTAATCTAATTGAGTTCAGCGAAAAGCCTCTAACCACATCTACGTATAAACTGTCGAACGTAGCAATGAGCCGAGCGGAGGCTGCTCGAAAGGGCCGGCTCCACCGGGGTAGTGCCACCGCCTCGCATAACACCGGCGTGAAGTAGATGCATCTTGTGCCTCTGCGATTCGTTCGGTGATAGAGGTGACCGGAGGCCCTTAACGGTAATGAACCTGCAGCTCCTCCGGTGTTGCAGATGTACGCGGGGGTCGGTTATCATTTACCACTTAAACGTGAGCCGCGTTCACGATTGTCCGCTTTAATGTTAAAACAAAAATTAAACTGTCAATCATTGCAAATTTTAATTTTTTTTTAAATTTTGGGTTGCTACACTTTAATGTTATTCCGCATAATTTATGTCAACCTCATGACAAAGCGTTATACGGCCCTGTATTCCGCCAATGATGAGTTCGGTATTAACACAATACCAGGGTAACACTGAGGGCAATAACACGATACCGAGCTGAGACCCTATCTGTTCAACATACACATAGTTATTAAGTTTATATCGTACTTTTTGTTTGTTCTTTCAATTGTGTTGTGTAGGAAAGAGATAGTCGAATGGTGTGTGAACACGTAATTATAGTTTTAACATTTATTTTATTTATTTATTTATTCTTTATTGCCTTAAGCTTAAGGTTACAATGGGCGGACTTAATGCCAAGTGGCATTATCTACCAGTCAACCCTTGTTATGGTGAAAGGTAGTTCGCAGGTATAAAACAAAGAATAAAAAATAAAATAAAAAAACTCCTATAAAAATAAGTTGATAAGTACACATAAATAAACTATATAATTAAATAAATATTTATAATATAAAATACACAAATACGTATACAAGTATATAAAAGGATACATAAATAAATATATAATAAAAATCAAAAATAGATAAGCCGAATATTGTCAATGATCTATTATTCTTTTAGGTAATTACGGACTAAACTCTTAAACAGTTTCTTGCTAGGAGCTGCTTTTATCTTATCGGGCAGGGCGTTCCAGAGGAGTGTAGCTTGATTTACTAGTTTGCTCTGTTATTATGATCATCATTACTCATTTATTACAGCTTCCGTTTCCGCCGCTTCGGAATCTGTTCATCCCGGTTTTCCTCAATTGCTGGTTGGCCAAGAGATCGCTCGAGAACATGTTTGTGAGTAAAATATATGTCATTTTAATGCTCGCAAAAGCTCTTTGTGGACGCTAAAGTACACTGTTTTTTGACAGAACGATTTGCACCGAGCCATGCAGAAGTCCCAGTCGGCACTCTCCCAGCAGCTGATGATTTTGTGCGTCACACTCCTGTGTCTAGTCTTCACCAGGTAATTTGACTAAAACTATAACAGAACGTTTTACATTTGACTAAGGTCAGAAAAAGGTCGTTCTGTCCTTATATTTGGGTAAACAAGTTGACAAAGTCTGGAGACTGTAAATGGACTATGAGATGAATGTATGAAAATGTTTTTTTTTTTAATCTTCGACGTGAGATATTTAATTTAGTTATTTTTATGCAATCTACCACCGTTTCGTAATGAGGTTGCCGTGTCAGACACGAAACAGGCGAAAGAAACTCCTAAGATATCCTCTTTTTGACTTTTTTTTTTCAATGGTCATAGTGTACAGTACACTAACTATGCAACTGAAAGCGTACGACAAGAATATAGTGATCCGACTAATTGAAGCGCTGCAAATCCGTGGCCTGGATGCCTCCACCATAAGCACCTGTTCACAAGTATAACGCATGTGTTTTGGTAATGTTTTATGACGTATGTGCTGGAATCTGTTATTTGTATGAAAAAACAAACTGCTTTACTGTTATCGTAAAAAAAAAAATGTTGTAACTCTTTTATTACAACATTTTTTTTTATTACCATAACAGAAAGAAGTGGTGGTGTTGTACTCAGATTTCCCCACGACGACAATTGCGAATCAAAAAAGGGCAGTTGTCAACTGAGCAGGGGTTATTATAGTGCCGCACGCGGTCTCTCGCTCGTCTTTACCTACCCTATTCCGATATAACGCATATGAGAGAGTCAGATTTTATGCAGGGTCAGAGAGACGGGGTACAACAAAACACGACCAGAAACGAAAACCGATAAATTGTTTTTTTTTTTGCACAAATATTGGCGTCCGCTGGGAATGGAAGCCAGAGACCATTTCTCAGCAGGCAGGTACGCTAAACACTAAGCCATTCAGTTGTCAGCAGTGGGAATAAAATGCAATCGAAATATATATATTTTTTTAATAAAATACATCATTTGTTTTCAATGCATAAGTATGAGGTGCTGTTTGTTACACTAGCTCTTTATATGTTTTTATGGTTCTGGGCCATTACTTTGAAAATTTTCAAGAGAAATAACAAAAAGTTTTAAATTAAATCAAAGTATAATTAATATGAATGAAAGAAGTAGATGAATTTAATAGAGAATTATTTCGTACTGTTACCCGATAATTCAATTAACCTTACTGGATATGCAGAAAACCTATTAGTTCTAAATGTATTCAGTTAAATTCAAAGTTACAATTCGACCGTAAAATTAGTTAAAACAAGTTTACTTTATATTTTCAGTTCACAAACGTGCCCTCTGCAGCGAAAGCGACATTTTAAACGTATGACGCCTGAAACATAACTGCTATTTGTAAACGGTGTATTCATGTATTTCGCAGTTAATTACCTCGGTTTATGAAAAGCTTTACCAAATAAAACCAGACAAAGCTTTACGTTAGAAATCGCATTTTCTAAAGCAGTTAAGAAATAAGCAATTATTTTTAAAACGCCTCCTTTATTCAATTTTCCTCACCTTTTAAGGTCCTGTTACTTCATACTTTACCTTACTTTGCTTTATAGCTCCCAACGATTTTCGCTACAGCGAGGGTTTGTAATTTATTGAAATATGAAAGTACTATTTGGGTCTTATGGTAAAGAGTGAGTAATAGTTTTGAAGTGAAATTTACTATGAAATTTGAAAACGAGTCAAACGTAATTTCGGCTACCCGCTTACAATCAGTGCTATTATTTGAAAGTCTCCTAATAAATATTCCAGTACCTTCTATTCTTCAATGAGCCTGGGTTATCCTTTAAAGTATCGCTGACCAAATTTTTCATTTTCAAATATAGACTTGAATATGTTTTTTGTACATCAAATCACAATGCTATCACTGGCAGATAAATTAACAATGACGACCACGTGGCTTAGCTCTCCCATAGGATCCTGGGTTCGAATCCTAGCTGAAGCCGATACTTGTGCAAAACAAATTATTGCTTTTCGGGTCTTGTGTTGTGTTGTACGACCACTGTGCGCTTCTGTGCCTCAAATATAATGTAATCTTCATGTCTGAGAAATAATAAAAATATTGTCTCGAGGATATGTGAAGCCCGCCAACCCGCGCTGGAGCAGCGTGGCGGGCCCTAAACCCTCTCTGATGCTCGTATTTTTGAGGAGGCCCTTGCTCAGCAGTGTGCACTTACAGGTTGCTACTTTACTTTTTACTTTACGCGGATGATGATACCTTCTGCAAATCAACAGATCGCCACCAAGCAGTTCTTATCAGCAAGCATCATTTCAGCCTATCAGAAGTCCACTGCTGAACATAGGCCTCCCCCAAAGATTGCCACGAAGCTCGGTCCTGAGCCACCTGCATCCATCGACTTCCCGCAACACTGCGCAGGTCGTCACTCCATCTTGTGGGGGGTCGTCCTACACTGCGTTTGCCTGTACGTGGCTGCTACTGGAGAACCTCGAGGGAAGAATGATTTGATTTAATTGCTAATATTTCCGATACAGTGTATGTGGCATTCAACACTTCCAACGCGCCGGCCACCGTCATCTGAATCTGTTCCAAGCCACGTACTTCGTGGTGGTGACCTTCTCGACCGTCGGCTACGGTGACTTCGTACCAGACATCTGGCCGTCACAGCTCTATATGGTTATCATGATCGGTGTAGCTCTCGTAGTTCTACCCACACAGGTCCGTCACTATCGTTAATAATCTATCTATGAAATGAAATAATTACACACACACGCACACACAAACTGATCGGGGGACGTATCAACATAGCTTTTTCACTAAAGTTCTACCTCACCTACACGTGGTGTACCCCAATAGATAACAAACGCAGCTCGGGCAACCGAATTATGGCGGAAAAACAAAACCCAAATCCCACAGACTAGGGGTGTGGATGCATGGTGGATGGTGGTGAGTATAGGAATATGGTTTTTGATAAATGCATGCTGGCATGCAGGCTCTCTCAAGAAGAGGGCTTAAATAAGCCGAGGTAGATAAAAAGTAGAAGACTGGACATGGAGTGTTCGAGCGAAGATAACAGCTTTACTTCAAAGATCAACTACGCCTGCTGACGAGGCGACGAGGATCTCATAATAAATCAGACTTATCTTCACTGTATATAAAATATCTGTGAGTTTTTTCATCATCATCGTCTTCATCGTCATCTTATCTTGTTGTTTTATGTAGCCCGAGTTAACTAATCAGGCCCTCAAACCCCTAAGCACCTCGTGACTTTGGGTTTTGTAAATCAACCGAAGGGACGCTAACAAAAAAGTGTAATTAAACGCGATAATAATTCAATAAATACCAGTTTAATTTTAATCTTGTTAAATAAAAATATCTTTCATAATTATATTAAAAAACATTACAGATAAAGAATTTTTTTTTGTAGTTTAAATATTTTGAAAACCTATACTCGTATATTTCATAGTATTTACACAATATAACAATGAAAATATGATAATTATGAAAAGGTCATTAAAAAGTTTCGCTCCTCTTGTCTCGACAACACTTACTTTATGCAGCTTGCGAGATTCGGTTATGTCGAATTCGCTTTATTTTTCTGTCATTGTTCGGTCGCCATAGACTCTTTTGTTTTTGGCTAGATGAGTGCACAAATTACGGGTGAGGTTAGGTTAGGTAATAGTCCCATTCACTCTCTCTCTCTCCCTTTCCCCCCTCCCCTGTCTCTGTCCGCCTCCCCTATCTCTCTCCCTCTCTATATCTCCCTGCCTCTCCCTCTCTCTCGCTCTATTTCTCTCTTACACGGTATATACATTTCACGTCAAATGAAAATTATTATTTCTTATAAACTTACAGTTCGAGCAACTCGCGTTCACGTGGATGGAGAGGCAAAAGTTGGGCGGTTCGTATTCTTCTCACCGAGCGCAGTCCGAGAAGCATGTGGTGGTTTGCTCGACAACCCTCCACGCCGACACCATCATGGATTTTCTTAACGAGTTCTACGCTCACCCGCTGCTCCAAGACTACTATGTGGTGCTGCTGTCGCCGATGGAACTAGATACTACTATGCGGATGATCCTCCAAGTGAGTCTGCAAAGATCAAACTAATGCCAGCAGTCATCCGCAACTTCGTCCGCGTCGAGTTCGCAATTCCCCTACCATTTTTATCGTATAAAGACATAAAAGACATACAGTTATTTATACCTGCACTTACATCTACACACATAGTACATGATATGCTGATACATTATTAGGTCATTCGAGTTGTTTGAAAAATGTTTTTATTTTCATTATGCTATTTAAAAAAAAAATCATTATTTCCAAATAATTATGAGCACAATTAGCGACTTAGGTTTTATTAGACATCAACAAAGCATCGCATCCATTCTGTATATAGATTGGCTTTCTAGTAATGTAGTGATGCCTGCCGTGTTTCTAACACTGCATCTGACATTATCGCATAAGCATTATGGGAATCTATGGGAAGGTATAGAAGGTAAATAGAGTAAGTGTCTATGTATTTGCGAGTATACTCGTGGTACTCTAATATCACCTGCATAGTTCACAACTGATGCTGTAGTATTGGAAGTCACTGAGGATAAAATTAGGAAAGGAGATAATATAAAATATAAAAATAAATATTATTTACCAGGTTTTTTATTTATTTTTCGACATAAAGACAAAGAAGACTGTTTGTTCAACATTGTTAAATCTTTGAATGTTGTTTCGATCATTCTAATTCCTATATATCAAATTAAGAGCTACAGTATGTCATCTCACTAAGTGAATAGATACACCAACAGTAAAGAAAAACGTTTATATGCATAGTAAGCATTCAATTTTAAATTAGAATACAACCTTTATTTTAATCGTTATAACAATTTTTTTATCTAAAGCTTATTTATGAAAACGTGGCAGGTGATGAGCATGTCGCCATATTAGGGGCTAGTCAAAAATACAAATCGTAGATAAGTTTCGAACAGCTCATTGCCACGACCATTCAACATAAGATTGGATATCGAGCTCCGATCTCCTGATTTCGAGGTAGATCCCGTAAACATACTTTTACACCTATAATCAGTTTATCTATTTTTTTGTAACCTTTCCAGGTGCCGATCTGGGCTCAGCGCGTCATCTACATCCAAGGATCGTGCCTGAAAGACACAGATCTGATCCGTGCGAGGATGAACGAGGCCGAGGCTTGCTTCGTATTGGCGGCACGAAACTATGCTGACAAGACGGCCGCTGATGAGCACACCATACTCAGGTAAGTGGTCATCCGAGAAACGCAAACTATGAAGCTCGTATTTTTCAACATAGAATAGAGATACATACATTTCATACACATTGTTGATCTTACTAAATATTTTGATCAAGGTAAACAAGGCGCTGAGGCACTGTAACTCCATTTGTTTGATTTCTTTCTGCAGTGTACTCAAATGACCAATGTTACAATATGCATTCAATTGAATGACGAAATGGTATCAAAGTCTGCAAATATTAGATTGAACGCATATCAGTGAATACTAGTATGTACACGAATCTATGAAGTTTTCCTCATATTATTTGTCAAGTTTAATGAAAATATGTTACATATTAAATAAAAAAAACAACATCTTGAACCTCAGAAGGTTATATTACAAGGAGATATTTCTATTATTTTGGCATCATTATTATAATTGTTAACAATGTTTAGTTCAAATTATGAATATGGTATTAAGTATGACTGTGTAACAAAAATATATTCTAATTATAACATTTACAGATCATGGGCTGTGAAGGACTTCGCACCGGACGTTCCCCAATACGTCCAAATATTCAGACCGGAGAATAAATTGCATGTGAAATTTGCTGAGTTTGTTGTCTGTGAAGATGAATTCAAGTATGCGTTATTGGCTAACAACTGCACCTGCCCTGGAGCTTCTACACTTGTTACTTTACTGCTGCATACGAGCCGCGGACAGTATGTATAACATATACTGTATGTATATGTAATGATAGATTATTTATATCAGAAGATTGTGTAACAATTTTATATATTTTACAAATTTTCATTAAAATCTTTACAGCTTGTCTTAAATCCACTGTTGACACGCTTCCCCCATTAATTGTACAAATCACTGTCCATGAACCATCTGCATCCAGCGACTTACAGTATATGAGCATCTTGTTGGGGGTCGTCCATTTGTCGTTTGCTCGTTCCGATTTACGATATTGTCCCCAACAGTTAATTATTTTCGCTTACTATATTTCTACAGAGAAGGGCAACAATCACCAGAGGAATGGCACCGCCTATACGGCAAATGCTCTGGAAATGAGATCTACCACATCGTTCTGGGAGACAGCCGCTTTTTTGGTGAATACGAGGGCAAGAGTTTCACTTATGCTAGTTTCCATTCACATCGAAAGTAAGTATCACATATTAGCTTCGACATCAGATAAATTAGGTTTATACATACTAGAATTTTTATCATGAAATCCCTTTAAAGGTACGGTGTCGCCTTGGTTGGCGTTCGTCCAGCTGAACTCCCGGAATTTTACGAGGAAACCATTCTACTGAACCCGGGACCGCGGCACATCATGAAAAGCAGCGACACCTGCTATTACATGAGCATCACTAAAGAAGAGAATTCGGCATTCGTTGTATCCGATAAACAAACTGAAAGCAAGCCGAATGTTCCAAAAGATCAAGCTCCGGGTGGCCTATTGTCCACCGAGAAGAAATCCGGAGACGCTGAGGAGGGTTCTAGCCAGCAGAGAAGACCAGACGGTACTAGTGTGCCACAGTACGAACTCCCGCAAGTGATTCTTCAAGCCCCAGGGAGTTCTACACCAATTGCATCACCATCACGCATCAATCAAGCTAAAACCGCATCATCCGCTAATTTTACATTTACTTGCTGTGAGTGCCACAGTTGGATTAAAGCTTTAAGTGGACCGTGCACGTTCGACTGGTTTTTTTTTCTTCAAATTAGAACGGACGTGCATCTGGTCCACCTCATAGTTGTATTTTCTTAAGTTGCTCCATGTCTTGCATGGAATAGATTTAACAATAATTTAAATTTCGAAGTAATGTTAGGGTTGATGACAAAGAGAAATCGCATCTTTTTAGTTTATATTACTTTACACTAATCCAGAAACATCGACTACAATATATTCTTTACAATTAACAGAGGTGACTACCATGACCTTGAATTACAGTTTTTATTTTACAATTGACTAATTAAAAATGTCACGATTTTTGATCGCAGTGCATCAACCGTCCCCAAGGCAAGCAGTGAGTGCGCTTTATCCCATTACAAATTTTTAAAATGCCATTGAAAACATCACTTTAATCTGAACATAGTAGTCGATTTAATTCGCATGATGTTTGTGGCTGAAAAATGTTTTAAAATGTATGATCAGTACACGAATTTAACATTCAAATCATAAGCCAGATCATTCGGCGCAACGTTTCAAATAACTCATAACCGACCTCATTTTCGCGGCCAGTTTTTTTTTAACTTGCGCCTGATGCAATATAAGTTGCCCCATTACTATAGTTATCATATTTTTAATAATGGATTTGATTTAAAACATCTATTTACTTTTAAATGTAATGTAGATATTTAGAGGTTCTGTAGAAGAAATAAATATAATTAATATCGTTATTCTTTATGCAATCATAATATGCCAGACATTTTCCATCAGTGACACTATTTTTGTTGATGATCTTTCGTCTGAACAATCCCTATTAATTTGTTCAAGGTATACACTGATTCATTATAACAAATGGCATTTATATTTTGCAGCTAAATATGGCGAAGGAGCTGGAAGCTCTTCGGATTCGCGCAGCTGCTTAAAAGAATCTCCAGCTACAGACAGCGCAAGTGACAGTCATTTGTTGTTACCTAGACCTGACAACAGCAACTTCTTGAGCCCTGATTCCCTCAACTATCGTAGAGGTACTGCCTCTGTGTATTGTTTATATTATGTAAAATTCACACAATCTGGATTAAATGAATGAAAAACTAATACTTGCTACAAATAAGTCATCCAATTTGCCGAACCCAAACAGAGTGCGAAGTTACCGACACTGCACTGCACTCACCAAACCGCTTGTCAGGCGTGGTGAGTATAGGGCAAATCTCGCAAGAAATGTATGCAAGCTTTTGCTGGCTCTTCTTTTGATAGGCCTATATTCAGCATTGGACTTTAATAGTCTGATGAAGAAGATACATTTGATATGGATGGATATCGCAAGATACTTTCCTTGATCAACTCTTATGATGATCAAATCTTGTCTATGATTTAGATAAGGGTTGAAGATTTTAAGAATGAGATCATAAATTAACCATATTATACCAAACTAGTTTAACAAATTATAAATGATTAGCAAATTATTAGATTCATTGAAAGTAATATTTATAAAGTGGTTACGCCACTTTATTAATAGAGCTTCAATTTTAAGTCATAGATTAATGAAGTTTTTAATAAACAATAAGCTACCTACTACCTACTATATATTTGTTTTTAATGGGAATACTGATGGTCAAATGCATTAAAAAATAGACCTGGATGCAGGTAGTCGAAGACCGTCGATTTTGCCGGTACCCGATATGGTGACGTCAAGTCTGAACATAGCAACCGACAATCAAGATGAAGAGGCTGAAGTTGATGAAAGCGAGGATGAGCTGGATGATGACGTTCCATGGCGGTCACCGTCTGAAAAAATTGCGTAAGATCCCGATCACCGCACTAGAAGCGAATGCCTCACGTGCTCGCATTTAATAATTGTTATTTCTCACATTCCAGTTTAATTTCAATTTATTCCATTTGATAAAATTAATTTTCGCATTATTTTAATCCATATCGCGAGTGTTTTTACATTCATTTAATAGTTTCGGTTTTGTTGACTTTGTTTTTTTTTATATCCATCATATCAAAAGCCTAAACATATTTTTTGATTTGATTTTAGAAAAATTCAAATGTTCCACCTATTAATTTGCTATTATATTATTACTGTATTATCTTAACAAACGCGTGAATAAACGCATTGCAGATTACTAAGCAAAATATCGTAAAGATTACAATCAAACGATACGACATTAGATTTTTTTGTTGTAGATTTACCCTGTACATTCGTAGATAAACCGGTCGGCTGCATGCACTGAAACACCATACGTATGTCATATTTGTTTCTTGTTTTATTGCAACTTGGCGAGCAAAGAGATGAACTAGTTGTTAAATAAGTTTTAAAAATTGATTTATATTTTCCTTTTAATCACTAATTATTAGTCTTCCTTTCCTTGCCAAGAATACGTGTCGATCCAGCTTGCATTATTTTTCATACGTACGTAGTTTTCCACGCATTTGTAAACGCTAGATTCCCAGTCCATATTATTGAAGGGAGTTGATGTATATATTACATTGAATTACTCAAATGTACAAACTCTAGTTATAGTTTAATCCGAAGAGTATCTGATCACGATTCGAAAAATTTTAACCGTATCACCTCCCTTTGCTTTTTTTTTATATATATATGGCTTCGAGAAAAGTCTTATACTAATAACTGTTTACATAAGTCAATGCAAAGATTGACGTTCAAGTATATTTGCTGAATCCCAACTAGAACTAGTGTGCACTGTACATGTAACACAGAATGTACAGAGAGTGCGTTTGCGACTGTGTGCATTGTGTGTCGTACACTCTCGAGCGTATGTCCCAACCGGGCGCGCCGTTCCTCTGCCGCAGCGACGACAACAGCAGCAGCTTCACCTCGATGGCGGACAGCGACGTGCGCAGCGCCTGGCGCGCCGACTTCTCGAGGTGAGACCGCCACAATCGGCTATCGACAGTCGTCCGCTCTCGATTTCTAAACCATTGGAAAACAAAACACAATCATGTCGTTTATATTGGAAATTAATCATCTATTTAAGTATATGCTCTCACCTAGAACTCTATTGAAATTAGTTAAGGTAATGTAAAGATTGGCCCTTGTAAATCTAGTTATGGCAATTAGTGTCGACCCTTTGCACATTACCCTCTTAAAATAGTCAAGCATGAGAATCTCTTGGATTTGATGTTGAATGTTAGAACAATAAGCACTAATTATCTACTTCCCCTATTACGTGTCTCCAATTTAAATGTTTTTTTGATAGGGACTTACTTCCACATAGGTATATTGTGAGTATATGATACAAGACATTTTTTAATGAAACCTTTTATTTTTTGGATATTTATTGATTTTCAAATTTGGCTTTGCTTACGCCACGTTTAAAATTGTTATATAAATATGAAAATATTAAATACGAATCACATGTAAAACTTTGCTCTCCGCAGAATTGTGAAGGGTTTTCCACCTGTGTCACCATTCATCGGCGTCAGCCCTACATTGTGCTACCTACTGAAAGAGAAGAAGCCCTTATGCTGTCTTCAACTAGCTCAAGTCTGTGAACATTGCGCATATCGTAATGCAAAGGAATACCAATGGCAAAATAAGACGATTATTCTAGCAGCAGATTATGCTTCCAATGGAATCTACAACTTTATCATTCCACTGCGAGCACATTTCAGGTCTAAAACTTCTCTGAATCCAATAATATTGTTACTGGAACGTCGTCCAGACATTGCCTTTTTGGACGCCATCTCTTATTTTCCCCTCGTCTACTGGATGCTCGGCACAATTGATTGGTAAGAATAATGTAAATTACAACGTTAGTTAAAACTGTAAGGTTACGTTAAGCATTACGTTTTACACACTAACTTCATTCCAGCTTGGATGATCTACTGCGTGCTGGAATAACGCTTGCTGAGAACGTCGTTGTTGTTAACAAAGAATTGTCAAATTCCGCTGAAGAAGACAGTCTCGCTGATTGCAACACAATTGTTGCTGTTCAAACGATGTTCAAGTAAAATATATTTTGTTGTTTGAATTATGAAACAATTATGTGCCATATGTTTGCGAGTGTGAATTGTATGAATTGATATTATCAATGCTGGCGAGAACATTATTTAATGCCCGGCGCATATTTCATAAAATAATCTTGATAAAATCATATATATATAGAAACAAAACTCTTTTTCAGATTCTTTCCATCAATTAAATCTATAACGGAACTGTCTCAATCGTCAAACATGCGCTTCATGCAATTTAGAGCCCATGATAAATATGCTTTGCACCTGTCTAAAATGGAAAAGGTAAAGGCATGAAGGCTTTAGCCTACCCATCTAAATTGTTTCATATAATGTCACACCCGAAAAATTATCTAAACAGTCTTGTCCATTTGACAGCGTGAAAAGGAGCGCGGTTCTCACATCTCGTACATGTTCCGGCTGCCGTTCGCGGCGGGGTCCGTTTTCTCCGCATCCATGCTCGACACATTGCTGTACCAAGCGTTCGTGAAAGACTATGTCATCACCTTTGTGAGACTGCTGCTGGGTGTCGATCAAGCCCCTGGTTCAGGATTTCTCACCTCGGTAAGCACAGAATCACGTTCAAGTGCAGCGAACTGTTTTGTTTTCAATATTCTGGCGTATTGTGCGAATACTGTCATCTCGTTTTCATCTCACCCATTCATTATACAGCCATGCGAACTCACATAGCTAATGAATTTGCGTATCTAACATTATTATGTCTCATAATGTGCTGTTGAATTAACCTTCGGACTTCTAACAGATGAAAATAACAAAAGAAGACATGTGGATCCGTACATACGGGCGACTGTACCAAAAGTTGTGTTCCACGACATGCGAAATCCCAATAGGGATCTATCGCACCCAGGACACAAGCCTGACCGACCCCGCGCACCACGTGAGTATGTCGCCAGGAGCCCCGTCAAAGTGGTTTTGGTCACGCTTCGCGAGAATGCGACCATCGCGCGCATCGGTGAGTTGGACAACTCCTACCTCAGGCAATAAACTCCTCAAATACAGTCCTTCGCCGCCTTCTACCATTCGCTGTTAATGAACAGTCTCACACCGATTTAAAATTATTTCATTCCAAATTACGTACCCCGAGCACACAGACTTACATTGAGTAGTTCCGAGTCTTTGGACTGTATTTCGGGTTAATTTTTAATATTATATCTTTTTGTATACTCTTTTCTCGACAAATTCACACTCTTCCCATCGTTGTGAACTGTTTACATGTACATCTCAAGCCTTACACCTGTGGCGTGTCTGTAATTAGTTCTGGCATCTATGACTTTCTATCTCTTACACAATACTTGTTTTGTTCTATAAGGTACACGTGCTTTATTTTATATTCTTTCATTGCAAACTGCTGTTGCCAAATGAATAATCGACTTACTTAATTGCTTTTGTGTGTAACACTACTAAAATCGAAAGTATATAATTTTTTTAAATTTTTGAATTATACTTTAAAAAAATCTTAATTATTATAATTATAATTACATAGAAAGGAGAATTGGATACAGTAGAAAATTTAAATAAATAAATGTAAAAGAAAAATAGTTAATCGTTAAATGTCTATATATAAAATTTCTCGATGATCGCAGTCCCGCCTTTGTTGTCTTTCTGTAGTCTGTGTGATGCATGTTCTGTTGTAGAGACTTAGATTTCTATTATAATGCTATATTTAATTCATTTAGTATGCAATCACAGATCAATGAGTGAGATATGTAAATTAGTTTTTGCTTAAAATCTAAAATTGGTATAGATAAGATGCTAAACTGAAATTCAATTAATATTACTTGTACGAAAACAATCAATAGGGCTAGTAATGTTAGTAATAATAATGTAGAAAAAACGCAGCTTATAGCATGCTAAGCGGAAAGAGCTTCTCATCGATGTGCCGAACGTCATAACAAATTGTGAAACGAAATCGAAACATTCTTTAAATAATTCGGAGACGCTATAATATTTGCAAAGTATTATCAAAAATGAACAAAACGATTTTAGTGTCGGAATCAAGCTTCTGAGTGAGGGTTAGGGCTCGTGTTAGTGGTTGAGCGGAGGTGTGACTCGCCAGTTGCAGCAGGAGGCGGAAGGAGACGGTGGCGCGGCAGGGCGAAAGGAGCCGACCAGTTGCCTTGGCGGTTGCAACGGCGAACGCACGCCTGCGGTAAGCAACCGAGCCGGGAGCCCAAATCTTTGGCTCACTGCACGAGAGTGAACCTAAAGAACTTACTTAAATTCGAGAATTTAAAAAAAACATTCTTGCCTTTGTTTTGTTAACAAAATAACCAAATCTCTTCCATTTCCTTAAAAAGACACATGAATAAATGAGCAAGTAAAATATTGAAATAACGTAGCATAGTTCATTTAAATTAAAGAAACTAAAAGAAATAGGTAAAATAATAATGAAGAATGTTTAATACTTCCCTATTTCAGTGTCATCTTCCAGATTACGCCATAGCTATACAACTTTAACTTTTTATTTAGTTTTAGCCCTAGACTTTAGCAGTAGATAATACTGATATTAGCTATCAGACATGACTTTAAGAATCACTCCAAATGTAAAAAAATCTTTAGGTATTACGCTATTTACAATGTTTGAAGTATCAGTATCGTAATGCCAAATGTATGTAACCAAATGTCGTATTCCTTAATTCTGGTTTAAATCCACAACACATTTTCATGTTTTATTAAAATCATATTTACGTAAGCATGCGCGCCAACACATTTATCGTTCCATTTTGTGTCAGCAACAATAATTAATTCATTATTGCACCGAACACGCGATAACACTTATGTTCAATAATACTACTTCTTCAATAATAATTCGCCTATTATTGTCGATGGTTACACTAAAGTGCAAGACAATAACCGATTAGATTGTTAGACATAACAAACATTTAAAATTTCGCAGTATTCCACGAGCTTGGCGGATGAAGCAAGAGATAATCATGCACAACAAATTGAAAGAGCGGAAATCGCTAATCTGGTCCGCTCTAGAATGGAGTCCCTGAATCTCACAGGCGTCGATTACGACGATGTCAGTGAGAAGAGAAACAGCTTATCCTACGTGGTCATTAATCCCAGTTGCGACCTTAACTTACAAGAAGGAGATATTATGTAAGGCTATAGTTACTGGTGCACAACATTCTCAAGTAGGAACGCATTATGTTTTCTAATCTATCGTTCTGTAATCTTTTTTAGATACTTGGTCCGCCCGTCTCCATTTTCAGCTCAAAAGACGTTCGAGAGGCACAACAGCCGTCGCAAATCAAATATCAGTTTCTGCTCGCAAGCCTTGATCCAAGCACAGGGCGGTGCAAGCCGCCGTGGCTCTGTCATTGGTTCAGCTTTCGCCCAGCCGCGAGCGCCACCACTTACCACGACCAAAGCCAATTCACTATCGCTGCCAGATAGCCCCACTATTTTAACCGATTTCCGTGGGCGCTCTAACTCGCTGCGTGTGGTCGACGACATCTTATTGCGCCGGTCAAATTCGCTTCGTCAAGGACTTAGCGTTGTGGGAAGGCGCCGGAAGAGCAGCCTCGAAGAGATCGGCATATCACATTTCAACTCTTTGCTTCAACATCAGCAACAACAGCAGCAACAGAATGCTGCTGCCATAAAGATCGCTCTGAACGGGAGCATCGGCCTGGAAGTGACCCCACCACATGAGCGTCCCGGCGACCGTATGCTGTGTGGAAGCTCAAATGCCGGCATCGCACTAGGAGCCTATCAGGAGGTGGCTGCTGCTCTACCTTCAACATCGATGACTCCGACGCTTCCGCCGCCTACAGCAGATCCTCAACATTTGCAGGGGACCATAGTATGATACCATCTGATGTGGGGGCGTCGGCTCAGTTCCGTTCTGAGAAACAAGTGGACCTAGGGCATTAACGAGGAACTTGCACGGTTATTTAAAATATTTATAATCATTAAAAATTAAAGTTTTTCTTTCTACAAGTTCTTCATCTGTCCTAACCGGGCACACCGCCCTCCGAGCGGGATTTCAACTCGTAGCGTCTCTACTTCGCACGTAGTAAAAGTTTAATATGTTAAAAAAAAAAAATCTATAAAACTATTCTCGATTTGAAAGAAACGGTAACATCCAGCTGCATATTGTAAGAGGGATCAACTAGTTTTTATGTAAAGGGGCTTAGACAATGACTTAAGGCGATGTGTACATAGCAAGGATTTCTTCTGTCTTATTGAGTTGATACTGTACATAGAGTTACCTTCACGAATGAAAAAATCAAATCAGTATACACATATTTAGTATATTTAGAGTGTGTATATACTATCACCTATACTATCACCTATACTATCACCTGTACTAGAAAAATATATTAATCATAAAGTAGAAAATCGACCTTCTTATGTAGATTTAATGTGCTTTCACATATATTAAAATAAAATTTGAAATAGATTCCGTAATTGAAATTACTTACATGTTACGTACATATATTAATGAATGTATAGTTAGATTTGTTGACCGTGCAATTTTAATTCTCATAGCATTGAAATCAATCGTAATAAAGTTCGTGTAAACACGATATTGATGTTTTATTTGTGAAATCATGCGCAGATCCTGTCAACCACTTTCCTTCCATTGCTATCGTAAGAGACGTCTAAAAAGACAGATGTGCGCGAAAGCGTATCCATGAAACTGTCGACATATGCCGAAGGCGGAACTCCATGGGGTTTTGGTCTACATACCAGGCTCGATATTTAGTGCATGTAATATTTACTTAGGTAAATTAATCAGAGTCCCAATTCCCCTCCCTCAACCCCCTTTCCATTTTCCCTTCCATCTTCCAAATATCCCGAAAGGACGGCAACGCACCGGCAGCACCTCTGGTGCATCCATCAGGAGAACCGCTTGCTCGTTTCCTCTCTTTACCATAAGAAAAAACATTGTTAATAATGCTTGCAGTTCAATTTACCAGTGTTTTGAGAAGAAAAGTAGAAATTACTTTTTCTTTTTAGTTTTTCCTCTGCGCGTACTGCTACAGTTAGACAAGTTAGATTGCGTAGCAGCTCATTACTTACACCATAAATTTACTGATGAAGACCTGGTGGTCTCGGCAGCTGTTAAAGAGGACTGCCAACTTATTCAGTCATAAACAACTTCTACTAGAAGAGCATACAGACTCTGTCTCTCTGAAGCTGATAGAAAACGAATGGTGCTTAAATAATTAAAAAGTAATTTAGTTTCGTATGAATGTCGAGTTTACGACAATGGAGATAGCGGGATAATGGTTTCCAATAAATAATAAGAGTAACAGTTATTGTATTACCTGATTACCGATTACGTTATTGCGTTATGCATGTGTTACGAATTGTCTAATCCTTATATTAATCCGTGAAATTGTTCCATTTATATCATTAACACATTGAAAGCGATGTGTTCAAACGCACGTCTCTACGTAACATCGTTCATTATACTTGCAATGGTAGTTGGGTTTATAATTTTCAATAATCATATCGAAAATTCCAAATAATTTTTGAAATATAATAATTTTTCTTTGCAGACAGTAATTTTATCGAATCAAATAAAGGTTGTGTTTTAATTTACATTTGCTTATAATCTAAAAAAAAAAACATGTTCGGCTTAGTGGTTATTGGCTGACAATTTTTGGATGATTAGACTGTCTAAGTCGTGAATGAACGGGATGGAACGTCGTTTAGCTGTTGAGGTGAACGCTATTTTTGCATCCGGTCGGTGGTGTTACTCTGTGTGCTGTATTTAATCGAATGCCGAGCACTTTGAGCTACCTTGAATTTTAATTACATTTTATATTTGATAAAATTTTAATTGAAAATCCACTTATGTCAGGCGTTCTGTGCATTATGATCGCATCCAGGCGATACTCATATCTGGGCAACACACAAATTCATCGTTTTAAATCCTGTACGCACAGTTACTTCTGGTATCTAGGACATTGCATCCTATCGTTCTTGTTAAGCCAACTTCCTATTTCAAAATGCCTGCACCCTTTTAGGTCTGCCTCATAAAGTTTGTGAAATCATAGACAACAACTTTTATTCCACAACTTTTCGTTATCTTAAGGGCTAAAGGTGGGACTACCTCTCACAAGATGGAGTGACGACCGTTGCGAGAAGTCGATGGATGCAGGTGGCTCAGGACCGAGCTTTATGCTAATCCTTGGGGGAGGCCTATGTTCAGCAGTGGACTTGTGATAGGCTGAAATTATGATAATGATGATGATGCTGATGCTGATGATGAAAGGTTAAAGTAAATAACGATCGCTCTTGATTTTTGTTACTTTGAACATCGCGCGTCTTAGGAACAACATTAATAAGAAAAAAACAGAACCGTAGCAAGCTTATCATAAATATTTTTCAAGCATTCGTCCCTTCATCCGATCGTATTGCATAAATTATTACATCGGAAGCGAGAGATCTGGGTATAATTGCGGCACTATAACATATCTTGTACCATAAAAGAAACGCACCCTACAAAAAAAAACAATTACTAGCTTGACTCTTTTTATATTTAATTTTTCAGAGTACTCCCAGTAAATGTTCAGCAAAGGTATCACTATGTATTATCGGTTTTGAAATTTCAGTACGCGTATTCGATTATCGTACGTGCTAGAGTCGAGCAGTGGCTTTTATTGCTGCTCGAATGAGCCGACTCGACCGGAGTAATACCACGACCTCGCGGCGTGAAGTAGAGGCATATTGTGTTTCTGTTTTTCGTTCGGTGAGTGAGGTAACCAGAGGCCCCTCCCTATCCCCTAGCTAATCCTCCCTCCCGTCACCCAAATATCCTTAAAGGCCGGCAATGTACCTGCAGCGCTTCTGGTGTCGCAGATTCAAGTAGGCGCGGATAATTAGTTAACATCAGGTGAGACGCTTAAAAAAAAATTAACAGACCGATTGGGGAATCTGGCTCCTGAGACCCGAATCCTATGCTCTATGCGAATGGTTCGTATCTATGAGTTACTCGCTAAGACAGCTACAGGCTATTCGTGCTAAATAACTGTTTATACCTCAAACCATATGTTTAATATGTGGATGTTAGGTCGGGTATACAGACGTCGGAGCTTATATTTTTATTTTATTATTTTATTTATTCGTATAATTTTATTATTTATTTCAGTGCATGGGAACCGACTGCTTCGCCAATGTAAGATTATTATTTCTGATATTTAATAATAATAAAGATTCGACAAATATGAATTCAGTAGACCAAGTACCTAACACAAACCAAGGGTACTGAAATACTTATCGAAGACTTTCATGATTTCGACTTCTTTAATTCTCCTCGTAGGATGTACAAATACAATTGTCCAAGCCGCAATCAATCGACTTTGCGATTGGTTACATAAGATATGGGAAGGTAAAGACAAGTGAGTGACTCTGTGTATACACTTAAGGCACTATAATAACTCCTGCGCAGTTGGCCAGCAGGACATCATCAACTATTAAAAGATTCCCGTTAACTTGAGGTGAAAATAGCGCAACATCACTATAATTATTTCGATTCCCGCATGAATATAAAATGGATATATATTATAACCGGATTAATATTTGTTCTGGATGTGGGGTCTGCGAAAATGCACGCTTCCAAATAGATCAACTTACTTAATAGGAGAAATCTAAAGATTTTTTCCTCTTAAAAGAGGTACACGTTTTTTTTTAAATACAAGACAAGTTCAACTGGACAAATAATGTTGAACGATGAGTTAGGTCGGTGAGGTTGATCGAGCCAAATTCTCAAAACAAATTTACAAAGAATATGTCAAATTTACAAAGAACGGATATTTTATACTCATAATTCAACAGTGCACTGGCGAAGGATCATATTCATTGGTAAGCGATAAATTGTATTAATTTTCCACTCACACAGACATATCTATCGGGTTTCTTATTGGATCGGGATGACAAACAAACTAACAGCCCACCCGATGGCAAGTGACTGCTGCAGCCAGTTAACACTCAACCGCAACAGCAAAACAACTTCAACCGCAGAATATTGCAGATGCCCTGACACTCCCAAGGACTGGGATGGAATGGAACCTTACAAACCAGAACACAACAGTGATTTAGCACTGCAGTTTGAGTTCAGCAGTCCACTGTTTAGTCATTATTGATTACATTAGTTAGATTAAAAACTCAAAAAAGCATTTGATGACTTATTAGCTAAAGCAACTGTTAAATCACTGAATGAAGATAGGAGACGGCAATCACTTGCCATGAAATTAAAAGTAAATACAGAGTCCGTCGTGGTTCGTTTGGGGTCAATTGTTGTTCTGATGTCTCCAGAACTAGTCTCGGTGGCTCCCACAGTGGCGCAGTGGCGGACTTCACTTCACTTACTGCTGCACATATACATATAAGTACTTAGTACGCGAGTTGGTTGGGACATACCAAGGTAATTTAAGAGGCCTATGTTCAGTAGTGGAACATTTGCAGATTGCGAAAGAACTGGAAGATAATTTATTTTATTCACTTTAAATAATTTGTCTTGGTTATATTAATAAAATTTACTTTTACTGATTTCTTAAATATGTTCCATTAACATGAATAATATTCCTATAAACTACTCCAACTGAGCCTAAGACCCTTTTCGGGTGTGGTGCACGAGAATGAAGCACTCGAATCTGTCACATCAGGTTTTGAAGTAACCAACGCACCCTAACCCTTCAGGCTATTGGTACTTCTGATCGAAACAACATAAAACAAAAACATCGTTTCGAAATAGGCACCAGATCTGTCGTATTTGATCGATAACGTATTTGCAATTTATAAATGTAAAGCGCATTTATACTTCGAGCATTGAAATTGGAACGATTTCAAAATACGTAAGTGTAGTAGGTACCAATTTAGATTTGAATCCGCTTACATTGTAGCAGCGGAATGACCTGGAAACCGCAAGCGATGAATAAATATTAACGCATAATCGTGTTCCATGAGATACATTTCAAAACAACAACGTACTTCTGTTGTCTGTACATTCCAAGCTGTAAATAACACTTTATTTTTGACGGACAATTTCAGGCTTCTGGTTTTGAATCTACTTCGTGGGTGAGTTTAATTTTTTTCTGTCACTATAGTTATCATCATTACAGCTTATCATAAAGATTGCCACAAAGTTGGGTATTAATCCGCTCACATGCATTAACTTTCCGTAGCATTGTGTAGGTCGTACCTATATCTATACTGAATTTGCTCTTACACGGTTAGTATTCATTAACCCTCCGTCTCTGATAGTTATAAGTGTATAGTTTTACAAATAAAAATATGCGACTGGCCAAATTATCACTGCAACTTGCTGATCTTCGTACTTATTTCGGTTATCCGAGTTGTGCTGTAGTATGCCTTCGCTGCAAGTCCTCTGTGTACATCACACATAGTTCCATATTTCTCTTCACTGTTATCGTTGGTTTACCTCTTTTCAGTCATTATTGGACTTATGTAATCATACAATATGTATAGTATTATAACCATGGTATTGTCGATAACTTTGAGCATATTGTTTCGAACAACTATATAACGTTCCGGTAACATGAAGGTGGTGAGGTGAGACCTTAGTGTTACTTGGATGTTTAGCATGAGATTTAGGTAAGATCTACTTGTTCTGAGACACTAATAAGGTTGAGCGCAGCGTTAAGTTTCTACTGAAAACTTATCCTCCCTCCCATCTCCCAAATACCCTTAAAGGCCCGCTGTTACAGATGCGTTGCATATAAAATACCGTTCAGTCTACTTGATAGATTCTTGACGACTCTCGAACAAAGGACTTCGTCTGGGTGTTATTTTCATCTCAATATTTTTTTTCGGTGTAGCGCTTCGCTTCACTTATATTTCAACCAGTTTACAGACACCCTTATTTACCTAACAATGAAGTATCGTAAACATTTGACTTAAAAGACAAGACGTTACCGGGTCTTCGTTACAATTATTTATCTTTTTTTATTTAACAGACCCATGGCGCATTTTCTGCGGCGCAGGTATATATTTTTTTAAATTTAAATTTATTAAGAAATTATTCAAAAGTAGTAATACCACAAAACATCAAAGTCGCACTAAAAAGGGTTTCTGACATCTTGGTTATTGTATTGGTTTAAATTTTGAGTTTCTGACATCCATTTCAGTATTCAATAAATATATTTCTGAAACTGTTAAAACAATTATATTTATTTATAAAGTAGTTCTAAGTGAGTGATAATAAACTAACGAGATGTTCGTTCAAACGGGAACCACACGTTGCACGCGACTCACTCTGGCTTTGGCAATCGACCGATGGCGGAAAATCCATCCAAACATGCCAGACTAGTTATGGGAGCAGCATTATTAGTGCGAAGGTACCGGCCCCTGCCCTCGCGTACCCATTTACCCAGCTTGGCAAGTTTGGGCCAACCTTCCAGCCATACCATCCATAATATACCATCTTTTGTAGGAGCTTTCATGGTAAGCTTATGTCCAAAAGTAAAATAAAGTGATCCTTGTGTTGCTTAATCTGTTCTCTATGAAATTTCAATGTATAATAGAATATTTTTTTTATTAATGTTCCTTGGTGATGCACAACAACGAAACATTTAATTCTTATCACAAATTTTTCTCCCTGTCTTTGAATTCTCACCTACTTTTCTATGGCTTCTGCTATACGCAAGCTTCATGGCCATAAATTAACTTAAGGGTTATCACAGACTTAGCAGAATATCATTTTTGATTGTCAGACATGCCTTTTCTGTCACTTTCTGACTTCCCATAATACTGTAAATAAATATATCAAATGTTTATTATTTTTTACAGTGCACCGGATTATTTTGTAGATCAGGCGTAAGAATATCTTTTTCAACCAACATATTATTATTATTTAGCAACAACTTTGGATTAATATCAGAAGTTATTATTTTAATTCGTTTAATGATCCTTTAAATGTTGCATATTGTTATAGTGTTACGGTGACTCGCAGAATTGCACATCCAAGGTAATGTATTCAAAATACATGGAATATTGACTCTATTTGAATGTATTAAGCATTCATGGCCGCATATCTCAATATATCAAGTATGCATTTCATGTAACGTTAACGTAATTTTTTATTTTTATTGGATTGCGTTAAATAAACGAGCTGACAGACATGATGGTAAGTGTCTACTGCAGCCCATGGACAGTAACGAACAATTTCAGTCGAAGAAGGTTACAAATGCATTGTCACCCTTGAGGCATGAGACTAAATCACTGTACGTATATACTCGTACACTGGCTCTTTGTACTTTTAAACCGAAAGATCATCATTTATTACCGTGCTGCAGCAGAATTGGATAAAAGAGTGGTACCTAGCCAGATGGCTCGTGGGCACAGGAGTCTACCACTAAGTATAAACACTAATATTAAAATCAAAACAACTTGAAGTATCCCAAGGTTCCTTCTTAGGTCCTTTTTTATTCTTTTTATACAAGGTAAGTGGTGTACGCGCAAAGGACATCACGCAGTCTATTGTCTATTGATTATTGCGGAATAGGAAAGATAGCACAGGCGCCCAGTAGAGTTTGGTTGTTTTATTTGGACAGTAAGGGGTTTTATGTCGAAGGTCCAATGGCCATTTGTCCTACTCAAGATACAAAAAGAGCATTTTCTGTCACAAACATGGGCAGTCGCGTTCTTTCGCGGCGTTGCTTTAGCCGAGAGGTGGCGTCTAACCCTTTATTTTATATAATATACAGACAGCCATTTTGGCGTGTCCGGTAAGTGAAACATAAAAATTATTATATTTTATGTTAAGACATTTAAGATAGTAAATCGAATTATGCGTTACTTTGCTGAACATCCATTGTAGATGGTGGAAAGAATCACTTTTTGTGTGCTTGTGTGATATATGCCATTTGTTTTATCCAACATCTTTAAGTCATGGTCAGTGGTTCGATAATTATTTGGATTTTTATATAATTTTGTTATTTTAATATCTTTTGATATGGACAGTGCATGGGGCGGATATGCAGAAGCATGGTATGAACAGAACATTATAAAACAATCAGTAGTATTAATGTAGGACATAACATAATTAAATCATAAGAGGATGTTGTGTAATTATACAAATTCTTACATTAGTCTTGAGCGAACATTGGGCGATGGAGGCTGTAGGCGAAGATAATTTTATTATAAATAATGCAAAGCTATTATTATTACTTTGTTATTATTATAAACTTATTATTATATTTCTAATCAAGAAATTAGAACAACAGAGTCAAGAAGAAAAAATAAGTCGAAGTTTTTGGTAATATTTACTAGCAAGTACCACTACGACTACGAGGTTCTGGCAAACGAATGATGGTGAAAAATCCATCCGAAGATGCCGAACCCTAATTCCACTGACTAGTGATGGGAAGCAGCGTCTCTAGTACTATGGAACCGGTATTTCGCTCACCAATCCGCCAGTTCGCTAGGTAAATTTTGGGAAAATCTTCCGTGCATGGCATGTCAGCTTATTGTTGGTGCTTTCATAGTTAGGCCAATGTCTTGCAGTGGAATACGGGCTGTTATAGAAGTAGAGTAGTAAAAAATATTTTTAAGCAAGAAATCCTAAAATGTTTTTTCAAACACCTTGAATTGCCTAAAGCCTGTGAATGCTTAAAACTGGGCATATGCCTCCCTTTCTGAAATATCAGAGCGGGTTTTTGGAGCCTGGAATGCAGGTTTCTCTCGATGTTTTTCTTCACCGCCGAGCATGTGGTAATATGAGATCTTAAAATTGTGTGTGCCGGCACCGGTGATCGAACCCAGGTCACACGCGCTCTATGAAAATAAAGCTAAGACTCTTCCGACTAGGCTACCACGGGTTGCCTAATAATCCAAATAAAATGCAAGCACATACTCGTGAGGACCGGTGAGTATGCAGGATTTCTTTACATTACCTGTTATAAAAAATAATTGATTGAATAAAATATTATGACTGACGATTATGAAACAATAAAGTTAATTCTTCATGATTTTATTTTATTTTCAGTGTTTAGGGGATACATGTACTTCGAATGTTAGTACAATATTTTGTATTTTTTATAACCATATCTTTAATCAGGTTCCCGTCAAGTTCACTATGACTAAGATGCTGATCACGTGAGCCCAGAAGATGTTAGTAGTTTGGTAATATGGCTTAACTTAGTTGACCGTGTCTATTACTACTACATCAGTCTCTTGAGCCGTGGTAGCATAGTGGTCAGGGCGCTCACTTAAGTGTCATAGAGCGCGAGTGCACTAAAATTGTTATTAACAATTTTAAGTGCTGTATTTACCACGTGCTCAACGGTGAAGGAAAACATCGTGAGGAAACCTGCATGTCTGAGAAATAATAAAAATATTATCTCGAGGATATGTGAAGCTCGCTAACCCGCACTGGAGCAGCGTGGCGGGCCCTTCCCGGCTCCTAAACCCTCTCTGATACTTGTATTTGAGAAGGAGGCCTTTGCCCAGGTAATTACAGGCTGTTACTTTACAGTCTGTTAAGTCTCTATAGGGCTATGTTCAGCTGTGGACATAACATAGGCCTCTATAAGCCTATTCTTCTTATAGAAGTAGGCGAAAGCAAAGCCAGCATAGATTTCTTGGAAGGTTTGAACACACTCACCGCAGTGGGTAAGCGGGTTGGTGAGCGCAGTACCCACACCCTCGTACTAGAGAACACCGCTACCCATCACTAGTCTATGGGATTTGGTTTCGGCAAATTCTGATGGATAATCAGCCGATACTCGGTCAACAGAGTGTGGTTTGTTTATTAGAAGTTGGCATTCGGAGAAAGATATGGTACAATCCTCCCAACATTTCCATAGGGTATAGTTTCTGGTTACCTACAATAGTGTAAGAATTGTAGAATAGTGTAAGACCCATTTGTATAGATAAACGTCAAAAGTTTATACTTTACAAGACAATGCCCGCCGCTTCGGTCGTGGACAGCAATTTTAACCCATGAGTATTGCAGCAAATTTCGTTCATATTATTTCAGCATTTAAGCGAGGTTGAACGACAAACATACAAACTTTCTAATTTGTAATATTGAGTATTATATACATATAAACACTTACTTGTATACATATATATATATGTATTGTATGTATATACACGCCTTGTTCCCAACGGGGTAGCAGAGACAATCTTCTTCCACTCGCTACGGTCCTGACATACGTCTTTCGCTTCTCCCACTTTCATCAATCTTCGCATGCATGCTCGTTGGTTTAGAGTACTCTTGACTTGGCCTTTTTTCAGAATGTCTCCGATTTGATCGTGAAATTTTCGCCTTGGTCTTCCTCTCCTGACTCTACCATTAACTGACTGTATTTATATGTTACCAATTTATTTTTATATATAGTGTATATATTAACTATTTATTTTTTGGAGTTTTTTTTATAATAACTTTTTACTCATATTTTCGCTTTTTAAACACACGTTCACTTTAATTTTACTTAGTGTACCGGAGAAGCATGCGAAACGGGAGTAAGTACTGAGTTATCATTAATCAATGGTATGCAGAAATTAATTGAAATCATTTATTCAAAGTAATATATACCACCGTCTCATAATGAGTTTCCTCTGATGGAGAAGAAACCGGTGAACGAAACTCCGTAGGCATCCTCTGTTTTTGTATGTTTTGCAAAACATACAAAACGTTTTTATAATCTAATTATACAACATTTTTTCTAGAAACACCTTGGGAGCGACCATTCTCAGGGATTATTACCATCCAAGCGTTCCTTTATATTATAATAACCCTTTTTATAAATTATTTATTTAACAATATTTTAAATCTATTTATAGGAAGACTTTGCGCACTTGCTGGGATTTTGTTGCAGAATCGTATACATTGCCCCATTGACTCTAGTAACTGGCATCACAAGCTTGTGTCTGTTCCTAGTATTTATATTATGAACATCTCCATTCTTATTAAATTTATTTATTACTTACGTACGTACATATATTACATTTTGTAGCATGTATTGAAAAGTCAAGATTAGAATATTTATTTCTTTCGATTTATCCCTAAGAAATTTTCTAGAATAAAGACCATAGATAGCATTTATGGCCCTCTTACGCATAACTAATATCTACATATTATACTCAAGAAATAAAATAACAATTAATTATTTATATGATTTTATCTTTAATTATATTATTTTTAGTGCGAGGGAAAAGACTGTGTCGCAAAGGTAAATAAATAAACAGTAATTGTTGATTTGCTATGCCAATATCAACCCTTATTTCATATCTTTTCACCTATCTGGTTCAGTATCACCGAGATGACAACTGTCGGGGATTGCACATTCTCCACTGCGTATCCCATTCGGGGCTGAGTGCCAGTGTGTGGGATTGGGTGCTTACTGACCTATTTTATTTGTGCTGTTTCCTAGTTTCATCGTTTTGAAAGCGACTTGTAATCCGGTTTGTATCGATTACGAAAATGTTAATAACATTTCAGCCACGTTACGTATCCACCAAGCTTCTTGCCCCGAGTGGTGAGGGTGGGTAAGCCTGCCAAAGCATATATGCCAGCTTTACGGTAGGCGCTTTGCTTTTGGGAAACGGAATACAAACGAGCAAGCGGCTTACCTGGTGGGATAAGACATTGCAGTCGCCCACGTACATCTGCAACACCAGAGGAGCTGCTATTGCGGAGGGGGGAAGGGGGAATTAGGCCTCCAGTTATTTCACTCACCGAAGGATATACAGAAGGAGAGAGGAAGGTTTTATGCAAAGCTGTGGTATTACCCCGGTCGAGCCGGTCCATTTGAGCAGCACCAAAAGCCGCCGCTTGACTCTACCACATACGAAATTGTCGGAAACGAATTTGCATTCTTATAGTGGCCTATGTTCAGCAGTGGACGAAAGAAGCTAGTGCGGTATAGTAAATGTTCATTAAGATAATCTGCTAAACAGTGCCTATAAACATGAAAGCCCTAATCTGTTATCCCATAAAAATATTGAACAAAAATTCCGTGTGCCAAAGTCCCTCTATAAAACCATACTATTTTATTGTGTAACATCCAAGACATGGTTTCGTTCAACCAAGACATGGCTATGCCGTGGATGTGTAAAATAATAACAGATTTATGGCCCCAAGTAGAATTATGGTCGTGGATACGGTTCTTGTCTGCTCAATCTACCGTTTGTGTCCTCGACTCGTCTATTCAACTATTTGAATCTTATTTGATTTTGATCTCAACTAATCAAAGTACCATTACCTCAAGATTAATAGAAAATATTTTTTTTTAGTGCAATGGCGAGGGATGTAAAGCCTATGTAAATATCACATTTAATTTTTTGTTTGTTTTGTACAACCCTAAATGATAGCAATACCAATTGGAGAAAATATGTTAAAGATAAACAAAATACGTTCTGTGTCATACATGTTAACCATTGACGTTTCATACCTTTGTTACAATTAAAATTAATTTGTTATGAGACATACCAGGACTAGTGATACAGATGCATAGATTCTGCATTTTCTGAATCCATCCAATGTTCTTATTTATGAATTTCCACCGGGATCTATCTAAATATCTAAATCTTCATAGTACGAAAAAGCGAAGCTTAAATATCGTTGTAATATATCTGTAAGAAAACAGTATAGTTCAAAAAAAATTTTCGGTACTAATGATCTATCTATTTCAGTGCACTGGACCGGCATGCAATGCAAAAGTATGTAGCAATACAATTTTCACTCGTTTTTGATGTTATTTTTCTATCTATATTATATCCGGTTTATCTAACTACTATAATTAATCTACTTTTCAAGATTGGAGATAATTATTGCAGATAAATATGATGAACGCGATATTACGACATAAAATTTAACCTTATATTCTACAAGCGATTTCTAGGTCATACACTTTATATCAATTAAATAAGGTAGAGCCTGGGTCTTCAACAGTTTTAAATACTGTTTATTCCGGCTTGAAAGGTATACCGAGCTAATATAATTACTCTCTGTGATTCATTCAATCTTAGTCCGCAGGGCTGACAAAGTATCTGAGATATCCTTCGTTTGAAATGGTTGGCAGGTGCCCTTGGACTTCTGTAGACACCATCAGATGGACTTTGTTAGTGTCATGCAATCACCAATCTGTCTTATTTGTTGTACCTGACTCCTTGATTTCCAGTATTACTTCCAGTCAAATGGTTATTCAATAAAAGAGAGCACTTTCATGACGCGCACACTCTGAAGCCACACGTTAAACATTATTGTACCTATTCAGTTAACGACTGATACTTATTTGTGTTTCCAGTGCACTGGACTTTTTTGCAAGACTGATCTTAGCGGAAAACCAATTAGGATCAATCTATAGAACATAAGCAAGGAAATGGAGAAATGGTACATCAAATCCTTAATGAATTGCATGTTAACGTTTTACAGAATAAAGAATGTCATCGCCCAAAACATGTTTTATTCCCTGTATTTCAGGTTACGATTGTAAGAATATTATCACCTACAATAAAAAGTGATGTTCATTGCATGTGTGTAGCAGGATTATACACAAAGCTATGATATTATAATTGTACATACTTTTATCAATCGTTTCTAATATAATATCATCATTCAGAACTCTATCCTTTACTTTTAAATGTTTGCGTTCTGTGATTACATTATTCATTTTTAACTTTAATAATGTAACTTCTCATTCAGTTAATTTACCAATTATATACACTTTTAAGATGTCACAAGATGTACGATACTACAAATAACAGAGGACCTAGTATGAATCCGACAAACACCTTTCGTTACTGAGGAACAATTTGAAATCGTTCTGGTATTATTTTCATATTTCACTTCAACAATTTGCCAGCGTTCATCTAAATATTTATGGAACCATTAAGGTGCTTCAGTGCTAAATCAGAACTATTTGGTTTTTTTCGGATTTAGCGACTGGCCGTTTTATCATATTAAACACTATTGATTAATTTAGAAAATTAAGAATTGCCACAGCCTGTGTATATTTTAGGAGGCAATATTAAGGCTTTTAAAACAAAATCCTAAATTTGTAACTTTTTAATAAATAATAAAAAAGTAGAAAATCTATTTTAAGAATAATGGATAAAAATAACCCTCAAATGACATATCGCTGCATGCTGCATGCTGCATGAAGAAAGAAACGGAGCGAAGCTAGTGACCGGACTAACGTAGTCTATGTATCATGCAAGTCGGGGTCAGGAGCTTATGTGCACCAGCATCTATTTTCCAAAATGTCAAGTAGCCAGTCAAAATACCGGGTTGGCTTAAAGAAAATAATTCCAGAATATGTATAAAGATAATACAGTATGGGCTATAAGAATATAACCTTTACCTTTCCTTATTTAAGGAATTAATAAAACAACAACCCAACCACAATATTGTAGTCATGTGCTAAATCGATTATTTAACTATACCGGTATCGATGCATCGATTAATGATCGATAAATTGAATTAATAATTAATATGTGCGGAACATTAACCGTTACCTTACTTTACTCTTTAATGAAAGCTAAAAATTATGTAACAAACCCTCTATTTTCGCATAATAAAGTTTCCTTTGATATTATGTATTTTATTGAATGGCTGGTACTCCGTGCCGAGTAAGGAAGAAAGAAATAGTGCTTAATTTGCTTAACTCTTAAAATAATTATGCTGAATGTTACACCGATATTTTTTTTATTTTACCGGTTTATGTGTGCATACCTACCTAAACGTAGGAAGACACCGAAAATATATAATACAGGGATACTACATTCCAGAGAATATAGTGACAAATTCCAATTTTTTCCAAATGTGATGCTACTTCATGCGTGTATGTCCCGAAATAAAAAATACTCAATAAACGTTATAGATATTCTATTGAAAATGTATAATATAAAATATCCAAGTTATTGCTTATCAGATTTTTAAGATAATATTCAATTAAAAAAACAATATATGAATGAAAAAGTACAAAATTGAGGTTTTGTGATAAATCAACCCCTGTGGTCACGCAAATTCTTTTTATTGTGTGGTCAATAGTAATAAAATATAAGTTTTTCTTGTAATTTTAACAATAATGGACTATAACTAACAAGATTACAAAATAGTAACAAGAACTATAAGAACTAAACTTAGTAACTATTTTTAACAGTTACAAAATTTTACAAAATTCGGATTTCGTCGTTACGTAGGTCAATACGAGATTAAAACCGGTTAAAAAATTACGTTGCTCATTGTACAATACGAATGGGTGGGTAGTCGCAGTCCACGAGGGTCTCAAATTATTACGAACGGGTAGTACGAAAGGATGAGTTGGGAGTCACCCTACAGTCCGCGGCTGAAATATTGTCCTTTCCCTCCTGGGGTGGCCGATGCTTGAGGCATCTTGGATGTGTGCACGAGCTTTCCCGTCATCCTACCGGTTTGCAGCGATGGTGTAACACCGTTGAGTTTTAGTCAAACGTTACCTGGCTTAGCACCCCTTGGCGGTGGGTATGCATTAGAGTATTTCACCAAGTATAAAAATTTTAGGCTTCTTGGTGCCAAAGTTACGAACTTGAATAGACATGGTAATAATGCTCGCAGCTAACCGAAACGTGAAAACATGAAAAGGTTGCACTCAAATTCGACATTCTCGGGGAGCCCAAAGGAGGTTCACCTCAAAAAATATATCGTGAAAAGTACTCGTCACATATAAATACACAGATTAGCATTATTAAATAATATTAATAGAATCGATTTAAATATTTTGGTCACTTATCGATTGTAATAATTGTTCGATACCACAATTAATGATTAAAAACAATCGATTCGTATGTGTACTGTACATCATTAATTGTTTCAAATTTGACAATTGAAGAAAGTGCCTTGTGGTGTATATGCCAAACTAATTAAATTATTAATTGTTATTGAACTGAACACAAAACGAAGTGGTTTTAGTTTATATACTCTGACTGAATAGACATATCTTCACTTTACAGCTTCAGTCTGCGCCCTAAACAAAACCTAATATTTATATGATCTTTGCTGTTCACTAAACTATAACTATCTACGCTGCCTGCTTTGTAATTTTTTAAAGTTGAGGTCGGGTTAAAAGCTTAAATATTTAAAAATTTTGTGTCTGGATATTCCATGATGTCGTTACCAAGATCTTGTGACACTTTCGTGGTTCTGCCTCCACTGACGAAAAATAACGACGTTATCTTTGGAAAAAATTCCGATCGTCCCCAGAACGAAGTTCAAGAAGTCATCTACGTGAAAGAGCGAACCCGAGATTCAAAATTAAAGGTGACTTGTGAAAACAGTTTTTTTTATAAAATATCGATTGAAACCCATATACTTATATAAGACAGAATTTCTAATATACATTATCTGGCTGAGTCTACTGCTAGATATAAGTTTTTCCATTTCTTTCTTTCTTTCAACAAAATTATGCTATGCGCATAAGATTAGCCATACTCACTATATTTGTTTTCTATTGGATTTGTTATCTTTCTTTTTAGATCTATTTCATAATGTGGAGAGATTTCATCCCCTAAAGTTACGATACATTATATTGATATGGACAACCTATTCTAGCACAGCTTATTTTAAATTGCACATCAAGGTGTCTTCATCATTGCATTGTTTGCATTAACTAAATTACAAAGTGGTATAAAACCTAATTATTATATTCACTCTCTAAACATTAGTATCACAATTGTGGCTATCTGTTTAGCAGCTCACTGTCATTTAGATTGGGATGGAAGTAACCATTCTTTATTTGTATTTGAAAATTTCTTCTTCATGTTGATTCTTTTTGATGTTATATTGGTTAAATATTAATATCTGAATAGAAATCGGTTTCTCATTCTTTATTATTGGCAAAATGCTAAGAAATAGCAATACTTACGTACTAATGAAGAGTCAAGGTAGCCTTCCCGGCTCTAAAACCCTCTCAGATACGAGAAAGAGACCTTTCCCCATATGTGGTCATTTACACACTTTTTTTATTACTAACGGCCACTATCTCACTACATATCCACAATTTGCTCTTTTAGAGGTGGAAATTTGACAGAAGCGAGGTAAAAGTAATGTCAAATTTCTGTATCCAGCAGGTTAAATTGTGGATAGATGTACATTTGGCATTTAATTTAAACTAAATATTATTTTAGTGCACTTATATTACAATTGATGAAAGTTCCGAATCGCTGAACAGTGTGATATTAAGCAAGCCGGCATGGATGTGGGGTGCGGAGATGGGTTCCAATGACAAGAATGTTGTTATTGGCAATGAAGCAGTATGGACAAATAATAATGAAGGAGAGGGCGATGCAAGGCCAAAAAGACTATTGGGAATGGACCTCGTGAGGTAAAGTAATAATTTAGTTGCATCTCATAAAAGTTCCACTGCTGGAAATTGCTTCCTCTCTTTTTTGCATGGGTTTTGGAGCCAGCCATAGTGCGCCACCCAGCTAGTGGTTATCGAATGTTTATTTAATTCTTTTTTTCACAAATGATTTCATCTCAACATAACTTTCTGCACTTTACTAAGTCTACGTAATTTACATTTTTAGAATTGCCAACAGCTTGAATTAAGGCTTCTTGACTAGAGAGTTGTATATGTCAAATTTTTAAATCCATTAGTGTCATAACAATATAATTTATATTAAAGCAACTTGTAACATAAGTTAGTGAAGCCTATCTGCATATTTATTTGAGTATTAAGTAAGTTTGACAAATAATCCCATCCCACTCTGTCCTCTGCCAACATGATGGAAATTATTAATTAGTTACTGTACTAATAGTCCATAGACAAATACATGTTGATATATTTGAGACACTGTTCCTTCACATGTTGGGCCAACATAAACAAACATGTTTACTCTTTATTACTCTTTTAGGACTTAAATAATGTCTCAAGTAGAAATAAAAGTAAATGTGTTCAGTATAATTTTACATAATACAATGATGATGAATGAAATAACACAATAAATCATACAAATACACAAGGAAAACTAAAGGTGACCTTATTCCTACCTAGGAATTTCTTCCAGACATCCCAAGGAATTTTGTATGAAGAAAGATTAATGCGTAGGCTGCACCATAAATATATACTTAAGAATAAATAAAACACAACAAAAATAAATATAAAGTGAAAAATATAAAAAATGTACCCAACTAAGAACAACAGACTTTTAGTGACTTATCAACGATAGATGAGAGAATTGAAGAAGTGCTGGCGCATACTAATCATTACTTTTGTTAACTTTCAGGTTAGGCTTAGAAAGAGGTAATTCAGCTGAAGACGCATTGGATGTCATAACAAACCTTCTAGAGAAGTATGGTCAAGGAGGTCCCTGCTCCGAATTTGACGATAGTCACTTCTATCACAATTCATTCTTGATAGCTGATTGCAAGGAAGCTTGGATACTAGAGACCAGTGGAAAATTTTGGGTCGCTGAAAGGATTGCCTCTGGCTATAGAAACATTTCTAATGGTCTGACCATAAGGATTAAAATTGATAAGCACTCGGAGGGATTGCATGAGAAGGCAGAAGCCATGGGTGTTTGGGATGGAAAGGTAGGAATATCTTTTTAATTATTCTCAAAGAATTCTCATGCCTGTCATTGGGTAGGGGTAAGCAGAGATTACAGATTTCCATTTGGCATGGGTCAGTCTAGTACTTGTGAAATCTGCCAATCTGCACTAGGGCAGCGAAGCGGACCTTTCGCCGCTCCAAAATCATCTTAAATATTGAAGAGATTATTGGGTAGAAGTGGGACATTTACGGGCTGTTATACTTTATTTTAGTTTTTGTATCACATATTGTCTGTTTTAGGGAGTGGTCAAAGAGATTATATCATAAATAAAACCTATAACATACTAATAATAGTTAATGCAGTATTAATAGTGTAGACTAGACCTATGTCAGACAATGAGCCCAATGAAAACCAATGTAGTCTTGTCATTTTGTCTGACATTATTCAATGTTTTTTGAGATTATTTATTTCACTACTCATTAATTAGACAATAACTGTTGTTATGAAGAAAGCATAATGGTATGTGTTTAGATTTTATTACATTATACTTTTTTTTAATATAGCTTTGGTGCACAAAATTTTGCATAGTTTTATGTATATGAAATCATGAGGCTGTTATTCTTGTTTTTTTACCAATACCCCGTGAGATCTTAGTACGTATTGAAAAATCGTTTTCAGTGCCTAGTTGATTGAGTTACGGTGGACAATATCAAAAACAGTCTAGTGGTAACAGTCTAGGCTGTAAAGTTTCACAGGATTTCCTGCACAAAGGGCCTCTAAAAAGCATGGAAGCCAAAAGTGATATTGGACTTTAAACTTATGCTTCGTCATATCGGGAATTGAATAGACAGATTTCCAAATGTAATAAGGCGTGACATACATGCAAATTAAAAACATTCGTACGTATTGAGGAGGCTAAAGCGCGAACCATGGCTCCTAAGTGTTCGGCAGAGTCCTCCATCCGGGTAGTGGCAGCAAACCTAGTTGAAGACGAAATACAGACGTGGTTAATTTCGATGGTTCGAATTTGTGGGTGATCGAGAGATCATAGTAAGCTTTGTACGTAGATAAGATCTGTGAACATAAGCACCGATCCGAAACTATTGCAGTGATATTCCGGAAATGAAATAGCTTCGAAAACCGGTAAACCCGTCGCTCCTGCTAACCGATGCGTCTGAACTCTGAAGGACCACCCCCCAAAACCTGTATCAATTCGATGTTGATGTTGAGCCGAAAGATTGGAATAAAAGGCTGGTCGCTCTGTTCTCCAAGACAGGCGATAAGGCCAGGTGAATAAAGAAAGGTATCGAGCCGCGTTTACGTGTTGTTTTTGAAGGTAAACGTGAATCTTCTAACATGCGGACTTGACTGCTCCATGCCACCCGAACAAAAAATAATTTACGTCATGTTAAAATTCCTTATATCATAATATGAATGTAGTTGCCTATGATCTTAATAATGATGAATCATTACTTTGTCTGGTAGTACGTCTATTACTTGACTAGTGTTCTGAAAACGATTAATATGACCTCGTTTGCTCACATCGATTCATTTCGTTCATTAAAACTACATACCTACTATCAGTAGTGTAGAGCTTCTATACAGTCGTGTACTGTCTAGTGTCACGCGAACCCAATGTTGCCTTTTGTCGGATGACTTATGGAATTTCGTACCAAAAATAAATACACTCGTTATCCGATCTTTTTAGGGCTTCGTACTAAAAGAACTTTGTCTGTTATGACACATGCATATTTTCTTATAAATCGAATTTCAAATGCCTAGTTTTAGGGCAGATAGGGCGTTCAACGAATGGACACCAATCATCATGTATTCTCGTGGTCCGCTAAGCCGCATCTGAATAGAGCCGACTTGCAGCCCCAGTCGCTGGCTGTGTAGTGTCTCGACGTGATAGACCCAAGCGACGGTTTCTGCTGTTGCTCGAATGGGCCGGCTCGACCGGGGTTGTATAAGTTTTTTTTTTTTTTTATAGAAGAAGGGGGCAAACGAGCGTACGGCTCACCTGATGGTAAGTGATCACCGACGCCCACGAACATCCACAACACCAGAGGAGCTACAGATGCGCTGCCGGCCTTTAAGGAAGGAATAAGCTCTTTTCTTGAAGGTCCCTAAGTCGTAACTGTTCGGAAATACTGCTGGCGACAGCTGATTCCACAAAGTCGAAGTGCGTGGCAGAAAACTTCGATTAAAACGCACTGTGGTGGAATGCCAACCATCTAGGTGGTATCGATGGAACTTCGAATTCTGTCGCGATGTACGATGGTGAAACTCAGCAGCTGGGATCAATCCGAACAGTTCCTCAGAACATTCCCCGTGGAAAACTTTGTAAAAAATGCAAAGAGAAGCAACATCTCTACGCAAGGCCAAAGGATCAAGCCGATCAGAGAGAGCTTGGTCGCCGACAATTCGAGCCGCTCGACGTTGGATGCGGTCAAATGGAAGGAGTTGGTACTGGGGTGCCCCTGCCCAGAGATGAGAACAGTATTCCATGTGGGGCCGAACTTGCGCCTTATAAAGTTGCGAACGGTGGACCGGCATGAAATACTGTCCCGCTCTACAGAGCACACCAACTTTTTGGAGGCCAATTTGGCCTTTCCCTCCAAGTGACCACGGAACTGAACGTCGCTCGATATGTCAACGCCAAGGATTCCGATATTCCGATGAGGCAATAAGAGGAATGTTCTCAAAAAGAGGAGAAACGACAAAGGGATTCTTTTTAGCGGTGAACGCGCGAACCTGTGTCTTTTTGGGGTTGAATAGGACCAAATTACGTCGACCCCAATCCGAGACTTTGAATAACAAGGTCTCGACTTCAGACACAAGTTTGTTCCGGCACTCGTCGATGTGTTCCCGAGAAATATTCGCACGGCCTGTATATAGGGCATCACCCGTGCTATCGTCTGCATAGCAATGAATGCTACTGATTTGTAGCATGTCGTTGATATGCAGAAGGAACAGAGTGGGAGATAGCACACAGCCTTGTGGAACACCAGCATTCACGGGTTTGGGGTCCGAGCATGCACCGTCGACAACAACCTTGATGCTCCGATCCGTGAGGAAGCTGGTGACCCAGTTGCACAATCTCTCAGGAACCCCGTAAGATGAAAGCTTTGAAAGAAGCGCTTTATGCCAAACCCTATCAAATGCTTTCCCTACGTCCAGACTAACCGCCAAAGCCTCCCCCTTAGACTCAACTGCTTCTGCCCATCGGTGAGTCAGGTAAACTAGAAGATCACCAGCTGATCGTCCGCGACGGAAACCGTACTGTCGGTCACTGATCAGCTGGTGTTCCTCCAGGTACCTCAGGAGCTGGGTGTTAATGAGTGACTCCATTATTTTAGATAACAAGGGGGTGATGGCAATAGGCCTGTAGTTGGACGGATCAGAGCGGTCGCCTTTTTTGGGTATTGGATGCACAAATGCTGTCTTCCAAGATTCCGGGACGACGCCTAAAGTGTAGGAGTGCCGGAAAACACGCGTGAGAACCGGTGCCAACTCAGGGGCACACATCCTCAGCACAATTGGAGGGATTCCGTCCGGCCCACTCGACTTATGAATGTCCAGGGAGCGGAGTGCCTTTCGCACTGAGCTCTGCAGAAACTGAATTTCCGGCATGGAGCACTTACACCACGGGATGGTAGGTGGAGAATTTCCCCGGTCATCAAGAGTCGAGTTGGATGCAAAAAGAGAGCCCAAGAGATCGGCTTTCTCTTTTGCAGTATGGGCCAGCGAATCATCCTCCTTGTGTAGAGATGGGAGAGATGGCTGACAGAAATTCCCCTGGTCAGCCTTGGCGAGAGACCAGAATGCGCGGGATCCCGATGGGAGGCGAACTAGTCTCGCCAATTCTGCCAATGTGCTTTAACTTTGCCGCAGCGATAACTCTTTTGAAGGACCTGGAGGCAGAGTTGTATTCGTTTTAAGAGCACTGGTTTTGCATCCCGAGACGCCGATGCATCGGCCCAGGCCTGGTAGCACTTCCGCTTTCGGCGTGACGCTATTTTGCAGGTGCGACCAAACCAAGGCTGGGATTTACCTCCGACAGGCACTGCAGAGAACGGAATAAAAGTTCCATTCCTGAAGTACCACATCGGTGACAGAATCTGCAACGACGTTGGGATCATCCAGCGAGAAGCAAACCTGCCCCCATGGGTAGGAAGCAAAGAAAGACCGCATTCCATCCCAATCTGCCGACCTATAGTGCCACACACGGCGGAAGCCCGCAGATCGCGTTCGGGATCGGCGCGCGATGGGCACTACACTCCGGATCAGACAGTGGTCCGACGAGCCAAGAGGGCATCGACTGAGACCAAATATCCGTCCGGGTGTGAGGTCAGCAAAAGGTCCAACAAGGAAGGTGTATGACCTTCCACGTCTGGGATCCGCGTCGGCGAGGTTACCAGTTGTGTCAGGCCATATGCTAATGCAAAGTCGTGAACAGATCTCCCCGCATGATCGGTTATGCGAGAACCGAGCCAATCGGTGTGGTGGGCATTAAAATCGCCGAGAATCACGATCTCTGCGGATGGGATCTGTTGTAGCACGGAATCTGTAGCCATTTGGATGTGGTCGATGAGTCGGTCAGTTACGGTATTACCGCTATGGGACTTGTAAAGACACGCATAGACGCGCGGATGGTCGTCGCTGTCGATGCGCAGCCAAAGGGTAGATAGGTCCAAGCCTTCAAGACTACCGAGGCGTCGAGAACAGATATCATCTCTGACGTATACGCAAACTCCGGCACGGGGCACAAAGGAGTGTTCCAGTTTGTACCCCGGGTAATGGAGATAAGAGGTATCAGCCGGAGACGATATCTGAGTCTCTGTAAGAAAAAGCAAGGCCGGATTCGCCGTTTCAAGATGGTAATGAACGGCGCTAAGGTTCGAGTGGAGTCCTGATATTGCAGAAATCCACGGCGAGCGCGGTAGGGGATGCCATAGTTTCCTTGCTGCGTTTGCCTCGAGTAGGAAAGAAAGAGAGCGGAATATTGCCCCCCCCAGAATACGCGGGGCAGACTGAGCATCCACGATTAGGTAGCGTAGGAAAGCCTGAACGTGGATGCTCAGTGAGGGATTCTCCAGAACCGTAGGTACTGGTACCCTCCTGGGGTAGCTCAAAATTATATACCGCTATCATATTTGGGGAGTGGGGAGGGGGGAGAGGGCCTCCGGTTACCTCACTCACCGCACGAAACGCAGAATCACAAGATGCCTCTACTTCACGCCGGTATTCTGCGAGGCCGTGGTACTTATCCGGACGAGCCGGCCAATTCCTGCGGCAGCAAAAGCCGCCGCTTGGCTCTACCACGTTTAAAATCAGTCAGGTCGAAGGTCTATTTTCAATAAACAACCGACCATAGATAATAATATAGAAACATGCCATAAATGTATCCCCCATTGTGTACATATATTCAAACGTGATAGAGCCAAGCGGCGGCTTTTGCTGCTGCTCGAATGGGCTGGCTCGACCGGGTTGGTAACACGGCCTCTTGGAATACCGTACGTGAAGTAGTAGCATCTTGTGTTTCTGCGTTTCGTTTTGTATGTGAGGTAATCGGAGATCCACTCCCCCTTCCCATCACCCTCCTCATCCTCCCTCTCATCTCCCAAATACCGAAAAATACCTAAATATTGAAAGGCCGGTAACGCACCTCCAGTACTTCTGGTGTTGCAGGTGTACTTGGGCGACGGTAATCACTTACCTTCAGGTGAACCGCTTGCTCGTTTGAAAAAAAAAGTTCGTCAATTCCGATAACTATTTAATGTTATTTCTTTCATGCTCTGTCTCGGCTTTAATTACCGTGTAGTTTCGATAGAAACAAAGAATTCAAAAAACAAAAGGTTTTCTTAACACGTTTCACGTCACTTATCGGAAATCCGTTTTATAATTTTGAACTTTATGCTGTTGATATAAAAACTATTCGTCTATTTCTGTAGTAATCACGTGTTTTTTTACAGGGACAATTCGATTTCACGAATTGTTTTTCGTCCGGCGGGGACGAGAAACGTCAGAGAGAAGGGGAAAGGCTACTGAGAGAAGGGAGCGTCAGCTGTTCCTTTAGCATCAGAGATATGTTCAGTGTGCTACGGCACAAGGGCAGCGGCATTTGCAGAGGCTGCGATGACACATTTCCCACTCAAGGTAGTCAGGTGAGAACAGAGACATCGTAGATAAGAAAAAAAATAGCCCCCTAATATACAAAACGCTAATTAACTTGCCAGGCTAACCGATATTTAGTCCTTTTCACCCGCTTTCATCGGAGCTTATTTTGGGACGCGTGTCAGGTGGTGAGCCTGTCGCCATTTTAGTTTTCAGACCAACTCGACAATCGCATTACATGGACGAAGGACTCCTTCTCAAGAAAAGCGGGAGGCAGCCTCACGTCCAAGAAAATCCTGCGTGTGTAATATGATTTTCTTTTCAGGTATCATCTTTGTCTGACAGGGGTTTGAACGTGCATTGGTTCACGGCCACGCCGGATCCCAGCGTTTCATACTTCAAGCCTTTCGTGTTCACGCCAAACGTTCAAGTGTCGCCGTTAGCGGAGAGTCAAAATGAGGTAATGATTGATTTTATATTAACACTTGATATCCCGGCCCCGCGGATGTTGGTCTGCCCTCTCCGGTAGGTGGCGCGATGAGTATGGTTGAACGGTGTAGAAGTTGATGTGCTGCAGCGCCATCTGGTGGAGTGGATAGCGCGAAAATATTCTCAATTTGGAAACATGACCAAAAACAATAAAATTTTCATGGCAATCGATTGAACGGTATAGAAGTTGATGTTATGCAGCGCCATCTAGTGCCAAGTTACTCGTTAGATGGAATTTTTGTTAAATTATCTAGCGTAGCGCATAAGTCCCTTGGAACTGCTGTTATCCAAACTTCCAGATATTTTCCTTAATAACCTTTCTCCACTCTTTAAAGGTCAAAAGAGAGAATGTCAGATTCGCTTTATCGACTTGCAAAGCTAACACCCAGTTACTTCCTGTGGGTGGTGTAAGAGACGATGCGGGAAAACCATCTCGTAATATAACTGACCAAACTTAAGCAGGCCGATGACACGCAGCAGCGTCTAAGGAGCGAGATGCTTGGTGCTGCCATCGCCAATCCACTTGCCGCTATCGCCAATAGCGAGCTGACTATTTATTTTTATTTAATTTAATGTACGCAAACATTATGTACACTGTTACAACATATTAAAAGTATATATCAATGATATTAGCTTAGTGCCACCAGCGGGCGAAGATTTCATGCAAAATATAATGATCAAAAAATATATATATTTTTAACTTTAACTCAACAAAAATTATAATTTATTTATTTATTATTTATTGCCTTAAGCTTAAGGTTACAATGGGCGGACTTAATGCCAAGTGGCATTCTCTACCAGTCAACCCTTGTTATGGTGAAAGGTAGTTGGCAGGTACAAAACAAAGAATAAGAAATAAAATAAAATAAAAAACTCCAATAAAAATAAGTTGATAAGCACATATAAATAAACTATATAATTAAATAAATATTTATAACATTAAAAACACAAATAGGTATACATGTATATAAAAGGATACATAATTATATATATATATATATAATGCCTTATGCTAACTAAGATTGCAAGTTTTTTTCTTCTATTATGAAGTTTAAATAAATTGCTATCAAAATATTGAAGTTGAAGTTGATAAAAAAACATAACAAAAGCATCAATGAAAAAACAAGACAACATTTGTTAAGATACTAGTGATTTACTGTGAAGCCCGCCGATGGTATCTGAGAACAAGTCTAACCTTAAGTCTTCGAGTGATTGTTATATTTCTTGACTATCCGGTGAAGGGGCGAGTGCTGTCCAAGAGTTGAACAAGATTATGGCAAATCCTCTTCATCGGAGAGGTCTGTGTCCTGCGGTGGACTTTTTACAGGGTAGTGATAGATCTGGAAGGTGGTTAACGGAATCCTTGAATGACTAGTAGTAAGCCTATCGAGTTTGGCCTCATCAGAGTCCTCTTTATCTCACCTGATTACGAGGACCTCATGCAAGGGGGAAGAGAAAAGCGTCTAAATTAGTTTTTAAAGGAAATATATTATTTATTACAATTTTAATCTTAATTTTTTTAATGGCCACAAGACAACATCCTGGTCCTTTTGGGGTCCCTTTTTTTTACAATATATTCCTCCATAATAAATTGACATTGCTTTGATAATTGACGTTTAATTTTTCAGCCAAAAAGAGAGCATCGTCTCTACAAGCTTCATGCGAAACACGTTTTGAGAGCAAACAACGAAAGCATATGCAAAGTTCTACGGGAAATGGAAGATGGCTGCCTTGTAGAAATTGCAGACTTCACGCAGCGTTACACAGCTAAGCGGAGTTCAATCAGCGAACTGGATAACTTGATGAAGAAGTGCGTCGAGACTGAAGTGAAGCTGTATGGGTAATTTAGCATTAAATTGTCGCTAAAATGTTAATTATTCTTCCATAAAAAAATTCCTTTCACAGCGATGGTGGTAACTTCATTTAGCTATCGTTTACTTTATTTACATACAACTTAGGGTTATAAGTTTGAGGTATTAACTCTGGATCTTGATTTAATTTTAATTTAGTTATTAGAATAATAATAATTTTTAGCTATATATATATATATATCAATAATTCTTCAACTATTTACGATTTACGTTTGCTTTATTTTTTCTCATAACGAAGAAGAAGCATTTAATAATATCATACGCAATAAAATGATTTTTTTCAACTACCCACTGTTAAAAAAGGTAGTGCAGATTCTTACATAACAATGTAATATACATTATGCATGCATTTGGTATGTGGTATATACAGTTCCTAATAAGTCTGAACCGTTTTTTTAGGTTGATTTTCAAAATTTACCCAAATTATTACTTTGGTAAGTACTTCACTGAATATAGTAAAAAATTCCTATGGCTTATTGTAGGCCTCTTAAAGTGTTCCATTTATTTTCTGATTTTAGATCTTTAATTCTAATTTTATATACATGCATTTGTATTGGTGAGAAATACACAATGATAAAGGCAGACTCTGTTAGAAGAAGAGATTGTTATTGTCTCCTTTTGAACCGGTTCGGAGAACGAACGTGGTTCAATTTTATTTTCTCTTAACCTATACATAGTTAACTTTAGAAAGACTATGTTATTTAAAAGAAGTTAAGACATGACATGAACATTAAAATAATCTATGACATCGAGAAATGTGAGGGAATTTTATTTATTTAGAAAAAAAAAAAAAAGGTTCAAGGTAAAGTTTCGAAAGAGTAATTTCATTTCGCGTAACGTAAAATCGTTTTAAGCCTTCGATGTTTGCCTGCGCTATAGGTATTAAGAGCTTTACACGAAACGCAAAGAAAAAAAGCAATATATTTGAATTTAGACGGTGTAACGTCACGTTTTTATCGAAATTTTATATTATAAAATTTGTTATTGTAGCATAAATGTATTAAATATGTGCGTTTACGCTTTTTAATAGTGTTATTATAGCGCTTAAAGCAGACAGATTTGATTAACTGCATTGACATTCTAAATTATAAATAAGAACATTGTTTTTTTTAATAGGGTAAGTTGTATGAAGGCAACATCCGTTGTTGTTTATGCGAAGGCCGTTATCGCGGTGGATTAAGTCAAAAACTTTTGTCTCTGCCTACATAGTGTTTGGTTAAGGAAAAAGGTCAATGAACTTTTAAAATTTGTAATAGGGAAATTCTATATCTTTACTCTGGTGGTAATGGTAATCGTGATCGGTTTAGCTTGTCGAACCGCGCCGCAATTGAGTTACGCAATGATATATTTATTTGACAAACAATCGTCTGTCTTCTTAAGCATTAATCTATACAGAAGAGATCTTTAATTAAATAGGTGCTATTTGACATAAACTTGAAACATCAGCCACGTGTAGTTTATAATTATCTACGTTACATATTCTACTGCTGTCAAAGTTATTTAACTTAACGTAGAGTTAAGTTAAATGATATTCAACTTTTACTTTTTTTTCTTCTCTCTTGTTTGATTTACAAACAAAATTACAAAGAGTTTACACAATTGTAATTATTATTTAGTTTTTATGTAATGCCGATCTACTATGTACAGTATGGTGCTTGTCCGGTTTGTTCGTTTTTTTTTTATGAAAAATAGGCTTACGTTTGACCTCAATCTTGCCCGATGGAAGGCGAAGATGAGGCCTAGGATGGTACACGCTTGCCTAGATGTCTGTTCCCTTTGGCATTAAAGATGTCTAAATGATGATGACAATGAAGGTCGTAACTGAAAAACAGTGCTGTGATGCTCCCACGGATTATCACTGAGACCGGGATCCTTTTTGACATCGTAGAGCGAATTAATATTTTATTTCTTTTTTTTATTGTTGTGCGATTGCCAAATAAATATGTTTCTTTATTTCTATATTAATCAGCTTATTAAAAAAAAAATGTCCTCACGCGATAACGAATATGCTTTAGAGTAATAATAATTTACATTGTTGTCTTTGTGTTCGTTTATTGTTCAAACATTCAAACAAGTTGGGTAAAAAAGTTGTCGTTTGTTTTGTCGTTGACAATATTCGTTTGTGTAATTAAATTTGTAATGTGTATTTCATTGATATGATTTTTTTTTATTTAAAAATGGTGTATAACATGATTTATTGTGTGAACGAATAGTAAACACGATTCATTGTTTAACTTCGATAGTATGCGTAAACAATTCAATCGATACCTATTATCGATATCTCTGCAACGATCGAAACCGTTAAATTATAAGAAGGTTATAATACAAATTAACATGCTTAGACAAATTCGTTCATGTAACATGTGTTCTACAGATGATGTTCAAAATTATCACAAACTAGTAATAAGACAAAGATATTTTTCAATTTTGATAAATTTCCAATTTTATACAATCTAGATCTGTCTTGCACATGATCTGTGGTCGAAACGGCCACGTTTTGGCTGGAACGGGCCTAAAAAAAATAGACTTTCAAAATTAGAAGTTACCGAGTCGAACGGGCTGATTATAAAAAAAAAAATATTTAACATAATACGTTATCGCGTCTCACATATCCACACGATCGTTATAATCTTCATTTCATCTATTAAAGAAAAACTAGTCATTGATGGAAAATGGAGTTTGAGAGATTTATTAAACGAACCGTTCATGTAACACACAATAATCTGCATCTAGTTTACAATTCGTTAATATAAAGCGCACAAGAATAAATACAGTGTATGGTTAGTTATCCATTTCGTGTAACCATAAAAAAAAACTGCATCGTGTAGGCTCCGGTATCAAAATAATTGCAATAATTATAATATTAATAAATTTATCTATTGGCCTGAAAGTTTTTGCTTAGTGAGTCACGATAGCATAATAAAGGTGGGATGTAGTAGGCTAATAAGGTGACTTGACCATCAACAATTTTTAGTGTTCTCTTCGACACGCAGACGGCGAAAGGATCACCGTTACCGGTCACGTTGTTTCAAATAAGCTCTGGTGAAATGTGAATCCCTGCTCACCCTTTTATTGGGTTGTTTATTGGGCCGTGGGAGCAGCTTATACTATGTAATATATATATATATTGTCGTGGCGTTTACACCGACGTCGTTGTATATCGGCAATACGAGAGGAGATACAGGTGCGTGGATTTTTGGGGAAGGGACGGGATAGGGGTAGGGGTGGCGGTGGAGGGGGGCGTGGAGTGGGTCTCCGTTCACCCCACTCACCGTATGAAACGTAGAAGCAGAAGATGCCTATTTTGCGTGGCGTTGGTTGGGTAGCGCCCGGGAAGACCAGCATTCAGGCCGCCTCTTTTACAAAATCAATAATTACATTTACTTATCGTAATGTGACTAAGGGTGCTAATGTTTTTTTATATTTAAAAGTTAAATTGACTTTCGATACACCGATTCTAAAGTGATATTCTATAGTATATAGTTACGCTTTACGGAAAATGTAAGCCAGTTTGCATTTATTAAGTCATTTGCTGCGAAAGTTACTTTAGTAACTTATTTTATATTGAGCTCGCTTAAATAGCTTAGGTCCTTACTTATATCTAGATTTATTCCATAATTGTATTGATGAATTATTTTGCTTCGCCATGAAAATCTACTGTAATCTTCACAATTTATTATTTTTAATTTATGTGTGTGATTGCTTAAGTCACTGAAAATACAAGATTTCTGTCCTCTTAATAAAATTGATCAAGTTCAACGAACATTAATCGTTTAGAGAAACCAAAGAGGTAAAGGTTTTATAATGACATCTCAAATGGGTCTGAAATTAAATTATGTATAACGCCACAAATTTTTTTTAAGTATTCGATAAGTGCCATAGTATGTAGAGATGTGTCAAATAAATGTCATCCGGATAATTTTACAAATGATGCTAAATTAACATGTTATTAAAACCTTACTGGATTACGAGGTTCGATATTGACCGATATGAAGGCCTTAAATAATATTTTAACTATTGAAACACGTCTGTCTGTTGGAATGCAATTGTACTAGATACATTTTTAGTATTTGAAAGATTGACCAGGCAAGTGAACTGTCTGCCGATAAAGACTACAGTATTTTCTAGTATGCACGTTTATTTCTTGTAGTATCGTTTATAATACTTATACATATCCATAGAAATATTTTACACTCACATGCCTTTAGTCTTGAAGAAGGTGGATTCAAATCGCTTTAATTATTCATATAATACTTGGTCTAAACAAAAGTCACGTCAAACTACTTATTTAAATTGACTTTGTCAAAAGTCTCGCCTACAACTTATTTGGAATGATCTCGTCAAACGGTCACGTCAACTACTTAATTTTTTTGATCTCATCAAATACTTACATGACTTGACTTGACGTGATGACGGGACGTCAACTAGTTTATTTAATAACGTCTACTAAGTTGGATTAACATCATCAAATGTAATGTCAACTATTTGTATTAACACCGTCGAAAGTCTCGTCAACGACTGATTCGTAATGATCTCGTCAAAGGTCACATCAACTACTTGAAATTATCTCGTCAAATAATATCGTATGGGATAACTTCGTGCCAAATGCCATACGGATAGAACCTTTTGGAACTGCGTTTTGGAAGTGGTTAGAAAAGCAATCGGGTGAATTAATCACTGAATTTATTTGTCAGAAATTTTGTATTTACAATAATATAATGTTCGTCAATGGTTAAATATAAATGTTAAAAACATTTGACTACTTTTTTGAAATTAGTAGAAATATTTCTGTGTAAAATATTTCACGTTTTAATTCGACACACATACATAAATTTACACGTGTAATATAAATCGAATTATTTTAATCACAAAGTAACTTAAATAAATACAATGCAAAAATAAATAATCGAAATAATATTATCATCCAATCGATATCGTTGCAGACTTTACTGACAGCTGTCAGTTGACGTCAAACATCGCTCCATTCTCAAAGGTCCCATCCCTATAGCATTTAGAAAAGATATTATATAGAATACGTTTAATGATATAAGTGAATACTTAAGAAAATTACATGACTTGAGTTAAATATAACATTAACAAAATGTTCAATCGGTCTTTGTTTATGTATACTTGTGCCTTAAAGTGTAAAACACTGATAAGTGTGAGCATTACAAATCGCATAGACATAATTTGTGTTGTATTATGTATTAAGTAGTATGCATCAGCGTAAACTTGAACAATTCATTTATGAAAGATGTAAGGTACTGCGATTAGCTCATTCGATAAAGGTAGTTGTTCTACCTTTATCGAATAAACTAGACGTGGGATTAATTCATTAGGGTGCACATACACGATACTTATCAATATCCTTAGATCCAAAATATGTATGAGTTTTTATGTATTTTTTTTTTTATTTTATTTTTATGAAAAAAATAGGCTTGCGTTTGACCTCAATCTTGCCCGATGGAAAGCGAAGATGAGGCTTAGAAAGTATTCTTGATATTTCGTAAACAACAATGTTTCCGATTGTATTCTTTTAATTGCTGCAGACCGAGTAGTCTTCTCTGTTGATAACAGTTTTGTGTTTATGGTCCTGGTATATATAGATAATAAAAAAAATAAAATACATTTCATGTTTGCACAAAGGTCTACCTCCTTTTCTATTGCATATTTATAATTTATATAGAATGAATTGTGACGTAATAGCTCAAATTATAACACCAATTTAGATATAGTTACACTGTTCTATGTGCCATGGGAAGGTGTTGTGTGCTTTCTATTTTTTCAGGTTTATACACTTAACAGATTGTTAAAACTATGAAATAGGTCAGAGAGACACTATTGTCGGGGTGATACGAAAGTACTTTAATAATGAATTAAAACAACTTAAAAGTAAGTAAATTTGGTTGATCAATTGTGAATAATTGGGTGTAAATAAGGATGTAATCGAAGTAAACATTGGTAATTGGTAATTAGCGACGGTGAATTCCAAGATGGCGAGTAGATGAGCGTCACTTAGCTCGATCGCAGGTTGTTTTTTTTTTTATTAAAGAAGGGGGCAAACGAGCATGCGTCTCACCTGATAGTAAGTGATCGCCCACGAACTTCCACAACACCAGAGGAGCTACAGATGCGTTGCCGGCTTTTAAAACCGCTTCTACCTACATTTCGTATATCGTCACTTCTTCTAGCTAGAGGACAAACTAACATTGTCGTCTCTAGGACGCTCCTTTCTTAACTTTGCGCAATAAGCTATAGTCTACGATAGCTGTGACGTCATTAATCAATTCACTTTTCTTACTCGGATACGAGTTCTTCTTTGCGAATATTATCTATAGGAGAAATCACTGGCGCCATGCTTTCTCTAGCTCTCAATGATTGTGAGCCAAATCGTCGCGATGACTTCGGCATTACGGGCGAAGCCGAAGACGCTTCGCTTCGCTGTCGGTAAACTCTTATACATCAAAGGATTTTATCGCGGTGAACTTCGCTTGCGTGGTCCGCAAAATAATCATTATTTAATGTTTTGGATCTGGTCGACAAGAAAAAGGGTTACTTGCTGCCATCAAATACCGATCGGCCACTTCGTCCATTTTGTTTTTAAGCCGTTTGTTGGCGCGCACGTACGTTGCGACGACGCCATTTTGAAGTATTATGTACTAAGCCATGAAGAACATTTGCCTTACGCCGAATACGAAAATTTCGTATTTTCTTGTACGAATGTCTTGTCGCGATGTGTGAGGTCTTAGTGAAAGAGACGTTTTATGGTACCAGTAGAACCATATATTGTTAAGGACAATTTAGATTTTCAATTTTAAACAACCAACAGCTAGTCGTTTTCAATTTTAAACAACCAACAGCAAAGCGAACACAACTATTTTGACTACATATTCTGGCTTTTCCCTTCATTATTGCAAAACGTGGTTGAGCTTTAACTAAGGTTTCCTAAAGAAATTGACTAAATTTAACGTTAAAAAAATTAAAAAATAAACTCTTCCTCAGTTGACAATGGTGCTCTCCGTTCTACTTCCATTTACAATCACTTAATATCAGAAAGAATAGAAAACAATGTGCTAATGTTAAAAAAAAAACTGCATTATGTTAGCAACACCTATGTGCTATTTTTCGTGTAATCTGTATATCGATCTTTAAATAATTGAATAAAGTTTTAATACGATTCTGACTGCTGCTAAATATGCTATTATTTTTAAAACCTAACATTTCTTTAGCATTTAATAAAAAAAAAAAAACGTTACAATGTGAGTTTCATTTACCTATTCGATTCCTAAATTAAATCAACATCACTTAACATGTCTCGGGTCACAAAAGCCGTGTACTGGGGGATCTGCTTCCAATTTTTTTCACACGTGATAGTCCCAAGCGGCGGCTTTTGCTGCTGCTCGAATGGGCCGGCTCGACCGGATTGCTACCACGGCCTCGCAGAATACCGGGGTGAAGTAGAGGCATCGTTGTCCCGAATAAGCTCTGATAAAAAGTGCGCTGAAAGAACAATAATGTCTAGACTTCTGACCACTCCAATATTATAAGTGGTGAATTAATATAGCACTATCATGATTCATAATCGAGGAGTGTCTGGTTACCAGTTAACGAGCCACCGGTTCAATCACTCATCATACGAAGCAGCAGTATTCGTGTGAGTTCGGTTCCTTTCTGGTTGAGCCGACCCGTTCGTGATGCAGCTACGATCTGATGCCCCCTGGCCGATTTTGACCCCGGTTACAACTTAATACTATCAGCAGATGCCAACTGTTCAGGAGATATTATAGTGCCTTGTGTTAATGTAAGCGCTAACACATTCACTCGTCTTTACCTCTTATCCGATGTCCGCTTATGCGTTCAGAGGATCACAATCCCACGAAGACACAACACCCGCAAACCAAAAATGTGAGTTTTTACACAAATATTGGCTCTGAACTCAGGACCCGTGATTTGGCAGTCAGGTACGGCAATCACTTAGCCAGCAGCAGTTCCAGCGTGACTTCAAAACTATGGTGAGTATACTTATTGTGAAGTATAAATAAGTTCACGGTCTACTTAAGCTTGTCCACGGTCTACTTAAGCTTGTCCACGGTCTACTTAAGCTTGTCCACGGTCTACTTAAGCTTGTCCACGGTCTACTTAAGCTTGTCCACGGTCTACTTAAGCTTGTCCACGGTCTACTTAAGCTTGTCCACGGTCTACTTAAGCTTGTCCACGGTCTACTTAAGCTTGTCCACGGTCTACTTAAGCTTGTCCACGGTCTACTTAAGCTTGTCCACGGTCTACTTAAGCTTGTCCACGGTCTACTTAAGCTTGTCCACGGTCTACTTAAGCTTGTCCACGGTCTACTTAAGCTTGTCCACGGTCTACTTAAGCTTGTCCACGGTCTACTTAAGCTTGTCCACGGTCTACTTAAGCTTGTCCACGGTCTACTTAAGCTTGTCCACGGTCTACTTAAGCTTGTCCACGGTCTACTTAAGCTTGTCCACGGTCTACTTAAGCTTGTCCACGGTCTACTTAAGCTTGTCCACGGTCTACTTAAGCTTGTCCACGGTCTACTTAAGCTTGTCCACGGTCTACTTAAGCTTGTCCACGGTCTACTTAAGCTTGTCCACGGTCTACTTAAGCTTGTCCACGGTCTACTTAAGCTTGTCCACGGTCTACTTAAGCTTGTCCACGGTCTACTTAAGCTTGTCCACGGTCTACTTAAGCTTGTCCACGGTCTACTTAAGCTTGTCCACGGTCTACTTAAGCTTGTCCACGGTCTACTTAAGCTTGTCCACGGTCTACTTAAGCTTGTCCACGGTCTACTTAAGCTTGTCCACGGTCTACTTAAGCTTGTCCACGGTCTACTTAAGCTTGTCCACGGTCTACTTAAGCTTGTCCACGGTCTACTTAAGCTTGTCCACGGTCTACTTAAGCTTGTCCACGGTCTACTTAAGCTTGTCCACGGTCTACTTAAGCTTGTCCACGGTCTACTTAAGCTTGTCCACGGTCTACTTAAGCTTGTCCACGGTCTACTTAAGCTTGTCCACGGTCTACTTAAGCTTGTCCACGGTCTACTTAAGCTTGTCCACGGTCTACTTAAGCTTGTCCACGGTCTACTTAAGCTTGTCCACGGTCTACTTAAGCTTGTCCACGGTCTACTTAAGCTTGTCCACGGTCTACTTAAGCTGAGGCCGTCTCTACCTCCCCAAAACCCCCCCTCTCCATCGTCCCTCTCATCTCCAAAATATCCTCGTAGGCCGGCAACGCACCTTCAGCTCCTCTGGTGTTGCAGATGTACGTGGGCGACGGTAATCACTTACTATCAGTTGAGCCGTTAGCTCGTGTATCTTCACCATAAAAAAAATTACACCTGTTTTTTACGTATCTCCGCGTGACTGTAACCTTAAGAAATTGAAACTGTAGAATTATTTATGATATTACAAAGAAATGATAACTATATTGATCCCAGGCTTACTTACCATAATTAGTGCAAGTTTCATCTGAATACCGTCAGTGGTTTATTATATTGAGTCAAATGCGGTCGGACAGACAAGATATTTTATGAAGCTAGATTTTAACAAATCCGTATTTTTATGAATTCTCTCGGAAAATTATTTGAAACAGATAGATGGACTGTTATTTACAATGCAGTAAGCTGATCATTTAGCATCAGTCCATTTAAATATCTTACTTCAAAATTAATTCGCCTTAAAAAGAGGTAGGTAGGCACTATTCAGAGGACGGAAAGTCGCGGGCTGTCCCATCCGGCGCGGAAGTAGAGCACCTTTATATTTCAGCTCATTGTTGCCGCCCATTTACATAAATGATTTATGATCGAAAAGTATTTTTATCACGCAAATTATTTCCTAAAGTTTAATTTTTGTGATTTTATTCTTATTATGAAACTTTATTTTCGAGATTCTCTCATTAATATTCGGTGTACTTTAAGCTTTCCTTACTTTATTAGGTTTATTCGTATTTCGGAGAAAACACAAGATAAGAAATATTGTTATTTGGTAACGATCCGATAATAATGTAACGGAACTTTTTCGATTAAGCTTCGTATATAACCTAAATATCCAAGTGCATAAAGTAAAGTAGCAGCCTGTAAGTGTCAACTGCTGGGTAAAGGCCTCCCTCTCAAATATCTGAGAGGGTTTTGGAGCCGAGAAGGGCCCGACTGGCGGGCTTCGTATATCCTCGAAATAATATTTTTAATAGTTTCTCAGACATGCAGGTTCCCCTACGATGTTTTCCTTCGCCGCCGAGCACGTGTTACACTTAAAATTGATAATAAAAATTTTAGTGATGCAGGCACCGGTGATCGAAGCCAGGTCACTAGCGCTCTATGAAACTAAAGCGAGCGCCCCGACCACTAGGCTACCACGGCTCTAGTGTATACATCGATGGTATGACTAAATAATGAGAAATTATACTAGCATGGAAAATCCCTGTAGCTATCACGTAGGAGGGAAGGACAACCAACGGCATCTAAGTAAGAATACTCCAAACATTTCGAAAGGTCAATTGCGTATTCCCTGCTGACTTATGGACCGGGAGTGCCTATGATTGGCACGTTAATGGTAAGCCTGTCTGGGTTTGGACTTTTTAAGGCTAATAAAGGAAGCATATAAGAAACTTAGTTAAACCAAATATGTTAGATTTTTTTTTCGCCCATCAACTTTTATTTACACACACACGCGCACAGGTAAGCGTAACTAAAACACACATCGTGTAATAGTATAATAGCTCCCAACTCTAAAAGGTTTTTGAAGTAATAGCCTAAGTGCACGGTCGTTAGAGAAATCTCTGCCAAAAATTATGCCCTAGTTGTCTAAGTGGCGTAGGATAATTTATGTGCAATAAGCGTTTCGAAATCTCTGTCGAAACGTGACCCCCGTTTATATTGAACTTGCTTTTGCCCGCGTCTTCGTTCGCGTATTACATATGATCTATCATACGTTACGTACGAACAGTTTTATGTCTCATTGTTTCTTAATAAACGTACACGTAAATTGTTCATAGGCTTCCGTAATATTTAAATCGTTCGGTGGTCTCTGCTTATGGAGCCCATTCTGGCCATTGCTTATATGGTATTAATCCCGTTCTGGTCGATCTCTGTTTTTTACGGGATTTAAAGCATTTCAGCTTTAATATCGAGTTATAAGCTTTTGCTGTTGTAATAAATAATTTATCAATTGGACCAGTATTTTGGATACCAATTAGTTTGGAGTTAGGAGGCGTACATTGACGTAGACTAACATTTATATTGTGATAATGAGTAATTTTGTTAATAATTCGACCACAGCACCTACCTAACGGGTGCTAGCGTAGCTATGAATCATCATCTCGACGGTACAATTATATATAAGTATAATATATAAGTAGGAATACGACCTCAATCGGTCAAGTCGTTCACAAAACTTACACAACTACCAACATGCGGAGGCTGTTTTATTATCTGTGTATATATATATATATATATATATTTATATAAATGATGAGAGCGTAACGTTGAACTTCGTACTTCGTTATTCATCTGTTTCGCAGGCATTGTTTCAAATAAATTGGAACTCACCATCAGTCGTAATAAGGCAACATTTTGAATGAGCTCAAAAGCGAAATGTAAGTGTCCTGTCCAATTAATATAAGGTACTTATTGTGTAATGGAAGCAATCATTCCAAGTTCTACAAAGGCGTTTCTCAAGTTACGAGGTATTCACAAAATCGCTACGCTGTTTGTCAGTACCATAATATATTTATTTAAATAGATATCGTACAAATTTTTTAATACATTGTTTTCAATATGAAACAGTTTTGCGAACATTATCTTTTAAATAATATTAGTAGCCGATATTCCCTGTTCACGTCAGTGTTATAGGGCTTCTATTCTATATATATAAATAAAGTTGTGATGTTGTTCGTTTACCCTGAACTGTTCCAAATCTTATCTTATATCTGAAATCTTATGTATTTATGAAAATGTTGACCCCCGTTGGCATTTAACAGCCTCGGCGGTAGAGACACTTAAGCCGGCTCGCAAGTTTATTTATTTATTAAGGATTAGCAACAAGATTAATTAATAACAAAAGAAATAATTATTAAAACGTATAAAATAAGGCATGTGGCACCTTACTTAAAGGCAACCACGGAAAGCCAGTAGATACAGTCTAGTGTAGTTAAATGAATATTAATATTATTCTGATCTATTACTTATCTGAAATAACACTATAGTAAGTTATAAGAAACTACAACTTGACATATAAGGCGGAAGAAAATAAACAAAGAAGAATTAATAATTAAAATAAAGACAAATCAAATCATTAAGTAACCTACGATTTTCTCTTATAGATAATTGTGTAATGCCCTCCGTACTTTAGTTCTAATCTCAGAAATTTTACTTGAAACTATTTCCACGTCCACTATTTTATATTCCTCATTATATTTTCTTACCATTCTATTTAGAGTCGCATTAAATCATATATTCGTACGAGACATTCTGGTACAAAAACGAGATGATCTTACCGACTTAATTTGTGCCGAAAATTGCAGTCTCTGAGTAAATATGGACAATCAATAACATTATTGACAATCTTGGATAGGGCAACATGATCTGTAAGCTGCCTACGAGGGGAGAGAGGTAGAAGTTTGAAATACTTTAGACGGGTGTTATAATTCGGTAATTTCTTTAAAATACCACAGTCATACGTAAGGTGCCACAGAAAACGTTTCTGTATTCTCTCAATGCGTTTAAAAAAAACGTCTTAGTGCAGTGCTACAGTACTCAAGCTCATTACAAAGGAGTGCATTGTTAAGCGAAATTTTGAAAACTGTGTAATTTTTTTTTCCCGTGGATGGAAAATGCTGTTACGCATACCCTGTTGCTGTAACGGACTCAATCCTCTGAAGGAGAACCATACCGACCAAAAGCCATCCACACGCTGCTAGCCCGGAGGCTTTTACAGCTTCATCTGAATTGACTAGCGAGCAGATTGGCCCGCGAGTTTGAATAAAACTGTGTAAGAAATTACTTTGAACCCTTATGGATTATGTATGAGGTGAACCATACCACGATACAAAATGCAAGCAACGCCATCTAGTGAAAGCATTAAGTATAATGTAAAATAAAATAATTAAACTATGAACTCTCATAACTTTAACATATTTTTTAAGATGCTTAATTATATACTTGAACAATGTGTTTATACAATATTGACTAAGAAGTACCCGTATCAACAGTAGTCGAATGGCGGGCTCTAACCAGCTACTTAAATTTTCGCAATTCCCGCCATAAACCATTAGGCGGTTCAATCATCTTTCTTGTTACATGACCGAATTATGTCCATTTAGAATTGGTAAGGAAACTAATAATATATATATGTATATAAATACATTTATAGCCTCACGGCGTCGACTCATTGGATCACAGAACTCTATTTGTCACGATCCTGGTCAGCAGAGCCGAACGGGATTCAGCAACTCTTTTTCCTTGAAGGCCAGCAGCGCATCCGTAGCTCCTCTGGTGTTGCGGATGTTCATGGGCGTCGGTGATCACTTACCATCAGGTGAGCCGCATGCTCGTTTGCCCCTTTCCCCCATAATAAAAAAAATACTCACTTTTCCTTTTAGACCTGGTAGACAGAATATGTATGGAGTCATGTGGCCGGTGAATGATCCTGAAGATTAGTACGAGATTTGCAAGGCTTTCTTACATCACCCACATGAAAGAGAAGATTGCACACTATTTCGCACCACATGGTATAACAAGTATTATAAACACAAAGGGAAAAATATAAAATAGACGCGAGTTAATATATCCCATTTGGGGTTTTTAGCAGAGAAAGAATTAAACTACTCGAAAACAATTTCAAGCAAATCCTTTGGGATTACGGTAATGTTGTATGTAAGTCTCAAATGGAAATCCGGGTACAAGTAAAGTGCTGAGGGTTTACGCAAATTCAATTAGTGAATTCATTTTGACTTTTGAGTTTTGTTAAAACATTTTTTATGAACTTATTTAGACACTTATTTAACATTACGATATAACGATGTTCTTCAATTAAATTCAAGAAATTCTTCAAAGTTAAGAACTGGGGTTAATAGTAAACGGTGTATTATATTTATGTTTTCAACTCTAAAAGTTAGGCCATTTGTTTGTTTTATTTAAACGTTATTTTTTTTTTAATAAACAAACAGATATGTACACAAATAGTACGATAAGTAGTGAACAAACGGCAATGGTTGGTAAGCCATACATATCTTATACATTACTTTTAATTCATAAACCGTTGCATCTTGGTTTAATTAATTAATTCACACACTCCTAGAAGTGCTACGAATGTCATTGCTACGGAGATACGTTCCGACGTAGAGGAATTTTTAAACTACACAATTGAATGCCGGTCTACGAACCAGAGCGTCAGATCATGCTTGCGCACGCACTTATAGAGGTGCTACGAATGCTGCTGCTACGTCGATACCTACAGATGACGTTACAGGTTTAGACTACACAAATGAATGCCGGTCTACGAACAATACCGTGGGATTCTGCTTGCGCACACACTCGTAGAATCGCTACGAATGTCATAGCTACGGAGATACTTTCCGACGTAGAGAAATTTTTAGACTACACAAATGAATGCCGCTCTACGAACAAGACTGTCGGATTCTGCTTGCGCACACACTCGTAGGAGCGCTACGAATGTCACTGCTATGTCGATACCTGCCGACGACGCGACTGGTTCTGACTTCACAAATGCCATGACATTGTCAAAACCAAGTGAAATAATTTGAAGTGATACATACAATTCTTAAAAAAATTGGAACGTAACAGCTATAGAAAAATGGTGTTTGTAACGAACATATGTGCGCTCCCGCTCTTGAAGAAAATTGTATTCGAGTCAGTATTGCGTTATCTAATATCAAGTTATGTGATGAAGCGCTGCTCGGCTAATCGAATAGAATATAGCGTCTCGGAAAACAGCACCGATATTTTTTTTTTATGAAGATTTGTTTACATCTGAAAGATTACCGCTTATTTCCATAATACACAGGCTGTTGTCAGATTTCATTTCATGCGGAGTCTTTCATTTTATGAAATAACACAGCACGCACTCATACGTCGAAAACAAAGGAAATGCTGCTAAACTATTAAATATACACATATGTTGAAATAACTCGCGCGCCATCAATTGTACTTTAAAGGTAGTATGCCAGAAAGTGTACTTTCTTGCAAGCGGTAACAACAACATCACCAATATTGAACTCAATGGGATGACCGATATGCGAACGCGAACGAATAGAACGCAACAAATACACAAACTTTAATTTTTGTAAAAGTTTACCTTTTTTTGATTTTAGAAAAATGCCGTTTTTTTTTTATTAAAAACTATAAATAGCTAAAGGTGCTTGTGGCCCTGTGATAACCGCATGAGAGTCTGCCACTCACATTCTTCCATGTGGGTGTCATAAGGTGACTAAGGGAAGAGCCTTCAGACAAAGACGCTCGTCACGTTCAAACTCTCGAGACGAAAAGTAATACTCTAATAGTACTAAGTGTACCAAGTATACTATATTAGACAATCACACACGTCCTCCTGTTCTAAACTAGGATACCCTTTGTTTTGTTCACTGGAAGGCACTGGGACACGTAACATAGGATTATATTTTTTTTTTCAAACATACGATTATAGTCACTTGTGAAAATTTATCATATTGATAATTATTATTATTTCTTATACTTGTGTATTCTTGTCTATGGATAATCTACTATCGAGAAGAATTTTTATGCGAGTGATATTAATAATATTCGTTATTGAATTTTACCTTAATATGGGTTCCGTTTCATTCAGCACTCACCGCGCGGTTAAAAGTTTAACCGCTTTCGTAGTGGATACTTCGACTTGAGGAATGAAACGCAAGGAAGAGCAGACACTAAGGTAAATAACGATCAATTAAAAGTAGAGGTGGAAGCCGATCTTTATCAGACAAGCCAAGTAATCAGGAGCATGGTCATGGGTCATGTCAGCATTGTACCAAATTGGTAAAAAAAAAAACTTGCGAAATGGGTGTCTCTTAAATGTCTGATGTACGTCTATATATAACGAAAGCTTTCGTTCTCGAGCGGTACAAAATGTCTTCATAGACTTTATTATCATCATATACACATATCAAATCATATATACCATAGAGAGATTTATAGCAAACGCATAAATTATCTTCTCACGAGAAGCCAGAAATGTATGTACAATGAGGGTACTTATATATAATAAATATATTTATCTTAAAAAAATTAGTTAAAAGGTTTTAAAATAAACTATTTGTCAAATAATAACGTAATAATAATAATTTATAATGTAATAATATAAATAAACCCACTTAAAAAAGTATATAATATAAAAAACCACTCTTAACACAAAAACTCGCGGTAGATTATCATTTACAACCATAAATTAAAATCACACACAAGTACACATGTATATTTTTTTTATCTCCATCGACATAAAACACGTGTTGTAAATTCATATACATTTGAATAACTTAACCTTGAATATAGTCATCAGTTCTCACGAAAACTTGAGAGACAATTAACTTCATGGTGTCGCTTTTAGGTGTCGGTGTGCGCGCGCATCGTAAAATTCACACTCATATTTTTATCCCAAACCAGCCTAAAGTAAGTTCAAAAAGTTAATGTGGTTTAATTTTGTATTCAATTTTGGAAAGGTATCAAAGAGAAATAAGATTATTAAAAGCGTGCCGAATTAAGCCGTCCATTCGTTACCTCTTACCTTTTACCTTTTAACGGGCTTCGTTTAAATCCCATTCATCATTGGATAATCTACTATCGAGAAGAATTTTTATGCGAGTGATATTAATAATATTCGTTATTGAATTTTACCTTAATATGGGTTCCGTTTCATTCAGCACTCACCGCGCGGTTAAAAGTTTAACCGCTTTCGTAGTGGATACTTCGACTTGAGGAATGAAACGCAAGGAAGAGCAGACACTAAGGTAAATAACGATCAATTAAAAGTAGAGGCGGAAGCCGATCTTTATCAGACAAGGCAAGTAATCAGGAGCATGGTCATGCGTCATGTCAGCATTGTGCCAAATTGGAAAAAAAAAAAACTAGCGAAATGGGTGTCTCTTAAATGTCTGATGTACGTCTATATATAACGAAAGCTTTCGTTCTCGAGCGCTACAAAATGTCTTCATAGACTTTATTATCATCATATACACATAACAGATCATATATACCATAGAGAGATTTATAGCAAACGCATAAATTATCTTCCCACGAGAAGCCAGAAATGTATGTACAATGAGGGTACTTCAATATAATAAATATATTTATCTTAAAAAAATTTGTTAAAAGGTTTTAAAATAAACTATTTATCAAATAATAACGTAATAATAATAATTTATAATGTAATAATATAAATAAACCCACTTAAAAAAGTATATAATATAAAAAACCACTCTTAACACAAAAACTCGCGGTAGATTATCATTCACAACCATAAATTAAAATCACACACAAGTACACATGTATATTTTTTTTATCTCCATCGACATAAAACACGTGTTGTAAATTCATATACATTTGAATAACTTAACCTTGAATATAGTCATCAGTTCTCACGAAAACTTGAGAGACAATTAACTTCATGGTGTCGCTTTTAGGTGTCGGTGTGCGCGCGCATAGTAAAAATTCACACTCATATTTTTATCCCAAACCAGCCTAAAGTAAGTTCAAAAAGTTAATGTGGTTTAATTTTGTATTCAATTTTGGAAAGGTATCAAAGAGAAATAAGATTATTAAAAGCGTGCCGAATTAAGCCGTCCATTCGTTACCTCTTACCTTTTACCTTTTTAACGGGCTTCGTTTAAATCCCATTCATCATTGGATAATCTACTTTCGAGGAGGGGTTTTTATGTGAGTGGTACATTAATAATATTCGTTATTGAATTTTACCTTGATATGGGTTCCGTTTCATATAGATTCGAATTTTGTTTTGTTATTGTAAATTTGTACCCGTTTTAGGCCCTTAATAAAGGCTGTGAAGCACCCCTATTATGGTGCTTCACAGGTGATATCTTAGGAAACAAGAAATACTTACTAAAAATTATCTAAATGATTCCGAGTCAATCTGTTTTGCAATGAACGAAACAGATCAAAGTAGTTGATTTATTCTAAGTTCTACACAATCTATACTATAATAAAACACGAGCGAAATCAGTAGAATGAATACATTTTCAACTTTTTATTGAACAGTATTATGCGATCGATGTGGAATCTGAAACCACAATTTTTAGAAAATATCTTTGTCTGTCTGTCTTACTGATCAAAAAAACCAGTGGAAGGATTTCGATGGTGCTTTCACTGTCATCATAACGCTATCTATTATAGGAGCTCAGCAGGAGCTATAAGCTTGATACGTCTCTACAGATTTAGATGTAGCTTTCAACACAGTATTAATACGAAGTCCAGCCGATACAGTAAATAAATATATTCACGCTATCTTCTGAAATAGCTGGGCATGAATAGTCATAGAAACTTTTAGATGTCAATTTATACGATTTACATTACAGCGTTTCTGGGCGTTTGTAAAATATAAATATATATGTAGGTGGTACACCTATTGAAAGAAGAGCTTATATATATCGTATAGATTCAACCCGGCGAATGGATTTTGAACGGATCAAAATCACAGTGTTTATAGTAATCAAGCCGTTATACGCCTAGTTATTGTCTTTTGTTTGACAATTATTATTGTCTCTTGTACTAATTTCATAATACACGGCGTCTTCAGGCTATTCAATGTTATGATAATTGAATACTCTGAACATACCGTGAGGGGAAACCGATCGGTTAATTATATTATAATTGTTTATTCTGTTAGCTGTATCGCCTCTATTACGTGTTTATCTCTGCTTAGCCTAATGGTTGACTGGGAGAGAATGCCTCTAGGCATTAAGTCCGCTATGTGTACCAATCTGTGCATGAAGATTAAATAAATAAATAATTAAAATGTGTTGTGAAACAGAGAGATAATAATAATTGTCAACAAGATGAAGATTACCCAATCGCAAGTATAAATTGTAACTTTTGTTTGTTACGTCATGTAGAAACGTAGATAACTTATGTTATCTGGTTGATCTAACAGTACACCTGATGGTAAGTGATTACCGTCGCTCACATACATCTGCAACACCATAGATGCTGCAGGTGCATTGCCGGTCTTCGAGGATATTTGGGATATGGGAGGGAAGAGGAGGGGAATAGGGAGGGAGTGTGGGCCTCCGGTTAACTCACTCACCGAACGAAACGCAGAAGCTCAAGATGCCACTACTTCACCCCGGTATTCTGCGAGGCCGGGGTATCAACCCGGTCGTGCCGGCCCATTCGAGCAGCAGCTAAAGCCTTCGCTTGGCTCTACCACGTTTAAAAATGTGTAAAGACTCATCTACATAAATCATTAAAAACTAAAAGATCCGTCCCTGTACATCATATAGAAGTTTGAAATTGTAAAGAATTTACTCCATTAGAAGATTTTTGAAACTGGCATTTTAGTTCTGACCCATTTGAATTTGAACTGGCATCTATAGAACGACGCTCTTTAATCTGCTATTCAAACAATTACAAGATGACTCAAGCTGATGAATTCTAAAAAATAAAATAATTTGCAGACTTCTCTTCGTATTTTCTACTCTATGGTAACATTTTTAAAAACTACTTAAAATGAATTCTTAACAAGTTGGTTAACAAGGATAATAAATTTTCATTTGGCTTGATTCAGCACAGCCAAACTGGCTTAAACAACCCACTCTCCTTTTCTTCAGGAGAAAGAACCTATCCGGTGTGAACCTCGTCGCCGGGTTTGTTCCTATGAAATTTTCAACGATTTCCTCTTGATTGACTCTTTCTACATTCATGGAGGGAGTTGGCAGAACCTCAGGCCGATGACACGGGGAGATATTTCTAAACATTTCCAATAAACATCGTGTTGTAAAAGTGTAAACTCGAACAAGTCGTTTTGAAACAATAAATTTAATATAAATAAGTCTGGATGATCGGAAAAGAAAAAATAAAGTCCCATCTCATTAATAGGGTGATTTACATGGCGAATTATGGGCTCACTATAAAAATTACCAACTCTCATCTATACAAATCATTATAAACTCTAAAAGATCCGTCCCTGTACATCATATAGAAGTTTGAAATTGTAAAGAATTTACTCCATTAGAAGATTTTTGAAACTGGCATTTTAGTTCTGACCCATTTGAATTTGAACTGGCATCTATAGAACGACGCTCTTTAATCTGCTATTCAAACAATTACAAGATGACTCAAGCTGATGAATTCTAAAAAATAAAATAATTTGCAGACTTCTCTTCGTATTTTCTACTCTATGGTAACATTTTTAAAAACTACTTAAAATGAATTCTTAACAAGTTGGTTAACAAGGATAATAAATTTTCATTTGGCTTGATTCAGCACAGCCAAACTGGCTTAAACAACCCACTCTCCTTTTCTTCAGGAGAAAGAACCTATCCGGTGTGAACCTCGTCGCCGGGTTTGTTCCTATGAAATTTTCAACGATTTCCTCTTGATTGACTCTTTCTACATTCATGGAGGGAGTTGGCAGAACCTCAGGCCGATGACACGGGGAGATATTTCTAAACATTTCCAATAAACATCGTGTTGTAAAAGTGTAAACTCGAACAAGTCGTTTTGAAACAGTAAATTTAATATAAACAAGTCTGGATGATCGGAAAAGAAAAAAAAAATCGAAGTGAATTATTAAACGAATGTACGTGTAGCAGAAAATTGTTTTCAATCTAGTATCGGGTTGCAAACAACAAATTTACGAGCCAGCCAATTGATGGATTCAATTGGTATCTGAAAATTTTTGCTAACTTCTATCCATTACATTACCTCATGTATAGATAGAATTGAAGAGCATTCCTCTGAGCTTACTTTATGCTTATGTGCCGTTTAAAGTGTGTTGTCTGTCTGTTATTTAGGTAATTATATATCTGATTTTGACAGAAATATTACGGGAAGGCAGAGGACTTCCTTGATAACAAATAAAGCTATTTTTCTACTATAATTGAGGAAAATTTTGTAACCTTTCAAACTTTTCTCTTCTCTAATTCCAAGCGGGAATTTTTTCGGGTTGGAGATAATTAGGTAAATAGATGGAAACACTTTTAAATATTTCACGTTTTTTTTTGATAATTTGTTTTTTTTTTTGGTTAAGCTACTCTCTGCGGATATTGGATCAAATCCCAGTCGAAGTCAATATTTGTACAAAACAAAAAATGTTGATTTTTCGGGTTCGATTGTTTTGTGTTGCTCCCGGTATCTCTGAGATTGGATCTGACTTTTCCTTGATGTTACCGCAACGGCGTTACATCGGTAAAGACTAGGCAGTGTCTGTGTGCTTGCACAGTGGCAATAAATATGTGTTGGTTAGATGGGGTTGCATATTTCATTGTCGTATGGTAAACTAGAAACTTTGGTAATATTTAAAAAAAAATGCCTAGTTTCATCTATGGTTTGTTCAAGCATTCTTACGTGAACAATATGTGGAAGGAGTGGGGAAGGCTATAGAGAAAATTACTGCGTATCGTGTAGCAAGTTTTACGTATTGAAACATCATGTTTGTTTATTCTACTTTATTTTAACTACCTCAACGGCACCATGCGTTGTACGTCATACATCTAGGACACTGTACATCTCGATTGATACAAGTTTCATTCCTCTTCTTTTATTAATTCTAAAAAAATGGCCGTGGTAGCCTAGTCGTTAGGGTTAGTTTCAAGAAGGGAGCCTTTGCCCAACAGTGGGCACTTACACCACTTTACTTTTACTATAAAATCGTACTTAAATTTTCGATGTATCATTAAATAAAAATGAAATGATTACTTCCTAGCAATACATTTAGGATTATTAATGCCATCACCGCACCGGTTTCGTACGGAAGAATGATTTAAATCTCTAATATATAAACTAAATGTACATTCTATACATACAAACCGTCCTTATCAAATAATAATAGTAATACCAGACTCCATGGAGTCAGTAACTCGTACATGTGTCAATGTATACGTTTTAACAACAAAATTCCAGTACAAATATAAATAAACAAAGTTTTTATTCTTAGTTTTATTGTGATATAAAATAATAATGATGATTGAAGATAAACCCTGGGTTGATCGCTCCCAAGATGTTTTTAATGAAAAGAAATATACCAAAGAAGAGAACATCAACAGAGTTTAGTTCTCCTGTTTCTGAAACGGTTAAAAGTTTCTAATAGAGATGTAAAAGTGATTTGATTTGATTAATATTTGGAATTTATTGTGATAACCGCATTTAAATCCTCTCAGATGTTTAGATTAGAATTAGTATGTTTACAAGCGTATACACAGACAAACGTATATAACAGTTATATACTATTTAATATATTTGAAGTGTAGGAAGTAAATATGAACGACAAAAACAACAATATCTCAAACGTTGCACTTTTGCCACTTCGAGAATAATCACAGAGCTGCATTGGCAAGAGAATTAAATAAAGTCCTATCACCGTGCATTTCTATTTGGTCCCAGATAGCTGAGAAGGGATTCGGAATGGTAAAAACCGATAGCTGGTACGTGATTTTGTTCATCACTGACTTAGATAAAAGAAAACATTTTTGTTATTGTCTTTTCGGTATTCTTTACATTTCAGTATCGTATTTAAGATACCTACTTGCGAAATGGAATAGGTTTGAAATACTATACCTATACCCGGTCGTTTGTTAACAGACCAGGAACAGGACGTATTGTTTCCGTAAATAGATAGAAATAAATAGAAGCGTATACGTGACGTATACAATATATTCGAGTCATTTATAAAAAAATATAATAATAATAATATATCAGATACGTCTTCCAGTCCCAAACTAGTATTTCCCTTGTCATGGAAAGATATATGTACATGTAGATATTTGTACGTGGACGTTACGATTATTCTTTCGAACCGTAGAATACATGCACGAGTAATTAAAATCAGGATAACCGTGATAAGTCTCGAGTGCGCACGGCAACAAATTTCACAGTAATTAAAGAAAAATGCTGGATTTTTCAAACATCACAAATATTACCTTTATTTGTATTAGTTTCTTTCCTGGAAATCGTTCATATGAAAAATTGCTCGTAAAAGTGCACATAAAAACTTTTTAATGATAAAAATGCGAAAATTGATTTCTTATTGATTTAACAAATGTTTATTATTATTATATTAGATTATTAGGTACTATTTAGAAATGGATTCCTTAATTTAAGCTTAATATTACAATATTTTCCAAAACTGTTAAGCAAACATAATAAATTTGTCAAATGACATATTAAAGGGCCATTCGTTATCCTTTTCAATAGCTCTCCAAATCCTATCATCTTTAAATGAGAAAAGATTAAAAAAAATGATATTCGAGAAAAGTTTTTCAGAATTTTCATTAACTCTGTTCTCTTAGAGCCGGGTACAGTGATTGACAAAACTATTTAGATTAGATTATAATCTTTCACGAGAGACTTTTACTTAACAACGGAAATAGGGTTGTTGAAGATGGCTAGAATTTAAAAAAAAAAAAAAATTCGTTAATGTACTATAATACCTCAGCATTTATCTAAGTTATTGATCAATAGCTGTAAAATACCTCCACCCATTGCCACCAACCCCCTCCCCCCCCCTTCCATCGTATCAAGCGACAAACTAAGCACCAGTCACAATGTTCTAAAGATGCTCTGGTGATAAGTGTGTTGAAAGGTACTTAATGTTTAGACCTCTGACTAACACAGTATTGAGTATTTAGTCATTATTTGTTTCTTAATTTGACTGCTCGGTGGCGTAGTGGCTGAAGCGCTTAGCTGCGTCTGCGGGTCGCTGGCCGATTCCCGCACGAGACTAGTATTTGTATGGACTACAAATAATAGCTCCCGGTCCGGGTGTCTGTCCGTGTGCAATTCATGTATATAAACTGCCTCCGCGACGCAGGAGAAATTCCTACAGCGGTAGGTAACGTTTTTTTGTAATGAAAACTAATGAATATTGTTTCATATTTCATGTTTTATACATTTTATATTGCTTGAAACAAGTCATAACATTAATTTAATTTATTTTCATACTATATAGACATTTAAATTATGCCACCATAAATCAAGTGACCGCGGTGTGACTTTGATTCCGAACATGAGCTGCCCCAAATGCAATTATGTGTCATTAAATTTAGCCCAAATTGCATAGGACACTTAAAAAGTGTTTAATTAAACGTTCTTTATTACCGTGCCAATTATGAATGTTTAAATGATTTATAAAGTAAATAGTAATTTATTATATATAGTCATGGTAGCCGAGTGGAAATGGTTGCTGCTGCTCGAATGGACCGGATTTGTACCACGGCCCCGCATAATACCGGCGTGATGTAGAAGCACCTGGTACTTTTGCGTTTCGTTTAGTGAGTGAGGTAACCGGAGGCCCGATCCCCCGCCCCATCCTCCTTCCCTCCTCGCTCCCATCACCCCCAAATACCCATAAAGGACGGCAACGCTCCTGCAGCTCATCTAGTGTTGCAGATGTACGACGGTGACGGTAATAACTTAACATCAGGTGACCCACTTGCTCGTTTGCCGCCTTACCATAAAAAAAAAGTTCGCAAAAAAAAAAAAACAAGCACCGCTGTGACTCTATCCACGGAGCCTACCGAATAGATCTTATCGCGTCGATGCACGAAGATGTTGAGGATCTTGAAAGATAGTACGGGCACGGGTGAGACCCCCGAAATACGGCCTGCATATCGTGCTTCTGGATAAGGTCCTTAGACTGGCGGCTTAGTTCGTAATACCACCTGAATTGCAGTACACGTCCCGGTGCACAGCCATTACTTATCGCTGACTAAGGCGGTACGTCTGCCTTGGGCTGTCCAGCGGTGCATTGGCGACTAAAGGAAACACCTCATCCAGTACTAGTTCCCTGCGGCACCCGTCGTCCCAAACATTCTAGTCTGCCGATTGGTGAGCTTGCTCCTTTGAACCATTGTGACTGGGCGACCACAACCAAATGCGTGAATAACGTCTGCTTTCCCTGAATATACGTCTGTGTGCCAAAACAACGTGTAACAAAAAGCGTAAAAAGTTGCTTCGCTGTCGCATACTCTATCCCTTTTGATAATCACAAGGGCACAATGCAATGTAGTAGAGTATATCTAACCAACGCACTCGTTAGAGATTACGCGGTATTCGTAGACAATCTCGTAGGGATTTCTACGAGATCGTCTACGAGTACGGCGTCATCTTTATCTTGTTTCATTTAATAGGTGTTCATTATTTACAATTACAGTTTGCTAGTATTAATATATTTATGTTAAAGGTTCCGTTAGTCGCTTCCGCAATTCACTTTTCGCCACTCCGAAAAATGGCAAAGGGAGAAAAATTTCCTTCTTTTTCAATTTATACGCCCTTCTATTCTACGCCGTATTTGCTCTCAGAGATCGTCGTGAGGTTTTCAAGGCTTTTCCCTTTGTCGCCTCTTATGACATCCATGGGAACAAAGGGATGGCAAATTGTTACGCCGCAACCACGTGCCAAATTTATTTGATGATTCATTATAGTGGTTACATTGAACGTTCAATTTATTAAAATTTAAGACAATAAGTTTTAATTACGATTTTCGATGGGATAAATTCGTTTAATGAAATATTAAACGAATTTATCCCATCGAAATAGTAGATAGTTAACCAGAATAAAGAAAAATAAAAGTCAATTAAATATTTTTTTATTTTCTAGTTGGTATTTTCTGCGTAAGCAGAACAAAAGATTGAGCCACGTTGAGGTATTCCGAGTGTTGGAGCCAGAGTCATCTTTTCTATCGCAAATTTAAAGAAAAGAAATCTTATAAGAATATTCTTTGAAGAATAATCTTTTTCTCGTGCCTGAGGTGATGTGGGCTGGCGGGCCTATAATTGCCTGCCTTTTCTCTCAGCTTATTTGGCTCTGTGTGTAAATCTCGGCTATGTTTACCAAGGCGCGGACAGGTGGCTTTGATGCCATCTGGCGCAAGAAAACAGCATCGCTATTGTCTAGAGTCCGAGAGAGCAGCCACAGAATCCTTAGCATGACAGCAAGGAAGATGGATAGTCCACTGATGGTAAAACTCGTACAGAGGACTAAATATCTATTACTTACTACTAGTTATAAAATGTTTATTGCTATTAACACATGTGGACCCTAGTGACCATGAATAAAATGAATAAATAAATAAATTGAATCGATCTCCTCTATTGTTTTACTATGGAGGTATATCGATGTTAATGTTACAACACGCAGAGATATTTATTTCATTAATCTGATATCTTTCAATGGAAAACATTTACGAAAGCTCTTTGTAATCTGTTGCCTATTATGAGTTGAAAACTTCCATGGAAGTTATCAAGTTTCTGATCATTCAAATAGTGTTATTTTACATTTCGTCTATGTTATTACGTGTTATTTAGATTGTTTGTAAAACTTGGTTTGATCAATCTGATCTTTATTAAATATATTTACAATACAAACGTACGACTGTTAGTCGTTTTAGTTAGTAGTTTTATTACAGAATTTATAATCATCTTGCAATCGACTGTCAATTGTTTTTTGTGTATATCTATATTTTATACTATAAATAGTGTGATTTTGTTTGTAAGGTAAAGAAGAAAGTTAAAGGTTCTTTAGTCGCCAGTAGAGAGTTAAAGGTTCTGTTTGTAGTAGACAGTAACCGTACGGGCTGGGCTACCGCATCCACTTTTCACCACTCCGGAAAATAATACAAGAAGAAAAAACTCTTTCGACTTACAACGCCCTTCGTGTTTGCTCCCAGAGGACGTCGTGAGATTTTCAATGCTTTTCCCTCTGTCGCCTCTTATGGCATCCAAGGGAACAAAGGGATGGCAAATTGTTACGCCGCTACCACGTGCCAAATTTATATATCAATTTATCTTAAGACCACTAGACCTTAAGGAGTTTCACAAAGTCATGGATTTACATTATACTAGACCCGTATTATGTGCTATGTTTTATTTTAAAATAAGTAGTTCAGTTAGATATAAGATCTAGCTGAAGCCGGGCTGGTTATCATGGTACGGGTAAGTTATGTCGAACACTTGAATAACGGAAGATAAAAGTTTAACGAGAACTCGATTCTTTAAGTTGTGAACTCGCCCGTGAATTGACTGGGGAGTTGTATCGAGGTCATTCAATGAAACTTTTCAGTCATATGGGATTTGGACAAGCAGAATCGTTTGTTGGTATACAGGAGTTCATAAAATGCAATACATTAAAAAAAAATTATTACGAGGATAAAACCATTCACATGTATTTTCTTGCTTATTTATTATCTATCTATATATTAATAATTATTATATAAAACAGGTAGCTCTACAAGCTGTTTGGCTCTTCCTCGTTCAAACTGTATAGGCTTTCCTCCTCCCTTTTTTAAGAGTTTTACGGTATGTATAGGTAGGTTATATTACCGGTCACTACCTAGCTTCAGTGAGATAGATATGAGTTTCAGCATTTTCACATAAAAAAAATGATTCGACTTCATACAGCTGTTTTATTATATGCTGTAAAGTGTACTTACTTACTGCTATGCCTCCACTATAATTCCTTCAATATAAATGATATTGTTGCGACACGAAAATAATTTTAGTTTTTTTTCTGTCTGTCGCCTAGGTAATATTAAAGGACCAGGTTTTAATTTTCAGTTAGACTTCTGGACATTGGATGCTACATTCCGATTGTGATACAAATATTTCTATGTACTACGAATAATAGTTCCGGGTCTGGGTGTCTGTCCATGTGCAATTTATGTATGTCACATGCCTCCGCGGTGCAGGCGAATTTGCTGCAGTAGATATATTTATAATTTACTTTTGCCTAGATGGCGTTACAGCTGTGCTGGCGACGGCATCCAAGACAGTTTTATCTTAAATTAATAATATTAAAATGTGATAGGTGTAATAGAACTGTTTGTTCTTCATGCTCATTAATATTTGAAGGGATTTTGATGAAACTTGGTGGGTAGTCTGTAGGTATATTTTTTTTTGTTATGCACCCTTAGGAACCATATCACAGGCAGAGCTGCGGGCCATTGCGAGTAGTCGAATAAAGAAGATGTGATCTTGGGTGATTTAGAAACGTTTGTATTATCCATGTCTTTCATCGTAATGCCATTTATAAAATGCACATCTATATCGGTATGATGGATTCCTTACCGCGGTGATCTGTCTAACAGCAGTCTAGTCACGTAACCTACGAGTTAAACTATTTCACCCGCGTCGCATGAATATGGAAACAGGCGCTATGTAACAGCTGCTTAATGTTTATAAAGGGAGAAGTATTTCACAATCTTCTCGCTGAAGAAAAATGTTGCTAATCAAAGACATGAGAAGTTAGTGAAGGTAATTATATTATCGGCTGTTTAACAGTACATTCGCTTCTGTTTCATAGAAGAAGTGATCTAGAATAAGTTTGAATTCCAGTTGTGAATGAAGGTAACCGGTAGATTTAGCATCTCGGCTACAAAATTAGAAGGAGCTGAACCGAGGTACTCTGTCCTTGGCTGGTCTCACTGAAAATCAGCGCCAAGTCTGTTATAACAGCCGCGGCCATAGCTGAGTGAGGGGGCCTTTTCACGGAAACTTTGCAGCACAGATAAATAGTGGCAAAGACAGCATTAAAATTTTATAGTTGTTCTTTATTTTCTTCTCTTTGCTTAGTTTTTATTACTGTTGTAGTTTTCATTTTATTTTATGTTAGTTTTGCTGATATAATATTAAATCTCTTTTTAGCTTTGCTGATTTAGGCATTTATTGTGTTTCTTTCTTTCCTACCTTAACACGAGAATGTTTATCAATTAGTTGTTGAAAAGCGGATAAGGTTTTTTTAATTAAATTGGGGTGACGCACGCCTGAACTAACGGCCCATCCGATGGTAAGTGGCTATTTAATCCCATGCAAAATGAACTTGCCAATCCTAAGATGGAACTAAACTCGCTATATATGCCTTTCTCATAATCGGACCTCAAAAGGACGGACAGGTTGGACTGCCGAGGCTTAGCTGTGTCTTGATAAGTCGTGGTTCCTTAACAATACATGCACCGAAACCTGACATGCTCAGGAGTAGGCTTACTTAATAGCTACTTATACAATTTGTACCAATTCTATAACAGAGTTGTCAATGGAGATCTGTTAAAAAGGATGGCGGTCCCCTTAAGCCGATCGTTCATTTATCACGTTTGTCTTAATCTTCTGAAATATTGCCTCAATTTATTTTTCTAATCCCTTCGTGTGCGTATGAAATAAAAGATATTACATTGTAATGTTTGTTTAATATTTGCGTTGGGTAGGAGTGCGCGTGTGAGAGAAAAGGGAAAAGAGTACGTTTAAAATTAATGCTAAGCGGCAATTAGAAATTGAGATGAATAACAGATTATATTATTATAATCTGCATTCTTCATGAAAATTGACAAAATGATAAAATCGGATATTCAACAGACACAACTTTTTTTATATAATAGTATAACTTAGATTATAACACCACATACCGTAATTTAAATATGTAATCGAATTGTTTTTAACTTTAATGCAATCCATACATACATTTTGAACGTGGGTAGAGCCTAGCAGCGGCTTTAGCGAAGTTGACTCGACTGGGGAGGTACCACAACCTCGCTGAATACCGGCAGTGAAGTAGAGCTAACTTATGCTTCTAAGTTTCGTTTGGTTAGTGACGTAACCGGAGGCTCTCTCCCCCCCCCATCCCCCCATCTCCCAAATATCCTTCAATGCCGGCAACGCACCCTGCAGCTTCTCTAGTGTTGCAGATGTACGCGGGCGACGGTAATCATTTATGACTACCAGCACGTGACGACCGAAACGTTTGCCCCATTGCCCATAAAAAAAAAACGTGTGTATAGTGAGTTGCTTTGTGTGGAATCGTCGATCTAAACGATAATCTTTCTCGTTAAGCAACTATTGTATATGTGAATGCTTTTGTAAAATCGTCTCTAGTGTATTCCGGCGCAATGAAAAGCGGTCCGGCAAATCATTAGTGTTGCCTATAAAAATGCTAAAACTACGACGATTTGAAATTCAAAATTGGAATGGTTATTTATAAATGGGTGTTGGCTCACAATAATTTTACTATTGGCTCATGAATAATATTTAAATAGTTAACAAATGATAAAATTAAATAAAAAAAGCATATTTTCATTACTATACCGTCGTTTGTGACGAACGGAGTTTAAAGAGGAATAGACTATTTTTTTTCTTAAATACCAACCACACCTGCATGCGATGGTAGTTAAAATCGAGTCAGCTAGTCTGCTGGTCTGCTATTTGTTATCTAGAAGAATGCCCAGCTGTGGGCTGTTGAAATCCAGAAGATAAAAAGCAATTACACGTATCGATTATATTTGGTGACTCTTCTCTGCAACTGTATCTTGTATAAAAATAACGTAACTCATTGTTGGCTTCGAAAAGAAATTAATGCCTTTCTACGAGTATTCCAGTCGCTGACAGCGACTAGTTTTTTCTAAGGAAATGGCACATTCCTAACTGTTCATAAAAAACCTACATTTATGACTAACCTAGGAGTACGAGGGGGCATTCATATCTTCTCTTTCCACGAAGTTGTGTTTTTCCATTTTCGGAAAGAGATAATAACTCGGAGCCTGGTTTGGACTCTAAGGTGGGTGATTTAAAATATCAAAGCCCAGCTTGTGCAAGACTTGCAGTGCAACATGGCTCTTGTGGGCGGGCGCATTGTCGTGCAAGAGCAGGACACCTCTGCTTAATTTTCCTCTTCTTTTTTCTTTGATAGCTTCTTTTAACCACTCCATGATTGTTGCGTTTTATTCTTCAGTTATGGAGAAACTGCTTATTATTTGCTTATCCGCATATATGCTGTTACAAGATTTTTTTTTTTTTATGTTGCCGACGTTTCGAACGTCCTAATTTCAAAAGAGAATATGGCTGGGTGCTACCAACGACTATCGATCTAGTAATTAATAAAATTAAATCTTAAACCGAGCATACCACTGCATAATTTTAAGATACTTTACGCACATTCTGCGTAGATCGGATCAGAGTTAATAATTAAAAGCTGAAGGTGGCCGTAAGGTAGAAGTAACTATGACACCAGGACTCCCTATAAAACATTTGCTTATTACATAAAAACTGCTAGAGGATTTCAACGTGGAGTTCATGATCATCAAAAACATTCCACGAAGGAGGTTTGCATGTATAACACATTTACATTTACATTTTATATATTGCGGACCGTACGTACAACGTCGGTGTTTGGAAAAAAAAACACATTCTTGTTTCTTAGACTAACGATATACGAGTAAACGAAGCACATTTTGCTATAAGAATAATCCTTAAGTATAAACACTGGCATCGCCTTGCACACCAAGCCAAGAACTCAATTATTCAGACTATGCAACGGCCGACTTCCTTTTATCTGTCCTTAGAGACTGAAGTGTTTATGTTTTATTTTCCCAGAGTTGCAATTCACGATAAGTAAGATAATATTAAGTTACAAAATTTTATGTAAAATGTATATATATACAATATCGATCAGATTTATATTGTGTCCAATGCAAAGACTGTAAATGTTTAATATATATATATATGTTTAATATATATTGGAAACATAGATAAAATAAATGTTTCCAATGCAAAGACAGTACACATTCACATTTTAGTTTACATACATTGCATACTAATAGCGCGTTTACGCATGACAGCATTTGAAGCTACAAAACGTAATCTTAAGAAGGTCTTCTTGAATGTGCCGACTCGACCGGGGCAGTATCGTCGAATACCAACGTGAAGTAGAGGCGGCATCTTGTGTTCCTGCGTTTGGAGTCCAAATGAGGTACAATTCCCGAATAAAACCGGAAGCCCATTTCCACCTCCCCCATCCCCCAAATATCTTTAAAGTCCAGCAACAGTGAGCGACGGTAGTCGGCTGAGGCCGGAGGCTAAAACTGTACTCTTTCGTAAGCTATATTTTAGTTGTGCTGGAAACTTATCATATTTATTTTTACATTTATTATTAAATTTAAATTATATTTATTATTACATCTAGTATTAAACATAACTTTATGTCCTACTATATAAAAGAATGCAATGGAGATTAAATAAATAAATAAATAACTTTTATCATAAAGTTATCATGTCACAAATTTTGTACAAAAACATAAAAAAATTCTTTTCGGATCTGGTTGTACCCAAAAGAAAATAGAGGGAATGATGCTGAGCTAGATAGTGATTTACAATTAATCTTCAAACAGCAATAAGAATTATAGTTTTACTTATCATAGACAGTCTAAGACGATTGAGATGTTTGGTTTCACCGATTAAAAAAAGTGTTAAATATTTGCGCTACGTTTACAAAAAAAGCGTTAGATAGAGCTACAAAAGCGCTAACGTGACTTCACTGCTGTCAAGTTGCTAGGTTTTTTGACAGTTCTAATTATAATGTATCCATTTTCACATGGGAATAATAGTATTTCCATCACTGAGATAGAAATGCTTTTTATCTTTAAATAATACTGAAACGTCATTATTTCTAAAAGTGTTCCACGCTATTTTATGATTCAATTAGTGCGCTATTCTCCTACCGCTGTGAGATATCAAATACTTGTAGTTACTGATGAAAAATATAGCTGGTTTCATACGAATTGTATTTAAAATGATTTTGCTTTTGAATAATAATAAAAAAAATATAGTTGACGACTATTATATCAATTTCACGCTTTTTTTTTACAGGTATGGCGGCAAACGAGCAAGCGGTTCACCTGATGGTGAGTGATTACCGTCGCCCACGTACATCTACAACACCAGGGGCCCTTTAGGCGCGTTGCCGGCATTTAAGGGTATATGGGTGATGGAAGGGAGAATCGGGAAGGGGATGGGGAGGAGGAGGGGGCCTCCGGTTACCTCACTCACAGAAACAGAAACACAAGGTGCTTCTACTTAACGCCGGTATTCTGCGAGGCCGTGGTACCAAACCGGTCGAGCCGGCCCATTCGTGCAGCAGCAAAAAGCCTCTGCTTGGCTCTACCACGTTGTGAAAGTTCACCACGTTCACGCTGCTGCAAATATGGGACAGACTGGTGGAGTTTAACCCATGTAGGGCAAGTCTGAATCCCAATCGCCCAGTCTAGCGATGGGTCAGTCGCTGCCTCTAGATAACGTACTGGATTTACATCCTACAACTAACTTGTACACGGTAGAGCCAAGAGAGTGCTACCTACACAATTGGTTAAAATAGTGCTACTTACTCAGATGGGGAAGGGAGTGCTTCTTTCTTAGAAGGTTATAAAAGTGCTACCTACTCAATTGGTTAAGAGAGTGCTACCTACTCAATTGGTTAAGAGAGTGATACCTACTCAAAAGGTTAAGAGAGTGCTACCTACTCAATTGGCTAATGTATCTAATCCTAAATAACCCAGATCAGGCGAACAAAACTGCACGGTGTTTGGTACAGCAATCGGCAACAGTGCGTGGCGACAATTCGGATTTCAGATTTTGAAAATATTTCACACGAACTCCGGTTCGGTTTCATTTATTCAAGACAGAGTCATAGGCCTCCCCCTAAGATGGCCATAAAGCACGGTCCTGAGCCAACTCATGGTTACCATTATATACACCATACCATACATGACTACGCTACGATTCGACGACACGTAATTGTTATGAAATATTTTTATGGCATAGCGCGAGAAAGACATTTGTCTTATTAATTAAGATTAATTACCATACCTAGTGATGAAAGAGAATTTAATACGGCATGATTTTCTGAATCACTGGTACCTGCGTGGTTAGATATTTCAACTACATATGCTTTTAATTCGGCAACAAAGTCCTTGATTTAGCATTGTTTCAAATATGTCGGAATATTGCTGGTTCATCGAGAAAACTAGAAAAAAAAAGCAGAACGCATTGGACTGAACATTTAGGTCACAATGGTTTAATGAAGCATTTTCCAATTTTTTCGACCGCGGAATTTGCAAATAACAATTTTCAGTAAGGTACGGGGGTAAATTGGCCCTAAGTCACTTGGGTTCTGAGAAACTTTACAAGTGCTACTGGGCTCGTAGCTGTATATAATTCAAAGTGAATTCAGTGCAAATATAACTAACAAGTGAATGTTTGAAATTTTTCAACGTTACTGAAGAAAGAACAGCACTCCTTTCAATTTACTTCTTTGTACTACAAGATGCTTCAAGTAAGAATATACGAGTGCATTATTATACGCTGAAGATCGTTACGACGAGGGTTACTTGAGATTGTTGTATGAATGAAATACAAGAGAATATTTTCTAAACTATTGTATAATTATATGGTTTATACAAGTTTTATTTGAAGAGTACGTGCTTACTTTTAGTTCTGAATATTAGCATTAAAAATAAGCACGAGAATCTTTTTTGTAGCTGTTTTTCTAACTTATATCACACTGCTAAGGATGAGGAGGGGATGGGGAGGGAGAGTGTGGCTCCGGTAACCTCACTCACCGAACAGGACGCGGAAGCACAAGATGCCTCTACTTCACGACGGTATTTTGCGAGGCCGTGGTACCAACGCGGTCAAGCCGGCCCATTCGAGCAGCAGTTAAAGCCGCCGCTTGGCTCTAACACGTTTAGCTTAGGTTGTTTGCAGATGAACATGGGCTGCAATAGCAACTTACCATCAGCTTAGTCTGGACTGTGGACTGATAGATCGTTAGGCTATCTGTCCGTACGAATAGCAACTGATTCTTTGACGAAAACTCGAATGAACATTGAATTTTCATATGGACCTCAATTTTTTTTTAAACAAACATCTTATGATCATTCTGTGTACTACTGTACTGTAACCGATTCATGGATCTGTATATAACCATCCAGGTAATAAGACACAACAAATTCCTAATTGAAGATTGACTGATCCGAGAGTTCATTTGTTTAATATTATTATGTTGTACTAACTCACTCTCACACTCACCCATATGATCCATAAGTACGGAAATGTTTTATTTGTAACGTTATTTCTTAATAAATAACTTGTTGTCTAATCATTGGCTTCCGAACAGTGTATTTAGCATTTAAATCTTTTAAATTACTTGTGGCAGTAGTTCCGCCCTGGACCATACCGGTATCATCCGGAATTAAAAATATAGGGAGTTTTAGTTTTGAGTCATACGCTTTCGAACAGTGTAAACCTTTTACCACATATACATATAAATTTGTGTATTTATATAAACTTCTGTAGATACTGATTTAGTCTATTTATGTATATGTATACACACATAATAATTATTTTTAAAATGTGTATGTATTTCTATAATCTGTGTATATAATTTTTATGTACATTTTTCTTTGTATATCAATTGCGTTTATGCAATTTCCAAATTCATTTATAACAATCCTGTCCATCCAAAGGTTGTCTGGAAGAGATCGCTTTTAGCGATAAGACCGCCCATTGTTCCACCTCTCATGTCTAATTACGTTTTTGTATTATTATATTAATTTCCCGTTTTTGGTGTGCAATAAAGCGTATTCTATCTATCTACTGATACCTGAACAAAATTGATAAACAGACAAGGTTAAGGCATGTGGTATCGGCGTGAAAATCTGCCATCCCCTTTCTTACCGAGGGTATCATCAGAGGCGACTAAGGAAACGCCTTTTTTTCAACTTTTTTACTACCTCTATTTAAATATTGACCGAGAACTACATTCCATAAACCAACTTAAACTTCTCTTGAACGATATTCCCGATGATGTCGAGACGGCTCCAAACGGCACTCTTCTAAAAGGTTGATTCGAGTAAATTTACTTAAGAATTATTCCATCTGACGAATTTGATCGTGCTGTTTTTATTTGCTAAACATATTGTGTATTTGATCTCATTTATATTACATCTTATTATTATATCTATGTGAATATTTGTGACGAGATGGACGACGCAGTGTTGCGGGAAGTCGATGGATGCAGGTGGCTCAGGACCGAGCTTCGTGGCAATCTGGGGGAGGCCTATATTCAGCAGTGGACTTCTGATAGGCTGAAATGATGATGATGATGAATATTTGTATTCGTACGTTGTATATCATAATTTACCCTTTCAATATTATTTTATTATTTCATACGTAGTGTGCTACCTAACACGTGTTTTTCTCCATCACGCAGGGTCGAGTTCTAGTGAATGCCACGAAGCATTAAGTCCATCTATGGTAACCCTCAATGAAGAATCCAAAAAACAAATTTGATTCAAGAGTACAGGTTTTAGTGAGAGTAGTAAAAGCCCATAATTTCGGAGACTATCGGACACTCTCTTACTATCAAAACTTAACTATGCTGACACTTTTCATGGACATTACGTACTAATTTATGTAATTATTACGGTTTTTTTTTCTTTTTTTTTTAATTTGAATAAGTAATCGATACCATATTACTCACGGACCTGGCTGAAAAACAGCACTACGATCCTGCGGCTTATCCTGAGGCGGTCAGTTCCGCGGCTTCATCACCATATAGAGATTATTTTTTCATATCTAAGTATTTTTTTTTATTACATTTCTTTTTTTTTTATTTATACTTTGTGCATTTGCATTATTATGTAACATGACGTATAGAAGAGACTGCATAAATATCTTTGCGTTTTTGAGAAAAAATAAATGTAAATATTATAATAAAATCTAGATAGTGTGATGAAGTTCGTGATTGTATTCATTCGGCCAGGAGTACAACATCAAACGTACCAAGCGAACTGAAATTTACCCAACATTAATACATACAACATCGCCATTCTTAGAATAGTTAAACTGGTAAACAGCCATTTCTTTTAAAGCTGTCACCCGACAAAAGGTCGACGTCAACGCGTGAATGTGTTTATTTAGCGCTTGACACCCTTCAAGTTCTTGTCGTCGCCCGCAAGAACTTAGGCATACTACACCCTACTAGTGTTATAAGTCGTGAAACTTCAAACTATTTCAATCAACATCGAATAGATAACATTACCAATAGTTCGGTAAAATGAATAGAATATGTATTTGAGCGGATTTAATTTGGAAACAAATTGACCGATTTTGATATATCTATAGACTATGTTTCATTTAATTTTCTATCTTCGGCAAACTCGACTCTGATCTAAAGATTTGAGAATATCAATTCGATTTCGCTAAAACTGAATCCTACAGACAGTAGCCTCTCTAATTACTGGTAAGTTAACCCGTTGCGTGTATAGGCAAATCTTTCAAGTAATATATGGCGGATTTTGCTGGCTCTTTCTTAGAGACAGAGAGGTCTGCGTTCAGCGAGCCTCTATAATTTCCGGTACGTTGTTAGCTGGTTGCGAGTATAGGCAGATATCTACGGAGTTTCTTTCGCCTGTTCTTTCTCCGTCAGAAGAGCCACATTACGAAATGGTAGTGGATTATATATATTTTTGACATATTATTGATTTTTTTATAAGTTATAAATATTCATTGTAACATGATATTCAAAAAAGACTTCTTCGTGGAGGTTTTCTTCGTAGCTCAAAGGAAAAGTTAATTTATTTTTTAGGAAAAAAAACTAAATATAATCAGTATACTAACGAATAATATTTTCTGCGTTTAAACCATTCGCTTGATTTATTTTTAAAGTCTGAACGATCTTCGCCACTGAATATATTTTCCAAGTAAACAAAACTGAATCAGAACCAGAATTACAAAGCAATCATGTTCTGTTTGCAAGGAATACGAACATGCAGTTTCTCATTTTAATGTCTGTAAACAAATGCTTTTGAGAGACTGCGATAAGCTGTGTTCCATTTGTAAATATGCAAAGATATTATTTCCATGTACGATTTTTGACAAAGCAATCTACCCGTCTGTGGCTGACTAATTTTAAGTGACAAACATTTCATATTAGTTCTATGTTTAAGCATTGAGTACCAGGGGCGACGCAGCTTTCGCTCGGCATCACCCTAGTTCGCCAATTATGAAGCATCAGTTGAAGAGTCACTTTAGTTTAGTGACATTACGACTATCGAATTCTGAACATTCTGAACATACGGGCACTTCACTCTCAGGATCAACCCTAACTAAACTAGTTACAAAATGTCAACCAGCACGTCATCGTTCTGTTATATCTGGATCCTGTACGGTACGTCTCCGTTCTAATATCGTAAAAAAAATACGTTAATCGTCGAGAAACCGTAAAATAACCCGAATTTTAATCCTGAAACACCTTCAAATAAGCCGCCGTGCCAAACAAGACTCACCCAAATTCACCAGGAGCGCACAGGATCCAGTCCTATCAGTCTCCGGAGCCAGTGATCGAGATAACCGTCGCATACAGAGCGATCTTCTACGGAAGTACCCAGCTGTCCAGCATCGGTAGCAGGTAAATGAAAAAAACCGATCCAAGTGTTACTGTGGTGGCATCATTAAGGCCAAAATGAAGAGACATCTAGGCAAGCGTGTACCATCCCAGGCCTCATCTTCGCCTTCCATCGGGCAAGATTGAGGTCAAACGTAAGCCTATTTTTCATAAAAAAAAAATACTGCGAGTGATTCTATAATATATATAACAATGATATTATAGTCTAAAGTCTATCTAGTCTATCGATAGTCTATCTTTATAAATCCTTTTAAATAGGCAAAATCCTTTTGTCTATCTTGATCTTGAATCTTTTACTAAATAGTATAAATCTCAAATTCAATCTATTGTCGTTTTATAACTACATCGTGTTTTTATTTAACTCTATCGTAGCATTATCTCTAATAATTCTGTAACGAGACGATAGCATCCGGCCGACCTTATCTGTAACACGGGGGCCACAGCCCGTCTGGACATAACAATAGTTCTCGAATAATATCCGTTCATTTTTTGCCCAAGTATTTAAAGAGCATATATTCAACGTTCAATTTATATTAATTAAATTTTTCGCCCTCTTCAATTATATTTTTAAATAAGTATATCATCATGTACAAATCCGAATCGAACAAGAAGAAATTCCACAAAATATTATATTCAAATTTATTAACGAGAGTACCGGAGAGATTAAACGCATTCATTAACAATTGCGACAACACTAATTCCACAACATCTCCTAACGAACAGGACCTCGTATTTGAATATATAATTGGCTAGTTGGAGGGCAAAGTAGAAATCGCTTGCTCCATAAAAGATTTCGTTAGTTGGTCTTGAAGAGTTCTTAAAAAAACAATTCGTTGAACGAAAACATTACGCCCACCTTTTTAACGAACTTCAATAGTGTAGGCAGAACAATAATAAAACAGTAAACCACTTTTCCTTTAGAGTCGAAACATACCTGTCCCAATATGAATTGGTTCTGAATATCTGTTATGAAACAGAGAAAATTGAGTTAGCCGGAAGATTAGCGACCGTGGAGGACCTCGCATTAAATTATCTTACTATGGGCCTACACCCTAGGGTAACGAACATAGTTAGGTGTAAAGACCGGGCATGTATATTAGTGTTTGTAACAGGAACGAAGCATCTGTAGATAATCAGAGTTAATATTCTGCTGTTAGATTTATTGTATATGAAGTATCAATTAATAAATATCGTTTATGCTAATATCTTAGTATCGTGTCATATACACTTTTTAATTGTTACTATTTCATTTATTTTTATTTATTTATATGAGAAATCGAATCGAGGTTTCAAGTCAGAAGTTTGCAGTATCGCCGCATCTAACGCTGACTACTTATTATGAATGTAGTTCTATATATAACAGTATATGGTAAATCTAATTATTGTTAATAATTTTCGCGTTAAGTTCAATTAGTTTCATTAGTACAACAGTAAATTTATTTATATATTTGCCCCCTTCTTCTATAAAAAAAAAAAATCACTATAATCACTTTTAATTCTAGTTTACATTATAAAATGCGTAACATTATCAAAACCTTTGTTTCAGCTACTGAAGAATATTTTCGAGAGTTAAAAAAGTTTCCACAAATTTTGAATTCACTCTTATACGAGCTGAATTAGTTCGTAACACATTTCAATCCGCGGGCACTATGATATTCGGACCCTTAATACACTACGGAGTCCTGTAGCTGACAGCCGTGGTAGCCTAGTGGTCCGGACACTCGCTTTAGTTTCATAGAGAGTGATCTGTAGTATAGTAATTCAGTTAAACTTCATCGGTGAGTGCAGGAAACAATGTCTATTTTTACCACCTGATGGTAAGTGGCTACCATGAACACCTGCAAACCACTTCAATCGAAGAAGGTTACAGATGCGTTGTACACAGGGGGGGTGTACTGAGATGGAATACCTAAAAGTCCGTAATAATATTAACTCAGTAAACCTTTAAAACCGGAACACTACAGTTGTTACACCGTTTTTTAGTGGCAGAAATGGGTAAGAGGGACCTATACAGAGGACTCTTAAGCGGAGATGCGGCGAAGCAAAATGTTTACTAATTTAGTTATGTTTACTAAAAATAATCTTGATACTTGCTCCATATACAACGTTTACCAATAATATATAGTTCATCCAATACACGACAACTGTTAAATGTAAGAAGTTTTCTAAGAATAGTTCTTGATACTATAAGAAGGATGCTTGATCTCGTAGTGACTTGGGGAAAGTTTTAAGAGCGTATTATGTAGCGCTTTAACTGTACTCAATAAACGATGCAATACTACGTTTCAGCATTTTGTCGTTCTATTGGTATTTCATTCTAGATGAAAATACTACTATACAATTAAGTAGATCATAAACAAACTGTGTTTAGATCGTTGTTAATAGATATTGTAAGCAAGTAAATAGTCATTAATGAATGCCTATTAAAAAGTACTATACTTTACATGGAATTCTTTGAAGTGTTACAAAAAAAAATTCATTAATTTGGATTCGATGAAACAAATAACATATGCTCTAAAGTTCTGTGTTTATTGTATTTTGTATTAACTGATCCTAATTATCCTTAATATCCTAGGTATAATTTCCAAAATCTTTATTCTGCTCATGACAGAGAGCCTCGTTCCATAAACCAAATTAAAATTCGCATTCCACACCATAACACAAGAAAATATAACTCATCTTATACTGTTCAAGCAATAGTAAAAGAACAACTCTGGAACGCCCTGCCCGATAAGATCAAAGCAGCTCCTAATAAGAATTAAGTTCGTGAATACCTAATGGATTATTGACAATATTCGTTCCTATTTATCTATATCTCTTTTTATGTATATATATAGTTATTTGTGTATTTTACATTATATTATAAATATTTATATGTTATATAATTACATAGTGTTTATATGAATATTTATTAATATGTTGTTTGGAGTCCATCTATTATTATATTTTTATTCTTTGTTTTGCACCTGCCAACTATTTTTAAACATGACAAGGGTTGACTGGTAGAGAATGCCACTTGGCATTAAGTCCGCCTATTGTAACCTATAGCTTAAGGTCAACAGTAAAGAATAAATAAATAAATAAGTTAGTAAGTGCAAGGGCGGAACATATACCATCTCTTTCTCTGCTTACCATCCTCACTTGGTTCACACTGCTAGCAAACAGACCACGTTCTGGCGACCGAGTGATGGCGGAATATCTATACGACTTTGCTGTACTCAAATACCACAGACTAGTGATGGGGAGCAGCATCAAGATTTTCAGCCTCCTGGAGAAGGTGAAACGCGAAGCGACTCGCTTGGTCCCAAGTTGTATTCCTTCATCGAAATACCAATAAAACGAGATCGGCCTCGGTCATAGGGAAAATTCTCTGTTAATCATTTGTTTACTGTATTCTGAACTAAAGAGATATCCGCCGGGACAGTCTTCACGGCAAAGATGAAGCCCAATTATGTAGAATTTTATTACATAAATCACTGATGCTGTGCCCGGAGGTAAGGAAAGCCAGCAGCACAATACTAGAAACATCTCTTACACCGATACCGCCAAATCTTATAGGTGAGGTAGCGTGTGACCCGCTGGATATGTTTGAAGGTAAATTTAGATTCTTATTTCTAAATTTGTTTTCAAACTCAACCGAATTCTTAGACTTATTTTTATTTTTTTTTCTTATGAAAGCCACGAGACAAGTCTCTTGGCGATCGGTCTCCAATCTACTTGAATTTTTTTTTTAAAAATCTTAAGTGGTTGTTTTATTCTATATAATATATATTATTCATACAATATTATACTAATGTTGGCTACATAAGATCTTTACTCTCTATATAAATGACAAAATACTTACGCAAATGAAACAACCCGAAAACAATTCCGTACAAATATCCGGGGATTACGGAAATTGAGTAAGAAGATCGCAAACGGAAATCCAGGATTTTACTTAAATGTTTGGGACCTTCGCAAAGCCAACTGGTAGATTTATTTGTAAGCGTATAAGCGTGTTCTTATTTAAAAAAAAATCGTTGATGAAAATCATGTCAAAGAAAATTCATTACCCTGCTTCAATTTTCAAGTCTTACCATTTTAGAATAATGTTCGGCTATTACGATCAGACGGAGATTTCTTTTACATTTACATTTTATGTTTCGATTACTTTTTTTTTTAAGCTTTGATGGATTTATAATTAAAGTAAAAAATCAACTAGAGATCTTGTTACCGGTCTATTCTGACGATCCTCCTCCTTTCAGAAATATCACGAGGAGAAACCTCTAACCTCTACCGGTGGATCGGTGGACTTTACACGTCCTCCTTGTGATATGACTTTCGACATATATCTCTTTTAGTATTACTTCAGACTTTCGGGTTTCCTATCGTTGTCAACATCGCCGTCGAGCACGAGCTCAATTCAGGAATCAAAATTACATTTTACAATTTCAGAAGTGACCGGCGTAGCGAGTCGATTCCTTACAAATACTATGAATATGGGAGTGCTCTGATCACTGAGCTACCAGGGCCGACCTTCGTTTTCTTGACACATTTCGTCTTCATAAGTGATGATCGTAATAGTCTCTTGGCCGATTTCGACCACAGTGATAATCTCCTGTTTTGATCAGAAGAATATAATGAGCAGGATTATAGTGCTGCGAACATAGGTATACTTAACTTCAGATGTAACGCTATACGATAAGATCGGAGGACAGATTCTATGCAATGTTTGTGACTCGGGACGCCATACAACACAACCGCATCCAAAACCAATAATTTGTATGTATCTCAGGTATTTACTGCGATTAGAACCCGCGATCCTATAGCTTAGCATCCAGATATGCATAAATAAATGTACAAATACCGAGGCTTTATTTTTTCAACAAGACATTCATAATCAAAGAGAAGAGTTATAGACCAAATATTGAACCTTGGTGGACCCTGTCGTGCCTACACTAGCCGTATCGGTTTTATCTGATCACTAATACCATATCACGAGTCAGTTATTATGTACGTGTATGTGTTCCTGTCCTAGATATTTCCCCATAAAAGCTTTGTCTGATGATCAGACTCTACAACTTAAATCTGAACACGCATTATCAAATACAAAACAAATATCCGTGTAACACTTAAAGATATATTTTTTTACTAAAATTAATGCCATAATTAAAAAAAACCTTTTATTGTTTATATTAAATCGTTGCCGCTAACGATGATCATAAATCTAAAGGCTTTTGAAGTTTTACTGTATTCTGTTCAAGCTCCGTGTTCATAAATAAGAAACTTGGGTTAAAGTAGATTAACACGCGGTCCAATCGGACCGTTATTAAATGTTTATGCGGGACCAACAGAATTAGGTTAGTTTAATTTGTTTATAGTTCTGCTTGATTAAAAATAACAAGTACTTAGCTTTTATTCTAATTAATTAATTAACTGAAGTGCTTGCTCTGATTGACTGTTTAACCAAGTTTATGTAATACAATTTACTTTTAGATATTATAAATGTTAGTATATATATATTCTACCTTTATATCGTGGATCGTTCCACATACAGGTAGTAGGTAGAAGCTTACGTTTTCACATTTATAATAAATGAAAAAAGTTTTTATAATCTTAGTATAATCAGTTTAAATAAAATACTGACAAAACACCAAGTAAATCACGTAGTAAATCCACGTGCTTGGTGGTGAAGGAAAACATCATGAGGAAAACTGTATGTCTGAGAAATAATAAAAATATTATTTCAATGATATGTGAAGCCCGCCAACCAGCACAGGAGTGGCGTGGCGGGCCCTTCGGGCTCCTAAATCCTCTCTGATACTAGTGTTTGAGAAGAAGGCCTTTGCCCAGTAGTAGGCACTTACAGGCTGCTAGCTTAAGGTGTGTCCTGCGTGATGGTCCGTGGCGCACTGTGTGGTGCAATATTTATATGTATATTTGAGTTTTGCGATAGTACACGTTATTGATGAGTGCGACACGATGGCCCTAGTTATAATCCTAAAGGCTTCCAGCGGTGAGTAATTTTACGAAGTATCTAGCACAACGCACTAGCTCATACCGGAGAAATTAGAACAGGAAACATATCTTAAAAGCTTCGATGAATACCACCAACTGATTAGGATATAACATTTTAATTTAATCAACTAATAAAACTTAGGATAAGAATTAATAAGTACTAATTCCAGTTATGAAAAGTGTATAAGAATAACTATATATATTTGAAAGTTACAATCTTTTGTCTCAGTCGTTCTCTTTTAACTCAGTTAAACTACTGAGAAATGGTTCAACGATTGAACTAATCAATTAAACTAATAGAACGATCCGCACCGTAAGCGTTTAGCTGCATAGAAACGTGGTGAAGAGTGACGTTCAATAATTTATATACTAGACATGTTTCGTCTTTCCGTGACACTTTCCACTAGAGCTTTTTTGAGACAATCTCTATCACGTTCTTGTGAGCTTGTTGCCGTTTTGGTGTCTAAATCAATGACAGAAACCATTCATAAGTATAAGGTGCTAACCCGTACATTAAATTAGAAAGCATTTTTCGCTACCGTGGCAATTAACAACTACTGAAATAACTAAAACACATGCGATATCGATTTGTAAGGCTTATTTCCGTACATAAGTTTCAAAAATCTCATTGGTATAAAACCTACAAATAGTAGATAAAAAAAGAAGAAAAGGGTAACGTTTTATGGTAAGCTTGTGTAACGTGGTAAGCTTGAGTTAAACATTACCTTAAATAAAGAATAAAGAAAGAAAGTCTTAGGACAAAACTTTATTTCATTTGTATTGTTTTTAATGATGTCCTTACGCATGCATTAGCGTATGAATTATCTCCGTTAGTGCTTCAACTTCTGAAATTACTTCTTTAATTCCGTCTGGCTTGAATTAAGGTTCAGGCCATAAAGTTTCAGCCTATACTACGCTGATATATGCTCAACCATTTCGAGTTTACAAGAGATTAGGCAGCGGAGTAACAAAACTAGATGGGATCAAACAAAGCTTAGTCGTAACGCTCTACTGTACAAGTCTTGAATAGAACAAGTTTTCTAATAAATAACGAATATTGTCCACCAGGCAACAGTAATGGGGCTGTTATTTTAAGTTGCGATCAAAATACATCATCAGCAAGACGTAATACCTTTATGCCCTCTTGACCAATTTCAGTTGAGGTGGCAATTTCCGAATACAATCGGAAGTTACAAGCAAAAACGCAGCCACGAGCCCAAACTCGTTTTTTTAATATAAATAATAAATATTGGGTCTGGTTGGGATTCGAAACTAAGATTTTATGCCTAAGAATGGAAGATTGCAAAATAAAGAATAGGGACGGGATTCAAGAATTGGAAGAAATCGAGAAAACGCGCCGGGAAACGCCAGCAAGTACCGGCGCTTTCTCCCGACTCCTATTCGGGCTGGTGAATTTGGGTCTGCAAATCGTGCATGTTTTTTTCTTCTTCTCCTTCTTATGTTTTTTATTGTTATTATATTTAATGTTAGATTTTTTTTATTGCCTGTGGACAACTGTACGTTCCTTTTATTTTGTATTATTTGGTTTCTATAACATCTGTAAAATTACACGAGAGACAATACCTACGTTGTTCCTTTCGCCTGTTTCATCACAGACAGGGAAATGGAGAAGCCTCATAACGAAACGGTGGTAGATTGTAAAGAAAATATGATAATCGACATACAAAATTTGAATCTCCTACGTCAAATAAGGTATTTTTGTTTCATTTTATTCTAGGACTATTATGTGGTGTACATATAAAGTCAAACGTGACAGCATGTAATAGACTAACAGTATAGCAGCCTTTCGTTTTCTTCTGAAAAATTAAACAATGTTATGTATGGTTTTCCTTGGTAGTTTTATTGCACACTTCATTGCTCGCGAGTCTATTGCGTCGAAGCCTTCAAGGCCACCGGGTCAATAGTGTGTCTCTAATTCCGAGGAGGTTCTAGTTTGACAGGTAGGTGAAGTGCACGTCTCTCCCAAGAGAGATAAAAAAAGATAGAGAAAAATTATTTATTTTTTGCCTTCTTCATGTGCAGCCACATATCATATGGTGTAGCCATATTATATATGTCTGCACGTGAAATAAGTCAATTGGCACTTGTGCCGCGTGGCGCACTCTAACTGGTATTTAATTTAATTCCGTTCAGTCCTTTAAATGTGATTGACCAACAAATGACAAATATATCCACGACAGATCGTAGCCGCCGTTGACAAGAGGGCGGGATTCTTTTCACGCTCAGTACAGAGGTTAAGTTCAATTATTCATCGTGGAAATGCTGCTATCTTAGTACCGTACTACGAGAAAAACGGTTTTATGATAATTTTAATTAGATGATTGAAGTTATTGCAAATGATAGCCTAGTGGCCAGGCCGCGCGCTTTTGTTTCATGGTACTCGTGTGACCTGGGATCGATCCACGATCCTGGCACCATTAAAATTATTATAGGCCATAAATTTACCACATGCTCGGCGGTAAAAGAAAACAGCGCGAGGTAACCTGCTTGTGTTCCCAATTGTTTTGGTAAATATACGCTTAATTATAATATTAGTTAAAAGTGCTACTCTAGGTAGGTGTTTAAGTTTTACAGGTGGTAGACGCCAAGGAGTCGTCTGAATACGTACCACACACTTAACCATTTCTGCCGCGTAATATCAGTGCCAATAATGTTATGTTAATAGGTATGTTCTGTTTGGAGAGTCAGTATGATCACTGGCTGTGGAGGTATTCCATCTTGGTCATCAGGGGTGACAGCGCGTCTGTTACCTTCTACGATTGAGGTTTTATTATATGGGAAAGGCGGCAACCGAGCAAACGGTTTACCTGATGGTAAGTGATTACCGTTGCCCACGTACATCAGCAACACCAGAGGTGCTGCAGGTACGTTGCCGGCCTTAAAGAAAATTTTGAAGATGGGAGGGAGTATAAGGAGGGGCATAGGGAGTGGGAGTGGGTTCCCGATTACCTCACTCGCCGAATGAAACGCAGAAGCACACGATGCCTCTTCTTCACGCCAGTATTCTGCAAGCCCTTGGTACTAACCCGGTCGCGCTGGCCCATTCGAGCAGCAGCTAAAGTCGCCGCTTGGCTCTACCACGTTTAGCTTAGGTTGTTTGCGGATGAACATGGGCTGCAATAGCAACTTACCATCAGGTTAGTCTGAACTGTGGACTGATAGATCGTTAGGCTATCTGTCAGTACTAATAGCAACTAATTCTTTGAAGAAAACTCAAATGAACATTGAATTTTCATATGGACCTCAATTTTTTTTAACCAAACATCTTATAATCATTTGGTGTATTACTGTATTGAAACTGAGAAAGAGTTTTTAAAGTCCAGTAGTTCCGTAGAAATACAGGTTGAAGTTGTAGAATTCCACATATACCGATTGGATGCGATACTATAAAATGTTTAATATTTATAATTATTTTATGAGATATTTATTTAGAAATAGTAATTATTTTTAACAAAATATTTTCATACATATATAGCATAATAATACAAATAATACGAAACACTACATTTGTAATGTATAGTAGGTTACTGATCACGGCTAGATCGGCGACTTCGAGGGACTTGTTTACTCGAACGGTTGATAAGGTTTTTGACATGGGGCCCGTTGGCCCAGTTAAGTAATAGCGCGATACATTATGAGTAGAATTAAAAAATAATCCTATGACTAAACTACAGTAACTATATGACTAATATTAAAAGTACGACATAGAAATTATATTAAATTTAATCTTGTATATACATCCAACCTGTATATACAAACACCAATTTTCTCTTTATAATCTTAATAGTACACACTACTAAGATTGCCAAGGAATATAAAACCTCACGGCTAAATAAGACCGTTCGTTCGTTCGTTATATTGATGAACGAAGATACGTTCGTTCATCAAAATAAACCTTTATGGCGAATAAAAATACCAAAGCAATAATAAGATTTCCATATTACTTTTTGTTTGGTAATGAGACTGTATCGGTGTACTTTATTTGCCGCCACAAAGTTTTGTAATAAAATTTGGGCATTGTTTTATGTGACATCTGCGGCGGGTGTAATCATTTTCCTGTTATACTTACGAAGAAAATACAATAAGATATCGAATATAAAAAAAAATATTGTAAGATTTTATGCTGTTCCTCGCTGATTCGTAGACGTGGAGTTCATAATTGGCATAAAACCAATAACTGATTAACTGAGCCCTGGTTAAGTGAGAAACCTGTACCACTGAGATCCACAATGTGGTCACTACACCGAGGCCATGAAATCAGGACCGAAACATATTACATAAATAAAATATGCATTTTTACCTCTGTAAATGAAAAAAGGTTAATTTCGACCTCCCTTAGAGGAGCCATTTGTAAATGGACTGTTATTTTAAACCCGTCTGTTTGGGAAATTGGATAAATGGAAAACCTCTTTAAGTGAGAATAATTGGGTAACTTGAGATTCCAGTTATCCAAGTTTCACAATATAATTTTGTTTTATACGGTGGAACATAAATTCTTTCTTATTTCTGAATCGAATCAAATATATTCGGAAGTGAAGTTTTATAGACTTTTAAATCCTTTCATCCCCTCGCCTAAACTATCAAGAGTTGTTGTACAAATAGTGCATATAGTTATTTTATTGTTTAACTTAAATGCACATTCGATAATGTGTCTAATAACCGAACCATATCTTCTACACAAACTTTCCAATCACCATTTCCTTTAAGGATGATTTTCAGAAAATCCTTTCTTAATGGATACCTACAATTTATGTACTTACAAATTTTTACAAAAGATTTTAAGTTGCATAGATTTCGTGATTAGTAAGTAGTACTTCGTTATTATACTACTATATTATAATAAATAGATTATCAACGAATTACACTTGCGACTTTATCCGCGTGTACTAGGAATACATGTAACTCCAGAAGCAACATTTTATTTATCTATGTTTTTTTAAGCAGCCTTTTAATAGTTCACATCTAGACCTCCCACTGATTTGACATAACCGTCATACTTGGCAAGGGAATTGGCAGAACCAGACGCCACGCGCTGTAGTTGCAGCATCCCATGGATTTGTCTATTTTCAGTAAAGCATATTTTTAAATTCGATTAATCAACCATCTCTCGTACGCCATGATGCCCTGCTAAGCTTTTTTTTATTGTCAAACTATTATGACACAAACGGAGAAACCACGGGGTGGTAGGTCTCACACGGCAAAACTTACCTCATTACGTGTCAAATTCATTCTCCATTCGGATATACAGAGGAAATTTTAACAGTTCGTTACAAATGCGTAACGCGACTTGTGTCGAATTTTTCCTTTTTTTGTAAAAAAAACTTCAAAATGTATCGAATTCGTTCGTTGGATTCACTCATTCTGGCTCACTTTATATTTTTCTGTTTTTAAAATGTCATCTATTTAATGGAGTCAAAACCAACCAGACACAAATAGTACAACCAAAAAGATTTTACTGCATCTTTTTACTTATAAAATAAGAAAAGACTTTTTCCCCGTCCCTTTGTTATACTTAACTTACATATTTAAAGAACTTCTATGCGCCCGACTGTGCCGAGACAGATTCATTCGACATTCATTCTTATGGCGCCCGTACCATCGATGGTGGTTATGATCTGACCCACACGATTCCGGGCACCCCTACGGCTGAGTGAACACACGTCACCTTTTGGACTTCCGTACGGTGTGTTGTACCTCCTTAGTGGCAGAAAGTATATATATTACGTAATTATTAGTCACTCGTCACCCGTAATTGGGTGAAACCTTTCAACACTTGAAACTTTTATCACTTTAATATGTTCATTCTAAACCTGGTAGAGTCAAGCGGCGGTTTTTGCTGCTGCTCGACTGGAACGGTACCACGGTCTCGCAGAATACCAGCGTGAAGTAGAGGCATCTTGAGTTTCCGCGTTTCATTCGGTGCGTAAGAGAACCGCAAACCTTTTTCCTATCCCCATCCTCGTCCTCCCTCCCATCTCCCTGATATCCTTAAAGACCGGCAAAGCAACTGCAGGGCCTCTGGTGCTGCGGTCACTTACCATCAGGTGAACCGCTTGCTCATGTGCAGCCTTTTCCATAAAAAAAAAGTCAATTTATAACAAAGTTAAAAGAAAAGGTTACCCTCGTTTCTTCACTCTTTACATACAATCTTTCCTATGTAATTTTAGAAGTTTCCGCTTTGATACGCCCAATGTTTGTTTCCAGTTCTGCGATAGCAAGTAACATTCAATATTCAAAACGATCAGAGAGCAGCTTACTGTCGAACAACCGGAAAGGTCTGACTTGTGTTGTATATAGTAATACTTTTTGGTCACTTTTTAAAAATTCAAATCGATCAATTTATATGAAAATTTCTGATACGTTTATTGGGTTTTTTCCTTCTAAATTTGCCTTTTGTAGGCGATGTGTTTGCTGTTGCGATGTTGATACTCATTTATCTATTGCTTTTTTTATACTTGCTAAAAAGGGTATTCATGTATCAGCTGTATATTGTACTAACTTCAGCCCGTGAATTCGCCCGCGTTGATTTTAGAAGTTATAAATACGTTTGTTGTGTTGTAATATTAAAACAAATCGTTAAGTGTAGCGTATACAATATGAAAAGAGTTTGTAAATAATCGTATTTTATTTTATTTAGAAACGAAGTGTTGTAAAAGAGGTATTTCAAATAGGTCTTACCTCTTACGCTTTATTTTTTTTATCTATTGTCGTGAATCTCTATCTCATCTGCGTTAATTAATTGTAGATACAAAGAAAGTAAGCTTTCCGAAGAAAGCGTTTACTTTCAAATAGAAGAAAATTTCATGATATCGCTGCGGTTGGCGGAGGCAGGATGACTGGCGTTTCCCTGTCTGTTTACAGTTTTTTTTTTAATTTTTAGTAAACTTAATTGATGAAGACCATCCACTTCTAATTTTAACATATACGCGGTGATAATGGAGAAGAGGATCGTCGGTGGCAGAGTGACGGGGGACCTATCTGTCTGTGCGATTCAAAAGTTAATTGTAAAACTGAATATTTTGGTGAAATTTTAGCAAAAATCTGATTTTAGATTTAACTTTGCCACCACAACCAGACTGCTAGGCCTGTGACCGTGTTTTTTTTCTCAAACTACTTCAAACCTACTAAACCGAATGAGGTTCAATAGAAACTCATAAATACTGAATTTTAAATCTAAAGACGTAACGATTTCAGAGAAACATACCAGATCAAATTTATTTACTAGTATAAATATATAGACATAAATAAAGCACATAATTAAATCCTTTACAATTTGCTCCAGACCTTGAAAATTTCCGTAGAACATAAACGCCGTATAGATATAAACCGTTGTTGGAGGTTTACGTTAAATTAAGAAAGTCAACGGGAGCTATTGCTCTTCACAGTTCACAGCAAGAGAAATGCACCCTTAGCGAACGCTTGGCACACTCGAGCGCTCAGCAAATACAATCACCAAGATGTCGCCGTAGACGAGACGATGCTAACCATTTTAAGGCGTCTAGGATAAATTTTAAGGTATGCGAAAAAGAAAGGGATAAAGTGTTTTCTCCATTTAAAATTTCACTTTCGACACTTTAACGATGATACCTTTTCTATTATATATTCGTATAGGGAGTGCGAGCGCACATAACCCTGGAAAAGTGTAAATAATTGAACTCGACAAATAGACAGTTTTAGTTTCTTCAGACAATAAAATGTATTTAAATTTGTTTTGTTGTTGTAAACAATTGTGTATCCATGTAAGGTAACAGTCTACAGCTAAACATAGTCCACTCCAAGAAAGAGCCAGCAAAAGATTTGCAGTTCTGTGCCGGTACCCTAGGTACTATTGATCCTGATCCCCATTACTAGTTTATCGGATTTGCGTTCAGAAAATTAGGATGGATATTTCGCCGTCATTCGATTTTCGATTAGGTCGATCAGAGGCCACTTTATCCACAATGCCACAAAAAATATTTCACATAAATTCCGTATGCAATCCCTTATCTATGTTAAGTGAAGCCGAGATCTCGTACCTCCTTAAGATGGGCCCTTGTGTTGCCGCGTGCCCCTTTCTAGCTGTCGGAAGTTTCTTCCGTTAACAGGGGTCAGAGCAAAGCACAGCAGCAGCTAGCGTCACTACCTCTTTATTAGTTTTTACTTACCAGCCTTAAACACGCGGGTCTCTTCTGCCGAAGCTGTCAAGGCCGCCGGGCCAAAAACGTATATATTGTCCGTGGGGATTTTGGTCGGTCCTACACTTGTTACTGATTCCGACATAACCTGGCACTGCCTTCAGTGATAGGTAGGTGGCGCGCATCTTTCCGCCATGTGAAACAAAAAAAATCCCTCTTAGTAAATCCTCGATAAAATCGTACCGTGTTATTTTTCACATTCAAGACATGGATTCGTTTTCCTTATTAAATTCTATAATGGAAATAGAAACATCACGTAATTGAATCTATGATTTCTTAGTACATCATTTTTTTATTAAAAGCACAGAGTCTTTTAATTTATAAGCAAGCACAAAGATTTTAATACGAAACTTTTTATAAAAATGTTATTAAGTTGTCAAAGGCAGGTAAGTACATTGACAAGTATCCTGTGACGTGCAATTTCTACATGCAGCAAAATGCGTCGATGTAAAGGAATTGCTATTAATAAAGAAAAATAGACCTAGAATAGACACTTTTACCTAGTATAAGATACGATATCCACAAAATTAAAATTAAAATTTCTGTTCTAATTAAAATTAAATCTCAGTATAGTATACCAGAAAGTACCCGTCGAGCGTCTGTCCTTTTGTATAACCACGCTAATTTTACGAACTGTCCGTCCGATTTGAAAAAATATTTTTGCGTTAGACAGCCCATTTGTTCAGAAAGGTTATAACTATATAACATTACGCTACGACCCATTAGAGCGGAGCAGAAAACATACATCTTGACATTTACTTATCATGTGTATCCAAATGTAACGCGAGCTAAAGCGTAGTACAGCTAAAATATGGTGTGTCATAGGGAATCGTCCCTTTCTCCTAATGACAATCTCACCTGCACGTGGTGTACCCTGCTAGCGAACAAACGATGCTCTGTCGACCGAATTATGGCGAAATAGCAATCCGAATCTGTCGAAAGTAAAGCTCTCAGACCATTGATGGGAGCAGCATCACTAGTGTGAAGGAGTCAGTCTAGCGCTCCTATTATGTCTTTATGTCGGGATCAGCAATAAATATTAACCCCACTAAAAAGAGATACGCCCTGTGGCATTCACAGTTTCAGCGCTGAGTTGCGTCTGCGCGCAATGTTAGCGTTTTTATGGAAGGGAGTGTTCGAGTAGGAAGTCTACTACTCGAACTCTCCCTTAGGCTAAATATTTTTTTTATACACGAATCGTCATACGCTCAATTCAAACCTTACATCTACCAGGAACAACATATAAAATCTAAATCTACAGTAACTGTCTTCTCGTTCAATGGCTTTGTTAAACAGCTTCAAGTAGACGTAATATATACCGATTTTAAAAATAGCGTTTGACATGATAGATCGTTTATTATTAACGGAAGATCTCACCTACAGTGGCTTTCGTGATAACTTGCTCCGCAGTCTTATATCAGATGTAGAAAATTTATTTCAGGTCACAACAGTTAATGGGTGTCACATGGATATTAAATTTCCTCTTCAGGAGTAATTCAAGGTTCCATTCTCGGTCCATTACTATTGTGAAGTAGATATTTCTACTATCACTATCACTGACTGCTTTTTGCACTATAATGTCTAGGCGTATTAAAAAAATTGCTAACACCTTACGATTACCCTTATTTAACAGAACCTCTACAGCTTCACTTATTTTTGCAAAATGGAGAAAATTAACCTAAGCTATATAGGTATAGTAAATATGAAAATAACATTCACATTAAAAAATTATAAAATAACTGGAACCTACAGTCTCGATGATCAATTACTCCAATCAACATCCACAATTCAAAAACTAGAAGTTGTTTTTAACGATGTGTAATGTTTTATATGCATATGGATGATATTAAAGCTCATCAAATGATTGGCTTCATACTACGTACCAGCAGTAATCACTAGTCCGATCACATCGTGAATATGGCTCTGTTATATGAAACCCCCGCAATACAGTTCACAACAATCAAATCTATTTAATACAGAATAGACATTAAAATCAATTAACAGATTAACACATACCCGGTTATCCCACTATAGCATATTATACCAACACAAACTAAAACTCCTTAACACCGAGCCGAAGCCTTACAGATGTACTCGTAAAGAGGCACTTAAACTTTGGCAAACAATTACGGTGTACATACACTGACAACACCTCATATGTGTCATTAAGTTTATTGCCGTTGTTGGTCCTTAAAATAAATAAATTAAAAGGATTTGAGAATCAGTGAATACTAACAGAACGCTATCTACAATTTTGTTTATTAGAATATAATCTGCACAAATTAGGGATCTTTTTTCTTGTCTCCCAAAATGAAACGTGTTTAAATCGTATTTAGAAAATTTGCCACATATTATACGTGGTAGAGCCAAGCGGCCTCGTAGAAAACCGGCGTGAAGTATAAGCATCTTGTGCTTTTGCGTTTCGTTCGGAGAGTGAGGTAACCGGAGGCCCAATTTTCCCTGAGTTTGGGAACGTCACAGTGTGTGTGTAATTCGTGTAAGAGACTACTCGGTCAAAACATAACGGTTTGTTACAGGATGTATGTAAAATATTAATAAATCTCGTCGGTCTGGCTATTTGGTGAAAAAGTATCAATATATATCGTGTGCAGCTGTGATTTATTCCTCATGAATGACCAAAGGAAGTGTAAAATGTCTAGAATTGTCATTTTATAATTAAATCTTTAAAAACTATTTTATCGTTAACTACTGCGATTTTAATTCCAAAAATCGATATACATTAACGAAGTAATCAAATTATAGATGGCGTAATTTGTTCATTATTATTATTTCAAGCGGATAAAGCACAAACGACTAGTGACCAAATACTAACCCTAAGTATTCTCAAATCCTTGTGAACAAAAGCAAGCTGTTTGCTAAAACTGCCTGCTTTTACTTCAATAAACTTCTAAGTAGATTTTAATACGGTTTTACCATAATTTCGAACGTTTCATGAGTAAGTTATATAATGATCTACGTCTTCACATGTGACTGTACATGCGAAGCCAGTGCAATTTGCTAGTTGTAAATAGTTGAACCAAATGTACCAAATGTAACAAATGAAATGTAATTAAAATTCATTTGTGAACCTACAATCGTTGCCTAATTAAAAGAGATGGCATTGGCTTGGTACGAGAAAGGAGATCAAATTTCTGTTACGTCATAACCACACGAAAAGAAAAAAAAGTTCTGGTGTGTTAGGTTCTGACAATTTTAATCACTCGAATTATAATATTTATGTTGCTACAAAAGAAATGCAAACAGAAAAGAAAAACCTCTCGTTAAGTTGCTCAAGGAATTATACAGCGGCGTTTCAGGAAAAAAAAACGTACGTAAATATCGCCGGAGAATTGTTTTCTTTAACGTTTGTTTTGAACAGTTTTGTATTAACTTATTATGACAGACGAATCTAATTCATTTTGTAAGCACTATTCTCGGATGCGAAGGGAGAACGGAAGTCGGTTTAGCTCTCGACTTTAAAGAATAATTAGATCCTTTAAAAACAAAGATAATAAATAAATATAATCTATAAAATATAATTGACTGATAGAGAATGCCACTTGGCATTAAGTCCGCCCATTGTAACCTTAAGCTTAAGGCTAACAATGAAGAATAAATAAATAAATAATCATGCAAAGGTAATAGAAGAATAAGTTAATAGATTTTATTATTAAAGGATATCTTATTATTGTCTATGGTATGGTCGTGTTACCTTTCACGATCATTCTCAATGTTTTATTTACCTTATTACCCTATTCATGTGTAAGAAAATAAAGCATCTATTGTTTTTTCGTCAGGTGATACAAAAATATGTAATAACAATATAATTTGTTTTGTCCACGTCATCCAGTAAGAAGACACGACACGTTGTGTAAAATTTATATGATTACTAGTACCCATTCAAGGATTCAGTAACTAACCCACACATAGAACATAATTGCATTGATACTAACATACATATATAGGTGAAGCTTATAAAAAGTGTTAAGTGGAAAATCTGTAATTGGCAATGTTTAAGTCCTCACGCTGGTTTTCACGTAAAGGACCGGATGACGTGGGTTATAGGTTATTTCACTTAGACAACTCTTGCTACGACAACAGACAACGTAATGTAACCGATTTCAGTTCCGAGGGTATGCTTTGGGTTGTTGAGATAACGGTGTTAGTTTATGTTTAAGTTCTTTTATATATAAACTAGCAGATGCTAGTGGCTGCGCCTCCGGGGGTATATATTTTATTGCCTAAAGAACTCTTAAATGGTAAGTACCAAAAAGAAAACGTAACAGCCTGTAAGTGCCCACAGCTGGGCAAAGGCCTCCTCTCAAATATCTGAGAGGGTTTTGGAGCAGGGAAGGGCTCGCCATACTGCGGGATGGCGGGCTTCACATATCCTCGAATTAATAATATTTCTCAGACATGCTTCTTTTCTTCTTCTTTCACCGTACGAGCCACTCTTCTCTGGAACGCTCTCCCCGATGATATCAAGAAAGCTCCGAATAAAAACTCCTTCAAAACCCTGCTGCGTCGTCACTATCTGAAGGCAAATGCCATCTGAGATTTTCCTCTCCATGTTTAATTTGTTTATGTATGTATTATATGTTTAGTGTATTATGTATGTTATAAGTATGTAAGTATATTATAAGGGTTATATATTTAATATTTATATTTAATTTATATTTATTATTTATTTTGAACTTGCCAACATGTTTTCTTTCTCACCCAGGGTTGACTGGAAGAGAATGCCAAAAGGCATTAAGTCCGCCCATTGTATTCCTTTCTTTTTTAGGGACGCAATAAAAAATAAAAAAAAATAAAAAAACATGCAGGTTAATTCACGATGTTTTCCTTCACCGCCGACCACGTGGTAAATACAGCACTTAAAATTGCTATTAACAATTTTAATGGTGCCGGCAACGGGGATCGAACCCAGGTCGCACGCCGTCTATGAAACTAAAATGCGCGCCCCGATCATCAGGCTACCACACAGGGTCTACGTACCAATACCATGACATATTCTTCATCCCTTTCAAATTACATTTAATTTACTTTACACAATAGCACTTCCAAAATCATAAGCAATATTGAAACAAAAATCATGACCTAACGGTTGCGATGTATGAGACGGGACGCAACACTACACAACGTGATCCGAAAACCAGTCAGATACAAGGTCTAGAACACCAAGACTCCTCGCACCATGAACGCCTTTATTTCCCGTTATTTTTTTTATGGAACAGGCGGCAAACGTGCAAGCTTTTCACCAGATGGTAAGTGATTACCGTCGCCTACGTACATCTGCAACACCAGAGGTACTGCAGGTGCATTTACGGCCTTTAAGGGTATTTGGGCGATGGGAGAGCCGATGAGTTGGCCTTCGGTTACTTCACTCACCGAACAAAACGCAGAAGCACTAGATGCTTCTACTTCATGCCGGTATTCTGCGTGGTCGTTTTACTAAGGTCTAGACGGGCTATTCGAGCAGCAGCAAAAGCCACCACTTGCCTCTACCGTGTATAAAAACTTACCGGAACGTAAATACGAATTTGCCTTTGTGACTATTTAAGCATAATAAGATACCCAACTCAAGTAACAACTGTTTGTTAATCGAAATTTACTTTAGTTAAAATATAAACAAGAATTTGTACACACATAAAACGAATATTTAGAGATTTTATAAATGATGTCGTGCAAAGACAATCTTTGATCACGACATCGGTTGTTAATTTTGCAAGTCTGCTTAGGAACATGGCCACGTCGACAGTTTGATTAAGTAAAGTCGATAAATAATTACAGGCTCATCTCTAATGGATATGCTATTATGAACGCAGTCTTCAAATTTCATGCATGGTCGCTTAAACCTAAAGACTAACATCGATTTATCCTTATTAAACGATGAAAGCTGTATTAAAACTGTTTGAAAACGAACATTCTAATATTCTGTCTTCGTACGAATAAAGTAAAAAAAAAAGATTTTATTGGAAAGGATTAGTTATTACTGTCTATTCTTTTATTTTACAAAATTTCACGCAACTTTTAGTAAATGTTTCCAAGAAGTCGAGAGGACAGGGAGGGACCACAGTTAAACCTAAACATCGTAGAATTATACATTAGGTGGACTAGAGCGATGCTATTATGGTGGTACGTTTTAAAATCTTAATTAAATATTGGAATGTCATCATCATCGTCATCATCATCATTTCAGCCTATCAGAAGTCCACTACTGAACATAGGCCTCCCCCAAAGATTGCCACGAACCTCGGTCCCGCAACACTGTGCAGGTCGTCACTCCATCTTGTGGGGGGTCGTCCTACACTGCATTTGACTGTACGTGGCTGCCACTCGAGAACCTTTTTTCCCCAGCGGTTGTCAGTTCTGCGAGCTGTGTGGCCGGCCCATTGCCACTTCAGCTTGCTGATCTTTACGGCTATGTCGGTTACCTTAGTTCTTCTGCGGATATCATCGTTGCAGACTCTATCACGCAGAGAAACACCGAGCATAGCCCTTTCCATAGCGCGCTGAGCAACTTTGAGCTTCCTCATACGGGCTGCAGTGAAGGACCAAGTCTCGGATCCGTATGTCATCACTGGCAACACGCACTGGTTGTATACTTTCGTCTTGAGGCTTTGCGGTATACTCGACGAGAAGATATGGCGTAGTTTCACGAACGCAGCCCAGCCGAGTTGGATTCATTATTGGAATGTATTTTTCTTTAATTGGTATATACAAAACTTGCCGAGATCTAAAACTTCACATTTTCAGACATAACTTGTTTCCTATTTCTTTACAAATTCAATGATTCGTTTTACAACTTTTTTTTTTAAACATTTTCCTGAAATCCTTTTGTATTTTATTTTTTGTTTCGCGTTGTAGCCCATCAGTACCCTCACACAATTTTTGTTGTGTTTGTCTTTTGTTTCTTTGCTTTGCTTTTAGCAATGTCCAATTAGCATCCAAAGCAAAAGAATTATATTTTTTAATGTTAAGAATAAACAAAGATGTTTTCGTTTTATGTCCATTAAAAACGCTTCAGAGATTGAAAATGGATAGGTATTTAAATAGTATAATAACTTACGCAAAATACGTGCACAGTCGTGGAGTTCCGAAAAGCAGCCCGTCACAATGTTACATATAAATAGTATATTACTGATATTTCGACTAAAAATTATAATATGTATTGTAATTATAACTTACAACATATCCCTACTGCCTGTAATAATGAAAACTATGGTACTGTGTATGAACATAGATTTAGTTATTTCTGGCGACCGACTCATGGGGAAAAATACATCCAAATTTACCGAACCCAAATACCACAGACTGGTGATGGGGAGTAGCATCATGTGTCCTTGGATATTCTGTGAGGCCGTGGTGCTGCCCTGGTAATGCCGGTCCAATCGAGCAGTTGCAAAAGTCTGCTTGGCTCTACCACTTTAAAAAATACTTATCTATGCTATGGAGCATAGATAAGTTTATCTATGGAGACTACTCATAGGTGGCTTTTAGGTAATCTACGGACCATCCAGGCTAAGTTCGGATCTCGTATGGGACGATGGAGTGATATTCATCGGTCTGGGCGGAGAGAACTGTCCTGGTATCAGGGTGTATCTTGTGTATTTTCGTTTACGCGATGTGCGCTTTAAGGTGTCGACTGGGAATCTGGTGCAGCGATGCCGGCATGTCGGTTATCAACTCCCCCGTCCAGGGAGGTGAGTAGAAGTAGAATCTCCAAAAATATACAATTTTATTAGTTTTACAGGCGGATACAATAGAAATGAGCCGCGGTAGGCCTCGTGGTCAAGACGCTCACTTTAGTTTCACAGAGCGCGAGTGACCTGGTTTCGATCCCCGGTGCTGGCACCACTAAAATTGTTAATAGCAATTTTAAGTGGTGTATTTACCACGTGCTCAGCGGTGAAGGAAAACATCGTGAGGAAACCTGCATGTCTGAGAAATAATAAAAATATTATTTCGAGGATATGTGAAGCCTGCCAACCAGCACTGGAGCAGCGTGGCGGGCTGTTCTCGGCTCCTAAAACCTCTCTGATTTTTTGAGTATTTGAGAAGGAGGCCTATGCCCAGCAGTGGGCACTTATAGGCTGCTACTTTACTCTTTACTTTTTATACAATAGAAAAATTTATCTTCACAATTTAATTTTTTTTCTCGTAGTTCAATCTTTGGAGAAGTGCTGTACCCACTCCTGTGGGTAAAAGGCGTGAATGTTTACCTATTACATAAACAGGCAAACATTTTTCATGATGCTTAGCTGTCCAGCACGTGACAATCAGCACTTAGGGCGAGACAGAAAGAGTCAGCGCGTCATGTGGTTAGCCGAATGACACGTCGCAACGTGTTATGGGAGCCGTTCTAAATGTCATGTATGAGATTCTATTAGATGTGTCACGTTAAAATAAATTAACTATAGTAACTGGTTGTTAAAAAAAATCCTCTCTCAATCGTGATTATTAAAGAATGTCCTACTAAAGCTCCTGTAGATGTCTTACTTTCCAGTAGTTGCATTACCGGTTATATCGGTTGCTGCCTATTAATTTTTTTCCATTAATTAGCACATTTCAATTGAGATAACAGAGAGCTGTCATTATTATTTCGATATTTTACACAATGTGTTGTCAAATGCGCTTCTAGGCCTTTCCTGTTACGACAAGGGACGAAAGAGTTAGATGAATTAAAGTAAGCTTTGTAGCTTTAGTTAAGTTAGACTCGACATAACGACGTACACATAATATAAATTGACTTGATATTTTCTAAACATTAGTTTGAAATAAATCGACACAATATTCATCTAAATTAGCTCCTAAGTTATCCACATGCTTAACAAGCTTAACTTGCATTACCAGACGCCTCGCACGATGCTAGTCTAGACTCTGTCGTGGTTTGAGTATTTGACTATGAGATTATGTAATTTCACTACTAGCTATATCCGCGGCTATGCTCGCGCTATCACTAAATTTTATCCTAGAGTATCTCTCAATTGAGATAGAGAGTATCATATATCCTGTTCACTGAAGATTGAATTTAATAGATATTTCGTGAAATATCAAATCTAGACTTGTGCTTTGTAAGTTGATTGCAGGATTTAGTGACGAATTTGATAGTGAAACATTGTTTTTACTGCGTTTAGCAGTAAATTGTTTGCTGCATTTGGAAACGCAAAAAAAAAACAAGTATTTAGTTGGGCCGTTCCAGTGTACAGTTGTTTATTTTAATTTTAAATCATAATGACGTATCATCGGCTAACAAAACTATCTCAGTAATTTTTTCTATCATATCAGTAAGTTATTCATCTAGACCAAAAACAAGAATGGACCAAGTATCGATCCCCGAGAGACACTCATTTTAACCACACTACGCGATGACAATACACTGTTGATTGCTACCTTTTGCTCTCGGCTTGAGAGATATAAAGATAGATCAAGTATCATATTTTGAATAAATGACCAAAAGACAACTGTTTAAGTTTGACGTTTGAAATTAATTGGGATAAAGCATAAGGATAGGCAACCTATAGCACTTCTGGAATTACAATGAACAATTTAGAGTAGAGGTAAGGGGGGGATCTCTTATTTTCAACCAAAAAAGTGTCCACCAAAGTGTATGAAATAAGGGTTCAATAAATTACTGGAATAGCGCTAGTACACCTGAAGTTATCGGTTATCGATGAAGTGAAGTATGCAAAGAGCTCAAAACATTTAGTAATTCTTACGAAAAGTACAGTATAGTAAAGTTTTAGCTGTGTCAGTTAAATTATACCCTCTAGTTACTCCAGCGTCATCTTAATTTCATTCGTATTTATGGACGATTGTTTTAGAAAAAGATACGTCTCCTTACCTCTACACTCCACCAGTCTGACGTTATTGCACCATCTGTTGGACATATTACTTACGTTAAATACTATCGTAGTTTGGTCTGTGATAATAATAATAATATATTAATTTTTGCATGTATAAATATTATAATTTCTGTATTTGAAAATGTGACATCGGAGTAAAGTGGGCGTTCAATCCGTATTTGACAAGGGTTGCCCTGGTGTTATCAATCATCGTTACTGTCAGATGAGCTACTTGCTTTTTACTGAAATGTAGACCTATGCCAAAGACTGCGGGAAAATTATCGAATTTTAACATAAAACATAAAACAATTCATTAGTTACATTGTCTACTCAGGATTTAACATAAAAATTAAAGGGTTTCCCAATTTTGAAAATTAATCATTTAGAGTTTTTCTTTTCATAAATTTTAATAACGGTACCCGTAAGCCCCCACCCTCAAGATGGAGTGACGACCTGCGCAGTGTTGCGGGAAGTCGATGGGTGCAGGTGACTCGTGACAATCTTTGGGGGAGGCCTATGTTCAGCAGTGGACTTGTGATGGGCTGAAATGATGATGATGATGAATAACGGTACCGTCTCAACAAAATACATTGTTTATATTTTTTTCGCTTTATTTTCAATACTGTGTTTTATTTAGCATTTACACTCGCCAGTTCTGTCAATCGGAGGCGTTCTGAAAAAAGGCCAGGTCAAGAGTATTCTAAACCAACGAGCATGCATGCGAAGATTGATGAAAGTCGAAGAAGCGAAAGACGTATTTCGGGACCGTAGCAAGTGGAAGAAGATTGTATCTGCCTACCCCGTTGGGAACGAGGCGTGAATATATTTTAATTAAGTTAATTTAACTGTGTTCTATTACCGCACTGGCAACCTCGGAAAGGCGAAAGCAACGCAGTCCCGGACTACCCCCCACAAGACGGAGTGTGACCCGGGAACCCGAACAGTGTTACGGGAAGACGTTGGATGGAAGTGGCTTAGGACCGAGACTTTCGGGAAGTCTATGTTTAGTAGTGGATTTGAGACAGGCTGAAATAAAAAAAAATTCGGCTTTCGAAATTGTTAAATATGATTGTGAAAATAAAAGCCTTTTTGATTAGTTTAACCAGTACAGACATGTTTTTCCTTTCGATTATTTGATATGACGACTCTCTGTTATACATTTCATAATAAATAGAGAAATTAATTTGAAATATTCCACTGGACCGAGTCAATATTTTTCTCAAGACTAAATGTTACTTACACGTTGTGTTATAAATTATTATGATTAAGACGATAAAAAATATCCATTTAACATTGCAACAAATATCTTTACATATTAAACTCATACAAAAATACGAATATTCAAAGTAAAAATTGTTTTTTTTTTTTTAAAAAACTCTTTTTGTAATTCCTACCAAAATTTACAATTCCGTATCTGATGTTACATTTATAGTTTAATAACCATTGGTTTTCGGGTTTGATTATGAACTGTTGAATCTCGTAGTTAATACATAAGGGTTACTGAATTATCCTTAAAATAAATAAGCTTGCAATGCCCGTAATCCTTTTTGGCGGTTGAGTGAAAATGGCTAATAACTGTGTAATTACTGTGTAACTAATTTTAGGAGTCAAAGATGAGCTACGCGGGGGTTCTAGAGATCACATGATCACAGTTGAATATCGATGCGCGATGGCAACTTGATTGTTTCGATTATTCTAACTTCTCGATGGTTCTCGATTGTTTTCTCTCGTAGTCGAATGGTATGTAGGTGTGAGTCGTATTCGGTAATTTAAAATTGTTTGGATTCGGATTTGTCTTACGAATTAGACTCGGTCATAATTGATATTGTCAATTATCTTCAAAACTATATGGGTTACATACTTAATTGTTCAAATCAAGTGTGTTCAAATAACATATGACCTTATATATAATTCACTGGGAAAGTGTCATACTTAAGAATTGCTGCTTGTGAAAGCTGGTGTACTCGAGTTTGCAGTGCAAGTGTTCTTTTATTTTTGGATGAGTATATAAGAGTACTTGTACTCTTATATACTCATCCTTGCATTGCTTTCAGTTGTTTATGGCATTGTATCATCATTTCAGCCTATCACAAGTCCACTGCTGAACATGGGCCTCCTCCAAAGAAGAGCTCGGTCCTGTGCCACTAGCATCCATCGACGTCCCGCAACACTGCGCAGGTCGTCACTGGCATTGTTCGCATTACATTTATTGAAAAGAATAATGATCAAAAACAGAGTTTCTCTCGTCTATTTCTTGTCCTTCAGAGGAGCCTCATTTCGAATCGATGTTACCAGTAGATTATAGAATAAAATAATGATAAAAATTGACAAACGAATTTTTGTTCCTCATGATTTTTCATTAATTTTGATTAATTATCATTGCTTTAGTTTCATTTCATTTCAGTATCACGAGAGCCACGGTTGTTTTCTAACCGGGTACACCACGTGCAGGAGAGGTTCGCATTCGGAGAAAAAGATGGATGGTATATTCTTCTATACAGCCTACACCTTTGTCTGTATAAAGGATATACAATTATAAGTATAAAATATAATTGTATCCAAATAAGCAATGAAGCATTTCAATTGCGAGACGTTGTTTATTCTGTCATATAAGCTAACGGTATTTAATGAAATTGTTGGCCTATTGCACAAATAGTATATTGCACAATTTGCACTTGCACAAAACTCCGGTTCCTTGACAATTGACAACTTGTGAGATCTGTCTGGCGTCGGTTGTTACATTGTGAACAGACCCGGAGCAGTATTTAGTATATGTAACCGGTAAAGGTTTTAGATGTTCGCTTTTAACGCAAACCATTACCGCATGCGGTTGGAATTCGTTCAATTGTATTCGTGAAGTAACGAAATGCAAATTGTTTTTCCGATGCTTCTTTCATTTCATTGGTAAAAGCATTTGGTGCTTTTTAATGCCTTATTTACAACATGCCGTGGTGGCCTAGTGGCCAGGGCGCTGACTTTAGTTTCATAGAGCGCGAGTGACCTGGTTTCGATCTGTGGTGCCGACACCACTAAAATTCTCTTATCTAAATTAAAAGGCCTCCTTCTCAAATACCAGTATCAAAGAGGGCTTAGGAGCTGAGAAGGGCCCATCACGCTGCTCCAGTGTAGGTTGTGAAGCCTTCACATATCCTCGAAATAATATTTTTATTATTTCTCACACATGCAGGTTTCATCACGATGTTTTTATTCACCGCGGAGCACGTGGTAAATACAGCACTTAAAATTGCTATTAACAATTTTAGTGGTCTCAGCATCGGAGATCGAACCCAGGTCACTGGCACTCTATGAAACTAAAGTGAGCGCCCTGACCACTAGGCTAATACGGCTCCACGACACTCAATATGTATATATATATATATAATGTCCTTCTGTTCGATCACGACCGCGGCGACAACAACGAAATCCGTGCAATTATAATATCACTAGTGAAATAACAATATGATATCACTTGTGAATATAGACTATATATATAAATATCGCAAGTGAAATAACAATGTCATTGCTTTGACAACAACCCTGCGATATAATATATTATACTGCTGTACTTCATAGTGTTTTCATTTCTGCACACGGCAGTTATCGTATAATTCAATGGCAGTAACACTGACCTAAGTATTAAACCATCCGCTATACGCCGCTATTTGGCACATATGTTCCACAGCTATTTGCTTACCAATTTCGTTCTTCTCATAAATGGGAACTTGATTACCCTATCGAATCGCAGCGTTATTTTTTTTTCAATTAAAAAAAAAATTAAGTTGGATTATATTAATAACTTATAAATAAGTGGTCAGGGTTTTAGTAACGTAGAGCGCGAGTAAAGCGCGCATTCGATCTCCGGTCCCGGCAATAATAAGATTAACAGCAATTTTAAGCGCTATATTGCCACGTGTACGGCGGTGAAGAAAAACATGTATGTGTTAGAAATAGAATACATATCTTAATTTAAAAACTCAGTTTTACGAGCCTTCCGCATAGGTGACAGAACACGGATCCTCTCATTGGGAGCGAGAAAACCTAACCATTCGGCTATCCGGACTACTAACACTTTTCTATTAGTTATTTGTTCTTACACTGTATTAAGATACACGTGGTAAATTAGGGTTAAATTATTTCTCATTTCACTTAAGCTAAAGTTAGTAAATATCATCTCGCTTAGACTTCGTTAATAGCTCGTTATGTTAAGAATTTCATTATAACGTATAATACAGTTCATCTTAAGTGCCACTATAATTAAATCAGCCCACCACAACAGAACGTGCCACGATAAGAGCACAATTTTATATCCTCCTCTTTATATGTACATATCGTTTGAATTTATTATAAACAAGAAGTTTAGAGGCAACTTTCGTAGCATTACGTAGACTCGGTTTCGATTCTAAATGCCGGTACAAGACTTCGTCAAAAGTAGATGCCGTTCGAATAAGATTTCGAAAGCGGTTACATTGCAGAAAACTTGCATCAATGATTCTAATTGTTTTTCATGTATTCCTGCTCTATGCAGAGATGGAGACGCGGGGGTGGGTTATAGTCGTGGCATTGTACCTAACTTCCGAAAATTATGCCGATTCGGTCGACGGCGGGTTTACGAGGGGTCTACTTGTACCCAGTGGGGTTTTGGTTGACGGAGTCGAGGTGATCCCTTGCTGGGTGAGATCGGAGGCGGGTTCAGAAGACGCGTCTGTGTTCAAGCGCTCGCCTTCCATAGGAGGCGATAAGGAGCGCTCCCTTTGCTCTTTGTGAACCGGATTTATTGTCAGTAATATTTGTACACAAAAGCAATCTGTTCATTAATATACCGACTATTTCTAGAGATGTTGGTGAAAGCGCAACAGAAACATTTCTTAGATAAAAGTTTTGTCACGTAACCTTTCACTCTGTTATCCTGATCTCAGCGACGGTAAGGGCATTAGTTTCTTCTACAATGGTGTAATACAAAAGACGCGCAAAATACAAGCTTCGGCGTTCTATATTTGGACATATCTAAGTATAATAACAGAACTAAAGTACATTAATAATTTTGTTACAATTCATTGTAATTTTGTTCATTTATTTATAAGCAGTCACACCTTCCACCCGTTGGTGTGTAGGCAGATGTTATGGATTTTTATGAGACACGATTAAATTAAGCTCAACGGGCTTCTGCGACCCACTTTTGGCATTTACATAACGTAGAATAGCAGTTAGAAAATACAACTAGATGTTGAGAGAAGGAGAGGGAGAGAGAGAGAGAGGGAAAGAGGTCAACGATGAAGAAAAACGTGAGGAAACCTGCATGTCTGAGAAATAAAAAAAAATGTTAATTATTACACACGAATTAAAATGCATGCACATACGCTAAAGTGATTAAACCAGGTAATATTTTTACATGTCTGGTTAAGACGAGATCTAACTTACCAGGGCCCTATATGCCTATGGAAACGACAGTACATCTCTTGTCCGTGGTGTTTTTTTTTTTAATTTTCCTCCATTTAATTCTGTTACTGAATTCCCATTCATACGTTCTAGGATAACAGTAACTCCTCGGGATCGTGGACTTTGGAAGTCAGCCTGTAGCCAGTAGATACTACTTACTAGTGAAGAGATGTACTAAGACATCATATCGTCAGAGGGCCTGTGTTATCTGTGGCTAATGGCATCCACTGTGTTCCGTGCTCTCCTTTCAAACCGACTACTCCTTGACCCCGCATCGGGATGTTTTAGAACCCAGGACTAAGGGAACGCAGCCCTTAGTCACGGCAAACGAAATGGGGATGCGGGGTTCGTAGCCGGTAGGAACCCGATAACCTTTTTGTTTCTCCATCACCGGATGGTTATAATGTGCCGTATTTCTCCCACGTTAATTTTTGCCCTGTGTTCGACAGTTTAGAGATGGATGACGTTAAATTTAGTTATCAGTTTATATAAAATTTTGCACAAAAAAAAAAAAATTGCAAACTTTTACAGATCTCTTTAACATAACCCAGTCGGTGCTGAACATTTGTTTATACAATGGGTATTAAAAATAGTTGTTCTGCATATCTCTTGGCTGTCGTAAACATATAATCTAGAGAATATTCAAACGCCGGAAAACATCCCAGGGAGAGGTAAACCGAAATTTTTTATTGCCCGTTGCACAGCTGCCAGACTGTAAAACACGATGCAGTGGTAATAAAAAAAACTGTTAATTTTCAAGATAATTTCACAAGTCAAGTCTCATAAAAACAGTAAGAAAACTGAATCGAGCATAAAAAAGTCATTTTTTTTATTTTATCTGAAGACCGACGGATCATTGAATGGTTCATCAGAATACTTCTTCTTTTACTTCAACTTTAAAATTTGAAGATAACATAGAATAGAAAAAAAAAGACCAAAACTAAACGTAGCAACGTACGTAACTTCTTCAACAGCCTATTGAGGTTCTATGCTGAACAAAGAAAGAGAGCGCCAGCAAAAGCATTTCTTGACAGGTCTGCCAATGCTCACCACGGGTTGGTGAGCGAAGTGCCGGTACCGTCTCAGTAGGGATTTTTTTTGTTATTAATAAGAATTCTAGCAATGCTATTTACTAAGAAACATTACTAATATTCCTATCAACCCTCCGACTAAGCATGCAGCTTGTATCTGGAGTAGTTCACAACAACAGTCGAATGGCGGGCTCGAACTTACGACGTCATGTTTCGTAGACCGCACCCTAACCCATTCGGCTATTGGAGCTGATGCTTCATATCATTATTCTGCACGATTCGGATTCGTCAGATGGATTTTCCGCCATCATTATCGTTCATTAGCTGGCTGAGTTCAACACGTGTAAGTGAGGTTGGCAGAGGACTTGGCACATGTACTTGGTTGGAACACGATATTCGTAGCTACAATTACCCAATTAAACAAACGATGAGATTAATTATTATTATTTATATGTGAAAGGGGCCTTACTAGTTGTAGATGCGTTGCCGGCCTTAAATGATATTCGGGAAATGGAAGGGAGGACAGAGGGTTGGAGTGGAGCGAGTGGGCCTCCGGCTACTTCACTCGCCGAACGAAACGCAGAAGCGCAAGATAGCTCTACTTCACGCTGGTATTCTGCTATACCACAGTCGAGCCGCTAAAGCCTCTGCTTGGCTCTACCAGGTCTAATTATTATTCTTAATCATGACACACATCATAGTGAATTAATGTAAAATCATTTGAATAACAACGGAGTATTCCAAAATTATAAACGTTATTAAATTTAAATGGCACGATGGAGCTAATGTATACTCAGTAATAATAATAACAATCTTATATATCAGACGGATGGAACCTGATAATTAACCTTAATCAACATAATGTATTATTGATGGACAATTAGTGAAATAAAGGAAGCGTTTGTATTAAGGGCTAACAAGTTAACGTAATCAACTTAATCGCAGATAATATTTTGCTTATTAATATAGATTTTGTACATAGAAGCATGTTAGTGTTGTGACTGATGAATTAAAATCTAATAATATTTAAATGTAAAATAATTGTTTTTTTTTAAAGACCCAAGTTGTACAAAAGGTAGATAGATGATGAAGAGGCAAAGACACGAATAGAGACATAAATTCGTAAGTAAGCCTTTTTAACTAACCATAAATTGGCCGGTTTAAACTAACTAAATAAACGAATAACCTGCTATAAATTGATGGCACAAAACATGTGAAATTTTGCTGCTGCTCTCTGCTCTCTGCTGCTCGATTGGGCCCGCTCGAACTAGTACCACGACCTCGCAGAACACCGGCGTGAAGTAGAGGCATCTTGTGCTTCTGCGTTTCGTTCGGCGAGTGCGGTAACCGGAGGCCTGCTCCCTCTCCCTAGCTTCCCTCCTCATCCTTCCACCAATCTTCCAAATATCCTTAAAAGGCCGTCAACGAATTTTCAGTCCCTCTGGTATTGTAGATGTACTTGGGCGACGGTAATCACTTAACACATACATAAGAAAAAATATTCTTTTGCATCATTGTATAGGTTTATTTTTAGGGAGAAACCCCAAGAATATTTTCACATTTACAAAAAATTTGTTTTATTGTCCTTTTCATGGAAAATAAAACATATTCGATTGATAATTGAAATCCAATTTTACTCAGAACACGCTGTTTGTTACGGCTGTAATTAAAATTTCAATTCGTATCAGAAAACCCATACACAATTGAATATTGAAACCTTTGTCCCATCGTATTGTAATTATGTTCCTTTTCACAGATGTCTATTCTTTTTAGTATATGTATGCAAGATACCAAACGGAAAGAAAGTATATTGTAGATAATTTTGCTTCATTGAGATAAAATCTTTATATTCAAAATTTATCGTGTATAAAAATTTTCTAAAATTTACTGGGAATGAAACCGAACAAATGCGAAAAAAAATGTATTTTTGGGATGCCGATCGAAAGGAGACAATTATAAGGATATTCTTTTAAATTAAGAAAAAAACAAATGCTTGAATAAGTATCCCATTTACAAACTTTATTCTCGTTTCAAATAAGCTTACAATCTGACTCACAGTAGTGATGTATTCAAATACTAACGAAAACAGTGTTAGAAATTACTATCTCTAGTGGCTACTTATTAGTTAATAATCAAAACTATCTATGAAATGATAATGTAAATATTTTCCCTAATTTAAATATAAAGTTTTACGATGTTCCCTTAATTTTATATACGAGTAGCAACTCTTTTTAAATGACCGTTTAGATCGTTATGATACAAAAAACAAGTTGCTTTTTTTCACTTTTGGTCGGTTCTATTTCCAGATGAGGCAAGCAATGTTTAACAATCTTTGAATATGATATTGCTTACTTTAAAAAATTAAATAAAGTATCCGAGGATCAAAATTATCTGACTACTATATAAACACCTAATAAGCACCAGTAACATCAGGATGTAAAAGAAGTTAATTAAATGCGATAAAATCTGTAAATATACTGGTTTCATTGCAAATAATTATAATGAAAGTAATAAATTATTAATGCGTGTACTTTGACCCATAAAATATTTTTTAACCTTAAATTTCGGCTAACTGGTTCATATTTATTACTTAATTCATATGCCTATGACTATTTTATGGGAATAAATATTTTATTATTTTATGTATGTATATATTCACGCCTTGATACTAACGGGGTAGGCAGATACAATCTCCTTCCACATGCTACGGTCCTGACATATGTCTTTCGCTTCTTCCACTTTCATCAATCTTCGCATGCATGCTCGTTGGTTTAGAGTACTCTTGACTTTAGAGTATTCTTGACTTAATTATTTTATTTGGAAATAAAAAATAAATATTTATGTTTGAAAACCAATACGAATGCTTGTGTCTAAGTTACGGATGTTTATTTAATACTAGATGCTATCCGTGACTTCGTCCGCGTTGGTTTTAGAACGTTCTATGAAATATTTATTATAAGTAGTAATAAGAGAAATTTTACGTAAAGGTAGGAAACAAATTTACATTATCGTAAATTTTTTTTTAATCTCTTCCTCTATTTGTTGTAATTCTAAATGCCAGACGTTCCCGGCATAACCGTGCTGTACCCTCTGCGGATGACTTGTGCTCAGCAGTAGAGCTGAGGACTAGGTTCGCCGCCAAAGTCTAAAGCTTTCAAGTGCTTGCTTCTCTAACGTCCGTGGCCTTCGGGTGGCGAACGATTGAAGGCGTTGTAAGAAGAGTCTGTTCTGGCTCGCTCGCTCGGTGAAGCACTGTGAGAGTTTATTAAGTGAAAGTCTGATATAGCCCGACATTAGTGAGAGAGTGACTAAAATATTAAGAGCGGCAGATGCCTTGCAAAGATTTCGATCCTCATTTTAAAACTAAAAATCTCATGAGTTAATTTGAGGATTTTGTTTTTTATAAGTAATACTAAATATCTAATTCTTCTTCGAAGATTCAGTGAAGATCACATTCCCGCTCGGCATCCAACTGTCAATTTATTTCTTTGTGCCAGCCCTGCGGTGTAAAAATGGTACGTTATGAGTTTTTTCCAACCGATTTAGCGCTAAACTTTTAAACACTAATGTGACGGCCCTGAACTGCTGGCGTCATCTATCGGACGCCATTTAAAATCTTACAACACATTCGTGAAGAAATGAGAAACCACTTTTTCTTACGCCGCCACCACAAAAGTCGCACATATTCACAGAATAAAACATATTATTGAAAAATAAATTTAAGTAATAATATTAAATAAAAAAACAAATATGTACGTATCATTGCGTCAGTTTGTTTGTTGTTTTAATAACATGTTATCGCCACATCTATTAGTTATGTGTCCACCGTTTAAACAGCACACAGTGGTTGGATCATTATCACCGTGGGATTAATTTCGGTCCTATTAACTGCACGGGCACATACGTAATTCGCCACTTAACGACAAATTTGGTCACGAAAGGTCTCTGAATTGAACTGCAACGGTAGTTCAATTTTGATTCACATTTTAACAAGACAGAACAGATTTTGTTAAACATATACATTTAACAAGGAACTTTAACACTTAAAATAATATGTAACCCGTATAAATATAGAGTTATGCAAAATTATTTGTATAGGTCAACGTCACCTGCATTCGTTGCGGAATAAAGCCGAAGTTCTTGACTTGAGTTGCGTAGGATTTTAATGCATGACGTAGTGTAGGAAAATTAAAAAAATTCAGTATCCAATCGTTTTGGAGATATTGTTTAAAACGCTATCCGCTTTCAACGTTCGTAACGTTTAATTTTATACGTGGTAGAGCCAAGCGGCGGCTTTTGCTGCTGTTCGAATGGGCCACCTTGACCGGTGTAGTACCACGGACTCGCAGAATATCGGCTTCAAGTAGAGGCATCTTGTGCTTCTGCGTTTTGTTTGGTGTGAGGTAACCGGAGGCCCTCTCCACTTCCCTAACGCCCCTCCTCATGCCCCCCTTCCAACTCCCTAACACTCTTAAAAAAAGGACGGCAACGCACCTGCAGCACCTCCGGTATTCCAGATGTACGTGAGCGACGTTAATCACTTACCATCTGGTGAGGCGCTTGCTCCGTTGTCTTCCTTTCGATAGAATTATGAATTAACTCATTAGAAAAGGTTTTTTTTTTCAATAGAATTCGGGATCTCTAAAATATTCTTATCGATCTACCTCCATCAGTTCCCCGAGCTTCACTGTCAATCAGCAGCGCGCACCGCGTGCAGCTGAAGTAGACATTTTAAAATTTTCTCGTTATTCTTATTTGAATAACGCTTAAATTCTATTTACGAACTATAACACAGTAAAAAATCGCGCTGGAATTGCATTTAGTAATATGTTAAACTAAATGTGAATGTATAACTTCAACTTTAACGTGTAACTTGAACTTGATCTTGAATGTGGAAAAAATATATTGAATAACCGTATTGATATTCACTACGAAGTTCAAAAGTTATAAGCAAATACACAGTCAAAAGCGAGTATTTAATGGTCGAGATAAAATATTACTCGTCAGTACACAATGTCTCATGATGCGTTACTTTAATAGAATATTGTAGTGTCGCGTAGAGCTGCTATTGACATATATTTGCTCTCACGTAGCCTGTTCCCCACATAAATAGTTGTTAACCTCCGCTGTCCTGATGGTAATGTTTTTAATAGACATGTAAAGTTAATCTTGAAACCATTGTTTACATGGAGACATTGGTTTTATCGCAATAGAGTGAGAGAGGGAAATAATCAAATTTACTAAAAAAAAGTACACGACATTTTTTTAAGATAAAACAATACAAAAAGCGTCTGCGAAAGCTCTAGACGAGAATAACTAATGTGTGAAATGGAACTAGTAAATTATATAATCTTAAAATCTTTAAATTAAATGAATTTTAAATTAAAATGGAGTTACGACAACTGCTAATAATACTATCTAACAGGAATTAGGAAATTATCAACAATTTACAATTTTCCAGACAACCATATTAAGAATGTATTTAATGGAATTGAAAACATTTTAGTAAGAAAAAGGTAACTTTAAAACTTGTTTCGCAAACTCGTTTTAAAATTAAACTTTGAATTGCTTGTTGCATTTTCAGAAAAACAAAAGAATGTGAACTTAGTTAACTCATTAACTTTGCATGAAACATTTTTTCGCGTGACCGAAACTTTGTCCGTCTACATAAAGCTCTGAGCTTCGAACAAAAAAAAAACCATTCGTGGTTTGTTTCCCGTTGAAAATAAGAAAATATTTAATTAAGTGAAATATTTAGTCGAATTGTATCGGGGTAAGACTCTGCTACCCACTTTCCTCCGGTGCCTTTCGTAGGTGACTAAGGAAGAAACTTTAAAAATCTCATGAATATCTTGGACAGCAAACTAGGCGACGACGCTCGTCAGTTGAAAATCCCGGAGAAGGTGATATACATACCCATGAAGAGGTAGGCAGCATCGCCCACTGGGGCGTGAGTGCTTTTATGTAACAACTGTTCAGAAAAATTTAACTGCTTTTAACCGTACTTTTCGCAGATTGGATTATGCTATAACCTGAATCCTTTACCGCGGGTTGAAAATCATCAAAAGCTACGTGAAAAAAATCCTTTGTTCTTGTTATTTTGCTTACTAATAATACTTTACCCTTGAAAATATATTATTACTTTCCATTTAGGCTCTACGCGAATTCGAGGTATTCGTAATATTGGGGTGGTCAGAGTCCTACACATTCTTTTAACCCTTTTTTAACGAGAGCTTATTTCGGAAAAACCATGACAGGCTCGCCGCCTCTCATGGTTTTAGTATCTATAGCAAGGACATTAATTATTTTTAGTAATGATTGCATAGCTTGGCTATGCGATAAAATCACAAACTGACGCCCTCTTCCTTACCGTTTGTGTTATTAGAGGCACTTAGAACCTTTTAATGAAGAGAAGCCTTAAAAATCACAAGCTTGACGTGCACGAGCTGGAAAATCCTGCGTTAGCTTTTTAAATTAAGCTTTTTTTATAGTGCATAATGTTAGCTTACTATATGTTTTAGTTGCCCGTGAGACTTTTCGTTTTATAGAATGGGATACCTACGGAGTTTCTTTCAGAGGTAACTCATTACGAAACGGTTGGTAGATTTAAACGACACCGTAACATGAATTTCCTTCCTCATAAATAAAATAATTTTCTTATCATTCCATTGGCGTCCGTCGGATGGCGGGATAACTATTTCGGAAAATATCAGATCAAAATTAAGAAGACCGATGACGGCCAGCAGCGTATAAGGTTCCCGATAATGCCATCGTCGATGCCAAAGCTCACTGATCGTGTAGATTGGGCAAATGCCTCCTTATGGGGGTGGCCCGCAGCGGACCATTAACAGATTGGTACGGCTAATGGAATGTTACTGATAAAAAAAAATTAAAACAAACATTTAACTATTTCGAAAGAAATCTAATAGACTGATAGATATGATAGAATTAAAGTAACCCCGGAATTAAAGTAAAATGATAGCTATATTTTACTAGGAAACCGTACCAGTTTTGAATCGTAGAATAAATATAAATTTTTCTTACGGATCCCAATTCTTTTGGGGCGAAACATTATGGTTGTTTGCTATAATGTATCTCGCAAACGGAATAATAACTTTTTAAACCGGTTCAGTAGTTCGTTTTTTAAGATCATTAATGCTCGTTAAGACTATAAGTCATAAGTAATAAGAAATAAAATACTTCCGGAGTTTATCTCACACACATATGTAAACTATGTCTGTATGTTGTGTCTGTAACTATGTGTATATATATTACGTTTTCATAGATAAACATCTCAACCGAATTTGATGAAATTTATTATGGATATACCTTGAACCCTAATGAAGGAGCGAGGCTAGTTTTTGTTTCGGGAACGCGGCTGGATTTTTTCCAAACGGAAGGAGTCGCAGCGGAAGTATATATATATATATATATTGTGGAGGGAGAGGTAAGGAGAACCGTCTCTGTTTATAAAAAAAGTGTCCGTTAAAATGTGCTATAGAAGGGTCGCGCTACAGTAGCCACCGGGTAAATTTATATAGAGCGCTAAAGGATATTAGAGAATGATAGAGAAATAAACAAGGACGGCATACTTCAATGAAAAATGAAAATGAAATGAAATGAAAATACACTTTATTGTACACCAATAGCAAAAATAGGAAAAAATAAATAAATAAAAAGAAACACAAAGGTACAATTGGCGGCCTTATCGCTTAGAAGCGATCTCTACCAGGCAACCATTTTGCAGAGGAAATAATGACCAGTGAGCAAGGGTCAAGGGTGTACGCAAGTTACACAGAAGTGAAAATATAATGTAATAAATATATATTGATATATACACAAACATATATATATATACACTAACATATACTGATATATCTAAATAAATACACAACATATACCCATACATATACAGGAACATAAAGAGTAAAAAATAAATAATATAATATAAGAGCCATACGACGCAAGGAAAAAGTAAGTGTTAAAGGATAAACAGATAACGAGAGATGAAGGAATAATTATTTAGGGAGGAAGGAAGTGCGCTTTGACCAGCCTTTTAAAAGTATCTAGGGATTGCGCACGCTTTATATGAAGTGGTAGGGAGTTCCAAAGCCTAACAGCTTCAATGGAAAAAGATTTAGAATAGAAGGAAGTGTTATGGGATGGAATTTTTAAAGTAAGGTTATTGTCAGAGCGAAGAGATCGACAGTGAGTATCCCCAAGAAACTCAAACCGCTCTTTAAGGTAAGGAGGGGTAGTGGGATTGAATAGAACACAGTATAAAAGAGAAAGAAATTCTGATACATGGTCATATTTTCGGAGTCCAAACACGAACCGTATACAAAGATTCTGAATGCGCTCAAGCTTATTAAGTAACTCTTCGCTTAGATTGAGATAACACGTATCAGCATAATCGAGAATGGGTAACAGGAGAGACTGTGCAAGCGTAATTTTAGTTTCAATACTTGAAACACAACTTACAACTGCTACATTCATACCACACCATTTGCCTACCCTGACGCCATTTTGGGAGGTTTTTGAACTATTATTTACTGTTTATAGCTGGATACTTTTTCAGCTTTCCTCTATATGAGACGGTTTTCCTTACCTTTACCCTTCATAATATATATAAATGTGCCCAGGCCTTTTTTTGTCACCTCTTTTTGGGGCACGCTTATTCTCGGAAGTTGTAAGTCCATAATTTTTTGTACCCTCCCCACCCTGGCCAATGTGCTTTGACGAAAAAATCCAAATTCTTTAATATTTTTCGAAATATGCTTTAGGCACAAAAAAGCCCTGGATGTGCCACGTTAGCACATGCGCTCGATGCTTGTGAACACTTCGCTGTTAACTAAGTTCTGATGAAAGAAATTTTTGTGAACTCTAATTTATCACTTATGCGGTTTGAGTATTCCGAGGGTGAGTAATAAATAAGCCACGACCTACACTGACCGGATAGTTTTAGTACAAAATTATACGTGAGGGTACGTTAAGCGGCGAAAGTATACCGCATATTACACATTAGAAGACAAATGGTTTAGTTATGGCCGCGACGGGGTATTAAAATACGTTAAGGATGTCTTAAGCTTATGATATCCGAGTCTCTTTTGTCTTTATGTTTTGTCTTTGTCTTAGCCGTAAGAGGCAACCCTAGCGCTCCCTAGCGGTACGATCCGCCCGGTGCAGGCCCTTCAGTAGCGCGCTGAAGCCATATGCTGTCTTTTCGACCAAAGAAAATTGACAGCCGTTTGAGGTTCTATATGGGTCTACCTTTATAGGTCCTTTGATTAAAGAAGTCCTGTCCAAGAAGCTAACAACTGGCAGATTCACCACTGAACAGGTTATTATGAATTTTAAATGCTTACCGCGTGTTCGGCGGTGGTAGGTAGGAGTAATAAAAAAAAACGGGAACATATTAAGTAAGCCATCTCGCACTGGAGCAGGGTGACGGACTCTTCCCGGTGCCAAAACTCACTCAAGTCTTTTATAGTCGGCCCATTTGACCGTCTTCGACCGTTTTCTTATTAATTGCTTCACAGAGTTCGGTAGGCAATTATTTAATCGTTGCAAACCAGTTTATATTTGGATTAACGCGACAGGCGGTGAGCCTGTCGTTGTCTTAGTCTGGTACAGGTCCTCCTTACAGATGATCGAACTTAGGTCTCCTGATTCGTAGGAAAATCCTCTAACCACTCGGATATCGAGACCGAAATAATATTGACAGGCTTTTTCTCAATAGTGGGACATTAACTTTTTATCTATTAATTTAAGTATAATTAGTACACGATACCGGCTTATGTACTAAGTTATAAAACGAAATAATCAAAAATAAATAACCTTTAATTAAAACAGATGTTTTACATTTTAATTATTATTCGTCATATAGTTCGAAGCTAGGTTTAAAGTGTCAAATCTCTTGTTCACCGGGAAGTTTGCAAAATTCTTAGCGAACAGACGAACAAAGAAGAAAGCAACTTAATAAAACATTACGATTTCTTGTATTTACGCGAATACTACACATTTTAAATCGAACTACTATTTATGGATTTTATCGCGTTTTATTTTGTTTAAGTATTCCCAAAGTTTCGAGAGCTTTACAGCCGTGCTGATGCTCTAGTAAGTCTGCAGTCTGTGATCATATCCTAGAACACCGTTTTTTTTTATGGAAGAGACGGCAAACGAGCAAGCGGCTCACCTGATGGTAAGTGATTACCGTCGCCCACATACATCTGCAACACCATAGATGCTCCAGGTGCGTTGCCGGTCTTTAAGGATATTTGGGAGATGGGAGGGAAGAGGAGGGGAATAGGGAGGGGGCGTGGGCCTCCGGTTACCTCACTCACCGAACGAAAAGCAGAAGCGCAAGATTCCTCTACTTCACGTCGGTATTCTGCGAGGCTGTGGTACCAATCTGGTCGAGCCGGTCCATTCGAGCAGCAGCTAAAGCCGCCGCTTGGCTCTACCACGCTTAAAGAACAAGATTTTTAAAAAACATCTTAACTTCAACAGAGAAGATGGTAGGGTACTGCCACCGGCTTGGTATCCAGTAATAAAATAAAATTAAATCCAAAAGCAAGCATGCTATTGCACGACCTCTTAGATGCTGAAGGTAGCCCGAGTTAACCATGGCATCTGGACGCCTAACACCTCAGTCCCCCCGTGACCACGGCTGCTGTTAAGCACTTGAAGCGACGGGAATATAAAAACAAAATTAAACGCGATGAAATCCGTAAAGAAAAGTTTCATTTCAAATTAATAAAATGTGGTAGAAAAGATAGCAACGTGGTACATTTTATGTGAATACGGCTCTTAAATATTATATCAGTATTATATTAATTGACGTATCATTTGATACTGCAATGCTATTGTAGTATCGGTTACCTTTTATGATTCTTGTATTCAATTTTTATTATGAAAATGTTTCTCGTCAGTTTACATTCAATTATGCATTGATTTTTTTTCCTTTTTCTGTACAAACATTTCACCGGAAACAGAACATGGAAAAACAGTACGGTGAAAAAGTAAAATTCTCAAAATACAACGACGTTACCGCGAGAAACAATGAATTGAATGGATCTGTAAAAGGGCAAATAGCAATTAAAAAGTATAAAGAGAAATGTTCACTTTGTAAATTTAAGCGAGACATGAACTTCAAATGTAATCCAACCATTTCATTTTCATGTTACATTTAACACAACATCCGATTATATTTTATTAACGCGGAGCTTCGTGGGAACTTTAGACGAGGGTTATGTTCAGCGGTGGACTAGTGACGGTCTGAAATGAGCTTATTCTCCAGCGTCAAGGATGATTGTTTTCCTACAAGCAATTGATGATGATATTGACGACGGAATCCATCTGGCCGAATTACAACTTACAACTTCAGAATACTACCAGGCAGCCGTCAACTGCGCAGTAGATATTATAGTGCGTTAAAAGTACGGGGTACTTATGCAGGTCACTCGTGTTTACCTTCGGATAAGATCGGATCCAGTGCGGGATCCACAACACAACCAGACCCGAATACCGATATTTTGTGATTTTGCACATTTACAACTCCTTGCTCTTATGATTTCCTTGACCTCTTTTTACTTTAATGCGAACTTTTCGTGTTAAAATTCAATCGAGGCGCACGTCTAGATATATCATGGTTACTCGAGTTAGTAAAACAAGTTCATCAAGCCCTGCTGGTGGGCAATGTTCTCTTTTGGGCAATAAATGTCGACTAGATAGCGTTTTTTTATATTTTCCACATTTTCAACCAGTGCCTTATTCGACCAAAGCGAGGAATATACACTAGAAAAACTTTTACAACTAGCTCGGTTTGTTTCAGAAGGAAGGCAAGAGCAGATAAATGCTTTGTTTATATTTCTTGTTGTGTAGTAAAAAAAGAAATTCAATTGTTATAACACATATCCTTAGTTGTAGTATTTAGGAGTAGTTCTGTGACCTCGCAGAATACCGGCTCGAAGTAAAGGCATCTTGTTCTTCTGCGTTTCGAACGGTTATTGAGGTAATCGGATGCCCACGACCTTCTCACTCATACCCTCCCGCCTTGAAAAATATCCTCAAGGGTCGGCAACGCACCTGAAGCTCCTCTGGTGTTGTAGATGTACCTGAGCGACAGTAATGAGCTTCTATCAGGTAATCCGTTTGCTCGTTTCCCACCTATCTCATATAAAAAATAAAAGTTATATATAAATAATAATAAATCTATTTCTATGTTAAAAATATACATAGTTGAAAAACTAATATCCACGCCTTTCTACTCCCCTTTCAAGATGTCCTCGTCATCAGGGATAGGATTGGTAAAGAGAAGTCTTTTGAGCCCAAACTCTATGGGTTTAGTAGTAGCCCTTCAGGAGTTTCGTAACCCACCTTCCAGCTCCATCATCAGAACAATTCGATGGCACCATGTTATTGTATTGTCATCGTTTCTTAATACGCGCCTGGATATGGGTGAACATTGAATTGAAAGATTATATTACATTCATACATATATACGTACATAGATACAGATCATGATAATAAAAATCGTTTCAAAAAATGTGACAGACTGTAAATGTATGTGATGATCTGATGCTTCGTTGTAAATACCATTCAAACCTTAATTTGTGTAACAATTAATCATTATGCTATTGTATTTATTTTGTGCGATGTACAGTTTTTTTGCCGATGATCTCTATATAAATTAAAACTGTATACGCATAAGCACTCACGCTCTTAATATTTGTAACCCACCATCCACCCACCCACTTTCCCTGTCTCTAGTAACCAAAATTACAGAGGAAAATCTGCGTAATCAACACAAGAAGACAAATTAGACCACACCGGGTTAACCGCACAAAGGGAGTGTCGTTTGCCTAGATTTTGAAATATCAAACGAGTTTTCCAATGTATGGAAATCTAATTTGTTTAAAAATGGAATAAGTCGATAAGGTTAATACATTGTCATCGGCGCTGGTAGTCAAGTCGCTGAACGGTTGGCTTTAATCTTGCGGATCGAGTTGTATTCCCAGGTTCTATTCCAGTCCTACAGATAATTGTTCCGGGTTGGATGTGTGTGGGTGCACGAGTTATGTTTGTAAGCTCACCTACGATGGAGGAGATCTCCAAGAAAATAATATTAGTGTAATACTCGTCGTCCATTGGACGATTGGTTTTATCAAGAGTCGTTTTCATTATTTTTACAACCGCGTGATTCGTGGTAGTAGCCGAGCCTCTCAATCACGTGTCTTAGGTTCTACGCCGGTGTAAGATTAGGTGTTTTATTTCAGTCGCGCCACACTGCACGGCATCGGGAATCGAACCTAGGTCAATAGCGAAACCTATGAAACTAAAGCAAGCGCTCCGACTATTAGACTACCTCGGCTGTATTATTTATTAAATGTTAATCGACATTCAATTCCCTGAATCAAGACATGGGGACGATATCGTATTTATATTTAGCCAGAACAGGAATTTGTCTTTCTGTAATAATAATCAAGACTTCACGTAATTTTCACATGTTAAACTAATTAGCCAATTACTTAACTGTAAGTAACTTCATGTTTCACCGTATTTAACATTTCATCATCATCATCATCATCATTTCAGCCTATCAGAAGTCCACTGCTGAACATAGGCCTCCCCCAAAGATTGCCACGAAGCTCGGTCCTGAGCCACCTGCATCCATCGACTTCCCGCAACACTGCGCAGGTCGTCACTCCATCTTGTGGGGGGTCGTCCTACACTGCGTTTGGCTGTACGTAGCTGCCACTCGAGAACCTTTTTTCCCCAGCGGTTGTCAGTTCTGCGAGCTATGTGGGCGGCTCATTGCCACTTCAGCTTGCTGATCTTTACGGCTATGTCGGTTACCTTAGTTCTTTAACATTTAATTTTATTTAATTAAAATACTTCATTCGTCTTCGACGTCAGAAAGTTTTCGAATTACGTTGGTTAAATGCCTATTCTTACATTTTTTTTTTCTAAATCTATCACCGTTTCGTAACGAGGCTGCTCTGAAAAAAATGAGTCCTCTTTTATGTTTTTTTTTAAATATCTGTATTGCATTAAAAAAAGCTATGGTCCATTGGGCTAATGAAAGCATGCTACGAGAATATTTAAATCATCAATTTTGCGTTAACTACCCTATTCACTTTGAAACTAATTACACCATTGGAATCCTTATAAAATTTCCTATCGGAAAGTGTAGATACTAATGGAGAATTGACGACAGTCATATTGACAGTGTAATTATACTATCTAGTCTATATACCCTAGTCTACAATAAAAAATGTGTCATCATTTGTAAATTATGACACATTTTTTATTGAACCAAAAGCCAATTATTTGTATGTTGCAAATATTGTCTCCGGCTGAGATTCGAACCGAGAAACCATGATTTTATAGTCAGGTAGGCTAACCAGTTAGGTCATGCGGTCACCAGAGAATCACATGACTCCTTCAAATTTTTAAGGCAGCATTAGATATTCATTGATCTTACTTGTCAAAGCTGAAGACGTGTACGTCATTTTAAATATTGAATGAAAAGAAATATATTATGAAACTTATCATAATTATTACTTTATTTTACTTTGTTCACTGCATTATTTACACGAACATATCAACGGTAATCATTACAGATACAAAATTCACACGGGCACAGCTAATTTCAATTTGATTAATTAGAAAAATTTACTCCTTACAAGTAGGCGTTTAACTTCCTGCATGCACGTGAACGTTTACACAGATCTGACAGCGTACGTACAGTATCTGATATGTGGACGTCTATTAGTGTGTGTGTGTGTGTGTGTGTAGTGACGTCTGTCAAATGACCGTACATACTACAGTGGTACAATTTTTAACCTGTGCGATACACCATCAACCTACTCGAGTCCATTGCTGAAAATGTCTTACCGAGAAAGGGTCAGTAGGCCGGGACGGCATATCTTGAAGGATTTGCTCACACGCTGGGCAGACAGGTCGGTGACCCAGTCACTGCTCCTCCACTTCTCCCCGTCCCTAGTCTGTCACATTTGGGTACGAAAAGTTAGGATGGATTTTCCGCCATCCGTCGGCAGATCATCGCCTGAGCCGAGGTTCTTAGCAAAAAGGAAGAGAGAAGGAGCATAGTTTATTGAGGTGTAAGGATTTAACCATCACATGCAGGTAAGTACGGTACTTAGAGATGGAGATTGAACATTCGACCTGCGTGATTGTTTCAATAGAAATTTGTATTTCCCATAGAGTCTTTATCAGCATTTTTTTATTTGTTATTTTTATGATTATTATGTATCACCATATCATGTACTATGTGTGTAGATGTAAGTGTAGGAATAAACGTCTTTATGTCTTTATGCTTTTTTATGTCAATTGTTTAACCTATGCGATGATAATACTCTAGGTATATAAAGATGGGTTACCTCAATATTAAGGTACTTGTATCGCCAGTATGTTGCTATTATTTGACTAGCGATACCGTCTGAGCACACGGAATAGGCACGGAAAAAAAACACCCTATTTAAAACCCAAACAAAATGCATTAGGGCTATATTTGGACTACGATCCACTGACAGCTGCAAACCTTACTTTAAAGAACATAAAATATTGACATTACCTAGCATATATGTTAGTGAAATTGCAGCTTTTGTTCACTCCAATATTTCTACATTTAATTCAGACAAAAAAGGATTACAGAACCATTGCAATATAAAATTGCCAATGTACCGGGAAAAACGGCTCTGCTACGTCATAGTGTATTGGGGATTGCTCCTATAGCTTATAATCATTTACCCAACAATATCAAAAACAAGAAAATAGAAGATTTTAAAAAAAAACTTAAATTAATATTGGTTGAAAAAGTTTATTACACAATACAGGAATTTATTTGCGATAAAATTTGACTAATTACATAGATATAATAACTTAATTTTTTTTTTTGGACATTTAAATTTTATTTTTAACTGATAAAGAAATTAGACATGTAGATTTATTTATATTGATATTATTGTATTATTTTATTTTACTTTGAATTGGCATCAATTTTGATTTTGACGCCTGATCAACAGTATATTAATGTAATGTAATATACCTTATATGTCTTGAAATTATATCATATTGTAAAATTTGTATGCCAATAAGTGGTAGATCATATAGGACATAAACAAAATGTTAACATCTATACAAGTATCACATATGATCTACAAATAAATATAAATAAATAAAAATAGGGCAATCGGTATTAAAGCTTTAAAGCTTACGATATTATATAATTTGTGTGATTGTATACGTAGTTTTCAATCAAAGCCCACATCGAGTAAGTCAATAACGATTAAGGCACTGAGACACTTTAACGAGATAGATAGATAGATCTATTAATTTGGGCTTTAAGTAATTAGACAGAACCATTTGTTTAGCGATCAAATTGCGGTTTTTTGATTCATGATGAATAAATAATCGTTTCAAATAAATCTTCTCAATCTGTCTGGTAGTTTGAAAATGTAATATATATATATATATTGTATGGATTGTCATAATAATATAGCTTAATTAAAAAGATAACAATCGTATATCTTGTAAAAGACTCGACCGATTGCGATCGTGTTTACATTATATGAGTTATTAAGTAACCAAGAAATCAAACCCATCGCGCGATCTACCGGAAAGAGTAGGACAACGCCTGTCGAGTCAGCTAGAACGAAATATAATGTAATGTAATATAATATAATATAGTTATAATTATGAAACAGTATTAACAGCATAATTTTTAAAATCGGATCGTAAATTAATTTGTGTCAGTTAGACAGTTGGCGCATCACTTGTCATTAAATGATCAATATTGAAACTGATAAGACTATTGGAACTATATAAAATTTCCTATTGGAAAGTGTAGACCCTAATGGAGAATAGGCGACAATCATATTGACTACAATAAATAATATGTCATAATTTACACGGCATTTTAAATATCGAATGAAAAGAAATAAATTATGAAACTTATCATAACTCTTACTTTTTTATGTAGTATTTTTAAACAATAACAAATTTGTTCACTGCATTATTTACACGAACAAATCAATGGTAATCATTACAGATACTACATTATGGTTGCCTACCAATAGACGCGGATTATCTTCATTATTATCACACTAATAAATACGGAGATAGAAAGAGATATTTTATCCCGATCGGCCATTGCGAGAGTCGGTGCACGACGGCCATCTTAAGCCAATCAGTCCACAAGCTAGCCGACCAGCGTGTTTATTTAGAACATTCAGACCTTAATTCCATAGCCGAGAGACACAGTGTTGCTACGTGCGTTGTCCGTCTGCGCATATTGCTTATAAAACCATTGCCAATCAGTTGTGTCTATGATTTCTAGTCTATTTTATAGAAAGTATTTATTGTTTAGTTCTGGTAGCTGGAGTCTCGGTCGCTCGCTTTAAGTTATGAGATCTCGAGCGGGTTTTAATCCCATTGGCGGCACAACAATAATCGTTAAATACAATTTCTCACGATTATAGCATTGAGCCTAGTATTAATGATCTATAATCTGCGGGATAGGAATTCAGCAAAATACTGGTACAATCGTATCATTATAGTCATCCGTTATATAACGCGAGAGCCAACCGGATGTACGGGTACAGGATTATAACTTTAAGAAGTATGTATATATTGTCTGTAAACCCACATGTCGCCGTGAATTGTATTATAAAACTTCTAATGTCTTTGAAAACATTTCGGACAACAGTTTCGGGGTTTGACTTTAATTTTGTCTAAATTTACTTAAAACTTAAAGTTTGCTCATGAGAGTCATTAAAACAACTCAAGGACAATTTTTGATTAATAAAGTTAAGAAGAATTAGGAAGTCGTAATGAAAATAATCACTTAATTCGTGTACGCGATTGTTGTAACTTAACGGGATTAAATATAAAGATATATGTAAAAATCATAAACTAATTAATTCCATGTAAATCTTTGACTAAGTGGCTCCATTTTTATGTGAAAGGGGGCAAACGAGCAAGAGGCTTACCTGATGGTAAGTGACACCAACATCTGCTACATCAGAAGATCTGCAGGTGCGTTGCTGGTTTTTAAGGATATTTGGCAGATCGGAGGGATGAAGGGGAGGGGGAGTGGGCCTCCAGTCGCAACACTTATCGAACGAAACGGAGAAGCATAGGATGCCTTTACTTCAAGCCTATATTCTGACACGCAGAGCATGGTACTGTCTCGCACGTATGACCGGCCCATTCGAGCAGTAGGAAAATGTCTTACCCATGTCAGTGCAATCACAGTTGTGTTCTGGTTGCAAATGTATATAGAGCCAGTATAATTACGGGTGTTGAGCCATTATATCTATAACCTTCTCCTTTTGATGTTGTTCTTGAGCAGAAGTGTCCACCGATAAGGCGGATTGTTAGTTCGACTGTCACCATTGGGGTGTCACCTATATAAAAAAAAGTAGTGATCCTAAAAATCAAAGCACAATATCACTGCACACTAAGCAAACCAACCTGCCTTAAAGGGAAGTGGACGATCCGACACAGAACGGCGTCTCAAACAGAGACCTTTAAGCGAGAATAAAATACGCAAGTCTACACACTTACGAGATAAACAAAGCAGTTATTACATCTGTGTCCACTAATTGTATAATGTATTGTATAAATTAACAATTAAGTTGTACTTTACACAAGTCTAAGCAAACACAGCTTCACGTGTGAAAACCGTGCCCTAAAACAACAGATGTCACCCCGCCTCGAGCTACAGGGCAAAGATAACTAGTACGTACCATTTTGGACATTATTTATTACCTGCAGTGCGCCAACGTTAACAGAATACCTAGCGCGTATTCAGCAACCGCAATTATACATAAATCTCATCCAACTTATCAGCATACAACATCGGCCTGTCAACAAGCAAGTCCACAGCTGCACGAAGGCCTCATTGAGAAAGCGCGATTAAAAGAGTGAGTATGTGTTTCTTGAAAAGTTTGCCCATACTCAACACGTTGGGCAAGTTGTGTGTGTGTGTGTGTGTGTGTGTAACGCTAGAAAACACAGATGATGCCGCACGCAATCCCACAGACAGGTAATGAAGCCTGTCAGTGGGATTATGGGTACGGGAATTGTAGTAGAAAAAGAATCCAAGCTCCGCTGCTCTTGAATTTCTTCATCAGTAGTAAAAAAATAAAAAGTTTTCGATCAATGTCCTTACGCACACATAAGCGCTACGCATCGTTGACTTGAATATATGTTTGAATATACGTTGTGACAAAAAATCGTGAGTAAGGCCGAAGTGAACAGACACCTTCTAGGCAAACGTGTACCATCCTAGGCTTCATCTTCGCCTTCCATCAAGCAAGATTGCGGTCAAACGTTAGCCTATGTTTTATAAAAAAAAATCGTCACATAAAGGTTGTCTACGATAAAGTTTCTAATGTGATTTTAAATTTCTAATTTCTGTTGCGATTGACTCACAATCTCTAACGACTTCAGCTGTCAAAACGAACTCTGAGATTGATTGGTCATGCTTTGGTTTAAACTGATAGAGATTACGAAATCTAAATTAAATATTTCTAATGTTGAAAACATGGTCATAATTTTTTGAAATTAATATTGATTTGCGGATTTTGATCGCTTTCTTTAAAAAATTTATGTTCTATGCAACCTTGTTTTAGTTTCAATAAATGTGAAACACGTAATAAAGGACTTCTGAGGTTGATGAAAGATTTCTGAGACACTCGATGTCCAACACTAAAACAAATCAGAAATCTTTTATTACGTGAGGACAAGAGCTGAAATTAAATAGATAATATATTACAAATCATAATAATCGCTAAATTAATATTGATCAATGATTAGAAACTTTAAAGTAACTTATTAATTTCACAAATCTGACACGACAACTAGTTACGGGATATTTTTAGACACGCGAGTCTTCAAAAAAAAAAAAAAAACAAACTGAATGTAAAATGTATAAAATGTTATTCCAGATAGTCGTATCGTCTTTGTAAAATCGTATCGAGCTACAGATGGTAGATATGATCGATGTCCGGAATATAACACATATCTCTAATATGCCAGATCTAAAATGAACAGACCAGTAGCGGGCTATAAGTTGAATAGAGTAGAATATAGCGAAGCAATGTATAATTCATATTTGTAATGTACCTAGATTCGGCAAATAAAGGTTATGATTATGGTCCGAGGTGTCATGTACCGGGATCTACTCACCTATAAAGCGTGACGAGAAAATTGTCTTAATTTAGCAAAGGCCAGCTGAAAACTGTTCAGTTTAGACGCAGCTAAAGAAAATGAAAAGTAAATAAAACTTGTAAAAGTATCGCCACCATGCCACCAGATAGCGTTATAAATATCTTTGACGTGGCAGAGCTATGTTAGCTGGTGCTCGAATCGACGGGGCTCACCATGGACACGCAGAACACCGTCGTCAAGTAGAGGCACGTTGCGCTTCTGCGCTACGTTAAGTGAGTGAGGTACCGGATCTCCATACCTTCTCCCCCAACTCACCTTCCCCGTCATTCCTCTCATCTCCTTCGTGTCCTTAAAAGCCGACAACGCACCTGCAGCTCCTCTGGTGTTGCAGATGCACGAGGGCGACGGTAATAGCTTACCATCCGGTGAAGCGCTTGAACGCAGAGACCGGTGAGTGCCATTGGCAGGTGTCTTGGACGTGGCGATGATTCTAATATTTCCCAAATTGGAAGAGGCCTCAGTCTAATAATAATATTTATAAAAGTACTTTAGAAAACTGGTTTAAATCCTAAACCATTTGACAGTAGCTCGATTTGAGAATAACTTAGTCGGGTTTTCAGTGTATCGTTGCCTGTGAGCTTATTCGTTTAAATCTGTATTTAAAACAGAGAATACCTACGGAGTTTTCATCGTCCGGTTCTTCTCCGTTCGAGCAAACTCAATACGATGATTTAAAAACAGAGTACTATTGATAAACGTAATCTGAATTTCTCACGTCAGTTAATGATTTTTCATTTCATTTCAATCGATACCAATGTCAAATATGCGGTTGAAAATATTTGAAGTAATAATTCCTTCGGGAAACCATATTTGATTTAATATTTCTGTTAACTTAACTACAATGTGAGTTGATCGGATACTTGATTAGAGCTCGTGAAGCCAGGGTGTTAGAGTGGTCAGGAAGCTTGGCAAGATATTTTGTGTTTGTCACTGGCGGTTTTCGAATTTGGCGCTGCGCCATATTAACTTGGACCGAATTTTTAGCCAAGTCACGCATCTTTCTCTAGATCTGCGATGTTTGAGAATTCTTAACCTCTACGAAATAATAAAATATTCGTAGCGAATCTTTGGCAATCATCGGGGAATGTCTATAATTATTTCTATCACCTATTTACTGCCGGACGTTTCGGCAGCGAGACGTACTGATTTTGGCCAGGAATTCACGTACCGACACTCTTCGTACCCTAAATACCGCTTTTTATATAGAAATTTCACATAACAATCGCCTAGTATTAAGTCGCAGAGCATGCCACAATAACCACAATGTGAATTGAAACCGTTGCAATTTGAATTAAATTTAAATAACGAAATCAATTGTTGATACAAAAATTTTACTATCGAAGTGGGCTATGATTTAGTTTAGTGTGTATTAAATACCAGAAACGCTATTCATGTAACTAATACGCGATAACTACTCCTAAAACTAAACCTAGAAGGTTATACTTGGAGCCGAACGGTGAGCACGAACCTGCGTCTTCATATTTCGCAGTTCTCACTACAAACCAATTAGACTATTGGCGCATTAAAGACGGTCGGGAACAGTAGAGATTGAAAGCTTTACGATCGTAAATATCGTACGGGTATATTTAAGGTAGGATGATTCCCAACGAGATAGAGCTTCCGTGCTTTTTTGTAATCTAAGGGGGAAGGTTTGTTCTCAACAGTGAACTTGTGACTGTGATATTGGTGATGATAAAGAGGATGTTTATAAATCTTTGTTAGATCAACGTGTCGAATTGTATCTGCGGTATCAAATCTTCTAGACTGCCATCCGATGTAAATATTCACGGAATCATTATTCGATAGGTGATAAACCTACCTGCTACCAAGACAGCATTTTCATTTAGTCAGTCATTGAAAGAAAGCATTTGTTTTACATTTTGTTAATATATAAAATACTCGTACAATTCAAATCTCGTGGGAAATTCCGAATTTTTATATTTTATAAATTCCTATCGGCGTTCCGAAGCAATAGAAAATAGGCAGCTGTAATGGCACCCATGAGATCTCATAAGATCTCAAGTTATAGCAAACGCTTAAAATTGTTTTAGTTTTTAAATTTATTTTACAGAAGTAAATTCGTTTTAATTAATTTAATGTGAATGTTGTTAGTGAGATAAGATAAATCTTTATTTGCTTAAAACATGTTATGAGTATGTTATATTCTTATTAGAACCACATGTTTTGCTATCTATTATTTATATTTGTACATGGTAGAGCCAAGCGGTAGCTTTTGCTACTGCTCAAATGGACCGGCTCGACCGGGGTAGTACCACAACCTAGCAGAATACCGACGTGAAGTAGTGACAATTTGTGCTTCTGCGTTTTGTTCGATGAGTGAGGTAACCGGAGGCCCCCTCCCCCATTCCCATCCTCGTCCTCCCTTCCGTTCCTCAAAAATTCTATAATCGCCGGCTACACACCTGCTGCTCCTCTGTTGTTACAGATATACGTGGGTAATCACTTATCATCCGATGAGCCGCTCCTTTTACCAAATAAAACGAAAATAAAAAAAACTTTGGCAATAGAAGAAAATTATAACATTAAAAAAACAACAATAACATTTACATGTCAATGAACTCTTTGATGGCATAGAAATGATTTCGATTGATGAAAGTAAAGATTTTTTTCGTAATAAACAATGATGACGTGATTTGATGTCATTTGGTATTTTGTTATGTATTCGGGCACAACCGGACAAGTCATTTTCAATGTATTTGTTTAACCTGTGACTGTAAATGTCAAAATCAACATTAATATGAAAGCAAAGGTTATGTACTAAATTTGCAAGCGGCATAATATTTTCTCCTTCTATAGTTAGTTGTTTTAGAGTGAGCTAGTTAGGTGATTTGCAATAGTGCGTGATTGTTTCGACTCACCGCGTGAGGCGCCTGGTGCGCGGTAGCTAGACGCGTTCTTAGCGAGATGATTAATATGTGTCATACCTATTACATCATTAGGCTTTCAAGCCCACTCTCACAACACCCACGGGAAAAAATTTAGTGGAAGAGTTTCTCACGCCGTCACCACACTACTTATGTACGAGTAAGTGTATTGCATAGGTAATCAAACATTACAATGAAATCGATCCGATTACGACCGAGGATCGAACAGCAGAGTCGCGTTCGAGCGTCATGCTAACATGCATTACAAATTACCTCAGTTTTGTAACAACGTTAACGGATGCATAGAAAATTTTAAAGTATGAAAAAGAACAGTAGAAAAATGAAAATACGTTGGTAGTGCTTTTAATCTGGAAACGTTTGAAGTCGTATAAAAAAGAGAAATTTCTGGCTTCACTGCACTTCAATTAGTCTAGGTAAAGCTCGAATAAATACCATTGTTTTTATCCCGACTTTAAATACGTTCTTTCTAATGGACTGAATATTTAAAATGGTAAATATATCATTCACGTCCTCATTATGGTTTTTTGTATTTACACGAATACTGCGCATTTCAAATGAAACTATTGTTATATGACTTTATCACGTTTAATTACTTTCACATTCCTGCTATCAGGTAAAGTTAATGAAGTTTTAGACCTCCTTAACTGGAGTTGGAGTTAAATGCCAAAATACATTTTTTCTTCACACAAATTAAAAGTTTGAACCGAAGAGACGTTTAAGTGTAGTTAAGCTATTCATGAAACTTATAATGCATTTGGAATAGAAATGAGTAATATAAAAAATATATATGTTACTTAACATATAATTTTTGAGGACAAAACTTTAATAAGTTATTATTGAACTAATTAAGGTGGTAGATTACGAAAAAGCAAAATAAAAGGCGTTATTTTAGTTCATTATTTAATCTTTATTGAACCTTACGTAATAGTAATGGAACAAAAGATGGACTTAATACTAAAAGCAACCTCTGCCAGTCAACCTTATCTATGGATTATTGTTTCTTTGTACCATACCATATTGCAAAATCTGTAGGTACTTTTTATTTTATGTAAAACAACAATATGAATAAAACATTTTTTAAAATTAACAATGCCCCGAAGAGGTTAAAAAATTAAAGTTTTAACATTTAATATATAATATGACTATGCACCTTCCTGGTCGCTATGAAACGACAAATTCAGAATTCTATCAGAAGTTATCCACTAAGCAGTATATCGTGCCGTAAGTGTACGTCGGTTACCGTGATTGCACGCTAAGCTCGGAGCTTGCACACTTGCATACGAGCACTTGCACGCTAATATCGGATGATAGACCAGATGAAATGTCAGAGACAGGACGCAACGTAATAAAAAAAATTTTTACGCCGAGGGGGCAAACGAGAATGCGGCTCACCTGGAGGGAAATGATTACCGTCGCCCATGCACATTTAGACGTCAGAGAAGCTGAAGGATTTAAGGATATTTGGGAGATGGGAGGAATGACGGGGGTCTCCCCCTGAATTGGGGGAGAACTCACTGAACGATAAGCAGAAACTCAAGATACCTCTACTTCACGCTGGTATTCTGCGAGGTCGTGGCACTAACCCGGTCGGGCCAACCCATTCGAGTAGCAGCGAATTCGAGCAAAGCCGCCGCTTGGCTTTACCACGAACAAAAATACCAAAAAATTGTGTGTTTAAGCGAGCCCCCTAAGAAGCGAAGGAATGGAATAAAAGAAATCTGTTATTGCATACGTGCTTTGCTGTAGAAGAAAGTCTACTTTGTATCACTAGACACCACTCAAAGGCTTAAGTTTCACAAACGATTTCTTATTGCACGTTATAGTCAGACGATGAAGCTATTTATTTAAATTCATTTACGTACTCGTATATATGTTTTTCTTAATAGACAATCATCAGAGAGTAATGGCCGATTTCGATATGGTCGGTTCCACTAAGTAAAATAGGTATTTAACAGACACTCTAAACATAACTTCAATGCAGTTTCAGTCAGATGTTTATATTGAATTAAGTGGTGCTGTTTTATTGGAATGGGGTGACAGATCATCACATAGGTACTGGAGCCAATGCACACCTGCAAACAACTTCAATCGGAGAACATTTGCATTGTCACACTAAAGGACTAAATTGTGAATGCATATCAGTCTGTGATTATACCAGTATATTGACAGGCCCTTGTGGTGACCCTTCAAACCGGAAAGAGTCCCACCATCCATTGAATGCAACTTTAGTTTAAGGTAATTATAAATATAGCTTTTACATGTAAATGATAATTTTTTTTTTTTGTATACCTTGGTGTCATATTAGTGGACTAAAAGGGAGGGTTTCGTCTTCCGGAGAGGCCAAAAGTGAATCGCGAAGGCGCATTGGACTATGCTAAGTCGCTCTATATGGAAATCCGCAGGCTCTGTATAATCCTATGTGGATGTTGGGTGAGAGCCTTTACATCCATGTATTTTGACGACCGCGTATCTTACTGGTTAGCGTACCTGATTGATATAGGTTCAAGTTGCGAATCTCTGATGAAGGCAATATTTGTGAAAAACGGAAGTGATAGGTTTTCGGATCCGGAAGTGTCTGCCATAGCATATACGGGAAGGTAAAGACGAGTGTGTGCTTTGGCGTACACATGCGGCACTATAATGTTTCCCGCACAGTTGACAATAGCCCATACTATTCGGAATTTGTCGCCGAGGTCGAATTCAGGAAAACCTGGACGACATCATTTATATACAAAATATATTATATAACACTGTAAATAATTTCATTTCAAAATTACACGTACACTGTATTGTGCTGTTGTTATTTAGCAAATACAATAGAAATAAAGACGAAAATCAAAACAAGCAAAACTTTAAATTCGCCCTCGCTTTATTTATATCTAAGACTAAACTTTCTGCATTCAAAGTAACCAAACTCAAATACAAGTTGCGTATTAGGAAGGAAAGATAAATCGAAGTCTCGAAACATCTCGTACTACATTTGTTTAGAAGTAAGTGTGCCAAATCAGTGTTGACTTCAAATTTGATATTTAAATCAAAGCTATTTGTAAAACGATATTTAAATACGAACTTTTACTAGATTTATTAATATTTTCACTTACTAACTAACCAATTTCCGGTTCACCAGATAGAGAGCCAGTACAGTAACAGGCTGTGAGATATTCCATTGTATTCCACAGATTCCTTATTTGATTAAGGTTTTATGCAGGTTCATAGGTTGCAGTAGCCACTTATAATCAGAACCAAGACCCAGATGGTGATGGTACAGCCAAGCTTCTATTGTGCTAGAGCCAAGCAGCGGCTTTTGCTGCTGCTCGAAAGGGCCGCATCGACCGTGTTGGTACCGCGTTCCATCACCCAAATATCCTTAAAGGCCGGCGACGTACTTAAAACACCTCCGTTATTGCAGATGTACGTGGGCGACGGAAATCACTTACCATCAGATGAACCGCTTGATCGTTTGCCGCTTTTCCCATAAAAAAAGCGAATTCGTAAGGACCGATTAGACCGGGGTAGTCCCAAGGGGTTTAAGATTATCGGCGTGAAGTAGAGGCACAATGGCTTCTGCGTTCCGTTCGGTGACTGAGGTAAGCGGAGGCCTACTCTCCTCACCCTCTCCCTCCCGCCCCCATCCTCCTCCCCCATCACCATATATCGCTAAAGGCGAGTAATGCGATGTAGATGTACGTGGGCGTCGGTAATCACTTACCAGCAGGTGAGGCGCTAGTATGTTCGCCCACATTCTAATAATAAAAAAAAACAAGACTGTAAGAGTATCTGTCATCCCATTTGTTTCGTAAACATACCTAAAACTTTGTTAAGTAAACGCACATACATATAATGGAATGTATGGTAAAGGACGACAAACGAAACAACCTTTCATCCATCATCATCATCATTTCAGCCTGAACATAGGCCTCCCCCAAAGATGCAACGAAGCTCGGTCCTGAGCCACCTGCATCCATCGACTTCCCGCAACTACTTAAATACTTGGAAATCAAACACTAAAGAAAAATAATACACAAATGATTTTATTTATTTATCGATTAATATATTTAAACAAAAATTGTATTATTATGCAATTGAACATTTTTTTGTCATCAACCATCATGTAGATGACAAAAAATGGTAATGTTGTACGTCTACAAACGTAATTTCAAGTCTCTGTCTTATTTGATTTTCGAAATAAGGTTGGCGAAGAAGAAAACCTTCGGGGGTTTTAAATATAAACAATTGAAACAATTTGTGAATGACGAAATTTTATTAGAATACGTTCTAGGCGCGACTTGCACTTCAACTATAAGACTGCAGTCTGCGGGCTATCATCAAAAGCACGTTCTGTACATTCAACAAAGCCTGCTGCCTTAAAATGCTTCCTCTTGTCGCGTTCGCTTAATTCGCACAGTTAAACTGTAGATTTATGTTTCATTAGTAATTGATCCACAGCTAATACGAGTATAGATCTTGGCGTGTTTTATTAAGTGAGCAAAAGAAACAATCGCTTTAAGTGAAATTTATCGGATTCAGTTGTAACATTTCACTTTCCAATATTCCGTGGGATCGCGATAAGAGCGTAGAGCCTTTTTTATGGGAAAGGCGGCAAACGAGCAAGCGGCTCACCTGATGGTAAATGACTACCGTCGCCCACGTACATCTGCAACACCATAGATGCTGCAGGTGCGTTGCCGTTCTTTAAGGATATTTGGGAGATGGGAGGGAAGAGGAGGGGAAAAGGGAGGGGGTGTGGACCTCCGGTTACCACACTCACCGAACGAAACGCAGAAGCACAAGATGCCTTTACTTCACGTCGGTATTCTGCGAGGCCGTGGTACCTACCCGGTCGAGCCGGCCCATACGAGCAGCAGCAAAAGCAGCCGCTTGTCTCTACCATGCTTTTGCCCAGCAGTGGCGCATTAATAAGCTTTTATGTTATTTCATTCCTTTTCCTTAATTTCAAATTTCTTTACACGTCTGTTGCTAAGACGGAAGCTTTTTCTTAAATATTATCCAGATCTAGATTTACTTCAGGTAACTCATTTTTTTTAAATATTTATGAATATGTTTAGTAAGAAGAAAGTACGATGTGGCCTAAATATGCCTGAGACCTTGTATTTACTTATGTTTGTCCTTCTGAATAGCTCTAGTATAGTAGCAAGAGCTAGACTAAATCTATACAGACGGCATTCGCTCTAGAGAGTTACTTTATAAAATAAATATGACTAAAACAGTGTTGACAGATTGTGTGGCAAAATAAACGAAACAATTATTTCGTAGATAGTATTAAATGCAGAAAAAGCTCTTTGTTTTTGTTTTTTATTTTACTTCTAAACTTTTAGAGTTTTGTATGGAGCCCGATTACTAAGCATCCGCCGTCTGTCCGTCCGTCATTCCTACCGTCTGTCTTACCTTTATAGAGTTGTATCTTTTGAACCGTAATACGTTGCCGGTTTAAATTTTCACAGAATATGTTTTATTATGGCGGAGTGTGCTTAAATTTTGTTAATCTGTATTTCGGACGTTCCAATCCACTTGTAAACAGAGTTTATTTACATAATTAAGGTGGTGAGCCTGTTGCCATCTAATTTTTCGGGGCCGGAGGTGTTGCAGGTGCGTTGCCGGCCTTTAAGGGTATTTGGGAGATGGAAGGGAGGATGAGGAGGGGGAGTGGGGGGGGGGGAGTGGGCCTCCGGATACCTTACCCGCCGAACGAAACGCAGAAGCACCAGATGTCTCTTCTTTACGCCGGTATTCTACGTGACCGTTGTACTACTCGAGCAGCTCGCGGAGCCGCTTGGCTCTACCAATCTTCAGTTTCGAAAACTCTACTAAACTAGACTTAGTACTAGTCATCCGCTACCTCTAGGCAGCCGCTAGTCACTCGAGTCTTCTGATTAGGAAGCAGATTCTCTATTCGCATTACTATCGTGTCGCCTTTATCCTTGAACTCTTCGTAACAAATAGAATGTGTAAAATTTCAATACGTTATGAGATAATCAAGAAGATTTATGACGTAAAGTAGATGCATATGTACTGACTATCGCGTTGATGATTTGCGTGCCGTGCCGGATCGTGAGTTCGAATCCCACCCGATGTTAATATTTGTGCGAAACATATAAATTATTGGTTGCGGGTGGGCTTAACGTATAATCGTAACCTCGGGTATGGGAAGGTAAAGACTAAAAAGTGCCTCTGTGTTTGCGCGCTGCGTCTATGCGACTTACGGCACTATGATATCTCATGCGCAGCTGACAACTGCCGATATACTCCGAGATCGGGCAGGAGGATATTATCCAGGGCTATAAATGTTTTCAGTCATCTATATGAATATGTTACGTTCGTTTGTAGGATTATGATAAACTCGTATTAATAATTGATATATATTGTGAAACAAAACAGCATCTTTGTAATAAAAAAAAAATTAGTTAATTGAAAAAATATTTTGTTAATTAAAAATAAATAGAAAATAAAGTCACTTTTCTCATGATTACACAAAACTTTAAAAGTTAATTTAATCCAAACTTAGTCGTGGAACCAATTAATTAATAAAAAACAAAGAGATTTGAAATGAAATGTTGAAAAAAAAAGCTATTACGTTCTTACTAACCACATCAGTGCATAGAATTTTAGTTCAGTTAAATGAGCAAAGGAGCATGCGGTTCACCTGATGGTAAGTGATTACCGTCACCCACATACATCTGCAACACCATAAATGCTGCAGGTGCGTTCCCGGTCGTTAAGGATATTTGGGAGATGGGAGGGAGAGGAGGGGAATAGGGAGAGGGTGTGGGCGACAAAACGCAGAAGCACAAGATGCCTCTACTTCACGCCGGTATTCTGCGAGGCTGTGGTACTAATCCGGTCGAGCCGGCCCATTCGAGCAGCAGCTAAAGCCGCCGCTTGGTTCTACCACGCTCAAAATTGAGTAAGAAATCATATAAAAAGTAAGCTCAATCGGGAAATAATCTCAGCGTATAGTGATAGCATGATGTTGCTTTATATCCTATAAAGGATAAGAATTCATATTCTTCAAGAGTCCGGAAAAATCATAACTCTCAGTTTGATTCAAGGCCAAGATTGGTACGGAAAGCCTGCGGGGACCCGGATTTGCCCCATGTCGTAGAAAAATGGTTTGGAGCAAAGTCACTGTGTCTCAAACCATATACGGAAATCCGGGCGCAAGAAATAGGTCATACAAGCCCTTATCTATAGCGCCATTTCGAAGCCAAGGCGGCTGATCAAAAGATAGTCCACCGATTGAGAGACGAAGCCGCGGTAGTATGAAAAAAAAATATCCTATTTATTCGTTTTTTGTCTGACATTCGATAAATTCGAGATCAAAGCAAATATGTTCATAAAAAGGCGGTACAACTTCAATGCGTTCTCTTTTTAAAATCATATCTCAAATCTTTTCCAGTCACCTAACGCTGATTATTATTACATATTCGTCGGTTATTTAATAATTATCTATTACATAACAAACTTAAAACGAATTTTGTGTTTTTTAATTGATCAAAATATTACATTTGGAAGGGAAATAACATGTTCTCCGTGAATTTTTTTATACAACATTATTACGCAGGACACGAACAGATATATGTGAAGTCGTATCGCGAATTGCGTACGGTAATTGTAACGTGTACCTGGCCGCGTGACGTGACGGCGATCGATTTCGTGACTTCCGTGACTTGCTTGTGAAATTCTCATTACACGTTGTTTTAACGAATTGCCAACATTTTTTTGATAAACACGAGAATGTTGTGATTAATACGTTAGCATTCTGCTTTGCTTCTTGAGTAGCGGCGAAGGAATCTGTCACATCCTTTCATCACGTAGGTGTTGTAAGATACTTACGTAAATTATAGAAATTCTCTTGGCCAATCATCGGGAGCAATACCGGCGACGAGACGCGACGAGACGCGACGCCTGTCATGACAAAAAACCCGTTTTGTGACGCTAACGCGTGCCAAATAGAAATCCGCGATCTCTGCTGACCCCTATAATAGCTGAAATATTACAGACGTAAAGTTTTTCGCAAGAATTATAAAAAACTCGACCATAATTGGCATCAAAAATATTACAGTAATTTGTGAAAAGGGAAAAGGATTTTGTTAATTTAAAATTTCACCTGAAAAAAGGTCTGCAACATATCGCTTACGGTGGTCGGCAAGATATCCATTTTATTTTGTTAACAACAAGAATCATTATTCATCGCAGTACTTTAGACCGCGTGCCCCTTGAGACACTCGACAAAAAACTCATTGTGATTTATTTTTACATTGATTTCTTTTTACATTGATTTCTTTAAGGTTGTTGTTTTGTTTACAAATGACACTTTTTAAAGCCTGTGTTTGTATTAAAAATATTATGTGGATATTCTTTCATTTCATAATAATTACAAAGTAATACCCAAGGCGTATCAGCGTGGACAGAGCGTTCTATAGTTTCATAGTACATAACTGATCTTGGTTCGAATCCGGACGCCGGACATCCCTAAAGTTGTTAAGAGAATTTAAATGTTGAAATTTATCCTTCGCCGCTGATGGGGGAAAGGAAGGAAGAAGGAAAACATCGTGAGTAAATCTATACCCTTCGGTGTTAAGTAAAGTTCGAGAATTTGCACTGAAGCACCGTGACGGACACTTCCGGGGTTTATCACCCACCAATGTTATGAATATTAACAATATCATTAATATTATCAATATAATTAGTTTATTAGAGCTGGAATTGCGCTTTCGAACCGATTGCGTTTCTGAATATACAAAATATAAAGATGATGTAATTTTAAATGCAACAAACTGTATATAACAATCAAAATATTCTTTACACGGTCTAAATAATACATGAAATTGAATATTAAAAATTCAAAATCTTTATTTTGTCGTGAGTAGTTCAGAGTTTCTTTTGTCAAGTGTTTATTTTTAATTTCTAAATCTACCACCTTTTTGTAATGAGATTCCTCTGACGGGGAAGAAACCGGCAGAAGAAACTCCGTAGGTAATATCCTCTTTTCTTAAACCGATTTCGATATCAAAAATGATACCACATAAAAAAAATAAGGAGCAACGAATAGTATCACATGTAACTAAAGTACATTGTGAAATAAAATTATACCCAAAAAAAAACCTACGCATGTTTTGCAAAACCGAGCTGACCAGCCTTCACAAGCACGACGCATGTGCCATCCATCGCCTCCTCGACCATATTAAAGGGAAGTGGACGAGCCGCCACACGAGGAGGCCCGCAATATTAAATACGATATGATTCGTATTAAATGAATTCACAACATTACAGATTACGATTTAATATACTATTCAGCAACAGATAATATGATATACCATAGCAAATTTACATAAACAAAGCTCCGTTTGTTAAACGGACAAATGTGTGGGTGCGATGAAAGCCTGCTAAGGTCGCCTTATAATCCAATGTCTCGGCTAATGTTATGGCGCTCGGAAGGTGTTGGATTGAAAAGCCTAATGGTCGACGGCCAGCAGGGTCTATGGTAAAATGTCCTACTTTGTTGAGTCACGATTACGCTATCGGCATCTCGCCTGTCCGGTTAATAAAGATGCTCTGTGCATGTGCAGCAGATGACAAATACTACATCTGCCTATTTTAGTCTACTGCTGAACATAAGCCTCTCTGTGAAAGCGGCAGGTGAAGCTGGCATATTTCTTAGAAGGTTGTGGTTGTGGTTCATACTCACCACGCTGGGCCGCTTGCTCATCGGTTTGGTGAACGCTGTACCCCCACTACTAGTCCGTGTAATTTGGGTTCGGCAAGTTTGAACAGCCTTGTGTGAGCCTTGTTGTTTCCTGGCATGCTGCACTACGTGCAGGTGAGGTAGGCATATAAAAAAAGAGATGCTATATTTCTCCTTACATCTCGATTACTCCTAACAGATTGATGAAACACTATAGATTAATTTAAACATAAATAGAACAAAATATGGGTAGAAAAATATTCCTCATTCATTCATTTTCTTCCCCAAACGCTAACGGACGTGGCACCGGTGATCTGCTGGTGGCGAAAAATGCATCCATATGTTCGGAACCCAAAGGTTAGGAGACGCTTATGACCAGCTTTAGACTTATACAGGCTGATGAAGTAAAGGTAGAAGTTAAGAACGAAATAATAAAACAAGTAGATATCTTGGTCTCTAATCTAATAACTTACTCAGTCACTGTATAATATATTTTTATCGGATAAACTTTAGCAAAACAATGCACTCTACATTATAAGACAGATAGTAAAACGATGCACTCTGTTTTTTTAAGCCAGATAGCAAAACACTGCCTTTTAAGGCAGACAAATTGGCTTGATTCCTTGTGAAAGCTTTAGCTTCGAAGCAATTTGTCTAAAAGAAGTCAGAAGCATACGTGTTTCAAGTCAAACTTTCTGTTTCATATTGTCTCTAACATAGACGACTTATATGTTACTTAATATAACGTGAAACGATTTTCCGACAGACATCTTCCCTACACGCTATCATGATGTTGGTTGCTACAGGCTATTATATATACGGGTGTTATGTTTCACGTTACTAATGTTGTAGTTGTGAATTGCCTTACAAAATCACGTCACAAACTAAAATGATTATTTATTGTAGCCTACTTACTGCACAGTTTTATTTATAAATTTTTGATGGAAATTGAATGGCATCTAATGGTTGATGGAAATTGGATGTGGATTTGGTTGGCTGTGCTTACGTCGGAGTGGCGAGTGACGAGGAGTTTCGGTACTGCGTTACGCCATTCTCTCTATCCTTCGGGACTCTGGCGGGGACCGCACCGCTGATGCAGCCGCGGTGGGGTCGGGGGGAAATGGAACCATATACCAGTTCCGCTGTGAGGTGCCGGGCATTCCTGAACTCCATGCTAGCGGATTCGGGGTACCGTTTCCCACGTGGATTTAGATGCCGAGTAAGTAGGCCCGTATAGATAGATTGGAGAGAGAGAGAGGATGTGTTCTCTATCGCCGCCAAGGGCAGATGTGGATCTGAGCGGTCCGTTCTCGTGGCCCTAACGATATGCGGCAAAGACGGAACGTGGATTTCGGTTGATGCAAGCCCGTCATTACCTGGCCCTGCTTCCGATACGTATTTCAAGATTTACAACAACTTAGTTGCCCCTCACGACACCCACAGTTTGTGAGCCCGAAGAATGCAAAGCTCACGGTCTTAAATCGGCTATTTCCGAAGAAACTAGACCAAGTAATGTTTGATTATTGTTAGATGAGAATATAAAATAGCTTAGTCAGGAAAACCTTGAAAAGATAAAACGTAATTTTAAAACAATTAAATGGCGGTATATTTCATTTTAGTAAACACTAGATAGATAGAGTCTGCAACGATGATATCCGCAGCAGAACTAAGGTAACCGACATAGCCGTAAAGATCAGCAAGCTGAAGTGGCAACGGGCCGGCCACATAGCTCGCAGAACTGACAACCGCTGGGGAAAAAAGGTTCTCGAGTGGCAGCTACGTACAGGCAAACGCAGTGTAGGACGACCCCCCACAAGATGGAGTGACGACCTGCGCAGTGTTGCGGGAAGTCGATGGATGCAGGTGGCCCAGGACCGAGCTTCGTGGCAATCCTTGGGGGAGGCCTATGTTCAGCAGTGGACTTCTGATAGGCTGAAATGATGATGATGATGATGAAACACTAGAATGATATAAGGATAGAGTAGGAAAGGGTAAACAGAAAGTTACCGCGTACAGCGTTTTGTATGGTAAGAACATGTCGGTATGTTCACTTTTTTACACCAGCCTTAACGGCAATATAATTTTCTGTTTGTTCACATTTATAGTCATAGTATCATTCGAGTGATATAAGTTTCATTCTTATCCTTTTATAATAAATACTAGAATAAGGTGTCACAATTTTAGATTTTCATTCATCTAGTTTTTCAATTCTATTAAGTTGAGGCATTGCGTAACAAAAGCCAAAGCTACAGTGGCTTTTAATGTCGGTTTATTCGTTGATCTTTTTTTGGCTTGTCTAGTTGAAGACATTTCTCGTACGTTAGATAACTATTTCAGTAAACTGGAATGAAAACAGTGGTTGTATTTCAGCTGCCTTGGTGATGATGTCAGAAAAAATTTAACTGTTCAAGGAACAACATCGCGCTATTATAAACCAAATGGCAAAAAAAAAATGGACGTTAGAATTATTTGTTTATTTCGATTGCAGCTATCACTGTTCGAAGTCAATAGTGGCAGCAAGACTATAATAAATTGCAGGATACCGGGGATACAGGGAAAATACCAGAGTTTTCTTAAAATGACAATTTCCTGCACCGCGCTAGCAAATAAACTAAATACCGTCGACCGATTCGTGTTGGAACATCTACCCGAAATTTGTTGAACCTAAATGTCACCGACTAGTGATGAGTAAGCGTGTAGCGCTCAGCCTTTATTATGACATCGTATGGATTAAATTATTGAACAAAAGAAGATTGACAAATTTTTTTTTCTAAAGAAAAACGTTACCTTTCACAGTAAGTATTTCTCCTGTATCGCGGGGGCAGTTTACATATATAAAATGCACATTGACGAATACCCAGACCCAGGTTTAATTATTTGTAGTCCACACAAATACTAGCCCCGTGCTGGAATCGAACCCGACGCCCTTACATAACGCTTAGCCACTGCGCCACCGAGTTAGAGTAAGAGAGAAGTTATTTATTAAGAAAACCGACCAATTTCACCTCATAACTAGTGATGCAACGATTACCTACGTAATCGTATTCATAGCGGCTACGATATCGATTTCGTTTATCGGTGTTAATAATCGACGATTACAATAACGATTGCGATTGTTGAAAGGTATGATAATGCATAAAATTAAAAATTGTCATTTATCTTCACGTATGCTTATTAAATAATTTTAATTCGAAAATTAGATTTCTTTGTTTTTTAAACTACACAGCAGAAGATAAAAACATTTTGATATTTTCATACAGTATCAAATGTCATGCATCAGTGCTGACAACCTAAACATCTTTCGGATAAACGCTGTCAGGAAAGTTTTAGACTTAGCCCCATCTCATCTCATCTTTCTCATCTCAACTCATCACATTCTTTTCCTTTTGTTAAGGGACTTTTTTTTTCTCTCAGGAATCGATACAAAATGTCTTTACAGAATTTGTAGAGTTCAGATCCACAGAGTAAAATCGCAGGCATAAATTACGTACAGCTCCAGATTGTCGAAATGGTGTTAAATATGAGTAAAAACTACAACTAAATAAATATATTTTTTTTTAAATAAAAAAAAAGAGTTGTTAGAACTCTACGATGTTAAACGGCAATTTTAACCCCTAAACAAGATTCCATCCAGACTCCAGCCTCACTGATGAGTTTAACTCGATATCTCAGCAATTTTGGACAGCACTGATGGAACTATAATGTATTTTGCACAGCGGATGTCGTTTCTGGCCGTTCCGTCGTTTAATAAACCTTGGATATCTGAATATACTATCCAGTAGACATAGTGTGACATAAATACCCGCGTGGGTTAATTATTAGGGTAACCGAACGCTCTGTATTGGGTTTCCAGATGTTCCGAATTCAGTCAAAGTTCATTTCAGTTTTTGCGTCTGTTAAAATTTTTCGTTTATCTCTGTCACTGCATCAGACTTCTCCGATCTTTTCGCATAAACATCACGTCGGATAGTCGAAGAGACACGACCGTGTGCCACTGAGTATTTCCACATACGTATACTTACGGCACTATAAAACTTCCGATAGTATTCGAAAGTTAAAAGGCCGTTTACAATATCCAATAATCCAATTTTGCTGCCATACATGTTATGTCCAATTCTATCTACATCCATTCACGGATAGATTGAATACAAGACCCCGGAAATGGAACAATCAATACGCCGTCACCAATTTCCCTTATGGCATCCAATATATATGCACTCTTGTGGGAAACGATCTATTTGCGTATGGGAGTTTGAACGTACGTTTATAATTACATCTGATGCCCGGGGTAATTAACCAAGAACATGTTTAATGGACTAGGTCGAAATTTGATTGAGAAATTTCGTGCTAAGTAGCTTGAGTGGAGTCGCTGTACTTCATAAATTTAAGGAAAAAGTTTGCACTTGGTTTTGTCTTCGGCACGCTTTTACGCAACAATATAAAAGACGATGATATTTTCGCCGGGATATTACAAAAGGACGTTTTTCTTATGACATCCGAACCATCGATCATAATAGAGATACACAGACAGGGTGAGAAACCTTTTAACGCGGCAGGAGGCACTCGACGAAAAATGGTCTCGCATTGATAGCGCCACATTGGAATTAGGTGTGTTTAAAAAATCAATGCCTGCAGTAATTAAAGATTAATTAAAAAAAAAACATCGACATCTTCCGAATACAATCGACAGCTTTCAAATGCTGAAGATATATTAAAGAGCCAACAGATAAGTGGTTATTCATCTCTGTCTTCCAGTGTCTCATGTAAAGCCTGCATAACTTGAAAGGAAGGCTCAGATACAGTATCAGACATACGGAATATCGTATGATGATCCGGTTTTTTGGCACCAATATTGGACTTCGGGGTGTGCTTTAAACCCTGGACGCATGTCACAGCAGTCGGGTACGGCAACAGCTCAGCCACTTGGAAGTTAGTTTTTGTCATTAGCTGTGAGAGCCATGACACCCGGAGATGGATCTTTAATTCGCGAGTTAGTTGTAATTGTCATACCGCCACCGTTGGGCCGTTTTTTTATGGGATAGTGGTAACACCAGAGGAGCTGCAGGTACGTTGTTGACCTTTAAGGTTATTAAGGGAATGTTACGCGAGATCTGGCATATGTGAGATATATAAATAAAAATCTACGAAGTCCGTCCGCCCGAAAAGGAGAAGCTTTGCAGATTCTTCCCGGCTGCACTCTCTTCACTGTCGACATATTGGATGGCGACTCTCAACTGCAACTTGACGAACCGTACGCTAAGTCGACAGGTACAGGCGGATGAGCATTATCTGGTGCCGTCGTTGTTCTCAATTCGAAAGCTTTTACCATTGATTTGATAAAAGCTGAAAAGCGCTGAACAAATTTTGTGATAAAAGTTTTAAAATGTTAGTGAACATCAATGCGAGTATTTTCTCTTTTTTGACGTATAGCCAAGCAGCGGCTCGATCGGGATAGTATCAGGAGCTCGCAGAATACTGATGTGAAGTAGAGGCAACTTGTGCTTCATCTTACCGCAATATTCATATCCCAAATATACTTAAGGCCGGTAATTCTGCTGCAGCTCCTCTGACATTGCAGATGTACGTGGGCAACGGTAATCACTTACCATCAGATGAACCGCTTGCTCGTCTGTTCCCTTTATTATACAAAAAAAAATATCAATAGGAGAATACTCCAAATCCACCATTTGAGCGATATTTTAATCAAATATGTTAGTTTATGGGAAACAATGGCTTATGTTCAAGGTAATACGCAAACGTATTAAACCCTGCATCAGTTTCTCATAAAATAACGCACAATATTTATTGCGAAACTTCTTTCATTTGCGACCGTTACGCTTTATGTCACGGGATTTAACTTTATAGCCCGGCAAAGTCTTTTTTTACGTTTTATATTACTTTTTAATTTAAAAATGTGAGATATAATTATTTCTTTTATTTACGCGAATACTACACATTTTAAATGAGGCTTTCATTTAATCTACGTCTAACCGAGTATGGAACCATGGTTAGTTTTGATGTCAAGTCACTACTCACATGCCTACCAGTAAAAGACTGCATCTAAATTGTAACTAGGAATATAGCAGAGAACATCCAGCCCCTTGGATATACAGTACATTCTGTTATGGAAGGAAGAGTTCTACAGGCAAGCAGATGGTGTGGCGATGGACACCCCTGCACATTGTAGCCGATATCTTCACGGAGGACTTTGTGGAGGAAGCCTTTCATACTTCTGCCATAAATCCAAGACTCTACAAATGGTGCTGTGATGATAATTTCACAATCTTACAATCAGATAAAGTTACTATATTTTTAGACCACGTTAACTCCATAAATGTCAAAATACAATTTACAATGGAATTAGAGGCAAATAACTCTTCACCTTTCCTATATGTATTAAGTCACACTGTGTATTGGAAAAAAAATCCATACCGACTGATATTTAATCGGTGAATCTCACCACCATCCGGCTAGCTGCCGTGGGAAATTTTTATTTCAGATATCATGAGGGATCCGTGGAAGTAAACCCCCAGCCTTGTAGCTTCAAGATCAAGGTCAAGCAAGTACTACGCCATAGCAAGTTTCGGGTTCCGCATCTCCCACACGGTGACCGAATGAAGCCGGCCATAGTCAAGTGAGTGCCTGCCAGAATATTGGCTATTTTTTAAACCGAGTTTCGATCACAACTTATCAATAGAGAAGATGGCTGGGTGCTATCACTTGCCGGTAATTAACAAAATTAAATCCAAGGCCGAGCATACCCTGCACGACCTCAAGATTACGTGGGTTCTGGGTAGATCAGACCAAAAATTAATAATTAGAAAGCTGATGGTAATCCGAGTTGACTATGACATCTGGACGTCGAACACCTCAGTCCCTCCGTGGTTTAAGAAAGTATATGACAAATGCTCACAAATACATGAACAGTGTTTACGAATATACATGTGTGTGTGTGTGGGTGGGTCTTTTTCGCACTTGTGTGTTCGACTGAGAGTGAATGTGTACAATATCGCATAGCTTAAATAGGTAAGTTTCTTCATTAGTTTCATTTAGAAGGAATAAGCGGACTGTCTTCTTGCATTCGTAAGTCAATTTTTAAGCGTAGTAGAGCTAAGCGGCGGCTTTTGCTGCTGCTCGAATGGGTCGCCTCGACCGGGTTGATACCACGGCCTCGCAGAATACCGACGTGAAGTAGAGGCATCTTGTGCTTCTGCGTTTCGATCGGTGAGTGAGGTATCCAGAGGCCCACTCCCCTTCCCTCCTCTATTATATTCCCCTCCTCTTCCCTCCCATCTCCCAAATATCCTTAAAGACTGGCAACGCACCTTCAGCATCTATGGTGATTCAGATGTATCTGGGCGACGGTAATCACTTACCATCAGGTGAACCGCTTGCTTGCTTGCATGAGCGTGCGTGTGTGTCTGTGTGTGAATGCGTGCGTGCATGTGTGTACATAATATTTTAACTGAACATATTTCATCACTTACATATTATTAACTTACATTATTTATAATTTAACAATAATTAAAGCTCTTCTTCCTCGTCGTAGCTTAGGGATGTAATCCGCTTAATAACCACTGTTTTACGTTAAAGCATGTTCATACGTAATATTATGCTAAATATTTTATTTATGTTCACGTATAAGTGATTTTAGAGGTTATTGTACTGATTCAGAGCCGATTGGGTTTTTGATATTTTTAAGGAATTATCATTAAAAAAAACAAAAAACTAGCGTCATATAATTTTCTGACGGATGGAAGATCGAGTTTGAAGATATAGTTCTCGAGTTGGGAATCTGTATGGCTTGAGGAGACTTTACTTTTAAGATCGCTGTGAGATTCAGAATCGACAATTTTGTTTTGAAATTTTGAGTTACCCACCCCTAAAAGGTAAACAGTTTCATATAACAGATTGAGTAAGTGTGATATAAATTACCATTAGTACTATATAAGATTAATTTACATATATTATGATGGACCGACAGATTGCAGAGAGTATGATATCAGAATTTCTATTTTACATTATTTAGTATAAAAAATTTACTAATTTCAAAACCTTCTTTGTAAATGAGGAAGGTCATTGGTAATACGAAAAAACGTTTGAGGTATTAATGGCTTACTATATATAAATTGGTCATTAGAGCCAAAAATCTTTCAATTCTATCCGTATTTGGTTTTATATTACATCTACTTTTACAAACCTATAACGACGTATTCTTTGAAAAGCGGGTTCCATCGACCTACATTCTTATATTCCTTTAAAACGAATATACTGTTTTGTAATGTTTCAATTAGTAACCTAACTCATAAAGTATTTGAATAAATCAAAGTTTATAACAAAACAGCGTAACAATGATGGTATAGTGCGCTAAGACAGCACACGGCGGGCTAACGACCCTGCAGAATACCGGCGTGAAGTAGAGGCATCTTGTGCTTCTGCGTTTCGTTCGATGAAAGAGGTAACCGGAGATTATTTTTTGTTGGCCGGGAGGCCCCCCAAACGGGTTAAGTGGGACTCAGATCTCGAAAGGAGAAACATACCGACTAAAAACCCATCCACGTTGCTGTTGGCCTGGAGGCCTTTACAGCTTCATCGGAGGAGACTTGCGAGAGCGGAGGCCCGCAAGTTGAATAACCGGAGAAATGAGAAATCTTCCAAATATCCTAAGAGACCGGCGACGTACATCTGCAACCCCTCTGGTGTTGCAGATGTACGTGAGCGACGATAACCGCTTATGTATACGTAATAATTAAAAGTTGTAGGAAAGCCATAATCAATCAGGAAAACATAACCATAGACAAGTACGTCATAAACTAATATATATTGACATAACCTAACACAATAAATTTACTGATCTTGCCCTCAATAATCACTGAGGCGGCAACCACGCGTCCAGATTATTAATTCACGTCAACATATATCTATCATGTGTCGCCTAGGTCATGTCTGATACTGGCAAGTAATTTCGTTTCAAATTATGTTAAACAGGCACATCATATACGATATAATTCTGACTTATTGTACTTGTACGATGTGTTGGAATTTAACTTCAGAACAAACAAATATAGTATAAACTTTTTTACTTTGCAAAATTCCTTGTTAATTATATTTTGGTAGCGTTGATCTCAACATTAAAATTTTTTAAAGTACAGGTCTCAAAAATCTTTATTAAATAAGAATATATTCAAACCAATCCGTTATGTTCTCAGTGTAAATCAAAGGACATCGGGAAAGTGTACTCCAAACTATACAAATATAAATATGTTATAATTAGTTTAATTAAAACATGTAAAGAAACAACTTTCATTTTATAGCAGATTTCGTAAAAAAAAAAAAATTTCACATTAGATAATTACACAACAGTGTTAACAACAATAAAATGTTACTGACTAAAAGTTTTGTGTACTGGTAACACTACGCATGGCGTTAATGCGCCAAGTGTCGACTAAAAATCTAAACTGTCAGCACTCGTTCATGTCATTTCTGATTTACGCGCCGTTTCTCGGTATCCATTTGCTTCGTAATTCGTATTTGATTATTATTAGTAATCAATAGATTTTCAATACTTTTATTTTATAGCATCGTAACCCCACGTGACGTGATTTACTTATTAGGTAATTATAAAGCGTGTAAAGGTTCTCGAGTGGCAGCCACGTACAGGCAAACGCAGTGTAGGACGACCCCCCACAAGATGGAGTGACGACCTGCGCAGTGTTGCGGGAAGTCGATGGATGCAGGTGGCTCAGGACCGAGCTACGTGGCAATCTTTGGGGGAGGCCTATGTTCAGCAGTGGACTTGTGATAGGCTGAAATGATGATGATGATGATGAAAGCGTGTAATATATAACTTACGTTAAGGGAAAATGAGTAAAAAACATTTAAACCATAATAAGTTAAATCCACGACAGGATAATATGCAGTATACTGCAGTATATAATAACTTTCTTGTTGTTTGTACAAAAGGTCTGTACTCTTGAATGTTATCGATGTCATCTCTGTAAATTCTGGGACACAGGTTTATACATTTTTTAACCAATTATTATTATTATTTTTGTGTGTCTCTTTTCTGTTTATTCAAACGAAATTTATTAAGATTATCGCACGGTTTCACAGACCATGTGTTGCTAGCCTTATTTGATCTCATACCGTAGACTAACGTCAGCTGATTACGAGCGAAACCTAAACGATTTTGTTATCTGTAGAAAGTATAAAACAAAGACGCTGTTCGCGTTTATTTTCTTATCCACTTACAACTTCTTAATTTCTGATGATAATATATAGTTCAAATATGACTTTTAGAATCCGGCGCGGTTCGTTATGTAGTCCTAATAAATGTAAATGATTTATAGCACCCTTAGAATGTAATTATTATTTAAAACTATTCAACTATTCATTATGATTCATTCGTATTGTCAACTAATATTTATTATTTATAGATTCTGTGTTGTGGTACTATAAAATAGTTTGCATATTAGGCGTATGGTAGCGGCGTAAGACAATATTCTACCTTCTATCGTGGCGTGGTTCACTAAGGCGAGAGCCTTGAAAATCTTATGGTGTCTGATATACCATCTGATAAAGACAGATAAGCCGTAGCGCCTACTGTGTGTAGCGCGTGGTACTGAGATCACCAGCTCACCTGCAGAGCGTAACAGTCATGATAATTCCACCCATCGACAGTCCAGGTGTGGACTATTTAAAGCTGATGAAGGAGAAGAAAAATCAATGAAGATGTCTCACGCAGATACGTAGGTATAAGTTATTATAATAAATGTAAAATCGATTGTTTTCTAACATATAGCAATATACAGCGTTAAAAGCTAGCATTAAAATTTCAGGATAAATCATTCGAAGAGGCACCAGAAACAGTGCTTGGTCAGCCATTACCAGCGCCCCAGGGATAAATAATTGTCACTTTAGTTTAGCTTCCGTATTTTATCTTTCAGTTTTTAACCGATGCTTTAAACACCATAAAACAGTTTTATGTTCCTTTATGTACTCATAAATCCTAACATCTATTATTCTTATTTCCGTTCCGCTTCATTTCTCGATTATTTCGCTAAGAATTTTTTTTTCGTACTCGTACAGCATGCAGGTTGTTACAAGGTTTTCCTTCATCACTGAGTACGTGGGAAATCCGCACTCAAACACGAAATATCCAACTTTAGTGCAGACAATGAAGATCGACCTCAAGTTGATGAAGATTGTGTATACGGGCTCGGCTGTAAAGTACACATCAAAAAAGTCTAAGCAACATGCATGATATTACAAATTTACCATGTATGTTAATTAATTTCTAAGTCTTTACTCACTCAAAGTGCGTAGGTATGTAAACTTAAAAGAAAGTAAAAAGAAAATTCGATTATGTTTTGTTTTTTTCATAAAATTAAATGAAAGGGAATTTGTTTGAATTTAAGTTCGTTTTTATTTCTACGTTTAGTCTTGATTTTATAATTTTACCAACCATTTAAATAACGTTAGCGACAAAATTGAATTGTTAGATATTCTTTACGTCTTACGTCATGGAGCGACGTCATTTGAGGGCAAATGAAATGCAAAGAGCTGTAGGGATGTTGCAAGCGGGAAGTAATCAATCTCAGGTATCTCGGCATTTTGGCATTCATAGAAGTGTTATTTGTCGTCTTTGGCAGCGCTACAATAATACAAGAAAACCCGCTGAACAGCATTCAGGCCGTAAAAGGAGTACAACCACTCGGAAAGACCGGTACATACAACTGACTGCAAGACGCCAGCCGATGTTAACCGCTCGAGAGATCAGTTTGAGGCTACAAAATTCAAACGGTGTTGATGTAAGTCCCAAACTGTGCGAAATCGACTGCATGAGTACGGTCTACGTGTTCGACGCCCAATTAGGTGCCCACCGATACGTCACGGGAATCGCGCTCGTCGAAATTAATGGTGTAGAGAACACAGAACATGGACCCAGGAACAATGGGATAGGCCTGATTCAAGAAGGGTGCGAGTGTACCGTCAGACCGAAAATACTGAAAGGCTCAGGTGCATTCAGGAAGTTCATCCATACAGTGGCTCAACAGTTATGGTATGGGCGGGTATTATAAAGAACAGGCGAACTGTGCTCGTTTTTGTAAATGGAAACATGAACGCTGAAAATTACGTTGAGGATATTTTCAGACCTTATGTCCATCGATTTGCACAAACCTTTGGTTCCGATTTTACGTTAATGCATGACAATGCGCGTTCACATACTGCTCGGCGAACCAGTCAATACTTGGCAACGGAGAACATACGGGTATTGCCCTGGCCTGCACAATCGCCAGACCTCAACCCCATCGAGCACGCATGGGACATGCTCCAGAGACGTGTTTTGAAGGACTTGGACGGAGTGACAACAACCCAGCATCTGAAGGATTTGCTACAATTGCATTGGGAGCGAATACCGCAAGATGACATAAACAGTCTCATTAATTCAATAAATAATCGTTGCCGACAAGTTCTGAATAGCAGAGGAGGGCATACTTTGTATTAAATTATCCTATTCTTTCACAATAAATTCATTTTCTTTAGAAATTTCATTTTGTTAAAAAAAATGTTTAGTTGCATATTTACCTTAGTTTCTGCAGTATATTCTAATATTGTTAATTTCTGTTATTAAAAGAAATTATAAAGACAACAGCTGTTATTTTTACATCATAGGACACATGTTGCTTAGACTTTTTTGATGTGTGTATATTATGCAAAAAACTCAATAGTGTATCGGACTCTCTATGGTACTCTAAAAAATTACATACACTGCGGACCTATTTAAAAGCACCAAAAAGAAGTATTATTACTGCAATAAGCGATAAATAACCATTTCACACACACACGCTTTCATATTCACACAGATATACACTCTCAGTATATATACGAGTACATATATGTATAAATAGATATTTTGACTCAAATACTCTCAAAATTAAGCTATGTAAGAAAAATGTAAATCCCTTGTTGGCATTCTGTTTCACTTATAATAATTACCCGTTGTTAAAATATAGTGCTGTGGATTATGTTTATGCACAAAATAAAAAAAAATTAAAAAAAATCGGATATGGGTACTATACCGCCATTGTTAATTAATTACCACTAATTAGTAGATCTAATAAATTAAAAGCTACCATGTTTATTGTTTTTATATAAAAGATTACAACAGGAATTAAAAAAATATATACACTGCGGACCTATTTAAAAGCACCAAGTCAGGTAACGAAAGAAGTATTATTACTGCAATAAGCGATAAATAACCATTTCACACACCGCTTTCATATTCACACAGATATATACACTCTCAGTATATATACGAGTACATATATGTATATATAGATATTTTGACTCAAATACTCTTAAAATTAAGCTATGTAAGAAAAATGTAAATCCCTTGTTGGCATTTTGTTTCACTTATAATAATTACCCGTTGTTAAAATATAGTGCTGTGGATTATGTTCATGCACAAAATAAAAAAAAATAAAAAAAAATCGGATATGGGTACTATACCGCCATTGGTAATTAATTACCACTAATTAGTAGATCTAATAAATTATAAGCTACCATGTTTATTGTTTTTATATAAAAGATTACAACAGGAATTAAAAAAATATATACACTGCGGACCTATTTAAAAGCACCAAGTCAGGTAACGAAAGGAGTATTATTACTGCAATAAGCGATAAATAACCATTTCACACACCGACTTTCATATTCACACAGATATATACACTCTCAGTATATATACGAGGACATATATGTATATAGATATTTTGACTTAAATACTCTCGAAATTAAGCTATGTAAGAAAAATGTAAATCCCTTGTTGGCATTCTGTTTCACTAATAATAATTACCAGTTGTTACAATATAGTGCTGTGGATTTTGTACATGCACAAAATAAAAAAAATAAAAAAAAATCGGATATGGGTACTATACCGACATTGGTAATTACCACTAATTAGTAGATCTAATAAATTATAAGCTACCATTTTTATTGTTTTTATATATAAGATTACAACAGGAATTAAAAAAAACTACGTTATCTCAACGATGTACTAAGTATATATATATATTCTGTTCTGGGCGAGCAGTTCAGTACAAGCCGCACGTCACTCGCTACTTGCGATTCCGGAACCGCAACACAATTAGTTCACTTCGCACCAATGACAGAGCAATTCGTTGAAGCAATTTTAATTTGTTTTACTGTTTTTCACAAACAGATTTGGTTTTAAAACGATGCTCTTGTTAGAAACATACGCTATAATAACATAATATGTTTTATTTAATATAAATTTGAAACGTAGAAATGTATCCCATTCGCCACAGATTAAACATGTGCACGACCTAACAAAATTGTATGAGGAAACCAACAAGTTTCCGAAGAATTGAGGCTAGATGGCGATAGTGAGCAGGCTCAATTAGATACATACTGCCTCTATGAACATTCTAGTCTATTGGTAGAATACATGTCAATGCCTTATCCTCTTTTGAAATTAATAGAACACGTTGAGTGGCAGAAAAGAAATTTATGAGGTATTTCTATTTGAAGGATAATGAAAGAGTTTAATTTTGGACATGATATTGTTATAAAATGATTTATTTTTAATAAAAATATTTACTGTTGAACGTTTTGCATGTTTTATAATGCTGTAAAAATCATCATTTAGATTTTTACTTAAAAATAAACTATTGTACTCTGATTTTATCGCGATAAATTTTTGTTTTTAATTTCCGGACGTTTCGAGTGTTTTATAGCACCCGTGGTCGCGGGTGCACTGAGGTGTTAGACATCCTCGGGCTACCTTCAGCTTTTAATTATTCATTTTGGTCCGATGTACGCAGAATGTGCTCACGGTATCTGGAGATCGCACCGTGGTTTTAGATTTAATTTTATTTATTACTGGATCTCAAGCCGGTGGTAGCACAGCCAGCGGATCAGCGAATTTGTGATCTATCAAATCTGAGGTATTCATGCAAATATCTAATCGATTCTATTCCTCGCACTCATATCTAGTACTAGGGATCACCAGCCCTCCCGGCCCCCTTTTACGTACCTGATCCTTGCTATTCCATCAGTTTATGGCCACGGAGGGTAAGAAGAGCGACACAAGGTAATACCGATCCTCCTAGCGTCCCCACCACGGTCGCATCAGCAGTGCACCCCTGCTAGAGTAGTGCAGGATATGGAGACGCAGACAGGAGACGCACATCAAAATACCGTAAGACATTACCCTGTGGAAATAATTAAAATAAACTAACCTATCTGTTTCACTATTAGTGAGACATCTCACTTTTCTTACTGCACCCGTCGAAGGTAAATACAGTAGTGCGATGAAACAATGCGTTGTTTGTAAATCATAATTTTATATTGCCTGTTTAACTGTAAAATGTACAGGTACGTAAATCAAGTATGATGAAGTACACTTATCTCAAATAGAATAAGAGCAATGAATAAGATACAGATTAGTATACATTTACAGCGCCGTCTATCCGCGTGATATATAACAGTCGTAAGTATTGATGAATAAAATTCGAAACTTTGCTTATAGCGGCAATGTTCAGGCTTTATAGATCTATCGTTACGAAGTTTCAAGCAGTTATTTGATGCAATAGATAAATATATTTTATCTATTGCAGGTTATGTAGGTTATGTACTTATTGATTGATACAATATTTTTGAGAGAGACAGGCACGTTACTATAAAACAATATCAGAATGTAAATGCTATAATTAAGATAAAGGTAATGTTAAGCTGAAGGTTTGAATTTCTTGGCCATGATGATGTTAAGCTTACGACTGTCGATGACTGGGTGAAAATCTTGACGCTCGTGATAGTGTCAGCCGGTATTTTTAACTTGTTACTTTCCTTTATCCTTTATCTTGTACTTTTATTATCTTTGAACAAGTTCGACATTTGAAATTATTTATATTTTATATATTTTTTTGTAACAAAAGTAGAGTAAAATATATTTTATTTGTGCACATTGTTGTATAATATTAAATGTAAGAAGTATTATTTTCTAACTTGTATTTGCAATTGTTGTCATTTGCTGAAACTTTCATCATATTGTCTATTTATATTTTTTATATAATTTCAAGTATTACAATACATTATATTTATTGTTATAAATATCCGATCGACTGCGATTATACCAGAGATAATAATCAGCATTATTTTCATTTCATTAAAATAATAATGGCCACGGCCGTCTGGAATTGGCCACCCCTTTTCTATACTTTGGTGTCGTAAGAGGCGACGAAGGGAAAAGCATTAAGAATCGCAAATGCTATCAACAGATGGCACCGTTACCAACTGGATAGTTAATAGACCGAAATTGAACAGACCGACGACGACCATGAGCGCGTAAGGTGCGAGGTGTCTGTCCTTACGGCAGAGGTCCATGTTTCTTATTTTGTTTTTATAGGAAAGGCGACAAACGAGCAAGCGGCTCACCTGATGGTAAGTGATTACCGTCGCCCACGTACCTCTGTAACAGCAGAGGTGTTGCGGGTACGTTGCCGGCCTTTATGGGTATTTTGAAGACAGGAGGGAGGATAAGGAGGGGCTGGGGAGGTGGAGTTGGCCTCCGGTTACTTCAATCACCGAACGAAACGCAGAAGCATAATATACCTCTACTTCACGCCGGTATACTGCGAGGCCGTGGTACCAAACCAGTCGAGCCGGCCCATTCGAGCAGCGAGCAAAAGCCGCCGCTCTACCGCGTGGTGATGTCCCGCTGTGGACTGTTTACTGGCTGGTAAGGTAAGGTAAGGTAAGGTAAAATTTACCTAAGTTCGATGTACGTACGCTGTCATTACGAACGCTGCATTGGAGAGGGGCAAGTTGTCACTTGGAATTGCAATTCAAGCCGGAGATGTTAACCACAAGCAATCGACCCCGTTGTTCCTAGTTCGACAGTTACGTAGAACGCAGAGGATAGTTATATACCCAGAGAGCAACAGTGCATCGGTACGAGATCTGTTTTAACACAACCAATTTACACAATAGCCTGGACGTGAGTACTTTAGTCGGAATTTTTCTCGACGTATATATGTCCTATTTTATTGCTTATAATACTAAACGCATTTATTTAATATTCATACAATACGAATTGATATTATTCATTATATTGGTGTACATAGATTTTTTTTAAATGTTTTTTTAATTTAAAAACAAACGTCCAATTTTTATGGTGTGACGCATTTGAAAGAAACGGCAGCTAAACATTCTTGTCGTGTCGTGATGAAAAATGAGAAATTTAGAAACTTTGGTAAATAAGAGTTTACAAAAAAAAGTTATACGGTATTATTATAGATTATAATGTTTATAGGTATTTGAACAAATCACTTAACTACTTTGAATTAAAAAAAAAAGAACCCAATACTAGACGTAAGCTTTCTTTATATTAGTGTGTAAATATTTATACAGATAATATAGTTACTTACGTCGTCGTAACATTTACACTAGTGACGACGTAGTGTAGTGAATAAGCCATTTATATCTATGTGTAGCGTGTAGCGGAAGCCACGAAATTTTTCAGGAAATTTCCCGTAAACGACTTCTGCGACACCCTCGGGACGTAAAGTGATGTATGTTCCACTTAAGCTGCCATCACATAGCACGGTGCTCAATTATTGTTTCATAAAAAAAAGACATGACACGAAGCGAATGTTTGTTAATTTAGCGCGCGCAAAATACAATAGAAAAGAAAAAAAATCAAGCCCTCATGGCCGTGTGATCAAAAGTCCAGACATTTAAGCCCTTTCAACCCCATCCTTCACCAGAGCCTTATTTAGGATATCGTGACAGGTGGTGAGGCCTAATCGGGCGGTTAGACGATCTGCCTCTGAATCTGAAGAGCTCCTCACGCTGCACAAGAAGTTTAGAGAGAACTGTAAAATAGGAGGAGATAACAAAGTTCTCTTCTATTTATGCCCTCTCAATATGATCGGGACCGACTAAAACCACCACGTAGTAGATGGTCCGGTGGCCTTTACTGCTTCAGCGGTAGAGACTCGGGAGCAGGAGGCCCGCATGTTCCCTTTTGTCTATTGCTGCACATGCAAACAGTAAGAGTATGTATACATAGTCTGTACAATTACAGGCTGTGTGATATTCCACCTTAGTCTTCAGACGTGTAACGTTCTTCGATTAAAATTTTTCGCAGTTCGTTTATCGGCTCCATTAGCGGCTACCATCCGGTGGACTGTTAGCTTGATTTTCACGTCAACGTAATAAAAAAAAAGTATTACAAAAAGGCCAAAAAAAAAACGATTGTCGTAAAAATACGCGGACGCTACGCGCTACCGGCATTACATTAAGGAGAATGATTTAAAATCCCTTTGTAATATATTCGAGTTTAACAAAATGTCGAGCTATAAATCCCTTTTGTTTCTTTTACGTACGAATGATCTGAATGTCGTAATTATTTTAGAACGGAAATTGCGTTCGAAATTTACGGCCCGAATAGATTTTTTATAAACGTTGTTGATTATTGAAATAGCGTAGCGCAAGATGGAATATACCTTCTTTATCCACAATTGGCAACCTCGTTTACAAGTTGGACTAGACACTTCTAACTAAGAAACGAGGCCCGGGTGTCTAAATAATGGCGGAAAAACTATCCATATTCGGCAAAACGTACAGACTCACCCGGCTCACCCAGCGTTGTCAGCATGGCATACTTATCAAGAAACGCACGCATCCGGTTTTTGCTGGTGCGTTCTTGGAGAGACTTCTATGTTCAACAGCGGACTTTGATAAGCTTATGAATGAAATAAAATACTTGGAATTAATATAATCCATCGGCGGTGTGGTATCGGTGTATGAATCTGATATTCCTTTTCCTCCCATGAGTTTTGTAAGGGGTGACTAAGGGAGAAGCCATGCAAAGGCTACCGACGGATGGCGGAATAGCAATCATGAAAAATAGCAGACCGAAATTAAGCAGACCGATGATGGGCAGCGACGTCTTAGGTGCGCGATGATACTGCGACCGCAAGTCCTGGTCAATCCTCCTTATGAGTCCTACGTCCAGCAGGCTGTTAAGCTAAGGAATAAAATCTGGCGCAGCTCATGGACACCACCAAACATCCTCAATCGAAGAAGGTCTCAGATGTGTCATCAGCCCTGTGAACTAAGAAGAAATTTCTTACAGCCTGTAACTATACAGGCTCTCTAAAAAAATCAAAACAGAACACAAAAACTGTACTATAGTTTAGCGGCGGTAAAAGTGCCTACCCAGACGACTCCCTCCAACTATACTCCAAGCGTGTACTTCCTGTACCCTTTTGATTGGATTTTGAAATTAAACACATCTACAGTCTTAGTTATATCCCACTGTATCCAATTAAAGCGCAATCAAACACAGAAATCTATATTTCACGGTATTCCTTACCAGCGCGGGCGTAGCTTTATGAACATGTTGATTTATTACTTTGTCGGTTGAACTATTGTTCATTTGACTCTGTCAGTTCTATGATCTCGTTATATTCATTTAAGTTTCCCGACAAGCCATTTCATAACACCGGATTCTGTACTATAATTCCATAACGTGCTATGCCAACTTGTGTAACAAATCTACTTGATATTTTGAATTCTATGTTGATTTAATCCCGGATAAACTTTGAAGAAGTTGAAGAACTCGAGAACATGGAATGAAGTACGTAAAAGTTAGTCAGACGCTACTTACAAAAGTGTTTAGTGGTAATATTAAATCTATGCATTTATGTAGAAAATTTGATCATTGTGCGTTTTGGAGTAATACTCTGCAGAAGTTCAGCACCAGCACTAATGCTACCCTACACTAATACTCAAATAATACTAACCACTATAGCTTAAATGCTTCAGGCCGTATGAGGAAGCTCAAACTTGTTCACCGCGCGAAAGAGCTATGCTCGGTGTTTCTCTAAGTGATAGAGTCTGCAACGATGATATCCGCAGCAAAACTAAGGTAGCCGACATAGCCGTAAAGATCAGCAAGTTGAAGTGACAATGGGCCCGCCATATAGCTCGCAGAACTGACAACCGCTGGGGAAACACAAAGGTTCTCGAGTGGCAGCCACATACAGGCAAACGCAGTGTAGGACGACCCTCCACAAGATGGAGTGACGACCTGCGTAGTGTTGCGGGAAGTCGATGGATGCAGGAGGCTCAGGACCGAGCTTCGTGGCAATCTTTGGGGGAGGCTTATGTTCAGCAGTGGACTTGTGATAGGCTGAAATGATGATGATGATGATGATAGCTTAAAAGCCCTAACCTTAATCTAATATCTTCTGGGAATATTCAGGAATAATCGAAAATAAAAAGACGATCAAAATTCGGTATTACAGAAGAGCACTGGAGCGCACTAAGAACAGTTCGGTGCTGAATTATGAAGTAAGCAGAAGAGGTAGATCACGATGAGAAGGAACAGAAAAAGGATGAAACAAAACAAAAGTAACACAAAGAAACGTTAGGGGATTGGTTACTATCAGGAAGGCCTGTGGAAGATCACGTGCGAGGTACAGCGCATCAGGAAGAAATTCTGCACCATTTTCTTGTGGTAAAAATAAACATAAGTTTAAGATACCGGCCGGGATTTTTACACCATTGTCACAGCCCGTAGCTCGTAACAATATTTAAAAGTTAAAGTTTCCTACAAAATATTGCGTAAACCTTGACACGCGATTTGTGAGAATTCTACTTCGATTTATAAAGATAACAATATCCTTATTGAAATTGCAAAAGCGATTATTTAAAACGAATGGTAACGTTAAGCTTAGTCCGTTAAAGCCTCAAATTTCAAATGGGTTGTGGCAGAATGATAAATGAATGAATCTTAATAAATCTCACTAAAATTCCACGAATGATCGATGTTGAATTCTCTGTTCCGGAGCGAGCTCCATCTGTCTTTTGTTGAAAAAAAAAAAAAAAAACTACAATAATAGCTAAATAATATATTTTTGAAAACGTTACATTATAGTTGAAATGAAAATATAATCGGTTAAGTATTAAGCATCTGCAACCAAAAGGGGTTTTGCTAACCATCTCCTAGGTAAGAGGAGATTGATGAAGGTCTCCAATCGTCACCTTTTTTTTGGGAAAGGCGGCAAACGAGTAAGTGGTTCACCTGATGGTAAGTGATTACCGTCACCCACGTACGTCTGCAACCCCATAGGCGCTGCAGGTGAGTTGCCGGCCTTTAAGGTTATTTTGGAGATGGAAGGGAGGATGGGGAAGGGGAGTGGGCCTCTGGTTACCTCATACATCGAAAGAAAACCAAGGAGGACAAGTTGCTTCTACTTCATTTCGGTATTCTGTGAGGCCGTGGTACCAATCCGGTAGAGCCGGCCCATTCAAGCAGCTATCAAACCCGCCGTCTGGCTCTACCACCTTAAAACCTCCTTCTGGTGAGTCAGAAAGTGGGTTTGAGAACACCTTTATGCTATGTTGTGGTTTGCATAGCTAAACGAATTTCTGTAACTAGATCCTACGTATGGAACTGCTTGCTGGACAAATAGATGAGACAGTTATAGTGCTGGAAAGACTCCGCCACGCTGTTCCAGTCGCGGACTTCACATGTCCTCGAAACAATATCGTTTGTGATTTCTTTGACATGCAGGTTTCCTCACAATGTTTTTTTAAACACGAGGCATGTGGTGATTTCACCATTGAAAAATTTAAAATTCAGTGGTGCCGAATATCGAACACAGGTAACTCGCACACAATGAAACTAAAACGATCAACCTGGCCACTAGTCTAACATGAACGTTCAAGTTCGTGGCGGACATTATTCCACTGCAAGCTTGACATTATTTAATAATAAATTTGCGTCGTTGGGAATGATAACTATAACTTGAGCGTGTACATAATTAAGAGTCATAAGTTTCGAATAAAGTTTTCACTGATATTTCCAAACTAATGACTTTGATTAAATATGATATCTGTTGAAACATATTTATAACAATAGAGAAATGAACAAGCTACACTGTGATCGAAACTCTCATAATATAAAGCAGTTTCCCATAGTGACAATGAAATATTGAGGAGATCGGTTCTTCGTAGGGAAGATAACAAATTACCCCAACGAGTCTATCGAACATTAATTTATCAAGTATTTATCTGAATTGTGTGAAAAGTCGATCCCTTACTTCTCGTTTAAAATACCGCTTAGATGTTGAATTGCTAATTTGTTCCGGGCATATGTGACCATGTACATCGTTCATTACACAGCAATTAACAAGTGTTACTGTCTGAAATATGTGTAAAATAAATGTCATAAAGGAGATAGTTATAATATCATAATATAAAACAGAATTATAATATTAAATATAAAAGCAAGAAATGTTACTCATTATCATGACTTTCACCACTGAGAGTCTTACCATAAAGAATCTGATAAGCTTGTCGAGTTCGATGTAGACGCCATTCAGTACTTTTAATTTTATCCAGTTACTATTGAGCATCTTCAGCGGGTGATAAAATATTTTGTTCGGTTTTATAACGACTCATTTTTAAAGTGTCGATTTTAATATTGAAAGAAACTATATATATTTTGATCGAGAATATATCTTTCCGTGTATATTACCCAACAATTAACAAGTATTATTGTCTGAAATATGCGTAGAAATAACATTTATTAACTTCCTCGGCTTTTATTAGCTTCATTCGCTTTGCTGGTTATTTTATGCCTAAGTAAACGTGCAAGCTGCTCACCCGTTGGTAAGTGATGGTCATCGGCCACGTACATCTGGAACACTAGAGTAGCTGCAGGTGCGTTGGCGGCCTTAAACAATATTTGGGGGACGGGAGGGATTAGGAAGAGTGCAGTGAGCCTCCAGTTACCTCACTCACCGGACATAATGCAGAAGTACAAGGTGTCTCTACTTCACGTCGGTATTATCTGAGGTCGTAGTGCTATACCGGTCGAGCCAGCCCAGCAGCAGCTATAGCCGCCGCTCGGCTCTATCACGTTAAAAACTTTTACTTTCTAGAAGTTCTTTGTTTCTAGAAATGTTTGGCAACAAATGGCATTCCATTGGCATAATGCTGGTTGGCGTATTTAATCATATTAATACACTCACATACATGAAATCATATTTTTTATTATACTTCAGACATACAGGTTTCTGTCTTTTTAAGAAATAATTTTTGTTAAGTCGGAGAAATAACAATTTTTATTCATTCATTCATTTCATTCATATATTTTTTTATACTTGTGCTTGTTATCACTAGGCGGAGCTTCATTAAAATCTACCAAAACTCAATTAAATAGAATAACCCCGAAGATAAAGCGAACCGGACAGTTACATAGGATTATAAATAAGCAAAATATGTTATGAAAATTATTATATATCCTTCGCCCTCGAGCACGTGGTGAATTCGACGACTCAAGATAGCTAATGAAAATTTTGCCGTCGCCGGCACAGGGGACCGAACACAGTACACTATGAAAATAAAACGAGCCCCCTGTTTTTTTTCGTGTTTTTTTTTTTGGTTCTATTTTTTGTTTAGTTTCTCGTTTTGGACATTGGTCAACTCACAATAATTTAACAACTGTTTATATTTTATTCTTACTGATAATATTCTTTTTATTTTGTGTACTATATGCTTCTTGTCCGGTTGTTCGTGAAGTCAAGGAAGGACCCGACTGAAAAACAGTGCTGTGGTATCACAAAGACGGGTACCTTTTTGACATCGCAAGACAAATTAATCTTTTTTATTTGTGTTTTCCCACAGTGTATTTTTTTAATTTTATTTTGTATTTTGTTGTGTGATTGCCAAATAAATGTGTTTCTCTCTATACTATTACGGCTCTGGTTTTACTTTTCACTTTTTATTAGTTAACAGTCAATCAAACTCATATTGGTTAACAATTCAACGAATTCTATATAAAAAAAAAAATTGATCACGCAATACGTACAGACTTTTTTTTAAAAGATCGAAAATTTTTTCTGTCGTCAATGTATTTGAAATATTGCATATTCAAAAGAAGTGGGCGTTCAACACGGATTTGACAAGGGTTACCCTTGAGCTATCCCTCATCGTTACTGTCAGATCAGCTAGTTACCTATTAACAAAGTAGGAGGGTAAGAAGATCTTTGACAGGAGCTTCGATTGAATGTCAATTACGAACCAATTATTTCTGATTAGCATCATCATCATCATCATCATTTCAGCCTATCAGAAGTCCACTGCTGAACATAGGCCTCCGCCAAAGATATATATATATATATATTAGTATACTCTAATAGAAAAGAGCTGTGGTAGCCCAATAGTATGGTAGCTCGCTTTAACTTCATAGAATGCGTGCGACCCGGGTTCGTATCCCGGTACCGGCACCACTAAAGTTACAATATATGAGTGCTGAAATTACCACGTGATCGACGGAGAAAGAAAATATTTTATTCGTGGTCATATGAATATCGCCATTATTACCGGAGTAGCGTGGAAGTACTTTACCCGGCCCCATACCATACTCAAATATTAAGACCGAGGTCTTTGCCCAGCATTTAAAGGCTGTCTATTTTACTTTTTGTACGTATAAAATATAAGCTAACTATGATTAACATTAAATTAATGTCTGCATTTTATCGTTTTTTGCTAATAAATGAAGTCGTATATTTTCTAGTTCGGATATTAAAAGTACGCTGAACTGGCTTTGATATACTACTACAAGTCCGAATGGCTCTTGAAATTTATAATTCTTTTAGATTAGTTTCAAGGAATAGGTAAGATATTATTGGAATATTCATATTTCAGTCATTGCGGGTTGTATTTGTGAAATCGGAGACCGTTAATGTTTTCTGTTTTTTTTTATTGGATTGTGGTGACAAACCACCACGTCCACCTGACGGTGACACCTTCGATTAAAGGAGGCTACAGATGTGTTGTCACTGACATGACTAAGATGGAATTCCCCATAGCCCGTAATTGTACTGGCTCCGTATACCCATCAAACCGGAACTTAACAGCTGCTTGGGTGCATTGCTGATTGGCACCAGAAATAGGTAACTTTACCTACCCACCTAGACGACTCCTAGACAGACAAGTAGCCTAGAATCTAGTAAGCATAGTTCATTGGTGAACTTAAGTATTAAACAAAAAATAGAGTCTTATGTTAAGGTGCTCCGTATGAGGACCTTGAATCATTAATAAACATGTAGGGTTGTCACTATTCGCACATATTGATTTTAGTAAATAATTCTTACTCTCTATTCCATCCTTAATGATGTAAATTCACTGGCACATCTGCAAGAAAAAACTTGTTACCTTTTCTTGACGCACGACAGAAAGCTGCGGTCTTCATCTAATCTTAAGATTAGTATTGCACAACACTTCACCGGTTTCGTCGGCAACTCTTTTAAGGTTCAGGCTATACTGCTCTGGAACTCCCTGTCCGACGAAGTTAAGAAATCGGCGAGCAGGAACTCTTTTAAAAAATTAGTTAAACATTATTTAAATTTAAGTGAACTTATTAAGTTATTATTGTGTTTCTTATTTATATTTATTTATCTATCTACATATATAATAGCATATTATTATGTATATCATGTATTTTATATCATATTTTTATTCATTAATTTTATTATATTTATTTATATTTGTTTATAGTTATTTTAAAATAATTTTATTACTTAGTTAATTTACTAAATATGTACACCAATCAGGCATTAAGTCTGCCCTTTGTCACCTCAAATTATAAAGGATGTAAGCAATTATGTGTTTCAAATAAATAAATAAAAAATAATTCTCTATTTCTGAATTACACACTTAACCTACTTGAAGATGTTTTATTTTTTTACTTACTTAATTTACCCACACATAGTAATTTCCTAATCTCAAGCATTTTATAAACTCATGCAATTGTTATTTTAAATTCGTATGTGCAAAGTTGGTTAACAAGAAAGACCCTTGAGGCTTGGCTGACTGGTTAATCTACTGCAATTTCTAAAGTGACACGTTACTGCAATCACGTTGCATATTCAGACAACCTGTGTGTACTTCGTGCGGCTATCAGCCAGCCGTTTGTAAACTAACAATGCAGTGAAAGCTATGATATTTTGGAACGAAAGCTTTCAAATGCTTTTTAATTGAAAATGAAAAAACTTTACGCGCTTCTGTTTACAATGTTATATGTATATGCTTCGTTTACACACTATTGTAAGCTCTAGATTTTGACTACACAGATGATGGTGATTATTAAAAAAAAATATATGTGAAAAGTAAATTAGCAGCCTGTATGTACCCAAAGCTGGGCAAGGGCCTCCTTCTCAAATACGAGTATCAGAGAGGGTTTAGAAGCCGGGCTGTTCGCCACACTGCTCCAGTGCGAGTTGGCGGGCTTCAAATATCCTCGAAATAATATTTTTATTATTTCTCAGACATGCAGGTATACCCTCATGATTTTTTTTTTATAGAAGAAGGGGGCAAACGAGCGTGCGGCTCACCTGATAGTAAGTGATCACCGACGTGCACGAACATCCACAACACCAGAGGGGCTACAGATGCGCTGCCGGCCTTTAACTTTGATGTTTTTACTTCACCGCTGAGGACGTGGTAAATACAGCACTTAAAATTACTACTACCAATAATTTTAGTTGTGCCGGCACCGGGGATCGAACCTAGGTCACTCGACCTCTATGAAACTAAAGCGAGCGGGATGACCACCGGGGCTACCACAGCTCACTGTTTTACATTAATTTATGGTGAAAATATAGGAAAATATTAGTTACAGACAGTGGTCGCGGGTGCTGTTTAACATCAGAAAATACAATAAAATAGTAAATACAAGAAATCAATACAATTTATTTCAATTTTAAAATTGTATTTATAAACTTATGTATTATGATACACATACAATGTGAAAAAAAAATATAAAGTTGAACTGTATAGGAGCTGGACTGAAAAAGTTATACGACATTCTTTAACTCTCACTTATAAGAAAGTCAAAAGTATGAAAGAAGTTTTGGGAATTCATCTTGAAGATAGACGCTTTTTTAAACCTTTTGAATGTTTCATTGTCATTCTCACATTTTTGTGATATATCTCAAAACATGCTTACCACGTAGTTCAAAATAGTATATTATTTTTAGAGCATTTAAGACCTGCAACTTATTCTGGTATAAAATCCAAATTGATCACGTAACCTTTCTCTGTTTGATGTACCTTTTCTCCACGTCGTCAAAGATCAACTAAGTGCTTTTCTTCTTTTTTTTTTATTTATGATTACGGCGCTGGCTATCAATCCGTTCCGAATTTAAAATTCTTTCTTCTGTCCACGTGACCTTTTCGAAAACACGAACCATCTCAGTCTAGACATGTCCATAGTGACGCAGCATGATCCCCGGCTGATGCTCTCGGTTACATATGATCTCTGTTATGTTACAAAAGAGATTTTATTTCAAGAAATTCGGATACAGAAAGGTGTAACCTTCTTCTCTACTTAATGCTCATAGTTTTTGAATGACGAGTGATTTTAGTAATTTTATCTCAATTCTCTCTTTAGCTCAATTCAAATATTTCGGCAACCAGTAGTATGTCTGATAATAAAAAAAAAAAGTAATGATACTTCACCGTACCTAATACACTCTATAAATGAGAATCGGAATATATACGGGACGGGATTTATTTTGCATTAATTTAATCTTATGAATACGTATCGGATTTCAATATGCACAATTTTTCCATCCTCTGCTAACGCATTGATTTTTATCAGAATTAACGTGGCTAATCTGGCAATAATAAAGTACAATCAACATCATGAAAATCAATTATTAATGCCTGCATTTACAAAGCTTAAGTTAGATTTAATTACTTAATAACACACGTCTCGGTTTACTGCTTAAATTGCCGGCTTTTACTAACTTTTACGTCGCTTCATCTTTGTTGCCGGAGGGTATTACGAAAATTGGTTATTAGCAAATTATCATCGTCGCGCATGAAAGGGATTTCCCCCTTGATCTGACTTTATAACAGTTTAGAAACATTAAATACTACATACACGGTAGAATAATTATATTTTATATTTATTCCATTTAAAGAAAAAAAATAATCGAATGGTCATTCTTTTACGTGTGCACGGGGAATTGCGCTTTTGATGTTCAAGTCATCGATCATAAGGGTAAAAGCCCTCCGCCGGCGGTTGGCGAATATAAAAGTACCTTCGTTAACATTTTAAAGTGCTCGTTCGTTTTTCCGCCATGTTAGTGTCTAAGTAAAGTTAGACAATTCTTTTTTTTTATTTTAAACTTATTATATACTACTAACACTAGAATTACGGTTGTATGAATTTCCTTAAACTACATCGATTTTTGTACGTGTTAGAGTCAAGCGCGTTCGTTTTTCCGCCAAGTTAGTGTCTAAGTAAAGGTAGACAATTTTTCTTTTTGTTGCTTAAAGCTATTATACGCTACTACTACAATTGCGGTTGTGTGAATTTGCTTAAACTACGTCGATTTTTGTACGTGTTGGAGTCAAGTGGCTGGATTTGCTACTGCTCGAATGGACCGGCTCGACCACCAGGGGTTAGGTCACCACGACCTACCATAATACCGGCGTTAAATGGAGACATCTTGTGATTCCGCTATTCTTCGTAACCGGAGGCTCACGTCCCTCGTCCCCCGTCTTCATCCTCCTCCCCTATCCTCAAATAACCTTAACCGTTTGGCAATGCACCTGTAGCTCATCCAATGTTGCAGATGTTTGTGAGCGACGTTAATCACTTACTATGAGGTGAGCCACTAGCCAACAAAAAAAAAATTCAGGGTCACAAAGAAAATCGTTGTCTTTTCCTTCTTACGGTTACCGCAATGCTTACGTCATAAGATCGGAAGACAGGTCAGGAGAAGAGTATAAAATACGAGAAATTCGATCAGATCTAAGAGCTAATTCATGACGATCTTCTTCTTACGAGTTACACATATGGGTTTTTTTTTTGGATCGGCTTGAAAAATAAAATAATACCTGAGAACTAATTTAAAATGCCTCACAGCCCGTAATTATATTGAGTCTCTATACCTTTAAAACCGGAACACTGGAGGCTTTCCCGCCCCCTCACCCCCAACCCTCGTCACCATATTCCCTTCCATCCCCCATATATCCTGAAAGGCAGGCAACGCAGCTGCAGCTCATCTGGTGTTGCCCTAATTCCCATAAAAAAGAATACACTTAAAACGGCCAGGTGGACATAATTGTCATCATTGCTTTAAGAAATTTAATGAAGTATTACAACTCAATTCTATTATAATTCATTTTGATTTTAGTCAGTCGGATATCGGCGACATTTCGGTTCAATATACGTTGATCTTAATCAATGACCTCGTTTACAAGATAACCTTCTGCTCAATCGAGTTGCAAGACTAAGATTAATCAATTCGCAAATCTATCAGGAAACTAATAGAGACGTGTAATGATACAGAAATAATTTATACATATAAATGCCCAATTGATATCACACTCAGTGTAAAATTAATAATTACTTCATATTTCATTTTACCAATTAACTTTACAAAACAATCTCTCGTTTTGCTAAATATGACACAGGTAAATATTTACATTTCCGTTTTATTTCTTAACGCTAATACTTTAATTACGGACTCGTAATTAAAATAAAAAAAATCTTTATTTACGAAGATAACGTGTAACTAAATGAAACACTGACTCATGTAACATAGAAAAGAAAACCTAGCTCAATACTCAAGGGCAGTCAAGGGAATTAAAGTTTTTAGTATTTTTAATTTGGTAATATAGACTTTTATCAGCTCATCTCCTCCAAATACCAACCTCGATGCACGACCGAACGATGGTGGGATATCCATCCGAATTCGGTGAACCCACGGAGCAGAGTGTACCGGTACTGAAGCATTCGCTTGCTCAGCGTATTGAGTGAAGTAGTAAGAAGTATTCCACAGAGCCATAATATGAAAATAAAACGCGAATATCATATCTAATGTTGTCACTACTATTCAGGTTATGGTTAAAAATATGTAACATAGTTGCGGTATTTAAGGTTAATAAGGTTAACAGTGCATTACACATTCACTAAACGGTCGGTTCCATCTCTGCCTTCGAATCGTCTAGGTAAACAGCAGTGTAACAACTGTCGTATTCCAGTTTGAAAGGTATACGGAGCCGATATAATAACGGGCTGTGAGAAGTTTCATATTAGTCCTTTGGGGTACGCATCTGTAACTTTTTTTTGTACTCTTATTTTGATTATCACTATGCTGATATATGTATGAAATATTTTTTTTTTTGTGAAAGGCGGCAAACGACCAACCGTACATCTGCAACACCAGAGATGCTGCGGTTGCGTTGTCGGCCTTTAAGTGTATTTGGGAGATGGGTGGGAGAGATGAAGAGGGGTGGAGAGGGGGTTTGGGCCTCCCGTTACGTCACTCACCGAACGTAACGCAGAAACTTGTGATACCTTCTACTTCACGTCGGTTTTCTGCGAGGCTGTGGTACCAACCCGGTCGAGCACATTCAAACAGCAGCAACGGCTTTATAAATCGTTTGCAGGTGTCCGTTCAGTAGTTATTTACCATCAGGTAGATTATTATTACGTATTTCAAGCTTATCCGTGAATTCCTCGTCTTTTTCACACTTCTGACCTCTCTTCCAATCATATAAGTAAAAAGCATAGAAAGCAAAGGATTTATGGGATAGCAGCACAGCTAAGTGATTACCGTCACCAACATCTGCGACACAGGAGGTGCTGCAGGTGCGTTGCCGGACTTTGAGAATATTTGGGAAATGGGATGGAGGATGCGGAGGGTAATAGGGAGAGGGGTTGAGTGAAAGCAGATGCACAAGATGCCTCTACTTCACTACTTCACGCCGGTATTCTGCGAGACCGGCGTGAAGTAGTAACCCCGGTCGAGCCGGCTCATTCGAACAGCAGCAAAAGCAGCTTGACTCTACCACGTCAAAAGAACTGAGCTGATAAAAACTACGTGACTATCTGTAACAGTTCGTTAAGATTAATTAAGTATAATATATTTAAGCTCACAGACAACGCCTGAGATACAAATTCCGACGAGTGCCGTTCGGGACATTTTAGCCTAAACAAACACATGCACGTTTCGAAATTTAGAATCTAGAGGATGTGGAGACTTCGCTCCGTGATACAGGGAACAACTTTGCATATGTATACTAAACGAATGTGAACAGTTAATATGCAAAGTGACTAAACGTTCCATCTAGATGAATATATTTTAATACAGATGACGCAAAATATCTCACCTCTAATCCATTGCTTCATTTCACTGGCAGGGATAACAGTTGAATTAAAGCGAAAGCGTAATCTATTGTGGGAGTTGTCCCATAAATCAATTTGTGATGTCAATGAATGTGATTTTTTCTGACGTCACAATCGATATCCTCACAGCCTGTCATCACTCCAACGTATCACAACAAATCTGGGCCAAAGTTCATGTGGAAATAAACTTGTTTATAGAATAGCAAAATTCATAACCGTGGAGAAAATCCTACTGTTTGCGGTGGCGATCCGGAAGAGGTGTGTAGCCCCCAGGGACATTTCTCACTTGTTGACCGGTCACGTGACCAAGAGAGGAGTCACGGCACTCAACCTGGTACACACTCAAGTGGGCTGTCACCGAGCGGGCAATGTATTGTTTACTATAAATAAGTTTTTTTACTAGTGAACGAGCCGTGGAAGTATAATGGTCAGAGCGCTTGCTTTAATCTCATAGTATGCGAATGTCCTGGGTTCTTTCCCTTGTGCCCGCAAAAATACTACATCTTCCAACAACCCTTAAAATCTGGCAACGCACCTGCAGCACCTTTGGTATTACAGATTTACGTGGGCGATGCTAACCAGTTACCATCAGGTAAGCCGCTTGCTCGATTGCCTAGAAAAAAAAAATTCTTACCCCTGGGTCGACTGGTAGATAATGCCTATAACATTGTAATATAATAAAATGCACAATCACATACGTAATCCAGTCCCACTAGGATTCTATTTGTCTTGGTAACTGGAAGGTGATAAAATAGATATACATATGTATACATAGATATGAAATCATAGATATATGTATGAATAAATGGAATAATAACATTAATGTTTGTATCCATGATACGGGTAGAAACATTTATTATCAACATACAAATGTTTGCTCTTTCGGGATTCAAACTCACAACCCTCAGATTCCTTCGAAGGTAGGGTCACACACTATGCTATGTGTCCTATAGGCATTAAGTCTGCCCTTAACTGCTTATAAAGAAACAGAAGAACTCCCGATAATGTTGGATCAAGGGTCCGGCAAAACGGAGAAGGCAATTCTCATGTCATGGAACACTAATTGTACTCCGGGTGGTATTCGAACCCAGGGACCCATGGCTCTGCCGCAAATCTCGCTAACCACTAATCCATTCGCTCGGCAAAAGTATTGTCAATAATAATGATTATTCTTATTATTGAAAGACAAATTTACAAAGCAGCGAAGTGTAATTAATTAGGGGGTGGCCTATGTTCAGCAGTGGACTTGTGATAGGCTGAAATGACGAAACGGTAATGTAGCTACATGAAGAGGGTCAAACTTACACCATCGATCATTATAAATATCTCGGAAGTCATTCGTCATTGCAGGAGTTTGACTTAAACCTATAGATTAAACTATAAATGTAATTAAATTTAATTTGCACACACTATTGTTGTCACTTGGTGTAGCTTTATCATATTGACAGTTATTATTCTTTGCCATAACACATTTTAATTATTATTTATTTATTTTTAAAAGGATTACAAAAGGGGGACTTAATGCCTTTTGGCATTCTCTAACAGTCAACCTAGGGCGTGAAGAAATGTGGTGATAGGTGCATCTAATTTAAAATAATATAAATATGAAAATGCTAATTGAGAAATTTACTACATAATTAAAACATATATAAATATACAAATACATACTATAATATATACAGAAATACCAACACAGATACATACATACAAACACATTAATACATAAATATATAATAAATCCGAATAAATACTAACAAGTATCAGATGGTTTTAAAAAGTGTTCGCGTACCAATCGTTCGAAAGAAATTATATAAATTATATAAGAATATTATGTAAGTAACCGACCGGTTGCGCCTTACGGCAATTGTATATCCTGAATAATAAAAAAGCCGTTAGCACAGCAAATCGGAACTCGAGTCAGGCGATTCGAAGGCAGATCTACTAACCACTCGGCCACGTGGAACATATTTCCCGGTATTAATAATATACTTTCAGAGCACAACCTGGTCCGCTTTAGTGTAGTGTAAATTATTACATACAGAGACCGATGTAATTTGCAGGCAATGGCAATAAAATCTATGGCTAAGTGGAATATTATGCAAGTCTATACGTTGCCTGTTCTTAAGGACTATTTAAATTAGCATATCTTGTATGAGCAATACCACTTACATTTGAAAGTGGAATACCCTATAGAAAGAAAATGACACTACACGCAATTGTTGCAACTGTAAAAAAAAATTCCTGAATAATTGAATGACCATAAGATGCCGTAAAGCGAAGGCGGTTGGTTACTTATATAATAATTAAATTGTGTTGTGAGACTAGTATAAGAATTGTCAACAGTTATTAAATTTGGTATTTTAATTTTGTTTGCTTGATAAATAAAGTCAGCATTGTTTCATTAATTTAACTAAAGCAGTGAAAAAAACTGTTTTCGAATAAACTATTGAACAAACATTACCATTGTAATTATTCGTTATTCCCGTTATTTATCACAGGAAGCACGAACGAAAAAACGAATAATAAACGCAGTTTTTACTAGGCTTTATAAGACGCAAGTTATTCGAAAAAAAAATATGGGCTCATTGCTTGGCCGTGAAATAATAATTTCAAATCCAGCTTTTGTAATTCAACAAGTGATGGGTTAAGGTATTTAAAGGCAGATCGGCCGTAGACAAAGCGTGGGAGAGCCAAGCGGCGGCTATAGCTGCTGCTCGAATGGGGCCGGCTCTACCGGATTGATACCACGGCCTCGCAGAATACCGGCGTGAAGTAGAGGCATCTTGTGCTGTTGCGTTTCGTTCGGTGAGTGAGGTCACCGGTTCCTTAAAGACCGGCAACGCACCTGCAGCATCTATGGTGTTGCAGATGTATGTGAGCGACGGTAATCGCTTACCATCAGGTGAACCGCTTGCTCGTTTGCCATCTGTTCCATAAAAAAAAAGGCGGATCAAGTTTGATCCTTTGCTTCTTAGCACAGTTGTGCTAAGAAGCCAAGCAGTATCATGTAAGTAAACTTCTCAGAGGCTTAATAATAAGTTGCAATATTTATTTAACAATGACCCAATCTTTTTTTTAAACATTAATAATTTTATTAGAGCGAAATGAAATGAAAAATCTCGTACGCACATGTACGCAACACCGGCCCTCCTTCGCGGCTACAATTTGGCTGGGAAGTCGATATCGCCATCTCCCTCCAGGCGAAGCGTTCAATCCTACGTGGATAACGGAGGCCTCCGCCCTGCACCCAGAGGCTATAGGGGTTTGAAAAGGGAGCACTTCGAAGCACTCGCTCTCCTGATCCCCAGCGGTGGATTTGGTTATGGGTCACCCCCACCGCTGAATCACCCGCGGTATAATAGAGTTGACTTCTTCTCCTTCTTTCACGACACCTACGAGGGGAGTTCAAATGATGAATTTCACGATGAAATAAAATTTCTTTACAAAACTTTTTGGCATTGTGTACACTATAATAATACCTGTCGGCGAATTAAAAGGTCAACGCGCACTTTACTGTTATATTAATTCTGAAAATTTCCTTTTCTAAATTTTGTAGAGAAAAACATTAACAAGAAGCCAATCTAAAATTCAATTCTATTTAGTTTAACAATCAATATTCAAGGAGTATTTGTAAAAACGATCATAAGATTTTTACGTATGGTACACATTATTTAGCTCAATAATAAATGTACAAGATTTTAAGTGTAGCATTATTTTTTTTTTCATAATTCGGGTAGTGTGATTTTCTTTCTATAGGCTCTTCTACTTTCGAATGTAGGTGGTATTGCTTATACAAGATATGCTAATTAAAATATTCCTTAAGAACAGGCATCGTATAGACTTGTATAACATTCCACTTAGCCATAGATTTTATTGCCATTGCCTGCAAATTACATCGGTCTCTGTATGTAATAATTTACACTACACTAAAGCGGACCACGGTTGTGCTCTGAAAGTATATTATGAACACCGGGAAATATGTTCCACGTGGCCGAGTGGTTAGTAGATCTGCCTTCGAATCGTGAGACTCGAGTTCAATATGCTGTGTGGAGATACGAGCTGTAATAACGACTTTTTCGAAACTCATGTACGATTTGTATCCTTGGCTTTGACGCAGTAATAAATTTTTGTGAAAATTAGGTCGATACGACTTATCTACTACCTCTAACCATCCGCAATCTTTACTCGTCTTCCGTCGTTTGTAACTCACACCATGACTTTTTTTTTTATTGGAATTTCGGCAAACGTGCAAGCTGTTCACCAGATGGTAAGTGATTACCGTCGCCCGTGTACATCTGCAACACCAGAGGTGCTGCTGGGGTGTTGCCGGTCTTTAAGGGTATTTGGGAGATGGTTTTACTTTCCGCTAGAATTCTGCGTGATCATTTTGCTTATCTGGTTTTACGTTTATATTTGTTGTAGTTTATATTTAGGCGTTTTTGTTAATAAGGATAATTGTGAGAGATTATTTTAATTATTATGAAAGTAAATGGAATGTAGTAAAGTAGCAGCCTGTATGTGCCGATAGCTGGGTTTGCCCAGCCTCATAGGGTTTTGGAGCCGGGAAGGGCCCGATACGCTGCTCCAGTGCGGGTTGGCCGACTCAACATGTCCTCGAATTAAAAAAAAAATATTATTTCCATGACATGTAGTTTTCCGCATAATGTTTTCCTTCGCCATCGCCGAGCGTCGAGTTAAATACAGCACTTATAATTGCTATTAACAATTTAAATGGTGACCCAGGGCACACGTGCTCTTCGAAGTTAGAGATTGAGCTCCCTGACCTTTAGGCTACCACGGCTCTTACTGGCCGAGTGGTTATAAGTGTAATATATTACATACTCTTTCTTCTAATGCCAACTAACAAACTTAGAATGGCAACCGTATAATGGTGGAAAATAATTTATGCGGGGGTAAATTAAAAAAACAATGTTAAACAATTCCTTATTTATCCCCAATAAACTGGAGCTCTTCCTGTCTTGTCATATTACTGCTCCAGAACGTTCCAATACCAACTTTCAAATTTAGTTTATGTTTTTACAACGCTGGTATTATCTTTACCTATTTTCTTCTACACATATAGTACTGTCAGATATATTATATACCTATTATATTTATATATTCAACTGATACCTTGGTACGTATTAAATACATTCTGGCATCGTTTTATATTTCGTTTATTTTGCCAGTGTTAATTTGGGGTGTTCCTAGAAAAATATATTTAGCGAATGGTTGTCGATCTGATTATTATAGTGCCTCTGAACCTACTTTCAAGTCCCTGAGCTGGAAATCAATATACGTGTAAATGTGGTTAATCCGAACAAACATCAAATGGCTTAGCGATATAGCATAACCCCGTCCCTTAACCGCAAGTTACTAATGAAATTGTGCGACAGTTAACGATTGATTAATATAATAGTTTATGCCTGACTAGAATTGTACGATACAAGAGTACAGTTTGTAAGGATTTAAGCAATCATTGATTATTAATAAGCATATAAAATTGTAACTAAGTATAAAATATATTTTATAATCATTACCAGATTTTATTAATAAATAACCTTTCCTTACATTATCATATTAATAAACATAAAATATAAGTAATAACTTAAGCTTTTTTAAGTTAAACAATTTCAATATTAAATATTTCAACTTAGATTAGTTTAAACACTTCTGTCGGGCGTCCCGAGACGCACATGTTTTTTTTTTTTATTTAAACCATTTCTACCTTGGACAACAATACAATCAAGGGATTCTACGGAAATGTTAGGACTCTCTGTGGTCTTTCGAAACGGAGCAGAAATATGTCTCCATCGTCTAAGTGTTACACCGGCCCGGTAAATACGTGTAAAATGCCTCTATGTCTGTTCACACGCACACTTCCAGCATACGTCCAGCACTCAATATCATACGCAGTTGATCATTTCCGATAGATTTCTGAGTTCTACTTTCACCGTTAACTTCCCTAGCACAAAAATTATTTCCTTTCCATGAGTTTACCAGGGCCGCGGTGTTTACGTGTGTTTCCACGTTTCCTTTTAATTCATCTGCAGTCGTTCATTAAATTGCTGCTTTCATTTAACAGGTCTTTACAAGGAGGTCGTTTAACCGCCGAGTGCAGTTGGAGTTGCCAAAGTTGCAAAGAACATTTTTTTTTCAATTTTGCTTTTAGTAACTATATATAATATAATCTGTACAAATCTATGAATTTTTTTTTATAAGATTGCTGTGACTTGAATTTGGTTTAGTATCAAGGGGGTTATATACCAACATTACAAATGATAAACTTTTTTATGGGAAACGGGGTGAAACGTGCAAGTTCATCTGTGGCCTACATACATTTGCAATACCGGAGGAGCTGCAGACGCGTAGCCGGCCTTAAGGGATATTTGTGAATGCACCGTCTGTGTGGCCGATCGAGTCGGCCTATGAAACCTCACCTATAAGCGATTCGCTATTCGATATTCGATATATTAATGATACGCAGCTTCATCTCTTGAGCAAGCGTATAGGCATTACGCGCTCCAATCCATCTTCTCAGTGTGATGAGTGTTTTTTTTTTTTTACGGAAGAGACGGTAAACGAGCAAACTGTTCACCTGATGCTAAGTGATTACCGCCCCCCACATACATCTGCAACACCATAAATGCTGCAGGTGCGTTGCCGGTCTTTAAGGATATTTGGGAGATGGGAGGGAAGAGGAGGGGAATAGGGAGGGGTGTTGACCTCCGGTTACCTCACCCACCGAACGAAACGCAGAAGCACAAGACGCCTCTACTTCACGCCGGTATTCTGCGAGGCCGTGGTACTAATCCGGTGGAGCCGGCCCATTCGAGCGGCAGCAAAAGCCGCCGCTTGGCTCTACCACGGTCAATCGTTACTTTTGATTCTGTATTAATATCGTTAACAATATAATTATTTATGCAAAAAATTTTACGTCATTATCATTTGTAACTTAAATATTTTGCATCTCATTTTATGCCAGACGCAGTTATACAATACTGCCTTAATAAATCTCATAAGCACTGAGCTCTGTGGACGACATCCGTAACAATTATATCTATCGCATTCGTCGCTCGCAATAAACGAATTTCTAATATTATAATAGTATGTGTTAGTGTGTGTATGCCTATATCTTGTTTTTCTGCGAACGCCTCCTACATTTGCGTGTGATGCAGATTGCTGGTTACGGCACTGACAATAGAATCATAGCGGAAATCTATTAGAATTTGCTGAGCTCGAATCTCACAGACTTGTGATGCTGCATCGCTAGTAAACGAGCTTATTGGAACTATGCTCAACGACCCGTTAGCCCCGCGTGGTGAATATAGGAAGGTTTTCCTGGCGTGCCATGCCAGATTCTGTTGACGATAAGCTGATTATAATTAAGAAGAACGTTATAGTTTAAAGGTAGTTCCATTTCCAAGAATTGAATCATGTATTGATTCTGTATATAATATTCATATAAAAAAATATGTCTCTGATGATCTCTTGTATTTACGCGAACACTACACATTCGAAATGAAATTATTGTGTACGGATTTTATCGCAAAATATTTCAAAAAGAGAGGCTACTTTGTAAAGACAAATGTAGTGTCCAGAGGAAGTCCTCTCACAAGATGGATGGATGGAAGGAGGGCACCTCCACAGTATAACGCGAAGTCCATGGATGCAGGTGACTCAGAACAGTCTCTTGGTGGTGGTCTATGTCCAGAAGTGGACTTGTGATACGCTGTAATGATACCGATGAGGAATGATTTACCTTTGTCCGAACTTGAATGAATCTATTAACATCTAAGCACAGACCGCTCAGTAACCTTAGTAATAGACTTTCTGTTCTAATGAACTCTTAAGTCTAAGCGAACAAAAACTAAGAATCTCTTTGAGAAAACGTTCATTGAAATTGACCTAATTAAAATATGAAATATTAAATTTTAAGCAAAGAAATTTCTGCATGATAAATGAAATTTACATACTTACTTAGTATAAATACTTTTAATAATAGATGTGTACTAGAATGTTAACAGTACTACAAAAAAAAAACTTAAATGCACAAAGGTACCAGGCAACAATATTGCAGAGTACAGAAAGACCAGTGAGCAAGAGTTAGGTCTACGTAAATTATTAAGAAATTAAATGAAATATATAAATATTATATCTAAGCTGTTTAAGACTTGATTTACATATACGTATACAACGTAATGCACCAACATATATTTTTATACATATATGTATGCTTAAGGAGAGATAAAGATAAAATAGGAAGGCGAAATAGGAATGGCTGTGTTTGAAATTTTTCCTATTTCGAGAATATGTAACTTTACGTAAATAATAACAAAACGCAAAAATGGTACAGCCTGTAATTGGAAAAATTAATTTTGCAATTGTTGTCACTTGGCGACACCCCATCATATTGACCGACCGATTTCGGCGTCACCGATGCGTAAGGCTAAACCCGGTTGCTTCGGTATAAATAATAAAAATGTGTTGTGAAATTAATACAAGAGGTTAGAATAATTGTCAATCACACAATCATGTTTGCCGGATGAGGCATGGGAAAATTATAAAAATACTACTACTGCTTCTACGATACTGGTTCTGTTATGTTTTGTGAATACTGTACTGTTACTGAAATAAAAATATATTTATTGATAATATTTCCCGATAAGTTTATGACTTAAAAAGTATCTGGTACCTAGGCGACCGAGCTTCGCACGGCGTCTTTCGAGTTTGCCGTGGGATTGTTATAACTTCCCGCGGAAAAACTAGTTTATATTCATTTCCAATATTATTAGTATCTGTTATTGAGAAGTTAACACACTGGTACTTTAATATTATAACAGGCAACGTTAAAAAAAAATATTTTAATCTTTTATAATTCGTAATATAATTAATTTGTATGAAAATTAATATTTACAGAGATGATAACGTATCTAGGATACTAGGAATTTGTTTACCAAATAAAATTTAATTTAATTTCCCAGTTTATCTAGATAGGTGTCATCTCTGAGAATATTCGTTTAAGATAACGTTTATCTAATTACAAAATTTCATTCAAAGAAAAACCAATTATAAAGATATAATAATTATACAAGAACTGCTCGCTTAAAGTATAGGAGATAAAGTGGAAGGTTTTCATAATATCTCAGTTGAAGATCGACGAGTTTTTCTTCCTTCTTTATACGAGCACTCAAGCTAGTGAATCATTGTCGTAAGTACAGATACGTATTTTTATTTAGCACGACATACAGTACCATAATCTGCAAAACAATTTTCGCCTCACCGGGAAAAAGAAAGGGAAGACAGTCGAGTTACAACTCCGTTATCACTTTGTCACTCCAAAAGTTATCACTTTGCAGCCCTGAAACCACGTATTATATATTAAAAATAAGATTGAAAAGAAGAAACAATAACAAAATTGTAAAACTAAAAGTAACAAAAGATATGGGCCTCACAATGACGAATAACAAGAAAATTAACAGAAATAACAACCAGCAATGGGCGAGAATGTGAAACACTTTTTGCATCGACTGTCTACTGTACGGAGCGAGTGGGACATGTGCATCGATCAATCGTATACGAGCGACAGAGAGATCGTATTACGCTCAGCTCCCACATCGCGGCTGCTCTAATGCGCGTGCGTCGGGCATTTTGCAAACATCAGAGAAGTAAATTTAAAAAAATTCTCTACTACACAACATAATATATGTGGCTTCTAAAAAAACGTTCAAAATAATGCAAGTCTCTATTATTTTAAGATACTGCTCGTTTATTTAATAGAAAATCAAGTTAGCAGCCGACGTCACGTGCATACAGTTAGTAACTCGTTATGTTAAAGTTTCTATCCTCAATTCGGAAACTTAAAATTATCGGGAAATGTCGCTCACCTACACAATTCGCTTGAACAAATTTACATATCGTACTTTCGTTGAAAACGTATCACTTTAAAATGTGTATTTCCATTAAAATCTACATGTCTTGTGTAGTAATGTAACGTTCGCATGAATACTGAATTTTATAATTATGCTATTTCTCTTCTCTCACGTCTGTTACCCATTAAGGATAGGCAGAGATTAATTATTTCCAAATGGCCCGACTCGGCGAAACCAAACGGACTGCCACTTACTTTTTGCCATTCCGAGAGATCGCTATACTGGACGTTATCTCCATGCTTGCAACATTTTAAAGCTTCTCCCTTAGATGCCACTTCCGATTATGACGATGAAAGACCTCTTGAACGATTACGATCACGGTACCAACATCTGAATATTATTGCTAGCCATCAACCTCGCAGTTACTAAAGCGCCGTTAATAAATGCGCGAACACAATATCACTCATCCGTATTAACCTTCCCATACACAATGTAACGCTGATGCTAAGCCAGATCAAAAACCGATCATATGTGTTTTGCATAAATATTGAAGACGGTTCGCCCAGAACCCATGGCTCAGCAGCCAGCTGTCAACTACTAAGCTATACGGTGGTAAAGCATATATTCACTACAATGGCGTGTCCTTGATGGGAATCAAAATTTAAAATAAAAATACGAGTTAACTTAGACGAGAGTCCAGGACGACGAAACGAGAACGGTCAGAGATGGACCCCCCCCCTCCTCATCCCCCATCCCAGTAACAAGGTTCCGTTCTCTTTCCATGGCGGAGAGCTTAGTAGGCATGGCTTGGTCATGCAGTGGTTTTGCACTGCTCTCCTTACCATTCACAGCGGAGATCGCGGGAGGAGACGAGTTCTGGTATTGCAGCCCGCGACCAAAATGTGGTTAGCGGTGGAGGGATAAACCATATCTACCGCGAGGTTCACGGCTCTATGACCTGCGGGTGGCGGAATCTGGAGGGGTCCGTTACCCATTTGGAATTGAAGATCGGGCAGGAAGGCCGGTCCGTATAAGGCGCGCGCACGGTACCACCAACGTTTAAAATGCGATACTCAATTCGCCTTGTAACGCGGCACTAGTGTCTAAACACAATTGCCGATCACTTTCGCTTGTCTAGGTAATATAATTTTACCATTCAAATTTTGTTTTTTGTTTAATAATTTTGGCGAAATAAATTTTTTCTAACATCTCTATTCTTCTCCGTAATAACTTTTCCAAAAACTCAGCGTTGTCTGTTTCAAATCTTGCGTGAAATATGGGAATTTATTTCGGTGCTTTATAAGTTAATAAGCGGTTTAATATGAATATCGTTATAAATATCTGTTACTTAGCCAATCTCTGTCCGTAGATAAAGTGCACGCAACGTAGGTAGGCGTTATCGACAGACAAAACGTCTGTACCTAACCCAGTTACGATCACTCCACGGCAGGCGCAAATTCAATAGAAGCTCGAAGTTAAAGGTGCCCGTTATCCTGATGCGATACTCGTGCTTACATTGGAACCAGGCTAAGGACACTCCATTGGTATCTTCTTCTATGATATCAACAAGGTAGATAGTTATAATATCTTTATCTGAAAAGTCAACTTTAATGGCATAAAAGTATTAGGGAGTTGAGAAAATATCAGACGTCACCAGCGCTTTTTCCCCGTAACCCCATTAGACCATTAGCCATCACTTTTATTTAAAAAAAAAAAAAAATATTTTAAAATAAAGCCGTATGGGTTAATTCGGTAAAACTAAAAAGAAACATTCTGTGCTCAAAAAATGTGTTTTAGGACCTACTAGGAAATCATACTCAACGCATTACACACCCATATTTAAAGATTTAAAAGTCCTACCCTTAACGCTTTAATACATATTTGAAATTTGTTCAATTGTTAAGAAACATCGTGGATTATTTGTCTTACACGATCCATTATTTGAGATGCAACATCTCATCGTAAGGTCGATGAATCGAGCCGATGAGATAGAACTGGGTCGACGTCGATAGGAACCGCGCTTCGTTGGATGTGGTCAAATGGAAGGAGCTATTACCGGGATCAGATAAACAAGAAGTTCACCCGCTGATGGCGACACTACTGGCGGTCGCTAATCAGCCGGTGATCTTTGATTGGCCAAAATAATTGATTGTTTATTTAGTCACTACATGTATCCCATTGTATAATGTTATTAAATAGACACGGTCACGTTCAAATTAATGACCAATTGTTACAACAACAGCATCGCTTGGCTTCGACTTTACACTCGATTAATCTGACAAAATACACCGCGATGTATCATCTTATGATATACAACCATATCAGTCTGCCTCTGCTGGCCCGTTACCCGTACTATATGCTTAAAACCGTAGTATAACTGTATGATGGAGACAAATGATTGTAGACTGCTGTGAAAGTATTGTTATGAATTGTACATTGCACATTATCATCCCATTCGCTTATTATTCAAATTGATAATGACAGAACCTTTTATTCACAACAAAATAAAAAGTTCTATTATTAACGAAAGTTTTATTAAAAAAAGAAAAGCTTTTCGGACCGTATACCCAACACCGGGGTGGTCAAAGTTCTTGACACACATAGGTATAAGACCTTTCAATCCACTGTTCACCAGAACTAATTTACGACAACGTGCCGAAGCCAACGATAGTAAGCGTATGTAAGTTTCGAAATATTCATTGATACTCCGTGCGTGGGATCGAACTCAAGTCATCTTATACGGGACTCATCCCTAACCACTTGGCAATCGTGGCTTACTGTGTAGTACATTTTTTTTAACTAGTTGATCACATTATTGTGATTATCTATTAATAACATAGTATTTTTAACTTAACTGGACGAACACAACCGTGATAAAACCATTTCTATTTTTATATCTGTGCGTTACAGTGGATACAACATTTTTTGTTGAAATTTAGCACTAGCCACTCGAACTAAATCCGCAGTAAATCGATTCGATGGTTCGCAATGAGCATTCCTAGTGTTTCGTGAACGTATTATCACAAGCTTGCACTGCCGATAATTATAAATATCATCTGATGTATTCCTCTCTATATGTTGCTCATTAATGTTTGTATTTTATACATAGAATATAATGTATGTAATATGTAAGCACTATGTATGCGCAAGTAGAGTTTTCAGAACTTGCAGCAGTGTTATCTTACTTACCGTACGAAACGCAGAAGCACAAATTACCTCTACTTAACGCCGATAATCTGCGTGGTCGTGGTACGACCCCGATCGAACCGGCCCATTCGAGGGGCAGCGTAACACTTTGCTCTACCACGTATGGGATATGCTCTGGGCATTCAATAACTCTTACTCATTTTCTTTTATGTTATGAAAAATTTGCATTAACCGCGCTATTCAACCACTCCGAAATTGATATTGGCATATCTCCACAAATAATTAGTTCATCGTCTCACAAACAGTATCGAGACAGTATTTGGAAACAGTTTCCTATGTTTACTTTCTTAAGGAATCAGACTTCAATAGCTATTGTTGAATACCATCGTGTTCAGTGAAATATTGAACAAATGATGTAAACATCGTTTCAGCTTTTTGAATGGACGCGTCTGTGCCTAATACGTAGTACGAAACTATTAACTATAGTAACTATTCCGAACACAGAATTGTGGAGCGAGAATATCTTTCTCAATATCTGTAGCTTGGTCCTAGATGCGGACTGTTATGCTACGTTAGAGTCTGGATACATCGTGGCGTTCAGTTTAGGTAACTGATACATTCGTTAGTTCAGCTGCAGCAATAAAAATTTATTATTGGGTAACTTTTTTAATCATAAATCCCGAATTTGGACTTTGATTACGACATAGTGGTCAACCTTTTTTTTGTGATTAGTCGTAGATATGTGATGCTTTTATTTCGGCGTAATTGACATAAAAAAAACAATTAGAATAATCTCGGAACGCTGCTTCATTTATTTATGAAACTGCATTCTATTCTGTAGTCGTCCAAAAAGAGGGCACTTCCTCTTTGTCGCTGATTAATAAACTATGCACCGCCCGAAAACCAAGAACCACAATTGTTCTCTACGGAAGTGTCGAGTAGTTACAGCGACGGTCAGTCACTCCCTCACCTGCCCCCTGACCCCGCCGCCGCTATCTGCCCGTCGCAACACAAGCGAACCTAACATGGCATGCAAATGATTTTATCAAAAGATATTATAAAGATGTTTAACACTATCGAAGTTAAGAAAACAACGGATTTCTGTGGGATGTCTGTTGAAGTGACTGCCTCAATAATAGATAGATATAATTGCGCCTTATGTGGAATCCGGCGTATTTCCTGATCTAGTGAAACTTAGCAAAGTATCTTTGTTTAAATCTGAACCCTCTTACTTTATACCAACTTCCGTACTACCAACAACACAAAAAATATTTAGGGATCAATTGTTAAGGTATTTTAATTTAAATAAACTGTTACACCTTAACCTATTTGGTTTTACAAGGGGCCGCTCTACAGCCAATGCTGGTGTAGAGCTGATTAAGAATATATTTGAGGCCTCCCAGGCCTCAAATATATTCTTAAGTATAATTCACAAGATGCCTTGGGATTGTGTGCACCATGAAGCACTTATCAGGAAACTGCATCATTATGGCATAAGAAGTACAACGTTTAAGATTGGGCGTTCCGCAGGGCTTGATTCTTAGCCCATTCCTATTTCTTACTAACATAAATGACATGCCTTACTTTGTAGGGGTTAAACATCATTTATTATATACTATTTGCTGATGATACTTCACAAATCATTAAACTTAAACGAGTACTTGTAACACACGAAGAGGTGAATAACGCAATTACAAAAATAGTTCATTGGTTTGGCGTTAATAATTTGCTTCTAAACGGTAATAAAACTTTAAAGTGTATAGAATTTACTACACCTAACATTTAGATACCAAAGTACTTATAAATGGGGAAGAGTTGGGCCTTGTGAATACCACTTTTTTCTTGCAATAACTCTAGACACAAAGCTTCAATGAGGTCTGTATATCCAAACTTGCTAGCAAACTTAGCTCCGCAGCATATGCGGTAAGAAAAATAGGATCTTAATAATATTGAAACAGCTAGGATATTTTATTTTTGTTATTTCCACAACAGTAATATTTGTCGGTATTTCGCTGTGGGGAATGCGACTGATATTAAAACAATATACGTTATACAAAAGAGTGCCATGGTATCTATAATCTTAATTCTATATGATTAAAACGTATTGTATATTTAAGAAAAAAATACAAAAAAAGACTATACCTTTAGAGTTTCTTTCACCAGTTTCTTCTCCATCAGAAGAACCTCATTTGGTCCTCCTCAAACGGTGGTAGATTTTAAATAAAAATAACCGTCGATAAGTGAAATGTATGTTTCTTAGGTTGAATAAATGATTTAATTTGATTTTCGATACTGCTCGAAAGAGAACGGGCCGCGCGGAAAAACTTGTAAATTGTATCGGGCAGTTTTAAACGGGACATTTCAGTGTATGGAAGAATTGGCCATATTCGCCAAGCGGGGAAGACGGGTTGTTGATCGCAGTGCCATCTAACCCCGGCATTAGAGACTTCTCACCTTAACTGGCTTGGGGGATTTACCCATTACAACCCACTTCATATTATCAAAACATTTACATTACATTTCAAAAAAATATATATTCAAAATATATTATTCAAATAAAATAAAATATGGCTTAGAAAAAGAAATCTTTCAACGGTCTCTAAATTTTAACAAAATTCTAACTTAATGATGATGTGGCAAAGATAAAGGAGGACCTCTAAATTATCTATATAGAAAGAAAGAAAGAAAGTACTTTATTCATTGTCACAACTCAAGTAACACATAAGTAAACTTAATGTAAAAAAAAAATTATAACAATAATATTTTATTGGGTTGCAGCAACAAAACGGTGTATATACTTGATATTACAAACTAACTTACTAACTAGTGCTCAAATCACATTTTAAACACATTGAAATTAAAATAAACGTTAGTTTCTGACTGCAATAATATTTGATTTAAGTTTTATTAGTGAAGTGAAAAATAATCTCTTGAAAAATAATTTTAATAATCTCTAATTAAACGCATAGCCGTAAACACGCTGATTATGCAAACTTGTTCAAGCTTGTGCTATTATTTGTATTATACATCCTCAGCTTATTACGGAGTAATATCACAGTGCTTAAGCTTCTTACTTAAAAGTTTTTCATATAGGCAGTATCATCATAGCTTTCAAAAGACAGCGTCGGATGTCGTTCTGGGCACAAATTAAAATATCGCAAAGAGCCTTTTTTTTTTTTTAAGATTTTAAAATGTAATTACATATTTTTAAAATTATTAACGAGATCCTTTAAAAGCTCACGAGCTAATAAGAGCTTTCTCGAGCTGGTAGATATGACTAGATGGTACTGATTTTTCTACGTGGTACTGATTTTACGAGGTTGGTTTACTATAGTAGATTTTATTAGGTGGTGATTATTTTACGAGGTGGTAAATTTTACGCGGTGGTAGATTTAACGAGATCCTCCCTCTCTTCCTAAGGGTCGTCTCGGGTATAACGATCCTCTATCCTATTTCAGCTGCTAACTTTCATTTATTTATTAAGGATTACCAACAAGGTTAACACTTAACAAAATTTTTAATAAAAAAGCATGAGCCACATTACTTAAAGGCAACCACGGAAAGCCAGTAGACACAGTCTAGTATAGTTAAATGGATATTAATATTATTCAGATCTATTGCTTATCTAAAGTAAAAAAAATAACGGGACTCGCATCGGTGAGTTTTTCGAAGTTAATATATACAGTGACATAGGCTTTTTCAATATACACAATACGGAAATCACACACGAAACTTAGTTAAAAAAAAGTAACAAGATCTGTATGAAAAAAAAACAATAACATCGTACGTGACGCATTTTATTATCTTTCACCTACCGTCCACTATTATTGATTGTCGAGGTGTACAAGCTCCTCGAGCAATTCATTGCTGGCATGACAGAATAGGGACCGGTAAAACTCGGATCAGATCCCCACAATCGAGTTTAAGATGATGGCAACGGATGTGACCCGTTGTAACATAAGGTCTTAAGGTGACACACGTTTCTTTAAAGCTGTGAGCTAAGAGCCAAATGTGGCATGTGTAAGTGAAAATATTGTGGATTAATAGCCGGTATATGTCTGGCATAATTTTTCTTTGGCATTTGAAGCGCCAATAGCCAAATGGGTTAGGGTGCGGACTACGAAACATGACGTCGTAAGTTCGAGCCCGCCATTCGACTATTGGCGTGAACCACTCCAGATACAAGCCGTAATGCTTACTTGGATGGTTAACAGGAATATTAGCAATGCTAGTTAATAAATAGCGTTGCTAGTATTCTTCTTAATAAAAAAAATCCCTTACTCGCCTACGGAAGAGGAGTATCCAATGGAGGGTTTGGATCCCTTCTATAAGAAAGGCTACTAGTCCTTGGGTGCAGGGACAGTTCAGCTCGTGAACTTGGCTTCTGTTTATCCCCTTCGATACGTGTGAGGGAGGGGCAACATAGAGGACCGTGGATGCCGGTAAGAAACCTCTCTGTTAGATCTTACTGTACGATAATACTCCCCGTGTCGCGTGGAACTGATAGGGAATATTAGGATTTTTTTTGTATGTTTGTAGATTTATTTGTCAATTTTTTGATCGCCCAAGATCCATATAGTTGTCAGAAAAACGAAGAGCTGGCTGGAAGAGATGGAGTAACAATGGTGTAAATTTCAGATTTTTACACTTATTCTAGCTCGCTTTGTGGTAAAATTGTAAAAGTATAAAAAATTGCAAGATAATGCCAACGTTTGTAAACATAATAAAAATGTTGGCAGTAAAAGCGACTCTATTATAAATAAAACTTAAAAGGAATAGAGCCATGCATTGTCGAGTTTTACTTAAACAAAGCAGGATAAAATAAGGTGAAAAATAATGTAAAAAGGTTTTTGTAAGGGAGGGTAGTTATTTAAGGGTATTGCTTCTCTAAGGAGGGTTATCTCAGCTGATCCGATAAGCATCGATGGGTTTCCGATCTTCATTTCTCTTTAATCTCCTTTCATTTTCGCTTTGACCTTTGGAATATTGAATAATTATATCGATGTATATATTTTGAAAAAAAAAAAAGGTAACCAATATGCAAATATAGGATATATTATTTTAATAATCTAATACTTATTGATGATATTATAATTATAATGGTTATAGATAGTACGTAATATCAAGTAAAGCAAATCTAAATATGGGAGAGGTAAAAAAATTCAAAACAAATTAGCCGTGTATGAAGTGTGTGTGCATGTGACTGTGTGTACATAAACGTGAGCTGCGCGCGAGGGTGTTTAGTGTTTGGAAGCGTGTGTATGCTTTTAAGAGAGTGCCCATTTCCGCTCGTGTGGGTGGGCGTAAATGTGTGCGTCTGCGTGTGGCTTTTCGAAGTGGTATCTGTGCGTATGTGTAAAATGTGAGTAAAATCGTGCGTGCGCTCGTGCGTGTTGGTGTGCATATCCGAGTGGTGTTCGTTGTGAGTGCGGGTGGATGTGTGCTTGCGAGTGTGACAACAAACACCTTCATCATCATCATCATTTCAGCCTATCACAAGTCCACTGCTGAACATAGGCCTCCCCCAAAGAATGCCACGAAGCTGGGTCCTGAGCCACCTGCATCCATCGACTTCCCGCAACAGTGCGCAGGTCGTCACTCCATCTTGTGGGGGGTCGTCCTACACTGCGTTTGCCTGTACGTGGCTGCCACTCGAGAACCTTTTTTCCCCAACGGTTGACAGTTCTATTATTCTCTTTACGCCTTACCTTAACTTATCCCCCAACAATGTGTAATTTGAAGCGTATTTTGACATCTGTCATATTAGATACTTTGCCAGGTTACTTACCTACATACAACTCTTGCATCCAAACAGTTACAAAGCAATCATTCAAGAATCTCATTTGTTAGTCAGCATGGTACACTACCTACATCTCCCATGCAAGCTGTTCTTTATATTTATTTTAAAGGCTTAACGTACTCTTTAATATATGTGTCTAATATAACGGAAAAGTAAGATTACTGTGTAACCATTTCAATTGAAAATATATTTAATAAGAAAAGCGGCCATACTTTAAACATCTTAACATACTTCAATAAATCTGTAAATCAAGTTGATAGTACAAATAGTTTAACGTTGTGAATACTTTACGCATTGCGCTGGCTTAACAGTATCAGAAGTTTTACTTTTACAACGAGTTTCAAACTTTTAATTTTCCAATAAATTGTTAGTAACTAATGGCACATTTTATATCCTGACGTGTATATCCTCCATTTTATATCCTTCATATATCCACGAAAAATGTTTTTTTATCATATCTCAGACATGCAGATTTCCTCACTGAGCATGTGGTAAATACAGCACTTGAAATTGCTATTAACAATTTTAGTGGTGCCGGCCGGCAGGGATCGGACCCAGGTCGCTCGCGCTCTATGAAACTAAAACAGGCGCCCTGTGCTCTAGGATACCATGCCTCTCAAAACAACATAACTAGACGTAAATACAATAAATAAGAACTAATATATAATGTTATATACTTAGCCATTTTTTATTTTACTTAATGGAGCAATAATAAAAACATTTATTTCGGACAATAATATAGACGAAATTAATCTAATGAAAATAGTCCTAAACAAAGCCACTACAACTGAACTTAGTTAGGCGGACCTTTTTAACTAAAACATTACTAATTCAAGATATTATTCTCCAGTACGGAGCTAAGTTTTGCTGGAATATGAGCGTAATTTTATTAAATCAACTCAATCTTTGTTATACTTGCAGTTGGCCGGGAACGTTAGAGAGATTTTAACGTCTTGTTTTTGTTGAAAATAAAAAATAAGCTGTGAGAGAAAAATGCATTATAAAATTGAATACGGCTTCGGCATGCGTTCCTTGACACCTATGCAAAAACTAAGTATTAATCAAGTCTCTGTTTAACCAAATGTCGGCTCGAATTCTATAATAAGTATCACTATATATAATAAGACAAAATACTTGTGTTAGCGGCGTAAGAATCTGCCGCCTCCTATCTTCACGCGGTGATCGTAAGAGTTGACTAAGGATAAAAGCCTTAAAAATCGCAAGGCTGCCGACGAATGGCGAGACAAGACGAGACAAGAGTGTCGAAAAGTACCAGATCAAAATTAAACAGACCGATGACGAGCAGCAGCGTCTGAGATGCGACATCCCCGTCATTGTAATCCGCTTGCCGACCGTGACGATACTTGTGGGAGAGCCTTATAACCAGATTAGGTAAATATGAACCGTCAAACAAAGGAGTTAGGAATCACAATCACAATTCAGTTATATCGTGGCGGTAAAGGGTAACACGGAATGCAGTAAACAAAGAAGGATCACAACAGAATGACAGCAGCACAAGAATTATACAAATTATAAGCGTTTGGCTCTTGTTCGTCGCAGGCTGTACTAAAGAGACCATCACTCAGCATGACACTGCGTACAGTACCGTAACGCCGATTTTTATTATTATCCTAACTTAGAAATATTATAAAACTTATTTCCATCAACTCATTTTTTTTTTATATAAATAAAACGTTACCTTCCGCTGTAGGAATTTCTCCTGTGTCGTCACTCCATCTTGTGGGGGGTCGTCCTACACTGCGTTTGCCTGTACGTGGCTGCCACTCGAGAACCTTTTTTCCCCAACGGTTGTCAGTTCTGCGAGCTATGTGGCCGGCCCATTGCCACTTCAGCTTGCTGATCTTTACGGCTATGTCGGTTATCTTAGTTCTGCTGCGGATATCATCGTTGCAGACTTTATCACGCAGAGAAACACCGAGCATAGCCCTTTCCATAGCGCAACTTTGAGCTTCCTTATACGGGCTGCAGTGAAGGACCAAGTCTCGGATCCGTATGTCATCACTGGCAACACGCACTGGTTGTATACTTTCGTCTTGAGGCTTTGCGGTATACTCGACGACAAGATATGACGTAGTTTCCCGAACGCAGCCCAGCCGAGTTGGATTCGTCGATTGACCTCTGTTAAGTTGTTCAATCAAATATAATCAGTACGTGATGCTGAACCTTATTTATACACGAAAGGGATAATTAGGAAGCGGACGTTATTTCTCGTCCCTGAATAATCGAACTGTAATGTTCCATGCTATCATCTAGTTCCGCTCTTTATCGTTTGGATTACTGCTTTTATTTTCCGCAATCTTGCTCCAATACCCACAGCTAAGTAATTAGTACAAGTTAGACGATCTACGTGCATAAGTATAGCGTACGTAAAAGACGTGATGTGGTAAAAATATCTGTAATGTTCAAATATTATCCAGCATTTGTGCACAACAATATTATTATCCAAAATTTGTGCAGAACGCTAATATTATCCAGTGTTTGTGCAATACACTAGTTTTTTTTCGTACTGATCTATGAAAGCGTTTACTAAAACCGGCATGTCACAATGGGCGGACAGGTTACAGAGCCTAATACCAGTAACGTCGCATTTGCCTGTATTCATAATTCATCATCATCATCATTTCAGCCTATCAGGAGTCCACTGCTGAACATAGGCCTCCCCCAAGGATTGCCACGAAGCTCGGTCCTGAGCCACCTGCATCCATCGACTTCCCGCAACACTGCGCAGGTCGTCACTCCATCTTGTGGGGGGTCGTCCTACACTGCGTTTGCCTGTACGTGGCTGCCACTCGAGAACCTTTTTTCCCCAACGGTTGACAGTTCTATTATTCTCTTTACGCCTTACCTTAACTTATCCCCCAACAATGTGTAATTTGAAGCGTATTTTGACATCTGTCATATTAGATACTTTGCCAGGTTACTTACCTACATACAACTCTTGCATCCAAACAGTTACAAAGCAATCATTCAAGAATCTCATTTGTTAGTCAGCATGGTACACTACCTACTTCTCCCATGCAAGCTGTTCTTTATATTTATTTTAAAGGCTTAACGTACTCTTTAATATATGTGTCTAATATAACGGAAAAGTAAGATTACTGTGTAACCATTTCAATTGAAAATATATTTAATAAGAAAAGCGGCCATACTTTAAACATCTTAACATACTTCAATAAATCTGTAAATCAAGTTGATAGTACAAATAGTTTAACGTTGTGAATACTTTACGCATTGCGCTGGCTTAACAGTATCAGAAGTTTTTACTTTTACAACGAGTTTCAAACTTTTAATTTTCCAATAAATTGTTAGTAACTAATGGCACATTTTTATATCCTGACGTGTATATCCTCCATTTTTATATCCTTCATATATCCACGAAAAAATGTTTTTTTTTATCATATCTCAGACATGCAGATTTCCTCACTGAGCATGTGGTAAATACAGCACTTGAAATTGCTATTAACAATTTTAGTGGTGCCGGCCGGCGGGGATCGGACCCAGGTCGCTCGCGCTCTATGAAACTAAAACGAGCGCCCTGTGCTCTAGGATACCATGCCTCTCAAAACAACATAACTAGACGTAAATACAATAAATAAGAACTAATATATAATGTTATACACTTAGCCATTTTTTTATTTTACTTAATGGAGAAATAATAAAAACATTTATTTCGGACAATAATATAGACGAAATTAATCTAATGAAAATAGTCCTAAACAAAGCCACTACAACTGAACTTAGTTAGGCGGACCTTTTTAACTAAAACATTACTAATTCAAGATATTATTCTCCAGTACGGAGCTAAGTTTTGCTGGAATATGAGCGTAATTTTATTAAATCAACTCAATCTTTGTTATACTTGCAGTTGGCCGGGAACGTTTGAGAGATTTTAACGTCTTGTTTTTGTTGAAAATAAAAAATAAGCTGTGAGAGAAAAATGCATTATAAAATTGAATACGGCTTCGGCATGCGTTCCTTGACACCTATGCAAAAACTAAGTATTAATCAAGTCTCTGTTTAACCAAATGTCGGCTCGAATTCTATAATAAGTATCACTATATATAATAAGACAAAATACTTGTGTTAGCGGCGTAAGAATCTGCCGCCTCCTATCTTCACGCGGTGATCGTAAGAGTTGACTAAGGATAAAAGCCTTAAAAATCGAAAGGCTGCCGACGGATGGCGAGACAAGACGAGACAAGAGTGTCGAAAAGTACCCGATCAAAATTAAACAGACCGATGACGAGCAGCAGCGTCTGAGATGCGACATCCCGTCATTGTAATCCGCTTGCCGACCGTGACGATACTTGTGGGAGAGCCTTATAACCAGATTAGGTAAATATGAACCGTCAAACAAAGGAGTTAGGAATCACAATCACAATTCAGTTATATCGTGGCGGTAAAGGGTAACACGGAATGCAGTAAACAAAGAAGGATCACAACAGAATGACAGCAGCACAAGAATTATACAAATTATAAGCGTTTGGCTCTTGTTCGTCGCAGGCTGTACAAAAGAGACCATCACTCAGCATCTCACTGCGTACAGTACCGTAACGCCGATTTTTATTATTATCCGAACTTAGAAATATTATAAAACTTATTTCCATCAACTAATTTTTTTTTTATATAAATAAAACGTTACCTTCCGCTGTAGGAATTTCTCCTGTGTCGTCACTCCATCTTGTGGGGGGTCGTCCTACACTGCGTTTGCCTGTACGTGGCTGCCACTCGAGAACCTTTTTTCCCCAACGGTTGACAGTTCTATTATTCTCTTTACGCCTTACCTTAACTTATCCCCCAACAATGTGTAATTTGAAGCGTATTTTGACATCTGTCATATTAGATACTTTGCCAGGTTACTTACCTACATACAACTCTTGCATCCAAACAGTTACAAAGCAATCATTCAAGAATCTCATTTGTTAGTCAGCATGGTACACTACCTACTTCTCCCATGCAAGCTGTTCTTTATATTTATTTTAAAGGCTTAACGTACTCTTTAATATATGTGTCTAATATAACGGAAAAGTAAGATTACTGTGTAACCATTTCAATTGAAAATATATTTAATAAGAAAAGCAGCCATACTTTAAACATCTTAACATACTTCAATAAATCTGTAAATCAAGTTGATAGTACAAATAGTTTAACGTTGTGAATACTTTACGCATTGCGCTGGCTTAACAGTATCAGAAGTTTTTACTTTTACAACGAGTTTCAAACTTTTAATTTTCCAATAAATTGTTAGTAACTAATGGCACATTTTTATATCCTGACGTGTATATCCTCCATTTTATATCCTGACGTGTATATCCTCCATTTTATATCCTGACGTGTATATCCTCCATTTTATATCCTGACGTGTATATCCTCCATTTTATATCCTGACGTGTATATCCTCCATTTTATATCCTGACGTGTATATCCTCCATTTTTATATCCTGACGTGTATATCCTCCATTTTATATCCTGACGTGTATATCCTCCATTTTATATCCTGACGTGTATATCCTCCATTTTATATCCTGACGTGTATATCCTCCATTTTTATATCCTGACGTGTATATCCTCCATTTTTATATCCTGACGTGTATATCCTCCATTTTATATCCTTCATATATCCACGAAAAAATGTTTTTTTTTTTTATATAAATAAAACGTTACCTTCCGCTGTAGGAATTTCTCCTGTGTCGTCACTCCATCTTGTGGGGTCGTCCCACACTGCGTTTGCCTGTACGTGGCTGCCACTCGAGAACCTTTTTCCCCAACGGTTGACAGTTCTATTATTCTCTTTACGCCTTACCTTAACTTATCCCCAACAATGTGTAATTTGAAGCGTATTTTGACATCTGTCATATTAGATACTTTGCCAGGTTACTTACCTACATACAACTCTTGCATCCAAACAGTTACAAAGCAATCATTCAAGAATCTCATTTGTTAGTCAGCATGGTACACTACCTACTTCTCCCATGCAAGCTGTTCTTTATATTTATTTTAAAGGCTTAACGTACTCTTTAATATATGTGTCTAATATAACGGAAAAGTAAGATTACTGTGTAACCATTTCAATTGAAAATATATTTAATAAGAAAAGCAGCCATACTTTAAACATCTTAACATACTTCAATAAATCTGTAAATCAAGTTGATAGTACAAATAGTTTAACGTTGTGAATACTTTACGCATTGCGCTGGCTTAACAGTATCAGAAGTTTTTACTTTTACAACGAGTTTCAAACTTTTAATTTTCCAATAAATTGTTAGTAACTAATGGCACATTTTATATCCTGACGTGTATATCCTCCATTTTATATCCTGACGTGTATATCCTCCATTTTTATATCCTGACGTGTATATCCTCCATTTTATATCCTGACGTGTATATCCTCCATTTTATATCCTGACGTGTATATCCTCCATTTTATATCCTGACGTGTATATCCTCCATTTTATATCCTGACGTGTATATCCTCCATTTTATATCCTGACGTGTATATCCTCCATTTTTATATCCTGACGTGTATATCCTCCATTTTTATATCCTGACGTGTATATCCTCCATTTTTATATCCTGACGTGTATATCCTCCATTTTTATATCCTGACGTGTATATCCTCCATTTTTATATCCTGACGTGTATATCCTCCATTTTTATATCCTGACGTGTATATCCTCCATTTTTATATCCTTCATATATCCACGAAAAAATGTTTTTTTTTTTCATATCTCAGACATGCAGATTTCCTCACTGAGCATGTGGTAAATACAGCACTTGAAATTGCTATTAACAATTTTAGTGGTGCCGGCCGGCGGGGATCGGACCCAGGTCGCTCGCGCTCTATGAAACTAAAACGAGCGCCCTGTGCTCTAGGATACCATGCCTCTCAAAACAACATAACTAGACGTAAATACAATAAATAAGAACTAATATATAATGTTATATACTTAGCCATTTTTTTATTTTACTTAATGGAGCAATAATAAAAACATTTATTTCGGACAATAATATAGACGAAATTAATCTAATGAAAATAGTCCTAAACAAAGCCACTACAACTGAACTTAGTTAGGCGGACCTTTTTAACTAAAACATTACTAATTCAAGATATTATTCTCCAGTACGGAGCTAAGTTTTGCTGGAATATGAGCGTAATTTTATTAAATCAACTCAATCTTTGTTATACTTGCAGTTGGCCGGGAACGTTAGAGAGATTTAACGTCTTGTTTTTGTTGAAAATAAAAAATAAGCTGTGAGAGAAAAATGCATTATAAAATTGAATACGGCTTCGGCATGCGTTCCTTGACACCTATGCAAAAACTAAGTATTAATCAAGTCTCTGTTTAACCAAATGTCGGCTCGAATTCTATAATAAGTATCACTATATATAATAAGACAAAATACTTGTGTTAGCGGCGTAAGAATCTGCCGCCTCCTATCTTCACGCGGTGATCGTAAGAGTTGACTAAGGATAAAAGCCTTAAAAATCGAAAGGCTGCCGACGGATGGCGAGACAAGACGAGACAAGAGTGTCGAAAAGTACCCGATCAAAATTAAACAGACCGATGACGAGCAGCAGCGTCTGAGATGCGACATCCCCGTCATTGTAATCCGCTTGCCGACCGTGACGATACTTGTGGGAGAGCCTTATAACCAGATTAGGTAAATATGAACCGTCAAACAAAGGAGTTAGGAATCACAATCACAATTCAGTTATATCGTGGCGGTAAAGGGTAACATGGAATGCAGTAAACAAAGAAGGATCACAACAGAATGACAGCAGCACAAGAATTAAACAAATTATAAGCGTTTGGCTCTTGTTCGTCGCAGGCTGTACTAAAGAGACCATCACTCAGCATGACACTGCGTACAGTATCGTAACGCCGATTTTTATTATTATCCGAACTTAGAAATATTATAAAACTTATTTCCATCAACTCATTTTTTTTTTATATAAATAAAACGTTACCTTCCGCTGTAGGAATTTCTCCTGTGTCGTCACTCCATCTTGTGGGGGGTCGTCCTACACTGCGTTTGCCTGTACGTGGCTGCCACTCGAGAACCTTTTTTCCCCAACGGTTGTCAGTTCTGCGAGCTATGTGGCCGGCCCATTGCCACTTCAGCTTGCTGATCTTTACGGCTATGTCGGTTATCTTAGTTCTGCTGCGGATATCATCGTTGCAGACTTTATCACGCAGAGAAACACCGAGCATAGCCCTTTCCATAGCGCAACTTTGAGCTTCCTTATACGGGCTGCAGTGAAGGACCAAGTCTCGGATCCGTATGTCATCACTGGCAACACGCACTGGTTGTATACTTTCGTCTTGAGGCTTTGCGGTATACTCGACGACAAGATATGACGTAGTTTCCCGAACGCAGCCCAGCCGAGTTGGATTCGTCGATTGACCTCTGTTAAGTTGTTCAATCAAATATAATCAGTACGTGATGCTGAACCTTATTTATACACGAAAGGGATAATTAGGAAGCGGACGTTATTTCTCGTCCTGAATAATCGAACTGTAATGTTCCATGCTATCATCTAGTTCCGCTCTTTATCGTTTGGATTACTGCTTTTATTTTCCGCAATCATGCTCCAATACCCACAGCTAAGTAATTAGTACAAGTTAGACGATCTACGTGCATAAGTATAGCGTACGTAAAAGACGTGATGTGGTAAAATATCTGTAATGTTCAAATATTATCCAGCATTTGTGCACAACAATATTATTATCCAAAATTTGTGCAGAACGCTAATATTATCCAGCATTTGTGCACAACAATATTATTATCCAAAATTTGTGCAGAACGCTAATATTATCCAGTGTTTGTGCAATACACTAGTTTTTTTTCGTACTGATCTATGAAAGCGTTTACTAAAACCGGCATGTCACAATGGGCGGACAGGTTACAGAGCCTAATACCAGTAACGTCGCATTTGCCTGTATTCATAATTCATCATCATCATCATTTCAGCCTATCAGGAGTCCACTGCTGAACATAGGCCTCCCCCAAGGATTGCCACGAAGCTCGGTCCTGAGCCACCTGCATCCATCGACTTCCCGCAACACTGCGCAGGTCGTCACTCCATCTTGTGGGGGGTCGTCCTACACTGCGTTTGCCTGTACGTGGCTGCCACTCGAGAACCTTTTTTCCCCAACGGTTGTCAGTTCTGCGAGCTAAGTGGCCGGCCCATTGCCACTTCAGCTTGCTGATCTTTACGGCTATGTCGGTTATCTTAGTTCTGCTGCGGATATCATCGTTGCAGACTCTATCACGCAGAGAAACACCGAGCATAGCCCTTTCCATAGCGCAACTTTGAGCTTCCTTATACGGGCTGCAGTGAAGGACCAAGTCTCGGATCCGTATGTCATCACTGGCAACACGCACTGGTTGTATACTTTCGTCTTGAGGCTTTGCGGTATACTCGACGACAAGATATGACGTAGTTTCCCGAACGCAGCCCAGCCGAGTTGGATTCGTCGATTGACCTCTGTTAAGTTGTTCAATCAAATATAATCAGTACGTGATGCTGAACCTTATTTATACACGAAAGGGATAATTAGGAAGCGGACGTTATTTCTCGTCCTGAATAATCGAACTGTAATGTTCCATGCTATCATCTAGTTCCGCTCTTTATCGTTTGGATTACTGCTTTTATTTTCCGCAATCATGCTCCAATACCCACAGCTAAGTAATTAGTACAAGTTAGACGATCTACGTGCATAAGTATAGCGTACGTAAAAGACGTGATGTGGTAAAAATATCTGTAATGTTCAAATATTATCCAGCATTTGTGCACAACAATATTATTATCCAAAATTTGTGCAGAACGCTAATATTATCCAGTGTTTGTGCAATACACTAGTTTTTTTTTTCGTACTGATCTATGAAAGCGTTTACTAAAACCGGCATGTCACAATGGGCGGACAGGTTACAGAGCCTAATACCAGTAACGTCGCATTTGCCTGTATTCATAATTCATCATCATCATCATTTCAGCCTATCAGGAGTCCACTGCTGAACATAGGCCTCCCCCAAGGATTGCCACGAAGCTCGGTCCTGAGCCACCTGCATCCATCGACTTCCCGCAACACTGCGCAGGTCGTCACTCCATCTTGTGGGGGGTCGTCCTACACTGCGTTTGCCTGTACGTGGCTGCCACTCGAGAACCTTTTTTCCCCAACGGTTGTCAGTTCTGCCAGCTAAGTGGCCGGCCCATTGCCACTTCAGCTTGCTGATCTATACGGCTATGTCTTTGCCTGTATTAGCTTGTGGTTATTGGGTTCGGTATATCTGGATGGGTTTTTCCGCCATCAGTCGGTCCCCAGAGCCTCGTTCGTTTGCAGGTTGCACCACGTGCAAGGTTAGTATTTTCGTCCATTTCCTTAGATTTAATTTGTATTGTTATAAAGCATATTCAGCACTCGAGCGCGTGTGTTTCTGTGCGTAAATGTGTGTGCAGGTGTGGTAGATATTTTAAGAAAAAATATTATTAGTAAATAATATTATAATAACGTGATATGATAATGTGAATTTCGTGAAGTTCTTTTGTTGCACTAAGGTATAATGCAAGGAAGTCAGTTACTTGTATTTTTTTATTTAATTTTTTTATACTGTACACCTTATAACAACGATGTAACAAAGGGCGGATGCCAACAGGTATCTGTTGGCATTCTCTGCCATGGGGTGGTGAGATAGATAGATTAAATTATAAAAACCCTTTATAAACTAATGTAACAAAAACAAAAAAGAGTACGGAAAGCAACAAACGAAATGACGCACTTTTTAATATTCGAAGTGCACGTACAAAGCATTTTACATCGGTTTTATTGTGTGCTCCTGGGATAGAAATTCTTGACAGACGTTGGTATTTTCAGACCAATATGTAGAATTCTTCTATGTAAGAGTGAATAGGCATCAAAAGAGGCACTATCGAGTATACGGCTAAAGGAAGAATGAAGTCAGGCTTTGTCACATGTTTTATAGTGTTTTAAGACGGCTCGGTGGCGAACAGGCTACGCGTTTAGCTGCGGTGCTGTGAGTCGCGGGTTCAATTCCTGCACGGGACTAGTATTTGTATGGACTACAAATAACAGTTGCCGGTCTGGGTGTTTGTCCATGTGCAATTTATGCATGTAAACTACCTCCGCGACACAGGAGAAATTCCTACAGTGAAAGGTAACGTTAAAAAAAATAGTCTTTAGAAAGTTAATTAAAAATTGCGTTTTCAAATTTGATGGCAAGAGAAAGGTCTCAATAAGTTTCCCAACTGACATTGCACACCTTCACAAATGGCACGCTACCTTTCTAAAGCGTCTAAATAATGTGATATTATAATGTGACACTGTATTAGGTGTCACGTGAAAGTAGGACGGCATGTCTTATTTGTCGGGAGCAAAAAGGAGACAAGTATATGTCGCTATGTTGTAATGATATCTGTCTATTACGTCCTTTTTTTTATTTTGTATTTTTGTTGGATCTGATATTTTTTACGCAATGTTATACAGTTGTCATGTTCGATTTTATGAAAAATATTATATAATCCTTGAAAATAATACTTATGAATGATATATTATTCCTTGACGTACTAGATGACGCATTCAGTAAATACCCCATGTGTTGTGGTTCAGGAACCGCAATTCAGTAAGTTCTCTTCGTGTCAATGGTAGATCAGTGCGTTGAAGCAATTTTAATTAATTTTACTGTTATTCACAAATGTTTTTGACTAAAAATCCTTTACTGCTATATTATTATAGAAATAATATTATACTAATTCATGAATATTAATATGATAATATAATTTTGTTTTTAATAAGTAGAAGCAAGTAAGATTTAAAAGGCAGAAACTAACAAAACATTTGGGATCTCCATCATCACAGATTGACGAAAACAAAAACAAATTGCACGAGGGTCACATAACTCTGGTCAGTAATATAATTGCCAACAGTTAAGCAGCGGGGTAAAACTAGTTTATATACGTATACACAGTTAAAATTGCGTTCGAACTGAAGAGATTAAAATGCAAACAAGTGTCCAAAGCTTCTTATGAAATACATTTAATGGAAAACGCAATTGTTTTTAACGCTTTTATGTGCCTTTTCCTCATTTAATTGAATCATTTCTTCATGTAACCAATTCCGAGTAAATGTATTCTTGATATATCGTTTCGTATTGAAATATGCTATTCGATATATTTATTACTATATATTTAATATATAATTTTTGTCATTAATTACAGCCTGTGATCCACGTCTGAATATAGAGGATTATATATTTATATTTTTCGTCATTCGCTCGTCGGGAAAAAATAAAATTAAAATTGAACATTATAAAATCTGTTAATCTTACATGGCGCCGTTTTATGTAAAAGTATAGACGATAAAAATATAATCTTTGGTTTATGGACGTAGGAACTTGAGTATTTTTTTTTATTTATTTATTTAATCTTTATTCCATTCCTTTATATAGAAGGACACAAAAGGCGGACTCAATGCCTATACATGTACTCTGTCAGTACACCTACGGTGTGGTTTTATGGTAGGCGCAACAAAGTACTTAAAAAGCTTAAATAGAAATCTGTCAAAGTCGTAGCTCCAGAACTTTGCTTGTAATTTACTGAATTTCCAAAATTTATGAATGATCCAAATTCACTAGCATACCCTGAAGATAATATCCGTTTCCTTTGCTCGTTTCGTGACCGAGTTCTTGGCTCTTTTAGAAGACTGTTAGCAGTCTCAAGAATATTATTCCACAACACAGTACTGGATTTCTCAGCGGATCATTTACCGTAGAAGCTATACTCCTCTGGAACGCCTACTCCGACGACGTCAGAAACGCATACAATATCAACTCCTTCAAATGTCAATATTTTCTGAAGTCAATAACAGTCTGACTTTTCGATTGCACCTACCAATATTGTTCTGTATCTCCCCGGGTTTGAACAGCAGAGAATGCCACAAGGCATCAAGTCGGTCCATGCAGCCTTTAGTGCGTGCAATGAAGCATAAATAAATATGTAAAGGAAGCCACATACATCAGTGCCAGCAATAAACGTTCTCCATGAGGTATTACCGGTACTCCAAAGTGGAATGAACCCAGTGCCAATGTTCCCGGAAGGAATCGCCAACCAAGTCGGACACTCACTACCGACATCACCTAGCTGAAAACTAGGCTACCCGGACTTTCCCGATCTGACTGACCGGTTCGCAGCGAGGGCGGCCTGAAGAACAACATTGAGCGCTTATATATATTAAGTAAATAACGCAACCCCATTTTTATGTGGGGCTGAATGAAACTACTCGAAGGGACCAAGCCACAGACTCCCCGCCTTTCAGATCTGCTTGTTTTATGTCTCGTGTCTCTAAATCCGTATCTAACCCCTTCCTCCCATCTTATTGCATAAGCGTTACATCGGATACAAAAAATGCAAAGACGAGTAAAGTGCCTTGTATTTTCGCGTACACTTGTCGCACTTTAACATTCTGCGTTGTTGCCAACTGCCAATACAATTCGGAAGTTGACGCCGTGGTCGTATTCAGACAGGAAGAGATTAATATTGGATGCTATAAAATTGAAAGAACTTCGTTACTAAAGTTCGAATTGAAAACTTTTCTATGCATTCTGATATAACTACTCGTACGCTTTGTGAAACGAGTTCATAAACCAATAGAATAAAAAACGTACAAACAAAAGAGGTCAGGTCAGTCAGAGTCATTTTTATTAACGGTGAAACCTTTACGAACATACCATACCTAGCTGAACGCCGTAAGCCGCGCACTGAGTCCCATAATGGGGACATTGAGGAAAGTAATAGGGAATGTTGGCTCTTTTAGAAGACTGTTAGCAGTCTCAAGAATATTATTCCACAACACAGTACTGGATTTCTCAGCGGATCATTTACCGTAGAAGCTATACTCCTCTGGAACGCCTACTCCGACGACGTCAGAAACGCATACAATATCAACTCCTTCAAATGTCAATATTTTCTGAAGTCAATAACAGTCTGACTTTTCGATTGCACCTACCAATATTGTTCTGTATCTCCCCGGGTTTGAACAGCAGAGAATGCCACAAGGCATCAAGTCGGTCCATGCAGCCTTTAGTGCGTGCAATGAAGCATAAATAAATATGTAAAGGAAGCCACATACATCAGTGCCAGCAATAAACGTTCTCCATGAGGTATTACCGGTACTCCAAAGTGGAATGAACCCAGTGCCAATGTTCCCGGAAGGAATCGCCAACCAAGTCGGACACTCACTACCAGGAGATCGACATCACCTAGCTGAAAACTAGGCTACCCGGACTTTCCCGATCTGACTGACCGGTTCGCAGCGAGGGCGGCCTGAAGAACAACATTGAGCGCTTATATATATTAAGTAAATAACGCAACCCCATTTTTATGTGGGGCTGAATGAAACTACTCGAAGGGACCAAGCCACAGACTCCCCGCCTTTCAGATCGGCTTGTTTTATGTCTCGTGTCTCTAAATCCGTATCTAACCCCTTCCTCCCATCTTATCGCATAAGCGTTACATCGGATACAGAAAAGCAAAGACGAGTAAAGTGCCTTGTATTTTCGCGTACACTTGTCGCACTTTAACATTCTGCGTTGTTGCCAACTGCCAATACAATTCGGAAGTTGACGCCGTGGTCGTATTCAGACAGGAAGAGATTAATATTGGATGCTATAAAATTGAAAGAACTTCGTTACTAAAGTTCGAATTGAAAACTTTTCTATGTATTCTGATATAACTACTCGTACGCTTTGTGAAACGAGTTCATAAACCAATAGAATAAAAAACGTACAAACAAAAGAGGTCAGGTCAGTCAGAGTCATTTTTATTAACGGTGAAACCTTTACGAACATACCATACCTAGCTGAACGCCGTAAGCCGCGCACTGAGTCCCATAATGGGGACATTGAGGAAAGTAATAGGGAATGTTGGCTCTTTTATGATGCCAATTTGCCAATTAGTCGGACATTACCCGACATGTTCGGGTCGATTAGACTTAGTTCCGGATGAAATAGTCATACTTATCCCTCTTGAAGTAAAACTTCGGATAGGGCGTTTTATAACGTATTTCGCGTATAGGTTGATTTATTGATTTTGTATTCAAAACTCAAATTGTTTCTAATAATAATAAATATCAGAGGCGCAGTATACTTTTAAATGTGCAGGTTGGGTGGGACTTTCTTGACATTTTTTAAAACCACTTAATCGATCAAATAACCCAAATAATAAGCAAGCGTTTATCATAAATAATAATTTACTGAACTCGGCGATAATATCGTTGGATCTTTGTCGGCGCGTTGGCGACTTCAAACGCGAGCAGCAATATTACAGACGATAGATAATATCTTTAACCTGGGTGTCGTTGAACTTATTAACCACACCAGCACACAAAAAAAATAAAGTATCTTGAGTTAAAAAAACATGTGTGTGTACTTATGTACGCATGTCAAAAGTTATACTTCTTTAGCGTAACTAAACAAATAGAAAGAATACATACCGACAATTAACCTCAAATCTTTAAACCCACTTAAAACAGTTTTTTAAATAAAAAAACCACTCTCATCACGAATACTCACAATAAATTATCATTCACCACCATATATCATTTAACTTCACACACAAATACACATGTATATTTATGTATGAATATATTTTTTTATCTTCACTGATGTAAAACACGTGTACTAAAGATTAATAAATATTTGAATAACCACTTTGAATGTAGTTCCTATGGAGACTATACACTATTATGGAGTGTATAGTTTCCATAATAGGTATCAAGATAATTAAATACAAGTAATCAATTTCATCCTGTTATTTTTAGATGTCATGTGTGAGAGTTTAGATGTGATGTCAGATGTGTGTGAAAAAAAGAATAACTACAATAACGGAAACTATAAAATTATCATGTGTCTAAACTACGGCACCACAGATTTCATATTTGGTATATGAACTAGAAATGGTTTGTAAAATATGAGGTTAAATTGAATGCCGTAACATAGTATCCAGCCTGTAAAAGTACTTCTCACCAGATCCCCTAATCACTCAGCAATCTTGGCCATATGTAATAAACCAATCTATAATTAAGTTCCATTTTCCGGTGGATGTCTTAGAACAATAAATATTTTGTTGTTCTAATCCACCTAACAAATTCCTAATGGCTATAGGCCTCAACCAGTGGGAGGATGTACCATAATCACCATGAATTGGTAACCACAGAACTCGCATCGTAAGTAGGTACTCGTCTCCGATACGATCTAAGTTTGAAGTCATTACTCCATTCATCAAAAGCCTTAAAATTATTTTGATCTACTCCGTTACAAACTCGAGATGAGGTGGCTGATTCCATATTCCAGCCAACTAATAACAATAAGCCTTTCTCACTCACGTTACAAATAAATTAGTCAAATTCGCTGGATTCTATAAATAAATCGGTGGGAACCATTTTATCCCTTTGATTGATTGATATCTCGTAATTTCTTACGGAACTCTGCTTACTGTGTAAATAAACGTAATCACCCATAATTTGATGTGAAAATAACTGACAGGGTTCGAAATAATGTGATCAGAGAGCGTTGGGGCGTGAAAGACGATGTAGTGACACGAATTGAGAAAGGGATGCTGAGGTGGTTTGGACATGCGGAGAGGATGAATGTAAGTAGGTTGACGAAACAAATATATGAGGCGAGTATAAATAGTAGAGTTGGGAGAGGAAGACCAAGGTGAACATTTCACTATAAAATGGGAGACGTTCTGAAAATGGGCCAGGTCAAGAGTACTCTAAACCAACGAGTATGCATGCGAAGATTGAAGAAAGTGGGAGAAGCAAAAGACGTACGTCAGGACCGCAGCAAATGGAAGAAGATTGTTTCTGCCTACCCCGTTGGGAACAAGGCGTGAATATATAACTGGAACAAAATATAGAAATTTTCTTATAGTTATCAAACGTATCACCTTTCAAACACTGCAAGAATTTTTTAAATCGGTTCATAAGTTCCGTAGATTACCTTAAATGTACACAAAAAGTTCTCTATTATATTAGTATAAATCAATCTTATAATAACTGTTTAGATAATGACAATAGTAGAACAAATATATAATAACGTTATAATCCAGTAATAATATTCAACATTCTAGCTATATTATTGACTATGAATCAACATCTACAACTCGAGGGTGATAAAATAAGTTATATTAAGTTATGTGTTGCTCAAAATGTCAATTTGATATCATAATTGTTGTGATATGATTAGGCAAACTAAAAATAATAAAATAATTTATGCAAGTAAAACATTTGCAACAAAACAAACGACTTCCTCGTCGACGGTTGTTATTCAATTAACGTGAATACATTGAATGGAAAATAATTGACATTAATATATCACTATGTCATAAGTGTATAAAATTGTGTTAAGCCGTGAACCCACTGTGAATATCCGCGCGTAATAAAGATTCGGCTAATTGCATCTAAACAATATCACACCGTCTGTTTAGCTAGCGATTATTGGCTCCCAGTCAATACTTGGAGCGCCCGTCGGTCAGTCAGTACCTTCGCGAGTAATACAAAGTTTATTTGTGAGGTCTCTTCTCTTCCATCTTTTACAAAATTTTCCACGGGGAATGTTCCGAGGAACTGTTCGGATCGATCCCAGCTGCTGAGTTTCACCATCATACATCGCGACAGAATTCGAAGTTCCGTCGATACCACCTAGATGGTTGGCATTCCACCACAGTGCGTTTCAAACGAAGTTTTCTGCCACGCACTTCGACTTTGTGGAATCAGCTGTCGCCAGCGGTATTTCCGAACAGTTACGACTTAGGGACCTTCAAGAAAAGAGATTATTCCTTCCTTAAGGGCCGGCAGCGCATCTGTAGCTCCTCTGGTGTTGTGGATGTTCGTGGGCGTCGGTGATCACTTACCATCAGGTGGGCCGCACGTTCGTTTGCCCCCTTCTTCTATAAAAAAAAGGTCGTTACAACGAATAACGCCTCTTCGACTCCCGTTTATTTGCTCGTACTCGACATGTCGACCCGTCTGTCAGTACAGGACGCGTGTGTTACAAATTACGCACGTGAGAACGAACTTACTTTGCTCCGACGAACGCGGCCTCTGTCCAAAACTATTCGCTCGGAAATGAACGTTTGGTTCGCGATGGATTCTGGTTCAACTCGGTGATTGCTCGCTATATGCTTACGGTGTGGGGCCATCCAGATGGAGAATTATCTTCTTCAATTCTATCTTGTCCCGTGGGTGGGTCAGAAGAAGCTCGTGGGTTTAGTAATTAGGTTCGTTGTCGGAGTGATTGCTTGTCTATTGTCGTTGACCTTAATAAAATTGTAAAAGAGCTGTGCTTGACCAAAAAAACATTCCGAATAAACCTTTCGGGATTAATGTAATGGCCTGCCTCTGAACCGATTTTTTTTTATTTTGTGTTTCTGTTTCCCATGTTTATTTCCAGTACCATTCAGAAACTACTAAATTATTTTTGATTCAGTTTTCAAAAGCATTCAATTAAAAACAGCAATTAAATAATAATAATACCGGGACTGAACAGAAAAAAACGTTTACGCAAAAACACTGACTGTTCAAAAAGTTATGATTTTTAATGTACATTTCACTATTAGAACGTTAAAATGCAATACATTTAAGTGTTCGAAAACTACCCAAGAACCATTGACCGATTTTAATATTACATTTTAAACGTGGTAGAGCCAAGCGGCGGCTTTTGCTCCTCCTCGAATAAGCCGGCTCGACCGGGTTGTTACCACGGCCTCGCAGAATACGAAGCGGTACGAAGTAGAGGCATCTTGTGCTTCTGCGTTTCGTTTGGTAAGTCAGGTAACCGGAAGCCCACCCCTCACCCTCCCTCTCATGTCTGAAATTAAAGGCCAACAACGCACCTGCAGCACCTCTGGTGTGGCCTCACTTACCATCAGGTGAACCGCAAGCTCTTTTGCCACCGTTCCGTTAAAAAAAAGTTACATTTTCCGGTCGAAAATCTTTGAATAATCATAAATATTTTTTTAGCAACAGTGTAATAAATAAAATTACGCCGTGCTCATAGATTATACGCGGACGAATTCGGCTAACGCTATTATGTTATATATTTTATCATTCGAAAGTAATGCAGAGAAACTACATTTCATAGGATTAGTCTCGGTGGAAATGTCCCGGGAACAAAAATCATCAGTAACTGTAAAAGTAATAGAGGGTAGTATATGGGTCAGACGTTACATGATACTCTTTTGAAGCGTAAAGATTTTGTCAACAGAGGACTTGCCGCACCATTAACTTGACGCGGGGAAATCTCGTATAAGGTTCCATGATCTGACAGCAATCAATAGTCTGTCGCACAGTGTATAAAATCAAATGACTTGTTTGATTAACGACGTGCCTCTCTGTATCGTACGATATACGATATTTACTTCTTTACGTTTAAGCTCCTTTAAATTGAAAAGCTCATGTGTTAATATGAAATACGTCAATACGTATTGACATATTTCATTGTTGACGTGTTAGTGTGTTTTATATCAACTTGTTCATTAAAGTTGAAACAATTAGTTTGATTTTTGTTACAGTTTTTTTTTCCAAAATCAATCTCACCAGCACGTGGTGCATCCAACTAACAAACGTGGCTCTGGCGACCAAGTTACCATCACCTGTTGGTAAATGGTTACCGACGCTCACGTACACCTGCAACACCAGAGGAGCCGCAGGTGCGTGTCGGCCTTTAATGATATTTGGGTGACGGGAGGGATAATGGGGAAGAGGGTTAGGGGTGGTGGGAGTGGGAGTGGACGTCCGTTTACCACACACTCGCCGAACGAAATGCAAAAACACAAGATCCTGCCTCTACTTCACGCCGGTTTTCAGCGAGGCAGTGGTACTGTACCGGTCGAGCCGGGCCATTCGAGCAGCAGCAAAAGCCGTAGCTTGGCTCTACCACGTTAGGCATACTTATCTAACTTGTTTTAGTTTAGAATACATTACCTTGACAAGTCCTTGCGTGTTTGTAACCAAACACGCGGTCTATACAATCAAACATGTTTCGTCAAAAACGTGGGAGATCTTAATGAGTTTACAGAATAAGCGGGCCGGGATCGCACACACGTGCACAAAGTCCGACGATATCTCTAGCAATGTTTTATTGTTGTTTTTTTTTTTGTTTAACGCGGGGGAAAGGTGCTCGCACCTACCCGCCACCGTCTCCGGTGACTGGTTATGACGGGATCAGCATTGAAGATGCCGGACCGACCATAACCCTCCCCCGTAGATCTGCTGTTGGCCCAGTGGCCTTTACAGCTACATCGATAGAGACTCGCGAGCAGGAGGCCCGCAAGTTAATTAATTGTTGTTATTTGCTCCACCGTAATAAGTAATCTTGACTCGTAAGTCATAAGAGACATTTCATTATTTCTGTAAATCTAATATCTTAAGTCAAATAGAAACATGAAAAAACAAACGCCGGCAGTACGGTATCGAACATTAAAAATATGGATTCCCACAAACGTTTGCCAAAAATATTTTTATTATTTTCGCGGACTGTAAAAGCGATATTGGAGCCAACATTGCAGCCAACTGTATCAAATCCTTTTTTGCCGTCTTCTAAACAAGATGATGATAGTGATTTCTGGTATTTATGCGAATCCCGCCCGTTTGCCGTGCGTGGTGATTAGTACAAATCCTCTTTATGGGAGTGGCCTATATCCTGCAGTAGCCTTACTTTTGGGGACTACGTATATGTACATGTAGGGAATTATAGCATCATTCCTTTCTACAAACGCCTACCTCACCACCAATCTGCTAGCGAATAATTCTAATTAGAATGAGCTAAATTAATAAAACGCATCTTGCCTGGACCTCCTTGCCACACCTCTGTTCGCACGGGTTGCCAGTCATTGGCACTCTCCCACCGGAAAGGCAAGTAGTTGCTTTAACATCCGTAGCAACTAAATAGTTCACTGCTAAACATTATCTGCTTCAATCTAGGAACTACATCGTTGAACTTGTGGTAGAAACTTCGAGTTAGACCTCCACGGTCTTTCAAGTCAAATAAAGTGCCGACAGACAGTCTATTACGGCTAATTAAACATCTCCTCCCGTAGGTCTCTTGTTTTCATAAATACTCAAATGGTTTTATAGCCTCACGGTATTCAGGGAGGGCGGCAAGTGACCTGATGGTATAGCTTGGGTCCTTAGTGCAATGTCCACATAGCCGTTAGGATCAACAAGCTGGAGTCACCTAATTCGCAAAACTGACAACTGTTAGGGAAAAAAAGTTTCTCGAAGGGCAGCCACGTACAGGTAAGAAGATAGACGATGTGCATAGTGTTGCTGGAACCCGATGTCTGCAGATGGTACAGACCGAGCTTTGTGGCGATGTGTGGCAGAGGCCTATGTTCAGCAATGGACTTGTGATAGGCTGAGCTTATGGCCGGGGCGGCATCAGAGATAGCTGAATTAGGTAAGAGCAAATACGAGTTTTTTATGGTAGGACTATGTATGTACCATTTTCCGTGGAATTGATTGATCCGCGGAGACCACGCTCATTTCAACTCCTAACTGAAGTATAACCCAGTTTCTTTGTTGCCACCGATGACGAAATCTTGGTCATCGATGGTTCTTTTCTCGTTCAAAGGTTAAGTTTAACCATGCACCGTTACAATCCAGCCAGCGTCCTTGTTAACATTCCAGGAGTTTGTAGTTATTGTTAATATAAAATGTTAAAAGATAAACTGCATTTAAAATTTAAGTTAAAATTACAAATATGATTTCATTTAAGGCCGTCTCCTATAAAACACAGTAACTTTGGGGCTGTAAAGACGACTAGACTGTTGCCTTTGAGTTGTATATAATACTTCTGTACGCTATAGAGTGCACTCGGTGAAAAGATTTATGGTCACTGTATTCACCTCTTGTTTCTTCCAGACAGCGCACAGTGCCTCTATGTCGTTGGCGGTCTAATACCTAGCGTAGGATTTCCTTTAAAAACATTTTTACTCTTTTATTTATTTACGTGTTTGTTCAATTTTGCGTAGCCATTTAGCAACCCAATACCTAAATCTACATACTACTAGTAAAATATCAGGGATTCATGTATATTTTCTCCTATCTTTATTATATCGAGGAATCAATTAAATTAAATCGACGAATGTCGTCACGTGGAATATTTGTGAAATATTTTTCTGGCTTAACGGATAAGGCCCCGGGTACCGTGATGCCTAATGTCAGGGAGTCGTTTTTATTGTATCAGGAAAAATGGTTAAGTGTTTTTAAGGGTATGAATATGTGAGACGAATCTGGTAGCGCCTCAATGTAAGTTAAAGTATTACATTCGTAGGGATCTTTGGGGGAGGCCTATGTTCAGCAGTGGACTTCTAATAGGCTGAAATGATGATGATGATGATGATGATTCGTAGGGAAAAATATGAATATATTTAATAAAATACTGTAATATAATACAGACAGTATGTAGTAGTCTTTTTTACAACAAAATCCCAAAATATATAGTGCAACAAACGGGTACAATTTCAAGAAGCATGTTCAAGAAACTTTATTTAAAAAAGGCCTTCTATAAAATAGATCAATACTTCGAGGACAAAGAGTTTTTTCACTTACCATCAGGTGAGCCGCACGCTCGTTTGCCCCCTTCTTCTATAAAAAAAAAGACGTGTGGAAATAGCTCTTACTCTACTATAGACGTCACGTGACTACTTAAACATAGCTAAAATTAACATTGAAAATTTTATTGTAGATAACAAATGTTAAGATAGCATTAAAAGAGAAAAACAAAATAGACCACAGAATTTCTTGCCGATTCCGCGCTGTTAAGGTCTTGTTTTGCTAACCGGCGTAGATTTTGACGTGACGTGAAGCTTTAAAGGAGCCTAAATTGAATAAAAAAGTTTTGATATTGGCTTTGTCTCTCGAATGAGAACGGCGAAACACTATTCACAATGTATTTGTTGTGAAACCTTCTTGCTCCTTGTGGATTTTCTGTCAACCTTTATCGATTTGGTTATTGTCATCTGTGAAACGTCACGAGATTTCTAACGCCCCTCCCTTGGGCTTCTTGGGATATCAACCTGCCCGTATGAGGCTGGGGCTGGACGCTAGTAGCAATGAAATTCTAGTAAATTAAAATAACTTAAGAACAGTCACAAATTATACTGTAATTGGATTAGAAAATTCGAGAATATTATTTTAATATATATTCACGGCATAACTATAACAAATCGAGATATACCGAACATAATTTTGTTATTGCTATTGGTTATAAAAATGTTGAAAAGAAACTAGTCTGGCCATACATAATTGTACAATTTAAAAGTTCTTTATTTTGTGCATTCAAATTTGGAATGTGTTTTAAATTTCGAGTGGAGCGTTAAAGAAAACAGTAGACGTATTTATTTACATTTGGGTATTTAATGTATAAGTAAGTGAATGTAGATTTATATAGAACGTATTGCATATATGTATGTTTTTTGCGTTGTACGCGCGCAATCTACCATTAAGTAACTGTTCTCATGTCGCAGGTCTGCTGGAAGAAATTTCTTAAGAAAAAGGAGCATCTTTGTACAGACCATTTCCTCCTATCATATTTCCTGGTGTGTACCTAAATTATTAAATAAATACTTAAATAATTATTTTCTTTAAAAGCTAGGCTTCAGCCGTATGTTTGTTTATCGCACTATTTGTTTTATGTCAAACTGGTCAAAAAAAACTCTTGCTTTTTACCGCTGATGTAAAACAACAAAAACAATCTCTGATCATATTCTATATCGCTCAATGCAATAGACATTAGATTTGACAAACTACATTTCTTTCTATGGGAAAGGCGGTAAACGAGCAAGCGGTTCACCTGATGGTGACTGATTACCATCGCCCAGGTACATCTGCAACACCAGAAGAGCTGCAGGTGCGTTACCGGCTTTCCTACCTTCTTCCCATCTACCGAATTTCTGAGAAGGGGGATTGGGAGAGAGAGAGAGAGAGAGAGAGAGAGAGAGTGGGCCTCCTGTTACTTCACTCATCGTACAAAACGTAGAGGCACAAGATGCCTCTACTTCACGCCGGTATTCTGCGGGGTCGTGGTACTACCCCGGTCGAGCCGGCCCATTCGAGCAGCAGCTAAAGCCGGCTGCTTGTCTCTCTCACGCCAGGTACACCATTAATTCCTCTGTCGAGAACAATTAAACAGACGGGGCGACGCCGTGCTGTAAGGATCGGACGGGATTTGTAATTCAACGAAACCCTATACGGACACCACAAATTGTCTCATGTCTCATGAATTGACGTTTCCTGCTAGGGAACCTAAAGCCAGGTGATTATCGATACCCCGGGGCCATACTCTAAATCAGTCTCTGCGGGTTAAGAGACTGTATCCATCAATAGAGTCTAAACGATTAATCAGTTCTAGCGTTTAGCCTTACAATGATGAATGTGTACACAAAGGTTTTATTATTATTACACTGTTGCTGGCTGTGTGGTACTGGCGTAGTAAAGTGTATCACACCCTTTATTTCTATGAGTTTCATTGGAAGTTACTAAGAGAAAAGTCGTGAAAATCCCAACGGCTACGGACAGATGTCGGGATGTCTATCTCGCAAAACACCAGAGCCGAATTAAACAGACCGATGACGTGCTGCTGCAGCATCTAAGGTCTCCGATACATCGACCGCCAATCCGTTTGCCGAGCGTGGCGTTTAGAGCAAGTCCTTCTTGTGTTACTAGCTAGGTCTATGTCCTGCAGTGGACTATTTACAGGCTGTTAAGGTAACATAAGGTTAACGTGTAGGAGCAGTTCTGTTCATATTAGCTGTCTAAAAACACTTGTGCCTGAATATAAATAAGAATTAAGGATTTTTGTTTGGAACGACTCAGGCATCCCCCATCCACCTTTTGCTTCCCCAGGTGAAAAGTGGGGTGCTTGGTTATCTATCAATAGAATAGAATAGAATAGAAACAATATGGTTACATTTATATGTTTAAAGTTTCAGTGCTACTTACCTATGCATACAAATGACTGTAGGTCAAAACTACATCACTTTTATTGAAAATGAGAGAAAATGATTTGAAAAAATCTTTGTTACTATACAACATGCAAATAATAATTTATTTTATTTTAAATATTTATATTAAATTTATCATGTCTAAACACAAATTCTATCTTAAACATTTAAATAGTCGTTAACGTAAGAGTATAATTTTGATAAAAAAAAAAACGTGTTATATATTTTATAAAAAGGGGATACGACATTTTTGTCTGAAATCTATTATATAAATTGTTTGTCATGCAGTAAGCGTTCTATTTAAATACCTTTATATAACACATAGTTTATCAGGAGCTCGTGCCGATCTTCTATTTAAATCTTCTTATTGCATTTAATGGATGCATTAGGTAAGCTCACTCCCTCGTTTGCCCCCTTGTATAGCAGAAGACATCTAATGGAAAGTTTGCATAATATTGTCACAAATGTCCGATAACATCTCGTCAACTTTTGTCTTCGAATGACTAGTTAAACGAAATTATGTTTCAGAAATTACCGGTCAACGTTAACGAAACTCTTTGCTAGGTAAATAAGGGTGGCTGTGCACTAGTTGATATATAAAGAATATTCCGGAATAAATAAATTTAAAAGACTATCAAAATTTAAAACTACATAAGGAGCACTGGAATGCGCTAAATACATTACAGCGATGAGTTCTTGAGTGAAGTAAACGAAAGAGGAAGATCGCGAATAAAAGGATGGGGAAAGGGAGGGAAAAGACTTGAAGTGGGGAAAAAAAAGGCAAAGTGGCCAGTGCCAGAAAACGTGGATGAGTGGTTAGTGGCAGGAAGACCTGGGTAAAATTATCTCAGAGGGAGGCACAAATAAATGTAACTTGTCAATAATAACTATCTCGTGAAATCAAGCGGCGGCTTTTACTGCTGCTCCAATGGGCCGGCTCGACCGGGGTGGTACCACTGCCTCGTAGAATACCGGCGTGAAGTAGAGGCATCTTGTGCTTATGTATTTCGTCCAGTGATTGAAGTAACAGGAAGTGCACTGCCGCCTCCCCAAATATCTTCGAAGGCCGGGAACTCACCTACAGCCGGTGCTGTTGCAGCTGTAGATGTCATCATTTTCAATCAGGTGAGGAGTTAGCACGTTAGTACCGTTTCCCATAAAAAGGGACCTGGTTACCCAAAATTTTATTTACAAAAATTTAGATAGACATTAATATAATTTAAAGTTCATCAAAATGACTGTGTATAACCTTATACACATAAATTATTACTGTAAAATATTGTGAGCAGCATTCTGTGGAGCAGTAAGTGATTATTTTAGGTAATGCATGTACTTTATTTTATACTTTTGATTACTCTTTCCATAAATCAAATGTTGGAAAGGGACGGCAGATGACCTTGTCCGACGGTGGATGGTAGAAAGTTAAATACGACTGTGTTACTGGGTTTGCCGTTTTTACAATCGCGTTTGTTGTTTTTGGTTGAATTATCAAACTTCTTCTTTATCAGCCTTGGAACATTTAAGTGAGGCAGTGGCTTTATGCCAGTTACCCTTAACATGGTGGGCCGTCAGAGATCCACGTATTTTTGTTCTAACAAATTTTGATGTGGCAATTTTGCCATCCTTCAAAAGTCTTGTATGGATCGTTACTTTTCACTATGTCACAACTTAAAACACGCGCTGGATGAAATGGTTTAGTGTCACGCCACAACTATCAACTAACACTGTGCGACAGACTAACAAAGTTTCAATACTAGAAACATTCCATTTGCAAAAACACAAAGAACACAAGCAATCTTAATACACGTTCGTATTGTTCACGTTTGCAAAATTTATTACTTCTAAATGATATTGACACGTAATGTTTGTTCCTCTTCGCGAAGGAAGCGGATCAAACATTACACGACCCTTCTTTGAAGCCCCTTGTTTAGATTTTTTTCTAGCTGTAAAAATTGTATTTAAAAGGATTTTAAGTTAATTTGTAAATGTCATGCAATAAACGGGTGTAAATTTTGTGGCGTTAACCTTCGTTCACATTTACAGACACCTTATTGTAATAGACACGTACTATTATAGATACAATAATAAAAATTACAAGCCAATGATGGTGGAGATCCCTACACGAAATATAAAAATATCTAAAAGCTCGAAACGCGCAAAACAATGCACATTTAATCTGCCTTTAAATAAAAATATGTATTGAACTCGGTCCATCCGTTTGGAAGCTGTAATGCTCATTTTTCATCAGGAGTTAAAATAAACCACTTCATGCTTTAACTAGAGGCATCATATCTAACATCATCAATGTCTGCACGGACACTGAACGCTCGTGTATAAATACTAAGACTAAATAACCGTTAAATTAACGTTATTTTAAATTGCGCTATTAATTCATAGACTCCCTGAAATTGCATCATTTGCCTCATCGAAGTTGTTTAATTTCTTTATTTCTATGGTTTAGACACTTTAGTAATAGTAAAAAAATTATGTAAAAGTCATTAGAGAAGATGTTTTTTAATGTAGATTTCTAACATCATCGGATAAACTATTAAATGTCTGAATGCAAGACGTGCAATTTTTTTAAATTATATTTTTTTCATTTCGGTAAACGAACAATTTGATGTTTCTCTTACTTAAGTTTCTCTAAAATACATATTAATCGAAAACAATACAACAATACCGGAGCTTATTTAATATGAATAAATGCGAATGATAATACATTTATTTGTTAAAGTAACTAAAAATTAAATGGCTAGTAAGCTTTTTAAATTTTAATACACGTTCTATATTTGAACTGTAATATGGATGATATCGGCGGTATGCATTTAACGTTGCTTTATCGAATGCTATTTCTTTGAAGCGGTGAAGTGGAAAGACAAACCTATTAAGCTTATAACATACACTTACATTAGTTAACACACTTCTGTGCAGGATCATAGTCAAAGTAAAAACTTTTTTATTCAATTTGGGCATGTTTGAAGCTCTTACGAACGTCGAACTCTACATCGGTTCGCAAAACAGGAGAGTACCAGAGAAGAACCGACAAGAAATCCTGGGTGTTATTTATGCCATGCCACGTTCGTAGGCACATAGTTTTCATGTTAAAGTTAAATTCGGACTTGAAATTCAATACCAATTTTATAAAGATAAAACATTTTTCTAGCTTGCTTGCTGTCTTTTACATCTCGTGTTTAACAAACCTTCACAACAAAAAGGTTTTAATGACATTGACAGGAAATGAAATTAACTTTCCTCTACAGTTCCCACTTTTTCTTACTAATATGCTAAGTAACTTATCGCTCAAACGGTAAAAATGTGTTTAATTAAAAAAAAAAAACTAAGGTTGAAATATAACTGGCTCTACTCAATTTGTCGCGTTTAATTTAAATTATTTACATCCAGACGTTCCTTGTCGTGGTCACAGTTTTACTGAGACTGTATGACGTCCTGAATCTGACAGTCGACCTGGTAATCAGACACTGTCTGCTTTGCATGTATGTATGAATTTGTATGTTAAGTTCTCAGTGTGTTTAAAAGAGAATATACCATTTTTTTTCAAATGACAACCTAGCCTTCCGCATTTTGATTCTCTCGAAGCCGTGTGGTTGCATAATAAAGATAGGCCGCGAATTAAATTTAAATTTAAATTTGCATAGCCACAACTTTTAATTTGTTCTGTCTCTTCAGCCTTTCTTTCCCCAGTGCTGCTATTAGAGACAACGTGACAACGGTAGGCCTGTCGCAACCATCGTGCCCAAGCCAATGCCACATTATTTGTACGTAAGTTTAAAAAAAAACAATGCTACCCGCCCTCCACACTGAGGATCGAACTCCAGTCTCCTTATTCGGAGGCAGCGGCATAACAGCACGGTTATTGTGGCTTTTAGGAGAATAAAGGTAACGTTATGAATCCCGGCAAAAAGACCAGTAAATAAAACAAATTTCCACAATATAATATATGCCACGGCAGGTTAGTGGTCGAGGCGCACGCTTTTATTTTATTGATACGCGTGCGAAGTTGGTTCGGTCCGGTATCACTTAATAATATTAATAGCGATTTTAAGTGCTGATTTACCATGTGCTTAGCGCTGACAGAAAACATAGTCGGAAAACGTCTGAGAAATAGTAACAAAATATTTCGAGATGTGAAGTCCGTGAGCTGGAGCTGGAGTTTAACGTGGGAAACCCAAGCAGTGGCTTTTGCTGGCTCGACCCGGGCAGAATATCGGCGTGAAGTAGAGGTTGTGCTTCTGCGTTTCGTTAATCGAGTGAGGTAACCGGAGGCCCACTTCTCTTGCCCATTCCCCCTCCTACCCTCCTTCTCATCTCTTAAATATCCTATCCGGCAACTCACTTGAAGCGTCTCTGGTGATGTGGCTGGGCATATATATAAACATTATAATAACTTGCCATCAGGTAATCTGTGCTCGTTTTCCCCTTTTACCATAAAAAAATGGCAGGTGGACCTTTCACGGACCAAAACTCTTTGTTTCCTTCCTTTAAGCGTGATTAAATGACAAACAAACAAACTTTCACTTTAAAACATGGTCTATAGCACTTCTTGAATAAATTATTAATTGTTCTTTATTTTTAAAAAAAATATTCAAAGTTTCCTGATTCGGAGGGAGATAGAAGATCTCCCTCCGAATCAGGAAACGTCATACAGTCAGCAATCATGGCATAGAAAAAATCGTAATGCATAGAAAACAAAACATCTTCCCGTTTAACAGATTAATAAGAGCGAACAAGATCAAAATGTATTAAGCTGCTCCTAACAAAGTATCTTCTTAAAAAACTATAAAATAAAAGAATACTGACAGAGTTTCTTGTCACTGTTTCTTCTCAGCCAGAAGAATCTTGTAACCAAACGGTGGGGTAGATTGTAAAAACATAATGACAATCGATAATTGAAATTTATCTTCCGACGAAGAAAGATTTTGATTTGATTTGAAAGAATCTAGTATGGTTCCTAAAGTTCAAGGAACGAAGACAACAAGTTATGATGGGACTTCGGTGTCTGCATTTATGTCAAGGTCTCTGTTTCAGAATTATTGTAAAGCTTTACCGAAAGCGAGTAAAGTAAAGCTTTACCGAAATTCGGAAACATCCTACCAGCGTGCATTTATACACGCAATTATACTCCGTCAAATAGTTTCAAAATTATGTTTACTTATATTAAGTAGTCGAACCAAATTATCTCAAGAACTCATCACCTTCTAAAGTTTATCTGTTGAAGTGTGTCTCTCAAAGAATGCTACCGAAATCTGGCATACATTCCTTGAAGGGATTGCCCATTATCAACACGCTTGTGATGCTGCTACCAATTGTTTGTCTGTGAAAGAACACATTTTTCTATGAGATTTGAAGAAATCCTGTATCCTAACATAAAATGTTTTAACTCTACATTATATTAAAAAAAAAAAAACTAAGGTTGAAATATAACTGGCTCTACTCAATTTGTCGCGTTTAATTTAAATTATTTACATCCAGACGTTCCTTGTCGTGGTCACAGTATTACTGAGACTGTATGACGTCCTGAATCTGACAGTCGACCTGGTAATCAGTCACAGTCTGCTTTGCATGTATGTATGAATTTGTATGTTAAGTTCTCAGTGTGTTTAAAAGAGAATATACCATTTTTTTTCAAATGACAACCTAGCCTTCCGCATTTTGATTCTCTCGAAGCCGTGTGGTTGCATAATAAAGATAGGCCGCGAATTAAATTTAAATTTAAATTTGCATAGCCACAACTTTTAATTTGTTCTGTCTCTTCAGCCTTTCTTTCCCCAGTGCTGCTATTAGAGACAACGTGACAACGGTAGGCCTGTCGCAACCATCGTGCCCAAGCCAATGCCACATTATTTGTACGTAAGTTTAAAAAAAAACAATGCTACCCGCCCTCCACACTGAGGATCGAACTCCAGTCTCCTTATTCGGAGGCAGCGGCATAACAGCACGGTTATCGTGGCTTTTAGGAGAATAAAGGTAACGTTATGAATCCCGGCAAAAAGACCAGTAAATAAAACAAATTTCCACAATATAATATATGCCACGGCAGGTTAGTGGTCGAGGCGCACGCTTTTATTTTATTGATACGCGTGCGAAGTTGGTTCGGTCCGGCATCACTTAATAATATTAAAAGCGATTTTAAGTGCTGATTTACCATGTGCTTAGCGCTGACAGAAAACATAGTCGGAAAACGTCTGAGAAATAGTAACAAAATATTTCGAGATGTGAAGTCCGTGAGCTGGAGCTGGAGTTTAACGTGGGAAACCCAAGCAGTGGCTTTTGCTGGCTCGACCCGGGCAGAATATCGGCGTGAAGTAGAGGTTGTGCTTCTGCGTTTCGTTAATCGAGTGAGGTAACCGGAGGCCCACTTCTCTTGCCCATTCCCCCTCCTACCCTCCTTCTCATCTCTTAAATATCCTATCCGGCAACTCACTTGAAGCGTCTCTGGTGATGTGGCTGGGCATATATATAAACATTATAATAACTTGCCATCAGGTAATCTGTGCTCGTTTTCCCCTTTTACCATAAAAAAATGGCAGGTGGACCTTTCACGGACCAAAACTCTTTGTTTCCTTCCTTTAAGCGTGATTAAATGACAAACAAACAAACTTTCACTTTAAAACATGGTCTATAGCACTTCTTGAATAAATTATTAATTGTTCTTTATTTTAAAAAAAAATATTCAAAGTTTCCTGATTCGGAGGGAGATCTTCTATACAGTCAGCAATCATGGCATAGAAAAAATCCTAATGCATAGAAAACAAAACATCTTCCCGTTTAACAGATTAATAAGAGCGAAACATGAAAGGGGTTTGACTTACTTACGGTACGTTACAAGATCAAAATGTATTAAGCTGCTCCTAACAAAGTATCTTCTTAAAAAACTATAAAATAAAAGAATACTGACAGAGTTTCTTGTCACTGTTTCTTCTCAGCCAGAAGAATCTTGTAACCAAACGGTGGGGTAGATTGTAAAAACATAATGACAATCGATAATTGAAATTTATCTTCCGACGAAGAAAGATTTTGATTTGATTTGAAAGAATCTGGTATGGTTCCTAAAGTTCAAGGAACGAAGACAACAAGTTATGATGGGACTTCGGTGTCTGCATTTATGTCAAGGTCTCTGTTTCAGAATTATTGTAAAGCTTTACCGAAAGCGAGTAAAGTAAAGCTTTACCGAAAGCGAGTAAAGTAAAGCTTTACCGAAATTCGGAAACATCCTACCAGCGTGCATTTATACACGCAATTATACTCCGTCAAATAGTTTCAAAATTATGTTTACTTATATTAAGTAGTCGAACCAAATTATCTCAAGAACTCATCACCTTCTAAAGTTCATCTGTTGAAGTGTGTCTCTCAAAGAATGCTACCGAAATCTGGCATACATTCCTTGAAGGGATTGCCCATTATCAACACGCTTGTGATGCTGCTACCAATTGTTTGTCTGTGAAAGAACACATTTTTCTATGAGATTTGAAGAAATCCTGTATCCTAACATAAAATGTTTTAACTCTACATTATATTAAAAAAAACATTAATCCGTCGCAGTTTCTGGTCTATATAATCACACTTATATTTTATTAAATACATTGCGATCGAGTTTTGCAATAACTTATTATTTTATTTAAATAGTTTTTTTTTTTAAAGAAGAAGGGGGCAAACGAGCGTGCGGCTCAGCTGATGGTAAGTGATCACCGACGCCCATGAACATACACAACACCAGAGGAGCTACAGATGCGCTGCCGGCCTTTAAGGAAGGAATAAGCTCTTTTCTTGAAGGTCCCTAAGTCGTAACTGTTGCTAAGTAATCAGTCCTTCATCTGAAGCACATGTATTCAAATATATACAGATAGTGGATAGTGCACGGATCGAGGAGGGCCCTTTTTAGACATACACTTAAAAATAAGGAAAGCAGTGGCCGCCGTCTTAGAGGACAGGTTACAAGACACCATTAGTCAAGGCTCAAAAGGGTGGAGCCTCCCAACTAATAACACGAGCCACCAAACGTGTACCTTCCCATGTTGGATGTGGCCCTTGACCATAACCACCTTGGCCATCGACAGTGAAAACTATCGGCACAACGATTTCAGAATTATCCATATAGAAATAAATAGGGCGTGGATGAAATTAAATCCACCCCAGCTAAGGTACAAAACTACCGTCATTACACATGCGCAGCAATCTAGCGTTCTTTATCCTATTAAGCAATTGCAGCAGTATTCAACTAAAGCGTTTAAAGGGCTACATATGTTCCTCGAATAACTAAAATATAAATGAAATGTTTACCGAGTACGTCCATTGACGTTTTTACGTCGCCTAAATAAATAACTACCTAAACCTACAATAAGTGGAGATTATGATCTATTTCAAAATGTATTTCCAGGTCATGAATACCTCTAGATTGAATGTATACCCCCGAAGTATAATCGTGCTTGTTTTAATCGTGAACTACCAATTGCAAAGTGTTTTAAGTCAACAATATTTAATCTACGAAATTTATTTAATTGTCGGTGATCAACATCAAATGCATAAAACATTGCAAGTCATCTATTAATATTTTTATTTTCAACAAAAACTGCTTAATTATTAAGTTAAGTTAAATAAAGTACAATAACTGCATACTACCTAGCTTCTGGAATATTTTCTATTAGAAAATGGAACTTGTTTAATAATGCAATGCATGCAATTCTAGTCTTCCTTCAAATGCTGCAAGCTCTATTATTAAACACATTTCTAAACAATCGGAAATCCCGTTTTATTCCTCCATTCACTACTTGAAAACCCAGTGATACACTGTGACATATACTTGTTAGCCTGAAACGTCGCGAGCTGATGTTCACCCTCTAATAATGCTTCAGGCATGTCAACATTGAAATTAAGTTCCTCATTACGCACGACTAAATCCCGAATTACCCCGTGTAAGATAAATATCTCCTTGATTGAAAAAAAAGCACAATTTTCAGTCTTTACTATTTAAACCATACCTTGTTATTGTAGCGTGATTGGTTTTTGCCTTAAAGAGCCCCAAACAATCTATCATATATGGGTCTAAATACTACCGGGCTGCCCTGGGGAGACTGGCTGAGGCAGTTGTTCATCAGCTGCCTCCGCAGTGTCACGTTCCCTACGACCTACTAGGAGACAAAATTGTATCACTTAAAGGAGCTGCAGAATCTCCCATTGCGTACGGTCCCATATGCCTGTTGGCATGGAAGACTAGCACCAGCTGTTTGGAAAGATTCTTAACAATCATCTGTAGAGCGTTGGACCCATCCAAAAGTCAGTTCAGCTTCCGAAAGGAGCGTTCGTATCGGAGCAGGCAGTGTCCCGGGGTGATGTTGCATTGGCGATAAGATGTCGTCATTGCTTTCGATTCTCGTCCCTGGGAGGCGATCGGAGAGGGACCAGCACGTCATCCTCCCTATATGCAGGGCATTATAGTGAACTACTTGCGCGGAGGGGACATTTTGTACAAGGACAGAGAGGGCAGAAGGATCCGGAGTAAGATTCACTGTGGAATTCCACAGGGGTCGGTGCTAGGTCCGTTACTGTGGGACATCGCGTAGGATGTGGTCTCGCGTGTTGATCTACCAGTTAAGATAAACGTCGTCTGTTATGCAGACACTGGTAATGGCCTGCCAGCGGGTGAAAACAGTCGATGCTAAAACCCACTAGTTAAGATTGGAGATAGCGCTGCATATCACCGTGGCGTCATTGTTCCACAAAATGCCACGTGGTAGGGAATCACTCGACTCCTGCGTCCTTGTTGGAGTGTGTGAAGTCAGAATGGGGCGGTGCATGAAGTGATAGGAAAGAAGGTTCGCGGGGAAGACCATAATGAAAGTCTCCACGTTAAAAAAGATAGAAACAGTAACCACAAAACCGTCAGCCAGACAAAACGAGTTTTAGAAATTGCGAACAATTTAATTTTCATATTATCAACATTATTGTTTTATAATGACCACATCCGACAGAACTTATAAACTAGTATCTCACAGACTATAGAGAGAAAATTAATGAATAGAAGTGAACGAATGAATTAAACGAATTAATGAATGAAATAAATGTAATCAACGAAATGAAAGAATAGAACAAAATGAAATTAATCGCTCGTAAGCACACACATTCCGATCCCGCAGCGGATCTGCTCTGTGGTTCCGCCACCGATCACATTTCGCCAACGGGGGAGAGGAGGAACGTTCGTGTATACTCGAAACGCTGATACTATTCTCTATTCGCAGTACAAACTCATCATAACGAATCGCATAGGATAGAGCGAGTGGCGTAACGCAATGCCAACTCTCCGACACTCCTCTCCCGCTCAGCTCAGCTGCGGAGGGCAGGGAGGGCGGGCGGCACAACATCTAGTATCTAGTGGTCAGTACAATTTGGGAGAACAGCCATTTAAATTCCTCTTCGCTTTACCCTGGGTGACCAGGCTAACGGTTCACGGATACTAAGCCTAACGCCACGTTCAGGGAGCTGTTTTCAAAAATCTCTTTATCATTATTTCAGGACTAACGAGACGAAATTCGACGAGTTTTATACATAATGTCATACACCACCATCTCAGCGTACAAGCCTGCCTCATAAAAAAATGCATGATAAAAATCAAAACAATTTAGTATTTTCGCATATCTAAACGCACAAAAACAACACACGCAAACTCTTGAAATACCTTTAAAATTGACCTTCAACAGTTGCGAATTGTTTGAAAGTAAACAAAGCAATCAGAGTTTCAAAGTGGAAATCTCTTCTTTACTTGTCTCTCGAAATGACTCGTATAATTGGAGTGGCTTTCAACCCGCACAGGAGATGAATGCGATACGTGCATCGTCACGGAGCTATATACGTTGAATTGTCTTTATTGTCTGTGATTTTATATGAATTTTTTCATTACTTTAATATTCTATTGTTATTTTAAATACAAAATTTAATTGCACCAACTTATTTAGCCATTTTGACATCAACAATATCAAGAATATTTCAAAAATATTTGAATACAATAAACACTATAATTATAATTGACATTACGACAAAAAAAATACTGCAATGTATGTCATTAAATGCAATTGATAACGGTTTAATTAAATAAATTATAATTAACTTTAAAAGGCTTTAAAAATATGTTATCATTCACCACCACATATAATTTAAAATTACACACAAATGCACATGTATGTTTATGTATGAATTTTTTTTAATCTCCTCTGTTATAAAACACCTGTTGTAGATTCATATATATTTGAATAACTACCCTGAATATTGTTATTTATTCTCAAGAAAACTTGAGAGACAATTACCAACCAACTTCATGGTGTCGCTTTTAGGTGTCTGTGTGAAAATTCACTCAACTGGACCATTTCCTATTTCCTCTTGCCTATTTCTGCTGATAACTATATATAATATACCTTCCATATTTATTCATATTTTATTTTATTTATTTAAACTTTATTTGAATACCTTTATGAAAGTATTACAAAGGGCGGACTTAATGCCTTTTGGCATTCTCTGCCAGTCAACCCGAGGCGTGGAAAGATATTGTTTAGGTGAAAAACATAAATGTTGTAAATAAAGCAAAAATACATGAATAACTTAACTAAACTGAAACATAAAGATATTCTATGTCTAAATAAACATATAAATGTATGTAACACATACTTCTATATTAATATTTGATACATACTAAGAGAAAAAATACGTATAAACAAATATGAATAGATATAAATCAATATGTATATATATATATACAAATATCATATCAACAATGGGTAGTTGTTGGGAACAATAGGCTCGAAGTTTTAGACGAGTACGTATACCTGGGACAAATTGTCCGATTAGGTAAGTTCAACTTCGACTCAGAGCTCAATCGACGAATCCAACGCACCGCAAAGCCTCAAGACCAAAGTATACAACCAGTGCATGTTACCAGTGATGACATACGGATCCGAGACTTGGTCCTTCACTGCAGGCCGTATGAGGAAGCTCAAAGTTGCTCAGCGCGCTATGGAAAGAGCTATGCTCGGTGTTTCTCTGCGTGTTAGAGTCTGCAGCGATGATTTCCGCAGCAGAACTAAGGTAACCGACATAGCCGTAAAGACCAGCAAGCTGAAGTGGCAATTGGCCGGCCACATAGCTCGCAGAATTGACAACCGTTGTGGAAAAAAGGTTCTCGAGTGGCAGCCACGTACAGGCAAACGCAGTGTAGGACGACGCCCCACAAGATGGAGTGACGACCTGCGCAGTGTTGCGGGAAGTCGATGGATGCAGTTGGCTCAGGACCGAGCTTCGTGGCAATCTTTAGGGGAGGCCTATGTTCAGCAGTGGACTTCTGATAGGCTGAAATGATGATGATGATGATCAACAATGACCGATGATATCAATTTCACTAAGTGGAAACGGATGTCTTAAAAAGGTGTTCACGAACCAGTCTTTTGAACGATAACTTACTACACGCTTTTTTAATGTCTTCGGGCAAGGAGTCCCAGAGTAGTACAATCTGAACAGTAAAGGAGTTGCCAACGAAATCGATGAAGTGTTATATAAATATACGGCTTCAAAGGTTTTTAAATTACGTAGGTTTTTTTGGTTTATGAAACAATTAATATCACTACTGTTTTTATTACTAAGCCTTTGATCCCTGAGTAATAAAATTTACTCTAAAATATAGCGGAAATTTCATTACAACGTAAGTGGTATTATGAAATATTTTTTTTTAAAGAACAAATTATACGCAATTATGTGCATAAATATTTTCATAAAAGATTTAAACTTTATAGCCAAGCGGCGGCTCGACCGGGTGAGCACCACGACCTTGCAGAATACCGGCGTCAAGAATAGGCCTCCCATCCCAAAATCCCATCCCAAAATCCCTCCCATCACCAAAATATTCTTTTAGACAAGGTAACGCACTTGCAGCTCCTTTGGTGTACATGGGCTACGGTATCCATTTGACCCATCAGTTGATTTCATTCATTGGACGTTTGCTCCCATTGACAAAAAAGAAAGAAAAAAGAAAAAAGAAGAAAGAGAAGAAAAAGGGCTATAACCGGCTACAGCTACGGCTTAAGCTACGCAGTGGTCTTATTTCAATTGTATTTTTTATGAATACAAGCGTTGGTGTAGATCTTCGCCATTTACACCACGAAATCAAACATATTCTAAATGATTATATGTATGTATACTATTATAGAATTGTATATACGATGGGTCTGTACATGGTACCGATATGCACCTACATCCGAATTATAGAGCGTTAGTTGGTGTGCTCAACTTAACTTACCTTTACCCTTACCTTAGCCCTAACCGATAACAGAAAGGTTAATAATGCACTATTCGAAAGCATATGACTCCAATTAAAATACCGAGATTTATGCTATAAGTATGGCTAGAAAGGTATTCATAAACAAAAAGTAAATAATGATTTGATGTATTAATAAAAAAAAAAACATAAATAAAACTATACCGTAATACCATACGCGAATGAAATCGTAGGATTAAGCTAATAAGACATAAGTACTAGCAGTATATAAATAAAGGATAGGTGTAGGGTGTATAATCCGAAACGAAGTACCTTTCCCCCGTCGCTAGATTTAATTAACAATCTATTTCTTAAGTCTTATTTGTGTTGGCTACAGGATCTACAAAACCAATTAGGAAAATGGTTAAGGTTTCTTATAGATGACGAAATACTAAGGATTTAATGCCTCAGTTTCGTGTTTCAATGACGTGATTAAATGAGAATTTCTGGCAGTACGGGTGCCACAAAATAATTACGGTTCTATTGCTTATCCGAACGCATACATTTACGCGATATACATTGCAGGTCTTGAGGCATGAAACGTTATGCCAAGCCGCACTAGCGCGTGTTCGTGGACTTCATATTGCACTTACTGAATATGCAGGTGTTTATATCGAAGAGCTGTGGTAGATTAGCGAACGGAGCGCTCGCTCTAACATAACAGAATGCCCATCTGTATTCGAATCATCATATGTACTAAATTTACCATAAGCCCGGCTGTAATGAGGAAACTAATACGAGCGAGAAATATTTAAGGAATTTTATTTCGAGCACATTTGTGAAGTCTGTCAACACGCACTGGATCAGCGTGAACCCTTCTCAGCTCCAAAACCCTGAGAGAAGTTCTTTGATCATAAGTACACTAACAGATCGCTTTTTACTTTACCTTGAAATATTGCGCACATCGATCACTATATACTAATTTAGTAGATGAAGCTTTCAGTGCTCATGATACTGTTTTGATCGTGTCTCGGTGCAACACGTTGTAGCAGTAAAAAGAAACAGGCTAAAGAAACTCCGTAGGTGTACTCAATGAACTACTAACGTAATATTAAAAGAAGGTAACTAGATCTCGTTTTAAGAATACTTCTTAAGTTCCAGTTTCAAAGTCTTAGAGATTTAATTTCACACAAAACTTAATTTATTTTACTGTAAATTTATGTAGAAGTCATTGTCAATCTTACTGTCAATGTCAACTTTCCTCAATCTGCGCACGTTTCCTCTGTTGGCGAACCGAATCACGAAGTGAGCGATTGATGAGAGAAAATTAATCTGAATCATAGAACATAAATTCTATGGAGTAGTAATGGAAAGCATTAAAAATTTACTGGCGTAATGAGGATTGACGTGCCCATCTCGTGATGCATTCCGGCACTTTCTACCCACAATAGTGGAGTTGTATAGAATTATGTCAATAAAATTATTTATTGAAATAATTTTACGCTATGTTTTGTATTATTGATAGTAAAAACTCAAGGCGATTGCTGGAAAAGAAAACGTGTGAGTGTACTTATGAAGTTATAGTTATTTAGCAAAACAAAACAAAAATAACAAATAATAATGATTTATAATGTAAACATATAAAAAGAATACATATCGTCAGTTAACCTCAAATCTATAAAGCCTCTTAAAAAAGTTTATAATATAAAAATCGTGATGTTTCTGGCCGATGAAGGTATGATGAACGTCATTATGACAGACTTCGAACACGGCGTCAACGTGCATATACTTTGGGCAGTTGTCGGTTGCGCGGGAAATATTCTAGTACTGCATGTGTGAGTGTTTGCACACAGAGACACACGTTTTTATGATTAAAGCCTGTAACTGTCATTGTTTGACATATAGATGAATGTCACAAAGAGCGATTAATGGAAGATATGCTAAGCGTGCATGTAGCAGCGGCGTAAGAGAATCCGCCCAAATCTTCCCGTGGGTGTCGTAAGAAGCGAATATGTAAAGAGGTTTGAAAAACTCTGAAATAATAATATAGACCGATGACGGAACATTATGTATTATAGACGTTCTGAAAAAAGGCCAGGTCAAGAGTACTCTAAACCAACGAGTGTGCATGCGAAGATTGATGAAAGTGGGAGAAGCGAAAGACGTATATCAGGACCGTAGCAAGTGGAAGAAGATTGTCTCTGCCTACCCCGCTGGGAAAAAGGCGTGAATATATAATATATATACATACGGAACATCAGCAGCTAATTTGGAATACGTATGACATGCTATCGCCCACCTACTGGTGCTTCCTATTCCACTGGGAGACGTCAATATTCAGCAGGAGACAATTGAGGTTTAAATATCAATTCTGAATATTAGTACGATCTGTCAATTGACAAGTGTTCGTTTTAATAGAAATATTTCATTTTATGTTTGTAGACAAACAAGTATCATAGAGAAAAAATTACAAGCAAACTATGTTGTTTTCTTCGAAATAATAATATAGACCGATGACGGAACATTATGTATTATAGACGTTCTGAAAAAAGGCCAGGTCAAGAGTACTCTAAACCAACGAGTGTGCATGCGAAGATTGATGAAAGTGGGAGAAGCGAAAGACGTATATCAGGACCGTAGCAAGTGGAAGAAGATTGTCTCTGCCTACCCCGCTGGGAACAAGGCGTGAATATATAATATATATACATACGGAACATCAGCAGGTAATTTGGCATACGTATGACATGCTATCGCCCACCTACTGGTGCTTCCTATTCCACTGGGAGACGTCAATATTCAGCAGGAGACAATTGAGGTTTAAATATCAATTCTGAATATTAGTACGATCTGTCAATTGACAAGTGTTCGTTTTAATAGAAATATTTCATTTTATGTTTGTAGACAAACAAGTATCATAGAGAAAAAAATTACAAGCAAACTATGTTGTTTTTCTTCGAAATAATAATGTACATTCTAGAAGAAGATTAAATTTAAAGCAGCATAATAAAAATATTACTTGTTTTTCTACAAAAACATTTGAGAAATCAACTTACAAATAATTTTAGCATTAAACGGCATAGTGTGGATAAGGCTCCAAATATAAATACTTTTCTAAGTGTCCTATAATAGAAACTATATAAATCATATTCATTTAGAGGTTGCCTTAGTTAAATACTATAATAATTCTAATTTATTTGTTGATACGTACATAAGTTGTTACTTCGTTTGCTTTCACAATATGTTTCACCGATATCGACATAAAAATTGTGATTTTTCATTCGCTTTATATTTCCTATGTCAATATTTTGGCGAAACGCGTTATTGTTTTTATAGAAGAAGGGGGCAAACGAGCGTGCGGCTCACCTGATAGTAAGTGATCACCGACGCCCACGAACATCCACAACACCAGAGGGGCTACAGATGCGTTGGAGGCCTTTGAGGAAGGAATAGGCTCTTCTCTTGAAGGAATAGGCACGCTGGCGACAGCTGATTCCACAAAGTTGAAGTGCGTGGCAGAAAATTTCGGATAAAACGCACGCTAGTTTGTTTAATTAATAGTTATGGGAATGTTTCTATTATCGCTGCGCTAAAACTAAACAAACTATCTGACAAAGGTTTCGTTGCTATTTTACGTTGGTTGTTAGCATTTCATATCCTTCAAATGGCAATAAAATGTTGAAACTTCGTACGTAGCGTCTAAAATACTTCCCTTGATTTATATTCACTTTGTTACCAGACCTCCCACAGCTCTGAGCCACCACTTACAAGTGAAACTACATTTACGAATGTCTGTTATACTTTAGTTATGGTACAAAATGTTTACTACTCTCATAATATAAAATAAATTTGTATACAATGACCATTAATTCTGAAACCTAGTAAATACTATGCGTATTGAAGAATAATCTTTGAAGTGATCGCAGGAAATATCACGAGGGGTGGGGGCAATCAATAATAGCGGAATATGAATGTTAGCTCTGGGATTGAATACCAAGCACATTTCCGGCTCGAAGGCCTTAACGTCTATATGTCAGCGGGAAATCGCATGTTCACCTACCTACATGCTTCACCAGGTACTCGAATAATGAAGGGTGTTCTTCTACAATACCGGTGATATGACTAACGAGGTTGCGTATTTTCGTGCGCGCACATTGTCCAATAGTTCTTGGGCCCATTTCCACAGACTTAACACGCGCGTGGGTTACACAAAGAACAAAGCATCCAGCGGAAGAGGCGACTAATCCGCTGCGCGTCGCAATAGCCTTGCGTATCGGACTGGGGTGGTGGTTGATGCTTGACCTGCGTCCTGAAGCCAGGACGCAGGTCGGTACAAACTGGTACCGCTGCATGTCGCATCATTAGATGTAACACAGACAGCCGTTTCGACGTGTCCAATGTGTGTAAGGCCAAAATTCAACAAATTTTTCATCGCATAAATTATTCTAAAAGTATATATCCTTGAAAATTTTCGTAATCACAGTTACAATTATAACAAGTTATATCGTAGAGGTGAAAGGAAACACAGTTCAGTAAACAAAGCAGGGACACGACAAAAATAAAAACTAACAGCAGCATAAACGCTCAGAAACACACGAAAAGTTTCGAATTAATTTTAAACTCCGAAGGGCAACAGCCAAGGGTGTTGGGCAGGCTGTCGAAACTTCGCTAAAAAGCGATGTATGAAACACGGGACAACTTTAATTAACGAAATCATAGAAAATAAAACCGATATTTACGTTCATTTGAAATGAAACTATTATTTATGCATTTTATCGCGTTCAATTTTACTTTTATATATCTGACTTTTGGGGTCCACTCGTGGTCACTGGTGAACTGTGGCGTTTGACGTCCCGATGTCATAGTTAACCCGGATACCGACAGCTTTCGAATTAGTCCGATCTCTGCATAGATCGGACTAATTCGGAAGCTGTCGGTGCAATGAGCTCAAGGTATCTTGAGGTCGTGCAGAGGTATGCTCGGCCTTGTATTTAATTTTGATAATAACCGGATTCTAAGCAGGTGATAGCGCCCAGCCGTCTTCTCTCTAGAAATTAGGATGTTTTATAATTTCAATAGTCTCGCGAATTATCCTTGGCTGGAATAGGTGTTCTTTAGCGATCTAAACGTGGTAGAGCCAAGCGGCGGCTTTTACTGCTGATGGAATGGGCCGGCTTGACCGGGTTGGTATCACGGCCTCGCAGAATACCGGCGTGAAGTAGAGGCATCTTGTGCTTCTGCGTTTCGTTCAGTGAGTAAGGTAACAGGTGGGCCACGGTAATCACTTACCGTCAGGTGAACCGCTTGCTCGTTTGCCGCCTTTCCCAAAAAAAAAAAATGTGGTTTGTCAAATGTAATGTCTATTGCATTGGCCGATCTAGAATATGATCTGATATTGTGGATATGTTTTCAATCAGCTATGTGTTCTTTGACGCGGAGTTTTACTGATCTTTTTGTTTGCAGTACATAAGATAAATTAATAACTGGAAAGCTGACGGTAGGCAAGATGGAGTGACGACCTGCGCAGTGTTGCGGGAAGTCGATGGATGCAGGTGGCTCAGGACCGAGCTTCGTGGCAATCTTAGGGGGTGGCCTATGTTCAGCAGTGGACTTCTGATAGGCTGAAATGATGATGATGATGATGATGATGATGATGATGATGATGATGATGATGATGATGATGATGATGATGATGATGATGATGATGATGATGATGATGATGATGATGATGATGATGATGATGATGATGATGATGATGATGATGATGATGATGATGATGATGATGATGATGATGATGATGATGATGATGATGATGATGATGATGATGATGATGATGATGATGATGATGATGATGATGATGATGATGATGATGATGATGATGATGATGATGATGATGATGATGATGATGATGATGATGATGATGATGATGATGATGATGATGATGATGATGATGATGATGATGATGATGATGATGATGATGATGATGATGATGATGATGATGATGATGATGATGATGATGATGATGATGATGATGATGATGATGATGATGATGATGATGATGATGATGATGATGATGATGATGATGATGATGATGATGATGATGATGATGATGATGATGATGATGATGATGATGATGATGATGATGATGATGATGATGATGATGATGATGATGATGATGATGATGATGATGATGATGATGATGATGATGATGATGATGATGATGATGATGATGATGATGATGATGATGATGATGATGATGATGATGATGATGATGATGATGATGATGATGATGATGATGATGATGATGATGATGATGATGATGATGATGATGATGATGATGATGATGATGATGATGATGATGATGATGATGATGATGATGATGATGATGATGATGATGATGATGATGATGATGATGATGATGATGATGATGATGATGATGATGATGATGATGATGATGATGATGATGATGATGATGATGATGATGATGATGATGATGATGATGATGATGATGATGATGATGATGATGATGATGATGATGATGATGATGATGATGATGATGATGATGATGATGATGATGATGATGATGATGATGATGATGATGATGATGATGATGATGATGATGATGATGATGATGATGATGATGATGATGATGATGATGATGATGATGATGATGATGATGATGATGATGATGATGATGATGATGATGATGATGATGATGATGATGATGATGATGATGATGATGATGATGATGATGATGATGATGATGATGATGATGATGATGATGATGATGATGATGATGATGATGATGATGATGATGATGATGATGATGATGATGATGATGATGATGATGATGATGATGATGATGATGATGATGATGATGATGATGATGATGATGATGATGATGATGATGATGATGATGATGATGATGATGATGATGATGATGATGATGATGATGATGATGATGATGATGATGATGATGATGATGATGATGATGATGATGATGATGATGATGATGATGATGATGATGATGATGATGATGATGATGATGATGATGATGATGATGATGATGATGATGATGATGATGATGATGATGATGATGATGATGATGATGATGATGATGATGATGATGATGATGATGATGATGATGATGATGATGATGATGATGATGATGATGATGATGATGATGATGATGATGATGATGATGATGATGATGATGATGATGATGATGATGATGATGATGATGATGATGATGATGATGATGATGATGATGATGATGATGATGATGATGATGATGATGATGATGATGATGATGATGATGATGATGATGATGATGATGATGATGATGATGATGATGATGATGATGATGATGATGATGATGATGATGATGATGATGATGATGATGATGATGATGATGATGATGATGATGATGATGATGATGATGATGATGATGATGATGATGATGATGATGATGATGATGATGATGATGATGATGATGATGATGATGATGATGATGATGATGATGATGATGATGATGATGATGATGATGATGATGATGATGATGATGATGATGATGATGATGATGATGATGATGATGATGATGATGATGATGATGATGATGATGATGATGATGATGATGATGATGATGATGATGATGATGATGATGATGATGATGATGATGATGATGATGATGATGATGATGATGATGATGATGATGATGATGATGATGATGATGATGATGATGATGATGATGATGATGATGATGATGATGATGATGATGATGATGATGATGATGATGATGATGATGATGATGATAACCTCGTATAATACACAAACAATTAATGACTTCAACGTTTAGAAGAATTTCACAGAGTAATGAAACAATTTTAAAATCGATTGCACACAGAGTCACACGTCTCTAATCTTACAGGGACAACAGATAACTGTTAAAGGTTATATTTTTAAGCGTGGTAGAGCCAAGCGGCGGCTTTTGCTGCTGCTCGAATGGGCCGGCTCGACCGGGTTGGTATACCGGCGTGAAGTAGAGGCATCTTTTGCTTGGGCCCACTTGGACACACTAGCATCTATGGTGTTGCAGATGTATGTGGGCGACGGTAATCACTTACCATAGGGTGAACCGCTTGCTCGTTTGCTGTCTTTTCCATAACAAAAAAAATATTAGTTAAGATATTATGTATTAATTAAGTACACAACTACCTACTTGTATAATAATAATAGTTTTCTCTTTCCTCAAGGGTTTGCTGGAAGAGAACTCTGCTTAGGATTAAGCTCGCCTTTGTACATTTATCTTGCTTATTATTAAAATTGTAAATTTATCATAATGTGTACAATAAAGAATAAAGAAAGATAGGATAATGGATTGTTTCAATTTGGTGCAACATTGTATCAGCATCATCATCATTTCAGCCTATTAGAAGTCCACTGAAATTTGACACATTATTATCACATAGCTGCTTTAATACTGTGCTCAGTTTTCGAAGAAGTAAAGCATATTCTAACGACATCACTTACAAACTTTTGTAAGTTATGTCGTGTGAATTTTATTTATTGAGAGTTGAATTTGCATTTTGTTCATTTGAGGCGAGTGTAAATTCGGGAGAGTTAGAGTCGGGAGAAGAAGACCTTGGCGAACATTTCACGATCAAATCGGAGACGTTCTGAAAAAAGGCCTGGTCAAGAGTACTCTAAACCAACGAGTATGCGTGCGAAGATTGATGAAAGTGAGAGAAGCGGAAGACGTATGTCAGGACCGTAGCAAGTGGAAGAAGATTGTGTCTGCCTACCCCGTTGGGAACAAGGCGTGAATATATACATACATCAATTTGCATTTTCTTACTATAAATTATTTGTTTCTGCTTATATTTAATAAATACAACCATAGATACAAGTACACTATTACAGCTGATGTTTTTTATTGTAATTCGAATCAGAAGAGAAATATGATGTAGCGCTCAGGTGTCAAAACCCAATAACTAAAACTATAATAACTCAAAATGTACACGCAAATTCTCTAACAGTCGTTACTAATGTGTTCGATTTGTGCACTCTTTATTTCACTATATTATGTTTGTCCATATGTAGAAGCTAAGCTTCTACATATGACGAACTGCTACTGCAAACCCATAAAAAATATTATTTTCTACGCCAATAAATCGAAAACAGACATAGGACTTAAGTATCTCTTGACGTATATATGGTCGAAATTATAGGTTAAATATGTAAATAAATAGTACCGATCAGGTAACGTAGGTTTAGAATGGCCATTCTGTGCCGATGAACGCAGTGTAGGATAGATGATGAGGAAAAAACTTAAGGGTAAATGAGGATGGCTCCCATGCCCAAGAAATGAAATACATAAAATATAAAAATTGGCAAAATAATGTAAGTCAGTTTACCAGTCACTTAAAACAGATAACGTAAAATAGATTTCGCGGAATTAGACAAAGAATTTATTGTGAATGAATATTTTTCATCATCATCATCATCATTTCAGCCTATCAGAAGTCCACTGCTGAACATAGGCCTCCCCCAAAGATTGCCACGAAGCTCGGTCCTGAGCCACCTGCATCCATCGACTTCCCGCAACACTGCGCAGGTCGTCACTCCATCTTGTGGGGGGTCGTCCTACACTGCGTTTGCCTGTACGTGGCTGCCACTCGAGAACCTTTTTTCCCCAACGGTTGTCAGTTCTGCGAGCTATGTGGCCGGCCCACTGCCACTTCAGCTTGCTAATCTTTACGGCTATGTCGGTTACCTTAGTTCTGCTGCGGATATCATCGTTGCAGACTCTATCACGCAGAGAAACACCAATATTCTTATGAAGTGTTAATGCGATCTAATAGACATTTATGTATGACAAAGCAGATGTTCCAGGGGTATTTTTTGGGGGAGCAGCACTGCTGTCCCCATGTGACAAGGGCTCAGCAGTGCTGTCCTTTTCTTGATACACTACAAATAAGAGACTCATTTTTCACTTATTAATTTATTTACTTTACGCTTTTAACAATTTTAAATCAAAGATCACTCTTTAAAAATTGATTAACACAACTGTGAAAGTATTCTTTCGACTATTGACGACCTACACCGACCGATGCCACAACTCAAGTGTCCCTCTGCCGGTGTTCACTCAATAACGAAAACTTACTTAAGAATTTTACAGTAGTGAACACAAATCTTAATTAAAGTTTAATTCACTATTAGTGAAATAAGTAAATCGGATTATTACTAACAAATTTAGGCAATCAATAATTTCACTCTAAATTAAAACGTGGTCGGCAAATTATAATTATAACGTCTCGTAATTAATTAAAGGAAAACAAGACATTAGCGCCTCCTCGAGTGAGGTGTCTAAAGTTCCCGATAGATGGCGGGAATTTCTACCCGATAAATCTTTAAAAGAGAAAACTATAAATCTATTACAAATTAGTTAATCAATACACTGCAATCATTATAAAAATAATTTAAAGGCGTCTGATAAACTAGACTATTTAAATAGAAGAGGCTCTTGCGGCGACACGGCCATACTGATCGGCGGTGCGCGCTCTGCACCTGCCGTACTTCGTTGTAGAGTTTCTAATTACCTGAAGATAAAATGTTATTTCTGTAGATTGTGACCACATTTTGGGACCATATTAAATAAGACTGATATTGCACTGTATTTTGTTTTTTATAAAATTTGTGTAATTTTCTTTTGGTGTCATTCTCACGTGACGGTAATGCTCTGTGATAGACACAAAGTCTTTGATTTGAAGGAATATAAGGGATGAGATCAGGAACACCGCTCTGTGATGGACACAAAGTCTTTGATTTGAAGAAGACCAAGGTGAGGAGTTTAGGACCGTTGCTCCGTGACAGGCACAAAGTCTCTTTATTTGACAGGAAATAAGGAACCGGGTTCTGGGCGGTCTCGTACGCCGTGGGCCCAGCGGGATAACATGAGAGAAAATGTTGCCTCATGTGAAAATGAAAATGTTGATACATGGGAATACATCATGTATTTACTTAGCCTCCATGGCTATTTAATAATATGGTAACGTTAAAGCATAAGTGCTTCATGTTTGATGAGAGAATAGAATAAGTTGAATACTGCTCACCGTTTAATTAGTTGTCGTTGCCTGTAGTTGAAGGCCCAGGACAACTAGTCGCCCAAGCAGTCGTCTCCAGCCTATAGACTGGGATGCTGCAAGTCACCTGACAGGATCGGGTCACCAGACTCGCTATCGCACGGAGGAGAGTCAGCAGGCTGATCATCTTCGGGCGACACGGCTGCTGATCTCCAGGCTTCGGTGCCCGACATGTGGCTGATCATGAGCAACTTTTCGAGGACGACCACGTCCTACGTCTGGTTTAATAAGATAACGATCATTATCGGTATCTTATAGATCTCATAAGGTGCACTAAATTTGAGATCCAAAGAGGTTTGATTTCTTGGGTTGTTTTAACTAAGACGAATTCTCCTCTTTGAAATGTTAGTATTTTAGCCTTTTTAGCGTCAAATCTTTGTTTTTCTTTTACTGCTGCCTCGGTCATTCTGCGTTGAACATGTCGTTCCAAAACTTCAAAATTAATCGACATGTCATCAAGCTGAACCAAGTTTAACAGTTCGGAGGTACGCAATGTTGCCGTTTTGTAAGCAGCGTAAGTGGTGCAACACCTGTTGTATGATGCATTGTACAATTTAGTGCGAGTTGAAGGCTGTCTAGTGCAGTGTGCCAGTCACAAGTTTCGTAATTCTTTATCTTCGTAGAGCATTTTTAGAGTTGCCATTACCCTTTCGACTTGTCCGTTAGCTCTGCTTACGCCTGGTGCTATAGAATGTATCTCTAAGCCATGTATTTCATAAAAGTTCTTAAATTCTCCAAGAAACTCGCGACCACCGTCGACCACAACTACCTTCAGGTGCCAAACAAGTGAACTACCTGTTTGAGTGCTGCAAGGGTACTGTGTGGGCTTTTGTTATTAGCGTGGTACAACAGTACAAATTTTGTATATGCGTCTATTGTGACTATTACGTACTCTTGTTCCATCGCTGTACCTAATTTACCCGTTAAATCCATGTGAATCATTTGAAATGGCAGAGATGGTTTTCTAATCGGATGCAGCTGTGCTTGTATAGAACCAGATGCGCCTTTACTTGTCCTACATATCACACAGTTATCAACGAACTGGCGAACTATGGTATTCATTTTATCAAACCAGTAAGTGTCTCTGATCTTCATAAGTTTTTCCCAACCAGGGTGTTTAAGGCTTGAATGGAAGATATTTATTAAACTCCATTAAAAAGCTTTCGGTACAACAGCTAAATTCCGTTCACCTAGGACTTCATCTAGCCGTGTGTTTCAGAAGGTCGTCGTCGAGGAGAAATCCTTTAACTGTCTCACCCTTCTGCTGGGAATCTTTCTTTATGCGCAGCGAAACATCACGACGTTGCTCTATTCTAAGCCACTTTAAATCTCTTGTCATGGTGTTTACTGCACGCATCTCGACGTTGCGGCTAAAGAAATCAGCATGTTGCATGCGGTCACCCTTTCGGTACTCTATCTCAAAATCAAAATTTTGAAGGAACGCCCACCAACGATACACTCTTGGCAAAAGTTCCTGCTTATGTTTAGAGGCTTTGAGAGCATTGCAGTCAGTGATTACTTTGAAATGTCTACCGTAAAGAAAATGGCGAAAATGTTTTATAGCTCTGACAACGGCGAGGGTTTCTAACTCATACGAGTGGTACCTACTCTCTGCACCAGTCGTGCGCATGCTGAAGTAAGTCACAGCATGCTGACATCCATCGATCACCTGGACAAGTATCCCCGCCAACTCCGAGGCTACTTGCATCGGTGAAAAGTTCTATCGGGGCCTCTTCACGGAAGATCATTAGTATTGGCGAGGAAGTCAAATACTGGATTATCTTATTTCGTGCTTCTTCTTGTCTATGAGTCCATTGCCACCTAGCACTTGTCTTAGTTAGTTCGTAAAGGGAATCATGAGGCGTGCAAAATTTGGAATAAACCTACGAAAATATCCAGCCAGCCCGTTAAATTGCCAACCTGCTTAACCGTAGTAGGTACCGGTGATTTCACAAGAGCGTCTACTTTTCCTGGGCTGGGTTTTACTTTACCGTCTTTTATAATGTTACCAAGATATTCTACGGATTCTTTAAAGAAGAGGCATTTATCGATATTAATGGAAAACCCAGCCTTCTCCAAAGCTATTAATATCCTTTCTATAAATATTAAACCGTCCCTAAAATTTCTGCTCTTACTGATTAGGTCATCGATATAGACTTGTGCAACGCTATCGTTCGGGGAGCTATCACTAGTACCGGCGCTTCCAGAGTTTAACAAAGTACCCAGAGTTCGATAAACCGCGGGTGCACCTTTGATAAACAGCGGGTGCATTACATAGGCCAAATGGCATGGTTATGTACTCATAGAGCCCATCTGGAGTAACGAATGCCGTATTTTCTATGGAACAATCCGAAATAAGAATTTGGTGAAAACCAGAAGCCATATCGAATGTACTAAAGTATTTTCCGCCCGATAAATTATTAATTTGGTCGGCAATAAGTGGTAAAGGGTAGTGATCACGCATAGTGTTAGAGTTTAGCTCCCTGTAATCAACGCACGTACGATCTGTGCCATTTTTCTTTTTCACTAGAATGATTGGACTGGAGAAAGGAGAGCGGCTTTCGCGAATTATGTTGCTCTATAAAAGTTCGCGAACAATGTCGCGGACTTTCTCTCTTTCACAAGGACTAAGTCGATATGGTCTGCGTTCAACATACTTATTCAGATTTTTGCGTCGAATCTCTAACTTGCCTGTATTTACCCTGGACTTAGCATAACCGCGAATAAACAAATGGGAGTATCTATTTAGCATAATAAGTAATTTTTTGATTTGTGAATCGTCAATAAGGTCATGATCTATGTTTTCGAACAATGGGCTGTTATCTTGTAAATGCATAACGCGCGTTTGATAAACCAGTTTTGCACCATTATTGGCCACTAAAATACTAAGACCGGTCTTCTTTAATAAGTTCGTGCCAATGAGAATATTTGTCGTGAGTTCGGAATCTGGAAGGATAAGAAATTCCAGTTCAACATATATTCCGTCAATCACGCAAATGCAATCAATAGATCCGACGGATATTACTGGGAAAGATCCTATGCCTTTTAGATAATTAACATCATCACGCCTACGACCAGGTAATTTTCTAGCGATCGATTCACGAATAACGCAACATTCCGCTCCACTGTCAAATGTAGCCTCTAACCGAATATTACCTATCTGAATATGCATACACGTCAAGGCTGAGCTCTCAATGCTATTAACCTGTTTTGAAGCCTGCTCATTCGACGAGTTAAGTGAAATAGTCCTCAAACGCTTATAGCAAACATCAAACGAATGACTTGGCTTCGAGCAGAATGTACAAGAAACGGTATTCATAGGCGCGTTCGAACGCGATCTATCCGTATTATTAATATCTCTCGGTACGTAATTATCTCTAACCCTATTTCGGCAATTATCGAACGAGTGGCCAGTTCTTCGACAGAAAGTACAAAACGGGGGTATTTTACTATCTACACGAGCTCTTTTAACGGGTGGCTGATTATTATTATACGATGGAGATGAATTTAAATGCTTCGGACGAATAGAAGACGCTACAGAGATAAGCTCTGGCACTGAAGTGGCTCTGGCATTCATCAATTCTATTCTAAGGAATTGGGTCACTTACTGTTCAATGACGGCTTCCACTGCGTCAGCACTGTCCAGTTGTCCTTAGTAACTCGCTTCTATAACAACCATCCCTTGACAAATACTCCGCTAGGTCCTTGGACGAGTCATAGACGTGTTCACGAAACATGAGCACATCGCGGGAGTACCGATGTTCGGGCTCAAACGTAGTCAAAATTATTTGGCGTAATTCTTCCCACGTTGATATCGTAACAAGCCACTCATCGGCCCATATTCTTGCTCTACCTTTCAGCAAACTAGAAACCTTCATTCGGACGGCGTAGTCACTTAGGTTATACTTTGCGACTGAAGTGGAAATGTGGTAGCACCATTCACGTACACCCACGTTACTGTCGGGATCATAAGAGGGTAGAAACACTTCGGTTATCTTAATCTTTTCCTGAGGCTGCGCTGTAAGTCGTTCGCTCATAGAACGCATCATCTTTACCATTTCCATAAAGAATTCTTTTGGTACGCTTTCAGCAGGCACAGAAGTTTCACGTTGTTCCTGTTCACGAGGATGTCCGGCAGGAAAGGATCTCGTGTGCGATCCCACTTCTGATGACAAAGCAGATGTTCCAGGGGTATTTTTTGGGGAAGCAGCACTGCTGTCCCCATGTGATAAGGGCTCAGCAGTGCTGTCCTTTTCTTGATCCACTACAAATAAGAGACTCATTTTTCACTTATTAATTTATTTACTTTACGCTTTTAACAATTTTAAATCAAAGATCACTCTTTAAAAATTGATTAACACAACTGTGAAAGTATTCTTTCGACTATTGACGACCTACACCGACCGATGCCACAACTCAAGTGTCCCTCTGCCGGTGTTCACTCAATAACGAAAACTTACTTAAGAATTTTACAGTAGTGAACACAAATCTTAATTAAAGTTTAATTCACTATTAGTGAAATAAGTAAATCGGATTATTACTAACAAATTTAGGCAATCAATAATTTCACTCTAAATTAAAACGTGGTAAGCAAATTATAATTATAACGTCTCGTAATTAATTAAAGGAAAACAAGACATTAGCGCCACCTCGAGTGAGGTGTCTAAAGTTCCCGATAGATGGCGGGAATTACTACCCGATAAATCTTTAAAAGAGAAAACTATAAATCTATTACAAATTAGGTAATCAATACACTGCAATAATTATGAAAATAATTTAAAGGCGTCTGATAAACTAGACTATTTAAATAGAAGAGGCTCTTGCGGCGACATGTATAATATTTTTTTTAGGAATATACGATAAAACAAAAATAATCTAAATAAAACGAATGCGCCATTCGTCGCGCGCCTGATTTCTATGTCGGCTTGTCGACGTCTTTAAACGCGAGTAGAGTTTTCTGACGAGGATGGCTGATAAGCCTTTTACTTAAGTGTTGTTGGCTTAGTTCATTATTATATGTATTGAGTCAAAATAACAAAGAATAAAAAAAAAACTGTGAAGTTTTTGTTCAGCCAACAATTGAAAAAGTTCACTGAATTTTAAGGCTACTGTTAAAGTAGTTTTAATTTTAATCAACGTAACAGAATAATCGTATGGTATACCTTTACGTTATCGGCTCTACATAAATCACACTGTAACCTTCGTCGACGTCACGGGTCCACGCGTCGATTCAAATGCAAATTGAAAATCGGCCCGTCTGATTCACTGATTGTCACCTCGTCATTCTTAATTGCAATGTTCGCGACAATTCCAAAAGTATTCAAATACACATATGTTACTTGAAAATTACCTATCACTTTTACATTCTTCAACTTACGACTTAAGTACATCGTTAGGGGGAAACTTTTCGAATAACGTTTTGTCATTTTTATTCTCTGAGGCTCAGGGTGAAGCAGACATGCTGTGCTCGATACAGGCTTTCTGAATGTTAATTAAGTTAGTACACTAGTTTAGTACGTGTAATATTATGATAATTAATTAAGATAATACTTCAATGGTCGTCGAAAACCTCATAGACCATCCCGACTTCCATTGCCTGCTTTTCAAATCATCGTCATCATTTCAGAAGTCCACTGCTGAACATAGGCCTCCCTCAAACATTGCCACAAAGCTCGCTCCTAAGCCACCTGCATCCAACGACTTCCCTCAACATGATCACAACGCGGCGGGTAGTCATTTCCATAGCAAACTAATCAAAATATTGCCGCCTATAGAGACACAGAGCAGCACTATAGACATATACAAACAAAACTTTCAGGATCTGTGTAGTATATAAACGCATCTATCATCATCATCATCATCATTTCAGCCTATCAGAAGTCCACTGCTGAACATAGGCCTCCCCCAAAGATTGCCACGAAGCTCGGTCCTGAGCCACCTGCATCCATCGACTTCCCGCAACACTGCGCAGGTCGTCACTCCATCTTGTGGGGGGTCGTCCTATACTGCGTTTGCCTGTACGTGGCTGCCACTCGAGAACCTTTTTTCCCCAACGGTTGTCAGTTCTGCGAGCTATGTGGCCGGCCCACTGCCACTTCAGCTTGCTAATCTTAACGGCTATGTCGGTTACCTTAGTTCTGCTGCGGATATCATCGTTGCAGACTCTATCACCTGAAACACCAATATTCTTATGCAGTGTTAATGCGATCTAATAGACATTTATGTATGACAAAGCAGATGTTCCAGGGGTATTTTTTGGGGGAGCAGCACTGCTGTCCCCATGTGACAAGGGCTCAGCAGTGCTGTCCTTTTCTTGATCCACTACAAATAAGAGACTCATTTTTCACTTATTAATTTATTTACTTTACGCTTTTAACAATTTTAAATCAAAGATCACTCTTTAAAAATTGATTAACACAAGTGTGAAAGTATTCTTTCGACTATTGACGACCTACACCGACCGATGCCACAACTCAAGTGTCCCTCTGCCGGTGTTCACTCAATAACGAAAACTTACTTAAGAATTTTACAGTAGTGAACACAAATCTTAATTAAAGTTTAATTCACTATTAGTGAAATAAGTAAATCGGATTATTACTAACAAATTTAGGCAATCAATAATTTCACTCTAAATTAAAACGTGGTAAGCAAATTATAATTATAACGTCTCGTAATTAATTAAAGGAAAACAAGACATTAGCGCCACCTCGAGTGAGGTGTCTAAAGTTCCCGATAGATGGCGGGAATTTCTACCCCATAAATCTTTAAAAGAGAAAACTATAAATCTATTACAAATTAGGTAATCAATACACTGCAATCATTATAAAAATAATTTAAAGGCGTCTGATAAACTAGACTATTTAAATAGAAGAGGCTCTTGCGGCGACACGGCCATACTGATCGGCGGTGCGCGCTCGGCACCTGCCGTACTTCGTTGTAGAGTTTCTAATTACCTGAAGATAAAATGTTATTTCTGTAGATTGTGACCACATTTTGGGACCATATTAAATAAGACTGATATTGCACTGTATTTTTTTTTTTTATAAAATTTGTGTAATTTTCTTTTGGTGTCATTCTCACGTGACGGTAATGCTCTGTGATAGACACAAAGTCTTTGATTTGAAGGAATATAAGGATGAGATCAGGAACACCGCTCTGTGATGGACACAAAGTCTTTGATTTGAAGAAGACCAAGGTGAGGAGTTTAGGACCGTTGCTCCGTGACAGGCACAAAGTCTCTTAATTTGACAGGAAATAAGGAACCGGGTTCTGGGCGGTCTCGTACGCCGTGGGCCCAGCGGGATAACATGAGAGAAAATATTGCCTCCACGGCTTTTTATTTTGTTGTTTGTGATACATGGGAAGACATCATGTATTTACTTAGCCTCCATGGCTATTTAATAATATGGTAACGTTAAAGCATAAGTGCTTCATGTTTGATGAGAGAATAGAATAAGTTGAATACTGCTCACCGTTTAATTAGTTGTCGTTGCCTGTAGTTGAAGGCCCAGGACAACTAGTCGCCCAAGCAGTCGTCTCCAGCCTATAGACTGGGATGCTGCAAGTCACCTGACAGGATCGGGTCACCAGACTCGCTATCGCACGGAGGAGAGTCAGCAGGCTGATCATCTTCGGGCGACACGGCTGCCTGATCTCCAGGCTTCGGTGCCCGACGTAGCTGATCATGAGCAACTTTTCGAGGACGACCACGTCCTACGTCTGGTTTAATAAGATAACGATCATTATCGAGTATCTTATAGATCTCATAAGGTGCACTAAATTTGAGATCCAAAGAGGTTTGATTTCTTGGGTTGTTTTTAACTAAGACGAATTCTCCTCTTTGAAATGTTAGTATTTTAGCCTTTTTAGCGTCAAATCTTTGTTTTTCTTTTACTGCTGCCTCGGTCATTCTGCGTTGAACATGTCGTTCCAAAACTTCAAAATTAATCGACATGTCATCAAGCTGAACCAAGTTTAACAGTTCCGGAGGTACGCAATGTTGCCGTTTTGTAAGCAGCGTAAGTGGTGCAACACCTGTTGTATGATGCATTGTACAATTTAGTGCGAGTTGAAGGCTGTCTAGTGCAGTGTGCCAGTCACAAGTTTCGTAATTCTTTATCATCGTAAGAGCATTTTTTAGAGTTGCCATTACCCTTTCGACTTGTCCGTTAGCTCTGCTTACGCCTGGTGCTATAGAATGTATCTCTAAGCCATGTATTTCGCAAAAGTTCTTAAATTCTACAAGAAACTCGCGACCACCGTCGACCACAACTACCTTCGGAGTGCCAAACAAGTGAACTACCTGTTTGAGTGCTGCAAGGGTACTGTGTGGGCTTTTGTTATTAGCGTGGTACAACAGTACAAATTTTGTATATGCGTCTATTGTGACTATTACGTACTCTTGTTCCATCGCTGTACCTAATTTACCCGTTAAATCCATGTGAATCATTTGAAATGGCAGAGATGGTTTTCTAATCGGATGCAGCTGTGCTTGTATAGAACCAGATGCGCCTTTACTTGTCCTACATATCACACAGTTATCAACGAACTGGCGAACTATGGTATTCATTTTATCAAACCAGTAAGTGTCTCTGATCTTCGCCAAAGTTTTTTCCCAACCAGGGTGTTTAAGGCTTGAATGGAAGATATTTATTAAACTCCATTAAAAGCTTTCAGTACAACAACTAAATTCCGTTCACCTAGGACTTCATCTAGCCGTGTATGTTTCAGAAGGTCGTCGTCGAGGAGAAATCCTTTAACTGTCTCACCCTTCTGCTGGAAATCTTTCTTTATGCGCAGCGAAACATCACGACGTTGCTCTATTCTAAGCCACTTTAAATCTCTTGTCATGGTGTTTACTGCACGCATCTCGACGTTGCGGCTAAAGAAATCAGCATGTTGCATGCGGTCACCCTTTCGGTACTCTATCTCAAAATCAAAATTTTGAAGGAACGCCCACCAACGATACACTCTTGGCAAAAGTTCCTGCTTATGTTTAGAGGCTTTGAGAGCATTGCAGTCAGTGATTACTTTGAAATGTCTACCGTAAAGAAAATGGCGAAAATGTTTTATAGCTCTGACAACGGCGAGGGTTTCTAACTCATACGAGTGGTACCTACTCTCTGCACCAGTCGTGCGCATGCTGAAGTAAGTCACAGCATGCTGACATCCATCGATCACCTGGACAAGTATCCCCGCCAACTCCGAGGCTACTTGCATCGGTGAAAAGTTCTATCAGGGGCCTCTTCACGGAAGATCATTAGTATTGGCGAGGAAGTCAAATACTGGATTATCTTATTTCGTGCTTCTTCTTGTCTATGAGTCCATTGCCACCTAGCACTTGTCTTAGTTAGTTCGTAAAGGGAATCATGAGGCGTGCAAAATTTGGAATAAACCTACGAAAATATCCAGCCAGCCCGTTAAATTGCCAACCTGCTTAACCGTAGTAGGTACCGGTGATTTCACAAGAGCGTCTACTTTTCCTGGGCTGGGTTTTACTTTACCGTCTTTATAATGTTACCAAGATATTCTACGGATTCTTTAAAGAAGAGGCATTTATCGATATTAATGGAAAACCCAGCCTTCTCCAAAGCTATTAATATCCTTTCTATAAATATTAAACCGTCCTAAAATTTCTGCTCTTACTGATTACGTCATCGATATAGACTTATGCAACGCTATCGTTCGGGGAGCTATCACTAGTACCGGCGCTTCCAGAGTTTAACAAAGTACCCAGAGTTCGATTAATGCACCTTTGATAAACAGCGGGTGCATTACATAGGCCAAATGGCATGGTTATGTACTCATAGAGCCCATCTGGGTAACGAATGCCGTATTTTCTATGGAACAATCCGAAATAAGAATTTGGTGAAAACCAGAAGCCATATCGAATGTACTAAAGTTTTTTCCGCCCGATAAATTATTAATTTGGTCGGCAATAAGTGGTAAAGGGTAGTGATCACGCATAGTGTTAGAGTTTAGCTCCCTGTAATCAACGCACGTACGATCTGTGCCATTTTTCTTTTTCACTAGAATGATTGGACTGGAGAAAGGAGAGCGGCTTTCGCGAATTATGTTGCTCTCCAAAGTTCGCGAACAATGTCGCGGACTTTCTCTCTTTCACAAGGACTAAGTCGATATGGTCTGCGTTCAACATACTTATTCGGATTTTTGAGTCGAATCTCTAACTTGCCTGTATTTACCCCGGACTTAGCATAACCGCGAATAAACAAATGGGAGTATCTGTTTAGCATAATAAGTAATTCTTTGATTTGTGAATCGTCAATAAGGTCATGATCTATGTTTTCGAACAATGGGCTGTTATCTTGTAAATGCATAACGCGCGTTTGATAAACCAGTTTTGCACCATTATTGGCCACTAAAATGCTAAGACCGGTCTTCTTTAATAAGTTCGTGCCAATGAGAATATTTGTCGTGAGTTCGGAATCTGGAAGGATAAGAAATTCCAGTTCAACATATATTCCGTCAATCACGCAAATGCAATCAATAGATCTGACGGATATTACTGGAAAAGATCCTATGCCTTTTAGATAATTAACATCATCACGCCTACGACCAGGTAATTTTCTAGCGATCGATTCACGAATAACGCAACATTCCGCTCCACTGTCAAATGTAGCCTCTAACCGAATATTACCTATCTGAATATGCATACACGTCAAGGCTGAACTCTTAATACTATTAACCTGTTTTGAAGCCTGCTCATTCGACGAGTTAAGTGAAATAGTCCTCAAACGCTTATAGCAAACATCAAACGAATGACCTGGCTTCGAGCAGAATGTACAAGAAACGGTATTCATAGGCGCGTTCGGACGCGATCTATCCGTATTATTAGTATCTCTCGGTACGTAATTATCTCTAACCCTATTTCGGCAATTATCGAACGAGTGGCCAGTTCTTCGACAGAAAGTACAAAACAGGGTATTTTACTATCTACACGAGCTCTTTTAACGAGTGGCTGATTATTATTATACGATGGAGATGAATTTAAATGCTTCGGACGAATAGAAGACGCTACAGAGATAAGCTCTGGCACTGAAGTGGCTCTGGCATTCATCAATTCTATTCTAAGGAATTGGGTCACTTACTGTTCCAATGACGGCTTCCACTGCGTCAGCACTGTCCAGTTTGTCCTTAGTAACTCGCTTCCATAACAACCATCCCCTTGACAAATACTCCGCTAGGTCCTTGGACGAGTCATAGACGTGTTCACGAAACATGAGCACATCGCGGGAGTACCGATGTTCGGGCTCAAACGTAGTCAAAATTATTTGGCGTAATTCTTCCCACGTTGATGTCGTAACAAGCCACTCATCAGCCCATATTCTTGCTCTACCTTTCAGCAAACTAGAAACCTTCATTCGGACGTCGTAGTCACTTAGGTTATACTTTGCGACTGCAGTGGAAATGTGGTCGCACCATTCACGTACACCCACGTTACTGTCGGGATCATAAGAGGGTAGAAACACTTCGGTTATCTTAATCTTTTCCTGAGGCTGCGCTGTAAGTCGTTCGCTCATAGAACGCATCATCTTTACCATTTCCATAAAGAATTCTTTTGGTACGCCTTCAGCAGCCACAGAAGTTTCACGTTGTTCCTGTTCACGAGGATGTCCGGCAGGAAAGGATCTCGTGTGCGATCCCACTTCTGATGACAAAGCAGATGTTCCAGGGGTATTTTTTGGGGGAGCAGCACTGCTGTCCCCATGTGACAAGGGCTCAGCAGTGCTGTCCTTTTCTTGATCCACTACAAATAAGAGACTCATTTAACACTTATTAATTTATTTACTTTACGCTTTTAACAATTTTAAATCAAAGATCACTCTTTAAAAATTGATTAACACAAGTGTGAAAGTATTCTTTCGACTATTGACGACCTACACCGACCGATGCCACAACTCAAGTGTCCCTCTGCCGGTGTTCACTCAATAACGAAAACTTACTTAAAAATTTTACAGTAGTGAACACAAATCTTAATTAAAGTTTAATTCACTATTAGTGAAATAAGTAAATCGGATTATTACTAACAAATTTAGGCAATCAATAATTTCACTCTAAATTAAAACGTGGTAAGCAAATTATAATTATAACGTCTCGTAATTAATTAAAGGAAAACAAGACATTAGCGCCACCTCAGTGAGGTGTCTAAAGTTCCCGATAGATGGCGGGAATTTCTACCCGATAAATCTTTAAAAGAAAACTATAAATCTATTACAAATTAGGTAATCAATACACTGCAATCATTATAAAAATAATTTAAAGGCGTCTGATAAACTAGACTATTTAAATAGAAGAGGCTCTTGCGGCGACACGGCCATACTGATCGGCGGTGCGCGCTCGGCACCTGCCGTACTTCGTTGTAGAGTTTCTAATTACCTGAAGATAAAATGTTATTTCTGTAGATTGTGACCACATTTTGGGACCATATTAAATAAGACTGATATTGCACTGTATTTTTTTTTTTTATAAAATTTGTGTAATTTTCTTTTGGTGTCATTCTCACGTGACGGTAATGCTCTGTGATAGACACAAAGTCTTTGATTTGAAGGAATATAAGGGATGAGATCAGGAACACCGCTCTGTGATGGACACAAAGTCTTTGATTTGAAGAAGACCAAGGTGAGGAGTTTAGGACCGTTGCTCCGTGACAGGCACAAAGTCTCTTAATTTGACAGGAAATAAGGAACCGGGTTCTGGGCGGTCTCGTACGCCGTGGGCCCAGCGGGATAACATGAGAGAAAATATTGCCTCCACGGCTTTTTATTTTGTTGTTTGTGATACATGGGAAGACATCATGTATTTACTTAGCCTCCATGGCTATTTAATAATATGGTAACGTTAAAGCATAAGTGCTTCATGTTTGATGAGAGAATAGAATAAGTTGAATACTGCTCACCGTTTAATTAGTTGTCGTTGCCTGTAGTTGAAGGCCCAGGACAACTAGTCGCTAAACAGTCGTCTCCAGCCTATAGACTGGGATGCTGCAAGTCACCTGACAGGATCGGGTCACCAGACTCGCTATCGCACGGAGGAGAGTCAGCAGGCTGATCATCTTCGGGCGACACGGCTGCCTGATCTCCAGGCTTCGGTGCCCGACGTAGCTGATCATGAGCAACTTTTCGAGGACGACCACGTCCTACGTCTGGTTTAATAAGATAACGATCATTATCGAGTATCTTATAGATCTCATAAGGTGCACTAAATTTGAGATCCAAAGAGGTTTGATTTCTTGGGTTGTTTTTAACTAAGACGAATTCTCCTCTTTGAAATGTTAGTATTTTAGCCTTTTTAGCGTCAAATCTTTGTTTTTCTTTTACTGCTGCCTCGGTCATTCTGCGTTGAACATGTCGTTCCAAAACTTCAAAATTAATCGACATGTCATCAAGCTGAACCAAGTTTAACAGTTCCGGAGGTACGCAATGTTGCCGTTTGTAAGCAGCGTAAGTGGTGCAACACCTGTTGTATGATGCATTGTACAATTTAGTGCGAGTTGAAGGCTGTCTAGTGCAGTGTGCCAGTCACAAGTTTCGTAATTCTTTATCTTCGTAAGAGCATTTTTTAGAGTTGCCATTACCCTTTCGACTTGTCCGTTAGCTCTGCTTACGCCTGGTGCTATAGAATGTATCTCTAAGCCATGTATTTCGCAAAAGTTCTTAAATTCTCCAAGAAACTCGCGACCACCGTCGACCACAACTACCTTCGGAGTGCCAAACAAGTGAACTACCTGTTTGAGTGCTGCAAGGGTACTGTGTGGGCTTTTGTTATTAGCGTGGTACAACAGTACAAATTTTGTATATGCGTCTATTGTGACTATTACGTACTCTTGTTCCATCGCTGTACCTAATTTACCCGTTAAATCCATGTGAATCATTTGAAATGGCAGAGATGGTTTTCTAATCGGATGCAGCTGTGCTTGTATAGAACCAGATGCGCCTTTACTTGTCCTACATATCACACAGTTATCAACGAACTGGCGAACTATGGTATTCATTTTATCAAACCAGTAAGTGTCTCTGATCTTCGCCAAAGTTTTTTCCCAACCAGGGTGTTTAAGGCTTGAATGGAAGATATTTATTAAACTCCATTAAAAAGCTTTCGGTACAACAGCTAAATTCCGTTCACCTAGGACTTCATCTAGCCGTGTATGTTTCAGAAGGTCGTCGTCGAGGAGAAATCCTTTAACTGTCTCACCCTTCTGCTGGAAATCTTTCTTTATGCGCAGCGAAACATCACGACGTTGCTCTATTCTAAGCCACTTTAAATCTCTTGTCATGGTGTTTACTGCACGCATCTCGACGTTGCGGCTAAAGAAATCAGCATGTTGCATGCGGTCACCCTTTCGGTACTCTATCTCAAAATCAAAATTTTGAAGGAACGCCCACCAACGATACACTCTTGGCAAAAGTTCCTGCTTATGTTTAGAGGCTTTGAGAGCATTGCAGTCAGTGATTACTTTGAAATGTCTACCGTAAAGAAAATGGCGAAAATGTTTTATAGCTCTGACAACGGCGAGGGTTTCTAACTCATACGAGTGGTACCTACTCTCTGCACCAGTCGTGCGCATGCTGAAGTAAGTCACAGCATGCTGACATCCATCGATCACCTGGACAAGTATCCCCGCCAACTCCGAGGCTACTTGCATCGGTGAAAAGTTCTATCGGGGCCTCTTCACGGAAGATCATTAGTATTGGCGAGGAAGTCAAATACTGGATTATCTTATTTCGTGCTTCTTCTTGTCTATGAGTCCATTGCCACCTAGCACTTGTCTTAGTTAGTTCGTAAAGGGGAATCATGAGGCGTGCAAAATTTGGAATAAACCTACGAAAATATCCAGCCAGCCCGTTAAATTGCCAACCTGCTTAACCGTAGTAGGTACCGGTGATTTCACAAGAGCGTCTACTTTTCCTGGGCTGGGTTTTACTTTACCGTCTTTTATAATGTTACCAAGATATTCTACGGATTCTTTAAAGAAGAGGCATTTATCGATATTAATGGAAAACCCAGCCTTCTCCAAAGCTATTAATATCCTTTCTATAAATATTAAACCGTCCCTAAAATTTCTGCTCTTACTGATTACGTCATCGATATAGACTTATGCAACGCTATCGTTCGGGGAGCTATCACTAGTACCGGCGCTTCCAGAGTTTAACAAAGTACCCAGAGTTCGATTAATGCACCTTTGATAAACAGCGGGTGCATTACATAGGCCAAATGGCATGGTTATGTACTCATAGAGCCCATCTGGAGTAACGAATGCCGTATTTTCTATGGAACAATCCGAAATAAGAATTTGGTGAAAACCAGAAGCCATATCGAATGTACTAAAGTATTTTCCGCCCGATAAATTATTAATTTGGTCGGCAATAAGTGGTAAAGGGTAGTGATCACGCATAGTGTTAGAGTTTAGCTCCCTGTAATCAACGCACGTACGATCTGTGCCATTTTTCTTTTTCACTAGAATGATTGGACTGGAGAAAGGAGAGCGGCTTTCGCGAATTATGTTGCTCTCCAAAAGTTCGCGAACAATGTCGCGGACTTTCTCTCTTTCACAAGGACTAAGTCGATATGGTCTGCGTTCAACATACTTATTCGGATTTTTGCGTCGAATCTCTAACTTGCCTGTATTTACCCCGGACTTAGCATAACCGCGAATAAACAAATGGGAGTATCTGTTTAGCATAATAAGTAATTCTTTGATTTGTGAATCGTCAATAAGGTCATGATCTATGTTTTCGAACAATGGGCTGTTATCTTGTAAATGCATAACGCGCGTTTGATAAACCAGTTTTGCACCATTATTGGCCACTAAAATACTAAGACCGGTCTTCTTTAATAAGTTCGTGCCAATGAGAATATTTGTCGTGAGTTCGGAATCTGGAAGGATAAGAAATTCCAGTTCAACATATATTCCGTCAATCACACAAATGCAATCAATAGATCTGACGGATATTACTGGGAAAGATCCTATGCCTTTTAGATAATTAACATCATCACGCCTACGACCAGGTAATTTTCTAGCGATCGATTCACGAATAACGCAACATTCCGCTCCACTGTCAAATGTAGCCTCTAACCGAATATTACCTATCTGAATATGCATACACGTCAAGGCTGAACTCTTAATACTATTAACCTGTTTTGAAGCCTGCTCATTCGACGAGTTAAGTGAAATAGTCCTCAAACGCTTATAGCAAACATCAAACGAATGACTTGGCTTCGAGCAGAATGTACAAGAAACGGTATTCATAGGCGCGTTCGAACGCGATCTATCCGTATTATTAATATCTCTCGGTACGTAATTATCTCTAACCCTATTTCGGCAATTATCGAACGAGTGGCCAGTTCTTCGACAGAAAGTACAAAACGGGGGTATTTTACTATCTACACGAGCTCTTTTAACGAGTGGCTGATTATTATTATACGATGGAGATGAATTTAAATGCTTCGGACGAATAGAAGACGCTACAGAGATAAGCTCTGGCACTGAAGTGGCTCTGGCATTCATCAATTCTATTCTAAGGAATTGGGTCACTTACTGTTCCAATGACGGCTTCCACTGCGTCAGCACTGTCCAGTTTGTCCTTAGTAACTCGCTTCTATAACAACCATCCCCTTGACAAATACTCCGCTAGGTCCTTGGACGAGTCATAGACGTGTTCACGAAACATGAGCACATCGCGGGAGTACCGATGTTCGGGCTCAAACGTAGTCAAAATTATTTGGCGTAATTCTTCCCACGTTGATGTCGTAACAAGCCACTCATCGGCCCATATTCTTGCTCTACCTTTCAGCAAACTAGAAACCTTCATTCGGACGGCGTAGTCACTTAGGTTATACTTTGCGACTGCAGTGGAAATGTGGTAGCACCATTCACGTACACCCACGTTACTGTCGGGATCATAAGAGGGTAGAAACACTTCGGTTATCTTAATCTTTTCCTGAGGCTGCGCTGTAAGTCGTTCGCTCATAGAACGCATCATCTTTACCATTTCCATAAAGAATTCTTTTGGTACGCCTTCAGCAGGCACAGAAGTTTCACGTTGTTCCTGTTCACGAGGATGTCCGGCAGGAAAGGATCTCGTGTGCGATCCCACTTCTGATGACAAAGCAGATGTTCCAGGGGTATTTTTTGGGGGAGCAGCACTGCTGTCCCCATGTGACAAGGGCTTCGCAGTGCTGTCCTTTTCTTGATCCACTACAAATAAGAGACTCATTTAACACTTATTAATTTATTTACTTTACGCTTTTAACAATTTTAAATCAAAGATCACTCTTTAAAAATTGATTAACACAAGTGTGAAAGTATTCTTTCGACTATTGACGACCTACACCGACCGATGCCACAACTCAAGTGTCCCTCTGCCGGTGTTCACTCAATAACGAAAACTTACTTAAAAATTTTACAGTAGTGAACACAAATCTTAATTAAAGTTTAATTCACTATTAGTGAAATAAGTAAATCGGATTATTACTAACAAATTTAGGCAATCAATAATTTCACTCTAAATTAAAACGTGGTAAGCAAATTATAATTATAACGTCTCGTAATTAATTAAAGGAAAACAAGACATTAGCGCCACCTCGAGTGAGGTGTCTAAAGTTCCCGATAGATGGCGGGAATTACTACCCGATAAATCTTTAAAAGAGAAATCGGCCCGTCTGATTCACTGATTGTCACCTCGTCATTCTTAATTGCAATGTTCGCGACAATTCCAAAAGTATTCAAATACACATATGTTACTTGAAAATTACCTATCACTTTTACATTCTTCAACTTACGACTTAAGTACATCGTTAGGGGGAAACTTTTCGAATAACGTTTTGTCATTTTTATTCTCTGAGGCTCAGGGTGAAGCAGACATGCTGTGCTCGATACAGGCTTTCTGAATGTTAATTAAGTTAGTACACTAGTTTAGTACGTGTAATATTATGATAATTAATTAAGATAATACTTCAATGGTCGTCGAAAACCTCATAGACCATCCCGACTTCCATTGCCTGCTTTTCAAATCATCGTCATCATTTCAGAAGTCCACTGCTGAACATAGGCCTCCCTCAAACATTGCCACAAAGCTCGCTCCTAAGCCACCTGCATCCAACGACTTCCCTCAACATGATCACAACGCGGCGGGTAGTCATTTCCATAGCAAACTAATCAAAAATATTGCCGCCTATAGAGTCACAGAGCAGCACTATAGACATATACAAACAAAACTTTCAGGATCTGTGTAGTATATAAACGCATCTATCATCATCATCATCATCATTTCAGCCTATCAGAAGTCCACTGCTGAACATAGGCCTCCCCCAAAGATTGCCACGAAGCTCGGTCCTGAGCCACCTGCATCCATCGACTTCCCGCAACACTGCGCAGGTCGTCACTCCATCTTGTGGGGGGTCGTCCTATACTGCGTTTGCCTGTACGTGGCTGCCACTCGAGAACCTTTTTTCCCCAGCGGTTGTCAGTTCCGCGAGCTACGTGGCCGGCCCGTTGCCACTTCAGCTAACTGCTCGTACGGCTATGTCGGTTACTCTAGTTCTGCTGCGGATATCATCGTTGCAGACTCTATCGCGCAGAGAAACACCGAGCATAGCCCTGTCCATAGCGCGCTGAGCAACTTTGAGCTTCCTCATACGGACTGCTCTGAAGGACCAAATTGCTATGTTGAAATATTTTTTTTTATTACTTTCTAAAATTAGTTCAATATAACTATAAGCGCAATTTCTATTAAATGTCAATTGCGGAACATCCGCCATGTATACTAGGGACATTGCATTAACTTATCTAAAGCCTGTAAAAAGTCCACACAAGAGACATTATATAAGCACATTGATATGACAATTACAATTTAATATTTATAAGACACCGTATCTTTAAAATCAAATTCCTTAAGTTAACATAATGTAAAATTTCTGTAATGCATGACTATAATACCTGTGTAATCTAAGCTTAGCTAGTTTCTTTGTTAAAAGTCATTTTTGTATATTCAATTAAAGCTTCTTTAAAGCTCTGATCAACGTCAAAATCTACACCGGTTCGCAAATTAAAACCTTCTCAGAGATGCACCGGCAAAAACGTCTGGCGTCTTTTATTACGCTATGTTTTCGTTTCTAATTAACTATAAAATGAACACAATGTCAAAATTTCCATAAATATATTTTTTTCAATGTAAATTTTAACAATGAAACAGTAGGGGTCTGCGTATGCAGAGTAAGAGCTACGATTGTTTCCACACATCTTTATCCTTTTTTATTTGTCTATTTTATAGTAAAGCTTTTTTAATTAAATTTATTTAACAAGCTTCTTAAAAATTATGCCTGTTTTATGCACTATATTTTTAGGATATTTATTGTCATTTTTATTTCCGTACGACCGTACTACAGGAGATATATTATTCCGTACGTATATAATGTTCTCTAAAATAAACAACACACACTTGGACATAATATTGAATAAACAATAAATGCGAGTACTCCTTTATTTTATAAAAACTCTTCTATTTGCCTTGTTTACAAAGTCTTAAGTAAATTGTTGTTTTACTGTAAAACACGGGTCTAATTAATTGTAATATTACGAAGCACGATATGTTACCTTGTCCTTGATTGGTTCGTGTCTGAAGCAGGTAGATAAAAAGCAGTAGTACTTTGTACTCGTATTTCAGAATAAAAAGGAAACGGTAATTAATTAAAACAAGGCAGTGTGCGTGAATTATACGTAGGTGTGAGTGAAAGTTTGTATCTCTTGCTACTGTGACTACTTCCTGTGACTTTAAGAACCTACTAATAAATCAGTAATTTATTCGTTTCAACCCTGTTTTGAGCTATTGCAAATTCTCTTTCACCTTCACTTAATTGAAATAAAGCAAATAAATATGTGTACCGATTAGTCTTGTGAATGGGTGAGGGAGTCCATATCAGTGATCTTATATTGTACACGATTGCGTCCCAGAGTTGTGCTTTTAACTCATGACGTGTTGCAAAAATATAAATCCTATTGTTATGACACAAAGCTAAGGCAGATTACAAAATAAATGAATAACAAAAACATGAGACTTACATATAATTTCATAAGAAAGAAACAAACTTATTGTGCATACCTTAACAGGCTGTAAATAGTCCACTACACGAAATAGAGTGAATAGGTTTTGCTATAGCAGCCACGCTCTGCAAGGGCACCTCGCACCCCAGACGCTGCTGGCTGTCATCGGTCTTTTCCATTTTATATAAGAAGGGGGTAAACGAGCAAGCGGCTCACCTGATGGTAAGTGATTACAGTCGTCCACGTACATCTGCAACCCCGCAGGAGCTGCAGGTTGGTTGCCGGCCTTTAAGGATATTTGGGACATGGTAGAGAAGACGAGGAGGAGGGGTGGGCCTCCGGTTACCTTACGTACCGAACAAAACATAGATGCACAAGATGTCTCTACTTCACGCTGGTATTGTGCGTGGTACTGCCCCGGTTGGGCCGGCTCATTCGAGTAGCAGCAAAACCCGCCGCATGGCTCTACCACGTTTAGAACGCTAAAGAACACCGATTCCTGCCAAAGATAAGTCGCGAGGCACGTAAATATTTCAGTCTGATATTTTTATTTATTTAAACTTTATATTCACATAACAGAACAAAAAACTAAATGACAGGAGGCATTCTCTACCTGTCTACCATTAGATTGAATAGAGAAAATGTAAAAGGGTGCATACAAATGATATGTTCATATACTTACTCAAATTTTTCGTGATGGTTATCCCACCATCCGTCCGTAGCCTTCGGAATATTCAAGGTAAAGTAGCAGCCTATAAGTGCCCACTGCTGGGCAAAGGCCTCCTTCTCAAATACGAGTATCAGAGAGGGTTAAGGAGCCGGGAAGGACCCGCCACGCTGCTCCAATGCGGGTTGACGGGCTTCTATGTGAAGCCCGTCAACCTAAATAATATTTTTATTATTTCTCAGACATGCAGGTTTCCTCACGATGTTTTCTTCACCGCTGAGCATGTGGTAAATACATCAGTTAAAATTGCTATTAACAAGTTTAGTAGGCTTTTCCCTTATTCGCCACTTACTTAAGTGTGGCAGATTTTTCATAATTCGCATGATGGCAGACCTGCTGCCTCACTGGTAACCCGCGAACCTAGGACTTAATAGTAAATAAAGCAAAGGAACTTATTACTTGCATCCGTGATAATAGAATGTCTTAAGGGTCGGTACACATTAAAGAGGTGAAAATGTTATTTAAAAAAAAACTTTTTATGTAAAATAGTTAACATTATCCGAAAAATTATACACAACGATGTTATGATATTGTCTTCGAAAAAATTTAATGCCATAACGAAGTAAATACGTTAAAACGGAAAGCAATCGATCCGTTCAATTTACCTAAATAAATGTGTTAGAATGAGTTCCACCCTTGTCGAGAAGGGATGGGCCGCTAAAGTATTTTTATTTGTTTCAGCAACGACTGGCGTAACGACGCTCGTTAATTCTGTCGGCAATAATCTGACAATTGTTTTAATCTGGGATTATGTATAGAAGCAATAAATAGCGGAGAATTTAACATATTTACCTTTTTTATAATTAAACAAAATTGAAAACATATAAAAAAAGTCTTATTAGAACTGAATGGTATAACATGATACACTGTATGTGATATATATATACTTACGACTCATCGTTGGAACTTATATTTTAATGTCTAAATTTAAAAAAATATTTTGTTTAACTGTATTCAATTAATTTAGCATGTCGTAGAGCAGTTAAAGGTCGGAACAAACTGTAACGTATTGATACATTTTTCGTAAATAGTAAGTGCTCAATCTAAAGATTATTAATCTGTAGATTAATTAATTATTACATTCGAATTAAACGCTGTCTGTTGACAATGCGAAGAAATGGCACGTCACTCTCAAAGATCGTCAAAAAACGCGGTCCTGAGACATCTGTTTTACTTTCCAGTAGTCTGGGCAGGTTATCGGACCAACCGTTTCAGGAATTGCCGGCCTAGGGCACGCAGGTTTTGTATACAAGCATTTTATCAGTGGAATTACTTGACAGCTCCTCAGGAATGACGATTAAAAACTAAAAAGAGAGGAAAGGTTCTCGAGTAGCGACCGCATGCAAACTCAGTGTAGGACTTCCCCCCACAATACGGAGTGACGATCTGCACAACGCCTATGGCCAGCAGTGGACTTGTGACAAGCTGAAATGATGGTGAAGATGAAAAGTAAAAACGTTCGTCTATTCTGCATTAATGGAAAATATATTTCGTATTTATAGAGCCTGAGTGCTTCTTGAATTAAATCTTGCCTCTTACTCGAGAAGTGAGTTAGGAGAAAATACTGTAAGGCAATCACGTTGATGAAGGAAATTGCTTTTCCGCAACCTGACGAAACAAGTTGTGCTTATTCTGCACCGTTAGCCTGCGGGGGACCGCGAACGGTGATGTTAAAGTGTAATAGATAATTTACTTCGAATGAACATGACAGAGGAGGAAAATATTCATTTGATTAAACAGACGATCCGATAGTTTAGTTTGTAGTGACCTTACTAGTTTCTAACCCAGGTGTCGTGGGATACTGCTACAGGGAAATATTTGTACGAAATTAATTACTTGATATCCCAGTTTGAGGCTTTATGACGTGTGTGTCTGATGTAGTATTTATAATATTAGTAGATGTGTCCTACTTTCTACTAATACTATAAGTAATCGATTTTGACAAAATTTTAATGAAGCGTATAAAAGGGCAATGGGCTAAATTTCTATGTTTTTTTCTAGGAAAACCACGAAAAGATTCTTCTTACGAGCGAATCTAGTATAGTATATTTTATCCATGAAAGGTGTCGTAAGAAAATCTTCAACTCCATCTCATCCCAAGGTGTGCCGTAAAATGGAGACTAAACGCCCAAATTTAATTTAAGATGTAGGCGGGTACAGGCTGCTGCATCTAAACAGACACCAATTGTTTTTCTTTTTAGATAAAAAAATGACAAAAAGAAAATAAATAGAAACAAAAGACAACAAATAAATAAAATTCCTCAAACGGAGACCATAAAAGATGGCATGAAACCCTTGTTGTAGGCTGTGAACACTGTCAAAGCAAAATTTAAAAGCCTATAAGAATACAAAAAATATTAATCATTCCCTGCAATTTCAAACAAAAACTAACGTGGATCGATCAATACGCTTGCTCTCCAGATACGCTGGTGGAAGACGCAGAAATGTACTCTTTAAAGATAGAAAAAAATATTTTGTTTAACTGTATTCAATTAATTTAGCATATCGTAGAGCAGTTAAAGGTCGGAACAAACTGTAACGTATTGATACAATTTTCGTAAATAGTAAGTGCTCAATCTAAAGATTATTAATCTGTAGATTAATTAATTATTACATTCGAATTAAACGCTGTCTGTTGACAATGCGAAGAAATGGCACGTCACTCTCAAAGATCGTCAAAAAACGCGGTCCTGAGACATCTGTATTACTTTCCAGTAGTCTGGGCAGGTTGTCGCACCAACCGTTTCAGGAATTGCCGGTCTAGGGCACGCAGCAGATTTGTGACAAGCTGAAATGATGGTGAAGATGAAAAGTAAAAACGTTCGTCTATTCTGCATTAATGGAAAATATATTTCGTATTTATAGAGCCTGAGTGCTTCTTGAATTAAATCTTGCCTCTTACTCGAGAAGTGAGTTAGGAGAAAATACTGTAAGGCAATCACGTTGATGAAGGAAATTGCTTTTCCGCAACCTGACGAAACAAGTTGTGCTTATTCTGCACCGTTAGCCTGCGGGGGACCGCGAACGGTGATGTTAAAGTGTAATAAATAATTTACTTCGAATGAACATGACAGAGGAGGAAAATATTCATTTGATTAAACAGACGATCCGATAGTTTAGTTTGTAGTGACCTTACTAGTTTCTAACCCAGGTGTCGTGGGATACTGCTACAGGGAAATATTTGTACGAAATTAATTACTTGATATCCCAGTTTGAGGCTTTATGACGTGTGTGTCTGATGTAGTATTTATAATATTAGTAGATGTGTCCTACTTTCTACTAATACTATAAGTAATCGATTTTGACAAAATTTTAATGAAGCGTATAAAAGGGCAATGGGCTAAATTTCTATGTTTTTTTCTAGGAAAACCACGAAAAGATTCTTCTTACGAGCGAATCTAGTATAGTATATTTTATCCATGAAAGGTGTCGTAAGAAAATCTTCGACTCCATCTCATCCCAGGGTGTGCCGTAAAATGGAGACTAAACGCCCAAATTTAATTTAAGATGTAGGCGGGTACAGGCTGCTGCATCTAAACAGACACCAATTGTTTTTCTTTTTAGATAAAAAAATGACAAAAAGAAAATAAATAGAAACAAAAGACAACAAATAAATAAAATTCCTCAAACGGAGACCATAAAAGATGGCATGGAAACCCCTTGTTGTAGGCTGTGAACACTGTCAAAGCAAAAATTTAAAGAAAGCCTATAAGAATACAAAAAAATATTAATCATTCCCTGCAATTTCAAACAAAAACTAACGTGGATCGATCAATACGCTTGCTCTCCAGATACGCTGGTGGAAGACGCAGAAATGTACTCTTTAAAGATAGAAAAAAATATTACGATTGAAGAGCACTAAAGCAAGCAAAATGACAAAGTGTTTGCTCACAACTCTAAAGAAGCTTCGGATCTTGTAGGAAAAGTTCAACGTGGCCATCATTCTTCATCAATCATAGTTTGTGTGTGGAGGTGAAATGTCCTGCCAAGGAGCAATGAAGCTTAATTTTTGTGAAAAAAAATTAAAGACTTCGCCCACGAGTTATCAAGAGACTTCTTCGGAATGTACCGAGGACTTTCAACAACACAAACCAGGTTCATGAACAATACTCCGGACTCGATAAGAGCTTGAAGAATGTCCCTTGTCCGGTACAGATGTGAACCCGTTAGCCTACTTATTGTGGTGAGTACTGGAGGATATGGCCTATACAAAACGATACTCCGAAATTGAGCTCCGCTTTTACTGGACACTACCTGATTGCAATATTTTCCCTACACGGTTTTACAAATACGTCAGATTAATAAAATGTGTATGTTTTTCATTGCAAAGTGGAACATAAATGTAGATTTTGTTTTAATTTTTTTTTCTATTGTACATACGTAACATTCAGTAAATTGTGTCTCGCGTTTTTATCCAAGTACAACGAACTAACTAACTTTCTGACGCTGTTTAAAATTTAAATATGTTGTGAAACGAACAATAATTTTGGACAATAAATTTTGTAGAACCTTTATGGACAATTAAACAGAAGAGACATGGACAGTGCTCAGACTTTAATTAATGTATGCGGATTGGTTTCTGAATATATGCATGTCCGTTAAAACTTGTTACTGAACATCAAAAAGTATTAAAAGTATAATTTCGGCACATTTCGGTTACTTCCGAATAGTGTAGGTAGTTATCAACTACAGAGGATATATTAAAGCAAACATAGAGGCCTTTACTACTATTTACTATAGATACAGCCCACATACCGCATTAATTTCTGACTCAATACAGCATTGGAACAACTGGTGTGTTCTGATTTGAAAAGTATAGAGACCTTTTACAATTACGGGCCGTGTGACATTGCATCTTAGTCCTCAGGGGGTCACACAACGCATCTGTTTCCATGGGATTCAGTAATCACTTACCTTCAAGTGAACTGTTTAAAAATCAAATGAAAAAAATAATAATTAACTTCATGTGGGACATAATGCAATGCAACCGGACCCTTGAGAATGTACTGTATATTGTCACACCTTACTACGCCGAGTAGTTGCTGCTGATCCCCGTCCCCATCCCCATCCTCAACCTCCCTCCTGTCTCCCAGCTACCATTAAAGATCGGACCCGCTGCACCTCTGATATTTCAGATGTGATATTGATGATATGCTCTAAGAAAAAGCTAACCGCCAAGAAGTTGATGATGATATGGTGTTCTCGTTATACGATACACTACAGCTTTCTGTCATCTGGTACATCGATGGCAGCTGATAACAAACCATCAAAATTACTAGTGATGTAGTAAGAAACGATACGACCATAAGCAGCCGGAATAATCCGGCAAGCTTCAAAATTCAACAAAAGCACATCGAAGTGCTTCTTCCTTGTCGTGTTTGTCGTAACAGGCTACCAAGGGTAAAGCCTTGAACGCCGTTATAACCGATGGCAGCAGCGTCAGCAGCAGATTAGCGGTCGGCGAGCGTCAAGATTACATCTAGTAGGACTTGAGGATACGAGAGAGACCAATCTCCTCTAGTGGATTATATACAGGCTGTTGAGGTAAGGAAGAAGGTGAAGTAATTTGACGACATAAATATTACCCTCGTTAACATTGTTTTAAACGACAGATTTATAAATGTCAATAAAATTAATATTTTAAAATTCGCTTGACAATGTTCAATTTAATTAACTTCAATTTAACTTAATTGACACGCACATTTAGATTACAGTCGCTAATTATGAAAAATCTGACTTTGTACGCGTGTGATCCTTGGAAGTTCTCATTTTCTTAAACGTGTAGAGAGTGCTCAAGACAAGTTAATACGTGTATAGAAATTAAAATCTAACAGATACAGAGCGATGGAAAGTTTAATTATTAAGTGGATAATGTCTTCAATAAAACATTTTAATTTATTTATTACTCTTTTGAGTTGCACAGTTGTATTTGGATAAAAAAAAAACTGCTAAGAAATAAATGATATAAAAACACATTTGTAATAATTATAAGTTTATCTCCGCTAAGTTTTTTTTCTTCCGTAGCAATTCCAATCCTCGTTTAATATAAGCTATTTGAAAACGACGGCATCCGGTGCTGGTATTCCTTGCATACGCGAGTAACTTGGTAAATTTTGGGAAAAAGAAAATAGGTTAAGAAATTATAATTTTGACGTCGTATTATATAAAATATATTCAACCTTCATAAAATATACAAATTCGATATCTTGACGTTGGGAGTAGCTACAGAAAAATGTTTTATGAAAAGCCGAAATACATAACTTTAGTATGATTAAACTAGTGATGTGAAATATGCGAAATAAATTCGAAGCACTGTTATGGTTAAATCTACTACTCATTATTATCACGCATCATTAATAATTTTCCTAACAACATTTTATACCAGCGATAATTATTTTCTTTTTTTTTGTAACTGTCGTTTAAATACGAATTAATTACTTGTAATTTTCTAACCCTGCTTACGCATGAGTTATCCATATAGTGTTTTAAGCCCTAATATTAGTCGTAACGCTAGAATTTCAATCGTATCAAAGTTATGAAACGTGAAGGGCTAACAAACCGTGGAATTATTCTCCACCGACGTCTGATGCCCGCGTCTGAAGTCGCCGACGCGTCGACTGTGAAATCCGGCGAGGTCACCCCTCTTGCCGAAGTCAGTCAACTTTTAATCATGGCCAATGATAATAGTTGATTGCGCTTCATTTGGATTACTAGGCTCTTTAAAATTAAAAAAAAAAAAATTCCTACTAAATTTTTATTATGGTAAAGGGGGCAAACGGACAAGAGGCTCACCTGATGAAAAGTGATTAATGTCGCCCGTGTACATCTACAACACCAGAGGAGCTTCAGATACGTTATCGCCCTCCAGGGACATTGGGAGGGATGATGGGACCCCTTCCTATTGGAGGAGTTGGAAAGAGCTAAAAATTATGACTGGTACTATCAAAAGTTATCATTAAACGTCACATCCATTCTGTATAGTCTTTATATTACTTACACATATCACACATCGTAATATATTCCATGCTCTTACGTTAATTTCTGGAGTTAATTGTCATAATCGAACATTAACTGCTCGCTAAAATTATTATAATTCCGACGTCGTATTATATAAAATATATTCAACCTTCATAAAATATACAAATTCGATATCTTGACGTTGGGAGTAGCTACAGAAAAATGTTTTATGAAAAGCCGAAATACATAACTTTAGTATGATTAAACTAGTGATGTGTAATATGCGAAATAAATTCGAAGCACTGTTATGGTTAAATCTACTACTCATTATTATCACGCATCATTAATTATTTTCCTAACAACATTTTATACCAGCGATAATTAATTTCTTTTTTTTTTGTAACTGTCGTTTCAATACGAATTAATTACTTGTAATTTTCTAACCCTACTTACGCATGAGTTATCCATATAGTGTTTTAAGCCCTAATATTAGTCGTAACGCTAGAATTTCAATCGTATCAAAGTTATGAAAAGTGAAGGGCTAACAAACCGTGGAATTATTCTCCACCGACGTCTGATGCCCGCGTCTGAAGTCGCCGACGCGTCGACTGTGAAATCCGGCGAGGTCACCCCTCTTGCCGAAGTCAGTCAACTTTTAATCATGGCCAATGATAATAGTTGATTGCGCTTCATTTGGATTACTAGGCTCTTTAAAAATTAAAAAAAAAAATTCCTACTAAATTTTTATTATGGTAAAGGGGGCAAACGGACAAGAGGCTCACCTGATGAAAAGTGATTAATGTCGCCCGTGTACATCTACAACACCAGAGGAGCTTCAGATACGTTATCGCCCTCCAGGGACATTGGGAGGGACGATGGGACCCCTTCCCATTGGAGGAGTTGGGAAGAGCCAAAAATTATGACTGGTACTATCAAAAGTTATCATTAAACGTCACATCCATCCTGTATAGTCTTTATATTACTTACACATATCACACATCGTAAATATTACTCGCAAACATAATCTAGTTCTAAATTAGGATCACTAGTCTATTGGTAAAGGGGCAAACGGACAAGAGGCTCACCTGATGAAAAGTGATTAATGTCGCCCGTGTACATCTACAACACCAGAGGAGCTTCAGATACGTTATCGCCCTCCAGGGACATTGGGAGGGACGATGGGACCCCTTCCCATTGGAGGAGTTGGAAGAGCTAAAAATTATGACTGGTACTATCAAAAGTTATCATTAAACGTCACATCCATCCTGTATAGTCTTTATATTACTTACACATATCACACATCGTAAATATTACTCGCAAACATAATCTAGTTCTAAATTAGGATCACTAGTCTATTGGTAAAGGGGCAAACGGACAAGAGGCTCACCTGATGAAAAGTGATTAATGTCGCCCGTGTACATCTACAACACCAGAGGAGCTTCAGATACGTTATCGCCCTCCAGGGACATTGGGAGGGACGATGGGACCCCTTCCTATTGGAGGAGTTGGAAAGAGCTAAAAATTATGACTGGTACTATCAAAAGTTATCATTAAACGTCACATCCATTCTGTATAGTCTTTATATTACTTACACATATCACACATCGTAAATATTACTCGCAAACATAAACCAGTTCTAAATTAGGATCACTAGTCTATTGGTAAAGGGGCAAACGGACAAGAGGCTCACCTGATGAAAAGTGATTAATGTCGCCCGTGTACATCTACAACACCAGAGGAGCTTCAGATACGTTATCGCCCTCCAGGGACATTGGGAGGGACGATGGGACCCCTTCCTATTGGAGGAGTTGGAAAGAGCTAAAAATTATGACTGGTACTATCAAAAGTTATCATTAAACGTCACATCCATTCTGTATAGTCTTTATATTACTTACACATATCACACATCGTAAATATTACTCGCAAACATAAACCAGTTCTAAATTAGGATCACTAGTCTATTGGTAAAGGGGCAAACGGACAAGAGGCTCACCTGATGAAAAGTGATTAATGTCGCCCGTGTACATCTACAACACCAGAGGAGCTTCAGATACGTTATCGCCCTCCAGGGACATTGGGAGGGATGATGGGACCCCTTCCTATTGGAGGAGTTGGAAAGAGCTAAAAATTATGACTGGTACTATCAAAAGTTATCATTAAACGTCACATCCATTCTGTATAGTCTTTATATTACTTACACATATCACACATCGTACATATTACTCGCAAACATAAACCAGTTCTAAATTAGGATCACTAGTCTATTGGTAAAGGGGCAAACGGACAAGAGGCTCACCTGATGAAAAGTGATTAATGTCGCCCGTGTACATCTACAACACCAGAGGAGCTTCAGATACGTTATCGCCCTCCAGGGTACATCACGTGCAGGCGAGGCTTGTGTTAGTGTTTGTTGAAAGAGGTGCTATATTCCAACTTTACACCTCAACAACGTATTGCAATCCGAATCCGAATATATTCATGAATCCCACGAACTGCGAATTATCCGAGGTATTCAATCAAGAAACCAACGCATGAATATCTATTTTCCCAGAAAAAATATCGTCAAGTACTATTGGATAGGCGGAATTACGGCGAAACGGTGAACTGCGCTTTCATGCCGAGTGAAGTATTTCCATAGCAAACTAATCAAAAATATTGCCGCCTATAGAGTCATAGAGCAGCACTATAGACATATACAAACAAAACTTTCAGGATCTGTGTAGTATATAAACGCATCTATCATCATCATCATCATCATTTCAGCCTATCAGAAGTCCACTGCTGAACATAGGCCTCCCCCAAAGATTGCCACGAAGCTCGGTGCAGAGCCACCTGCATCCATCGACTTCCCGCAACACTGCGCACGTCGTCACTCCATCTTGTGGGGGCATCTGTACGTGGCTGCCACTCGAGAACCTTTTTTCCCCAGTGGTTGTCAGTTCTGCGAGCTATGTGGACGGTCCATTACCACTTCAGCTTGCTGATCTTTACGGCTATGTCGGTTACCATAGTTCTGCAGCGGATATCATCGTTGCAGACTCTATCACGCAGAAAAACACCAAGCAGAGCCCTTTCCACAGCGCTCTGAGCAACCTTGAGCTTCCTCATACGGCCTGCAGTGAAGGACCAAGTCTCGGATCCGTATGTCATCACTGGCAACACGCACTGGTTGTATACTTTGTCTATTACCCATAGATATTACCTATCTCTATGGGTTATAGATTACAGATCTTCGATTGGCACGACTCAGCATAGCCGAAATTCGTACCTTGTTTTTGCATAGAACTACACACATTGTCGATAGGCGAACCACGTGATTACACGACGTTAATATAGGGAATTATGAAACTAAACGTAATTTTCAAATATAACTTCTGCCCGCAACTTCGTCCACGTGGATTCTATTTCCGTAGCATTTTCGGAATAAAACGTAGCCTGAATTCTTCTGAAGGGAATATCGACAGTATTAATTTTTTTTACACTCATCAAAATCAGTAGATAACGCGTGATGCCTATGAACAGACAATAATTTTAAAAATATAGTTTGGATTTTGCCTACATCTTATATCAAGACTTTTAGAATATATTATCTTTAACACACACAGCTTTTTTACAGTTTTATAATAGCAGTGATCTTGTTTCTCACTAAAAGTCACAAGAAAAAAAACCCTGTGAGACAAAGTACATACATCTGTAATAACATTCTTGAAAATATACTAGATCTTAAGGAATCCTATTTTAAAAATAACATAATAGAGCGTTTGTAGTCCAAAGCTTACTTTGGAACGATTATGTCGATGTTTGATATGGAGGTGTTTTTGTTTTTATAGAAGAAGGGGCAACGAGCGTGCGGCTCACCTGATGGTTAGTGATCACCGACGGCCATAGGTTCTGTTACACATTAAAAGGCATTTTATAGTAACTTACACATATTTATCAAAGTCGAAGGGACTTAATTAGTCCCTAAAACGATTTTATTCAAAGTGGCCGCTTTTGGATTTGAAGGCTCTGGATCCATCAATATATGATTGTGTTTAGGTGCTGTCTTTGTGTTTAGTTTAGCCACTGAGTGCTAGACTCAAGATTTCTTTGCGAGACTGAAAACTTCTTTGTGAGACTCAATTTTGAAGTAATTTTTTGAGCAGGCAATGCCCTCTAATAATTACAACAATCTGTAGTCTAACTGAACAAGGGTCAGTCTTCAGCCCTTATAAAGTCCGGAACGTTGCTCACGTGCCAGATTTTAGTTGTTCCTAACTCGTGATACATTGGAAAAGTGTATCATTGAGACACTACACTACATATTCCAAGACAGCCTCATGATTACCTTTGATCATGACTTATACAGGCTAATGACCGCGTTAAATTTTTCCAACAATTTTCGATATTTATTTAGAACTGCGAGATACATTTTGACATTTTGCTGCTCAATTTTAAAAAGTTTCTCAACTTTAAAGAATACATTTCTGTGCCTTCCGCCAGGGTTTCAGAAGCGCAAGCGTTTTTGATCAATCCACTATTTTCAGATGCAAGAACTGATTAAAGGCATGCCATGCGGTCACCCATACCAAATTTCAGGTCTTGTTTAACAGAATCCGGGGAATTGAGGAAATTTAACAGGATGATAGGGTCTGAGGGATTCTTGGTTTTACGCGATAATGGTTCTATTTTATTGTAGGGTTTCTAAATTCTAGCTTTGATAGCATTCATCGCTGCTCCGTTAGATCTCAGAACAAGATCTTTCTGATATTTTATGATCTTCGACAGAATATGTCTCGGTGTACCTGACGATAGTATGACACACACACATAGAACGGCTGACTGACGGTTTCGTAACCACTCTGTAAAGAGCATTCACTGCAATTCTGCTTTCATTAATGTAGTACTCCATAACGTAGTTCAAAAGTTATATGTTAAATGGCGGCAAATCGACCAAAGCCTCTTCAATTAAAAAATGCATTCCAAATTTGAATGCAGAAAAAACTAAAATGGTATTTTTTAAATCGTTCCATTATTTATGGCCAGAATATTTAGACATAAAAAGGAAAAGTTCCACTACTGAGCGAACGCCTCATTTTAAAATTTGTGAGCGCATGAACGGCCCGCCGCTACAGTGAGGTTTGCCGACTCCAAAAAGGTTGTCCTCGAAGTATTTTACAAATATCATGTTACAAGTTCACGATTGAACACAGCCACAGAGCACAGTCTTGAATCACCTTCTTCTATCACAATGCAAAGAGTCAAAGACCACTATATGTCATTGGCAGTATGAATTATTGGTACTATTCTATTATGTATATATATATAATTCATTTTGGGTATTTATGTACATATTTATCTTTATATTTATAAATTTATGTATAAGTAAGGTGTAAGTAGATTTATATAGAACGTTTCGGATATTCGTGTTTTTTTTGTATTGTACGCGCGTAATCTACCATTGACTAGCTATTCTCCTGTCACAGGTCTGCAGGAAGAAATTTCATAAGAAAGAAGCAGTACCTTTGTACAGACCATTTCCTCCTATCCTATTTCTTTTTTCGGTTTTACATGTATGTACATAAATTATTAAATAAAATAAATAAATGCATGCATGTCATCACTCCATCTTGAGGGGCGGGTTTTCCAACAATACGTTGAACTGTATGAGGTTTTTTACTCTATAACCTTTCTTCCCTAACGGTTCCAGTCAGTTCTGCGAGCTATGTGGCTCATTGTCATTTCAGCGTGCTAACCCTTATGGCTGTCTATGTCTATGTCTTCATTAATACTTCACTGCAGGGTATAGTCCTCTCCCATTTGCCATAATTGCCACGCTCGGCAAGCGGATTAGCAAGTGCAGTACCCCAGACGCTGCTGCCAGTCGCCCGCCATCTGTCGGTAGCCTTAGCGATTTTCATGGTTTATGCCTCTTACGTCATCTACGACAAGAAAGTACACACAAGCAACTATGTGCTTCACTTTCCAGGCGGATTATTGTTTGCAGCATTAGACTCCTTGCGCACTGATATACGTCATCAATCTGTGTGTTTACATCTGACTTTTCCCTTCGAGAGGTTTCTTTAATAGATCTACATGTGATCGTAGATAGGATTTGACACAGCTAATAGAGGTTTTAGTGTAATATCTATCTTTTGTTAAACGATAAGAGCTATTAGTAGACAGAATTACCCCTCGTTTAATTGAAATCCCATTTCGAACAGCATAAATATGTATGTCACATATATGACGAAATTGTTTGTTAGAAACTAATATAATAATATAAAAGCTTTTACTCGTTCAAATACTAACCTATATAAAGCCTCGAAGAACATTTATTTATTTTATAACCACCATCAAAAACACGCCCCAGGCGTTAATCTCAGCACAAATAAAATCGTTCTTACGCTTTCATCTACGTATTCACTTTTATGCCCATTTCGTTGTCATAGTATGAAAATATATATTATTTTTCATTTACCTTTTGTTGCATATATTTTAAATACTAGTCGAATATAATCTCTACCGTCTGATAAGTACTCCATACAGTCAGTAACTCGTTCATGAGGCAATGTGAATGTTTCTACAACAATATCCCAGTAACTGATTAGTCTTCCTATTGTTAAACAAAGACATTATAAAAAGGGTTTGTTATAATATAAAGGAACACATGGAAGATGATAATAACCCCTGGGAATAAGTTCATCTCACCCAAGTCGTTTGTAAAACCATTATTTTAATATTCTGTTATTAAAACTTTTTGTTTCGAAATAAGTGATATACCTACAAATTTCCTTTCGCCTGTTTCTTCTCTGTCAGAGGAATCACATTACGAAACGAAGGTAGATTTAAAAAAAAACGTTTGTCAAGCCGGGGTGGGGAGTGGCGTCTTAGCCGAGGTGTTATTCTCTCGGGGATGTAAAGATGTTTTTTTCCGTGACTCTAACAGAACCATTAATACGACAGTGGTAAGGCTGGAGGAGACGACAAATACGCAGTAGTGTCCGCGGCTGAAGTTTAGTATGCAGCGGAACCATAGACAAGATCTGCTGCTGGCCCCGTTGCAAGCTCGAGCATTCGACTTCTCGCTAATCTGGTCCCGATGACCTTCGTTGTTGGTCGTGGGACTCTCCGTCTGATGTGATGTCTGATTTGAGATTATTCCGCCATATGCCGGAAGCCTCGAGAAAAAGTTCGCTTGTACAATTATTTAATTCTGAATTCAACCTCAATATAATTCGTGACAATTGTAAATAATAAAAAGGAGAAGAATGTTATTTCCATTACTTAGCGATAAAATGGAAAAAAAATAAGAATCCCCTCGCGACTTAGTTAATGGGGCTGTTTCTCACTTCCTTTTTTCCGTTCGAATAAATTAGAAATGGTGCTAACTCAATTCGATATAAACCGATTATGTCATCGTAGAGAAAAGCCTTTTATCATGCAACGGAGTAGTAAATAAGTAGACAAATGTCCTCAAGACATTCACGTAATCTATGGTAGGCTAGTGGTCAGGGTGCTCTCTTTATAAACGAGTGACCGGGTTCGATCCCCGGGGTCGTATCTAAGTAAATCGAGAGGAAACCTGTATGTCCATGAAATTATAAAAAAAAACATATTTGGAGGACATAATAATTTCACCAACCGCTATTGAACCACCACGCTCTCAAATATTGAGAGGGAAGCCAGCTTGTCCTGGAACAAGGCTCTTACTTTACTTTTACTGATGTCTGTAACGCATAGATGTAGGCAGATATTACTATTTAGCACGTGACAGTGTAGACAAGCGTGCTTCAACTCTCTCTTCGCATCTCCAGGTGCAAGTGATATGCGGCGAGCTATATCGACTTGCTTACACCTGCAGATTGCCATAACATTTCCCTCCTACGACGGGAAGGGGATGGCAGATTCTTACGCTGTTATTACACGGGAAATAGTCCTGACCTTACCTTAGCACCCCGTAAATAGTCCATTGCAGGACATTGCCCTCTCCCCTAAGGAGGGTTTGCCGTAAGCACTACGCTCAAAGCTACTCCCATCGTTCTGCTTCATTTATGGCCTGATATTTTTCGAGATGGTTATTCGCCATATGTTGGTAGCAATTGCGATTTATAAGACTTTTCCCTTAATCACCCCTTACGAATATCACGGTAAGAAAGGCTGTGGCATATTATTACATCATTATCATACAGGAAATAATCCTTTTTAAATATTCCATTGTATTATTTATTATATCATTGAATCAATCACGTAGAATTATTGTTGATATTTCACGTAATTATTCTCTCTATAGTTATTTTCAAACTAACTATGAGAACCAATTAAAAGACAATAGATAAATATCTAAATAAATAAAAATAAAACAAGACACACAGTTCTGAAAATGTATTATTGAAATTCAAACTCTACTCGGTGCGTCCGTTTGAATAAAGTCGTGTAACACTTCACGTATCATTTACAGAAACATTACATAAAACCTCTTGAGCAGTAGTTTCTCGAGCTCAGGGCTTTTCAATTTGCAGCACAGTAATGATTGCACTTACCTCAGGGGTTAAGCATATCTAACTGCTTTGCTCTCTGTCATAGTTTCGAATCCGGTCCAAGCCAATATCAGAGCGAAGCGCAAATTCTGAATTTTCATGACTGTCTTGTTTATGACTCTTTCAGCAATCTAAGCGTTACATCTGACATCTGAGTATAAGTCACATATAAGTACCATAATTTGGGATTCTATAGTTGTCGGCCAAGCGTACCAACATTTTTAAAAGAACCAAGATAGAGCTCTACCATTTAAAAATTAGAAGATTCGTGGATTGATGAAGCGGCTTGAGCACGGTAGATTAAATTGTGGTGTGTGTTAAAGTTATAGAGTGTGTGTAAGGAAGGAGTTCTCTTTAAGATAATTTAAGGAACAGCCATCTCTAAAAGTTATGTTTACTGTTTGTTGGGGAATCTACAAGGTGGTACCCAGCCGCCTGGGTGGTACCCAGTAGTGCAGTAGTGGTACCCAGTAGTGCAGTATAGGCTGTGAGGCATTCCATCATTGTCTTCGGGTGCAATGACGCATCTGTAGCCTTCTTCTCTTGAAGTTCTTTGCGAGTGTTCATAGTTTTCGAAAGCTATAAAATTTAAACTTTGTAGGCACGAGTTTTAACATTTTAAATTTAATACTCAATTGTTGATATATTTTCCAATCTAACTTTCAATGTTAATTATTCAGTAAATTGGATAAGGTAGAAAAAAAATTGCGAAATAGTTATTCTGATTGATAAATTTTAAATGACGCTATTAAAAACTGCACTGAACCCCAGATAACGCATAAATAATTCAAGACACGAAAGAGCTTTGCGTTTTTTTTATTTGCATCCCACAGACGTTGTTTCATATATTAAATTGTATACAGAACGTAAATTGTGGCCAATTATATGTTCTTTCGCCATTAAAATAATCATATTTGTTTAGGACGTCGGATATAATGACCTAAAACATAATTGAGCACTATTATGCGCTTGTACATGGTAGAGCCAAGCTGCGGCATTCGCTGCCACTCGGATGGGTTGTTTTATTTACTATTAAGTACTTGGTCCGCGGGTTACCAGTGAGGCAGCAGGTCTGCCATCACGCGAATTACTAAGAATCTGCCATGCCTTTTCTACCCGCGGGTGACGTAAGTGGCGAATAAGGGAGAAGCCTTGAATATCGGGAAGGCTACAGACGGATGGTGGGATAACCATCACGAAAAAATTTAAGTATGTATATGAACTAAACATTTGTGTGCAACCTTTTACATTTTCAATCTAATGGTAGACTGGTGGAGAATGAATTTAGTCCGCCTTTTTGTCCTGATATAATTTTGTAAATAATAATATCAGACTAAAATATTTACGTGCCTCGCGAATTATCCTTGGCAGGAATCGGTGTTCTTTAGCGTTCTAAACGTGGTAGAGCCAAGCGGCGGGTCTTGCTCCTACTCGAATGGGTCGGCTCAACCGGGGTAGTAGCACGGCCTCGCACAATACCGGCGTGAAGTAGAGGCATCTTGTGTTTCTGCGTGCTGTTCGGTGAGCGAGGCTAACCGGAGGCCCATCCCTCCTCCCCCAAACCTTCTTCCCGTCGTCCATCCTATCCCCCAGACTCCGCGCCTGTACTCCTCTCTTGTTACAGATGTTCGTGAGTGGCGGGGGTGAGTCGCTCACTCGTTAACCTCCTTCCCCATAAATAAAAAACAAAGCAATTTGTAAATATTTTTAAATTTCATTTTCACGTATTTATGTATGTGTCTTTAAAAGAATCAACGTCAGTATTTTAATCCTACGGGTTTCAACTGTGTGCTGAACAATAAATTCTAGAAAAGTCTTCAACTGTGCGGTAAAGATTTTAGCTAGTGCGGTAATCTAATTGCCTTGGCATTGCAGATTCTGTTCAACAGCGTAAGAGCCAATTAAGGTAAATTGGTCTGGATTCATAAGCCATTTAATATATTTTTATTGCATTTTTTTTATTCGACTGGCGGCAAACGAGCTCGCGGTTCACCTGGTGGTAAGTGATTAACGTCGCCCACGTACATCTGCAACACCAGAGGTGCTGCAAATGCGTTGCCGGCCTTCAAGAGTATTTGGGAAATGGAAGGGAGGATGAGGAGAGGGATGGGGAGGGGGAGCGGGCCTCCGGTTACCTCACTCACCGAACGAAACGCAGACGCACAAGATGCCTCTACTTCACGTCGATATTCTGCGAGGCTGCGTTACCCAACCCGGTAGAGCCGGCCCTTTCGAGCAGCAGCAAAAGCCGCCGCTCGGCTCTACTACGTTTAACGTGACTAAAAATTATTAGACGACTACCGAATTATGGTAAGCATAAAAAAGTTTTTCCAGAATTGTGGTTTTAAGTAGTGTTTACTTTTGTGTGCTTAAATAAACTATATTTATATTTAGTCGACAGCGTGGCCTAGAAATTAGCGTACGACTACTGTGTACTAAATGTCCTGGGTTTGAATCCCAGCCTACATTTGTGCAAATCACAAAATACACTAAAGGACGTATTGCTAGAGGAGCGGATCTTTGGATGTAGGCGGTCTGTGACGAACGCGGCCTTATTCCTAACTCCCTGAAGTAAGTCATCGCTGCGTCAAGAGTTACACCTTAATGTTTCGCCTCCTTTTCCCAGGGTATCAGGGGGCCGAATATGGTGATCGTACCTAGTTGCCAGTGCTTACTGGAGTGCCTACCTGGAATTTAAAGTAATAAAAGTAGCAGCCTGTAAGCGCCCACAGCTGGGCAAAGGCCTCCTTCTCAAATATTTATTTATAAATTATATTTGAGAGGGTGTGGGAGCCGGGAATGGCCCGCCACGCTGCTCCATTGCGGATTAGCGGGATTCACATATCCTCGAAATAATATATCTTTTTTTTTCATTATTTCTCAGATATGCCGGTTTCCTCACGATGTTTTTCTTCACTGCCAAGCACGTGGTAAATACAGCACTTAAAATTGCTATTAAAAATTCTAGTGGCGCCGGCACCGGGGATCGAACTCAGGTCACTCACGCTCTATGATGCTAAAGTGAGCGCCCTGACCACTAGGCTACCACGGCTCTAACGCGGGAATGATTTCGTTATTTTGGCTTCTTTAATTCTCCCCATAAATTTCTGTGTGATATCATGATGTGCTTTGTCTGACCGTGTAGTATCGGACAGACACAACCTACTCAGACAAAAATCCGATTAGCGCGAGATTGTCCTGGACCTCGTATGGAATGTGACTAGTGTAAATTGAGAAAAGGATTGAAGTTTTGAAAGGTAGAAATGAGGAAAGAGCGGAGGCAAGAGCCTTGTGGAACAGCTGTTTTGTAGTGGCTCGAAGATCGCAGGCCTTCGGTATGTAAGGTGAACTTGTTGGATGCACAAGTGTTGGGATCGGAAACCGAAGCGCTCGTTGGGAATGATGTTGCTTCTTAAAACATAATCTTTAATTCTTCTCAGCAGCTTAGTTTCCCCATAGAGGAGGCATCGTCTTCTACCTATGTATATGTGTGCAGTGTGCATAAATGTATACAGCTATTTAACACACTCTGATTGTCTATATTTACACAATTTATGTAAATGTAGCCAATCAGAATCTACCGGTCTAAACCCACGAATGATAGATAGTTTTTTTTTGTTTCAGATCTTTACGTATACGCCGACATCTTGTGACAGTGCCGACATATGTACAAGTGTGTGTGTTTTTTAAACAACTTTCCGATTCGTGCAATGCGGCAAAAATACTATAATAGTACGTGACCCGACTTGAGATATCTGTTTTTCATCCCAACTCGGCTGAGATTTCTATAACGCTAGGATTGTCTCAGAGTAAGGAAAATAAAAACTTGGTTTGCAATAGGTTCAAATGGAAAACTTTATCGGTAATTTCATGTTTTCCAAATAACAGATCCGATTGTCATCAGTAATAAAATAATATTCTAGTTAAATCTGAACTTATTTTGGAAGAAAGTCCAAATAAGATTATTAGACATTGGTACTTGATTGGTATTTATAATTAAATTCATACATCATCGCATACTGCCATCTTGAACCACCTTTTAATTAGAATAACATTAATTATAACAATCAAATTGATTCGTATTTTAGAAAATTTATATTTCTTTTCTTTTCTTTTTTTTAATATATGACCTTCTAATGTGTCGCGGAAGCAGTCTACATACGTAAATTACAGTAGTATGCAGTTGCTTCATGACACATACCCGATGTCTTCCCCCAATAGATGGGGAAAATTTCCTTAAAGACCGGCAACGCACCTGCAGTTCCGGCACCTGAGGTAGGTTGCAATATTGTGCACAAATAACCCTAGTCAGCCAATGCTGGCATCTTCAACCATTAAATAGGTTCGTATTCTAGAAACTTCACTAATTAACGTCTCAGCGGATTCTGTGCAGGACGTGTTCGTGAGTGCAAATTTTTTTTTTACTTAAACCGTATTGACGTCTACAACGATCAAAACTCAAAGCTCATACCTCCCTCCCATCTCCCAAATACCCTCAAAGGCCGGCAACGCACCTGCAGCACCTCTGGCGTTGCAAATGTACAATCACTTACCATCAGGTGAACCGCTTGCTTGTTTGCTGTCTATCCAATTAAAAAAAAATTCAAAACTAACTTGTAGTCGTTGGTGGTTCCAATAAACGACCAGAGCGGATCCGTTCCTATATCATCCACTGCTAAAACAGTTAATTATGCAGACTGCACAGAGCTGAACAATTCAATTAAAACGAGAGGCATTGAATATTTACACAAGTCACTTGATAATTAGCTTATAATTAAGCAGCGTTGTTCAATTATAATTGGGTTCAATCGGCACATTCAGCTCAATAAAGTGTGTATGTGTTCCTTAAAAATGAAATTGGAATCATGAGAAAAGTTAGAAAATTTAAAATGGTATAAATTATCTAATTTTCCTATCTATACGGTAATTTTATCTGTATCATAAATAGAATGTGTGGGTATGTGTGTTATTTTTATATAGCTAAAGAAACCATTTTAGCAAGATAATAAATAACATGGGATATTTTTATTTTTAAGTAAGAATGTTTATATTTCTATCACTTTTAAACTTATGTATTTTCGATGATACAGCATCATCGCATCATAAACATTAGAAAATAAAAAAAAATCAGAAAATCCTGATCCATAATAGTAACCCTATTATATCTCAATATTTTAGTGGGTATCATAAAAGTAAAATAAAGACGATCACTTGAACATCTCATTCTGTCGGATCAATTACCCATTACCGATTTCGCGGAACATAGTCCGCGACGGATCTAGCTCGTAACGTTCTAGCCCCAGGCTAGGCAGATATGCGTAAGCCAGTTTGGCAACGCTTACCACGACCTGTGCCTTACCCTCTAGGTAACAGACAAAAGCTTATATACTCGTGTACTCGTAGATCTGTCTTCTAATTCGTGGAAGTCTGCTCGGACAGAGTTGGTGCTATGGTAGCTTAGTGATCAGGGTGTTAGCTTTTAGTTTCATAGAACGCGATTGATCTGGGTTCTGTTCGAATTGTTATTAGCAAATTTAAGTGCTGTATTTAGTACAATAGTAAAAAAAAATATTTCGAGGATATATGAAACTCACCATCCCGCGCTGGAGCAGCGTGACGGGCTCTTCCCGGCACCAAAACCTTTTCCCAGGCCTTTGACCAGCAGTGGGCACTTACAGGCTTTAGTTTACCTTATTTCACTGCTCGGTGATGGCTTCGCTGTGGGATGCTGGACCAATTCTCGCACGCGATAAGTACTTGTAAGAACTACAATTAATTATTCTGGGCTTAGAGTGGTTCATGTATAATTTAGGTATGTACACAGCGTTCACGACACAGTGAGAAATACCTAAAGTGAAACGTAACATTTATTCTTCCAATAAAATTCAAGATAATACCTGAAATTAGCAGACTGCACATGATCCATTATGTTTTCATTCACTGCCAATCGCACAGTAAGTTAGGTTAATAATATTAACGTTGTCTATGTCGGCCTAAAAACCTCGAAAATTTAAATGATCGCTACTCTCTTGTGCCCCCACCTCTTGAACTAATTACATCATTGTCTGGTGTAATTAGTTCAAGAGGTTGTGTGTGTCAATTATGAATTGGCGGAGCTACGACAGCCGAGCGGTTAGGGGATCCGCCTCTGAATCAGGAGACTCGAATTCGAACTCCAATGTGGAGGGTCCTACCAATGACTTTTTCGAAATTTACGTACGATTTGAATCTTTGGCTTGGACTGGTTCACGAAACGTTGTCTCAAATAAACTCTGGTGAAAAGTGGGTAAGAAGGGCAAAACATGTCTAGTCCTCTGACTACCCTAGTATTGGGTATACTATCATTATCATCATCATCGTCATTTCAGGCTATCACAAGTCCACTGCTGCACATAGGCCTCCCCAAAAGATTGCATACAATTGGTACACGATCGGGAGAGTTTATTTATTATATTTTGTATAATTATAACCCACTACCATACCAAAATATTAACCAGCCGTAATGATACGGCTGGTTTTTACAACTGATAATTTATTACTTATCCGCTGAACCCTTTGAATTCTCCCTTCCCGATCCCTGAATTCTTTGGACTCGATTTAAGTAAAATTTCAAGTTCGAATATGAGAGTAACTGGCTGAGTAGGAGAGCATCTTGTCTCGTCGTCATTTTGATTTGAAAGTGTGACATTTTAATTTATTAGTATAGTAGTTTTTAGTTATCTTCAAGTGAGCAAACGTTTATAGGAGTTATAAGTTTAAGTTTATAGTTTTATTTAAAGGAGAAGGCCTATGTTCAGCTGTGGACTTGTGATAGGCTGAAATGATGAAAATGATGATGGGCAAAAGTTTCACTTCTGTCAAGTTACAGCCGCGTGTTTTTTTTTTCTTTTTAACCTTTTCAGTGATCTGTCGAACATAACTATAAATTTGAGCTCGTGGTTTAATCGAGTGCTTAGCGCGTCTATAGGGGATAAACAAAGGAACAGTCATATTTATATAATATATATAAAAATATATTAATGTATGAAAATGTTGTATATTTATCAGTGAACGTGTAACTTTTGAACGACTTGACCGATTCAGGTCTTATTCTGGCCAGAACTCCCGTTACCCCCCCTCCGAATGGGTTCCCGCCTTGTCGTGGCGGGGAGCTTAGTAGCCGTGGCTTGGTCTCCCACGGTGTACCAAGAGGAACCCACATGGCCGGCCTGTCTTTACGGGGACATTGACCCGAGGTGGCCGCTCCGAGTGGGCTTGGTGAGCCCATTTGGAGCGGCCACTACTGAGGGGGGAGTATTCGCTTAGCGCTCTCCTGGTCCCACACAGCCGAGGTGGAGTCGCGGGGGAAGAGGAGTTTCGGTATGCCATTCTCCCTATTCTCCGTGACTCTGGTGGGGGCCGCACCGCTGATACGGCCGTGGTGGAGCCACGGGGCGAGAGAGGAGTGTCGGTATTACGTTGAGCCGTTCTCCCTACCCTCCGCATATTGGCAGCGGCAGCGGCAGCGGTGGCAAATTGAAAATCTGAATTTCTTACTTGAAATAAAGATTTTCATTAATTCGTTCATTCATGGGTTCCGTGTTTGAATCTCAGCCTCAGTCAATATTTTCGCAAAACCACAAATGATGGTCTTTGAGGTTGTCGCTTGTATTTGCGTATTTGACACTGCTTCTGACTGACTCACTTGGACGTGAATGAGTGCATCTGTGATTGCGCGTTCACTTGTGACACGATAAAAGATCCTGCGCAGTTGACAACTGCTATCGGCATATTAGCTAAACCTAGTGCAAAACCTTGTTTCAATTATTATTACCCGGAAGGTGCTATGGCACGTTTCCGCTCTTCTATTTCAGGACGTAATGTTTTTTTTTCATGTTTTTTTTTTGCCGAGCTTCAGTACGAGTAAAATAATAGCTTATGTCGGTGATCACTTACCATCACGTGTGCATGGTCGTTTGCTCCCCCTTCTTCTGTAAAAAAAAAGAAAGTTTGGCAAAGTCGCTCTGTGCGTAATTCGTGTCAGTGTGTGACCGACTAGTCGGTCAAAACATTGCCGATTAGCGAAAGATAAAAATAATCACAGTAAAAAATTAGCGCAGGATAAATCTCATTGGTCTGCTAGATATTTAGTGAAAAAATTAAAATATGAAGGCAAGAAAGTAGTACTTTATTCATTGCCACAAATGACACATAATGAAACTTAATGGAAAAACCCAACACACAAGTGACAAATAATGAAACTTAATTAACGTAACGAAACAAAATTGAATTTAGCAGCAATTGAAGTTGCAGCAAAAACGGCTTTCGACCCAGCATAATGCTATATTAATTTTAAAATAATAGCCACAGCTACAGCGCTGGTATTCTATCGGCACCATGCATATTTTCGAGAGCAGTCGTCAGGCTTTTTGTAATATATGAGGAATGAAAAAAATTTAAATGACATTAATGACTATTATTAATGTAAATTTGACAGTAAGTTGTTGAACTATTATGTACTACGAAACACGTATATGTCGTGTTCATTTGTTTTATGCGAAAGGCGGCAAACGAGCAAGCGGTTCACCTGATGGTAAGTGATTACCGTCGCCCACGTACATCTGCAACACCATAGGTGCTGCAGGTGCGTTGCCGGCCTTTAAGGATATTTGGGAGATGGGAGGGAGGAAGAGGAGGGGGACGGGGAAGGGGAGTAGGCCTCCGGTTACCTCACTCACCGAACGAAACGCAGAAGCACAATATGCCACTACTTCACGCCGGTACCAAACCGGTGGAGCCGGCCCATTCGAGCAGCAGCAAAAGCCACCGCTTGGCTCTACCACGCTTAAAATTGACAGCTCTCTCTCCGTCCAGTACGCAGGACTTTAACAAATCACAGACCAATTATTACAGTGATTTCTCTAGTCTGCGATTTAATAATACTCATCATTGGATTTATCGCATACTTTTGAAAACGACACTCTGCTCACTGAATCGAGGAAGTCGAAGTTATTAACTGTTAAATCATATTTTATCCGAAACCAAATATTATTGAGCAAAGCAAAAGATATGATATGAATTCAGATACATTTCTAACACAATATTCTAGGTTTTGTACCTAGAGCGAATTCAACATAATTTTTTTCCCTTTAGCCTTAACAAAATCTAATTTATTTGAAACGTGCCGTTCTTTTGGAATACTTTTTGTATCGTAACTGAATAAATATGTTCCTTGTTTTAATAACTTATATTATGAAGTTTTTTTTCTTCTTATATTTGTTCGGTAACACTTTTGATAAAACAACTTAAAGCCACACCTAATTAGTTTTAAACGTTTGTTTGAGAACCGTGACAGCTTAGATGGATGCTCGCTTTATGAGTACATGAACATAGAACTAAATTAGGTTCGAACCCCGGTGGCACCACTAAATTTTTAATTGAAATTTCAAGTGCTAAATCTACCACACGTATGGCTATAAACTTCATGAGGAAATCTGCGTGTCGGAGAAATAACAGGGAACATGTTTCGTGGGCATTTTGCTACGTCCAACCATTCCGCTTTGGAGGCAGCGTGGCGGACCCTTTAATATATAGAGGTGCATAGTGTGAAAGAAATATTAGTGCACGCATTATCATTATTGAATGCATCAACATTTTCCTATTTTTTCTTTAAATAACACATTTAAAATGTACATTTTAACCTTACTTACGATTCAGTCTATCCCTTAACGGAAGTTGAAGCAAAATTCGTCTCGTTATTTCTGAAATTAGCGCACACAGACTCGAGGCGGTAACATGAAAGTGAAACAGAGAGTTCACAAGAGCTTTAAACTGGCCTAATAAGTTTTGCCGTTGATTATTTAACCGTTCCTCACATCGTAAATATTATACTAGATATGCTGATAATCTATCCCTAGTATCTTCTGTATATTCGGGTGGATTTTTTACTATGAGTCGATCACCAAATACTCATCTCTCAGGGAGCAACACTAGCAGGCTATGTTGACGTTTGGGGAAATTGATGAATTGATTCATTCCCCATTACATTCCAACAAATGATTTTAATACATTTGTAACTAGTAATCTAATAATTAAATCGTAAGATAAGTTAAGAAAGATGGTAAAAGATATTCTAAAAGATCTTTTGCTATGTGCGAGCTATTATTCAAACACTCTCTACACAGAACTCTGGATTAACTAACAAAGCGTCTCGCATATTTCAGAGAGCTGTAATCTCGCGCCTAGTTCGGTAAAGCCTAAGCAACTTTTTTTACAGCTAAATGCTTTAATTCCTTTTGATTTACGCTGGCGGTGACAGGTCGTTTCGTAGACGTGTAAGAGACATTTAACGTCATAGCATCACCACAGGTTTTTAAAAAAAAACTGGCCCTGTGCGATTCGGACTTCGCTCTGTTAGAGTTCCGTATATATAATCACTTAACGTGTATTTAAACTACGAGTATATATAATTTTTGGGTCTATGAAATACTTTGTTTCCGTACTAGACCTCGCAATAATTCGTGAATGAAAAAAAACCTTAATTTTTTTAGTTCGTTTTGTATTCAATACGGACATGTTCGCGACAGTCGGACGGACAGAAGGAAGTAGAGACGGACAAACACCTCGCCGGACAGACAGATAGTTTTGCTCTTTGGGTGCAGAACCATAAAAAGTAGAATATGAGTTGCCAATAAGGGCATATAATATATTTTAAGTGTTCATGACGAATACACCTATGCTTGATTTTGTTTACGAGATGTGTGAAATAATATTTCTCTTCTGTTTGAAAAGCTTTTCTTGTAGATTTTTCAATCTGTTTTCATGGTTTTTTTTAATTGATTTTATTCTTATCTAATGGAATAAAAAAATTGTGTGTGTAACCTTTACGCGCGTTTGAAGTAAAATGAAACGCGGGCATGATTTCATTTTTAAAAATGAATCGACGAATGTTTTCAATCATGCCACAGATACGTTTCACAAAAATTTCATGTGACTTCGTTCCTCAATAAAATTATGCTGTGTTATTTTTATAACCAAGATATGATTTCGTTTATCCAAGACATGGTTATCATTAAACGAAACTATGTGAAAGATGTGAAACATAACACTGTATGAATTTATCGAAGAATGACGAAACACGGAATTTTTGTAAAATATTTTTGTGGCGTAGCGGATAAAACCGCCGGTAATGTTTAAAAAAATAGAGCTATAATCTATGGCACTAACTACTTGGTACTTCAAAACATCTCTGTAAAAGATGGCGGCCTTCAAATCAAACAGCTGTTATGTTTAGCAGCCATATCAAACGTCAATGAGTACTTTTGGAGACTTTTTGAAATAGGTTCGTTCCGTTTAAACAAAATAAATTTAAAACGAGCAAACCGTAATTCGTAAAATTAATATTTGTCTTTTAACATCTAAACTTTAATGAATGTCGAAAAAAGTAGCAATCTCTTTTGAGCCGTCTACAAAGGTTTTTTTTGTAATTACTCCTTTTCTTTATCAAAATCGCTATAGTTCAGTAGGTAGTTCTAAAGAATGGTCTTTTTCATTCTATAATTTCTTTATTGGTATAATATGCAAATACATACACTGAAATCCGCTTACAAGATACTAAAACACCTACTGATTAACATTCTTTATTCAAAACTATTTTAAAATCCAAGTGTAAACGCAAGAGAGACGAACAATGTCAGTGTAATAATATATTTATGAATAATTTTCCATAATACAAGAAAAAGTAAGAGAACTTTATTATAACATTAGAAGATGAAAATTAATGTGGTAATGTTAAATATTAATAGAGATACAAATTATATATTATATTTTCTATATGATATTTAATTGACATCTATAACTAATATAAATATAAATCACTTTATTTTAATACTTTGATTTACTCGCGAGAATACGTCACAATCTTTTGCGCAAAATACGTAGTGTAATTTCGAAGTTTATGAGTAATAATTTCATATACAAAATATATTTAACTTTAATCAATTTCTCCGAAAATAATCAAAACAGCGACAGGAGATTTAACGAAAGAAAAACTTGAAAAAGCTTACTCGCTTGTATATATATATATATATATATATATGTTTACCGTATGATCTTAATACATTTATAATGTTGGGCCTTTATATCCCTCGACTAAGTTAGATTTTTTTTTATTCAGTAGCTATCAATAGATAAGTAATAAGGTTCAGTTCCTTACGCGTAAGTGATTTCACTGCGAATACACATGAGTACATTTATTTCATTATAATTTTATTATGATTACTATTGGTTAAGATTAAAGACACCTAATTCAACATACAGTATAGATTAGTGGGACGTTTTGGTATTTCTTATCTACACGAAACACGAAACACAATTAATCGCGTTTATTTTTTTAAATAACCAACAAGTGAACGAATAATTATTATTTTATATAATTCGGATTACGCCGGAGACTTTACAAAGCTGTTCGTTATTAGGAACGCAGACACACAACCATGTAACACGCTATGAATTTTGTTCTAATTTGTCATGGATTTCACGCATAAAGCCCTACCACTTGTGTTCTGTGGATATATTAAGAAACATTTCAATTATAATAGCCATGCAATACATTTTTATATGTAAACACACAAATGGTATATATCGTACATAATCATTGACGGAATAACCCCTGAATCCAATTCTCCCATTCTTCACTTACATGATAGTATTACATCAGTACCGCTACTGTTTTATAGAGAAAGCAGCCATGTTGCTGCTTATGCTATCCCTTAATATCATGAGCAAAGAAGATATGTAGCACTATCACTTAATTACAAACAACTTCAAACATCTTCATTAAATATCCACGATGTACCATTTTCAGGACATTTTATATTTCATTTTTAAAATTTTATAAATTCGTTTCTTTTTTATTTACCACTCAACGAATATACACTAGATTTTATACGATTAGTGCGCTTATAATAAAGGTTGGTTTCTACGAAACAGTGAATGCAGGTGCATTTAAAAACATTCACGCGATATATTCTTATATTAGTTTTAAACAACGCGAAACACAAACTTACAAATCTACAAATATCCCAATGGATAGGAAAATACATGTCCCCATACGAAGATTCGATAAGCACTGTCGATTTTTTTTTTTGCTACTATTAACACGAATTCTTTGTACGGGGTTGCAAAACATAATTATTTTTCCGTTTTCGAAGATCACTATTTTAATTAAATATCTTCACATGGGATGCGATCAGCGCTCTTATAATCTACATTGGTTTCTATGTAATCCATAAACAGTGAATGCGGCTGTATTTGAGAATTAAAAAATATTCTCACGATACATTCTCATTTCGCTTAGTTTTAAATCCATCGAAACACAATCTTACAAATCTACAAAAGAAAATTTTCATAAAGCGTTGACGACTTTTTTTTTTATTTTTTAACACGAATACATCAACGAAACATACACATTTTTTATTTAATAATTAAATAGCTCAACATTTTATGCAATTAGCGCGCTTATAATCAACATTGGTTTCTATGAAACAGTGAACGCAGGTCCATTTGCGAATTAAAAATATTTATGGGATACATTCTTATTCTAAATCGTTTTAAATTTAAAGAAACATAAACTTACAAATCTATGAATGCGAGTTTCATTAAGCAACGTCGATTTTTTTTTGTGTTTTAACATGAATACTTCGGTTCTACAAAACATAGACTTCTTATTGCTTTCGAACATCGTTCTTTTCAAAATTAAATATCTGTACATTTTATGCGATTAGCGCTCTTATAATCAACATTGGTTTCTATGAAACAGGGAACGCGGCTGCATTTACGAATTAATAATATTCTCACGATACATTCTCATTTCGCTTAGTTTTAAATCCATCGAAACACAATCTTACAAATCTACAAAAGAAAATTTTCATAAAGCGTTGACGACTTTTTTGATTTTCCACACGAATACATTGTTCGGATTTACGAAACATGCCATATTTTAATTTTCGAACAACATTCTTTTAACAATTATATACCTGTACATTTTATGCGATTAGCGCTCTTATAATCAACATTGGTTTCTATGTAATCCATAAACAGTGAATGCGGCTGTATTTGAGAATTAAAAATATTTATGGGATACATTCTTATTCTAAATCGTTTTAAATTTAAAGAAACACAAACTTACAAATCTACAAAAAAAAAAAAAAACTTTTCTTTATGCTTTGACGACTTTTTTGATTTTCCACACGAATACATTGTTCGGATTTACGAAACATGCCATATTTTAATTTTCGAACAACATTCTTTTAACAATTATATACCTGTACATTTTTATATATGCTGTATACAATTAAAATTAGTAGCTTTTCAATACATTTATTTATTACAATTTACAGTATACTATTACATTTTATTTGGTGTTCGTCTTACAGTTTAGAAATGTTTGTAAAATTATAAAGAGAACGAAATTATAAACTTATGTTGCATACAGAGACACAATCGAGAAAGACGTATCTAATTCATTAAAAATAAAATCTTCTAAATGCCAAACTTGCCCGCAAGCGGTGCCAGCAGCCGACAAGCGAGGCCCTGGCGATTGTATGATGGCAGAATATTCATCAAATTTTGCGTAAACCCAGATCCTGTAGACTGGTGATGGGAGCAGCATCATTAACGCGAGGTTCCCGGCGCTGTCCCCACCAGCCCGCATGCCTAACCTTTGCAACGAAACTTTCAAGTAATACATGCTTGCTGGCACTTTCTTGGAAAAGCCTATGTACAGGAGTGGAATAAAATATTCCGATTTAGTTGTTTTTTTTATGAGAAAGGCGGCAAACGAGCAAGCGCTTCACCTGATGGTAAGTGATTACCGTCGCCCACGTACATATGCAACATCAGAGGAGCTGCGGGTGCGTTGCCGGCCTTTAAGGTTTTTTGGGAGATGGAAGGGAGGATGAGGAGGGGGAGTGGGAGTGGGCGTCCGGATACCTCACTCACCGAACGATACACAGAAGCACAAGATGCCTTTGATTCACACCGTTATTCTGCGAGGCCGTGGTACCAACCCGGTCAAGCCGACCCATTCGAGCAGCATCAAAAGGCGCCGCTTGGCTCTACCACGTTTAAATTGTTGTAGTATATAATATTTAACTGTAACTTATAATTAATATCGATAATTAAATTATTAAATAACCATTATGAAATAATTATCTATGTTCTGTTACATTTACCTATCAATTGCCTGCTGTAGAACAAACACTCAGTATAAAATTTGTAATAATGCAAGACATCTTATATAAGTCGCAGTAAGACAGTTATATAATTATATGCCGGATGGCCGATGAGCCGTGGTAGCCTGGTGGTCAGGACGCTCACTCTATTTTCACAGAGCGCGAGCGCTGGGTTCGGTCCCCGGTGCCGGCACCACTAAAATTGTTAATAGCAATTTTAAGTGCTGTATTTACCACGTGATCAGCGGTGAAAGAAAACATCGTGAGGAAACCTGCATGTCTGAGAAATAATAAAAATATTATTTCGAGGATATGTGAAGCCCGCCAACCCGCACTGGAGCAGCGTGGCGGGCTTTTCCCGGCTTCTAAACCCCCTCTGATACTCGTATTTGAGAAGGAGGCCTTTGCCCAGCAGTGGGCACTTACAGGCTGCTACTTTATGCCAGATGGTAGTTGTACGAAACCATTTCGGTATATAATTGTATGCCCGATTCTAAAAGTAAAAAAAGGAAAGTAACAGCCTGTAAGTGCCCACTGCTGAGCAAAGGCCTCCTTCTTAAAAATTTAAGAGGGTCTTGGAGCCGGGAAGGCGCCGCCCCGCTGCTCCAGTGTCAAGTTGGCGGGCTTCATACACGACCGAACTTAACGTGAGGAATGCGGATGGCGGTACGTTTGCCGTGGCGTATTCGGAGGCTATACCTTCAGCCAATGCTTCTATATAGGATAGGGATGGGCCTCCGGTAACCTCGCTCACCGAACGAAACGCAGTAGCACGAGACGCCTCAACTTCACGCCGGTATTCTGCCAGGTCGTCGTAGTACCGCCACGGTCGAGCCGACCAATTCGGGCAGCAGCAAAAGCCGCCGCTTGGCTCTAACACGTGCAAAATCGTTATCTCATTTATCATCATCAACTTGCCTGTCGCTTCCACTGCTGGTCAGATACGGTCCACTAAATTATCTTCGATCGTGAAAAGGATGCGCCCTTAATTCGCTTAATCGCCAACGATGCACTGGTAGATTGGGGCTTAAAACGTCACGTGGTTAAGTTCTTTCCGACCGCCGTGATCCTTGCGAGGCCTTGCGAGGGAACGTTTCATCTCCATGATTTTTTTATATATTCTTCACGTAGAGTGCTCATCTACCATCAGACGCTAAGTTCTTTCGTCGTACAGCGCGATAAAACGCAAAATTCGACCAGCACCGTCTAGACTGGTGCTGGTCGAATTGAAAACGCTGACTCTAGAGTCAGCGTTTTTTTATGGTTTATTTTTTTAGCACTAAGACTTTACGGAATCATCTGATAACAGCGGTATTTCGAAGCAGTTTCGACATAGGGACTTTTGAAAAAAGAGCAAACTCCTTTCTCAAACCATGGTAATGCACCTTCAGCTTCTCGTGGGGGTGGGTTATCACATCGCATAAGGAGAGGCCCCTTCTACTTAACGCTGGTTTTATTTGCTACGAGTTTTTAAGATCTTTACTCTTTTTAATACTCTATTTTCTTGCTTGCGGCCCTCTGCTCGCGATGTTTTCCTTCGCCGCTGAGTACGTGCTAAATACAGGACTTAAAATTGTTATTAACAATTTTAGTGCTGCCGGCACCGGGGATTGAATCCAGGTCACTCACGCTCTATGAAGCTAAAGTGAGCGCCCTGGCCACTAGGCTACCGCGACTGTTAAATAAAAAAAAAACCTAAAATAAACGTTAAAATTATAGAAAATTTGTTACAACGAAACAAAACAGACCGGAAGATACATTTCATACACAAAACTGTAATATTAAATACTTCTTTAACAATGTAACTCTGTAAACAACATCTTATATATTAACTTACCTAAAAGGTTATATTGTACCTTTATTATACCTTTGTTATATAGTAATCTAATGTACTTACGTTCTACGACTATAATACCAGCACTATGTTCTTATGTGCGTTCATTTAAATGCAATTATATATTCTTTGAATATACTACATATTAATCTTGTTAATCATTAAGATAAAAACTATTTTCATTACATTAAATGTATTTATGATTAGAATATAAACTACGATTGTATTCTATTTTTAAATCTATATCTTAGATATTTTATACAGAAACTGAAAAAGTAAAGTTAAAAATGTTTAGATTGTCCGCTGGTTATTTTCGTAAACAATATCAAATGATAAAACTTATTGCAAGAATAGATGACAAAATGAACTATGTAATAAGTACAATACTTAATCAGTTACAATACATAATCAAAAAAAATCTTAAACTTATACAGTTTTGTGCATTAAAATAAAAAAAAACTTATTATTATAGTTTTTTAAGTTATACAACATACTCCTATTCTGTACAAAATAAATGCATGTCTAGATTATGTAAATAATTGTATCTTTGGATTCAATTCAACATAGCAGTCCCTAATTATCTATTATTTCTATATTTTTATTTGTATTTTTATGTATTTATTACAACATTGAGAAATAAAACTAATAGTATAAATAACATATTGGCTGTAGTTTTATTACTTCAATTTTAATACGCGGCCTTTCAATTAATTACAAACTGTTATTATAAATTTTAATGACTGCCTTTCACTCTATGTGGGATTTTCAATTAAAAATAATTATGTGAAAGTAAAGTAAATTTTACCGGCACACTAGCCATTTACGTGTATGTTTATCATACTACTACGATATTACTCTCTTACATTTAATTCAGCGTAACACAATAAGCAAATATAAATACCAATTATGTTATAATAGTATCATTTTTAATATTTGAAAATTAAAATTTATAATATTAATGTAAAAATCAAATAAAGAATTATGCAATTTACAGCAATAGGATAGGTTTCTTTAAGTTTTACATTTCTGTGAATACACTGGTAAAACTGTAGAAAGACTTATAATTAATTAGTGTATAAACAATCTAGAAATGTTAGCAGAGTTTAATAGTTGATTAATAATCGTTACATCATGTTTAATCTACCAAATGATTTAAGCCTTACCCTTAATTTTTTTTAATCAAAGTCTTTTATTCTTATCTTAATTAATGTTTTTATATAGCACTACGTTTATTCTATTGTATATATATAAAATTCTAGTCATATAAAAATAATATTCTCATTTCAAACACAGTCCAAATTCATTAAGATATTTTTTTTTTAAAATAGTCCAATTTAACCCTTGGTTTTACACCAGGTCATCTTCATATCATATGATGTCTTTCGAATCTTGCAATGAGGAATGCGTGATGAAATACGACAGGGGAGTAGCGCAACGTGAAATCGTTTCCTTTTGAGCGGAACCTGAAGGTATTGCCGTATCAAAAGTAACCCGTGCAGACCGCTTTGCTTTAACGGGCGGCTCTTGAGCGCGTTGTTAGCTGCTCTTCGGCACCAGGTGGTAAGGCGCGTGAATCGTAGCCACGTTGGAGACCTCCGTGCCGTTCAGCAGTTCGTCGGGATGCTCATGCTCGTGCTCTCTGCGCTTCTCCTCGTTCGTATAGTACTGGGCGGCGCGACGTCTCGTGCAGCACAGTGCGCCGGCAACCGCTGACAGCACCGCTATGCAGAGCAGTATTAAACCTGCGATCACGCTCATCTGGGCTTCGCGTGTGCTCGGGCACGGATCCAGCGAGTCGAAATTCAATTCGGCGAACTTTTTCGCTCGTAGTCTCAACGGCGAATAGCATGACAGGTGCCGGATGCTGCTGTTGAGCACGGTGGTGGTCATGTACGCCAGCATTGTACCAACGGAGCACTGGTCGCAACGCCAAAGATTTCTTGTCAAGTCCACGTGACCTATCGCTTCCAGCCTCTGTAAGTCCTCCTCTTCCAGACTATGGATTTTGTTACGCGAGATATCTAAACGCTGCAAAAATTTGGTTTTCGTCAGGAGTTTCAATGGAAACTTTGCAAGTTTATTCCAAGATAAATCTAACCCGACAAGGTGGTCATTGTATGTAAAGAAGTTTGGAGGTATATCTTCGAGCGTTAGATTTGCCAAGCCTACGCTGTGTATCTCTGGTAATATCTGAAGTACTAAAGCGATTTCATTTAGCGGTAGGTTATTTCCACTGAAATTGATAGTTTTCAGTGATTCCGCGACCATTGCAAATGTTTGCAAGTGAAATCTGTCTATTTTGTTATGGCTTATGTCTAAATGAACGAGCGATGTTAAATTTGTGAGAGCAGCAGGCGCTAGGAGCGCCAGCCGGTTGTGCGCGAGTGTCAACGTTCGTAGTTCGTGGTTTTTACCAAACATATTGTCCACAATCACCGACAATTGATTGCCATCCAGCATTAATTTTTTTAATTTCTTCAGGCTTATAAATTCATCGGATGTTAAATACTTGAACTGATTTTCTCCCAAGTCCAATTCTTCTAAACGTGGCACGAGATGGTAGATTTGTGTATTGATTCTTCTCAGAAGGCATTTTCTACACTTGAAGATTTGCAAGTGTTGAATATCCTTAAAAACTTCTGGATTCAAATCTTCCAGAGGATTGTCGCTGAGATCTAAAAAAGTCAGCTTCGCTAGCATGCGAAAGAGCCTCGGTACTAAATTAGAAATTTTATTATTCGATAATATCAACATTTTTAATGCGGTCAGGTGTCTAAACGTTTCGCTTGGCATCTGTTCTATATTATTGTGATCAAGATTTAATTCGGTAAGATTGATTAGTCCTCTGAAATTATCGGCCCCAATGCTGGTTAGGTTATTGTAGGTAAGATTGATCAATCTCAAATGCTGTAGCCCCCAAAACGAATACTGTCCGATAGATGGCACGTTGGAATTAACGATGTGCAGCTCTCGAAGATTGACAAATGGCGTTGGTTGTGTAAATATCGGGCCAATGGTAAGAAAGTTAGGATGGTCTTTCGGTGCTGAGATTACAATAATTTCCGCGCTACGGTCGAAAAACTCAACCGGTATAGTATACATATCTCCTCTTGAGCACACTATACGCAATATATGACCCAATTCAGCATCGTAAGCTGTACGACACGTGCACTCACTTGGACAAGTAATTTCAGCTCCTTTGGCATTCATGGACAAAATTATTGCCATCGCTAAAATTAGTATGAAGCTCGGTTTCCTGAAACAAAGAAAGAAACCATTAAACCTTGCCGATAGAAAATATAAATTCGTAACGTGATTCATATTGACGCCTATTTGAAATGAAACATCCAATTGTATGTTAATTCAATCATCCAATTGGATGGATATAATTTCAATAGCATTTTTAACAAAATTAGCTTAGGTGATTTATTGTGTTTAAGCGGCCACTGCATACTTGAAACTAAACAATTATTTACGAATTATATCGTGTTTAATTTTCCTCTTTTAATCTCGACGTTTCAAGAGCTTTACAGTACCCGTGATCAGGGGTAGCAGTAAGCACTATAGTCAATGTGTAATACAGAAAACTTTGCTACACCTATTGGTGGTCAACGTGCTGGAAAGCACTCGAAAGGTCGGTAACATAAAAACTAAAATTGAACGCTATAAAATAAACTATAGTTTAATTTCGAATATTAGCATAATCCGTCTTGCACGTGTAAATAATGAGTCACAACACATAAGATCATTGGTGTTACTTTGGACCATCAGGTGAAACTATTGTGTATCGTATGGCCTACATAGTTAGTTGTGTGAAGTGCATAGTAATGCAGGATTGCAGTACCCCGCCAACCCACACTGCAGTAGCGTGGCAGGCCCTTCCCCATTCCAAAACCCTCTGAAATATTTTAGGAGTCTTATGCCTAGCATTGAGGGTTTATCAGAAATATGTATTCTTTTTTTTATGCTGCGCTGCTTACATTACTGCTCTGAAACGATAGTCTAAATAATCGTAGGACATGAAATTGTTAGTTATTCCTAAAAAAAAGTCGAGTCGCATTCGTGAAATTTGCTTAATTTCATGAACGTGCCTTTATCAGTAGCATTCGGAATGTATGTACAAAAATACTGAAGTAACCTACATAGAGAGATGATGTAACATTTATTGAGTCAATTTATTTATTTGCTTGACATTTTGATCAAATATTTGGCCAAGCTACTGCTTCGACTAGTGATGAATATTGTATATCGAGATGATATATGAAGCGTTATTTATGAAATAAACAATATAAATGTAAACGAGAAAATATTCTCAAATATAAAGGAATAGTGAGACATGTTTAACGTTAATGAAAAAAATGGAAAATAATATTTTGTAAATGTCTCACTTCTGGACAGAAGCCAGGGTTTTGTAGGACTAACCTGTCCACAACACTATTTCTCAAACATGTAGATTTCAGCACATGTAATTACAATAAACAATTTTTACATATATACAAATTTAGTTAAATACGCTACAAAAAACTTTAAAACAATAAACAAACATTGAGTAGAATGTTGATAGGGCTGTGCATAAATATTATAATAAAACTGCCCAACCCTGTCACCCTTTTTTTTAGTACTGAATTTTATTACGAATCTGTTAATTCGACAACAATTCACCGACTACTTCTCGAGTTTTGCGACATGAGCAGGATGAATTTTTATATTGAAATATTTTCTTCAAGACAATTCATTCTACGGACGCTTAGTTACGACACTAATCTCGGATATTAACTTACTAAATGACACACAAACGCAACTTTTGATTACAATTATTTACACTTACATGTAACATATCATTTCTTTTGGAACAGACGTATTACCCTTGAGCGATTGGTCTCAAAGTCCCAGTAGAAATTACGCCTGTACTCTGTTTTTACTGCCATGATGATGTAACTATTGCAACATATTTTTTTTTAAATTTGTAAACATGTCAGCGCTATCCTTAATTCATTAGAATTCACGCTTTCATTTGTTTTTTCTTTTTAATAAATCACTAACTTAAACGACATGGGCATCAAAGTGGATAGGTCATATGTTATGCAAAACAATTATTAAAAATATTTTTTTTCTGCGCAAATTCAAAACTATATTTTAAAGAATTTAGTCATCTGTGATATTAATTTCAAAAAAACATTATTGATGACTAGTTCAATGAATTTTTAGTATAAGGGTCCAATGACATGTATCGGAGGGTATAATTATAATTTTTTATATTGTTGTGATAATTAGATAGCTTATTATTCTTAGTCAAAGCTAATTGGAATGGCACGCATAACAATGTCAAAGAAAATCTTGCACGGCGCTGTGAATAAATTTCTTACAAAACTTGTGGCTGTTCACCAAGATTCTGCATTTTCATTATTGTCTGTTCAAAAGTGGTCCAGTGAATTTAAAAGGGATAGAGAGAGAGTGTTTAAGACGACCCTCGGGCGAACCGGTTACGGTCACTAAGGATGAAAACTTGAAAAAGTTGGGAAACTTGTACTGGAGGATGCCAGAATGAACGTGAACAGCGGAGAGACTATTTACATATTTACATTTAACAACATCTTATTTACCACCATCTAGAATGTCAAATTGCTGCCCATTCAACAAACAAGACACTAAAATAAATAATAAATGATAATAAACTGAATGAAAATTAAAATAACATATAATAAATAACCGTTTCAACAAATTAGAAGAATGTTACCGATATTAATTATACATAACAAATTAGAACATTATGTAATATATTACAAACTTCTACATACTTTATTATTATTATTTAATTTTTTCCGTACTATTACGGATAATATTAAACATAATTATTAGTTTTTTTTTATTTTGCTAACAGACTACACTAAAACAGGTGAAACCATAAACGTTGCATCCTGCTCATCCTCTTTGCGTAATTTATCAAAAACAATTAAAAAAATAATCTCCGTGTGGTATCGGGCCAAGAATCCACCAACCCCCTTTCTTCCTGTGGGTGACGTATGAGGCGATTAAGCGAAAGACCTTAAGCCTACCAACAGATGGCGTTATAACCATGTCGAAAAATGCCAGAATTAAGCAGACCGATGACGGGCAGCAGCGTCTGAGGTGCGAGGTGTCTGGTACTGCGATCACCAATCCTCCTGCCTTGAGCAGCGATTAAGTCAATTACTCCTTATGCGGAGAAACCTATGTCCTGGCAACGGACAATTTACGGGCTGTTAAAGAGTTAATTAAAGAAAAAAGGCGGAGTAAATTGCCCCGGTTCACACAAATCAATAGATTGTCAATTCGAACAAATCAACTTATAGTTTAGACTTAGCCCAGACTTAGACAGCTTAGAGAATCGATTATTATTTGTACCCGAATTGGAAAAAAAAACCGATATCGTGGGTAAAGTCTTTCCGACTACGAACAGCACAAGGGGGGAATACTATTTTTTAAAGGGTATTGAAAAGTCAAGTCAAGTCATCGAGGCACATTGGAAAATAAAAATAATTTTAATTGAATTTTTTTTTCATGCCGATGCCGTGAATACGTTGAATGACCGCGTATCATAAAATCAAAATTTGAAATATAAATGGCGTCCACAACCTAAATCATTTTCATATAATAAATTTGACGTGGAAGTGGATTATTCTTGAATATCCCCATTCAATCGGTAGGCAACGGTTCAGTAACTAATGCGTCTGGGGAATTTTGATCGCTAGACCCCGATCATCCTATCAATAGCTGGTTTGAATTTCGTCACGTTTCTTTCTTTTCTTTTGTAATCATTTGACTAATTTTCGGACAGCATTATTCATTCATTTATTTAATTTAATTATTGTGGCATTAATTAATAACATATTTATAATAACCGATATAATATAAAATACATATGAATATTATTTTTTAAGTTTTAAAATATTTTTTACTGGATCATTATCGTTTTTAAGTTTATAATAACTATTTAAAAAATAACCCTTTTTTAGCGATAGGACATAAAGCTTATTACTAAATAAACTGTTGCGGCTGTATAGATACCTTACCGCTGTCTATATCTACTGCGGTCTATATCTACCTTACACGTTCATTTTTTTACGTTAAATGGGGCAAACGAGCAAGTGGTGTGCAGTCAGATGTGTCTGATTGTAAGTGGTTACCGTCGCTGACGTACATCTGCAATACCAGAGGAGCTGCAGATTCGTTACAGGCCTCTTAGGATATTTGGAAAGGTAGTAGCGAATGGGGTAGGGGAGAGGGAGAGGAGGGGGAGCAGGCCTCCGGTCACCACACTCACCGAACGTAACGCAGAAGCACAGGATTCTCTACTTCACCTCTACTTCACGCCGGTACTTTGCGAGGCCGTGGTACTACCGAGCCTGCCCATTCCCAATAATGGGGATCACAACACAGACTGCTCAGGGGCGGCGAAACGTATGACCCATGTTTTAAAATTTTAAGTCTATAGCTTATTTATTTATCTATTTATTCAAATTCATATATATGAAAATGTATATAGGCGGACTTAATGCCAGAAGCATTCTCTACCAGTCAACCTTTGGACGATGCAGAGATGAAATGAAGTAGGTGTAGGTGATAGAATAGAGAGAGAAAAAATAAATTATAATAAATTATAATAAATGTAAATCTATATGTAGATGCAATATTTAACTACGCATACAATAATAAATGTATATATAATAATAAATACACAGACACGTACGTACATACATTTATAATTTTTAAATACATTAATAAATTAAGTATTAAATATATATAAAAATAGACTATTACTGAGATGATTCCTATCTATTATGCTTATAAAGAATTTTTTTTTTTAAGGAGGAAGAAGGGGGCAAACGAGCGTGCGGCTCACCTGATGGCAAGTAATCACCGACGCCCACGAACATCCACAACACCAGACGAGCTACAGGTGCGCTGCCGGCCTTTAAGGAAGGGATAAGCTCTTTTCTTGAAGGTCCCTAAGTCATAGCTGTTCGGAAATACTGCTGGCGACAGCTGATTCCTCAAAGTCGAAGTGCGTGGCAGAAAAATCATTGCCTTCATGACAATTCAGACACTTCATAACATTGTCAACTCTTCACTCTTGTACTAGTCTCACAACATATTTTTTTTTATTTATACTAGTAACGGGCGACGTAAGGCGCAATCGTAATTGTCAAAGAATTTTTTTTTCATTGTTCAGGATATACAATAAGAAGTACCAGCCTATAAAGGTCCACGGCTGGCTGGCACAAATCACTCGCAGACTCTGTGAGACTGAAGCGAGAGCTCTAACTACCAGGCTACCATGGCACATGATATATAACACTAATGTATTTGCGAACAGAGAGGCACTCACGTAAGCTACATCCGTTGTAACGCAGCGATACGATCGACGGAAGAGGCAGAAGCACTGTCAAAGAGACGGGACACAACACATACAAAACGTTACATCACACCAAGCCGATAAGGAGCTTTTTAACATTGGGCAGGCATCTTCTTTCAGTTTTAATCCATTAAATAAACGCAAATCTATTCTAAGGTATAATATTCTTTGTATCATCGGATTTCGAGGTATTTGTAAATGTTCGTTATGTTTCCGGGAGTGCTATGTGCTATGTTTTATCACCTAATTGAACGGGAAACATACTGTTGGAAAAGTTTATACAAGAAATTTAATCATACTTAAATTTCTGAACAGATATAAACTTAATTTAGCAGGGCTTTAGATAATATAGATAGGGATGAATAATAATAAATTATAAAAAGTTTCTTACTGATTAATTACAATGTCACATTTATAAGTTTCGTTTAATACAATGATAATATAACGGACAAACTATATGATAATATATCTACATATACCAATGGCATGTGTTACCAAGATTGGGAAACCTAGTGTGGGACCGGATGACGTGTGTCATTGGTTCGATATATTATTATTATCTCCTTTAGGGTATTTTTGTATGGACGATGCGGGTGGTATCGAGGAGCACCGCCACCGCCTTCTGGAGCGGCCAGTCACGGAATCTCAGCCGCCTCTGCTGTTCCGCGAGGCTAACTGGGATTTAGCCATTCGAGGAGACGACTATCGGAATAAATCCGGTCGGCACACCACCCCTCAGATCGGTCAACTGGTGTGCCAGAAGCAGATATTTTGTATTCTTGTCTGTTTCGGTTTTTACGAGATTCTCTTCTTAAGTTATTGTGATGTCGACCAAAAATATTATTATTATTATAAATTCGATAAAATGGGGGGTATTTTTTTTAATGTTGCTTGCTCTCTGAGTTACGTATCAAGGATACTTAACATATGCTGCGTCTTAAAATAGTTGCGTCATGACGATAAATATCTACGTAAAAATTATCTATGTTTTAGACAGCTCCATAACAACGGAATAGATGATGTTCAACCCTAACGAGATTCAAAGCGGCAACCCTCAGCTTCGAAGGCGTGATTACCAACCAAAATATTTGCTAAAAAAAATATAAAAAGCTACAAAAATAAATAATACAAAATATTATGTTATACGTTTGTTGTTAATCATCTCTGTGTAAGGACGGCCTGTAGAGGTAAAAGCCTCCTTCAATTGGTTCCATTCACGTCTACGTCTGGAAAGTCTGGGTCGTAATTATCCAGTGTCATTTACTATGTCGTCACTCCACCTTTCAAAGAGTCTGCCGCGTCGACGTATTTTTTTTTTGTCTCGCGGAACCCAGTGTGTCCCAAACTGAGCGCATCCCTTTGCCTGTACACTCTGAATGGGGATATATAATATTTTTTAAGTTCATTTGCGAGACGTGATCACGCGGCCGAAACCGCGGGCAAACACCAGTCGTTATGTGAGATAAATAACTTTTTGTTATAATTTTTTCTATACATTTAGTTAATAAAGCTATGTATCAATAAAATGCAAAATACGCGGAGATCGTATAACGCAGAGTCTGTAATAAAATCTGCGAGTAATAGTCCACTTTCGTTGGTGAAAGTAAATATTCCTCGTCAATACTCCAGATTAATTCATCGTAACTCAACATGCCATCGATTTTATTGTTTTAAATTAATTTCCAATTGCAATAACAATTGCTTTATAATATGTACAGCTGGTAAAAAAAAAGACGAATTACAATCATCAACATCATAATTACAGACTACCAACACAAGTCTACTGCTGGACGTAGGCCACCTGCAAAGATTGCCACAAAGCACGATCCCGAGCCACCTGCATCCACCAACTTCTCTTCTCGAGGACCTTTCTTCCCCAACACTTGAAGATTAAATTGCCACGCTGGGTAGATGACTTGACCAAGCAAAATTGGACTGGAAACCTTCGCCTCAATTGGAAAACGTGGTAGAGCGGCTTTTGCCGCTGCTCGAATGGGCCGGCACGACCGGGTTGGTACCACGGTCTCGCAGAATACCGGCGTGAAATAGAAGTATATTGTGCTTCTGCGTTTCGCTCGGTGAGTGAGGTAACCCGAGACCCATTCCTCCTCCCCATCTCTCTCCTCTTCCACCCTCCCATCTCCCAAATGTCCTTATAGGCCGACAACGCAACTGCAGCATCTACGGTGTTACAGATGTATGTAAGCGAGGGTAATTACTTATCATCAGGTTAACCCGCCTTTCCCATAACCATAAAATCCGCATGAACATATCGTGAGAAGGCAGTATATTTATAAGCTAATTTACTTCACATTCTCCACCCACTGGCCTGTAGGAGTTATATTCTCTGTATTCGGATTCATGTTTCACTGTCAGTGAACCGCGGAGAAGCTCTGTCACACAGACGTGAGCACGCGGACGTAAGGTTGGCATTTGTCCTCCCTAAATAGTTACTGCTTTAAGTAATTCTCATAAAAGACAGTTCAGCGCGTGTAACAATGGCCAATCAATTGTGGACGTATAAAGACTATATCCGTTACCTATAAAAGCAGTGAGCACCAATGGCTATACCTGAAGTGTCAATTTGTGTTCACTTCAACACTCATTCGCTACGTGACAGTGGTTTGTTGTACATCGCGCGCCACGCGTTACGTGACACCATTAAGACGAACAAAAGGAGAAATAAGCAACAACTTTCGAGACTTCTACGTTCGATGAGAGCAAACCGTACCATCATCATCATCATTTCAGCCTATCACAAGTCCACTGCTGAACGTAGGCCTCCCCCAAAAGATTGCCACGAAGCTTAACGGTACCATAGCACTCTATAAACAAACGCTGTCGGAAGTGATGCCGTGGTTTGTTTTGGAATTATTTATGAGGGACCGATGATGTTGCTTACACGTTATAGTATTACATTTAATTAACATGTGACGTCGCTTGAATGTTAAACGTTTTTGTTTAGTCAGAGATACCGGTAGAATTGATAATGTTTCTCGCACCTGCATTAACATCAATCTACCGTGAACAAAAAAGATTATTTACTACAAATGAGATGTAAAATAAATAAGTATTTTTAGTCAGTAGTAATATAATTTCATATTCATGAAGAATGTAATCCATTGTAATTTGCGTTCAATTTAATGTTGTAAACTAATAAAGATTGTAGAGAGTAACACTGATTAAGTTTTAGTATTTTCATAGTATTTCAAAAGTTTCTGCATTGTCTTGAAATGCAAAGTTCACGCGAACAATGTCGGAACACACAAATTCATTTAAACTTATTTCACACGAAGAGATTCAGTTTTTAATACATAAAATGGAAAGCATTTTAATAACGCTTCCTTCTTCTTTTTTAACTTTTGTCGTGTTATATGTATATATAAAATACCCATTTAAATAGATGTTAATTAGACATAATTTGTTAGAATTAATTCATGAGGAAACGTGTTGCGTATAAGTATGTCCAATGTTAACGAACATCGAATAAACAATTGCACTGGCTGAGCAAACTAAATTTCACGGTGTGATTATAGATCGTAATTCATCTTTGATCGTTAAAAAACTAGAACCACAGAGTAACACTAACACTTACATTAATGTTCTCGATGTGAAAAAAATCGATGAATTGTATAGCTTTTTGTAGTATCGATTGGTTACGAAAACTTAGAAAGTGTACAGAGGTCTATAACGGTGACAGATATCACATCATTAATTGTGAATAAGTATAGTAGCCGTGGTAGCTAATGGTCAAGGCGCTCAATTTAGTTCCATAGAGCCCGAGCGTCACGGGTTCGATCCCCGGTGCCGGCACGACAAAAATTGTTAATAGCAATTTTAAGTGAGGTATGTACCATGTGGTCGGCGATGAAGGGAAATATCGTTTGGAAACCTGCATGTCGGAGAAATAATAATAAAATATTATTTCGATGATATGTGAAGCTCGCCAACCCGCACTGGAGCAGCGTGGCGCGCCACTCCCGGCTCCAAAACCCACTCAGATATTTGAGAAGGAGGCCTTTGCCCAGCAGCGGGCGCTTACAAGCTGTTACTTTAAGTATAGATCATAGAACGAGTTATATATATAGTTGATTGTTCATTTATATACAGTGGAAGAAAGTATGTAATAGATTTATAATCTATTACTATATGATAGCCTAGTTGACACTGGCCTTTCAAAGAGTTGAATTTAAAGTCATAGAGATAGTCACAAAGATAAATATTTGTATATCACAAGTCTAATTTCGTACTAAATGTGTTCATGAATATTTGTTTATATATTTTAGACTCGAGTACCGCCACGGTTTATTAACTAACTGAAAATGAGGTTATACATATATCTACCTTCCTCGTGAAATGTTCTTTAGTGAAAGCCGCATTTAGATCCACATAGAAGCGTAGAAGTTATAAACGAATAAACAGACAAACGCAGATCGCTACTTTGTTTTATATTACTTAAACATTTATAGATAGGATGTATTATGATGTCTTCCTGGCCAATTTCTATCATGGCCACTATTTCAGAATACTATCGGAGCCTATCGTAATTTCGGTATTGTCAACCGCGCCGGAGAAACTATATTGTAAGTAGGTGCGTATCTATTTATGAAAGTGTGTATGAATAAGTATGTATGTACGTATGTAAGTGATTTTATTTAATATTCACCACGTGCTCGGTGGTAAACGAAAACGTCGTGAGGAAACCTGCATCTCTGAGAAATAATAAAAAAAAATATTTCGAGGATATGTGAAGCCCGCCAACCCTCATTGGAGCAGCGTGGCGGGCCATTACCGGCTCCTACACCCTCTCAGATATTTGAGAAGGAGGCCTTTGCCCAGCAGTGGGTACTTACAGGATGCTACTTTACTTTTTTATGTAAGTGATTTTATGCACTTAATTAGCTTTTATTTATGTAATACATGTACGAGAATTTGTTAGAAATTAAATTTTAAAGAGTTTTTGGTTTTCTAAGTACTCTGCTCTGCTCCTACCATAAAATTTCACCACACTTTGGTTATTGGTTGATTGACTGGTAGAGAATACCTATGAGCATTAATTTCGTCCATTGTTCACAAAGGAATGGCGATAGAGATTAAATAAATAGACAAGTAAAAAGAGTGCAGTGAAAGTAAGGGCAAACATACAGACACTCTCCCGTCTTTACCTTTCCATATCCGATGTAAGGCTTACGCGATAAGATGGGAGGAAGAAAAGATGCAGCGCTCCGACACGGAACGAACACGACACAAGCAGAATCGAAAATCAGTCATTTGTTTGCACAAATATTGGATGGATAGACAACAGTCAAGTACGCTAACCACTAAACCACGCTATCATGTAACATTTATAAGATTGAAGTTACAGAGAATTCGATGTCCGGTCTCCAATATTAGTTAAGCAAAAATTAGTTGGCTTTAAAAAATCTGAGCATGGACAAAGGGATTTCATAATTTGGCTTAAGCTATAATAATTAGCCTCGATATTGGAGCGTGTGTTCATTAAAAATTTGAACGCGCGCTAAGCTTCGCCGCCGATGTTGTGCCTTACAAAGAATATGGCTTTCCCGTTGTGCAGTTAGAGTGTCAATTTGAATTATTCATGAACAAGGTGGCTAAGGAATCTAATGAATATTCTTGTGTGTTAACTTTTACCGACTAAGGTGTAGTTCCTTGGCCCTTCACTGGGTTACACTTTATATAAATCCGAAACAGTATGGTAACGTTTGTTTAAGCGTCCCTGTTCAATTATTAAAATAGTTTAGTATAATATTTATATATGTAGAGTCGGGAGAGGAAGACCTAGGCGAACATTTCACGGTCAAATCGGAGACGTTCTGGAAAAATGCCAGGTCAAGAGCTCTACTACTACTCTCAACCAACGAGCATGCATGCAAAGATTGATGAAAGTAGAAGAAGCGAAAGACATATGTCAGGACCGTAGCAAGTGGAGAAGATTGTCTCTGCCGACCTCGTTGGGAACAAGGCGTTAATATATACATACATAAACACTAACGGCATACTTGGTGTGATAATAGTGCAAACTCTGAATTAAAACAAAATTAATAACAACCGGTCAAGTGTGAGTCGGTCTTGCGCTAGGGCTCCCGAACTGAACAAAAGGAAACCCAATTTTTTGCTGAATACTTGTTAATAATAATAATATTTATATATATATATATATCTGTCAGTGACTTCCAAATATATATGATCGAATATAAAAGAGCAAAATGAGCGTGCTAAGTATTACTCGATTTTCAATATTACTTCTGTAAGTAGTCAATGGCGCCGGCAGAACAATAGAAATGTAAATGGTATCAGACAATACTTTACGGAAATCCTTCAATTACGAGAATTATTATGAGAATGAACGTACCGCCGAGAAGCGGTTGAAAGTCGCGTACTATAATCGCATTACAATGCTTTGTTGCAAGGCGAAACAGCTTGTCGCGTATTCAATCTTGATGCTATATATTACTTTGTGTAGGTGATAGTGGTGGTGGTTAGGGAGGCGGCGCTCTTCTTCTCTACTAATAATATATATTTATATAAAGGTAATATACATATAATTTTTTTAAAAAAATTTTGCTTTCACTTTGTAGCCTGAAAAAGAGAGGACTTAATGTATTCAGCCAGTCAAACCGTCGCCCACGTACATCTGCAACATCAGAAGCGCTGCAGGCGCGTTGCCGGTCTTTAAGCTTTTTTGGAGATAGGAGGATTGGTATAGGGTGAGGGATGGATCCGGTTACCTCGCTCACCGAACGAAACGCAAAAGCACAAGATTCCCCTACTTTACGCCGGTATTCTACGAAGCCGCGATACCAGCCGGGTCGAGCCCGCCACTTGACTCTACCACGTACAATATATATGGTATAGTATTGTATTTTTTCATGCGTGATTGTGCGATACAACTTCATATTTAATTAAAATTGACCTATAAAAAAACTGTATTGATTTTAGACCTAATAACGACAATATAGCGGTTTAAAAAACAAGCCGCGTGAGTTTCTTGGCGGTTCTTCTCTGAGAAGATCTGCTTTTGCTAACCGGTGTAGATACGTTCATACGAGCTTTAACGAAACCTAAATTAAATAAAAAAAAACCGTTAATTGAGACATATTGAATTTTCGTTATTTTTAGTGTTTTGTGGATCTTAAATTGCATGTGCCCTGAAACGTCAAACATTCGTACAATTTTAATCGCAGATGCCATTTTTAATATGAATAGTCGTTTCGCACGCACGGCTCCATCAAAATATAACATGTGGCTAGTTCTCTCCTGGACCGATTTTATACTCAAATATTGATAGAATGGCGCAGGGTTTTCGGGAGCACCTCGTGATTTATAGTTTTGATATATCGCGTGTTATTTGGTTACGCTGGTGTCTGAAGTTTGTTTTGTTAGGATAGTTACTTGAATTAAGGTGAATTGTTTACATTATTAATGTATACGTGTATTATATTAGGACAGGCACTTTTCATTATAACGTTATTATTATTTCGCGATATTTATATATACTCTCATCTGGTTGGATTATACACCGGTCTATTTAAATTCATAAAATACGATAAAGCATTGACATTAATTTTTTTTTATTCGCCGTAACACATTCTTTCGTCAATTGTAATTTTTTTTAAATCTACCACCGTTTCGTAATTAGGTCACCCTCTGATGGAGAAGAAACTCCGTACGTATCATCTTTGGTAAACAAATTTTATTATATATTATTATTACATGTTTTCTAATTTATTAAACATACATTACCCAAGAAATAATACAACTTGAAATAAAAATCTACGTATCCCACAGGTAATTAATGTAAATTTAAGTCTACAAAAAAAACACTAGTGCAGGCCTTGCAGACCAGTGTTGACGGAGAAGGCAAGCATTTAGTAATTAAAATATTAATATACTTAACATAATAATCATAATTCAGCCAGTCATAAATCAAGATATAGTCAGAACATAGATTCACCGAGTATTGCCATGGTCCATTGCCGTGGTGAGCTCATGCACCAACCGTCTTCCCACAACACAGTGCAGGTCGTCACTCGTTTAAATCGTATATACCCAAAAGGTTGTGCCAGTTCTACGAGCTATACGACCGTCCTGTTGCCATTTCAGCTTACTGATTCTTATGGCTATGTCGGCTATCCTTGTTCTGCTGCGGATACGGTCGTGGCAGTTTTAGCAGTACGCAAACACACATCGAGCATGGCCCTTTCCAGCCCTTTGTGTAAATTTATCGCTTCGTCATATGGCCTGCAGTGAAGTGCAGAAGAGTGTAATATATAATAAAAGGTATATAAATATAAATCACTCAATGAAAAGAAGGCCCAGGCATGGAAGATAAGAAACAGACTGGCACAATGCAGGCAGGTATCGAGGAGCACCATCCTCTGCATTTGAGATCGGAGAGGGTGATTGGGATTAATTCCTACATTCGCATAGACGAATATAGGAATCAATTAAGTTGATCGGTAATTCGCACTGGGGCACCATGGCGGACCCTTCACGGCTACAAAACTCTCTCAGATAATTGAGAAGGAGGCCTTTGCCCAGCTGTGGGCACTTACAGGCTACCACTTCACTACTTTGATGATTATAAAAAAAAACTAGCGAACCGTGCCAGCTTCGCACGGACCGTTCTGCACATAAATTGAATGTGTTATAAATTATTAGAATAATTTGTGTTTCTAAAAAACGCACTGAAGTCCGCTTAGAATCAGTTAGACACATAATACACAGACAAACGACGATGTCATATATACAAAAAACAATGATCATCATTAAAATTATTTGGAGTATTACACATACAAACTATTTGTGAGTTATTTAAGCACACGCGATGTACGCTTAAAGCGTGCGATATCTGTGGATAGGGCTCCAAAACTCTCTCAGATATTTGGGAAAACGGCCTTTGCCCAGCTGTGGGCACTTACTGGCTGCAACTTCACTTCTTTCGTTGGTTATAAAATAAACTAGCGAACCGTGTCAAAAATATTTAAGAGTTATTTAAGCACACGCGATGTACGCTTAAAGCGTGCAATATCTGATGATAAGGGAGCGAAAATCGTTGTCTTTGTGTGTCAGAGGGGTTCCGTAGATGGGGGACCACCCATTGATTGCGAATAATCAACGCAGCTGTCCGCGGAGATTGCGTGACGGCGGGGACGGATTGTTGCTAGTGTATATTTTAAGTTTTCTCGGACGGACAGAAGTCCGTTTGTCTTATATTAAACCATACAATATCTCTTACAACCGTCTCCCCAATTCGGGAGTGGTAAGCCTGGTCACCATTTTGACAGTGGTTCGGTAAGGTAATCATACGGATCTTACTGGAGTATTTTCATTCTGAAGAAGATTCCCTAACCATTAGGTTCATAGTAGCCATTTATTGTAACGTTAAAACTTTATATTAATCATAGAATCACGTCTTATATAAGTATACAGTATTAAAGATAATTTATGAACATAAATCACTTTGCTGTTCGTTTGCGAATTCATTCAGTAATAATAAGAGTTTCAAAATACTACCAACATATTTGTCTGTTGGTTTGCATAGCTCCATTCGTTTGTTTAGTTTAAATATCTGACGTTAACTCAATGTTAAACGAACGGCATTCGTTTTTTTTTAATATTCCGAGACAGAAGCGGGTGTCGCGTCTAGAAGGCCATTACTATCGCAAGGACATTTCGTCGGTCGCGGACAAAATTGCACAGTGAAGCCGTAATCCATTTTGGCCCAAGATGTGTTTAAAAAAAAAAATTTTAATAATTACGTCGAGAATGTGTTATTTGATTTTTTTTTTACCAAATTGTATGTATTATCACTTAGAAGTATTTGTAACGTTCTTTTTTATTTACATTTGCTGCAATTTAAACTATGTACCAATTATTATTTCGGTTTACGTTAATTTACGTTACAATTATGCTTAGTTATCAATGTTGATATTAATTCATGAAGAGAGGATAATTTTACTAAATGTGAAGCAGACAAACGAAGGCTGCGTCTAATGGCCATGTAAACCGGAAATGATGCGCTGTGGACGAGAATGTATCACAAAGAATATTTGTTCAAAATAACTAACTCAGTTTCCTTCGAGCCCGTTTAAGCTATTAACATTTATTTGTCTTGACAAGGAAATAAGATAGAGACTTGTAATTGATTTCAGATATCTCAGAACCCAAGAAATTATTGACATTAATGTGAAAAAATGTTTATTTATTTTTTTTAATAATTCAACTTATAATTCTTATTATCGTCGTAATTAATTACGTAATTATGGTTTGGGAGCCGGGCGGAGATAGGCCAATATTCTACTACTAGCGATGTAGTAGTTAAAGTGTGGTGTAGTAAAACTCCATTATAACAAGATTGATAAGAAGGTTATTGGCATGGCGCGCGTTTTGATATCATTGTACAAGTGTGCCAAGTTTTAATCCCAGGGTCCCAATGAAATATGTTGATTGCAATTTTAAGTGCTGAATTTAACCACCTGGAGCACCACCAGAGGCTGCATTTGAGCTCGGAGTCGCCAGCCAGCCGCCTCAGGTATTCCGAGAAGCTGATTGGAATTAATTATATGATATGCATGTGCAATTATTTCATATATATGATATGGATGGTCTTGCGGTCAGGGCGCTCACTTTAGTGTCAGTGTTATAGGACGCAAGTCACAACGTCGCTAAAATTGTTGATAGCAATTGTACGTGCTGTATTTACCACGTGTTCGGCAGTGAAGCAAAACATCGTGAGGAAACCTGCATGTCACAGAAATAATAAAAAAAAAAATTCGGAAAAAAAGGAGCAGCGTGGCGCACTCTTGCCGGCTCCAAAACAAAAGTTGCTACTTTACTACTGTTTTTTTTTTACATTGATCAATGGAAAACATGTAATAATTATCGGAAATAATAGGGCAATATTCTGAATTTTCGTAAAGGTGCGTTAGAAAGCGAGCGTTCGCGTGGTTGTTGAAATTCCATTGCTTTGATGGGGGACACCCACTAAAGTAAAAGATGTTTTATTGAAAAAGAAATTGGCTGTCCGTCGTCGACCACATAGCGCGAGTACAGTAGACAGTGAAACTAACCGCTTTCAAAAGTTTAAATATTTTATATATATTGGATGCCGCACCCTCTTTTGCCCCCTCTTCTATAAAAACAAATAAGGCAAGGGGGAATTTTAAGCCAGTGAGCGCCTCTGTGATGTCTTCGCGTTATAATTATGAGCTAGAATGTATCTAATAATAATAATGGTTTGTTCAATATAATAGGTATAGAAAAAATTTCCGGTTCCGTACAACCACTATGACTATTATGTTTTCCTACTCATGTAGCTATATACACACATAAAAAAGGCTAAGCAACATGCATGATATTACAAATTTACCATTTATATTAATTAATTTCTAAGTCTTTACTCACTCAAAGTGCGTAGGTATGTAAACTTAAAAAAAAGGTAAAAAAAAATGTCGATAACGTTTTTTTTTTCATAAAATTAAATGAAAGGGAATTTGTTTGAATTTAAGTGCGTTTTTATTTCTACGTTTAGTCTTGATTTTATAATTTTACCAACCATTTAAATAACGTTAGCGACAAAATTGAATTGTTAGATATTCTTTACGTCATGGAGCGACGTCATTTGAGGGCAAATGAAATGCAAAGAGCTGTAGGGATGTTGCAAGCGGGAAGTAATCAATCTCAGGTATCTCGGCATTTTGGCATTCATAGAAGTGTTATTTGTCGTCTTTGGCAGCGCTACAATAATACAAGAAAACCCGATGAACAGCATTCAGGCCGTAAAAGGAGTACAACCACTCGGCAAGACCGGTACATACAACTGACTGCAAGACGCCAGCCGATGTTAACCGCTCGAGAGATCAGTTTGAGGCTACAAAATTCAAACGGTGTTGATGTAAGTCCCCAAACTGTGGGAAATCGACTGCATGAGTACGGCCTACGAGCTCGATGCCCAATAAGGTGCCCACCGATACGTCACGGGAATCGCGCTCGCCGAAATGAATGGTGTAGAGAACGCAGAACATAAAATAATTTATAAAAAAATTTATACATAACATAAAGTAAATTACATACTACATACATACATACACAGAACATAAAGTAAATTTATAATATCATGCATGTTGCTTACACTTTTTTGATGTGTGTATGTTGCCCAATTAGTTTGTTGAGCCCGACTCACGCTTGGCCTGTTTTTATTATTTCTCGTTTTACTTCAGATTTTTGCACTATAACCGCATATAGTGAAGGATCCATACGGAGCCTTATTACTAAGACTACGCTATCGATCATTCCGTCCGTCCTTCCGTCTGTCTGCCCTTCGTATAAAGAGGGAAACCTTTCGAACCGTAATAGGTTTTCACAGAAAATGCGTTATTATAGAGGTTATCCTAAAGTAACATAATGCAAAAAAAAAAAAACAAAATGTAAAGTCAAACGCTCAGGCTTTGTCAGAATGTGACGATTTAAGGCATCGGTCATTTTCTAAGGGTGAAAGTGAAAACATACTTCCAAAATTGTAAACTATATCGAATTTCTGGTAATTTCTAATGAATCAAAACCTATTTGTAAAATTAAGTAACAGAAATAATTATGACACAAGTTATAGTAAGGTACTTTAGAAATCCTATTATTATAACTTTATAAATTAAAGCCAGTTTCACTGTATAACAGAGAAAAAAATATATAATAGTACTGACTGACGGACGGACAGACAGAAGCCGTAGTCTTAGTATTAGGGATCCATACGCAATCCTAACAAAACAAGAAAAAAGTATGTACTTTTCAACAGTTTCCTGGTGTTAACCGGAAGAAGTCGCTAAAGTAGAAATCGTCCTGTTCTTTTACTTTAAAAAAATTATGTATGTTTGGGCCTTTATAAATCTGTGAATTTATTACAAAATCAAAATCAAAAAGAACGTAAATTTCACTTGTTTTTTTTTAAATCTACCACCGTTTTGTAACGAGATTCCTCTGACAGAGAAGAAACAGTAGAACATGATCACCAAAGAACTTTTAGAAATAGCTCGGGAGCTATCATCTCATCCATGTGTTCCTTTATATTATAATAACCTATACTCTTTTCATAAGGACTGTGTTAAATATAGTTTTTTTAAACCTATTGTCAGAAAGTCTTTGTACACTCATGCCTCATGCAGGAGTTACTGACTCAAGTCTAGTAACTGTTATTGCAAGCTTGCGTCTGTTCCTAGTATTTAGATTGTGCAACAAGACTTTCAATCGATAAAACATGACCCCTGGTTAGGGAGACTTGAGGTCTTTTTATAAAGCCGCTTTGTATATGAATTTTGTGAAAATAATGGAAGTAGGGCGCACGTGCACCTAAATACCAGTTCCAAATACACCGTTGAATTACGCATGAAAATAACATGATAGGGTTTCTCTTGTTAATTTTTATTAAACCTCTCTTTTATACTACTTTGGCATAGGCAGTCAAATGAGTGATAGTTTATATTAGTATGTTTGTCTCTCAACGTTAGGTACAGGGATATATATAATGTGGGAGTTTTAACAATCAAAAAATGTTCTCGTCTAAATTTGCAATATATCCATTGAGCTTATAATTATGCGCAATGTATATATAGCCGAGATCCAACCTATTCTACATAAGATTAAATGAATAATTTTTTTTTTATTTTTCGGCGTAAGATAGAATTTTCTTTTGTCAAATGTCAAATCTTATTATTTTTTTTTACAATCTACCTTCGTTTCGTAATGAAGCTCCTTCAACGGAAAAGAAACCGGTGTTTAGAACTGTGTAGGTATACAATAAAAGTTATGGTCCCATAGGCAACTGAAAGTGTACCACAAGAATACAGTAATCCATCCCAAACTAAAGCACACTCGAGCAGACCACCCCCCATAATCGGTTAGGCTTGAAATATATTTGAGGTCACGTGACTGAAGCCGTGAATACTCGGCAGTTATAATTCATGACAATAAGAGGAGAAAGAGCGTAGACAGAACATTGGAAAACTGGTAAAACTCTATAACTTAAACATCCAAAAAATCATATACGAAATATAATATATGTGAAATACACAAGTTACATATATAAGAAACCACATACTTATCTAAATAAATTATAGATATTATCTCTAAGACGTGCTCCAGCAGTACGAGGTTTTAAATATATATTAAGGCAATCTATTGCAGAGCTAATAGTTTTTATGATATTTGAATTCTGTTAATGTTGGATATATTTTCGACGTTTACAGTTTCCGGCTGTATTTACTAAATACTGTTTCAAATTAATGAACCGGATGCTGTAACAAACGCCGTAAGTATCTGCATCGAGCGATTAAAGTAATTAACATAGATGGATGATTATTGAATTATATCACGGATTTCGACTAAAGCTAAATTAGTTGGAGAGTTCTATACAATTTTCAAATAAATAACATGGTAAAGGCAACCGCATTTTGCGCACAGCCGCGCACATATGAGTAAGGTTGGGTATTCACTAGGAGCATTGACGTGTAATGTAAACATTTTTTGCAAACGTGCAAGCGGTTCACCTGGTGGTAAATGATAGCCGTCGCCCTGGTACATCTGCAGCGCTGGAGGTGCTGCAGGTGCGTTGCCGGCCTTTAAGGGTATTTGGGAGGGTTGATGCGGAGGGGATGGGAAGGGGGTGTGGGCCTCCGGTTGGCTCACTCATCGAACGAAACGTAGAAGCGCAAGATGCCTCTGTTTCAAGGCGGTGTACTGCGAGGCCGTGGTACTACCCCGGTCGAGCCAGCCCATTCGAGCAGCAGTATACGCCGCCGCTTAGCTCTACCACGTAGAAAATCTTGTAAATAAAATTTTTGTGCAGACGGTCGGGTTCCTTCTCTTACGTATTTCTGGCCGCAATCATTAAAGCAACCACTAGTGTATTTTTGATAGGAAGGTGTAGAAAGCCGGTATAATAACGGGCTACGAGGTATTCCATCTTAATCCACACCTGTTTAAAACGCTCAAAAAATGTCATAATCGAAAGTACGTTAAAAATACGCCACGCCCCCCGCACACATTCACTCACAACACACACATACAAACCGCGTATCGCATACAGCACTATCTTAGCGCATACGCCAGCGAATACGTGATTGCAGGTTCACGGCCTACACGAGATATGCTCCTTTCACCATTATCAACGGTAACCCAGACCGTGTTCACCCTACTTAAGAGAGGCCCTCGGGTTGCCGCGAGCTCTGCTACGGTTATCCCAAGTGTCTTTCGTTAATAGGGGTCAGAGCACAGCTCAGCATCAGCGTCAACACAGCAGAGACGTAGCTCTTCGTTACATTTCACATGCGAAACTCCCGCATGCGTTTCTTCTCCACCGAAGCTGAAAAGGCCACCGGGCCAACAGCGTATTTCTAGTACGTGTGGATTTAGTCGATCCGGCGTTCAATGCTGTATATGTGTGAGTGGGGCTTCAGCTCACGGTTGTTATGATCGCATGGATGTTCGCTTTTGTAACAAATCAGAGTGAACATACGTACGATTCGTTTGCACATCATTTACAGTCTTCACAATATACATATGTGTGTCTAATTGGCATAATGCGCCACGTAGAGATGTTCGTACAATTGAATTGGTTTTTATATATCGATAGTATAATACTTATATGATACAATATGTGAGTTATATAATTATATAAATAATCTAGGTTAATGCTTTGTGTGGTGCTAACTTTTCCAAAGGAACTTATTCGTTTAACTTAACGACGAGCGGTCCCGAGGTGTTTCAACAATCTAAAAATTCATCATCATCATCATTTCAGCCTATAACAAGTCCACTGCTGAACATAGGCCTCCCCCAAAGATTGGCACGAAGTTCGGTCCTGAGCCACCTGCTTCCATCGACTTCCCGCAACACTGCGCAGGTCGTCACTCCATCTTGTGGGAGGTCGTCCTACACTGCGTTTGCCTGTACGTGGCTGCCACTCGAGAACCTTTTTTCCCCAACGGTTGTCAGTTCTGCGAGTCACGTGGCCGGCCCATTGCCACTTCAGCTAGCTGATCTTTACGGCTATGTCGGTTACCTTAGTTCTGCTGCGGATATCATCGTTGCAGACTCTGTCACGCAGAGAAACACCGAGCATAGCCCTTTCCATAGCGCGCTTAGCAACTTTGAGCTTCCTCATACGGCCCGCAGTGAAGGACCAAGTCTCGGTTTCATATGTCATCACTGGCAACAGGCACTGACCAGCAACATCGGAAAATTCACACTCATAATTTGCAGAAGGGTCAACCCTTGACTCGCTCGGCAATCAAACAATTGAAATGCTTTTCTTTACGAGACATGAAATAAACTCTGACGATCGTACACCCATACTGGGCTCGTCAGAGAGTCGCAGTTTTAATGTCCAAGTCAAGTCAAAAACTCATTGATACGAGCCCTTATCATACTGCATCGTATTTATGACTATCCGCCCCCTCGGTTTTGAGATACGCTGTACTCCCGGAGGTCTCTACGGCTTCGACGGAAGAGAAGACCTTCGCAAGTTAAAAAACGATGATGCTACTGATTCGTCGCGCTTCTACTCCTGTTAGAACGTAAAAAAAAAGGATGGGGGCGGGATGGGGGGAGGGGAGCTCGTAGCAACCCAAGAGGCTGGTTTGCACGTTCGATTTGAATATTGTTTAGAACGGAGTCGACAATCTTAATTGTCGATTATCCATAAAAATTGTCACAGATGGGGTCAAATATGATTCGTATTGAAACAATCGACAACCATCGAGATGTTTGAACAATCGAAACGAATAAGACGCAGAAAACCAGTCTCGCCATTCTGCGACGATATTCAACTGGCCGTCTCTAATGAAACCCCGCTCCGGGCAATCTAAAATTAGTCCACTAAAATTGTTAATGGCAATTTCTAGTGCTGAAATTAACCAGGCACGAGTGAAACTATTGTGGAGCGAATGCTCAACCCTCTCTAGTGCAGCACGGTGCTCCACTCGCTTTTGAGAGAGTTCAAAAATATATTTGAGAGGATGCCTTTCCCCTGTTGTGGGCATTTACGGGCTTAGTTTTTTTTTTTTTAAATTACTGGTTAAATTTTATTAACAATCATGCTTATACGACTGAGCGGATATGATGACAAAGGGGACAAATCAGTGACCAGCTCAACTGATGGTAAGTGATAAACGCCGCCCACGTAATTCTGTAACACCAGAGGAGATGCAATTTTAAAGCGTGGTAGGGCCAAGCGGCGGCTTTAGCTGCTGCTCGAATGGGCCGGCTCGACCGGATTAATACCACGGCCTCGCAGAATACCAGCGTGAAGTGGAGGCATATTGTGCTTCTGCGTTTTGTTCGGTGAGTGAGGTAACCGGAGCCCCACGTCCGGAGCCCAGTACCTATTCCTCTCCTCTTCCCTCCTATCTCCCAAATATCCTTAAAGACCGGCAACGCACCTACAGCATCTATGGTGTTGCAGACATATATGGGGGCGACGGTAAGCACTTACCATCAGGTGAACGTCTTGCTCGTTTGCCGTCTTTTCCATAAAAAAAGTGCGTTACCGGCCGTTAAGGATATTTGCGAAGGAAGTAGTAAAATGGACCTCCGGTTACCTCGCTCACCGAACGAAAATGCAAAAGCACAAGATGCAGTCTCTACTTCATACCCTTAGGATTTTTTGTGGAATGGGAGGTATGATGGGTAGGGGCGTTTGGGGGAGGGATGAGTGGGCCTCTGGTTACCTTACTGGTATTCTGCGAGGCCGTGGTACAACACTGGCCGAGCAGGCCCATTCGCGCAACAGCAAAAGTTGCCGCTTGGCTCTACAACGTTCAGAAATGGATAATTACAGATGTCAATTATTATACCATGGAATAGAGCGAACGAAGCCGCGGGCAGCCAATAGAACCGCCAAAATTTAAAAACATTGTACACTACAATTAAAAACGTATATGTACAAGTTTATTTTTTTTTAAATGTAAAATCTGTTTAGCGATGTTCCCATGAACTTCATTAAATATGTAACAGGAATGGTCATAGAACAATGCAAGGAATACTGAGTGGCGTGTTGCATGTGAATGACCCATGTCTTACATCAGGTTCCGGCCGATATAGTAACTTTCTTTGCGCTCTGTACTGTTGTCACCAAGAGTTTTGAAAAATGTTCTCTTATCGTTCAAAGACGATGTGTCCCAGACAACCAAGATGGACAGAATTGAAAAAGTTTTACATACATAACATGATGCGTGTGTAAAAATATTTTTTTAAATTTATTAATAACTCCAACTTGAACAATGAATCAACATAGTCTAGTTAAGTTTTTTTTTAAGGAAAGGGAGGCAAACTAGCAAGCGGTACAAGATGGTAAGTAATAACGGTCACATAATTATATCTGTAACACCAAAGGAGCTGCAGGTGCGTTACCTGTCTTAAAGGATATTTGGGGGATCGGCAAGAGGATGAGGAGGGGTTAATGCGGGAAAGAGGCCTTCGGTTACCTCACACACCGAAATAAATGCAGAGGTACAAGATGCCTCTACTTCACACCGGTCGTTGTACTACCCGTGTACTAGGTCGTGCCGCAGCATTCGTCTTGGCTCTATCATGTACACAACTTTTTTCTTAACTTTCCAGCCTGTAAATAATCCACTGCATGACATAGGCCTCACCTACGCCGTCGGCATAATTGCCAGGCTCGGCAAGCGGATTGGCAACCGCGCAACTAGACACCGCTCTGACGCTGCTGTCAATTTTGGTCCATTATTTTTCGTTACGATTATCCCACCATTTACCGATGGCCAATGCGATTTTCAAGGCTTTTCCCTAAGTCGACACTTACTACACCCATGGGAGGAAAACGGGTGGAAAATTCTTACACCGGTAACATACAGTAATATGGTGTAGCTATATACATAGATATTAAGCAAATTATTTGAAATCCCTGTTAATTGTAAAGTGACCCAATTTATAGTAACATTGCGCCTGAATTGTATAAGTTTCAATTTCATCAGCCATTAAAACATATCTAAATAAAAAACGTAAATATCTACATCAACTAGGGCATTATTACGAAATGACTATAAACGTCGTAGGATAGGCGCTATGATAGAACCTGTGCCGGAAACTTCTGGACTCTCTGCACCGTAATAATTAATACATAACAGCTGTTGACTGAAGGAGGAAGTTATTTTCATATCAAATTGTAATCGAACCGTGAAGCGGTTAACCCTTTCACTTTAAGTAACGGTTGAGTACTAAATTGGTATTTCGAGAATGCAATTTTGAAGGTGAAATAGCACTTGTAATCGGGTCGACAGCGAAAAACGAAGGTAGACTTCGAAGTAAAGAGTTTTTAATTAAAATTGATTATTCCTTGGAACGGCCTTTGGTGCATTTAAATATATTACATGATATTCATTTATTGCGTTGAGTATTATATAGGCCAGGTCAGATGTTGGCAATTTGTTTTGTATTATAAATATTCGATTACATTTTCTGAATGTTTTTTGTATTCTCGATGATTTACTGCACTGTTGACCGGTACATGGTTTAAAAAGTTATGTTTAAAATTAAACTAGGATTTTATCGCGTTTAATTTTGATTTTTATGTTCCACAACACAAACAAAAATTAAAAAACATATAAACGGAAATCAAACACGATAAAATTTTTAAATATCAGTCTCGTTTCAAAAGTGCACGCATATTCGCGTAAATACAAAAAAAATATTGTTATTCAATTCATTTTTAGAGCGTGATAAATCGTTCATTCCATAGTTAAGTAAAAATAAAATGCGCCAATACGTTTTGTAAAATTCAAGTTTCTAGCTTCTCTATTCGACATTAATCTACAATTGTTTTTGCATTTTTAATTTTTAAAAGGCGATAAATTAAAAATAACATATTCACTTTGAAGGGTCTCTGTTGGTGTATAATTAGGCAACGGTCGTATTGATTTTTGTAAACGACATATATTTCTAATTGATGATGTGTACAATTCTGTCGATGTTTCTTTATCTTCGTGTCACAGAACATAAAACTACTTTATACCTCCGACAGCCAAAGACTATAATGTAATTTGTATTTTCAGTCTTTTACACATTATCATGACTCACTGTGTTATTTATATATATAAATAAACGTAACGTTTATGTATGTATGTCTATGTGTTGAAAGTACTTGGTAAAAAAGGTAAAAAATTGTCCTTTAGATAATCGATGTAATATGAAATATTTCTGTACGTGAAGTCGATATCAGGCTGTAATTGAAAATCTGTGATCTAATTGAAATTTGCTGAAATGGCGAACTGATTTCACATCACACAATTTTATGTTTTTTGCTATTATCTATTTTTGTTTTCTTTGTTATGTCAAATAAAGAACTTTCCTTTCATTCGTCTTTGTTAGTGACACTTCAACTAACGGTATAAAAGAAATGAAAAACTATATATATAAACACATTTGCACCATAGTTTTCTACGAAGCTACGAGGAGCAAAAAATATAATAACTTCTCCTACATCGAATAACTTACCCAGATTAAAATATATTAGTTTTAAAATATAAAAATCAATTCAGAATTCGGTTGGATATCTTTAAACCGGCACTTAACAAATAGATTGTACTCGACAACCGCAGATTAAACCGCAATCCACCAGGCAACCCGATCCAAGTGGTTCGACTCTATTTCTACCACCGCCTTGACAACCAGAGCGCCTACTTGAGAAGTCGACGGTAGCTTTAAATACAACGCACTAATTACTAAAAGATCAAAGGGCCGGGCATGAAGGGGTTCTGTACAGGATAGTCGATTGTTTTATCTAAAACGTTCGTAAATAAGCTTACAGATTCATATTCAGTTGTTAGAGAGCTTTCTACAGAAAGCATATAGATCAAACAACCTTATAATGGTCGAGTTTTTATTAAATTTATAATAATAATAATAATATTTCGAACATTAACATACGTCATTCGGTCCTTAGCTACTATTGAATGAATGAATTGATTGAAAAAAAGAAAGGAAACCATTATGAAAGTTCTTTATTCATCGTCTTAAAAAAAGATAATTTAGTTTGTTAAAACTTATTATTGGTTTCTTTACAATATAAAGCCGAATCGTTATCAGACCTCGCGGACGGTGAAGAAACAGACGAAAGAAACTCCGTAGGTATCCTCTTGTTTGATTTTTTTTTTTTAATAATTATAATGTACTTCACAAAATAAAAGATATGAATCCCAAAGGCAACTGAGAGCATTCCCTGTCTCTTAATAACTAAATGGAGGTATGTAGGTCTACATCTATATATATATATATATATATATGTGTTTGTTTTGCTGGCGGTGAAGGAAAACATCGTGAGGAAACCTGCATGTCTGAGAAATAATAAAAATATTTGAGGATATGTGTAGCTCGCCAACCCGCACTGGAGCAGCGTGGAGGGCCCTTCCCGGGTCCTAAACCCTCTCTGGTACTAGTATTTGAGAAGGAGGCCTTTGCCCAGCAGTGGGCACTCACTTAGGCTGTTACTTTAGTTTGCTGGCGTGCCTAAGATAGGACAGTTTTTATCACGTATTTTTTTTATTAACTAATTGTAAAATCAACTATTTTTATATTCCATACAATAAAGCCGCCGCAGCTGGGTCCGCTAGTATACCTATATAGATAAATAATAATTTATACATCTACGATCCGATTAAAAGATATATAATTATCATACAAATGTTGGCCCCAAGCGAGATTCGAACCTACAACTCACAGCTTTTGAAGGTAGTATCACTACCAACTAGGCTAACGGACTGTATAAGAAGCTTAGATATATTTCTTACGTATTACACAATAATTGCGTGTGAAGACCTTTCCTTGAGAATGTTCAATATTCCATAAATTCATCGTGTTATTTTCACATCCAAGACATGGTTACACGTTAAACGAAAGCATATAAGCAAAAAAATTATATCTCCAAACAGTTCATTGTCTTTAATAAACAAAATTTTCTAGAATTTCAACTTTAACTAAGCCGTTCATTTCGCCGTCGGAGACGCCCCGTGTGACGTAGATATAACACGTGACCACACGTACCTGTCACACTTAGAGGTAGGCAGGGATTATAGATTGCCTATTGGCGCGATTCAACGTTAGCGAAACTACCTTCCGCTATCCCCTTCTCACCTTTCCGAGAGACAGAAATTGACGGGTAACCTACTCGCAAGCTTTCGCTTTTAAAGGTTTTAGTTTAATTAGTCGCCTAATAACCTATATATCAATATTATTTATTTACTTGGTATTTACTTTAGTGGTGGGGTCAGGCACCTCTTTTTAATTTCACGCCAGTTTGAAAGAAAACATCACGAGGAAACCGGCACGTCCGAAAATTAATAAAACATTGTTACGTGGGCATGTGAAGTTCGTCAACCGGCACTTGGAGCAGCGTGGCGGACCGTTTTTGGCTCCGAAACTCTTTTAAATATGCTGGCTTTTGTCCAGCATAGGGCATTCACTAGTTTATATTTTAATTTGCTTCCACATAGTTAAACGATAGGAAAATAAATATTACACTAGAAGAAATATATACAAAAATGTTTTAGTAAAACGTATAAATTCGTTTTAACATTCATTCAGTTGGAGAATGATTCACGGGAATATTACAGACACTGCTATCTATGGTGCTTATAGCTCGCAGTAATACTGTCACATTCACCATTTTGAAATGTTATTATAACAGTTAACTTCAGAATTCGTTGCTTCGTTGTGATTTTCCCATTTGAACCTGTTAAGTACCGACGTTGGCAATTGAATTACTTACAACGACAGTATAATTTATTTCACTCGCTTCTATTATAAAGTAAAACCTTTAAACACTCGCACATAAAGATCTTGTGAAGTGGATTTACAATAATAAAGGCATAAAGCAAACGACCCTCCCTTTCAAAGAAACGCTTTAGTCGACAAAGAGTTCATTCAATTATAGTGTCTATAAAAAGGAATGCCTGTAGTTGCTGCTTATATATGTATACTTTGATTCCTTATTGAATGAACAAAAGACCATGGTGTGTATATATTTATACATTCATTGTGTATTTGAACTTTGGTAAAATCGCAAATTCATATTTATCTAATTTAAACTGTTGTAATTAAGTTACCTTAACTATTGACATTACAAAAATACACTACACAAAGTAATTCGCCTAAAATGCCCTTTAGTTTGTTTTGCCCGGTAGATGATGACATGTGTTTCATTTCTTAATTACTCAATAACTTCTATTTTGGCATTAAACCAACATATTATGAAAATGTGAAATTTTTTTGATGACCGCGCGGCTCAACCTAGTCGAATGTCAATATTTGTGCAAATAACACAAATGATTGGTCGGGTCTGGATTATGTTGTGTGTGCCCCTGGTCTGAGACACTGCATCCGATCTTATCGCATAAGCGTTACATTGGATATGGGAATGTAAACACTATTGACTTAAAAGAGTACCTCTGGTTTTTCCATGTGTTTCTTTTCCAGTATCCCCTCCTCTCAAACCGTCAAGACCACCGGGACAATAGCGTATATCTCACTACGTGGGAGTTTTAGTCCGTTGCTGATCCCGGATCGTCGGGATTAGAAATGAGTCACTATGCCATCATGAGTGACAAGTAGGTGACATGCACCTATCCCCCAAGTGACGAAAATAAAAAACAGCATACTGATGTCGTCGCGGTCGTCGAGATCTTTCAGGAGGACATAGTCATTATCACTAGTTTTATTTCTCCATATCTTTCGCAATATGACGTAGTTTCATTACTCTAGTCTGTCGATTAGGTTATTAAGTTATTTTATATACTGAAATAGGTTATTTTTCTTTTCATTCGTTATCGTTATCATGAAGCAATAATGAAGAAGATGGATTGACGAATCGGGGTAGTTTCTCTGCGAGTTTCACCATCACTGTTCGAAGTTCTTCGCAATAGACATCTGCCGTTATAGATACACCCGATTTCAAAATCTCTCACTGAATTATACCATTAAACGAACACCGAACAGTCACCATTACTTTACTCGGGGTGAGTTTTCGCTTTAGGGCGTTGTTTTGCTATTTGACCTGGGTACAGCCCATGTTTCATCGCTGGTGATTATCGTAGAGAATCCTTTTTTCATCCCTCTGCACAACTCTGACCGAAATTCTTTCATTTCTACCTACTTCAAATACCTTTCATCATAGTAAGGCAAGCTTTAAGTGCGTCCGTTAATCGTATCCTCTCCAGACGCAGCGTTGATAATGCGAGCTGTCTGTCCCTACCATTAGAACTATGTCGGTACACGTATTCGAAAATTACTCTAACTTTTGATAACTCCATTTATTTAACTCAAATACTAAATGTAAACAATTGAAATTCAATCAATTATGACAGGTATTTCCATAGTGATCGATTCCCCGAGGGTCGATGTCGACGACTTTGGGAATAATATTGATAAGTACATTGTATCAATAGGATTGGTAAGTATTTTGAATCAATAGGAAAAAACTAGAGATAGGATTTTTAAAGTAATTTTCTATAAAGATCCGAGGCATCATTTTGGAAAAAGTGTCCCTCCCAAAATAATTTGGGAATCCCTGATAAAGTGTATTAGATATTGTGCAAAAAAATTATTGCAAATATCGGACAGTGCCTATTTAGTTTTAATTCAAAGTGGCCACTCCATTGAAAAGACAAGCTCATACTTTAAACCCTATTATAGAAATGTTTTACGTAACATTGATGTATTTAGACATCATAAATTTTTTATGAATTACGTTTCAATCCCTTTTTATGTTTCGCCGATTCATTGACTCGAAGCGTAACGATGCTGAATTATACCGATCTCCCATCATCAGGTGGCAGAGAAAAAAACAATTCACTTCGTCTACTCGATTAACTGTTGTAATTAAGTTACCTTAACTATTGACATTACAAAATACACTACACAAAGTAATTCGCCTAAAATGCCCTTTAGTTTGTTTTGCCCGGTAGATGATGACATGTGTTTCATTTCTTAATTACTCAATAACTTCTATTTTGGCATTAAACCAACATATTATGAAAATGTGATATTTTTTTGATGACCGCGCGGCTCAACCTAGTCGAATGTCAATATTTGTGCAAATAACACAAATGATTGGTCGGGTCTGGATTATGTTGTGTGTGCCCCTGGTCTGAGACACTGCATCCGATCTTATCGCATAAGCGTTACATTGGATATGGGAATGTAAACACTATTGACTTAAAAGAGTACCTCTGGTTTTTCCATGTGTTTCTTTTCCAGTATCCCCTCCTCTCAAACCGTCAAGACCACCGGGACAATAGCGTATATCTCACTACGTGGGAGTTTTAGTCCGTTGCTGATCCCGGATCGTCGGGATTAGAAATGAGTCACTATGCCATCATGAGTGACAAGTAGGTGACATGCACCTATCCCCCAAGTGACGAAAATAAAAAACAGCATACTGATGTCGTCGCGGTCGTCGAGATCTTTCAGGAGGACATAGTCATTATCACTAGTTTTATTTCTCCATATCTTTCGCAATATGACGTAGTTTCATTACTCTAGTCTGTCGATTAGGTTATTAAGTTATTTTATATACTGAAATAGGTTATTTTTCTTTTCATTCGTTATCGTTATCATGAAGCAATAATGAAGAAGATGGATTGACGAATCGGGGTAGTTTCTCTGCGAGTTTCACCATCACTGTTCGAAGTTCTTCGCAATAGACATCTGCCGTTATAGATACACCCGATTTCAAAATCTCTCACTGAATTATACCATTAAACGAACACCGAACAGTCACCATTACTTTACTCGGGGTGAGTTTTCGCTTTAGGGCGTTGTTTTGCTATTTGACCTGGGTACAGCCCATGTTTCATCGCTGGTGATTATCGTAGAGAATCCTTTTTTCATCCCTCTGCACAACTCTGACCGAAATTCTTTCATTTCTACCTACTTCAAATACCTTTCATCATAGTAAGGCAAGCTTTAAGTGCGTCCGTTAATCGTATCCTCTCCAGACGCAGCGTTGATAATGCGAGCTGTCTGTCCCTACCATTAGAACTATGTCGGTACACGTATTCGAAAATTACTCTAACTTTTGATAACTCCATTTATTTAACTCAAATACTAAATGTAAACAATTGAAATTCAATCAATTATGACAGGTATTTCCATAGTGATCGATTCCCCGAGGGGTCGATGTCGACGACTTTGGGAATAATATTGATAAGTACATTGTATCAATAGGATTGGTAAGTATTTTGAATCAATAGGAAAAAAACTAGAGATAGGATTTTTAAAGTAATTTTTCTATAAAGATCCGAGGCATCATTTTGGAAAAAGTGTCCCTCCCAAAATAATTTGGGAATCCCTGATAAAGTGTATTAGATATTGTGCAAAAAAAAATTATTGCAAATATCGGACAGTGCCTATTTAGTTTTAATTCAAAGTGGCCACTCCATTGAAAAGACAAGCTCATACTTTAAACCCTATTATAGAAATGTTTTACGTAACATTGATGTATTTAGACATCATAAATTTTTTATGAATTACGTTTCAATCCCTTTTTATGTTTCGCCGATTCATTGACTCGAAGCGTAACGATGCTGAATTATACCGATCTCCCATCATCAGGTGGCAGAGAAAAAAACAATTCACTTCGTCTACTCGATTAACTGTTGTAATTAAGTTACCTTAACTATTGACATTACAAAAATACACTACACAAAGTAATTCGCCTAAAATGCCCTTTAGTTTGTTTTGCCCGGTAGATGATGACATGTGTTTCATTTCTTAATTACTCAATAACTTCTATTTTGGCATTAAACCAACATATTATGAAAATGTGATATTTTTTTGATGACCGCGCGGCTCAACCTAGTCGAATGTCAATATTTGTGCAAATAACACAAATGATTGGTCGGGTCTGGATTATGTTGTGTGTGCCCCTGGTCTGAGACACTGCATCCGATCTTATCGCATAAGCGTTACATTGGATATGGGAATGTAAACACTATTGACTTAAAAGAGTACCTCTGGTTTTTCCATGTGTTTCTTTTCCAGTATCCCCTCCTCTCAAACCGTCAAGACCACCGGGACAATAGCGTATATCTCACTACGTGGGAGTTTTAGTCCGTTGCTGATCCCGGATCGTCGGGATTAGAAATGAGTCACTATGCCATCATGAGTGACAAGTAGGTGACATGCACCTATCCCCCAAGTGACGAAAATAAAAAACAGCATACTGATGTCGTCGCGGTCGTCGAGATCTTTCAGGAGGACATAGTCATTATCACTAGTTTTATTTCTCCATATCTTTCGCAATATGACGTGGTTTCATTACTCTAGTCTGTCGATTAGGTTATTAAGTTATTTTATATACTGAAATAGGTTATTTTTCTTTTCATTCGTTATCGTTATCATGAAGCAATAATGAAGAAGATGGATTGACGAATCGGGGTAGTTTCTCTGCGAGTTTCACCATCACTGTTCGAAGTTCTTCGCAATAGACATCTGCCGTTATAGATACACCTGATTTCAAAATCTCTCACTGAATTATACCGATCTCCCATCATCAGGTGGCAGAGAAAAAACAATTCACTTCGTCTACTCGATTAACTGTTGTAATTAAGTTACCTTAACTATTGACATTACAAAAATACACTACACAAAGTAATTCGCCTAAAATGCCCTTTAGTTTGTTTTGCCCGGTAGATGATGACATGTGTTTCTTTTCCAGTATCCCTCCTCTCAAACCGTCAAGACCACCGGGACAATAGCGTATATCTCACTACGTGGGAGTTTTAGTCCGTTGCTGATCCCGGATCGTCGGGATTAGAAATGAGTCACTATGCCATCATGAGTGACAAGTAGGTGACATGCACCTATCCCCCAAGTGACGAAAATAAAAAACAGCATACTGATGTCGTCGCGGTCGTCGAGATCTTTCAGGAGGACATAGTCATTATCACTAGTTTTATTTCTCCATATCTTTCGCAATATGACGTGGTTTCATTACTCTAGTCTGTCGATTAGGTTATTAAGTTATTTTATATACTGAAATAGGTTATTTTTCTTTTCATTCGTTATCGTTATCATGAAGCAATAATGAAGAAGATGGATTGACGAATCGGGGTAGTTTCTCTGCGAGTTTCACCATCACTGTTCGAAGTTCTTCGCAATAGACATCTGCCGTTATAGATACACCCGATTTCAAAATCTCTCACTGAATTATACCATTAAACGAACACCGAACAGTCACCATTACTTTACTCGGGGTGAGTTTTCGCTTTAGGGCGTTGTTTTGCTATTTGACCTGGGTACAGCCCGATGTTTCATCGCTGGTGATTATCGTAGAGAATCCTTTTTTCATCCCTCTGCACAACTCTGACCGAAATTCTTTCATTTCTACCTACTTCAAATACCTTTCATCATAGTAAGGCAAGCTTTAAGTGCGTCCGTTAATCGTATCCTCCAGACGCAGCGTTGATAATGCGAGCTGTCTGTCCCTACCATTAGAACTATGTCGGTACACGTATTCGAAAATTACTCTAACTTTTGATAACTCCATTTATTTAACTCAAATACTAAATGTAAACAATTGAAATTCAATCAATTATGACAGGTATTTCCATAGTGATCGATTCCCCGAGGGGTCGATGTCGACGACTTTGGGAATAATATTGATAAGTACATTGTATCAATAGGATTGGTAAGTATTTTGAATCAATAGGAAAAAAACTAGAGATAGGATTTTTAAAGTAATTTTTCTATAAAGATCCGAGGCATCATTTTGGAAAAAGTGTCCCTCCCAAAATAATTTGGGAATCCCTGATAAAGTGTATTAGATATTGTGCAAAAAAAAAAATTTATTGCAAATATCGGACAGTGCATATTTAGTTTTAATTCAAAGTGGCCACTCCATTGAAAAGACAAGCTCATACTTTAAACCCTTTTATAGAAATGTTTTACGTAACATTGATGTATTTAGACATCATAAATTTTTAATGAATTACGTTTCAATCCCTTTTTATGTTTCGCCGATTCATTGACTCGAAGCGTAACGATGCTGAATTATACCGATCTCCCATCATCAGGTGGCAGAGAAAAAAACAATTCACTTCGTCTACTCGATTAACGCGCAGTTCCATCGCGTAACGGATCACTTATACGTGCCATAAAAGTGATTTCCGGAACACTTACTTCCATGTTATTGCCTTGTAGATTGTCTAATCGAAAATTCCGGAATATTGCGGTACGCCACGCCATGATTTAGATGTTATTTAATATTATATATTAATATTTCATTCGGGAAAGATTAATATAAGTGAGAAATTAAAATGGAAATCGACCGCGGTTTGAAAAGCTCACCAGAAACTAAGTCAAAAAATTAAGATAACATCAGGAGCTTACAGAGTTAAAAAAAAGCCTGAACACGTCACAAGCTGCAAGATAATCTCTATGGTGAGCGCACAAAATGACAGCGGTTCATTCTTCTTATTTAGTTTAGCATTCCTGCAGAAATTGCTTCTTTATCAAACGTTTATAACAATATAACTATGCAATGAATGTTCATACACATATACATAGTAGACATCCCAAACAAACTTTTAACGCTCCTGAACTCGAAAATTCTTTTTAATTGCGAGATTAAACTGCATACCGCTGGCTGGAAAATAAATAAGGGACATAACAAAAAAAAATATTCAGACATTCCTCAAGAGTGAAAATGAAAACGGTTAACGGAAAACTTTAAAAAAAAATGTTAACGCTACTGAAGGTAGATGCCATTTTACTGCTGCTATATTAAAAATATTAAGCAATATAGAAAAATAGTCAAGTGACATAAAATATTCTTTTTTTCTAAACTAATTATATATCTCTGTGAAGAGCACTAATGTGTTTTAATAGGGAATTTCTACGATACTAAAGTATGTTATAAAATCATAGTAAATTAAGAATAAATAACATAAAATAACTAAATCTAAGACCGAACGTACGTTATATGGATTGGATTGAATAGAAAACGTGTAAAGAGAATCATCTCAACGAAAGGAATTAAGACTTTGTTAAATAATAAAAATATGTCTCTTATGAAAACAATCGGAACACAATGGCGACGTAACCTTAAAGCTTTGTGCAAACGACTTACACTTAAACGCCACTAATTCGAGTTAATGCTCACAAATTCGAGGATAACTTTTTACTGGTACATGACAAAGTACCGTCTATTTAATAATTAAGGGCGCACAAACCCGTCCTCTTCTCTATTTAACCTCGGGGCCGCTCGAGACTGCGGCTTAGCGATTTTTCGCCCCTTTTTGTTTAAAACGAGGACAAGGAAAATATTTAAAAAAAAATTATATAATTCATGGATAATAAAGGAAACGCAATTAGTTGTACGGGGTATTTAAGGTCGTTCAGGAAAATTAAAACAGACTAGTCTTTTCAATTTTAAACTATCTTATTGCATGCATGTTTTAAGATTTCTTGGGTGCCAATTGGTAATTAAGGGCGCACAAACCCGTCCTCTTCTCTATTTAACCTCGGGGCCGCTCGAGACTGCGGCTTAGCGATTTTTCGCCCCTTTTTGTTTAAAACGAGGACAAGGAAAATATTTAAAAAAAAATTATATAATTCATGGATAATAAAGGAAACGCAATTAGTTGTACGGGGTATTTAAGGTCGTTCAGGAAAATTAAAACAGACTAGTCTTTTCAATTTTAAACTATCTTATTGCATGCATGTTTTAAGATTTCTTGGGTGCCAGCTATGGTTTTAACCGGTCTTCAAATAACCGTTACTGAGCAAAATACTCATCACAAATCTTCGCTGCCGAGCACGTGGTAAATTCAGCGCTTAAGATTGCAATTGTTTTTTGTACGTCAACGGGGTTTGAACCCGGGTCACTCGCGTGCTATGGAATTAAAGCGAACGCCCAGACCACGGCTCTATGTTCGCACCCTATGGGCTAGTGTTCATTTATATTTTTAACTTCTAGATCACGATTTAATTACGTTTCAGGTATTTACATAGAAGAACAATACTGCACAGAAGAGAAATGGACGTAAGGTAACAAAGATGACACAAGACAACCAACAGGGAACATAAGATCTTGGAATATGGGAATTTATCTCCATAGTTCAACCTCACCTGTACGCAGTAAAGCGTACTAACGGACGACCCTTTGTCGGCCATCTTCGGCTGAAACTCCCTCCGACATTGCTGAACCTAAATACCGTAGACCGGTGAAATAACACCTCCAATGCGACGGTAACAGGAACAGCGCTCAACCAATCTATTTAGTTGTGCTCCTTCTCTATCTAGTAGTTGTCTGGGTAGGTAGATGGTAACCCTCTTGCATCAGCAACCCCTTTTGAAGGTATAGAGTGCCAGAATAATTACGGACTGTGAGACAATCCATCTTAGTTCTTATGGGTCACAACGCATCTGTAACCATCTTACATTGTCGTTGTTTGCAGGTCTCCCTGGGCTTAGCCACTTACCATTAGGTGGACTATTAGCTCGTTTGTCACCTTGAAGCAATAAAAAAAAAACAACTTGTTTTGGCGCTCTCACAGAAAGGCCTATGATCTCCCGTTTGTCCAGCGGTGAACTCGTTTAGAAGTGAAGAAGATAATTTCGTTTGCTCATATGATTATCTGCACGAATCCACTCAAAAACAAGTTTTTAAAATGTTTGTCTGTTTATCTGTCGCTCTCTATGTTTGTCCGTGCTAATCTTGGCTGATCCAATTTTGACGAAACTCCCTAAAATGTAGAGGATTTAGTAGGGAGTAACTTAGGCTACTTTTTATTTATATTTTTAATTAGAGTAGGAGTTGTCCTTCTGACATATGTTAAATAAATATATATATATATTCTTTTCGTTATGAATATTTTACAGATATCATTTATAGTCCCGTCACTGATGCCAATAAATAATACATCGTATATAAATCGATATCTATGGCTGCAAAATAATCGTAACTATAGAACATGAATAGAGAGGTAATTGACGTCACAAGACATTTCCATTGTCGGTCGAGTGCCTAAATTCGCTTGCTTATTGTTTGGTGTTATAAAAAACAATGCACCAGATTATTTATATAAAAAGCTTACTTGGTCTAGTGAATATAACCATCATAATACGCGTGGCTCGAAATATTTGCTAACTGTTCCAGGACACGTCACTGCCGCTTTTCGAGGTAGTTTTCGTTACTTAGCCACCAAGTGTTGGAACAACCTACCACCACCTCTTCGTGGGTACCAATCTAAGGCTAGTTTTAAAATTAGGTATATGTCACTTCTTTTACATGGCAATATTATTATTATTACGTCTTTTGTTGTTATTTATATATTCATCATGTAGTACATAAAGCCTGACGACTGCTCGCGGAGAAAAGAAAAAAAAAAAAAAAAAGGTTTTCGACAGAATACCAGCGCTATAGTTGTGGTTTACCATTGCTACAGCATTATGCTGAGTCGGACACCGTTTTGTTGCTGCAACCCAATAAAATATTACTGTTATTATTATATTTTTTTTACATTAAGTTTACTTATGTGTTACTTGAGTTGTGGCAATGAATAAAGTACTTTCTTTCTTTCTTTCTAATTTTTAACAACATTTATTTTCAGCTAGTAAGCGATTTCATAGAGCACATATATTATTATTATTATTAATTCTTTATTGTGTCCCATAAAAAAAAGAAAGGAATACAATGGGCGGACTTAATGCCTTTTGGCATTCTCTACCAGTCAACCCTGGGTGAGAAAGAAAACATGTTGGCAGGTACAAAATAAATAATACATATAAATACATGTATATATATATAGTACTCACTGGCACCACAATTACTAAACGAAGCTATGCAGTTGAAATTTCAAGTGAATAAGCCAACGCAAATTAACATGTTTAAACTTTCCTGTATTTGAAATTAAATCATTTACAACGAAACAGTTACAAGCCACATTTGCTGCTGCCAATATTTACAGGTTTTCAAAACAAATGATTGTATTAATCAACTTAGTGCTGATATTTTGTTACACTGTATTTATTTAAAGCATGTAAAAGTAATAAAGTAGCAGCCTGTAAGTGCCCACAGCTGGGCAAAGGCCTTCTTCTCAAATATCTGAGAGGTGGTGTAGGAGCCAGGTATGACCCGCTACGCTGCTCCATTGCGGGTTGGCGGGCTTCACATATACTCGAAATAATATATATATTTTTTAATTTTTCCAGATATGCAGGTTTCCTCACGATGTTTTACTTCACCGTCGAGCACGTGGTAAGTGGCACTTAAAATTGTTATTAACCATTTTAGTGGTGCCGGCACCGGGGATCGAACCCAGGTCACTTGCGCTCTATGATACTAAAGTCAGCGCGCTGACCGCTAGGCTATCACGGCTCTTTAAAGCATGTAGTTATACATTTTTTTTTAATTTTTTTCACCCTTTATTAGTTTCTCATTAATTGTACTGCCATGGTGATCTCTCTCTATCTCTCTCTCTCTCTCTCTCTCTCTCTCTCTCAATTGTCCTTCGAAGTGAAAGTTGGAAACACCTACCGGTCACTAAAAGCAGTGACGGGTTAAGTCGGTAACAGCCGACAGCGCCAGGCCGACTAAAACCCCCACGGACTTAGAGACAAGCTGTTAGCCCGCTGGCATTGAAAGTATTTGCGGAAGAGACCCGCGAGCAGAAGTTTCCGCGAGTGAAAAACCCTGTAGGCCTGCAAATGTTCCATTGATAGCTGGAGACATAGGAACTGGGAGGGGTTCGTCACACTGCTCCGATGCGTTTAGCCTCCTCGGCTTCATGACTTCACCAACGTATATATTCTATTTAATCTGATATGCAGGATTCCCCGCAATGCTTTTCTTCACCGCCGAGAATACATTAATGCACCTAACATTTTAGGCGATATGAACTCTAATTCAAAATGTGTAGTGATATGGACATGTAAGGTGATATGATCATAGTGCTATCACGGCTCTCAATTTCGAATATAAATATTGAAATAAACATATAAATTAAACTAAAATTTATCAGATAAACTCATGAATAACCTTTTTCCATTAAAAATGTTCAGCTACGAGATATTTTATAGTTTAGCAAACATCATTCCAACTTTAGCAGTTTCGATACAATTGCATATGCAAAGCCCGTGTGACAAAAATAAGACAGCCTACAAGATCTCCATGAATTTTATGCTCGCAAATATTTATACAGAGAAAAATATTTATATCCGAAGTTAGAAAAGGCTTTAAGAATCTGGTATATTCTACCAGATTCAATTTAAATACTTTATTTGTACATACCCTGGCTGGCTGCTGAATATATTTCGGTATATTTTTCCGGTATGTCGCTTGTTAAGAAAACTGTATGGGACGTAATGATCTTCATCTTCACTTTAATGTCTTATACAAATATCAACTTTCTCCGATCACACTTAATATTAATATAATATTATACATTCAGCCAGCGGCATGATAGTTAAATACCTCGTGTGTATCAATCAGTCAAGTTTTTAAGCGTGGTAGAGCCAAGCGGCGGCTTTAACTGCTGCTCGAATGGGCTGGCTCGACCGGCTTGATACCACGGCCTCGCAGAATACCGGCGTGAAGAAGAGGCATCTTGTGCTACTGCGTTTCGTTCGGTGAGTGAGGTAACCGGAGGGCCACTCCCCCTCCCTATTACCCTCCTCTTCCCTCCCATCTCCCAAATATCCTTAAAGACCGGCAACGCACCTGCAGCATTTATGCTGTTGCAGATGTATGTGGGCGACGGTAAGCACTTACCATCAGGTGAACCGCTTGCTCGTTTGCCGTCTTTTCCATAAAAAAAAAGAAAAGTAAATCGGTGGTAAAACACCTGTAATCTCACCGGACATCTTTCCAGTGTTGCCAACAAACAATAAATAAAAATAACCGTAATGTTTTATAAATTTACGATTTGCGTTTACCACCGACATGTTCATTTCTCTGTTGAACGTTGTGGGACAGACGCGTCCTAAATCTTGTCGAACCATTTGGAAGGTTTACGATCATTGATGTCCCCCGCACAGTAGTTTAAGGTTGCCAGTCCATCGTCCTTAATGTTCCAACCCACATTTATTTTTTTACCTTTTCCTTTTTTAGAAAACATAGACATTACACATTGTCTAATGAATTGGTAATGATTTTCTTCGACAACAGAAAAACAGTCCTTGAACTATATATATACTAAGACGATCCCATATAGTCTAAATATGATCATGCCAATGCTTACACAATAGGCATGAACATTTGAGCAGAAATATCGATAGATATTTCATGTAATATTATCGATACATTATCTCGGTATGTTCTTGCGCCGGCGGGTTCTGATATTACAATACGCAACTACCTGGTATTAATTACACTTGCCTTTCATATTTTGAAATAACGTGACATTTATATTGACGGCCCGATAGCTGTGCGAAATGAAAATTCTTTATTCTTCGACAGAAGAAAAACAACTTCGTTTGTCAAAAGTCAATTCTTGTTTTTTTAATTCATAACCGTTTCGTTAGAAGAAGCATGCGAAGGAAACTCCGTAGATGGATTGTTTTATTCAATAGTTGTACTTCATTGTCATAAAATAAAATACATGGTCCCATAGTTGATACGGTCTTTGAAGCTAGGGGTCGCGGGTTCGAATTCCGTTATTGGCAAACATTAGTATCATTCATCTTTCTTCTTCTTTTCTATTTTTGTAAAGGCATAACATGTATATGTGTTATGCTTGTTTGTACGGAACCCTCGGCGAGCGGGTTCGTTAGGCATTTGGCCGGTTTTTTCCTAGATATGTGACTATTTCTCAAGACACAAAAACAGACTTAGGAATACTTGTGTACTCGTGTACTGTGTGATGACTTAGTATTCATTTCGCGTATATACTAGTAACGTAGCACACGTGTGAGAAAAAAAAATGACACTTCCAGGCGGAGGTGGTTTCTCGTAATCGCCACTTGGGGCGTGCGGATCGTGGTATCAGATATTAGACCTTGCTGCTGATTTGTAAGGGGAGATCGGTTTGAATCAAAATATTTAATCATAATTTAACTACACCGTAATCAAAATAAACACATATTATAAATATATATAGTAATATAAGATTATTAAAAAGTATTTAAAATTTTAATAGAATAAAAAAAAAAGGATACCTACGAAGTATCTTTCGCCGGTTCCTTCACCGTCACAGGAACCTCACTACGAAACGGTGGTAGATTTTAAATAAAAATGATGTTCGACAAGTGACATGTATGTTTCTTACGTTGAATAAATGATTTGATTTGATTTGATAGCTTTCACGGCCTATCCAATAATGAAGGTTGACTTTAAACGACTAAATTTGATGTTTAGAATTCTGACCTTCCCATGTCACGTACCTATCACCGTAGGGTCTATTTGAACCAACATAACAGATAATAGAGACAGAGTTATAAAAATATATATGTCATAACATCCAGGCCATGGATAAAAAAATTACTTAAGTTTCTTAAAACTTATACTAGCTTTCCACATTTGTAGGAATATCGCTTAATCAGAAAGAAAGAAAGAAGAATAAAGAAACACATTTATTTGGAAATCACACAACAAAACACGAAATAATATAAAAATAAATAAAAAAAAACTTGATTGAGATCATTTGACCACCGTGCTAATAATATAACATATGAGGAAAAACAGCCACAACAATAAAGATCGTTTTGTTCCCTTCTAGCGCCATACGTTTTAATCGGACTGACAACAATAGATTTTAAATTGTTTCAAAGTACACCCGCCCTTATCGGCGGTAACTCGAGCCTAGGTTTTTATCTTATCCTTAAGAATGCACTTGGGTTGCTGCGAACCCTCTCCCCCCTCACCTCTCCGCCCCCTTTTTTTTGTCGGTAGTCTTTCCGTAGCAGCATCGTTGCTCTTTAAAAGTTTTACCTGCGGGCCTTCTGCTTGCAAGTCCCACCCGCCGAGACTGTGAAGGCCACCGGGCCAACAGAGAATCTCCAAGTCCGCGGGGGGTTTGAGTCACTCCGGCACTTATTGCCGATCCATAGATAACCCTGTTCATCCCTTTCCCGTCTTTCCTCCACGTAAAAACAAAATAACATTCATAGTAGAATACGCGAGACAGAATGAAGACTAAATTGTAATTTCCCTGTATTTTTACTAAATTATTTACTAGGATATGTTGAGTTCTATAGGAAATGGCCCATAGTTAAGTCAACGTAAACACTTTTTATCCAATTTAGGCTTTTTAACGATTTTCCTTGTATTTACGCGAATAATACACATTGGAAATTTTGACCCCGTGACCACGGGTGCTGTAAAGCCCCCGAAATGTGGTCGTCTAAAATCCGTAAATAACAGTTTAATTTCAATTTGCGCTAGTTTAAAACTCTGATAGACGTCAAATTCCATAGTCACATGACGCTCGTGTTAAAGACTATTCAAAGCACTATTAATTCGGTTTATTGAAAAAAATAAAAAAGTACTCGAGTGAAACTCCCTCCGTAAAAGCATCGGTGTCAAGGACAGACGCTAGCCTGGTTTCTTTAATACTCCACGACAACTGAACGTTTTTTTTGTAATTCAGCTTATTATACCTGAATTAAACAGCAGTCGTGGCTGAAAGGCCGAATTATTGACTTAAATGCCATGATAGGTGTTGCGGGAATAGTTCTCAAGTAAGAGTTTTGTCTTTATTGATTAGACGTCTAATAAAATAAGCTCTCTCGACTGTATCCCGTACGTAGGTGCGATACATTTATTTTAGTCGTTTAGTCAACTTACCTTCTCTGAGAGCTAATTTGGAGACACGCGAGGAGTGGTGAACCTACCACAGTCCTGGTGTTCAGGCCAACGTAACAATTATTGAACATTATATACGTATAGATAAAATAGAAGTGTATTTCGACTTCGAAAGAACTGCTTTTTTCTTTATTAGACAAACGGTTTTTGAGTTTTGAGGGAATTTAAAATCCCGATTTTTAAATCTTTGTTTGTCTAGTTTGTCGAGATTAATCTTGGAAATGGCTGAGAATATTTTCTAAGACGTAACTTTCACCTAAAACCTGCCTTTTATTCTACTTTGAAGGTAGTAACTTAGGCTTAGTTAACCGGGAAAAGTTAAGAGTTTTGCGCGTAAAATGAAAAATCTTTGAAGTGACTTTAACATAAAAAGTACTGTACAAGACTTTTTAAGGCTCATTTGTTCCTGAAAATATTTAAGATTATGCACAAATGATAACAAAAAAAACTATAAAATAAGGTAATTATTAAGGAGAAAATTAGGTTAGATAATAAAGTTACAACGTAGTCGTTAGAGTTTTAGTGCCCTTTGTACTGACCGTGCGCATGAAATAACTACATTGTATTCGACCGGTTATATAACACAGTATTCAACAGCGTTGTAATTCGTATAATTTCCGTTATTTTCAAATTTGTTTTAAGAAGCATTATGAAAGGCTTTTTATGAAATTTTCTTCAAATCGTTTGCCCTCCCACTCGAACAGATAATGGAAGAGATTATATCTCGCTTCCCAAGCAAATTTGCGGCGTCGATTATCTTTGCATAAAAGAATTAATCACTTAAAAACGTGATAACTTTTTACACATTTTTATATGTAGTTTTGTATAGTTTTATAGTTATAACCGGGGTAGCATAGTGGTCAGGGCGCTCACTTTAGTTTCATAGAGCGCGAGTGACCCGGGTTCGATCCCCGAATCGTGAATAGCAATTTTAAGTATTTATCACGTGCTCAGCGGTGAAGGAAAACAACGTGAGGAAACGTGCATTCCTGGCACGAGCATATGTGAACCTCGCCAAGACGCACTGGAGCAGCGTGGCAGGATCTTCCCGGCTCCGAATACCTCACAGATATCTGAGGAGGAGCTACTCTGCTTTACTTCTATACCTTTATTAGATTAGACGTGTATGCATGTTCGTTTACATCAAAACTAAATGATATTGTCACACCTTATTAGTCTGTGGTATTTATCCCGTAACTATGACAGCTGTATATACATAAAGAAATTTAATTAAATTTAAATTAAACGTTAGAAATATAAAATAATTTGTAGCTAGCTAGCTGTACCCGCGGCTTAATACATAATATGATATGTATTTTACAGATAATACATAAGTATAAAATAAATGTTATCTAATATACATCATAGATGACTGCCTGCGAGAAAGTTTTTAATAACCAATAGGGCAGATCTTAACATCTATCTTTCGCTGATCGGCAGGGCAATCACAGGTGCCTTCCGGTTCGAGAAGTATAGAGAGCCAGATTAATTAAAGGTAACAGATCTGTACATACATACTGTAATGTACAAAATATGTTTTAAAAAAGTAGATACCTAGGGAGTTTCTCTCGCTTTCTTCTCCATCAGAGAAAACTCGGTAGATTAAAAAAAAATACAGTTTAAAAATTAATGTGTTACGTCAAAATGTAAATTTTTAATTCAAATATTTCAGACTGCAGCATTTCATCTTATTCCTCAAAGTGACAACCATAGTTATAGTATAGACATATCAGGAGGCCTAATAACTCGTTTTTCATCATATTTTAATTAAAAATTAAAACCAACCACTTGCGTGTTGGACCGAAGGTTCCGTACAACCACATAATATATCTGTGATGACAAGTATTCAACAAAAAGTTGGGTTTCCTTTCGTTCGTTCAGGATCCCTAGCGCGAGGCCGACTCACACTTGACCGGTTATTATTATTTTTGTTTTAATTTAGAGTTTGCACTATTATCACACCTAGTATGCCGCTCGTATGTATTTATGTATATATTCACGCCTTATTCCCAACGGGGTAGGCAGAGACAATCTTCTTCCACTTGCTACGGTCTTGACATACGTCTTTCGCTTCCTCCACTTTCATCAATGTTCGCATACATGCTCGTTGATTTTATTTACTCTTGACTTGACCTTTTTTTCAGAATGTCTCCGATTTGATCGTGAAATGTTCGCCTACGTCTTCCTCTCCCGGCTCTACCATTTCCATACCGCTCGTATGAAATACCGTTTATAACGCTAAAGCATAAACAAAAAGAAATTAAAACTAAACACAATGGGTACTTCCCTCCTAAATTTTTGCTTTTTTAATATAATGAATTTTAACCAGTTAAATGTTAGGGTTTTTAGTAGGACAGGCAGACGGACAAACCCGTAGTCTTAGTAAAAGGCCACGTACAAAATCCTGAAAATCCAAAGATCTGCTACTAATACCTTATATGAAGTTAAGTGAACACAATGAAACCTGCTCTAAGTCGGTCTCGGAACAAAGTCTACAATCTGTGTAAAGTTCATGTTAATAACTTTTAGAATAGTTCTCTAGTTAAAACCATTCATACAGAAGGACAAAAATGGTACAACTATTTCGAATATACGATGACCTAACAGATACAGCTGTAATTTCGCGTGTAATAATATACGCACGCAAATATTCAAATACGAACGAACGTTTTGCACGCAACGTAACTAATGTTAATTTTAAGTAAAAATACCTAATCGGACGTCTTAATTAAACTTAATTAATTAGTCTTCAAAATTAATTAATATCGTATTTTTTTTAAATAATAGCCACTGGAGACTAACGGACGAAATTCTGGCGATTGACTGATGGCTAAAATTCTTAAGAATTTAGAACCTTTATTCCATAGACAAATGATGTTTGAAATGGTCAACCGTTCTAGTGCTTCCACTATGCTCATTGCTCTCGTACAAGTACACATTTTCATTCATCATTTCACTCTATCACAAGTCCACTGTTGGATATAGATCTCCTCCTAAGATTGCCACAAAGCACGGTCCTGAGCGGACCTGCATCCATCGACTTCCTGCAACACACAGGCTCGTCACAGGTTGCCACTCGAGAACATTTCCTCCCCAACGGTTGTCAGTTCCTCGAGCGATGTGTATATATTAAATTCTTTGTTTGTATGTTTGAACGGATTTAACTTGAAAACGAATTGATGGATTTTAATGGAACTATTGTTGAAATGTTCTTTATGATTCTAGAAGTGAAATGTTTATTTTTTCTAAATATTACAAATGTGAAAGATTCTTGTCAAAAATCGCTTAATGAACTGGGCGGATTTCAATGAAATTTGGCAGAGATGTATATCATAGCATGGAATAGGATATATTTATTCAGTATACTGGCGGTGATGGTGATGATGATGATGAAGATGTCATTAACTGCGCAGGTGATATTTTAGTGCAGTCGGTGTATCCACGAACAGACACTCACTCGTCTTTACCATCCCATATCCGATGTAACGCTTATGCGATGAGATCGGATCTCGAAAAGCAATAATTTGACTATTTTCACAAATGACATGGGCCGGGATAAGAACCCAGGACCCAGGTACCCATTGAACCACGCTGTGGTCTAGGATACTAATAAATACGGTAACAGAATACTTTTTCAGTATTCACACAATCATTTAACAAAACTCGTGACGTTGTGGCTGAAGCCGCAGGCAGTCGCTAGACTTCAATAACTATAAAGTAAATATTACAAACTACCTCACTATAGAATCTAACTATAATTCTCCCCTTCATTATTTGCAGGGTTGTTATTACATGATCGAACTCCACCCTCACCCTAGAATCGTATTTGAGTGGATCTGATTTGTAATTTTATATACATGCATTGCACTGAACAGACCGACGCAATACCCGCGTTCTAATCACAGCGACTTGTGGGCCAAAATTACATCGATGTTTTTGTCGACTGATTTGAACACTTTATTTTTACGATGAATGAAGTAGAAATGCTGTGCACCTTTATGGTTATGGGCGATGCCACAATGATTTTCACAAAAACTCAGCATCGCACCATTCCCTGACAATTGTACAGAGTTATATTTTAACATGGTGGTGGTATATTCGTGTATCCGTGGCTTGATTGAACGAAACCGTGTCTTAAATGAAAAAAAAAAATAACACGGTATCATTTTGTCGAGAAATTACTAATAACGGAATTCGTGTGAAATATTTTTGCGGCATTCCGGATAAGGCCCCTCGTACTCAGATTTTTTACAAGGAGCAAAAATCTCGTTTCTTCACTTTTTCTTTATGTTATTGGCTTATTTAAAGGATTATGAATAAGAAAGAGATAAGAAAGTTAATTTTGTTTGACAAATGTCAAATCTAATTATAATTTTTTGCTCAACACTCTACCACCGTTTCGTAATGAGGCTCTCAGACGAAAGAAGCGGAAGTAAAGAAATTTTTTTTATGTATTATAGATATATGAATATAAATATATAAATTGCAACGCAAAGAAATATACATACTGTTCAATGTACAATGTTCAAAAGAAACTATCCCTAACTTGCGTTTAGGAGGTAGACCATAAATAAAACCTTTCTTCATAAGAGGGTAAGGTTGATCAATGAAGACACTATGCATTGGATTTTTATTAACTTACCTCTTTCCTTTTATGTTCATTTTTTTACATCATTTGTTTATAAAATAATATGTTGGAAAATAAATTATATTGATAACTTATTATGTTACAAGTTATTGTTTATTAAACAAAGGCTTTTATTTAATTTTCTCATTGTCTGTTGTCATTTGAAAATATTATATACATTTGCTTAAAAGTTATTTAAAATTTTAGCCAAAATTTATTTATCAAACGAAATATATTTATGCTGATGTTGACAAAATGCTTGACCGACATCAACTAACATATCGTTGCCGACATTTTCGTCTAAAATGGCATATTTACAAGACCATTTTTCCAAGCGTTGGAAGAGAAGCACCAATTATCCCAAAAGAATGTGCCAAATGTAGGTGCTATGCCAGATTTGGGCTATTTACGAACAATTTATTGCTTCATTGCAGCGAATTCATGTAATATTTTTGCGTGTAAATAATTTTCTAAAAAATTATTAATTTATCTATTTTATTTTGCTCAACACAAGTGTCAACTTGAAGTGCTCTTTTAAGGTGAATGAGGCAAACAAGCAAGCGGCTCACCTGATAGAAAGTGATTACAAACGCCCACAGAGCAGGTGGCACAGGGCTATGCTTTTTGGCAACCTTTGTGAGAGACTCTTATTATAATAATCATGGTGTTATTCGGGTTACTAACAACATTAATTTACTGTTTTTTAATTAAAAAACAATGCATCACAGGATCGGATTGACGTAGATTAATTTTATACTTAGTATTGTATATTAGCTAAATATAATAAGAAATATATTAACCATTGGCAATGTTTTTATAAGCCATTTCAGCCACTTTTCCGGTATAACGCCGCTTCAAACTCACGGCCCAAATTATCTCTGGAAGCTTGTATTTACACTCCATGCACATGTATGTGTTTACGTAAGTAACGCGTTACGTAAGGTGAAGGCGCGGTAACAATTCGTCCCTTCTCCACTTAAACCAATGAAAAGAATGTCCCGACGAATAACCTCTAAACAAACAATGTTGTCAACAATTTAATAACCAAACATTTGTGTAAAATTTCAAAATACAAATAAAATTTATATATTTTTACCTCCGTGTAAAAAAAACGCTTATTGAAAGTGTGACTGTGACACAGAACAAAACTATATGGAAATGGTACCATTCTTAATTATGTGTCCGGAACTTTTTCCAGATAATTATTTAATCAGTTCGTTATCAATTTGTCCATTTCTAAATAAAATAGAATCATCTAAATTGAATCAAAGCCTAACATAAAATATTTATAAAAATAAAGACGTATAACGTAAAGCATCTTCCTTCGGTTTATAATCTTAATTAACTTAATAAATATCTTAACATCAGGTCTAGATTAAGTATCGCGATAATATATAATTTGTTTGATGTATTAAAGTCGTTTGTAACAGCTCGAAATGAATTGTGTGAACTGCCAATAATAACTGCCTATAGATTGATACAAAAAATTATTGAACAAATGAAATGTACTCATAAGGTGGTAATATTAAAGTATAGGCCGAACCCGTCTTACATCCCAAGTACGACCAATCATGAATTGGGGTTGAAGAAATTAAAGCATGTCATTAAAAGTGTGCGCTTTTAATAAAACCGATCAATGCGAGTCGGTGCTGGCTTTATTAGGGTTCCGTGACCGACACGACACATGACCAAAACGTTTTTATCGTTAGTTTTGGTCACAGCTTACAAACTAATGTTTTTAGTATTTGTTGTTAAAACTTTAAAGGAATTCCTAGCTAGTTCGGTTCTTGTTGACTTTGTAGCATCTAGAGTAACAAAAAAAAAATGTATTGCCTCTTTTTTCAAGTATGGCTCCTGAAAAATAATTGAATTTTATATTCGATTTTGGGTTAACCGCCTGGTCACCAAACATCTAAATTTCAGGTCTGCAATTCATTCCGTCTACAATCTTGAGATTCGTGACATACGGACCGACTTACGGACAGACAAACAGTCAGACGGAAAGTAGAGTGATATTAATAGGGCTCCGTTTTACCGTTTAAATACGGAACTCTAAATATATCTAATCGTAGAGAAAACACTATGCGTCTGCATATACGCACATCGCATTGTTGATGCATATTAACATCACATTTCATTTTACTACTATCTGTAATCGCGGCTCCGTCCGCGTAAAAAAAAAAACGCTTGGAGAAAGTGTGCCACTCCCCAAAAATCCAAAAAGAAAAGGGAGAATCACCAAACAAGCTTGTGCCTGAGGGGGGGGGGCCCTTGTGTAACCCAGAATAAAGGTTGAATGGTAGATGCCTTTAAAGCTTCTCTGTATAAAACATTCTTGCTTTATACAAAATATTTGATGGTTCTTGAAATATGTCTAACCGCACTTTGCCTCCTGAGTAACACATTCCAGCAGACTCCTTTCTCCATTTTATAATTCGACAATAAGCACAAATTTTGTTAAATTCGATATCGATCGATATGGGCATAGTAAATCGCAATTGAGTCTGAGTAAATGTCTCAGGAGCCCGGGAGACTGAGTGGCGCTCACGATCAGCACAGTGAATTGCAATTGAGTCTAAATAAACGTCTCAGGAGCCTGAGAGGCTGAGTGGTACTCGCGATCAGCAGTCAATCGAAATTGAGTCTGAGTAAACGTCTCAGAAGCCAGAGAGGCTGAGTGGTACAAGGGATCAGCAGTCAATCGCAATTGAGTCTGAGTAAATGTCTCAGAAGCCCGGGAGACTGAGTGGCGCTCACGATTAGCACAGTGAATTGCAATTGCGTCTAAATAAACGTCTCAGGAGCCAGAGAGGCTGAGTGGTACTCGCGAACAGCAGTCAATCGCAATTGAGTCTGAGTAAACGGCTCAGAAGCCAGAGAGGCTGAGTGGTACAAGGGATCAGCAGTCAATCGCAATTGAGTCTGGGTAAACGTCTCAGAAGCCAGAGAGGCTGAGTGGTACAAGGGATCAGCAGTCAATCGCAATTGAGTCTGAGTAAACGTCTCAGAAGCCAGAGAGGCTGAGTGGTACAAGGGATCAGCAGTCAATCGCAATTGAGTCTGAGTAAACGTCTCAGATGCACTTAAAATTGTATAACTTTTATGACATCATAAATTATCTGAACCTAATAACCAATTAGGTTAACCAATAAGGTTAGACCTCAAATCCATGTTAGTAAGGTTAAAAAAAACATTAGTATACTAGTGACAGTAAATAATTCTAATTGCATTACCGTTCAAAAAATATTGAAATGTCCAAAAAATAGATTCTCATAATAAATGTTAAATGCATTACTAACAACTATTACTTTAAAATAAATTACATAAAAGTGACAGTCGAAATGGAAATTTCATAACTATTCAAAAGAAATGGTTTTTTTCATATTGTAAACGTTTATTAGTGTCAATGGTTTGAAATTTATTTGTTATGATTTTTTTTGTTATGTTAGTGTCGTAGTTCTTGCCCTCTGGCTCATTTTAGAGTTTTGAATATGGCATTTTTTAGCCGGACCGTTTCTACAAAACAATATGCCGCACCTTAATGTTGGTGCTACTAAAGCGTGGGAGGCAGTTAATGTGGTTTTAATATGAGACAGTTTTTACAATCTTTTACAGCGAATATGTGACTACTTAGACGTTATTCTAATGTCTTGAACGTGTTTTCCAGTTTGTGTCTTAACATAGTTCTATTCCCAAGAATTTTGTGACAGTTACATTTACCGGTAATCCTTTGTAATTTATATTTAATTGCAAAGGACTCGTTCTACTTTGATGAAATTGCATGAAACTCGCTCTTGTTAGGTTAATCTGTAATTTGTTTTTAGTAAGCCAATTTATTACGTCAAAACGTGTATTATTTATGTCATCGTGGTTTAAAATTTTTGTTTTTACATTTAATAATTGTGAAATAATCTTAATTCTATTTAAAATTGTTGTGTACACCGTTTGTGTAGATATGCCTTTTTTTTGGTGCATTTTGGTGTAATAAACAGCCACTATCTTTTATTTTCATCGGTACAGTCAGAGGACGTGAAAATATCTTGACAAGCAAACCTATTACCGGCGGTTGTCAAATGCGCACGGTATACTATAATACCGCAAGTTTACGCGCAAAGATGGATTCCTCATCACCGTAATATAGGAGAAATAATCGGATACGCACCAGACCCGTAAATCATTAATGGGGGTGTCGCAGAAAGTATTGATTTGGAATTCCAACCCGTGGCTAATGCGTTAAGCTAACAACTAAGAGGCCCCCACGTTTGTCCAATAAGATATTTGACGTTTGTAATGCGCATAAATTTAATAAGTTTAGATTTTTGCTTTTACTGGTGGTCTTTTCAGACGAGGTGATGTTAGTTAAAAATTTTAATCATAAACATAAACAGTTTGATTCTTTAGTTGTTGTTTAATTGATAGAAGAATAAAGCCTCTAACTACCAGGATTTTTTTATACAATACTGATAATAGATATGTTATTGTTTATAGAATATAAAAGCATATATATTATTCTTATTTTGACAATCCTTCACTGCTGGGAAAAGATATCTTCCAATGCAGGGATTTGCAACACTGGTCAAGCCGATCGGCAATGGAAGCGTCCGACGCCCTGCACCTTGGGCACCATCCACCATCGGCATGTGTATTTGCGTTAGGGCATTTTACATTTTTTTTATGAGAAAGGTGGCAAAGGTTCATCTGGTGGTAAGTGATTACCGTCGCCCACATACATCTGCAACACCAGAGGAGCTACAGGTGCGTTGCCGGCCTTTAAGGGTATTTGGGAGATGGGAGGGAGGATAAGGAGTGGAATTGGGAGGGGCAGTGGACCTCCGGTTACCTCACTCACCGAACGAAACTCAGAAGCAAAAGATGCCTCTACTTCACGCCGGTATTCTGAGAGGTCGTGGTTATAATCCGAATGACATGACGGATACTCCGCCATCTGTCGGAAGAATCAAATTACACAAGGATCTGTGTTCTTTCATATCTTGCGATCACCCACCACGCGCCGTAAATGTGAATATTGTTTCTTTGTGGCGGCGTAAGTAAATATCATTCCGTGGGTGTTCTACTCAAATGAAATCAAATCATTTATTCAAGATAAGAAACATACGTTTCATTTGTCGAACGTCATTTTTATTTAAAATTTACCGCAGTTTCGTAACGATGTTCTTCTGACGGAGAAGAAACCGGCGAAAGAAACTCCGTAGTTGTTGTTCTCGGTAAATGTTTTGTATTTTTTTTTCCAAAACATACAAAACGTTTTAATCATCTAATATTACAATATTTTTCTAGAAACTGCTTTGTAGCGATCAAGTCATTCCCAGGGTTTATTATCTTCTAATGATTGATGTGAAGATAACTGACAGGGTTCGAAATAATGTGATCAGAGAGCGTTGTGGCGTGAAAGACGATGTAGTGACACGAATTGAGAAAGGGATGCTGAGCTGGTTTGGACATGTAGAGAGGATAAATGAGAGTAGGTTGAGGAAACAAATATATGAGGCGAGTGTAAATGGTAGAGTCGGGAGAGGAAGACCTCTAATCCAACGAAACGCATGCGAAGATTGATGAAAGTGGGAGAAGCGAAAGACATACGTCAGGACCGTAGCAACTGGAAGAAGATTGTCTCTGCCTACCCCGTTAGGAACAAGACGTAAATATATACATTACCTTCTATAAACTCCTTTATATTATAATAACCCTTTTTGTGAAGTCTTTGTTTAACCATTTTTTTAATTCTATTGACGGAGGAAGGCTTTGCGCACTCGCTGGGATTTTATTGTAAAAACGTATACATTGCCCCGTGAACGAGTTACTAGCTGGTATCACGCAGTATAAACCCGGTGATGAGTAGGGGCGTCTAAACTGTTGTGGTGTTTAGTTTTTTTTTTATTGGAACGACGGCAAACGAGCAAGCGGTTCACCTGATGGTAAATCACCACCGTCGCTCACACACATCTGCCACACCAGAGGTGGTGCAGATGCTTTGCCGACCTTTATGGGTATTTGGGAGATGGGAGGAAGGATGAGGAGGGGGATCGGTGGGGGAGTGGGCCTCCGGTTAGCTCACTCACCGAACGAACCACAAGACGGTTCCACTTCTCGCCGGTATTCTGAGTGGTCGTGATACAAACCCGGTCGTGCCGGCCCATTCCCGCAGCAGCAAAAGGCGCCGCCCGGCTCTACCGCGTTTTTAAATTTGCACGTTTAGTACTGCGATTGCTAAACCGCCTGACCAGCGTGGAAAATCCTCCCCACGGGAGGGGTCTACGTCCAGCGTTGGACAATTTATCATCATCGTGATGGTTGTGATTACCACCTGGGCCGTTAAACAGTCCGCTCATGAAAGTATGTTACTTTCACACTAACATTCGCCCGCGACTTCCGTGCCCATGTGTTTCCCCATGTCTCGATTTATTTCCACAACAAATTTTATCAAAGCTTAGCCGTAAAAACGTCAAAGACAGTGGCTCTCGACTACTTTGCTTCCACATTTAATATTGATATCAAATTATGTGAAATAACAAATGTACAAAATATTATATTTCAATAATAAAAGGGGTTGTTGTGTTAATATTTCGAATACAGATAATATAAAAGAAAACAAGGTACATTAATAGCTACCCTTCGACCTTAATAAACCAAAAGAAAGAAAAGTAAAAGTCTTTATAGTACTTCAAACGTACGCCGAATATGAGATAACGACAAAAGAGTCGATAATTTAAGCTGTCGAAAACAAAGTTACGGTTGAGTTATAGTAACTATACAGGAGCTGTATTGTCCAAATTATTAATAGTCTTTTTGTATTTATTTTTGATATAGATATCTTTTTGTATATAATATTTATAAGTTTTTTCAAGAAAACAATCATTCATAAAGGCAGCCTTCTTTTTTATTTTTTAAAAAAAAATGTAGTGATTCCTTCCGGTAAGACGTCATTTTAAAAAAAAAGTTAATGCTTTAATATTTTAGAATTTTTAAAAATACTTTTCAGAAACAACTTTTTATTATATAGACGTATTCGTGAATAAATTATAAATAGATGCAGCAATCGTTTTTTTATTTAAAAAAAAAACAACTTTTACCTGCGAATTAAATTTTTTTTTATCGTAGTACAATCGCAATGGCCAGTATTCGCTGCAAATTGACATAACATCGCGGAAGCGGTTAACAATACGCAGAGCAACGACAGGGCGAACTGTCGTTAGACAAACGAAAACTTGATGATACAGACCTTTTTACACGACGATTGCGTCGCCGCACGCCGCAATTCCCCCCGTACATTTCGCACGGAGTTATCGTTCGGCGTCCGTATAAACTTTGAACGCGCGCATGGCAGCGGAGCGGTGCCTACGTCGCGTCGCAACGAACACTCGGTACAGACTGAAGAGAAGGCCGAGCGCAGCGTGCGCTTGTGGGGTGGACGGTGCGACCCCGCGCCGCGCCCGCCCCGCCGCCGACCCTACAGCGCAGGAGGGTTAGGTCGTCAGCTGTCCGATATTCTGGACTGTCCTGTCCCATACAGGATCTGTTATCCAAATCCTTTGTACAAAGTTTGCTCAATAGGGGATTACAAGGGAGAGAGAAAGAAACGCCTGTGTGAGACATTTAATATTATTTTTTTAAATATTAGCGCTTAACTTTGGTTGTCATCTTTTTTTTTTTAAAACCGTTACCTTCCGCAGTAAGAATTTCTCCCGTGTCGCGGAGGCAGTTTACATACATGAATTGCACACGGATAAACACCAAAACCGGGAACGATTATTTCTAGTCCATGCAAATACTAGTAGTAGTTAGTAATAACAATTTGGTTTTTCAGTCATAGACAGTATTCCTATCAAGTTTGGGAACTGTGTTTAATGTTTCTGGTACTGATCTTGTCTCTAATCTAAGATTTACATATAGACCACTTTACATCAATGTATATCGAATGGCAACGTCCCACGGCGGATTCACAGACCAGATCCGCCACGGCGCGCTGGTTGGGTAGGTGCTTACGAGCGCACGTCTTCCTGAGGGTTGGGAGGGGAGGTGAGGGAGTTGGTCTGTTGTCCACTTGCATTATGATGCCTAGTACGAAACACCGTTGGGTTTTAGCTGGTGCAAGGCCGTCATGACCCGTCCTTGCTCCTCCGGGGGCGTTAGTACCTTTAGTTATTTCCCCACGAGGAAGGAGGATAGGAAGATGATTCAGTTCTATTATAGTTTATAACGTTCAGATACATGAGCTATTGTACACCGTTATCTGTTCTAAAGAAGGAAGACGTTATGTTCTATTCGTAATATCCATTGTTAGACTAGATTTTACGCAAGCCTGAGTAGGACAACGTTTATGAGTACGTACGTACTTGTGCAATTCAAGTATCTCCTCAGACACAAATAAGCAACTTGAACTCAACACGGGGAGCGGTAGGCAACCTTATTGTGATGAAAGCTTGGAGCAGAGAAATCTTCGGAGTTAGAATATAAAATAATGATCTGGCATTGTCTTTATTTGTTTTAAATCAAAGTAAAGATTTTGTATCCTATAAGGATCTTTTTCTCATTTTTTTTTATTGTAAATAAAGAAAGAAAAAAAGAGAGCCGGAAATGTACCATCACACTGTACGGGTTGGTGGACTTACTTCTAATTACTTCTCAGATTAATTGTCGCAAAAAAATTTGCTAAAATTGAAACTAGTGCTCTAACCACTGGGCCCACGGCTGCTTGTTGTATTTAACAAATATTCACGACTACATATTTTTTTTTTGAAGAACGTTTTCGCCAAGGCAGTTTACATACATAAATTGCACATGGACAAACAGCCAGACTCGAACCAATTATTTGTGCTATTATACAAACACTAGTCCCGATTATAGGATTATAGTTCGATAGGATTCGAACCCGCGATTCCCGCACGGGACTAGTATTCTCTCTTCAAACATAGAACATGAAATGATGAGATGTTATAGAAAGAATGAAAAATAATTATTTAAATTTTAAACTATAAAACTATAAACATGTAATTTAAAGTATGTGATAATAAAATAAAAAACCGTGTCCATAATATTATAGGCCGTAAAGATTTTGTTAGTTAACTCGAGATGCTCTTTTTAAAGCGTAAGTTATACCCTATTTGAAAAGAAAGTTTTCCTCTACAATGCAAATATTTAAGATGAAACAAAGCACCGCTTAAATCTCTGAAGTTTTATCATGTTTTTATAACACTGTTGCTTTTTAAATTCACAATGGACGACGATTTTAAATATTTCGTACATAGCATAGGATTTATTGAAATGTATAAACGATTTGATAGCGCTGAATTATTCTATTATCTCCGTTATACATGAGCGTAATTTGTCAATGAGCCTTTTCCGGCTCTAAATACCTTTTAAAAAATACGTAGAGCATAAATTAGCCGAAGGTGGGGGCACACGGAATATCCACCCCCCACCCCTATTACATTACGTGTGTGTGGAGATGTTAGAGTCGAATTTAATGAAATAATTAACAGAAAGCGGTTAATTATTATCTCCTGCTTCCTGTTAATTATTATAACTGCAATAAAACAGCGTCGAAGATGTGAGTACTGAGTCGTCAGCCGATCGCGGCGATTGTGGTATATCCTCCTATCGGAAATGTTTATTTACATCATTGAACTATAAAGGTTAGACATAGAAAGGTTAAAAAGATGTATAATGACAATATGTCTGTTACAATACGAATAGATAGCCATAGTTCCGTATCGAAATTGCATCATCATCATTCATCATCATCATTTCAGCCTATCACAAGTCCAATGCTGAACATAGGCCTCCCCCAAAGATTGCCACGAAGCTCGGTCCTGAGCCACCTGTATCAATCGATTTCCCGCAACACTGCGCAGGTCGTCACTCCATCTTGTGGGGGGTCGTCCGACACTGCGTTTGCCTGTACGTGGCTCCCACTCGAGAACCTTCTTTCCCCAACGGTTGTCAGTTCTGCGAGCTATGTGGACGGTCCATTTCCACTTCAGCTAGCTGATCTTTACGGCTATGTCGGTTACATTAGTTCTGCTGCGGATATCACCGTTGCAGACTCTATCACGCAGAGAAACAACGAGCATAGCCCTTTCCATAGCGCGCTGAGCAACTTTGAGCTTCCTCATACGGTCTGCAGTGAAAGACCAAGTCTCGGATCCGTATTGCATATTCGAAAATAATTATGAAAATAAAGTAATTTTTTTTCTCATAATTTTTCCTTTTTTTTGGGTTGTAGGAAAATGCATTATGCATGCCCGCTGCATGCATAAAAAGCCGAAAGCCCACCCAAAGGGTTATGTTGGACTCGGATCTCGGAAGGAGAAACATAACGACTAAAAACCAACCACGTTGCTGTTGCCACTTGCGTGAGTGGAGGCCCACAAATTGAAAAAAAAGGGTCCACGATGGCTGCTGCTGAGAAGCGCTGCGTCCCCTAAAAACGAATAAATTCAAAATCCTAACAATTCGGATTTATATATATCTTTAAGAACCGTTCATTACTCTTGACTCAGCCGTCTATTTTGATCGTCTGACAATGTCATATATCTTTAGATAAGGATGCAAATCATAATTGATTCATAGATCCAAAAATTTCATTAATTATTGACATGACATTAGATTATTATCTATTTAATATGAAACAAAAATACACACACACACGTGATGGAATTGGATGGAATTCCAATCATCTGGAAATATCTTTCTAATCATCTTCGCACCCTTATGTAAAGATATATGACATTGTCTTTTCATCACGTGTGTGCTCACGTGTGTGCTCTTTTATCATAGAAACTACAACAAACAATAATTATCCATATTATAATAGAACGTAGTCAAAAGCGCCGTGACAGAGCATAGCAAAAATCCTTTTAATCTTACAAAATACGTGACAGCCTTGTTCAACAGACTGTAACATTATAGAACTGAAGCGAACTTATAACAACTTACGCGGATCGTCTTGAAGCCACAAGGAGCTAATGCGTTTCGCTACAATGCCTTTATCTCCTTAACAGAGAGATGTGAAGGTTAGAAAATAGTGTTTAATGTTTCTTTTTTGTGTAAGCTGCGGAAAGTAATTTCAATGTCTATGAACTTGGTATGTTATAAAAGAAATAATTGCTCTCGCTGCTGTTTATATAAAAGTTATTTTCGTAATTACACGCAATAATTTCCACAGCCTATGTAAAGTTTTAAGCATATTTTAATGTTCGAATCAAAATTTTATTTGAACATCATTTGAAATTCTAAGGTATATGTAACATACATTTTACAACATTTAACTGAATAAAATAACTGTGTAATCATAACCAAAACCTGCATTTTATCTGAAGATCAATTTGACAAATTTAACGCTGATATTATTACAGTTTAAGAAGTTATGGTAGAAGGTTAATTTATTATAGCTTAGCGCATCGGTAGCTACTCAGGTGTTGCGGATGTTCGTGGGCATCGGTGATCACTTATCCATCACGTTGGCCTATCCAAAAAAAAAAATTGTATGACGGAATATACGATATCTTTCACCAAATGCTACACCTGCATGTGGTGATGACGGTGTGATGATGCCTCAGCAAAATAGCCTTTATTGTTCTATAAGAAAAGTTTCCAACAACAGATTATGACAAACAAGCAAGCGGTTCACTTGACGGTGAGTGATTACCGACGCCCACGTACATCTGCAACACTAGAGGAGCTGCAGGTGCGTAATCGGTCTTTAAGGGTATTTGGGAGATGGGATGGAGGATGAGGAGCTGGGCGGAGAAGGGGAATGGGCCTCCGGTTACCTCACTCACCGAATGAAATGTTAGTGGTTATACACATATATATATTAGGCCTCAGAGTCGCATTTGCATTTCTCACTATTAATCGTTAAGTAGGTGAAGCGTCCATAATGGCATCTACGACTTAGGAATTCCTAATACGAGTCAACGAGCGGAAGTGACTTCCTTTGCCCTCCTTGTCTCACCTCATTAGAGTTAATAGATATATACTGTTAGAATACTTTGGATACATGAATACGATTTATTTTTCCCTACATCTGTAATAATTTTTTTTGATTATTTCTTTTTTTTATTGGTGTGAATGGAATATTTCCTATCATCAATTTTTTTTAATGCCGGAAGTGAGGTAAGGAGGAGGATTGTCTTTCGAATTCGCCGAAGCGAAACCCTACAGACTTAGTGCTGTGAAGCAGCCATGATGTTACTGCTCAGCATCACTAATGGTAGTAAAAGCATTATTTTTTACGAATATTAAAAACAAATCAAATTATTTTGCACTTTTTAAAAATAAAATTATGCATGTGCAGTTAATTAAAATATAAAAACCTATATTTAATACTGAAAAACGAGAATATTGAGTAAATAATGAACGTGTTCGTTTTTTAAATAAATTTGATAAAATTGCATGAAATTTAATATTGCCAAAAGTCTGATTTACAATCGTGTGTAACTTTTTGTTCACCGTTTGCATTTTCAATCCGTTGAATATGCATTTCGGAAAATTCAAATAGAATGTATTGCAAAGTAATTATTTAATATTCAATAATATCTTTTTCTTTTGCAATAAATTTATTTCGCGCAGAGTGTACATAAATATTTAGATTATCATCAGCCTCTGACACTATTAATTTTTAATATATAGTCATTCACATATAAGTTTTCTTCAGATCTTATTTAAAATCAAGCAAGTACCTTTATAACGCCACTGCAGGAGTTCGAACCCAACATTCGACTATTGTACTGAGTCCTGAACCGTTCTAAATACAAGCTCGTGGGTTTAGTTGGAGTGGTTAACAGGAATATTGTTAATAATTTCCTGTTCTGAGAAACCTCACCAACTGTACGTAAAGTACAATAAAATAACACCCTATAAATGTACCACCGCTGGGCAACGGTTTAGTTTTAGAGAGTTTGTACTTGTGCGGTACGGTTGGCGTACTTCACGTGTCCATGGCACCTGGGATCGAATCCAGGTCACAGCTAAAAACTAGCGCCCTTACCGTTAAACTACCACAGGTTCAACGGTATTTAGTATACCACATTCTAGGTACTATTCATATTTTCTTTTCTTATGTTTGTATAAGTTTTTTTTTTCTATTTGACGGCTGTAAAAAAAACCGCAAAATATACAACATTAAGAATATTTTTTTTTGAACAAAGTCGAATCTTTAATATGTATATCAGAAACATACAGTAATACCTTTTCCGCCGAAGCTTTCAAGGCCACCGGGCCTTCAGCGTATCTCTAATTTAAGGAGTTTTAGTCGGTCTGGCAATTAATGTAGGTCCCATCATAATCGGTCGGGTTTGTCTTGTCTTCAGTGGCCTTTCCCCACGTGAAACAAGAAAAATATTGTCATTTATTATTACATTATTACCGGTTTCGCCTGGCCTGTAGGCCCCCTAATACCCTGAAGACGCCGTAAGGCAAACCCGTGGAAGATCCGGCGAGCATCTGTCCATATTGTGGAAGCTGTAAAAGCCATCGGCCCAACAGCGTATATCTAAACCGTAGGGGTGTTTGGTTTTAATGCTAATTCCGACATAACTAGACACTGTCATCATAAAAATGTCATCAGTCGCGTACCATTAGCATGAGCATCATCCTCAGGATGACAACCTATAACATTTTCACTACTGTATATAAGCCTCCCTCCTAATTTTGACTACACGCAAGTCTGATCTGGTTTTATTCATTTAGTAAAGTATCGTGTCCCGCTGATTTTACTTGTATGAATTTACCACTCGAGAATTAAATTTAAGCATTTAATAATTTCTTTAAACTACCCTCAAAAATCACAACCGTAATTTTTAAAAACCAATCATTCGGGAATAAACTGTCACTGTTCACGTGTAGTTGCCCGGATGGAAGAACTCCCAGATGCTTTAAACTTTACTGCGCTTCAAACAGTCGGTGTGAGCGCTCTAACGAGATAAGTCCGGATATCTGATAACAAAATATCCTAATGAAGCATAATTAATTTTCGGAATAGAGATAAATTACGTTTTTCTGGGTATTTGTATGTGTTTTCGTATTTTCTTCGTGAAGGTAGCAATTAGTAACTATATGATGCATGCAACATCTACGTAGAACGTTCATCATTTCAGCCTATCACAAGTCAACTGCTGAACATATCCCGCAACACTGCGCAGGTCGTCACTCCATCTTGTGGGTGGTCGTGTACGCAAATTATCATTCTCTTGCTATTTTTACAATGTAAATATAGAAAATGGGTGGCTACATAGCAGGTATGTATTGTGAACAAAAAGATGTACAATAATAACAACGAGTAAGAGCTATTCGCACACATCTCCGTCCTCGATGTATTGATCGATTTTATAGTAGACCTTTTTTAATAAATTTTCTTGGCAAGCTTCTTAGAAAATGATGTCTGTTCATTTGTTGTAGCACTTCAATGTAAATATAATTGTTTTGATGCTCTCTTGCTCTCTTGGTCGAGAGCTGAAGCTCAGCTTACAAATTCCTCCAACAGTTTTATATCAATATGAGTTCGCGGTTTCACCACCGTTTAATTTGGTTTAGAAATGGCTGTTTCATACATATGATGAGTACATGAGCAAGATGTATGGTTACTGCTCCGCTCCTATGGGTCGTGGCGTGACTTTGTATAGCCTAAATTTTCCTATATCAACGGGAATCAAAAGCAAGTGTTTTTTTTTTTATAAAAGATTGAAACAAACGAGCTTCACCTGATGCTGAGTGATCACCGACGCCCTAGATGGACCTACTGATGCGCTGCCGGCCTTTAAAAGTAGTTACTGAGAATAGATCGATCATACAGAAGGACAGACGTTTTTTTTTCACTTCGTAGGGAAGACACTGAAGGCATCAGCACTAAATACCGGATCGTCTAAAACCCCTATAGTTTAGCCCGATTTGGCCCGATTTAACTCGTTTTGACCCGATTTGGCACGATGGCCTTTACAGCTTCTTCAAAATTTGACCCAGACGAAACCGGTTGTGAAACTAATACAAGAGATAATAATATTTGTCAATACAATGTAGTTTCACCGAGTGACAACACCATCGTCGCTTGTATTGATTATAATTATCTGATTTTGACTATTCCTTTTTTTTTAAACCTACGTTTATTCAAAAGCACAACACACTCGTAAGTCGCGCTTAAAGCACCAAGCTACTCGAGCTAACAAGGTTCCGCAATGCGCATGTATTTATTTCTAAGCAGCGGTAAAGTTCCCTCAGGGTACGAACAGCCAAGCGTAAACGAAACGTAGTTACCTTATCGTAGAATCGTACCTGAATTATTCATATTTGCATTAGATCTATATGATTTAAATGCCAGAGTCGGGATAGGCGAACATTTCACGATCAAATCGGAGACGTTCTGAAAAAAGGCCAGGTCAATAGTACTCTAAACCAACGAGTACGCATGCGAAGATTGATGAAAGTGGAAGAAGCGAAAGACGTATGTTAGGACCGTAGCAAGTGAAAGAAGATTGTCTCTGCCTACCCCGTTGGGTACAAGACGTGAATATATACATACATCTATATGATCTTGACAGCCGTCGTAGCCTACTGATCAGGGTGCACGATTTAGTGTCATAAAGCGCGAGTGACCCGGGTTCGATTCCCGGTGCCGGCACCACTATATGTGTTTACCACGTGCACTTCACGGTTCCAAAACCCTATTAAATATTTGAGAAAAACGCCTTTGCCCGGCTGTGGGCAATCACAGGCTGCTACTTTACTTTATTTTATATGATCTTGGTTTGTTATATCATAAATAGATTTAGTTATCTTTGATTATAATTTACTAGCCCTATTTCAGACGATTTTAGTCCACTGCTGAATTCTTGAATGTATTGTCCACACTCACCACTCTGACTAAAGCGGGTTGGTCAGTGCAATGCCGGTACTCACGGGCTATTGATGCTGTTCTCCGTCAATAGTCTGTGGGATTTGGATATCGGCATAATATGGTCGCCTGAGCCTGACGTCTGTTTAAAACCCTGGTTGCACCACGTGAGATTAGTATTTGGAGAAAGAGATCTATAACCCTAACACCAAAATGATCCCTTACAGGCATTGTAATATACTTGCGTATATACATTTAAAAGTCTCCCTATCTCACGCGTTCCTGCGGGGTTACTTAACGGGGCTGGTCTACGTAAACAAGCCGTCAGACGCACCAGGCCCTCATGAACACCATTCGCCAAGAAATAGACAATCTATCGCAGGAAATCTCGACTAAAATGATGCAAAATGCTATAAATTAAACCGAAATTCATCCAAGTTCGGCAACAACCGCTTATCACACCATCTCAGGATTCAGGGCGGTTTCTCGATTCTTACAGGCCATTTGTATCGAAACACCTCGGCCGTCCGAGACGAGGTCCGAACCTCCCTTGGACGGTCCATAGATAGCTTACTATAAAGAGGTAACCATGAGATGTACTCTTGTACATATACTTAAAGCTGCGCAAACCTATGAAGCTGTAAAAGCCAAAACGGCTAGCGGGTTAGCGCCACGGCCTCGCAGAATACCGGCGTGAGGTGGAGGCATCTTGTGCTTCTGTGTTTCATTCACTGAGTGAGGTAATCGGAGGATCTCTACCCCCTTCGTAACCCCAAAGACACGTCCATCACCCAAATATCTTTTTAAGGTCGGCAACGCGTCTGTAGCGCCTCTGATGTTGCAGCTATACGTGTGCGACGATTATCGCTTACCATATAGGTGAGACGCTAGTTCGTTTGATTCTCTCATTTTCTCCAACCCTATCCCATCTGATTCGGTTCTCGTGTGATGTGAGAACAGACAGACAAACAAAATAACCTAACCGTCGCAAAGTCTAAGACGATTTTTGTATCAATAATCCTCCTGTAATATAAATATGGCAAAAAAGTATTGAAAAACACACCACCCTAATTGCCTTCTGTAGCAGACAAGAAGGGAAATACATTTGATGTAAATTCAAGGAGCAGTTTGAGTTTGTTCATATAATTTCATTTATGTATTACATAAAAAATATTTGTGCGTAAAGCTAAAGAAAAGGGATTGCAAGTGGCCATAGGTAAAAACCTTTTCGTATATCTGAGAGGGTTTTGTAGGATGTTGCCGGATTCACAGCATCTGATTCACCCGGTTATCTCACGATGGTTTTCTTCAGCGCCAAACGCGTATTAAATTCAGCACTTAAAATTGATATTAACAATTGTTTTGCCCGGCAGCGAGGATAGAACCCAGGTCACTCGAGCTCTGTGAAACTAAGGAGAACGGCCTGCTCACTAGGCTACCACGTTATTTGTGTGTACTGAACGAAAATAAGCACGGAAAATCATTCCGAAGGTCACGTAAAATAACTACCCTATGTTGAAGTGTCGGAAAATGTACGCTTTATTTCAACCCCGCTTGTTTTGTTACTCTAGACGAAGTAGGTCGTATTTACGGACGTGACCTTATGTTAAAGAATGTTGACAGTAACTTTTATAACACGACATATTACATAACACGTTATACGAAAGTTTATATATATAAGTTAATCATGTATATATAAGTTTATCGACAATCATATAGAAATAAAAATGCTTTCTTCCCTACACAATTCACTAACTGAAATAGGCTAATATTTTAGTCCACTGTTGAACAAAGGCTAGAAAGCGCCAGCAATAACCGGCACACATTGCATGGTAGGTTAGGTTAGGTTAGAGTAGGTTAAAAATGCTTTCTTCCCTACACAATTTACTGACTAAAATAGGCTGATATTTTAGTCCACTGTTGAACAAAGGCCTGCAATAGCTGGCACACATTGCATGGTAGTTTTACACATACTCATCACGTTGGGAAAACGGATGGGGGAGCGCAGCGCTTCGTCTGCTTGCAGGCAGGGTGCATTATGTGGTCGAGGGTTGCATTATCCCAAGTGAGGTTGGTATATGAAAAAAAATTAGATATATCACCCTAACATTAATATATCGATAACAATAATTAAGGGTAAATTCCCATATTTTACTATTTTATTACATTTATCACAATTTAAAATCAAGTTATGGTTTCCTTCCTCTTCTTCCTTACCAGCCTGGATCAGAGAAGCGACCACTGGATATAAGCCTTCATACGAAAGCGGGTACGCAAGACGGCATGTCATGACATGCATAGATGATTTTTCCATACTAACCCCAAAGGCGGGCGCTGTATTCACCAGCGTCGAAACCCACTCACTGAATGCACCGCGTACGGGTGAAGTTAAAATTTCAATATAAATTGGCATATAAAACCTTACAATAATAATAATAAAATAATCGCATTGGAAAAAAAAGTCCGCACAATCATGACGTCTCACAAGATGCATGTTCCGAGATCCGATATGAGTGAGCAAGGCATCTTAAGCGCCTTCACCATCAGCACAGTCGCGAAGTGTGCAGCCTCCGTAATTACTTCCTGGCGAGAGCGGATGAGTCGTCCCATATGGGCCTCATTAGCTGTGTTGCAGGATTACCCCTCTTTCGTCGGCCAACGAGTAATGGTAGTACAGAGCGTCATCGACCGGAAGACCGTATGAAAGGAGAAAGAGGGTTAAACGGGAGGTTCTACAAGGCTCTACATAAGCCTTTCGTAGATACAGTCGACACCGATTACTACCCCTGTCGAATAGTTCTGGATGGGATATTCATATCTTACAGATATCGCCTTCTAGATGTCGTTGGTGCAGCTTTTGAAGCACTGCAGCAGTGAGGCTGTTTCCTTGCGCCCGGAACGCCTTATAAATAACATTTTCTTATTTTGCACTGACGACGGAAACGCGTTTATTCGTTCATTGAAGAGTTTGTACGTACATGTAATTAGTGAGACCATCCATATTGTTTGCATAGGTAACCGAGTGATGTAAAATGAGTTCGATATTTGAAAAGGATTGGACGATGCATATTCTTAAATTAAATTTGAACCTCGACCTTATATAAAGTGTCGCCAGATCTAATAAAAGTATTAAGTGAGGAATCGATTGCGACATTTTCTTAAGAGAGTAGGTCAGTGATCTCGAATAGCAAAATATCATCTTATCAAATTATAGATTTCTATTATTATTATTTCCTTCGGTTCGTTCCAGTGACATTCTGCATATATGAACTTTAACATTTTAGTCGTATTTCAGATGGTGTATTTATTATAGGTCATAAATAGTTTAAGCCCGTAGATAGAACATAAAGTTAAAGAGGGTTATTTAACATAAAAAAACACGTTCGAAACAAGTGGATTATTAATAACTCACCTATGATTTTTGAACGAATACTTCTTTTGGCGCGTTTGGGAAAAATTATGACAGTGAATTTTTACGATGCGCGCGCACACCGACACCTAAAAGCGACACCATGAAGTTAGTTGGTAATTATCAAGGTAGTTATTCAAATATATGAATCTACAACAACGTGTTGTATATCAGTGGAGATAGTAAAATATATTCATACATAAACATATATGTATATTTGTGTGTGATTTTAAATTGTATATGGTAGTAAATGATAATTTATTGTGGGTGTTGGTGATAAAAGTGTTTTTTATATTATAAACTTTTTTAAGAAGCTTTATAGATTTGAGGTTAACTGTCGGTATTTTTCTTCTACTAAATTTTTTTTTCTACTAAATCCTTTTTTTATTAATAGTGTATATTTCAAATTTATGTTAGTATTACAGATAAAATTATTCCATTGTAAATTTAAATCATGTCTTTTTTTATTTAAGTAGTAATTACAGTATATTACATAACAATAATATTAACAATAACCACAATATAAAAATTAAAAACATCGTCAATCGGGAACGCTTGCTGCATTTCCACGATTGATTGTTAAATTTAACCTTTGAGCGAGAAAAGTGCCCGCCATCTTGTCATCGGCAGCTACGACGTGTCCCGGGTAAATATCCTATTAAAATATTATATATAAAGTAATTATACTCGCCTTTCTTGATAGTTGTTGGTTCCAGTGGAATATACACGCAGGAACAGAGATTTTTCCACGCTCCTCTTGCAACCGCGGCAAAGATCAAATACAATTTTTATTGCATGACACTGTTCGTTGAAACTGTGTACAATGGCAAGGTAAGAGCTTCACTCACTCCAATACCTTGTGGGTGAGGTAGCTTGAGTCCCGCTGAATGAGCGACGATATGTTAACGTCACTTAAGTACGAGTATAAGGCAATCACTTTACGGCCACGGTCACAGATAATCAAAATTTTAAATTGCTGTTATCTACTTTAGCAGCACCTGAATGGTTGGGATAGGATGACGCTCGCTCCATACATACGCAAGTGGCATATGTATGGTGCGAGCGTCTGGATCCATACGTATATAACGCACCCAAATCCAACAAAAATGGTGATGGGGAACAGCACCACTCGTACGGGAGTACCGGCACCGCTCTCACCAACCCGCATGCCCAGCGTGGTGAGTATGGGCAAACGAGTTTTACAGTTTTAGAGCGTGACTAGAAAAAGCGTTGAAAGTCGCCGAGACACGGCAAATCAGAGACAGCTGAATGGAAGATCCCTCCTATATAGATCTTTTTTTCCAACGGTCAATCTCATCTGGCACACGGTGAACGCTGCTGACTAAAGAACGAGGCTCTGACGAACGATTCATGGCGGAATACCCACCCGATTATGCCGAACCTCAGATTAATGGGGAGCAGTGACTCTTGTACGAAATTACCGACACTGCGCTCACCGGGATAGTGTCTGCCATCGACGACCATACCCAAAGTGGTGATTATGGGCAAATCTTCCAAATGTGGCAATTTTTAGTCGGTACTTTCACTACTTCTACTGCCCCTTGATCTTCTTCAGGTTGATGATGATGAACTTATAACATATAACTCAGGTAATTATAGTTATAATGACAAGTTTAAAATGCATACACTGTCACGTGAAACAACATGTTCTAAATTTAAATTTAAGGCTTAAATGTTTATCGACCAAGTTAAACAACTGCCCGTGAACTGCAATAGCAATATGCCATTTGATTTCGCTCTCTTTATGCGCCATAATGCTGGCAAGTTGCCTCTTACCACGGCATATTGGCACTTGCAACGGCTCCCGATGTTACGTAATTTACAATAACGCTCTTTGAAGTTTTTAAATAATAAAGACGCTTTGTTTTATATATAGACACGGTTAAGTGGTAGGCAGAGATTATAGTATTCCATTGTTTTCTTTAAGAAGGAACGGAGCAAAAGAGCTTTTACCTGACGGCAAGTGATCAGCTGTTGCGTTGCCGGACTTTAACGATATTTTTGAGCCTTTGGATACCTCACTTCCTGTGGTTGCCTCTACTTCACGCCGGTATTCTGAGAGGCCGTGGTACCAACCCGGTCGAGCCGGCCCATTCAAACAGCAACACAAGCCGCCGTTGTGCTCTACCACTTATTAGCTTTATTAAACTTCTGACATAGATTATTAAAAACGACGTGAAATACCTAACCGACAATTTTAATATTTATACTCCGTAGTCCGGCTTTCGCGGCAAAATGTCGAGCAAGTATAACGCCGGCCTTATTTTAACTGGGCAACCCTATTTAAACGTAGGAACATTTAAATAGGGTTGCCACCTTAAGCTTACAACGAAATTTTATTTAACATTTATGTACGTATATTATTTAAACCAGCGGCTTAGTTTTGCTAATAGACACGGGCTCTACATTTTCATATACAGTTTAAAGACCATCAATTTTAAGCAGGTGTAAGTTTTAAAATTGACTGCCTCTCCGTGAGAGCGGTCTGGGGAGACATTTGCCACTTGACATCGTTAGTATGTAGATTATGAATTTTATATATTTATAGTAACATCAAATAAACTTTTATCGTCTTATAGTGAATTTTCAAATTCTTCGTCTATCAAGTTCCTTCAGAATCTGCAATCGGAAGTTGCAATGGGCTGGCCAGTTAGCTCGCACAGCTGAAATGTTATCGAACATCAAATAAAAGCGGCGTGTGTTCGTGCTCTGTGATGTGGGAAGTTGTTGGATGCATGTGGCTCGAGATCGTGTCTTGTGGCAAAATTTTAAGGACCTATGGTCAGAAGTGGATTTGTGACAGGCTGTAATAATAATGATGATATAATGGCCACAGCTGGGCAAAGGCCTCCTTCTCATATATGTGAAATGGTTTAGGAGTCGTGAAAAACCCACAACGCTGCTCCAGTGCAATTTTTTATAATTTCTTCCTCACGATTTTGTAAATACAGCTCTAAAATTATAGTTAATCATTTTAGTTGTGTTGGCACCGTGAATAGAACCCAGCTCACAAGCGTTATAACTAAAACGAGCGATCTGACCGCTAGGCTACCACGGCTCTTTTAATAGCAACTTAGTATCAATTGAATAATTTCATTAAACGTTACCAAGGTTACAAGACGTTGCCTGAAAAATGACAGAGATATTAAAACTTTGTTGTCCAACAAAGTCTTGACCGTTCTATCTAAATGCACGATAAAAGGTATTCATTTAAAAATTTTCTTTTTCTTAACAGTCGTTTCTTGGGTGAGATAAAAAATAACTTCTTAAGAAAGTTATGAGAGGAGTATAACTTATAGCAACTACGAAGCATTTAATTTCAACTTCTCGAGTGTCCTCATTTTTTAAGCTTTAAATTTCTGTACTCAAGTTTACGTAAAGATTTTAAAAAAAGGAACGTAGGACTAACTACCGTAATTCATAGTTCCTCCACTTAGTGTAATTAAAATGGTAGCTTTTATTTCATAATTGAGTCTTTAAAGACACGGCCACTGTAAAGAATTAAGTACATGCATAGCTTCCTGACATGTTCTAACACGTTTCTAAATTTATTGGTACACACACACACACATAAATATATATATATATGTGTGTGTGAATGCATTTATGTATGTTTATTTCTGTGCCACGCTCTGTAGCCTAAACCTCTTGAAGGATCAAACATTTTATGACTTGATATTGATGTCTTCATTCTGGTAGTGACATGGTGTATAAAATTTAAATATGTTGTCGCAAATTATAAAAAAGAAAGAGGGATTAAACACAATCGGGTTTTTTTTATGGAAGAGACGGCAAAAGAGCAAGCGGTTCACCTGACGGTAAGTGATTACCGTCGCCCACATACATCTGCAACACCATAGATGCTGCAGATGCGTTGCTGGTCTTTAAGGATATTTGGGAGATAGAAGGGAAGAGGAGGAGAATAGGGAGGAGGTGAGGGCCTGCGGCTACCTCAATCACAGAACGAAATGCAGAAGCACAAGATGCCTCTACTTCACGCCGGTATTCTGCGAGGCCGTGATACCAATCCGGTCGAGCCGGCCCATTCGAGCAGGAGCTAAAGCCACCACTTGGCTCTACCACGCTTAATATTGGCTTTTATTTAATAATTAAATAGTTAAATAACTTAAAAGGTAGAGTATGGTATTAACTACACAAATCTTAAGGTACAGAGAGTTTCAAAGAGAAAGTTTTAAATAAACTTTGTTATAAGTAAAAACAAAGAAACTTAAAAAAAAGAAGCAATGAAAAAAACAGTTATTTCGAAATCTCAGACAGACAACAAAATATTTTAAACATGCACCGAAAATTCTAAACTTTGTATAAGCCTTGGACAATCTCGTAGTACTCCTACAAGGTATTATAACACAGAAATTATCTGGATATTATTTATTATTATTCACGGTAATGTAGAATCTAGGATATAAAATAGTTTCAGGAGCTTGGATGTGTAATGGATTTTAACACAGCTGTATTATGTATTATTAAAAAAATACTACTATGTAATTAATTTACAAAACTCTTTGTTTTCTTTACCTGAATCTGCTAAAGGTGTATATTCACCATGCCAACGTCAAAATGAAATGTGTAAATTGAATGAGATCAAGTCACAACAAGTTTCCGACCCCCGCAGTGACAATTTCCTTCAGTATAAGCTCAAAGTAACGTCACCTGCAAACACTATATACTGCAACACTACATCTTTATTTATTTAAGACATTAAAAAAAATAAGCTTACGCGACCGCATGATTACGTTTACGATTGTGAAAGTACCACAATACTAGAGTTGGTAAGAGATCTAGACATTTATTATAATCGCTTCAACTCACTTTCATATAAGTATTTAAATTTTGAAGTACTCTAGTAACGAGCCCATCATACAATACCGGTCGTGATTCTCTGGCATATGAGTTAGTGTTTGATATTAGAATATATTTATAATATTCTAATACTGGCATCATGAGTTTTAGTGTGATTGGAGAGCTTTTCGTGCAGCGGTACTGTAAAACTTAGTACCATAGCATGGACAGTTTCCACTAGCCTAGGCACCGAAATCGATTATGCAATTTGAGTTGAAAGTTCTTTGAATTTTGAATAAGGGCACGAGTTGGACGGAGCGTAGACTTCATCAGACGAGACCGCTCCAGCCTAACACCAAGGTACAATGCCTCTTAACCTTCAGTGATCACTGCTGATTTACACTAGTGATCACAGCAGATCAACAGCTCACGCATGGTCGTCATGATGAAGTCAGTCTCATTTTTTGTGGTACCATCCCGAGCTCATCCAAGTCCACTTTACCCCGTTGCTCTTGTGCCCACCACTAATCTATGACATTTGTTCACGGTATATTGCCTGTTGTCCAGAACCTCGGTCTCGTCTGTTAGATAATACATTACACCGCGCGCAGAATTCGGTTGATATTTTCAGAAAGTATTCCTTTGTGTAAATAAAATTTTGGAATGACCTTTGCAATGACCTTTTTTTTCTAATAGACATAAATCAGTCTTTGTTCCCTTAGTAGTCTTTACGTCAATTCAAATGCAAATTCGAAATACGCCTGTCTCCGTCGCTTCTTTTCATCTAGCTCCTAATTGTCGTGTTCTGGTGACGTCTCTTTCGAGGCGTTATTCTTTTTTCGATTCAATGTGATTCGAATGTAAATATAAATTCCTTTTCTACAATCACTATGATTGAGAATTATTTGCATGTTAATTTTGACGACATGATCTTAATAAAATTTTAAAGATATTCTATTTTTATAAGCTTCTTTGAAGTTTTTTTTAAGAAAAATAAAATGTAATAATATCATAATAATTCCGTAGATCTGCATGAACACTATATCAATGGCTTATAACCATCCGTTTTTGTATAAACATTTCGACAAATTTATTTTAAATGGTCTCAGAAAAATCTTTTTTATTTTTTTCAAATGCCAACGAAGCATGCACGTGGTGTATTTCGCTAGCTAATAAACGCTGATACACACCCAGCCTAGAAAGTATATTCCCTATATAAATCGAAGAAATAGCTTACAATTGATCTGAATGGGCTGATGGAGGAAAACTAAATAAATAATAGAAGTATTATAGTTTAAATACACTCCCTTATTTCCTCTTTTCCTCAGTTCCTCGTCATCAGGTGAAATTAATGAGACTAGTTAAGACAAATCTAATCAGCGCCAAACTCAATGGGTTAACTTGTACCCATTCAGGGGTTCGGTTACACACCTTCCGACTTCAACGTAAAATCTCTCGATGGTTTTCAATTATCGTCGATACTTAATACGTGTGCAAAATTCCCAATTGTACGGACGTCTCGAACATGGTGAAAGTTTTATTGAAATATTCCATTATAACGTTGATGTAATACATACAAACGGGTCAATCTAATAAAAGCGTGGTAATGAAAAGGAGGAAAATATGCAAGCGGCTTTTGCTGCTGCTCAGATGGGCCGGGCCGCCTCGACCGGGTCGGTACCACAGCGTCGCAGAATACCGGCGTGAAGTAGAAGCATCTAGTGCTTCTGCGTTTCGTTCGTTGAAAATAAACAGCTTTAAGCAAATAATATGCATACAAAGATGATAACCCCGTCAATTAAACTATTAGTGGGCAGTATATAAACTGTTACATACAAAAAGAAGATACTTACAGACGATAAATTTGAATCATGTTTTTCTATCAATCATCTATAATCACACATTTCGAGCAGCTTCACAATAAACAAAAATAAAGAAATTGTTAATTCCTTTAATGTAACTTTAGCGTGTGTATATACATACATACATCATGTTCTGTATATAGTAATTACTGTATTTTGGCTGCCATTAAATTTGTCTATTTGTCTGTTGCCATACAAGGTAGTAATTATTGATACATCGAGATTATGATTGGATTGCGTGACGAAAAGGATATCAGTTATCCAAACGCTATGTACAATTGAAGTGCTATGCGAAATTAAGTAAAAAGATAAAGCTTTATTTATATTTTATTTAAAGTTGAAAAAAATATGTGTTGTATTCAGTTAAAAAAAAATATTTAGCCTTTAAACATTGTCTTATGTGAAAATAGAGTAACTATACGTATGAGGGAGCTTAAAGTTGCTCGGTGAATTCCATAGTCGAAAGCGTGGCAGGATCTATAATGACGGTGCAGCGGAACTCGGTTAACCGACATAGTCGTAAGGATCAGCAAGCTGAAGTGGCAATGGGCCGGCCACATAGCTCGCAGATCTGACGATCGTTCGAGTAGAAGGTTATTGATCGGCAACCAGGTACAGGTAAGGACTTATGACAGGCCGAAAATAAGTAAAATTAACATACAGACATATACGATTTTATTAATACTTAATGCAGCAAATGTGACTTACTATAAAATAGATAGTTATTAACCTACTATAAATTTAGACATACTGGGACAACGAATAACTTTACTCAAACATAAATAATTTTGTTATACTAAAGTTACTACATATCCCCGTGATATGGAATTACTTATCTCAAACACAGATAACTTTTCCATATGCCATATATCAAATGTATGATACAGAAATGGATTTATAGTCATATCTACTGACAATCCATATTCACCAATCTGGGTAGGCGGATTGATAAGCACAATACCTATGTCAATATAAGAAGAGTACCACCAGTGCCTTATTAGTATCCGCTATTCTGAAGAGTTTGTGTCCGGCAATGTGAACGACTTTCCGCAACCAGGGGATAAGCAGAGCGTCACACTTTAGCTACCAGGATGCTCGAGGTTTTTTTTTACGGAAAAGGCGGCAAACGAGCAAGCGGTTCACCTGACGATAAAATTATTACCGTCGCCCACGTACATCTGCAACACCAGAGGGGCTGCAGGTGCGTTGCCGGCCTTTACAGATATTTGGGAGACGGGAGGGGGGGGGGGGTATGGGCCTCCGGATACCTCACTCACCGAACGAAACGCAGAAGCACAAGATGCCTCTACTTCACGCCGGTATTCCACGAGGCCATTCGAGCAGCAGCTAAAGCCGCCGCCTGGATCCGCCACGGTTAGAAACGTGCAAGAGAGGTTAGCATTATTACAGACAAAAGGTTACGTTCCACAATACACGTAAATTATACGAGTATAACAGTAGTAAATAAACCTTTTTATAGCGTAGCGCTAATGCCGCTGAGTGTATTTGTATGTAAGGAATAAAGGAACATTAAAAAGGCACTCCAATAAAACCGACTTTTAGTTTCTCTGATAATTCAATTTAATAAATAATCGTGCATAAAAATCTCTCCCTGCGTTACCAATTTATTGTTATGAATATTTGCCATTTTGTCTACTTACTTTAAAATACGTAGCTTTCTTAAGGAAATAGGAATTCACAATAATAGTGTTGGTTATAGTTGCTGTCACACCAAAAGATACCAAATAAACTTTTAGCACCGCTGCTAGAACTTTCGACTTACTTTAAAAATTTATAACCTCTGTTGAACTTGATCTATGATGTGTTGGGACCTAAGTTATATTAATGCGACTGTAAGCGTGGTTAGAAATACATCGTAGACTTCTTGATTAATTATTATGTTATTGTTCCTCGATTACATTGACATCTAGTACAATATTATAGTTGAGGTGAATTAGTGATGAGTGATCGCGAAGAAACTGCTCAATTATATTATAGGAGATAATGATGACTTTCTCACCCGAGAGAGAATAACTGTATAAGTCAGCGTTAACACAAATGCACTCGACTAACCCGACTCACATAGTGATAATAGTAATGTATATATTGTTTAACATTTTATTTATATTGAATTATGAATTTTATATTGAATATTGGTTGAAATGATGATGATATGTTCCTTATAGGTAGGTATATAAGGAACATATCATCATCATTTCAACCTATCACAAGTCCACTGCTGAACATAGGCCTCCCCCAAGGGTTTGCCACGAAGCTCGGTCCTGAGCCACCCGCATCCATCGGCTTCCCGCAACACTGCGCAGGTCGTCACTCCATCTTGTGGGGGGTCGTCCTACACTGCGTATAAAAGGAGGAAGGAAGTAAGGAACATATAAAGTTAGCGTATTATATGGAAAAAGTAAAAAACGATTTTTTTATAAAATTGTATATTTAGTACCGTACAATACACACACATAAACACCAACGCCTGTCACCCATAGGGTGTAGACACGAATTATGTGTTTACATTTGACAGAACATAGCGTAGCCAAACGGGCTTCCTCTAGCCACTTCTTGAGTCTCTGGAAGATTCTCTCAACGTGTCAATTACCAAGCCTCCATCGGAACTTGTAAAAATTTTATATAGATTTATTCCGTCATCCTAGTCTTCTCAGCTCCACCCGTAATAGAATAATACAAGGATGATATCCTCGGCAGGAGGAGCAAGAGCACACCCAACATTATAATGTCGGTATCAGGTGTCGGAGGCTTAACGATCAAATATTTCAACGAACCAGCCACTTAGGTCTTTTCTTTTATGTGTAAGGGGGCAAACAAGCAAGCGGCTCACCTGATGGTAAGTGATTACCGTCGTCCACGTACATCTGCAATACCAAAGGAGCTGCAGGTACGTTGCCGGCCTTTAAGAATAGTTGGGGAGGAGGGGAGTGGGCCTCCGCTTACCTCACTCACCGAACGAAACGCAGTTGCGCAAATTACTTCTACTTCACGCCGGTATTTTGCGAGGTCATGGTACTAGCACGGTCGAGCCGGGCCCTTCGAGCAACAGCGCTTGGCTCTTTTAGGTTATGAAGTATGCAGCATCTTAACTGTTGGAAAAGAATACGTCTCGACTGGCAACTTCTTACGAAGAATATGCAGTGACAATCTATATAATGTTACTGGAAGTCATATGATGCTGGTAGCTGTTGAAGTTTATGCGTTGTATAATAAGGGAGTTCAATATAGCGATAAAGAATTTCTTTACTCTGTTAAATTTTAAATAGTTTTTTTTTTTTTAAAAAAAACTCCTTCACTGATCATATATTGATATAGGACTGTTCTCAAAAATACGTTAACACTGCTTTACACCGTGAGTCGATGGAAATCCGCAGATAAAGCCAAAACATATTTAGAACATAATAATATTTTTTTAAAGACTGAATGCGTTCGCATTATAACAAATGTGTTTTCACAATCACCATACCATTCGCATTCCGCACGTCAGCGACAGTACCTATGCCTTTCATCATTCTGATATAACAAAACGCCTACAAAAATTACGTTATATAAGTCGACAAATATCCTACCAGCACGTTACATACGAACCTTTCCATTAACTTCCTGACGTTTAAAAAGTAGTTAGCGCCTATCGCTTCGATATACGACACTATTCAAGCTTTTAATAACGTTGCCACAAAATATTCATAAATCCACCACAATTTGACTGAATACAGACTAAATTAATGTGCTAGTTTAGCTGAAGTGACTTGTCACGCTACAGCGATATTTCCCTCATTCGTAGTCTAAAATCCATTCGAATATCTCGAAACTGAATCGAAAACGCCATTACCTTAGTCGTTAGGGCCCGTATATCCGCCAACTGAGTTCACTGTCTGTTCACCTTCACCTGTTTAGTATTTATAGGAAAAGTCAGTATATTCTCATCTTCACACCCGTAATCAGCTAATTGCAGGTTTTGTTTAACTATCACATACAACTTCTCGATCACCTTGTTTACTATCACGTATATCTTCGTCTATATCACCCTTTCTGAAAACTATTAAAAGGAGTTAATTTTTTCTTTCTCTGTATCTATTTTTGATTGTAACCTAAAAAGTACAAAATTATGCTAGTGGCCTGTATTATTACAGTACAAAAAAAGGAAATTATACTAGCATTTAGTTAGGGTTAGTTATAGGAAAAATTTTAACTACCAAACATTTATAGTTTTTGAAAGAAGCCTTCGGCGCTCGACATTGGCCTATAAATAGTCCGGTATTCTATTTCAATTGTATAAATGAGTATAAACCTTAGCGAAAAAGTTATTTTACTTTAGTAGATAAATACCGGAATTCTTTTTATAAATGGCGCCATTGTTTAAAAAAGAAAAAAATATGAAGAACGAGATGGTCTTTCAAAAGCACGAGTGTAAACACATTGAAATAAATTAAAGTTTATATTTTATTCAGATCCTTTGTCTTATCTCATATCCAACCGGTGCTTTACTGTATAAATGTTTTTTTTGTTTGACTGTACTTTAAAAAAAATTATTTTTTTGTATCTTTAATATTTTATCGGGAGTAGCCTCTTTTGTTTTTACATTTTATGTCAGAACATCTTTAAATAATCCAGAACTTTTTGACGTTCCATTAAAAATGAAATCTTCGAATACTCGTTTCTTAACTGGTGAGTGATATAACGTATAACGAGGCTATGGCTACCATGTTGTAAGTTATAACTCACTGCATAATTTAGTCTATTAATAAACCTTTGTTCTTCTTCGCAGTCGGCCACTCATGTCAGAGTCCTCGTGGTTGACACAGATGGTGTAGGCTGTGGGTCTTCAACGTGCAACAGCTTAGGTAATTTCTTTCTTTTTTTTTATGGAAAAGACGGCAAACGAGCAAGCGGTTCACCTGGTGGTAAGTGCTTACCGTCGCCCACATACATCTGCAACACCATAGATGCTGCAGGTGCGTTGCCGGTCTTTAAGGATATTTGGGAGATAGGAGGGAAGAGGAGAGGAATAGGGAGGGCATGAGGGCCTCCGGTTACCTCACTCACCGAACGAAACGCAGAAAGCACACGATGCCTCTACTTCACGCCGGTATTCTGCGAGGCCGTGGTATCAATCCGGTCGAGCCGGCCCATTCGAGCAGCAGCTAAAGCCGCCGCTTGGCTCTACCACGCTTCTCCACTTTTGGTTCGCGGCGGCCTATATGACTATTCATTGTAGAACTATGATGAATATAGTTGTCATCAAATAGAAATAAATTTTCTTATTTAATAGGGTATTGTAGTCCATGGATGAGTTGGACTTTGTAGGCACAGACGGGTTGACGATCGCGTTATCAGACACCACGGATTTTAGATGCTGCTTTTTTTTTTTTTTTTTTATAGAAGAAGGGGGCAAACGAGCGTGCGGCTCACCTGATGGTAAGTGATCACCGACGCCCACGAACATCCACAACACCAGAGGAGCTACAGATGCGCTGCCGGCCTTTAAGGAAGGAATAAGCTCTTTTCTTGAAGGTCCCTAAGTCGTAACTATTCGGAAATACTGCTGGCGACAGCTGATTCCACAAAGTCGAAGTGCGTGGCAGAAAACTTCGATTAAAACGCACTGTGGTGGAATGCCAACCATCTAGGTGGTATCGATGGAACTTCGAATTCAGTCGCGATGTACGATGGTGAAACTCAAAAGCTGCTGCTGTCATAGACCCGGATAATTTTCAGACGACGTGTATTGAAGGTCGCGAAATTCTGTCCGATCTATTCCACGGTAGATTTTTACGACATCGTCAGTATGAAATGTAGGACCCACAATATATAATTTAAAAGAGGGGTCCTTTGAAGCAGATCCATGGAAAGGCAAACTGTCTCACACTACCATCACATTGGATTTGTTCAGAAAAGATAATAAGCAATAATTTTTTTCTTTATTTCATTCCATTTTATGTTTTCGCACAACAAATAACCAAACTCTTATTAAAAGTTATATCAGTTCCAAAATTTCAGTCAGCGAGGAGCTTATAAAAGTTTTGCGCGTTCCTTGTTCCGCAATGTGAATCCTTTATCTACTTTGCTTTTAAAGAAATTTGTAGTAATTGTTTGCCGCTTTGATTCCCACCTGAAATATAATAACGTTATCTTGTTACTGAGTAACTGGGCAATTTCCTAGTCTTATTCTGGAGCGTGGGCATAGAGGGAGGGTAATAACGTCCGTAAAATATTTTTAGTTCCTTGATATACAGAATTTACTCCGGTGGTACCTAATTAAGAATAAGAGTATAAAGCTCTGTCTTTAAGGGCGGCAAGAAGTAACCCTAGTTAATAACTTTAATTGTGCAAGAACTTTAGCTCCCTCAGTAAGCTGAAGCCTCCGAGTTTTATTTCTTTTTACGGGAAACTACTAGCCTTGAAGGATATTTGGGGAGCGAAGGAAAGGGAAAAGGGAGTCAGAAGGAAGGGGGCCTCCGGTTACCTGAATCGCCGAACGAAACGCAGAAGCACAAGAGGCCTCAACTTCACGCCGGTATTCTTCGAGGTCGCGACACTGAAACCCCGGTCGAGCCGGTCCATTCGAGCAGCAGCAAAAGCCACCGCTTGACTCTAACACGTATCTTGTAAACTTTATTGATCGACAGGTACGATCATTATTATATTATACAGAAATATTTCGTACAGTCAAACGCAGAGCGACAACCTGCACAGTGTTGCGGACAGTCGACCGATGCTGGTGCCTTAAAAGCGTGCTTTGTGACAACCTTCAGAGGGAGGATTATGTTGTGACAGCCTATTATGATAATGGTTAAAGGTATGACGACGTAAGAGTCCTTTAAGCTTTATGCTTGGAACTTGGTTAAACTAATTTGTAACACAATATAAAGACTTAATACTTAAGACAGTGACAGTAAAGTGCTAAAGAAGTAACTTGAGAAGAATATCACCCCGAAACATCTCATGAATATCTTAGAAGTCGATCAAGGGTAATATCCTGGACATCCAATGGATACTGGCTGATGACTGAGTGAGTATCTCAAAAATAGACTAGAGTGGTACATCAGCGAGAACTAAGGTGCGAAAATTCTAACACTGCGATGTTGATAGAGAGGGGAAAGTATACGTCCAGAATACTTCTCGTATTTATAAGATGCTCGAGATAAATACCTTAAATCTTTCAAGTTTTTCTTTGAGCCGTGCGAGGTTTTAATTATTACAACGAACTTTTATTTTATTTTTAATTTCGACATATACATTTTCGTTCTAACGTCTATAAGTTTTTTTAAAAGACTAGTTATAGACAGGGGAGCTTAAATAATTGAAAACCTAAAGTTAGCACTTGGCGTACAGTACTGTATTATATGTAGCGCTGAATTGCGCTCATCATCCTGGGAATGGTTATTAACTATGGTCTAGAAGTGCCAGCTTTTAGTACACGAACACGGATATACTAGTAGTACTTTGAACCTATCGTTACGCAATTTGTTTTTTGCACCCCTGACAGAAGTGTAAGATAGCCTTTCGTTGGGCTTGAACAAAACCCGCGCGTATAGTGTCAGAGTCCCGCCAGACCTCATGTTTACCTTTGGCATACCCAGTTGGGCTCGAACCGACCTTAATGCGAAAAATCACGTCCCGCCATAATCCGAGATCGTCGGTAATGAGACTGTACTTGCCGCGGAAGCTCATGTGAGACTCTTTAGCGTCCTTGCAAAGTGATTACTTCCTGGCGAGATCGGATGAGGAGATTTAAGGGGACTTACTTATAACTATACCCGTATTTAACATTACAATAACGTATATTTATATTTAATCAGGATCACTAAGTATTTTTGTAATGTCCTTAATAGCCATGTAAAAGAATTCTCATTAATTATTGACGTGAAAGAGCCGAGCTGCAAATAGAAACGGGCCATAGTACCCAAATTGGTCGAGATAATCGACACAGAACCAGGATCAAAAAAATAGCTACGTAAATAGCGTAAACGCTGCGTTACGTATGATAAGTGACGTTAGCTGAGGTTCTAATTTTAAATTTATATCATAGTGCTCAAGGGTCGTGCCCAGATCAGGAGCCCGTACCTTTTTTTTATATATATAAAAATTGGAAAAACACACGCTTTTCATCCACTGACTTTGATATATTTCGATATGGGACGATTTCTGACATCCGCTATCGACTTTCGCCTCTACGGGAGACAGAACGTGACGGATAGCGGAGATTGTCACGAGGTCATTAAGGGCTTAAACTTGGTCGCCGCTTACGACGCGAGAATAAAGAGGGATAGGGTGAGGTGGGGGGAGGGGGTTCTGACACAAATTCCACCTCTAACAACCATCTCTAATGTTATAATATGATCTGCTGATTCTGCCCACACACATCACTAGTGCGTAGGTAGGCACTACGCTCACCGACCAAGAAATTCTTAACAGATTCTGTTCAATTGTCGACTTAAATAGTATGATGAAAGAGAAGATAATGATTTCAAGGACATGTGAGTTATGGATCCTCCCGTAGGTATATAACCATGGTATCCCAATCCTGACCGAGTTAGCTTTAATATCATAGTCCGCAAAAAGCTGGTGCAAAGGCACTACTATTATACTAATTCCAGTCCAGTCCAGTTAACCACGCCTCACCATCCTCACCGCACTGTGTGCAGGTTGGTGAATATAGTCCCGGTGAACTTCACATTGGTGATTCTGGTGTGTGTGTGGTTTGGGTTCGACAAATTCGGAAGGATATTTCGCTATCGGTCGCCAGACCTGTGGTTTGTTAACTCTGGGTTCATCACCTTCTAGTGAGGTTGACATTTGGAAAGAGATGACATATTCCTCGTCTCTTACACGCCAAAAAGACACTGCTCATTTCATATTGAAATGAATGCTTTACAGCCAGTCCTCCAAACAATGACAACTATTTAGAAACTACAGGAGAAAGAGCATCCCACAACCTAAGTACAAGAAGTGGAAATTGAATTTTATAGGGTGGTATTGATTTCAACAGAGTTTTTGTACGGAATCTGCAAATGACACCTGTTGAATGAACGAAGCAGAATCGATCTCGCAAATATAGCGAGGGTAATGAATTGCATATAATATTAGAAGTGGGATTACTAAGTATTCGAATATTCGCCATTTTTATTAATCCAATCCCATTGAAATTTGTAATAAACCTAACCTAACTAACTACTTCAACTTACGTACCATGAAAACCGCAATTCTATGTTCAAGGCAGTGGTTAAACGACATTGTGAATGCGTCTGCCATATTAGATACATACGTCAGTGAAGCTGCAAACACGACTAAATCCTTTGTACATGTCATGAACGCTTTTTGGAGTACCGCAGTGCACGTTATCAAGACTGACTTTACAAAGACCGGTGAAATCAAAAGGCACCTAAAGTGTACTTCATTTGAAGATCCGGACACAAATATTATTACATATATGTTTATCTATACGTGTTGTTTTGAAAGAAAGAAAAAAAAAATTTATTCGTAGCTATAGTACAATATATGGTATACAACATGATACAATACAACACAATACATTTGGTGCAAAATACGTAAACAGTAAATAAACAATAGTAATATCAGTATTGAACTGCAACCACTAAAAGGCGGCCGACTCAGCACATTGCTGCGGCGCTGATATTCTGGAGGCAGCCTGGACGAAAATCCTGCGAGCAGCAGCCCATTTATTTGAATATTTTAACAAATAAGAAATATTGTCACCATCTTGCATAAACTTAATACAACTACCGACGTTTAAGAAGTTAAGGATTTAGGAATGACTACTAATTATTTGGTTAGATCATAGAAAGTAATATTTTTTTTTCTAGAGGTTATGTTTTTTGTAGTGAATGGGAGTAGTATATTAAACAACTAGAAATTGCTCTTTCCCTGTGCCATATAAGTAAAGGCATAATTGCAACTATATAGTTGTCACGGGTTTGTTTATTTTGTTAAGTATCTAAAAGATATGATTTACATCGGATTTTAAAATAAGCCTTGGATTATATTTGCCGAAGGAGTGGCGGAAGATTATTCCAGCACTTCTATTGGTTATGTTTCCCTAATGACTTTAAGTTTTTTTTTTATTTGGGTGACAAACGTGCTAACAGCCCGCCCGATGATAAGTGGCTGGCTGTAGTCTATGGACACCTGAAAACAACTTCAATCGAAGAAGTTTAGATATACGTAGTTACCCCTTACGGATGACATATGGATCCCTCCAAGCCCGTAATTATACTGGCTCTCTATACCACTCAAAACGGAACACAACTGAGGATAAACTGATGGTTGGCTGCATAAATGGAGGACCTAGGAGTGTCCTTCTCTGTCTCGGAGTCTAAAACCTGGTAGTTGTAGTTCTATATATCCACACTGTTAATATTAAAAACTGGAAAAGCAACCGTCCGTTTGTCTTCAGTTACGCTTTCACGACTAAACCGCTGAACGTATTCTGACGAAGTTTAATTTGGAGATACTTTGAACACTGGTTGTGAGCTTGTGCATATTATTTGTGTATTGCTGGTCCAGGTCGGATAGTCAATTTCCGAAAGAAAACCCAGCGTCGAAACTCACCGAGACGCTCATGTTTTCCTGTGAGGTGGAAGCTCTATTAGTAGCGCGTATATGTCTCTTATATGTCATTCGTTACTTTAATTAATCTAACATAAGCTGTGGGCGGTAATTTTGTATAGACTCAGTATTTTTATGTATTATATATATATATATATATATATATATATATATATATATATATATATATGTGAACGTTGTCAGTTGCTCTGCTAATATTTGATTGTTGATTAATCACAACCAGATGTAAACGCTTTGTTCAATTAACCATTTAATCAGTTAAGTGCTTACCGTTTGTAAATTAAGCGACACATAATTAAACATACTATGCTCACTTTGGGAATGTGTCTTGAACGGATAACAGTGTAATTACGTTCTGTTATTTTTATTATTCAAACAGAATTATGGCGACCTGGTCGATTTCGACCATTTCGGCAATTCCCGTATACTGTCGGCGGTTGGCGATACTGAACACAGTGGATAGTATAGTACCGTAAGTTTACGCGATGAGAACAGATCCAACATCTGATGTAGGATGCGATAAAATCGTGAGAGAGGGGAAGGGGGGGGGGGAGGTGGAGGCCCAGATGTCAGTTGGAGACACGTGATGCAACACAGCACAATCAGATCTGAAAATCGTTGGTAACCCTGGCGGGATTTCAACTCGCAACGCTCAACTTCGCTGGCATGTCGTGACTCGTCTAGAGTTAAGGCTAGTAGTAATTTGTTACCCTAGTTCAGTTCAGCTATCCTTGTTGCAGATTGTATATCGCATAGAGACACCGAGCTTATATTTTTGTGAGTTTTATATATGTGACTAGAAACCTATGTTCAGTTTTATACAGTACGTAATAATATATGCAATAATATAATGATAGAGACGTTAATTAATTATTTTATGTATATATATGTGAAGAAATAGCTCTTAATCTGCACTTGAAAGTCCCCTACAGGGGCTTCTGCTATATTGTTGGAATGGAAATTAAAAAAAAAATTAATATGCATATGACAGTAGTCCTGGTATGTATTACTACATACAAATTATTACAATTTATTGTTATTGATATTGTTTTGATTTTTTAATAAATTAGAAAAAGACACTTGAGTTTCTCGCCTGTTCTTCTCTAAATAGGTCATGTTTTGCGAACCAGTAAAGATTTTGATGTTCTTCTTAAGAACTTTAAACGAACCTAAATTGAATAAGAAAAGTGTTGTCTTCAACTATTACTTTGACTTTATTAGCGTCTTTATTGTTTAAAGCAAGGTGGTAGCTAGCATGTGGGATATCGACCTACAACTTAAGTCAGCCGTCAATTACCTGTAAAAAAATGGTTTGATGGGTTCCACATTAGTCTTCAGAGATGACAATCCATCTGTAGCTTCGTTCGTACGAAGTAAAACTATCAAGTATACATTAACGGTCTATTCATTGCTCAATGTAATCGAGCCTGAGTTATAGGGAATGAAAAGAAAGATAGATTTTATTTAGTACAAGCAACAAAAACCGGCAGATTACTTTCGGGGATATACAATAATAATTATAAACATAATTAAAGTACAAAAAAAGACGGCTTTGCTCGTTGTTTTAAATTAATACAGGACAAAAGGAGACAATACAATTAAATTGAACATTACAGATTACATACAAAAAGATTAAATGAAAAAAAAAATACAAAAATAAATAACATTTGCAACCTACCTGTATATGGTTGTCTTTTGTTTAAGCAAAACCACACCCTAACTTCTAATTTTCTGAACCCTGCTAACGGATATAATATAGTGATTTGTACGTTACATAGCCACGGACTTACTGTATACCGGCGTGAACAAGAGAGATGCCTCTTGTTCACGCCGGTTCTTCTCCAGCGTATAAAGTAGAAACATATCCTAAGCTATCTCAAATACCTTAGAGGAAACCTTTGTTCAACAATTGCTATGTACACTGTTTAATTTTAAGACATTCTATATAACCACATTTCGTAACAAAATAGTTTCTATTGTGTTAAGGATAAAAGTCTGTAGACGAATCTGTAATTGCATCGCATCTAACGGTGATCCTATGTAATTGGATACTTTATGAATTTCCCTGTGTTTAACAATCAATATTCGCTGTATGGCACTGCTATACAACATACAGCTAATAAAGGGATTGTATTGGTTGATTCCTCGTGTTAAAATTGATGACTTCGGCAGTTTCTTTATTAGCATTCGTTTGTACGCCGTGAATATCAAATAACCTTAAAAAATTGTAATGTGTGTTCGTCCGATGAAAAATATTTTATGATAGTTGAAACGTTATAACTAAAATTACGTCTACAATATGGGCTATTAATATACCGCAAAGCCAGTGCGTGTTGCCAGTGTTCTTTGGGGGAATCTTTGGTGATGATGATGATGATGATATGGGCTATGTTCTTAGTACTGCATTAGTGGAGAGTAAGAAGTGTAAGCTTGCCATTACTATGTTCAAGTGCCAAACTCATCTGCCCATGGTAAACCTTCCTAACTAACTAGCGAACGTATGATCGTGGATAGTCCATCCGAATTTCCAGTACTCAAATCCCACAGACTTCACACAGTCGATGAGGAGCAGCGTTACCAGTGTTGGGGTATCGGCTTTGCTCTCCCGAACTCACCAGCCCAGCGAGATGTGTATGGACGAACCTTCCAAGTGATACACGTTGGGTTTTATACGTTGAGCATCTAAGGTATGACTTAAGTAGGCTGATAACGTACCACTACTGGTCGGGGGATGTGGAAGAAATTCTCCCCTGCTCTGAATGGTGACATATGATGAAGTAGTCCGGCTAAACTATTTCGGCCTCGGTGACAACTTTCGAACCATGCAGGCAAATATTGTGCTCTATATGACGCTTATGCGCATAATTTCAGACACACGTATCGAAAATACAAATGTAATCCCCTATGCCAGCAAAAATTATAACAAAATTTGTGTGTTAAGTTGTTCCATGATCAATTTACGTGTTTTTTTTTCTTTTTGACAACCAACACATGGTTTCGATAATTGATAAACGTGTTAAGAAATAACACGGTAGGATTTTACAGTGGCAAACCGGCACGTGGAACGTTTGTGAAATTGTTAATGGCGTAGCGGATAAAGCCCCCAGAGATCGAAGTATCTATAATTGTGTTTTACACAAATATCGGCACCTGCTACGATACGCTGACCACTTACCAACGCGATTGAAAATATAATACGAAGCGAACATGGCGCTCGCTTTAATTTAAACCACTGAAGTTGTCAACAACGATTTTTAATGATAATAATAAAAATATTAATTCGAAGATATGCGAAGTCCGATAATCCACATTAGAGCAGCGTGGCTACCCTTCTCGGCTCTAAAACCCCTCTGAAATATGGAGAATGGCCTTTGCCCAGCTGTGGGAGTTGCAGACTGATATTTCACTTACTTTTTCTTAAATCTAGTATAAGTAAAAATTCAATTATATGAAAAGTTAAGATCGTAGTTCCGAAGCTCAACTTTAATGTTTAGTCGAAGCTATGAAACCCCGGGAAAAATAACGATTTTATATAATTAATAGTGAATTAATTATATACTAAAAATAAATAACTTAACTTCTTGATTTTGTTTTCCATTTCTCGGTTATTTGATAAATTTAAATATAATTAACGTAACTAAATAATTACTTATATTCTATTTTTATAAACTGAAATTAACTATATGATTGCGAAGCATTTATTAAGGACTGATAAAATTAGTCGGGGGCCATTTAACATCAATCTTTTTGTAAGTTTAGCAGCATTTATTACTTTAGAGCCATTTATCATGCCACCGAAACTCGCTTCAAATTTGACGTTCATGATAGACTTCGTTTAAGCTCGCCCCAATAATAGCGATAATCCGTTTAATAATCAGCTTTATGATATTACGAAGTGGATATATTAACTTTGATTTATTATTCAAACCAAATTCGATATTAATGAAACGTTCAGATTTTTAGGTCTGTTATATTGTCCCGTGTTTTGTTATGTCTTTTCTTTCTTTCTCGAGACCCTATATAGCAACAGTGTTTAACTATCTGCCAATGTCGAATTGATATTATTGTTACCCGATTATGACATTACTATTATTTCTCTTAGCCTAAGCTTAAGACCTAAGCCCGAGCGCAAGCTTGTATCTGGAGTGGTTCTCGACAACAGTTGAAACAGCGATGACGCGTTTGGCGCTTCTAATAATATGTCATCTATTTGATTAATACTAGATTTAGCGGGAACAAAAACCTACTACGTTGCAGTTTCAGTGCGCCATTTGTCAAATTTATCTTGATTTCACGTCGTACTGTGTCGATGGCAACAAAGAATACGATAACGGAAATGAAGATTGCTTTTGTATGAATATATTAACACTAACCAAAACGCGTACCTTTCCATCTTATCATAAACGAGATAAGCTTACGCGATCGTATATTCCATATTGGGATGGTCAGTGATTTAGACAATTATTTTTAATGGTTTAAAATCACGCGTCCGTCCGCTCAATAACACATAAGCCCGTCGCCATCATTGGGTTCGGGACAACGATATCGTACATATGTGTCAATAAAAATCATTGGTACCCTCTGCATACATCAAACACGGGTCTCAAGATTTGACGGTAGGTCCCGTAAACATTCTGATATCGTGGCTTTTTATCATGTTGTAAATAATTGAATGAAGAAATGTCTATCAATTTATTTCAGAAACAAACACTTCTTACACGATGCTGCAAATAATTGAATGAAGAGATATCTATTAATTGATTGCAGAAACAAACACTTCTTACACGATGCTGCAAATAATTGAATGAAGAGATATCTATTAATTGATTGCAGAAACAAACACTTCTTACACGATGCTGCAAATAATTGAATGAAGATACGTATAGTAATTGATTGCAGATACAAACGCTTCCTACGATGCTGCAAATAATTGAATGAAGAGATATCTATTAATTGATTGCAGAAACAAACACTTCTTACACGATGCTGCAAATAATTGAATGAAGATACGTATAGTAATTGATTGCAGATACAAACGCTTCCTAGACGATGCTGCTAATAATTGAGATGCTGCAAATAGTTGTATGAAGAAACGTCTGACAATTGATTGCAGAAACAGACACTTCACAGACGATGCTGAAAATAAAGCTGCACGTCACCTGTACAGTTAATGTAGATCTCCGCCTTCGTGAGATGTTTATTTCGATGTCCAAGAACCTTATGCGCTATGCAACATAAAGATTTCATTTAAAAAATCGTGTGTAGTATTTCGTCGAAAAATAATATTGTGTTATTTTTCATATCATATTTCGTTCACGGCCTACCTATATGTCAGAGATCTTGACATTTTAGTCGTTTCAACCCAATCATTTTTTCACCAGAGCTTATTTGGATCAACGTGACAGGTGGTGAGCCTGTCGCCGTCTCAGTATCCATTGTATGTATGTATGCATTTCAAAATAAATATCTCCGACGTGGGTTAACCGGCGATCCAACGAAATATTCTTGTACATACTCAGTTTTCTTGTCATGCATAATTTTTTTCATTCAGCATTAAACGCTACTGTGAAGATCCGTTTCATTGCGTAACGCATACAATTATTATAAGACGAGCCGCCGTTCCCTGGTCTATCACGGTACGAACGCAATGGGACCCATTCATTGCCTACGCGTAACACCTTACCGATCTATAATTAAACCTACTCCTACCTACCTATCTATAATTGGCTGCGCGCAAAGTAATAAATATACTCTTTCTCCGAATGCCCTGCTTGCGAACGTATAATAGTGAAATTAAATTTCTCTATTCATTGTCGTGAATGTAATTAGTTAAGTACTATTACTGAACGTTTTTTTCCTTCACGGAGTTCAGACTTGGCGCGAAGCTCTTAACCCGTTTTCCTTTCTTCTCAATTGTGGTGAAGATATCCGTTAATTTAATACTCGTTTTTCTTCGTTCTAACTCAACACTTTATTTTATTGTTCAAGAAATTACGATAATAATGAATTATGTATTCTTATTCATCTACACTACTTTAAAACTGTTTTTTTTTTATCATTTATCGCTATGGTTAACATGGTATATATGGTTATCACGCTATGGGATCAAGCTCTGATTACAAACACGAAACTAGATTTATAGGAGCTCTTGTTAGTTTCTATCCGTCGAAAAGTACTCAATCGATTTTGATACTTTGAACGCGCACATGTTCATGCAAGGACGAACAAAAATAAAATATGTAAAAGTATCACAATTCGGCTTTTCGTAAACCACGTGTTCTTCTGATTCTGATTGGTTTTTTAATTTTTTTTTTTTTTTTTTGGTGAGTAGTTTAGGCTCCGATTCGAACAGTGCCGTTTTCCCGAAACCGCTGCAGTAAAATTTAATGACTCCAGTAACAGCGAACGAATGTAAAGTGAAGCAATTTTGCTAAATCTCCAGCACCTAATTGGTCTATTGTTTCGCCAACTTCAATTCATGAACGTTATAAGTTGTGAATTAAGCAAGGAGCATTAACTCTTTGCGCCCCACATTGTTTGAAATGGTTGTTTAAAAGAACGGAATGTCTCAAATTGGCCAGGATTATTATAAATGCTTACTGCGCCGTACGCTCGAATAAAGACATTTGTTGTGGCTCAATCGTGCGCTGGGCAAGGCAGTCTTCTTTAAGTGGTCGAAACGAACGGACGTGTCTCAGACGCATCACAAACCAGTTGGATTAATTTAGTGCAAACGCCATTCTACCGACTACAAAAAAGGATGGCAGCACTTATTATGGTAAATGTGCAATACTGAGCGTATTATAACCAATAATAATAATTAACACCTATTCATGAGCCCAGGTTGTTAGCTAAACAGGACTGTGACGATATGGAATGGCAGAATGTGATTAAAGATGTAGTAGAGGTTGGAGTTTTGTTAAAAACTCCATGTGGTACAAAGCTCCTCCCACATCCCCAAATATACCTCAACGCCGGCATCTAGCCTGCTGCTCCTATGGTGTTGCAGATGTACTTCACCACCCTCACCGAAAACTCAAATAATATACTGTAATAGCATTGCTGCTTCGCAGTATGTAATAACTCCATAGCACCTTCTCATTGTTGATTCAAAGTTATCAAAAGACATATCCTTTTGTAAATCATGACATTTTGCAACATTATTGGAAATTCTTTTGTTATGACATGTTAAGGGCTCTTAGATAAAGATACCGTTGGGGAAAAAAGGCTCTCGGATGGCAGTCACCTCCAGACAAACGCAATGTGGGACGACCCCCCACCCACAAGATGGAGTGACGACCTGCGCAGTGTTGTGGGAATTCGATGGACGCAGGTGGCTCGGGACCGATTTTTGTGGCGATCTTTGGGGGAGGCCTATGTTATGAGGAGTGGATTTGTGATATATGAGGCTGAAATGATGATGATGAAGGGTACTTGTTTTATTAGTGGTTATAGATAATAAAAATAGTACTTAAATAACTTCACCAAACACAAAAAAAACATAGGGAATAAGGCGGCATTCATCCAAACGCAAGCCTATTTTTTCATCAAAAACTAAAACGTACGTATTCCAATTCCAATGTTCTGATCAATTACTTATCATGTAATAAGCAACTCCAATACCAATGGATAATAGTGACAGAGAAACCTGTGTAGTTACTTAAAAATTAGTAAAAAAATTTTACAAATTTGCCATATTTAAATTAGAAAAATCTAGAAATTACATGAATTTTTTTTTACTTGCTCGTTTGCTCCAGATACTTTAAAAAAATATACCTACACGAAAAATTACTTGCTTCATATGTCGACATTCTTATACATAGACATATATAATATTCTCAGGTACAAATAATTCAATATAGAATTTTTGAAGCGAAAAAATATTCAGCTTCGCTCTTATAACGCCGGCGAGACATAAAAAACGAATGGCTTGACAGATCGAGTTGCGAACGAGAAACACTAGCAAGAAGCGGAAATTGGAAATCTACTTTCAACCTATGTGGTGTTGGTGAGCACCAGAACCGAAACTTACGTATAGTATTCTTTGCATTATCAAGGAAGCTTTAGTAATGAAGCTGTAATGAAGCTTTAATTGACAGATTATTCCTACTTTAAATAACGCATTATTTTATATCAACGCATACTTTAAATCCATGAAATTAATTAATAAATCACCATTTCTTTATTTCATATTCTTATGTAAGCGGCGGCAAACGGGCAATAGGTTCACCTGATGGTAAGTGATTACCATCGCTCACGTACATCTGTAACACCAGAGGAGCTACAGGTGCGTTTCCGGCCTTTAAGGGTACTTGGGAGATGGGAGGGAGGATAAGGAGTGGACTGGGGACGGGGTGTGGGCCACCGGTTACCTCACTCACCGAACGAAACGCAGAAGCACAAGATGCCTTTACTTAACGCCGGTATTCTGCTAGGTCGTGGTATTATTCCAGTCGAGACGGCCCATTCGAGCAGCAGCAAAAACCGCCGCTTGGCTCTACCGCGTTAAAAAACGAAGGCCATTACCGTCGAGTCGAAGAATCGCAAACTGATTAGCTTTACCAGTGTATCGAAAAAGGTAAGAACTGTTCTTATTTGCCAGGTTTAGATGCAATTTACCAACAGAATTTATATTAACCCGATTGCGAATTACTTAATTGTAAAAGTGAAACCTTCATGAAAGCCTAATAAATGGAGCTATCTAATGAACTGAATCACAAACACTAGTATCTAGGACCAGGAGGACACGAGCTCACACTATAACTAAATATATTTTTTTTAAACTTCTATGCACAAACTGGTCTTAACGCCCAAAGGCATTCTCTCCCAGCCAACCCTTAGGCTATGCAGAGATAAATATATTACACAGACGCTGCAGCAGAATGACATCAAACAACAAATAAAAACTTACTTAAATATTAAATTAACTTACATACAATATATATATAAGAGTGCAAATATACATAAAATCATCTATTTAAAGAATTAAATATATATATAAATTAAATATATATATAACATATCTATTGCTATCTGATCTGATCAATAATAAATATGGTAAAATGTGGCGCTTGTGGAAAAAATCTGTCAGCAACCGAGGCCGCTAAGTGTGGGCAGTGTCCGGTATCGTACCATCGAGCCTGTGTAGGAGTCCCAAAACGTCATAGAACTAATGCGCACTGGCAATGTCCAGAGTGTAAAAAACATATTCCTAAAGGCAACGACTCTTCTAGTCCTGTTTTGAAGTCTACAGTCTCTGGATATAATTCCTCGGAAGATATGATTGCCAGCTCCCCCGAGTCTTTTCATCAGGAACTGATTCCAGAAATGCGGCTATTCAGGGAGGAACATGGTAGGGTTAGAGAGGAGTTAAAAGATTTTCGAAGGGATATGATTGAATTGCGGGACTCTTTAATGACGTGTAATCGAAGAATGGATGAAATGGAGAACAGAATTAGTGCTCTTGAAAATAATACTCAATGCAACTGGTCACCAGAAGTAAAAGAACTCGAACAAACTGTTTCCCGACTCACGCTGGAGCTTAATGACCGGGAAAAGGAGTTGCTTGCTGCTGACCTTGAGATTACAAATCTTCCTGAGGAGAGGGCTGAAAACATCACTCACACAGTCGTGTTAGTGGCCGCGAAACTTGATGTGTCAATAAACGAGAAAGATATCGTGTTTGCAGATCGCGTAGGTGCGTACCAAAGGGACGCCGCAGATGCCGAGATGGGGCGAAGGCGGCGCGTCGTGGTACGATTGGCGCGCCGCCAGCTGCGTGACGACCTATTGCGAAGCGCGCGTGTGCGGCGCACTGCTACCACTGCTGACCTGGGGCTTCCGGGTCCACCTTGTCGCCTCTACATTAATGAGCGTCTCTCGAAAGCTAATCGCCATCTTTTTTATCGAGTACGGGAGATGACCCGACAACGGCAGTGGCGATATTCATGGATCCGACGTGGCAGAATCTACGTTCGCCAGGGAGATGAAAAGACTGCTCACTGCATTCGATCTGAGGTAGACCTAACTCGTGTTTTAGGCGATGATGCAGTTAGCCCAGACTCAAATTAATTCCAAATTCTCGTTTTTTATGTGTTTTATTTATTCTTTTATATTCATTTCTTATCATATACATAATTTGTTTTGTAAGCCTTCCAGTACTCTGTTTAGTGTTATAGTCATAGAAACACTGTTTAAACTTAATTCTGTTGTTTGTGCTCGTATATTATGGTACCTATGTGCGCTGCACAGTACGAGTGAAACATCGACCAGTTACTAAGCTGCCCTATGTGCATATTATTATTACGGTAAACAATTTTACTTATCTTATTTCTTTACACAACTACAAAATCATTATTTATAAAAACTTAAGCCACTTACTTATGGATGTTTATTACAAAAAAGTTTAATTGTAAGAAAAAAATCAATACTTGAATTATTATTAATTCTTCTATTCTATTCTGTATATTTTTCCCTACACTTTTTTTTTTTATTTTAACTTTAAAAACTTAATTTTTTTTTTTTATTCCGTTATCTATATAAGTCTAAAATACTTGTTAAAACTATAACATAAGTGCAACTTCCTATTGTAATACAACTATTAAATATTAAATTATTTAAATATAAAACTATTGTAGGATCGCACGTCGGCTTGTCGGTGACGTCACGAGGCTCCAACTGAAAATCAGCGCTGCAACCTCTGCAGCATTACGCTGAGTTGGAGACCTATTTGGTACTCATTTTTATTGACTGTAATTTTGTATTTGTAATATTTTAAATATGTGTACCAAATAAATCATACTTTCTTTCTTTCTTTCTTCTTCTAAATACAAACAAATACCACATCAGAGTTTAGACTTGCAACATCTTTTGTATCGGATTTTATTTTTAAAAGTAAACTTTCTGGTAGCTTTTTTAATGTCGAGAGGGATTTCATTCCGAAGTCTTATAGCCATGAGAGCGAATAACTTAGATTTTCGCTGCTGCTCAACTATATGTGACATAGTTATTTCTTAACTCATACATACACCATATAAATGATTACTGAAGCGGATACCCGTCTGTTCCTGCATCAGCCCTGTTGCCTGTTAAGGCTATGAAATAGTTAAATATTTTTGTTTAACTAATTATAACATCAATCTGTTAAATCCTTTTTAATTATCATTTCGTTAATAAATTAATTAAAAAGAGACCAGCCTGACCGAAACTTTAGAAGGTTCAGATGGTCTTAACTTAAATTGGTGTCGTAACTTCTTGGTATATCCCCCGGCTCTTCTAAGACAGAGTCTCTTTAATATTAATTTCATTTATATGCACAATTTAATTGAATAAATGGAAATATAATAAAATGCCGATACTTAAAGATATTCTTTTATCTACTTGATTATTTTAACTAACATTTCATATCTCAACTAAATCTGAAAAATATTTTTATTTATCATTATTGAAATAATGTTAAAATTATTTATTCTTCGACGTCAAAATAAAATAATTACTCTTTCAACACCAACACCAGTAGTACAACTACAACTTCTTAACGCACCTCTAACGTTTTCGAATGATTCTTCTCCGAATCATTCGAAAACGTTTATTTAATTACTTTCACGCAAATATAATGTAAATTTAAAATGCAGTAAGTTATATAAAAAGAGGAAACCTAATCGTGGTAGAGACCAGCAGCGACTTTTGGCTGAATGCTCGAATGGGCCGGCTCCACCCGATTGGTACCACGGCCTCGCAGAATACCGACGTGAAATAAAGGCATCTTGTGCTTCTGCGTTTAGTTCGGTGAGTGAGGTAACCGGAGGCCAGCTCACCCTCCCCATCCTCATCCTTCTCATCCTCCCTCCCATCTCCCAAACACACTTAAAGGCCGGCAACGCAGCTCCTCTGGTGTTGCAGATGTACGTGGGCGACGGCAATCACTTACCATCAGGTGAACCGCTTGATCGTTTGCCGCCTTTTCCATAGAAAAAAAAATAGGAATGAATACCAGGAGCATGCACTTTGGTAAAAAAATATTTTTGCGATAATTATGTAACCCGCTAAGGTGCTAACACAAAGCCACAATATTGTTTGCACCTTCCTGTATCCGATGTAACGTTTACTGACTTTGAGGTCGGAGGAAGGTTCGCATGCAGTGTCTTATACATGGGACACTCACAACACAAGCAAACCCGTAAAACGGATCATATATGTGTTTACACATGTCTCAGCAGTCAGGTACGCTTACCGCTAAGCTTATTTAAAAGGAAAACTATTAATATCTCAACAATAAAACACGCAGATATTATACAGACTACTGCAGGTTTTTTTGAAGTTATACTTCTTTTGGCGCGTTTGGGAAAAAGTATGAGTGACACCTAAAAGCGACACCATGAAGTTGGTTGGTAATGCTCTTTCAAGATTTCGTGAGTACTGATAACTATATTCGAGGTAGTTACTCAAATATATATGAATCTACAACATGTGTTTCTACATCAGTGGAGACAAGAAAATATATTCATACATAAATATACATGTGTATTTGTATGTGATTTTAAATTATTTATAGCGGAGAATGAAATGAATAATTATATTAGGTGTTTATTTATACTATAAACTTTTTAAGAGGGTTTATAGATTTGAGGTTAACTGTTGGTATGTATTCTTTTTATTTGTTTACATTCTAAATTATTGTTATTTGATAAATAGTTTATTTTAAAGCCTTCAAAAGTAAATTGTTTTTTTTTTAATATAACCCTTATCAATTGTATATATTAAACGGTTTTATAAAAAAATATTTTTGTAATAACACCGTTATCCATTGTAATATTGTAAATATACATGTAAGTAAGTAAAGACAAACACGTTTTTTTTTTTTTTTTTTTTAATTTTTAAATATATCGGGGTTAGAAAGCAATATTTGTTTACATTCTAAATTATTGTTATTTGATAAATAGTTTATTTTAAAGCCTTCAAAAGTAAATTGTTTTTTTTTTAATATAACCCTTATCAATTGTATATATTAAACGGTTTTATAAAAAAATATTTTTGTAATAACACCGTTATCCATTGTAATATTGTAAATATACATGTAAGTAAGTAAAGACAAACACGTTTTTTTTTTAATTTTTAAATATATCGGGGTTAGAAAGCAATATTTGTTTACATTATAACAACAGATAATTTCGTTATGGGCCACAAATTTAATACCAGTGTAGAAATTTCAATATACGATGGAAATATTTATATATGATGACTTATTTTTTCATTAGCATCTTGTTTAAACATGAATAAATATGTTCTCCTTTGTAAATCTTAGCGACGTTTAACTTAACTATTCAAGTATTTTCTTGTTTGAAAGTAATTAACCTTATTGCTTTGCTCCTCAGCTTCGCCGGCTTTGAATTCGAGTTACTGTGACGGTTATAGGAAAATCTGCCACTCCGTAACCCGTAATGTTGTCTTATGACCTATGAAAGACGGAAAGGCCACCTTAATTATGCCTGCAATAAATTTTGTACACCGAGCACCAATGCGCTGACGGCTCACATGATGGTAAGTGACTACCGTCGCCCACGTACAGCTGCAACACCAGAGGAGCTGCAGGTGTATTGTCGGCCTTTAAGGGTATTTGGGAGATGGAAGGGAGAGAGGAATGGGGGGGAGGGTGAGAGAGTTGACATTTTTGAAAAGTTTCATAGATCGCACAGGGTTTCATATCCATACAGTATAAAATTCTCGTTACCCGAATGTGTCCCCGTAGTTGAAGTAGATGTTGATGATCAAAAAACTTGGTGGATGGGAGAGATAGGGAGCGGGTTTGAGGAGGGGGATGGGCCTCCGGTTACCTCACTCATCTAACGAAACGCAGAAGCACAAGATGCCTCTATTTCACGCCGATATTCTGCGAGGTCGTGGTACTAAGCTAAAGCCGCCGCTTCGCTCTACCACGTTAAACAGTTTTCGGTGACATGGTCGTCAATCTACCTGCCAAGCGAGGTCACAAAGGTAACTGCTGACTAATATAGAGTCGTGACGTCAAATAAAACAGTTAGGCATAGGTGACGTAGAAGGCGATCAATGACAAAAGCAATGCATAACTTTTTTATGTGATGTAGTCCTGGTCGATTTCTACCACGATCACATTTTCTGAATACCATCGAATGTTCTCACCTGTACTTTCACAGATAGATAATTGAGTTATTCTAAACGATAGAACATCGTAAATACCTGTTTCGCACAGACAGATTACATACATCATTAGCACAAGGGAAAATACCTAGATCCATATTAGTTATTCATAAAAATACTTATATCGTCCGTAAGTCGAACCCGAGACCCGCAGCGCCGCAGTCAAATGCTTAGCCACTACGTCATCGAACTGTCAATTTTAAAAGGGACTGCTGCTCTTCGCATATATTTCATATGAAACCAAACATTATACAGATTGATGTGACCTTGTTAATATTTAGTGAAAAAAGTAAAAGTTATAGTTTAGTAAAATAATTTTATTTTCGATCAACCTAATAATATGCAAACATGACTAATAGTTTAATGACCTCGACAAGAGCGGTGGACTTCAAAGCGGGAAGCATACGTCGGTCGATAACTAGTAGCGCAAATATATATTGCCTGTAGAATATATGTTTAAATTTATGCCGTAGCGTCGAATCCAACCTGTATATGGAGAAACTAATCCAATCACACTAAAATAACAGTTCATTCTCTGTCGTGTTTACTGTTGCATTTCAGGCCAGACAAATCCCTTTGCAGAGTTAATGCCTGCATTAGCATATTGAAACATAATCTATCACGTTTCAGCTGTATAACGTATAGGTAAGCTTTGTTAATTATTGAAGATGAATTTAATAACAAATAACTTCCCTTAAAGGAGGTTAAATAAAGTTGACGCATAATTACATGTACGATTATTATGAAAGTTACGTTTAATTTCGTTATTTTACAAACGCAATTTAATCACAAGACGTACTTATTTTTAATTACTACCTTTTAAGTAAATTGTTTTTTTTTTTAATTTTTAAATATATCGGGGTTAGAAAGCAATATTTGTTTACATTATAACAACAGATAATTTCGTTATGGGCCACAAATTTAATACCAGTGTAGAAATTTCAATATACGATGGAAATATTTATACATGATGACTTATTTTTTCATTAGCATCTTGTTTAAACATGAATAAATATGTTCTCCTTTGTAAATCTTAGCGACGTTTAACTTAACTATACAAGTATTTTCTTGTTTGAAAGTAATTAACCTTATTGCTTTGCTCCTCAGCTTCGCCGGCTTTGAATTCGAGTTACTGTGACGGTTATAGGAAAATCTGCCACTCCGTAACCCGTAATGTTGTCTTATGACCTATGAAAGACGGAAAGACCACCTTAATTATGCCTGCAATAAATTTTGTACACCGAGCACCAATGCGCTGACGGCTCACATGATGGTAAGTGACTACCGTCGCCCACGTACAGCTGCAACACCAGAGGAGCTGCAGGTGTATTGTCGGCCTTTAAGGGTATTTGGGAGATGGAAGGGAGAGAGGAATGGGGGGGAGGGTGAGAGAGTTGACATTTTTGAAAAGTTTCATAGATCGCACAGGGTTTCATATCCATACAGTATAAAATTCTCGTTACTCGAATGTGTCGCCGTAGTTAAAGTAGATGTTGATGATCAAAAAACTTGGTGGATGGGAGAGATAGGGAGCGGGTTTGAGGAGGGGGATGGGCCTCCGGTTACCTCACTCATCTAACGAAACGCAGAAGCACAAGATGCCTCTATTTCCCGCCGTTATTCTGCGAGGTCGTGGTACTAAGCTAAAGCCGCCGCTTCGCTCTACCACGTTAAACAGTTTTCGGTGACACGGTCGTCAATCTACCTGCCAAGCGAGGTCACAAAGGTAACTGCTGACTAATATAGAGTCGTGACGTCAAATAAAACCGTTAGGCATAGGTGACGTAGAAGGCGATCAATGACAAAAGCAATGCATAACTTTTTTATGTGATGTAGTCCTGGTCGATTTCTACCACGATCACATTTTCTGAATACCGTCGAATGTTCTCACCTGTACTTTCACAGATAGATAATTGAGTTATTCTAAACGATAGAACATCGTAAATACCTGTTTCGCACAGACAGATTACATACATCATTAGCACAAGGGAAAATACCTAGATCCGTATTAGTTATTCATAAAAATACTTATATCGTCCGTAAGTCGAACCCGAGACCCGCAGCGCCGCAGTCAAATGCTTAGCCACTGCGTCATCGAACTGTCAATTTTAAAAGGGACTGCTGCTCTTCGCATATATTTCATATGAAACCAAACATTGTACAGATTGATGTGACCTTATTAACATTTAGTGAAAAAAGTAAAAGTTATAGTTTAGTAAAATAATTTTTTTTTCGACCAACTAAATAATATGCAAACATGACTAATAGTTTAATGACCTCGACAAGAGCGGTGGACTTCAAAGCGGGAAGCATACGTCGGTTAATAACTAGTAGCGCAAATATATATTGCCTGTAGAATATATGTTTAAATTTATGCCGTAGCGTCGAATCCAACCTGTATATGGAGAAACTAATCCAATCACACTAAAATAATAGTTCATTCTCTGTCGTGTTTACTGTTGCATTTCAGGCCAGACAAATCCCTTTGCAGAGTTAATGCCTGCATTAGCATATTGAAACATAATCTATCAAGTTTCAGCTGTATAACGTATAGGTAAGCTTTGTTAATTATTGAAGATGAATTTAATAACAAATAACTTCCCTTAAAGGAGGTCCCTTAAGGAGGACCATCCTTAAAGGAGGTTAAATAAAGTTGACGCATAATTACATGTACGATTATTATGAAAGTTACGTTTAATTTCGTTATTTTACAAACGCAATTTTATCACAAGAGGTACTTATTTTTAATTACTACCTTTTTAAGTAATAAATAATCACAGGTGAGTAGCAGCGTCTGTATTAGGATAAGCATAAGCCCAAAAGTAGGCTCTTTAGAGACTGTGAAAAAAAAATGTAATTAAATAATGTAAAGTAATAAATGTAAAAAAAAAATTAAGTAATTATAAAATTAAATACATCGAGAACATCGATAATTAAACTCAACACTCACGTATCAAATATTCGTGTATTTCTCATTACTCAAATATATTACAACGATAATATAATTGCGTCTTCCCTTTACCACTGCCATGCCATGCCCGTCGGTCTTCAACCTGTATCCACTTACCGACTAGAACAATGTTGCCAACACTAAACACCCGGTAACTCAACATACTGCCAACATTACAAATTTATTAGATGAATTATATTACTCGATGTAATAATCAATTCATAAAGAATCTTCTTCTAAGTATTCACACAAATATTTTAAATAGTTCGTTATTATTTATCATTTGCTTACATAATGTACGATTATATAACATTACTATGAATCTAGTTTCGTTCTAGTTTTCTAAAAAAATATTACAAAAGGAATGTTTTTTTTTAATGGGAGCTGTTTTTTGCGCAAATATTCTCTCAGTAAAAATTCGGACAGGTTTACAGTCAAGCTCCTGGGGCGGGAAGTCGCGAGTATCTCTTTCCGGCGCGCGGAACCACCGAATATCCGCAATATTTCATTTCTTTGTTGTTTTTTTTATAAATATATAGTGATGCTATGAAATTTATTCCAAGTGAGAGTGTCCTCATTTACCATAAGTTTCTTAATGGTTTAAAGATAAATGCATCGAAACTAAGTTTAATTATAACCCATAAAATGGTAGAGTCTGGAGAAGAAGACCTTGGCGAACATTTCACGATCAAATCGGAGACGTTCTGAAAAAAGGGCAGGTCAATAGTACTATAAACTGACGAGAATGCATGCGAAGATTGATGAAAGTGGAAGAAGCGACAGACGTATGTCAGGACCGTAGCAAGTGGTAGAAGACTGTCTCTGCCTACCCAATTGAGAAATATACGCACCATACAAATACTAGTCCAGTGCGGGAATCGAACCAGCGAGCCATAGCGCCGCAGTTGATTTAATTTATATTTTATATCATCAGCGTTTTCTATTCGATGTCAGACTATACTCTAGGCAGAGGAATACTTCACTTGGTATTTAATTTTTTTAATAGAAATTAAGAACATATTAGAGTTGAGATTTCCTTAAAACCTCTAAAATAATACACTTTTAATTATCACGGTGGTTGCGGTGCCCCGGGGGATCGCAACAGATGGAAGTTCACTCTAAAATTGCAATGAAATGTTATTTTTCTTAGAAGCAAAAATTTTTCTTGGATACTTCGTGGGTAATTACGTGGAGCGTGAAATTTCAAATTTTTTTTTAATTATTTTTAAACTCTGCGCTTTATTATACTACTTTAAAAAAAAAACTAAATAGTTTAAGATATCTCACAATCTCGATAACAGTGTTGTCAATGGTCTAGACATACATTGTAATCGCTTCAACAAGGATCGCGCAACTTTTCAAGAGAGCTGATGAGAGCTCAGATTGTTCAAAGAACCCCACATTCGATCGACCAGCTGCCTCAATCGACATTCCGTACATTTGTACAAGAGGGATTTATGATTTTCTGTTATTTGTTACACGTTATGTACTAATTATATATTTCTTTAATAATCTATGTGCACACAAGTAAATAAAAAAAAACAAATATGATATTAGAAAATGGTCCGCACAAACAGTATATTTCTTAAGAAATTTCTTCCAGCAGACCTGCGACAGACATATGCAAGACGTTCTATATAAATCCACATAGACCTTATTATACCAAAGTATATATTTTTTTTAATAGGAAATTCATCAAACGAGCTAGCGCCTCCCCTGATGGTAAGTAATTACCATCGCCCACGTACGTCTCCAGGGTTTTGGGAGAAATTCTGTGAATTCTGGATAATGGAAATTCTGTGATAAGGATCCGGTCGAGCCGGCCCATTCGCGCAGCAGCAAAAGCCGTCGCTTGACTCTACCACTATGTAAATATATTTATCAAGCTACACTTAATTTAATAAATTTCTCCTTTGCTTAGTCGTATCTAAACACAGGCCTTTGCATGAAAATTCAGCCAATCGCCGGCATGATTTACCTAGGAGGAGGCTGAGGCTCAATACGCAAGGGTGGCAGCAGCTAGAACGCAGGCCCACTACCCTCACACCACTGCTACTCTCCGTCACTGATACATCTAATGCGGTGGTCTGGTTCTGTATGTTCAGATAGATTTTTGTATTTTGAAAACTATCAAAAGCTCATAATATTTAGCGATAACGATGCTTATCTTATCTTGTACAAAACATACTAACAAAAGTAAATTTTTTTGTTATATTAGTATCAGGAATACATTTATTATTTAACGTATTTTGAATAGTATTTTAGGAACACGTTATTTAGGGCTAATTATCGAGAAAATTTCTAATGAAGTATTCTACAATATAGTTTATTTCTGAGTTCTTTTTCTAATTTCCTAAGTTTCTGTCTACCACGCATTAGAAACAAGTATTTTTATGTATCATTTTTACAAAACAAATATCTATATGTGATATTCAAACTTAATCATTAAGTGCTTGGCTTAACAACTTGCTGAAATAGAGAATCTTATACGGTGCATGCTCATGAATACAAGACGCTGATATAATCCCCTTCTGGAATCAATAGCAGCTTCGCAACTTACCTGTTAGGCTATGTCGGTCTTAGTGCACTGTACACTTAGCTTTATCTATGTACAATAGTATCAAATGTTTGCACTAATGTTTGTGAAAGGGGATTTGATGTCAACGGTTAATCGAACTGTGTTAACCGTACCCTTCAAGTGTTAAGAGTTAAGAAACAATCGAAACTCTATTGTTATGAGTCATATAAGGACTAGTGACACTGCATGAATTGTCTGCTGACGATGTCCTCCTGTCCGATTTCAACTGTGGTCTGTTCGGGACTCCCTCTGTTGCCAGCAATACTCAGCAATACTTTCATGAAAAAGAGACTACTCTCTGCAACACAAGTCTGAAATGCAGGACTGCTGTGCCGGTCTACAACACAGGTATGCAACGCAGGTATTCAGATCAGGTACGCAACGTAGGTATCTAACGCAGGTTTGCAACGCACCTTTGCAACACAGGTCTGCAACGCGCTTCCAATTCCTCTGGTATCGGAGAAGCTTGTGGGCGTCAGTTCACTAAATATAGTTAATTATTGTTATCACCGTCTTCTAAAAGAAAATAAAAGTCCGTACCCGGTTGAGCTTCGAATCGATTAAAGCTCTCCGGTTCCGAAACCATCTTAAAGATTGAGAGGAGTTCTTTGGCTAGCAGTAGGGCATTTACGGGCTTCTACTTTAATTTTATGATCCTTTTTTGAAACTGTGTCCTATTTCTATCCCTGTTAGACGCATGCATCTACCATTTTTGAATTAAATACTTCTTAAAGCCCACCATGCATCCTTTTTCAGGGCTGGTAACAAAACCATTAGATATTTACGTTTGCGGAAATCTGATTTTGTCTAAGCCCTCCGTGCCGTCATGCTGAGGTCGGTGACGCTGAAGCGGGCTAACTACGCTCCAGGCGACATTTCTGGGCAGCGGACGAAACTGAGCCGTTACACTCGAGTCGGTGACGCTGAATTAAAATAATAAATAATATCCATCATATAACATCAAGAGCCGTGGTAGCCTAGTGGTCAGGGCGCTCACTTTAGTTTCATAGAGCGCGAGTGACCTGGGTTCGATCCCCGGTCGGCGCCACTGAAATTGTAATAGCAATTTTAAGTGCTCTATTTACCACGTGCAAAGCGGTGCTCAGAGGTCTATGTTCAGCAGTGGATTTGTGGTAGGCGGAAATGATTAGATTCCACTACTCTCGTTTGGTCATAAGCTGACATATTTATTTGTGTGGTTATATAAATATATATTCGTAATTATAATTTTACCCCAAGGGATCACACACTCAAAATAATTAAATATATAAAGAAATAGTTCTTATTCCATTCAGATAGTCCTCGTGATTGAGTGATAAACATCCAAACACACTTACAAATTTTACCTACGGAATAACATAATAATTTTTGAAACGCACATAAACTTTGAAAATGTTTTTATTGGTATTAGTAGTACTAAATTATCATATTTTACTGTAAAATTGGCAGGACGGAAAGCATAAACAGTGCAGTCAGGAAAAAGGCGTACAAAAGGCAATGGAAACGGTAACGTGAAGCGGTAACAAAAGTTAAAGTTACCGTTAACTTTGCAACTGCAGCTGAATAGAAACCAAGGCTATACGATATTGCATTGATTACTTAGATTACCAACTTCATGAGCTTGTCGTTAATAATTATATATTTTCAACACAGCTTCATTAAGGATCATATTTAGCGTTCTAAGAGAAGTTCTGAACGTCGGATTGTTATAGAAAGGATTAACATGGCTATACGTGAACTACTCTGTCGCTCCATTGGTACTAATTTCAATAGAAACAGATCAGGCAAATGGTCCATTGCTATATACGAAGCTGTGTATATCATGGTTTATGTTTCTTCCTCACAAGCACTAAGCGTTAATTCTAAAATTCTTTGTACTAAAGCAAAGGAGATTGTTGGTGTTCTCTTTGGGGTACCTATGTGTATTGTAGACTTATGTGTTCGCCTAGAGGCATCCCTTTAAAATGGTTGAGGAGGTCGATGGCGGTGAAATGCGTTATATTTATGAACGGATGCTGCTTGTGAATGGTGGTTGGTTTTTTAGTGCATTCGTGCTTTACTTTTGTGGATCACTATACGAGCATTATTGTAGCATGGAAAGTATGAATTACATTTATTGGAACAAAATCCAATACGATGCCTTGAAATGAAATGAAATGAAATGAAAATGAAAATGAAAATACACTTTATTGTACACCAATAGGAAAAATAGGAAAAAAATAAATAAATAAAAGAAACACAAAGGTACAATTGGCGGCCTTATCGCTTAGAAGCGATCTCTACCAGGCAACCATTTTGCAGAGGAAATAATGACCAGTGAGCAAGCGTCAAGGGTGTACGCAAGTTACACAGAAGGGAAAATATAATGTAATAAATGCCTTGTATAGTTTCTATCGCCTGTTTCTTCTCCGGTAGAGGAACCTTGTTACGAAACAGTGGTATATTGTATGTAAAAATAACTCGAAATAGATGCCTTCGGATATTTAAAAAATGTTTTCAAAAAAAAAAAGCTTAATATTTCTAAATTACAAAAAACAATATCATGTTAAATTTACCACCAGCGGGGCTCGAACCCGACCCTAAGCTTCGAAGGCAGAGACACGTGCCGACAAGGCTACCGGGTGGTCATAAATGAAATAATATTACATGCACTTGGTTTAAGATTACGTTTATTTTAAACCCAGCTACGGAATGTTTATTTTTTTTAAATAAACTAACAAAACAAAGGAGGATACAAACGTTAAGGATTTGCTAACATATTACGTATACTAAATACTTAAGAGATCTGGAAATCATATTCGTACATTGCGTGCTAATGGTGTTCGAATTAAATCCACTACCTGCCGATACTTAGCTAGCTTACCTCGAGTATATAATATGAAATTTCATGCTTATACCTTTATCTCCTGAATATATTTTTTAAATCTAAGTATGGTAAATACATTTTTGCCATCTCGATTATGCCTTTAAGATATAACTCCGAGAACCTGGACTCTACGAAGTCTATGAAAGCAATTATACCGTTTCCTGAGAGCACCAATATTTTTTCCATGCAGGAAATTGTCGAAATTGGTGTTAACTCTAGTTACTAAACGGTTGAGGCTAAGTCTGCAGGTGTTGCGCTACCATAGAGCAATCATCACGAACATGGATTTTCGGAGTGGTTTCAGTCAGTTGATTGGTTCTCTGAGAGTTTCGCCATCATTGTAAGAAGTTCTTCAGAAGATCCATTTGCTGTTATTGATACGCAGGATCTCAAAGCTATAGTGAATTACATCACTAAGTGAACTCCAAAACATTGCCATTACTTTTCTATGGGGGAGCTTTGCTTTAGGACTTTGTTCCGGTATGGAAGTATGAGGTGGGCGCCGACGCTTTTTTAGAATATGTATGCATGGTCATGAAATCGAAAAGCGTATTATTTTTGCTCAAAGATGATTCATATCAAAAATTTGTAAGACCGCCATCTTGAATTTGAAAATGAATGTCATTCTAAATTTCAGCACCCCGTAAAGTTTCAATAATGACACTGATATAGAATTTATTTAACTATCGCATATACGACATTTTGGATTTGGAAATGTAGCATTCATGGGGAAGAAAAAAACTCAAATTTAATAACACTTATTCTCTGCTGCAGCTCAACCGCGAAAGGGACTTGATGCAGCGACAGCCGAGATAAAACTGGCTTCGATAATGCTGTGGTGAAAGTAGACCAAAAAATACTAACACATTTGATTCAGTTTAAAGCTCTAAACCAGGGTTCATCTTCAAAAGTTACACATCCAATCGACTTATGAATGTGATTTCTTTCATTTTACTACTCTGTTGGTGTTAATTCGTTATGTGATTAAAACGAAAATCTTTGAAATAAATTCGAATAAAAAACCCTTTATGCAATAGCTAATTTTATTAGCAAAGTTTATCAATTTTCAGCCGCTACACGGCGTCTGGATGCCCCTCCCAAGTTTCTTTTAGTTCAATAGAATCGTTATAGCGCTAAAGAGAAGTAAGCTTAACTTATTTCGATTTATCAATAGTAAGCAAAGCACTGACGCAAATGGAAAATAGGTGCAGTATTGCATAATATTATGACTTGGACATCTTATTTTTAAATGAAACTATTATTTACATATTTTATCGCGGTTTAATTTTGTTCGTTAATATTGCACGCGACCACGGCTGCTGGAAACCAATCGAAACGTCGGGATTTCATTCGAATGTTTAGTTTTCGCGTAAATAAATACAAGAGATCATTACACATTTTTCAATATTAATTGCGATTATAAGGCGACAATGTGAACTCCTTGATCAGCTTATTTAGTCGTAAGTCTGCAGCTGAACATAGGTCTCTTCGAGGAAGCGGCAAGAGTTGGCATGCATTTTTTGAAAAGTTTGCACATAACATTTGCAGAAAAAGATTGAATATTCCCCATTACATCCTTAAAAATATACCTTAAATATTATTAAGTATTACTACTTCTATTTTCGTATCCAAATTGAACAACTTGAAACCTTAGTGATGTGATTTTCGGCCAATTACAAACTAAAATCTGTGTTGCAACTAAGAACTAAGTTATTTGTATTAAGGAAGTTATAAGAATTATGAGTAAACATATCCAGTTCGTTACATAGAATGGTGCTCGGTTATGTACCAACATAATATATTAACGTAGGCGTTTGCACTGCCAAGGGATTTGTCTTGGCTGAAATGCAACAGTAAACACGCCGGAGAGAATTTGCTATTGTTTCAGTGCCATGGTACCTTATATAGTAACCTTAACAGGTTTAAGTATGAATCTAACGAACTACATAGGAATTATATTATATGGATAAATTAGAAAATATCTGAGATTGGAAATATATCCGGAATTAGATTGAAATTCTAGTTAATTATTGAAGTAATCATCCATCAAATATTCCCGATTTAATCTATATCAGAGATGAGCAGCAGTTTTACATCTCTCTTAAAAGCCTTTGTCCGCCATCACTGTTCCGCCACCCGACGACCGCCAGATCCTCGTTCGTCGCTCAACAGAGTACACCGCATGCAGCAGGAAAAATTGCATAATGGTATGGGGGTAATGTTGGGGTAGTGGGGAATCCTTACACAACACAATAGATATTGCAAAATCATTTTTTATTTTCGAAATTAGTTAACTTAAGAATAACAAAATATTGTATCTTCTGAACTGAGATGGTATATTGAGTTAAATATCTGTAAGAGCTTGTTAATTCCTTTTTAATAGGACGTAATTGTATACTTCAGATAAGATGTTCAGGAAAAATGTTTACGTAATATTGTTGTCTATTTATTATAATATTAAATTAATAGCCTTGTGGGTTAGGGTGCGGACTATGAAACGTGATGTCGCATGTTCGGACCCGCCATTCGACTATTGTCGTGAACCACTCCAGATATAAGCTGTAATGCTTAGTTAGAGGGTTAACAGGAATATTAGTACCGTTAGTTAAATAGTATTACTAGTATTTTTTTTTAATTAAAGAGAAAAGGCCTTTGGCCAGCTGTGGGTTATTTATCTGCTACCAGTTTAATGTTTAGTGTGGCCAAATATGGTTTCGCGAACTTCTTTTCGCCTCTCCGATAGAACGTTACACACAGAACGTTAATAATAACATTAACATTTCGGTCTACCTATTTATCTTCGTGTCCGTCTGTTACACGGAATCCCCGATCGCCAAGAGGCATGAGAGTATTAGCGCAATCGTAATGTTAGCTGAGTGAAGGAGCTGAAGGAAATCAGGTTAATGGTTAACGCTGGAACCCGTTTCCGCTTGTCCCTGGTCCTAAGAATTACGTCATCCATAAAAGAACCTTTTTTTTGTTTGTTTTTTTTTTCATATTTCTATGATTTTTTTTTTTTTTATTCTTTAAAAAAATATCGTGTAACGACACAAAATGAACGACCTCCTCAAATATCTAGGAGGGTTTTTGGAGGCGGAAAAAGCCCTTTTTTTTGGCTAGGCCGGCCTTAGTAAAATTTGAAGATGGGAGAGGGTTGATGGGAGGGCGGTTGGAGGGTGGGCCTACGGTTCCTCAATCACCGAAACGCAGAAGCTCATGATGCCTCTTTTTCATCCCACTAATGAATCTGCGAGGTCGTAGTACTACCCCGTCCGGCTTGGCTCTAACACGTACAGTCGTCGCGCTTATCGCATATGGTTACCTAACATATCTAAAACAATTTTTGGTTATTTAAAAATTGGCCACTTTTAAATGGTATTATTTTCATATTTTTTTCATTTTATCGCACCTCGACCAGAAACACCGGTCCACCACGAAATCTAGATAAACTTGACAAATGCTCGCCGGGCGCAGGATGGATGTTTTTATCCTTTTTTTTTACGTATATAAAATCCCACCCTATGCTTGATTACATACATTATTGTAGACGTTAATTTTGTTAATATTGTATTTCGTGTAGCTTCATAAACTGTTATTTATACAAGTGTTCATTAATTATATCGGGATAACTGTATTATTATCTACAATACTTTCTAACGCGGTAGAGCCAAGCGGCGGCTTTAGCTGCTCCTCGAATGGGCCGGCTCGACCGGGTTAATACCACGACCTCGCAGAATACCGGCGTGAAGTAGAGGGATATTGTGCTTCTGCGTTTCGTTCGGTAAGTGAGGTAACCGGAGGCCTTCTCCCCCTCCACATCCCCCTCCTCTTCCACCCTCCCATCTCCCAAATAGCGGACAGGTGCGTGACGTCTGGTACTGCGATCGACAATCGGCTTGCTGCACTCCAAGCCGATTATGGCCAATCCTCTATATAGAAGACGCATTTGCCATACAGTGGACTATTTCCAGGCTGGTAAGGTAAGACATGATGATAGGAAATAACACAAAACACATCTAGGTAGGTTGTAGGTAACCGTAGTATCGATTATATAAGCCTTTTGTTCTTTCACTCACGTATAATGGCGAAATAATATATGTATTACGTTTCGTTTTTTTTTTACATTTTAATTAAATAAATAAATGTATTTAACAATGACACATGTGATCCTAGCCCAAACTAGGATTTACCGTGTCCTAGTAACTGTATAGCGATATAAGATTACAAACATATGTATTCATAATACAAACGTCTGCCCCCAGCGGGATTCTAACCCGCAACCCTCCGATCCGAAAGCGATCTCACTACCAACTGGGCACTTTACTAGGATATAATACGATGTTAACAGAACGAAATACATCCGACATTTATATATGATACCTTTCAGGTCATTCAGGATGCGCTGGATCCTTTAGGAAGACACAAACAAGTTAACGTCCAGGATATCCGGTGTAACTCATGAAACTTCAGCCTTTTGTGATGTTGTTAGATGTCAGTGAATAACTCCGCGGAAAAGGTGAATCGAAAATAAATGTACTGAAAGAAAAATTTAAGAATAGGACTGACGTCGAAGCGGCTTCTTTTTATCAGAAAGTTACAATAGCATTAAATAATTCACTGTTTTTTTTTTATTTTCACTTTAACCAATTTACCAGTATTGAAAACAATTTAAAGAGATACTGTTGTTTTATGCATGTTTCATTCAATCTCGACATTTGAAACAGAGCGTGTATTATTAAAAATTGTTAAAATTAATTTCGTACATTCTTCGTCGATACGTAACGTTACGTCTCCTTTTGTACTGCCAGGTGTAATTTATTAAAAAAAAAATAATCATAGTTAGAAATATGAAAAAAAAACAAAACAAAAAAGGTTCTTTTAAGGATAACGTAATTCTGAGGACCAGGGACAAGCGGAAACGGGTTCCAGCGTTAACCATTAACCTGATTTCCTTCAGCTCCTTCACTCAGCTAACATTACGATTGCGCTAATACTCTCATGCCTCTTGGCGATCGGGGATTCCGTGTAACAGACGGACACGAAGATAAATAGGTAGACCGAAATGTTAATGTTATTATTAACGTTCTGTGTGTAACGTTCTATAGGAGAGGCGAAAAGAAGTTCGCGAAACCATATTTGGCCACACTAAACATTAAACTGGTAGCAGATAAATAACCCACAGCAGGCCAAAGGACTTACCTCTTTAATTAAAAAAAAAATACTAGTAATAATATTTAACTTACATTACTAATATTCCTGTTAACCCTCCAACTAAGCATTACAGCTTGTATCTGGAGTGGTTCACGACAATAGTCGAATGGCGGGCTCGAATCTACGAGATCATATTTCGCATTCAGCATCTTAACTATTGGCGTTTTACTCTATAACGCTGAATATGAATGGAAATCTTTACCTTACCTGTGTGCATTTATAAAGCTATGCTTTGTTAACTTTGAACCGTAATTTGTAGCTCACTCTCTTAATACCCACTGTGTCATTTCGGCGCCGTAATTTCTGCAGTCATCAATTCAAGCAGCTGACACGGATGACGTGGCATGACGGGACAAGACAGGACGAATACGACATCCGACAGGAATATGCGTATGCATGACATGAATTAATGACCTCCCTTGATACACTTTCCGCGTTATTGGTTACGTAGAACGCCAATATATTGTTGTAACAAGTCATCTTTGCAGACATTGTGTTTTATAACCATTGACATTTTACTGTTTTGTAACGTGAAAGCTGTGGGTATAGGTAACGTTTACTTCGAACTCACGTGCGAGTGGTGCATGCGTCTCTTTGAGATTACATGTGTCATTGTTTATGGAAAATCCTTTCGAAACATAAAACACAAATTTCACTGGTTAAGGTGAGACTGGTTCATGCCGGAAGTTCGCTCACCAACTCACCACCATCCGTAGGTGATAAATGTATAATAAATAACTGTCTTATTACTTCATCATCATCATCATTTCAGCCTATCAGAAGTCCACTGCTGAACTTAGGCCTCCCCCAAAGATTGCCACGAAGCACGGTCCTGAGCCACCTGCATCCATCGACTTCCCGCAACACTGCGCAGGTCGTCACTCCATCTTGTGGGGGTCGTCCTACACTGCGTTTCCCTGCAGTGAAGGACCAAGTCTCGTATCCGTATGTCATCACTGGCAACACGCACTGGTTGTATACTTTGGTCTTGAGGCTTTGCGGTATACTCGACGAGAAGATATGACGTAGTTTCCCGTACGTAGCCCAGCCGAGTTGGATTCGTCGATTGACCTCTGAGTCGAAGTTGGATTTACCTAATCGGACAATTTGTCCCTTATTACTTAACTTTCTGTTTTATAATACTTCTGTTTCCGTTCATCAGCCAGTGCAGTGAGCACTGTCTTTTTTTTTAACCGCCTCATGGTAAGTGACTAATACAGCCCATGGACACCTGCACACAATTTAAATCGAAGAAGTTTACAGTATTTGCGCGAATACGCAGGTTTTTTCCCTTCCCTAATATTTCCTTTGCAAGGAATAGGATATGCAAAAACTTAAGAATCGTCGGCTCAAAACTTTATAATGCGATATTTTGGCGTCTTATGCAATAGAACTAGAAATGGAATCAGCGAACAAACTAAATGTTTAATTGTATGGACGACAAAAACAGTAAAAACTATAAAAAAAATATTCCAGAAGGTAATTTTTTCTACATTGTACAAAACAAAAAATAAATTTCTGATCAGTTGCTACATGAGATAAAATTTTATCCAAATAAATATTAAAATGCGTTCTAGCGCAATACGGAAAATATACAAATCTAAATCGAGGAAAATTAAAATTAAAACAAAGGAAGCTTTGAGAAATGGAATGCTGAAATAAATCGAATTAAAAACTGAAATAATCTAAATGCAACCATTGCTACTATCTGAACAGACTAAGACCAGGTTCACTGTAGTGGGAAATTGTATTCTTGTAATTTATGTATCCCTGTCCGATTGAACAGATCATTGCTCCTATAAGAGAGTAAATATAAAACAGTAACTTTTATCTTCCGTACAGTGTGTACTGAGATTTGGGAAAGACGTCGTGATTTTTTGATGGATTTTCTCTGGCATTCTAACAGCGTCGATCTAAATATGTTTAAAAATTAGATATTTGATTGAAATGGGCGATCGAACGGAATAGCGCGAGGGTAGTCGTTAATCATCGTTTCTGTCAGAATGTGCTGGATGCGTTTAATCAAAATAGAGAGGTGTATAACTTCTGCAGAACACACACCAGCAGCACATAGATTGAATGCTACATATTGACTGAAATCCACATTTCATTATACCAACTCTATCATTATATCGTTACATTAAGCCGCAATAACGCACGTTACAATTTTTTTTTTTAATTTAATTGGGTTATAAATGAGTTAACAATCCACCTGATTTACTATCAAAATTTTAAAAGTAATTCTAAGTAGTATATGTCAGGGTAAAACTGGTGTTAATTGACACTCTAATAAAATAAAAATAATTTAAAAAGACAATTAAAGTTTTTTTTTACGGGAAAAGTAAGTGATTACCGTCGCTCAGGTACATCTGCACACTAGAGGGAGTGCAGGTGTCTTGCCTTCAAGGATATTAGAGAGTTAGTAGGAGGAAAGAGGACGCGGATGAGGGATGAAGAATTGGCCTTCGTTTACCTCACTCACCGAACAAAACGCAAAAGCACAAGATACTTCACGCCAGTCATGGTACTACCACGGCCGAACCGGCATATTCGAGTAGCAGCAAAAGCCACTGACTTGCTCTACCAAGTACAATAAGTTAGACTTCCAATAATCGCTTCAAGCGTCAGACGCACGCAACTATAGTTTTATTGACGTATTTTTACTGACGTATAGATTGGCATTTTAGTTATCAGGGCGACACTAAAAATGTAATACAGCAGTGTGCGTGTAATGTGGATGTTTACAAAATAGAAAGTGGAGTCAATCAACTTTTAAAGGTTTAATATTTAGGAGAATAAAAAAAAAACTCTCATACAAAACGACTTTCATTGGGATTTTTTAATTGGAACTAATTTATTGTGAAAATGTTTTCTTTTAGAGTTTTAAATTTTTCTTAATTTTTTAATATAATAAAATAAGGTTCGATTGTTAGTTTTATGAATTAATAATAATAATAATTTATTCATTTCTTTTACAAAATTCTTCGTTAATAATGAGGTGTGGCTGAAGTCTCCTTTTAAGCATGTTATGCCTGTCCCTGGACACTTGGCTCTACCATAACATTACACTGTTCATGTAAAATAAATTTATGTACATAGAAGGTTGAATCGTGTAAATCGATATTACTAGAAAAATGCTTGCGTTTTTGTGTTTGTGCGTTAATAGCTGCATGTGTATATCAGTCTGTTAGTAGGTGCGTGTGTATATCTGTGTGTGCGTGCGTATGTATATTTGTATGTGTGTGCGTGTATATATTTGCGTGTGTATATTTGTGTGTGGGTGTGTGTGTTATTTTAAGCGTTGTAAAAATGTTTCAGTGTCCTCATAATTAAGCTATCTTAACCACTTGGATATCACATTTTTGCATTCATAATACTGTTTAATGTATATTTCCGATTCTTTGTTTATTTCATTGTACAATTGGGCCGATCTTTTAGTATACTGTATGTTAGCATATACGGTCTTAGTCTGAGGCACTTGTGCCACGATGTCTTTCTTCGTTTTGTGTTAATATCTCTTTCGTAGAATAGGGACTTATGTTTTTTTTTTTTAAATAATCTTTTAGATATATACAATTTTCTAACCGAGAGTAATTTACAAGTGTCATAAAGGCTTTTAGTATGGTATCGTATTTTTTTAAAGTAGATAAGTTTTTTAATTCGTTTTTAATCATACACATGAATGTCAATCATGTTTAATAGGTTTCTGGCATACAATGGACTTGTTCACTAATTTATATTTCAAAATTAATATAATGTAAGTAAGAGTGAGCGCGTCGTACGAATATTTAATTCATTTAGTTACTACTGATCGGTCGGATGCGGTGGCACGCTTCGGGAGCGGGTGTGTGAGAGATAGATATAGTTCATAGTTCATTTGTATCTTTCGTTCGCGAACTACTCACTTTAGGTAGTGACGCTGGATCTGAGCGTCATACACGTGCTTCGTGTAGTAATGACGCGAAACTCGTGCAATTCTACAGCAAAAATCCAGATATTTACTAATTGTTTATTAATTGGTGTTTAAAAAATTGCGTCTTGTGTTGACGCATCGTGACATAAATAATATAATAACAACAAATCATCGTCTTCTTCTTTCAAGGATTACTTCAATATGTATTGAACTAGAAACGCACGTCACAGTTGCTCTCAGTACCGACAGTGAAGCTGGCATCGAAAGTCAAAATACGAGCGTCAGACCCTAGGCGGACACTGGCGCGGCATCTCCGTCGGATCATCGGAAGTCTACCTTGAGGGTGACTAAGGAACGTCCCGTCGAGCTAATGCTATGCACAAAGACCACTTTATAAATCCTCGATGATATCTAGGTTGTATATGTAGTTCGTAGAGTTGGCAACATTGATGACGATTATAGACATCTCTAACCAATAACATTGTGACCTGATTCCAATCACATTAAAAACACTTGAGCGATTCGATTGTATGTGGTAACTTCAGCTCATGTACACTTGTAAATAACTTCAACTACTTTATTTTTTATTAAAACCGTTCAGCTCCGCCTTGCAGCATCATCTGCCAACTGTGTAACTATGTCACTAACTATGATACTAATAGTCACCATGTCGTTAACATGCAACCAAAAAAAAATATATCAATCTAACAACGTTATACTGGAACTATATAATAGAATACACTTTATTGCACAACGAATAAAATAACACAATTAGAAATATACAAGAACAACAAAAGGGGAACTTATTGCTACACAGCAATTCCTTCCAAGCAACCCAAGGAATTTAGCGTGAGGAAAGATTAATGGGAAGGGTGCACCATAAACAAATACAAAAGAATAAATTAAACACGACAAAAATAAAACGAGAAAATTTACACAACTAAGAGAAACATACATTTAGCTACGTATCCGTGATCATCAGAATGCGAGAATAATATGTTCTTTGAGAGATAGTGATAGTTTAGATAAATGTGAAAGTCGAACTCCGACTGATTTATCTAACCTCGAATAATCTTTCGAGTGCCTATTATCCTGATATAAATAAACAATGCAATCTCCATTATCACGAAGTTATAGTTTTGGAATTATAAGGGATAACATAAATGCAATGCTTTGCATTTATTTTATGCCTCGCTTTATTGATACATGCTCAGCGTAATTGTATTATGGGGAGATAATTACATCTTATGGGACGATGTAGCGAAACGAATTGAGAAAGGGATGCTGAGCTGGTTTGGACATGTGGAGAGGATGAATAAAAGTAGGTTGACGATGCAAATATATGAGGCGAGTGTAAATGGTAGAGTCGGGAGAGGAAGACCTAGGCGAACATTTCACGATCAAATCGGAGACGTTCTAAAAAGGCCAGGTCAAGAGTACTCTAAACCAACGAGTATGCATGCGAAGATTGATGATAGTGGGAGAAGCGAAAGAGGTATGTCAGGACCGTTGCAAGTGAAAAAAGATTGTCCCTGCCTACCCTGCCTACATAATTACATCTTTACTGTAGCTATTTGCGAGGCCGACGCTCTCGTGTCATTCGAGCAGAGCAATTTCGTTAAGCCGCTTTTCACGGCGTTTACAAGTGGAGGGGCAGACGAATTAACGATTCGATTGGATAAAATTGTTTCTCTTGACCTTTTTTTTTATGTGAAAGGTGGCAAACGAGCAAGCGGTTCACATGATGGTAAGTGATTACCGTCGCCTATGTACATCCACAACACCAGAGGTGCTGCAGGTATGTTGCCGGCTTTTAAGGGTATTAGGGAGATGGGAGGGAGGATGCGGAGGGGGATGGGTAGGGGGAGTGGTCCTCCGGTTGCCTCACTCACCGAACGAAACGCAGAAGCACAAGATGCCTCTACTTCAGGCCGGTATTCGATCAGCAGCAAAAGCCGTCGTTTGGCTCTACCACGTTTAAAAGTACATGAGCGATTGTTCTTGTATAATTATATTTTAATGGGCTTGTATACGGACTATGTATATTACCGTAATCTATTATATACATAGTATAGTCCTTTCAACACACTGTTCATCGGGGCTTATTAGGGACAACGTGACAGGTGGTAAGCCTGCGGCCTTCTCAGTGTCCAGGCCAACGATGAAGTTTCGAAAAATGCATAGGAACAAGCCATAGATAGAAATGTAGGGGATCGAAATCGTTCGGAGTTGCGAATGGTTCGGAGGCAGATGCCCTACCATCGGCTATCGTTTTTATACTACTATAGATCATATTGATGCAATGGTACCAGCCAGTCGATGTCCAGCTGTGAGCTTATAGACGTGACTAACAGAAGGAGTGAAGTCCAACGTGGTGCTTGTCAAAATTTACTTTATTTTTTTTTATAGAAGAAGGGACAAACGAGCGTGTGGCTCACCTGAAGGTAAGTGATCACCGACGCCCACGAACATCCGCAACACCAGAGGAGCTACAGATGCGCTGCCGGCCTTTAAGGAAGGAATAAGCTCTTTTCTTGAAGGTCCCTAAGTCGTAACTGTTCGGAAATACTGCTGGCGACAGCTGATTCCACAAAGTCGAAGTGCGTAGCAGAAAATTTCGATTAAAACGCACTGTGGTGGAATGCCAACCATCTAGGTATTAATGATTAACATCGGTCGTGCATTTATTATAGTCAAAATAAAAAAAAGTAAGGAAGTCAAAGCGATTGTATCATATCATCACATATCATCATCATCATCATCATTTCAGCCTATCAGAAGTCCACTGCTGAACATAGGCCTCCCCCAAAGAAAAGAAAACTTGTTAATATCTTAACAGGTAACAGTTAGACTTTTTCCTATGGATCGATTTTAATCTCCGCCTACTAATAACACTAATGTAGTTTTCAGAATCAAAAATCTTAAAATCAACTTATACTGCTCTTCGTAACTGAAAATTACTCGACAAAGCTTGCAAAACTATTCTCAGTCACAATAGACAGAACAATAAGCCTCCTCTGGTCCGCTTAAAGGATTATTTGTCCGTCTGTATGGTGTGAACAATGTAGCTGCGGAGCCAGCCAGCTACCGCGAACAATTTTTTAACCTCTCCAGAGAACGTGAGAGGTGGCGCCTCGTCGCCATGTTTCTCCCGGAGATTGCTGGAGAGTCTTACGACAATCTAAGGAAAAGAGAAGCTGGTAAAGTCTTACAAATGTACTACTCTCGTACACATGTGTAAAATAAGTAATTCTTAAATAATATCTATAGAATTGTTTGGTTCAAATATTTGCAAGTTAGGTAATATTGAATTTGGAAATGGAATGGAAAAATTTAAAATGTCGCGATCTCTGACAATGCTAGTATTGGATATGCAGTCTTGTGAGTAAAAACTATTCTACGGATTGGCTAATGTTCTTACTGTGCCAAAGCGTCCAAAGAAAATTACTTCCGCCGACTAGATCCGGCATGGGTTACCATAACATTAGTAATTATCATATTATTATAAAACTTAATAACTTTCAATTATTCATCTTATTCTAAATTTGAAACATACAGTGCAAGCCGCTTGTAACAGGTCAGTGCTTTGATTTAATGCTGGTGTTAATCGTTAATGCAAGTCGACCATTTATAACATTCGGATCACTGAATATGAGGTAACTCTGAAACTTTGTTGATAAAATGTTTCACATGGAGTTGAAAACAGTCTCAAGTTGTTGCATTTCCAGTTGTTGCATTTATTATCGTTATTATTTCCACTCGATTTTAAGTCCCTTTTAAGATTATGTCTTTCTGCTACTACTATATCAGCGTCTTTGAGAATTAAATAGGCTGATTACGAAGATCTGAGTAAATATCGTTTCCGTGTCCGCAAGCGACAGCACACAGTGGGGGTGATAAATTATTTCGGAACAGGAAAGATAGCTCAAGCCCCCGGTAGAGGTTTATTCCTTTATAAGCAGGTTTTTGACGAAATAAATAAAAAAATCTGACAAAAGAGCAGCGGAAGCGATGAGACCCACCCCGACTTTACTTGTCGAAGGAAAGGCGTTCTTCACTCTAGCCATCGGCATTGCTGACGTCCGCGGCTCCCCGGCGATATCACCAGGAAAAATCGAAGAGTTCGTAGGCCGCCAAAAGAACATTGCATCCAGCAGAAGAAGCGCCGCCGAATGCCGATTTGTTCATAATCACGCGCTGATGCGTTCTTTTCTTATGATTGGCCGCGGGGTGACGTATCGAGCCCTCTGATTGGTCAGGTAAAACGGAAACACGTTATGCACAATTCCCGCTGTTATGTCGATTATTTGACATAATTTACAGCGTTCATTACAGCGTTTTCAATTGTTAAGCATTAATTAATATCTTTAAATACTTATTATTCTTAATTATATTTAATTAATTTCGATATACGTAGTTTTATCACGCGGTAGTGCCACTGAGCTCATTCTTCGGCTTCATTCCTCCAGTCTCGGGCAAGTTGAAATTGTTCGGAGCACCAACTTGCCCGAGACTGAACTCATGAACAGCATCACCTACTTCAAGGGTGATTTCTGTGACCAGCAATTGCCATTGCCTCTTCGTTGTGCAAATACGGCTGGTAGAGAACCCTGGTTCTTTTGTCTTGCGAAACTTACACACCAAAAGAAACCCAATTATACTCCTCCCCATCGCTCTCTCAGTGACTTTGAGTGTGTGGAACAGTCAGAACCATAGGTAAATACCGTCTGGTATAAGAAAACTTGCTAAAAATTCTGTATTATTTCACAAATGAAATGTTAATAAAAAATATGATAGCTTATAATTTCCATTCATTTACATAATAAATGATCTAGCAAGCCCCAAAACGAGGCGCGAGCTCGCTACAGTTTCCGTATCCGGTAAATAGTCAAGTCTTGGAACAACAGTCATTCGTTTTTAATTATTTCTTTTTAAATAATAAAAGACAGCACTCTATATTAAATATAATAGAGAAATGTATTCAATTCGTTTTGTCTACAATTGTAATTGAAATCATCTGAAAATGTTACTGAAATGCCCTCATTATTTCCGGAACTGCTTGCCAGTTAACAAAAAAGGCTCTGGCCACTGTGAACGAAGGCGGGATATACATTCCCAACTCCACAGCCCATTGATGGGGAGCAGCATCACTAATGCAAGGCTACTGGCACTGCGCTCACCAATCCGCTTGTCAAGCGTGGTGATTAAGGGAGAACGCCTCCTATTCCTTCTCATTCTCTTCCTTATTTGACGGAATGTGTAAAATGCTTTTTGGAGAGTCATATGCTCATCTTCCATCTACTTTTCACTATGACAACGGTTGACTGGTAGAGAATGCTAGTTTGGCATTAAGTCCGCCCATTGTAACCTTAAGCGTAAAAAGTAAAGTAACAGCCTGTAAGTGCCCACTGCTGGGCAAAGGCCTCCTTCTCAAATACTAGTATCAGAGAGGGTTTAGGAGCCGGGAAAGGCCCGCCACGCTGCTCCAATGCGAGCTGGCGAGCTTCACTTATCCTCGAAATAATATTTTTATTATTTCTCAGACATGCAGGTTTCCTCACGATGTTTTCCTTCACCGTTGAGCACGTGGTAAATACAGCACTTAAAATTGTTAATAACAATTTTAGTGGTGCTGGCACCGGGGATCGAATCCAGGTCACTCGCGCTCTATGACACTAAAGTGAGCGCCCTGACCTCTAGGCTACCACGGGTCCTTAAGCTCCTTAAGCGTAAGGTAACAAAGAATATATAAATGATTATATAAGGACTCGACTGAAAAACAGTGCTGTGGTATCACTAAGACGTGAACCTTTTTCACATCGCACAACAAATTAATCTTTTTTTATTTGTTTATTTTATTTTGTGTTTTGTTGTGTGATTGCCAAAAAAATATTTCTTTCTTTCTTTTTATATAAAAAAATATCAAAATCCTCGGCTCTTACGATTTGGATGAAATTTTGTATTTCGATAATATTTTATATACCAAGTTTATCTAGATAGACATTGTGTCTTCAAAAATTCGCTTTTGCACAAATAAAATGAATTAAAATAAACATCTTGTGAGTTATTTTAACTTCCCAATAACAGATGGCAAAATTATTGGAAAAAAATATAAGCAACTTTTCCCGCGAGAAGTTATCGCATTCCCAAAGTCGAGGAGGGAAAGTCGGTCGCCCAGGTACTGTATATAAAATAGGCTACATTATCTGTAGATATTTTGCAGATAAAAAATATTTTACATTCTAAGTACACAGATAACTTCCTTCATTAATTTACATAAATAGGAACCATGGAAATGGGGAATTATTCATAAAATATTTTCCTTCAACTCAATTCAAATTTATGTGTAAACTTTGATCAATTTTATCCAAGCTAAACTGAAGCTATCTCCAATGTTCTTGTTGTAGACTTGTTCGTTCAATTAGACAAAATATTCCAAAATTTACACGTGGTAGAGCCAAGTGGCGCCTGTTGCTGGTGCTTGAATAGGTCGGCTCGACCGGTGCAGTACCACGGCCTCGCAGAATACCGTCGTAAAGTAGAGGCATCTTGTACTTCTGCGTTTCTTTCGGTGAGTGAGGTAACCGGAGGCCTTCTCCCCGCTCCCCAATTCCCCCAAGCCATACCCCAAGTATCCTTAAAAGCCGGCAACGCGCATGCTGCTCCTCTGGTTTTACAGATGTCCATGAGCGATGGTAATCACTTACCACCAGGTGAGCCGTTAGCTCCTTTAACCCCTATAACATAAAAAGGACGGTAGCCAACTGTAGATATTATTCTGCCACTAAGACATCATCATCATAATAAACATGGCTTCCTTAACTCTTCATTGCGATATGTTGAATAAACGAAACACTTTTGAGGGGTGTTCGGATAAATACCCTCAAATTCTGGCTTCCTGGTAAAGGCGACGAATGAACTACGTAACGTAATATCTTTTTTTTTTGTCATGTAATAACAGTATATCAGAGAAACAATTTCATAGAAATAGATAATACATAAGAACGGATAAAAGCCCCGCCGGAGGGATCCAACTGTTATTGTAATACAAAATAATACAGTTTTCTCATCGCAATTGAGCATACTACCAGGGCCCGTAACCGTACTAAAATTTGTTCCGTATTTGAAATCCCGTGTTATTAAAATCTTGTTTTTTTTTTTTGTTTATTACTCTACTATACCAATGGTATGATTTTTTCATTATAACTGTATCTGCAACTAATTACCAAATAACAATAATAAAAAACCAATACGTTGCTGCCGATCATCGGTATAAGGTTGTTGATTCCCTTCTGAAAATCTCACCAACGGTGAAGCGAAGATGTGAATACATGCGCGTGCTAAAGTAGGCTAGTTACCACGTGATCGTCTCAACGATTGGACTCTACGGGTCCACTTTGCCAGCTGCAGTCGCCGGGGGAGTTTTATTACTAATTATTTAAGCCGTATACTTGTAAGTGTACACTTGTTTGCTCGATTTTTATGCAAATAGTCAACCAACGAGGGCTTAAGCGTGAGTCTTTTACAAAAAAAGTTTTGTAATAACCTTGTGTAACGTGAACTACACGATTTTTGTTGTTGTTATAACAGTATGTTGTGAAACTAACTAACATAATCCTGTTAATTATTAAATAACAAATATAATGATTATAAACGAACTATAGTTAGTGGGATTACAGTAGTGATATTCCTTAAGCTTCTATACTAGAGGAATCTGAAGCCAATGGGAAAAAAATCTGTTTGATACTACCTACGTACATCAGCACAGACATATCAACACTTATTTCATATTAATCTAAATTAAATGTTATGATATTGATGTTATTTATTGCGTTCTAATAATAATGTTACATTTTAAAACAAACATAAATGCTGTACAAATTTCATAGAAAACATTTAAATTGAGTAAATCGCTTGTGTACAGTCGCCAATAATGTATTCTTCTAACCAACAGTAGGTAATGTATTTGTTAAATAAATATGTAATAATAGATAATATTATTATCATGAATTATGAATCCTTCATCATCATCATCATCATTTCAGCCTATCAGAAGTCCACTGCTGAACATAGGCCTCCCCCAAAGATTGCCACGAAGCTCGGTCCTGAGCCACCTGCATCCATCGACTTCCCGCAAGACTGCGCAGGTCGTCACTCCATCTTGTGGGGGGTCGTCCTACACTGCGTTTGCCTGTACGTGGCTACCACTCGAGAACCTTTTTTCCCCAACGGTTGTCAGTTCTGCGAGCTATGTGGCCGGCCCATTGCCACTACAGCTTGCTGATCTTTACGGCTATGTCGGTTACCTTAGTTCTGCTGCGGATATCATCGTTGCAGACTCATCAGACAGACTTAAATATGAATCCTTACTCTTAATTTATTACTGTTTATATAATGATAACGGCTTCACTTAATTATACGAAGTAAAGAAATGTATATTATTATTGAGTAGCTTATCTACAGAATATTGGACTCTAAGTTTAAATGGTTTTCGAAATTTTGAGAAAAGTAAAACAGCGACCTTTAAATGCCCACTGTTGAGCTAAGACCTCCTTTCAAACTAATTGAGAGAGTTCTGGAGCTGGGAAGGTTCTGCTACGCTGCTCCAGTATGGGTTAACGGACCTCACACGTCCTTGAAATAAAAAAAATTATAATTTCTCAGACATGCATGTTACTTCACGATGTTTTACTTCAACAACAAACACGTGGGAAATTCAGCACTTGAAATCGCTGTGAACAATTTCAGAGGTACCGGACGGGACTCGATCGAACCCTCGCTCACTCGCATACTATGAAATTAAAGCGAGCGCCCTGATCGCTAAACTGATTACGGTAAATACTGTAATAATTTACTGTAATTTTAAATCATTTTTAAGGATCAGCGAACTGAAGTGGTGAATGGCCCGGCCACAAACCTCGCAGAACATAAACAAAGAGCCAAAAAGTAAACGAACAGAAGCAAAAGACACAGCGGCAAAAAGTATGGCTGTTGTACTGCCGTTCGCCGTTTTTACTCGCGGAGCTTCTGCTCGCGAGTCTCTTTCGTCGCTGTGATGGTCACCGGGCTGACAGCGTATCTCTAATTCCGTGGGGCTTTTAGTAGGTCCGGCACTAGAGAAATAGCTCTTTTGCACGTTACTCACAAGAAAAAGAAAAAAGCGGGTCGCCGTTTTTACTCGCGGACCTTCTGCTCGCGAGTCTCTTTCGTCGCTGTCAAGGTCACCGGGCCATAGCGTATCTCTAATTCCGTGGGGCTTTTAGTAGGTCCGGCACTAGAGAAATAGCTCCTTTGCACGTTACTCACAAGAAAAAGAAAAAAGCTGGTCGCCGTTTCGATTTTCGAACGGGATAAGTGTCGGAATTGAGCTCACGCACCGAACGAGACGCGAATGCACAAGATGCCGCTATTTAACGCCGGTGTTCTGCGACCCCGGTCGCGGCCGATTCGTGTAGCATCAAAACCACCGTTTGGAAGACTTTGGCTTAAAATGCTATATGTCATGGACATATATTGAAATAACCGATTATCCGCCAGCTACCTTATTCGTTAAGCCTTTAATAGCCAAGTTTAATCCTTAAGAGTTTTTTTTAATAAGTGTTATTAAAAATGATTTGAACTTTATCGCATAATACAATTTGGTTTTTAAAGTCGCGGTGAGTTGTAAAATTAAACTTCGTAATCGAATATAATTATGCGGTCGAAGCGACATTTCAACACCGGGGTTTTTAATTAATACTGCAATGTTATGGTGTCACTTTTAACAAATGTACTTTAATTAAGAAAACCGATTGATATATTTATTGTTTTATATTCACTTGACTAAAATGTAATGAATTTTATTCGTTAATAATTCGTTTTTTTACTTGTGACAAACAAATATGAGAAATAACTCGCTCGTAATCTTATTACGAAGCAGTTGCCTGACTTTGACCAGAAGCAGTATTACAAAGCGGGCCGCCGCAGCAATCGCTGCCCTCCTTGGCCCTTATTCCCCAGAGTCCCTTTGTTTTCACCTCACTCACCCAACGAAACGTAAGAGTAAGGTAACCGGAGGCCCCCCCCCCTCCCCATCACCCCCCTCCATCTGGCAAATACTCTTAAAGGCCGGCAACGCACCTGCAGCTCATCTGGTGTTGCAAATGTACGTGGGGGACGGTAATCGCTTACCATCAGGTGAACCGCTTGCACTTTCGCCGCCTTACCTATAAAAGTTAAGAGGAAAGAATGCTCCAAAACATCGAGGCTCTGTTCGTGGCTCACAACCAGGTACGTCGATGTTGTTATCAGATTTTGAACAACTCGGGTTACTTGCTCCAGTTGATGCCATGGTAATTAGTGAAGTCTGGGTGATCTCGATAAAATTTCACAGCAAGCATGTGACCGTGGTTTCGAAACGCGTACCGCTAAAACTTTTAATAGAGAATACGGAATTTTTCCGCACTGAAACAGCGTGGCGGCGTTCTCTCGTCTCCAACACTCTCTCAAATATTGAAAGGAAGTATTTACCCAGCAGTGGGGGCATTCATAAGACTGATACTTTACTAACTTTACTTTAATTATTTGTAATAAAATCATCAGCTTTTAATTATTAATTGTGGTCCGATCTACCTAGAATGTGCTCACAGTATTTTTAGCTGAAGCTAATAATTTCATTTCGAATGTGTTGTGTTCGGGTGAATACAAATAAATCATTTCACTTTTATCGATTCAGAAATGAAGAGTGGGAAGACGATCTCGGTAGGACTCGGTAGTTTTCTGATTTCGGTTTATACGCCATGAGAAAGCTAAGCGAACAGTTATGTTAACGCGTTTGATTTAGAGGACAGATCTTAATTAGTTCGGGAGGATTCAGCAGTAAAGGAGTTTGGCACGCAAGTTTGTGTTTATACATTGGACATTCGCGTATCTGGCGCGCTGCCATGTTAATTAACAACCAATTTCAAATCTAATTAAACGTTACTTTTCTTGTCTTCTCTTGTATAGGAGTAATTGTTTTGGAAATCATTTGCTCATTTAAAAAAAGTAACTTATGGCCGCTGTCCATGGTCCATGAACTTGCTGTGCGCTGACAGTAAAGAAAATGGACATCCCCGAGGCTTAATACACTATGCCACAAAATATTTCACAAAAATTCCGTCTAACGTCATTCCCTACTAACATTTTCATGCATGAAATGGTTTCGTTTATCGAAGACATCATTTACCAATAAAAGATATGATGAATAATATGGTATGATTTAATGGAGAAATTTGATCACGCGGAATTTATGTGCCATATTTTTGTGGTCTAACGCAGACCCCAACTCAAACCGTTAGTGTCGTAAATGCTGACTAAGGGAGAATCGAGAAAAGTCTTCTGACTTCTGACATATTCTGAACGAATACATCGGAATACAACCGATGGAATGGTTAACGGTTGTTAAAGATAACGAAAGAACGATAAGCAATTTTATACGTAGTAGAGCCGAACGGCGACTTTTGCTGATCCTCGAATGGGCCGGCTCGACCAGATTGGTACCACGGCCTCCTCCCTTCCATCTCCCACATACCCTTAAAGACCGACAACGCACCTGCAGCTCCTCTGGTGTTGCAGATGTTCGTGAGCGACGGTAATCACTTACCATCGTGTGAACCGCTTACTCGTTTGACGCCTATCTCATAAAATTTTGATACTGCGCACTCAGTGGGATTTTTTGTAGAAACGTATGTGCATTGACTCATTAAGGAGTTACTGACTCTACGAAGTCTTGTAACTGGCAATAACAAGTTTGTGTCTGTTCCTATTATTTACATTATGTACTAATGATCTTATTCTCTATTTATTTCTCTCTTCTTATTCATTATATGCAAATTGGGTGAGTATATGTATGTAAAGATACATACATAAATAATATATACATTTTCATAGATACGAGTATATTGAGAGACGTGGCTTGAATATTGAAAAATAGTCTTTAAATTTATCACTATTAGATGCTCTAGAATTTAGGTTATCAATAGCTATTTAAAAACTTTATTCTACGATGGCTCTAATTGCTCTCTTTTGCAAGACAAATGTAGTTTCTATTAAGCTGCCTGATCCCACAATTATCTGTCATAATCCTATTGAAATAACTGAAATTAATTATTAACTTCAGTCTTATCTGTCACACATCGTCTTTTCCTTTCAGGATATCCTGCAATGCTAGCAAGTTTGGATATACGGGGTCCCATTAAAGCTTTGCATTAAGAGTTATTCCATTTAAAACAGTGATACTACCAAGGCCCAACACTTTCCCATTTATAAGTACATTGGTACTTAAGTGTTCAATGCTGGGCGTTGTGATTTTTATGCATTTAGTTTCATTGCCATTTAGAAACAAAATATTAGTGATAAACTATTGAATGTTTTAAATGAATTGAGAAAATTAATGAATAATCTTCGGCAAATAATAATATATCATGTTTATCCCCTGCTAAATAACGTAAGTCATTAATGTAAGTAAGATCTGCGGAACTTTAATTGATACCATTGACCTAGAAGAATTAGCATCGTCGATCACAACTTCTTGTAGGTTAATGATGTAGTTTCCTAACAAATACTTCGTTATGAGCAATCAAAGGACTTGTAAAGATCACATAAGACACCAAAGGCATCCTGTGCTTTCTCTAAGGCCTCAAACATATAATTAATGGTAAAAGCGAACTAATTATGGGTTAGCAGTGTATTTGAATAAAAATGCACCAAGAATTGATTCAGAAGAATAGTTCCGAAAATAGTACTATGTAATAATAGATCTAAAGTAAGTGGAGTTCAAAGTGTATTAAATTTACCAAACGTATGACTTGGTTTATTGAATGTAAATACACCATATAACATATTGTTAAAGAGTACGACCAAATTAGGTGCAATTAAATCCTATATTGAGTAAGTTACTTAACCTGATATAGATCCGCTGTTTTCTTAACTTTAATAGTGTTAAATGTTACAATATCTTGTTATTGTATTATAAATTTAATATCAGTTAATAATTCTGTGTTAGAACGTTTTACAACATATTCTTTAAATTTATCACTATGGTTATATGACCTTTCGCTGAAAAGCTCATGCAACTTTTACCTACCTGAACTCTTAATGTTGATCATTCACTAAAAATCTTGCAACAGTTTATAGAGAAAGTTTTAGAGGTAAAAATAGCATTAAATTCTTGACGTGGTAGAGCCGGGCGGCGGCTTTAGCTGCTGCTCGAATGGGCCGGCACGACCGGATTAGTACCACGACCTCGCAGAATACCGGCGTGAAGTAGAGGCGTCTTGTGCTTCATCGTTTCATTCGGCCAGTGAGGTAACCGGAGACCCACTGCCTCTCCCAATAACCCCTGCTCATCCTCCCTTCTATCTCGTTCCTGCGGATTTGCAGATGTTCGTGGATGACGGTAATTACTTACCATCTGGTGACCCTATTGCTCGTTTGCCACCTTTTGCAATAAAAAAACATTCTCAAGATACTAAATAATGCAATATATCAATCGTTTATTTTAACATGGGATTTTTTTTATTACTTCTCAACTTTTCCAGCTTACTAATACTGCCAAAGATATGTAAAGATGTTAAGCATATTTTCCAGGTGACACCGATAGTTATGATCAGTGGGAGTGCCAGAATCTCTTAATTTGCAGACGAAATCGCCGGTGCCTCGTTGAGTGAGCTGGTCGACGTTAAAGCGGATGGCAAAGTGAACCAATTGAAAATGTACCCATTCCGATTGGCCACAGTTCCGGGAGGGGGGCAGCACGTTCCCAGTAGACGCTTTTATATTTACGCGAGCCTAGGAGCAAAAATCTTGAAAATCACTTGGCAATTTCCGGAAGCAAACCCGGCGACAGTGTTCGCCTCCCTTTACGTTCCATTTCCGGGGGACGCGAAAATTGGACCTGCAGAAGCCCGTCTGACTACGCCGGGTTAACTTAAATGGAAATCTGTAATCTTTGTCTAATCGGATGAGTGACAAACGTAGTGAACAGTCTGTCATAAATTCACTGTTTATTACAACCGATATATTTAGATGTTGTTAAAAAATTTCTTTAACATTCAATTAATATTAAAATGCAGGATAATTTCACACAAACACGACGCCGATTGAAACTTTAAAATAATTTTGAGGAAGATTAACAAAATAATTGAAAAGCTAACGGTACGCCCAAGGATATAAAACCAAGAGGCGAAGCAAATTGAAGTGTTTGCAAAAAATAATAATAAAATACTGGGTAAGGACGGTGGAGAAAAAGCTACTTACTTTCAAAACTAACACGCCGAGAGATGTTAAAAAGAAGCGCAGTCTTTTTTATATCATAACTAATTTGAAAAGGTCAGCAGTTTCGTTTCTATAAAATTCATCTTTTTACAAAGGGTCTGTTCATTCGCATGGTATAAATGACGGTCTGATGGTGGCGACAGTGAATCGGCCATCCTATTCTATCTCGTAGGTGTTCTATCAACTTCTGAAATTGCAAATAAAATCTCGTTACCCTCTCTTGTACTGAAATGTGACAAATTCAAAATATCGAGAACGTTGCTAAGTTGGTTGGTTGGTTAGTGGTGAACAACCTCCCGCAGTAATCGCCGATCTGCCTGCAAACGAGGAACTCCGCAACGGTCAAGTTAACCGTTGATATGCTCAGAGACAGCTATTTACTAGGCGATATACTCCTCTGTCCAGGAGTGGTGGCGTAAAACTTTCTTTGATTGAAGAAGTTTGCAGTTATCCACGAGCTGCAGTTGCCATTCACCATCAGGTGGACTGCTCGTCGGTCACTGCAATCCAAAAAGAAGAAACTTCCGAAGATTTGGAAGTTTCTTCTTCTTCTTAATCAACACAGTAGTGGACTTGGAACCGCTGTTCATCAAGTCCGCTACTGAAAATAAGTGTCTCCTAAAACCCACGTACAAAAGCCGGCATTCTTTTCTTCAAAGGTGCTATGTTCTCCTTAGATATAATCAATAATACCGCCTCTTATGATACAGTCATTAACATTACTGTTTTATTTAAATTGCATTGTCATTTATTGAAATATAGTTATGTAAAATAAAATTAGCATTAAGTTGATATACAATGTTGATGTTAGTGGTGGTTAGAAATTCAATTCAAGATTTTAAGCTGCCAAAATTGTGTTTTCACTCCATCAGCCCAACAAAGTATCAGTTAATGGGAACTGTTAATTTAATGTCGATATTTTAGTATGGAAATTGTACAAGCTTTGAGTTTAGTAGAATTATTAATAAAAATCAACAACAGGATGTTCTAAAGAAATATTTTAAAAAAGCGGTCAGGATATCAAATGAGTTTTTATTTAAATATTTCCACTTTCAAAATAAACACATTGACACGTGTCACTTTAACCCGGATTTGCCATATATTGTGCTCTATTTACGGCAAAGCTTTAAAGTATATATTATCTGGTATATCGAAATAGAATAAAGCGTCAGTATGTATGTCCAGCTTGGACATATACAGACCATTTAATAAGATGGAGTATAAATAAAATTCTCATGCATAATTTATGACTTCTTCATTTCTTTATTTGACGTTAGAAATTTAAATTTCATTTGTCAATTGTCATATTTTACAACCTACTACCATTTCGCAATGGAGAAGAGGCAGATAAAAGAAATTCCGTAGGTATTCTCTTTTTTGTTTGTAACTTTTTTAAAAGATTTAAAAATAAAAAGCAACGAATAGCTTCACAGGAACTTGATGTATATTCAAGATTAAGTTAAACTAATTATAGAAAAAATTCGTGCACGATTTAGTATTAAGCCATGAGCTCTTTTTTATAAAGATTTGTAATGAATTAATTTATGGAAAAGGTGGCAAACGTCCAAGGGGTCATTCCCCTGATAGTAAGTGATTACCGCCGCCTACGTACATTTGCAACACCAGAAGTGCTGTAGGTGCGTTGTCAGCCTTTAAGGGTATTAGGGAGATAGGAGGGAGGATAAGGAGGGGGATTGGAAGTGTGTGTGGGCCTCTGGTTACCTAACTCACCGAATGAAACGCAGAAGTACAAGATGCCTCTACTTCACGCCGGTTTTCTGCGAGGCCGTAGTACCAATCCGGTCGAGCCGGCCCATTCGAGCAACAACAAAAGCCGCCGCGTGGCTCTACCACGTTTAAATTTGAGCTATATGAAGGATACTGAGCACGTTTTAACTACAGATAATATTTGCCAACGCCGACGATTCCGTAGCATCTTAAGCGTAATCATGCTAAGAATTTGGCTCCGCAGCGCAGCCCACTAAGCTACGAAACAAATGACGGATAGCTCCGGTGCGCAGCCTACGGAGTTACGAAACAAATGACGGATAGCTCCGGTGCGCAGCCTACGGAGCTACGAAACAAATGACGGATAGCTCCGGTGCGCAGCCTACGGAGCTACGAAACAAATGACGGATAGCTCCGGTACACAGCCTACGGAGCCACGAAACAAATGACGGTTAGCTCCGGTGCGCAGCCTACGGAGCTAGGAAACCAATGACGGGTGGCTCCGGTGCGCAGCCTACGGAGCTACGAAACAAATGACGGATAGCTCGGTGCGCAGCCTACGGAGCTACGAAACAAATGACGGATAGCTCGGTGCGCAGCCTACGGAGCTACGAAACAAATGACGGATAGCTCGGTGCGCAGCCTACGGAGCTACGAAACAAATGACGGATAGCTCGGTGCGCAGCCTACGGAGCTACGAAACAAATGACGGATAGCTCGGTGCGCAGCCTACGGAGCTACGAAACAAATGACGGATGGCTCCGGTGCGCAGCCTACGGAGCTACGAAACAAATGACGGATAGCTCGGTGCGCAGCCTACGGAGCTACGAAACAAATGACGGATAGCTCGGTGCGCAGCCTACGGAGCTACGAAACAAATGACGGATAGCTCCGGTGCGCAGCCTACGGAGCTACGAAACAAATGACGGATAGCTCGGTGCGCAGCCTACGGAGCTACGAAACAAATGACGGATAGCTCGGTGCGCAGCCTACGGAGCTACGAAACAAATGACGGATAGCTCCGGTGCGCAGCCTACGGAGCTACGAAACAAATGACGGATAGCTCGGTGCGCAGCCTACGGAGCTACGAAACAAATGACGGATAGCTCGGTGCGCAGCCTACGGAGCTACGAAACAAATGACGGATAGCTCGGTGCGCAGCCTACGGAGCTACGAAACAAATGACGGATGGCTCCGGTGCGCAGCCTACGGAGCTACGAAACAAATGACGGATAGCTCGGTGCGCAGCCTACGGAGCTACGAAACAAATGACGGATAGCTCGGTGCGCAGCCTACGGAGCTACGAAACAAATGACGGATAGCTCGGTGCGCAGCCTACGGAGCTACGAAACAAATGACGGTTAGCTCCGGTGCGCAGCCTACGGAGCTACGAAACAAATGACGGATAGCTCGGTGCGCAGCCTACGGAGCTACGAAACAAATGACGGATAGCTCGGTGCGCAGCCTACGGAGCTACGAAACAAATGACGGATAGCTCGGTGCGCAGCCTACGGAGCTACGAAACAAATGACGGATAGCTCGGTGCGCAGCCTACGGAGCTACGAAACAAATGACGGATAGCTCGGTGCGCAGCCTACGGAGCTACGAAACAAATGACGGATGGCTCCGGTGCGCAGCCTACGGAGCTACGAAACAAATGACGGATAGCTCGGTGCGCAGCCTACGGAGCTACGAAACAAATGACGGATAGCTCGGTGCGCAGCCTACGGAGCTACGAAACAAATGACGGATAGCTCGGTGCGCAGCCTACGGAGCTACGAAACAAATGACGGATGGCTCCGGTGCGCAGCCTACGGAGCTACGAAACAAATGACGGATAGCTCCGGTGCGCAGCCTACGGAGCTACGAAACAAATGACGGTTAGCTCCGGTGCGCAGCCTACGGAGCTACGAAACAAATGACGGATAGCTCCGGTGCGCAGCCTACGGAGCTACGAAACAAATGACGGTTAGCTCCGGTGCGCAGCCTACGGAGCTACGAAACAAATGACGGATAGCTCCGGTGCGCAGCCTACGGAGCTACGAAACAAATGACGGATAGCTCCGGTGCGCAGCCTACGGAGCTACGAAACAAATGACGGTTAGCTCCGGTGCGCAGCCTACGGAGCTACGAAACAAATGACGGATAGCTCCGGTGCGCAGCCTACGGAGCTACGAAACAAATGACGGATAGCTCCGGTGCGCAGCCTACGGAGCTACGAAACAAATGACGGATAGCTCCGGTGCGCAGCCTACGGAGCTACGAAACAAATGACGGATAGCTCCGGTGCGCAGCCTACGGAGCTACGAAACAAATGACGGATAGCTCCGGTGCGCAGCCTACGGAGCTACGAAACAAATGACGGATAGCTCCGGTGCGCAGCCTACGGAGCTACGAAACAAATGACGGATAGCTCCGGTGCGCAGCCTACGGAGCTACGAAACAAATGACGGATAGCTCCGGTGCGCAGCCTACGGAGCTACGAAACAAATGACGGATAGCTCCGGTGCGCAGCCTACGGAGCTACGAAACAAATGACGGATAGCTCCGGTGCGCAGCCTACGGAGCTACGAAACAAATGACGGATAGCTCCGGTGCGCAGCCTACGGAGCTACGAAACAAATGACGGATAGCTCCGGTGCGCAGCCTACGGAGCTACGAAACAAATGACGGATAGCTCCGGTGCGCAGCCTACGGAGCTACGAAACAAATGACGGATAGCTCCGGTGCGCAGCCTACGGAGCTACGAAACAAATGACGGATAGCTCCGGTGCGCAGCCTACGGAGCTACGAAACAAATGACGGATAGCTCCGGTGCGCAGCCTACGGAGCTACGAAACAAATGACGGATAGCTCCGGTGCGCAGCCTACGGAGCTACGAAACAAATGACGGATAGCTCCGGTGCGCAGCCTACGGAGCTACGAAACAAATGACGGATAGCTCCGGTGCGCAGCCTACGGAGCTACGAAACAAATGACGGATAGCTCCGGTGCGCAGCCTACGGAGCTACGAAACAAATGACGGATAGCTCCGGTGCGCAGCCTACGGAGCTACGAAACAAATGACGGATAGCTCCGGTGCGCAGCCTACGGAGCTACGAAACAAATGACGGTTAGCTCCGGTGCGCAGCCTACGGAGCTACGAAACAAATGACGGATAGCTCCGGTGCGCAGCCTACGGAGCTACGAAACAAATGACGGATAGCTCCGGTGCGCAGCCTACGGAGCTACGAAACAAATGACGGATAGCTCCGGTGCGCAGCCTACGGAGCTACGAAACAAATGACGGATAGCTCCGGTGCGCAGCCTACGGAGCTACGAAACAAATGACGGATAGCTCCGGTGCGCAGCCTACGGAGCTACGAAACAAATGACGGATAGCTCCGGTGCGCAGCCTACGGAGCTACGAAACAAATGACGGATAGCTCCGGTGCGCAGCCTACGGAGCTACGAAACAAATGACGGATAGCTCCGGTGCGCAGCCTACGGAGCTACGAAACAAATGACGGATAGCTCCGGTGCGCAGCCTACGGAGCTACGAAACAAATGACGGATAGCTCCGGTGCGCAGCCTACGGAGCTACGAAACAAATGACGGATAGCTCCGGTGCGCAGCCTACGGAGCTACGAAACAAATGACGGATAGCTCCGGTGCGCAGCCTACGGAGCTACGAAACAAATGACGGATAGCTCCGGTGCGCAGCCTACGGAGCTACGAAACAAATGACGGATAGCTCCGGTGCGCAGCCTACGGAGCTACGAAACAAATGACGGATAGCTCCGGTGCGCAGCCTACGGAGCTACGAAACAAATGACGGATAGCTCCGGTGCGCAGCCTACGGAGCTACGAAACAAATGACGGATAGCTCCGGTGCGCAGCCTACGGAGCTACGAAACAAATGACGGATAGCTCCGGTGCGCAGCCTACGGAGCTACGAAACAAATGACGGATAGCTCCGGTGCGCAGCCTACGGAGCTACGAAACAAATGACGGATAGCTCCGGTGCGCAGCCTACGGAGCTACGAAACAAATGACGGATAGCTCCGGTGCGCAGCCTACGGAGCTACGAAACAAATGACGGATAGCTCCGGTGCGCAGCCTACGGAGCTACGAAACAAATGACGGATAGCTCCGGTGCGCAGCCTACGGAGCTACGAAACAAATGACGGATAGCTCCGGTGCGCAGCCTACGGAGCTACGAAACAAATGACGGATAGCTCCGGTGCGCAGCCTACGGAGCTACGAAACAAATGACGGATAGCTCCGGTGCGCAGCCTACGGAGCTACGAAACAAATGACGGATAGCTCCGGTGCGCAGCCTACGGAGCTACGAAACAAATGACGGATAGCTCCGGTGCGCAGCCTACGGAGCTACGAAACAAATGACGGATAGCTCCGGTGCGCAGCCTACGGAGCTACGAAACAAATGACGGATAGCTCCGGTGCGCAGCCTACGGAGCTACGAAACAAATGACGGATAGCTCCGGTGCGCAGCCTACGGAGCTACGAAACAAATGACGGATAGCTCCGGTGCGCAGCCTACGGAGCTACGAAACAAATGACGGATAGCTCCGGTGCGCAGCCTACGGAGCTACGAAACAAATGACGGATAGCTCCGGTGCGCAGCCTACGGAGCTACGAAACAAATGACGGATAGCTCCGGTGCGCAGCCTACGGAGCTACGAAACAAATGACGGATAGCTCCGGTGCGCAGCCTACGGAGCTACGAAACAAATGACGGATGGCTCCGGTGCGCAGCCTACGGAGCTACGAAACAAATGACGGATAGCTCCGGTGCGCAGCCTACGGAGCTACGAAACAAATGACGGATAGCTCCGGTGCGCAGCCTACGGAGCTACGAAACAAATGACGGATAGCTCCGGTGCGCAGCCTACGGAGCTACGAAACAAATGACGGATAGCTCCGGTGCGCAGCCTACGGAGCTACGAAACAAATGACGGATAGCTCCGGTGCGCAGCCTACGGAGCTACGAAACAAATGACGGATAGCTCCGGTGCGCAGCCTACGGAGCTACGAAACAAATGACGGATAGCTCCGGTGCGCAGCCTACGGAGCTACGAAACAAATGACGGATAGCTCCGGTGCGCAGCCTACGGAGCTACGAAACAAATGACGGATAACTCCGGTGCGCAGCCTACGGAGCTACGAAACAAATGACGGATAGCTCCGGTGCGCAGCCTACGGAGCTACGAAACAAATGACGGATAGCTCCGGTGCGCAGCCTACGGAGCTACGAAACAAATGACGGATAGCTCCGGTGCGCAGCCTACGGAGCTACGAAACAAATGACGGATAGCTCCGGTGCGCAGCCTACGGAGCTACGAAACAAATGACGGATAGCTCCGGTGCGCAGCCTACGGAGCTACGAAACAAATGACGGATAGCTCCGGTGCGCAGCCTACGGAGCTACGAAACAAATGACGGATAGCTCCGGTGCGCAGCCTACGGAGCTACGAAACAAATGACGGATAGCTCCGGTGCGCAGCCTACGGAGCTACGAAACAAATGACGGATAGCTCCGGTGCGCAGCCTACGGAGCTACGAAACAAATGACGGATAGCTCCGGTGCGCAGCCTACGGAGCTACGAAACAAATGACGGATAGCTCCGGTGCGCAGCCTACGGAGCTACGAAACAAATGACGGATAGCTCCGGTGCGCAGCCTACGGAGCTACGAAACAAATGACGGATAGCTCCGGTGCGCAGCCTACGGAGCTACGAAACAAATGACGGATAGCTCCGGTGCGCAGCCTACGGAGCTACGAAACAAATGACGGATAGCTCCGGTGCGCAGCCTACGGAGCTACGAAACAAATGACGGATAGCTCCGGTGCGCAGCCTACGGAGCTACGAAACAAATGACGGATAGCTCCGGTGCGCAGCCTACGGAGCTACGAAACAAATGACGGATAGCTCCGGTGCGCAGCCTACGGAGCTACGAAACAAATGACGGATAGCTCCGGTGCGCAGCCTACGGAGCTACGAAACAAATGACGGATAGCTCCGGTGCGCAGCCTACGGAGCTACGAAACAAATGACGGATAGCTCCGGTGCGCAGCCTACGGAGCTACGAAACAAATGACGGATAGCTCCGGTGCGCAGCCTACGGAGCTACGAAACAAATGACGGATAGCTCCGGTGCGCAGCCTACGGAGCTACGAAACAAATGACGGATAGCTCCGGTGCGCAGCCTACGGAGCTACGAAACAAATGACGGATAGCTCCGGTGCGCAGCCTACGGAGCTACGAAACAAATGACGGATAGCTCCGGTGCGCAGCCTACGGAGCTACGAAACAAATGACGGATAGCTCCGGTGCGCAGCCTACGGAGCTACGAAACAAATGACGGATAGCTCCGGTGCGCAGCCTACGGAGCTACGAAACAAATGACGGATAGCTCCGGTGCGCAGCCTACGGAGCTACGAAACAAATGACGGATAGCTCCGGTGCGCAGCCTACGGAGCTACGAAACAAATGACGGATAGCTCCGGTGCGCAGCCTACGGAGCTACGAAATAAATAAAAATCAACAACGCACGGGCAATGATGTATTGATTCTCCACATGTTACGACACACGCGGCGATTGCCCCAATCAACTCACGCTTCTCTGACGTGCTTGCTTCTTTGGAATACGGTGTAGAACTAAACATCAAAAAATAAACACAGAAGGAAAGAACGTTTAGTTCTTACTATCGTCTACTTCACCGGACACTACGTAACTTAGTTAGTGTAAGTTAGAGCATATACTTAATCGACAAGCTTAACCTTATTTGTAAATGGTCCACTGCAAGACATAGACCTATCACTTAAGTAGAACGATTTTTCGAAATCACCACGCTCGCCAAGCGACACTTTGCACCACAAACGCTGCTGCTTGTCATCGGTCTGCTTGATTTCGGTCCGGTACTTTTCGAGATCGGTATTTATTTATTTAAATACCTATAAATAAAAATATTACAAAGGGCGGACTTAATGCCTCTTGGCACTCTCTGCCAGTCAACCCGGGGCGTGGAGAGATATTGTAAGGGTGCGAAGAACAAAAGAAGTAAAATACATGAATAACTTACGCTTACAATTAGATACATACAAACGGAATAAATATATATATATATGTATATATATATATATATATATACATACAGCATACACAACATTATTATAATTGCCATGACCGATGATATCAATTCCACAAAGTGGGAACGGATGTCTTGAAAAGGTGTTCACGTACCAGTCTCTTGAACGATAAGTTGCTGGACACTTTCCTAATGTCTTCAGGCAAGGAATTCCAGAGTAGTGGTATCCTAGCGGTAGTCATTTCGATTATTAACACTTTTCCGTCTTAAGTCACCCACGGGAAGGAAGTGTGAGGCAGATTTTCTATAATGCCATAACCAAATGACAATTTATTATGCTACTACTACTATGTAGCCCAATTTGGCCCACTGCTGAACATAGGCCTCTCCAAGAAAAGGCCAGCTAAAAACAGCATACAATTCTTGAAAGGTTTGCCTACACTCACCGCGCTGGGCTAGTGGGTTGGTGAGCGCAGCGGTACCCTCACACTTGTGATGCTGCTCTCCATCACTAGTCTGTTGGATTTGTACGGTTCGGCATATAAGGATGGATAATCTGCCATCATTCGATCACCAGAGTCTCGTTTGTTGGCCAGCACCCTGCACCACGCGCTGGTGGCGTTTGAATATAGAAATAGTGTTCAGCAATTCGCTTTCGAGATGGTGACTTTTTTTTTTTTTTTAATTAACAAAATATTTAAAATTTACATAACATATTGGATTGAATTGAATTTTTAAACACGGTTATGGACTTTTTCATATTTCCTTTTACAGGCCGGGTCATAAACATTAATTTGACTCCTCAAGACCGATAAAAGATTTCAAGATAATAAATATAATTCAATCTAATTATCAAATAATTTACCAACCTTTATTATATAACTTACGTGCGGCGAAGGAAGGAACACCTTGTATAATACGACAATTTAAAGATTATCATGTTTTAAGGCCTTGTTCGCAAAAGATTATGTTCTATTTTAAAAAATTCTACAAGTACTGTAAAAAAAATATTTATTAAAATCAAAATTACAGAATGACTGCTAACAAAGAAGTACTTAATATGTTAATTAAAAAAAAATCTGAGAAATTCACTGTAAAGACTTTCCATAGATCTATTATTCGATTAGACAAGATAACTAGGATATCGGGTCGACGAATCATTAAATAGGTAGCTAATTAAAAAGTTTACTTATTTTTATATATTAACGAAACAGCTTTTTTAAAATTTTTAAACAACATCGTGGTAGCCTAGGTAGTTTTTCCTTTTTTTTACGCCGATAAAACTTACATCGTGAACTACTTTCAACAAAATCTACATTTAAATATACGTTTTTTTTTTTACAATAGACGATAACTCTTTTTGACTTAGCTTAATTTTAAAAAAAGGAGTTTAAAATATCTTCAAATTCTTTATTTCATTAGGAACATATGTTTAGTACGGCGGCTCTTGGTGGGTCGTGAGTTATTTAACAGAGTAAATTATATAAGCGCTTACGTGAAAATTTCGCAATCCGTCGATTGTCTTTGCGGTTTCTCAAATGCTCTTCCATCAAAGCCATATTCAAGTCGTGAATGAACTACCTTCCGTGCATAGTGTTCTTGTTTCGATAACATTATTTATCTTGTTTTGTATATATCACAATAGCTGTGCACAAATAATTGATTGTGCATATTTGGCTTCGAACGATTGCAACGCTTAAGAATTCGGCTCCCAGATACACTTACCTCAACTATGTACGCTCCTTCGATCCAGGCACACGAAAAAGATATAAATAACGGCGTATTAAATATCCTTGGTTTACTCAGTTTCTCTTTCACTCCGACAGATGGAGCGAAGTACTCAGCCAATCAGGCTTATGAGTTGACAGAGCGCAATGACGTAACACTTAAGAGCTGCTAATACATTCGATATCCTACGTTAAAAATGGCGCCATCGTGTGATTAAATTATTAAAGTGTGTGATTACGAAACAATAGCATTGCTTTCAGCTTAAAAGAGCCTTAAGAAAAAAAAAATCGAGTGTCCAGCTTAAAGTTACAGGACACATCATACGGTCTGGCAAGTTGGTCGACTTCATCCCCTCCACTTTTAGCAAGTTGTAAAAAGTTTTTGTTTTTCATCTTCATAATTGTTTCAGAGGTGATGATAGATTACATTTACTTGCTTGCGTGGTTTTGGTACACAAGGAACCCGAGATATATATTTTTGGAAATCCAATCATGCCGAATGGTTCTACTCGTGGTAAATTGCCACACGGCAGAATGCAAGTATAAGGTTTAGTTCTCTACATATCTATTTAAATTTTCAGTAGCATCGCAGCTAATGCAAAAAAAAATGTCCATTTCAATATATCTTAATGATCCAGAAACTAAGTTCAACATACGATCGTTTAGGACATCGAGCATCTTTAAGCATCAACTAAAGCGTACGTATTATTTTATTCCATATTTAGCCATAACCACATCTACCTCTAAATGCAACCAACTCTTCATCAATTGTTAGGTATTCAACAGGTGTAGGTAGTTCTGAACGAAGATCCGAAATATTTAATATCGGTGCCTAACGGTCAGTCTTCATTGTTTCTTCCCTAGCTGTGCAGGGCGGCTATAATATACGCCGCTGTATTAGGGAAAGCTAGACGTAACACAACATTTTCGCTACACATCTCATGTAATTGTAAAATATAAAATAAGTAGTCATTTGGTGTGTGTTTGTACAGAATCCCTTTGTTCCTGTGAACATTTTTATATATCAAAATCGGTTAACAAATGTTAGAGTTATTAATAGAAATATATTAGCTTCATAGTACAACTCGCTCTAAATTTAGATTCCCGCTGGAATTTCCATTGCACGCTCCAGCATCTTACACGATAGTCACATCTCATATTATAGTTGTCAAAGGAATATTTCAATTCCCTTACCATCAGGAGCCCGTGCGTCATTGATGTTATATCTACAATGTCAAAATAGCTTTCATTTCAGTGTTAGCTGGTTCGGCGTTCAGCGCTTTTATGTGTTTACCATCTGATCTTGTGGAAGCATATTTTGGCTTATTGGTATATTTTAAACCCAATACTGAAGCATCATTGAAAAAAAAATAAACGTTTCAAAAAAGTATTTTGTCTTTTCATTGCCTCATTAAAAGTAAAAGTAAAGTAGCAGCTTCTTAGTGCTCACTGCTGGGCAAAGTCTCTTTCTCAAATACGAGTATCAAAGAGGGTTTAGGAGCCGGGAAGGGCCTGCCACGCTACTCATGTACGATTTGGCGGGCTTCACATATCCTCGAAATAATATTTTTATTTGTTCTCAAACAGGCAGATATCCCTTTTGGCTCTTTACTCCTGGTAAATTTGTTATCATATTTTAAGGACATAAATCCTTAGTGAGTGTTAAAACTATTAAATAAATTTTACATTATGTTATGTCAGGAATTGATATAAATAAAGAAAATTTTATCATTTATGTTTTTGTAACAGAAAATATGTATACGAAAATTTCATGGTTTTTATTATGCACATATAGTTGTAGGATGGAAATTAATACAAAGTTTCAAAATAAAGTGTATCTATGTTTAGAACTGTCTATATCTAGCCGGCTGAATGACAATTACGAGCTGATGATTTCTAAACCCTGTCCCTTATTTCTAAATTATCAAACATTACGCAAATACTGTTTTCACTTGATATCTCAATACATACGCATTACTAAATTAAATAGACCATGTTGGTTTCACATATTTTATAAAATATATCGTCTTGTTTGGCACAATGCCATTTCCACGGACAGTTTCCGATCTCTCCTAGCGAATCTCTGGCAATGGACATTGATTATTCGGTTTAACAAAATCACAATTCTTTAATTTGTTTGTCTATGTTATGCTAGTTGAAAAAGGTGTCATAGTATCTATTTTTCTCATTGTCCTCGCACAACATACCATATTTTTTTGTAAACACCCTGACGGACTATACTTTGAATTCATCACTCATCATCATCATCACTGAACATAAGCCTCCCCCGAAGATTGCCACAAAGCTCGGTTCTGAGCCACCTGCATCCGTCGACGTCTCGCAACCCGCGTCACCCATCCATAGTCCATCACTCATTAGTGATGAAACAAACTTTGACATTTGACATGTAATTTTTATTAGCAAAGAAAAACACTGATTTTATACCGGTAACAGTTACCATCTGCGATATGTAACCTTTTTGAAGTTATACTTCTTTTGGCGTGTTTGGGAAAAATTATGAGAGTGAATATATACGATGCGCGCGCACACCGACACCTAAACGGGACACCATGATGTTGGTTCGTAATTGTCTTTCTTACGTGAGAACTGATAAAAATATTCTAGTTAGTTATTGAAATATATATGAATCTACAACACTTGTTTCATATCAGTGGAGATGAAAAATATATTCATACATAAATATACATGTCTTTTTATGTGTGATTTTAAATTATATGGTGAATGGTGAATAATACATTTTTAATTAAACCGTTATCAATTACTTTTAATGTCTTTTTTCAAAGTTTAGGGTAAAGAGGGAAAACCTCGAGGCCCGTTTCCACCGCCCCCTAGAACATAAACCACGCATACACGTACGTTCATGCTAAGTACACAATACTTAATTAATGTTTGTATAATATGTCATACTTAACTAACATTATAAATGTCTATACGCACAAAACTTTAGAGCTATGTAATTAAAATGTTGATAAATAATCTTAAAGTGACTGGTCGTACCACATAAGGGAATATCTTTACTTTATGTCCGTTAGCACTGACCTCACACTAGCCAAACCCTAACAAGGAAATGCTTATCTAATCATTTTAAAACTTGGCAAAACGCTGCAACTTTGTTTTCACCCAACTGTCGATGTGGCGACGCTACTATTATCTATTCTGAGCTCTAGGTGCTTCCTCATTATATATGTCTATAACTTTTGCGGTCGTGTTGTCATGCTGCATTCGTGTCCGACTGGCAGTGACGTAACCATTTATATTTATAAAAAAAAAATAACCTCTATTATCAAGCATAATCAAAGTAAAGTAAAGTTATCTCGCAGAACTGACAACCGTTGGAGAAAAAAGGTTCTCGAGTGGCAGCCACGTACAGGCAGTGTAGGACGACCCCCACAAGATGGAGTGACGACCTGCGCAGTGTTGCGGGAAGTCGATGGATGCAGATGGCTTCGGACCGAGCTTCGTGGCAATCTTTGGGGGAGGCCTATGTTCAGCAGTGGACTTCTGATAGGCTGATGATGATGATGAAAGTTAGCTTATAAATATATATCCGCTGGATGAAGAGTTTCTCTACTCTTTAAGAAAATTATTTAATAATAAAACGAAATTAAAATTGGTTTGTCAAACGTAATTATTACAGTTCCGTGGTGATGTTCCTAAGGGCGAAACAGAACTGTAAAAAAAAAAAACAAAGTTACATGTACAGTTTCGAAAGACCACTCCATATTGTCGATTACATTACAGTCCGAAAGTACGTTTGGCGCACTTCGGAACGGTTATCCCGCTGGCATTTCTCTTAATCTACAGCCACGTAACGATTTAGGGTGGCCGACTAATCCGCCTCGCACAATACCGGCGTGAAGTAGAGGCGTCTTGTGCGTCTGCGTTTCGTTCGGTGAGTCCGCTATACTGTGACTTCACTCACTTAAGAGATAACTCACTTAGCAACTCGATAACGCAATTTCACAGCTAATATTCATATAACAGTTTTATGTTATTGTTTACTCAACTTCCTTCTTTAAACAACGGTGCTAATCGAATTAAAACATTACAAACTTTAGTCTTAGCTTTAGGCATCAATTAATGCATGTCGAAATGTTAAGCGGAAATATGCATCTCCTAAAATAGGTGCAACACAAATTTGCGATAAGGAAATGCATAACTTACAATGTAAGGACTACCAAGGTTTATTGTGAACGGGCATAAGTATTTCATGTCGTTTTAATTCCGCTCTCAACTTTGCGCTGATATTATCAAGTTTGCAATAATTAAAAGTTCTTGGCATATTTCAGCGCTATTAAATTGCTCCTAGAGTTTTCGCTTGTTAACGAAGATCTTTAAGTTTTTATTATGAAATCTCTAAACCTCTCACCGCCGCATACCGAGGTGGTTAGAGTTTTGCACAATTTAGAGCTTGCGTGACTTCATTTCACCTGAGCTTCTTTGTAACAACGCGACAGCGAAGCCTGACGCCGTCTTTAGTGACCAAACCAACAAATAACCCATTGACGTGTCATTCTCTAATCACTCATCTATCACAGAGTAAGGAAGTAGTGGATTATACGCAAAGAAACCTTTTGAATATCGAAATATTAACTATATTTTATTTTTAATTAAGACTAAAGAGATGCACCTAGAAAGGTGAAACTTTCAATTCAACTCGTTGTTCAATAGTTGAAGTGGAGAGGATGAACATACAGATTCCAATATTTCATACAACCTACAACCAATTGAAAATTAATGAATAGGCAAATTACACACGTGTAACCGCAATCACTTAAGAGAAGGAAAAACATAACGAGAGAATCAACGTGAGAAATAACAGCTGCTACTTTTTAATAAACTTTAGAACAAAACTGTAAGTAAAAATAAAGGTCACTGAAAAGATCGTTGTCAGGTTCACGCTATCAAACGAGCGTTGCTCATCACCCACGCATATTGTACAAAGAGACATACGAATACAAAGCATGTGACATCTACCATGGTACCGTTTCGTTCGGTAACTGTGTCTCCGGTTAACACACTCAACGAACAAAACGCAGAAACACAAGATGACTCTACTTCACGCCGGTTGCCATTGACTCTACCACGTACAAGCTTTTATTATTGCATACTTAGTAACAATTACGAGTAATATTTTTAATATTTAAAGTATATTTCTAGCTCTCCAACACAGTACACGTTAGGAGTTTTATTCACAAGATGCCTCTACTTCATGCCTGTATTGTACGAGGTCATGATACTAACCCGGTCGAGCCGGCCCATTCGAGCAGCAGCAAATGCCGCCCATTGACTCTACCAAGTATAAGCTTTTATTTTTGCATACTTTGTAACAATTACGAGTAATATTTTTAATATTCAAAGTATATTTCTAGCTCTCCAACACAGTATACATTAGGAGTTTTATTCAGTCTCAAGGGAAATCTGTTCAAAAGAGTTATTGATTCAATACTGATGTTGTAACATGTGTTTCAATCCGACAACAAATTTAAAGAAATACGCCAATTCATATTTTCTATATACACATTGACTAATTTTGTTTTGTCGTAATTGATAAGTTCTATTTACTTTAAGGTTATTTAATCTTTGCTTTTCTTAATTCAAAATCATGTGGCACTATTGAAAAAAAAACACTTATCAGTGAATATTTGAATTTGATATGATTGTGATATTCTTAAAAATATCTGTAAATAATATACTCGTAGGTTAAATATTAAGACCGACCGATGAACTGAAAGAACCAAAAGAAGATAACTTTACATATTAGTGCAGTTTTAAGCAATCGAATTGAAACAAATGACTGTGGTTAAACTGTTTCATAGCCATTGTGTTGAACGTCTTTACCAGCCACGTTCGTAAAAAATCTGTACCTACTCGATTTTAGCAAAAACATATTCCAACTATAATAGTAGAGGGAATTTGAAAATGAAAACGTTGCAATTAAGGTAGTAGGTAGACTAGGACTCTAGATTTATATGTTTTCACTCTATGGTTTCGTCTGATGTACTACATTTTAAAATTGTTATTAATAAATAGGGAGGTGACCGGAGGCCCACACCCCCTCCCTATTCCCCTCCTCTTCCCTCGCATCTCCCAAATATCCTTAAAGACCGGCAACGCACCTGCAGCATCTATGGTGTTGCAGATGTATGTGGGCGACGGTAAGCACTTACCATCAGGTGAACCGCTTGCACATTTGCCGCCTCTTCCATAAAAAAAAAAGTATAAAACAACTTCTAAACTTGTAACTGGATTTCTATGCGGTTGCCACCATAATTTAGAACATCTCAAAATAGTCACAATGCGAATATATTGTAATATTTAATTACTATTAACCATAACAGCCTGTAAATTGTCCACTGCAGGGCATAGGCTGTTCCAATAACCTCCTTATTGGAGCAGCCATTTAGGATCAATTTAACCATTTAGGATAATTATTACGTTCAGCGAGTGGATTGGCGATCTCGCAGCAGCAGACACCACGCACCTCAGAGGTTGCTGCCCGTCATCGGTCTGCTTCATTTCAGTCAGATACTTTTCGAAATGGTCGTCCATCCATCTGTTGGTAGCCATTGCAATTGCCGAAGCTTTTACCTTAGTCGCCACACTTTCCCATCACTGGCGAACTGGCGACACCCACAGGAAGAAAGATTATGTGGCACATTCTTACACCGATAACTTATAGTAAGTGGTAGTTGTAATTAAAGTCACATTAAATTCTTATATTACAGATCTTTCCGAGCCGAAGACGGCGCGTTTCAGAAGCGTATGAATAATTAATGAGTTAATTAACGAATAAAAGTTCAACTTAACGTCATACCGTGTTATAAAGTTTCCGACTGATGACGGAATAACGTAAACAATCACGCCTAAAACCCATTGGGTTGGACAGAGATTATGGACTTTGGCTTGCCACGGTGCAGCGAAACGTGCTTCAGTGACAGCTTTTCTTCTTGGTTCTCCGAGAGTCAGAACATGACGGGCATGTCCAAGGCAAGTCGCCGGGATTGGTACGGAAGATGGTCATGAGATATTCATTGATTTTGCTCCACTCATCTCGTACGATGCCCCCGGGTAAAGGGCAATGGCAAATTCTTACGCCGCCACCACATTGCCATATTTGTATTAATAAAAATACTGTCTTATTTTGAAAAGTCGTGGAAAAAAAATATAATTCACTGATCGTCTCTTAGCAGTATCAGAGAAAAAAGGGAGTAAGAGATTCTTACACCTCCACTATACGGCAATAATGTCCACAGCTGGGCTAGGGCCTCCTCTCTAATATCATGAGAGAGTTTTACAGCCAGGAAGAGTCCGCCGTGTTGTTCCAGTGCTGTTTGGCGGTCTTCGCATGTCCTCGAAACATTATGTTTATTATTTCTCTGATATGTAAGTTTGCCCGCGGTTTGCTATAAAATTAAAGCGTGCACCCTATCCGTTAACTCTATAATATCTATAGATATTTATATATATATATATATATATGTAATTCCTTATTCTATAAAAAAAGGTACTTATACTTGAGATATGAAAGCAGGACAGCTGAAGCACAAAGTTCGACACTATCCAGTAACTACTAACGTATAATAATACGAAAGTTACGCTCGTTAAAAGCTAATGTTATAATTACTATTGAATTAGAATTAACAATTATAAAGGAAGGACCAAAATTAATTGTTAAAAGCTGTCGGTGGCCCGAGTTGACTATGATAACCGGACGCCTAACACCTCAGTCTCCCCTTGACCACGGCTGATGTAAAGCACTCGAAACGTCGAGAATATAAAACGAAAATTAACCGCGATAAAATCCGTTAATAATAGCTACTTTTCAAATTATAAATGAAATATTAATTGTCGTCTCATATAAAGCTAATGCTTATATACTCTTCGGTTAAGATCCCAACAAAAAATAGAAAAAGATTTAAATCTGTCATTTAAATTATGTCAAGATGTTCCATCACGGACAAAATTAATACGAAATCCGATAGAGTTGAAAATGTCGACTGTGAACGTGTTCGCAAGATGTTTACGTGTGAAATTCAAAACAATAACTGCTAGAAATCTTCAACCCTATATGAACGACACAAATCGCAAAAGCTCCGATGTTCAAAGCGTTCGTAGATACAGCCAAAATCGTTCCCCAGATTGGGAAAGCCAACCGTGCCCCCCGGTTTCTGCCTGTCCGAAGCCAACGCCTCCTAACTTCTGTCGCCCTAGAACAAAATATGATGTTGATTTCATTTACATAAACGATCAAGCGCCGTCAACAAAAATGGATGACTTCGTTGACCGTATCGCTCAGACCTTATTCTGGACGGAGCTGATTCGAGGTACGTGTCAATACATGACCCTAAAAAAATACACGTTAATTAAAAATGGGGGGATCAAATATATATCCGCAGCGGGATTTCGATAGCTCTTTAGACTAAGGTAGTAATTGGGTGTGAATTTAAAGTCGAGTTCGAATTGAGAACAAGATTAAATTCGTATCGAGCTTCGGGATTAACTTTCGAACATTGTTTATGTTGTCACCAGTTACTATATAGCATATTTGCGACGTGATTGTATTTTTGAATTAGTGTACGATATATTTCAACTTTTATTTAGTTCTAGTTTATTGTGATATTTATTAGTGAAATTTGCTAGTGATATTTATTAGTGATATTTATTAGTGAAATTTATTAGTGATATTTATTAGTGATATTTATTAGTGATATTTATTAGTGATATTTATTAGTGAAATTTATTAGTGATATTCATAAATATTAAAAAATTTCAGGATTTGCTGTAACTTTAGGACACATTTTTAAGGAACCAGCGACTATAAACTATCCATTTGAGAAAGGACCTATATCGCCACGCTTCAGGGGAGAGCACGCATTGAGGAGATATCCATCGGGTGAAGAGAGATGCATTGCCTGCAAGTTGTGCGAGGCGGTATGCCCAGCGCAGGCAATAACCATTGACGCAGAGGAGCGTCACGACGGCTCCCGCAGAGCCACGCGTTATGACATTGATCTCACTAAATGCATCTTTTGTGGTTACTGTCAGGAAGCCTGTCCCGTGGACGCCATTATAGAAGGACCGAATTTCGAGTACTCTACGGAAACTCACGAAGAATTGATTTATAACAAGGAAAAGTTATTGAGCAACGGTGATCGTTGGGAATCAGAACTCGCTAGCTCTATTAGAGATAATCATCTTTATCGCTAAATTTTATTCTAGTTCATATGTTTTCACTAATAGGATTAGTTGAGCTCGGTTCAAACGACGATTACGACCTTTTTTATTTTAATATCTCAATAGAGCAAGTTGAGACTTCTGATTGGGAAAAGAGAATATTGTGTTTATGAATGCAGTGTCGCATTTGTATGTTGTTGTAATAAAATAAACGTTTCAATTACAGATTGTACATGTATTTTTACTTATATAATCTATTTTAATCTTCTGTGCTTATATATTGATAAGGGTTTTTATAATTGATTATTTTCGTTATCTAAATGATGATTTTTTTAAGCTGTTAAACATTAAAGACGTACTGGAAGCGTCTACTTCATTCATTGCGCGTTCATTCATTCGTTAGTTCATAAATGATTTAATGACATGTCTTAATTTAACTTAATAAAATATTTCCACGTAGTTCTTTTTTAGATCCATTTCGTCAATAAATAATATTTAATATATAAAGCCAAATAATACTTAAATATATTCTACGATGAATTAGGTTATTGATTCGATGTCCAAAACACGGATAATCCCACTTGGATTATCTTACGTCGCCACTACATGAACCCCACCACTGGTAAATGATGTCTACTATATTGCTTTAGTTGTATGTACATATATAATGTACCACCTGCCTCGTATCTGTAGCTTTGTTTCTCTACGCCTCTGGTTACCTGGAAAAGATCACGATGCAGCGATAAGAACGCCGTTTTGTATCTCCTAATTCACTTTCTGAATTCTTATGTTCTTCTTTTTTTTTGTTTTGTGTTGTACAATAAAGTAAATTCATTCATTCATTCATTAATGCTACAATATGCTATCAAGTATATTATTACTTCTACCCAATGCTCTTCTCAATATCTTTACTCACTGTTAGGTTTTGGGAGGAGCCAATCTCAACCTTGGCTACATAAATTAGGAGTTGATTACTTTTCTCTGCTCATAGTTATGGCACATGACACTAATACTAAATCAGCCTATTTTACTCCACTGCTGAACATAGACTTCTCGTTTTTTTTTTTAATTTCTTTGAAGTTTCGCCCCCACTTAGTGGTGCTGTGTAAGCGGGTTGGCACTAGTAATTCTGCTCCCAACCAAGTGGGACTGAGATAATCAGACATATGGGATTGAGATATTAAGACACGTATCTAAAAGTAGTGATAAAATGAAATAAAATCGAAACAAGCCCCTTTTTATTACTTATTTAGCGTTAGGAGTGAAATTGGAATTTAATATTTAAAGATGAAGATCCCATGGGATTACAATTCCATCAACATTTTGAGAGGAAACTTTGTGGCACGAGAAAGTGTACTGTGTATTAAGCGACTGTAGAACGCAGGCTTCATGAGTAGTTAATGTAAATGTGCGCACTGAAAATCTAAGCAGTTGTATTTTTAAATAATTGAGAACAATTTGGCGATGGCTGCCACCTGCGTCATACTCGTGAGCAGGTGCTGCTTGTGGAGTCTGGTATGATGTGGCATGCTTTCAGTTGCCTTTCAGGGACCATACTTTTTAATTTACCTGCATTATGTACATTATTATTATTGAAAAAAAAGCTCGAGAGGATACCTACGGAGTTTCTTTGGTCTGTTTCTTCTCCGTGAGAGGAGTCTCATTACGAAACGGGGGTAGTTTGAAAAAAAAACGATATGATATTTGACAAACAAAATTATCTTTCTTACGTCTCAGCATAAAGAGTTATTCATTCATTCATTCATTCAATAAAAAAAATTATTATTCTCATATGTTTAAATATTTACATTTTTCATTACCTGTACAACTTATAAATTAAGACGTCTGTCTTATGACAGCGTCTGCTGGCATCGAAGTTATTTTTATGAATAATTAATTAGAACTAGTAAATATCGCTTGGAGTCGAATCCTACCAATTCTATTTGTAAAGTAACGTTACCTTTGCCTTAAAAGCCTAGAAACAGTCCACTGCAGGACACAGGCTCACCCATAAGGAGGATCTGCCATAATTGCCACGCTCGGCTAGCTGATTGGCGGTCGCGGTACCAGACACCTCGCACCTTGGACGCCGCTGCCCGTCATCGGTCGGCTGCATTTTAATCTGGTATTTTTCGGGATGGTTATCCCACGAAAGCTATTTTCGAGGCGTTTCCCTTTGTCATCTCTTACGAAACCCTCGGGAATTCTTACGCGGATAAAGTAACAAATCATTTAATCGGTTAACGCGTTTTGTGTCACTTATTACTCGCCACTCCTTTTATAATAAATACTAAAAAATAAGGATCTTCATTTTTCGACATCTGATTGCGAATCGAAACAAATTTTTGATCTTCACTTCATCATCACCATCATCATCATCATTTCAGCCTATCAGAAGTCCACTGCTGAATATAGGCCTCCCCCAAAGATTGCCACGAAGCTCGGTCCTGAGCCACCTGCATCCATCGACTTCCCGCAACACTGCGCAGGTCGTCACTCCATCTTGTGGGGGGTCGTCCTACACTGCGTTTGCCTGTACGTGGCTGCCACTCGAGAACCTTTTTTCCCCAGCGGTTGTCAGTTCTGCGAGCTATGTGGCCTATCTTCACTTATTATGATATAATTGTTTATTATTTGTCAAAGAATTTTAATTATTGAAAATGGGAACGCCATTTTCCAAATAAATTATCTTCTCTTTCAAATATATTTTTCGTTCGAATGAATTTGAAAAACAATATTATAATCTACACAAAGGAGAAGAAAGTAAATAATACCACACCGACAAATGAAACGCTGTATGATAAAAAAATCATTAAACAGTGAATTGGGATCATTCTAACCAAGTCGAGTAGCTTATAAAATCTTTTGAGTAGTTTGCTTTTGTTTTACAAAAAACACTGTGATTTGTTTCTTAAATTACATATACTTTCAACATTTTGTTTTCTGAAAAGTATTCCTTTAATGGTATCCATTAACGGAATAGATAATTACAGACAAAGTGAACAAAATTTTCGCTACAACTTTTTACTTTTACCTCTCGCTTTGTTTGTTTTTATCTAAATTATCATTAAATATGTACCGTAAAATGTAGACTTAAAGATGTCATTTTCTGCCTCCAACTGTAATAACAGTTTCATTCACCTTCCGGTACCTTTTTTTTTTTGTTACACCAGGGAGAAAGATGTGACCGGTTAAATCTGGATCAGTATTGAGTGCCGGACCGACTTAAACCCCCTCGGATTAGATATACGCCGTTGGCCTGGCGGACTTAACAGCATAGACGGAAAAGACTTGTAGAGCTACCACGGTATAGTGTTGGCTCGTCGTAACTGGCCACTGCTGTGCTGTGCTCTGACCCTTGTAAACCCTCAGCAACTAGAGGGTAGGCTCACGGCGACCCAAGGCCCCTCTTCGGGAGGTACGTGCCCTCGGCTTGGGTTACCATCGATATGGTTTGGACATTACCCAATTACCCCGCCGCCCCTCAGGTGCTGCTGATGTATGTGGGCGACGGTCATCACTTACCATCAGGTTAACCGCTTGCTCGTTTGCCGCCTTTCCAATAACAAAAAAAGAAGGAAAGTCGCACCGTAACCGAACCGAAAGTTTATAAGCGAATTATGTATATTTACATATGTAAATATGTTGTTATATCTATGTAGGTATATGTATATTAGTATATATATATACAACAATTACACAAAACAACAATATTACAATAATTGCATTCGTCAACAACAGAAAGAGTATCAAAATTGCGAAGGGCATGAATGACATTTATCTACTTCTATGAAAGCACCAGCGTATGCAATTTCATGCAAAATCTGGCCGGAAAATGTATATTTTGCGCCGGCACTTAGAATAAACGTAGATGGAGTGAAATACGATACTGTTTACTACAACTACTGAATTTCCCACCCGGCCTGCATAGAAATATCTTATTCGTATAAAGTGATTGAACAGTCGTGGTGGATTGCTATAGCAAAAGCACATTCAGAAGACTATTCTTTTTTTTTACCGAAATTCATATACTTCATTATTTTTGTTAGTAAAGTTTTCATTTAAATAAGGAGCGTTAGTAAGAACGTATCAATCTTTTCTCCAATCATCAATCCCTTCAGCAGTAATTGGTATTCGAGGCCACAATGGCTAATAGATCAATATTTACGCTAACACTATACATTTGAAATTAAATTATTGTTTATTTAAGTTTATCGCGTTTAATTTAAGTTTTGATATAATCCCTCCACAATATGCAGGAGTGTACAAGCTTGATTGTGAATCCGGTCTCTCTCACATAGGCCAATCAAAAAAAATCCTAATTTAAATTTAGTGGTCGGGCGCTATCACCAGCTCGGGAACCCGAAAAAAATTAAATTAAATCTAAAACCAAGCATACCACTGCACGACCTCACGACTGTGAGCATCTTCTGCGTATATCGTACCGAAATTAATAATTAAAAGCTGAAGGTAGACCGAGTTGACTATGACATCTGGACGTCCAACTCCTCAGTCCACTCTACACTCTACGGCTGCTGTAAAGCCCTCGAAATGTCGGCAACATAAAATCGGGAGTCGGGAAAAATCAAAGACTACAATATAAAATACTTATATGATAGTTTCATTCTCAACATTGTTAAAAAGTGATCCGGGGCAAATGGACAAAATCTCAACTGGACGTATACCCAAGTGAAGAGAATATGTACGTACAGTTAGACGCAAACATTATCCAATAATAAAATGCGTTCCAAATGCACAAGTGGATATTGTAACTTTTTAAAAATATTATTTGTAAAATTATATCTGAATTGTGAATCGGCCAAAAGACATTGTTTTTTTTTTAATGGGAAAAGGTTCTATCGAGGTAACGGCTCACCTGATGGTAAGAGGAGCTGCAGGTGTGTTGGCAGTCTTTAAAAATATTTCGAAGATCGGAGGGAACATATTATAATATAGAGAAGAGGGACGGGGAGAGGGAGAGGGATTCCAGTTACCTCATTCATCAAAAGAAACGTAGATGTGTGCTTCATCTTGTGAGATCTAGGGGAACTACTCCACGCCGGTATTCTTTTAGATTATGCTATCCTGGTCGAGTCGGAACATTCGAGCATCAGCTAAAGCCGCTGCATCAATCTACCACGATCTAAAACGTGATTTAAATGCTCAACACCAGTCCTATTATCAGCAGGGTTAGAATGTTTGATATATGCGGCACGGTGTTTACACTTTGTTCTGCCAATATATAAACGTTGACAAACTTGAATATTAATAATCTACTTTTGCTAGCTGTTTGCACTTCAGTAATACCAAAAGCAATAATAAAGTAGCCTGTGAATGCTCACAGTTGGGCAAAGGCCTCCCCTCAATTTTTTGCGAGCTCGCAGTCGGGAATAGTCCGCCACACTGCTTCGGACGTCATATGCCTTAGATTTTTTTTTCTTTCTCAGACATCGAGACGACCCGTAAGTAGAGATGGAGTCGGCCACATTTAAAACTGTATATAAAATAAAACAAGCATAAAAACTTTCTTTTCACGCTCGACAGCCGAGTCGTCCAATTCCAAAAATCTCTCGCATAATATTTATAGGCCAGTTACGGTATTTACCCAAAGTTATTGTCTTCCTTTATTCATCAGTGATGTAGTCATTAACTATTCAAATACCATTCGATGAGCCGATGAACTGTCAGTCTCTAGAATTTATGACAGAAAAGAAATTACAAAACTGAGTTCAAATATTAGATCATTTGACGTAATTATTTCAAAGATTTAGACACGTAACTACTGATCCGTAATTTAATAATATTTTTTTTTATGGCTGAAGAATTAATTCGAATATTAGAGTGAGTGGGATGTGGTTGCCTTAATCTTAATGAACCAACGGAAAATTTAAAAAATGTAAAAAATTTTATTAACGCCAGACTCATCCGTTGCGAGACTAAATCACCTTACACCTTATTTCCCAAGAGACGTGTGTGAACAAAATTTCATCGCGTTTCTCTTATATGATAATCTTTTATCGATAAAGTTTAGCATAATGCATACCGTGTAATGTGTATCGGTTACCAAATAACGACTTCATATCGCTATTTGTTTTCTTTTAATTCGTAGTTAGGCAGAGATCATAGGTATTTTCACAGAAGTGAACATTTCCATATGCACGATTCAGACAGTCTTCAAGGACCAAGGTAAGAAATGGGTGGCCTATTCTCATGCCACTATCGCACGGTGGAAGAATTACGACGTTTACTTGAACTTATTTGGCTTATTATTCTTTAGTAGCTGGGATATTGTCAATTTTTGTGAAAGACGTTTAGCCTGTTTCCTGGTTTGCCTCCTCTTTCATCCACCTCATCTGCTCTGTTTCCTGGGTGGTTATTTCAACTACAGTAAAACCCTCACTATCGCTATGTTTAAATCAACAAAACATTTAATTATACCTTCTTTAAAGTTATCATGTTTTTGTTAATAGCATTGTCAAATTGGTCTATATTCGACCACGACCACACTGCGGTCTCAATGTAATTTATGTTTTTATAGCTGCGCAAATGTTCTAACATCAAGCAACAAATTACAAGCCCCTTTTCACATAAGATGGCTTGCGGAACAAATTATGCTATAACTCATAGCGGGGGTATGCATAGGTACAGTATGCCTTACTAAGCCATTGACCAGTCACCTTTTTCATGAAATAATTTTAACGCTGTTTAATTAAACAACCTCAGGAAAAAAAATGTCTAATTAGTTCTATTTATTTTAACATCCGAATGGTTAGCAATTAACGCCGAAATTAATTCAATTTTGTTAAATTCATTACGTCAAATTACACTTAACGACTTTACAGCTTATAACAAAAACGGCTAAAGTGCAAAAACCTTAACTAAATTGTGTACATTCTCAGGGTTGTAGTAATTAACACGTGGTAGAGCCAAGCGGCGACCGTTGCTGCTGTTCGGGTTGGTGACCACGACCGGGTTGGTGACCACGCAGAATACCGGCGTGAAGTGGAGGCATCTTGTGCTTCTCCGTTTCGTTCGGTGAGTGAAGTAACCGGATGCCTACTGCCCCTCTCCATCCCCATCCTCATCCTCTCTCTCATTTCCCAAATACCCTAAAAAGCCGATAACGCACCTGCACCACCTCTGGTGTTGCAGACCATCAGGTGAACCACATGCTCGTTTGTCGTCATTCCCATTTAATAAAAATATTCTAAATAAAATGTATTCCACTTTGGTCATAATCCTAATGCAGAGCATTTAAAGAAAAATATGTTACATTGTGTTTGGTTAATATATTTAGTACTCAGGAGTAACCAAATGACCACAGATCCAATTTTACAGAAGACATTTTCTCTTTGTTTTTGATTAAGGACTATTAAATTTATACGAATTGAATTGTGACAACGTTCATTTTCAAATGTCTGTCTACGCTTTAATTATTTTTTTAATTATTAATGAAAGGTGGCGAAAGTGCTAAAAATAAACCATTGGTAATGGAGATTGAACAAAAGGAGATTCTGCTCTAAATGTAACGTAATTTTTTTTTAATCTAAACAACCATCTTAAATGACATACAGCATGTTCTATTGCTAATATTGCTTTACACATTCTTAGATACATAACAAGAGACACGAAAATTTACCTTATTAAGATTGAATTAAAAAGACTTAAAAATTTACTGAATTAACTTAATAGAATTAAATAAGTACGTACTACGAATAGACAAGTAAAGGATGTCTCAGAATGTTTTTCGTTTTTAGATGTTAAATAAAAAACACAATATGAATTAAATCTCGTTTTATTTAATGTTAATTTAAAGAGCAATTCTTGAAGTTTATTTATGAAAAACAACCGTTTGCAAATGCGCACCATTCATTTATTCACACTCATTTAACCTGGAGCTAAAATTTTCAATAACTCGCTGGAGCATCGCTGTTGGAATAGAGTTGATTTCTTTAGTGATTCTTTGCTTCAAAACATTCAGGTTGGGTGGCAATGGATTGTAAACTTTGCTTTTTATGATGAGTAATGAGAGGCACAGGTTGATCGTCTTATTAATAAACGTCACGACTCCTAATAGTAACTGAGGTCCTAATCAAATTTTTTCTTTAGCTGGACTACAGAGAAATCTACGAATTAAAATCGGTACATCGATCTTGTTCGAAAATCTTGAATAAGCAAATAAATTGATGATGAAGAATGAAGGTCATTTGATCACGAGTGGAGTTGCAGGCAAAGGCAACATTGGTGAAACATATTTGTCTCGGCTGTAGTTTAATATTATTGTACTCTTGAGTGACAGATAGATGTTTGTATTGATTGCAATGAGTAATGTGTTTATCTTGACATATAATTTAGTGCATATTAACATAAATACAATTTGGACAGATCAAACCTGGCTCATTATAATGGAGCATACGTAGATGATAAAATGTTTCTTTCACTCACATACTTACAATGTGTTAAATATTGTGCCCTTGACAATTACGATAGAGTACATTACACAAACAAAAAAAATATATTGCGGGATGTATGAAGTTTGAATTTGAAACTTTTATACATCAATTTCATATATTATAACTTATATTTTTAAATAACTATGACTTCCTCTGCGTCAAGATATTGTCAGATGGAATATGTGTATTATTTTTGTAGCTCTCGCGGACTTAAATATCTCAAAATTCCATTAATGCAACATTTCTTGAGAAGAACTTTTGTATATTCCTATATTAGAATAAGTACACTGGGGTGTTGATTAAACTATAGTATTTTTTCATAATTAATAGATATTCCACTTCTGCCCTTCTGGTCGAATCTCGCCGCGGTTTTCCTGGTACAAAAAGTTGTCTATGTCCTTCCGCAGACTTCAAAGTATCTCCTTACCAAATTTCACCAAATTCGGTTCATTCAGCTGTTTAACAACTGCAACAAAGACTACTATTTTGTGTGTTTGTTGCATTACAAACATACAAAGGCGCAAATTTCGGATACATAATATTAGTACGATAGTGGACTTAAATTGATTTGGAAACTTTTTTAAAAGACAGATCATCACGTTGTTTAATTAGTTTGAAGGATTATTTATTGTCTATGCGTGATTGAAAGACATGCATCCCACTTTCACATTTATAATACAAGCAGGATGTTCAATAGACATCAAGTGACTCATTGTTTATGGATAATTCACGAAGTAGAAAATTGACGCTCAACTAAAACCAACGGACAGATGACTCAACCTCGATTATATTTTAACGTAAATTAATACAAGTATTTCAGGAACCCTTACATGTGTCACTACTATACAATTTCTATTGTTTCAACAACTCAAGAATTATTAGTCCCTTAATAATGTTCTGAACTATGATGTAGCTCACGTTAGTTATACTAAATAACGTTTTATCACTTTTTGGCATAGGTATAACAAGATCTTATTGTGTGTCACTTCTGCTCTTCTTAGAAGAATAATGCTAATATCAAGTCAGTAATGTGTGTGAGGAGTGACAAGTAAATATTTATTATTAAAAATATATTAAATAATAATTTCACAACTTAATCATATTAGTACGTATAAAATCATATTGAGTGTTACTTATAGTGACAAAAACATGAACATGATGCAATGTTCAAAGCGGAGAATTTTTTTAATGAAGCCTCATAATATATGTTGTATCTCGATTTCAATACCACCATTTTATTATATCAAGTTATTTAAATATGCTTGAATTTGTTTGGAGTGAACGCTGGCCCACTGCGGAAGTTCGTCATTCATTATATTCGCTCAAGTTGCGACGCACATTTTTAAGAGCATGTCTGGTTAAACTGGTCCTATCGCATGCCGAATCAAATCAAATCAAATCAACAACATAAGAAACATAAATTTCACATGTCTAACCTCATTCTTTTTTAAAAACTACCATCTTTCCGTAATGAGTTTCCTCTGATAGAGAAGAAACAGGCGAAATAGTAGCCCGTGGATGCACAGGGACCAGGTGTTCGCTTTAAGCCACATAGCACTCTAGTCGTCTGAAACTAGACCCTTCAATTCCAGATTGGCACCTCTAAAATTATTGTATTTACATAACAACTTTTTATGTAACTATATAATTACGAGTTGCAGAATTCACCGCGTGTTCGATCATGAAGTGAAACCTAAACTTTTATTTTTAATATTATTATTTTGTTTTTGTTATGTTAATTAAGTGTTCATTATGTGTTACTTGAGTTGTGACAGTGAATAAAGTACTTTCTTTCTTTCTTCTTCTTATTTTTTTCTAAACGTCTCAGAAATTTATAAAAGAGATTTCAAAGAAATGAGCAGTTTGCCAATCTGCACTGCAGCATCACGGACTCTAATCTGTCTCAAAATTAGACATTTTATATACTCTGCTCAATCATGGGACATCTATACAATCCTTCTTTACACTGATACAAAAGATAGTCATCGTATCGAAACGTCGAACACGTCACACGTAGGTCCAAATAAGCTCGTCTCTGTCCACCCCAGAAGCTTATTTTTTTTTTTCATAAAGAGCAAGTATCAAGTATCAACTCAGTCACCGAGTCACTCGAAGCGCACTTTGATACGCCCCCTCTTTTGTGCCTTTCGCAGTACTGTAAAAGCAGAAAAGTGAACCTTGCGTAATAAAATTAGACACTTTAATTAACGTCTTACTTTTTTTGCTCTAACGATAAGACTGAATAAGAATGAGTTTTCAAGATGTCGAGTTAGTTTTGAACTTCCTTTTGCTTTTTTTTTAAGTAATTAGATTGCGTTAATGTTTTATTTTTTTTATTTAAAATCTACGTAGATAAGCTAATGAAGACGATATTTATTAAAAAATAAAAGTGTAAGCTGAAATGTTTTTTTTTATTTAGTGTATTGCCGCCATAAGATTCTGCCACCCCTCTTTCTTTCAATGTAAGTGTAAAGCCGTAAAAAAGCTTACGGGCGTAGAGGCCTGGGTACAATTTTTGTAACAGAAATAGAAACTTGTTTGGTTATGTTAAATCTTGACATTGAATTCTGTTATCTGTATACACCTATGGTACCCTGGTAGACAGGTGTGAGCGTTCACAATACTGTTGTATAGTTACTTGAAACTTTCTTCGATTTACCGAATATTTAGTGTTGCCAACATTGCCAAATCAGTAACTGGATACGGGTTAGAGGCCGATGGGCATTATTACCTTGGCAGTGGTAAAGGAGAGACGCTATTCGTATTATCTTTGTAATAACTATCCCAATATCAACTATCGGCCCCTAAAAGAAAAAATAAATTAAGCTGAATAGAATGGTATGGTTTATTCTTTTCATGTGCAACGTCTTCTCTTTTAAAGCTGGTTTAAAAGAGAAGCCACTGACTTTCTTGTATAAGCGGATTGCACTAAATCCCTTAACACTTCCTTTCGAGTAATTCACTGCTTCCGAGACAGGATTTAAAGTGATATAAGTGGAAATAATTCCACTTTTCTTAGATAAATAAAGCGATGAATTTAATCTGTCATAAAATGTAGTCGCGGATGTAAAACATTTTTCCACACAATTGTATCCAAATAGTTGGCTGTATTTATCGCAATGATTGCTGCTGTTTAGAATAAGGTTTTGTTTTTTTCTATTTATTTAACATTGAAACGATTCTAGCAATAACTAACAGTTCAACTTAGTCGTGTGCTAAATTCTATGTATGTTCTCATTTTTTTTATTTATGAATGAATTATAAAATTGAAAAAAAAGCAATGTACTACTTTACTTATTTTACTATTACGAAAATCCCGTAGGTACAGTCGAGTAGAGTTAAATTAATATTAAATTTATTCAGATCTATTACTTGTCTAGAATTACACTTATCCCAGATATACAGTAGCTTTAGCTTAAACTTTGTATGCATAACGGTTTCTAATGAGTATAGTTTATAAATTGCTTCCGGCATTATAACGTAACTAAGTGTGGCTTTAACTGAAAGCCAACTGTGATAGTTATCATAAGAAGAAGACCTAGGCCAAAATAAACGTTTCAGATGACTGAAAACTGCTTTACTTTTGGGGGGATCACCTGACGGGTAATGATAATCGTCGCTCAAGCACATCTGCAACACCGGAGGTGCTGCAGGTGCGTTGCCGGCCCCTAAGGGTGTTAGGGAGATGAGAGGGAGGATGAGGAGGGGAGCGAGGGCCTCCGGTTACTACACTCGCCGATCGAAACGCAGAAGCACAAGACGCCTCTACTTCACGCCGTTATTCTGCGAGGCCGTGGTACCATCCCAGACCAGCCGGCCTATTCGAGAAGCAGTGAAAGCCGCCGCTCGGCTCTAACACGCCGTAGAGCAAATCGAAACCGATCGAACCTGACAACGTAATACAACAATGATACTTGTTGTTTGATGCAAAGTGGAATGCACCAAATACCGGTAACATTATTGCTCGACGTATATAATCAGGCAATGCTCCTAAGCAATTTGAATTATTAATGAAGTACATTTGTGCAAAACAATAAGCCGATATAGCTGTATGCAAATGCGGAATTCGCTTTGAAATGTTGCAACCTAACTAATTCAGTTCACAGCATACACAGAATATTAAACGGGGTGCCAAATATTAATTCCGCAAGATAAATTTCAATTTAAGTAGGTTAAGACTACGAAGATATGCCTTAGACATGTTAACGTTGTTTTTACTTTTATAATTATTTAATCCTTATTGCCATTCCTTTGTAAATAAGGACACAAAAGGCGGACCTATAGACATTATCTACCAGTCAACCCATGGTGTTGTTGGTAGGCGCAACAAAGTACATACACAATTAAAAACTCATAAAAACTAAATTACTAATAAATACTCTTATATATATTAAATAAATAAAAACGAACGAAATACATAAAAACACTTACATGCATACATAAAAATCAACATACATACATAACAAAATAAACAATATAATAATAAACATTCGGGATCCTTAAAAAAATTCTCACAAACCAATCGTTTGAAACAGCACTTACTGGACGCTTGTCTCATATCATCGGGTAAGAATTTTCATAGCAGTGTAGCCTGAACAGTGAAGTGCGAGGGATATAAATCTTATTATTAGAATAATAAGATTTGTAATAAGAATAGTTACGACTTGGGAACTTTCAAGGAAAGAGCTTATTCCTTCCTTAAAGGCCGGCAGCGCATCTGTAGCCCTTCTGGTGTTGTGGATATTCGTGGGCGTTGGTGATCACTTACCATCAGGTGAGACGCATGCTCGTTTGCCCCTTCTTCTATTAAAAAAAATATATCTCTGCATCTCTCTTTATTCAATGATAGGGTAAAGAGAGAAAGAGAGAACATCAAGAGAGATACTGAAATATTTATGAAATGTAGAGAACAGAAGTTTTTATTAATCAAAGATCGAAAACGGTTCAAATCTCTATTAGTTCGTTTTATACTATTTATAGGAACCTATAATCTCTATAGATATTTTACTACCTCTATTATATCGATAACAAATACCTGAGAGGGTTTTGGAACCGGGCAGGGCCAGCCACACTGCGCCAGTGAGCTTTCACGGACTTCACATGTCCACGTAATAAAAAAAATTATTACTTCTCAGACATACAGGTTGCCTCACGGTATTCTCCTTCATCGTCGAGCATGTGGTGAATAAATCACTTAAAATTGCTGTTAACAATTTTAGTGGTACCGGCACCGTGAAATCGAACCCAGGTCACTCGCGCTCTGCGTAACTAAAACGATCGCCTTAAGTTTCATTATACTATGTTTGTCTATCTAAGATGTCATATCGTGGTAAAGCCAAGCAGCGGTTTTTGTTGATGCTCGAATGGGCCGGCTCCACCGGGTTGGTACCACGGCCTCGCAGAATAACGGCGTGAAGTAGAAGCATCTTGTACATCTGCATTTCGTTCGGTGAATAAGGTAACCGGAGGCCTGGACCCTTAAGGGGCGGCAACGAAACTGCAGCAGCTCTTGTGTGGCAGATTTACGTGGGCGACGGTAATCACTTACCATCAGATGAACCGGCAAAGGGATACTCAAAATAATTTTCCTGAACAAATGCCTTTTTTGTACACACATAATCCACCTGCTACATATTATTAAAACTGTATGTATTTCGCTTGTTTTTTTTTTATATTAGTATATAGATGTACGAAGGGCTATATTATTTTTTTCAAATTATATTGAAATTAAAGCTCAAAACTAATTTCGTTCAAAATGTCCCTTACAACGTACGTTGCCAGATTGAACTATTAAATCGACTATTGTTCGTATGCCCCGTGCATCGGACGTCGCCAATATGTTGACGTCATTAAAATACAGTTCAAAGTCTCGGCTATTCTAATTTCAAAATTTTGAAGAAATATAACTTGGAGAGGCAAATGAAACGCTTTCACTTGTACATCATCATCACCAGACATCGGAGTCGGAACTTTGATTTACGCAGCGCATCTTGATGCCAAAATAGAAATCCGTGATGATGACATATACCCAACGGTATAACTGTTCGATTACACGAGTTACTGGCGCATCTTAGTGATGATGTGGAAAATTATAATACGGTCGGTGAACCCAATTTTTTTTTTTTTGGAAAAGACGCAAAACGAGCAAGCGGTTCACCTGATGGTGAGTGATTACCGTTGCCCACATACATCTGCTACACCATAGATGCTACAGGTGCGTTGCCAGTCTTTAAGGATATTTCGGTGATGGGAAGGAAGAGGAGGGGAATAGGGAGAGGAAGTGGGCCTTCGGTTACCTCACTCACCGAATGAAACGCAGAAGCACAAGATGCCTATACGTCACGCCGGTATTATGCGAGGTCGTGGTATTAATCCGGTCGAGCCGGCCTATTCGAGCAGCAGCAAAAGCCGCCGCCCGATACACCAGAATCAATCATATGTAATCCAGCCACCTTGTTATATATGCTGAAGCAACACCGTCCGTCTGGTCTTTCAAAACTACACCGATCTCTGCAATAGCAACGTGTCGTAGAAATATTGCCTGTCCCTCTGTATTGTCAGCACCAATGTTACCTCTAAATCGGCAGCCCAAATAAAAACAAATGTAAATACATATACAATAAGAAAATATACTGGATCCGCTCCACTAACTTTGTACAACGAAATCATATCCTTACTTATTTATACTTTTTTAAACTTAATAAAATTATTTATTAACATCACCTCACGATGTTTTCCTTCACAACCGAGCACATCATCATCATCATCATCATCATTTCAGCCTATCACAAGTCCACTGCTGAACATAGGCCTCCCCCAAAGATTGCCACGAAGCTCGGTCCTGAGCCACCTGCATCCATCGACTGCCCGCAACACTGCGCAGGTCGTCACTCGCTCTTGTGGGGGGTCGTCCTACACTGCGTTTGCCTGTACGTGGCTGCCACCCAACCTTTTTTCCCCAACGGTTGTCAGTTCTGCGAGCTATGTGGCCGGCCCATTGCTACTTCAGCTTGCTGATCTTTACGGCTATGTCGGTTACCTTAGTTCTCCTGCGGATATCATCGTTGCAGACTCTATCATGCAGAGCAGATAGTTAATTCAGAACTTAGATTAGCGTTACTCAGAACGCTATAAGCACGAGATAACCACGGATCTTCATCAATCGCCCCATCATCGGTCTACTTATATTGGTCGGGCATTCCTCGAGATGGTCATCCCGCCATCAGTCGGTAGCGGTTGCGAGTTTCAAGAAATTTCCCTCAGTCACCGCTTACGACACCTACGGGAAGAAATATAGCCACCGGTTCTTATGCAAATACCGCACTGCAAAAGGTGGGCACCGTAAAGTTTATTTTGTAGCAAACAGAAGTCCGCGGCTAGCTGAGACATTTCGAAAACAGTTTCAATTCAACGCTATCGTTTGGTTCTGTTTCCCTACAAAGTCGTAACTTTAGGCATAATTTTAAAACTTTCAACAAATCCGACGACGGAACTTTGAGCGCAGTTAAGACCAATGCTAATATATTTTCATAATAAATTTTATAGGTTTTGTTGACGTTCTCACGTCATGTGACAACTACTTGAAGTAAACAGTCATTCCATCATATATCAGTCACACCTGTCAGTTTCAGTCATGGAGGTGGCTCTGCCCACTAATTATCCAGATTAGTGATAATCTGTCAAATTTTTGGTCTTCACGGTACAGGCTCGCCTAGTGTGAAGACCATAGATTATCACGTATGTTAAAAATTTTCTACAATCATAGACATAAAGGATTGGTTTAATATTATAATGATATGTGTATTATGGTTGAATATAAAATATTTTTTCTATCTGTTACGGCTGTCTTACCAACCCATGGGTTGACTGGCAGATAATGCCAACAGGTATTAAGTCCGCTCTTTGTCACCTCATAATATAAGGGGTAAACAATAAAGTTTTTTTAAATAAACATAAGCTTTTATGTAATTTGCCAAGCTGTCACAGCTTATGGTATATTTGTGTGTTGCTAGTTTATCTATTGTACAGATATTCCGGAGAGTTCAGTAGGAGAGTGTTCGTTGTAACACTGTAAGTTTTATTATATTATATTATACGCTTATAATATAATACAACTTTTCACAAATTGTATATTTTTATTTATAACTTTAAAACAATACGCTCGGAAACATAATTCACCATCAAACCTCGCATGCAACTCTTCGTAATGCTGAAATAAGGCAATACTTAGTTGGCGGTGCGGAAACTTGTTCTAATTGCCTTATACAATTATTTATGACTTACCAAATAAACTATGCGAAATGTAAGTTTGCATCGTTAGCGTATTTCGTCTCGTTTCGGTTTCAAATTATAATAATGACTCATTGCAGACTTTGTGAAACAATGATGCGATACCACGTGCATTTTATACGTGGTAGAGCCAAACGGTGGCATTTGCTGCTACTCGAATGGGCCGGCACGACTCGACCTGGTCGGTACCACTACCTCGCAGAATACCGGCGTGAGGTAGAGGCATCTTGTGCTTCTGTGTATCGTTCGGTGACTGAGGTAACCGGAGGCCCACTACCCCTCCCCATACCTCTCCTTATCCTTCCTGCCTTCTCCCAAATACCATTAAAGGTCGACAACGCACCTGCAGCACCTCTGGTGTTGCGGATGTATGTGGGCGATGGTAATCACTTACCATCAGTTAAACCGCTTGCTCGTTTGTCGCTTTTCCCTTAAAAAATACCATAGTAGTAACCCTTCCTTCAAAGAATGTTGCGGGTTCCATTCCCACTCCTGTGAAGTCTTTGTTTGAACCAATAATATGCATCTACAACATTGGACAAATTTCTATAGTCGGATTATGTTTTTAATTAAAAATAAATTTTTTGATAATGTTATCGTTTACAATGTCGTCGCACAAGGTTCTGGGAGCGTACTTCCCAAAGTCAATGTAGTTCGCTTGCCGAGCGTGGCGGTTATGGCAGATCCTGTTTGTGTAAGAGGCCTATGTCCCGCAGTTGTCTATTTACAGGCAAAAATATTCTTTTAACATAACAATAACATTAACCTACTTATATTATAAATATGAAAGCGTACCTGTCGCTTAATCATTCCTAAAGGATTGAACTGAACAAAGCGAAATCTGGGAGAGGAATCTATTTTTTTGGATTGATCTGACAATCCATCTATCAGTTAATCTGACACTAAGTGGCTACTTCCTGCACTCGCAAACAACTTCAATCGAAGGTGTTTGACTGATGCGTCATAACTGAGAACTAAGACGAGAGCTCACAGCCTGCAATTATACCAGCCAGCACAGCTGATCGCCGGTAGAGATCGACGAGTGAGTGGCATCCACCCAGACATTAAGAGACATAAGTTTTCATTACGATTGTAAATTATGGACACACAGAAAGAAGACGCAACTACGTCGTTGTACAATAATTTTGGCGTGGGCGACGTTAATGTAAATTATTAAATTATTTCCTTTACGTTTGTACGTTATTCGGTTATTTGAAACATGAAACCGATTGTTATGGAAACGTGAAATGATAACATAATAATATTAATCGATACACGTTGATAATTTCAATATTTCGTTACAAATTACATTGTTGAAACTATATTTGACTATAACTTAACCGTTCGAAACTATTGAATTATTGATTAATACATCTATTGATAATTTCAGTATTTCGTTACAAATTACATTGTTGAAACTATATTTGACTATAAATTAACCGTTCGAAACTATTGAATTATTGATTAATACATTTGTTGCGTAAGGAATAATGAGCTAACTTTTTTGTAACTTTCAATTTTTCATCCAAACTTATGATGGATAATTCATCCGAATATAACCACCAGAAAGGTAGGCTTTATGCTCAATTCACTACTAATGTTAGAGAAATTCGAATTCTATATTACCATATAGCTTAGATGCGATCTTAAGAATTTCGCGTTGTAAGTTTGAATGTATATTTAATTTTAATGTGTGATATTTAATCTTTTTTTTTATCGGAAAGGCGGAAAACGACCAAGTGGTTCACCTGATGGTAAGTGATTACCGTCATCCACGTACATCGGCAACATCAGAGGTGCTGCAGGTGCGTTGCAGGCCTTTAAGTGTATTTGGGAGATGGAAGAGAGGATGAGTTGGGGGGGGGAGGGAGCGGGCCTCCGGTTACCTCAGAAAGAAAGAAAGAAAGAAACATTTATTGCACAAATACGCCACTTGATAACAAAACAAACATTGCAACACATTTAATCAAACAGTTATTTACACAAACAATGTTTAACGTTGCCTCCTCTAGACGCATTGCGTGGCGCATGGGGCAAACAGACCACACTCACCGAACGAAATGCAAAAGTACAAAATGGCTCTACTTCACGCCGATATTCTGCGAGGTAGTGGTACCGACCAGGTCGAGCCGGGGCATTCCAGCAGCAGCAGGAGCCGCCTCTTGGCAAAATTTCTATATATATAATAATAATAATCTTTATTGTCATAAGAATTTGAAACACAAAGTTTGTATAAAGTCCTTGACACCCCAGTGATAGGTTAAGAATCTGTGATACCGAGGTCAGTGTCTTCTCCCAAGTAAATGAACAATAATCATTTCTTAGTACTATAGGCCACAGAATCACGAGGAGAAAAAATAATTAAGAAGTAATTTAATGAATACTTTAATACTCGAATATATACTTTAAACGTCTGCGTAAGTGTGTAGGTTTCGTGTGTCTCTGTGTGTAATGATCGATAAGTTATGCTAATCAAATACAACTACTATATATAGTATACTAGCAAACCCGGCCGGAATATAAAAATAGTTGATTTTGCAATTAACTAATAAAAAAATACGAGATAAAAACTATCCTATCTTAGGCAGGCCAGCGAAACACACATTTTTTTAAAATACATGACAATCGGTTAGATAGGTTCGGAGTACATCGTGAGCAACAACGTGACATGCGAATTATATATAATAGATGTGTATTTAACAAATGTCTGCTCAAAATAAAAGTAAGAATGGGATTGGGTGACATTTATTTATTTTATTTATTTAACTACATATACATGAAAATGTATATAGGCGGACTTAATGCCTGAAGCATTCTCTACCAGTCAACCCTTTATTAGTTACTAAATGATTTTATGATGTAAGATAAATCCTTAATCCTTTTCCAAACTGTAGAAGGCCACGATAAATCTAGTTTCAATCTAGGATATTTATAATTTGTTATATTTCGATAATATGTTATAAACTCTGATCATACTTTAAAATTATATAGGTGGTTTGGCAATTATTATTCCTTCGCCTTACCCTTAAGATGCCGTAAGACGAAACCGGTCGGATACTTATATAATGAAAAATATGTCGTGAAACTAGTACAAGAGATAATAATAATTGTCAATATGATGAAGTTTCACCGAGTGAGAACAATAGCAAGTATAAATTATGATATAGTTGGTATTCGATTAAAAGATAATGAACTTTTCTACTTAACACTACAAGCCTGTCGATTAGCTTTAACGTGTCGAAGAACCTTTCTATTCCGTTTTATTTCACATTCTACATTCATTGATAAATATGCCTATACAGATTAAATGAACGTTAAAATCTAAAACAACTTTATTGCATCTCCGGTTTATGATACCAGATGCGGATAATTTCTTAAACTTACTAATACTGACAAATGCAAGAATCCGTCTCACTATTGGAGCAGAGCCAGCTGAGTGAAGCGAAACCTTTTTGCTATCTCCACTGAAACTAATTATCCCATTTTAATTAAACTTAGCACAGATATGTTTGGATTGTATTGTAAATCGAGCTGACAGTCCACCTGACGCTAAGTGTTCTAATGCAGTCCACGGACGTCTGCAAACAACTTCAATCGAAGTAGATTAGGATTCGATTCTGCGTGGGTGAAAGGTGCTAACATCAACCAAACCACCGAACGCGGCGACTGGTTAAGTCGAGATCAACATTTAAGATGCTGGACCGACTCAAACCCCCACGGTAGATAAGCTATTGACCCGGTGGCCGTGACAGTTTCGGCGGAAGAAACTCGCGAACAGAAAGTCCACAAGTTAGGTAAATACTGGAATGAGGAATGCATAACAGCCCGTAATCATACCGGCTCTGCCTTTCAAATCGGTACACAGCAGCAAATGGGTATGAGGGTGTTAGCTACCCAGACAACTTCTAGGCAAAGATGGAGCCTACCGCTTAGTAGTGTGAACAGTTTAGTTGTAAAATAGAGATTATTATATATATACAAATTTTAATGTAAATTATATAAGTAATTTTATACACCGCCCTTATTTTGTCCGTGTCCATGGATATACCTAGTTTACATATAATTTACATATAAGTTTAACTTAGACGACTTGCGGTTAGATATTGTATTTAAGCGGGTAACAACTTTGGCCAAACAATCAAAGTTGTCGGAACTTGTCACAAAACATATTAGTCGGTGGCTAGTGGACGAAAGGAGCATTGGCCTTTTACATATAAGTTTAACTTAGACGACTTGCGCATATGTATTGTATTCAGCGGGTCGCAACTTAGGCCAAACAATCAAAGTTGACAGATCTTGTCAATCGCACAAAAACAATTAAGTCGAGTAGACGAACGGAGTATTGGCTATTGCGCAATGTTAATCAATGTATTCAACTTCTTACTGCATTAAATGCAAATAAATAATGAATTTATGTTTTCTGTTTTTTTTTTGATGTTATACTTCTTTTGGCGGGTTTGGGAAAAATGATGAGAGTGAATTTTTACGATGCGCGCTCACACCGACACCTAAAAGCGACATCATGAAGTTGGTTGGTAACTGTCTCTGTAAGTGAATGATAATTTATTACGAGTGTTCGTAGTGAAAGTGTTTTTTTACATTACAATTTTTTTTAAGTGGGTTTAGAGATTTGCGGTAAACTGTCGGTATGTATTCTTTTTTATCGTTTGTATTATAATTGCGTTTTTTTTATGGGAAAGACGGCAAACGAGAAAGCGGTTCACCTGATGGTAAGTGACTACCGTCGCCCGCATACATCTGCAACACCAGAGGTGCTGCAGTGCGTTGCCGCCCTTTAAGGGTATTTCGGTGATAGCGAGGGGGAGTGGGCCTCCGGTTACCTCACTCACCGAACGAAACGCAGAAGCACAAGACGCCTCTACTTCACGCCGGTATTCTGCGAGGCCGTGGTACCAATCCGGTCGAGCCGGCCCATTCGAGTAGCAACAAAAGCCGCTGCTTGTCTCTACCACGTTACGTAGCTGCCACTCGTGAACCTTCTCTCCCCAACGGTTGTCAGTTCTGTCGATGCGAGGTCCACCGCTAATCTATGTATAATTTAACCAGGCAGGTATAAGCATAATTAACTTATTGCCATCCGAAGATAAAGTGAGTTAATTTTCGTTATATTACACCTGTCATCGAGAATTATATCGAGATCTATCTTACTATAAGAAGAATAATAGAGTAACTCATTCCTTTGTTATTATTAGACATTCACTTGTTTTAATCTATCTCACTCAGATTTAATACCCACTAGAAGCGTAGTGGGAACTCGGTAAGTCCGGGTTTTTTTGGGGGAGCCCCAAGTACAGCAGTGATAGCCTCTGTGACGAAAACAATATTGAGGATTAATTGGATTTAGGTACATAGGGCCATTTAAATTTAGGGTTTCTTTTTTATATTATACAATATAAATGTAGAAGTGAAGTTATGAAAAACAAATCACAAATTAGGAATCCCTAGGTCTTGGTAAATGAATAGTGATAAGATAAACTTACATGTACCTAGATGAACGTATATAACGTCTCATTCATCGTTACAAATGTTTGACCCTAGCAGGATTCGAACCCGCAACCCACAGTTTCGAAAGCATGTCACCACCAACTAGTACCTCGGCAAATAATGTTCATGTATAAATATTTCTAATAGCTCGATAAAGCAAACAGAACGAATTATTCACTTATTCCTACACATTCATTGAACTCAACTCCTGTGAGACTTGAAATCCGCTTGAATTATACGAGTTACCAAGAGCAAGGCAAAGAAAGGTTCTCCACTTCGAAAACCCCCGTTACCCTTTATTGATTTACGTGAAATTTTCTATCATAATAGCGATTTGGTTATTTTTAATAATTTATGTTTCTTCGATCCAATTGTTCCATTTTCATTAGGTTTTAAATTGTTTCAATTAGTTGAAAAGGTGTTCCACCTCTGTTATGATAACATAAGTGTAGCCCATCGGCATATTACACATCAATAGACTCCTGGCAAATTTCTATGCATACTTTCGCGTTACAAATAAGTAGTATTCTACAACTGTTATAATAAACATTAGTTTATTTTTTTGGAAATAAGTTAATTTTAGAAAGCACCAGATTTCGAAGAACGACCAAATCTTATAATACCAACCTAATAAACGCCAATAACAACAATATTAAAAATATAAATTCAGTTATACCAAACTACCGACATAAAATAAATCTAATAAACTTCAATAATGCCTACTAAGTAAAGTGTGGCAATAAATTTGTCACAATTTCAATTTTACCGAGCTACGTAGTTTTACATTTCAATACTCAGAAATATTAATCCGCGGACGTGTGAAGTTCGCCATCCCGAGGAACAAAAATCAAAGTCCGAGTCAAAACTTTTTTTATTTAATTTAGACTAAATAAAGGTCTTATCAACGTCTAAGTCTACAACGGTTCGCCGAGACTTTCACAGAAAGAAACCGATAAGAAACTCTGGGGTCTTTATTTTCTATTGCCCGGTTACAATGTTATTTATAATGTCAAATGTACTATCTATATGTATTAAAGTTAATGTCAATCAATAATTATTTTTTTAACAATGTCATTATATCGGTAGCCTGGAGACAAGAGGCAAGTGCAGAGTAATTATGATTATATATTGATCTTTGTTCAGCAATAAGTATTTACAAGAAACTTAACCTGTTTTTATATTGTAGCACATATTTTAATCATTTTCCTTCCATTGTAACAAATTTAAATGTGTTTTTTTCATATCACTATGAATTAAACTTACTTCTTTAGCAACCTGTTAATAATCCACGGTTGAACATAGGTATGGTCCAAAGGAAACATCCGAGCGATGGTGACGTAAGAGAATCTGCAACTTCTTAAGGTGGTAGAGACAAGGGGCGGCTTTTGCTGCTGCTCGAATGGGGCCGGCTCAACCGGGGTAATACCACGACCTCGCAGAATAACGGCGAGAAGTAGAGACATCTTGTGCTTCTGCGTTTAGTTCGGTGAGTGAGATAGCCGGAGGGCCACTTCCCGTTTTCCTTCCCATCTTCCAAATATCGTTAAAGGCCAGCAACGCCGCAGCAGCAGTCACTTACCATCAGGTGAGTGATACCGCTCCATCGTTTGCAAGAGGGACAAATAAAAATATCTACCAAAAAAAAGTCATAAGTGTCGTAAAATTTGACAAAGGGTGGTGGGGTGGGAAGGGGATGATTTGACCCGTAAAATGTGAATAAATCTTAAATACACAGACCAATAACGGGCAGCATCATCGAAAATATAAGATGTCTAGTAAACCGTTTATAGTTAATCCGCTCTTTGAGAGAAGCGTTCGGAGGTGTGAGAAATATTTCTATGCGAATAAGCATTTGATAATAGAAGCGAATGCAATATATCTTTCTAAAGTAGCCAAGTCGTTAAATGTGACACTGGGGGATTAAGATTAACCAAATCGAAAATTGATTATCACGCTGAAGCGCTTCTGTGATAATTAAGTTAGAGGACCACTATCAGACAATCCCAAGTTAACCCGATGTGAACTTTGGCGAATTGATAGCTGCTCGATTTGACAGCAGTTACGCCAGTTTATTACAAATTCACTGCCAATCGACTAACTTTTTAAATGTGCTTAAAATAATATTCACTCAGCGGCACTTTAATTTTCAGAATAATTTAAATATTTTAGAGGATAGGAATCCTACCACTAATCCTACAACTAACATATAAAGAACTGATGTTTAAATCTATTACATGCTGGCCATCAAAATTACCGTTAGAAATATGTATTTCTCAGTTCATTCGAACAAGCCTTTTTGTTACTGGCAGTAAATATTTACAGTATATTCCATTTATAGACTAATCGTCTACGTCACCGTTTATCAAAATGGTCATTTTGGTTAGTGGTAGAAGTTAAGATAAGTATTTACGACTAATGATTCCTCCATATTGGAACGATATAAACTTTGCTTATTCTTTTACTTTTTAAATTACAAAAAAGTGCATGTAAGTAACTTAGATCACTGCACGCGAACGAGGTGAAACTTCTACACCCATGAAAATAACTGAACTCTCCGTTGAAATACGTAAGGTCTTTCTACATAAACAAATTATTATTGCACACTTCCAATTCTAAATGCAAGACACTCACAGCTAACCGAAACGTTGCACGATAACGTTGCACTATAACGTTACACTCAAATTAGACCTTTAAATTTCACTATAATCGCACCCAAAACTGTTTCACTTCTAGAAGAATGTTAATAGAAATGATAGGTTATATCCAAAAAACGATTCTATTCATTTAGAGCGAGCGCTCAGACCCCTTGGTTATTAGGGCTCAATAACCGGTAGGCTTTAAAGGGAAGACACTAATGCGTTGGTGTTTTTTGTAAATCCTCTCTTTGGCATAAGCGTAAGCAGTCACGCTCGTCACCCAAAGGGTAAAAATGAAACCAGATGGACAGAGATCATTGACTCGAGCCAGCATAACCAAACGACCTTGGATGAACAACTTTTCGCCTCAATACTCAATGGTGATGAATGGTGATACACTTGCAGCTGCTCTGGTGATGCAGATGTATCTGGGCGTCGGTAATCACTTACCATCAGTGGAGCCACTTGCTAGTTTGTCCCTTTTGCTATTTAAAAAAAATCGTAGTAACACGGCATCTTAACATAAATAAAATACAGTGCAACAAAAAAACCTAACCTCTCCAGCTGCACGTGGATAGGAGACTTCTCATGTAGTTCTGCAACAGTTTGTTGTAGTTGGTTGTTGATCTGAAGCATGTGATATTTGTTGCGCTATCGCCTCGTTTTCATTGAGCGCGAACAATCGATACCAGTAACTAGTTCCATTTCTCGGACATCATCATCATCATCATTTCAGCCTATCAGAAGTCCACTGCTGAACGTAGGCCTCCCCCAAAGATTGCCACGAAGCTCGGTCCTGAGCCACCTGCATCCATCGACTTCCCGCAACACTGCGCAGGTCGTCACTCCATCTTGTGGGGGGACGTCTTACACTGCGTTTGCCTGTACGTGGCTGCCACTCGAGAACCTTTTCTCGGACAAATTTCATCAAATTCATGATATTATTTATTCATATTTATCATTACTCAAATAATTCATTTATTTACATATAACAAAACATTCACCTGCTAAATTAATAGAGTTTGTAAGATATACGATCTATTTATATAATATTATAAAAGTAAGGCTTTTACTTTTAACATATTAAAAATATAGTAAAGTAAAAGTCTAAAAAGCTTTAGGGTAAAAGTAAAGTGACAGCCTGTAAGTGCTCAGTGCTGGTCAAAGACCTCCTCAAATACGAGTATCTGAGAGGGTTATAGAGCCTGGAAGGCCCCACCGCACTGCTCTAGTTGGCGGACTTCACATATTCTCGAAATATTTTTCTTTATTATTTCTCAAACATGCAGGTTTGCTCACAGCGAAATTAACGATGTCAAATTTCATTTGCACTGTTTGTTTTGCATTTACCTCATTGTCATCCAGCACTTAAGCCTATCACAAGTAGGCATCTCCCAAAGATTGTCACAAAGCACAATTCAGAGCCAACTAGACCTTTCTGGCAACATAGTACCGCTTTTCGCGCGCAGTGAGGGGAGATCGCATGCTACAGTAAGTTGCCATTAGAGAACCTTTATACCCCAACGATTATCAATCCTACGAGCTACGTGGCAATAGCATCCGGCTCCTTACTTGATGATTCTTACTTCTCCTTCTTCTCCGTATATCAAGCCTTTAGAGTAGCCCTTTTCCCTACCGCTTCTTAATTTCTTTATGCATTCACGCGTACCTATGATTGTGAAAAATAAATTATAGCAAATATCTTAATTACACATCAGCGCAGTATGCAAAGTAACCAAAGAAAACCATTTACAACTTCGATTATCACATTATAAAAGTCAAACACCATTTATAGACTGTACATGAAATCATCAAATGTAAAAAACGACTCGAATAGCTGAAAGGTACAGACGTTTTTTTAGTGTCCTTAAAGTGCATTCTGAAAGGGTTTTAAAAATTCAACTTCTAAAAGGTTTAAAATTCACCTGGACCGTACACCATGGAGGTTTTAGTAGCATAGGTACAGGATTAAAAAAATATTATTGTAATGCTTTGACGATTGTAACACGGATATTGAGTTTTTATATTGTAAATCGTAATGATCCATGGTAGCCTAAGAGCCGTGGTAGCCTAGTGGTCAGGGCGCTCACTTTAGTTTCATAGAGCGCGAGTGTCCTGGGTTCGATCCCCGGTGCCGCCACCACTAAAATTGTTAATAGCAATTTTAAGTGCTGTATTTACCACGTGCTCAGCGGTGAAGGAAAACATCGTGAGGAAACCTGCATGGCTGAGAAATAAAAAAAAAAATTATTTCGAGGATATGTGAAGCCCGCCAACCCGCACTGGAGCAGCGTGGCTCCTAATCCCTCTCTGATACTCGTATTTGAGAAGGAGGCCTTTGCCCAGCAGTGGGCACTTACAGGCTGCTACTTTACATTACATTTAAATCGTAATAAAATGCATGGGTCGTAGATAACTATGCAATTTCAGTTTAAGTATTTGGCATCGTTGCGTGCGGTTAGTGGGAATCCGCCATTTTGTCTCATGCAACTTGTGTCAAAAAGTTCGTTGCCCCTGGCAGTGCCGAGTGACACTTGATCTATTCTCCAATAAATGATCCAGATATTTGACTGGTAACATTGTTTATATTCCCTCGTCATCTAGTCGTGACGATTACGATAATTTTTCCATTAGGAGAGGCATATATATAAGCATATATATCAGTTTGGAACATTTTCATATGCAAAACTTACAAAGAATTGAATGTAGATGCGAGGTCCTATCGAAACGGGACGGCAAAAGAATTCTTACAAAAATCTTTTAAATTTCGAACGAACTGATCCACAGTTACCATTTTTAAAATAACTCGCTAACTGAACTTACCAAGTTCTCGAATTGGAGGAGGTATCTCCTTATATTCCGACTCTCTGCAAAACTTCCGTAATTGGAGTGATTTGCACTTTCTCGTGAGATCTGAGCGTGCTTTAGTTACTGATAGTTTAATATATTCATTGTAAAATTATATATATATATATACTTCACTTCTGCGGTATGAGCTTGGGTGGCGAATGCTCTTCTTAGTAGTAGAATTAATTCTGAATCACCATACTTTGTCATTCTCTCCCCAAGAATTAACGAGGGCCCCAGCCCGCGCTTTTCTTACCAGAAACCGACTGGTTCTTCCCTTTTGGGCCGCGCTCTTCTTACGAGGAACCGACTGCCTCTAGCCTTACGTCTTCTCTTCTTCTATCAGCTTTCTTATTATAGTGAACGTGTTGTGTACAGTTACTATTGTTAGCCTTGAAAACTTTGTACATAGTTAAGTAAAGTAGGAGCCTGTAAGTTTCCACTGCTGGGCAACTGCCTCCTTCTCAAATACGAATGTCTGTGAGGGTTTTGGAGCCGGGAATGGCTCGCCACGCTGCTACAGTCCGGGTTGGCGGGTTTCACATAACGTCGTAATCCGCGAATGTTTTATTATTTCTCAGACATGCAGGTTTCCTCACGACGTTTTCCTTCACCGCACGTGGTAAAGACAGCACTTAAAATTGCTATTAACAATTTTGGTGGTGCCGGGTACTGGGGGTCGGTCTCCAGGTCACTCGCGCTCTTGGAATGTAAAGTGAGCGCCCTGAACACGAGGCTAGCAGGGCGAATGATTTTTTATTTTAAATGTATTTTCCTTTTATTTCATTGTACATAACCAACGTCACCTGACAGTAGGTTTCCTCTTTTTACCTAATTCCTAACTCAATGTAATCTCTGAATATATATGATCAAACTTAGTATTATCTGAAATAAAAAAAGCCGGCCAAGCGGGAGGCAGACTCGTGCACCGAGTGTTCCGTACAAACACACAATATATAACATGTGTTTACCAAAATAATTGTGTTTTCTTTGACCCAGTTCGGGTTCCTTAGCGCCAGCCCGACTAACAAATATTCGATTTTCATTTATTTGTTATTTTACTTCTCAGTTTGCACTACAATCACACCAAGTATGATGCTTGTATGTTTTCCGTTGTTACGATATATGTATGTGTTATAGATTTTGCAATTAACTGTACAAGTTAAATACATTATAATATTGCACTAAATTCTCCGGCCAGCGCATCTGTAGCTCCTCTGGTGTTGTGGATGTTCGTGGGCGTCGGTGATCACTTACCATCAGGTGAGCCGCACGCTCGTTTGCTCTTCTAAAAAAAAAAAAATCTCATATGGATATTTATATTATTTTTATATATATATATATACATTATCATTATTGTCGTGAACAATTTTTTCTCAAAAAACAAAAAGAGTATTACTATTCTGAAACCTTTGCCTGTCTGTCTATATGTTTATCTGTGGTATCAAATCCTTTATGTTGTCTTTCTAATCAATGAAATTATTCTAACCTATGTACAATACACTGGGAATAGTTACACACCAACTAAAATCTTCAAAAATGTCTGTGTGCATTAAATATAGAATTTGAATACATTAACTAACGTGCCTTATGAATTATTCAGTTATGTTCCTCTGAAACCAGGTACTATTTTTGCATATCCTTCAACTTGATATTTAAGACAGTGAGTTCATGGAAGTGCTAACTTTGAATATATTTTTTTTTAAACTTAACCCAAGCGTGTCTTAACAGTAGGATCACTGGCACGGATTCTGTCTAGTTTTGTTATCAAATCTTAATACGATATCAGCCTATATTTGTCCACAGTTAGTCAAGAAAGAAGAAGAAAGAAAGAAAAGCTATTTATTTGACATCACATAAATGACAAAGAAAATAAAGCGTCAACGAAATCGCCAGTACACATCTGTTGGAAGGTTTGCCCATACAATGCAAATTCGTACGCATATTTCGCCACCATTTGGTCATGTGACGTTGGCATTTAAAATTCCTAAATATCTTCGTATTATCTTTCATTTTAATATTAAAACGCACCGATGTTTAAATATGCAGTTAAAAATATAATATGCTCTCTCCGTTGTATGTTCATGAATTTAGTTAGTTATTTAATCAGTTTTGTCAATAAACAATAAATATTATTCACTGTTGAAATACATATATTACATAAACAAATGAAAAATAAAAAACAATGCACTCGCAGCTAAATGAAACGTTGCACTGAAACGTTGCACTCAAATTCGACGTTGAAATTAAGCTCTAATCGCGCCCAGAGCAAGAATTCTTCGCTTCAAAAATAGAATCATGTCCCGAACGGAATTCACGTAATGTAATATTGTCGTGTTGGCAGCTAGTGCATTGTCACGGCAATTCATATGCAAATTGAGAATCTGACTAGAGTGAAACCTTTCATCGTGTAATATGACGATATATTTCACTGTTTAGTAGAATAAAAAAGTTTATTGAATATTAAAAGTATATATGTATGTATATATTCACGCGTTGTTCCCTTTTTTCAGAACGTCTCCAATTTGATCGTGAAATGGTCGCCTAGGTCTTCCTCTCCCGACTTATCATTTACACTCGCCTCATATATTTGTTTCGTCAACCTACTTTCATTCATCCTCTCCTCATGTCCAAACCAGCTCAGCATCCCTTCCTCAATTCGTGTCACTACATCGTCTTTCACGCCATAACGCTCTCTGATTAATATTAAAAGTAATATTAATATTAAAAAATATACAGACTATCCGATTTTTTGAATAGTTATTCAACGAAAATATAGTTATTCTGTAATTCACATGATATGTTCGTGAACCCACCTAACACGTAAAAATATTTTACCACTGCGTGGTGCATCCTGCTAACGAGAGCGAGACTGTGGCGACCTAACAATTTAATTCAGAATTTCCATCCAAATTTGCCGAACTCACATCCCATAGACTATAGGAGCAACATCACTAGTGCTCTACATGTTACGTGGAAAGGTCTAACTTAAGTCTAATCTAACTGCTGGTAAAGTAAATAATACTAGCTGGCCCTGGCAGACATTGTTCTGCCCTTCCGGTAGATGGCGCGATGAGTATGAGAAATGTATTTATTAATAACTCGATCAAATCGCCACCTTTTCAATTTTGTAATATTCTTTATAGGCCCTTAACCAACATATATTGTGAATATATGAGTAGTTTTGGTACAAAAACATAAAATGTTTTAATTTTTCGACCACGGCGCCAGCTATCAGGTCCAACCAACGTCTCGACAATACAAATATATTGAAGTAATATGATCTCAATCGGTTAAGTCGTTCAAAAAATACACGACAACAAAATCTACAGAATCGGAATTTTTTCATAAAGCGGAAGTCTTCAAAAGGAATAAAACAATATACTTTAATTTTACTTTGCACACATAAGCAGGATACATAGATCTAAAAAGTTAGTAGAAATGATTTTCGAAATATCCATTTTCTAAGGAGATAATTGAAAAAATCTGTTATTATAGAAAACTTAAAATCGCTCTAATTTAGCTTCAATACCCTTTAATATTTCGAAAATGTTTGTAAGAAATGCCATGAGTCTTAAACAGCTTTTAACCAGAACGAAAAGGATTAACCGCGAAATTTTTATTAATGTATGTATCCCGGCTTCTTAACCAACCCAAATACATGCGGGTATAATGAATATATGTGCGCTGGCTTATTAAAGGTATATATTACAATTTGTAGTCCAATAAGAAACCGCATTATGTGCATTATTAATATTTATATCTTAAGGTTAGTATGAATATAATTCGAAATATGAACAAAACAACGGAAAGTCGTTTTGTGAAACGAAAAATCTTTTAATCTTTGACGGGTGTTTCTAAGGTTTTCTCATCTTTGTCATAAATAATATTAAACAAATTAAAAGTTAGCATAACTTGAAATGGTTTTTCATTTAAAAACGAAACAGTTTTATAATTAAGTTACAGGCTTACGAGATTCAATTACGCAGCTATAGGGTTGTGATTGACAGGTGTTATAGGTCAAGATGTGCGCTTTATTTTCTTAATTTACCCGGATTCTAATCAGAACACTAACAGCATTGAAATTGTTAATTGTAATTTTAAATGCTGAATGTACCACCTGCTTGGCGGTTAAGAAAATAATCGTGTGGAGTTTTACTAGGACATGTAAGCCTTTGCCCAACAGTGAAACTTTATAGGCTGCTACTTTATTTTTTAGAGCAGTTAACAATAATAAAAAACTACTTTATTTATTTTCACCATCAAATCGGAGACGTTCTGAATAAAGGCCAGGTCAAGAGTACTCTAAACCAACGAGCATGCATGCGAAGATCGATGAAACTGGAAGATGCGAAAGACGTATGTCAGGACCATAGCAAGTGGAAGAAGATTGTCTCTGCCTACCCCGTTGGGAACAAGGCGTGAATATATACATACATAATTACAGCTAAGGCACAGACCTAATGAGTACTGGTGTGATCATTTATTTTAGTCGTTTCAATTCAATTTACTTCAGAGTTTATTTGGAGCAAAGCAATTAGTGGAGAGCCTTTCGCTGGAGTCTAGTCCAACTGCAAAATTTGTACGTTTATTTATAATCAAAGGTCGTAATTGTAATCTTGGATTTTGTAGATTAACTAGCTGCCACTCGCGACTGGTGGATTATATTCGAAAACAAATCTTTTTTTACTTGAAATAAAGGCAAATTGCGAATTTTATTTATATGCGGAAAGCGGCAAACGAGCAATCGGTTCACCTGATGGTAAGTGATTACCGTCGCCCACGTACATCTGCAACACCAGAGGAGCCACACATGTATTGCCGGCCTTTAAGGGTATTTGGGAGATGGGAGGGAAGATAAGGAGTGGAAAGAGAAGTGGACCTCCGGTTACCTCACTCATCGAACGAAACGCAGAAGCATAAGACACCTCTACTTCACGCCGGTATTCTGCGAGATCGTGGTATTAACCCGGTCGAGCCGGCCCATTCGAGAAGCAGCCAAAGCCGCCTCTTAGCTCTACCACGTTAAATTTTAATGTCTTCAAACCTCAAAACTGTATGACTTTCATAATGCCTTCTAACCCCTTTTAAGGGTAGTTTTTCATAAAAATCCTTTCTAACAGATACCTAGAACTCGTTAGTTTCCTACCAAATTTCAAGTGTAAGATTATACTTCCTGAGATTTTATAATTATTCAGTGGTATTCCGCTTTGATATGCAAATGTAGAACATTAATTATTTTTATAACAACAAAAGTAAGTGAAAGGCATATTTGATAAATGTAAACATTGGCTTCCGACCTTCGAAATCGTGAACAAATGATTGAAATAGAATTTCATGAGGAAACTGTAAAAATAACCACGGTGAAATCAGATCAAATAAAAACACATAACTACATACTTCAAGGAAGTGCGATCGGATGCATTTTACTAATCTTACTAAACAAACTTACTTCGTTATTTAAATTCATCCTGGAAATATGTTCCGTTTACCCCGAACTGTCCCCCCAATCCTGATCCTAGTATCACAGTTGTAATAAATGAAACTATCTAAATAGGTGTATAATTGTTTTTTATTTACGTAAAGTTCTTGCTGTTGCTAGCCGGTTTGGCTTTTACAGCTTCAAAGGATTGCACCTGCGTCCTTGAGCCCGTAAGTGTTTTATTTTAAGTAGGTGCGTACAAGTGTACGTTTTTTTTTTTTTTTATAGAAGAAGGGGGCAAACGAGCGTGCGGCTCACCTGATGGTAAGTGATCACCGACGCCCACGAACATCCACAACACCAGAGGAGCTACAGATGCGCTGCCGGCCTTTAAGGAAGGAATAAGCTCTTTTCTTGAAGGTCCCTAAGTCGTAACTATTCGGAAATACTGCTGGCGACAGCTGATTCCACAAAGTCGAAGTGCGTGGCAGAAAACTTCGATTAAAACGCACTGTGGTGGAATGCCAACCATCTAGGTGGTATCGATGGAACTTCGAATTCAGTCGCGATGTACGATGGTGAAACTCAGCAGCTGGGATCAATCCGAACAGTTCCTCAGAACATTCCCCGTGGAAAATTTTGTAAAAATGCAAAGAGAAGCAACATCTCTTCGCAAGGCCAAAGGATCAAGCCGATCAGAGAGAGCTTGGTCGCCGACAATTCGAGCCGCTCGACGTTGGATGCGGTCAAATGGAAGGAGTTGGTACTGGGGTGCCCCTGCCCAGAGATGAGAACAGTATTCCATGTGGGGCCGAACTTGCGCCTTATAAAGTTGCAAACGGTGGACCGGCATGAAATACTGTCCCGCTCTACAGAGCACACCAAGCTTTTGGAGGCCAATTTGGCCTTTCCTCCAAGTGACCACGGAACTGAACGTCGCTCGATATGTCAACGCCAAGGATTCTGATACTGGCTGAGGCAATAAGGGAATGTTCTCAAAAGAGGAGAAACGACAAAGGGATTCTTTTTAGCGGTGAACGCGCAAACCTGTGTCTTTTGGGGTTGAATAGGACCAAATTACGTCGACCCCAATCCGAGACTTTGAATAACAAGGTCTCGACTTCAGACACAAGTTTGTTCCGGCACTCGTCGACGTGTTCCCGAGAAATATTCGCACGGCCTGTATATAGGGCATTACCCGTGCTGTCGTCTGCATAGCAATGAATGCTACTGATTTGTAGCATGTCGTTGATATGCAGAAGGAACAGAGTGGGAGATAGCACACAGCCTTGTGGAACACCAGCATTCACGGCTTTGGGGTCCGAGCATGCACCGTCGACAACAACCTTGATGCTCCGATCCGTGAGGAAGCTGGTGACCCAGTTGCACAATCTCTCAGGAACCCCGTAAGATGAAAGCTTTGAAAGAAGCGCTTTATGCCAAACCCTATCAAATGCTTTCGCTACGTCCAGACTAACCGCCAAAGCCTCCCCCTTAGACTCAACTGCTTCAGCCCATCGGTGAGTCAGGTAAACTAGAAGATCACCAGCTGATCGTCCGCGACGGAAACCGTACTGTCGGTCACTGATCAGCTGGTGTTCCTCCAGGTACCTCAGGAGCTGGGTGTTGATGAGTGACTCCATTATTTTAGATAACAAGGGGGTGATGGCAATAGGCCTGTAGTTGGACGGATCAGAGCGGTCGCCTTTTTCGGTATTGGATGCACAAATGCTGTCTTCCAAGATTCCGGGACGACGCCTGAAGAGTAGGAGTGCCGGAAAAGACGCGTGAGAACCGGTGCCAACTCAGGGGCACACATCCTCAGCACAATTGAGGGATTCCGTCCGGCCCACTCGACTTATGAATGTCCAGGAGCGGAGTGCCTTTCGCACTGAGCTCTGCAGAAACTGAATTTCCGGCATGGAGCACGTACACCACGGGATGGTAGGTGGAGAGTTTCCCCGGTCATCAAGAGTCGAGTTGATGCAAAAAGAGAGCCCAAGAGATCGGCTTTCTCTTTTGCAGTATGGGCCAGCGAATCATCCTCCTTGTGTAGAGATGGGAGAGATGACTGACAGAAATTCCCTGGACAGCCTTGGCGAGAGACCAGAATGCGCGGGATCCCGATGGGAGGCGAACTAGTCTCTCGCCAATTCTGCCAATGTGCTTTAACTTTGCCGCAGCGATAACTCTTTTGAAGGACCTGGAGGCAGAGTTGTACTCGTTTTAAGAGCACTGGTTTTGCATCCCGAGACGCCGATGCATCGGCCCAGGCCTGGTAGCACTTCCGCTTTCGGCGTGACGCTATTTTGCAGGTGCGACCAAACCAAGGCTGGGATTTACCTCCGACAGGCACTGCAGAGAACGGAATAAAAGTTCCATTCCTGAAGTACCACATCGGTGACAGAATCTGCAACGACGTTGGGATCATCCAGCGAGAAGCAAACCTGCCCCCATGGGTAGGAAGCAAAGAAAGACCGCATTCCATCCCAATCTGCCGACCTATAGTGCCACACACGGCGGAACCCCGCAGATCGCGTTCGGGATCGGCGCGCGATAGGCACTACACTCCGGATCAGACAGTGGTCCGACGAGCCAAGAGGGGCATCGACTGAGACCAAATATCCGTCCGGGTGTGAGGTCAGCAAAAGGTCCAACAGGAAGGTGTATGACCTTCCACGTCTGGGATCCGCGTCGGCGAGGTTACCAGTTGTGTCAGACCATATGCTAATGCAAAGTCGTGAACAGATCTCCCGCATGATCGGTTATGCGAGAACCGAGCCAATCGGTGTGGTGGGCATTAAAATCGCCGAGAATCACGATCTCTGCGGATGGGATCTGTTGTAGCACGGAATCTGTAGCCATTTGGATGTGGTCGATGAGTCGGTCAGTTACGGTATTACCGCTATGGGACCTGTAAAGGCACGCATAGACGCGCGGATGGTCGTCGCTGTCGATGCGCAGCCAAAGGGTAGAAAGGTCCAAACCTTCAAGACTACCGAGGCGTCGAGAACAGATATCATCTCTGACGTATACGCAAACTCCGGCACGGGGCACAAAGGAGTGTTCCAGTTTGTACCCCGGGTAATGGAGATAAGAGGTATCAGCCGGAGACGATATCTGAGTCTCTGTAAGAAAAAGCAAGGCCGGCTTCGCCGTTTCAAGATGGTAATGAACGGCGCTAAGGTTCGAGTGGAGTCCCCTGATATTGCAGAAATCCACGGCGAGCGCGGTAGGGGATGCCATAGTTTCTTTGCTGCGTTTGCCTCGAGTAGGAAAGAAAGAGAGCGGAATATTGCCCCCCCCCCCCAGAATACGCGGGGCAGACTGAGCATCCACGATTAGGTAGCGTAAGAAATCCTGAACGTGGATGCTCAGTGAGGGATTCTCCAGAACCGTAGGTACTGGTACCCTCCTGGGGTAGCTCAAAATTATATACCGCTACCATATTTGGGGAGGGGGGAGGGGGGAGAGGGCCTCCGGTTACCTCACTCACCGCACGAAACGCAGAAGCACAAGATGCCTCTACTTCACGCCGGTATTCTGCGAGGCCGTGGTACTTATCCGGACGAGCCGGCCCATTCCTGCGACAGCAAAAGCCGCCGCTTGGCTCTACCACGATTTCAACGTACATCTACTGCTTACCTTTTTTTATCGATAAGCTATCTATGAACCGTCCAGGAGATATTCGGACGTCGTCTCGGCCGGTCGAATACTGGGCGGCAAGAACCGCCTTGATATGCGGGTATATGGTGTGTACTGTTCTTTGTTTAGGAAATTACTCTGAACCCTTTTGGACTATGTATAAGACGAAACATATCACGATGCAAAATACTCGAAACGCCATCTAGTGAAAATATTGAGTATAAAATAATTAAACTATGAACCCGATTATACGAGTATATTTACAAGAAATTAATGACAACTTTAACAAAATATGTAAATTCTTGAGAAAATATCCATTTAATTTTAACATCTGCGACGTTTTATATCTAGATCTACATACACATAGATTAATTTCCCTAACTCTAACTTAAAAATTCACAGAAATGGATAAAATATGAAGCATATTTATTTTCAATAAAATTTCCGACAGATTTAATAAGGAAAAAAGTAAACAAATGCTATTATAATTTGAGTTTTTTTTTTTTAATACAATATACATTTTAAATATATCGGCATGTCCTTACCTAATTGCTTTGCCCTGAGTTCTTTGACGTAAATTTATTTAAGACTCACACATGTATGTTATGTAATAAATGGTTGAATATTATCTAAATACTACTTACTGTTAACTATTATGCTGTAGACATATTTAGGAACGTTTCAATTATGCGAGTTACTTGGAGATTATTAAATTAGGAATTTCCAATTCGAAATTCTCGTATTATTTCGTCAAGTTTATGTAAGTATTTGTATTCATGTAGCTTCGATCCTATTATATTTTGAAGTGCACGAATTATAATTTCACATATGATCGAATGTATTATATTATATTTTATTTTACTTGAACGTCATTCAAGATATATTTATTTGGATTGAAGTAAATATCACTTCCATAAAACGTTTTATACCCAAAATTCATAAAATGCTTAATAATTTATATATTATTTATGTTAGTTTACTTTAATACAAATGGGTTCGTTAGGGTAGCGCCGGTATCCTCGTACAGGACATACTACTTTCTATTGGTATGATTTCTTTATCTTCTTCATTTGGGGCCTGTCTAAGTCCACCGCCGAACTCAAGTTGGGAAACCATGACTGGAAGATTGCGCTCGGCTCATGCTCAGCTCCCCATCACTAGTCCAGGGTTTGGGTTTGACGGGATAGATATTCTGACATCTGTCGGTCGCCAGAACTTCGTCCGTTAGTCGACAGGGTTCAAAGTCTCGGGCTATCAGTTTTTTAACTCTTGGTTTTCATGATATTTTACTGTGGGTACTGTGGGTACTGTGGATGATTATAATAAGAGTACCTTATAGGGGTCATAAGAGTAATTTAGAATTTTTATTCCAGAACATCTCTTAGGGATATTTTAGAATTAACATATAATCATGTAAATATCTCTATTTATATAAACAAATCTTATATTAGGTAATAGACATATAATGCCACTTACTAGAATCTATAAATTTAGTTATTCAATCATGGAGCAATGTTTACGTTTTTACAACAAAATCTCAGTTAGTGCGCAGTCTTTATAAAAAGGGTTATAATAATATAATGGAATACTTGGATAATTATGATGTATGCACCCCTGGGTAAGGGTTGATGACTCCCAAGCTGTTTTGAAAAAATTGTAATATTGTATACTTAAAAAAAAATACAATAGAGAAAAATTATAAAAAATAAATGCATGTATAAAAGTCGAACAATAAAAACATTGATTTCAGTTTTTTTTTTAAATAAGCTTATCCATGGGAACTCTTAAAGTGGCTAAAAAGTATTGAGCGACGTATTTCACTCAGTGATATAAAGATATACATATATTAGAGTATGTTATGGAATATGACGAAATAAGACAAGTATTCCATGGCAGAGGCCATGTTTAATTCAGCGCAGACTGACAGAAAGTTACTGACTTTCAAATTTATGATATTAGAAGAATCTCAAAAAACTTTTTAATTATTTCAGTTAATTAATATATTCTGAACGAAATTTTACGAGAAAAGAGTCGTAATGCTTGAAAAGCAATTAATGTTGACGGTTTTCGTTTTTGAATGGTTGTCAGTGACAGTAATTTACTTGGTCTTGAAACGTTTTATCACCAGATGCAACCTGCATTGAACACGCCTTTTTATATTCTGTAAATTAAAGTGCGGGCCGGACTGAAAACCGGTGTCGAGATTATCTCGGCTATTACTGAGTCCGACCCAACTCGTGATCTAGGGCTGCATTTCATTTAAAGTAGCAGCCCGTAAATGCCCAATGTTGGGCAAAATCCACGCTGCTCATGTGCGGTTTGGCGGGCTTTACATATCTACGAAATAATATTTTTTATTATTTCTCAGATGTGTACGTTTCCTGACGATGTTTTTCTTCTCCGTCGATTACGTGATTGGTTCAGCACTTAAAATTGCTGTTAACAATTCTAGTGGTGCTGGGGATTGAAGCCAGGTCACCCGCGCTCTATAAAACTAAAGCGATCGCTTTGACTACTAGGCTACAGCTCCTCGATTCATTTCATTTAAGATCATTATTTTTCTTTTTTTTTATCATTCATCTGTATTTGTATCTGTGCTGTAATTGGTCCATGAACAAACGTTTTTCTTCCTTTCTTTAAAAGTAGAACCCCCCATAGATTTCGGAAGCCCGATCGACTATATTGAGTTATACTCTGCCAGCATGTCTTAAGTGATTAACTTTACCAAACGTAACTTTAGTGGCTATTATGAAATACGGGAAAACTTATTCACTGTATTGAATTGAAGCGTCAAGGTGTATATAATAGTGCATCATTAAAATATTTAAGCGTTTCGTTCAACTTACAGGCGAATATGTCGAGAAATGCGAGCCGAGCTGAAAAGAGCTAAGCTGCTCTTGTTGGAAAATTTCGTGGATAATACAGTTAAAGCTTCGATAATCGTTTCAGAGATATTCATATTATAATTTCGTTCGTGCGTCATTGCTTTCGCTTGTCTAAATATGGGTCACATTTTCTCAGAAAATATTAAGAAGTCATCTGATTCGTAATCTACATAAATTAAAAATTAAATGCTGTTCCTTCGTAAGCGCATCATTTGAGAACGGCTGGACCGTTTTTTCTTTTGTGTTTGCCACCTTTAACATGAAAATAGAGCGTGTTAACTATGACATCAGGACGTCCCCAGTGACCCATGGGCGGTCTATAGCACGCGAAATATCGGGAGCACATAAACTAAAATTAAACGCGTAAAATCCGTAAATAATATATTAACTTCAAATGTGTCTATTATTTTTTATAGTTAACCGACTGAAGCGACGCGACGGCACGTTACAAAATATTATGACGTAAAAATAAGTGAGAGGGATCTAAAGTTAGGTTCTTAGGACACGCTCTAAATAGGCCCCTGCAGCTTAAGAGTGTGTATCGATCAGAACGTTGCGATAAACTGGTGAAGGGTGCTGATAAGCTGTTACAGTAAAAGTAGGTTCAACGTGGTCGGTATCAGAAGACAGTGCCTGCTCGAAACGCTGCTTCGACGTTGATTCTGTCACGAAATCTTTAGAGCTGTTAATGGTTACGTAAATGCATAGAGTCATGGCCAGAGAGATTAAATGCCTCTATTAAAGTCAAATGCAGCCCCTTTGAATGAAGTTGTTTTCAATTAATTGCATAAATTTCTTTAAATATGTTCATACTATATATTTTATTATAATTGCAATGCTTCTTTAAACAAGATTTGCATTTAAATGTGCAACAAAATATATACCTTAACTTAACATCCCGTAAATAGTCAACTGGACGACATCTCCCATAATCGCCAAGCACGGCTAAGCGGATTGGCGATCACATGCCCACACCTCTCTCACCTCAGACGCTGCTGCCCTTCATCGTTCTCCTCAATTTTGGTCAGGTATTTCGCGAGATATTCACCCAGCGATCTGTCGGTACCCATTTCGGCTTTAACGACTTCCACGGCGAGAAATCGGGTGACAGATGTAAGTATGTCGATATCGCGCTGTATGATAAACCAATATGTACACATAAAATTTAAAAAATTATATGCGTATACACAATCATACTCTGATTATGTCATGCTTAATATTTTCCTACTGATAATTTAGCATTTGTCAATACATGTCTTGTTAACGAAAATTAATTTTCCATCTACATACTTGTGCTTAACCACAAAACGTGACACAGTGCAATTTACTGCCTCGTTATTGTGCGTTATATGGTGCACTGTGTGGCTTCGTCGATTCAGAGTATTCAGCAATAATTGTAGTCGGCAAACACAATAACTGCGATCTCTAAGCTAATCTTCCAAACAAACGCTGAATATTGCAACGTTGTTCTAGAACTTTTCACATTGCTTACTTGCTAGCCAATCCTAATGTTAGCTCGTGCACAAATAGCCTCGGATATTGAAATGTATTAAAGTAAAAATAACACTGGCTCAGGTATTAAATATGTTTAAATATTAATAAAGTTCAAAAAAAAATATCAAAAAATTAATTTCTACAGCAAAAATAATATCTGACACAGTATAGACAGATTAAAACATGTTGAGGCTATGTTAGCTGTGGTATAGTAAATGATTTTAAAATACATTAAAATAATACATGTGTTGCTCTCTAAGCTACTACATAAACGTGTAACAAATATATCTAAGGTATGTATGTGTTCAGGGCCTTAAACTCACGTTTACATTGATTTGCTGGTGGTAGGAGTCATCAGGAGTCATGTCTGCTTTACTACGATACCCACACTAGATAATAATCTGTAGCGTGGGTACCTAAATGATAAACGGTAAGCTTTAGAGCCTCGCCATGGTTGAAACGATATTAGGAAATCAGGAATCACAATGGCAGTAAGGAACTTTAAATTAAAAATATACATATATATATATATATATATATATATAAGGATTCTGTACAATACATAATGTTTGTATGTATGTATATATTCACGCCTTGTTCCCAACGGGGTAGGCAGACACAATCTTCTTCCACTCGCTACGGTCCTGACATACGTCTTTCGCTTCTCCCACTATCATCAATCTTCGCATGCATACTCGTTGGTTTAGAGTACTCTTGACCTGGCCAATACACAAAACAGACAGAATAAACTATACATATAATTAATAATTAAATAAATAGTACTGTGTTTAAGTGAAAACAATATTTTGAAAGTTAAGCTTTAAAAAAATTTAATTAAAATTCAGAAAATATAAACTAAAGCAGCAGTCTATAATAATAAAATGTTCCACTAATATGTAAAGGAATGTACTTGAGATTATTTTTCGAGTAAGGGAGGGTTGATCCACGCTGCTCTGGTGAATGGTGAATTTTAAATATCCTCGAAGTCCTATTGTTTTGTCTTTCTCAAACATGCAAGTATGAGAAAGACAAAACAATAGTACATATAGAACAGTATTTTTCTGGCATTACTATATTTATCTCATGGCGTGACAGTAATATGAGTAATGATTAAAAAGTTGAGTGAATTCGAAGCAAATTTAGAATAAATTAAAACACCTTATCTATACAAATAGTAAGTGCTTTAATATTTACACATGAACAATTACAAATTTAACACAAAGTAAATAAATTATCCTCAGAATACCCGCTTCATTGCTTTGCTTCCGTCCGAAATTTAAACGTTCGTGGTTAATTCTCCACTGTGTATGCCTTACCATCGTTTGAAACAGTTTAATTATGCGACACCAACATATTTCAGAAGCAGTTTTGCTTTATTTTAAAAACACAAAGGCGGACTTAGTAGACAAAATTGATGACATTTTATGCTTAAGTACAACAATAACCAGAAGATTTTTATATATAAATTTGTTATTGACGAGAGCCGTTGTGCTGAGCACGTGGTAAATACAGGACTTACAATTGCTACTAACACAGGTGCCGGCATCGGGTATCGAACCCAGATCACTCGCGCTCTTTTAAAATAAAGTCAGCATCCTCACCACTAGACCACCATGACTCTTTTACATTTTATTATAAATACAAAAAGGTTATTTTATTAATCAGATATTCAAGATGAACAGACGCAATAGTATTTTTATTCACAAGAACGGAGCCGTTGAATTACGAGATAATCGTGAAATTAATTTCCAAGCGTGGAAGTGCTTCAGATGTAATTAAGTTCGGAAGACCACTGTCGGTCAGCTTTCAGTGAACACGGCACGAACTTTGGGTAAATTAATGGCTGCTTCATTTGACAGAAGTCACATAGTTAATCACAAACTCATACATTAACTTAACTATCTTGCAGTGTACTTGTGCAACATGCACAACACTTTGAGCCTTAACGTTTCGTTTTGTTATTTTTAAAAACGTTACCTCCACTAAGATATCTCTCTCGAGACTTTGCGTGGGTTTCGCGAGTATCGAAGTGGCAAATCTTCTTTGAGAACGGAAAATTTTATCATAACGTACCATTTTCGTAGCGACTTACTGTACTTACTTCATGGTGATCTTTACAAGCAGCTTAAGTAATCTCGCCTTCCGAGAGTTATCTCATCGCAAAAACCTAATCCGCCGAGAGTGAAAATTTAAAAGCAAAAACATATACAAAGGACTTTAATAAGCGTTTTGCTCCTCTAACAATTCATTACAGCGGTAAGTGGGTTCGATGTTGGGGTAACACATAATAGTACTGTTTTCACGCCGGATATTTTGTCGGCAAGGAAAGGGTGATTAGATTCTTATAATGTTAAAGTAACGAGTTATGAATGGCGGTTGGGAAATCTATCTTCTCGTTTTTGTTTTAACCCCCATCAATTGCTAAAAACGAACGAGTGGCAGCCAGCCAGCTCCTGACGAAGCCCGCGGTGCTGTATTTGACGGCAAATTTCTCAACATGCATTATCACTTCACTGTTCTTATCTATATAAAAACTTAAACGGAAGACAAAGACTGTATATCTAATCTCAAAGGATGCCAGGTAAAAGATTTTCAAACGAATATCATTCAAGTTTATTTCGTTCATCGTTCGCGTTCGGTTCGTATAGTATTCTTGTAAAGCATTTGGTGTGAAGAAAATGTATCGAGAGGTGCCATCTTACACATTTATATCAAAAATGTGTAAGACATTATAAATAAAATAGAAATGTTATCGAACAGTTATTTCATTGTTTAGTTATTAGAGTTTTTGTTACCGTAATAATCCACTTACTATTTATATAAAACTTGTGATGACAAAATTTATACAAAAGAAAATTAGAAAAATTATTCCAGAATCTTTTCGCTCAATTAAAGCCCAGAAGTGGCCGCCGACGTTATGCACGTCGTTCTCGTATGCGTTAGCTAAATACAAAGCGCACAAACTTACATGCCACCCGACAATTTGATGTTACAAAGCACGTTGATGACATAGCGGGCGATCAAAGGGGAGTCCCCGGCAGTAATTGCTCAAGCATAGATAACAAATACAGCAATCAATAGGAAATTAATCTACTGCATCTTCAGTGTAAAGTTTTGTACTTATATGAATACAGATTTACCGTAATCTAAAAATTACAGAGATTATAATTTTTTTCTGTTTACGATATTAGTATCGAATACTAAATGTTTAATTAAACTTTTTTTAAACTGCACCAACAATATATATATGTCTACAATTGTTTTTAGAAATTATTGTTCTTTCATTGACTTCGTTAATGATGCAAGTCAAACCAAAAGGAACCCAACATTACCTACAAAGAAATTCACTACGAAATTTAGAAGTTAAGATAAGCTAATATAAAGACAAGCCCTAATTATACTATTGAATAATTGTTTATTTATTTATTTAGGGTACGAACTGCGATTCATGACGTCATATGTTCGGACCCGCCATTCGACAATTGCCGTGAACCACTCTAGACACAAGCTGTGATGGTTAGTTGGAGGGTTTCAGGAATATCAGTCATTTTACTTAAAAATAGCATTGCTAGTATTCTTTAAAAAAAATATTTATAAAAAAAAATACGTGTATAATAGGAATTACGAAAGGAAAAAATAGCATATTTCAATATTTTTTTGTACGAGACGATTTTATCATGTAATTTCTGAACATATTGTCAATAATTTATTATACAGATAGCAGAGCCCTGCAATGGAACTCTCTGGAGCCCCTAAGTGTACGTCATTACGTACCTCACCTGTCTCGTAGGTACATTAAACGATATCACGGAAAGCAAATTGGTCTGTAATTACAAATTAACTCTCCCGTTTTCTAAAGTGCACATTTTGAATTTAATTAACCCATCTTCATAATACGTTGTCAGCCATCTCAATGATGATGTGTTGCGACAATGAAAACTCCAGTGTTACGTCACGTTAAGGAATAATAGATACCTGTGGTATTAATGCCTGTTAAAAGGTAAACATTATTAGATGCTTTCCCAATTATTAGTTCCGAAGACAACGATGGCAACATTAGCCTGAACGGTAATGTTTCGATTAAAAAAAAAACACGTGGGGATAACATAATATCTTCTTGTTAGTGGCAGATCGTTGTGCTCTGATACAGATAATAATACCTACCTACTCAAATATATTTTATCTCTATATAAAAACAGATAAAAGGTTTATTAATGTATTTATTAACAGCTTTTTTTCTTCAAGTTGTTAGTCTTTTTTTTTGTTTGGTTCAAGTTTTTTCTGCAAGGTTGGTCTACGAGTTGGTTCTATAATCTGATTATTTTTTTTAACTACATAACCAAAATAAGTATGAAAATCCTGGGTTTTAAGCAGATTTCGTGTCAATTTATAATTCTCGAATAAAGCTATTTGTCAATATATTAAAAAAAAAGAAACAGAATTGGATCATGTAGCATTCTATAAATGGTCTTAGTGTTTGAGAGACTGTTTGGTGCTCGAAAGAGACCGTCACGCTCCGGTATATATTTCTCTTCAGAATTCAGCACTAAAAAACTAAACTCAGGTAACGCATATGCGAAACTTAAAGCCTCGCCCTTGTGAAGCGGCAAAAAACTAACATTTACATAATGTGTTTTATTTATTAGACTTTATTTATTTATTTATTTATTGTTGGCATTAAGCTTAAGGTTATAAGCGGACTTAATGCCAAGTGGCACTCTCTACCAGTCAACCCTTGTCATGGGGAAGTTGGCAGGTACAGAATAAAGAATAAAAGGCTATAGGTAGACTCCTAAAAATAATAAATTAATATGTACATATAAACACACTACGTAATTAAATAAATATTTATAACATAAAATACACAAATATGTATACAAATATACAAAAAGATATTGTATATAGAAAATAATATTGTATATTACATTCATTGTATCTAATCTATGAAAATTATGTATCAACATTTGTATATTGTTCGACGAAGACTTAACAAAATGGAATGTTAAAATCGTCTAAACAAAACATGTCAATATAAATCAAACTCATCCATGGAGTTTATTGAGTGTTGAACTCCGTATTCAAATCATATTACGGTCTTGAAGCAAAAAAAAAGAAGTGAGAAATCATGCGTGTGATTGAATTATTCCGATTTACTAGACGTGCTTTTTTATATCTTTTCAAAGATGGTTATAACATAAATAAATGAATGGAAGAAAAAATTATGTAAGCAAATTATTTATCTGTAGAATCTATAGATAAATTAAATATATCTATAGATAAATATAGGTTTAATGCTGAACTGGTCGATACCACATATGAAGTAGCATTTCCTTCCCTGCTAATTAATTATAAATTCATTAACCAATACTACAAAACATTTAACTCTTGGAAATTAAACTATTCTTAACGGATTTTATCACGTTTAACTTTATTTTTTTAATTGTACCATTTCGATAGCTTTTCAGCACCCGAGGTTACGTGGGGTCTGAGGTGCTTGACATCCTGATGTAATTGTTAACCCGGCTACCGTCAGCATTCTATTTATTAATTTTAGATCCAATCTACGCAAAATGAGCTCACAGTATATTGTGGTGATATGGTAGGTCTTACCGGGCGGTAATAACAAAGTGTTTTGAGTCTTTTTAGTATAATCCGCTCGTATATCTTCCCCATAGAACTGAGGAGACTTATTGGGAGAAAGCTATATGTATAACGTGTTTTTTTCAGGCATCCCGGAAGAAGCAGCTGGCTTCGTAAATACATATAAAGAGCCTACCACATTACACTGATTAATCGTGACTCTGAAAAAAGAAATATGGTTATATACAACGTTCCGTTACTAGTTACAGAAACAAATACAAATCTTTATCTTAATCTTTATAAAACTTCTGCCTTTATAGAATTTTAAATAATAGCGAAGCAAAATATTTGATACCCGCTTCGTATCGAATACCAAAGCGTTGAAAACTGATTGCTTGAATAAGCAATCAGTTTTCAATTAAACTTTCTCAACGCTCCGCCTAAGATAAATTTTACAGACCTCCACTCGCTTTGGTTTCATAGAGCGCGAGTGACCAGGGTTCAAACCCCGGTGCCTACACAATTAAAATTGTAAATAGCAATTTTAAGTGCTGTATGTCCCGGCGTAAAGTAGAGATATTGTGCTTCTGCGTTTTTACCACGGGTGTGGCGGCGAAGGAAAAAATGATCAATAAACGTTTTTAATAAAATCGTCCCTTGTCACAACATAGTACAGGGGACTATTTTCTCAAACAATTCGTGCTGGTAAATAAAGAAATTTCAGAAGCCAGCGTGGAATTGCTGTTTTTAGGAAAAGATCTTACAAAAGTATACTTGCTCTTGACTGGAGTTTCCCCTTTGTCTCGAGTTTTCATAATTGAAGCGTTTCACTTGGCCGTACGATATATTCAAAGTTTACATTCAAAATTTTAAATCACCTTAGATTGTTTAATGAATCTTGAAACAGACGCGAGCAGATCTGTGTTGTACTTGAATAAGTTAGTGAAGTAATTATTTAGTTGTTATAACAAAAAAGACACTTCTTAAGGTGGCAGATATTTTTTTTTTTTCCCGTGGATGGAAAATGCGTAACCCATTTTCAACTGGGTTATGTCGGCCTCGGATCTCGGAAGTTGAAACATACCGACTAAAAACCATCCACGTCGCTGCAGGCCCGGAGGCCTTTACAGCTTCATCTGTAGAGACTCGCGAGCAGGAGGCCCGCGAGTTGAGTGGGGTGACGGGCTATTAATGTTACGCGGATTTACACGCGGGAGGTGAATAGTGGCGCGGAGACCAATGGCCCATTGGCAAACTGATACGATATATCCCAAGTACGAAACACACCGGCACAGTGTTGTGGCTGCTCAAACCGGGGGGCGAGCACACGTGTGCGCGGAGCGAAGTCGCAAGCGGGACTCGATATTTCAATTCATTCACAGTCCAGTATTAATAATTAAAGCGCTAGTTGCCCTAGGCTGCCTACCTACCTACAGGTTGCCGTGTGACAACGGTCTGAAAATCTGCTTCTCCCCTCCGCATTATACCGTTCCGTCTACGTCACACTTTCATCATATTAGCCTTTCAATGATTTGAAGGCTATACAAAAGTTGATGTAGGTGATGTCAAAACCAACCAGCTGCGAGGAACATTGCTCGGTTCAACCAGCCAGTCGGCTTAGCGAATAAGGTGGTGACCTCGGCTGCTGTGAAGCAATCAAAACGTCGGGATTGTAAAAACAAAATTGAACGCGATAAAATCCGTAAATAATAGTTTCATTTCAAATGTGCGGTGTCCGCGTAAATAAAAGAAATGATTAACTGTAGGCTGTCAAAATAGTATAAATAAAAGATCGAACAGTACGTAAACCGCGAAGTAAGTGTTCTGATGGGACTCCAAGATTGTCCAATGAAAAATAAAATGACTTTTACATCTTCCTCAAAGTAACACAGTATCAAAGAAGAAGTCTTTGATACTTTGTAATCATACTATATATATATATATATATATGTAATTTAAAAATTAATAAAGTTAACAAACAGTAATTAAAGCACGCTCAGATCGAGTAAGTGCAAACCACTCCAATTACGAAAGTTTTGCAGAGAGTCGGAATATAAAGAGATACCTCCTTCAATTCGAGAACTTGGTAAGTTCAGTTATATTTCATATTGAGTGCCGTATAAGGCAACTGAGAGATATATAAAAATCAGATAGATGGCGTTATCGCATGGAACATACACGAAAAAATTAAGTAAACCTAGTAAGATTGGAACTTTTAACGCTGAAGGTAATTTGTTACCTGAAATTCCTGCGAGCGCTTAGTCTATGATCATTCTTTTACGTTTTTTCTGTTAAAACACTTTGTCAGTTCCTTTATCTGCGCGAGCTGAACGCGACAAGCTCGCCGCGGTGAGGCAATTATTCACTTCAAAAGTTTCTGGGACTGACAAGTTACAAAGCGTCTCGCATGTCGCACAAACTAACAAAATGTACCGTTGAAATTAATTAAATTGCAAGTATTTTTTACTTCTGATGAAATGATAAAGAATTCAAACCTTTATAGGAAACAGAACATTTTAATACATCAGATTTTGATACACGTTCCTTAGTCACAAACTAGGATCCTGTTTTGGTAACTGGATAAGCTTTAATATACAAACGAATGGCACTAGCCATGTTCGAACCCACGATCCTCAACTTGGAAGGTAGCGCCGCCACCTCCTAGACAATCAGGCCAAATAAGGAATAGAATGAAAAAGAATAAGTACGGCACTCACCACGCTGGGCAAGCGGTTTGATGAGCACACAGCCACTACCTACGCTGGTGATACAGCTCCCCATCACAAGTCCGTTGTTACATCATCGCTACCTACGCTGGTCATACAGCTCTCCATCACAAGTCCGTTGTTACATCATCGCTACCTACGCTGGTGATACAGCTCCCCATCACAAGTCCGTTGTTACATCATCGCTACCTACGCTGGTGATACAGCTCCCCATCACAAGTCCGTTGTTACATCATCGCTACCTACACTGGTCATACAGCTCCCCATCACAAGTCCGTTGTTACATCATCGCCACCACGCTGGTCATACAGCTCCCCATCACAAGTCCGTTACATCATCGCTACCACGCTGGTCATACAGCTCCCCATCACAAGTCCGTTGTTACATCATCGCCACTCACGCTGGTGATACAGCCCCCATCACAAGTCCGCTGTTACATCATCGCTACCACGCTGGTCATACAGCCTCCATCACAAGTCCGTTGTTACATCATCGCTACCTACACTGGTCATACAGCTCCCCATCACAAGTCCGTTGTTACATCATCGCTACCTACACTGGTCATACAGCTCCCCATCACAAGTCCGTTGTTACATCATCGCTACCTACGCTGGTGATACAGCTCCCCATCACAAGTCCGTTGTTACATCATCGCTACCTACGCTGGTCATACAGCTCCCCATCACAAGTCCGTTACATCATCGCTACCACGCTGGTCATACAGCCCCCATCACAAGTCCGTTGTTACATCATCGCTACCTACACTGGTCATACAGCTCCCCATCACAAGTCCGTTGTTACATCATCGCTACCTACGCTGGTCGCCTGGCTCCCCATCACAGTCCGTTGTTACATCGCTACCTACACCGGTCATACAGCTCCATCACAAGTCCGTTACATCATCGCTACCTACGCTGGTGATACAGCTCCCCATCACAAGTCCGTTGTTACATCATCGCTACCTACGCTGGTCATACAGCTCCCCATCACAAGTCCGTTGTTACATCATCGCCACTCTACGCTGGTCATACAGCTCCATCACAAGTCCGTTACATCATCGCCACCACGCTGGTCATACAGCCCCCATCACAAGTCCGTTGTTACATCATCGCTACCACGCTGGTCATACAGCTTCCATCACAAGTCTGTTGTTACATCATCGCTACCTACGCTGGTGATACAGCCCCCATCATGTCCGTTGTTACATCGCTACCTACGCTGGTCACAGCTCCCCATCACAAGTCCGTTGTTACATCATCGCTACCTACGCTGGTCATACAGCTCCCCATCACAAGTCCGTTGTTACATCATCGCTACCTACGCTGGTCATACAGCTCTCCATCACAAGTCTGTTGTTACATCATCGCTACCTACGCTGGTGATACAGCTCCCCATCACAAGTCCGTTGTTACATCATCATACCTACGCTGGTCATACAGCTCCCCATCACAAGTCCGTTGTTACATCATCGCTACCTACGCTGGTGATACAGCTCCCCATCACAAGTCCGTTGTTACATCATCGCTACCTACGCTGGTCATACAGCTCTCCATCACAAGTCTGTTGTTACATCATCGCTACCTACGCTGGTGATACAGCTCCCCATCACAAGTCCGTTGTTACATCATCGCTACCTACGCTGGTCATACAGCTCCCCATCACAAGTCCGTTGTTACATCATCGCTACCACACTGGTCATACAGCTCCCCATCACAAGTCCGTTGTCACATCATCGCTACCACACTGGTCATACAGCTCCCCATCACAAGTCCATTGTTACATCATCGCTTTACCTACGCTGGTCATACAGCCCCCATCACAAGTCCGTTGTCACATCATCGCCACCTACGCTGGTCACAGCCCCCATCATGTCCGTTGTTACATCGCTACCTACGCTGGTCACAGCCCCCATCACAAGTCCGTTACATCATCGCCACCACGCTGGTCATACAGCCCCCATCACAAGTCCGTTGTTACATCATCGCTACCTACACTGGTCATACAGCTCCCCATCACAAGTCCGTTGTTACATCATCGCTACCACACTGGTCATACAGCTCATCACAAGTCCGTTGTCACATCATCGCCACCACGCTGGTCACAGCTCCCCCATCAAGTCCGTTGTTACATCATCGCTACCACGCTGGTGATACAGCCCCCATCACAAGTCCGTTGTTACATCATCGCTACCACGCTGGTCATACAGCTCCCCATCACAAGTCCGTTGTTACATCATCGCCACCACGCTGGTCATACAGCCCCCATCATGTCCGTTGTTACATCATCGCTACCTACGCTGGTCACAGCTCCCCCATCATGTCCGTTGTTACATCATCGCCACTTCACGCTGGTGATACAGCTCCCCATCACAAGTCCGTTGTTACATCATCGCTACCTACGCTGGTGATACAGCTCCCCATCACAAGTCCGTTGTTACATCATCGCTACCTACACTGGTCATACAGCTCCCCATCACAAGTCCGTTGTTACATCATCGCTACCTACGCTGGTCATACAGCTCCCCATCACAAGTCCGTTGTTACATCATCGCTACCTACGCTGGTGATACAGCCCCCATCACAAGTCCATTGTTACATCATCGCCACTCACGCTGGTCACAGCCCCCATCACAAGTCCGTTGTTACATCATCGCTACCTACGCTGGTGATACAGCTCCCCATCACAAGTCCGTTGTTACATCATCGCTACCTACGCTGGTCATACAGCTCCCCATCACAAGTCCGTTGTTACATCATCGCTACCTACGCTGGTCATACAGCTCCCCATCACAAGTCTGTTGTTACATCATCGCTACCTACACTGGTCATACAGCTCCCCATCACAAGTCCGTTGTTACATCATCGCTACCTACACTGGTCATACAGCTCCCCATCACAAGTCCGTTACATCATCGCCACTTCACGCTGGTGATACAGCTCCCCATCACAAGTCCGTTGTTACATCATCGCCACTTACGCTGGTCATACAGCTCCCCATCACAAGTCCGTTGTTACATCATCGCTACCTACGCTGGTCCTTACAGCTCCCCATCACAAGTCCGTTGTTACATCATCACTACCTACGCTGGTCATACAGCTTCCATCACAAGTCCGTTGTTACATCTCATCGCTACCTACGCTGGTCATACGGCTCCCCATCACAAGTCTGTTGTTACATCATCGCTACCTACACTGGTCGCCTGGCTCCCCATCACAGTCCGTTGTTACATCGCTACCTACGCTGGTCACAGCCCCCATCACAAGTCCGTTGTTACATCATCGCTACCACGCTGGTCATACAGCTCCCCATCACAAGTCCGTTGTTACATCATCGCCACTACGCTGGTCATACAGCCTCCATCACAAGTCCGTTGTTACATCATCGCTACTCACGCTGGTGATACAGCCCCCATCACAAGTCCGTTGTTACATCATCGCTACCTACGCTGGTGATACAGCCTCATCACAAGTCCGTTGTTACATCATCGCTACCACGCTGGTCATACAGCTCCCCATCACAAGTCCGTTGTTACATCGCTACCTACGCTGGTGATACAGCTCCCCATCACAAGTCTGTTGTTACATCATCGCTACCACACTGGTCATACAGCCTCCATCACAAGTCCGTTGTTACATCATCGCTACCTACACCGGTCATACAGCTCCCCATCACAAGTCTGTTGTTGGCATCATCGCTACCTACGCTGGTCATACAGCTTCCATCACAAGTCCGCTGTTGTTACATCATCGCTACCTACGCTGGTGATACAGCCCCCATCATGTCCGTTGTTACATCGCTACCTACGCTGGTCACAGCCCCCATCACAAGTCCGTTACATCATCGCTACCACACTGGTCATACGGCTCCCCATCACAAGTCTGCTGTTACATCATCGCCACCACGCTGGTCACAGCCCCCATCACAAGTCCGGTTGTTACATCATCGCTACCTACACTGGTCATACAGCTCCCCATCACAAGTCCGCTGTTGTTACATCATCGCTACTCTACGCTGGTGATACAGCCTCATCACAAGTCCGTTGTTACATCATCGCTACCACGCTGGTCATACAGCCTCCATCACAAGTCTGTTGTTACATCATCGCTACCTACGCTGGTGATACAGCTCCCCATCACAAGTCCGTTGTTACATCATCGCTACCTACGCTGGTCATACAGCTCCCCATCACAAGTCCGTTGTTACATCATCGCTACCTACGCTGGTGACAGCTCCCCATCACAAGTCCGTTGTTACATCATCGCTACCTACGCTGGTCATACAGCTCCCCATCACAAGTCCGTTGTTACATCATCGCTACCTACGCTGGTCATACAGCTCCCCATCACAAGTCCGTTGTTACATCATCGCTACCTACGCTGGTGATACAGCTCCCCATCACAAGTCCGTTGTTACATCATCATACCTACGCTGGTGATACAGCCCCCATCACAAGTCCGTTGTTACATCATCGCTACCTACGCTGGTCATACAGCTCCCCATCACAAGTCCGTTGTTACATCATCGCTACCTACGCTGGTCATACAGCTCCCCATCACAAGTCCGTTGTTACATCATCGCTAACTTCGCTGGTCATACAGCTCCCCATCACAAGTCTGTTGTTACATCATCGCTACCTACGCTGGTGATACAGCTCCCCATCACAAGTCTGTTGTTACATCATCGCTACCTACGCTGGTGATACAGCTCCCCATCACAAGTCTGTTGTTACATCATCGCTACCTACGCTGGTGATACAGCTCCCCATCACTAGTCTGTTGTTACATCATCGCTACCTACGCTGGTCATACAGCTCCCCATCACAAGTCCGTTGTTACATCATCGCTACCTACGCTGGTCATACAGCTCCCCATCACAAGTCTGTTGTTACATCATCGCCACTCTACGCTGGTCATACAGCTCCATCACAAGTCTGTTGTTACATCATCATACCTACGCTGGTCACAGCTCCCCATCACAAGTCCGTTGTTACATCATCGCTACCTACACTGGTCATACAGCCCCCATCACAAGTCCGGTTGTTACATCATCGCTACCTACGCTGGTGATACAGCCTCATCACAAGTCCGTTGTTACATCATCGCTACCTACGCTGGTCATACAGCTCCCCATCACAAGTCCGTTGTTACATCATCGCTACCTACACTGGTCATACAGCTCCCCATCACAAGTCCGTTGTTACATCATCGCTACCTACGCTGGTCATACAGCTCTCCATCACAAGTCTGTTGTTACATCATCGCTACCTACACTGGTCGCCTGGCTCCCCATCACAGTCCGTTGTTACATCGCTACCTACACCGGTCATACAGCTCCCCATCACAAGTCCGCTGTTGTTACATCATCGCCACCTACGCTGGTGACAGCTCCCCATCACAAGTCCGTTGTTACATCATCGCTACTCACGCTGGTGATACAGCCTCATCACAAGTCCGTTGTTGGCATCATCGCTACTCACGCTGGTGACAGCTCCCCATCACAAGTCTGTTGTTACATCATCGCTACCTACACTGGTCATACAGCCCCCATCACAAGTCCGTTACATCATCGCTACCACGCTGGTCACAGCCCCCATCACAAGTCCGTTGTTACATCATCGCTACCTACACTGGTCATACAGCCCCCATCATGTCCGTTGTTACATCTCATCGCTACCTACACCGGTCATACAGCCCCCATCATGTCCGTTGTTACATCATCGCTACCTACGCTGCGATACAGCTCCCCATCACAAGTCCGCTGTTGTTACATCATCATCGCTACCTACGCTGGTCATACAGCTCCCCATCACAAGTCCGTTGTTACATCATCGCCACCACGCTGGTCATACAGCTCCATCACAAGTCTGTTACATCATCGCTACCGCTGGTGATACAGCTCCCCATCACAAGTCCGTTGTTACATCATCGCTACCTACGCTGGTCATACAGCTCCCCATCCACAAGTCTGTTGTTACATCATCGCTACTCTACGCTGGTGATACAGCTCCATCACAAGTCCGCTGTTACATCATCGCCACCACGCTGGTCACAGCTCCCCATCACAAGTCCGTTGTTACATCATCATACCTACGCTGGTCACAGCTCCCCATCACCAGTCTGTTGTTACATCATCGCTACCGCTGGTGATACAGCTCCCCATCACAAGTCCGTTACATCATCGCCACCTACGCTGGTCATACAGCCTCCATCACAAGTCTGTTGTTACATCATCGCCACTCTACGCTGGTGATACAGCTCCCCATCACAAGTCCATTGTTACATCATCGCTACTCACGCTGGTGATACAGCTCTCATCACAAGTCTGTTGTTACATCATCGCTACTCTACGCTGGTGATACGGCTCCCCATCACAAGTCTGTTGTTACATCTGTCGCTACCTACGCTGGTGATACAGCTCCTCATCACAAGTCCGTTGTTACATCATCGCTACTCTACGCTGGTGATACAGCTCCCCATCACAAGTCTGTTGTTACATCTGTCGCTACCTACGCTGGTGATACAGCTCCCCATCACAAGTCCGTTGTTACATCATCGCTACCTACGCTGGTGATACAGCTCCCCATCACAAGTCTGTTGTTACATCATCGCTACCTACGCTGGTGATACAGCTCCCCATCACAAGTCCGTTGTTACATCATCGCTACCTACGCTGGTGATACAGCTCCCCATCACAAGTCCGTTGTTACATCATCGCTACCTACGCTGGTCATACAGCCCCCATCACAAGTCCGTTGTTACATCATCGCCACTCTACGCTGGTCATACAGCCCCCATCACAAGTCCGTTGTTACATCGCTACCTACGCTGGTCATACAGCTTCCATCACAAGTCTGTTGTTACATCATCATACCTACGCTGGTGATACAGCTCCCCATCACAAGTCCGTTGTTACATCATCGCCACCTACGCTGGTCATACAGCCCCCATCACAAGTCCGTTGTTACATCATCGCCACCACGCTGGTGATACAGCCCCCATCACAAGTCCGTTGTTACATCGTCGCTACCTACGCTGGTGATACAGCTCCCCATCACAAGTCCGTTACATCATCGCCACCACGCTGGTCATACAGCCCCCATCACAAGTCCGTTGTTGGCATCATCGCTACCTACGCTGGTCATACAGCCCCCATCACAAGTCTGTTACATCATCGCTACCACGCTGGTCATACAGCTCCATCACAAGTCTGTTGTTACATCATCGCCACCACGCTGGTGATACAGCCCCCATCACAAGTCCGTTGTTACATCATCGCCACTCACGCTGGTCATACAGCCCCCATCACAAGTCCGTTGTTACATCATCGCTACCTACGCTGGTCATACAGCCCCCATCACAAGTCCGTTGTTACATCATCGCTACCTACGCTGGTCATACAGCTCCCCATCACAAGTCTGTTGTTACATCATCGCTACCTACGCTGGTGATACAGCTCCCCATCACTACAAACTACACTATTTTATTCTCGTATGTGCTACTGGCATTCTCGATGCTCCTAAAGTTTTGTGTTCCCCTTGAGTTTGCCAAGTCTCACGAGATTTTTTCATAGATCGTTTAATTGAAACGAATCACGGACAGCGCTCGCTTCTTTAGTTTTTTTTATGGGAAACGCGTCAAACGAGCAAGCGGCTTAACTTCTTAACCGAATAGTCAAGAATTATAACAAACTCTCGAAGACTTTAAAGTTAGACTTGTTCTCGGATACCATTAGCTTAAGAGTTAATTAATATTTGCTTAACCAATGTTTCATTATTATTAATACTGTTTATTAATAACTTTTTTTTATAAATATAATAAAACTAGCAATCGTAATTACTATTAGGCATTATTGTTTCTATGAGTTGGTATGTAGTTAAATTACAATTTTTCGCTCGTTATATTTTGTATGAAATCTTCGCCTGCAATTGTAGTGGCAATAAGCTAATATGATTGACATTTACATTTAACATGCTGTAACAGTATACATCATGTTTGCGTACATTAAATAAAATAAAATAATTTACACTGTACATGACGTACAGGTGCAGATTTACTGAAATACGAGGCCATGAAGGTTGACAGATGGTACGAAGCCCAGCCGAATTCGCTGATCCTAAATAGTGCACCTTTTCATCAGCCTACAATCGACTCCCGAATGAAAGGTGAGCCTCGCTCCTCTTGGAAGCCCATCAACGGTATGTATTTTTTCTATTTTGACTGATTCGATGACTGCCTGTCGGCTGGCGAGAGAGAAAGTGTCATATTCTCGGCCAGACGCTGCCAGTAGACCTTGTGGTATGTTTCGGTGTCCCCTAGCAGAGAATCCATAGACAGAAAACCGTTGCAGATTTTCTTAAGTCACCGGCACCGCCGTCTTAGGTGCGTACATGTTTTTTTTTTTTCTTTAAATTCATTATGTTGGTCGGCGGAGCTTTAATTATTAAAGTCCCGAGAAAACACAGATTAATCTCCACGCAATCGTCTTAATTTAAACTAGGGACAATACGACCCGCATAATCCCGGGCTTAACTGACGATGTTTGTCTAATGTATTGGGGCAGATGTTTTGTTAAATAAGTACTGTCGGCTCGTTCGTTGACAGGTGCGATGGAGGGCCTTGTCTGTTAGGCGCTTAACTGTTTACTTAAAGGTGGGCCTTTGTTTCAGAATAATTTCGACAGGTAAGTTATATTATTAAGTTATTTGAATAATGTCGTGACTGTGTTAGGGTACAATTTGTAATAACTTAAATTTATAACTATTTATAATGTGTGATAAACAATTATTGAATTCGTATCACAGGATATCATCACCGTCAAAGACTGCCAAAAAACACGACCCAGGTCACCTATATCTACCGATCTGCTATACTGCAGTGGTCTCTGCTTCACATCTTTTTATTCCTCGTCTTCAACTGCGTTCACCTGCAGGATTACACCAATCGAGAACCTTTATTTCCCAAGGGTTATCAGTTTTGTGAAATATGCGGCTGGTTCATGGCCACTTCAGCTTCTGATCCTGACGGATATGACGGTTATCCAAGTCCCGCTGCGGATATCAGCGTTGGAATCTTTCACAGTTTTGACCATTATAATGTTATTTAGTAGCCAGTATATTTCGGATACTTGTTGGAAAGGCGAATATTTAAAGAAGAAGATGGTAACCATCACAGCACATGGACTCTACAGAACACTGCTGTAGCGCCAATACCGTCGTGGAGTAGAGGCATGTTGTGCTTCTGCGTTTCGTTCGGTGAGTGACGTAACCGGAGGCCCACTCCACCTTCCCACCCCTCTCCTCATCCTCACTCCCATCTCCCAAATACCCTTAAAGGCCGGCAACGCACCTGTAGATCCTCCGGTGTTGCAGATGTACGTGGGCGACGGTAATCACTTATTACTTTTTTATGGTAAACAAATGCACTCGAAGAGAGATCTGAAGTTAGTGAAAGGACCATAGTCCAAAAGAAAAAGTGGCATGAAGAGCATGAAGAGGGCTTCAACACTTGGTAATGCGTAAGAAAAAAAACCGAATCGACTTAAGTCTTGCGTTCCAAAGGGTTGAAAGTTTTCCGTGAGGCCGAGCACCGCCATATACAATGTCGTTGGGGGTTATGATGTGCATTCTTTTCAATTTTTAGGGCTATTTCATAAAAATTAAATTTTATTTTCAGCTAAATACTATTATGCAGCCCACGTGCACTGCGAGTTAAGGGTACTAATTTGACAATTAATTTATCCAATACGGGTATCTTCTATTCGGTAAAATCCAACCAATATCTTATTATTCAGTACCTATCCATGAAGAAAACAATCTTAAAACTGCGACATGGAAGTGCCCACAGCTGGGCAAAGGCCTCATTCTAAAATATCATATTATAGCTTCGAAACAATGTTTTTTTTTTATTTCATAGACATTCAGGATTCCTCGCGAAGCTTTCCTTGACTGCCGAGCACGTGGTAATACAGCACAATAATTTTAGTGGTGCCGACACCGGGGTCGAACCCAGGTCACTCGCACTCTATGAAACTAAAGTGAGCGCTCTATCCACTAGGCTGCTCTCTGCCTAATCCATAATTTACATCAACAGACCAGTCATATAATTTAATAAAAATTAAAACGAATTAAATCAAAATAACTCTAAGAAAGGATTCGTAAATATAATAATAAATACATCCTTCTTATTACAAAGATAAGGTTCCACAGAGACGAACAGAGATGGTGTTGATTTATAATTTGCATTGGAATTGATGTAGCTAAGCAAGAGTGTAAATTTAACGCAGCGAAAACGTTGAGGGAAAACAGTTGATTTTGTTATTAAAAACAAAAGAGGTTTCTCCTTTTAGATTGTTTTTCATCCGCTTAACTTACGCCGTTCATTAAATATTGAGTGAATTTGCTTTTCTATAAGAGAATATAAAAGAAAGTTGCGTTCTGTTGAGTGGCTCGCGAATACATAAGCATTTTATTATATTGTACGACTAATACTGAACTTCCTGGCTAAACGCTTTACGGATCCAACCCGTGTGCTTATGAAACGGATTTTGATTTATTTTTTTAAACTTTTTTAGGATATTCTCTTTTGTCATGGAAGCGTTTTGTTTTGCAACATAGACAAACACTCGAGCCGGAAAAAAAACTAAACTGGGGAAACGAATTTATAGGTTTCCTACGACAAAATATTAAATGTATGTATGAATTTAATAAACGGTGTTATTATATGTGAATGATTATAGCCTTCTAATAACTTATAGCGCTGATAGCCATATGGTATAGGGTGGCGGACTGTGAAACATGACGTCGTAAGTTCGAACCCGCCCTTCGTCTATTGTCATGAACCACTCCAGAAACATGCTGTAATGCTTAGTTGGAGGGTTAACAGGAATATTAGTAATGTTACTTAATGGATAGCATTGTCTAATAGTCTTGATAAAAAAAACTTCACTTGAGTGAGTCTGAAATATTTATTCAGATGTTTCGAGCTATATCTATATCAACGTACACTTAATCCTTCTCATGTCATAACTTTGGTACATTTGAAATTCTAGTGGAGAGTCATATCAGGACTACTCACAATAGATGGGTTAATGTAACAAAGAGAAAGAGTGAGTTTGTTCGAGTAATCTTATACCTACATATGCGCAATAATTAAAAAAAAATTACAAAATAATATGTATTAGCCGGTCAGACTCGCGTTCATTTACATGTTATATATGGAGGAGAGTCTGACCGTGTCGGTATTGTGCGTAATACGTATAAGGAAATAATGTCAATCAAACTTTTTTTTTTTTCTAAATCGAACGAACAAACGTTACCTGAACGCATCCCGTGAACGACGGGAAACAATTAATAAGTTTCAAGGTTCGCGAGGAAAGACGGAGACTGAACGATTTTCCATTACCATTTCAATGGGTAACTGTGTTCGGGTCGTCGACAAGGCATCACATTGATTTATGTGTAGACAGCCGAATAGATTGGGATAAAAGAATTCTATTTCAGCTAATTTCAGTATAAAAAAGTGTGTTATATGTAACAAGCTACATATTTTTTTAAAGTATTTTGTAATTTTGTTAAAACGTGGTAAATATACGACTTTGTTTCGTTAATTCAGAGAAATTCGTCTAGTAATGTTATCAGAATGTTAGTGAGACAATATTTGTAAATAACTCTTTGATAACTTGAATAAGACTTTAAAGTAATTATTAACACTTGTAAATGTATTTAAATATTTATGTTTTTTTGTATTAATGATTTTTCCATAGATTCAACTGCAAATATCCTACTTACCTGTTACAAGTGTTAAAATAGTAATGTTCATGATGTAAATACTAGGAACAGACACAAAGCTTGTACTAGCTGTAACTAGACTTCACAGAGTCAATAACTCGCACATGAAAGTGCACAAAGTCTTCCTATTGATAATTTTGAAACATTTATTAAAGTACATGTTGTTTCACTTTATATTGCGATATGAAGGGTAAATACGAAGTGTAAACATGGGGCTATAGGCTGATAATAACACCTGATGATGAGTCAGTCGCCCTTAAGCTGTTTCTAAATAATAATATAATCGTGAAAAATGAAACATGATAGACAAGGGAAGTTTCTTTCGTCTGTTTCTTCTTCGTCAGAGGAACCTCGTTTTTTTTTTTTAATACTTTCGAAACACTTCAAAAACTGTTTCTAAATAACAGTTGTTCAGAAATAGTTAAAAGGTGCTAATGAATTTATCACTGAATATCAATAAAGTCGCATTCTGCCTGTATAAATAAGTCGCCTATGTAATCAATGAATGGAAAATTTTCGAAATAAGAATTTAATTTGTTTAATATATTTTTTTCTTTTCCCATTTATTAAAGAGGATACTCTTCTGTCGGAGAATAAACTTTGCAAGGCATTTTATTTTCCAATATTACACATTTATTTATTCTGATATCATAAAGAGAGAGTTTGTTCATATGTGTGGGGGTAATCTCTAAAGCTACTGGACTGCTTTTAAAAATGCTTCCATTGTTTATTGTTTTTGTTTATATAAATATATAATAATAACAATCTACTGTTCTGTTACGTTTTCTCGGCATAACTAGATTGATTTTTAAATGAATGAGATTTGATATGAAGATTTTAAGCGTGGCAGAGCCAAGCGGCGGAATGGGCCGGCTCGACCGGAATGGAATCACGGCCTCGCAGAACACCGGCGTGAAGTAGAGGCATCTTGTGCTTCTGCGTTTCGTTCGGTGAGTGAGGTAACCGGAGGCCCACACCCCCTTCCGACGGTAATCATTTACCATCAGTTGAACCGCTTGCACGTTTGCCGCCTTTCCCATAAAAAAAAAGAAGCTTTGAATACTGGGAAATGACGTAACCCGCATACTTAGCGACTCAGTTGCCGGCGACAACTGTCGTTTTCAAAAAAATTATTGTAATCAACTGATTTAGATGAATAGCAATCAAGAATCTGTTACATAGTAAAATTAATTAATAGTTTCAAAGTGATTTTCCTATTTCGCTTTTGCGGTTAGCATTTGAAAGGAAGGAAGAAGGTATATTCGCAGCTACAACACAATAGATATTACAACCAGTTAGGGTTGCCGACCGTACAACTGATCATAGAGTAGTATTACAGAGAAGATATAGTATTGCACTGTATTATAGATCCGCGTACTATATACTGTTGGAGAAATATTAACCGTAAGCGTGCCAAATAAAAATCCCTAAACTCTGCCAACCCCTACAGGAATCGCTTGCTCGTTTGCCGCCTTTCACTAATAAAAAAATTTTTTTTTATTCCTTTTCGTAAAGGAATCGATTGAAGCTGATATACCATGAATGGAAGATTTAGACTCGCCACGTTGGGAAGACGGGTTGGTCATGAAAAATGTAAACGTTTATTCTAGAAAACCAGATGTTCAAAACAGGCAAAAACAAAAGATTAGAAAAATATTATATGTATATTCTTTTTCAGCCTGTATAAGTACACAGCCAGACTTAGGTATTTTCATGAAGGAATCAACGAAAGCTGACGTTATACGAATGGAAGATTTTCCCATTCTGACCACGTTGGGTGGGCGGGATGGACTTGAAAAATAAATGTCTTTATTTACATGAACACAGAAATACTTATATCCCAACACAATAAGCTGAGGTAAATTTAAACGTGGAATTTCTTTTAACCTGTAAGGAAAAGCCGTAACATTTATTTATGGAGAACTTGATGTAATTTTAATCTAGGGTACGTTGTCGTTGAATTTATAGCAAGCTAACCGTGTGTCTATTCCTTGATTATAATGAATGCCAAAAATAGAATAATACGTATGTGAATGAATGTCCAATTGTCAACAAAGTCGGGTGAAAATTACGTATCTTGATCAGACATGGTCATTTTGTTATACACAACTGTTAAACAACAGGTCACCAGTTGTATCATATACTTGTTCCATAGACAATATTCCAGTTTGTGTCATAGATAACCTAATTGATAATAATTCTCTAATGTTGAATGTTTGTACTTTTATTTTACAGTTTTGATTTTTATTGTTCTTATTCATTCGGTATATTTATATTAAATTATTAGGTTATAATTTTTAATTTAATTATTATATCGAAATTTGTCTATCGACATTTTTTTATGGGAAAGGCGACAAACGAGCAAGCGGTTCACTTGATGGTAAGTGATTACCGTCGCCCACTTACATCTGCAACACCAGAAGTGCATTTTGGGAGATGGGAGGGAAGATGAGGAGTGGGCTGGGAGAGGGGAGTGGGCCTCCGGTTACCTCACTCATCGAACGAAACGCAGAAGCACAAGATGCCTCTACTTCACGCCGGTATTACTCCGGTCGAGCTGGCCCTCTCAAGCAGCAGTAAAAGCCACTGCTTATTGTATTACCTTGATAGTAGATGGTCTGTTCTTAGGTTCACAGAATTATTTATGCTTTTGTTTACTAATTCATAAAGCACAGATAATATGACCTGTGACGGTGAGTGGGGCCAGGAAGGGCCATTTCTGCACAATTCGTAACTCGCGTTAAGGATATAGCTGATGTAAAACAATTTCTTATGAATATTTTGCTCAATAATCTGTGGTTATTTTTTTATTTCACTAAGAATAACTAATTATCTTTTATTATTAAAATCACTGTCAAATAGTTTTTAAGGAATAATTAGCAATTTCACTCACTAAAACAAAACGATTTATTATGTATTTATTAGTGTAGGTGCGTACAAGGGAGACGCAAGCCCTGTCTGACTTGTTTGTTAAACAAACGGCGGTACGCTACTGTCATGACCTTGAAGGTGTCTGGCGCAACAGTTTACTTCTATTATTGGTTATTATTATGGAAGAAGTGTTGTAAAGCGCTGTAGACGTCGGCAATAAGAATGTAAAAGTAAAATTAGACACGAAAAATATATAAATAATTGTTTCATCTCAATATGTAATACAAGTATTAATCATTTTCACAGATCTGCCTCCTCTGCCTCTGCCTCTGCCTCGGTATGTGTTATTTTGCTTGTGAATATGTGCGAATATTTTCTTTCTTTATAAAAATTTTAACTAATATTACTGTGCAACGTGTGTGTGAAAAAAATCAAAGAAAAGATAGTCTTAATAAATTAAAAGAGTAATTTCATAAATTACAATCAGCCATCCCTATAGTACACGGAAATTGTAACTTTTTCCTATACTGTAGGTGAGCTTGTTGCGCGGCATTCATTCCACTGGCACAATGTGGTCGCTTCATATGTAAATCGAAATTCTTATCTTTTCATTTTAAATCGTCTCCTTTTGCGTGGAAATTTCTCGTTTGTATTTTTTTAGTTTCCGCTAAATTACATTAATTCATCACTCGGACGGATTTGTATTGACCGCGAATTACACAATAACAAAACACGCGGATATTCACTCAGTGAGTAGTGAAGAGGAAAATACCATATCTGGGACAAATTATGGTAGAGGATTGCCCGCGGGTCTTCGGTACAGGTCGGCTGCAGATGACAGCCCTTCCCGCACAGGTGATCGGGCAATACGGCGTAGAAGAAGCTAGAAGTAGTTCTAAGAGCCTCCGTGGAGTCAACCGTAATGCAGTTAAAACATGTAGATGAACCCTGGATGGTCCAGGTAATCAGGGATGGGGCAGGAAGGGTGAAAAGCTCAACCATCATAGTGGTTTACATGCAGCTTAGTCATAGTACAATTAGCTCCACGTGGCGTGCAGTTTATGGGAGATAACAACCAAATATATATACATTGTTAGATGACAACATTAGCAGAATATGGTGGCATATAAAAATGTTTTTTTTTTAATGGGAACGGCGGCAAACTAGCAAGCGGTTCACCCGATGGTAAGTGATTACCGTCGCCCACGAACATCTGCGACACCAGAAGAGCTACAGGTGCGTTGCCGGCCTTTAAGGGTATTTGGGAGATGGGAGGAAGGATAAGGAGTGGAATGGGAAGGGATATTTGGGGTATGACAGAGAGGATGAGGACGGGGGATTGGAGAGGGGGTGTGGATCCTATTTATTTCCTTATAAGGTTTTAGAATATTTTTTACATACACTCAACACTACCAAGCTATTCAAACAAACCCTTCTTATTTTGTTTAAGTAATAATTTCTTGTTAATTCAGATTTAGCTATTTTTCGTAATAAAAATTATAAGATCGCAGCATTTATAAAAACCTCTTATACCTCTTGAGCGGGGATCCATACTCTAAATAAAAGGAAACACTCACAATTTCAGAAACAACCGGCATCACATGAAATCAGATTACTCACGGTAATGTTGTGTTTACTTTACAAATATGAAGTTGAATAAGTTACTTGGTTATTCAAATATCATATTTACTGACACCGACATTACATAAATTATATTTTGGAGCTCTCACATTTTCCTAAAATGGATTACTATGTAAGCCTAAGGAAGAACATGACTTTTCTCCGAAGGTCAACTTCAACTGTACACGCCGAAGCGATGGCGATCGAATTATGATAGAAGATGTGAATACGCTGTAATCTAATTCCACAGACTAGATATGTACTACTATTAGTTTGAGAATACCGGCACAATGCTCACCGTGTTAACTTCTATTAACACTTACATGGAATTTCCTATATCTGCGTTTGGATTTAGGAGGTTAACAAATAAGATATGTGTGTCTAGCGATTGGAGGTCATATTATCTGTGCTTTATGAATTAGTAAACTAAAGCATAAATAATTCTGTGAACCTAAGAACAGACCATCTACTATCATCATCATCATCATTTCAGCCTATCAGAAGTCCACTGCTGAACATAAGCCTCCCCCAAAGATTGCCACGAAGCTCGGTCCTGAGCCACCTGCATCCATCGACTTCCCGCAACACTGCGCAGGTCGTCACTCCATCTTGTGTGGGGGGTCGTCCTACACTGCGTTTGCCTGTACGTGGCTGCCTCTCGAGAACCTTTTTTCCCAGCGGTTGTCAGTTCTGCGAGCTATGTGGCCGGCACATTGCCACTTCAGCTTGCTGATCTTTACGGCTAAGTCGGTTACCTTAGTTCTGCTGCGGATATCATCGTTGCAGACTCTATCACGCAGAGAAACACCGAGCATAGCCCTTTCTATAGCGCGCTGAGCAACTTTGAGCTTCCTCATACGGCCTGCAGTGAAGGACCAAGTCTCGGATCTGTATGTCATCACTGGCAACACGCACTGGTTGTATACTTTGGTCTTGAGGCTTTGCGATACAATAAGCAGTGGCTTTTACTGCTGCTTGAGCGGACCAGCTCGACCGGAGTAATACCGGCGTGAAGTAGAGTCATCTTGTTATTCTGCGTTTCGTTCGGATAACCGGAGGCCCACTCCCCCTCCCCTTCACTCTCATCGTTCTAATAAATATATAGAAACGAAGGAAGGGCTAATCTGCATATAAAACTGATTCGATTAGCCTTGAATAACTATCAAGCTTTAGATACGTTCTCTGACCCGTTGTCGAATCACGATTAGTAACTTAAAACTGTCGATTAATATTAAGAATTCGCATGCAGATTGTTATTATTTCCAGCTAGAAACGCGAGAAAAATTAACAACATAGTACTAGCAGCCTATAACACTCCCATCGCTGGACAAAGACCACCCGTTTTGAGAGAGTTTTAAAGCCCATAGTGTGCACATAGCGGATTGGCGGATTATCACCGCGATCTACCGAATTTTTAATAGCATTTCCTTAATATACGTTGATTTAAAATGTAAAACATCTTGGTATGTTATTATAGTCCCTAACTTCGAATTAAGAATGTAAATTTTGGTTCTTGTGAAATTTTAACCCTTGAAGCGACTAATGAAATATTGCAATTAAAGTAATTAAATATACACTGGATGGTATCCTGTGTCTCTGCATACTAGTGCTTTTGGTGGATACCTCTTACTCATTGCCACCTACAATCAGCAGTGTAACAGTAACATAGTTGTGTTAAGCTCTGAAAGGTATAGAGAGTCAGTATAATTGCAGACTATACTGACTCTATATCACCGTTTGTTCGTACCGGTATACGGTAGAGCCGAGCAGTGACTTTTGCTGCTGCTCGACCGGGGTAGTGGCACGACCTCTTAGATTATAGATTAGTAGAGGCATTTTATGGTTCTCCAGTTACCTCACTCGCGGAAAGGAAATGCAGAAGCACAAGATGCATCTAATTCACGCCGGATTTTCTGCGAGGTCGTGGTACACCGGGCGAGCGGGCCCATTCGAGTTCCAACTAAAACTGCCGCTTTAACTCTAGAGTCAGTTGCAAAATATGTATTTCCATTTTACCTTACTAAATAACATTGAGAAATTTACTTGCTTGATTTTTTTGAACACACCTAATAATTGCATAGTAACTATTGCCTATTCTGTACCCGACCGTAATTTTAGATACCTAACGCCGAAGCTAAGAAATCAAAACATTTTAAGAGGAGCCCCTTTAAAACTCCAAATTATAACCTAACACCAATAAATAAAATAAAAAAAAAGCTACTGTCTAGTTTACAGTCTAGTCTGAGTTTCGCCGATATTGTCTTCGCTGTGAATTTAAACCAGTAAGGCTGGCCGCTGTCAAAACAACGTTAAAAACAATTTCTATCCGAAAGAGAAGGGGCAAATTAAATCTACCTCCGGCTAACTAACTTCATGATAAACACTTCACACATAAACGAGGGGCTACTAGAGGTAAATTATAAAGATCCTAATGAACACACCCTTCAATGCCAGCACACGTTCCTTAATTGGCAAATCATCTACCGCAGTATGTTAGACAGGAATATTCAATTAAGACACGGATTACAACGGTCGTGGTCTCACTAATTAAATTAAATCTACGCTTTGGCTAATCTGATTAAGTGCGCTATTATCGATTGGCCTTATGTTGGTTAGCAGTATAAAATATTTGTTCAAACATTTTACATGTTTAACACTGTGTGCCGGAATGGAATGTTGCCTAGGCGCCATCGTCACTCGCATTCTAAGCATGCGCCCTATGCACGTTGTCCAGCAGCATCACTTCTATATTACGTACCTGTTATCTAGATAAATGCGTTAGCCCTTGTCGTCTATGGCAATGAAAGGTGTGAAGGGAAATGGGGTAGCAGCTCCCAAACACCATCTGGATGTTTTTTTTGTTTTTTTGCTAAACGTTGAGGAAGATGCTTTTCGCATGCGAAGTCTTTGGCCGGGAGGCCACCGGCTAGATTATGTCGGACTCAGATTTCAGAAGGAGAACCATGCCGACTAAAAACTATCCACGAGATGCTGTAGGCCCGGAGACTTTTACAGCTTCGTCTTGAGAGACTTGAGAGAGTGGCCCTCCAGGATGGTTCTTTTTTTGTTTCGCGTGGGGGAAAGGTGCTCGCTCTTTACAGCTTCGGCGTAAGACCCCTCCAGGATGTTGTTTGGATCTTGTATATATATGTAACGACCTGCGGTAACTTTGATAGTGTGATGTGGATTGTATGCGCAGTATCTTCTAAACAAGTCTTTCTTGGGTTTCTTGTGTGGTGAAATCCACATAAGAAGACGCAAACTGGCTGTAGTTAAAATAAATTAGTAGCCTATAAATGCCCACAGCTGGACTTGAGCCTTCTTCTCAAACATCTGAGAGGCTTTTGGTGCCGGCAATGGCCCGCCACGCTGCTTCTGTGCGACTTTCCGGGCTTCACATATCTTCGAAATAATACTTATTATTATTTGTCGGATAGGCAGGTTTCCTCACGACGTTTCCTTCGATTGTAAATATAGCACTTGAAATTGCTATTAACAACTTTAGTGACTCAGGACACTCTATGAAACAAATGCGAGCATCCTGACCACTAGGCTACCACGGCATTTCAATATTAAAGGCTAAATGTCGTATTGATTATATATTACATCGGCATGCTTACCTTACATGTGTATAATAAATACTTATATAATATCACACTGAATAAAGATGTTTCGACGAAAAGAAATGTATATTTATTAAGGTTACATCTCAATTCTTGAATTTCATTTCATTTCAAAACTCTCTTGGCTGAGCTAACTACGAATGGTGAATAATTTGGCTAAATATATGCTCGTATATATTGTACTGCTATTTTTAATTCCTCTCACACTCCTCTTTAGTTTTATATATTATTCGGCGACTTTAAAACTTTTTTGGCAAATAAGGCGTACTTAAACTTTAAGCAATATATAAAACTACAAACAAACGTTAAGTTAGACAATTTCGAGATTGTGTAATGCCTTAATGGTTGTTACAAAACTCGAATTGTTAGAAAAATTGACAACATTAGGGGGAAATTTACTTGAGGGTTTTGAGTGAAATCTGTGTCAAAACAATAAAGGTGAAGGTTTCTTAGTCTTCTAATCTTAGTACTTTAAGCGAACATCTCAATTATGTTTAGATACATTTGTGTATATATGTAATTGGTTTCATAAAAACGGCTCCATCGAATTGGATGAAATTTTGTAATTAGGAAATGTTTTGCTTTTCAAGTTTATTTAGATAGGCGTGATCCCAGAGAAGGATCACTTTTACAGAAATTATAAAAACTTTTTGTTTTTTATCGCCTTCACATACAAGTATGTTTGCTACTCAACAACAGATGACACTGCGCTACATCGTTAGCGTGGTTGTAATAATAGGCTGAATGAGCAAATCTCGGTTTCACAGGTAAGAAAATCATCAAGTGTGTAATATCCCCTTAAAGAGAATAAATATTATATTAATAAAATAATAGAATAAATATTATATTAATAATAATTGTTTATCCATTAGTATCTCAATTGAACTTTACTAAAACATCCATGGTGTTCCGATTGGTTAATGGAATGCACCCGAATTAGGAAACCCGAGTTCAAACACCGTATGGATCGTGTGAAATGAGCCGCTTTACGGTTTCGTAATAATTTTCGTGAATTGCGTACGAATTTCATCGTTTGCCTGTACACATATTTTTGGCGACACGCCCACCGCGTTGTTTTTAAATAATCAACTTTTAAATAATCCACTTAAGTGGATTGAAACGACAAAAACTAGGCCTCTGTCCATCCTATTATTGGTATCTGTCATGAAAATATAATTTTTATACATGTATATAGTTAACTTTTATCTTATTTAATTCATAAATTAGCTATTTGTCTTTATCATTGTGAAAATATCGCGAATCTGGGAACTATGGAGAGCTTCTACATAAATACCTCCAAATATTATATTAATCAGAATGTAAACGATAAAGAGCAGTAGTTAAAAATTATAATGTAAATTAATTAAAAATTATAATAGAAATTAATTAAAAAGTATAATGGAAATTATAATGGAAAAATATTAGCGGTATCGAGATAGGCGAGTTATGGACCCCATTTTGGAAGGGCTCGTACCAACGAGTTTTCGAAACGTATGCACGATTTGTATCGATTGCTTGTACACTAAATCCGCGACAGCTTCACCAGCCAGTCAAGTTATCCCAAAATAAGCTCTGATAAAAAGTGGGTTGAAAAGACAAAACTGTCTGTCAAGACCCCTGTCCACCCTGGCCCAATACCAATATATGGCGGTGAAAGCTTATTGATTATTTTTATTTACGGTATGCATCGTAGCTTTTGCTCGGCGAGTTTGCGAACATCATCATCTTAAACTTATTTAGATGACTGCCGGAGCTCGCAGCACTTGTCTGGCCTTTTGTCGTTCTTTTTAAAAACCCAATCAATGTGTTGGTGACATTTAACCCGGGGCAGATGACGAACCCAAATACCGCAGAACATTGGTACAAGGTTATCGCATGGACTGTCGGCTTTTGTTGGTGTTCTTACGGAAAGGTATTTTTCAGACAGTGAACTTTTTTCAGGCTGATAAAGTAAAAAAAAGTTGTCGACACGTCACCGCCGGAAAGTTTTCTTTCTAGACGGCGCTATCTATTTTACTAAGAAGTAGTCGGGTTTGTGTCTTTGTTAAAGAGAAAATTCAAGAAACATTTATTCACCGCGCCGAAAGGACGTCTCGTTTTAAAGCGTATTTTCTTTAATTCTCAACGTTTTAAACGCTATAAAGTCCGTAAAATAAATTTTAGAAATAATGAATGAATAAATATTTACTTCAAACATCGTAATACGTTATTTCGTTCGAGCATGTTTCGCCTCATTATTATTAGGATTATCTGCATGCAATTATTGTCAAAAATCAATAATTATCTCATTAAATCAAACGTATTACGATATTAAATGAAATTACAATTGAAGATTAAATTCAATTCGAGTGAAATAAAATTCCACGGGAAACTTGAAACTCCCTATAAAATACGATAGGCCGTGGAGAAGTTCCGAGTGAACACTTTGTCAAAATTAATTGTTACGGTAACGATCGGCAGATGTCAGCGCAGACGAAGGTATAAACGAGTCAAACGACCGCTCTGTTAGCAATCCGTCCCACCTGACCCAAAAGATATTATGAGTAATCTATTTCCCCGCAATCGATTCTGTTATGGTGGCGCTTATTATTAAAGCTTCTGTAGTATTGCATTTAAAAAAAAATTATCCCTGGATTTTACCACCTGTTAACATATACAAACATGAAGAAAAGAAAATTGATTAAAGTAAGACAAAAAGAATATTGTCTACAGTATTGTTTCTGCTCCGTCAGCGGAACCTCATTACGAAACGGGAGTAGATTAAAAAAAATAGCGACCTTTGACATGTGAAATTTATATTCCTACGTCGAAGAATAAAGATTTGAATTTTGATTATGATATAGCATGATAATTATTGCAGAACATATCGAATAATAAGTAATAGTGAAACGTCAGACAAAAATAAAAAAAAGTTTCGTCTATGGTAACACACCATAAACGAAACGTCGGAACAGACATAAAATATAAATCAAGGCGATGGTTCTTAAATTATTTTACAGCACAGCCATGTTTTCCACCTTTAGCTGTGCAACAAAGAGTTAGGTAATAAAAGAAAGAAACATATTTATTTCGCAATCACACGATAAAAACATATAAAACTCTATGACACGTCATACTAATTAAGCATTCAATTACTCACATCACACATCAATATAGCATATTATGCATATAATTGCAATCATTATCATAAAATTATCTAATAATTTAAATAAATATATGTAATTGGTATAGTTATTAATTACACTTTGTTACACATTTTATGCTGCATTTTTATATATTATAAATAAAAAATATATGTAGAGAAAGAACATATTTATAATTAACACATATGATGTTTGTTCAAAAACATTGAATTTAATCATTTAATTTAAAGTAGTAATTTAGTAAAACATTTCACAAATGAAATATGTAAAATGTTATGCTAAATCATTTCGCATATCGGTATTTCGGCTTTGGCATAAAAAAAAACCCGATGATAAAAATCTATCGAGCTGTCGTCGACTCTCCTGTCTGTGCGTCATGTAGGTACGCGATCAGGATTACGCCCGAAAAACTTATCGCATCGGCCCAATGTTTTTTTTTATTTCATTCGCTTCAGATTGCTGTAGAATAGGATATTCAGTAGGAATAGATATCACTGCACTTGGATCGGTCATCGATTTTCTTTTTTTATTATTTTATTTAACAACGTACACACAATTAAACTGGAAAAAAAATAAAAATGATAGGAGGAAATGGTCCGTACAAAGGTACTGCTTATTTCTTAAGAAATTTCTTCCAGCAGACCTGGTGCAGGAGAATAGCTAGTTAATGGTAGATTGTTTACATTATTTATATTAAAAATCAATAATTAACATGAGCGTTTGAGGAGGCACTTTATGATTTTTCAAAACTATTCGCCTAGCTGGGAGATAAAAAGTGACGGTTGAAGAGATTATTCAGGCTCGAAGTGCTCCCGAAGTAAATTGTCATGAGATTTTCAAAGCATTTCCCTTTGTAATATCTACACCCACGGATAGATATCGTTTCGACGGTACCGTGTAACAAAATACAATAAGTTAAAGTTATAAAAATTAAAAATATGGCAGATCTCTGCCACCACATCTCACCTAGTTCTGCAGCTAAACAGCAGTGCATTTACTGTTGTATTCCGTTTTTGAATGATACAGAGGGCCAGAGTTATTACGGGCTGTCAGACGTTCCAGGTTAGAAGTCTTAGTCCTTAGACGTTGTCTTCTTTTCTGGTAACCTTCTTCAATTGGAGTTGTTTGCTGGTGTCTTCACCAGGCTCTTCACCCCAATGCAATAAAATATTTAGTAACGGTGGCTTGGTATTAGATTTTGATATTAGATAGTGATTGTACCAGGATCGGATATCGGCAAAGCGACGTATGATTTTATGAAATCTATGACCCTCACCATGCTCTTATTACTGATACTTTATTAATTTTTTTATTTATTTATTTAAATCTTTATGCACAGGTTGGTACATATGGCGGACTTAATGCCTAGAGGCATTATCTCCCAGTCAACCATTAGGCTAAGCAGAGATATATACGTCATAGAGGCGATACAGCTAAGAGAATAAAACAAGTACTATTCTTAAACACACGCCAAATGGCTTCGTCGGCCGCTCCGTAAAATTCTTCACATAACTCTTGCGAGTGTATTCCCCATCACAAAGTCAAAGTTATCTGATCAACCAACGTCATGCAGACACAATAATTGTGTCGCGGAAATTCAGTTCCATCAACTACTGTTACTTAACGTGGCATCTGTACTACATGTGATTAGTACGGGTCGAATTTTGTAATGTGCACACGAAGCCCGGAGCACAATTCGTTTAGGAGCCGGCGAACGTCGAATTCGATTCGCAATTCGCACAATTTGAAATTTACATTCACATTGTTTTCGCTTTGTCTCATTGCATTTCATCATATTAACATTGCTGTATGCCGTATTAACAACATCGTGGTGGTTCAGGAGTCAATGCGTTCGCTTTAACTTTATAGTGATAAAATGAACTAATTTGTAAATTCCGACACCGCTTAAGTTGTTGAATGCGATTTGAACATGCAAGTACTGAACTAATCAGGGGCTTGGCGTTAAGGGAAACATTGTGACGACACTTGCATGTCTGTGGAATTTCGGAGACGCGAGACGTTCGGTATAGACACTAGCGGTGTTGAACTTCCCAGCTCCAAAACTCTCGACATGAATGTCGAAAAACGATGTCACACGAATTTTTTTTTTATCATTTGTTAATAAACCTACACTGAGATAAATATCGCAGTGCTAAACCACGACGCTGATTCTTAATGAGTCCTTAAGTGACACTTGAACGAAAGAATGCAGTTGAGGTTTTGCATTAGGAGAACATAGGGGGTATATTTATTTGTTCCTGAACATTGAAAGTTGTTGGAATGAGTGTTCTACTCATTCATTTTTACAGAACAAGCGATACTTAAATCTCCGATACACTCTCCGGAGCGAGATGTAAGTCGTGTAGATATTATTTACAATTTGCATTCGAAGCGTGTATTGCGCCGATGAAATGCATCTACTGAGTGGATTTACGTTTTGTTCCAGCTCGGATAAGTCTCGAGGTGTTATAGCGAATAAGAAACATGATGTTAGCTCTTTCATTGTTATTATTAACTAACGAATCTGTTATATTTAAACTATATACTTGGGTTGTAAAAACGGACCTATCTCCTTTAATGAAAATCCACTTAGAAGTTTAGAAGTTATAAGCGAATACACAGACCAACGCGCATCGCGATTTTGTTTCATAATCTTTGAAGCTAGTATTCACCGGGTTATTGCTCCAAAATATAAATAAATTTGCAAATGGTAATCATATGTCTTGTGGTTTTTCTATGGGGCATCAATTCATCGACAGTAATCGTGTCTTTTTAATTTGTCGTAAGAGTCGACTGAAAGGTAATGCTTTCAAATAGACAGACTAACAATAGGGTGTAGTACAGCGAGCGCTGACCTGCCGATAAGAATGGCGGTGAATCCTCAAATATGGACTAACAAGCTCATGATGTTACGTAAGCATCCGTAGCCGGCGCTTGATTCGTAGCCAAAGGGCTACGACATTTCCAAGACAGAACGTGGAGGCGTGTTACGTCGCAAAGTTTGTTCCCAGAGATGTCCATGAGATTTGTGTGTAACTATTGTTATTACTACTAATGTTATTTTTATTTTTTTGCTTTTAAATACCTCAAATAATACTTAAGTTATATTAGCCAAATCTTAATATTAAACATAAGCAAAACATTTAATTAAAAAGTCATCTTTGTAATTTTAGAATGATTTCGGTTTGATCACCATTTTCTTTTAATAGTCGTCGAGAAAATAATGAAATTCCAAAATAATAGATGTAGGGGATAAGTGGAAACTCGCTTACCCACTTATATACAGGTTGGACGCAACCCTATTGACATTTAGTGAAAAATTTATTATTACGAGAAAATATTTTTTTCACACCAAAAAAAACATGTCAACCTAATAATCCGAAACAAAGACGCACGTTCTATTTGTCATAACTAATAGTTTAATAACCTCGGCAAGAGCGGCAACCTCTGTGCGTCGGCGACTTCAAACGCCGGTAGTGGACATCGGTGCGGACAGTCGATAAAGTATTACCACTTGGGTGTTGGCGTAGTTAACTAATAGCGGAAATATCTGGAGGCAAAAAAAATTACAAGTTATCTTTAGATCAAAATATTACACTTATTATAATTACTATTTGTTATTTGATTTAGAAATAGACTGAAAAAATAATGTAAATTTAATGTTTGCATCCAACCTGTATATTGAGAGATATGACAAGGAAATGTTGTTGTAGAACAATCTGAAGTATTCATTGTTAGTCAAAGACGCTATTTCCATCTTTATTATATCCTGGTACGAATACTTGATAACTGGTATAATAAATACAAGGTAAAATACAAGATAATTAAAGATTTATTGCATTTCAGTCACGTCTTTAAAATCTTAATTTTAGAATTATTTAATCCTATTCTTTCGTATATGCTATCTTTATGTGTGACGACAGCCTTTAAATCGTTAATTGCAATGAAATTTCCCAATGCTCGAGCGGAAACGTTATTCCTTTTTTATTATATTTTACGTAGAAAAAGAGTCCTTTATTAAAATATTTGTAATATTTCAAAATTTATTACTTAATAATAATTAATACACGGGCAACAACCCTTGCCTGCATAAAGTAATTTTTTTTTTTCACAATCATCATCTTTGGTCAAGTCTATGATCTATGACTGGACAGAGTTCTTTGGCAGAAACAGCAGTTCAAAAACTTTCTACGCTCCCAGCTAACACTTGCTACAATTGCGTTGCATTTATTTTAATAATTCGACACACTCTTTTTACCGTGGTAGAGCCAACCGGCGGCTTTTGCTGCTGCTCGAATGGACCGGCTCGACCGGGTTTGGAACTGCGGCCTCGCAGAATACCGGCGTGAAGTAGAGACATCTTATACTTCTGCATTTCGTTCGGTGAGTGAGGTAACCGGAGGCACACACCCTCTCCCTATTCCCCTATCCTCATCCTCCCTTCCGTCTCCCAAATAGCCACGAAGGCCGGCAACGCTTCTGCATCACCTCTGGTGTTGCAGTTGTACGTGGGCTACGATATAATCACTTACCATCAGGTGAACCGCTTACTCGTTTGCCGCCTTTCCCAAAAAAAAAAACTTTGTTATATAAGAAACTTTACACCGGCCTCATCGCAAAAGACGTCGATTAGGTCGTGACCTAAGCACGCCAGGCTGCTTCCCCGCTAACCTTTCTATTCAAATTTGCATGATACATTTTTCAGTCAGCTAAAATTTGAACAAAGAGCTTTTTCATGCTTGTAATTTACTCCTTTATGTGCATGCGACTCTAGTAAGTCATTTGCACTTGGTATTTCAAACTACGTAGTAATTTATCATTATGTGTACTAATCAACTATTCTATGACTGTGGCGTAGTGGTTAAGCGTTTAGCTGCGGCGCTGCGGGTGGCGGGTTCGATTCCCGCACGGGACTAGTATTTGTATGGACTACAAATAATAATTTCCGGTCTGGGTGTTTGTCCATGTGCAATTCATGTATGTAAACTGCCTCCGCGACACAGGAGAAATTCCTACAGCGGAAGATAAGGTTTTTTAAGAAAAAATTTTAAAAATGTGCCCGGGAAATTGTTTTTCACTCAATTATCGTACTGTATTTAAGCCTGCCACCTCTTGCACTAGGACCACGGCAATCCACTTTTCCCGTCCCCGGAAGATAGAACGTGATGAATAGGCGGGCGAGCCCTGTCATGTATACTCTCTGTGATTGCCATGACATTTTCAAGGCTTTTATCTAAGTCTTACGACACCCGCGTGAAGTGAAATTCTAAGAGAGTATACTGAATTCGAGTTTAAACCGACTTTATTCCATATCTAGAAAGTACAAATTCTTAAACTCTTTCGGTTCCGTATTTTAACTAGCTAACCGACCGCGGATTGCTTTGCTCTAGCAGTAATAAATGTTCTAATCATTTAGCCCCTGGTTAGTAACATTCTAAACCAGGGATTTATTTATTTATTTAGGTTTAGAATGTTGAACTGTTTTGGGCATGAAACTCCTTTTCAAAAATGAACTGATACCTCAGACCTCCGTAGCCAAATTACGTGAAATATCCTATCTCCAGTTTTTTTTTATTGATAATAAACACTTACCAAATTAATTTACCCATGGGGGTCGATATCGACCACTTTGAGAATCCCTGTTCTAAACCAAGTTCCGCGGCGTCCAGGCGTCTGCGAAATTCAATATCTTCAACGGATAACGCCCGCTTCATTATGAACTACCTCTATTCGAGGAAAAATAAAATGAAAGTAAAATTGTTGTAAAATATTTTCTGGTCAATTGCCCCAGAAGTTCGGTTCGGTTAGGTTATTCCTACAAACTGTGAACAAAATATCACCTCTTATGTTAAATAAAATTCTTAAACTAGAAATATTATACATCATGCGTGGGAACCACGAGAGCGACGCGCATATATAAACTGAACGTGAATGTGTTATACATATGAACCTAGTTCAACAAAGGTTCTAATTTATGGTGAAAACCGCATTGAAGTCCACTTAAAAGTTAAAGCGTATATACAGACAGACACGGATTGCGTGTGCGAGTGCACGTGGCTTAATGGTTAGCGTACTTCACTAATGAGCCATTCCTGGGTTTGAATACCGACCTAAGTCACCATTGTGGCTTTAAGTAAGGTGGCAAATACCTTTTTTCTAAGCATTTTTATAAAATTTCATTGTAATTTGTTAACCTTTTGTAAATAAATTAATAAAATAAATTATTGGTCTTCGGGTCTGGTTGTGTTGTGTTCGATCCCTTTCTCTTAAACTGCATGTGATCCTTCCTCCGATATTGTCGCTTAAGCCTTACATTGGATATGGGAATGTCGAGACAAGTGAATGCCTCATATACACTCGCACTCAGATACACTTACGGCACTATAATATCTCATGCGCAGTTGACAACCGCCGACAGTATACGGAAGTAGTGACCGTCGTCGAAGTCCAGGCCAGGAGGAGATCATTAATAACCGTGTATGTAGTCCACCTGACGGTAAGAGGTTGCTTCGGCAACCTTAGACAACAACATCGGTCCTCGTTTTAGAATCACAATGCATTCGAATTTTCACGCCAATGCTCAACGTCACGTTACCTGCAATTCTGCCTATAAAACCTTCATGTGTCATAGCTTTAAAAACAAATTAAATAAACAACGTAAGAAAGAAAGAAAGAAACACGTTTATTCACGGCCTAAACAAAAAAAAAATTGAAAGATTTCATAACAAAAATATATTGTAAATAAAACCTATAATATCTTGAACGATTGAAAATGTTAAACAAGAGTAAGAACAGATTTGTCCTGCAGCACGAGACCGCGAATTGGTTTGGACTCAGTAATGGTCGAGATTCGAAGACTAGACCCCCTACACTGATGTTCAGTCCGGGCCATACTTCGAGGCAGCACGGACAGCAGAGTGCGTGCTCCTCCAAAATACAATAGTGAAAGTTTCATCACGCTGTTGCAAAGCAACGATTGCCACTTCCAGAAGAAATTGAGGTGGACAGGCTTTAACAGGGTTGTCATGTAAGAAACATTAATTGCATAAATACTCCACTGGAAAAAAAAACGGACGGCACATTTCCTATCTGCCGACGTCTGGCAAGTAAATTAGACTAGTATTGATGTGCTTTAATCTTCTTTGTGTTTCAGTGTTTCATTCATCATTGGTTTACCCCCCCCCCCTCTCTCCTCACCCCCTACCGCGTAAAACTACAAAACAAAAAGGCTCGGTGCATTCGAATGGGTATTCCGCGATCGATCACTCGCCTAGCTTCGTTTATAAGTCAGCCGGGTACACCGCATGCGAGTGAGCTGGACATTTGGTCTATGTGCGAGATTTAATAGCGTTCTCTTAATAGCCACGTCCAGACGGGGTGTTACAGTTTCATTTTATTTCATTACATTTTTTTGGATGAAGTGTCCAATTCTCTTTTAAATGTATTTGCATCGACACTTCAATGCCCTTTTGCACTAACGGCGCGCTAAGCAAGTCCTATTTATGAAAGGCTTATAGCAAAGGAAAGACAAAGGCTCCAACTTCGTCTGCAGCAAACTGCTTACGGAAAGCGACTCATAATATACCCGCTTCCTAAATCCTTAACTGTCTGTGACTTGTTGATCTTTGACCGATCTTTGTTGTCAATGCAAGGGCATTTTATTCCGAAGCATAGAGTAATAACACAGTATTAATAATTTAGCTGTACTATTCTTACCTTTTTACTTATATCAATAATGCTATATGGTATATTTTTGATCTGTAACATTTTAATTTAAGAGGCTTTTCACTCTAAGTACGAATGTAATATTATGTCGGAGCAAAACGTATTTGTCACTACGTTTTTATGTCGTTGTATCTGAATAACGTTAATGTATCTCATGGTGCCACGATTACCGCTCAGATCAGACCAGAGTTCGATCCCCCATGTGGAGAGCTCGTACCAATATTCTTTCTCAAAACTTATATAGAACTACGTAAGATTTGTATCGTTAGACTGGTCACTAAAACGGTTACAGGCTCACCACCTATCACGTTGATCCAAATATGCTGGAGTAGTGGGGTTATACTGGGGCGGTTACCCCAATTTGAGTGTACAGTCGTGAGAGTTGGTTTCTATTCCGTTTCTTAATTTCTCTTAAAGCGATCTTAAGCCTCCAGAACTACTGAATTCGTTTAAGCCTGGGCATGTTTCGGTGCCGAGTCTTCCAGACTACTCGTAATGTAATGAACAAAAGCCATGTAGTGCCCTGTGAATGTCCTACAGCTTGGCTTTTTTTTTTTTGTATCACCAGTCACTGATAATAAGATACGACAATAACCCCCACGGCTTAGATATACGCCGTGGCCTTTACAGCTTCGTTGGTAAAAGCCTAGACCTTGACAATTGCGTCCACTAATGTTTAAAGATGTATTTGATAATAGAACTAGCGAACCGAATATTTATATATACCCACTGCATGAGAATGTGTTATACATATCAAACCAATCTCATTAAACGTGCTAAATAAGGGTAAAAACCGAACTTAAATCCATTTAGATATTAAGAAGTTATAAGCGAAGTTTCAAATGTAAATTGCAACATTGCTTTATACTATTTAATTAATAATAAAGATGATATTAAAATTGTTTTGTAAATTTCGTTAGTTAAGGGATCATCTCAGTGTGACCCTCCGAAAAATCACAAATTTTTGCGATTTTTTTTTGTGGTTGGAATTCACTAATAGGTCTGGTTTTTTTTTATAAATAAAGACATTCAGGACGAATACAAAATGATTTTTTATATATTTATATTTTTTTTATATTTATGTATTCGGACAGCGTTTGGCAGCTAGAAGTTGTTACCATGTAAATACTTTTAAGAAAATTTCAGATCACCCTATTTTTATGTTACTACATATTCAGCTTGATTAACTTGGATGAACATACACACATGGCATTGTACTAATACGCGAACATCGAAAATTTAAGTTTAATTTTTTTTAGTATAAATCACAAAAGAGACAAATGAAACTTATATCATTCGCAAAGTACTGTGCCATGGTGTGCCCAGAAAAGAAATTCGCGTATGTACATTGACGCAAAGGGAGATAAATTTAAAATTGTCACTTTTCCATACAAAACGTGCAACACGGTACACGGTAACTTACACTTTGCCCTTTCCCTTATTTGCCTTTATAAATTACAGACAGATAAATTTCAATAAATTATCCAAAAACGTAATTTATATCCCCAGTTTTATCGTACAAGGTCTTTAAGAATTCGCTGAATCTTAAAGTTGTTACAGCACAAATTTGTGATTAGTAAACCCTAACTTTGTAGCTGTCAATTTAGGCGTTAAGAAACCTTAGTGTAAACGGGATTAGAAAACTAGTTCAAAAAAGAATCGCCTCCGGGTGGGCTCGAACCACCAACCTTTCGGTTAACAGCCGAACGCGCTAGCCATTGCGCCACGGAGGCTATACTGTTGCCATCGAATGCAGCAGTCAATAAGAGTTCTCAGACTTTAAAATTCAATATTTGTGATCTTCCTTTTTCAAATCATCACACGCTACAAGAAAATTAGTTCTAATGGTTTTAGTTACTTATGTGCATGCAGACCGAGTTTTTGCAAATACAAAGGTTACACGCTGTTTTAAGGGAATAAATTTGAGTTGAATTAATTGGAGCCGTGGTAGGCTAGTGGACTAGGCGCCCGCTTTAGTTTTATACAACGCAAGTGACCGGGATTCGATCCCCAATATCGGCACCGCTGAAATTGATTTTGAAAGCTGAATTTAACACATGGTCCCCGGTGAAGGAAAACGTCGCAAGAAAACCTGCATGTCTGAAAATAATTAAAAAAATATTATTTACAGGAGATGCGAAGTACACCAACACGTACTGGAGCAGCTTGACGGTCCGTGCCTGGCTCTAAAACCCACGCAGTTATATGAGAAGGTAAGTTTTGCCCAGCAGTGGTGAACTATTAGTTTTAAAATTTCAACTGATTATATACTAAAGCTAATTGATACAACATTTTAATTTAATAAATCTAAGATTTTACTTAGACTCAGAGAATTTTTAATGCACTCTCAAAGAAAATTGCGTATATGCACAAATTAAACACACATTAAGTGCACATAACTTTGTAAATTTTTCTAATAAGTAGTGTGTTTATTTTAATAATATAGAGATCATTCGTGTGTATCATGTCGTGTGGTTGTGGGATATCAGCTACCCTTTTCCCCAACTCCTGGATGTCGTAAAAGTCGAATAGGGGAAAAACCAGAGGGAAAGTGCATGGCTCCCGACATATGGGGGTTTAATCATCTCAAATTGTAATGGGAAATATACCATCGTTTTCACCAAATGCCATCCCTTTCTGCACATTGTGCAGTATTACTACTAAAACTAAAGAAAAACTCCTAACTAACAATTCGAATGTGTGTTTTAGTAACTTTAGTAGTAACTTAGAATATTTGTTGAGCTTTGGTGTGCAAATTCCACAATATTAAATAAGTTGTATGTAACAAAACACCTTTCAAAAATCCTTTAATGAAAGAGAAAAGTGTGCATACTGTACATAGTCCTATACAAAATATTGATATTTATTTACTACACAAAGGAAACCCAAATTCCCTCGTATTATTTAATTACAATACTATTATTTACTTACCACGTATTTATTTACCACGTGCTCAGCGGTGAAGGAAAACATCGTGAGGAAACCTGCATGTCTGAGAAATAATAAAAATATTATTTCGAGGATATGTGAAGCCCGCCAATCCGCACTGGAGCAGCGTGGCGGGCCCTTCACGGCTCCTAAACCCTCTCTGATACTCGTATTTGAGAAGGAGGCCTTTGCCCAGTAGTGGGCACTAACAGGCTGCTACTTTACTTTTTTTACTATTATTTACTATACTATAGTGACCATGCATATACTAATTAAAATTCGCACTGTCTCGATGGTTTTGGTCAATTATGAAACCGGGTCCTGCACTTAGTCCAGAGTTTCTGAAAACTTTTTTTTTTTACGAAAAATAGGCTTACGTTTGACCTCAATCTTGCCCGATGGAAGGCGAAGATGAGGCCTAGGATGGTACACGCTTGCCTAGATGTCTGTTCACTTTGGCCTTAAAGATATCCAGATTATAGTAAAAAGGGTAGTATTATTATTATTATTGTTCCGAGTACAGAACCGTGCTTCATTGAAATATTTGGAGAAGTACTTGTAACAGTGATTAGACAGAAAGAAAGAAACTTTATTCATTACATCATAATTAGTTTCAAATTATTAATAAAACAATTAAAAGAATAATAAAAACTAAAAAAAACAATATGATTTTAGAATATTATTTTTTACTGCGCTAAAGTGTGATACAACTAATAGGTGGTTTATTTTTATAGAAGAAGGGGGCAAACGAGATTGCGGCTCACCTGATGGTAAGGCCCAGGAACATCCGTAGCACCAGAGGAGCTACAGTTGCGCTGCCGGCCTTCAAGGAAGGAATAGGCTCTTTTCTTGAAGGACCCTAAGTCGTAACTGTTCGGAAATACCGCTGGCGACAGCAGTTACCACAAAATCGAAGTGCGCGGTGGTCTACGCTCAGATTACGCTCCTAACATATGGCGATACCGGACGAGTTTTCACCTCCCCATCGGGGACCTGGGATCGCCTAGCCCCTCCCCTCATCTTGGAAGTTTTCCTTTCGTTTTCAGGGGACGCAGCGATGCAGAGCAGCAGCCTTTCTTTCCAACTTGCGGGCCTCCGCTCCCACAAGTCTCTACAGATGAAGCTGTAAAGGCCTCTGGACCAACGGCAACGCGGATGGTTTTTAGTAGCTCCGTTTCTCCTTCCAGTAACCCGTTACGTGGGACTTCGAGTCCCACGTAACCCGTTTGGTGGCCAGGCCAGGACGCATGAAGCATTTTCCATCCATAACACAAAAAAAAGCTCAGTTTAAGTTACGGATCCAAAGGCTAAATCGTTCCTTTATTTTTTTTACAGACTATAAGTTATTAAAAGGAATGAAGTCACTGTGTAGAGTAAACATTTTGCCTCCCTACGCCGAAGTTCACGCGCTTGCATTGCAGACATTCGACTTGCCTCAGCTTGTGTAATCTATTTAACACCAGCGAATGGACACTCGGACGTCCCTAATTCTAACTAATCCAGTTATGTAGAAAGTTTCACTAAATTCTGAACTTGCGGATATATTTAAATGAACGCTTGATTAATCTAAAAGTAACTTCTATACCCAGTCTGTTGGCAGTTGAATGTCATACAAAAACTTGAACTTGCCTTGGTCGTCTATTACGACACTCGTGGAGAAAAGAAGGATTCCCGCTTCGTCATAGGGGGCTTTGTAGCCGCAGCTTGATGGTGTGTGGAACCTACATGGACCATGACGCCAGGCTCCCTGTCCTCCGCGACCCTGGCGAGCGCCACGCCTCTGATGCGGTTGAGCCGCGGCGATAAGGGAGTATCGGTATTCGGCAGGGAGGCCATTCCACATGGCCTCCGGATGGCGTGCCTTGTCAGGAGGAAGAGGGAAAGGATTGATCCTTTAAGCCCACAACCTGACAGAACCTGTCCTTGCTCCCGCGTGACCGGGAAGACGTTAGGTATTTCCACACGTGTAATAAAGAAGCCAGTTTTAAAAAGTAAAGTAAAGTCGCAGCCGGTAAATGACCACTGCTGCGCAAAAGCGTCCTTCGCAAATAACTGGGACGGTTGAGAAGCCTGGAAGGCTCCGCAATGCTGCTGCAGTGTAGGTTGGCGGACTTGACACATCCTCGATGCAGTTTGTATGGGGGCAGAGATAGGCGGCGCTTCTCATTCAAAGGATAAAAAAGAAAGCAGATGGGCAGAGGTCATTGATCATTTGGCTCGAGCCAGCGTCACAAAACGGGCTTGGTTTAGCCTCTTTTCCCCTCAACGATAAATTATCTATTAGAAATCGGCAAGCAGGAACTCTTTTAAAAAATTAGTTTGAGAACATTTTTTAAATTAAAATGGACTTTAGTTATTTGTGTTTCTCTTATTTATATTTATTTATCTATCTACATATATAATAATATATTATTATGTATATCATGTTTATTATTTCATATTTTTATTCATTTATTTTATTATATTTATTTATATTTGTTCATTGTTATTTTATAATAATTTTGGTTAGTTAATTTATTAAGTTAAATAAATACACCTGCTAAGGCTATCTCATCAACCTATGAGCTGACTGGCAGACAATGCCAATAGACATCCACCCTCCCATCCCCACTCTTCATCCCCTCTCCTATCCTCTGGTGTTGCAGATGTACGTGGGTGACGGTAATCACTTACTATCAGATAAGCTGCTGCCTCGTTTGCCCCCTTCCCTATTATAAGGAAATGTGACATGTACTGATTTATGTTGAAATGATTATCGGAAAAGTTAAAGTTTTTTATGTGTGTGATATTAAAGGTTTGGCATTTATAGTTTTAAAGGCTGAATAGATATGTAATTGGATTATTTTTTAGAAAATATTCACAATATTGTTACTCGACCAAAAAGTCTTACTTTGATGTTTTAATAAAAATTAGAATAACGAGGTGTAAACGGAGGTGTCTGAAATCAGGGCTCTTATATTTTCATTTCATTTCAATGGTCGAGCATTTAAAAAGAGCTTAATATTTTTTATTTCATCTGAATGAGACTAATTAGCACCCGTAAGTGCTTCGGAAGTGTTTGCGTTCCGTTCGGCAAATTCGGATGGATTTTCCAGACATTCCGCCATTTTCCGACCGCCAGAGCCTAGTCTGTTAGCTTGCTAGATCCGCCACTTGAGGTTGGCATAACGAATGAGAAAAAAAAATTGCATATTCGCCTTTAAACCCAGATGATAAAATATTCACCCAAAATAATCTATAGTCGTTAGTTACAATGAGTTCCAATGTGGAAGACATTTCTTTGTTGTGTGTTACCAGAACGTCGTATCACAGCGTGAAGTGTGAGTTAATTGGACCATCGTGGTCCTGTGGTGATCCTTTTGTTGTCACTTTAATACATGTTAAATTAAATAAAAAAATTCATTGAAACGTGCATATGTACAATGGGCCGGCCACAGCTCGCAGAACTGAAAACCGTTGGGGAAAAAAGGTTCTCCAGTGACAGCTACGTAAAGACAAACGCAGTGTGGGACTACCCCATACAAGAAGGAGTGACGACTTGCGCAGTGTTGCGGGAAGTCGATGGATGCAGGTGGCTCAGGACCGAGCTTTGTGTGAATCTTTGTGGGAAACCTATGTTCAGCAGTGGACTTGTGTTAGGCTGAAATGATGATGATGACGATGATGTGTAATCACATCTCTACAATGTATTACGACATTGCATGAACTTTTTAATTACCTACGTACAAACGATTAACACCGCAGCGTTCTTTAGTTTCCTTACGTTTCGTATTAAATTTCACCAAGTTTAACCTAAATGCAAATTTTATAGGGGTAAAATATGCTAACTTTTTCTCCAAATGTCAAAGACACCTGCACCCACTGTATCCTGCTAGTTAATGAACGTGGCTCAGGCCACTATATACTGAACCCGGTTCGTTGGCTAGTGACGAGGGGCAAGAAGGCAGGTGCGCTTAACTCACCCGCCCAGCAGAGAGCTTTTGTTATAAAAGCTTATGTCCACGTTCTTTTAATGACGGATCAAGAACGAGATACATGAGTTTTAAAATATGCATGGCACAAAGTATTCAGCGGCCATTATTAGTCAAAAAGAAAAATTAATATAAGCCATGTAAATTAATTGTATTTGTATCATACGAGTATTGACTGACCGCGTCAAACTTTGTACCTAAGTGAATCTTCGAAAAAAGTAAATAGAAAATATCATGGAACGTACAATACTTTTCTATGGTAAGTGGTTATCGTCGCCCATATACATCTGCAAGACCAGAGGAGCTACAGGTGCGTTGCCGGACTTTAAGGGAATTTGAGAGATTGGAGGGAGGATAGGGAGTGGAATGGGAAGGGGGAATGGGCCTCCGGTTACCTCACTCACCGAACGGAACGCAGAAGCACAAGATACCTCTTCTTCACGCCGGTATTCCGCAAGGTCGTGATGCTACCCCAGTACAGCCGGCCCATTGCAAAGAACAGCAATAGACGATGCTTACCTCTACCAATAATAAATTGTACGTAGTGGGATACGATAAGTATTCAATGACAACGTTGAATCAGCCACTATAGGCTGCGGGTTGATCATGCCCACACACGTAGGTGCTCATTAAAGTCAACTAAGTGAAATGAAACCTCGCTGCGTTCGCCGCCGAACGCGAAGTCCCGGATTCACGACCCACACAAGGCATGCCCGTGTACAAGTTCGTTTTGTTTTTAAATACGGCCCATTCTCACCCTCAACGACGGTAACCCAAGCGTAGGTCATGATGTACCTTCTTAACAAGGGCCGTTGGGTTGCTGCCAGCACTCGTCTAGTTGGTCGGAGAAGCAGCAGGCAGAAGCGTCGCAACTCAGAGCGTCTCACCAGTACAGCAGCGTCGCGACGTAGTTCTTCTGACCAGGCGAGCAGCGTCGTTGCTGCCCCGTAAATTATTTTCACATGCCGGTTTTCTGCTCGCGAGTCTGTTCTTCCAAAGCAGTCAAGGCCACCAGGGCAACAGGAAATTGAAAAAAAATTGCAGAACATCTCCTAGCTTACTCTCTGTCTCTTGCTCAAATCTCTATATGCCACGTTCGCTAAGCCGCCTGAACAATGATGATTACGGAATATATCACTACGTGGAAGATCTATATACAATAACAGACTGTTGAAGTAGAAACAGAAAGAACAAAGTATCATGTTTTTTTTTTTCAAAAAAACTTACTGCAATAGCTCCAATTGTAAAACCAAAACGTTTTATCTGTTCAAATACTCACTGGCAAGTGAACGCGTTTTGTTAACAGCGCCATTTTAACGTTTGAGGTTTATTCAGCTGAAATGAAACACAAATATTGAATCGAGCGGCAGTGGAAAATTGCATGATACGGATTTTAACACTAACCCCGACTGTAATAAGATCGAATATTCGTCTACATAACAAAATGTATGAAAGACTAAGACTTCCTGGCGGTAAATATATGTTGTAGTAGGCGCTGACTTTTGATATCCCACTGCTGGGCAAAGGCTTTTCTCATTTATGAGAGGGCTTCGGAAGGGGGAAGTCCACCGCACTATACAAAAGACAATTGACGATTTTGTTACTTCGCAGACAAGTAAGAGGCTGCGAGATATTTTCCTTCACCGCCGAGCACTTACAGTGCCGGCACGGAGATTCGAACCCCGGTCACTGGTGTAGCGCGTGGGGCACATGGTAAAGTTGAGTGAGTGCACTTGAAATACAATTATACATATATGCCGCGAAATACGACGGCTCGGCGGCGCAGGGTCCTAGTGTATTTGTATGGACTACAAATTTAATATCTGTGCCGGGTTCGGGTGTTTGTCCAATTTATTTGTGTAAACTGACTCGACGGCGCAGGAGATGTTACTATAGTAACGTTTTTTTTTTTTCTTTGTAAAAGAAGACCAAGGAACAAATAATTATCAACAGCCAAGAAGATTCGTAGGTGGCCGCCATGGTCGCTATCGGCCAGGAGGACAACATCACGTCGCTAGCGAGGCCCTTCGATGTTGCTAGAGTTTTTCAAATATCATGACACTGCTCTGTGAATTAGAGTTCATTTTTAAGAGTTTGTTATTCTTTCACTTGTTGAGAGATCGGTCACCTCACCCACCGAACGAAACGCAGGAGCGCAACATGCCTCTACTTCACGCCGGTGTTGTTCGCGGTCGTGTCAATACCCCGGCCCATACGAGCAGCGGCAAAAACAGCCACTTGGCTCTACCACGTACAGAATTAACTAGCATGAATATGACATAATTCTGTTTTCATTAGCATAATAATAATTTTATCAATAACTGTCTGTAACATACTTCGAACAAACGAGTTTTATTAATTAAATTGAACAAACCTAACCAGTAAGTAAGACATTAGTGCAAATATACCCTCAAAATGGTGTCAAGTGAAGAGGAAATCTTCGGTAGACTCGATTAGAGACATCAATTGGATTGAAAATTGACCTTTGACTTAAATAGTTGTTTTAACAAACTTAAACCAGTAACGGATAATTTGGGACGTGTTTCGATCACGATACGATAATATCAGGAGAACAGAAAAACGATTTAAATAATTAATGTTCTTCTTTATAATGTAATTGTCTTGCAGCGACTATTTTAATTAAATAAGTGAAGTAAAACGGAGGAAACAGGAGAAAAATAGAGGCAGAAAAAAGACAGTTTTTCAGATGTGAAGCGTCTAAGAGAATATTATACGAAATACGAATAATATACGTATATTGAAATACGTTGTATTATTGCACATAGCCGCCATTTTGATTTGGCTGTGAAAAATGCTTTTGGGTAGCAATGAGACTATACTGCTACTCAAAGATGTATATATTCACGCCTTGTTCCCAACAGTTCCCTTTCGTTCCAATGCCCCATTCATTATTGTTACCATTGTCATCAAAGATGTCCCTATTATATTATTTAATTTTTTTTTATGGAATAGACGGCAAACGAGCAAGCGGTTCACCTGATGGTAAGTGATTACCGTCGCCCACATACATTTACAACACGAAGAGGAGGGGAATAGGAAGGGGGTGTGGGCCTCCGGTTACCACACTCACAGAACGAAACGCAAAAGCACAAGATGCCTCTACCGCCGGCCGAGGCCGTGATACGAATCCGGTCGAACCGGCCCATTCGAGCAGCAGCAAAAGCTGCCGCTTGGCTCTACCACGCATTGCTGAAGAAAGACTTCCTCACATATATTAGACTGTGTTTGAGACAGTGCGAGCCCGCAACAGTACTCCAGAGCAGAACTTTACATCTCCTAACGTTGACGTAAACGTTTACGTAAGAATCTACCTCCCATTACTACCTGTGGGTGTCGTCAAAGGCGACAAGGAGGTAAAAACTTTATATAGCAATACTACCCTCAGATGCTACCCTCAGATGACGGGATAACCATCTCGAAAAATTGCAGACCGATGATAGGGAGCAGCGCCTGAGGTGTCTGGTACTGCGAACGTCAATCCACTTGCCGGGCGTAGCGACGACGACAAAATCTCTTTATGGGAGAGGCCTGTGTCGAAAGTAACGTTAACCATGGAATTGGATGAATAGACAGTGGAAGTATGGACAATCGATACGCAAAGAAATTAAACAACAAGCGAGACTGCGTGTGAGACACACAGTTTTCTTATTATTTCTTATGTGTTTTCTTTTCTTTTCTTTTTATCAGCCTAGCAAAATCCTCTGAACCTAAGTCACTCCAAGAAAGTGAAAGTCAGAGCCCATACGAGCCACTCGGCAGAGAGTTTGATGGGTTTCACTCAGTGCCAGTGAATACAGTTGGATTCTCCATCATCAGGTCGGGCGCCAAAGCCTCGTTAGTTAGCTAACTGCACCTGGCGGAGAAAAGGTTGCCATTTGGAGAAAAAGATGATTCATCCTCGCGATGGTTCTTTACCCCGCATGTACTGGAGTAAGTATCTTTCAAATTAAAACAATTGTCGCTTTAGTCATTACCGTAGAGTATAATATAATTAATCTATGGTTATTACAGTGAAGCAGTCTTTGACGTGGTAGCGCCAAGCAGCAGCTGTAACTGCTGCACGAATAGGCCTTCTCGACCGGGTTAGTACCACTGCCCAGTATACCTGCGTGAAGTAGAGCCATCTTGTGCTTCTGCGTTTCGGTCGATGAGTGCGGTATTTGGAGGCCCACTCCCTCTCCCCACTCCCCCGCCTCATTCTCTCCTACCCATCCCCCAAATATCCTTAAAGGCCGGCAACACACTCGCAGCTGTCAGAGGAGCCCTCCCACGAACATTTTCACGACGGTAATCACTTACAATCAGGTGAGCCGCTTGCTCGTTTGCCACCTTACCAATATAAAAAAGAAAGAAGCAGCACAGAGCATAATGCAGTAATTTTATTTCGTTCTGTATATTATTTTGCATGCTGCGTTTACCTATAATTGGATGTGCTCCAAGTTAAATACGTTTATTCATATGTTATCGAAAATTTTGTATCAGTGTAACAACTGTTGTTAAACCTAAAATAAATAAATAAGAAAATAATTTATTATAATGTTTTGTTTTTTGAACAATGTCTGAATAAAATAATCCCACGAGGTGACGAAACAAACACGCGTTCTCCCCTGTGTGTACAAGAGAAAGGGTATACGTAAATTGGACAAACACGGCGTTCCATTAAATGAGCATGTTCCTGAATTAACGTATACTAATTAAGAACTCGAAATATTACCAATTTAATTTCTATTGTAGGCTTTTAATTTTTGGGTTAAATTTAAAGGTAGTTTAGTTTAAAGGAAGACTTCTTAACTTCGAATGCAGAGAATTTTTTTTCGGATTCCCACTACTGGGCACCTACAATAAAGGTGGCCAGCAGTGGCCTTCTGCAGGCTAAAAGGGAACATTTTGAAGACAGCGCTCTAATCCATAGATCCGTGGCCAAAGATTAAAGGACCATCACATTGAATATAATTGTTTTTAATTAATCGCGTATACTTCGACAGAGATACGTACATTTTAAATTTGATAATAGAACACTGTTTTTTTTTTTAATTATATGCATTTCAATATGTAACAGAGGTCTGAAACGCAATTAAAAAAAAATTGTCAATTTTTTTTTCTAAATCGTCTACCGTTTCGTAATGAGGTTCATCTGACGGTAAAGAAACCGACGAAAGAAACTCCGTAGATATGCTCTTTTTTAAGCTGATTTTATACATTACCAATAATACAACATAAAATTAAAAGCAACATATAGTCTGATGATGTTCTCCTGGTCGATTAAATATACACGGCAACAGCTTTCTAACACTATCGCCGGTTATCGACAGTGCAGGAGATATTATAGTGCCGTAAGTGTGCGTGCAAACATAGAGGCACCCACACGTCTTTACCTTACCGTATCCGATAACGCATATATAATAAGATTGGAGGAAGGGTCAGACGCAGTGTCAGAAGCACGGGACACAACACAACACGATCAGAGTCTAAAATCGATCATTTGTGTTTTTGCGGCTTCGGCTGTGGTTCTAACCCAGGACCTACGTCTCAGCAGGTACGCTAACCACGAAGCCACCCGATCGTCATTTTAGCCATACTAGGTATATGAAAACATTTCAATCGTATTAGTCACATGTTAAAGTAAAAGCATTAGTATCACTCCATTATCAGTGTTCTATCTGTATGTCTGTCCGTCAATACCTTTTCCTCTCAGAAATGGCATCATGTATTCAGCATACAACATCTTAAATTGCATCTATGATTATTTCGTTTCTGATTCATATATTCAACCAGGCAGCAGTCGGTGATTCCATACGAGCACATCGCAAATTCGAAAAGACAGCCGAAACAAAAATAAAACCACAAAAATTTTTCAAATGTAGTATTGATCCAATTTTAAAGTAACTCGATCTGTAGAGTAACTCAATTTGCGATTGGAAAACTGGATTGAGTGAAAAATACGATGTACATCGCACGCGGCGCAATCACATAGAGAATGCATGAATTTTAACATTGAACCATTCGTTACAGATTAAAGAATCATATCATAATAGAGCTAACATTAAAGTTAAGTTAAGTTAAGTGTTATATATAATACATACATATAATGTAGTTTACAACAATATATAATATACTGTCCTAAATAAAATGTAATTAATTGAGAATCGCATTCCAATTTTAATTAAACTTTCGGGTAAGCTTGTTATACAGTTGAGCACCGTGAAACTCTATATTGGTTTTTCAATTATTTCTTTTTTTTTTTTACTATATTGGTGACAAATGAACTTACAGTCCGCATTGATGAGTGGCTACTAAAGATCATGCTATTTATTTATTTATTTTATTTAATCTTTTTGCATACCTTTATATAGAAGGATACAAAAGGCGGACTTAATACCTAAAGGCATTCTCTACCAGTTAACCTATGGTGTGGTGAAATTTTATGGCAGGCGGAAAAAAGAACTTAGAAAACCATAAAACGCAAAACTACTTTTAAATATTTGTACATATATTACATAAATAAGATCTAATGAAATGCATAATTACATAGATACATATATACATACGTATTGGTATATAAGCATTCAGAATGCACAACTTGATTGTGAGACTGATATTGGATAGAATTTTATTTAATTAGATTTCTACTTCAACTCCTTCTTCATTATCAGCATATTCATAGTTCACTGCTGGAAATAGATCACTGCTAATGAGAAAATTTGCGACAACGTTAAGAGATGTTTGTCTTACTTTCAATTACGATATTTCGAATTTTGACGTATAATATTGATAGTGTATTATACCGCATGTGCATGTGAATGTCTACAATGATTGGAAAATTCAACTGAAGGCCAAAAACCGTCGTTTTTCGTTTTAGTGATGCCAGCCGAACAGGTCTTCGATGAAAGTTGACTATGGTTTTATGCTTGAACAAGTTACCAAACTCCATTGGATTTATATCCGAAAATTGTTATAATATCACTGGCAGATAGTTGAACACTGTCGCTATACAGGGACCGAAAAAAGAAGAAATAATGCCTCTAATGGCTCTCTACACCTTACAAATGGGAACTCAGCCGTGGTTGTACTGCTTAAAGGGGCAGAAATGAGTGAGTGGGTGGTATCCCCCCAGACGAGTCCAGGGGCACAGAAGGTGCCCCTAACCTAATTGAAGTAAGTGTGCCCACTGCTGGGAAAATGGCTACTCAAAAGATATAATTTTTTTTTTTGGCATGCGTGTTTCCGCTCTCTTTGCCGCCGAGCACGTGATAAATTCAGTATTTTCATCACGTAAAATTACTACAAAATAATAACAGTGACAGTTTACTATAAGTTTAGTTATTTTTAGTATAAGTATAGTTTAGTATAAGAGTTAAACCATATTGACACACGTGCGAGTACAAATATATTGCTGTAAACATTTACTCGGCACATGAATCTCTCTTATTAAATGTAGGATATAACAAACCGCAGATTAATATTCTAGCACAGATAAATAATTCACGCCATTATTAACTCTTGTGCGCCCTTGTACCCATTGAATGTGGTTAGAGTATTGTTTAATACTAGCTTGTCAGCCTGTCTACGCCCGGGATTTAAAATTATTTAAAAAAAAAATTATGTTGAAACAATTGAAGTTTTTCATATGTCCTTCAGATAGGAATGTTGGACAGTTTGTATGGCATTTCCATAATTATTTACATGGTCTTTTATATACCGGCTTCATTAGTAATTTTCTACCGTATAATCGAATGGCGCAATCAGTTTTGTGAATCATCTATTTTAACAATTAATTTAAACAAAATTATAAAACAATTGAATAAATATTTTTTCCCATTCCCATTTTTGTATTTAAACACATGGTTTTTTTTTATGAGAAAGGCGACAAACGAGCAATGCGTTGCCGCCCTTTAAGGGTATCTGGGAGATGGAGAGGTGGAGTGGGCCTCCGGTTACCTCACTCACCGAACGAAACGCAGAGGCACAAGATGCCACTTCTTCACGCCGGTATCCAGCGAGGCCGTGATATCAACCCGGTCGAGCCGGCCCATTCGAGCAGCAGCTAAAGCCGCCGCTTGGCTCTATCACGTTTTGGTGCTCATTAGTAGTTTATCTCAACGAGTCTTATACATGAGTAGGAGAAGAGTGTGTATATTAGTTTTTTTTTTAAAACTAGGTATATTCTTTTATTTAGTTGCGGTTAAGTTAGAGCTGTTGGCCGTTTTTATTCTCTATGCTCTTAAGTACAATTGTCGAAATTTTTTTCCCATTTTTTTTTTCATTTAACATTAAAAAACGGTTTTATACATATTGAAAGTAGTATATGAAAGATGTGCCTAATTTTCCAGGAATCGAACAACGAAAACAGTTATATGCAAAAAAAAAATGACGATTAGCTTAAACACAAATAATTGGTCTTTGGTCATCAGTCGCACAGGTTCGGTAGATTGTCACATATCAAACTTCCAAGTCTCTATCTCGTTTCCTTGTCGCGATAAGGTTAGTAGAAAACTAATCAGCTCATCGATAATTCTCTAAATGAATAAATCACCAGACCGGCCAATACACCGACCGATGTCTGTCAGCAACGTCGGGTTGCGAGGAATTTTACTATTGGGTTCCGCGTGCCCGAACCTGCGTGTAATTCATATGGTAATTCCTCGCGAAGTTGCGTGCTCTGCATACATTCGGCGATAGAATTACCGAGCTAATAAATTCATATCATTCCATTTCAATGTCTGGTATCGGACCCGTTGTGTAAATCGGAGAAGTTTTTTTTTTTAATGTTTCGTAAGTTTTTCGATTTCTAAAGATATGTACTGACTCAGTGGTGTGATACATGTTTAGGTGGTTCGTTCGGTAACCGGAGACCCAATCTCTCTCCCCATCCCCACACCTGATCCTCCGTCCCATCTCTTAAATATCCTTAAAGTCCAGGCAACACACCTGCAGCCCCTCTGGTGTTGCAGATGTACGTGGGCGACGGTAACTACTAACCATCAGGTGAGACGCTTGCCCGTTTGCCCCCAGCCCCCTTGCTGTAATGTCTGCTATATTCGATACAGGTAGCATAGCCTCCGTGGCGCAATGGCTAGCGCGTTCGGCTGTTAACCGAAAGGTTGGTGGTTCGAGCCCACCCGGAGGCGTAGTTTTTATTATTCAGTTATATTAATGATTTAATATTAATAAAATATAAATTAAATAAGCTAGGGGTGCAGAGAGAATATAGATTATATTATTCTCTTCTTCGGTTTTAAATTGTTAATAAACTTATTTGACGTCAAGAAAAAAAAATATTTTGTAAATATACATTAATGATTACAATATTACTATGTGGTGAGGGGTATCATTAAAAAAAATCTAAATTTTGTCGTTAGGTTTCAAAGTTATACGTATGATACGTACGTACAAATATGTCAACTGCCCAGCTCCTATAGGTAGTAAAGTTTATTATAACGACCTAGACTATTCCTAGGGGTAGGCACTGTAGTCCCATTCAAAACCGTCTTCAGGTTTTTGTGTGATGCTCGTTTAGACAGACAGACAGTGTATAACTATTTCTTTAGCATCAAAAAATATGCAATTTATATAAATAGTAAAAATAAAGATATATTTATTTCATTTGAACATCGCACTAACAAAGTGAACAATATCACAATCAGCAATACAGTTACAATACAAAACATGATTTACGTCATTCATGGCAATTAACAATTACAAGTTACCCCCTATGTATATACACACACACACACACATATATATATGAGCTTATTATCGTTTGGACTTTTTCCCACAGAAAAAAAAAGAACACTGCGCCAAATTTGCACTAGCTGCTTTTTTAAGAAATGAGTACCTACTCCATTTGTTCATGAAACTCCAGCGGTTTCAACGTTCTGGTTAATCTTACAGATACAGATTTTTTTTAAAACTAGCTTAGTAGCACTAACTAGTTTATATAGTAAAAGAAGTCCTAACACAAAAAACTATTTCAGATAGGTTACATAAAACAGAAATATAGGCTCATTCTGTTAGCAGTCTACTGCAAGACATAAGTCTCAGGGACTCGGAGTTAAGCAACTTTTTTCCCGCGCTAATTTTAAAAATGGAGCTTTAAAAAATATATGTTCCTTATTTAAGATTTCAAATATTTCACGGATATTACTGTCACAGATTATTCGTTGCCGGTAGTAGTTAGTACAGCGACGAAATTAACTTTTCACGGAGTGAATATAAATCAGAGTAGGTACAACAGCGCTCCGCTTGCGTTAGTGATAACCGCTTGTTCACTCGACTGTACACTGTCGCTAGTGCTGACCTCGGCTCGTTCGTGAATTTACACATTTATAGGCTAACAAAAAAAAAACAAGTAAATTGTCAGCCAGCTATTTTTCGTCGACTGTAATTTTCCTCCTAAAACCGTTAGTTCGACATCAGACTATATACTAAACAATCACAGAGTTAATTTTGCAAAAAAAGTTATCATAGTAAACTTGCAGCGGCAAAGTTAACAAAATAAATAGTTGTTCAGTAGATTGCAGTTGAAGTAATGAGAACGAACGGCTTAAGGAAACGAAAAGGTAATTTAAAATTAACTCGAAGTAACATAAACGATTCTTATTCTCAGCCTATTTCGCGGAACATGGGCAGCGGTACTCTGCACGTGGTAGAGCCAAGCGGTGGCTTTTGCTGCTGCTCGAATGGGCCGGCTCGACCGATTCAGTACCACGGCCTCACGGAATACCGGCGTTAAGTAGAGGCATCTGGTGCTTATGCGTTTCGTTCTGTGAGTGAGGTAACCGGAAGCCCACTGCCCCTCCCCATCCCCCTCCTCATCCTTCTTCCCTTCTCCCAAATATCCTTAAAGGTCGGCAATGCGCCTGCGGCACCTCTGGTGTTGCAGATGTACATGGGCGATGGCAAAAGACCCTATTCTTCTTCTATGTTCATTTTCTTTTCACCCCAGCAGAGTACATCATATGCATGGGCGACTGACATTTGCAGAAAAGCTGGCATATTCTTGTATCCACGTGAATTCAACATCAAAAACAAATTAATTAGAGCGATCCAGTCTTTGAAGTGTGGTGAATTCTTCGAATCCTTCCATTGGAAGAGGCCGAAGTCTCCTACTAGTAACAGGGTAATGAAAAGGCGAGTGGCAATGGGACATGCCTGGTATCAGAAGACTCGAATGCGTTTCCCTTTGTGGATGGCTGGCACCGATGGGTTTTACGAAACTTACGCGGTCTGGACATTAAGACGGCGACTGGCTCACCGCTTATCACGTTGTCCCAAATAAGCTCTGGTGAAAGGTGAGTTGAAATGACTAAAATATCTTTACTAACTATGACTGAGACCTCTAACCACCCGAGTATTAGATACAAGTCTATATAGAGGCAAGGCAAGAGCTTATAATTTACACAGTATCGAGGCAAAGGCCTAAAAATGCATTACCGCTATAACACGCCGCAATGAAATTGACGAATTACTCATAACCCTCCATTTTGTTAATTATTATTACTCTGTATTTAAGTTTCTTCGCGTTGTTTACTACACCAAATGTATGTACTAAATTACCTTCAATAATTAACAATTTTAGTTGGCTCGACACCGGGGAGGAGTATGAATGTTAATTGTAATTGTTCCACTGCAGAGCTCTCATACATTTGCCATAATCGACACGCACGTCGCGCGGTTTGACAGTCGCAGTACCAGACTCTCAGCCGGTCATCGGTACGCTTAATTTTACTCTGGTATTTTTCGAGACGGACGTTCCGCCATCTGACGTTAGCCATTGCGTTTTATCTATGCCTTTCCCACCTATTACGATACGCAGAAAGAAAGGGGGTGGTAGATACTTATTTGACCGAAATCACGCGGCACTTTTTAATGTCTTGAATAATACACGACCCATATTCTATTTTTATATCTTCACAACTTATTTTTCGTAGTACAGACTATTTCTTCTAATATTAACAAAAGTTTAGACTACTTTCTGAAAGCACTGTGAGCTAAAAAGAGAGCAGACAGAAGTTTCCTTTTGTCAATATTGACACAATGTACATTGAGTCTATTTCTCCGCTAAGGACTGCTATCCACCAAAGCATGGAAGTGGATAAATATATCAAAATATATAAAATCTCCAGTATTTGAACTCGATACGCCTATTACTAATAGTAATAAATTAATCTAATTAATAATTACATTAATTTTAATATATGTATATTTTATTAAATATTACTTGGGCAGTATTATTTGTATATATACGTATTTATCTATACAACCCAACCAGATGTGAAATACGCCAAAAAAATAATTTTCTTCATGATTTTTTTTTAAATTTTATGACGAAATTCTATTGTGACATTGGAAAAGAAGAGTTACGAAAGAAAGAAAGAAGGCTTTCTTTCTCACATATACGCCTAGAGCAAAACTGCTAGGCTTTAGCCGCTGCTCGAATGGGCCGCCTCGAACGGTGTAGTAACACGGCCTAGCAGAATACTGGCGTGAAGTAGAGGCATCTTGTGCTTTTGCGTCTCTTTCGGTGAGTAAGGTAACCCCAGTTCCCCTTCCCCAACCTCCCTCCCAGCTCCCAAATATCTTTAAGCGTCGAAAACGCATCTGCAGCGCCCCTAGTGTACATGGGCGAACTTTTGAAGCTTCCTAAAAGTACGGCTCCACCTACCACTTCGTTAAAAGCAATCATTGCAATTCAATTTCCTTTAACGGAAGTGGAGTTGAGCTTCATAATGTAATTTTGCAATAAACCTATATCTCGTAATTATAACGTATTAAAACGATGAATATTGGTAACTGAACAGCTATCCACAGTGAGTAGTGAGTAACGATCCTTATATTATTCTAAAGTTTTTTGTTGAACCTTCAACTATTGCTTGAAATTAGTCTTCATTTACTAAGAAAGTTCCGATCGGTACGTAAAATTTGATAGAATTGTAAACGTATTCTATCGAATACGAAATTTAAATTTATTATTTATTTAATTAAAAATATAATGCTGCACACGTGATAAATCATGTGTTATCAATCGAAAAGAAAGAAAAAAAAGAACGAAATGAAATATGAATAGCTTAATCGGTAACATTATAACTCCTGTTCGTTACACCACAGAGCGAAACGTTAAAGCTTCAGTATTTCGCGTGTCGATTGAAGATAAGGGTGATGCAAACACGTATAGTGCTTGGACGCGCTGTACAACAGAGATCGATATGCTGCCGTCAAATAACTTATGGCTTTTGAAATCTATGATTAAAAGTTATAGATTAAAACGAGTCTTATGTATCAAAAACTATGTCACATCTGCCCGTAGAGTGCATCTTAAAACCTTAAGACCTTAATGTGACTCGAAAGTGGGACGACCGGTGTTGCGGGACGACGATGGATGCAGGTGGACAGCCTGCGAACTGGCAGGTCCGTTCTCAGCAGTTGTTATTATTAATAAAACGTTACCTTCCGCTGTAGGAATTTCTCCTGTGTCGCAGAGGCAGTTTACATACATGAATTGCACATGGACAAACACCCAGACCGGGAACTATTATTTGTTGTCCATACAAATACTAGTCCCGTGCGGGAATCGAACCCGCAACCCACAGCGCCGCAGCTAAACGCCTTAGCCACTACGCCACCGAGCCGTCAAAAAGTGTTATGGACTCGTGATGATGATGACGATCATGATCGTTTTCCGTGTCTTCCTACGGTATGAGTCGACTGACGGGAGATTGTCAGGAGAATCTCTTAACTTCCAACAGATGGCAGTGATGGGAGATCTGGGACTTCGCATGGGATACGTGCTACGTTCTCACGAAAAATCCACCTAAATGGAGACCACTATATTTATATCCAGTAATGAATTGTCTATAGGTTATTGTCGAACAACAGAGTGTTCATTTTAATTATATAGGAGGCTAATAATCAGGGTTTCATCCCCGGCGCAGACACCACTCAAATTATTAATAGTAATATTACGCGCAGAATATTAACGTGGCGGACGATGAAAGAAGTCGTGCGATAAAACATATCAGTACGTTAATATGTAGCTCAACTATTTAGTCATATGTATAAAATATCACCCATAATAGACAATCTGATGGTTTAAAAAAAAACAACGAAATGATAGCCGAGTATCAGAAGAATCTGGTAACTCAGTCTGACACCGAAATAACTATCAGATATAAGGTGGTAGGTCGACACACTGTTTTTTTTTTAATTTGTTTAGATACTTAAGCTTTTTTTTTTTGTTTAACGTGGGGGAAAGATGCTCGCACTTACCCGTTAACGTCTCCGGTGACTGGTTATGTCGGGATCAGCATTGAAGATGCCGGACCGTAAAAAACCCTCCTATGGTAGATATGTTGTTGGTCCAGTGGCCTTTACAGCTTCATCGGTAGAGACTGTTGGCCCGCAAGTTGATACTTAAGTAAACTAAAGTACCAGCCTATCAAATGCCCACTGCATGCAAAGGCATGTGGTACCGGCGTGAGAATGTGCCACTCCCCCCGCCCACCCACTTTCCTTCTCTTGGGTGTCGTAAGAGGCGGCTAAGTGAGGAGCCTTGAAAATAGCAATACATCTCGAAAATAGCAATACATCTCGAAAATAGCAATACATCTCGAAAATTACTGGACCATTATTAAGCAGACCCATGACGGGCAGCAGCGTGTAGAGTGCGACGTGTCTGGTACCGGGATCGTCTAACGGTGAATCCACCTTATCTGAGAGGCCTATGTACTGCAGTGGATTATTTACAGGCCGGTAAAGAGGTAGTGGTCAGGACGCTCACTTTATAGTTTCATAGAGCACGAGCGACCTGGTTTCGATCCCCGGTGCCGGCACAACTAAAATTGTTAATAGCAATTTTAAGTGCTGTATTTACCACGTGTTCAGCGGTGATGGTAAACATCGTAAGGAAACTTGCATGTCTGAGAAATGATAAAAAAAATTATTTCGAGGATATGTGAAGCCCGCCAACCACGTGGAGCAACGAGGCAGGCCCTTCCCGGCTCCTAAACCTTCTCTGACACTCTGTATTTGAGCAGAAGGCCTTTGCCCAGCAGTGGGCATTTATAGGCTGCTACTTTAAAGACAAAGGCTTACTCTCTAATTACTTTTAATGAGATATTGTGGTCCACAAGTCCGCGAATTTTTTTTTTTTATAATTTTACCTCTCGGTTAATGCCTACACCTCCGAGTCAATTCAGCACTTAAAATTGTTATTAAAAATTTCTTTGGTGGTGGCAACAAGGTTCACACCCGAGTCACACCCTCACTTTTACACTATTAGCGTGGTAGAGCCAAGCGGCGGCTTTAGCTGCTGCTCGAATGAGCCGGCTTGACCGGATTGATACCACGGCCTCGCAGAATACCGGGGTGAAGTAGAGGCGTCTTGTGCTTTCTCCTCTTCCCTCCCATCTCCGAAATATCCTTAAAGACCGGCAACGCACCAGCAGCATCTATGGTGTTGCAGATGTATGTGGGCGACGGTAATCACTTACCATCAGGTGAACCGCTTCCTCGTTTGCCGTCTTTTTCATAAATAAAAAAAAACTAAGATTATTAAAGCGAACGCTGACAACTAGGCTACAATGCCCACTCGTAAATAAACAGTAACTCAAAATAAAACTTAAGATAAATACTAATTCGATTAGGCATCAATTGTGTTACCAACACCGTTTACCACCATCTACATTGTATATTAAATTTGATAGTTCAACGTAAAAAGAGATTATGAATCACCAAAAAAATGTCCAAGTTAATGAGTCATGTAAATTAAGGCGAACATTGGATTTTCATAACAATCACACAATCATGTTGTCATGCAACTTCGATACGCATTAAAGAGAAATTATTATAATATATCAGGCAAATACTCATTATATTGTAATATATGAGGCAAACGATGCATATGTGTATTGAATTAGTAGGTTATGTGTCAGTGTAGTGAGAAGTAATTATACACTCACACTAAACTGACCGGTACTCGATAATGAATATTGGTGGAGCCCGGTAGGATAACACAGGCAGTTAATTATTGCGGTACGACAGATCGTGTAGGCAAAACACTATAGATAGCTCAGGCCTCCGCTAGAGACCGACCCGTTATAATTACGAAGAACCAGCGAACAGTTGCGTGTTCAATGAACTTACCTATATCAACAGCGAATCATCGAAAGGAAAGCGATTCTCATCACGAATTCTAATAATTCACCAGCGCGCACGGTGTCCATCGAGTCTTGGATTCACGGGCGTATTTATCACGCGCGTGGGATGCAAAAAGAGCAATGCAGCTACAGCAGAACGCAGTCGTTCGTTCATACTTCGTTCGGCCACATTACACAATCTTCAATTTCAATATAATTAAAAAAAAAAATTGTGTAATATGGCCGTCAAATCACAAAACCCGCGACGAATACCAGATATTATTGATAATATCAATACATAAATGAAACTTACGTCCAGTAGTGCATTATTAAAGTCTGATATTGTATGCTATGATTAAAAAAAAACATTGCACAATACACCAATGTTAAAAACAAAAGTAGAGTAAAAGTAAAGCCTGTCGGTGCCCACTACTAGGCCTCCTCAAATATCAGAGAGGATGCTGAAGCCGGGAAAGGCCCGCCACGCAGCTCCTGTGCGAGCGGGCGGGCTTCACATATCCGCACTATGTTTTCCTTCACCGCCGAGCACGTGTTAAATATAGCACTTAACAATTCTAGTGTGTTGCCGGCACCGGGGATCGAACCCGGATCACTCGAGCTCTATTAACTGAGCGCCCTGAGCTCCGTCACTTAATGGCTATAAGAGGTCACGTTTTAGTGAACATTAAATGCGCAACTTTGCGTGACAAAGTCGCAGTTTCGTCAGCAGTAAAAGTTTATAGAGGTAGTAGCTCAGATGTAAAACAGGCTAATACGTCATCTTTCCGTATTATATTTCACTAAGCTCAAAGTGCTAACACGTTACGTACATATCTATTATGTTCGCTGTTTGCCGTTACTTTAGATCCATATCTATGTTAAGTAACAACACGAAATATACTATCTAGTGACTAGTACTATCTTGAGATAAAAAAAAGGTCATGTATCTCTTATTCTATGGCACAATTTACAACTCTGCTAAATTTAGTCCTCCGAGCGTTATTGAATGGGATATATACGAACATTGTCATTTAGATGTTCGTCATTCAATTAAGTAAGATAAAATGAAGAACTTCGAAATCATAAAGAACTTTTTTGAAAAATTTCCAACAAAATCCGTCAATTAGTTTTCACGTCAATACCTACGTCTCTTAATTTTTCTCCATCCGTCTCATACTTGGTTCGTATCCCAGTCGAAGCCAATGTTTGTGTAGAACGCAAATAATTTATTCTCGCGTCCGTATGTGTTGTTTGTCCCGTGCCTCTGACACTGTGTCTCATCTGACCCTTCCTCCGATTTTATCGCATAAGCGAAACATAGCATCTGGGAAGGTAAAGATGAGTGAGTGTCTCTACTTATGCGCGTACACTTACGACACTATAATATCTCTTATTAATATTCTCTATCTCTTGACAACTGCCGATTATATTCGGAAGTTGCTGCTGCCGTGGTCAAAATAGACCAGGAGGACATCAATCATCATCTCCTGTACTAATGCAGTGATCGTTCCATTAATGACAAAAACATCACTCTTCAAATTCGAATTGAAACTATTATTAACGGAATTGAATCATTGCTTTTATGTTCCCGACATTTCGGGATTTTGTTACGTGGCGAAAAACAAAAATTAAACACGATAAAATCCGTAAATAATAGTTTCATTTCGAATGACCAGTGTTCGCGTAAATACTAGAAATCAAGGTCACCTCACAAGTTCACTAGGGTAGGGGATAGTCCTTCTCTATCTCAGATTCATCTAGATAGCAACAGTAACCTGTCGTGTTACACTTCGATAGGCAAAGAGATCCTGATAAATAACGGGACGTAAGGCATTCCATCTTAGTTCACAGGTGTGAAAACGCTTCCGTAACCTTCTTCATCGATTGCAGTTGTTTGCAGGTGTTTGCAGGGCTGCAGTAACGATTAACCAGGACGTGGGCTGTTAGCATATTTCTACCCCAATCTAATAAAAAAAGTTCTTTTTCTCTTTTGTTTTTTTGTTTGTCTATTTCGGAACAGTACTTCGCAGAACCTCTTCATATCTGTCGAGGTGGTAGGACTCCTGTTTTGTTCTAAGGTCTTAACTGAGCCGGTCTTCCTATGCGAAAGAGTAAAGTCTACCCTTATCATTTAAATATCAGGAAGGACAGCAAAGTCAAGGACTCGGATTATTCATTACTGATAATTATAAATCATCAAATTCACAGACATATCGATACGGTTCGATTTCGATATGTTATTTTTTTTTCTTCTTTTTACTGCGTAATGTTACTATGTTACATTATTATTGACGAAGGTCTTTAGGCGCGACTTAAGAGTAGCTCTGATCTTTTTTCGGACGATAGTTTAGGTCCGAGACGATCCATGAGCCGGAAAAACGAATTTTATAGGCGTAAAAGTTCTTGTAATAAACTCTTATTTCATTATTAGTTTTGGTTTTTACATTTGAAATAAATTATTTCACCAATGTTACAATTTACTAAAAACGAAACGAACCGATTAGAAGAAATACTCATTGTCATTTAATGAGGCCGCCAAACAGAACAGCTGTTTTGAGGCCGCCACATTTATCTATAAATTAAAAATTCTGTTTTTTACTTACTACCAGAGGACATAGCCACTGTGCCACAAAAATATATTACAACAAATATTCAGAGTGAATTGTTGAAGAAAGAAATCACATGCAATTTTTGTGAAATATTTTTTGCCGCATGATAAACAACAGTTTAGTTTTAATTCAACGGAGCGTTCTTTACGCTCTTTTTCAGGCCTTTCGATTATACTTTTCTAAGAGGTAGGACTCCTTTTCTGCTTAAAAGCCACCTGGATTATGTTATCACCGTATGAGATATTTCTGCCGCTAATCTATTTAAATATGTGCAACATCTGTTGTGTTTTGGTCTGAAGTGCAAAGATAGTCTGTATAACTACAAGCTGTGTGGCATTTCATATAAGTAAAGGCATGACAACACATCTGTAACCTTTGCTTGAAGTTGTTTACCGGGGTCCATAAGCTGCAACAGCCATTAATCATCAGGTGGACTGTACTCTAATGTAAGTCACGTGCTAGTGTTTGAAATTTTATAGAGAGTTTATGTGATTACGACATTAAACTTAACCTCATGTTCTACAGGCCATTTCTAAGTACGTAGTATACGCGAAGTTTATAACTACAGTAGTTTACTCACAAGATAATTTTTAGTTCTAGTAATTAAGGCTCAAGATATACTTGCGCTACTAGTTAACTAGGCCAACGACACCCAAGTTAGAGATCTCATCTACCGGCGTTCGCTGCCCGCGTTTGAAGTCGCCGACGCGCCGACAATGAAATCCTTCGAGCTCGTCGCTCTGGCCGAGGTCATGAAACTATTTGTCATGCCGAATAGCACTAGCTTTCTATTTGTATTATTAAGCTATTTAATTTGTAAGAAAAAAAAATATTTCTTTTACTAATATTTTTGTCACTTAATATCAATAATCCAGCCTGTACATCGATACGGTAAGTGATAAATATCTAAATCAACAGCAAAGTAAATTGCTTAAATAATTCTTACTCCGACGTTAAATCCGCAACTGAGTTAGGGGGAAGTTAATTTTCATGTAAGTGAACTTTAGCAGTAATCAAATTACCGAGGCCTTTATCAGGCAGTCGCCGTGAATTTATTGCAAACTCGAGTAAATTAATGACCGTTAGGGAAACTGTGATTCGACTGATGGGCACCCTATTTTGCGACGATATTTGGAAAGGAAAACGTAATAGTAGTGACCCCAGCTTCGTAGCTAAGGATCGTGGGTTCGTATTCCGGTAAGTAAAAATATTTGTTGGATGAATATTAATGCTTATTCCTGACAGATATACCGAGTACATATCACCATTCAGTTACCAAAACACAGTGAAAACCTTTAGTTTAGAACCTGTCCCCCTATATCCACACATAAATTTTATCCCTTTTTGATATAAAATGAGCATGTGCACGTGATACTACTTACTACTTTTCCTCACTTGAAACTAACTGCTTGTTACATATATAAACAATAATTAATTATTAAATAAATATCGATTAGCCAATAAATATAAACGAATTAATATTATCCACTTCCGATTCAAAATGAAAGACACTAACAGGTAACCGAAATTGTACTAAACTCGACCATGAAGTTTCTCTCTCATCGCGCCAAAAGAAGTTTAACATAAGAAACCACAGAGTCTTCTAAAATTAAAATCAAATTAGGAAGACAGTTAAGGTTGACTCTGTGTTGACTACATAATAATAAACGAATGTCTTTAATTTTAATAACGTTCACGTATGTTTACGAGCAGTACCCTTAAGGCAGCGAGACAACTTTATAATCTCCGCGTCTGAGTAGCAATTATGAAGTCTAATTACAATCCTGGAGATATTACGGCGTTGAATGAAAATTGTAATTTTAGCGAATATAGACATGTATAATCAACATCAAAAGTAAACTCTGTCCAATCGTCATCTGCTGTTGATGTTGACTGTATTATAGATAGTGCTGTCGATTGGGGCGCGTAGGTATTTCGACTTTCAAAACTACTTTTACATTACAATTCTTATGTCTATGTTTTGAGAGACTTATGTTATTCTACAATCTTATGACATTAACATTGTGTAATTTCCATTTTGAGATAAAAGAGTGAATGATGTGACGCGAGGTCACCGATCTTGATCCGAGGTCAATAAACTTTTAGTCATATTATTATTAGAATATTGCTTGCGTTTTATTTGAATTATTAGGCTATATAATTTGTTTGTGAAACGATTTTTTTATTTCATTAGTAAAGTTGAAATAAAATGTTACACAAATTGTCAATAATGGTCGTATACAATCTGTACGAGATCGATCAAAAACAAATAAAGGCACACAACTCAGCACAAGAATCATATGTACCCATTTTTCCTTTTTTAATAATCTCGATCTTTCATTATTCAACGAAACAAACAATTCGATTATTTTATCTTTTCGTAATTTCTTTATTTCGACGTTTAAGTAAGTAAACAGATTTTTTTTAATCAGAATTACCAAATTTATAAGTTTTACGGGAAATATTTATACAGGCACAAATCACACAGACAGCTCGGTCATTATTTGGCGCTACATTTTAAATAATATACATATGTATATGTAATATGTATGTAGGGTTGAAATATTATTTTAATCAAGGCGTATTAAAGAAATTTCCGAAGAATATTTTTGTACATACTGTGAATTCTATTCAGTTCGGCCAAGGCGGGTAACACTCTTTATCAAGGTCTTCTTCTTCAACGGTCCACTACTACAGAAATGCATGGTGGTGTCAGGAGAATAAACAATCTCATTACCAACCTCACCTGTACGTGGTGCACCCTACTGACGAAGCTCCGGCGACCGAATGATGGCGAAAAATCCATTCGAATATCTGTACCCAAACACCACAGACTGGTGATGGAAAAACAAAACAGCAACACTACACACAGTACTTAAATGTTACACACTATTTAAGTTTATATGTTTGGATGTTCGTCACTCCACGACGCCTGAAATATAAAGTTATAATAATCTTCTATCACTAATCTGAATTATAATAATCTTCCACGACGCATAAATTATAATTATATTTAAACAGCATTAAATAAACTTTTCATATTTATCGAGATATTAATCAATGGCATAAAGAAATATTTTTTTTTTTTATTTGAACCATAAAATCATCAATCATTACAGGAATATCCTAAATAGATTGACATTTAAATTGGATTTTTTAATAGAGAATTAGTATTCGTAAAATATGAAGCGCATACCATCAAGCCTGAAATGCTTATCGCCGATGTGGGCTAGAGTAATCGAAGCATAGACACGAAGTCGATCAATGCCCATCAATCCTTGTCAGACTCGAATTTAATTACCCTCGAAAGGGCCTCCATCGTTAAGTTACGCCTAATTTTGTCTAAATATTTTTATTTAGAACTAGCCTCGACTTCGCGTGATCTTCACTTGGCATCCCTGCCAAATTTCGTTCATAATGTACATGCCCTTTCGGTTCTTTAAGCGTGATTGTTCCAATAAAATACCTCTTAAGTTAAATCCATACACACATACATACAAAGATTTTATATAACACTATCAGGCCCGGCAGACATTCTGCCCTTTCCGGTAGGCGGTGTGATGAGATTGATTTCTAAATTACTTAATAACTCGTCTACAGCAACATGCGGGTTCAGGTTTTATGATTTTCTTCTTTGGCACTAAACTAACAAATAGTCATTTTAGTTCATACATATAGAATTTTTAAATAACTTTACTACAACGCCATCTATTGGATCCTAGTTATGAACCATCGTCTCGACAGTACAAATATAGTGTAGGAATATGAGTTCAATTGGTCAAAAGTTACACGATCGCTAAGAGAAGCACACAGTTTTTTTATGTATTATAATTAGTATAAATTATTTTTAACAGGAGTATTTTATTTCCGAGGCTCCGTTGGTTGTGATATTGGAAGAGATGCAATTATTACTTTTTTTGACTAAAGTTACGATAAATGATGCAACTAGACATTTCAAGAATTACAACATACGCACAAGTGGGCAACTGTCCTAGCATTTGAAAGTTACCATTGTGGTCGAGTCGTAAAATGACCCTACTAGAAGTGAAAAGTGGATTACGGAAGTCTGTTAGGCTAGGCTGAGTCTTGCCAAATGGAAATCTCTAATCACTGCTTACCCAAATAGCTGTATACCATATTTTCATCACAATGCCTGAACTAGATGACTTGTGCTCTATGTTGAAAGATCACAGCCCCGACAAATATTCGCACCACGTGCTCGTATCTCGTTATACAACACAACCGTATCCGATCACACTTATGTGATCCCACAAACGTAATTATCACAGGCCACTGTGTGACAAAACAAGTTTATTACCGAATCCGGCTTCGTCAACGGGGGGAGATGAAATCCATACGGTTGTATGGTTTAATAGACATTGAAATTAATAAATGATATTGAAAAATAGTTATCATCAACATCGGGCAAGATTTGTTATTCTTGAAACTTATTATACAGCTTAGTGTTTAACGCAACCGTCTCCTAGGTGCGTAATATATTTTTGTTTCCGGGTCCGGTTGCTGAACCCGTCTCCTCGTCCGATCTTGTCGTATAAGCCATCAATTGGAAATTGGAAAGATCAAGATGAGTGTGTCCAACTGAGCGTACCTACACATGCTGCACTATTATATCTCATGCATAGTTGACAACTGCTAATAGTATTTGTGGCGTTGTATCTCATAATTGATCTCACGCTGTGTCGTGCCAAACAGAAGTCCGCAATCTCTTTCTTCCCGTGTGACGGGCATGTGTGCTTATTTATATACATAGATAAGCTTTAATTGCTTGTGAGACTATTCGAAGCTTTTTATTTTTGTTAGTAATGTATAAAATGCGGTTAAAAAGAGGATACGTACGGAGTTTCTTTCGCCTGTTTCTTCTCCGTCAGAGGAACCTCATTAAGGAAACGGTGGTAGAATCATACGAAACCTGTCGAACGTCAAAAGAGAACTTTTATTTTTATAATGATTTCTTGTATTTACGCGAAAACTACACACATTTAAAATTAAACTATTATTTATCGTTTTTATCGCGATATTGTGGCCTTTACAGCTTCATCGGTAGAGGCTGTTGGCCCGCAAGTTGATACTTAAGTAAACTAAAGTACCAGCCTATCAAATGCCCACTGCATGCAAAGGCATGTGGTACCGGCGTGAGAATGTGCCACTCCCCCCCCCCCCCACTTTCCTTCTCTTGGGTGTCGTAAGAGGCGGCTAAGTGAGGAGCCTTGAAAATAGCAATACATCTCGAAAATAGCAATACATCTCGAAAATTACTGGACCATTATTAAGCAGACCCATGACGGGCAGCAGCGTGTAGGGTGCGACGTGTCTGGTACCGGGATCGTCTAACGGTGAATCCACCTTATCTGAGAGGCCTATGTACTGCAGTGGATTATTTACAGGCCGGTAAAGAGGTAGTGGTCAGGACGCTCACTTTATAGTTTCATAGAGCACGAGCGACCAGGTTTCGATCCCCGGTGCCGGCACAACTAAAATTGTTAATAGCAATTTTAAGTGCTGTATTTACCACGTGTTCAGCGGTGATGGAAAACATCATAAGGAAACTTGCATGTCTGAGAAATGATAAAAAAAATTATTTCGAGGATATGTGAAGCCCGCCAACCACGTGGAGCAACGAGGCAGGCCCTTCCCGGCTCCTAAACCCTCTCTGACACTCTGTATTTGAGCAGGAGGCCTTTGCCCAGCAGTGGGCATTTATAGGCTGCTACTTTAAAGACAAAGGCTTACTCTCTAATTACTTTTAATGAGATATTGTGGTCCACAAGTCCTCGAATTTTTTTTTTTTTATAATTTTACCTCTCGGTTAATTCCTACACCTCCGAGTCAATTCAGCACTTAAAATTGTTATTAAAAATTTCTTTGGTGGTGGCAACAAGGTTCACACCCGAGTCACACCCTCACTTTTACACTATTAGCGTGGTAGAGCCAAGCGGCGGCTTTAGCTGCTGCTCGAATGAGCCGGCTTGACCGGATTGATACCACGGCCTCGCAGAATACCGGGGTGAAGTAGAGGCGTCTTGTGCTTTCTCCTCTTCCCTCCCATCTCCGAAATATCCTTAAAGACCGGCAACGCACCTGCAGCATCTATGGTGTTGCAGATGTATGTGGGCGACGGTAATCACTTACCATCAGGTGAACCGCTTCCTCGTTTGCCGTCTTTTTCATAAATAAAAAAAAACTAAGATTATTAAAGCGAATGCTGACAACTAGGCTACAATGCCCACTCGTAAATAAACAGTAACTCAAAATAAAACTTAAGATAAATACTAATACGATTAGGCATCAATTGTGTTACCAACACCGTTTACCACCATCTACATTGTATATTAAATTTGATAGTTCAACGTAAAAAGAGATTATGAATCACCAAAAAAATGTCCAAGTTAATGAGTCATGTAAATTAAGGCGAACATTGGATTTTCATAACAATCACACAATCATGTTGTCATGCAACTTCGATACGCATTAAAGAGAAATTATTATAATATATCAGGCAAATACTCATTATATTGTAATATAAGAGGCAAACGATGCATATGTGTATTGAATTAGTAGGTTATGTGTCAGTGTAGTGAGAAGTAATTATACACTCACACTAAACTGACCGGTACTCGATAATGAATATTGGTGGAGCCCGGTAGGATAACACAGGCAGTTAATTATTGCGGTACGACAGATCGTGTAGGCAAAACACTATAGATAGCTCAGGCCTCCGCTAGAGACCGACCCGTTATAATTACGAAGAACCAGCGAACAGTTGCGTGTTCAATGAACTTACCTATATCAACAGCGAATCATCGAAAGGATTTCAATCGATTCTCGAAGCGATTCTCATCACGAATTCTAATAATTCACCAGCGCGCACGGTGTCCATCGAGTCTTGGATTCACGGGCGTATTTATCACGCGCGTGGGATGCAAAAAGAGCAATGCAGCTACAGCAGAACGCAGTCGTTCGTTCATACTTCGTTCGGCCACATTACACAATCTTCAATTTCAATATAATTAAAAAAAAAAATTGTGTAATATGGCCGTCAAATCACAAAACCCGCGACGAATACCATATATTATTGATAATATCAATACATAAATGAAACTTACGTCCAGTAGTGCATTATTAAAGTCTGATATTGTATGCTATGATTAAAAAAAACATTGCACAATACACCAATGTTAAAAAACAAAAGTAGAGTAAAAGTAAAGCCTGTCGGTGCCCACTACTAGGCCTCCTCAAATATCAGAGAGGATGCTGAAGCCGGGAAAGGCCCGCCACGCAGCTCCTGTGCGAGCGGGCGGGCTTCACATATCCGCACTATGTTTTCCTTCACCGCCGAGCACGTGTTAAATATAGCACTTAACAATTCTAGTGTGTTGCCGGCACCGGGGATCGAACCCGGATCACTCGAGCTCTATTAACTGAGCGCCCTGAGCTCCGTCACTTAATGGCTATAAGAGGTCACGTTTTAGTGAACATTAAATGCGCAACTTTGCGTGACAAAGTCGCAGTTTCGTCAGCAGTAAAAGTTTATAGAGGTAGTAGCTCAGATGTAAAACAGGCTAATACGTCATCTTTCCGTATTATATTTCACTAAGCTCAAAGTGCTAACACGTTACGTACATATCTATTATGTTCGCTGTTTGCCGTTACTTTAGATCCATATCTATGTTAAGTAACAACACGAAATATACTATCTAGTGACTAGTACTATCTTGAGATAAAAAAAAGGTCATGTATCTCTTATTCTATGGCACAATTTACAACTCTGCTAAATTCAGTCCTCCGAGCGTTATTGAATGGGATATATACGAACATTGTCATTTAGATGTTCGTCATTCAATTAAGTAAGATAAAATGAAGAACTTCGAAATCATAAAGAACTTTTTTGAAAAATTTCCAACAAAATCCGTCAATTAGTTTTCACGTCAATACCTACGTCTCTTAATTTTTCTCCATCCGTCTCATACTTGGTTCGTATCCCAGTCGAAGCCAATGTTTGTGTAGAACGCAAATAATTTATTCTCGCGTCCGTATGTGTTGTTTAACCCGTGCCTCTGACACTGTGTCTCATCTGACCCTTCCTCCGATTTTATCGCATAAGCGAAACATAGCATCTGGGAAGGTAAAGATGAGTGAGTGTCTCTACTTATGCGCGTACACTTACGACACTATAATATCTCTTATTAATATTCTCTATCTCTTGACAACTGCCGATTATATTCGGAAGTTGCTGCTGCCGTGGTCAAAATAGACCAGGAGGACATCAATCATCATCTCCTATACTAATGCAGTGATCGTTCCATTAATGACAAAAACATCACTCTTCAAATTCGAATTGAAACTATTATTAACGGAATTGAATCATTGCTTTTATGTTCCCGACATTTCGGGATTTTGTTACGTGGCGAAAACAAAATTAAACACGATAAAATCCGTAAATAATAGTTTCATTTCGAATGACCAGTGTTCGCGTAAATACTAGAAATCAAGGTCACCTCACAAGTTCACTAGGGTAGGGGATAGTCCTTCTCTATCTCAGATTCATCTAGATAGCAACAGTAACCTGTCGTGTTACACTTCGATAGGCAAAGAGATCCTGATAAATAACGGGACGTAAGGCATTCCATCTTAGTTCACAGGTGTGAAAACGCTTCCGTAACCTTCTTCATCGATTGCAGTTGTTTGCAGGTGTTTGCAGGGCTGCAGTAACGATTAACCAGGACGTGGGCTGTTAGCATATTTCTACCCCAATCTAATAAAAAAAGTTCTTTTTCTCTTTTGTTTTTTTGTTTGTCTATTTCGGAACAGTACTTCGCAGAACCTCTTCATATCTGTCGAGGTGGTAGGACTCCTGTTTTGCTCTAAGGTCTTAACTAAGCCGGTCTTCCTATCCGAAAGAGTAAAGTCTACCCTTATCATTTAAATATCAGGAAGGACAGCAAAGTCAAGGACTCGGATTATTCATTACTGATAATTATAAATCATCAAATTCATAGACATATCGATACGGTTCGATTTCGATATGTTATTTTTTTTTCTTCTTTTTACTGTGTAATGTTACTATGTTACATTATTATTGACGTACAAGGTCTTTAGGCGCGACTTAAGAGTAGCTCTGATCTTTTTTCGGACGATAGTTTAGGTCCGAGACGATCCATGAGCCGGAAAAACGAATTTTATAGGCGTAAAAGTTCTTGTAATAAACTCTTATTTCATTATTAGTTTTTGTTTTTTCATTTGAAATAAATTATTTCACCAATGTTACAATTTACTAAAAACGAAACGAACCGATTAGAAGAAATACTCATTGTCATATAATGAGGCCGCCAAACAGAACAGCTGTTTTGAGGCCGCCATCTTTTATCTATAAATTAAAAATTCGGTTTTTTAGTTACTACTAGAGGACATAGCCACTGTGCCACAAAAATATATTACAACAAATATTCAGAGTGAATTGTTGAAGAAAGAAGTCACATGCAATTTTTGTGAAATATTTTTTGCCGCATGATAAAAAACGTTCTGCCAATTAATTTTCAGTTTAGTTTTTATTCAAGCGAGCGTTCTTTACGCTCTTTTTCAAGCCTTTCGATTATACTTTTCTAAGAGGTAGGACTCCTTTTCTGCTTAAAAGCCAACTGGGTTATGTTATCACCGTATGAGATATTTCTGCCGCTAATCTATTTAAATATGTGCAACATCTGTTGTGTTTTGGTCTGAAGTGCAAAGATAGTCTGTATAACTACAAGCTGTGTGGCATTTCATATAAGTAAAGGCATGACAACGCATCTGTAACCTTTGCTTGAAATTGTTTACCAGGGTCCATAAGCTGCAACAGCCATTAATCATCAGGTGGACTGTACTCTAATGTAAGTCACGTGCTAGTGTTTGAAATTTTATAGAGAGTGTATGTGATTACGACATTAAACTTAACCTCATGTTCTACAGGCCATTTCTAAGTACGTAGTATACGCGAAGTTTATAACTACAGTAGTTTACTCACAAGATAATTTTTAGTTCTAGTAATTAAGGCTCAAGATATACTTGCGCTACTAGTTAACTAGGCCAACGACACCCAAGTTAGAGATCTCATCTACCGGCGTTCGCTGCCCGCGTTTGAAGTCGCCGACGCGCCGACAATGAAATCCTTCGAGCTCGTCGCTCTGGCCGAGGTCATGAAACTATTTGTCATGCCGAATAGCACTAGCTTTCTATTTGTATTATTAAGCTATTTATTTTGTAAGAAAAAAAAATATTTCTTTTACTAATATTTTTGTCACTTAATATCAATAATCCAGCCTGTATATCGATACGGTAAGTGATAAATATCTAAATCAACAGCAAAGTAAATTGCTTAAATAATTCTTACTCCGACGTTAAATCCGCAACTGAGTTAGGGGGAAGTTAATTTTCATGTAAGTGAACTTTAGCAGTAATCAAATTACCGAGGCCTTTATCAGGCAGTCGCCGTGAATTTATTGCAAACTCGAGTAAATTAATGACCGTTAGGGAAACTGTGATTCGACTGATGGGCACCCTATTTTGCGACGATATTTGGAAAGGAAAACCTAATAGTAGTGACCCCAGCTTCGTAGCTAAGGATCGTGGGTTCGTATCCCGGTAAGTAAAAATATTTGTTGGATGAATATTAATGTTTATTTCTGACAGATATACCTAGTATATATCACCATTCAGTTACCAAAACACAGGGAAAACCTTTAGTTTAGAACCTGTCCCCCTATATCCACAAATAAATTTTATCCCTTTTTGATATAAAATGAGCATGTGCACGTGATACTACTAACTACTTTTACTCACTTGAAACTAACTGCTTGTTACATATATAAACAATAATTAATTAATAAATATATATCGATTAGCCAATAAATATAAACTAATTAATATTATCCACTTCCGATTCAAAATGAAAGACACTAACAACTGACCGAAATTGTACTAAACTCGACCATGAAGTTTCTCTCTCATCGCGCCAAAAGAAGTTTAACATAAGAAACCACAGAGTCTTCTAAAATTAAAATCAAATTAGGAAGACAGTTAAGGTTGACTCTGTGTTGACTACATAATAATAAACGAATGTCTTTAATTTTAATAACGTTCACGTATGTTTACGAGCAGTACCCTTAAGGCAGCGAGACAACTTTATAATCTCGGCGTCTGAGTAGCAATTATGAAGTCTAATTACAATCCTGGAGATATTACGGTGTTGAATGAAAATTGTAATTTTAGCGAATGTAGACATGTATAATCAACATCAAAAGTAGATGATGGCTGAACAATGTTTCAATTAAACTCTGTCCAATCGTCATCTGCTGTTGATGTTGACTGTATTATAGGTAGTGCTGTCGATTGGGGCGCGTAGGTATTTCGACTTTCAAAACTACTTTTACATTACAATTCTTATGTCTATGTTTTGAGAGACTTATGTTATTCTACAATCTTATGACATTAATATTGTGCAATTTCCATTTTGAGATAAAAGAGCGAATGGATACTATCAAATCTCGCGAGGTCACTGATCTTGCCGAGGTCAATAAACTTTTAGGCATGACGAATATTGTTTGCGTTTTATTTGAATTATTAGGCTATGTAATTTGTTTGTGAAACGATTTTTTTATTTCATTAGTAAAGTTGAAATAAAATGTTACACAAATTGTCAATAATGGTCGTATACAATCTGTACGAGATCGATTAAAAACAAATAAAATCACACAACTCAGCACAACACTCATATGTACCCTTTTCTCATTTTCAATAATCTCCATCTTTGATTATATTTAGGGGTAAAGTCGTCTCTATTCACCTATAAATCGATACCCGAATCGAAAAATGTATGAAAACTGAATTTATACCGAAATTAACAGATGAAACAAACAATTCGATTATTTTATCTTTTCGTAATTTCTTTACTTCGTCGTTTAAGTAAGTAAACAGATTTTTTTTGATCAAAATTACCAAATTTATAAGTTTTACGGGAAATATTTATACAGGCACAAATCACACAGACAGCTCGGTCATTATTTGGCGCTACATTTTAAATAATATACATATGTATATGTAATATGTATGTAGGGTTGAAATATTATTTTAATCAAGGCGTATTAAAGAAATTTCCGAAGAATATTTTTGTACATACTGTGAATTCTATTCAGTTCGGCCAAGGCGGGTAACACTCTTTATCAAGGTCTTCTTCTTCAACGGTCCACTACTACAGAAATGCATGGTGGTGTCAGGAGAATAAACAATCTCATTACCAACCTCACCTGTACGTGGTGCACCCTACTGACGAAGCTCCGGCGACCGAATGATGGCGAAAAATCCATTCGAATATCTGTACCCAAACACCACAGACTGGTGATGGAAAAACAAAACAGCAACACTACACACAGTACTTAAATGTTACACACTATTTAAGTTTATATGTTTGGATGTTCGTCACTCCACGACGCCTGAAATATAAAGTTATAATAATCTTCTATCACTAATCTGAATTATAATAATCTTCCACGACGCATAAATTATAATTATATTTAAACAGCATTAAATAAACTTTCATATTTATCGAGATATTAATCAATGGCATAAAGAAATAAAAAAAATTTTTTTTTTTTATTTGAACCACAAAAATCAACAATCATTACAGGAATATCCTAAATAGATTGACATTTAAATTGGATTTTTTAATAGAGAATTAGTATTCGTAAAATATGAAGCGCATACCATCAAGCCTGAAATGCTTATCGCCGATGTGGGCTAGAGTAATCGAAGCATAGACACGAAGTCGATCAATGCCCATCAATCCTTGTCAGACTCGAATTTAATTACCCTCGAAAGGGCCTCCATCGTTAAGTTACGCCTAATTTTGTCTAAATATTTTTATTTAGAACTAGCCTCGACTTCGCGTGATCTTCACTTGGCATCCCTGCCAAATTTCGTTCATAATGTACATGCCCTTTCGGTTCTTTAAGCGTGATTGTTCCAATAAAATAGCTCTTAAGTTAAATCAATACACACATACATACAAAGATTTTATATAACACTATCAGGCCCGGCAGACATTCTGCCCTTTCCGGTAGGCGGTGTGATGAGATTGATTTCTAAATTACTTAATAACTCGTCTACAGCAACATACGGGTTCAGGTTTTATGATTTTCTTCTTTGGCACTAAACTAACAAATAGTCATTTTAGTTCATACATATAGAATTTGTAAATAACTTTACTAAAAGGCCATCTATTGGATCCTAGTTATGAACCATCGTCTCGACAGTACAAATATAGTGTAGGAATATGAGTTCAATTGGTCAAAAGTTACACGATCGCTAATAGAAGCACACAGTTTTTTTATGTATTATAATTAGTATAAATTATTTTTAACAGGAGTATTTTATTTCCGAGGCTCCGTTGGTTGTGATATTGGAAGAGATGCAATTATTACTTTTTTTGACTAAAGTTACGATAAATGATGCAACTAGACATTTCAAGAATTACAACATACGCACAAGTGGGCAACTGTCCCAGCATTTGAAAGTTACCATTGTGGTCGAGTCGTAAAATGACCCTACTAGAAGTGAAAAGTGGATCACGGAAGTCTGTTAGGCTACGCTGAGTCTTGCCAAATGGAAATCTCTAATCACTGCTTACCCAAATAGTTGTATACCATATTTTCATCACAATGCCTGAACTAGACTTGTGCTCTATGTTGAAAGATCACAGCCCCGACAAATATTCGCACCACATGCTCGTATCTCGTTATACAACACAACCGTATCCGATCACACTTATGTGATCCCACAAACGTAATTATCACAGGCCACTGTGTGACAAAACAAGTTTATTACCGAATCCGGCTTCGTCAACGGGCGGAGATGAAATCCATACGGTTGTATGGTTTAATAGACATTGAAATTAATAAATGATATTGAAAAATAGTTAACATCAACATCGGGCAACATTTGTTATTCTTGAAACTTATTATACAGCTTAGTGTTTAACGCAACCGTCTCCTAGGTGCGTAATATTTGTTTCCGGGTCCGGTTGCTGAACCCGTCTCCTCGTCCGATCTTGTCGTATATGCCATCACTTGGAAATTGGAAAGATCAAGATGAGTGTGTCCAACTGAGCGTACCTACACATGCTGCACTATTATATCTCATGCATAGTTGACAACTGCTAATAGTATTTGTGGCGTTGTATCTCATAATTGATCTCACGCTGTGTCGTGCCAAACAGAAGTCCGCAATCTGTTTCTTCCCCTGTGACAGGAATGTGTGCTTATTTATATACATATATAAGCTGTAATTGCTTGTGAGACTATTCGAAGCTTTTTATTTTTGTTAGTAATGTATAAAATGCGGTTAAAAAGAGGATACGTACGGAGTTTCTTTCGCCTGTTTCTTCTCCGTCAGAGGAACCTCATTATGGAAACGGTGGTGGATTCATACGAAACCTGTCAAACGTCAAAAAGAGAACTTTTATTTTTATAATGATTTCTTGTATTTACGCGAAAACTACACACATTTAAAATGAAACTATTATTTAGGGATTTTACCGCGATTGTTTTTATATTCCCGTCGATTCGATTGCTTTACAGCAGCCGTGGTCACGGGGGAACTGAGGTGTTAGACGCCCAGATGTCGTAGTTAACTCGGGCTACCTTCAGCTTTTATTTATTTATTTTAAGATCTGACAAAAAAAATACATTTTCAATTTTAATTTATGTGTTTAGCGTCGCTTGTGCATGAAGCCAACTGTAAACAACAAACTGTTTATTTTAATAATTCTACCTACCCATTATTATCACAGGTACGACCTTTATTTTTTTTCAGAAGGTTGGTATAGCAAAATTGTACAAAATAACAAAAAAAAACGTTGCTTATATGTTGGATAGGAATGGTTTAGGTAATTGAATTTCAGCCCTTGTATTATAAGTATTCTCCAGGCTTATTGGAATACTAGAAACTTTCGACATTCAACGGATTATTGAATCTGTTGAATACGTGCACAGATATTGTTTTCCGATATGTTATAAACTTTACTGTTCTGTTATACGGGGTTTTGTTTTTATTACTGGCGCAAACTGAAATTAACTTGCAATTTCGGATTTTTTTTTTATCATGATTACTGTAACTGTTCTTATTATTGATATACATTAAATATCTTTTAAAGAATACGAAATGAAAAAAGTTTTTTTTATAACTAGCGACTATTAATTACAATACATTTACTTAACAAAACTATTTTTTTAAATCTACCACCGTTTTGTAATGAGTTATCTTTGACGGAGAAGTAATAAGCGGAAGTACATTAGTTTTGAAATTTATTTTTAAGCATTTTTTAAAATAATCCTGAAGAACGATTTTTTTAGTAGGAGCTTCGAAGTTTTACTCATTTACACCTGAGGTTAATATCATCCATGTATTCCTTTATATTACAATAAACCTTTTCCCAAAGTCTTTAGCAAATTTTTATACCTTTTGATAGGAAGACTACGACAAAGCGTGGTAGAGCCGAGCGGCGGCTTTTTCTGCTGCACGAATGGGCCGGCTCGACCGGGTTGGTACCGCGGCCTCGCAGAATACCGACGTGAAGTATAGGCATCTTGTGCTTTTGCGTTTCGATCGGTGAGTGAGGTAACCGGAGGCCCACTCCCCCTCCCTATTCCCCTCCTCTTCCCTCCCATCTCCCAAATATCCTTAAAGACCGGCAACGCACCTGCAGCATCTATGGTGTTGCAGATGTATGTGGGCGACGGTAATCACTTACCATCAGGTGAACCGCTTCCTCGTTTAGTGTTTTTTCTATAAAAAAAAAAAAAGACCAGCCGCGGCCCTGTTTCGTAAAACGTATTTAGTTTTTACATCATACAATTATTCGGACAAGCCCTGCGGTCACCGAGCCGTAAATGGAAACAACTAAAACAAACCATCACATCTGTTTTAATATTTATTAGATATCTACATTTTTCTTACAGCCTTTGCTGCAGAGCTGTGTCTGCTATCGAGTTAAGATATATTTGGGTGCCCATTGAAGCTTAGAATTGTTCCAAGAAAAAGAGCGGTGTCCAAAAGGACTAACTCTTCGCTATTAACTAATAATTTGCTATCTAAATGTTTAACATTATGTGTTACATGTAGTGAATTTGATACATTTACTTTTATTACTATTCAGAAGCAAATTGCTTTATTTAAACTTTGCTTGCTTTGCATTAACTTTAAACCAATGAGCCGCGGAAACAATAATATTGGGAGTTCGAAATTAAGATTGAGAAGGTTAGAAAAAGGATAACCGTCATAAACCGCCTGACATATGTGAAATATCGAAATCAATTTATAGAAAATATTTTTAAACTTCATTCAAAAGAAATACATCTATCAACCACCAAGGGAGTCGAGGCGGGAAAAGTCGATGAGTCACGAGGCTGGCCGAAGTGTTCGTCGTTGCATCGCGACGTATCGCTCCAAGCTCTCTTTCACTTCAAAATTCTCTTATGGGTCGAAGTACTAATAGCCATTTCATCACAGGAAGATTCTAAAAGATATACTAGATCTTACAAATCGTCATTACTCGTCTAAAAAACGCCGCTTTTTCTAGCGTAACGAGGCAGGTTAATGAACGAAACGCCGGTACCCTCTCTGACTAGTTACACTAGTCTGTGGGACATTGGTGCGAAAAATTCGGTTTGATTCTCCGCTGAATGATGGTGGACTTAATAAGGTACCCAACGCAGGGAATTTGTGAATTCTTACGACTATACTATCTATTTTAGTCTACTGCTGAAAAGGCCTATCCAAGAAACCGCCGGTGACAGCCGTAGACATATCTTGGAAGGTAAACCTTGGTTGGGATTGTTGAGCGCAGGAACGGTACCCTTGCGCTAGTGTTTCTGCTGTCCATCATTAGACTATGGGATTTGGGTTCGGTAAATTCGGGAAAGGTATTCCGTCGTCATTCGGTTACCGGACAAGTGAATGGCTAATAATATAAATAATTAACATTAATAATTTATCTATAAGTATATAGTGCTTTCTGATCAAAATTGTAAATAATCTATACTATAATAAAACTCAAGCAAATCTGTACATTGAATGTAACCATGGTAACCTAGTGGTCAGGGCGCTTACCTTAATTTCATAGAGCGCGAGTGACCTGGGTTCGATTCCCGGTGCCGGCACCACTAGAGTTGTTAATAGCGACTTTAAGTGATATGTTTAAATCGAATCTATGAGGCGCGATTAACCCCAATTTAATACATTCTACTTCCTTTCACTAGTAAAAAAAATGTCATAATTACAAATAGGCGAGCATAGTACTTAGTCATAGTCCTGCCTTCCATTGAATTCATGTTGGAACGTCAATACCCAACATTCTTAGGAAAATGAACCAAGTAAGAATTGCAATACAGCTCACCGATCCAAGGAAGTTATTCGGAGGTGGTCGGTCCAAACACTTTTAATTTAATGTAGCAGCATGAATTATTAGTTTCTCGAAATTTAAGAAAGAAAGAAAGTTACTTAATTCATTATACCACAATTAGTTAACAAGCTATGAATAAAAACAATGAAAAACAAGTTATTAATAAAGATGTTGGCATAACACTTAGGGACTAACCGATTTGTTATTTCTTACCAGTCTGTAAATAGTTAACTGCGGGACATAGACCCCTCCCATGAGGTGGATCTACCCTAATCGTCTCGCTCGGCAAGCGGTTTGACGATCGCAGTACCAGACACCTCGCACCACGAGAAGAAAGGGGGGTGGCATATTCTTACGCCGATATCACATTTACTGGCCGGTACTTTACTTTACTTACTAGTACCAGAATAAATAAAATAAAAAACTCAAAACCTGATATCTTATATCTGGTTATTATTTCGGTGACAGTCGGGTTTACCAAATGTCGCATCTTAGACGCCGCTGTCCGCTGTGTGCACAATTTGTGCTGGTATTTTTCGAGATGGTTATCTCGCCATCTGTCGGTAGCCATTGCAATTTCCAAGGCTTTTCCTTCTTAGTCGTCTTTTACGGGAAGAAAGGGTTCAGCAGGTTCTTACGTCGATACCAAGATGCACATTTGTTCTTTGTAAAGGAAAATGTAAGAACCTTATATTCTCGCTCGAGGCGAAGCTAACCTCCTTATGTTGGTACACCACCGTCCTCGAACATGCTATTCTATTTCTTCAATTATAATTTTATAATATAAATCATAAGAGTACAGGCACCCCATTTAAATTGTAATTTAAAATGTAAATTGTTAGTTTTTTTTTATACTGCTAAATTAAGTCTTGTTTTAATCACGTTGTATTCGTGGTCAATTAGTGCCACATATTTTTATTTCTTACTTTCTTATAAACGTCCAACTTGAAGTAATCGCAAAATGTAAATAAACTACTTTCACCACTTAGATTTTTTTTTAATTTTAAATGACGTCGTTTTCCGTAATGTTGTTGCGTATAAAATTTTAATGTAGCCTCCTCCATCCTAAGTGTATTTCTCTGATTAAAATTTTGTGTATGGAACGGCATCAACTTCTATTAAATAACTTCATCATCAAAGAAATTATTTTAGTATTTGCTTTAGTGCAATTTGTAGTCGGGAGGAATTCCCACTGTACAGATTTTTTTTATTATCATCATGAAAAAGTCAATGAATGTAATCTTTTGCGATTGAATTGTTTCGCAAGCCTTTTATTAAATGAGGAACTTGAACTTGAACTGAGAATTGTTTCCCCTTATTTACTTCAAAATAGCCATGTATTCAATGTTATAAGTTGATATTTGAACTGTTAACCATAAAAACTAAGGCACAATTTGAGCTTTTTCTATCCCTGTATTTGTTGTGAAACCTTTAAATGCGTCTTATATATAAATCTTAGTCTATTTGGGACCATAATAATCCACTGATAATCAAGTTATAGAGGCGATCTTTGGTGTCCATTTCTTTAACAGTATTTAACATCATGTCAAAAAAAGAAATTAATTTATTCCTGTGGATAATTTTAATATCTGCCAACAGTATTTTTAGACAAATTTAGCTAAATGTAGCGTAAAACAACATTGAAAGCAATCTGTATTGTTTTGGGCTAGTTTTATAAAGTAAGAAACAGTCTCTTCCTTCAATTCAAAGAAACTTCCCTTTGATTTTTATCGTGTTTCACGATACTCCAATAGAGTGAAGAATTGCGCTGGAAAAATTCCTTGTAACTCACATAAAAACTGCATTTTTTTGGAATTTTCCAGCATTTTCTAATCTGATTTTATGAGAATTACCTCTTTTCGTTAGTTTTGTCTTTGATATGTTATCATTTGGTTGAGAAGGGAAGAACAAAAGCCATTTATTCATTTATTCTGCATTGTCTACACCTTATGCATATCATACAAGGAGTTGACTAAATGCCTTGTGGCATTCTCCGTCATACAACTATGGTGGATTGGGAATATGTAACAATGAACAATTATGAAAATATTCTTACAGTACATAGTCTTATTCAAATATATAAAAGTATGCATTTAAATACATACATAATTATATTTAATTTCAATAAATTAATACATAACCCGCAAAATTTTAGTGACACAGTACATACATAACAGGGTACATGTTAATAAGCAATATATCCAATAAAACGTAAATATTTTTTTTTTTTAAATACTCACGGATTATTCTTTAAAAAGTATTTTTATTAAGTCATCGGGAAAGGCGTTCCAGAGAAGTATAGCTTGGACTATGAAAGAGGAACCAAAGTCACTAGTGCTATACTGGTGAATGCAGTGAATCTTGAGACTATTCGAAGGTCATGAGTTAAATAATGATATTGAATGTTATTCCTTAGATAAGAAGAGAGATCATTTAAAATAGAATACAGTACAGTTGTAATACTCGTGCTGCACCTTTGAAGGATAGAAAGCCATTTAAGTTTAGTACGGTAATGGGAGGTATGGTGGTACGGAGGCCAGAAAAAAAACCTTACACCATTAATGAGAAGGCGCTCCAACTTGATTAGAAGAGTTTGAGACACACATCTCCGTAATCAAGAGTGGGTAGAATTAGTGATTGAAGAAGCGTAAGCTTTCTTTTGAATGGGAAGAAATTAACTTTACGGCTGGTTTCAGTAATATGTGTTACATGTTGCATGAGTAATATGATCAATGTGCAGGCCAAGATTTATCATGGAACTACTGAACCCGCTTGAGGCCCCCTTATAAAAAAACTGAAGAAATGTTACCATGATCCACCTTAGCCTGCATCTTTGGACTACAACATTGCTTTACATGTGTTTGGATTTACACCAACTCCATATCTTTGGGATCAATCTCCAGTGGCATTTTTATGTTATGTTATGATAACATTGCTGAGCTGTAAACTCTATAAGCTGTAAGTCATCAGCATACATCTTGTACTAACAATTGACAACAGTTTATAAATAAAGATAACATAATAGGGGAAAAGACAGTATGCCTTGCACACCAGTTACGATGTCAGCCCAATAAGAAAACTGTTGTCCTATGCGAACTGACTTCTGGCGACCGTGAAGATAGGATGAAAACCATTCCAAAGCTGGGGGAGAAGATCTAAGGTAAGTTAGGAAGGAGATAAGGATATCATGGTGAACTGAGTTAAAAGCATTTGAAAAATCAACCAGTGCCACCACTGTAAGTTTCTACTCATCCATACCTTTTCTAATGTCACCAGTTATCTCAATCATAGCAGTGGTGGAACTGTGGCCAGATAGAAATCTCGATTGATTAACATTCAGCAGGTTATGTTTTGTTACAAACATAAGAGACTTGCTTGTGAACAGGCTTCCAGAACTTTACGATCAAAATGGTAATGGCTTCGTAATACCAAAAGTTTTATGGAATCTTCTCAAATCAGCGATTGACAAATTGGTAATGTTTTGTAGTAAATTTGTGTTGAAATGACTCATTATCATACAGTGTGTACTCAGACCCAATAGAATCAAGGGCAGTTTCAACAGCTGGAAAATACTTTACAGTAGTACTATAACCAATCCGAAGGAGAGGCTAAGATAACTTTATATGGAAAATAGGCATGTGAACACTACCTAATTCAGAAATAGGATATAGACTAGATATTAAAATTGCATGAAATACTATTTAAAGCAAATGAAAATGTTTATCACATATTTCAGTCAGAAAATATTACGGAATGCTTTGAGCATTAATATGACAGACATATGTGAAAAGTTACCAGCAAGGTGAAAAAGGCTAAGTAATATACTTAGCCTTTCGCATATGGAAAACATGATACCATCTGATAGATCACTGCAGGAGCTAATAGATTAGATTTAGAGCAACCATTAGAAGAGTCTAATTATTCATTCTCCAACATTGCCGAATAATGTATTTAATTTAATCTAATATATGTAAACAATACTAGGAATATGTAAACATAAATAGATCGGAATTAAATGTTTAAACTTAATTATAAGTACAGCTGGTACAAATTAATAAAATTATTAATATCAAAAATACTAGTATAATATACAACCTGTGTCAAAAAGTATAAAGCAATATTTCCAGAAGCAAAATAAACATTAAAGAAAAGAATTTGTTCAACGCAAGTGTTGAATCTGACTGAAGGTACTAACAAAAATTACGTTTGTAAATCATTGTGTAATACATTGTAATACATTATCTAAATTCCACAAGTTTTTAAACGAACTCTAACCCAAAATCTAAATATCAAATTAATATAAGTCACAAAAAATCGGATTTTTTTAAATTTATACTAAGATTACTTTGTATACTACATATAATAAAAAAGTAAATTTACCTTTTAATATTATTTAGATTACAATGAAATTAGTGAAGTACAGTTAAAATGAATAAAAAAGGATTTCATTATTAAGAAAACAACGATGGCTTAATTACTTCTTTGGAAGAACACCCCAGTTCCTCTCGATTTCATCGCTCAATACTGCTTGTTTATGACAATTTATTTCTTGTAGAGAATAGGATTTTGAGGAACTCAGCTGTGACAAAGGCACAATGGTTCCGAAGTTGTTGTTTCATTCCCCTTTGTTAACATTCAGTTGCATCTTTGTAAGGAACTCAGATGTAGTAAAAGGAGTTCCCTCCAATTTAGCCTTAGTCTTCCAGACTTCTAATTTGGTTTTGAAATGTATAATCTATTTCCATTCCATTTCCCATTTAAAAGTATTTTTATGCCGTTGCCAATATCCATTTCATCCACAATGTTTGTACTATTTATAACTTGTTGATGAGACTTATCATGTTAGTCACAAAATCTTTGATGGAATAAAACTCTTCACTTAGCTTCACCAGCGTTGGATTGGATGGGACCAAGATATCTTTCAAACGCTGCTCAAACTTTGCTATTTTTTGCATCCAGCCCAGTTCAAGTTCCCTTTGCAAGTGATCTACATTTGCGACTTTTGCCATTGCCAGTAAAGAACATGCAAATTGTAAAGTAAGTACCTTCTTGTAAGTATACTTGTAGTGCTGAAGGATGATGCAAGTAAGTTTTAATTTGCAATTCTCATAGATGACACTATAATGTAAAGTTATATACATTGTGAACATCAAGATCTGATTCTGAAAAGTAATATATTATTGGAAAGTATTTATTAGAATTTAATTGACAAGTACAGTCAGCAATTAATTACACTCAAACAATTATAAATAAACCAAACTATACATACTTTTTACTAATGAATTTATTTCAAATTCACATTAGATGCTAGCTCCACAAACACATAGGTTCACCTGGAAATTATTTAATTAATATGATTATTTAATTTTTATTCAAGCTCATCCAAGACAAGGTTTCGTGTGTAAGTATGTCTTGGATAAATTAAACTATATTAGAAAATACATGGTATGATTTTATCAGAGAATATTTTATATAAATTTTTTTTAATTCATAAGGTAAGAGTTAAAGTACAAATATTATGTACAAATATATATTGGTTGTTGGGCACTGAACCCAGTAACTTAATTAGTTTTGAGCAATTATGGTACTAAGATCTGAGAGTCTATTGCAAAATAACATTGAAATTTTTGAATTGCCACTCCACATGAAGTACTCTGTTATGTATATAAAATTCAATATGGTTGATTAGCATCTTTTCATGTTATCTCATTCAAACATGTGTTAGTGTACCCAGGTCAAATATACCTGGCTCTCCAAATAACACATTGAACAATGTTTATATCGCTTTAGTGCAGTCTATACTAATATACTGTTTACCGATTTGGGGTGGTGCTGCTAAAACTCATTTCCTTGTAGTGGAACGAGCTCAAAGGGCGTTACTTAAAGTAATGAACTTTAAAAAAATAATATATCCTACTTATAGTTTATATGAAAATAGTGACTTATTATCCGTACGGCAGTTGTATATATTACACATTGCATTAAAAACTCATAAAGCAGTACCACTTGATAGTAACACAAAATCTAAACGTAGGAAATATAGTGTCGCAAACACTGCCCCAGTAAAAACGGTATTTGCAAGTATGCAGTATAAGAAACGTTCTGCTTTTTTATATAATAAAATTAACAAAAAAATCGATATACACTCTAAATCTCATCGTGACTGCAAAGCTGTATTAACACAATGGCTAAAAACATTAACGTATGATGAAACGGAGAAACTCTTGGAATACGTGAAGTAATTTGGAAAGCATTAACACATATACACTTACTCCCTTGACGCACACATACACAAACAAACACACCCACATACACACACTCACATATACACATGCAAACTAACCCTGCACGCATGTTACTCTATAATTAATATTTTTGTAAATATAGAAAATATTTCTCGTTAATTTAAGATAAGGAAGAGCGGCGTCTCCTGGCACAGGCACTTATCTGCTTAAAAGGAGTCGCCAGATAATCGTTACATGTATTCTGTGTTTACGGAAATAAAGATATTTTTATTTTTATTTTTTTATTTTATTTATGCATTTATTGTATTGTTTGTGTGTAAATTCAACTCTTTTGTATCAAATGTACACAAATTTTTGAAATTGCACTTACAAGAATCAGATGCTTTGTTTCCAATTTATGTTGAGCTAAACCTAGGACTCAATGACATCCAATACATTATCTGGTTCTGATGAATCACCTGAAACAGTAATTTTTGTTTGTGGTTTACACTTTTAACTAATACACTTTTAAATAATATAATGTTAAGATTTCTTGTATTTACGTGAATGCTACACGTTAGAAATTAAACTATTATTTCTGGATAACAAAGGTTACAGAAACACTATTGGGTATGGTTGTGTATATATTGAGGATAGCCTATTGTTTTTGTTTGAAATCAGGGTCAGGTAGCATGTTCAATGAGTTGCCAAGTTTTTCATGATGAACCCTTCTCTGCTCTAAAACCCTCTTTAAGTATTGAATAGAGGGGTTTGCGCAGCTCAGGACATTACAGATTTTTTACTATTTTACTATTACTTTTAAACTTTTCCAGACAGAGGCAAATAATTTAAAACAAATAATTTGGACTCTTCGTACTAGACAGATATATGGCTGAAAATTAGGACATTTCAACATTTCAGTTATCTTTCGAATTCAGATAAACATTATTTTCTCTATTTGACAGAAGAAAAAACGATATAAGAAACAGCAGAAAAAAGCTTAACTTAACTTTTTACCTTTTTTAATGGCAACCTAACAATTACTGCCAATGTCCAAACATTAAATACAAATTAACACTATGATTCTGATTATAAACCAAAATCATAATAATTACAATTTAATGAATAAACATGAAATGAATTATTCTGAAATACAACATTGTAAATTATAGTTAAATAAAAAATATCTAATTACCACTTTGAAACATTAGATAGTACTAGGTCAGACAAATATTAAATGAAATATCAATAATGAATAAGACAATTAAAAACATTAATTCTATCTTTAGAAATAAATAAATGTGAACATATCTATAGGAAGAGGTATTTTAAGTTTATCAAAGAGTTATGTAATGTGGAAAGATAATGTTAGACATTTCTATTTGAGGATACTGGGCTCTGGAGGTGAAGGGCTATTTTAAAACACGGAGTTCATGGTTAATATATAATACAAACACTGGACTTATACACATTTACAATATTTTATGTTTATATAACCCTAGGATGTTTCACTGTGTCTAGATGAAAAGTACTTCATAACAGAAAACAATAATCTGTTATTACATTTGAATATACATTCCAATATTTGAAAACACTTCACATGTGACAAGTGTTGCCTGCCATTACTTACAAATTCAAACTCCAACAGATAAGATGAAGTCACCTATGTCTAATCCCCATTACATGTTGAAGAATCTTGAATTTGAAGACTAGCAAGATGAATCTAATGAGCAGTGAGCTAAGTGCATTTTACACAATATTGATGAATATATTTCATACTTAAGATGAGTTTATAAAACAAAGGCTTATTAGGGATATTGGAATGAATTATGGCATAGTGAAAGCTTTTGTCATCTTTGTTTTGTTCCAATGTTTTGACCACATATCCCTACATATATAGGAAGAAAAGTATCACCACAGACTATGGCTTGTTTAGCAAGTTTGTCCGCCTATACAATACCAGATATACCAACATGACCCAGAATCCAAACAAAGGAAATGTTAATAATTTGAAATTGGAACAGAAATTAAAGTTTCTTTATTTCAAACACCAAAGGATTGTGAGTTACCGTAGAAAGGGCTGTGTACTAATGCCTGTAAGGAACTAAGAGAAGATGTAAAGATTACACTTGTTTTAACTTTAAAACAATCATGACGTTTTTTGCTTTTAAAATGGCTAACATTTCGCCTGTAAAAATAAAATAATCTGGAAGACTTTTCACTTTCTGGACTATTTTCCAATTTTGGTGATGTATTGCATAACTAGTACAACCTATTTAGTTGAGTTTCGGGCCATCAATAATATACAAAAATAGTCTGGTATATGCATATCCAATGCAAAAAGAAATTCTTTATTCAAATCAATGGAAGATTTATCAAGTCCAAAATAATGTAAATGTTGGATTGTAGAGGACAATGTCAAACAAATTAAAGAAAACAGGCACAGTTAGACTGATGAATAGGATCTTGCAAATCATCATATTATACATAACTTGTAACCAAGCTCGGAGTTGCTTTCTTAATAAAGAAATAAAAGTATTCTGAATCTCAAGAAATAACAGACATCTAGAAAATTCAAGAACACTGTAAAAAAAGGCATCTGATAAACATTGCTGTCTAATACAGAGTGATGGATCTCCACACTCAATCTATGACTCTCAATGTTGAATAATATCTAACTACTTTAATTATCTTTGATAAAAAAAGGTTCATGAAGAAATAATTTAAACAACTTCTTATTGCATTATACAATAATTCAAAGGAATATACAAAAGGAAAATACGAATGTATTTTTTTTATTTTAGGTTGTAAAATATTACCAGTATTGCAGTCCGACTCCAAGAATGAGGAATAGGGAGATTAAACTGGATTTTATCAATATCAGTCAACTCTCCTCATTCTTCTGTTTTGTTTCCGTTCTTTTCATTCGAAATAATTTTCAAGTTTTCATCGTACATCTCTTGCGATAACGACAACTGCCATGTATAAAAGGGACTTCTAAGTCGTTATGGATTTCAATTTTTGCAGCTGGAGAGGCGATAATGTATATGTTAGCATCAGAGCAATTTGTATACCGTGGTTTAGGCAATAAACAAGGTTTGGACATGGCGTCTTGACTTTTTTGTTAAGCTGCGAAATAAATGCTAAATGGGTGATAATATGAATATACAACTAAATCAATAATAGATACTAAATATTAGGAATTTAAGCAGAAGATTACAGAAAAACTGCAAATATTTAAATAGAAACCAAATCCGTCAAACTCCTAAAACCATTATTGACATTCATTTGACTGTCAACTGAATTTTAAGTGGCCGAAGTCTGACGACGTCAACCTCGATAGGAACGTAACAGGAGGGGCACAGTTAGAAGTTTATAACTGAAATGAATTTCATGTTTACAATACCATTTATATTTTTATATACAACTAAAACAAAGTATTTAGTTTAGAAAAACCTCTTTACATGGGTTCTAATACGATGAATAAAACCGTCTATGGACTATGGTGGATTAAATTTTCATTTATTTATAACAAAATATTTTTCGTTTTTTAGCGTTTGTGGAATTAGACGTTTGTGAATTTTAGCTGATTTTACCGCTATAACTGGTGAACTGGTTAGTTTTCTTTTTGTTGATTTTTACGCTCATAATCCTCTTTTTGTATTATAAATGTTATAAATTTTTCAATATACATTGAAGTCATTATGACTAAGACGTCAAAGTAAACTGAATAATTTAACATGGTGTAGTAAATAATGCCAGTAAATACAGGTACAGGTATATAACAAGATATAGATAAGTAAGTATCTCTAAATATATATGATGGAGGCTAAAACATCTACAATTTTCTAGAGAGCGTAAGTTCATCTTCCTTTGGCATATAGCTTTACTCTTAGGAACACATATATATCTGTAAGTAATAAGTTCTTATCCTATTGGCCGCATATCATTCTTTCAATTTAAATTACCTGTCATGTGTTATCGATCTCTGCGTCGCTAAAGGAGTTATATAGTAATGAAACATTATTGGAGAAATAATACTAAAAAAAAGGAGATAAATGTAGAGTATCAAGAGTATTAGAATAAATTAAAAGGTTTATTATTTTTATAATATTTTTACCAAGCTTATACATTATTTTTAAATTTTAATGCAAAATATTACATTTCATATATTTACATACTTAAGATACATTATATTATTTTTTGCAACCTTTTTCACCTTATTTTCTTTTATTTTGTCAATACTCACGCCTGTTTTTAGCATTAGTTTTTGCCATTTTTGGAAAATATTCTATTAAATAAAAAGATAAAAATATTCACACTATCAAAATATTATATAAATATTATAATAAAAAAAAATTACACAATATACACACAAATATTATTGTGTGAATAATCAATACAAATAATTTAAATTGTTAATAAATTTAATATTAGATAATTTATATATAAAAAATATTTATCTAATTAACACAGATGTGTTAAATAATTAACATAAATTAATTAACCAACGAATTTTAATAAGCCAATGCAAAAAAATCAAACACGTGAATGATAAACCGCGTTGTTTATAACACATTTTCCGAAGGCTTCGTTATACGCAGTCGCAAAGACACGTGATAGCATACGCAGAAACATATATACGTAGAGCGCTGGAGCCGAAGCAAGTATTAGGCATATACAATGCCTTTTCTCTCGGTTCGTTTCGCTAATACGAAGGTTCACATTCTACACTCTACACTCTATCTCATTGTCTCGCAGGCTATATCCTTTTTATGAATATGTTTGTCTGTTTTTACTGTCGCTTTTTCGTTTCATCGAATTTTCAAATCCCAACGGTGCTAAAGAAGTTTCACCTAAAAATATAAACTAAATACGTGTCCCTAGTTTTCTCCCATAGGATAGTAGCGCTAACATTTTACTTCCCCTCCTACGTTTTGATACTTCATGAAATATAATTTATAATGGAAGTTCCGGCCTCTATGATTACATTCTCTTTGACATATTTTTGTTAATAAATATATACTATACAAACTACAGAGTACCTTATAAGTATCGCAGACCAACCAAAGTTTCGGTTACGTCCAGGTTCGCCAAAAATGCAGCTTTTGGCGGCATTTTAGATTAATAAAAGTTCACGTTTAATGTTATTGAATTCAAGGCCAACATTTTTTAAATTTATTAATTTAAGTTAAAGGTGTTAACAATCGGTATTTTTGATAATATTTAATCATTTAGCATATTATTCCATTAATAGTATCTGTGTTAACAACTTTTGGCAAAGTTATATAAAAGTCCCAGAAATGTTTGTTTATCATACAAAAATTTCATATTATACTATACAATTCAACATCAATGTCTGCAGTCCACAGTACTTATAAAGTTTGAGAGCACTATACATTTGCCTATAACAGCCATATGTGAACTGTCGTCGTCGAACGCTCGTCCGGAACCATAATATAGAGTAACGTGCGGTCTGAACCTCTGAACTACTTTCTGTGTAATTTAAGTTAGTAGGTATTGCTCTTTGATAAGGCATCATAGAGCAATATCTACTAACTTAGATTAAGTATTAATAGATATAGCTCATACGTGTAACCACTTTAGTGTTTACTTTGGGTCCAAGCACTTCTGCAATATCCCACTGCACAATGCATCAATAAATTTCTAAACGTATAAATAAATCTGCTAGTAAATCTTCATGTAAACTTTCAAAGTGGTAGAACACGAAGACCTCGTGCTAATTATCTAATAGATAAGGCCATAAAATTAGGTAATTAGACAATATATGCCATCCATTGAACCTAATGAAACCTAGATTAGAAAAAGGGACAAAACATTTATTTTGCGTCCTTCTACCACATCCGGTTTTTTTTGTATTATTGATTGAAACTATATATGAAGTTTAATTCTATTTTGAGACAGAGACTCCTGAAATTTAGGGAAGTAAGTATAAATAAGAGTAAGTATGATTGGATATAGTGTTTTATTAAAACTAATATATGGATATACGTTTCACTCGTAAGTATTCTAAAATGTGAATAAATTGAACATATAAAATGCTTGCAGAAGCATTCTGGAATTCTTTTAGAAACATTTTATGGTTTGTAAAGGATAAATTCGGATTAACAAAGTTTTTTTTACTAATTTTACAAATTCACGAAAGGTTTTGTGTTGCCATTGTTGTAAATTTGTAATATATATTTATTAACTTTTTTTTATATCTTCTTGTACTGACACAATTGAAATGGCTGCAAATAAAAACCTTGTTACCAACAAAATATTTAAAAAGTTTTTAATAATGAATTACATAAAATTTTTGGAGATGTGTCGAACGCATATTTGACTTTCATAAGAAGTTAGTACAACTTAAAACAAATTCTGTCCCAATAAGACATAACTAATGTTTTATAGCAGTTGCTTACAATTAAGCTCGTAGTTTGGTCCCACAAATTAGATACTAAGCGTTCAGGAGACTCCGGTGAATCAAGTATATTTTGGTAAGTATTATTAACACCATATTTACTTTAATTGCACATTTTATCTCTTAGTTGCTTGGAGCCCTAAAAAAATGATGAAATTCGATCCAGAGAAGGCCGAAGAATACATTTTATTGATACCATACCAACCATTGTTCATGATATTATTTATTTATTATTAAGAAGGCATTTACGTATAAAGAACGATCAGATCCTCAGCAAGCTATGATAAAATTTTATTCTATGAGCGCGCTAAGCCCGTTAACTAACAAGTATATACGCAAATATCACATATATAATTATATATTACTACACAGGGCGGAGTGAGAACTTCAAATATGTGTCAATAATTTTATATGATTTTTTTTTTTTTGAGATTATGAATATAACACAAGACAAGGATAGTGATAACATTTTTATGATACCAATCTTCTGAATAATAATCGCAGTAAGTAACAGTAAAATTGTTGTTAAAGATTTACGTATAATATCACAATTGGGCAGATGTTTTTAATAGGTGACTAATAAATTTTTACTGTTCTTCGTACATAGATGGCGGTTCTTTAGAAATATTAAAGATTACTTGAAATGAGATTTTTACTTAAAGGCAATTTTTTTTAGTTCATACAAAATATAGGAATCATACTTCCGAAATATTTTTGAAACTACGCTTACATTCATATAATTTTTGAACGAATTTCCCTCTTTCAAAACTGTCAGAATTTGATTTCGCTTTTTTTTTAATCTGTTAAAATAATTCTGCCAGCTGGGCGGTTCCGATATTTATTTTTGTACATTCAAGCAAAATACGTGATTTTATCATTATTTCAAACCTACTTAAAAAGTTAATTTTTACCATTTAGTGCCTAGACTGCAAAATGTAAGTATTATTAGTTTAAAATAAATAGTTATATACGTTACGATATTTCGAATCAGATCAATACAAGCAAAGTAACTTTGTAGGATATACGAAAGTAACAGTACCGACTACCGACTGTAAAAATTGCGACAGAACATGATTTCTATGTATACAGAATACGTTATACCTACATACATATTTATGAGTGGAGAAGAAAAATAATAGTTTACTAAGTAAACGCGCGTTTTTGAAACTATTCGTAAAGTTTTCTAATGACCGAAATAATATTTATTGACTTTTTCAAACATGTTTTAGTTGCTATTAAATTAGTATATATCACCTTAAAATAATCTAGAATTGTTTGGAAATATTTTTTTAAACTTGCGAATTACCGCGAATTACTTTACGTCCTTATAATATTTAGATAACCGTGAAAACTTTTAATGATGTATGATATGAGATAGTTTCTGTGTTGCAACAATAGAAATTCAAATGATATGACACAATAAGGGTTAAAAACACCTGCTTAATGTAGGCTATTTACAAAAATTTGCAAAAAGTAACTGTCCTTGATATAGCTTTATGGTCTGTCAGACAGCAAATGCTTTAATAATTAAATCTATTGTCTAGTCCACAACCTACTCCTTGTCTTACCTGTATGCTTTGTGCATTGAATTTGTATTAAATGTTATTGCTTTTGGTGTGTGGTATCAGCTTAAGAATTTTCTTCCACCTTTCTTCCCATGTGTGTTGTAAGAGGCGATTAAAGGAAAAGCCATAAAAATAGCAAAGGATACTAACTGATGGTAGGATAACCATCTCAAAAATTACCAGACCATAATTTAGTAGAACCAGGATGCAGTCTATTTAAGTTCAATCCCAAACATAGGTCAAAACTCTATAACAAAGCACACAGTTAAGAACAAACTTCCAATTCTTGGAAGGTTTTCCCATGCTCACCTCTCTGGGCAAGCAGGTTGGTAAGTACAGTGCCAGTACCCTCGTTCTGTTGATTGCAATTGTTGCACATGTTACACCCCATGCTAATATTAAAATGTATTTTACAATCATAATATGTTTAATATATACACTACATGCAGGTGAGGTTGGTATCAACATTGTATAATATTGTCTTATGGTATTATATATAATACATACAAAATAAAAAAAGCTTACTGACTAAACTTGGAAAATAAAGGCTTATAAAGTTACACTTTAGTAAAACTTTTGATTTTTTTTTATCTGCACTGTAGAATTTTCTTCTGAGATGAGGGGATGTTTTAGAGTTTTCATATATTCCTTATCAGGTTTACCTATACTCACGACGCTGGACAAGCGAGTTGGTGAGTGGGTGCCGATAGCCTCGCATTAGTGGTTCTGCTCCCGCTCACTAGACTATGGGAATTGAGTTGGACAAATTTCGATGGATATTCAGACGCCAAACCCTCGTGTGTTTACTAGCAGGGTACACCATAAGCAGGCATTCTCCCCTACACATATATGTAACATAACATATATATAATAACATAACACCTTCAGTGTTATTGAATTTGGTGTAAAATTTTTCAAATGTGGCAATATTCTGCACATTTCTCTATTAAATTTTAAAATGTTTTGTTGTATAAATGCAGCAATGCGAATGTTCTTGAATGCTTCTTTATATTGCGAATGTGTGCTGTAGGTAATAATACAAAATCTTAAAAGCTGATGTTTCCTGTTTTACATCTAACACTACATAATAATGTGTTTTTTATATTTTTATTTCGGCGGCGGTTCTTCACGGTTCTCACCTGATGGTAAGTGATTACCATCGCCCAAGTACATCTGCTACACCAGAGGTGCTGCGGGTCCGTTACCGGTGAATGAGAAGGGGGATGGGGAAGGGGAGTGGGCGTCCGGATATCTCACGCGCCGAACGAAACGCAGCAGCACAAATGCCTCTAGTACACGCCGGTATTCTGTGAGGGCGTGGTACGAATCCAGTCGAACCGGCCCATTCGAGCAGCAGTAAAAGCTTACGCTTGGCTCAACTACGTTAAAAATTACCTAAGGACCACACAAATAATGTAATAGCCGTGTCGACGTAATAGAATATATGTATAAATTTTGTTCCATGGAAGTCACCAGATAGGTCCCTGCCATGGAACAAAAACATTATACCGAAATGCAAATTATCACAATGTAAATATTTCTTTCACAAAACAATCATCTAAATCTACTCAGGCATTTAGAGATGTTACTGTTCAATGCAATGCGTTTCAATGATTGTTGTTAAGGCAAATGCAATGGAGGATGAACCAGACGACCCCTGCTAGATGAAGCGGTAACCTGCGCATTGTTTCGGGGAACTCGATTGATTTAGGTGGTTTAGACGGTCCTCTTTTGAAGCAGCGATGTCCTATGAAGTGTACAGTTTATTAATAATAATAAATAGTATAATAATAAAAGAAAATGCCGCAGATGATGCTCCTTGAAAGCAATCGAGGCTCTAGCGACCGAGTGATGGTAGAATATCCATCCAAATTCGCAATTACTTAAATCAATTAGACCAGTCCCGGGGAGCAGCAATATTAGTGCGAGGACACTGGCGCAGCGCTTCCCCATTGTGGTGAAGAACTTTCCAAGAAATGTATGCCGCATACTGCTGGCACTTTTTTTTTTGAGAGGTTTATGTTCAGTAAAGATCTAAATCTGATGTAGGTGTTAGGAGGATATGAAACTGATCTCCGAACATTACAATTTTTCTCAATATCATACACATTTAACTATTTTTTTCAATTAACAATCATTGTATTTCATGCAATTTCAGTATGGAATCTAGATTTGCGTGAGGTGCTGTGACCTACATAACGCAATTTCATTTATAACTTGCTTAATAACGCGCCGATATTTAGACCTAACTGTGTTATATCTTTTGTCACGGTCTGTGAGTTTTAGCGATTTTTTTTTAAAATTATATCCATAATTTTTCATTCTCAGATTTCTATTGACTTTGTTTATTGAGATGAACACGATTACACCACCGTTTCGAGTGCGATATCGGCGCAAGAATCTTCCAACACCTTCCTTCCCGTGGGTGTCGTAAGAGGCGACTAAGGAAGAAGCCTTTAAAATGTCGTGGCTAGCGCCAGATGGCCGGGTAACCTCGATCTAGAAAAGTACCCGATCAAGAAATTAATAGACCGAAGTGGGGCAGCAACTTAAGGTGCGAGGTGTAGGAAGATGCAATCGCCAATCCGCCTACCGAGTGTGGCGATTATGTAAATAACTTGTGGGAGAGCCCTTTGTCCTGCCGTGGATTATTTACAGGCTGAAAAGAAAGAATACTCCCCATTATATAATGCGCTTTATCTCCGCTTTACTTACTTTTTTGGCATATTTCTCACCTTTCTACACATAAAGCTTTTTTTTATTATTCTTAGAGATCATGATGTCTTTGCGCTTTTCTCTTCCTATTGGAAATATGAAATCATCTTAAAGTAGCTGTTTATTAAAATTAAATATTAGTTGCAATTATTTATTATAAAATTGGTTGATGCATTTTTTTCTATAAATATTTCTTTTAGTACTACTATAAAAATCCACAACACCATAGGTTGTCTGGTAGAGAATGCGTTCATGCCTACCATTGTCCTTCTGAGTAAAGGAATGGAGATACAGATTAAATAAATAAACTGTCTCAATGTATTTTTTTTATTGGATTGGAGTTCTACCCATAGACATCTGCATACAACTTCAATCGAAAAAATTTATAACGAATGTGTTATCACCCTACAAGACTTAGATGGAATACCACACAGTCTGTCATTTAACTGGCTCTCTTTACTTATCAAACCGGAACATAATATATATAAATTTTGATTATCCGTAAGATCTGCATTCCCCTAAGCGGATGTTCTACAGGAAATGGAACCTGACGTGAAGAGCGTCTCGTAAAATTAAAAAAAAATTAATTATGCCTCTAGTTGATTTTGTAACATAATAATAAAGTGATGATCACAATTAATAACGATCTAACTGTAAATTATAGTTTCATGGTTATTTTTTATTATAAATAATCTTCTTATTGAGATTCCACAACAGCAGCGCCCGCTCTGCTTTCTGATGAACGGAATCTTTTTCTCGTCGGAAATTATACATTGAACGTAACAACCACCGATTTCTCACGTCTCCGTTCTAGTTCTGATAGTTCTACTTAGCAGCGGCTATGTATGTGATTGAATTTTTTTTAAATTTAAATACGGCATAGACACCGCGACCAAAGAAACCAAAGAATATTAATAAAATAAGTCCTAATTTAAACTTATCCTGATATTGTCTATAGTCAATGGTCAAAGTCAAAGCAGTGCCGTCTCTTGCCAATTTATTAAGAAAGAAAATACTTTGTTTTTGTAATTTTAAATGGGATGATATAACCTGTAGCACTTCTGGAATCATAAAGAACATTTTAAAACAGGTTCCATTGAAATCCTTCAATTTTCTTTTAAGTTAAATCCGTTAAAAATTACATACATACGTATACGTAAATTACGTATAATTTCTAAAATTCTTATGCAATTATCTTACCTTACCTTAAGAGCCTGTAAATAGTCCACTGCAGGACTTAGGCCTCTCCTCTAAGAAGGTTTTGCCATATTGGTCACCTCACACCAATGGATTATTTCGTGATGGTTACCCTGCCATCTGTCGGTGGCCGGTGGATTTTCAAGTATTCCCTTCGTCGGCTCTTACGACGAGAATGAAGGGGGTCCCAGATTCTTACGCCGATACCACGCGGCAAATCACAGATCTTTTTTTTTTAAACAAACTTGATATTACGGAATGATTTTCTCCCATTGCAAGCTAATATTATTAATACAACCGTGTGGTGGTGAAAGTAAAAAAAAATAACTCATTTCGTAATTGACAGATACGTTATCTCAGATGCAACGATATTTGTATGTGTTATCTGTTCCACCGCTGCCAATTGCAATAAGTACACGTTTGGAAACGACTTTATTCGTATTGTATTTATTGATAAATATCAACTGCCTTGTACTGGCATAGAAAAAATCTGCCACCCTAACTTGCCCCGAGGGTGACGTAAAAATTGGCTAAAGGATATGCCAGCAGTCTCGCGGCTTACGATATATTATGTCGGAGTGACCGTCTCAAACATGGCGGGCCTGAAGAGTACATAACGGTGTCGGACGGCGACGTCAAAGCGTGTTGATTACGGAAATTATTCCCTGTGGGAGAGGCTTACTTTTCGTTTTTTATTGTAATCAAATGAAATCTCTATTCTTCGACATACGAACCTTAAATTCACTTCGCAAATGTCGTTATTTGTGTAAAATCTACTTCTATTTCTTAATGAGGTTCCTCTGACGGAGAAGAAATAGGTGAAAGCAACATTGTAGGTATATATTGTTAGGTAACCTCTTTTAGTAATTAAGGGGGTAGATGCAGTAACAAGCGTAAAAAAAGGTTCAATATAAAAAAAAATAACAGCAATTAAGTTTATTTTTTAAAACTGATTATACAGAGGTTTTTATTAAGGCAGTGACTTTGACTAAAAATTAAAATAAAATAATAATTATTTATTAAATTATCGCTAATTTTGTTGGTCCCTCATCTACTCGGAGACCATCAGAGCAGCCTTCTGGATCATCACAATTAAAAAAAAAAGATTTAAATCTTTAGCTAAGTAATGTAAGTATTGTTCTTTAAAAAAGAACAACATCACAACTTGGGAGCGATCTACTTATTATCTTGAGTTATTATCATCCATGTGTTCCTTTATATTATAATAACCCTTAACATCAAGTCTTTGTATTTTTCTAAACCTATTGATTTTGGACACTTACTGGGATTTTGTTATTATAACTTATACATTGCCCGATGAACGATTAACTGACCCTATTGAGTCTAGTAACTGGTATTGCGAACTAGTGTATGTTCCTAGTATATACATTATGCACCTCACTATTCCTATTAAATGTTTTTTTTTTATCTTTACATTTTCATTTATATATGGACAAGGTTAAAATAATAAATTAATCTTTAAGAGACGCTCTTAAATTTAGATTATAAATAATTGCCCCCAGTTTACAAGACGAATATAGTTTCTATTTCAACCGCTTCAAGGGGGACATTATACGATAAAAATAAAAAAATAAAACGATCCTAGCTCTGTTTAATAATATTATAAGATATTTATTGTAGCAAACAGTTAACGAATCCAAACATAGTTACAAAAAAAAACATTATAAATATTACGTCGGTAGATGTAAAACAGTGATCCCCACACCAGGCTAGCCTGTATTGCGGACCGGTAAAAAGTCAGGCCACGACACTCGAGCTATTCGACGCGATGGTAGTACCTATTTTAGTTTAATAAACTTTTATTTAGTATTTGTATAGTAAATGTTAATTATGATTTATGTAAATATAAAAGTTTACATTTTTTGAGGAAATGATTTTCTTGTTAAATGTGGTGGTATTTAATATTTAAATTGTATTTTTTTTTTTATTTTATGATCGTACTACATATTTTAAGAAATTGTTTTTAGGATCTTCTCAGTTTCATCATAACTACGATTTTGTAGCCATTTCTTAATTTTGTATTTCATTACGATAAACTTACAGTTCTCAATTTGACATACGTTAATAATGTTATTGTATAAGAATGGATAGCTAAAACTGGTGTGCTTTTGAGCGAATGATGATTCCGTAGATGGTATTTTAATTTTGATAAGACGTTTTTTATTGGCATAGCTATAATCGGTATCTATTTCAGTCAGACTTCTTGTAGAGCTCCTTAGTAGAGCTGAGTCTGCTGGAAAATTTGGATACATGTGGGCCCCATTGTAACTTTGCGTTAGAGGCTTCTAAATCTTCCCATTTATTAGTACATTGGTATCTAAATGGTTAATAACAGGTGTTAAGAATTTATACATTTAGTTTTATTTACACTTTAAATATAACTAATAATCTTTAAGATTAGGGGAATGAACTCTATTTGTCATAGCAATATTCACATCGTTATGCGTAACAAGTTTTTGAAAATTAATGTATCATCTGCAAATAATACTATATCATGTTTATCCCCATACTTAGTTAGGTAAGTCGTTAATGTAAGTAAGAAAAAGAAATGGGCAGAGAATCGAGCCCTGCAGAATGCCCAATGATACCGGCGACATTATGATATACGACGATATTAGGGTCTTCGTAGTAACTTGTTACATAATATTTATTAATTCCGCATTTTTCTACTCCTTATGCTAAGGGTTATAATCCTGGATGGATCTTCCGGTCTGAAATAAACATTTTATTATTATTATTATAAGGGTTATAATGAGCGGACTTAATGCATTGGATGTGAACATTTTTTCAAACATATATTATATCGTGTTTATTTTACATACAATCTCAAAAATGTTTTACATAATTTGCAAAATATCAATGACATAGTAGATAGATACAAGGATACTTATTAATATAGTATACATCAATTAAATCGTGAAGCAAATGATACAAAAAATACAACAGTCAAATTGTTCTTGGCGACTTTTTCTTCAAAAATTACGGTAGGATAATTTCTTAAAGGTTTTTATTGGGTGCTTTCTTTACACGGATTTGATCGAGAAGAGCGTTCCAAAGAAGTATAGCATGGACTGTGAAAGAGGAATAAAAAAAATTTGTAGTAATGCGAATCTTAAGACTGTTCAAAGTCGAGGTATCCGATCGTGAGTTGAATAAAGATATTGAAAGCGATTCCTTAAGTTAGACGGAAAAACTTTCTAACTTCTACTAACTAATAAACTAACAAACTTCTTTGACCGATAGAAAGTCATTTATGCTTAGAACGATAACAGGAGACATGGTTGTACTAGCGTAGATATTATAAACAGTAATTATGAGAGACAGGCGGCAAATGAGCATGGGGTTCACCTGATGGTAAGTGATTACCGTCGCCCACGTACATCCGCACCAGAGGTGTTGGAGGTGCGTTGCCGGTCTTTAAGGGTATTAGGGAGATAGGAGGGAGGATGGGACGGGGCTGTAGGCCTCCGGTTACCTCATTCACCGCACGAAACGCAGAATCACAAGACTCTGCCTCTTCTTCACGCCGGTATTCTGCGAGGACGTGGTACCAATCCGGTCGAGCTGGACCATTCGAGCAGCAGCAAAAGCCGCCGCTTGGCTCTACCACGTTTAATATGACCATGAATATACCATATTCAGACATCCAATGAATTAAAACAATCAAATAATAATCTTTTACCAAATTAGGGTTATTAGTTATTATCATCCACTTTGAGCACGTAACGTAATTGTTGTTGTTTTAAATTACCCGCGTGTAATAAAACCAATGTAATCTATCCTATTCTTGGTTGGTCAGAGGTCAAGACAATTTAAGTCCTTGTGCTTCTGCGTTTCGTTCGGTAAGTGAGGTAACCGGAAGCCTACTTCCCCTCCCCATTCCACTCTTCGTCCTCCCTCCTATCTCCCAAATACCCTTAAAGGCCGGCAACGCACCTGCAGCTCCTCAGGTGTTGCAGGTGTACGTGGGCGACGATAATCACTTCCCATCAGGTGAACCTATTGCTCGTTTGCCACCTTTCTCATAAAAAAAAACCTACTTAGTGTCCGATCTCACCACTCCCAAGTGTACAAGTCGACGTAAGTTTCGAAAAACTCATCCGGGTCCGGACTCTCCTGATTCGGAGGCAAATTCCCCAGACACTCAGCTATCGAGGTTATTCATAAAATAAATGCCATAAAAGCAACAATTCATTAAAAATATGCTTTCTTTTATTTTTGTTAGCTTTATACTGTAGTCCAGCGTCAAAAGGTTTTGTCCCGATTTTTTTTTATTCAATTATGGTATAGGTCCAGAGTTTCTGGCAAAAAAACCTACTCACTACCTCACTTTCTACACAAGTTATTAATTTAACTAAATATATCTTAGTGTTACTCGTTACTGTCATTTACATTAAAAAAACCTGCTTCTGCGTTTCCTTCGGTGATGTGCTTCTGCGGTGTGTTTCTGCGTTTCGTTCGGTGAGTGAGGTAACAGGAGGCCCACTCCTCCTCCCCATTCCACTCCTCATCCTCCCTTCTATCTCCCAAATACCCTTAAAGCCCGGAAACGCACCAGTAGCTACTCTGGTGTTGCAGATGTATGTGGGCGACGGTAATCACACGGAAAAAAATACCTGGCTACCTTACTTTCTACACAAGTTATTAATTAATCTAAATATATCTTAGTGTTACTATTTACTGTCATATACATTAAAAAAAATGTAAATGACAGTAACGTGTCGGTCGACAGTAATGACCAGAGAGAGTATTTGGAGACGTGGAACAGAGTAGACGTGCATCAGACCTGGCTGTATGGACTAAAGTCCTTTGCCTTTCCCATTAGGGATAAATTAATATCATCATCATAATGACCGGTTGAGCAGCGACCCACCATGCTGAGCGCTCGACGTTATCGATAAATTTAGACCAGTTTATCGGGGATATGGCAAAAAGCGAACGAGTTGCGTGGTTACAAATAACAGTAGCGGAAATACGCACGAGAAAAAGCAATGCAAGCGTCGAAAAATTAATTGTCCACGAGCGGGATGGCGCTTTTAGTATTCAAGGTGGGTGCGATGGAGAAAGCACTTGGGTCGATGTACTCAACAGCGGCGCGGTGTTGTGACGGCTCACAGCGTCCCCGCTGATACACGACGTTGCCGCGTCCAGTCTGTGCCGTGTTTACACCGGGCAAGTTACTCGAACAAGTAACTTGCATATGATGAAATGTAATGCGGTCTGCTTGTCTCTTGAATAATGCGTTTATCTATGCCTGTTATTTCTTAACGTGACAGATGTAACGTACATTTCGGTTATAAAATAAGAGCATGCATGGCAAGGTAGGTCATTATTTGATCCATTAAATGAATTTAGAGAAACTGACCATTCCGAGTAAGAGTATCTCAGTATTCAATTGCCCTTATTCGATTTATAGGCCTCCATTAAACGCAAAGTCTTCCTCTCTTCCAATTGTTGCGGCGGACTGGTTCAATAATATTTTTTATTTTCTTTTACATCTATTATAATATATGTAATATATTTACGTTGCGGAATGCAATAAAATGTTGGGCGTTGAAATCTACCGGTTCTATATATTTTCCAAGATCTATAACCAATGAATTATAGTTGTACGGAACCGTCACGGCGCGAGTCCAACTCAAGCTTGAATCTCCTTTTTAGACACAATTATTGTATTAATCAGAGCAACTATTGAATCGCGTGGGGCCCGACAAAAAGTACGCCAGTTGAACTGCGCAGTGCCAATGAACCTACTACGTAATTGCTTGTACTGCTTGGCGCGCCGGTGCTGTAGTGTTAAACGTTAGATCAAATACAATCGTATACACCTGATGGGAGTTATTATGATAATAATAATTTTATATATATGTTACGTCGTAATGATTACTGACAAAGCATTTTTTTATGCAATTACAATGTAGGTGTAGAGGTGAGATGTCATTTTAAATGTACATGTGCAAAGTAGACTATTCCAGAATGCAAACAATGCCAGCATCGATACAGAAGCTTTTGTATCGATGCCGGCTTCATTCAAATTTCTGAATAATCTTTTTCTGAACGCCTAGAGGCCGCCCGTCTCTATGTAACGATATGTTCTCTTGATTCGTATCAATATATCTAATATGGCCATAAGTTCTGTTACATATTAAAATGCATTTCTTTTTTTAAGGAACAGTGTAATAATAATAAAACTTATGCGTACATGTTCATCGAAGTCTATGCGATTAGTTATAAACAAGTTCATACAAAGCCTGCCTTGGCTATGATACAGGTCTTTAATTTCTCTGGTCACGGATCTATGGCTTTCCACACTGTCTCCATGGCGAGTTTAACCTCTGCTAGTTCTAAAGAGTTCTTGTGATACTCAATGTTGGATTAACGTTTTGAGCACACTATGATCTCTAGTGCTGACCGCTATTCATAGTACAACATAGTGAAATTTAACAATTACGGCTAAAATAAAGTAGCAGCCTATAAATCCCCACTGCTGAAGAAAGGCGTCATCCTCGAATATCTGAGAGGATTTTGGAGCCGGGATAGGTCCGTCACGCTGCTCCAGAGCGGGTTGACGTGCTTCATATATCCTCGAAATAATATATTTTTTTATTTCTTAGACCTGTAGGTTTCCACACGATATTTTCCTTCACCGCCGAGCACGTGGTAAATACAGCACAATTGCTATAAATAGTTTCAGCAGTGCCGGCACCGGGTATCGAACCCAGGTCACTCGCATCCTATTAAACTAAAGCGAGCGCCACAGACCACTAATAAATGCATTTCAGATTAGAATTATTAATTAGAAAAAAGAAAAACATATTTTAAATTATATTATTTCCTTATTCATATAGGGGTCATGTTAGGGTTCAAAGTATTTATGTCATCTCGAGAGAAGATGATTAATGTTTTTGCCTTTGGAACTCTGGGGGATCTGGACTCTACAAACGTCGTCTATAAAGTTATTTCGTACCGCTAAAAGCAAACTCAGCAGAGAAAAAAAAGGCAATTGTCGAAATTGCCTTTTCATCATTAATTCACCTCTCAATTCTGTCCAACAGTAAGTAATCAAAGCAAAGCGACCTTCGACTCGTGCTCCTGTATGCACATAAGTTGATTCATGAAGCTCCGATTTCTCGAGTTTTTTTTTTTTATTTTGCCAATTCGGTGCAAATGTGGTCAATGTTGTGGGTGAACTAAAGTCTCGTCAGACCGGGTCGGGTACATTCTTCAAGTCGAAGTTTCCACTACGTAAGCGATTAAACCAAAAACGGGTCATTAGTCATATCCTCGCCAAACGCAGCATATTAATATTGCAAGCTGTCTCTATTATGTTAGAACCACGTCAGAACTTTTCAATTCAAATACGGAATGTAAAAACAATTAAAAGTCAAACAAAATAATGTCACACAACGTTTGAATGTTAATAAAAAAGTTTTAATGACGAATCTAGAACCATTCAGGTTTAATTTTAATACATGATGGCTGCTTCTTTACAACAGCAACTTCATGCATACATACATTAACCCCAGTTATGTATATATTTTATATACTTAGTATTTAACTCCCAGTCCCCCTCCCTATTCCCCTCCTCTTCCCTCCCATCTCCAAAATATCCTTACAGACCGGCAACGCACCTGCAGCATCTATGGTGTTGCAGATGTATGTGGGCGACGGTAATCACTTACCATCAGGTGAACCGCTTGCTTGTTTGCCGTCTTTTCTATATAAAAAAAAAACTTTAACTTAGTTGACTCCTGAACCATGGGTCGTAGGTTCTAATTATAGTCGAAGCCATTATTTGTGGAAAACATAAAGGGCCGTCCTCCGATCTCATGGCATAAGCGTTACATCGGACACTGTGATATTTCGTACGCAGTTGTCGACTGCCCATGGTATTTGAAACTTGTCGCCTTGGCCGAAATAGGCCAAGAGTACATCACCATCACATTTCCAATTTTGTATTACGTGCAGAAACAAAATCCCGTTAGATATATTACCACCTTTATAAAAAAAATGTTGTGTGCGTGCGAACGACTGTCGAGTTGTTACCATTTTTTTTATTTTTTAGACCAAATCTATTTGATGGTTTAGGACCAAAAAAGAAAACTAAAAGATCTAGACTCGCCAAATGGCACTTTGGTCGTGTTTTTTATGAATTTTACTTCTCATACTCATCGCGCCATCTACCGGAACGGGCAGAACAACTTCTGCCGGGTCAAGCTGGTGAAACTATAAATTTACACGTACGAACAATAACTTAATAAAAGAGTTTGTAATGATGTGAGAATCATAGTTGTAACATAAAGAAATAACCCTGTGGAGTCGTCATTAAGCTTGCAAACACCGACTATCTATTAATGAATAACTTTCTTTAGTAAAGTGCTTTATTTACTATTTGTAGTAGTGGTTTAATTATGTAACTTGTATTTCTCCGCGGCTTCGTTCGTGTATATATAGTATTATATATATACTATACTCTGGTTAGTATTATAATATTAGTGGCCGTTGTGAAAATACAGAATTGCTTACCTCTTCTCCAGAATTGACACACTTTAGAATTTAAATGAAAGTTTCATAAGAAATTAGTATTCAAAGGCATGAGATATTATGATAGTTAATATAATCGGGCGTTAATTTGCGTTTTAAACGTTGGTCTATATCAACTGTAGTCGGTATAGTATAGTGCTGGTGCGGGTGATCGTTGTGGTGAAAACGAATACCATTTTTAATTTTCGAACGCGGAATTGTGCCATCTAACTCAACTTTTTTCTAACAATTACAATTAAATTATTATTTACAAATTATATCGCATTCAATTATAGTTTTACACAGTCCCGAAGTTACGGGAGCTTTTAGAATTTAAACCAAAATGAAGCGTCGACGACGACGAGATAATATATTAAAAGCTAACGATGGCTCGAGATAACTATGATATCAGGATGTTCATAACCTCACTACCCATGTGACCATGGATGCTGTAAAGTACCAAAAACTTAAAATAAACGCGATAAATACCTGAAATAACGGTTTCATTTGAAATATGCAGTATTCTCGTAAATAGAAGAATTATTTTCTCATTTCTTTCGAATAGCATGTTGTGTTATTTTACAGACGTTTCTTATCTATCCTTAACACCTCACTTTTAAATTTGCCGCTTTCTATATCATCTAATCAAGTTTCATCATCGGCCTTTTAACAATCATCTGTTAATCTCGAGCCTCTCCCAATGGGAGGATTCGGACTCGCCATACTTCGAAGTCTGTCGGACACCAAGATTTTAAATGCTTGCTCTTAATCGAGTTGTCCGACAGCCAGCTTGTAGAAAAGGGTGTATAACCCGTTCGTGTCACTGCCGTCGGCCACTTGTGGGACTAAAAGATATTTCATAAAATATTACTAAATTTATTACCATTTGTCCTACTTACTTGCGGGACAAATGGGAATAATATTACAAAAATTCGTCCTAACTTTAAACTTGACTGACACAAATATTCTTAATTAAACTTGAAAGGTGGTCGCTGATATTCTTACGCTGTCACCACTTGGCAATCAATTCAATTCCGAAAATTTAAATTGTCGTAAAGATAAAAGAAAACGTTAAAACGTGTTCGATATTGGATGAAACGGCGGTTGATTGCATTCAAAATTCGAAATTCTCGACACACTTTTCCGAAGCTTTTGTTTTCTGCTAAGAGTATTGCGTTCAAAAATGTTTTCCACTATTTGATTTTCCAAACTGAATATGAAGCTGAACAAGAATTAAATAACAGAACTTCTACGAATTTATATCCAGTTTTACTAAATATACGAAAAATTATTTAACGAAACTATGATACACGTTTCAAGCTGTAGCGTTCCATATATTTTTTCCATTTAAAACATCGGGGTTTGAAAAAAAACTTCGTATAAGCCCGTGCCGTATTAAAATTTGTCCCCTTTGCGGTTTCGGAAATTATATGACGAGTGGATAAGTCAGTGGTATTTATACAGTCGCTTTTATAATTATATATAGATCGAGTCTTTCTTTCAGTCTTATCACGTCTACCTTGGTCTTTTTAATTTCCCTTCCTAATTATCAAATATACTATAGAATACGCAAAGTTCATTCACACAATATAAACAGCAATAATTATCGAAATCTATAGGTTGTATATATTGATAGAAACTTCTCGAACATAGCGTTGGGGGTCAACCAAACTATATGACTAACAAAAATAAAACATATTATCCCTTTTCATTCGATCATTGTCACAATTTAAGTGGACAGACCAACGATAAAATTCGTACATATAATTCGAAAAAAAAAACATTTTTAGCTCAACTCTTTTATTCTTTATACATGGGATCGAACTCGGATCTCCTGATTCGGAGGCAAATACCCTAACCACACGGGTATCGTAACTCGTTACAGAGTCGAGTGAAATAGTCTGAACTCGTACAAAGTTATGGGTACACCACAACAAAGCTTATTTTACATTAGTCAACTGCTGAACACAGGTCTTTGAATTCTGTACGACAAAAATGCATTATGTAAGTATATAAAATGTCAAATTTAAAGCTGAAATATAATTTACTAGAAATCCCCATTTGTTACTTACATTTTATGAGTATTAATATACCTAAAGCATTCTATGCGAGTCTAGCGGCTAATTGGCAGAAAATTCATCCGAGCATGGCCAAACCAAATCCCCAAGACAATTGAAAGGAAGTAACATATCAGTGAGGGGATGCTGGGCCAGCGGATAATAATCCCGGCCGGCCTTGCGCGATGAATATGGACTAATCTTCCATGGAAGTCATGCCAGACTTTGTTGGCGCTTTTGAAAAGGCCTCTGTACAGCAGTGGATTCGACACTTTCATAGTGAAAACAGACGTATAACGTTTATTTCTTTAAATTTAAACCTCATTAATTATTTACTTCTGCTTAAAACTGAGCGAAAAATTTCATGTCATGAACATTACATACATATTGCATCTTTTGTGAAGTGTACAAGGTAATCAAATATTGTACTCCATCTTCTTCATCGGTTTATTTAAATTTACTGTTGAAAGGTTTGCCCAAAATCGTCGTGGTTGCGTGGTTTATCCATGGCTTTTTCCTCACAGGCCTTACGTGGCTCGCGGCAGCTTTTGCTGATGGGCCGACTCCATCGGGGTTGTTCCACGACCTCGCAGAATACCGGCATGATAGAGGCCGTGCGTAGATCTTGTGCGTTTCGTTCGATGAGTGAGGTTACCGGAATCCCACTACCTCTCCCCATCTGCCAAATATTCTTAAAGGCTGGCAACGCAACTGCAGCTTCTCTTTTGTTGCATGTGGTCGTGGGCGACGGTATTCACTCACCATCAGTTGAGCCCCTTGCTCGATTGCACCCATGCGCATAAAAATAAATCTATATAATGTATATGATAGTTAATAAACAAATGATACTTAAATTATCGTCATTTGTATCGTCAGTGTTCAGGATTGAGACAGATGTAGGTTGAAAGGATAGAAATAAATGTCTAGACCTTTCAACACCACTTTAAGATTATCTATATATAACAGGGAGACGAAGTTGTATTGCTGTTATAGCTCTTCGTAGTGTGTCGTATCGACCGTGAAGTGTCACACACCCCCAGTGTACCAGCTTAAATCAATAGTACAATACTGCTGTGTTTCGTTTCGTGAGTGATTGAAACTGTGACCCATTTGGTTGTGAAGAAGCGTACTATCTTAATCATCAGGGATTACGACACGTGTGCATTATGATTCTTAACCGGGGATAGAGGCAGAGCCGCAGTAACCAACCACATACCATCAGATGGGCTGTGTACTTGTGTGTTGTCATTATTTGTATAAAAGCATACATCGGAACGTAAACGGAATCGTCCAAATTTCATAGGTGATCTACATGATTAACATTCAAAATGCTTCACTAAGAATAAATCGTGTAATAAATAATCTTTAGATTTATCAATCCATTCGATTGAAATGTTTCATTAGAAACGAAAGCCAAAAACGAACCGAGTGCAAAACTTTATTTACTTCGTTAGTGAAGTGAGTTCAGTCACTGATTCGGAGAATTGAAAACTCGTTTGTCGATCTGTGAGTCACGGTCGCCTACCCACGTGCCGCGGATGTCCTCGCCGCGTTGTTTTATGTTCGCATACATGGTTAGGTGATTACCGTGGAACAGCAATAACGCAAATTATACCTTTTAATAGGTCCTCGTGTTAGTTAGATCAATCGCTTAAAATAAATTCAGAGAATATTTGGGAAAAAGATTTTTTGCTACTTATAAAAGTAGCAGCCTGTAAGTTCCCACTGCTGGGCAAAGGCTTCCCTCTGAAATACCTGCGAGAGTTTTAGAGCCGGGAGGGCACCGCCACGCTGCTCAAGTGCCGGTTGGCGGGCTTCACATGTACTCGAAATGAAATTTTTGATTATTTCGCGGACATGCAGGTTTTCTCGCGATGTTTTCCTTCACCGCCGAGCACGTTGTAAATTTAGCACTTAAAATTGCTTTTAACAATTTTAGTGGTGTCTGCACCGGGAAACGAACCCAGGTCACTCCCGTTCTATGAAACACACATATAAATGGTTACAATGGTTAGCTTTTTTATTAAGATAATGAGGCCTATATTTATGTGAAACTTTTGTTTTTATTTATTAATAAAGTTATGTGTCTATAAAGTAATTAAAAACAACTAAAATCTTCCCGATAGCCGAGTTCGTAGTATACCTGCCTTCAAAGCTGAGGGTTGCGGGTTCGAACATTTTTATTACGATTTGTAATTGAGTCAAGGTTGTTTATATAAGTCTATGATTATTTATCTATGTAGGTATATGTGTGTTTATCTTATCAACATACTACTTTGGGACTGGATGATGTGTGTGATTGTACAATATCTAATTTAATATTATGAACTTGTTCGGTCAAGAGCGAAACCGATTCGCCCACAGTTAATATATATATATATAGAAGGGGTTCACGACAAAAGTCGTATGACGGGCTCCAACCTGCGACCTCATGTTTCGCCAGTTCGCAACCTAATCTATTAGAGTACTGGCGCATTATATCTAACTGGCTCGGCAGACGTCGTTCTGCTCATTCCGGTAGGTGGCGCGATGATTTTGATTTCTTAATTCTTAATTGATAATGAATTCTTAACAGCGCCTGTTGTTGAGTTATTAAGTACAGTAATCGGATAGAATAAAATTGTAATTTTCTTTTTAGCAAAAGCACTACATGCACTGTGAATATGAGTCATTTTGAAGCATAAATATAGATATTTTTTTTTAATAACTTAACTACAGCACCATCTATCAAATCATAGCATAGCTATGAACCATCGTCTCGATAAAACAAATATATTGTGTGTATATGGCCTTAATCGGTCAAGTCGTTCAGAAGTTACACGGTCGCATACAAATGCACCTACGATTATATAGTTTTTTTTTTGTTTTTCATCATGTGGCTCACCTGAAAACTAAGACGACGGATACAAAGCCTACATACTAGTTATGGACAGGGGGTTCGAATTGAGGTCTCCTGGCAACTCGCCTATCGAGACGATCGATCGAGATTTTATATACATTACGTATTTACCTAAAATGATATTAAAAATTTAAACAGCACCAGGCAATTTATACAACAACCTAAGTAGTCTTAGACTGATCAAAAATGTATGCAGACGTAGCTGTCTCTGAGGGTTATATCTGTACCGGATATTATTACACTTGCCTCAAATTAATGGAATATTCAGTTGCCCACATATAAGCTAGCCTTCATGAAAGTACACAGAATATTAAAATTTCACGATTTAACTACTTATTTCGTTTATTTTCGTAACCGGCTAATAGCCTTAGCATAACGCAGTTATCTATCACTTATCGTTGAAAAATTATTATTTCTGCATATTTTAATTTAAATAATATTTTATTTATAATATCTAGACCTGGCAAAAGTAGATCCTCTCTTGCCACCAATTATAACATGATACTAGAAGAAATACTTGTCCCAGGCGGAACCCGGGAAGCGCTGCACTGTAGTAAAGCTCGAGCACCGCTGAGCTTACATTGAAGTTGAACGACATAAGTATGGATAGTTCGTACTTATGCGGATAGGTGGAAACTTTTAAAAAAAAGTGTACTACTAATTGAAAATACAGGATTGTATCTATACAATATTTCGTGGAGGGTCTTATCACATAAAAAAAAGGTAGAAGTACCAAACTTCTAAATTGGAGACCTCTTAGTCCAAGCAGGCGTAGTTTCTTTAGACCTAGAAGCGTGCACTTTGCCATCTTACTTGTAAAGCTTGTTTGAAGAAAACAGTTAAAATTTTATCGTTTGTAAGGAGAATTTATTACCGCACTGTGACCGGTTTAGGACTTTGTCCTTTGTATCGGCGATATACACCTAGCCTTAGATCTTGTGAGGTGGACGGGAATAATAATTTAACGCGACACTTGTTTCGTTCTTAATGTTTTCAGCGCATTCTGCCTATGACAGCGTTTACAGACTGTGTAACAATATCCTGAGAATACGCGGCACAGATATACCTGATCAAAGTTCACCAACACTTACTCTCTCGATAATCAGAGATGAAGCGCTGGTGTAGCTGTCGACCGCACAATCTTAACTTTGCAAGTGTCTTTTTGACACCCCTCTTCATATTGTAATTTTACAGTGTCGGATCACGACTGATATTTGTATTATGTCAAAAGAATTATCCTTCAAAAAAATTATACGCATATTAAACCAAAAAAATCAGTGTTAACATTATCATTCTATTTCCACGGAGAGGAGAGCCGTAATTAAAAGCCTTTTCCACGCGTGCAACAGCTAGTTAAATAAAAATAGAAACATTTAATATAATTAAAAAGCAAAACATTGCTGAAAGCATGTTTGCTTTTAATCATCTAATGGCAAAAAAGCCGTAAACGCTAGTATGTAATATGGCCCAGCTCAGAGAGGCCATAACAAAATTGCTACGTTACAATAATACTTCTCTCGTACGTCAGCGGTACGGAATGAACCCGGTGCTCAAAAAGCCGTGATAACCGCCGTGGCTGAACAGATCGAGGGCCTAATTTAGTGTTTGTATCGCGTTGCACCGCTGCACTGCCGAGGGTTCATTCACTTCGGTTGAGTTCACTTCCAGGGTTGTCACGGGTAGCAGTCAGGGTTGCCTGTAGCGATTCGAATAAGCTTTTTCAATGACTGGTCGTGTGGTTGAAAGCAAAACTCCTGGAGGTGCTTTCACTAAACCTACTCCGTTTGTCCGACTTTAGTTTAATGAGATGCTTCGATTTGCTATATATAGATTTTAAAACATCTACGTTACTTTTCCTCGTTAGGTTCTCATTTGAAATGTTATTTAAAAGCGCTTCGTTGTTTGATCAGAATTGAAAACCGTGAGATTTAAAAAGAAAACAAGCTGTTTGAAGATTTTCGATAGATTTTCTGAGGATACCAAAAGTAGCCACGATCGAGAAAAACAAAATTGATACGTTACAACAATACTTCACTCGTAAATCAGCGGTACCTAATGTACGCGGCGCTCAAAAAGTCGTACCTGAACAGACCGAGGGCCCAATTTTGTATTTGTTCGTTCATTTCGGCCGAGTGGACGTCCACAGGCTTGCAGCCTGTAGCGGTTCGAATAAGCTTTTCCAATGATTGATGATAATGATCGTGTTGTTGAAAGCGAAACTCTTGGAGGCACTTTCACTAAAAACAACTCCGTCTGTCCTACTAAAGTTTAATGAGATGAATTCATTTGCATTATATTTAGAAACATGTTTCGTATACAGATGTTCAAAACGAACGGGAAATGGAGGCAAAGAATATAGAATATTGAAGACATTAAATTACACATTCTTTTTTTTTTTTTTTTAAATAAAGAATTATCGTGTATACCTAACATAATACGTGCATAATATACTCAGAACACCTTATTGTGCTAGTGTAGCACTTCTAGACCTGTCGTGGTCTCGGCTGCTGTAAATCTGTAAAGCTCTCGAAACATCGCGAATAAAAAAACAAAATGACACGCGATAAAATCCGTAAATAATAGTTTCATTTCAAATGTGTAGTGTTCCCGTATATACAAAAAATCGTAATGAAAATTTAAGATCTTCTTCAGAGATGGCATAGATTATTTACGCAATGAGTAGTTATTTACCTGAAAATTTATTTAACATTATCCTTCTACTATAAAATATGGGACAAAATGATAAAGTAAATTTCCATTTCTTTGTAATTTATTTCGAAGAGACTTTCTATATTCATAGACAGTTTGTGAAAAAAAGCAACCTATGTATAGTTTATTTGTTGACTGTACACGAACAGTGCACCGATTTAAAAAAAAAATTCACCGTTTCAAAGCTTTATTATCCTAGATTGATACAGGCTTTGTTGTCTAACAAACAACAAGAGTTCGAAAATATGCAGAAACTCTGAATCAAATCTACAAAATTAACTGTTTTCCATGGCATACACCGTCTCAAACGTTATAGATATTGCAAAACTACATAAGAGCAAATTGCAGTACCTACTTTCTGAAATGAAACGATTATTAACGGATTTTGTCGTGTTTGATTAGCTTTTTTTTTTAATTATAAAAGCCGGGTTAACTATGACATCAGGACGTGCAGTATTCGCGTAAACGCAAGAAATCAACACACATACTTTACAAAGTTAAGCTATGTTCACAGTGCTTTTATAATTATTATTTGTAATTAAATTAACAATAACCATTACGGTCGAGTTTCCTTGTCAAATCTTGTTCAACATTACCTACTTTATTATTGCATCATTTCAGCCTATCAGAAGTCCACTGCTGAAAAGATTGCCACGAAGCTCGGTCCTGAACCACCTGCATCCTTCGACTTCCCGCAACACTGCGCAGGTCGTCACTCCATCTTGTGGGGGGTACCATTATTGCATATCTAATTGGAACTATTATGAGTGACTTTGAACGTAGTAGTTTAACTCGATAAATTATTTTAAAATAACGATACAGTTATTGTAATGATGAAGGTTTGTTTTATTGTTTAAAAATAAAACTATTTTTAAAATAATGATACATAAAGAAAAAAATTTAAACATTGCGCTATTACTACAGAATTTGCGTTTACTTACAATTTATATGAAAACCAAGGATAAGATCATCGTTCGGTACCAAAATTATGCGGTTACCGACAGAATGTTGACTTAAACACCCTAAACTTTCCTAATTTTTTTTTTACTAAGTATCAACCCTACGTAAGGTACCTTGTTCTTGTGAATTCTCATTTCATTTACCTACACAAAGAAATATAAGTAGAATAGGCGTTAGAATCCAAAGAAGATATCAACTGTCCGCGGTGCACCCTGCCAGCCTACAATCGAGGCTCAGGCGACCGAATGATAGCAGAATATCCATCCCAATTTGCCCATATAACATAGTCTAATAATGGCGAGCAACGTCACTTGTGTGAGAGTACCGGTACGGCGATCAACAACCCGCTTGCCCAGCGATGTGAGCGTGGGCAAACCTTCCAAGAAATATATGCCGAGTTTTGCTGGCGCTTTCTTGGTTCAGCCTATGTTCCGCGGTGGGTTAAAATACGAATAGGCTGCGATGGTGACCAAGGGAAAAGACTTAAAAATCTCATTGCAAACTCGGCGAATATACCGACACTATCCGTCTCTTTCTATTTCCCGAAGGGTGCTTACGCTGAGTTGTGCGAAATTAAAATCTACCCTATTTCATGACGATACGCGAACATATAACTTTTGAAATGAAAATATTATATACGGATTTTATCTTTCAAGACGAATCAAGACGTTCCGTGTGCACACGTTTACAGCACCCGTGGTCACTGGTTGTAAAGAACAAACATCGGGAACATACAATCAATAATTGAACGCGATATAATCCGTAAACAATAGTTTCACTGACCTTTTTTGTTTTCTTTTTAATTTAAAACGATAATTTAAAACTTGTTTTTCTTTTTTCAGTTAATGTTTGAGCCAGCGCCAGTCGTAAATTGCTCATCAAATTATACTCTTATTAAAGGTACGTTTTTTTCTTATTGTTCAGCATTTTTTTTTTTAGTTTTCCTTTTTTTGCCGAATGCGCTTAAGTGTCGATACTTGAGTTATAGTGCTTTTCTGCGATGCGTATTTGCAATAGACAATATTCTCATAAACACACGTGTTATTGTCGAATTGTTGTATGCTGAAGCCACACTAAAGGTATTTTTTTGGAGGAATCAAAAGCTTAAAGTTTGATGCCACAATATCAACTTCGGCCGCATCCCGCACGGTGCGCAGCCTCCGCGGCTAACTGACAAAGCTACCTGGAAATTATACTTTACGTGGTAAAGCCAAGCGGCGGCTTTAGCTGCTGCTCAATTGGGCCGGCACCACCGGGTTATTACCAGGACCTCGCAGAATACCGGCGTGAAGTAGAAGCATCATGAGCATCTGCGTTTCGTTCGGTGATTATGGTAACCGGAGGCCCGCTACCCCTCCCCATCCCCATCCTCATCCTCCCTCTCATCTCCCATATAACCTTAAAGGCCGGCAACGCACCTGCAGCACCTCTGGTGTTGCAGTTGTACCTATTGCTCGTTTGCCGGCTTTCCCATAAAAAAAAAATACGTCACATCAAATACATTGTTGCAATTTCGGCATTCGTAAATATGTCTATGCAAACGGTTAATAAAGGCATATCATTTTGACTTTGAGATTATCATGACGAATGTAGCATTCGTGATTTCCGTAATATGAAGAGTATAATTACACGTCGTGTTTTTTTTTTGTTTAGTGAGAAAGGCGGCAAACGAGCAAGCGGCTCACCTGATGGCAAGTGATTACCGTCGTCCACATACATCTGCAACACCCGAGGCCGAGGCCTTGGTACCAACTCGGTGGAGCCGGCCCATTCGAACAGCAGCAAAAGCAGCCCCTTGGCTCTGCCACGCGTCAAGTGTTTTATAATGTGTTATATTTGTATTAAAAAAAAACACACCAAATTTAGATGGTAAATTAATTAATTTTAAATATAAAAAAACACAACCAGATAAAGTAATTCTTAATCGATGAATTGACTGTGTGGCTTGTCCTGACTATTGTAATCTTGAAAACATTTATATTTTTGATGAAAAGATAGCAACTATTGTCAATCGAATGTAATAAAAAGTTCAATCTGTCCGAGTACTACATTAAATATAGTTCATAAATAAAGCAGAAAACTTGCTAGATATTACCTACTTGATAGTGACTTCTAGGATTCTTCGGATTTCATTCAAATTTAAAGTAGATTAAATTGACTAGTAAGTAGAGTAGAAAACTGATTGCAGCGTTAGAACCCCTACGCAAACCGCTAAGCATCTGCGATTCGGTGAGAACTTTGTGCCGTGGCCGCAAGTTCAGAAGTCTGCTCAATAAACGAAACTCAACTGGTTTACGGATTTGCGCTCTGGCCGTACGTACGGCCGAACGAACGGACGCTCGGCACGCGAACGATATTGCACCTGTTGCCTTCTGTAGGTTATCGTATTATGTATCGTAGTACGCACAACCTTTCGAGCATTGCTTGCGGATGACGTCACCTGGACCCGAGTACTGTTGTTAGTGATGTACGATATACGATTACGCTATAACTATTACCGTAAAACTACTTATATTATACTCAGTACTGGCAGGTTACTGATTGTATGAAGAAAATAAAAAATGGCGCTTATAGCCCATAGAAAAAGAATTGTTTAAACAATTACTATTTTCTTTTGCACGTTTTTGTCAGTTGCATAGGTTCGTAAATATTAAATTCTTCTATATCTTATTTAGTCTATGATATTTTCATAACTTTTTAATGAATATCTGCTAAAAAATGATTGTATAAGACAATCATTCTTTAGCAGATAATGAAAGTGTTATTTATGGATCAGTTATAATTTATCATCGCATTTTTCTCCATATCATCGTAATGTACACATATCACATTTCAAATCTCTATCTCATTTAGTTATCGAGATAAAGGTGGCGATGTACACAGTCGTGATAAACTAATTAGCGACACAAGTAATAATTGAGAAAAATGTTTTTCTTCTAGCGTTACTTGTAAGTTTATGCATACGTTAGCGTTAATATATATATATATATATATACTATGATGTGTCTAATACGCATCCATTATTTTAATTGAATTATGTTTTTAATTAGCAAACAATTCTAGTCTTAAAGAAGGAGTTGAGTAAAAATCTATTTTAACTTAGGAAAATGCTTTCTAACTCAAAAAGGGTTTTTAAAGTGGCATGTACACTGACAGCATATAGACTAATTTTACTGACTAAAATTAAATAAGCTGTATACCTGTATCGTTACCCAACAGTAGAATAGAGATAGATAGATATAGATACATGGGGAGGTAGATAGAAATAACAAATCGTACCATAAGTTTTGAAATGAAACTTATTGTTACGAGCCCTCCCACATGGGGGGAACGAACTCGGGTCTCCTCATTCGGAGACTCGCAGGGCTATCGTTGCCATCACGCACACACAAACAGCAGAAAATACCAGACCGAACTAAAATCAAACCGTTACCGGGCAGCAGCGTCCCCTTTCCGAGCGTTTTTCAAATATTTAAGGCGGATACTGACCGAAACCCTTCACGTATATCTATATAAGTATATATGCTGCGACAATTGTTGTTCATATTGTCGCAGAAGATGTGAGAACATACATGGCTTGGGTGTTTGTTTAAAATATTTGTCTAACAAACTGTCGAACATTCTACTTAACTTATCATTTTACTGAAATAATTTTTAGACGAAACATTGTTCGGAGGTTAGATTTTCACAGGATACGGCATGCTCGTCGAACAACTTTCGCAAAGTATATTTCGCGTCTATCGTCTCGAAACTCATATACATTTTTTTTTAAAAAACGACCTGGATGCATGTAACATGCTCGGAATGGATCTTTTACAAAAAGCGACCATTCGTTCGGAAGCGTTCACGTTAACGTGAAAACCTACCCTTAAATGAATCTTGTAAGGAACACTTTGTATTATTAAGGCTTATCTCTCCTTTCAAGTAGCATCCTCTGAATAATAACCTCTCGAAACGCATCAGTAGCATCTATTATTAGCGATGAAGCCGATCAATATAAAATAGTCTTGAGATAATTGACATTGCCTCATATTTCGGTTTCTATTTTTAACAATGGTAATAAATCATACCGAGCCGTGGTAGCTTAAGCAGGGAGTTTGCTCTAATTTTATATTACGCACGCCAGGGTTCAGGTTAAATCTAGGCGCCTGTATCACTTAAATTGTTAATAGCTATTTTATCTAAATGTACCGCGTGCTCAGCGATGAAGGTTAACGTTTTGAGGAAACCGACATGTAGTCTGAGAATTAATAAAATATTACGTGATTGTTTTTTTTTTACGGGAAAGGGGGCAAACAAGCGAACGGTTCACCCCTCTAATATTGCGAGGAAATCTTAGCCCTGCTGTGTGGAATGAAAAAAAACCATTCGTATATTTGAGAGATTATTTTCGTCGCTTAGCTTTAATCTTGTGGTTGCAGCATAAAATGTCCAAAGACCATTCATATCATATAGCAATATTGTTTTTGCTATTTCCTGCATAAACGATCACGTATAATGTCGTTGTCGTATCGTCGTCGTCATCTAAAGTGGCTTTGCTCGATCGTATAATTGATTACGTCATGAAGTGCCCGATCATTTCGTGAAATGGTCGGGCACTTACATACAGATACCTAGCACGGGCCCAGTATGTTGTTTAATTGTCAACGTGTCTCGATTTATCCATCCACGTTTGGAGATTTCATTAATAGACATTGCCCATAAAATATGAAATGAAAACTTGAAATGTAGATATTAGAAAAATGTTAATTGTCACAATATACAAAATAAATAACTTTGCAACAAATTAGGTATTATAATTTTGCGTAAAGAAATAAATATTACAATAGTTTTAAGTTCTCTAATACCGCCATATTAAATTAAATATTACAAAAAATCAAAGGTCCTCCTCTACGTATCGTGCGGTATTAATAAGAAGACCAAAGAGAGGGGGTGCCCTCCCCTCCCAGACACTACCTCTCCCATTGTAATAAATGCAAATTTTATTCTTTATGCATTATACATAATAAAAATATAGTTGTCAAACCTAGCTCTCTATTTCTGATGAATATACGTCTCATCATGATATTAAATATTTAACTTATTTTATTAACATTTGGTCTTTGTTTTTTTGATTTAATTTTTTTTGTGAAACGCACGCTGAAGTTTTCTTGTTTTTGGCTCTATTTTTGTTTAGTTTTTCTTTTTCGATATGGTTATTATGCTCAACGGTTACAATAATTTAAGAATTGTGTATCTTTTGTTTTTTACTAATAATGCTTTTATTTTTATGCTTCTTATCCGGTTGTTCGTGAAGTCGATGAAGGAGCCGACTGAAAAACAGTGCTGTGATATCACTGAGACGGGAACCTTTTTGACATCGCACAACAAATGAATCTTTTTCATGTTTTTTTTTTTTTTTTTTTTTTTTTATTTTGTGTTTTGTTGTGTGATTGCCAAATAAATGTGTTTCTTTCTTCTTTCTTTCTTTCTTTCTATTCACGTGTGGGTTATTTTTTGAGAACCCCTTCCAGACTCATTACTAGACCAGCTCTATGGTATCTATAGGAATTTCTCCTGTGTCGCGGAAGCAGTTTACATACATAAATTGCACATAGACAAACACCCGGACCCGGAACAATTATTTGTAGACCATTCGTTGTCCCGTGTGGGAATCGAACCTGCACCTGCGCAGCCAAACGCTTAACCACTACGACACCCAGCCGACATAAATAATCACGGTGAATTGAGTTGTTGAAGTTTTGTTAAGAAAATTTTTTGGACAAGTATTTTTTGGGGCTTCGTTGGTCGATGTTGCGACACGCTCTCTTCTCGCGTGTTGTGGTCTCTGTTTCTTTTTTTACATAAGCAAACTTATACCATCCCAACCAGAGACAGGCTACTTCGGGATTGCACCGACTAAAACCCCACGGTGGTTACCCTTCGGCAGGGTCACGGGAACCCTTTCGCACACATCTGCGACTCCACCAGCAATAGGCCTTTCTCCGGATAGAACACTTCCTCACCTTTATTTCCAAAAAGAAAAGGTGCAATTTTTATTAAAATTACCCTGGACCTCCAAACTAGGATATCCCTTGACTTGGGGGACAGTCTCTTCCTATTTGTACAATGTAAATATACGAAACGGATAGCGGATATATGATGAACAAAAAGGTATATAACAATAACAACCACTACAATATACGCTGGTAAATTTCGGTTCGTGTGTCTATGTGTGTAAGTTTACGTTGGCGCACGCGCGCCGGTGTGTGGGTGCGTGCCTGTGTTTATGTGTGTGTGCGTGTGTGATGTGGGCGAGTGTTTATTAGTTTTTTTATATACGTTATATAATTTATTTACGTATCTACATAGAAATATTAACGAATTAGTTTTTCAGCGGTTTCGTAATTTAAGTCATAATGGATTTCCATTTGGTACAACTCAGCGTTGACGAACGGGCAACGCTTACGCATTTCCGGCCAATCGACAAGTAGCGAGCGAGCTAGTTAATGAGATTTCCAAGGTGACAGATTCTAACCTCACTGTCACAAAAATATGATTGTGTAAAATACTTCACACGGCATTACATTTATTTCAGAATGCTCATATTCTTTTTCTTCTATATAATGTGTTGTATAGCCCTTCTTGCCCTTCATATCTTAAGCAACGTTTTAAATTCCTTTATGGTTCTCATTCACGGTTTTTGATTAAGAATGCCCTACCGCTATCGGTAAGACGCAAGTAATCCTTACCAGTTTTTAAATATCTCGTCAAGGCCCAATATCTATCTTTGTAACTTCGTTTATTAAGACAGTTCTTTTATATTTGTATTGATTTAGTCTATTTATGTATATGTATACATATATAATACTTATTGTTAAACTGTGTATATATTTCTATAATATGTGTATATAACTTTTATGTACTTTTATCTATGTATATCAAATGCTTTTATGCAATTTTCAAATTCATTTATAACAATCCTGTCCATCCAAAGGTTGTCTGGAAGAGATCGCTTTCAGCGATAAGACCGCCCATTGTTCCACCTCTCATGTCTAATTACGTTTTTGTACTATTATATTATTTTCCTGTTTTTGGTGTGCAATAAAGCGTATTCTATCTATCTATCTATATTTCTAACTACATTTATACATATAATCTGCAATTATAATCGGATTGTTTTGTCGTTGTTAAATCGTTTATTGATTTTCACAAACGGGGACGTGCCAAGTGCTCGATCGTATATGCGAACAAAGTCCAGGATGCATGTCACATTCTAAGGATTACTACGTAGCCAAGACGACAGTAGTCTTGGCTACTACGCTACGTACACGTGGACGCTACAAAGTTTCATATATTGATCACCGAATATCGATCTCTTTAACACATAACAAATAACCACACAAGTGCATTATTAATTTCTTTTGAAAAATGCTTATTGCTTTCTGATTACTATTATTTGACACTAATAGGTATCAGAAAGTCATAAGCGGATGTTGAAGTTCGAAACCCTGTGAATTTTATTTCAAAGATATCGTATAGATTTTGACTACTTTACTTTTACTATACCGTTTAGACTTTGTTCATAAGAGCTTTAAACAAACCTATATTGAATAAGAAAAGTTTTGACTTTGACTGTTTAGTAAATAAAAATTGTTTTTCCTATTTGTTCCCAAGGACTGGAGGCAGTTCTAACTGCACCCACTACTTACCAGGTACTCATAAGTGAAGACTACTCAATGTTAGTTGTTGTTAGAACACGTATATGGGACCTTAATGGAATTACTTAGCATCAATGCAGTTTCACATCACGCATGCAATTTCTGTCTTAAATACGTTATGTTCATAGGGTAGCCCATGCACATGTGCCTACCTTTTAAATAATTTATCGTGTATATGGTGAAAGCTTTCACGTGAGGCCTCATGGAGCGCTTCTGACGCATAATTCAATCCAGGCTTCCACTGATACGCGGCTCTGCGTTACATGCAATTTTCATTATCCGCACAGGATCCCTTTAGGAATTGAATTTGAGAAAATCGGCGCATAATATCCATGTTTTGCTCTATGTTGATATAAACCAAAGCTTCTCTCCGTTCAGAAACGTAACAACTTTGATTTTGACGTGGTTTGTCTTTGAATTAGTTACTGGAATTATAACGAACTTAGATATTCACAGAGGTCAAGTTGTACGCGCGAATTTTATAAAATGTTATTTCATTTATAGGCACAACCTAAAGATACAGAACTTCAATATGCTTCCTACAATTTACGTCTTAATACATCTCTCTCTGTCTCTCTCTTTCTCTTCCCCCTCTCTCTCTTTCCCTTTCCGCCTCTCTCGAGTAATATTCAAGAGGAGGTCTTTGCCCAGCAATAGTTGGTTTTTAAAGGCTGCTACTTTACTTTACTTTACTTTTAACCATAGATGATATATTTTTTTTAAATCAAGTCTAACCATTTTAATTAAATTCACACGTGGTACATAAAACGATAAAAATCTTAATTTAAATCCACGTTTTTTTTATAGAAATAATTACGAAATCTTCACTTCAATTTCATGGGTCGCGAGTGACGGCTTGATCCCCTGTGCCGGCATGACTATAATTGTTGTTAATTGCAATTTTATGTGAGATTTACACGGTTCTCGGTGGTGAAGAAAAACATTGGTGTTGCAGGGATTAGGACTAATTCTATTCGTCGATTATTGTGTTCTACGTTTAATCGTAATTAATCGATTATTATGTACGGTACTTCTCGATTATTATTTTACATATACTTACATAATAAAAATAAAAAAAAAGTTTATCTCACTGCCAACAACGTACACGGTGAAGCCCACGAGGACGACCCGCGGTGGGGGCACTTAATTATTCCGTAACGCCAGACGGTGTAGGCAGAATACGAAATATAGCTCAAGCAGTTTTCGACTCTAATCTTGAACGAATGTAAATACTTTATATTTCGACATAATGAAGATTATATCTCTTCTCATTATTATTTTACAATCTACCGATGTTTCGTAATGAGGCTCTTCTGACGGAGAAGCAACAGGAGAAGAAACAGACGAAGGAAACTCCGCTTTAGAAACATAAATTGCACATGGACAAACCGCTTGCTCGTTTGCCGCTTTCGCATAAAAAAGAAAAGATCGTGGCAGTTTGTCCTCGGCTCCAAATTACTCAACTATTAGATGAGACGTTTGCCCAGCAGGGGTTTTTTCGATGCCATTTGTACGTAGATGCAGACACGTATTTACTGAATAACGATAGTTGTCTGTGTGTCTCTTTCGTTCTCTGTATCAACATAAGGGTTCATCTGATCTTGTAGATACGACACCATACATGCATTGCCTTTCTAAAATCGGTTTCAGTTAAATTAGCCAAATTAGTGTTATATTACAGGTAAATATGTACTAGGGGTTATATTAAAGAGTCTACCCTATTTATATCAGTTATGAAGCCCCGATGGTACTAATTAAAGCGGATGGAATTTCTCCAAATGCCAACCTCTTCTGCATGAGGTGCAGCCTGGTGGACAATAAGAGACTCTAGCCATCGAACATCGATACGAATTTGCCGAAGCCAATTTCCATAGACGATGGCGTGCAGCATCATTATGCACGCACACATGCGAGAGTACCGCCACTGCGCACACCAACGCCAACAGCCTAATGCGTTAGGGGTGCGCACTGCGAAACGTGACGTCGCATGTTCGAGCCCTGCCATTCGACTATTGTGACGTGAACCACTCCAGATACAAGCTGTAATGCTTAGTTGGAGGGTCAACAGGAATATCTGTAAAGCCTTTTTTAAAAAAAAAAATCGCGCTTTCCTAGCGTAGTGAGTGTGGTGTTATCTTTATTTCTTTTGCTGGCGCTTTCTCAGACAGGCCCTTGTCCAGCGGCGGATTGAATACGTATGACGTAATGTAGTTTGTTTAATAAAATCACATTGCTCCATACACGATATTAATTTAACACAACCCATCGAGATCATAATCAAAGTCAAAGGCATGCTAAATTCAGCCAGACTATTTCCATCCAAGTGCTCACAGCCATCGCACCGCTTCAAGTGGTTTGATGTCTGTCTCCCTGTAGCTCCGTGCTCTGTTCCTGACAGCCACCGCACCGCTTACGTCACACACAGCAGCTCTGCTAATGTGTTCTCTACCTACCGGCTGCACTTTTGAGATTTATGTCATTAGAATATTTTGCATCTGCTTTCGCGTGTTTCTCACCTTCATATCTTTTAACTTTCAATAGTAAATTCAATAACAACGACGCAATCTTCATTGATCAGTGTATACGCGTATAACTTCTTTATTTCGTGGGCGTCGGTGATCACTTACCATCAGGTGAGCCGCACGCTCGTTTGCCCCCTTCTACTATAAAAAAAAAAAAAAAAACTTCTTAGTGGTTTTCTATGCGGTTTTCATCGTTTAGAACATTTCATCAGAAAGGTTTGTACGAATGATGTAAACATTTTCAAACCTTAAAAAAACTATTTTCTGTTAATCTGTTTAATTAAGTAAGACTACAACTTTCACCTGGCTTAGGTTTATCTTTGACATGGGTCTCTTCAAACGCGTATTCTACCGGTTAACGTGCCTAACTGCTGGTCCATGGGTTCTTGGTTCGAGTCTCAGGCGAAAGAAATTATTGCATAACACAAATTATTAGTATGCGTTTCTTCCCTTTCCTTTCGATATTATCGCATTAGTATACATATTCATGTTTAGTATACATGTTATACTGTACATGTTCTCCCTATACATATCTCACCTGCATTCGGTTAACCATGCTCGAGGTGCAACCGAACGAGGCGCTGGTGGACGAATGATGGTGGATTATCCATCCGTGCACAAATCCCACAGACTAAAGTGATGGGGAGCAGCATCACTAGTGCGAGCGTAACGGCTCGACGCTCATCCAACCTTCCCAGAAATTATATAAAGCCTGCATTTGCATGCGCTTTCATGGATAAGGATATGTCCAGCTGTGGAAAATAGGCTAATGTAATAGAAAATTCTTAATATGTCCCGGCAACCTCAGGGAGCAAACACGGCGACAAGGCTCCTCATATTCTATCTCCCGTAGAGGCGTAAAGTGGATGCGTAATCCTTTATAGATACAAAGAGTCACGGCAAATGGCGCCCTTTATCTCTGGATATCATTATGAGTGACAGGCGTGAGTACTTATGCTATACTTTGTTTACTCTTTGCCTATTTAGAAGCGGGTAGATACTTTCAATTACTACCGGAAGTTTTTAGACTTAATAAGTTGCAGTCGAAGACGCAAAAACTTGTACAAGAATTCAAAAGTTTTTCCAACCATCGTAAGGCACTGTAAAGAATACATCAAAAATTAAAACAAGAACTGATTTTCGGATCCGTAATGTAAATGTTCCTTATTCAACCATCGTCTGCTATTGACGTTGTCCGAAAAACTAATTATCAGTTATCATATAGATTGTACGTATTCGATACAATAGCAACATAGTATGTACCTTTGATAGCCGTCCGTTCAGTGAATAATCTCTGGCCGCGCAGCACGCGAAGTTAAACGTGCTTATCCACACACCAATCAATTAATGGAAATCGATGACTCACACCTCGTTGACCCTGTGTTGAGTTTGCTGTGACATATATTTCGTTAAAGCAGGTTTCTTGTCGCTGTAGTATAACTAATCTGGCCGTGAATAATGCTACAATTAAAAAAAAAAGTTATTTTTCTTTTCTGTATTCATATTTCGAATGAAATTTTCACAAATTTCCATAAATTTTCACCGTGATTGTTAAATTGCACGCGAATGGGGGCGTTAAAGAAAACGGAATAGAAGTGATTGCTTTGCACGAAGTGGATGTGGAGCCTTCAGACGTTTTTATTCAAAAGCATCAAAGATCGGGCCGACCCTGTACTGTTGGAACCAGACGACCTGTTAACATTGCAATGTTTGTTTATAAAATGCCTCCACGACACGAGATAATCCTACAGCGGAGGACGACGTTTATTTAGTAACACGATGAAAGGAAACCCTATGGCGAGGGCTACGGCTGTGTCTGTGTGTCACTGTAGGATCCTTTAATGTATTTGCAATTCACTTGATGTTTAATAGAAGTAAAAAACGTTAAAAGGTTACATAACGTTTCAATCGAGAAAATTATGACGATGCAATAATATGCTTCAGAAGTTAATGACAGATTCGGCAAGGGGGGCGCCCCTTACTTACACGGAAGTTTATTGGTCAAATTGGCTATATATTGATGATGCGTAAATGTATGGATGATAATGTGGAGAGAGAGGTATCTGGCATGCCAAATAGAAGTTATCTCTGCCTACCCCTGTTGGTGACAGGCGTGAGAGTTTGAAGTTTAACTTTGTTATTACAAATCGCATTACATTTCGCACAAGCTCGACGTTTACGAGTCTTAAAAATCTGTAAAAGGTATCACTAATAAACGAACGGATTATTTTTAAACATAACGTTTCCTCCGCCGTCTAGCAAATGCCAAATCAAACATTCAAATTGCAATTATTTATTTTTCACCGGCTTGTGATCAAACCAGAATCACTACTTTGTAATTTAATGCGTCCGCTTGACCATCAGCATAGCTTTCAACTATAGATACAAAATTCATACTTGCATACTAATACATAATTACTATACTATAAATGCGAAAGGAATTCTGCCTGTCTGTTACGTTTTCACGGCTGAACAGATTTTGAGGAAATTTAGTAAGAGAATAAATTAAATGAAAGTAGGTTGACGAAACAAATATATGAGGAGAGTGTAAATGGTAGAGTCGGGAGAGGAAGACCTAGGCGAACATTTTACGATCAAATCGGAGACGTTCTGAAAAAGGCGAGGTCAAGAGTACTCTAAACCAACGAGCATGCATGCGAAGATTGATGAAAGTGGGAGAAGCGAAAGACGTATGTCAGGACCGTAGCAAGTGGAAGAAGATTATCTCTGCCTACCCCGTTGGGAACAAGGCGTGAATATATACATACATACATAAATTACTGTTCATCACTAGGTAAGGTAGGCAATATTTTTTACTCCGGGAAAATTTCCATGCGGAAGGAGTCGCGGGCGGAATTAGTTTTTCCTTGCTAGGAAAGGTTCTCAAAGGAAGCCGTGTGTGGGAATATTAAATTTAACGTCGCTGAACGCAGTTCAAAGTGGTGTGTTTATTTACTAAACAGACTCGGTTCATTAACAGTATGAGAGGCATGCATGCTCTATTGAAATTGTGTTTTAACATTATATATTTGTGCAATTGTAACTTAAATTTACATTTTTATTAATTTTTTTTTTCTAAAGTTTGACTGTTAGGTTATTATTTTAATTTAATTATATGTAACTTAACATAATTAGCAAACAATTAAAATAAAAAATATATTTATTATACGAGTACTATTATTATATACATTTCTGCCATCTCTTAATTTTTCTTTTATGCCTTTGCTATAGAACTCTGGGGATCTGGACTTTAAAAAGTCTATGAAGGCATTTTGTAATTTTTGTTTTAATTGTGAAAAATTGTGTAAATGACGTATGGTTTCTAACTGCAGGTGTTGTAAAATTGGAACGGTTTGTCGAGCAGTGTGATGTCTTGCGTTATCATTGAGCAATAATGGTGAGATCGATCTCAATCGATGACTATCTTTGAGAGTAACCTTCCTATGGGTTATCTTAGCTTCAGGACATTGTTCCGCTGTTTGACCTGGGTTCAGTCATTGCCGTTTTTTGCTTGCGATTATCGTAGAGAATCCACTTTTTATTATATATCACAATTCTATTCAAAAAATCCCTTCATTTCCTCCTCTATCAGTTAATTCTTGTGACGCCATTTTCCCGAGATTTTTTTTACCAATTTGGTGCAAATGAGTCAATATTGGTTAATAAACTAAACATCAAACCATGACGCTAATTCCTTGGTTGTTCGATAAGGCTCTGCCTCCACCATTACTTTTAATTCATCGCCATTTAAGTTCGTGTCTGGTCTTCCACGGGCTTCTTCCTTCAAGGCGAGGATTTCACTGCGAAAGCGTTTAAACTAAAATCTCACAGTGCGTTCGTTAGTCGTATCCTCCCCAAATGGTATAGGGTCAAACGAGCCCGCGGCTCAGCAGATGGTGAATGATTACCGACGCCCAAGTACATCTACATGACCAGAGCAACTGCGGGTGGATTGTGGGCTTTTTACGATATTTGAAGACGTGGACGGGGAGGGCCTCTTGTTACCTCACTCACTGAACAATATGCAAAAACACAAGATGCCTCTACGTAACGCCGGTATTCTGCGAGGCCGTAGTATCAGCACGGTCGAGCCGGCCCATTCGAGCAGCAGAATAGCCACCGCTTGGCTCTAACCGCCTCTTAACTAGTGTTCGAAAATTACACAATTTTTTTAACTAAAATACTAAATATAATTTACACTTGCGATTGTTGTCACTTGGTGAAAGTTCATCGTATTGGCAGTTGTTATTATCTCTTGTACTAGTCTCACAACACTTTTTAATTATTATATAAGTAACCCACAGGTTTTATTTTACGACATCGTCAACAAAATACTGAATGTTAAAACAATAGTAAGTAAAGTTTTAGAACTTAAAATGTTATAGCATTCGTGTAAAGATTTAATCACGAATTATGAACCATTCGTGGTTTAATTTTAAATCCAAAGTGGCCACTACATTGAAAGGGCATTTCATACTTTAACCTCTATTAATAATACAACCTATCGTTAAATGTCAGCAACGGAATTAACGATATTGACGGGTAGTGACGTGCTGAATAGGGGGTATCCAGCACGTCACTACTCTTTAATATCGGGACAAAGTATTACTGTACGATTGCCGGTGTTAAATTGATTGCATATGTAATTGATTTCTGCTTGAAAAACCTCGCACGTAACCAAATTGTTAACCATCAATATGTCTCGCAACATTACCGTGTAGATATTGCCAGGTTTCGGATGTAAAGAAAAAAATATCTTAGTAACGTCCGATGCCTTTGTATTTTATTCAGTAACGCCCACATATGGTACATATACTAATAATTTACGTTAGACAACGTGCAAATATATATGAACAATCAAATCCGACACCCACAGAAGTAGGCAGATATCACAGATTACCACCTTGCATGACTCAGAGGAGCTCATTTCGCAAACCCACTTTTCACCTCACCGGAACAAAATGTGACAGGTGGCAAATCTCCTCGCCGGGTTAGCTCTCGAAGATTCCCACGAGATTTTCAAAGCTTACACCTTATTTACCATCCACTACTATCTCATGGTTGTCTCATTATAAAACTCGTTATCTACTATCGAATAGAAAACAGAAAAAATTCTACTTACTCTGGATTGCCATTGATTAAAATACAATATCTCTGAGTGCATTATCAGGATTCGAAAATCATTCTCTATAGAGTAATTAATTAATACACAACCTTTTATTATCACCTAATTATTTCCACGTTACTGTAAGCTTACTGTTGACAATGCATACAGAAATACTGATGAATATATTGTTCGAAAAGTTCACTATTCTCTATTTCGTCGTTAGTCTATTTGAGCTGAATAATAATCTTTTCGTTTTAATTGTAACATGATTTTGTCATCGCGGAGATGACGCCAGTGTTTCTAGAAGTCTTCAACTCCGCAGATATATTATAGTATTCTAAATGTCTACGCGTAAATATGATCTACATTTTAAAACGTAACCGACGCGGTAATAGGGTTTTAAACAAAAGATCATCGACAAATGCGGGTTTAAAACTAGTTTCATTTTTATCATGAACCTTGGAAGAGAATCCATGATGCTATCGGTGTATTCTGTGATCTTTCAAAGGCATTTGATTGATCTGGTTTACAAAAATTGGTGGCTTACAAAATTTAAATTTATCAATTTATATACTACGAAATTCGTGATACCGCACTTGATCTTTAATCGTCGTATTCCTCAAAGTGAGAACAAAAGGTTGCAATCAACGGTGCAGTGTCATCGGGTCGTGCGGAAATATGCAAGTCCCTCAGGGATCGATACGTGGTCCTTCTTTGTTCTTGGTCTACGTAAATGATCTTTCCCATTTGGTGCAATAAATGTCAGAAATTATTCTGTTCGCTGATGATACCTCATTACTATACCAATTTGCTTACAGTTGACAGTATAAATCGTCGAAGAATGCTGCAATGAATTTACAAAATGCTAAGCTCCATTTTGAAACTTCTACCGTATTTCACGAAGTTACTTTTGTTTTCAAGCTTCAGTGGGCAACACAAATTGATAAACGATCTAAATCGAAGTAATTAAACAATAAAAGTATGTTTTGACTTATATCCTTAACATCCCCTTTATTTCTTGCCTGCTGTAATATTTAAAGTAAGTCTTATATTTATCTGCCTTTTTGGCTATCCAAAAAAGTGTCAGCAAAAGCCTGAATGTATTTCCATACTTAGCGTGGTAAGGGCCAAGTGGGTTGGTGAGAGTAGTGCCTGTACACTAGCACTGGTGATGCTTCGCCCCCATCACTAGTCTGTGGGATTTGGTTTCGTCAGATGCGGATGAATTGTCCACCAACATTCGGTCGCCAGGGTCTCGATTTTTAGCTAGCGGGGTGTGTAGGTAAAACTGGCATTTTAAAACAATTATTATTATATGTTTTAAAACCCTAAACTAACTTCAATATCTCTTCTTAAAGATATATTATATACATTCTTTTAGGTTTCGATATGGTAATTTTTTTAATGTTTTATTAAGTGGCAGAAATTAGTAATATAAAACGTAAAAAGACACCGAATCGACAGATCTACCAACAAAACAACGCTAATTTGCTAAACAGTTAACTATTAATTAGCAGAGAAACGCTGGGCGTGTCTTTCGCCACTCCCCAGCGGTGGAAGCATTTTCAAATGAAACAAAAACCTGTATTTTTAAACTATACGTCGACATCGTGTGAAAAGGGAAAAGGACATAAATTTAACTTTTTAATTAAAACTCCACCGACTTTCTCATTTAATGACACGCTCAAAAGTTGAGGGGCAAGGGCGGGATGGGGTGGGTGAACATTACAAACGTTTCACTGATGGCCAATGTTGACAGACATTTTCACAAAAGGTATCCCCAAGTCATGTTGTATTTAGCAATGACGGAATGTGTTTGATCCTAAAAACTGTGTTACAACTGTTAAGTAGTCGTTTACGTTGTACTCACTTTGAAGTATTACAACCCGTTATAAAGTCATTCTTAGCCTATTATGATACATACGGACCTTTATGTAGACATGTAAAATTAAATTATCTCACCGAGTCTCGGTGAGGAGCGGACTGCCAATTAACTTATTGGTCATGAGTTATAATCCCAGCCTGATCGTAACTTCCTCACAATACGAATCGCTGCTTTTCATAGTGAAACAATCTGAAATCTGTGAAGGCCGGCGTGTATCAACAGTTAGCGTACTGCCAGAGTAGCGTAGTGTAATGGATTCTAGGTTCGAATCCTGACCGTGTCGTATTTATCTTAAAAAAAAAACCTATAAAGTCATCATCACAATTTACCCTATAATCACAGATTAGATTAGAGAATGTTAACAAGCACATGAAACGATGAAGCTGTAAAAGCCAAAACGACCAACAGCCCTAACTTAACCGCAACTAAATAGAAGAATATATTTATTTTTAAAAAATACATTCTTTTCTCCTACTCATGTATAAGACTCGTTAAGATAAACTACTAATGAGCACCAAAACGTGATAGAGCCAAGCGGCGGCTTTAGCTGCTGCTCGAATGGGCCGGCTCGACCGGGTTGATATCACGGCCTCGCTGGATACCGGCGTGAAGAAGTGGCATCTTGTGCCTCTGCGTTTCGTTCGGTGAGTGAGGTAACCGGAGGCCCACTCCACCTCTCCATCTCCCAGATACCCTTAAAGGCCGGCAACGCATCTGCAGCACCTCTGGTGTTCCAGATGTACGTGGGCGACGGGAATCATTTACCATCAGGCGAGCCGCTTGCTCGTTTGCCGCCTTTCTCATAAAAAAAAAAACAAAGTCGATGGCTTTACTATTAGCCATTCAAGAGTTCCGTTACCCACCATACAGCTCCATCAACAGACCAACTCGACGGTATCATATTATTGCTTAGTCATCGGCTCCTGATACGTGTGTAAAATGCGAAATTACTCAAACGTCTGGAAGCGGGTGAAAATTTTATTTGAAAAATTCCGTTACACAAATACAAATCAATCAACCTAAAATAGAAGCGTTTAACAATGAGAGTTCATATGCGTCTCGGGATATCTGAAAAACCTTTTTTTAAAAAAAAAAATGATCACCCTGACACAGGGAGAGGCTGATGATAGTAATAATCCTAATGCGTTCTACTAATTCAATAGCGTTGAAGAGAGATCGCACAGATGGTATCAAAATTAACAGAGCAAATATAATTTGTCACATTTGCGATGGAGTGTCGGTAGCAGCTCGTATTTACTAAAACTTGTATCCACATATTTGATGTTATCAATGCTCCAGAAGTCTATGCTCTATCATGACGTAGTCACCAGTCACATTCTTTCGTTAGACGTAGATCCTGACGAATGTATTATGTCTTCCCGTGGGTGTCGCAAGAGATTTAAAGCAAAAGCTTCAAAAATGTCCTGGAAATCATCGGGAGCAAGCCCGGTTATGGCTCGTGATCCAACACGTTCTATCTCTTCTCCCGGAGATGCGAATGTGGATGGCGGCTACGCTGAGTATTTTAAGTAATTTAGTTTCTGACACTTTTTAGTCATTTAAAACTGATCTCAGCCATACATAATATTGAATTTTGTTATAAAATTTACGATTATATTGCATAATATTATCGTAAATTTTCATAGAAAGTAATCTTTTACTGCACATTTCTTGATTGTGTCAATCGCAGAGAATTCGATCAGCGGGATAGCGTGTAAAGAGATACGATGGGAGAATTAAATAGGAACTCCTTTCTGCATAAAACGACCATCGCAAATGGAAGGTAAATCAATTCTAGTGCATTCGATCCTCTCTCCGAAATGGAACTTTGATTAAGCATAATGGATTTTAGCCGTTTTAAACTTCCTTAGTGTGCATTTTTAAATTTTCTAGCCCGTGGGTTTTCGATCGCACGCGCGTTTACGTCCATATATCGTAGCCCAATGTATTAGGAATCATGCGAACCAAACTTACAATTTGGGATACAAATTCATCTCTCAACCTTTTCCCTTTATAAATAATAACCACAAGAATAACAAAGGAAAATATAATTTTAAAAGGTATGCCCAACAATCATAGATTCTTATATTTCCGAAAATCTTTTAGTTATTGATTAATATCAGGGTTTCGCTCTTGCCATTATAAAAATCGCCTACAAAACTGAGTTGGTCAGAGGTTTCGACGTTTATTTTAGTCCATTCAATCAATTTATCAACATACCTTATTTGTAATAACGAGAACGTGACAGGTGGTAATCTATCGCAGACCTACTGTTCAGGCCATCGATACAAATTCGTAAACCTCTTTGGTACGTGCATTCAAATTTCAGACAGGGTTCGTACCTGGACCCCTATCCTCTATCCCATAGAAATATTTCACAAAAATTCCGTGAGAAGTCATTCCTCGATAAAACCATAGCGTGTTAATTGTCACATCCAAAACTTAGTCCGTTTATTGATAGCATATTAATATAAAATAATACGCTATGATTTTACCAAGTAATGATGTCACACGGAATTTTTGTAAATTATTTTTGGTATAACGGATAAGACCCCTGTTCTCCTTATTCGGAGGCAGATCCCTCTAACCACTTGTCAGCTAATAAGGTCGGTATAATGCGACAAAGATAAATATGGTACGTAGCACAGTGCGCGCAAGTCATAAAGACATAAATACATAAGTTTCAGAAGTAGTGGGTCTAAGGTTTGCGCACTTACCCACCACCTCCCATCGCCCCACCAACCTTTCGATTAAATGGGCCGAATCTCTGGAGAACGCATCGGTACTTGTTAGCTTTTCCCAGCGCGTTTTATTGAATCCCTACAAGTTCTTTTATGCTATCCCTGTCCTTTATTTGGCAATCTCCCAATACCATCATATTAAGTACCAACAATTACCTGCAACGACGCAGCTTTAATAACCAATGTACGGACTAAATGAGCTATTTGCTGATGTTGATGATGAGATGATTCGCACGAAGCTATCATTGACCCGTTAAATATCTCGTGTTAGATTTGAACCTATCATATATACCAATGACCCGGCGATCTGGTGAACTGTCGTCGAGGAGCGATGAAGCTATTCAAACGTTCTATAAGGCAGGACGCTGAACAAGTAACGCCCATTCTGGAAAGATGATGTCGTAATCGCTATGTTTAGCAAGTGGATCGAGGGAAAAGCAATTTACGTGGTGATTCTCCTTTCCTATTTCTACCTCTTCTTTTCATTCTTCTTCGTCTTCTCCATTTTCTTCATCAGCCTGTATAACTTCTCACTCCTGGCTTTCCGATACTTTTTCCACCTACCTACAGTAACCAGAGACAAGTCCGATGGTTGTTAGATGTTAATTACTTCAGTGAAATATGTCTAAACAACTTGATCCTTATAATTTATATAATATATAAATTTCGGAGCGAGGGAATTTATCTTAAATCGCGTTTAAATGTAATCTCATTTAACCAGTATCCGCTTCCCGGAAGAGAAGTGCGGCTTAGCTTCCACATACAACTTCCTTTACTTTTATTATATTGAAATCGAGACAGAGCGTCATCTTCTATGAAGGAAACTGGACAAAGTAGTCACTAACAGGATTAGTTTCCATGCAATCTTTTTAAAATTACTTTGAAATTGTTCTGCATTATTTACGAATTGGTTGATGTTCTTAAATACAAAGTAAATTTTAATAATCGTAGATTTTGTTTTGTATAACCTCTCCATTTTTTGTTTTCATTACCTTAACCTAAACATTAGCAGCCTGTAAAAAGTCCACTGCAGGGCATTGGACTCTCCCCTTGAGGAGAAGCCGACTGGCGACAGCAGTACCAGACACCTCGCTCATTAGACGCTGCTACCCGTCAATGTTCGTTTATTTTTGATGTGGTATTTTTTGAGATCATTACTATTTTCGAAGCCTTTCCCTTAATCGCCTCTTATGACAGCAACATCAAGAAAAGTGGTTGCAAATTCTTCATAAAGAAAGAACATAATAAGATGTTAATAATTGCACTCATGAACAGATTCTCCGTTATAATATTCTTGTCAGGGGAGGCCCCTTTAAATTCAAACACACGTTACGTGACCTGGTGATGGAATTTTCAAAGTCCTAAAAAAATGTCAGGCCGTCTGAAAAAGCTGAAGTGCACGAGCTTTAAAAAATGGAATGAAAAGGAAGGCTTAACTTTTTGTTGCCTTCGGCTTGGTACAGAATAAAAAAAAAAAAACCTCTCCGCCCGTAGAAACAGCGGCTGTGCCTACTCGACAGTTATAAATTCGTTGAATGACGAGTAGAATAATCGTTTTAAAAATGACCTAACGAATGAAGCACGTTCGCCTCCCTACAGAGGTACGGTGACTAAATTAATAAACTCTGTTTATTACACAATTGATTATCTGTAGATTGAAAGAGCAGAGCCACTAAGTTTGCGTTCGATAATCTACATAGTTGTTAAATGTGTATTGTATTTTATAGACCACTAATCGTAAAAAATCATCCATATTAAATCTTTAATTATAATCATCTAGTAGTAACACATAAACAGTAATTGAATATGCTAAAATGGACGCCCTATTTATAAATGTAAAGTTAAGTACTCCGGGAAGGGGTCGCTTTTCTCTACTGAGACAATTATCCGGTTAAAATCCAGTGCTATGTAAATAGTTCCTAGTACAATAACGGGACCTTACTCGGTCGGTCTTCAGTGCAGAAATTTGATAATAATTATATAACTTCACAAATCCGGCTACGGATTTTACAGATAATTACGGCTTCGCTCTTAAAGATCAGATAAAACAACACTCAGATAAAGAGTGAAGTCAGTTCAGAAAATTTTTCATTTAGTTTTGCATTCACGTTTAACACGATACCTACCCATTTACGGGCGTTATGGTTAACATTTTTGCACACTCATTTGTTTTACTTTCGCCTGTGGGCGGGGCTTCACCCGCGTGCTCTTATTTATTTACAAGGAGAATCCGGTCAACGAGCTAAAGAAAACATATTAAATGACTTTTAAATCCCCTTAAGCTGAGTATAGTAGTATTAGTTAGTAATATTAGAAAAATTTAGAATAAGACCCGAACGTTTATTAAAAAAAAAAGTTAAAAGAAGTATCTAGAAAATAAGTGATTGGATATCTGTGCTTGATATGATTAATGCACCGAGCACCGTTGTAGATTTTTCTTTTTATGTGAAAGGCGACAAACTAGAGAGCGGCTCACCTGATGGTAAGTGGTAACTATCCCCGACGTACATCTGCAACAAGAGGAGCTGCAATTGCATTGCCCTCGTTTAAGGATATTTGGGGGATTAGAGAAATTATGGGAAAGGGGGGAGTGGGCCTCCGGTTACCTCACTCACCGAACGAAACTCAGCAGCACAAGATGCCTCTACTCCACGCCGGTATTCTGCGAGGTTGTGGTACTGTTTGATAGAGCCACGTAAAAATGTTGCAGAATACTTTATTTGCAGCATATTGCACCGCTTATCGAAGGCCACTAAGAATTCCATATAAAACTAATAACAATTCCATAAACAGTTATGCTAAGTAGACAAAACCTACATATACACATTCACTCGGCATTTCTATAGTCGGCAGTCTCACCAACTTCGGTTCCCGAATAACGGGTATGCTATTAACAAATATAGCCTGCTAAATAGCGATTGCAGCACCCTGCCTACACGGGCCGCGCTGCCTCCCGTGGGTGTAATGCCCTCTTTTGCACGTCGAAACTTAATATCGACACAGACGGAAACGACTCGGAGATATTGAATACTTTTGAAACAAATAAGTTGAAACTCACCCCGATGCCTGCCGTTCGTATATAATTTTTTTTTTTTGTATATCCCAGCGATGCATTTTTCTGTACGCGGAAATTAATACTGGATAGTTTTAAGCCTTGGGTATTACAATATAGTTTCTAAGTTTGTGTTATTTTATTTGATACTGATTATTATGAAGAAAAAAAACAATGTTTTAAATCCTAACGAGAAACAGTTACCTGATAAGAACCAGATATTCTCATCTCGAAGAATATTAATAAAACTACTAAATTTCAAAAACCGAAAATATATAACACACCATACACATGTGTAAATTACAAGAAATTTTGTTTTTACGATATAAACAGTAATTTTTTTTTATAAAATAAACAGTAGTTAACTTTGCTGGTGCTTAACTTTGTTTTTCGAATTAGCTTAGATAATCAGCATCAGCCTATTAAAGTCCTGCAAAAGCCGGCATCCATTGTGTATTGCCCGTACTAACCGCGCCGGGGAAGCGGGTTGGTGAGCACAGCGGCGGTGATGCTGCTCCCCATCATCACTGGTGTGTGGGGTTGGTCACGATGTTCGCGCATCGGTTGTGCTTCCTACTATAGGAACCTACTAGAAAATTATGCTCCTACTGATTACAACTCTTTGATTAGAAAATATTTTTTTCTATATTTAGGGTTAGCATTGTAAATATAAGCCTATCAATTTCTCGATGTATAGTCAGAGAAGGGGGTTAAATAAGATAGCAGTAATAAAATTTAAATCAAAGTAACGAGTTGTTTTTTTTGTGCATATCCATTGCCGCAATGAGGTCAACGTCACCATCTTGTCACACGAGGTGTAAGGGGAATATGCCAACTTTATTTCTTAACGCTAATCACACCTGCACGCGGTGCGCCTCGCCGTCCGATAGCCCAGGCTCGTGGCGACCGGTTGACGATGGAAGTACATCCGAATCGGCTGAACACAACATCCACCGATTAAAGGCAAATTTTGATCGATTTACCTTCATCAGCCGGTCACCAGATACTCGTTTGTTAGGTTAACAGGGTGCACCTAGCGCAGGCGAGCTTCCCATTTGGAACAAAGGCAATGGCTTAGACAGGTAGGGACCGGGGTGGGCACCGCCCCTCCCGAAACGTCCGATGGCCCACCCCAGAAATAAACGATTCAAAATTGAATTAAGCGAAGGAAATATGTTAATAGTAAATTTGTAAATTGTTAATGTTGCAGGCGAAAGTTTATAGAGAAAGTGGCAGACTGGTTTGTTTTTTAAATCGGGCGTGCTTTAGATGTTTCCACTATGTATTAAACTATAAAGGTGGCCGGGGAGCACCGAAAAAAATACAGGCAACACCAATGCAAAGCGGTGTTCAGTTTACGCGTACACCGCCCCCTTAATTCCGTTCGTATCCCGTTAGTCACAGAATCACGGTGCCATACGCCGGTGCTCAATCGCTCAGCCCTACGCGGCTGACGTCATCCAGCAGACATTCCGTTTTATCGCACACCGCGTTGTTATCACACCAAAGCTAATTATTCTGTTACGGCAAACTGTTAGTTAATTGCACTCATTATAAATCTATCGCAAGCGTCCTGTCGAACGCATCTAGTTCGTATTCAATGTCCATTCTAAGCCCGGCATCCATCAACCCCTTGTTCTCGCATGTATGCCTAAAAGAATATTTTAGATGGAGAGGTCAGTCAGTCAGAGATTTGTCAGTACATGGTAAGAAAGCAGCGATGTATTTGTTTTTAAACATAGCTCAGAGAAATGTAATGCTTCCAAATGGTGTTTAATTTTTAAACCGAACCGAAGATTCATACATGTTTCTCACACTCTCTCTTTATAATATTAGATAGAGAAATAATAGAAAAGTTTGCGAAACACTCGCTAAGCGACGACTACCGGAATAATGAAACTTTGATAAGGTGTTTTTGGCATTATTAAAATGTTGTACGAGCGAAGAGCGGACGTAAATGTGTGAAATAATTCTTTCTCATACCACACTAAACGTCTATTTAATAATTTCTTATCAATATTTAATATTTATTTTTTTCAATTTAAATATTGGCGTTTATCATTCGATGTTATTTCGGCATTTTAATGTTAAACATTTATATCGTGTCGTAAGAAGATAGTTTTTCTACAGTCTCAGAGTACGTTATCACGTCTCGGTAAACAACCTGTGTGCGTCTAGCAATCTATTCTTTATTAAACTGTGCCCGAAGCCTTATTCACATAGACTAGACCTTCTTCAAAAAACTTATACGTTAAATTAAAAAATAAAGGTTATTATAACATTTAATAAAATATGCAAGTTCCGTGTAGTGGTGTAGTAGTTTTTGTGTGAAATTAGATACTGATAGGCGGACAGACAGAACGAATAAAGAAACAGCCAAAAACAAAACGCAACCATAGAATCATCGTATTATTAAATTGCATAGTAGAAACTTTATAACAATTTTGTATTACATCGCCGCGACCAATGGGTTTTATTAAATATACTTGTAGATAATATAAAGTCCTATTTGCACTGAATACAGTCTCTTTGTCCATTATTTCTGTGATTTCAGGCACAGGAACTCAAATCGCGAAGAACAATTTCCCAACAATAGGAAGCACCTTTGCCAAAGCTTTGAAACTATTTCGTTCAGCCTCCACTTCGGTCAGCCCCGAACAGTACCATATATATATATATATGTACTCAATATTTTATTGCATCCCATAATGCCATCCATGATGTAGTATAATTGACGATCGAGATTATGAATCCTGTTGGGAACAGTTATTATATAGAAAGAAAGAAAGAAAGAAACATTTATAGCACAAATACGCCACATTTAATAAAACAGTTTACATTTACACAAACAATGTTTGCCATCCTCATGCCATTCAATCATTGCCTCCTCTAGACGCGTTGCGTGGCGCACGGGGCGAACAGACCACACTCAGCTTAACGCTGCAGTTGAGACTACAGCGCTGGTTTTCAGTGGGCCTGTGTATCGAGTCACGTACGGACGTTCGTATAAATACGGGGAAAGTTATTATATAAATAATTGTTACATTGAAATAATTCAGTTCTTTATCCGCCTTTATAAATACACTGCTGGACATAGGTACGACATAAATACGGCATCTCCATGTGAGCGCCGACAAAGGCATGTCACGCATGGAAGATTGCACCATCGCAACTTGGGATGCTGTTTCCCATCGATCGACTTCCCCACATCATTCGGTCGCCAGTAACGCAATATTTGTAACCGAAATCAGAGAAATGTAGTTTTGTCATGACTGTTTACTTGAATTAGTCTGAGTAAACACCGTAACAAATGTAACCAATGAAACATTGTCCTGCGCGTGAGATATTACTATAACTAACCGATTTTGTATGGAAACGAAAATAGTTTAATTCGTTACCCTACGAAGCGCTTTATGGTATTCATACAAATCTGAAGTAAACGCAAACTCTATGGTAATCGTTAGAAACTCAGAATCAGGTTGGTGAGGATTAAAATATATGAACGGCCGATTTGAAAAACATAAACTTAATCTACATAATAATTTTTAGTGTCCTGTACATTGCCACAATGTCCCCTCATATGAATTTACTCGGATGTAGTGGGAGTATCACACCTTCAGGAGTACATTACAATAAGTTGAAATGTATTTCTATGATTCCAAAATCACCATTTCCTAATTCCTTTAAGATCATATGCTTTCATATGGTTCACCTGATGGTAAGTGATTACCGTCGCCCACGTATATCTGCAACACCTATATTTGTAGTATTTGGGAGATGGGAGGGACGATGAGGAGGGGGAGTAAGACTCCGATTACCTCACTCTACCTACTTCACGCCGGTATTCTGAGAGGCCGTGGTACCAACCCGTACGAGCCGGCTCGTTCGAGCAGCAGCAAAAGCTGCAGCTTGCCTCGCTGCCACGCTTTCACGTATAATAAAAATAAAAATCTGTCATTATGTAGGTTTTCCGAGGTTATTTAGAAAAGGCGGATCTAGTTTTGACGGGATCATCTCGAAAGTATATAATCGGAAGTAAATAAGTAATTAGTTTTAAGTTTCCATTTTTTTTACTGAGAAATGTGGCAATTGAACTTCTGAATGATTAATAAAAAGTCGAGCTGAAACCTTGTAACCGTCTGAAAAGTAAAAACAAACTCAAGCGCGATTCGCGTTCAATTATCGAGAATTTCATTGGGAAGTGAGGGGTAAAGTGTGAGGGGAATGTACCATCAGTTTCTTCATACTCCAACTCCGCTTGCACCTAGATCACCCTTACTAGCAAACTTTTTCTACCTTTTTTTATAAAAATAAAACGTTACTTTCCGCTGTAGGAATTTTTCCTGTGTGGGACAAACACCCAGACCGGTTAACTGTTATTTGTAGTCCATACAAATATTAGTCCCGTGCGGAATTCGAACCCGCGATCCAAAGCGCCGCAGCTATACGCTTAGCCACTACACCACCGAGCGGTCGACGAAACTAACGACGCTCTGGCGTATGATTGCGGAATATCGATCAGAATTTGCCGAACCCAAATCCCACAGACCAGTGATGGGTCAGCAGCGTCACTAGTGCGAGGGCACCGGCACTGCGCTCCAAACCGCTTCCTCAGCGTGGTGGCTGTAGAGCGCGCTTTCTTGGAGTATGGATTTTTGGGAGAGCCAATCGGTGGCTTGAACCGCTGCTCGAATGAGCAGGTTCTACCCCGCATAATGCCGGCGTGTCGTTCGGTAAGTGTTGTAACCGGATACCCACAACCCCCTGCCTCCTTTACCTCTCCAGCTCCATACCCAAATATCCTTAAAGGAGTGTAGTAGGGGGATGTGTGTCGATCCGTTTTATTCATCTCTCGGAACCTTTTAATAGTAAGTCTTTTTAGCAGCTTATTATTCGTTCACTGATAGGCAAGAGTCACTCCTAACGGGAGGATTAGTCACAATCGCCTCGTCCGGTTAGCGGATTGGCGATAACAGTGCCAGGTGCCTCTTTCCTTAGACGTCACCGCCTACATTCGGTGTGGTAATTCTTGAAATGGTTAATCCATTATCTGTCGGACGATATTTGATTGACAAGGGGTTTTCCATCGATTTTTGCCAATCCACTAGCCGGGCTTCGCGATTATGGCAAATCCTCCTCACGGGAATGCCATATTACAAATAAATAGCAATAATTTATTTATTCATTTTATTTTATTTATTAGCCAATCCAACAGCGATTTACAAAATAATTAATACCAAATACGGGTTACACAAATATATCAAAATATGATATACAGAAGCATTGTGCTCAACTTGCAATTTCTGGTTTGTGTGTGTGCCTGTGTGTGTGTGTGGGTGATTTACTACTATTAGTTGACATAATATGTATATGAATAAATAAATATTAATTGGATCGGTGCAACTTTTTGAGTTCACGTTTAAAAACATTTTTAGAAAGATGAAACACACTAACATACATCGAAATCTCCATTAGGTATTCTTCGACTTTGTAGGTTGGGAATCCTAAATTAGCTACTTAACAGTACGTGAAACTCATTAAAACTGAGGGCATCCGACGCGATAATAATTATTAAAGTAATATTTTAAGGACTTTAATTAAATTGGTATGTATATCTTTTAATATTAATTGCTTAAAACTAACTTCCGGTTCTAATATAATATCGCGTTTAATTGTTTTTTTTTTGTTTTATTAAAAATAAATAATATTCGCGGAAATACAAGTATCGTTACTAAAATGTAAATTAAATTAAGACGTTTATTTAAGTCATGTTTGAAGAAATTTTTATAATATAATGTGTATTTTTTCCCCCAAAATAAAAATAGCTTAAAAAACAAAATAGCCAACAAATTTAAGCGATATCCAAATAATTTTTTTTTTAAAAATCAAAAAAGTATGTATTATTTTAAGTCGCACCATTGTAACTCTAAGTGTTAACTATCCACTTGTAAAAGTGTGTTCAAACTACGAAAGAGTAAATTAAAACAAATACAATACTTTTTTAATTTTTTTTTTATAAGCTTAGGCGTCAAACGACCTAACAGTGGTTACTGCAGGCCACGGACACCAGGAGAGAAGTTAAATCGAAGAAGTTTACAGATGCATTATTACCCCTAAGGACTTTGATAGAATGCTTCACAGCACGCTATTATAGTGACTCTCTATAACCAGAACACAACAGTTGTCCTGCTACTTGTGCTGCTTGTCGGTAGAAATGGGTATGAGAGTGGAACCTAGGCAAACGACTAGTAGGCATAGGAAAAACCTAACACCTAGTTGAATGTGTAATATGTAGGAAGTCGCACGTTTGCCCGCGAAATCGTTTATTTTATAAACTTCGAGATTACTACAAAATTACATATCAATATCTTCATTAGTTTTTATGAAAAAACTGCACCACTCCGAGAAAAAGTTCAGTTGGCCGTGAAATGCTCTGATTCAGACGCGAATACAAAGCGTTTATTTTTTTAATTGTTGTTTAAACGTTCGTCCATTATAGCCCTTAGCTGAAATACAAACACGAACGATGTAAAATAAAATGCACTAGTTTGGAAAAAAAATTTAAACCGAGACAATTTAAAATATACTCGTACCGATCATTAAATATGTTTATATCTTCGGCCACGCTAAAAATCTGCCGTACTAAAAGTTGCATACACGCAGGCATGAAATTTGCCCACGCATAGGTACGGCGGCAGCGTTCAGCGCGCGCCGAGCTTCACATTTCAGGCGCCGCTCGCTCTCTGACTCCCGTGCTTAGTAGACGGACGGCCGTGGCGCGTGTCGCACCGACTTTCACCCGCGTCGCCGTGCGTACGCTCTGAATACTACGCGATAATCCATCGGCGTATAAAGTAAAACTCCGCCGACGACGGCCCCGTGCCTGCGACGTGATGGGAGAGCCCAGTTATCCATGTTAGTGGTGTGCCCGTTCATACGTTAACACGCTGATTGTTTAGCCCCCCCTCGATTATTAGCGTCGACGCATTTTATTGCATTGAAAAATTTATTTTTATGCAATTTTTTTTACTTTCTATGTTTTTGCAAGAACAATTATTAGTTTAGACTTTAATGTTTTGTATGTTATATGTCTGTCGTAGGAACTAGTGTTGTATTTTATTAAAAAAAAAAATGTTTTGCCGTTCTCTTTTCAAACATTTTGTGTGTAGTCTTATCGATAATTTCTATCTCACTACAGCCTAACAAAATTACTGTGTTAATATTTAAAGATACGACACTCCTCTTTTAATGAATGTCATATTAATTGTGCTAGACTAAATTTCGACTTTCGGGCACTTGGCGATAGTTAGTTCATAAATGTAAACCTATGATATTCCCTACGGAGATGTTGACCCCGATGTGTTAGAGAATACCTTTCAAATTTATTATTTTTATTTATTTCTCGTTCGCTATCGAGTGTGAAAATTATATATAAAATTAAAATACTAAACGTTTCGATAACTGGATATTTCTAAAATTTTAGATTGTATATAACAAGCGAATCCCACCGGCTCGGTAAGGTCGGATCTGTGAAATAAAAATGATTGTAATGGTGGAAGGTCAGTTAGACCATTAACATAACTTTCGTACACTTGCAGTAGTGATATACTACAAATCATTTATTACATTGTCATTCGTTTGGATTCCAATATTACAGAGAAAACTCGTAAACTGTTACATCTTGTTAATCGTGTTTTCATAGCCCTTAATTAGTCCAGTACTGGACATATGCCTCTTCTCAAATATTTGAGAAGATTTTGGAGCGGGGATGACCCTGTCACACAGCTCCAGTGCGGGTTGTCGGACTTCGCACATCCTCGGAATAATGTTTATTTTTATTATTTCTCATAAATGCCGGTTTCTTTAGTATTTGCCTTCACCGCCGAGCGTTAAATTTAACACTTAAAATTGCTACATAAATGTTTAGTAGTGCCAGCACCGGAGATCGAACTCAGATCACTCGCGTACTGTGAAATTAAAGCGAGCGCCATGGCCACTGTGCTTCCACGGCTCTATGGGTACGAATTACGAAATATAACGTCGCGGGTTCGAGTCTGCCATTAGACTATTGTCGTGTGCTATTATCTCCCGCCACGAGCTTTTAAGTTTAATTGGAGTGCTTTACATGGATATCCCTAATAACTATTTGTACATTATTCATTCTGAAAAGAAAAAAAAATAATACTTCACAATTATTTTTCAAGCGCCTCTAGTAAAAGAAAGTTGGTACAATAATTTTATGCTATAATGAAGCTGTTAAAGTTGTCTTTGAATGTTTTTCATTCAATCTCGAATAATTGCCCGAACCGTGTTTTTATTGTTACGTACTACTATTGAAAACGTAGCCCTTGTAAGTTTACTTTGTTGTTCGCCCCTTTTTCAACTTTATTCCAACATATTTCTTTTCAATGTTTGAATGCAACGTGAAGCAAATCTTGGTGAAGAAACCGGCACGTTTTTCTTTTTTTACACGGGGAAACGTGCTAACACATAAGGCGGTGACTGATTAGGTCGGGACCTTTATATCATCATTTATCATAATCATTATATAATCAACTTCTGATAAGTTCAATCTTCTGATAGGTTACGCTAGAACCAACGTTTGGTAAAATATATAATGAACAGCCTGTAAATGTCTCATTGCTGGCCTTAAGGCCTCCTCTCAATATTTGTTAGGGTTTTGGAACAAGTAAGGATCCGTCATGTTGCTCCATCAAGGATTGGCGTACACCGCCAAATGTATATATTTTTTATGTTTTCTCAGGCATTCCAGTTTCATCGGGTTATTTTCCTTAGTCCGCCGTGGTAAATTCCCGAAAAGTGCGGCTGCCACAGCGTAAAAATCAGCAACCACACTTTCTTCATGTAGGAGTATCCTTGGCAACGTTAAGGCGTCTTATAGTCTCAGAAACACCCGTATGATAATGGGCCTTAGCCTCGCCTCTGCGATCGCCGAACCGCCCAATTGTGGCGATGTATAAGTCCAGCAGCGGGCTTTTTAAATAATGAAGCAGAAATGTTATCATCTTTGAGGAGAATTTAGTTCTTCGGGATAATATATTGTAATGGTACGGAACCCTCACAGTGCGAGAATCTCAATCAATCGTAGGCAAAGCGACCGTTTAAAAATAGTAAACAATATTATAATTGTTGAAAATAGTATATTTTTTACTTCACGAAGTTAGCACGGTGCTTTAAATTAGGTATGAGATATTCATATCTCGTGTCGATAGTATCTTTTAATTAAGTTTTAATACAAAATTTAAACGAAAATAAAAACAATTTCGTTGTTAATGCTAAAAAAAATTACTAATAATTAAAATACAGTGCCGTTATATGTCAATTAATTATATTATGTAATGACATGATTTTGTAATTGCTGCTCGTTAGTACTTCTGCTTTAATTACACCATATAATTATATGGTCAGATTACTATGTGGTGCGCATGGATATACGCGAACAAAACGTGATTCCATCACCGTCTGTACTCGAGGGCCTACCTACTTGACAAGGTGTTTCGTTTTATTTTTACCTAAAAACATTCTGCAACGATACAAACGAATCAAATTCTTCATGACACATATAAAACAATTGAACTTTATCATAATGCTCTCGAGAATTATTTACAAAACTCTGAGCATGACGGGTCCGAGACAGGGTTCGGCAACCTTTTGATTCGGAAGAGTTAAAAATTACAATTTACAAAATTTAAAGAGCCACAAAAAATTTTCTTTGCCAACAATAAATAGTACTTGCATAAATAAAGTTACGCGATAAAAAAAAACTAACTGCGTATGGAACTAAAGAGTCACAGCTTCACATCCAAAGAGCCGCATGTCGCTTGCGAGCCGCAGGTTGCCGACACCTGGTCTAAGGCATAACCAACCGGGCTTGACAATCAATAGCTGGTTTCCATGAGCGAAGCTAGGAAATGAAGTTCCTGTCCGAGCTCATAAAAAAGGTCACTACTGAGCCCCATGACGTGTGGTCTCCTACGTTGTCTGGCACAGAGAGGAGCGCGGTGAGGAGGGGCGAAGCGAGGGGGGCGGGTCTCTACATGGCAGTACCCGAGTCGTCATGAAGGTGGACGCCGACGCCGCGGAGGTCGCCTCCGCCACATCAACACCGATTGCTAGTAATACAGAATCGCCTGTGTCGTCTCTTGACGGTTTGTTGGAACACGACTAACAAATGAGAATCGCACTAAGCATAGACACGTTGGCTGCACACTTGTACTGCACTTCACGGGAGTATTTCCTCTAATGAAAACACTAGGGCGATGTTCACGCAGATTACCGTTTGATGATGAAGTGAGGTCAATGTGGAACCAACCTGGCTAATCTCAACACTGACAAGGCTTGCATCGTGCGTGGCTTGCTGTACATGGTCTAACATTAACTCGCTTTGTAACTATTTCGTTTGTTTTGTTGCTTTCTATATTTGTTTCTTAGTGGTTGCTTTATGTAGATAGTTGTGATGTAATTTTGAAAGTAATACCTTTTTTCACAATTGGTTTCAACAATTTTTTGCATTGTTATGTGTTTCATTTCTATAAGTACCATCAATGATAAAAGGGTATCTACGGTAGAGTATATCTTTATCAATATATGAGACGAGTGTAAATGGTAGAGTCGGGAGAGGAAGACCTAGGCGAACATTTCACGATCAAATCGGAGACGTTCTGAAAAAAGGCGAGGTCAAGAGTACTCTAAACCAACGAACATGCATGCGAAGATTGATGAAAGTGGGAGAAGCGAAAAACGTATCTCAGGACCGTAGCAAGTGGAAGAAGATTGTCTCTGCCTACCCCGTTGGGAACAAGGCGTGAATATATACATACATATATATCTTTTTCTTCAAATGCTAACCTCACGGGTACGTGGTGCACCCTGCTGGCCAATAACCGAGGCTCTGGCGAAAGAATGATGGCGGAATATTCAACCGAAGTAAGCCGATCCCAAATTCTATTATAAAGCGTTGGGGAGCAGCATCAATATTGCGAGGTTACCGGCTCTGCTCTCACCATCACAATTGCCCGGCGTGACCGTGGTTCGTTTATCCAAGACTTGGTTACAGGAGTTTTCATGTTTTTTTTTTAAAATACCGGTGGATACAGTCCCTGTGCGGTTGGCGTTTGGAGAAAGAGATGTTATATTCCCCCTTACACTTGTTACTAATAGTAGAATAAATGTACTTAACTTGGAAGTATCAATAATACAAAGAATCAATCAAAGTATCAATAATACAAAGAAATTTACCTACCTTAGGTTCTATTTTTTTAAACAATACCTTTCTTATAGAGACCAGGGTGGTCAAGTAGGTAGGATTACAATACCTTATACTACGTAGCGTTGGGGCCCTCATAACGAATTCTCATTTGTTGGCGATGTTTCCTTAGGGATCTAGGAGACTCTGGCCAGCGAGTGACGGAAAAGTCCTTCCATACTGACCTTCCGTACTGAGCTCAAGTGGTCACAGACTGGCGGTTGGGAGCAGCGTCACTGATGCAAAAAAAAAACACCGATTGCTAGGCATGCCTCCAGCCGTTGGCGCTTTTTTGGGAAAGCCATAGGTTGTTGTGGTATCAAACACGCCGACGAAGAAGAAAGAACTGCATATAAAATAATATCCGCATCCAGTCCAACAGGCCGGCAGCGCATCTGTAGCTCCTCTGGTGTTGTGGATGTTCGTGGGCGTCGGTGATCACTTACCATCAGGTGAGCCGCACGCTCGTTTGCCCCCTTCTTCTATAAAAAAAAAAAAAAACTGGATTAATAAATTACAGACCGATCACGTTAATGATAAATAATTATTATTTAATAACGCGAATTATTAACACGAAATATAACAACGTTGCATGATTTTGGAGCAACCACAAGGTTTGATCGATTATTTACTTGTTCCGGTTGTACGATTATCTCGCTTCAATAGTGTAAATTGTTTTATCAGTCTATCCATTATGTAGTCTGATGGTAAATTGCAATGGATTTGCAAACAAGATAATTAAACATACCCTACTGTTTACGTTGTTGATGCACTATATATATGTATATGGGAAGTCTAAAGGTAGTCCACCATATCTTCAATGCAAACTTCACTTGCACTTGGTTAAACATCCGACTCTGACGACGGAATGATGGCCGAATTTGCGTAACACATATCCCATAGACGCATCATAGGCAGCTGCTGAGGGTACTGACGTTCGCCCAGCGTTGTGAGTACGGGCGGGCAAACTTTCCCAGAAAGGTTTGACATAAAATAGTCTGATCAAGTAGTAGTATACATTGTTTAACTCTTCACGTGTTTTAACAATGGAATTCGCATTGTCGCAACACGTCAGAGTTATAGATACGTTATTTGTTTAATGTTTACTGTGTGATCATTGTGTAAAATACTCATGACACCGGTGCGATGATGACCCTTTATTCTGATTTTTTGGTGGTAACAAAGTAAGTAGACACTACAGTAAAGTACTATACAGAGTGTATACTAATGTTTTACCTAATAAAAATATCAACATACTAGGTGTTGTTGAAAAGTAAATACTGAATTACACTAGTCAATGTCATAATTTTTCAACATTCACTTTTTTCGCTTCTGTAACAGTCTTAACACAAGTCCACGTACTTTGAAAGTTAGTTAAGTCCGTTTCCTTTTTAACGCTTCCATATTAATTCCAGTACGAAAACAATCACGCAGTTAGAAATAAACCATCATAAAAATTCATCAAATAGTACTTTATCCATATATAACACTCATCATTTGGACTAAATTCAAAAAGGAAAGATGGCAGAGCATTTCAAGCGAAGTGTTAAAATCAATTCGTCTTGCAGCGCCATTATTACTGTATGAAAATTTCTGAATTTTTCAGATCCTCTTGTCTGTAACCCCTGAAACGTTTCTTTTGTCGCCATTAAACAACACCATTAACACAAATGTCTCTCACAATTAATGAAATATCATTTAATTTGATACGAATCGTTAATAATTACCATCGTACCACCGTACCATGTACATATGAACGTATGAAGAAATCAAATATCTCTCCGTTCATTATTAATTTCTTTCGTACCTTTTGGTACAGGGACATTTACTTCGTTATTAATCATTTAGTTTCAGCTTGCACTGACGTTCCTAATGTCGTTTAACAAATCACCTCTGGCAAATAAAATTGGCGGCCGGCATTGACCTTTTGGTGTCCTCTTCCCCTTGACGCAACTATTACTGACAATTTGAACAAATGTGAGATTAATGATCAAATAAATGTAGCCTAAGAAAATTTAAGTAATCTTTATAATGTATGAGAGTTCAGCACACCATCACGACCTGTTGCTGTCTTAATAGGACAAGCAGTAGTTTTCTTTTATTTACATAATAATACAGAAGAACGGGCTGAAATTGATGAAGATATGATTAAAGATTAGCTGCCAGTGTCAGACTTCGCTCAAGCAGACTAAATGGCAGCATGGCTAAATGTGTATTTTTCAATTTGGAAAATACTTGCAGTAATCATCAGGCTTTGCAAGCGAATTGGCGATCCCAGTACCATACTCCTGGCACTTAGACCTTGAAGCTAGACACCGGTCTGTATAATTTAGGCCTGATTTATTATGCAATAAGACCATGAAAGTCTCCATTCCCTGACAAGGGCAATACGAAGCCTTATTAATGTCACTCTGCTGTCTACCTGTATGTCTGTCTCTCCGTCCGAATTTCACGTATTGTTAACTCGTAGACGGAATGAGTTACAGATCTGAAAGTTGGATATTTGGTGTAAAATATTGATCCAAAACCGATTATTGAATTATAAATCCAATTAAATATTTTTTTTATTACAAAGATGTAAAATAATGTCTGTCTCTGCATCTGTCTTCAATAACGAATCAAAATTCAGACGCGAGTCGTCCCTAAACATTTGGACAAAATGTCTCGATACTAGGTAATGGATATCGATAGGATCGAAAGGTTTCTGTTCAATCAATCGGCATGCAAAACAGCAGCATTACTATATGAAGCTGGGATTACTTAAGAGAGTATGCTAGTTCTCCGTTAAACCCAAAAAAAAAACTCACTATCCTATATCCAAATCCTTTACGGTCAGAGTTCAAGACATTACACATTCTTTTACACCCAGAGCTTTTTTTGTACAACGTGACAAGTAGTTCGCATTTCGCCGTCTCAGGGTCCAAGCTAAAGATACAACTCGTGCATAAGTTTAAAAAACACTCATTGATGAGAGCCCTCCACATAGTACTAGGGCGTCCAACTCGAATCTATTGATCCAGAGGCAAATCCCCTGAACCACTCCGCTGTCGTGGCTTGTGTTAGTCGACCTGTTCGTTTAATTTTGAGTATCGTAGGGTTGTCTTTATTCTATATGAAAGTGAGCTACCGAGCAAACGGCTCACCAAATGGTGAGTGATTACATAGTCACCCACGTACCGTACGTGGCTCCTCTGGTGTTGCAGATGCGTTGCCAACTTTCAAGGATATTTTCAGCATAGGAGGGCGGATCGGGAGTTGGAATAGGGGAGGGGGGAGAGGGCCTCCGGTTACCTCGCTCGCCGAATGAAATGCAGAAGCACAATATGTGTCTCTATTTCAGGCCGGTATTCTGCGAAGTCGTGGTACTGCCCCGGTCGAGCCGGCTCATTCGAGCAGCAGCACAAGCCGCCGCTTGGTTCTTCCACGTATAAAAACTAGAACTATTGGCTGGTATTCTTAACACTGATAAATTTACCTTGTCACTGTCAACGAATAATTAATCTGTTGATTGACAGACAAAGAATCCTTTGTCCAGCAGTAAACTACTAAATGGCGAGGTGGTGATGATGGTGAATATTACAAATCGAGCACTAATTGAACGCAATCTAGTAACAATTAAGATCCATATGCAGGCGTAACCTATAACATTCAGTTAACATTGTGATTATGTTTAACAATTGATTCAAGTGCACGTATAACTTGCACAAAGGCAACTGAGAGACGTTAGTCAGAGCAAAGCACCAATTAGCACCAATTGTTAATCTGTTAAACAATACATTCAACGGTTCTGTACATTGTTTGAACATTGCAAACATTGCATGCGCTATTCAACGCACAAGCTGGTGAACACTAAATCAAAGTTCAGTTACAAAGTTATACTTAATTAAGACCTCTTGCTAAAAGATCTTTAAAAAGTTTTGTGCATTCAGTTTTTTCTATACTAAGCTTCAGTGATTTGGCTCCTCGGAAGTCTTATATTTCAATGTTGATATTTTAAATATTTAAGTATTATGCAAACAGTTCTTCAACATTTTAATGAAATTTTTCGTAATTAAAGCATTGAATTTTCACTTTCAGTTTAATTAAACCAGTTTTCACAGACTTAGTTTGAAGAATAATTTTATGTAAAATGAAGTTTATCTTAAATGTAAAAAATCGCTACATTTTTTCGTCGCCCTCGATTTCCAGTAAAATAACAAATAATTTTCATACCAAAAAATTCTATTCTATCAATTTAACTGTTTATTTTCTATAATAATTTACGTTATTTGATCGTTTAATTTTATCGTGTAAGTTACCATATAGTAAGTCATGATCCAATGTATGTCGAACAAAAATTTACCATTAAAAGTTGACAGTTTCCTACATTTTTAATTAGTCAGGAACAGCGCAACCCACGCATGTGTGTTCACGGGGTAGGCACGGACAGATTTATTATTCGTTGACATTTAGAGCAGTTCTTCTGATAGTTAGAATTGGTTTAAGTTGATGTCAAACAAAATATTTGAAAGATTGTTGAGAACAGAAAAAAGGAATATTGAAAAAGTTTAGGGGTCTATTATCCGTAGGAGTAGACAGAGATCACGGACTTCCATTTGAAACGAGTCATCGTAACCAAAGTGGCTTCCCAAGCCCAGCCGAGACAGAATGTGACAGGTAGCAATCTTCGACGCTGGGTTTGCTCCAGAAGATTGCTATGAAAGGTTTTTTCCCCTGCCTCTTACAATACTTCCACAACCATCACGTGTACGTAGAAGAGCCATGCCCAAGCGGCTTTTGCTGCTGCTCGGTATAGGTCGGTTCGACCGGGGCAGTAACACGGCCTCGCAGAATACCGGCGTGAAGTAGAACAATCTTGTTATGCGTTTCGTTCGGTAAGTGTGGTAACGAGAGGCCTTCTACTCCCTACCCTATTCCGCCTACCAATCCTCCCTCCCATCCTTCAAATATCCTTAAAGACCGACGACGCACCTACAGCTCCTCTGGTATAGCAGATGTACGTGGGTGACGGTAATCACTTACCATCAGATGAACCATTAGCTCGTTTTACTCCATTCCTATAAAAAAAATAACTTACGAAGTAATTATAAATTCATGGAATTTTTCTGTTACTTTTATTATACTGTAGACGGGACTCATATCAATTAATATGGAATCAATCAAGGGACTCTCATTAAGCTTTGATGTCGGCTGAAGGACTCGCAAAAACTATGAATATTAAATTAAACTTTATAGTTTGCAATTTTTTCAAAACATGGGTGCTTTGATTTTCATATTGAAGGTATTGTTTGTTTTTTATTAATACACACAGTTATCTTGGTTTTGGATAATTTGTATATAAAGTAATAGTAGTACTTATAACATAACTTTAATTATGAAAAAATATTCAACTTTCACTTAACATTCTAACATAGTCAGTATTATGTATGACAGCAAGTTGTACTTTAGCAGTTATAATAGACGGTGAAATAAAAATAATAAAATGTGTATTTATAAGTATTCAATGCACTAACGTCTACTCATGTCCCTAACCGGTACGCCATACCCTTTTCAATCTCCATCCTGTTTCACATCCCCTATACAGTGTCTACCTTACACGGAGCCTGCATTCGTGTGCGCCCTATCCGCGCACTGCAAGTATGTCTCGTGAAAAACTTTAATTCATCGAAGTTTCTAAAAACATATTCTTTAAAAAAAATATATAAAGTTGGCAAACCCACTTGCAGGAACGAAGTGTAATGCAATAAGCGTGCTAGCTTAGCTAACTTGCTACAATAATAAACATGTATATATTTATGTATATATATGCAATATTCCGACTTAGCACTGTACATAACATTGTAAATACATAAATATATTTATCTTTTTTATTTTGTCACTTTCGATCTCTCCCTACTTTCGTAAAAAGAACGAAAAAGACAAAACACTGCCTACTATAAACATTGTTCTAAATTCTTTATTAGTAATTAGGGTATATGTGCTATAACTTATAAACATAACAATGCTTGATTCACAAATATTATTACACGAATACACAAACTTTCAATTAGATACAAACTAACAAACAAACGTCATAACTAAGTGAGAGATACTAGGAAAGCATGGGTGTTGCAGATTGTCGCGCGCCGGTGGCCGAGATCCCGACGCCCGAGCGGGCGCTGCTTGCCAAACTGGAGGAGGAAAACCGACGCATCGAGGCGGACGTGAAGAGCGCCTCGCTGACGAACGTCCACAGCCGAAAGAGCTCCGACACGTCACAGATTTCACTTGCATCTGGTGAGTGCTGTTCTTTTGTTACCACAAAAATAATTAAGATTTTCCATTACGCGTGCAATGGTTGGAACATATGAATTTAAGAAAAAACTTTTGCGTTTTAAAAAGGCAACAGATATCATTATAATGACAATGTTCGAAAAAACGTTGAAATTAAATGTTGTGTTTCGAATTTCATAAAATCGCTTCAGTGATCTTAATAATGTTTGTGAGGCGCAGAGCTCCGTCACGCTTTTATAGTGACGGAATGGGGAATGTGTTGCACTGAATTTTTAAATGCTACATATACAAATTGTTACAAATATTACCAAGGAGGGCTTGTTTAAAATTTAAAAATTCATTGCAAAAGCTTTCACAGAATCGTCTGAAAATAATGAAATAGAACGCTCGTGACTTCGAATAGTATTTTCTTGTTTAAGATTCTGTAATATCGTAAGTACCTACTTGTCTCTCAAAAGCTTGTTTTCATCGGCCATTCAAAAGGCTGTATAGCGTCTTCGGTTATTAAATAAAAATTCCGAAGTGGGCGACCTAGTTGATTCATTTCTATAATAGATTTTCTTTGAAGAATATTCATCTATTGAAAGGTGCCTAGTAATCATTTGATTAGTGATAAAATAAAGTATATATTAGTCTCTTTCATTGACTTAAGAATTGATTTTTTAGACCCGTACAGGCGATCATAGGGATATGATGGATTAGCCGATTTGCTTGTATCACAAACAAGAGACTCATAATTTCTATTAAACTACACTCTTTTTAATATTGGACCCTATAGATAGCGTAAAATAATGATGCGATCATTTCCTCTGGTCTCGCCCTCGAGCACTACTCACTCGATTTTCACAATAGCGTGGAAACAAAGATCTCCATAGAATTCAGTTTTACACCGCTCTATAGAAATGTAGAAAATTACTTCTACCTTGGCGTTATTATGCTATGCAACGATATACATATATATATAGCAACAAGCGTATATTATATATATATATATATATATATATATATAAATCGCTAACTTGCCATGTGTAAGCGTAGCATCTGCCACCCTTTCTTACCATGGTTATCTTATGAAGCGACCGAGAACAGCGCTGGAATCTACGAAAGCAGACCCGGCGTCGAGACTCGCCATCTGTCACTCATATCTCCCGAAGTGACGAAAAGTGGGTGGTGAAGGCCTGTTCGGCTACGCCGAGTCGTGACAAATGCCAATCCATAATCCTTGCCTACCATCTTTGGGTGACAGGCGAACGAAACCTTAAGCTTACAGTACTAATACAGTTGGTGAGAGTCCGAGCCTGGGACTGTGAAAAAATTAGTGAAAGCTTCGCGATACCGAAGATAGAAATGATTTGTTGAATGAATTGAACGCAATAATAACACATACATGTGTTAAATTAGGTTAATTTTAAATATTGACATGAAAATATTTAAATTAAGTTGGATATAAAAAGTAGTAGTTGTAAATGCCCACTGTTGGGAAAAGGACTCCTCTTGAATATTCAAAAGAGTTTTGGTGCAGAATAGTGACAGCCACGCTACTACGCTGCGGGTTCGCGGAATAATACATCCTTTTCTGAAAATTATATATTTTTTTTATTTCACAGACATGCATGTACCGAGCAAGAGGTATTCAGCACATAAAATTGCTATTAACTTTAGCTCACAAGCGTACCATAATTATTATAATTTGGGCAATATAAGGTACCTCAAAATTTACAACTACAACAGTTATAAACAGAAAAATTTTATTAAAATAATAATATGAGATATCAGACTAGTATATATATAAGAATGTATAAAAAAAATTTTCGCTAATTTTCATCTTCGATTGCAGCTAAGCCTTGTGATGCATTTATACAAGATTCCGCCCGGGGATTCCCCGGGACAAAAGGTACTCTATAGTCTATCGCGTGTATTCATAAACCTTTCTATAAGGTCGCCCAGTTAGCGCGTATTCACAAGGATACACAAACCTCGCTTTGGCAAAAACCTTACTTGGATAAGTATTATTTGGGAATCCGCATGCATGGGTTCGAGGTTCAGTTCAATTCAGCGGATAAACTTTGAATAAATGAAAGTTTGAGTTACTTTCGCATTTATGAATTTTATAGTATGGATAAAATATTAGAATGTACGCCATGATAGTCGAGTGGTTAGGAGATCTAACGCCAAATCAGGAGACCGATGTTCGATTCCCTCCGTGGACTCGGACCAAAGCTCTTTTCTAAACTTTTGCATCGTTGGCCCGAACACTCAGGCCGTGTGTACGACGACAGCGGGGAGCGGAGCGGTGGCGAGAGCGGAACAATACGCATACATTTATTTTGAAGCCGTTCGCGACGTCAGCGGGAAGACAGGCAAGAGATGAAACTTCGATTAACCGATTGTAGTGTTGCCCCCTGCTTTATCGCACGAACTGTCATTATCGTAATGCCCTCTTAGCTATTCTTGAAAGAACTATCATATGATTTTTTTTTTAATTAATCTGATTCTTAATCAGTAAATGCCTTTCAGAACTTAGTCGAAAGTTTGCACACCCATCATATCGAAGTAATAAAATTAATCATCTCGGTTCTACATAATATCTATGTACTTTTCTGCGTCCTATTTAAGTTATATGGCTTCGCACTTATTCTCTGTCGTAGGAAATGCTATGATGCACCTTCAATACGTCGTTGAGTCGACATCGCGCGTCACTACGCCGTTGTAATTTCGAGTGATACGCTCGTAGGCGTCTAGAACACGCCTGCAGTCGCCGCACCGCTCCGCTCACTAATGTAACGTGGTACCAACTGACCCATAACCAATAAAGCTTCTATGACAATATACCATTGTTGGGTATATATTGTTTACATTTCTCAGCTCAATCTTTTTTAACTTCTAACATTTTTTTTTAACTTGGTAGAGCCAAGCGGCGGCTTTAGCTGCTGCTCGAATGGGCCGGTTCGACTGGATTAATACCACGACCTCGCAGAATACCGGCGTGAAGTGGAGGCATCTTGTGATTCTGGGTTTCGTTCGGTGAGTGAGGTAACCGGAGGCCCATACCCCCTCCCTATTCCCCTCCTCTTCCCTCCCATCTCCAAATATCTTTAAAGACCGGCAACGCACCTGCAGCATCTATGGTGTTGCGGATGTATGTGGGCGACGGTAATCACTTATCATCAGGTGAACCTATTGCTCGTTTGCCGCCTTTCCCATAAAAAAAAATCTAAATAGAACTTGCCGAGCTCCTCCAATTCCCTAGCATCGCCGTCGGGTCGGGGTAACCAATTAATTAATTGTAATTTGTCGCACGTTTTCTTTAATAATAGGCGATCAAATGCAATAAAAAGCTAGTTATTGTAACTATTTCTAACTACACTGTGTAATGCCTATTTTCCTAGGCTCATCCCAAGGTTTAAGGCTAATCAAGCAATTAGATTCCAAAAAAATTCAATCTATTTTAACTTTACTATGGCTAACTTCTCTAAGAACATTTCACAATGATCTTTTCACTGTGTCTAATGCAATGCGAATCATTGCATGAATCAATATAGTACTGATGCAATGTTCTATACGACAATGTTATTTCTTAATGATAACAAATGAATAATACATTGCGTTCCTACATATGTTGTTATTGTTGTGTTGTAAAACGAATAACTATGAAGTAAACGCAATCATATAAATAAAATCTTCAATGTACTATATAGTCTTTTGTTGTGGCTTTCATGGAAAGTCCTACGTCCAGCAGTAGCATTATACAGGCTGATATAAATGCTAATCAATAGAAATAAACCTAGGAAACGACATAGCAGAATCTCTCTACGCACACTCTGTATAAGTGACACAACTATAAAAACTATATAAAAATACGGAACCCTAGTGACACGAATCGCTGTCACGATTGACTGCCGCGCCGTCCAGCAACGATAACTACAATTAACGGCACATGCAGGCAGACGCTCCACGTTGAAGACGGTTGAAGCTGTAATTGTTGCGTGAGATTTGTACGTAATCGTGTTTCGTCTCGGTCCGATTTGATCACTCGCCTCAGTGTAGTAGCGCCTTAATCTGTCTTTAATTATGTATTTATACGTTAGAGGTATATTCAGTAGTGTTAACTAATTTTTTTTGGGAAAGGGCAAACGAGCAAGCGGCTCGTCAGATAGTAAGTGATTACCGTCCCCCACGTACATCTGCAACAGGAGAGAAGTTGCAGGTGCGTTACTTTCCTTTAAGGATATATGGGGGTCTCATCTATTGGGAATATTTTGGAGGATGAGGAGCGGGATAGAGAAGTGGGGAGTCGACCTCCGGTCACCTTACTCACGGAACGAAATGCAGAAGCACAAGATGCCTCTACTTCATGTCGGTATTCTGCGTGTTACTTTGTTAGTTTCTCTATTGTCTTTCTTAATCTGTCTTCTTATGTATCTAGTATGTTACGTCATAGATTTTAATTACATGAAATTCTTATGCAGGGACATGCGTATGCATATGCTTTGCTCAATTAAAGTCTCTGATTTGAGTTTTACTTTAGTAATGCCTGCTTCGTTGTAGTCGCTTTGAGCGATATCGACGCAAAATCAAAATGGGATTAAAGTTGACATAAAATCTTAGTTCCGATTAGACCTTTAAAGAACGGTAAAATCGAAGTTAGTTCGTAATTAATAATAACACTACAGTTTTAGAAGCGCACTGGCCGCTTAATTTGCCTAATCCGGACGGCGTTTACTTTTATCTTCAATTGAATGCTTGCGCTACCCGAAGCGTGTTATTTACGAAACGGATTACGTAAAATTGCAACAGAGTCGCGATTCGTGACTTTCAGTGTTTTACAAGCCGAGCCTCGATGCGCCGGTCTTTATTTCGTATATCTGTTTTGTTCGGACGTCAAGTAGCCCGTTCTATCCCCGGTGTATGTAAATTTGTTTAATAATGCAATAACGCGGTGAATATTTATCACGGGCGCAGTCTATTAAGTGAATTGTCCTAGTTCATCGACATCGTTTATCGCTGCCATGTATCCATACTCATGAAGTTCTAGTAGTTCATTCTATTTCATCTAACTGCCAACACTTAATATTTAGATGACGTATCAGAGGTTACATAGAGCGTAAACAGTGGTAATACTAAATCATAAAACTACGCGACGTTTAACGACGAGACGATATGTCTTATCTCCCGCGATTTCAGATATCGCGCAGTCTATCCCGGCTCGCAGGAGTTTTGACACGTGAGATGTGACCGTCGAGATGAACGAAAAGAACGATGTGTTCGGTGTCAGTGTGTTAGAGTTCTACGTTGCCAGCGTTCTGGAGAACATCAACTTGGGTATGTTGTAGACGTTCGGTGGCGATATTCACGCCGTTCGGCATCGGGAATTCATAATACGTAAGAGATCCAGTTAGATAAACCAGTATACGTTTATACATTACAATCGCCTTAACATCTGTTTGATAATTATTTTCATTTTGTAACCTATGTTCAATGTTCTAACTTTGCTTACCTTAGCTTTTTTTATTTTTGGATTAATGGGCTGAAAAACCTGATGGTAAGGGTCTACTGCAGCTCATGGAAGCCGGCAGACAACTTCTATCGACGAAGGTCACAGATGCATTGTCACCCCGAAGGACAACGACTATAGCACAGCCTCACAGTCATTAAATAAGCTGGCTCACCAGAACTATCGTAATCACAATATTTAGTCTTCGTCATAGGAACATAAATTCCACTGTCTCATTACGAGGTTCCTCTGATAGGGAAGAAACAGGCGATAGGTATTCTCTATTTGTCCAGTTTTTAAAGTCTTTGTTTAATTATTGAAGGGAAAGACTATGCACCTGCTCTCATACCGGAACTCAACACTTGCTCCACCGCTGTTTGACTGCAGTAATGGTTACTTACCCGGACGACTCCTTAACACATCAGAGAAGGAGATAACTACCCCTAATTTTTTTTTTTACGGAAAAGACGGCAAACCAGCAAGCGGTTCACCTGATGATAAGTGCTTACCGTCGTCCACATACATCTATTTGGGAGATGGAAGGGAGTATGGGGAGGGATGGGAAGAGAGTGGGCCTCCGGTTACCTCACTCACCGAACGAAACGCAGAAGCACAAGACGCCTCTACTTCACGCCGGTATTCTGCGAGGCTGTGGTATCAATCCGGTCGAGCCGGCCCATTCGAGCAGCAGCTAAAGCCGCCGCTTGGCTCTACCGCGTACAGCAAGTGTCAACAGTAGTTTTAGGACAAAACCAACAGCATGGCCCGCGGCATGCATCACGGCCACAGTCACACATGTTTGCGCGAAGCTTATCACAGTAACAGTGTCTTACATAGATATGTGTTAAAGAAACTGAACGTACCACAGTAATTGAGTAATCTTACGCGCGCGTATCGCGACTCGAGGAGCACATTGTTGATGAGAACAAAGTAACGCACGATATATTATATCCGTGAACTCATAAAGTAACAACTGGTTTCCACATCGTTCACACTTCATGAATCTGAAGTCGCGTTCACTATTATATCATTTGCGTGCTACGATGACCGCTTCAGTTTCACGATTATTATTATTAGCAATTTTATGTTAACTTCTAAATTATTATTTTGTGAACAGCCGTTGTACGTGTATCATATTCGGTGTAAAAAAAAAAATAGGATGCCTAGGAAGTTTCTTTCGCCTGATTCTTTTCAGTTAGAGAAATCTTATTACGAAACGGTAGTAGATAACAAACACTAAAAGATAACTGAAATTCTTAAGATGAAGTAAGATATCAATATACATACATTAAACGCAAACCTATAAATATGACTCCATTCATATAAAAGTAGCAGCCGGTAAGCGCTCACTCCTGGGCAAAGGTAATATTTTCATTACGTGGTAAATGCAGCACTTAAAATTGCTATTAACAATTTTATTTGTGCCCGCAACGAGGATCGAACCCAGGTCACTCGCGCTCTATGAAACTAAAGTGAGCGCCCTGACCACCAGGCTACCTCGGCTCTTCTACCTATAATTAAAAAAAAAACGTTAATGTTAAATCTAGTATAATTGAAATTCGACAAAGACATAGGTTTGATAGAAGCACTTACGATACACCTTTTAGTTGATATAAACCTTATTTTTATTTTTTGTCCGAGTTCTCTCCGTATTTTACTACTTAACTAACTACCTTGCCTAATTAACTGACAGGGTCCGAAATAACTGACAGAGTCCGAAATAATGTGATCAGAGAGCGTTGTAGCGTGAAAGACGATGTAGTGACACGAATTGAGAAAGGGATGCTGAGCTGGTTTGGACATGTGGAGAGGATGAATGAAAGTAGGTTGACGAAACAAATATACGAGGCGAGTGTAAATGGTAGAGTCGGGAGAGGAAGACCTGGGCGAACATTACACGATCAATTCGGAGACATTCTGGAAAACGGAAAGGTCAAGAGTACTCTAAATCAACGAGCATTCATGCGAAGATTGATGAAAGTGGAAGAAGCGAATGACGTATGTCAGGACCGTTGCAAGTGGAAGAAGATTGTCTCTGCCTACCCCGTTAGGAATAAGGCGTGAATATGTATGTATATAACTACCTACTTAAGTTTCACTGTTGCCGATTAGATAAATGAAATAATATTATTATTAATAATCTCCGTTGAAGTATTGTCATATATCAATATCACATAAACAGATATTCGAGTTCACTTTTAGAAATCCAAGTTCACAATTCACCGTGAGATTTCAGAGTAAGAATGTGCCGCCGTTTCTTCCTGCGAGCGTAGAGTCGACTAAGAAAATAGCATCGGAAATCGTCCAGAATGGAAATCCTTAATCTCTACTTATTTAGTTGGAGGACGGGCGTGAGAGAATGCATAAAATTCCGAATGTGACAGAACGGATTTAATTTGAAAACTGACTGACGGCTTTTGATTGAACTTTTCATAAAAAAATTTTTAAGACTCCAGAAGTTATTTAGCATGTAATTGTTACATGTTTTAACCTACATAATTGAACGACACACGTACAAATGGTAAAGTCGGTATGTTTGTCAGTCAATCTCGCTTAAATGATTGAACGGATTTTAACGTAATTCGGCAGAGATGTGTAGATTGCGCCATTGAATAGAGGCTATATACGATAATTTTTGTATTATTTTAGAGAGATTCTCTTGGGATAAAATTTTGTGACTGTTGTTGTTGTTGATTCGTAGCCGTATAGCATCGGCGCAATAACCTACTACCCCCTTGCTTCCCGTGGGTGACGTAATGGTCGACTAAGATACCTAAAACTGACCTTGAAAACAGTAAATGGCGAGATAACCATCTCGAAAGATACCAGACGAGCAGCAAAGTCTAAAGTGCAAGCTGACTGGCACGGCTTGTCGCCAATTCGCTCGTCGAGCGTGGCTATTATGGCAAATCCTCCATATGGGAGTCCTAATAATGCTGGGCCCATTGGATTATTTACAGGCTGATAAGGTATGGTTAAGATGAGATAAGAGCGAAGCCGAGGTCTGATGCTTACATATGCACACCCTTTGCGAGAAAACTCCAAGCATAAACCGGGTATGAGTTTCATGAATGCTTTGTGCAGCCTACCTGCAAGCGAGGATTCTTAACATTATTTCATACAACAACTTTATTTCCTTCGAGTAGTATCTCGTTAACTCATCTTGAGAGTTTATGGCAATCTATGGTCAGTTGTACTTTTTTTTTTATGGGAATGGCGGCAAACGAGCTAGCGGTTCACCGGATGGTAAGTGATTACCGTCGTCCACGTACATCTGCGTTACCAGAGGTGCTGCAGGTCCTGTTGCGGTTCTTTAAGGGTATTTGGGAGATGGGAGGAGGACGTGGTGGGGTAAGAGAAGGGGGTGTAGGCCTCCGAATACCTCGCTCGACGAACGAAACGCAGAAGCCCCAGATCCCTCTTTTTCACGCCGGTATTCTGCGAGGGTATTCCGTGGTACCAACTCGGTCGAGCCGGCCCATTCGAGCTGCAGCCAAAGCCGCTGCTTGGCTCTACCACGTTTAAAACTTGCTTAACTCATCAGTGGACTTTTGATACGTTGGTGATGATAATATTTCGTTAATAGTGCGTTCCCTTCACATTACTAATGCTCATTTATCTATTTAGGTTCGGCTAATTTGGTGTGGCTGGTAATTACAGGAAAATGTTTTGTCGTAGTGTTGCTCTTCGCATGAATAGACTTGCCTTAATGAAAAATTATTAGGAACTCGATGTAATATTTTAAACATTGAGAATTGGTAGTGACAAACCGAGAATAACAATGTATAATTCTGTAACTGTCAAGGTACTTGTCAAAAATGGACACGAACAAAAGTGAGGGTTACCGCCTTTAGTGGTGGGTTTTTAAGTTTGCGCATGCTTCCATGCCACACCAATACCGGTTGTTGTTGGGAACAATAGGCTCGAAGTTGTAGACGAGTACGTATACCTGGGACAAATTGTCCGATTAGGTAAGTCCAACTTCGACTCAGAGGTCAATCGACGAATCCAACTCGGCTGGGCTGCGTTCGGGAAACTACGTTATATCTTCTCATCGAGTATACCGCAGAGCTTCAAGAGCAAAGTATACAACCAGTGCATGTTGCCAGTGATGACATACGGATCCGAGACTTGGTCCTTCACTGCAGGCTATACTCGGTGTTTCTCTACGTGATAGAGTCTGCAACGATGATATCCGCAGCAGAACTAAGGTAACCGGCATAACCGTAAAGATCAGCAAGCTGAAGTGCCAATGGGCCGGCTACATAGCTCGCAGAACTGACAACCGTTGGGGAAAAAAGGTTCTCGAGTGGCAGCCGCGTACAGACAAACGTAGTGTAGGACGACCCCCCACAAGATGGAGTGACGACCTGCGCAGTGTTGCGGGAAGTCGATGGATGCAGGTGGCTCAGGACCGAGCTTCGTGGCAATCTTTGGGGGAGGCCTATGTTCAGCAGTGGACTTGTGATAGGCTGAAAGAATGATGATGATGATGATGCTTACAATTTATATGAAAACGAAAAACCAGTTAACACAAAATATGTAATGATTTATTATATTCATGGGAACACTACACATCTGAAATGAAACATCCTAATTTCAACAGAGAAGATGGCTGGGCGCTAATAACGACTTGGTATCCACTAATAAATAAAATTAAATCTAAAACCTAGAACACCTGCACGACCTCAAGAGACCGTTAGCATATTCTACGTAGATCGCACCAAAATTAATAATCAAGAGCTGAAGGTAGCACGAGTTGACCATTACATCTGGAAGTCAGTCCCGCGACCGCGTATGCTGTAAAGCACTCGAAACGTCGTTAAAATCCGTAAATACTAGTTTCATTACAAAATATGTAGTAGAAGTAAGTAGTAGTAACCATTTAATAAAAGCTACACCGGTTTCACTAATTTGTTACACAGGGGGCTCGTGAGTCATTGAGAATTTGAAAGAGGGGAAGACACTAACCTCAATTTAATACACACTACGACGCAATCATATCAGGCTGTATAATAATGCAAAAATATTTTACTTGCCTTTGCATTTCATTTTGTTAGAGCGTAAAAGCATCTTTGTCTCACCGTCGTTCGGGGCGAAGTATTTTTTCTTGGGATTTGTCTGGATTATGTTGATAAAGACGATCTGGACGGTATCGACAGTCGTTATGTTTAGATATGGATAAAAGAGCTTCACGAGACTCTGGCGATGGCTTGATAATGGAAGATCCATCGGAATTTTCTGAACCAAAATCCTATAGACTAGTGATGGGGAGCAGCATCTCACCAACCCACTTGCCCAGCGTGGTGAGTACGAGCAAACCTTTCAAGAAATGCATCCTATCTTTTGTTGGTGCTTTCTTGGAGATGTCTACGTATGTGCAGATATGAACTTAAATCGGCTGATAAAGTAAGTAATTATGCTTAGAAATATAAAAAAATTGGTGGTACCACTAGGTGATTGACTCACTCTGCCAAGGAGCCGTCTGGATAGGTGGGTAATAAACTGTTTTGTTCCGTTTGAAAGTTAGTAGTAAGCCAGTATAATTACGGGCTTTGAGGTATTCCATGATAGTGTCCACAGGGGTGCGAAACGCAAAAAAAATCGGCTATTGTTATTTACAGGTGTCCAAGGGCTGCAGTAGCCCCTTAGCAGCTGGACTTAATATTTGAGCCTGATATATCTATGGCATAGAATATTGTATCATGATCAGTAGAAAGTTTTGGACGTGTTAGAGCTAAACAGCGGCTTTAGCTGCTGCTCGAATTGGCCGACTCTACCAAGGTAGTACCACGACCCCGCAGAATACCGACGTGAGTTCCTCTACTTCCATTTTGTGCTTCTGCGTTTCGTTCGGTGAGTGAGTTGACCGGCGACGGTAATCACCATCTGGTGAGCCGCTTGCTCGCTTAATATAATAAAAAAAAAAACAAAGTATCACCCTACGATGGTGTTGTGTGGTGGGTTGTCCAAACCCCTCGAAGCGGCATGCTCGGGTGCTGGTGCCGCTTATGAAGCATTGGTCTGTTGTTATACTTTGTTTGACCGTTGATTCGTTAATTTCCGAATCGATTTAAAATTCCTCATTGCGAAACGGCGATAGATTGTGAAAAGTTGACGAATAAATAATCACTATATACTCGTATATACCAAATCGTAAAGAAAGACGTTGGAATGCAAGTCTGCTCAGTACGATCTGTGCAGTGTCTCGCTCAGTTCGCACACTGGTAGGTATTAGGCGTTGCGACTGCAGCGAGTCAATGAGAGAGGCCCGTCCGTCCGGCCGTTAGTAGCCGCTCGTGATTCACCGCCAAGTGCTCGTCGGATTAGTGTCATGAAACGACGACGTACGACTGTTGCCTTTTGTTTCGACACCGACGTTTCATGTTTTATTACGTTTGCTTGTTAGGCTGTGTGACAATGCATTCGTATGCCGTTTAATATCTAACATGTTTAGCAGGATTTTTCTAGACAGCGGTCGAATGGACTTTTTTTTTTCTACTTCGCTTAAATGTTTTCAACAATGGAATTATTATATCCGAACATTTGATAACCGAACAACATTGTACACGTGCACATATATTTTTAGCCAGCTGCGTTGTATATTCATGTTATCGTATGAAGCGGGTGTTGGTTGTAGAAACCGCGAATGTACTGCTGAGATCGCTCTTAGCGTGAAAAGGTTTTTGAAGCTGAAAATATGTGCATAAGCAATGACACGTCGCCGGCCTATTTGCATTGCATACCCACGTAAATTTCTTATGCCTTTTTTATGACACGCACGGGAGCAGTGACAACTTATGTCTAAACTTTCTAGGCTCTAAGTGTCACTAAAATGTAAATTCTCTTAATTCAAAAACTTGAAGGTTGTTACAGAAATCACTAATTAATCCGTAATCAGATATATTAGAATAAAATATAGGATAACATTTGTAAATGTGTCTACTTATACCGGTTTGATGTTCTAGCTAGAACGTCTCAAATTATAATGCGAAGTATTATATCTTCTGTGCTTGTATGTCTGTATGTGGCTGTATCGTCAACAACGCACCGACGAAAATACAAAAGAACAAGAGATGCAGAAGTTGACTAAGGGAATCTAGTCTACTAGAAGGCCTTTTACTTCCGAAATATGGCGGAATAACCATTGTGTGTTCATATAAGATCAACTTGCTTGGCAGGCGTGGTGAATATGTCAAATCTCTTCGACAAGCGTCGTCTTCACTATGTCACTGGAATGTTGAAATTCACCTAAACATATAACCTTTACTGTAAATAGCTGCTAGGATAACTTCGTGTCCTAGGGATGACTCAATGATGTATGTCATTTCATGTAGCTTATAACATAATTGCGAGCGATTCTGTTTAATATAGATTATGTAAGAGATGTTAAAAATGTTTGCGATTTCTTAGCGAATTTCTAATGCCTTACTTCCTTACTGCGATAAAGCGAATTGTACTGTTATATATATATCTGTGACGCTGAAGCCTATTGCGAAATTATTACATTTATTCCAATGAATGCTCATATCATATTTAATTTGTAATCTGTCGGCCAGGTGGACAGATTAAATTACGAGAGCGGGTGAAATTCATTTATATTTATTAAAACACTTTTGCAGATGTGAAATAATTTTAGGGAGGAGTTTTAAGTTACTATTTTGTTATCCTAGTACAAGTTTGACATTTAAGTGCCAGTTGGTCTAGTAACAGTTGAACTAATATTAGTTACGTGTATTATGTTTTGACCCACATAAAAAAAAAATGAGTGTAAGGGTTAATACCATCTCTCTCTACAAAGACCACACCTGCACGCGGTGCAAACAGCAGACTAAACGAACTCAAAGTCTCCGGCGACCGTTGTGCTGGCGTTAATTATCCCCGTATTTGCTGGATCCAAATCTCAGTGACTATAAATTATAATGATAGGGACCAGTGGGAGCGGGGGGGAGGGGGTGTTGCAGGTGCCTTGTGAGGAGGTCTACGTTCAGCAGTAGAGCTTATGTAGTCGTAGACTGATAACGAAGCGTTAAGAAGTGCTATTTTTTCCTTTCAAAAACTTTTTGTATGATTTGTGGCAATGCCAGCAATACCTATATAATATGTCTTATAAGCGACAGCTGTGTGCTTTGTAAAAACTTGGTTGTGAAGTATGTCATTTTTAACCACTCCTTGGTGGTTGCACTACATTCGTTGCATCGGATAGAGCTGAGACTAGACTGACATGCAATAATTATAAACTTTTACTTGCCAATAATTTAAAAAAAATAATTCAAAAATATTACAAATTAAAAGGATACGTACGGAGTTTCTTTAGCCCGTTTCTTCTCCGTCAGAGGAACCTCGTTTCGAAACGGTGGCAGGGTAAAAAAAAATTAATGATATTTGAAAAGTGAAATTTATGCTCCTGTGACGGAGAATATAGATTCTGATTATGATACGCAATAAGTTTAAAACTTGTTTTTTTCTTAATTTCCGGAGAGCATTGTTACATTTGAACAATGCGCGAACCCTCCCTTCACTAATTCCATTATATGCGTGGATTGATAATGAGATTACACGAGAGCCCCCTGCCCCTTAATATTTAGCGGTGGAGGTGGATCAACGTTGTTGGAAAACCCCTCAGCTGCAATAACGTGAAAGCGAGAAGCGAAAGCACATTCCATAATAGCGTATCCCATGCAGACGGAATTACCAACAACGTCCGATAATTGAACTGATCCGTTCGATGCAATGTGTTCAATTACAGATAACGCGTTACAATAATATGTCAGCGGCTGCGATTTGTTAGCGCTATTTATGCGAATGATCAGAATAGTGCATTCTTTACAAATAATATTCGTAATCATGTTTGATAAGTACAAAATCAAAAAGGTGTTACTGAGATCATTTTTAGATCCGCCATTATTTTTTATAGGCGTAGTACATAATATTACAAGTTAGTTGTACTGTCGATGCTTTTGTCATTTTAAAAATAAATAATTATCTTTTAACAGCAACTAGCTCAAGCCACGATACGGAACCCAGGGTCGGCGGTAATGGCGAAGAGGACCTGTGGGGCCTCTGGGGTCGATTGGTCAGCAACTGGGATACTGAGTGGAGGCGTCGCAATCAATTTGTACGAGATCTTGTGCGTCAGGGCGTGCCGCACCACTTCAGGGGCATCGTGTGGCAGTTACTTGCTGGTGTCGACTGCTCACCGGAGAAGAAGCTATACGCCTCGTACATTAAGGTAAGTTATGGATTGCGCTCCTATATTTTACAAATGCTCCATAGCGCTCCGCTAATGTTGGAGCATAACGAGATTCCAGATCGTATGTGTTTTCGCTGATTAGTTTTTTTGAGGTATTAAAATGATGCGGCATGGATACTATTAAAACCACAAGCTTTAATAGCCGAATACGGTATACTTAAATGTAAATGGGCGCGCCATTTCAAAGGATTATTTTCATTATTAATGAGTATTGGTTCGCGCTGGGATAAATAAAACCCACATAAATACTTTTAAATGTGCACTAGAACATTTAAATATGATTTTATAAAAACATGGTATGGACAGTCTGTGTTACAACAAAGTTAGAGAGGAAATCCGTTACACACAGTCATACCAACTTTCGGGTTTAAGTTATATTATTGCCATTATAGAACAATTAAAGGTACCCATTTCTATTGTTTGTTTACCGGAACCAACGAATAAAAATCGTAAGACTTGAAGTAGTCAATACATATCTTACGCTGAGTATTACACCGGGCCTGCTGGTCAGGTACATAATATATCTCCTTACAAATAATTACTTTTAATCCAATAACGGTTTCGTTTCTTCGGCCTCCGCCCTGAAGTTATGAAACTCTATGCCGTTGACCTTTAGACTTATCACAACGACTTTCAAAAGTATATCGCCACTGAAAAGTGCTGTGCCTTCATGTTCTGTCTGTCATCAAACAAATTAATGACCGTTTGTGATGGTAGTGTGTAACTTGTCTGTATGATGCTCACCCAACATATATTCCCCAGACCTACCGACTTGTATTGTCTAATGTCTGCTCACCTTTTATCCATGTGTAGTCCGAATTTATAAACCTTAACAGCTTTCAATCATATAACATTTGTAATATAGTGGTGATGGTGATGGTTATTAAACAGTGCACTGTACTATTCATTGTACGAGGTAGACATCTCGACAAGTGTCTTGTTAATGGAAAATTCTCATTTGATGTTTGTGACATTCCCATGACTGACATGGGCAGAATTCGTACGTATGAATAAAAATTATATATTCTTCGGACGTAAAACAGATCATTTCTTGTCAAATTTTCACCGTTTCGGAATGAGGCTGCTCTGACGGAGAAGGAACTGGCGAAATAACGGGATCGCCTCTAATTTGAAAGAAGAAGACTTTTTTTTTTAATGTTCGCAATATACTTTTAGCATAACCATTGCTAGCAGTATCTGCTACTCTATACTTATAAGTTATTATAACTCAGCTGGATTAAAATCCAATCCATTGAAAAAATTACTAATCAGCACGGCGTCTGTTTCAACAGGCAAAATCGGCCTGCGAGAAGGTGATTCGCCGCGACATTGCTCGCACGTATCCCGAGCACGATTTCTTCAAGGAAAAGGACGGCCTTGGCCAGGAGTCACTGTTCAACGTCATGAAAGCCTACTCACTGCACGACCGCGAAGTCGGCTACTGCCAAGGATCCGGGTTCATCGTCGGCCTGCTGTTGATGCAGGTTCGTTTTAATGATCACCTTTAAAATGTGAACGTTGTTCCCATTCCTTCTTTTCTTCCTTTACATTCTCTGTAAAAAGAAGAGAGAGAGAGTCTCTCCGTCTCACTCTCACTCTCTCTCTTTTCGTAAATATCACTAAATATTTGTATTATGAAAATTACTATTGGTTTTCGATGTGTTACATAACGTAAAATGAGCCGGAAAGGTATTTATAGAATAAATCACGCATCATTTTCAAGCAGAGAGATGAGAGAGACGTTATACCGTGGAAGATTACACTTATAATTTGCAATAGATAAGAACTAATGCATTTAAGTTTTAAATTTTTCAATGTTATTGTATTTCATGTTTTGTACTGCCCGCAACCTTGATTTTGTCTTTTCTAGTTTCAAATTCCATCAAAATCGGTCAAGTGGTTTAGCTGTTGAAACGTAACTGACAGAGTTTCTTCCACATTTTTATAAAATTTGTGAGTAAGTAATAAGTTTACGATTAAGTATTGAAGTATGAATTATACTTAACTAATTTTGGACAATACTTCGCGTAGCAATGCATACAATTAATAATTAAAATACTTGGTCAAACACGAAAAATAAAATGGAAACTTATTTATGTAAGCTAAAAATGTTACTGCGCGGTGTCTGATGTCAATAAGTGAAGTGATTCCGGTTCTCCTATAGGAAGAGGCGTAAGCAAGGAAAGCACAGTGAGCTTTCCCTAAACTACCCAGCTGCTCCGGCTCCTCCATTGCCCAGCGGTCTGCATTTACAGGCTGCCACTTCTACAAATTTATATTTTAAAAATAATGTGTATATCGATAATAAAATATATAATCTTTGGGGGAGGCCTATGTTCAGCAGTGGACTTCTGATAGGCTGAAATGATGATGATGATGATGATGTGTATATCGATATTTAATCGATCAAACACACACACTCTCGACGCCTTTGCGGGATAGGCGGAGGTACCAACAGCTCCATACTATCAGCGGAGAGGGTGTTGTTATTCGTTCACAGTTTGAGAGAGTGACATTAATTCATCACGAAAAAAACAATCATAAAAAAAAAGTAAACAGTCCATCGCAGTGTTTCCGAGGAATTCTCCTTCTCCTTTTTTTTACACTGCTGGGCATGGGACTGGTCCAAAAAAATATATATTTATATCCATCATATATATCTATCCGTTTAATTAAAAGAACTTTTAAAAACATTTAAAGAACTTAACTTGAGCTTAGTTTTCACGCAAGCGTCCTTACTAACCCCCAAAATCTGTAAGGTGCACCTTATAGACTTTGTTTTGTTATACTATAATGATATTTTAGTGGTACGTAACCCACGGCTTTCGACTCCCACTCGCGCTCGACCGTTTGCTATTCCATTAACGTGCAATTGGAATATGCATTGGCAATTTTTCGATTGCTCTTATCCCTGATCGGTAGAGGACATAAATCCCTGGGGTAACAATCAGCTCTACGAGTCGTATTGATTTGATTGAAATGCTATACGCTGAATGCGAAATGAAAACTGTACTGAACAAATATTTTTTTTTTCACTTACTTTACAGTGCAGTGAAAGGAGGAGTATCTATCATATTGTTCTCCAATTGCCAACCTCGAGTGCAAATTCGAATTATGGCGGAAAATCTATCAGAATTTACCTTTCCTTATCGGTGTGTAAATAGTCCACTGCATTACATCGCCCTCTCCCATAACGAGCATTTGGCACAATCGCCACGCTCGACAAGCGGATCGGCGATCGCAGCACCAGACACCTCGCACCCAAGACGATGCTGCCCGTCGTCGGTCTCGGTATTTGGTCTGGTATTTTTTTAAGAAGTCTAACCCGCAATCTGACGGAAGCCATTGCCATTTTCAAGGCATTCCTCCAGTCGTCTCTTACACACACCCACGGGAAGAAAGGGCGTGGATGATTCGTACACCGTTACCCACCCGTACGACCCAAATTCCATAGGCTCAGTGACGGGGAGTAGCGTCACAAGCGAAGCTCACCTACCCAGCGTGATAAGTAGGGGAAAACCTTTCAAGAAACCCATGCTTGCTTTTGCTGGCGCTTCGTTAGATCCTACGTTCACCAGTGGACTTAATAGACTTATGAAAATGTACAGAATTAGACATTTCAAGGAAGCACCAAATAAAATTGTCACTAGTTTTTTTTATATGTTTTGATCCTACCAAACTGAGCTGACGAATAGGTAAGCGAAGCGCTGGTGCTGCTCCCCTGCTAACTAGAATCACAGGTCTTGTGGTTCAGCGGAATTGTAAAAACTGGAATCTTTTTCTAAAGTATTCACCGAGTTATATACGTTCGGATTGACAGGCTTACCGAGTGGTAAGACTCGTTAAGATTATCCAATTAGTAGGAGTATTGGCCGTAATTATTGCAGCAGTCCGGGTTTTCCCTGTGAATACCGTGCGACTTCAATTTTAACGAAAAAAACATGTTAGTAAAAAAAATATAGACGGATTTTGTCGTGGAATAACGTAACGCGGACTTTTTGTGCGATATTTTTGGCACAGCGCGCGTGTAAGGCCTCTGGAGGATTTAGGTCCGGCGCATTTCAGATATTTGTTCTTCGGTAGTTCGTGTTTATTCTTCTAATGAAAAAGTACAGAGTAAACATTTCAAGGAAGCCTTTACAACGCCGACGACGATGGCGTGGGTTTTTATTACGATGCCGCAAGACATTATTCAACCTGTAAATTTCTAAATATGTGTACCATAGATCAAATAGGACAGACGTCATCAATCTGTTGCCTAACCCCGACTTTCATTAGTACCGTCAAAATATTAGGGATGTCTTGAAAATGTCATGGCTATCCCCGGCGACTGGGCTCGTTTCCTGTCACGCTCTTTCCCCCGGAGTGGCGAAAAGTGGGATCCGAGAACGCTACCCGGCTACGCTGAGAGATGTGCGATAGTAGAACAGTTATGTGGAAGTTAATTTGTTGTAAGAACGGTTTCATATGTTCAACCGTAATTCAAAGATGCCGGAGGAGGAGGCGTTCGCGGTGCTGGTGAAGATAATGCAGCAACATCGGATGCGCGACATGTTCAAGCCGAGCATGGCGGAGCTCGGGCTGTGTATGTTCCAGTTGGAGAACCTAGTGCAAGAGCTGCTGCCCGATTTGCACGTCCACTTTCAGTCGCAGGTGAGAGCAGACTGCCTTTGTGTGTAAATAAAGACTCTTTTAATTAAGAGATTTCCTTTTTTTTTTTAATTGTCTGTGCTTACTGTAGCACATGAACACCAGCAAACTACTTCAATCGAAGAAGGTTTACAGGTGCGTTGTCACCCCTGAGGGAGCGAGATGCTAACATCTGGCATTAGCCCACAGTACGTAATTACGCTCGCTACACCTTTCAAACCGAAACCTACCTAAGTTCACTGCTCTTTGGCGACAGAAAGGGATAAGTGTGTGGGGGTGCCTACCCAGACGACTCCTATGCGGACAAGGAATCCACCAAAGTACTTATAAATGGGAAATAGTAAGACCTTGTAGGCACCATTGTTTTTCTTGGAATATCACTAGACGCAAAGCTTCAATGAGGTCCCCCCGTACATCCAAATTTGCTAACAGACTTAGCATAGCTGCATATGCAGTAAGAAAAGTGAGATGTCTCACTAATAGTAAAACAGATAGGTTAGTTTATTTTAATTATTTCCACAGAGTAATGTCTTACGGTATTTCGCTGTGGGGACATGCGAATGATATTGAAACAGTATTCGTTATACAACAGAGGGCAATAAGAGCTATCTGTAATCTTAATTCTAGAAAATGTCTTGGGGTATAAATTTAAAGAAATAAATATTCTGGTTTATCAATACATATATGAAAATATGACATATATACATAAAAACATTAGTACATTTAATAAGAATTCAAGTATTCAGAACAGACACCAGCTTGAGATGCCAGTAACTATATTCCATAGAGTTTTGTGTTTAAAAAAAAGATAAGATATGAGATAGAGCTCTCTCTCTCGCTCTCTCTCTCTTTCGTATTTCTTATCAATATATGTTCTAATTCTAATTTATAAAACCTAATTAATATGCTATAATAAAGTTATATATAGTCAATATAAATACTTTATTATGATTACCGAAAACTGAAAACCCTTAGAGTTGAAGTCAAGGCTACTATTAATATCGACCGGATTTATTTTACAACACAATATAGTGCTCAAAGTCTTACTATCCTTTTACAAAGAAAGGCATTCACGTCTTTGATTTCTTGTCTTTGACGCAAACACTACACATTTGGAATTAAACTATTCTTTACGGATTTTATCGCGTTTAATTTAGTTTTTGTATTCGCGACGTTTCGACTGCTTTACAGCAGCCGTGGTCACGGGGGGACTGAGCTGTTTGACGTCCAGATGTGATAGTTAACCCTTCAGCTACCTACAGCTTTAAACCACAAAATATATAACACGCATACATTAAGCGGCACGTATTGGTGTCGGTAGAGGTTACAGTTCACGATCCTCGGCTGACAAGACGGCAACCATCATACTCGCTGGCGCCATCTGCTGCCATATTCAAGTGTTGATAGAAGGCTGACTCACATGCCGTTCGTTAGCGACGTAAGAGTCTGCCTTCATCCTCTTTCATTTCATGTATGACGTACGGTAATAAAAATGCTTATAAATCTCATGGCGATCTACGGGAGCAAACTCGGAGACGAGACTTGTCACACGTCACATTCTTTCTCGTAGAGACGAAAAGAAGCATCTTGTCAAATGAAAATCCGTTGCTATAATCTCTGCCTACCCTATGAGTGCCCGGAGTGAGTGATGGTATACATATATTTAACAGGGCTTCAGCACATCAATCTACGCAAGCAGTTGGTTCCTGACACTGTTCACGACGACTCTGTCGCTACCGCTGGCGTGCCGGATCATGGACGTGTTCCTGTCCGAGGGAATCGAGATCGTGTTCAAGGTTGCCCTGGCGATGCTCACGCTGGGCAAGAACGACCTGCTTTCCCTGGATATGGAGAGCATTCTTAAGGTAATGGAATGACATTTGTAACTTGTGGAATATGATGATCTAATTATTGGCCCTGGTTTTCTATTGTAGCCGTTTTTGCCCGTATTTAAATAAAAAATAATCTAGTAGTTTCTTCGTTATCAGTCTGTTTACGTCCACTGCAGGGCATAGGTCTTTCCATGAAATCGCCGACAAAAGCGAGAATGAAATACATGGAAGGTATGGCCATGCTAACCACGCCGGGCTGGTGAGTTGGTGAGATGCTGCTCCCCATCACTAGTCTGTAGGATATTGGTTCAGAAAATTCGGATGGATCTTCCATTATCAAGCCATCGCCAGAGTCTCGTGAAGCTCTTTTTATTCATATCTAACCATAACGGCTGTCGATACTGTTCAGATCGTCTTTATCAACAGAGTCCAGACAATTCCCAACAAAAAGACTTCGCCCCAAACGACGGTGTGACAAAGATGCCTAAGCTCGAACTAAATGGAATGCATAGAAAAGTAAAATATGTCTGCATTATTATGCTGTCTTATTTGCCTTATATACGCAGTGTAGGACGACCCCCCACAAGATGGAGTGACGACCTGCGCAGTGTTGCGGGAAGTCGATGGATGCGGGTGGCTCAGGACCGAGCTTCGTGGCAATCTTTGGGGGAGGCCCATGTTCAGCAGTGGACTTCTGATAGGCTGAAATGATGATGATGATTATGATGATATGATTGCGCCGTAGTATGTATTAAATTGAGGTTAGTGTCTCCTCAGAGCCAGGGCGCTAGGAATATGGCTTCCCATCACTAGCCCGTGCCACAGCATCCGTTTGTTTCCTAGAAATGTGGACCACGAGCGGATAATGTTGGAACATTTGGATAAAAAGATTATCTACCCCTTACTTGTCCCATACTATGAGCGATCTATTCTTATATACGTATGATACACGAGTATGTTATCGATTACTCGGAACCGGCTCTAACGATTAGTATAAAATTTTATATTTAGATAATATTTTACTTCCTGACTCTATCTAGATAGGTGCTATCCCAGAGAAAATACTTTCGCAAATACACATTTTTTTGCTCACGTCATCTTTTAGTACATTGATATACCAATACGTTAATTACGGCTGCAGTTAGCGAAAGCAGATGGTACTCTCATTGAAAATGAAGATAAGCAACTTTTATCACCATTCCCACGGCTTAAACTTGAACGCTCAGGTACTCTTGCCTTATAATGATAAAAAATAAAGAATTGGTTAACTGTACACGATTTTTTCTCGCAACGTCGTGATACTAACAAAAATGACATGACAGTTACATGTCATTCATTTGTTTACACTACAAATTAGGATCGACTTTATATATCTACGATTATCTAAACAAGGGCTTACAGTATCTGAGAACGTAATTCTGTTATCAGTATATCGCGCTGATATGCGATTGAATATAATTACAGTACATACAAAAGGAGTTGCCGGCGAAAGCGGAGGCGGACCAGGACGCGTTTATGAATCTCGCGTATTCGATCAAAGTGAACCCGAAGAAGATGAAGAAGCTGGAGAAGGAGTACACGGTGATCAAGACGAAAGAGCAGGGTGACATCGCCGTGCTTAGGGTGAGATATTATAATTGTTAACAATAGCATTTTCTTTATGTTCTCGACTTTGTGATGAAAAATGCACGTTTAAATATCTATATATGTAAAGAAAACCACTTCACTCATGTACAAGCTCTTTTCTTTAAGTTTGTCTTTGCCGCGTTATCGACGTAGCCCACTAGATGTGGGTGGGGAGTGGATATTATTAATGATTGTGATAAATATTCTATAATATTTTTAGTATTATAAATAATAATATAAAGAGATCTGAAATAAAGTCTTTAAATATTGTTTGTATTGTAATAAATAGTTCATTCGTTTTACAAAGAAAGGCATTTACGTCTTTGATTTCTTGTCTTTGACGCGAACACTACATATTTGAAATGAAACTATTATTTACGGATTTTATCGCGTTTAATTATGTGTTTATATTCCCGACGTTTCGATTGCTTTACAGCATCCGTGGTCACGGGGGGGACTGAGGTTTTAGACGTCCAGATGTGATAGTTAACCCTTCAGCTACCTTCAGCTTTTATTTGTTAATTATTGGTCCGATCTACGCAACATGGGCTCACAGTGTCTTAAGGTCGTGCAGTGGTATAAGTATTTAGACCACAAATCCTCGCAAAAGAACACCGATTCCTGCCAAGGATGATTCGCGAGGCCATTAAATTTAAAAAAAAACATCTTAATTTCAATAGAGAAATGGCTGGGTGCTACCACTGTCTTGGGAATCGGTAATAAACAAAATTAAATTTAAAACCAAGCATACCACTGCACGACCTTAAGATACTGTAAGCACATTCTGCGTAGATCGGACCTATTAATAAATAAAAACTGAAGGCAGCCCGTGTTAACTATGACATCTGGACGTCCAACACCTCCCGTGACCACGACAGCTGTAAAGCTCTCGAAACGTCTGGAATACAAATAAAATATTAGACGCTATAAAATCCGTAAATAATAGTTTCATTTCAAATTACGTCTTTGTTTCATTATTCTTAACCTGGAGTATAACACTTTTTTATACATATACAATGATTAGTTATATCTCTCTATGAGGCTTCAGACGAAGCCCAGTGTGGAGAGGTGGATGAAGTATAACGCATTTTTATATTTTATTATTGTTACTATATAATTTGTTTTTATATTGGCCATTTAAACTTTTATGGGGCACAATAATTTTCGCTTCGTTTTAATTATATTCATAACACATAGTATTGTTAGAGGTGTCACAATCTCAGATCTCACAGCTTAATAAGGTCCTTTCTGGTCATGTCTGAATACTTTAATGGTTATTTACTTACAGTGTCTCCGTCAAGAGAACCGTCTTCTTAAACAGAGAGTGGAGCTCCTTGAGAAAGAGAGCTCGGCTCTCGCTGAGAGGCTGGTGAGGGGGCAAGTGGACCGCGCCGAGGGGGAGGAGGAGACGTTCGCCCTCGCGAGGGAGGTGCAGGCACTCCGCCGGGCGAACGTTGACGCTCAACAGCGGCTGGCGGTGGCGCAGGACGAGATTCGATCCCTGGAGATGACCATCGCTGAGGTATGGTGTGCGCTTGGCATTAATGGCATGCATTGCAATATTTGATGATGAAGTGCTTCTTGCCGATTTCGACCATTGTTGCAACTTTCAAATAATAAAAAAAGCGGTAGATATATCTATAGATATTATTATTCGTGAAGGCAGTTTACATACATATATTGCACATGGACGAACACCCAGACCACCGGAACAATTATTGGTAGCCCAGACAGATGAGTGTCACGTGCGGGAATCGAACCCCGCTTGGCCATTTCGCCACCGACGCTAGTTGCTGGTACGCAGGTGATATTATAGTGCCGCAAGCGTACACACAAACATAGAGGCACTCACTCGTCTTTACCTTCTCATATCCGATCGAAAGCAACACAACCGCGAGAACTAATGATATGTACGTTGCACGAACATTCGCTTTGACTGGGATTCGAACCGAAGACCCAATGCTCGATATTTAGATAATCTTAAAAACCTTCACGATATCATAACGGGATAAGTAAAGTGTAAGTACGAAACTTTAAGTATTGTATTAATATTAAAATGTTTATAATTATATTGTATTGATATTAAAATAGTGACGTTCAAAGACCATTTTTTTGGATCATAATAGTTCTTTATTAAAGTTGTCATATTTACATGTTACATTGATTTACGAAAAATCAGAAAACAATCAATAATAATCAGGTTTAATTCATTATTAATGTTCATTCAGTCTCGTCTACGGTCGGATAGAGAAAAAACTGTAATAACAACAACCACCCTCAGAACAACTCGCGGCAGTCGTCGCTAGAGGGCACGGAGGGCAACTGCGCGAAGGGGGAGGAGCTCGCGCGTTGCCTGCAACGGGAACTGGTCCGGGCCAGGCTCCACGCGGCAGAGAGGGAGGCGGCGGAGAGGGAGCTCACCGCTCGCATCGCCGAACTGGAGAACGAGAATAAGAGCCTTCGAAGGCAACGCGTCGACAACAACGTGGCGCACCTTCAGGTGGGAAGACGCTGTTAGCATGTAGCCCCTCTTTGTGGGGTGGACAGTAGCCGAACGAGCTTAACGCACGCTGCGCTAACGCTCTCCATCTCCCGGAGATAGGTGAGAGAGTAAGAGGGCAGGGACATACGGAGAGGATAATTTTAGCGCGCTTCGATGTTAGGTTTTGTCGATTTTAAGTATTGTGCGCATGTGTAATGCGCACGCAAGTATGCACGCACTCGTTGACACACAAACTTACTTATTATCTCTCTCTCTTTTCAACTTTGTTCTTTTTACTCCGTTATTCCAATGATTTGAGCATGTGATTGGCTCTTGGTGATACCTTTGCTGGAATGAACATACCCTATAGCATAGTGAGAAGAGTTTTTAAGCGTGGTAGAGCCAAGCGGCGGCTGTTGCTGCTGCTCGAATGGGCCGGCTCGACCGGGTTGGTACCACGGCCTCGCAGAATACCGACGTGAAGTAGAGGCATCTTGTGCTTCTGCGTTTCGATCGGTGAGTAAGGTAACCGGAGGCCCACTCCCTCTCCCTTTCCCCTCCTCTTCCCTCCCATCTCCCAAATATCCTTAAAGACCGGCGACGTACCTGCAGCATCTATGGTGTTGCAGATGTACGTCGGCGACGGTAATCACTTACCATCAGGTGAACCGCTTGCTCGTTTGCCGTCTTTTCTATAAAAAAAAAAAAGAGAAATGAAATCCAGAGTTATCATAATTTTCTTTTAACCATTATTAGTAAGAAATATGTAAATCGTCGTTTACAACACATAGTCTAGATATGATTTTTAATTAACCTGCGAATCCATATTATATATAATACGAATGGTTCGGTTATTTAACTCCGTATTAAGAATTACCATTTGTTTTTTTTTATTTTCTCGTAACTTTTGTAAGATACGTTCGTCGACCGAGACAACGACAGGCTGACCACCTGTCACGTGACCGTGAGAGCTTATTCAATATAATTTTCTTATTTATATTCCAATTCCGAATTCAACTATATACGGTTTTTACACCACCAGGATGAACTGATTGCGGTGAAGCTGCGCGAGGCCGAGGCGAACCTGTCGCTGAAGGAACTGAGCCAGCGTGTCACCGAGCTTTCCGAAGCCTGGCAGAGGCATTTACAGGTAATCCATGCACTTTTACTAACAAGCGAACCGCGCCAGCTTCGTACGGACAGACCATTAATATATAGACCAACAGACACCCTACTACATTGACAGTAAGAAAGAATCATAACGATTAAGGTTAACTTTGTAAACAGTGACGTAATCGTGAATACATAAGTACGGACGCACAGACACACCAATAGACAACAACCAATATTTTTTTTTCTCTATTAATCTCAAGTAAATGTTTGAAAAAACATGAGATGTGTTAATTATGCACAGTGTTCTCTTCAGAATGGTTTTATTATACATAGTTGGGTAGATAGCGTGGCCTTGAAAAGTTTATAATTATGCATCTCTCATCTCATCTCTGAAACGCTTTCACGTTATGAATCGTGTAAAATATAATTTCTTCGCAATGTATCGCGTGGCTTAGATCATTACCTACAGCCCGTGACGTCATACATTTCCCGTTCTGCCTTTCGAATGTTGTGTTAGTTATGGTTCGGTTGTGACGTCACACATGAAGCCACGACAGGTGTGCGAGCGTTGCGGGTGGTAAAATTCGGAATGGTTTATAAAATGTTAAATACGTGGAAATATTTGTTATTCGCGATGTAAATGTACAGCGGTAACTAGTTTAAAATCTCCCAACTACCATAATTCTGTTTCTCGGACCAATTATTGTCTGGACAGAGCTATAGCTAGTTGTGGCACAAAATGAACGACTAGCCGGTCACACATTGACACATTTCTGTGCGAGACATTGCAATTTGGTGCACGTTGAAACATTGCAGTTTGGTGCAGGATAAAAGTAATATGTTAGTAAATATTTTTGGTTTGCCTAGAAATTTTGACAAGTATATCGTGTTTTTCGTTACGCCAGAACAACCAAGAGAAGACTTAAATTGTCATCTCATGTATAAATCGTTAACTACTGTGATTATTGTTTCGTAAAAATTTATTTGTTATCTGTATGCTTGTCTTATATAGAATACAGCATTCATAAAAATCGTTTTTTTTTTATGTTCATACAAAAAATTGTTTGAGACATCGTCTAGTGTAATGATAAGTACGATTACTGTTGAATAGGAGCATAGACAAGAGACCCCACCAATTCCTGTTCAATCCAACGTGGTGTCCGACATAATGGCAACGCCTAAGAAACTGCTGCGAGCTTGGGAAGGGCGTTCAGCTGACGTACAGAAGTTGGATGAGGAGCTGATGACTACCAGGATTCGTGAGGTGGAAGCACTCACTGAACTTAAGGAGCTGAGGCTGAAGGTTAGTCGTAATTTTTTTTTCATTATGTTGGATACTTTACAGTGGAATATACCAACATAACCTGCACCGCAATGCACCTCGCTGGTTAACAAACGAGGCTCTGGCTACCGGTAATGATGACGGAATGTCCGTCTGTATATACCGAACCGAAATTTCACGAACTATTGATGTGGATCAGGATATCTAGTTCAAGGGTGCATGCCATCTGTACATCGTGGTCAATATGGGCAACACATGTACAGCATGTGTGCCAATATCAGCTGGTGCTGTTAGAAAATATATATATAAAGAATATGCTGGTGAGAAAGATATATTTGAAACATTATGGTAAAGTGTCTCAATGAATACAGGTGATGGAACTGGAGGCACAGGTGCAAGTGTCGACGAACCAGCTGCGGAGGCAGGACGAGGAGACCAGGCAGCTGAGGGAGAGCCTCGATGCTGCGCTGCAGAGAGAGAGGGTCCTCCAGGTCAGACAGAGGGAGTTCCAGCACAAGTACAACGATTTAGAAAGCAAGGTATGTAAAAAAAAAAAAATTTGTAGAATCAACCTGTTGCTGTTTATAAATCTCTAAACTAACCCTTCCTCCAATACATCATATTTACCTACGACATAGATATATAAATATATACGTATAATATAAATATACATAGGCAACACACATTGAATACGAGATGTCATCACAATAAGACAATATGATATGTATAATATGTGGTATGGGCAGCCTGTAAATGTCCCACTGGTTGGGCAAATGCCTCCTCTCAATGTGAGAGGGTTTTGAAACTGGGGAGAGACCGCCACGCTGCTCCAGTGCGGGTTAGGTGGACTTCACGCATTCGAAACAATACTGTTTACTGTCTCCGAAATCCAGGTGTACCTCACGATGTTTTCCTTCACGAACACGAACCCAAAATCACTGGCGTATAATGAAATGCGAGCTGGCGAATGAAGCGAGGCGTCGTGGCCGTGACTGGGCAACTGCGCCACGTTGTGTATTGTACTTAACCAAGTTTTTAACGATTTTCCCCTCAGGCCAAATACGACTCCATGCAGGCCAATATTCGCAATATGGAGGACGCCCAGAGAATAGCGGAACTCGAAACGGAAGTGTCCGAATATAAATTGAAGGTAAACAACTTTTTTTTTTTAATAGTTAAATGCAGCCCGTAAATGTATTTGAGCCGAGACGGGCCCGTCACGCTGCTTCAGCGCAGGTTGGCGGGCCTCACATATCCTCGAAATAATATTTCCATTATTTCTCAAGCATGCAGGTTTCCTCACGATGTTTTACTTCACCGCCCGCCACGCGGTAAGTACAACATTTAAAATTGCTATGAACAAATTTTGTGGTAGCGGCACCGGGGATAGAGCCCGGGTCACTCGCGCTCTATAAAGCTAAAGCGAGCGCCCTGACCACTAGGCGACCACGGCTCTGCCGCGGACCTTTTAAAGGCCGGCAGCGCATCTGTAGCTCCTCTGGTGTTGTGTATGTTCGTGGGCGTCGGTGATCACTTACCATCAGGTGAGCCGCACGCACGTTTGCCCCCTTCTTCTATAAAAAAAAACCTACCTGAATACTTATAATTTTCATTCGTCTATCACAGAACGAAGTGATGGCGACCGAGGGCGAGCTGCGCAGTAACAGCGTGGAGGACTCGGACAGAGTTCGCGAGATGCAGGAGCAGATCGCGGAACTGAAGGCCGAGGTACATTTCACCGACCACCTCGTTTGAGATAACTGACTTTATATTAGTTTTCAGCCCAATTCTATTGAATTTATAATCTACACCGGTAGTACGATTGTCTTGTCTCCTGCGATTATTTGAAGCATAGAAAACGTCATACTATATTAGGACAACTCGCACTACAACGTCGTAGATAACGTATGGTTACGTCATCAAAAATATTGTCTCAGCCCAGCAGTGGGACAACATCGTACTTTATTTTTTTTGGCATATTACGTTTTGTATCGACGGATACAATATCGAATTGTTCGATTTTCAAATTTAACAGACTAAACGTAATAGTGGACAACCATACAATACAACGTCTAGCCCAAAAGTGTATTGTTCTCATTCTCACAGTTTGTAAAATTAGTACCTTGACTAACATTAGGGTTCCGTGATACAAAAGCACCTTCTAAGTATAGAAGAACTAATGTCATCACTGATGTCGCAGACGATGATTCTTCGTGTAATGTAAAGTGTTATGTTTCTGTTTCTTGACCGTCTGTAAATAATCGCTGCATTGAATTATTAACACATTTATGTCAGATACGATAATTTTTGCCGTGTCTTAACCTCACTGTAAGTTTTGGGCACTTGTCGCTTTATAACATCACGCGCTTTATCTGCATTATTAACTTGTGTTAAAGTAAAAATTAAAAAGTAAACACATTATTTTAATATTCATTCGAGCGATTCTTTCAAAATAGGTACGTTAAAGGTAAGATAAAAGTTATACTCATATATATGACACAACCCGGATTGCACTTGTTCGGAGCGAACGTATTGTTATTCCGATTCCGTTCATTCGTTACAATCTTATTCCGCTGGTGAACTAATTTCATTTGCTTTGCATATATGAATGAATTTTTATATAAAAAAAAATAACATCGTACTCTAGTAAAAAATCTTCCATACACATAATTTGTCAATATCACACATCATATGTCAGCTTAATCGATGTATTTGAAACCTTAAGAACGAGTAAATAATTTAAAAAAGAACATAAAGTTTGTGCACACAAAAATATTTACACCTGTACAATCTAATCTGATGAATACTACTACAATATATATTAGTAAAGCAAAATGTTTCTATATAGAAATAATTGTCGATACAATATATATAGAAACACTTTGAAGTATACATTCCTGTATAAAATGAAAAGACCTTAAACATTCAATTTATTCTTAGTACTTTAACGAACATCGAACTTAAACGTGGCAAATATTATTCCTTCTTTGCGCCGGACCGAAATCTTTTTAATGCTACAGCATCGTGCTTTTTGCCGGAACTGCAAATCCAACTGCTTGCTAAAATATTTTTATATGACATTAAAAATATTGTTAACTTTTACCAAAGTTGTAGCAATGATAAAGCCAAAACCAAAATTGGCGAACTACGGCCTTGAGTTGAGTTAACAAAGTCACTACACATTGACGTCCACTCGCGACACCAAAACTCTAAATATACAAAACACAAAACTAAAGACACATCCAGCACTTTTCGAGTTGTTGCCATAAAACCTAAAATATTTAAAAAAAAAAAAACTTATGTGTGATGACACGCTGCGCCGCTTTTAATTTGGATTTTTAATTTCTAAAACTGTCAGTGAGTACGTTCTGACGGTGTGCACTAACAAGGATTTTTTTTTCTATTTAACATATTTACAACATTCGACAAACGAAACACATACGGAAAAAAAACATTCGACCAGGCCTTCAAAATTGTTCGATTACTCAAGCAGTATGTACGTTATTACGCCCCCTGTTTGATCCGATGCGTTCTGTCTGGCACCGCACAGTTTCCCACACCGCTCACCACACCGGACACCGAGCCATCGAAATGGCTCGGGTAAGTTCAAAACTTATTCGATAACCTTTCTGTTCGCTTTTTTTTATAGAACCAGAAGATATCTAGAGTTGGAGCGCTCGCAACAGACAACCATATGTATGTTCATAGACACGTTATAGCATTTTGATAAATGCATTGGCTGTCGAGTAGAAGTACCCTGATTTTTAAAAAGCTCAGCGAGTTGAATCGTACTTTCGAAACAGATTAAAAATATTTTTGATGATTATTTAAATATAGATTGTGAATGGATATGGCATTTCTTTTTTCAAATGCCAATCTATGGCCGAATGATGGCGGAAATTCCATCCGAATTAGCCGAACCCAATCCAGCAGACTGGGGATGAGGGATAACTTCTCTAATTGGGAGGGCATCTACAAAAAGAACTAAAAGCTTTTGGTACATGTTCAGCAGAGGACTAAAATAGGCTGATGAAAATAAATAGACACAAATTTATAATTTTTTTTAGAAAATTTAACTAAAATTATATTATAACGCGGTATGAAATTATTTAAACCCTCATTATAAATAAAGTATACTTATTACATTCAACTCGCTCAGTTAATTTTTTTCATTTAGTGTGTGTTGAAAAAATGCTCATAGAAATCATAATAATCGAATTTAAAAGTAAACCAATCGTACGATGTCATATGTGAAAGGTTAATTTTGTAGAAATTCTTCCCTGTAGACTTGGTAATGAATAAATATAAATAATTAGATTGGAGTACTTTTGAAACGATATGTATATATTTACAATTGGATTCTTCGTATGTCCGGAAGCTTCATTTATTTTTTAATTTTAACTTATTCGTTGTGGTTATCTGCATTATATAGTGGGATCTCTGAAAGTTCTTGTTGCTACTTTGGTAGAAAATATTTGCTTGTAACTTATTAAATATGTTATTATCGTTATATTATCTATTAAACTTTCGAACAAAGTAGTGTCTTAAATAATAAACTTTTTTTTTCTTTTTTTCGCAAATATTTTCATAAATCAAGCCAGTGTTTTATTTATTATAAGCAATAATAAAATGTTGCGGTATACTTTTTCAGCGTATTAAATTCCTTTTTTGAAATTGTGATTTAGTCGGTGAGAATTTTACGCATGCCTGTCATTATTTTATTTGCATGTTTTTTTATGTTTTTGTTTAACTAACACTGGGGCTGCGCAACAATTCATGATTATAAACATTCACACACACCTCACAAATTTTCCGGTTTCATAAATTTTATATAAACTTAATTCATGTTATTGAATCTGTGAAATGATTAGCATTAAACATATATATAAAACCTATATACAATGTTTACCGCTAGATAGTGCATAAACATCCTCCCAAATTATATAATACACCAATCAAATCAAATGAATCATTTTATACCACGTAGGTCTAATACAATACGATAATAAACAGCCAACCGGCACTCCGAATAATTTTAGCAATCAACACAGACGCCGCTTCTTGCCGCTATTCGTTTATTACTAAGGTTTTTGTTCCAGGTTTCGCATGGAACGAGGCCAGTAATCTACGTCTTTAATAAATATGATGTATGTAGTTGTTTAACGACTATATTATAACAAATGTACTAAGGTAGGCTATTTTAATTTTAAAATCCTACGGGTGTAGATTTACCCGTGCTAATTCGGGATGTATCGCTTACTGGTCCATGAATATTAACGTATCGACATGCTAAACTTTTAACCATAACATTTGTTATGCTTTCCAAATAGCTCGTGTTTTAACGATTTTTGCACGGCCCCTTATATATGTTGTTGTGTGACCTTCACCGTTATAATGTATGTTTCTGTCAGGTAATCGTAACAAAGAGTGCAAACGGTGTTATGTAGATTGATTTGTAGGTGCACCAACGTCTATGTTTTAAGTAGATTTGATATGTTGTAGCTTAAATTGTTTATAGTGAGTTCTATTTAAAATATACCGCCATAAGCTTATAAGTGTTATGTATTACAGATATGTTCAACGATATGATATTATTGCATCTTTTTGTCTTTGATGTAAACGTCACCGTGCTGTCAAATTGACATTTCCAACTCCAGGTTGATTTTTTTTTTAACTACTCCATATGTATGTTTAAGGCACTTGAAGGCTTATGACTAATGTATTAAACATAACTGTCTGATATTCATTACAGGACCATTATGAAAATTCATAAATAAATCAATCTGTTATTGATTGCAACTATGACTATCAAGAGAAACAAATCACTACACTCTAAAGAAGATAACTATTTCAATCTTTTCTCTAAATATGTACTGGTAAATAACAAAGAATTCGGCAAAAATTAAAAATTAATATTCATTACAGCAACACCAATATTCAACACGTGCGCGTCCTTTAATAATGTTTTCACCAAACTGCAGTTTTGTTTTATCCAAATTAAGCAGTTTAGCTTTCACAGTACGCACTCTTCATGATAATCATAGTTGCGTCCGTACAGCAATTCCCATTTAGTAATTACGAATTACGTCACAGGTCATGAGATTAGAGGCGTGTAAGCAGCGGGCGTTGGGCAGGGCGCAGATCAGCCGAACAGTTTCCGTAGAGGACGATCTAGAGGAGGACGACAAGCTGAAGTTGATACTGCGCCGGGAGTCATCCGCTTCGCTCGACCTCACCATCCGCAAACCGACGTAGCGAACAACCGTCGCCCGAAGCATGCGAACTTTATGTAACTCCTCACATTTGTTCAGTGCTGCTGCCGTTTATCGAAAATCGAACGAGACATTAACGTATTCGTTCATCACTTGAGGATTTTATCATGGAGGTTTATTATTTATGTAGAAATCTCAATGTTTAATGATACCTTACTTGCACGCTATTTACCGCATGAAATTATTATTATTAAAAAAAATATATGATCTCGCACAATTTTTGATGAACGGTGATCGGCGTCAGTTCAGCTCTCTCTCGTCTCCCCGTAGATCGTAATCTAATATTTCAACATTAGATAGCATTTTCGTGTCAACCACTTTGAGACGTTCTGTGGACTATTTAACTTATCAAACACGTGTTTATTGTTTTCTCTTTATATCTGTAATACAATATAATTAACACCTGCTTAGACTGTAAGATCATAGTGTTTTGTTTTATTTTAATAACTAATATTGCATTCAAAAATAATGCTTGCCTTACGGCAGTTTACAACTTCTAGTTTCGCTTCATTTAGTTTGTCATGTCTACTTTGCTATTTTGAAGTATGCATTAACGTTAACAATTTGTCACGTTTTCACGTATTAATAAACTCACTTATTGCGTTAAAATATTGTAGAAACCATCTTTAGTTTTAATGTCTTTTCCAGTTACATTTAATTGTAGCTGATAGATTTTGTAGGAGAATCTATTCTAGTTCAGTGTATGTAGTGATTTTGTATCTGTGTATCGCAGAAATTAGATCTTAAATTTACTATGAGATTATGTCTATAGCTTCATAATCCGTCACCGTGAAATTATGCAGTCAATTGGAGGACGCTTTTGGATTGGACGGACGGTGGAAATAGAATTTTTGTATACTCATATAATGAGACGAGTTGAAATCCTAAGAAACAGTTGATTGATCAACATTTCTTTAAAACTTACTAACCAAGTGCCAACAATCCAACAATAACGTAATGTAATGCTTATATATAATTACTGAAACATTGCTTATATATTTACGTCCAGCTCCAAAAGCGTCGTAATAATTCATGACGTGTCGCAACAGTGAAAATTTATTGTTGTGACACGGTTAAGTCATTACGAAATAATTCTGTTAACTCGGTAACCTCTGCAGAAAGGCCAAACCAATGTGTCATGCTAAGCGTATAAATGTATGTTTTTGTATGAAACTATAGGGAGTACGACAAATACATTGATTACGTCATGTTAAGTTCGACGTTAAATATTATTCGAGTCGTATGTAGTAACAACATATGTTTCGCCACTACCACGCAATTGAGACTTGTCTCACACAAGCATAGTCACACACACACACGTAACATGTTAATAAACAAAAATAAAAACTAAAATAAAAAATATTTGATAACTAATCACATGCTCCATAAGTGTTTCTTATTTATGTTTATTTATCTATCTACATATGTAATAGTATATTATTTATATTGTATCATATTTTTATTCATTAATTTTATTATATCTATTTATATTCGTTTAAAGTTATTTTAAAATAATTTTATTACTTAATTAATTTAATAAATGAATACACCTGCTACGGCTGTCTCACCAACCCATGGGTTGACTGGGAGAGAATGCCAATAGGCATTAAGTCCGCCCTTTGTAACCTCAAATTGAGGTGTATGCAATAAAGTATTTTAAATAAAATAAATAACAGGGTAGTTGGCAGCCAGAAAGAATCATAAATATGTTCGTTTCACAACGTAGAGTAATATCCAGGTATTCGTTAAAGCAATTTTATTAAATAATATTGAAATTACATACAGTTTCTAGAAATTACTAATTTAAAATTACGCCGTTTTGATCACGTGACGTAGAACGTGTGATGTGTTATAAAGCGCGCGAGGCAAATCTTCCTAATTTTGATGTTTTATTCTTGTGGTTTGGTTACAATTAGCTGACGTAAGTGCAAGATATCACGTCAAAGGAAGACGCCATGACAGATGACAGCGTTTTGGATAGTATATTTTTAATTGGTATTTAAATGTATGTGTGTTATTTGAAAAAATATTTATTTTCTGGTCATAAGCTACAGAATTTACTAGATGTTTTAATCTGTCAACTACCCTATTCGATTACGTAGCGCATCTAGTTTACCTAATTTTTTGATATTTGTATTCTTACCCTGTTTAATTGGATACAATATTCAACTAAACCTGTCAAACTTACGCAATAGTGTTGCCCAGTGTTGCATATGAAATTAATCGTGTATTTCCATAGGATTTTTTACCGATAGCAGCCTTAGCGTTATAACGTCGAGATCCATAGACAATAAATCGTTACAGACGTCAATGAGATAGCTTAGTGATTAGTATCCGCGTAAGCCTCGATGCCAAGATGATTCATAAACTATAGAAATAGACGCCTGACGCCAACCGATCTAAATATTTCCTTAAAATTATTAATTTACCACATTTAATTACTTCAGTGAATTTGATTAATGGTGACTAGAATTATAACAGGTCAGGGACGAAGGTTTTCATATCTATTTCATTCGTCAGTGTAACAGAGTTTCTCAGCAATTGTAGGTTTTAACGTTTACGTACAGTCTTGATGCTGACGATTTATTTTAGTTAACGCATAGATCGAGACGAGTATGTTTGACGATAAGATTATTTTTATTAAAACGTTCGCTACGTAGCTTAGTGACACTGCCTTCGAAACTAAAAATAGAGCATTGAATCTTCACCTAATATATGTACGATTATTATTTATCTTTGTATCTATATGTGTATTTATCATTTTCAGCATCCAGTTTCCTAAATACGGGGAATCCTAGTTTGGGACGGAATGAGGCGTGCGAGTGTTTTGTATTAAATATTTTATTCTACGCCAGTATTACCATCCCCCACTCGCGGCTTAAAAATAAACATTCCATTTTGTTTTTTTTTTTGTGTATTACCAATTTATTTTAAGTAGCTCCTAATTTTCATATAAGACTAGCTAAATGACGGTAGTGGGAATTATTGTTCATTATTAAATATGAATTAATGTTTGTTTTATTTTAACAACTACTCGTTACTCTTGTCCAACGTTTAAATTTTTCTCACGTTCTCGAAAGTTCCGTAACGTGCAATAACATGTAATAACAGATGTGAATAAAATTTTCCATAAAAATACCTAATGAAATAACTTGCCGATCGAATAGATCATTCGAATGATTCATGAGAACAGGTTTATGTCTGATAATAATTATCGATTAGTAGTTTTATTTCGAAGCCACAACGAGAACGAGCCGAATCGATAGCATTATGAGAACGTACTTATTTAGTTTCTTGTTATTTAATAGGCTTTAAGGGTTAGATAATGTTGCATCGTGTTCAAAACTTACTCATTATTTCAGAAATTCTTTGTAAATTCCGACATACCATTCTTGGTTGAATTATACACGTTTACACTTTTACAGATTTTTCATATTCGTGTTATAATTTAACGAATTGATATTTTACATATGAAACATATCTATATTGTAATGTTAACCTCAAACTGTATTCAGAAGAATTCGTTAGCACAACACAAGAACAGTATTTAATTACGATAATATATTATTTATTTAAAAGGATTCAATACCATTGTAAATCGATATTTAAATCACGAAGATAATTCCGTCAGTCGTCAATTATTTAACAAAGCAATATAATACAAGTCTATTTAAAGAGTATACCGATTTTGCATTGGCGAATTTTAAATTTTAATATATGAAACATTTGATATAACATAAATCTTCGACAATTGTAACAACATACACTCATAGTAATAGTAAATTCGTTGCAACAAACTGGACGAATGAATTTACACTTTCACACACACACACACACTCACACACATATATATATATATTTATTGAGTATGTACCCCGAGCACTACTATAGCTCAAATAAAGCTTGCTTAAATCGATCAGTATTTTATATGGAATTTATTTTCCAGCAGCTACTTATTGTATTGTAAAAACATGAATCAATTATAAATATATAGTAATTAATAGTTTAATTACACCGAGATAGAAAGCAGGTATGCGAAGTTTCTAGATGGACGTGCATTGTACAGGTGGATAGTTCTCCTAGGTATTTGAGGGCTCGATGGGGTATACCCATTGGGAGCTTTTTTTTAAACTTTTGTTTTACCCGTTATATGCCACCCATCCCTTATTTATAAATGTATTACAACCCACAACTGACAGCACCATACTATATACGTTCTTTTATGTACATACATAGATATATTTGTGTAACGTGTAACATTTTACAATTTTATATTCGTTGTTATTAATTACGGGAATCACTTAGTAAAGAGAAAGGTGTGTGCAATATCGAAAAGATATTTTATTGAATTTATACGATGAATAATCGACTTATTTATATATTGATTTTAGGTATTTGTATATTTTTTTTTTCAATGTAATAGTAATATATCTTAATATAAATAATGCCAAATGCTGGGCTCGATTAGGCTAGATATAAGTCTTTCAAAATTTAGAAAAAATAAACAGTAGGTACCTTTTTTATATATCGTACCAACAGTATATGTGCAGCTGTGGAGTTTTGTACGTTTTAAAATAAATATACAAATAAAAAAAAATATGCACGTGAAGAATTTTTTATAGTTAGCAACACCGCCTATTTGGAAAACAAAAGACACAACTTGCTGATAAAGTTTCAAAGCTTTTCGGACCAAATGGAATTGCATCGAAAAGAATTGTCCTATAGACAGTTTTATTCATTTTTTATAAATACGACAGTTTGATGTTATCAAATATGAAATAACCGCTTTCTCTACAATAATGTCACGCACTCCCCTCTGCCCATTGTATAATTAATGTACTGGTAATATTAGATTCAGTCTGTAATGTGTATTTTAAAAATAAACTACTCTGTTTTAATTTATTGTCTTTTTTTCACTTACCCCAATACGTACGCAGTGTTGTATTCATATTTAGTATTGAGCATATTTTATTAATTCGTAGCCTAACTTTATATATTAGTCGGAAACTTCATACAGATTATATCAACTATCTACTTTATTTAATTAGCAAATGCAGCGTCAGAATTTGAATACTATTTAATAATGTTACATATTTCTTTAATTTATTTCAAATCATAGAGAACATATCATAAACTAATGCCAACATTGTAATAACAAAAATATAGCTACGAATTGTATACGTACTTTAGTTCCAATAAATTTCTTTCTTCTTGATACTTATTTAAAGATATTTTGTTCTGTAGGCGATATATTTAAAAAAAATGCATACCGCTGGTACAATTCGCACCAGACTTTGTTAGCAATACAAATTTATCTTTTTCTCGATACGCCAACCTCACAGTTTAATGTTGACTGCCGAACGAAGCTTTGGAATTTCCATGTAGCTGACGGAATAATATTAATAATCTTTATTCTCATTAGAATTTGGAACACAAAGTATGAATTCCCTGACATGTGTGCATGTATGGTTAAGAACCTCTATTACAGAGGTCAGTGTCTTCTCCCAAGTTGATTAACAATAATAATTTCTTATAACAACAGCTAAAATAATCTAGATATGAGTACAGAATTACAAGAAAAATTTAAAATTAAAAAAAAAAAAAATTAAAAAGTAACTTAATGGATGCTTTGAACGTATATATACACAGAAATCGTCTGTATATGTGTGTGTGTGTAATGAACGGAATCAGAAAACCAACGTAAGCCACCACCAACCATTTAACAATCTTTCAACGTACCCTTGACCCCTTGCAATTCCTCTAATGGAGAAGCGACCTCGCACCCTAGACCCTGCTGCCCGTCATCGGTCTGGTATGTTTCGTGATGGTTATCCCGCTATCTGTCGGTGGCCCTTATTATATTCAAGAGTTTTCTCTAAGTCGCCTCTTACAGACACACGGGGGCGCCAGATTCTTACGCACAGCACACACTGCTAGCAAACATTTGAACCGGAAATGTATACCGGCTTTCCTGTTTAAGGCTCATGTAGTATATAAGGTTAAAAACCACTGAAAAGCTTTTCTTAAATCTATAACGCTACATCTGTTTTACTTTGATCGTGATCGAGATCGTGTGCTCAGTGCATTAAAGGTTTGTAGGTACCTTACTGTTAATAGAAAACCACCACGTAACCACGTTGCTATGAAATGAACGAACGAGTTTTTAAAGTAATACACAGAAACTATATAAAAAAAACCGTAACGCATCTTGTAACATGAACAGAAATAAACCTAGCTTATTAAGGTAACGAATAAAGCATCGCATCGCATCGCATTACATTAATAACATTGCCTTAACAGCAAAAATAGTATTCCTCGACGCGTAAAAGCATAAAAGATCCATAGCTATTTCCATGAAAGAGTTACTTCATAGGTTCCCAACCTTTTGTTTGGACCAGCTTCGCAAGGAAAATAGAAATCTTGTACGAAAACATTGTACATGCATGAAATTATTTACTGCAATTTTAAGCAGTTAATTTACCACGTGCGGTGAGGGAAAACATCGTGACGAAACGAAAGAAAAATAAAAAAAATTGAGAACGAAAAGAAAATGAAGCCTTCGCTTATCCTTTGCCCAGCTAGACCTATAAAGGGTGGTACTACCAACAACAATATATCAATAGCCCCAATGCCCAATGAAAAAACATTCCTACCAACAATTTACAAGTAAGGTTTTGTGTCATATATTTTGTATAATAAATACTCAAAACATTTCGCTAAATATAGCATTAAATAAATAGCAACATAGCGTTGAAAAAATTATTTCGCATCGCAGTCGCATAGCTTTATTATAATTCGATATTTTAAACGTAATCGATAAGGAAGGGATAAGGAGGTCGCATTGATAATGGAAGAAGAAATAAACAATATCTCTGTTAAACAACTATATTATATTTCGATGGAAATAAGTAAGGCACATGTTTTTTTGTTTGTTAATAAATTATACTTTTTACTTTGTTAAATTACGCTTAGTTCTAGATTATATTTTAGTCAATATTATTGTTAGTTACAGAACACAATAATCGAGTGTTGCTCGCTAAAAATCCAGCAACGTCACTAAGCCATGTTCTTGTATTTAGTAAATAAGTTATACAGCACTCGTAGAGTTGATTTGAGGTCGAGATTCACGATATCTGAAATCGAAAACAATCCTAGTTTATAAAAATACTAGTGTCTACCCGCGGCTTCGCTTTAGTCCTTATAGAATTCTAAAATTATTATTTTTAAACGATTCCAAATGTAACCCCACCTTCAGTCCTTTAAACGTGACTTAACGACAAACGATTTATCGATACTACAAAAACATAAATAGCAGCACTCCTGGAATCTCTAGGTGGTGAAAGTTCCATCAAACTCCTCAATATCGCTTTCGAAATCGGTGCAGCCGGGGAAGTGTCCTATAATTTTGTAGTAGCAACCTAAATTTGTCATAGTTTGAAAATAAAGGGAATCATTGAGAGAAAATCTGTGTGTTCAAGCTTATGCCTAGGTAACTCTTCTATACCCTGTTCACTTCAGCATGAGATTCTATGTAAACAAAAACAACAGTGATTCTCAAACATTTTTAAGCTTACCCTTGTTTTATCGACTTTGCTCGTGAAATTATAAGAACTTATTGAAGTTTCAATCTTATAAAAAAATTATACACAGACATTATATTTTTGACCGAACTGAGGAACTTATATCCTCGACAATAATAATCGACTTAAGCGAGCAATGACACGGAACTCCTTATAACTTATCTGAGTATAATTCTCACTCGACTATAGATGACAATGTCAGAAGTAGAATCAAAACTGATTTCAAGCGAATTTCAACCGTAACACTTATGAAATAAGGTGGTAAATTTTGAAAAAAAGGTATCATACTTACGATCTTTGGTCACAAAAAACTGACTATTTATCACTGAGAAACGGAAATACTTGAGATTGTAATACGTTATGTCGAAATCAATCCTCTGCTGGAATCATTGAAAGAAGAGCTCCGAAGAGATCGATCTTATTCATTTTGTATAATACATATCAATGAAAGAAATATCCAATTAAAAGCATGTTACACGCGTTACCTTCAGGCCTTGCCTTTGGCTTGGCGAGCCCGACGTCCTGCATCAGTTCGAAGGCGAACGAGACGTTGTGGACTTTCTGGTCGAAGTCCTGAGGAGTCAGGTGGAAATCGTAGAGCGGCACGAAGAAGCCCTCGAGCAAACCCATGAGCAGGCACAAGTATACGCCGTCGTGGAACTGGCTGTCCAGGTCCATCACTTCCAGGTTCACTTTGCTCAGGTGCTTGTTGACGAAAGTTATCAGCGACTGCCAGAGGAAATTAAATGCAATGTGAAATCAATTAAAAATTACTAAAACCATCTATGTTAGTTGAAATGGTAGGCTGATGTCTCCTCCTCCAGCGTCCTATCTGGTCAGTGTATATTTGTTTTGAGTCCTAGAAACTATGATAGCGATTTAGGTCAAAAAATGTAAGTGCCCACTGTTGGGCAAAGACATCCTCAAATATGTGAAAAGTTTTGTTTTTGTAATTTGCGGGCTTCACGTATCTATTATTTAATATTTTTTATTACTTCTCAGACATGCTGGTTTCCTCAAGATGTTTTCCTTCACCGCCGAGCACGTGCTAAACACAGCACCTGAAATTGCTATTAACAATTTCAGTAGTGCCGGCTACTGGGGAAGGAGGTCACTCGCGCCTTTTGAAACTAAGGTAAGCGCCCTGACCACTAGGCTACCCCAGGAGGCTTGTATAAGGTACAACATAAAATAATATAAATTAAAAAAAAAACTTAAATCCTCTGGAACACGTTGTGTTACTGGCAATAACAAATAAACAAGTGAAAGTTACCTTCTTAACAACTTGCAACTTGTCCGGCGCGTGGTCGAACAGTGCGTCGAACGCGTCCCGCTCGCACTTCATGCCGAGGTCGTCGTACGTCGTTGTGATATCCTCTATATACGTTCTGCGAATGATGGTGATCGAGACTGTTCAAGTAGCTAGTGAATGGGGCCGTGCGGTGGTGACGCCAGCTGGCTGATAGCGGAAGATCCATGCCCGAGCTTGCCGAACCCAGAGCCCACACAGACTAGCGACGAGGAGCAGCGAGGGCTTGTGCAAGCCTAAAAAGGCGAAGAAGACTGATCCAAGACTACCCCGCCGCTGTTATGCCCTTCCCTTCTTCCCGTGGGTGTCGTAACAGGCAGCTAAAGGAAGAGTCTAGACAAACGCAATGACGGGATAAACATCAAAGAAAAGTACCAGGCCATAGTGAAGCAGGCTAGTGACGGGTAGGTCTAAGCAGGTGCGACGTTTCTAGTACTGCGCCTGCTAATCCGATTGCCGAGCTTGGAGATTATGGCTAATCCTCCTAATGGGAGATGCCTAATGTCCTCTTTATGACACGAATGTCACAGTCATGTACTCGACATGTTCCTTGGTAGTCCGTAAGTAGTCACGGAGGAAGGGACCTCCCCGGCTGTTGCGACACGACACGTTATACGACACCGCTGGCTTGTTATCAAACTGCCTGTAAAACCATTCAGCCAAGAGACGAATCGGCAAATATCTCCCTGAGGAGTAAAAAAAGTTTAAAATTAAACGCGCGATAAATTGCGTAGAGTTTGTTCCTCTTCCATGTGACAATCTCTACGCCGGACGAGTGGAGAGCAATATGGGAATCGCTGTTGTACCATCATTAGTGAACATCCATCTTTTTATACAACCACTTCTTTTTAGGCAGTTTCCTCGGTTGCCAGAACGCTCACCGCTCGGACAGTTTTTTTTTATTTCTTCTACATGGAACCTCGCTAACAGTCCACCTGTTGGTACAGCTGCAGCAAGAACAACCCCTGAGAACTAAGATGGAATGCATCTGGAATTATACCGGCTCTCCTCTACCTTTCATCCCGGAATACAACAGTTGTTACACTGGTTGAAATACATAAGAAGTACGTACCCGATCCGGACGACTTCCAGACTGAAGGAGTATACCACTAAGTTCACCACGTTGGTTTGGTTATGTAAGTATTAAAAAATGTAAAAAAAAATAATTAAAGAGACAACACACCTATGCGAAAGTTGGTTGGGCGCGTCCTTCTTCACCACCACCACGTTGACGCTGACGTTCTCGGGCAGGCGGACGGGCGCGCGGAAGTGACGGGCCAACGCAACCAGCAAATGCAGGATGGAGACCACGTTCTTTGAGTGGATGGAGTCCACGCTCCATTTCTGAGCTGGTTTCGATGTGCCGAAAAGCACCTACGAACACAGAAATACTCTGTAGGTTGAAATAAAAACGCCCAGGTAACAAGAATCCCAAATTGGTATAGTTCAAGTAGAGTCTATTGCTACCACCTATTGGAATTGCGATTCATAATGTAATGAATAAAAATATATGAGATAAAGACAAGTACCACTAGCCACATTATTTTTGCAACTGTGTGCGTGTCGCAGGGCGTAGATACATCGTCGCATACGCCTACAAACATATTTTAATTGTCTCACTTTGGACAAAGGATAAACTGCGTGGTTTAGACGCTAGCGTACCTGACTGCTGCGCCAGGACTCCCGGGGTTCGAATACCAGCCCTAGTAAATATTTGTGCAAAACAGTTCTTTTGCACTTTCCGTGTGCTGCTTCCGATCGTCACGCATAAGCATTACATCGGATATGGGAATGTAATGTGTGCGACGTGCCGCTGTGTTCGCGCGTACACTTACGGCACTATGATATCCGCCGCGCAATTGACAACTGCCGATAGTATTGACACTACTGAATGTTCTGTGGTGAGAGACTGCCGACTGCTGCCTGGAGCAATCACTTCTTGATTCGAAATAGCAGTTAATTTTGTGAAAAAATTACTAAGTAGTAGTAATATACGATTTCAATGAAGGCACGGACGCAAAGATGGCAATAGGTTCACCATCCAATTAAAGCTCTGGTGAAATGAGACTTTAAACGACTCAAATGTCACAACCAACCCATTATTGCGTATAGGTCTTGTAAGACTTTTTATGTTAAACAAAGCAACAGCAAATAGAATAGCTTCCTTGCGTAGTAAAACATTTGTAATAATTCATTTTACAGTTTAAAAAAATCTTTATGTAATTGTGCAAATATGGTTATTCCTTTTAATTAAATATATCCGAAAAAGAGGTTATTTGTATACGACCACATTGGCCCTTTTACCAAGCGCTATTTACTACACTTTCGAGTTCCGAGTCTACCCACCCCAGTTTACGAATATGTTCGTGTATTATAAAATATATAGTGTAGGAGTTTTTTTTTCCTCATTCTCCAATCGCCTATATTAGTCATTCTGAATGATTAAATGTATTGACAATACGCCGAACAAACGCCCGACTGCTTCAACTTTTAAACAATACCAAACCATATGATTTCATGTTTACATTGATGACATCATTTTTGACAACTGCCGACCACAGAATGAATATACATATCTTACCTACCGACTTACATAATAATGCAATAGATATTATCACATTTAATTTTATAAATCCTGAACTCTGTTCTGTCACCACTGTAAGGTAAGCAGAAATTATGTCTTTCTATTTGACACTATTCAACCTAGCCAACAAGTTGGGCTTTCATAGAGAGAATTATGTCCAGCAGTGGATTATATCTACATAGTTATACACAGGCTGATGTAGAAGAGAGAGATGGAATAAATAGTATTGAGCTAATATATTTTACATCCTTGCAACAAATAAACACAACCCAGTCAGAACATCTTCACATGCCTCAAACTGGTACATAATAAGAAATATATAATATAACAGCATTGATATTTAAAAAAAATATGTTTTAAAATGTAAAAAAATAATTAAAGAGACAACACACCTATGCGAAAGTTGGTTGGGCGCGTCCTTCTTCACCACCACCACGTTGACGCTGACGTTCTCGGGCAGGCGGACGGGCGCGCGGAAGTGACGGGCCAACGCAACCAGCAAATGCAGGATGGAGACCACGTTCTTTGAGTGGATGGAGTCCACGCTCCATTTCTGAGCTGGTTTCGATGTGCCGAAAAGCACCTACGAACACAGAAATACTCTGTAGGTTGAAATAAAAACGCCCAGGTAACAAGAATCCCAAATTGGTATAGTTCAAGTAGAGTCTATTGCTACCACCTATTGGAATTGCGATTCATAATGTAATGAATAAAAATATATGAGATAAAGACAAGTACCACTAGCCACATTATTTTTGCAACTGTGTGCGTGTCGCAGGGCGTAGATACATCGTCGCATACGCCTACAAACATATTTTAATTGTCTCACTTTGGACAAAGGATAAACTGCGTGGTTTAGACGCTAGCGTACCTGACTGCTGCGCCAGGACTCCCGGGGTTCGAATACCAGCCCTAGTAAATATTTGTGCAAAACAGTTCTTTTGCACTTTCCGTGTGCTGCTTCCGATCGTCACGCATAAGCATTACATCGGATATGGGAATGTAATGTGTGCGACGTGCCGCTGTGTTCGCGCGTACACTTACGGCACTATGATATCCGCCGCGCAGTTGACAACTGCCGACCACAGAATGAATATACATATCTTACCTACCGACTTACATAATAATGCAATAGATATTATCACATTTAATTTTATAAATCCTGAACTCTGTTCTGTCACCACTGTAAGGTAAGCAGAAATTATGTCTTTCTATTTGACACTATTCAACCTAGCCAACAAGTTGGGCTTTCATAGAGAGAATTATGTCCAGCAGTGGATTATATCTACATAGTTATACACAGGCTGATGTAGAAGATAGAGATGGAATAAATAGTATTGAGCTAATATATTTTACATCCTTGCAACAAATAAACACAACCCAGTCAGAACATCTTCACATGCCTCAAACTGGTACATAATAAGAAATATATAATATAACAGCATTGATATTTAAAAAAAATATGTTTTAAAATGTAAAAGCAAATTGAAAATCGATTCCGTGACAGAAATCTAATTACCCTGTTAACGGCTCTCAAAACAATTCCCAGCTTCTGACGTTGACCTTCCTCAGACTGAGTCACTTCAGGCACATCCAACTTTGTCTCAGTCAACTTTTCAAGTAGCTTCTGCAAGACCTGCCCATCATACAAATCTTCACTAATGTCCTTAACAATAATCCTCTGCATAGCGAGCTCATCATTAATCCAATCAATCAAGACTTGGATCAGTTCTTTAACCCTAGCGTCATCTTCAGATCTAGGATCAATTATAGCTCTTTCTTCATTGTCATCTGAAACAATATTTACGACGCTTTGTGATATCACAGCCATTACTATAAAAATATTACTAATTAAATGCTCTCAATTAAATGAAACATTAACAGTAACATGTAACTAAAGCGCTATCTCTCTACTGACTGTACTGTTCAAGGATAATATTATAACGAGTTAAAAATAAATAATCAGTAACGTCATACAAGCCATCCTGTGTAGTTTATTTCATGTGGATTTCAAACAAAAGGATAATATTTTACATTAAATACACAAAATATAAAAAAATGTTAATTCCGGAAATTTATTTCAACAGTAGTGTGAAAATCAAATATATTGCAAAGTGAATAAATATCAATTACGGCTATGTTATAGGACAAAGTTTACAGTGGGTAAGTTATTAATATAGACAAAGAAACAATAAAGAACCACTCGAGTTAAGGAAGATAACATAATATCTTTATTAATAATTTTAAACACAAATCCAAGATAAATAGAGGAACAATCAACTCTGGAATGAATCTGTTCACAGAGACATGCATCATTGTGCTTTGTGCACAATGATGCATGTCTCTGTGACTACTCAGATGACTGTCATGACAATTTGATGGAGAAATGGGATACTGCATGGAAGTAGTACAAGAATTTGAAACATTGAAACATTGAATCAATTTTTTTTTCAATGCCATTATTACATCATCTACACATTGAAAGAAAATACATGAGTAATCTCGATTCTGCCAAAAACTACATAAAGAAGACAGTGCCAAAAACACAAGCTATAAGCCTTTTTCTATATGATAAAAACATAACAATATTATTGAAATATACTTACGAAGGCTGTATTCTTCAGGTGGAATTTCAGGAGCAGTAGGCCTTCCAGGTGAGTCAATTGCATACTTTCCCTCTGCTTGGACATCTTGCACTGTACACATGAATAATAAATTTCCAATAAGTATCACTTAACCCTATTATATATATATATTTTCACTCTATTTTCCTTTTAGAATAGATTCAGCACATTTCCATTATAAGGAGATAAATGACTGTTTTGTCTCTCATTTTTACTTCTACAATGAGCATTTAATTAATAATGTTCATATTCCTTTTAGTATGGCTAGTTTAAATATTTGACATACCCCATCATATCTCTTAATTTAAAATCAGCAATATTATTTTTATTGCGCAACTTAAAGCATGAGATATAATTAAGATGTGACTGTATTGCTTTGTGCAGGATATTCTTTAAGTCTACAAGATTGATTTTGGATATATTTCTCATGACAGTGTAAAGGACATAGGCTTTCTTTTACTATTTGCTTATCCTTTTTTTATTTTTAACCTGGCTGTTATAAATATAAATTTCAAATATATTAACAGAAATTTATTTAGCTAATTAGACTAAAGTACATATGACGACAAGCTATCTGCTTCCTAATCAGGAGACCCAAGTCTGGTCCATGTAGTGGAAGGCCAATACCAATAATACCAATGAGTTTTGTGAAATTTGTCTATATCTGCAACATCGGAGGAGTTGCTGGTGCATTGCCAACCTTAAGAAATATTTAGGGAGGTGTGAAGTGGGAAGGAGAGAGCGGGGAGTGGGAAGGAGAGAGCGGGGAGTGGGAAGGAGAGAGCGGGGAGTGGGAAGGAGAGAGCGGGTAGTGGGAAGGAGAGAGCAGGAAGTGAGAAGGAGAGAGCCGGAAGTGAGGAGACAGCAGGAAGTGGGAAGGGGATAGTGGGAAGCGGGCAGTGAAGCATAAGATGCCTCTACTTCACGCTGGTATTCTGCGATGCAGTGGTACTTCCCCAGTCGAGACAGCCCATTCGGGCACCATACATACATAAAGCTCATACATTCCCCCAATTCAAAAAAACAAATACACTCCAAGGTTTCATTGGTTACTGAATTCTATATCATTTGATTATAGATGACGATAGTTGTTTGAATGTAAAAGTTGAATGAGGTAATCAAAACTTACTACACAACATCCTACACAACAGAAGTTACGCAAACTTAGATACAACAGCTACATACCTTCCTTTATACGCTTTTTGCGTCCAATAGTACCAATTTTATCCCAAAAGGATTCCTCTTTATCTTCTTTTTTGGGTAAAACTGGCGTTCTAGGTGATTTCGGGCGTGGTGAAGACATCTTCTGCGAATCAACTTAGAACACGAAAATGAGTCATCATTCACATCTTTTATCGTTAGCATTTTATGGCAATATATTGTAATTTAAAGCATCTCTGTCTTTCACAATGGGTATTTACCTTAGTCTAGTTTTAGTATCAAATCAATAAACACATTTTCTGTCACATCAAAATTTTTATTTAATTACAAACTTCACACTTCACTTTAGTCATTCGGTCGGTCTATTTTCGATTTATGATCATAATGACGTCACGCACGGTTAAAGTATACATGTTTGGAAACACATATTAAATTGCTATTGCTATAGCATGTTACAAACATTCTTGCTAAAACATAGCAACATTAGAATACTTTTTGATTAATATGATGTAAGTATGTTATTTATTGCCTATTTTTAATTTAACTTATTATTGTCTATTTTTTAATGTCCTATATGCTAAATTAAATAGATTGTTTTATTTAAAATTAAGCTCTCATTTTATTTATTGAATAATATTGAGTAGGATGGCGTCGTACGTAAATTATTCATCTCCTTTTCTTTAGCAGCTTCTAACTAGTCCACTGTTAATTTGTGCCTTTCCATTTCGAAAGATATATCGTAGTAACTACGCTTAGCTGGGTTGGCGATTTCAATACCAGATACCTCACACCTTTGACGCTGCTGTGCGTCGACACTTACGACACCTCCAGAACGATACAGAAAATCTGCCAATTTGTCATTTAGGAACTTGCATTAAAAAAAATGAAATAAATAAAATTGTGCTCCAAACAGGAGCACAAATTAAAATCTTGGAGCATTGTAGTGTTCGGTGAATAAGACTACGATATACTTAGTCGTTTGGATAGCCGCGTCTACAACATCTATGCTGGTACTTCGTCATGATTAATAAGCACCCTCGCATATTTCTTAATGATATCATTCGCATTTCTGTAGAACTGTACGTTAAAATGTATTACAGCGAAAAAATATTTTAAGATAACTCTGTTTTTTGAAAATTACGTAACTTTGGAATGTATTGATGGTGAAGAAAGCCTATAAATAATCCCATCGTTTTCAAGTATAACTAAGTAAGTATTTTAAAGGTTTAAGAATATACCTACGCTTTTTTATGCTAATTAGTTGTTTCTCCACTATGGCAGACTATAGGTATTCTAGGTAATGGTTGAATACTCTTTGGATATTCTGTGGTTATATGCGAATCAACAAAGTCTTTAGTCTTCTGTGGCTGTGGTGAAAATAAAAAGTAAACTAGAACACGAATACACATAAGAAATCCATAAATTTATTTGTAGTACAAATTATCGCCACTGGTTTAATTTCCGTATTTAGAGCATACACAGAAGAGTACGTCTGAATAAACTTAATTAATCATTTTTATTTAAAATTTACGGTATATACTGCGAGCATCTGCCATGCAGTCAGTGGAATCATTCCTAAAAATAGCTTCAAGATTGTATTGCATCACATGCTAGGCTTTACACTGTTGCCTGATTTTAGTTGTGGTTGACTTCTGTTACAAAGACACTCGTGTTGCAGGGCTTAAATGGAAAAGAGTGGTAATCCGCCGCCATATGGATGGGGCCATATGCACACTGTGCAGCCACCTCCTGCTGCTCCTCCTAGTTATTCACAAGCCGTAGGAGGTGTCGGACCATCCAGTCCTTACACACCGCAGTACCCGCCTTGTAAGTATAACTTTGTTCTACTCTAGCTTTAACATGACCTTAAAAACACGTAAAAATATAAAGTGTGAGTAATGGTATGGCCTTGTAACAATTTAGGATTTTATTGCACATTACACAGTGAAGGCGCCAGTTTTAAGGTAAACATTTTATCAAATTGAATGGTATCCAAAGTATTTCTTAAAAGTTATTGTATACACAGATCACAGACTCCCATTCAAAAATAAAAAGAATATCACCATTCAAAACTTAAATTTCCTATCAAGCATTTAAACATTTTATTTTAACTAGAAATCTAACAACAAGAACAGTATATTGTGCTTAAAAAAATTAAGTAAATCATAGTTGGTTAACTCAACTGAAATAAATGAAAGAACACTTAATCTTTTTGTATGTAAACATTATATTAATGTAAAATGAATCACTTGATTGACTTAAAGTTTTGTTAAATATGTACAGTGTCTTTTGTTTCTTTTTTGTGTGGAAACTTGTAATTAATTTGTAAATCCTCTAGATCTTAGCTTTGTACTCATCTTCTATAACTAGTTTGTATTGTGTAATGTGTAAAATTAATTTTTAATTAGATATCTTATGTGATAGTCTGTATGTAATGTAAGTAACAGAGATTGTGTAAATCATATATTATTCTTGTCACTACTCTTTGTGCATGAATAATCTTTTTGTAATGTATTTATCTGTTTTGAATAGATAATTCTATTAGAGATTGTCAATAATAACCTGTAAATAAAAACTTTCTTCATTGCAATTACAATTTCATAAGGCTAAAACCAAATTATAAAACTTACTTGTAATATAAGCATGTAGCAGCAGGCCTTTCCTTACAGACTCGGAGCCTGTTAAATGAATTCCATCATTCTAAAACTATGCATCTATTATCTACATCTCAAAAGACATCCACAAAAATTGATTTGACTGGTGATGATACTGCCACATAAAGCATGACAAGAAGAATTACAAGCAGAGGAAATAAATTGAAGAAGTATATTATAATTAATAGATACCTATAAACTGATTGAAGAAAAAATATTATGCTAAATATTATAAATAGAAATTAATTACTTCAATATAACAGTGTTATATTGAGGTAGATAACATTAAAACAGATTATAGGACTGACTGAGAGTGTTTAAATACTGAAATTTCAGCATCATATAATTCTAGATTCTAGAAGTTATAGTAAATACCAATCAGTTCAGAATAAGATAACGCACATATGGGATAGATGAGCTGGTTAAACTATGTAAGTACAATGAGGAGCTCTTTGAGTCTATAACAAAATATCACTACCAAGTGTCAGCGGTCAATTCTAGTTTGTTTGCGGTCTGGCACTGCTGGTCTCTACGGCAGTTGTATAACAAAAGATTTGAATACAAATATAGAGTTATTAAGATTACATATAGAGTTAAAGTCAAATACAGTTTACAGTGATGAATAAGGAAAAAATCTTGACATTTTGTTAAATAAAAATTTTAAGGGACAAGATAATTTAAAAATTTTATTAAATTTAAGTTTACATGTCAAATTTACAGTAGGTATGTGGCACAATTCCCAGCTCCATAAACCCTGCAGGTCTTTGTCTAACATTGTTGTATTTATGCACTGCTACTTAACAGTAATGTTATGTAATAACTGTAATAATATTGCGTTACTGGTGTCTACTTTATTGTAGCATGCCTGCCATGGATAATGTTGCCCCTTCTAATTACGAGGAGCGGCTGAAAAGTTTTAAGCGTAAAGTATTAAAAATGCTGAGAAATGTGTAAAAAATTTATTTCGCCATGTAACCTCCCTCTTCTTCTATACACTTCTTACATTTATTAAAAAAGGCGTTTATCCCAAAAAGTATTCGCACTCTTTACCGTCGAAATGTTCGTTTTCGGAGTCCTTCATTTCTTTGTCACTGGGAAATCTCCGTCATCAGAGGTCCTTTTACAAATTCGAAAAGAGGAAATAGTCGCTAGGCGCCAGGTCTGGGCTGTAGGGCTGGTGGCTGACTTCTTCAAATCTTATCTCGGCGAGGGCACGCCTGGCAACTCGCGCACGTGGACGGGCGCATTGTCTTGTAAAAACAGGACTCCTTTCGCCAGTTTGCCTTTTCTCCTTTTCTCGACAACCACTTGAAGCACTTTTGTCAACAATGCGACGTAATAGTCTCCGATCATTGTAGTATTTTTGGGAAGGTAGTCGATGAAAAAAATTCCTTCACAATCCCAAAAAACAGTAGCCATGAGCTTGGACGACGATCTGTCTGACCACTTTGAATTTTTTTTTCTCCCTTTTATATCCACTGCATTGATTTGACCCCGGGACGTACTGTCGAATCTATGTATCATCAACAGAGGATCAACGCCACAGATGTCTGGAAACTCCTGCGAAAGCAGCTGCTTGTCTAGAGGCGTGACCATTTTGGGGCACCCATCGCGCACACACACCTCGTTCATGTGCTCATAGCTTCAGCTATTTGTCACAACATTGATTCGCCGATCTTCGAGAACAGGTTTCATCACTTTTTCAATGTTTTCTTCGGTAATGGATGGCAGTGTTTGGGCGTTCCGACCTGGGGTCACCTTCGAGCAACTCCCTGCCGTGTTTGAATTCTCGGTGTCAACGTTTTACGGTGGCAAATGAAGGTGCAGACTCTCCATAAATTCCATAACATAAATATTTCCGTCGCCGTATTGTTCTTCTTTGTGAGGAATTTTATGACAGCTCCGTACTCCATTTTCGTCCAAAGCGCGGATCTCTCGGACATGGTGATGTTTACGGTTCAATTACTAAAAGCGTAATGATGCTGACGGACGGATCTTCTCTCGACGCCTTTTGGGCGTCGGGGAAACTGTACCGGGGCTTTGCCTCGGTCGCTGTGGTGTCTACCACCGCACGTAAAAGTACGTGCGGGTCTTGGGGTAGCTATGAGCATGGCTTTTGACTCTGGAACGGTGGAGTGCAGTAGTTTTCCGTTTTAAGCCTCCGTTTCCCGGCCCCGGCCCACCGGTAGGTTTCTTGGGCGGTTCCCAGTCTGCCCACGTGAGGGGCGTGGGCTTTCGGAGCAGGTCTTTACCTCGGCCAGTTCTCTGGGAGGCGCCTTTTTCTCAGGAGGCCGATGATGCTAGTAACATGAAACTCTACATTTATATTACTTAGGATACCCGCAATTAGTGTTGTGCAGCGCGAGTCATTAGTGATACTTAAAGGTACTTTGGCTCAAATATTTTTAGCCGCCCCTCGTACAATGTATCGACTAAAAACACACTATTAATAAAAATCAAATAAGTCATAATTATGTAAAAAAAAATAATTTTAAAAAAATCAGCTATTCCACATTTTTTACAGTTAATAGTTATAATGATATCATTGTGAGTATTAAGTTTAAAAAACCTCTAACCCTTCAAATTCACCAGTTGACAAAGCCATTTTTATGAAAAATAGTATAAATAAACAGTTTAGACTGACCTCATGACCTGAAATGCTTAATCTGTTGGATGACTTGACTTCCTTTTCATGTGTTACTTTATTATCTCTATCATTCCGTTAATAAAAACTTTATCTAATCAAGTCAGGTTTTATAGCTGTCTTTGTCTAAATTATGAACAAACGTTGAGTTAAAATCTGTACGATTTTAACTCAACGTTTGTTTAGTTGTATTAGTAATAGCTTGTAGCATAATCGCCCATGGTTTCGGGTCGCTTTCTAATATTCTTCTTTACGACCGGCCCTTCCATTAGCACTTACTTAACTATCTTATTCGTGAGCCCGTTTTTCTTCCACTGCTGAACGTAGAACTCTCCAAAAAAGCACCAGCAGCAAGTGTTTCTAGAAAGGCATTGATATATTGAAAGCCCCGTGAGGTTGGGAAGATGGTTTGAGGTTGCAGTGCCGCTACCTTCGCACTAATGATGCCTTTCCTCATTCTAGTGAGGGGGTTAGGGGGATTTGGTTTTCTTCAACCGCCAGAGATCATGGTTAAAACTCACTGAGTGATTAGTATGTATATCATTAACAATTTGCAGCGGCGGGGCCGCAAATAGTGACTACGGTGGTGCCCGTGGGTTCGCAACCCACGCACATGATATGTCCGAGCTGCCACGCGGAAATCGACACTGCCACGAAGACGAAGCCGGGCCTCATAGCTTATATATCCGGAGCCGTGATATTCCTGGTGGGGTAAGTAATTACAACCTTTATACGACAATAGCGCTCGATTATCGCACAATTGTTGTTGCCGTGTGCCGACGTAAGGCAAGCGATTCTGCCTCTAACGCCTCTAACGAACCGTTGTAGAGGCTCGGGGATGTAACGTCACCCAGTTTTACACTTGTTTGGAATTGTGTCGCATTGTTCTTGGTAACTTCGATATTATACGACATCGTAGCCTGAGTAAAAATAACTACAACGACAAGGTCGGTTACCGCGTTATACTGTATATTAATCTGCCATTACTGAAGGTTCAAATTTCAACGACTCGAAGGCCTTCTCAAAGTCGATTCCACTGTTAGGTCTTTTCGACGGTAGGTAATGTCGTCGCCGAACTGTCTCTCATACAATGGAACGACGGTGCAAAAGATTTCAAGGAATTGCACCACATTGGGCTCACGGAGTAACCGGCTCACTCGTGCCTACGATAACAGTTACAGCTTTCAGTAAAATCTCGTCCCCAGGGGTAATAACTACGTCACTCTAGAATCTAGATAACGAGTGAAAGATCTAGAGTCTAGATCTTTCACTCGTGGTATCAGAACGTGGTAGAGTCAGGCAGTGACTTTTACTGATGCTCAAATGGGCCGCCTCGACCGGGTTAGTACCACGGCGGCGCAGAATACCGGCGTGAAGTAGACGCATCTTGTGCTTCTGCGTTTCGTTCGGCGAATGTGGTAACCGGATGCCCGCCCCACCTACCCATCTTCTCTCTCATCTCCTAAATATCCATAAAGACCGGGAAAGCGCCTGCATGTTGCAGATGTACGCGGGCGACGGTAATCTAAAATATAAAAACTGCACTGAAACTGTACAGGTGTTTGTTGTTTAGTTTTCATTATTGATCTGTTAACAATCGACCCGCTAAGAGCTTAGCATCATCATCGCTATGATTGTTTTATATTCTTGTGTTTGTTAAATTAAAATGTCCCTTACCGGCGTTACGAAATTCTTAGGTATCACATAGGAGTGAAAGTTTGCCGTTATGGCCAATTTCGAAAGTCGCGTCACACGACTCGCATACGTAGTGGATTTGCAATGCTCTAGGTAGCGAGGAAGAGACAATATTAAATGCACCTTAATGTTTCTTATATTTATTTATTTTATTCTTTATTGCTATACGGTATTCTCTGCCAGCTGATCTTGGGTAAAACAGTGTGTTGTGGGGCAGTTAAGGTAGTCAAACGAAAGCTACATTACTTACATTAATATAATGTTAAATACATATTTCGAAAAGACTACATGTATTATTTAAACATAGGTACATGTTCATAAATATACCTAAACTTACACATATATAAACACATACATGCATACACACTTACGCACATGTATAGAAATATATAACTATATATGTTTCAATGAAACCTCATTGAACGAACGACCAAAGGGATCAATGTTAAAATTTTCTTGTAAAAGCGATCTTAAATCGTTCTATTTATACATAATACTTTTGTAATACTTATTTAGTTATACCGAACAAATACATATAAAAACACATAATTTTCTTGTAAAAGCCATCTTAAATTGTTCTAGTTATTCTTTAGTTCTAGTTATTTCTAGCCAAAGGTTAAGGATTTATTTCATGATTAAGTATGTGATGCTCTATTACTGTGCCCGCGCGTTCGGTTCTTTTCTTTTGTACCGTAATAGGTAGTCGGTTGTAATTTTTCCACGGAATGCGTTATCGCAACGGCCTAAAAAATAACTAATAATAATATAAATTAAGCAGCTTTGCTTTTTGCTCTATCATAATAACAGTAATAATACAGACAAGCGTCAAGCTTGACGTTATACAATAATAACCGGCCAAGTGCGAGTCGGGCACGCGCTTGGTCGGTTTTCTCTCTTTCTTATAATGGAATCGATACATGTTCCTAAAATCTAAATAAATCTGGACCTTGTATTATATGGCTAGAAAAGCTGTGTTTTCGTTTGCCACCTTCCGTCTCATCCTGACAAAACCACTGCACGACCTCAATGTACTGTGAGCACATTCTGCGTAGATCGGACCGAAATTAATAAATAAAAAGCAGAAGGTTGTCCGAGTTAACTATGACATCTGGACGTCTAACAGCTCAGTCCCCCCCTGAACCACGGCTGCTGTAAGGCAGTCGAAAGGTCGGGAATACAAAAACAAAATGAAACTCAATAAAATACTACTTTCATTTCAAATGTATGTAAAATTAATAATATATTATCTTAGCCTTTATCCGATGCCAAGAGCCTTATCCGGTATGCCACAAAAATTTCGCGTGAAATCTAACCGCTATTGTTTTACATCTAAGACATCTTTATGGATGACCATGCCTTTTTTTATATGGATTTCGGTGATAAAACGAACTAACAGGTAACTCCGCCTGATGGCAAGTGGCTACTGAAAACCATGAGCACGTGCAAACACCTTCCATCGAAGAACGTTACAGATACGTTGTCACCACTAAAGACTTAAGGTTGGTATGCCTGCCTCAAAGCCTGAAATTATACTGACTCAGTATACCTTTGAAATCGTAACACGTCAGTAGTTGTACTGCAGATTAGCGCTAGAAATAGATAGGAGGGGATGGGGGTACCACCACCTACCCAGATGACTCCTAGGCAAGAAGAGGCAGATCCGGCTTATAAGACACTTGCATCGATTAAGATCCAGATGCCACGTCTCTCTTCACGACTACGATTGAATTCAATAAACCTCATAGAATACCTTCGATTACTCACTACACGTAGCTACGTTCATCAGTGTTATATTTCTGTTTTGCGCAAATGTTTTGTGAAAGTGCGTCATCCCCTCCTGTGGTCTTATCTGCTACATCACAAAAGTTCCACGGCAATTTCGTGTCACATGAATGGTGGTTGTGTTCATCCAAGACATGGTTACCAATTAACGGAACCATGTCTTGGATGTGAAAAATTACACGGCAAGATTTTATTGAGGAACGACGACACATGGAGTTTTTGTGGCATGGCTGATGAGGGCCTAGGTCTTTTCGACCTCCTTCGCGCTGTGCTCGGGACCCAACTTCCACCTTTCACGAACGAATGAACTGCATATTACACTTTTATTTTTACCTTAAATCGTTATTCTAAACGGCTGCTTTTTATTACAGATGTTTCTGCGGGTGCTGTCTTATCCCGTGCTGTATTGACAGCTGCATGGACGTTCACCACAAGTGTCCCAACTGTGGGGCCTACCTCGGCCGCTTCCGTCGATGAATCGGCTTTTCTAATCTCATTAGCAACGATGCATCGGATCGAACCGCCTGGAAGATCTGATTTCACAATTCTCGCGTTTAACATACTTACAAGGCAACTATTGCTATATACAATGCCAGTGTATTTTTAACATCACATTTCAACGAAACCTTATAATTAGGGTCTCTTCGCATTTGCAATGTCTAAGTCACCTATTGTATTATTAACTTAGACTAGTTTCATGTTACATTTTGAATGTTCAATGTCCGACAACTCTTAACTCGGGCTTGTTCATTTTTATATTTCTGTTTACCTCGAGAGGTAAGTAAGCAGTATTATGTGTCAAACTACATGTTAAATATAATTATAAGATTTTTTTCACTATTTATATATTTGCAAATATATGGTTATCGAATACATCAATAATACGAATATCGAACAGGACTCGATGCTTCTTGCCAACACGTCGCTTACGTTCAACGATACAGCAATAGATTCACGAAAAATAAAATGCCGCCTTTGTGTAGTAAGAACTAGAAGACAAAGTTGTCTCTGAAGTACAGATTGTGTACGGTAGCATCTTGGTATATTGTATCTGGCACGAAGGACCAGTTCGTTGTTATGACCTTAGATGTTAATTAAAAGTGCTGATTGTATCTTCAAAGAATTCGTTAATTCTTTAGAAAAACATATTTAAAAAAAAAACGTGTATCTGTGTACTTATGTACGCACGTAAGAAGTTATACTTCATTAGCGAAACAAAACAAAAAAAAATTTATCCCTTAAGCCAGTACGTTGTAGTTTTTGAAAAAAGACATTAAAATTCATTGATAACGGTTCAAGTAAATAGATTATCATTCAGCCCATACATATATAATCATCAATAGAAAATCACACACAAATACACATGTATATTTATGTATAAATATTTTTTTTTCACTCTTCTGATTCGACACGTTGTTGTAGATTCATGTATATTTGAATGACTACCTTGAATATAGTTATCAGTTCTCACGAAAGCTTGAGAGATAATTACCAACCAACTTCATGGTGTCGCTTTTCGGGTGTCGGTGTGCGCGCGCATTGTAAAATTCACTCTCATCATTCCCGATGGCGCCAAAAGAAGTATAACTTGAAAAAAAAATTTTAAATAGCATACGAATGTTTATAGGGTTTTATTTTGTTTAGGGTCGATCCCACTGATCGTTTCAACTCAACTAAACTATCCAATTTCAACAAAAACTGCTCCAAAAAATTCAAATTTTAAATTTCATAATTGTTATGCTGCTGTAGACAGACTTTCTCAAATCTCCAAAAGTTCCCCGGATTACATAAATGCATCAAAGTCATATCCATACAATTATTTTTATTAACTATGATATGATTTTTTTTTTAATATTTTATAATTATGATTAATGACGTTTACTAGTTATTAATGTGTTGCTTTTGAATGTATGTTATATGTAAATATTTTAAGTATACAGTTATACTAACTATTGCAGCTTTTTAGGTTGTAGGGTAGCAACACTAATGTTGGATAGAGAGATCTGTGTCGGCATTTTTTATCGTATTATATACGTACTATATCTTAGAAGTAAGTAACCCTGTGTCATAATACGTAAGTAACAATATACAACTATTGGATTTCGAATGCTCGAATTCCCCTGGTATCGATCGAGTAATTAACTTGTATCATAATTTCAGCTGCTCAGTACTAGAGATATTTACAAGACTGCTATTTTACTTGTGTTTCTACTTCCACCTTTACTTTTTTCTATTCACCCATGTTGGTTTATGCTGAATACAAATATTTCGTAGTGCACTGCTATATCACGGTCGGTAGGGTATTTTAACTATTTGTTATGCCGTATGCCGTAGAATTTATGTCAAGTATTTGCTTCGGTTATTTCCGGATCGGCTCGGACCGTTCCTTCCCTTCCCTTACTTTCGTGTCCGAAAAAAGGTCTTAGTTACTCGTCAAGACGCGTCTAAAGAAGTTTTGCTTCAGCAAAAATAATTGTAGTATTTCTTGTATTGCACACATAGGTATATAATAAAGAAAATCAGATAAAAAGAGCCGGGGCAGCCTAGTGGCCAGGGCGCTCACTTTAATTTCATAGAACGAGATTGACCTGGGTTCGATCCCCGGTGGCAGGTGCTGTATTTACCATTTGCATGACGATGCAGGAAAACATGCCTGAGAAATAATCAAAATGTTATTTCGAGGATACGCGGTAAGCCCGCCAACCCGCACTGGAACAGCGTGGCGGGCCGTTCTCCACTCCAAAGCCCTCTCAGATATTTAAGGAGACCTTTGCCTAGCAGTGGGCGCTTCAGACTGCTACTTTACTTTAGATAAAAAAAATCCCACGCACGACAGTATACCCCACTTTTCATCAGAGCTTATTTGGTACAGCGGCAGGCGGTGAGCCCGTGTCACAGTATTAGTGTCCAGATCAACGATACAGAGCCCCTATTCACTAGACTATCTTGTCTGGTTTTCTTTCTTCACATGTTATTGTTATTTACTAAATAGCTACTTAATCTGACTCGGCCACTTTCAAATGTGTTCATTGTAAAATTATCTCAACTAATGAATAGTAGTTTTTTTAATCGTAATACTATAGAATTCAATAATTAAGTAAGCAACGGATTAATATATATCGCTTTTATGTGAATCTTCACCTGTTAGTGTAATATTTTTAATTTCAGTTTTATATAACCACTATTTATAAGGACTAAATTTTGACTGTTTTAATATCTCATAATTGATGTTATTTATTACATTGGCGAATAATAATAAAATTTCCTACGATTTAGAACTATGAAGAGCCTTTTATTTCAAAAGTAATCCAAGTGACGATGGATATATAGTATTAATCTATGATGATGGATGAGTTTGACATATATATACGTTCTTATTTTCTATGAGAGTTCTAACACACCATCGCAACTTAGTATATACCACAGTATTAATATTAGTCATTTGCTCATAATTGAATGAAATTCTTTTACCATACCGGACTAGTGTCGACGTCTTTATCTGTAGCCTTTTAAAGCGCACTGGCGCTGTATTGGAAAAATATATTTCCAACACAGCGCCAGCTATGTTGGCATGTGTTGAGGCTTTAGTCCGCCCCAAACCGAAATATAACGAGAAAGACATCAAAAGTAAACGTTTAGCCCCGAAATTAACTAAATATTATCAGAGATTCGAATATAAACGGCTCCATAATATTATATATAAACAAAATTTTCCAATAAAGCTTTTGATATTATTGGAGGATTTGTCCGGACTGATTTTACATTTATCTACGCAGTGTCGGTCTGACAACTAACAGGAAAGTGCAATGAAGTGAACATTTGTAAAAATTGTTAAAATTTTCTTCACGTAGCATCACATTAAAATGTAATCTCTAGAACCGTGTTTTATGTTGTATTAGAAAATCTGCCAACCCCATTCTTCATCTGTTGTAGGATTCTACTAAGAGACATGTTTTAAAAATTGACGGATTTACCATCTCTAATCGGACCCGCGCATTGATATTGTAATTGCCGGTAATTGTTGCCAGAGTTTTATATTAATTCTTGTGATATTCGCGGGCAGATGTTAGTATGTTACACACAAAGATAACTATGCAATTGCATTTGGTGACGCTAGTGCAGCTTAACAATGGACAACGTTAGAACTGTCCCTGTTATCAGAAAACTTACATAACCTAAAGCAGGCTTAGTCCCGAAACTAGATATTAACTATATTTCGAATCAAGTTGGTCCTGAGGAGAAACCGCCTAGGAGTCGTCTGGGAAGGTACCAGTCTGTTACCCATTTCTGCAACCACACAGCAATGCAACTACTGTCCTGTTCCGGTTTGAAAGGTATAGACAGCGAGTATAATTCCGTATTAGTCCTCAGGGGTGACAATAAATCGGTGACTTTCCTCGATCGAGGAATATGGTTCGTGGGCTAGAGAGGAGCCAATCGCCATCAGGTACTCTTAGATCGTTTGTCACCTAATTCTCTCGCAGTTAAATACGCATAAGTGGAGTTATAGAGTTATAAAAGTGATCAAAAAACGAGTAACTAATCAAATAATGTGATCAGAGAGCGTTGTGGCGTGAAAGACGATGTAATGACACGAATTGAGAAAGGGATGCTGAGGTGGTTAGGACATGTGGAGAGGATGAATGAAAGTAGGTTGACGAAACAAATATATGAGGCGAGTGTAAATGGTAGAGTCGGGAGAGGAAGACCTAGGCGAACATTACACGATCAAATCGGAGACGTTCTGAAAAAAGGCCAGGTCAAGAGTACTCTAAACCAACGAGCATGCATGCAAAGATTGATGAAAGTGGGAGAAGCGAAAGACGTATGTCAGGACCGTAGCAAGTGGACGAAGATTGTGTCTCCCTACCCCGTTGGGAACAAGGCGTGAATATATACATACATACAAAAAACGACAGCAGAGTTTGGGTAGTATGCCTGTTTCTCTACAGCAGTCTAAAGAGCAAACGTAGCGTTCATCTGGGCAGACTCTTTAAGCCCAGGTGAAGAGAAGTACTGCTGCTCCACCACCAAGCAACTGCTGCACTTTTACAATCACAATAGATAGATAATGCCACGGTGAGAGCTTTTTATTTAAAAGAAACGACGTAAGACTCCTTCGTACCTTACAAATGTGTATTATAAAATGTTTGGTGTTGAATTTCTATGAATGATCGTCAGTTTTATTTGTAACCACGAGTGTCCACACATTTTGGATTTAAAAGACAAAAGAACATAATGTTTTTTTTCACTTACCTTCTATGTTACTCCTTCAGAATCACGCTTGCAAATTTGGATAGATCTTGTAAAATAACTTTGTATAGTCAATAAATGATGTACATACATGTATGCAATTAAACGAACAAACTTTACAAATATCACTTTAATAATATATATATCGGACACTCCAGACGTCCAATCTTGAGGTAACTCGATGGTTCGAAACCACGATCCCAAGCTTCAAAGGCAGGATCACTATCGCTAGGCTATCGGGCCATCAAATTTATAAAAGAAAGGGAACATGTTCATCAGGATGAAGTAGTCTTGACAATATGAAATATTGTGAATAATCGCCCGTAATTTAGCAACTACTTTGTACCTTTAATATTTTATACGAAATCAATAAAGTAATGCACTTCTCACTCTGGATCAACCATATTTTTACCCTTTTATCATAAGTACCAGACCTTTTATTCCGCATTCATGAAGATAACACAATTTAAATTTCTTATGCTTACACAAATTTCTTAAAATGTGCAAACGAAAGACTCGTTTGAAAATATTTTTTTTAAATACCTCTAGTTTCGCTTCGAAAACAAAATGTATTAAGTAAATGAAACAACATTAATAGTTAACAATATTTTATATCAATACAATGTATTGCATTAAGCAGAGAATTTATATTCTACGATTCAGACTAATATTCACTTAATGGTTTGCAACACTGATGTCGAACTGCTTACACATAATATGCCAATTTACAAAATCATATGTACCATACAAATGTGTGGCAGACGCCTATCTCATAATTACTTTAACAGTTACGAAACACCTAAAAGACATTAAAATTAAGGAAACAACAAAAACTGTAATGACTGGACATACTATGAAATAGGCTATATAATTATACAAAATTACCATTTTTTATTACTACTCTAACCTAATTCCTTATTTACCAACTTAATAAGCAACAAATGCATACATAAACCATTTTTTTAAATTACAATTATTTAAATGCCCTTGTAAAGTGAATTTTATTGCAATGTTTAATTTCTCATAATAATTATTCTCACACACAAGTTGTTTGCTTCCCCGCTCACTGTTTCAAACCATAGGAAGACACCAGGACTAATAGTTTAACGTTTAACAATCACACACATAAGAAACATTAAATGTGAACATATTCTACTTATTTGCCATTAATTTTTAAGTTTCCCAAAACTTAGGTGCTATCTAATATACACCGAAATTACAAATATGCTTATTATATTTTATTCATATTGCTTCAATAATTTTTTTGACAAATGGTGCATAGTTTCTTAATATGCTACATTATCTATATATATAGCAAAATACTATCTTGAATAAATTTTTATAAAACAGCAATTAAAAATTTTAGAATTTTTATGGAGCCATAAAATTACAGTTATTCCTAAGGTAATATTGCAATCATATTGTAATGCGTAGGAACACAAATTTGTTACATCTAATGAAACAAACGTAAAGTTTATTTACGCCATGAACTTTACATAGGGTTGGATTCACAGGATTGTATCAATATTTAGCTCTCACTTTAGGATTTTGTCGGTTGACACAAATCACCCACAGTGTTCTAACAATTGAAAATGATCCTTTATCAACATATGTATAACAGTAGTAATACAGTATGTACGTTTGATGTTTGAACGGATTTATCCTAAAACCAATTTCACTGATTAATTAAGTTTCCTGAAGTTGCTATAGGGTATTTCCTATCCAACTCAATGTGATTACAAAAGTGAAAATTTGTTCCACGTTCAAACGAAATTTGGGAGATTTAGATTATACCATGGTATGGGGTTAGGAGACATTTCGTCTCAAGTAACTTTTATCCTGTTAGAATTTAGTAAAGAGCTTGTGATTGAATATAGTTCACTGTATTCTTTTTTAAGTTAATCACTAGTTGTGGTGAGAAATGTTAAAGAAAAGCATCAAGCGATTTGCCAGAGATGGGGAAATAAATACTTCAGTGAAGCGACGCCATTGTGTTTCATTTTTCGTGATGATGAAAAGTATGATTACCCTACATATTCTCCGTATCTCTAACTTTAAAGTTTCATTTATCTGTACATTTTAGGAAACAGCTTTGTATAATATCTACAACGCTGTGGAACTGTAAAATTTTTAACCATCTATAAGACATTCACTTTGTTAGGACAGTGTTGTCGACGAATAGACGACTGAGGATTGTCCATCACCGATTGGCCGCGCACCGTATAAGCAATTTTAGTTTCGTTCAGACACCTTTAATGTCATCCTAACCGCTAACTTTTTTATAGTTTCCATTTCTTGTTCACTCAAATGCACACATTTTACAGATTTTGTATTTTTACAGTTGAAGATGGTACGTTTTGTATCACAGTGGGTGTTATTGGTATCTGGAGTTGGTAGCGCTTTATGATTTTCGTGGTGCGCAGGGTGTCACTTTTCCTTTTCTACGTTCTTCGTCGACTTCTTGGCGCCCGTCTTTGTCTCTGACGTGGTATCCTCACTCATGTTGGGTAGTTCTGTGACGGTGATCTTTCCAGTGGTAGTTTGATCCAAAGGCGGTAAGTCTAGAAGGTACGGCATCATACTACGTGATTTCTCTTCCTCTGACAGCCATTCCATCTAAAATAAAGTAATATCTGTTTTAATACACGAATATCAGTGATATTTAAACATAAACTTTTACCAAACTGTTACGATTTGGTCAATGCACATATGATATGATGCTGGTTTTAGTATAGTGTTTGTACATCTGCAAATTCTCGCAACGAGGTGTCCAAGTCCAGCAGAGCTTATGCTCATGATGTAGAGCCTGCCACATACCTTCTGTCGATGATCAGCCACGGCGTCGTCGCAGATCTCGATACACATCTGTTCGGTTAGGCGACCGTCGTCTGAGGCGTAGGCGGCGGCCTGCCAAGCCACGCCCAACTTAGACAGCGCTCGGCCAGACATGCCAGCGGTACGGTCCGCCAGCTTGGCACATAGTGCACCGTAGTCGAATTGCTCCACACTCAGACGCCTGAAGAAATAAATTCAAAAATTATGAAGCGCAGCTGAGTTAATGAATTACATTAACCTATCTGATAATGATATTGCCTATCTGATCGGCTTCCTAACTAACAGAATGGAAAATTGCTACACGTTTTTCCATTTTGTGTGTAATATATTTTTTTTTATATTTAAAGTGGTTATTGGCTACAAAACCATTAGCCAAAAAAAAACAACTAAAACAATTTACTTAAAAGCTTATTATAATATTAATACACAAGTGTAAATTGATATATATCTTTAACCGAAGATTTGTTGTCCTGATGGAAGCAAAACGAAAAATTGTCTGCTGCCGGTCTTGGAATTGATCCAAATACTGTAGTTACAAATTGACGTGCACTTGCGGTTTAACAGAGTTAAAACCTCAAAACTCGATGTATCTTTTTAGTAACATGACATAACCCATGACTTCACGAGTTCGCGGCAAAAGTCTGCAATATCAGAAAGCGGGCATAGTTACAGCCCATCGCTAATTCACTGCTGAATATTGGCCTCTCCCAAAGATTGCACGGAGCACCGTTCTGAGACACTTGCATCAATCCGTCAATATAAACAGTATTTCTTGATTGGATTAGAGAAATAATATAAAATATGTAATAAACAGCTGGGTTTAATTGTAAAGTATATTTAATTTTAAAACCTTCTTGATAATTAACTAATCACTGATTGTGTCATTGCTTAACTACTCACCTCTTACCCTCGGAAGCTGGCTGCAGCACAAACTTATCAAAATACAGACGTATAAGTCTCTCTCTTTCCTCATATCCGGGCAGACCAAACTCGATCATCTTGTCCAAACGGTCATTTATGGCAGAGTCGAACTGCTGGGGTGTGTTGGAAGCCAGCACCAACATGATGCGGCTGCTCTGGTCTGAGGTTCTGTATAGGAACGCGTTGAGGGCTGCTCTGAGGTCCTCACTAATACGCTCCGAGGAACGTTTACGGAGAAAAGCGTCTGCTTCATCGATGAATACAAGCACACCTGAGGAATAAATCATTTTCTGTAGCTAGCTAGTATTTTGCAATTATATAGCGTGTCCTAGCTAGAGCCAATATTTATGGAACCCACATATCATTAGTAGCTGGGTATCGTATCGCATAACCGTTACATCGGGTACGGAAAGACAAACAGCGAGTGCCTGTGTTTTTCCGGCACTATAATATCTCCTGCGTAATTGACAACTGTTATAACTGATGATAACGTGCGCCGTGAGGAAGCGTTGTAAGAATATGCTACCAATTATGTCCACTGGGGCATCGCATTACGTATGGACAGACAGGCAGTCCCGACCCCAGCTAATTTCTTAAGAAACTTCATATTTTGTGATACTCATACTTTCCTTTTTATACCTAATGCCTATGCGCGTCATGCGAAGCGACCAGTGGTTAGAGTACTAGTATTCTGAACTGAAGCTGAGCTCTGTAAAGCTTCACAGTGATAATTTTTTGTAAATACTGCTTTTTTTATTTTTTGCAAAACTTTCCATTAATAAGTCAAGAATAACCTATACATTTGAGCTCAGTCGACTGTCCACTCTTCGAGTTTAGGAAACACTACGGTGAATAATATATAACACACCACCAAGAATGTAAAACAAAGGAAAAAAAAATAAAGTGTATGAGATAAAAAAGAACCTTTTCTGCTGGTGTTGGCCCAGTCGAAGACATTGTGGATAGCTGCCACTGCATCCTTGCCCATCGGTGCAACGTCGCCGCCCGTAAGTATTGCATAGTCCATTCCCGAGTGCATTGCCAGTTTCTAAATTAAAAAAAAAAACTAATAAACATTTTCATAAGATTACGGATATCAAAAACAGATTTATGGTTTAAGTCATTATGATTATGGATTAATTCGTAGTACAATTTGTGGTGGAAATTGTTCCCTGTCAATCTATACACTGACAAACACAATCAAAACCAATAATTGTATTAAACCGTTGTACACTGTTCATGTATTTTCCACCAACTTTTACAGTTTTAAGAAAAATAAAACTATTCTATTCATATTGTAATTCAATATCGTGCATAATTATTAATCCAAATTACACATTGTCTATATTTATAATGGTAAATAGTTATCATAAACAATAATACTAAAATAGAATTTCCTAGAATTTGATGAAATTTATAACTGTGATAACTTGAACTTTGAAAAGACATCATTATCATCATTTCGGCAACAAGTCGACTGCTGAACATAGGCCTAAGACATAAGCTACTTTTAGGTCAGGACGAAGTATGTCTGTTTCGTTCTAACAATAATAAAATTATTATAAAAAAGAAAAGCATTGAGCATATATTCTTTATTATTATTTAACACTTTTTTCTATGATTTAATGTTCAAAATTTATTTACCTTTGAGAACAATGTTTTGCCGGTACCAGGTGGACCGTACATCAGCAAATTTCTATAAAAGCCTTTGTTCAACCGTGTGTTCTTCGTAGCGATGGCAATGTCTCTGAGTCTCCTTTCCAGGGTCGGGGCCAACACAACACCCGCTAAGGCATCAGAGGGCTTTCTGAAGCTGGCCACGGCTTTGGACACCGTCAGGATTGGATGCTTGAGCGCCTCCAAGAGAGAGAATCTTGATGTTTCGTTGACGAGCGTCGGTTTACCTAAAGATTAAGAAATTATTATTCCAAAATTGAAAATGGCATTTTGTGTGACAAAAACGACGTGAATAGGAATCACTCCGTATATGTATATGGCGGAAGACAATTACATACGAGTATATATACAGTCTCTAACTGATAAAATAATGGAATTAGATTTTCCACAACTAACAATACAGAATTCTGAAAATGTTCTAATGCTCACCTATCCTAGCTTCAATGAACCTTGCCGTGACTGATGTGGCGCCCTTCGCTGTGTAAACACCGAGGGCCAACAGTGAGAGACCACCGGCCGCTGCCAGGGTCTTGTCCCAGTCCGTCACGAGTGCGTTCAAACCTGCACCAATTACCGTACCAGCAGTCCTGGTAATTTTAATGTTAAGTTATTCAAAGTCAATACTTATTTTTTGTGCTCGAAAAAAAAAGAGAACATTGATAACTTTCGCGGAGAATAACGGGCGAGAAATGATACAATGTCGTCCGTGTGATATAATGGCTTATCTGCGTACATGAATGCTGAGCCTGGGTTCGATTCCCAACCAAAAACAAAAGATTGTATATGGTGTGTGTAGTCCGTATATCTGGCACTGCAACATACCCTACCTAAGATCTTATCATATCTGCGTTACATCAGATATGGGAATGTGAAGAGACGAGTGAGTGCCTCCTTCAATATGTCTGGCGCAGTTGGCACCTGGCAGTGGTCGAAATCGCTCATGAGGACATCACAATGCCATAAATGGTTAAAGGGTCAATTCATTACATTTTAACTATGAGCAGCATATAACTTTAAGAGCAGTTATCTCTCGGGCGTGGGCGAAGCGGTGATTGGAACCGACACCGGCCTTGGTAATATAGTTTGGCATATTGGAGATAATCCCGACATCTATAGGAGGCTAGTTATTCTGTCCTTACATGGAATTCTACGCAGTTTGTCCGTAGGGGTGGCAGATTCGGTGTAGGTGGCACACATTGGCCGAGAGAAAACCGTACTCACTTAATACTCTCCATTATAGTGGCTCGGTTCTCGGCCGCCTTCAGCCTTATTTGTTCGAGGGTAATGTCCCTGTTCTCACGGTCGGCCTTCGCCCTTGCCCGCGCCTCGGCCTCAATCGCTTTCAGCTTGTTCTTCTCGCGCAGTTCCATCTCATGTTCAATGGTCGCGCGACGCAGAGCTTCCTGCTTTGCTACACTCTCTTCTTGTCTGAAAAGATAATAATTTCGTTAAATAATTATTTGGTTTTTATTTTGCTTTTATACGAACTTACAAGTACGGAGTGAACTCTCTATAACAAACCTCATTATAAGGTTTAACTTATTATATCATTACACGTCCATGCTTTTGAAACTATTCAAATTATGTTGTAACGAGTCTTATTAGGAAAATCTGACATTTTATTATATAAGCATGTGGGTGACCAGCATGAGTGCAGCCATATTTTCACTTGACAGATTCAGCGCCAAATGGGAGGTAATTGAGGTGCAATTAACTTTTCACCTTTCTGGGGGATAGAACGTGGTACCTATGGAAAGACACGGGGTGAAAGATACTTACGCCAATACACAACTTTAATACAAATCTCAAAGAGTGTAGTTATATTTTCAATAACCATGCTAAGAATAGCAAGCTTAAGTGCCACTTGGCAGATGGGTCAGCCACAGCTTGCTGAACTAAATACTGTTGGGAAGGAAATGTTTTTGAGTAACTACCTCATACATGCACACAGAGTGTAGGTAGTGCCCCCCAGGATGATGTGGCATCCTAGACAGTAGAAAGTCATTGGATGCAGGTGACTTAGGACTGTACCTTATGCCAATGTTAGGGGGAGGTCTATCAGCAATGGAAATAATAGTATTCAATATGTGTGTATTATGAAGAACTACGAGGACTTACTTCCTTAGAATTTCCTCCTGAGACCTCTGTTGCTGCACTAGTTGCTCTTCGTATCTCTTCTTTGCTAGTTGATCTTGATACTGTGCTCTCATCTGATGTTGTTTCGTCTCCTCCTACATTGAAACCAGGTCAATATAATGTTTTTATTCAAATTTTATACTTATTAGTGTAACAAATGAGCACACAGTCCACCTCATTGTAAATGGTTCTGTGACTAATAAAGACACCTGCATCTATCCTTCCAAAGTAGAATCAAAATGATTCTACATCGGATGTATTGTCACCCATGAGGACTAATATGAAATTACTTGTTATCTGTAATTTGGTCTCTGGTTCAATCATCCAATGTTTCATAACTAGGCTAAATAAAAAATTTCTTGGAGGTGTAAAGTCCGCCAACTCGCAATGCAAACAACCGTAGCTGGCGTGGCGGGTCCTTTCCGGCTCCAAAGTTCTCTCAAATATTTGAGATGAGGCCTTTGACCAGCAGTGGACATTTAAAGACTGCTACACTTTATTCTAGGAGGCAGTAGCTACTTTTTCATGCAGCTGTTCTGTCTCCTGTCCTTTTCTACCATATATCATGAACACAAACGGAGCCTGCAAATTGTAAATTTAGGTACCACAAGGACCATTACTGTGAAAGACTAAATTAGTTTTAGGGTTCAACTGTGACTGTGGGACAAAATTTGTGTTAATTTATGTCATTGGCATTAACTATGCAATTTACATGTTCTGTTGGACAGACATAATTTTTTATTACCAGATTTGCTTTAATGGGTAAATATTGAAGAATAGTAACAATATGAAAGTGAGCTAATGCACTTTTATTTCTTGTATTGCATGATTGGAAAATTTATCAAATTAAAGTAATGTTACTGCAAATATTAAAAATCTTCTCTTTCGAAACTTCATGGCTGGCATAGCATGAAATAGAGTTCTTCTAGTTTCATAATAGCCATGTTCGTCTATGTCAACCACGCAAAGAAATAGTGTGGAATATTTTTGGGGGAGGAGGTTAAATGTATTATCCTTACTATATTTTGAAATAAAGTAAAAAGATAATTTTTGACTAATTAAGAAAAATCAGAGGTTATTGAACATCAAAAGAACTGGTTGTTGAGCCAGATGAGTATATCTAGGTTTTAAATATGCATCTTCCATTGGTGACAAGGCTGAATATCTAAAAAAGGCAATTTGTATTCTGTTTGCCTTTTACATTAGTATAATGATAGAATAGAATTGTAGATCATGGAAATAAAGTGCACCTATAGTGTAAGATAATATTAATAAATAATAGTTAAATATACTTAATGAATAGATATGAGTAATTGGTTGATCTGGACAGATATAATTTTTAATCTTCTTTAGGATTAACAAACAATGATGAACGATCTTTAGGTATTAACATTTATACAAAAGTTATGTAGATATAGGTACCATACGTATATATAAGTAATATTTATGTGTTGGAATATCTCAAGTCATATGAATTTTAAAGTCTTTGTAATGTGCATAGTTTGTAAGGAATAAAAGTTAATCTATAAATATGTATGTCACCAGATTCATTTATAAAATACTTCTCTCTCAAATAATGATTTCATAATTTTTTTATTAAACCTATTGATATGGGCTTGGCTAATTTCAACCATAACAATGTCTTTCAGTTATCTAATGTCAAGATGTCATCACTACAGTATTTATTACAGTAGCTTCATTGCCTTTCCAATACATCTTCATCACCTTACAATCAATAAAATAGGTGGAAGGTTAGGTTATGTGTTACATCATCATCATAATTTCAGCCTATCACAAGTCCACTGCTGAACATAGGCCTCCCCCAAATATTGTCACGAAGCTCGGTCCCGAGCCACCTGCATCCATTGACTTCCCGCAACACTGCGCAGGTCGTCACTCCATCTTGTGGGGGGTCGTCCTACACTGCGTTTGCCTGTACGTGGCTACATGTGCTATGTGTTACATATGCAGTATTTTTTATTATTCCATTATACCACATTATATTATTATACCACCAGTAATTTATTTGCATCGTGGAGACATTTCTTCAAACATATATTGCACATGGACCTGATGCAATCAAGAATTCCATCACTGCAGCCAAACACTTAGCAACCAAGAGGACTAAAGTATATAGACATCTTAAGTTAAGATACTAGACAGATCTGTGGATCAACAGGCAGGTAAGCTCACATGAGAAAATAAATGTTAAGAACCTGTAATGTTTTCCGTTTCTCTTCATAGTCAACTTTCTTCTGCTCAACTTTTGTCTGCTCTATTGCCGCTTCATATTCTTTAATCTTTGTCATCTGCTCCTGCTGCCGAGTCACCTCTTGCAGCTTGCTGAGTTCCAATGCTTCTTTGGCATGACCTATTATACAATATAACTACTTGTTAATAAAAATCTTTAGTTAAAGAGTTCAAAAATGTTACTTATGAAAATATTTTCAAAGTATGTCCACTTATAATGTACATAAGGAAATTAGTAAGTTCCCAATTAAAAAACATCCTGCAAGTGAAACCTTGGTAGATCAATGTTTTAAATTCATTGTACTGAGGCAAGCAAGCAAACAAGGCTTCTTAAATTATGTGAAAAAAAACATTCGAAGTAAAATTATAAGTTGGGAGTAACAATAGTGGTTACGTGTAGTTCACCTACTTACACTGGTGCCCCAAAACAGACTCTACACTCTTTTTCTTTTTAATTCAAATAATACTGTTAGTGTATTGAAATAAATAAGATCTGTTGTTATTTTTGTGGGTCATATCATTACTTGTCCTCACTAACATGGACTAAGTGAGAACTTATAATGTGATGTGTATTTATTGAAGTGCTAACTTTATCATCACAATACCAAAGTGGCCTCCCCTTATTATAGAGAATAATGTTAATGGGCATATTCTATACAATTATTTTTAGTATAATCATATGTAAGAAAGTCTGATAACCAGTCTTTTTTCTTGGCAGTCAAAATAATCACTAAAAATGTTCTGATAGAGTTTAGTGATCCTTGTCTACCACATAAAACCCCACGGTCCATTACAATAGAATTCGTATTATTCCAACTTTGTCTTTACCCAGAATTACTTCCAGGGACATGTAAGAATCTCAAAAAAATTTTAGACTAAAAGTAAGAACCTACGATATACAATAGTAACTGAACTGAAGTAGATATTATTTACCGCAGGACTGATGAAGATAATTATCATATTGAAATTATTCAACAATGATAAAAAAAAATATTCTTTAATATAGATAATGATTAAGACTTGTGTAGAGTAACTAACTTTAAATAGTATAAATGGATTTCTATGCAGTTTTTCCCACCATTTAGAATATTTCAAAGGTAGAGAAGATGACATTACAAGATTTTGAGAAGGAGGCCTTTCCCCAGCAGTGCGCACTTACAGGCGGTTACTTTACTTTACATTACTAGAGAAGGTAGGTATAAGACATTTAGATTATACATTACTGATCAGACTATGCAAAGCAGGCTCAGTCCACTCTATTATATAAATAAATCTATATACAAATATAAAAGTGAAATACCACTGACTAATTATGAAATCTCAGGAACAATAAACCAAACAAAATTAAAATTTGCCATGTAGTTTCCTCATAGGTCATAGGCAACCACTAAGGAATTTCTGAAAACTATTTCCTAAAGGGGAGAAATGAGATGGGAAGACTCATTTGACAGTTCTGTTTTTGAAGTGAGAGACATTAAAATTTATATTAAGGTTAACATAATAGTCTGTCTCACCACTAGTCATGTTGTAAATAAGCTCTGGAGAAAAGTGTGTTGAAATAACTAAATAAGATGTCAACATCTCTGACCACCCTATTATATACACAAAAATGTTTATGTGAGCTTATTTTTTAATTTTATAAAAATGTATTTGGGGACTTTTACAGAATAAATACAAAGCAGTTACTATGTGTGTGGATGTAAGTCAACAAAAAAAAATATTTTATATATATTATATAACATTGTGGATAAAATTTCAATAAGTGGCATTATATGTATTTCAAAAAGAACCCAGATATAAAATGCACGACCCTGAATTTTTTTTCAAATTAATTTAACAACTTTGTTTTATGAATGTATCTAAATGTGCTTTAGCGATTCATTACAATGTTTTAAGGTACTAGAGGTAATATATAAATAAGTAAAAAATAATAAATATCAGCTCAGCTTTTCCATAGTGTTGATGAGTATACTAACAACTTTTTTTTTTGTTAAAATTATTTTAATTTATCTTAGGCACGATGTACGCTGTAGGTTATACGGTCGCATTATGCAATACTATGAAATGTGTCTAATAACAACTCACTAGATCTCTCGAGTTCTTTAGCAGCCTGGGCAGCTCGCTCAAGAGCGCTAGAGTCAAACCTGTAGGCTTCCATGGCCCTCTTTTCAGCTTTGGTTAGGTTTACAGGAGGTGCGGTTGAGCCGGAGGCACCGCTCTCGGCGGGCGGTTCATCCACTGGGGGCATCTGTGGCCGGCTATATCCAAATAACCACGACATTGTAATATTATTAGACTTTAACTCATAAAACGAGTGTAACCTATTTTGATAAATTCATAAAAAAGTTAAATTCAAGTTGATATTGGCCCGATCAACTACTACGAATGAAAATGAACGAGAATGAAACAAAACGAGGCGGGGATGACTGACTGACTGGATATCCACAGAGCATATATGCTCTCCGATCCACTCTTACAGATATCTAATACACTACAGATATCAGAAACACATATATCTTATTGAACATTATAATATTATAATTATCACCGATATTTATAATTTCATGCATTCTGAAACATTTAGCTTTATTCTGTGGCTAGTAGGATAACTCTTACACATATACTCTAGTTACATACATATTAATGGCAAATTTAGAACCAATTTAGTACATATTCCACATTTAGATTTACCATTACATTAACCAACTAGTTTGTGACTCAGTACCCATGCGCAAGAATTATTCAAGTGTTATAAGAGAGTAAAGTCCGTGTGTTGAATTGCTCTTTGTCCGGATTATCAATATCCCGGAATTTAAAATTACAACTTCTTTATCAGCCAATACTCGAAAATCGTTAGGACAATTACATTAACTCTAAATATTTCACTAGTGTAAAAACCACTATGGTAACTTTCATTATTATAATTTAACATTGCATAACAGAGTTCTGTTTCGAAATTCATAATTTTTGTATGCAAATATTTTCAAAATTATTTTGTTTGCCATTGGGTCGGCAGCTGTCTGCGACTGGAGTTTATGTGCCAATTTTCAGTAATAAACAAAAAAAATATGATTGTTTTATACCGGCCTTTAAGGATATCTAGATGATGAAAGAAATGGTCGGGAGGGGGAGGGAGAAGTGGGCCTCCGGTTATATCACTCAGCTCCATAGATGATTTTATAAGAGACAGATAAATCGCGTTCGTCTTGTCCTTGAAGCTTCGCGGTTGGTACTTTTTTGTATGTGGTAGAACCAAGCGGCGGATTTTATTCGATCGACCTCGCAAAATACCGGCGTGAAGTAGAGGTATCTTGAGCTTCTGCGTTTCGTTCGGTGAATGAGGTAACCGGAGGCCCATTTCCCTCCTCATGATCCTCCCTCCTATCTCCCACATACCCTAAAAGGCCGGCAATGCACCTGCAGCACCTCTGGTGTTGAAGGTGTACATGGGCGTAATCACAATGTAATCATTTACCATCGGGTGAACCGCTTGCTCGTTTACCACCCATATCGTTTCCCATAAAAAATGTTATTAAAATTCTCGCAGCAAGTCAAAGCTTGCTGACCAAGAAAGGTCGTTTATTGCCTTTGTCTTATTATTAGTCATTTTATATTTATATTCCACTCTCTTGAAACTAGACCAGATAAAAATTGACATCTGCTTAATACATTTTATCGTTATCATTATAATAACAAAAAAAATGTTTATGACTTGAGACTTTTTTTATCAACCAACTAAGAAAACAAAATGCAAATAATTTTATCTTATGAAGGGTGGTTCTCAGATGACTGGTATGTAACGTCGCAGAATACCAACGTGAAGTAGAGGCATCTTGTGTGTTCTGCGTTTCCTTCGATGAGTGAGGTAACCTGAGGCCCACTCGCCTTCGCCATCCCCCGCCTTATCTCCCCTCCCATCTCTCAAATACCCTAAAAGACGGGCAACGCAGATGTACGTGGTACGTGGGCGACGGTAATTACTTATCATCAGGCGAACCGCTTTCTAGTTGGCTATCAGGTCCTACTTTATTCCCTGTTCCCAACCTATTGAGAATGAGACCTAACCATTGACCATCTTGATAAATATATGTATGTAATATAACAAAAGGTTGATCAAACTGTGAAATAATTTAACCGGAGCTGGAGAGTACCTTATACATATTTATATACAAACCGTGTGATTCTCTGTCTTTAATATTAGTATAAAGTAAAGTAGCAGCCTGTAAGTGCCATCTTCTGGGCCATGGTATCCTCAAATATCTAAGTGTTTTGGAGCCGGGAAGGGCCCGCATCGCTGCTCCAGTGCGGGTCGATGGGCTTCACATATCTCCGAAATAATAACTTTTATTATTACTCAGATATGCCGGTTTCCTCACGATGTTTTCGTTCACCACCAAGTCGTAAACACTTCACTAAAAATTGCTATTAACAATGTTAGTGATTTCGGCGCCAGGAATCAAGCCCAGGTCACTCGCGCTCTATGAACTGACCACTAGGCTACCACGGTTCTAAATAGTAGAATATATGTCGATAAGTAATATCTCTTAAAATAATCTCGAAAACAAAAACATTTCTAGTTTTTTTAACACTAAATTTATGACAGACTTAGTTCTGTTGCGATGTATTAACGAACCAAACATGTCCGTTGACCGTTATGCTGCAGGTATATAATGGCATCACCGAACGTTGTTAGATGTACAAGTTTCCTGCGACATTTGACAGACGATCAAAAGAGTTTGTAAATTATAAACATTAGGCATAAATTCATCCAGCAAAATCTGTTATTCTTCGCTGGCGAAAACGCGGAGGTTTATCGCCTGCAATCGGTAACAATCTTCGAGGAAGAAAAATGTTAAACGGACATCAAAGCGACGCCCTCTTTTTAGTTCGTTCAACACTTTCGATGAACAAGATGTAAGGTCGCAACAGATTCATTTAAATATGGACCTAAGCTTCAAATAAACATTTGAGGCCATATTAATAAAACACAAAGATAAAGTAATGAATGACACTTCAAATAAAGAAGTGTTCCGTTATTTAAGAACACGGATATAAAGTAACAGGCTTTTGATGTCCCACTGCAAGCCAAAGACCTCCTATATTTGAGAGGGTTTTGGAGCCGGGAAGGGTGAAGCTGCTTCAGTGCGGGATGGCGGAGTTCACATGATGATAATAATTTTAGACTCACACACGCCAATGTCATTGTCATCCAGTACCAAACTAAACATTTATATTCATCATACAAATGTTTATCACTAGAGGGATTTGTATTCGCGATCCTCAGCTTTGAAGAAGGAGTCACTAACATCGTTTTTAGATGTAAAAAAAAACTATATTTTATTTCAGAGATGGTAAATAAACAGTAGTATTTATTTAAAATTTTAGAACTAGATTTTTTTTGTACTTTTTTCGATTAAATAACAATTTTGTCCAATAATAAGGGGGTGTGAATTCCGGGGCAAAGCTTGTGTAAATTTTCTAATTCTATAAGATGCAATGCGGCGGTTGATCGACCTTGTGCGCTCTGCAGATGCGCTGTTCTTTGATCTTTGCGAAAATAAATCTTATTCACGCGCAATAAAGTATACAGTGGTATGTTGATTTTAGAAGCCAACTGACTGTTATCTTACACAGTGGTTTAAAATTAAATCGTGTAATCTTGACTTTATCTAATAATAACGAACATATTCATTCTTAAAATCGGGAAATAAAACGCATAGTATAATGGTGAATAAATACGTATTGTAAATGTTTTAGAACAACAAGTGTGAACAAAGTCTAAGCAGACATCATTTTCGTAAAGACACATTTGGAATTACTGTCGAGAGAAACGTCTCGAGATAGAACGAACTAGAGAACATTTTCAAATAAATAAATTGAACGCACAGCAGATGATCATTCGCCATAAATGAAAGGCACTATGCAAAGCGTCATAAGCATAATTTTATTATTTACAATAAATACAAAACATTACAATGATGAAGTTAATTCATGTATAAAGACATTCCCCATTTCTTCAAAATAAAACCAAATGTACCATGGACATTTTAAATATAACCTTCAATTGGTACTAACATAAGAATTATAAGACGGCGCTAAATTAATTACAAGGTATCGTCAATAGTAGCGCTGATAAACCGAGTCGTAGGACAGAAAATAATAAAAAAAAAATCTTAATCACACTATAAAAGTTGAAGAGAATTTGTGATGTGTATGAAAGTGTAAGGACATTATATAACATGACATTATATAACATATAATTACAACAAATATTCTATTTTAGTATATAACATCATAAGTAAATATTCTACACAGAGACCAAGCTTTCTAAGAACGTGGAAAATTGTTAACTGTTTCCATAGGGTTGACACCGGCACGTAAAAAGACTAGAGAATAAGGGCTACGTACGTACTAACAATGAATGACTAACCCTATAAAATTTTTCTTATTTATTATTATTGTGTGATACAGTTCAATCTAATATGGTTTCCTTAAATAACCGACCGAATAACACTTGAAAAAAAACTTTTTTTTTAAAATCCTATTTTCCATATTTTAAAATTTTCCGATCATGGTTAAAATATTTATAGATTATTTAATCAATTTATAAAAGTTCTCCAAAAATTTTAATCCTCCGTTAATCTCGTCGATCACAACACAACTGAGTAGCCGTAAACCAGTTCTTACCCAGGCGGTGTATACATCATCCCATCGGTAAGTGTTCACGCGGCCGCTCTATGTGTGAGTGTACCTACATCGGGCCGCTTGTATGGAGCTTGAACTTTGTAAGGATATGTACTCATTGTTGTCTTGAATGTCGATTTATCGAGAATCAAATTGAAAGCGGTTAGATGTTATAACCTAGAATCTGACTATACTAGTATCTTATAATATCTTAATACCTATTTATTGGTGTTATATATTGCAATATGACATTGCGTATAAATTAGGCATATAAGCGAGCTAATAACGCGTTGCTTTAAACCATGCAAGGTAGGCACTGTTGACCTGGGCCTTTTTTATTTTATCGGCCCTATATCGACACGTCCCTCACATAACTTGAAATATACATATAAAAATATAATAACTAAAATTTAGAATTTCGCGTATCATTAGAACATTATTTTATATTATTATCATTTTATATTATTAGAATATAATGGTGTCGGTGTTATTTGGTTTTAGTTGCTCCGAGCGCCGGAACAACATGAGGAATGCATCGGAGTTTCATCATCGACGACAAGCACTCTCGAGGTCCGGGAAACATCGGCTTGTGAGTTCTGTTCGAACCTCTCCACCATCTCCCGAGTTAGGTCGAGGAACAGTTCCTCAACGCCTTGGTTAAGCTTGGCTGATGTGTAATAATGTTTCGCACCAACCATCGTTGAATAGCTTTATAAAAAAAAAAAAAACAGAATATTAACCCTTAAATACCTGAAGTTTTAAATTTGATACCGAGGTTATAAATCGCATTGGGCACCTACAATCGATTTTATTTTAATATTAGGCTGTTTACATGTAACCTTTGACTGATAATCTTCAAGTTAGAAAACAAAAACTAACGTAAAGTGTCGAAAGATGACAAACAATATGACATTTCGGTTTCCCGCCGCATTGAATGGGTGACATAGTTTTACAAAAAGTTTCGCTTATTAATTTCTTTGATTTTTTAATTTTTTTTGTAAATTAAAAAGACTTGTGCGATAGGTGAGTATCTTATTTTTATTATGATTTATATTTTTTCTTACACCTGCTTTGCTTGAAGAAAAACTTGATGTTTTGTAAGTATCAATTTTGATACTACAGGCATTCTGGGCTGTTTGAATCCGCCTTACTTACCTACCTGTTTTGGTTCAATTTCTGACTGATTTTAGTATTGTTTCATGTTTATACGCTTGGTTTGGTGTTGGAATGAATGTGCTTAGCCTTTACTTAACTGTATATTATAATTGAAAATGAAGCCGGATGATATTGAGGCTATGTTACGGATGCTAGAAAATGGTGAAAATTCTGAGGATGAGGCCAGTTAAAATGAAGATGATTTTGATCTTTGTTGAGAAATTATTAAAATTCCTTGTAGAAGAATCAAACAAGTATCCGATCCAAAAATCCTAACTTCACAGAAGTTGTGACTCTCTTAGAATTACGTAAATTTTTTGGCATTCTTATTTTCACAAGTGTTTATCATTATCCGAGCGTGAGATCGTACTGGTCGAATAAATCAAAATTTGAACCAATTGCCCGGTTCCCCCAAATCGGAACAGGTTTGATAAGATTAGACAAATTTTTCACATGAATGATGACAATAAACACTTGCCACCTGATCATACTCAACACGACAGACTGCACAAGGTTCGCCCAGTATTAGACCACTTGAATAAAAGATTCGTTTCTGGACCTTTTGACCATCGGCTATCACTGGACTAGCAAATGTGTGCCACCAAAATACAACATTTTATGAAGCAATATTTGCTCAACAAACCCCACAAGTGGGGATTGAAATGATATGTGCTGTGCAGCCTTTCGGGTTACGCATATGGTTTTGAGGTATACTCAGGGGCTAAGAATGTTGAGAGATTACCACACGAACCGGATTTAGGAGTGGTATCGAATACAGTCGTTCGATTGCTAAGACCAATACCAAGGAATGTTAACCATATCCTATATTTCGACAATTTTATACCAATATTCCTTTATTACATTACCTAACCAAAGAAGGTATTTACTGTCTTGGTACCGTCCAGAGGAACAGACTGGGCAAGACTTGCAAGTTGCAAGATAAAAAGTTTTGAAGTCCATAGTAACAAGAGGAGCCTATCATGAAAATATTGCTACCTTTGAAGGTATGGATTTCTCGGCAACAAGTTGGAAGGACAATAAGCAAGTGCTATTGCTTTCCACTTATGTTAGTTGCGAACCAGCAGAGCTATAACCCGCTACGACAAAAAATAAAACGTAAAACATATTCAAGTACCTTGTCCTCGCGTAATCAAGGAATATAACGCCCACATGGGGGGCGTTGACCTGATGGACAGCTTCATTGGGCGATACCATATACCCATAAAATCTAGAAAGTGGACAATGAGGTTGTTCTATCATCTACTTGATATTACAATAATCAACTCTTGGGTACTCTACAAAAACGTTAACGTCAAAAGAGGAACACCCCAGAAGGACATACTGAAGTTAGGTGACTTCAGAACAGAGCTTGCTGACACCTTATGTCAGTATCAAAATCGACCTGAAAATAAACGTGGAAGGCCAAGTACAAGTCGAAAAGATGATGATGTTGAACCACCCTCCAAAAGATCACGGTCTTGTGTCCAGGTCTTACCCTCAACTGACATACGTTATGATCGAGTGGGACATGAAAAGTTTTTATGGACTCAAGAAATAAATGTAAATATCAAAATTGTCGAAAGCTTACTTCATGGTTATGTAAAAAATGAAAATTTTCCTTATGTGATAATAAGAAAAATCCCTGTTTTGCATTATTTCATTATTAAATAAATTTCAATATTTTGATTACCGTGATGCCTAAAGTATCAAAAATGATACCAAATCTTTTTTTCAAAATAAATATATAAAAATATCGTTTTAATTTATTTTACTATTTTTCCTCATTAGTAAACACAGTAAAGGGTACATTTATATATTTTTAAATTTGATTTAAAAAATCAGGCTTTTAAGGGTTAAAAATTGTGTGCATTAAAAAAATCCTTCTAGTCTGTCTATTTAGGTATACTGCTGAACATAAGCTGCTCCAAGAAAGTGCTACCAAAAGCTGGAATACATTTCTTAAAAGGTTTGACCCGTCTATCCTAGCTGGGAAGCGGGTTAGTGCGCCCAGTACCAGAACCCTCTCACTAGTGTTGCTGCTCCCCATACCATGGATTTGGATTTGGCAAATTCAGAGCCTCCATAGTTTGCTAGTAGGGTGCACCACATACAAAAAAGGCTGGCATTTGAAGAAACATGTGGAGTGGTTTTCACTTTTAAAAACAAAGGGTACTATACACACCTTTCAGCTTCTTCTAAAGGTACTGTCCTCTCATGTTCCAAATCTATTTTGTTGCCAGCTATGATGAGAACAATATCAGACCCAAGCATTTTCTTTAATTCCTTAACCCAATTCTTCACCTAAAAGAAACAGTAAACATTATATATGTATTTATCTATGATGTACTAAACATGGCAAGCACAAGCATGAGTGTCATTAAACAGACATTCCATGCTGTTTATTAAAGCTAATAACTTTATTAAATAATCCTGTTTATATGCCAAATATTTCACATTTGCTTACTACAGGTGCTTTATCACATATGAGGACTAAGATGTAATGCCTCCCAGCCATAGATAATGGCAGCATTGCTGCTTAGCAGCATTAATATTCAATAGGGTGGCAGAATTTACAAAATATCTGAAAGATGATACAGTTTATTACGGACTACCAGTAAATACTCACCTTGCCGAAGGAATCTTCATCTGTGATATCATACACTAAAATGGCACCATTTGAATTTCTGTAGTATATAGGTCCAAGTGCATGGAATTTTTCTTGTCCAGCAGTGTCCCAAATTGATAGGTTAATTCTTTTACCATTTATATTCAATTTCTTGTTGAGGAATGTGGCCTGAAATATGGTATAAGATAACACTGATTCATTAAATACACTTTATATTGATTGATCCGAAGAAGTTTGATCTATTTTGCAGTTCAGGGAAAAAAGTAGTAGACACAACATGGGTTATAAAGTATAAAGGCAACTGAGGCTTCTCTTAAATCATTTATTTTTTTCTTTTACTTATTGATTGTTTTTACTGTTTAATTGTATTATTTGTAACTTTTGTGTTGTGTAAATGAAAAAATCATATCACATCATAACTAAGACTACACTATTGCATTGGGTTTTCCAGTAATCGTAGTTTTATTGTCAAATAAATAAATAAATATTATAGATACAATATCTTCTTCAGATAAGTTGAGCTGGACTTGGCCTTTCCAAGCAAGTGTCAAAATGTGTTGAAATAGATTTTCAAATCTTTTATTTTCGAATATTTATAAATACATCAGGGAGGCAAAAAACCTAAGGTTGGCATTATGTATAAAAAAGCATAGTATTTGTATCATACAAAAAAATTCAGTTACCATTCGTAATAAATTGGGTAAGGTGGGCACTCCCATTTTGTCTATATGCAAGTCCCTGACAGTACTATTTACACATTGTGTAAATATTCTCGTCTACATCCTTAGATATAACATAAAACAATTAAAGCAATGGAGATCAAACTGCTTACAAGTATGTCCAAAACATTGTAAAGGAATGGTTAGATTTAATTAAAGGGGAAGAACTAGAATTTTTTTTTATTAATATTTTTTTTCCCAGTTAAACTATTAGCAGGTTGGTATTATACAACAAAACCTAAGTTTTAGTACAGCAAATTCAACTTAAAAAAGGGAAGTAAATAGCCTATGATGACAACTTCAAAATTAGCAGTTGATAACTATGCCGCAAGTGTATGTGCAAACACAAATGGTCTTACTGAGCTGCATGAGTTTGTGCCTTTGGGTTTACGCACTGCAACTAAAAATAAGCTTTAGCGAAGTCAGAGACCAGCCTATAAAGCGGCCACAGGCTGCATGACTACATCTCTGGAGGCCACGCTGTATCTGGCAGCCGCTACACCTGCTAATACACCAGGAGGCGGTGTTGGCTGCCATCAGGCTGAGGACTTTGAATCTATGGAAAGATTGCAGGGTACCATATACAACTATACTTGAAGATCTGTTTGCAGAAATGCCGATCCTTCGGGCTCCGTATGACTGGATTCCAAAACAATTTGTTTTTGACAAAAAATATAAAATTCAACTCCACGAAGACCATCGTACAGAAGGTCTAGACCCGCGCGAGTTAAGAATTTTTACTGATGGATCCAAAACGAATTCAGTTACTGGCTCCGGGACTTTCTTGGAAGATTTAAACATTAAAATACAAACAGCTAGGAGTCTACAACATCAAGCTGAATGCTTGGGCATTATCCAGGCGGCTATTGCAATCGCCAGTAGGGAAGTAAAATATCACAATATTAGGATACTATCCGACAGCCTGGCGCTTATACAGGCCGTCGACAGCAACGTCATGACGTCAGGGCTCATATAGGAATGCTACCAGCGTTTAAACTAGGTATATCAATTAAACAATATAATCCTACAATTGATAAAAGGTCACAGCGGTTCACGAGGTAATGTTGCGGCGGACGAGTTTGCCCGGGGCGGTTCTGGTTGGTGCCTTATTGGACCGGAACCCAGCATCCTAATACCCTTTGGGCACCTTCGCTCACAAATACGAAACCGCACTAGGAACCAGCATGCATGGATAAACCTGGTAGAATGTAGGCAGGCTAGGGAAGTCCTTCCAACAGTTGATAATCGCATAACCAAGATACTACTACGCCTGAATAAACCCCAAATTCGGATAGTAAGTAGCACCATAACTGGAAATGGATATTTTAACAAACATCTGTTTACTATAGGTGTTATAGACAGCTCTCTATGCAGTGTGTAAGGAGGAGGAAGAAACGACGGCCCACGTCTTGTTGCAGTGTCCGACGGTCGTGGAATACAGGGCTAAGTACCTCGGCTCGCAGAGTTCGCTCCCCGAGGTCAACGGTAACTTTAAGGGTTTATAGAGTTTCCTTGAGGAGCTCGGTTGGCTCGAATAGATCATATTCCTGCCCACACGCAAAATACGCGCACAATCGTGGAGTTGCGGATACTAGCCCGTCATAACATAACATACTGTTCCACTACTACACAAAGGCCTCCTCTCATTTTTGTGAGGGTTTTTGGAGCAGAAAAGTTTTTTAAAGAATTTAAATGTGTGATTTGAAATATATTTTCTAAGCTTTGAAATATAATAAAATATGATTACTTGTTACTTTTATTCAGGATATGATTTCTTTCTTCTTGATTTGATTGAAATCTTAGATTTTTACATATTGTGTATAGTATCAGATACATACATTATATAGATGTTTTTCCCATTCTCACCACACTGGGCAATCGGGATTGTGAGCACATATCAATTGCGCAAGTGATGCTATTCTCCATCATTAGTCTGTGGGATTTGGGTCCCGCAAATTTGGATAGATATGCTGCCATAATTCAGTCCTTAGAGCCTTATTTATTGGCTAGCAGGGTGTATCATGTACAGATTAGGTTGCCATTTGAAGAGAGAGATGGTATATTACCTCCTAATACATATGGCTTTATACATAATTTAGGGTTTCAATTCCTAATTTGTAGTAAAATATCTTGCATGTGTAATATGTTTTATTAAGCAGTGAGAGGGAATACACCATCTGTTTCTTCAAAAGCCATCTTCATCTACAAATGGTGCACCCACCAAACAAACAAATAAGGCTCTGGCAACCAAATGATGGCGGAATATCAACCTGAATTTATCGATCCTACTAGTCATGCCAAGCAGCTTCGCTAGTGCAAGTTACTATTACTGCTACTGGTAATGAGATCACCAATATGCATGCAAAGTGTGGTGAGTATGGGCATATCTTCAATGAAAATATATGATGGCTTCTGCTGGTGCTTTCTTGGGGACCTATGTTCAGCAGTGGACTAAAATATGCTGTTGTAGTAATATGCAGTGACAGTTTAATAATATAATTTATTACATCACAAATCACTCAATGCTTAATGAGATTACATTTTCTTATTATAGAACAACAATAATGTCTTTCACTGTCAAGAAAGCCATTGTAATGTACATATTTTTGTCTTTTGCCTGTAATCCCTGCTTGGTGCGATTCAAGATGCAAATTACCAAACAAAATAAAGGTAGAATAATATTTGTTGGTAAAGGTAATAGGGCTGAAACTTATTAGATTTTTTTTTAAATAAGATTCGGCTCAGTGCATTGCAGTACTTAACTTTGTTTTGTGTGAAATAGTATGGGGAGTATGTATTAAATCATCATAACATTTTACAAACTAACAGCCCCATGCAGTGCAGCGGTGTTGATTTTTCTAATAGAATTTTGTTAAGATTGATATTTTTAAATTCGTAATATCCTTTGAATGGAGTCTAATTTGATTCTAAAAGTAATCTACAGGTATTGATACAGTTTTGAATATGAAATGATTTATTTGGATAAGAATTTATGTAAAGGTATGGATAACATGGTCTGATTTTGGTCAGTATTTCTATCAACTTTTAAAATGTAGTTATACTGACATAACTACAATAGTTGAACATCTGATATCACAAAGTTTCTTGTAGATTTGATATGTACTTTAATATTGTAGAACATTTTTTTTGTTTTATCATCAATAGTTTCAGCAGTGTATGTGATAAAAGACTTATAGCATATTTTTTTACATCTTGGGTTACATTATTGAAAAGATAGTAGGAAACCTTAATTTTTTTTAGTAATATATATATATATCCTATGTTACTCAGGGATAATGTAGTATTCTAATGGTCAAAGAATCTTTAAGTTCGGTCCAATAGTTTTTAAGTATATTCATTACAAAAAAAAACACAAAATACTAATCTTTCCTCTTTATAATATTAGTCTAGAAATGTAAATAGTAACATTTTGTCATGTTAAGGGATAACTATTTGGTTTGACTCTTTGTGGCTTCTAAAAATAACATGGGTAGTAATTTCTATAAATCCACTTAGATTATATTTCATCCAATAACACAATCACTATAATAAGATCTTTAAATAAGACCTTTAAACATATTTGAATTATGTGAATTCATTGCACAAAATAATTGATTTAGGTATATAATGTTGCTAGGAGAAAATCATTAGTTACATATTTTGTTCTATAGATAGCCTAAAAATGTAATTAAGACACTGCATAAAAATAATGATGTATGTTGTGTTAACATGTTAACATGACGTAGTTACAACCATACTGGTTATCACTCGAAAGAGCACACACAATAATATTTAATGAGAATATGATGCAAGTTTATACCTGAAGCGTAGTAAGATGCTTATCGTTGAATTTATCTTCGATATATCGTAGTAACAATGAGGTTTTTCCTACACACCCCTCGCCTAACAATACCACTTTGAAATTATGTGTTCCACTCGGTGCGGCAGTCATTGTCAAATTCTAGAAATTACCTAATAGTGATATTAATTTATTAAAGATCAATACACATTTAAACTTACTTATCGACAGTAAACACACTGCGATCACTTTAGCATTATATTAAATTTACTGCCCGTCTATTGTAAAATTAATAGTTAATTATTATTATGAAAAATATTAGACAGGGTAAAATAATTCCTGGAAAAGTAAAATTATTGAAAAGATCACAACGATTCAGTACAAATATTGATATAATCTGACACCTCTCTGACACTAACATTGATATATGATATGCCAAGAAGTAAGCTTTTGACAACAGCTTATAACTTTTAGCCAGCATACTAATAAGAGAGGCCAAAAGAAAGAAGATTTTTTTTTCTAATGTCAAAGTACAACAAAATGTTAAGTCTTGTCACTCAAAAACTAAAAGGATACAGCTATCGACTCTATCCATATCCATCCAGTGATTTTGGATACAAAAATTGAAAACTTAATTATACTAGTCTATAATTCGAAAATAGGAAATTAGTATTTCTAGTTATGTAAAAAGTTTATACGCTAAGGTACCGCCGGGAATATATTAAAGACTATTTACATAATTATCGAGCAATTTAACAATGACAACAATCAACAATAAGGACAATGCTGTCATGCCTACCAAGCTAATTTCGAATACTATTGGTTGTTATTAAAACTGTAAAGGATACATGTTAGTGTGGCAAGGATTCGCGCAAATGCTCCTCGTACTCGTCTCCTTTGTAGGTACATACGATAATATAGGTGGGTCAGATGCAGTATCAGAGACACAGCACGTAACCGGACCCGAAAATCAATAATTTACTGATTACGACTGGAATGGAATTCAGGACCCATGGCTCAATTGAAAGGTACGCTAAACACGAAGCCAAGTGGTCTTCAAGTAATTGTTATGTCATGATTATAGCAGAGTTTGTATTTTAATATTTATATGTATTTCGTCATATTACATGTCAAAAAACTATAAAATATTATTTTTGAAATTTAGATTAGGGTGACAAACGAACTAACAGTCCATCTGATGGAAAATAGCTACTAAAGCCCATAGGCACCAGCAAACACCTTCAATTGAAGAAGGTTACAGATGCTTTGTCACTACTGAGGACTAAGATGGAATGTCATACATCTTGTAATTGTCCTGGTTCAGTTATACCCTTCAAAGCGGAACGTAATAATCACTGCACTGCTAATAGGCGGCAGAAATAGGTAAGGGGGGTGGTAACTAGGACTCCTGGGCAGAGAAGCCGCTTACCATATAGTGACTTTTAGGTTTTCGGGTTATGTTATGTTATGTTATGACGGGCTGGTATCCGTAACTTCACGACTGTGCGCGTATTTTGCGTAGTATCTTGGTTATGCGTGTGTATTATCAACTGTTGGAAGGGCTTCCCTAGATTGTCTACATTCTACCAGGTTTATCCATAGTTGCGCATGCTGGTTCCTAGTGCAGCTTCGTATTTGTGAGCGAAGGTGCCCAAAGGGTATTAGGATGCTGGGTTCCGGTCCAATAAGGCACCAACCAGACCCGTCCCAGGCAAACTCGTCCGCCGCAACATTACCTCGTGAACCGCTGTGACCTTTTATCCATTGTAGGATTGTTGAATTGATATACCTCGTTTAAACGCTGGTAGCATTCGTATATGAGCCCTGACGTCATGACGTTGCTGTCGACAGCCTGTATAACCGCCAGGCTGTCTGATAGTATCCTAATATGGTGATATTTTACTTAACTAATGGCGATTGCAATAGCTGCCTGGATAATGCCCAAACTTTCCGCTTGATATACGGTGTTGTAGACTCCTAGAGATATTTGTATTTTAATGATTAAGTCTTCCGAGAGAGTTTCGGGTTATTCTATATCAACTATTTCCTTTCATTGTGAGGTTTGTAGACGCGACTCACGTTGAAAATAATTAACGGACTTAATTTGGAACAGTCTGTGACAAATACTCGGCAGCATATCTTAGCAACAAGCCTACTTTCATAAGAGGGATTTGTTTGGTTTAAATAAGCGGCGAGGGGACCCAGGACCATTTTAAAGTAAAGAAATCAGGAATAATTTATTAATCCTTTATTGCAACATGGTATTAAAAAATATATATTCTATACTCCTACCTTTGCGACCTCACTAGATTCAAGAATAAGCAACACGATTATGATGATAGATAATACATTATGAGCAGGCGCTTGGTCTATTATTTCTTATTAAATTTATGAAATTAATAATGAATATTGAAATGAACAGTGATTTGGGTGATGGCACTACTAAATTTATTAATAGGTAGCAATTTTAAATACAGATTTTACCCCGTGTTCGGCGGTGAAAGAAAGTACAAAATAATTTGCACACTGTTACTACTTTAAAGTAAATACCTTCTTGTAATGAACTAACTAACTAATTAGATTTTAATAAAAATATTGTTTTAGCTTTGGACAATCAACGTTTAATTAATCAGTTCAAAAGTTTTTTTATAACTGGTTGGCAATATACCGTAAGAATAGCCGACACTCCTTTCTTCCTGAAGTTATCGTCGGTGATTGAGTTAAGTGATATAACGTCTGACAGACGGCGGATTATCCATTTCGAAAAACGGCAGACTGAAAATACACCGACATATGACAGGCATCAGCGTACAAAGTGCGGAGCGTTTTGCGAACTACATCTACGCTACCCGCTTGCCGGAGGCCTTATCCGATGTACCAAAAAATATTTATCCAAAATAGCGTGTGTCATCGTCGTGTCAATCGTACCGTGTGATTTTTCACATTTAGGACATGGTTTTGTTCACGTGTCATAACAATATAATTCCTATGGTCTGACACGTCAAGAAATAAGGCAAATCGCCCTATTAACAGGCCGAGGAAGTAAATGTAAACAAGATAAAATTTGTGCTACGTATAGTTATTTTATAATATATTTTATAATCATTTTAAATAAGTAAAAATTAGTTTCACACAAAATCCAATATTTACCTGCAAAGAAATTTAGAGTAAGTTGTATGCCTCCATTTCAAATCTGATATGAATAAATTAGAGAAATAATATTATTTAGTTGGCGAATTCTTAGTAATAGGCCCCCCCGAAATGGGCGGGGGGCTTAGTAACCGTGGCTTGGTCTGCCACGGTGAACCAAGAGGAACTTACATGACGGGCCTACTTCGGATGCTTGTGGGTGGACTGTGGGGGGAGTGTTAACTCAGCATCGCTCTCCTGGCCCTCCACAGCCGAGTGGAGTCGCAGGGGAAGAGGAGTTTTGGTATTGCGTTTCGCTATTGTCCCTATCCTATCCTTCGCGACTCTGGCGGGGGAGGTGGGACCGCGGGGGGAGAGGAGTGTCGCTAGTACGATGAGCGGAACCATAGACCAAATCCGCTTGGTGCTTAAGAGGGCCAGCCTTTCTGATCCACATGGCCTCCTGGTGGCGGACTCCGTTGCCCTTGTGGGTTTGGAGGCCGAATAGATAGGCGCGTCTGTATTCCAGCGCGACTAGCCAGGACGGAATGGGAGAGGAGATGTTCTTTCCCGAAAAGGAGTCGCCGAGAACAGGAGGCACTGGTGGGGTTGCAGATGTGTGCGAAAGCGTTCCCATGACCCTGCCGACATGCGACGAAGGTGGATCACCGTGGGATCACCATAACCAGTCCTTGCCACCGAGAAGTATGCGATAGGCATTTTTTCCATGTAAATAAAAAAAAATAAAAAAGGGCTTAATAATAGGGCTACAGAACTCTAAAATATTAAATATGAAAACACGTTATAAAGCTTTACGTAGTTTCAAAGAAGTGTTGACGTCGTGTAGTTACAAAGTAAGCTGTTACAAAAGCTTACTTAAAAACTACAACGGTAAATAAAGCGAACGATAAATACAAAAGGTTAAAACCGACAAAAGAAACTTTTAAACTAAGTTTACAAAGTAAATGGGAGCCCCTTGGAAGTTGCTAAAGCATTTAAACAGGGCCGTACAAGTACTTGTGTTAGGAAGGTTCCGTATTATTTTATTCGGAAAGTTTCATTAATAATTCTTTTTTAGTAATATATTTCAAACACCAGCATTTTTCAGCATGCCAACTTGAGGAGTTTTTTGTTTCAATTGTTCCGGTAAAAGTTAGAATTAAATGCAAAATGCAAACAAAAATCTATATTGATGGCGTAATGACTAAAGGCGTACCCAGTGATCGCTCGGAGTCCCAAAGGCGAAGCCCCAGGGCAGCCTCGTCGGACACCTTCAAATTAGGTTATTACAAATTAGTTGAAATGACGGTAAAGTAATCTAGGCAAATGTTGAAGAATTCACGGAGAGTTCCTGTGGCCGTAAAAGCACTGACTACTCAGAGAAAATCACTTTTTTTTATAACATGCGTTAATGCCTAACGCATATCCGCCCTCTCGGGGGCAAGGACAGGTTATGTCGGGCTTGCACCGACTAAAACCCCCGTGTTCCACCTTCGCCGCATGTCGGTGACTGTCACGGGAACGCTTCCGCTCACAACCGCGACCCCACAAGCGCCGGTTGCACCCGGCGGCCTCTTCTCGGGAGAAACTCAGAGATACCTACCCACAACGGATGCGAGTTGGAGGATCTTGGATTGACGTCGTTGTTCTGCACCGCCTTCCTGCCCTCTGCGGACGTAATGTGGCCAGAGACGAGCCGTGGCCCCTGAGGGCCGTGAAGACCGGTACATTCGAGTGCATCCCTTCTTGTCACCTTTGGCTTCCGGGTGTAGGAAGGTGCTCCTTGATTGTAGAAAGAGGGCGAGGAAGAGAAGGGATCACCGGTCCTTGATCACAACGGAGGCGAAATTAAACATTTTAGATAAAATCGAGTAAGTTATTTAGCCGATTTTTCTACCTTTTATTAAAAAAAAATATTCCCTAGCCTGCACATAGTCGGGTTGGTATAAGGACTTAATGCATTCTGATTAAATTCGCTGAGCAGGAAACCGCATGGAAAAGGACCAAGTGATATGAAAATTTAAATTACGAATGAAACATTTAAACATTTATATTAAGCATTTGGAAAATAAAAAAATCAGTCCTTTGAACCCATGTCTTCTTTGCATTTCTAACCTGAATCATTTGTCACGTCTGAATGATTTAGAAAATGTATACATATTTAGCATAGTTATTAAAATAACATGAAAACTTTCAGTATTCTATGACGATATTACTTTCAAATAAGTTTTGTTTTAGGGTGAAAGGCAGAATACAACATCTCGCCCCAAATCCCACAGACTATGTGGAGATGGGGAGCGGCCAATTCGTCCGTATACTTTCATTCCTTTATGGGTAAATAATTTTTTTATTAAGAAGAATACTATTAAAAAAAAAGTTCACTTCTGGAATCATATGGAACATTTAAAAAAAGTTCTATCTATATCTTTTAACTCTTTAACTTCGGTGGCAATGGGCCAGGCACATAGCCCGCAGAACTAAAAATCATTGGGGAAGAAAGGTTCTCGAGTGGCAACTTGTGTACAGTCAGAGGCTGTGTCGGGCGACCACTCTACAAGATGTAGTGACGTAGTGCACAGTGTTGCGCTTTATGGCGATCTTTGTTGGGAGGCCAATCTTCGGTAGTGGACTTGTGATAGACTAGTAATAGATTGGTACGGAGTATTAGTATATAGTATTTTGACGTGGTAGAGCCAAGCAATGGCTTTAGCTGTTGCACGAATGGGCCGGCTCGACGGGGGTAGTACCAATACCTCGCTGAATACAGGCGTGAAGTAGATACATCTTGCGCTTCTGTGTTTCGTTCGGTAAGTGAGGTAACCGGATGCCCACTGCCTCTCCCTCCCCCTCCTCGTCCTCCCTCCCATCTCCTAAATATTCTTAAAGGCCGGCAGCGTATCTGTAGCTCCTCTGGTATTTACCATTTACCATCTGGTGATAGACACAAATTTTGCACATAGCATAATCTATATCTCGGTCAGATTAAGCGTGCTTGATTGACAAATATACATCACATGTATTTTGGTCGTTCAATTAAAAAGGATAGACATACATACATACATACGGGTAGCATATAGCATCTGTAATCAAAATAAACGTTAAAAAAAAGTACATTAACATTGAATAATTATATTTTCAAGTTTAATCATTTTATATATTAGGAAAAATAGTTATCTGAAAAAGAAAAATTGTACTCGATCGAACCTATAATCACCGGACAGATTCGAAATTCAAATTTTAAATGTCAAGGGTTAATAGACGTAGACGTTTGTGTTGTTCGAATTTACCTGTAATTAGAGCGTGTGTACACACACTCGCTCGCACAGCACACAGGCACACAAGCACACAGCCACCACCAACACGTCGCTCAACCGCGGTCCAGTGAGCTCTGATATGTTTGCAATTGCGTTCGCTGACATTTCATTTATTCCAAAACTTGGCGGGAGCATATTACTTTTAATAGCATCGATAAATTTCTCATCGTTGTGACGAAACTCTTCAATTTTACTTTGCTTGCGACGGCTATCTCACCAAACCATGGGCTGACTGACAGATAATCGCGTCCGCCTTTTGACACCTCATACAATAAGGTGTAAGCAATAAAGTTTATAAACAATAAAAAAAATGGCGCTACCCAGTAATCGTAGTGTACGTGTAGTAGCATAAGGATAACTATAGCCATGTGGTTAATAGCTCTCCCTTCGAATCAGGAGCCACTAGTTCGATCCCCAATGTAGGGGACGATTAGTAACGTAGTAACGTTGGCTTCGACATTAAGGCGGCGACACGCGTGATGTAATTTCAAATAATCTCTACTGAATAGGAAATTCAAAGTTCTAGACCTCTGTCCGCCTCAATATTGAGTATACGGTCGTAAGAGCTAATTTTTATGTTTTTATTTTATCACAAGTATTATAAGTTCTTCTATGATATAAGTATAAACTTCTATAAGATCTATAAAGATCGACTATATACTATACTACTTTGGGGGAGGCCTACGTTCAGCAGTGGACTTCTGATAGGCTGAAATGATGATGATGATGATGATATATTCATCAGCTTGGTAAAGTTCACTTTAGTTTAGTGAGCGTAGTGCCGCTATGTCTTCAATCGAATGTATTCTATTTCAGCTTAAATTATTAAAATAAAAAATAATTAATAATCCATAATAGTAATCGCTATGAAAAGACATTTTATTTAAAGCAGAGCGTATTTCTTTTTAAAGTTTTCCCGCGTTTTCTAAGATTTTGCCGCGATTTCTTATGAGAGACGGACGTAAATACTTATGCACGGTGCTCGCGTCCTTGTCGTACAAGTGTTAATCCAACCGTGACATAATTATTATTTTTACTTTAAAAGGTTTAGAATCTATGACAATTTTCGGTACACGTGTAAGCGATATCGAAGATGTGTTAATTATTTCTGAGAACTCACCGATGTCCAGGCAACATAGTGTGCAGTGAATAAACACATTTATGATTCTATGTGTTATCTGTATCAAAATCAATACACCGTCCGAGTTATGCGCAAGTGCAAGTTGGCACTTGTCGTTCCACTATGACCTTTAACATTTTATCAATTGATAAACAAGTTGCCCAGAGTTTAATCAAATTATGTGTCATACTTTCCGATATAAGATTTGCTTTACGTAAAAGGCTTTTTTAACTAACATTTCTCTAAAAGTCAACCTTACGCGGTGTTCTAGTACTGATCAAATTCTCATTAAATGTCAATGACGTACCATTCCGTATAAACTTAGTGGTGGTAAAGTGTCGTTCTCATTACTTATTATTATTAATTAAATTCAAGAATTCGAAGTTCCCATCTCTTTCTCCAAATGAAAACCTCACCCGCGCGTGGTGCACCCTGCCAGTTAATAAACGACGGCACTGACGGCCTAATGACGGCAGAGTGTATTTACCGAACCCACATCCCACATACCAGTGGTGGGGAACAGCATGACTTTTCCGAGGGTGCCAGCGCTGCGCACACCAACTTACATGTCCCGCGTGATGAGTATATGCAAACCTTTCACGAAACATATGCCGGGCTTTCGCTGGCGTTTTCTTGGATAGGTACGTTCAGCTGTGGACTTAAATTAACTGGTGTAGTAGTAGTGGTAGACCACACTCGCTGCACCTTGCTGACCAACGGATGAGGCTCTATCGACCCATGGCGGAAAATCCAAGAAACTAAATTCCCACGGTCTAGTGACCGACTGTGAGAGCACCTCTAGCGAGAGAGTTGGTACAGCACTCACTGATCTGCCTATACTGCCTCACGCGGTGAGTGTACTCAAAACAAACGTTTTCATGAAAAGACCTATGTGCTGATTTTAAGAAGAATAATTTATCGGGTAATTATATAATAAAAAAAAAACTCTCCCGACCGCAAACACAATAGTAGAGGTCAGAGTTGTGGAAAGTGGGTTGAAAGGGAAAAAAATGTCTAGACCATTGGGTGCTGTTATAATACCCACTGAGTTCATTGGTTTGCAGTCGTTAGAGCTTATTTATTTATTAAATTAAACAGTTATTTTCTGTACATCATTAAAAAGACTACCGCATTTTTTTTAGTGTCGTCGAAGGAAAATGTCTGTGTCGCTTCCGATATCACCCATCAAAGAGCTCAAGAACTAAAATCTTTTGCGATATTATAATTTTTGGAGTTGACGTTTATTAAATTAACTCTCAGCTACAACTTCCGCCATCCACTGATTTTTAGGGTGGGGCGTCAGGATTCGCATGCACGGAGATCCTGTACACCCTCGTTTCTCCCTCACTACACAATCTGGAAAGATCAAAGGTTATGCAGTTACGTACTCGCATATTTCATAATATGTGCGGCAACATCACAGGTAACGGATTGAGAATCACTTACAAAATCCTAAACTTTACTTTCACAGTTTATAAACCATATCGACATACTGGGGTTTATTTATCGAAAATAAAATTACGGAATTGTTTAAACATGTCAGCCGTAGAAGTAAATAACTCATATTGTAAATTTTTGGCGCCAATTCGAAACGTCTTTAATTTTTTTTTTTGTATTCTTCGGGTTTCGACGTATAATATTGATATTGTACGATGCTGCAAGTGCTTGTGAATGTGTACAGTAGCTGAAAAATTTAATTGAAGGCCGGAAACAAATCGTCGATTTCGGTTTAGGTGCCATCTGTCCCAAAGGCAGTCGGTAAAAGTTGACTATCTTTATACCATAGACTTACTCTTTATACTTGAATAAGTTTTCAACATCGATTGGATTTATATCCGAAGATTCTTAATTCACTTTGATACTGGTAGATAGTTAGCACTGTAGTCATATAGGGCTCCAAGCCGGAACAAAAGAGCATCCTGACATCGTAATGACAATAACATTGCCTAACTGCTTTTGATTTGGTACCTATTACTTACAAAATCTATTTGAAAGTTGCAACACGCCCTGAGACCAATACTTACGCTGTTTGCTTTTCAATGGAGAACTTTTTATGATAATAAAATATTTGTCATACAAAAGTTATACAAAGTGTCATACATTTGTCATATAAATATCCATAAATTGTTAACTTTGGACGATTGGATGGATGTAAAATAAATATCCAAAGCTGCGGTTCCATAGCGTTAGTCTGTTGGTATGTAATCGTAAACGAATATTGTTTTCTCTCTTTATCTGCCGAGTATAGCGCAAATTCAAATTGAAACCGATCACGGTTACGATTGCCACCAGTGTTGATCAATTAGGGCGCTGTACGCCAAATCCTACTCATTAGCTCAAACCCGACACATCTGCTGTACAACAAGAAAAAGAGCAGTCCATGACATTATGTTCTATATTATCTATGGAGTATGATTTAGCGTCTTTATTTACACAATGCTTAAGGACTCTTCTCCGTATCCGGTACAGATGACGATATCTGTTTTATTAGCGGAAGAATACGCTCTTTGTGAACTATCAGGCATTAAGTTACAATCAAAATTAAGTCAAGTTTCCTAACAAAGTAAAAAAAATTTTTTTTTTAAATCCCTGCGTCCGTCATATTCGAATACGATAGTTCACCTTCGAACTTTACAAATTGGGCACGTGTAAGGGAGGGGCAGTTTTCCTCCCGTCCACCTTCATGTGCGAGCCGCGCGGCCTTCCTCCTCAACTCAAACCAAATTACATCCTATCTACCTCCCTTTGAATATTGCATATATATAGATATATATATTGGTGGCTAAAACATATATGTGGCATAGACTGTACAGGACTAATTTGCCTGGAAATTCGACGGTTTAATTGGATTTCAATATTGCTTTGACAGGGTCGTCCTACTTTGGAAAATTGTTAACGAAAAATTGTACGTGTAAAGCTAGTTTCAGATCACACAAAATTTTATATTCTTCACATTGATAAATTTTTGGACATAAACGAACATATTTATCAAATTCCTTTGAGTCTTTTGGGTCTGGAGATTTCGCGAGTGAGTTATAGTTCGGTTTTATATATACCAATTAGATATCCAAATAGCGTTCGGGAATTTAAGTTACAAGATTCTGCGGACTTGGTTGTGTTGTGTTCGTCTCGTGTCTCCGACACTGCATCTACCCCTTCCTCCGAACTTGTCGCATAAACGTTACATCGGACGGTTGAAACGTTACACATTTACGGTACTATAATATCTCCTGCGCAGTTGACCACTGCCAATAGTATTCGGGAAGTTGTCACTGTGGTCGGAATCGAATCGGCCAGGATGACATTTCACATCTATGAGTCATTCATGACTTGTCAAAATTAATAACTATCTTTAAAATATAATAAACAGTAGTTTTTAAAGAAAATGCAATCCAGCGAAATCGTATTATATATACTGCAAATTTAATTATTATGTTGTTAACTTATGTCACACGTATATGTAGATATACGTGTGACATAAGTTAATTGTTGCGAAATTTTGTTTTCAGATGAGCTAAATATATTTTACCTCCCTTAATCTATGAGCTCTTTACGCTATAGAGTACACTTGACCTTGACCGCTCTAGACCGAAATTATGTCGGCGCTGGAATTTGAATCAATAAGTTCATGTTGTTAATTCAAATTTTAGTGATGACATATGATAGTTGTTCTATATTGTAGTTGTTCTATAGTGCATCATTACTTACCTAAACCATGGAATATTGTAGGTACTTTAAATCATAAGGAATTATTTAGTACCGAGACAATTGATTTTTACTTTAATTGGCGAATTTGAAAGTGTAGGAAAATATCGCGGCGAAACTTGTATGAAAGTAAAATAAAATAAAAATATGATGCCCGCCTCCAGAACGAATGAAATGGATGAATAAAGTGAATGAATGAAATTAATGAATGAAAGGAGTGAATGAAGGAAATAGTTAGTGAAATTAATGAATGAATGGACAAAATAAAAAAAAATCTTAATTTTTCGATGTAAGAAAGATATCAAATATCGATGTCAAATGTCAAATTTTATATGGGTTTTTTTACAATTTACCGCCAAGTCCCATCAAAGGTTAAAGGGAGCCATCCTGTCTGAGGGCATTAAGCTGCCACTTTTTTACAAAAGTAGTTACCAGCGCCGGCCGCTCTTCCTTTTCTGTCTCACTTTTGGACGGATTTCGATAGCCCACCAGCTCTCCCCGTCCCCACGGTCCCACTACGGTCGCATCAGCATCGCCGCTGCAGCCCGCTAACCCGCACTGGGGCAGTGTGGTCCTTCCCGGCTCCAAAACCGTCTTAGATATTTGAGAACTGCCTTTGCCTGGCAGTGGGGACTTAGAGGCTGCTACTTTACTTCTACTTCACATAGCTTAATCTATGTTTAAAACTTTTATTTATATCTATTTAATTTATCTACTAGAATGTGTTGTTGCTTTCAAAAAGAACGATAAATCTTAATTTATTTTTGCATTGTTCAAAGCTTAGAGTACAATAATGTTCCCAAATTTATTATTACTTAAGTAGGTAAGGAAATAGAAAAGTAAAATTAAAGGCTTTAAAATCCGTAAATAATAGTATAATTTCAATGTGTTACTACAAGAATTTATTTGAAAAACCAATTTAATGCAATACGTAATACTTGCGAGCGCGGAAGCTTGTCGTCGCCCTGAACAGCTTCAAACCGTTTGTGTCGTCGCGCGGCTGGTGAGCGCGAATGTGAGTGCTGCGCGCACAACAATCGTCGATGTGTTAGTGTACCTACAAATTCACAACGACCATAATCCCCCCCCCCCCCACTCGCATCCGAAGTGGGCTCGCCAAGTCCACTTGAAGCGACCACCTCGGCCATCCCATCTTAGAGCCGAATTCACCGTTGAAACTAAACGGGATCCGGGCAAGCCAAACATAGTTTATCCGTTTAACTGAGTACTAGGAATGCACTTTGCATTTCTTCAATCATCGACGTGCTATTTAAAGTAGAACACGGTTCCAATTCTGAACGTCCAATTTGATGTCCTGGTTGATGAAGGATTACGTTACAAGATTTCGTCTCACGAAATCAACAGTTCCGTCTGTGTTGCGAGTCGATTGAAAGAAATAGTAACGAGCGATTTTTAGTTTTCACTTTAGTTTTCAGTCTGCTAGTTCGCTTTACATGTTATTTATAGACAAATATTATTATAGGTTACTTTAAAAGATAGATAAGTACATTGCTTTACTAATAGAAAATTTGTACTGAACATTTTCAAGAGCGAACAGTATCAGCAGCTGGCTGCGTCTCCAGGCGCCCGGTGCAGGGGGACCATCTTTTGTTACGTTTTGTGTTGGAAACTACTTATTTAAGTACTTAACTTTAGGACCTGAGAATATTTCAATAAGTAAAGTAGTGGAAGGTGTGATACAATTATGCGATCATTTTAATACATGGCTATTTGAATAGTGATAAAGAAACCGGCCAAGTGCGATTCGTCATGAAATGAGAAGATTCAACAGCACATCGTTTTATAGTTACGAATTTATTATGCCCGAATCTGTGTTTAAATCCACCTTGTATTTAAAGAATTTTTAGACTAGTATGTCGATGTAAGAACAATCGAACAGTTGGCAGTTTTGGCAACACCCAAGACAACTCAATAGTACGGTGTATTAGTGAGCGTATAGCTCTTCTGCAAGGCTTCCTAAATCACGGTATTGTTATGTTAATATTAAATATAGATGAGATAGTCCCTTCATATAACGTAGGATGGTAACACTAATCTATCAGCTGATAAACGTCGTCCCGCACGAGCGATCACAACAATTATAATGGCGCCGGCGCCTGTACAGATCGCGGCATTCCGAGAGAAGTGCATGCGAATACACCACTCAATGAAGCTCGCTTACGCCATTAAAACGTCACGCCCCGCCGCCCCGTAATGAAGCCAAACCATTCATAAACAACGCTTATTGATACTATCAGCCTTCTATTACCAGCCAAATGAAACGGCTGGAGATTGGAATTCTGGCGCGAGCCACCGAATGCTTGGAACTAAATGAATCAAGATAATGTCGGGAAGCTATGCGGATGGTGCGGCCATTAAAATGCCAATAATGTGCCAGCTTCAATTACAATCACCTGATAGTGCCAATGTTAAATATAAGACGTAATTGTGACGTTGTTTGTGCGTGGGCGACGCGAAGGCGTCCGACGCCCACAACGTGAATAACGCCCGCGATTTATAATTATACGCGCGCCCGTACCAAGGATGTTTTTCAAACAAATATTGTAGTCCATTTGTTTTTGAATAACTGAATGATTTAAATTAGAACACAACTCGATTTTAGAAGTATTAATAATTTTTTTATACTCAATAGAACGCTTAAGTTACTATTTGTGGCGATCCAGTTACTGTAAATCTGGTATTATGTTCCATCATAATCTTTATAGGTGATAATGGACCTGTTCACATGTAACCGCTGCTCATGGTTGTGACCAGGAATGAACAAATCAAACCCGGTACGAGAACAATATTCCGGACTTTATGAGAGCTGAAGACTGGCCCCTAGCTCAGTCCTGATCTGAAAGCAACGGGTTCAAATTGTGTCAGTACCAGAGGACATAGCCTGCCAGAAAACAATGGCTAAACTCCACATGGAGATGCTGCGTAATTCATAGACAGATTTGTGGCCAGACGAATTAATGGCCTGTAGGAGAATTATATATAAAATTATATCATATACAATGGCATTGTTTTAATCAGTATCAAACAATATCTCAATAATTACTGCCGTCGTTACTGTTATTCAAGACAGCTTAGGATTTATTTAAAAAATATTTCTACGTCGCTTGATTTTTAATTTACAGTAAAAATAGTTTTAGGAAAAAAAACCCCATTACGTTTAGATTTGTTTCCATTTATTATATACCTAATATTTATTTCATAATATAATTTGAAATGAAACTATTACATTTTTTTTATATTTAACGCAATAAAACCCGAACCGAAACGCAATAAATTTGCCCCGAAGTTTCGAGTGCTTAATTAAAACAACAGCATAACTTCGCAACCGTGGTCACGGGGTGACTGAGTTGTTAGACGTCCTGATTATATAGTTAACTCGGGCTACATTCGGCTCTTAATTATTAATTTTGGTCCGATCTACGGAGAAAGTGCTCACAGCATCTTGAGATCGTGCAATCGTATGCGTGGTTTGAGATTTTATTTGTTACACGAACCCAAGACACAGGTAGCACCCAGCCATCTTCTCTATTGAAGTTGTCATTTGTTTTTATCACTGTTTATTCACAAAAACTAAAAATAGACATAATAATAGTTTCATTTTAATTGCTCAGTGCAGTCTGTTTCTCCAATGCTCACTTGTCAATAATAACTTTTTTTTTTTGGTTTATTATTTTTTTAAAACTCTTGTACTGTTATTGTTTAATATGTATCAAGTTTTTATATACCCATTAAAGTGTCTAGCGTATTTTTTTTGCATTAAAGCCTGTCACGACAAGTTCACTGCTGAGATAGGCCTCCCTCGAATATTGTCACATGAATGTCAAAGCACGGCCTTGAGCCCCGTGCGTCCATACACTGCCCATTACCCAATGGTTGTTAGTTCAATGAGCTAAGTGGCCGCCCTATTATCAAGCATTTTAAGAAAAACTTGCTAAATTAAACTTCAGGGTTTGATAGATTCTCTCAATGTCGTTGAGAGGTGAGACTTTAAAGTGTTCCATTAGTGAGCAATGACATCTCATCAAGACACTAAAAATTACACATATTGCATATCCGATTTCAAAAGCATGTGAAAAAAAATTACTTTCTTTTGTCAAACAAAACTAAGTCTTATCTACATTATTATAGAGTTTGTAGTTTAAGAACTACTACCTATCGGATTTCGTGATATTTAATATATAAAGCTACGTATACATATATAAAACTAGCGTATGGCTTAGAACTTAGTGTACTATATTGTTGCGCCATGTGTACTGGGTACGCCCTACATCGGATACTCGAAAGTGAAGACAAGTGATTAAGTGTCCACTAGCAAGGGTCTTATCCACTGTTTCACAACAGATTATCACAATAATTCCCTGTGAAGTCATTCCTCGATAAAATCATACTCTCCTATTTTTCACATCCAAGGCATGGTTTAGTTTAATGGTAATCACGTCTTGGAAAAACGAAACCATTTTAAAAATTAAAAAAAAACTCGGTATGATTTTTTGGGGAATGACGTCACATGAAACTTTGAGATTTTTATGCGGCACATCGCCATCATACACATATTATTAAAGGTAACAAAAATCACAATTCCCTTTTTAATTAATTTAATCGAATACTTAAAGTAAGAAAAGTCAATGTGTTACATATTTACGTCTAAATCTAAACTACTTTGAACTTAGGTACTCCGTAACTCTCGTGGGGGACACCCTGACTAGTAGATATCGCGCTTGATTCGTAACCCGTTAGGGGGCCGACAGTAGAAGATATACTAGTTAATCCTGAAGAGCTGTCATATCCAGCAACGCCGCTGTCAACAGTCGATACACTTAAGCTTTGCCCCTTGGTTCCGTCGTAAGATGATCCAAACACATTTGAGGACGAACCGACAGTTCCTGTTGATCCGAATGTTCCGATTGAGGATTCATAGCTTTCCGATCCAGTCGAGCTAGAGCCATATCCATTAGATGCGCCAAACGTACTTGAAGATAAGCCGGAACCAAAAGTAGAGGAACCAGATGATCCAGAGCCAAATGTGCTCGAGCCACTCGTGCCTGAACCGAATATACTTGAACCACTTGATCCAGATGAACCAGATGCAATGGTCGAATCTAGGGTACCCAAATAGCCGATCGAAGAAGAATCAAATGTCGAGGATGAACCTTGATCTCCTGATGAACTCATAGCGTTTCCGAATACCTGTTCCAATGTCGTGCTTCCTTCATTTGAGGTAGACTGCATTTTACTACCTTCACTAAGGCCAGAATATCCAGAATCAACGTTTCCTCCCTGGTTTAAGTCAGACACTATGTTGTTAATCACTGCCTGGGAATCATGTTTGTTGTTATATTTGATAAAATATACCTCTGGTTTAGATGGCGGCTTCTGCTCTACTTTTGGTAAGACGATATTTTGTGCTTCTTCAGGTTTCTGGACAAGGACGTAGACAATGGTCTTTTCTTCATTTTGTTGCTGTACTGGAACTATTTGTGGAGTCTGTGTTTGTGCAGATGGTGCCTTAATAAAGATGATCTTGTAATGCTTTTGTGCTGGCGGTAAGACGATAGGCCGGGGAGATTTGGGAACTTCAGGCTCTTCAGGTGCGGCGTGAACATAATAATGTTTGAACACTTGAGCTGGCTGTTGTTGAATTACATTATAATACTGCTGGTATTTTTCAACACCTGAGGCCTGGTTTTTGTTTGATGTTTCGTATTGATTGGTTTGGTAGTAGTTGTTATTGGCTCCAGTTCCAGCTGAGCTTCCACTGCTCTGGAACCCGGTGAGGTAACCGTTGGTCTGACCACTATTAGAGCTCAATTCACCCAGTGTGCTACTTTGTCCAGTGTAGTAGTTGGACGCAGTTCCCTGGGTACCAGTGTACTGGGTATTGTAGTTACTGCCACTTGAGCTTCCTGTTAGGCCAGAGATGTAGGTGCTGCCGGTACCGCTAGTACTGCTGCTCTGGTACGTCGGAACACCGTATGAAGTATGAGGTACGTTGTAGTGATACCCGAGGCCCACATCTCCAGCCACTACTCCAATAGCAATCGCGAAAACCTGTAACAACAGTTTATGTTTAAGTGCTTTATTTTAGAACCTCGCTCGTATAAGTTACTTTATTTTGTTTCACTTCGATTGGAAAGCGTATGAGTAATTTGTGTTATGCATAAGAAGAAAGCAGCAATTTATGTTATGCAGCCACGTTCAGGCAAACGCAGTGTAGGACGACCCGCCACAAGATGGAGTGACGACCTACGCAGTGTTGGAAGTCGATGGATGCAGGTGGCTTAGGATCGAGCTTCGTGGCAATCTTCGGGGGAGGCCTATGTTCAGCAGTGGACTTGTGATAGGCCGAAATGATGATGATGATGATGAGAAGAAATGTTCGCGATATCATATTAAAAAACGGAACCGTAAGCATGGCGTTATAGTAACCAATATTTATTTATTAAAAATAAACGGACAAATGAATAACATCATACGTTTTTTTGAAGTCGTTTAAAATTCATTAAAAATTTATTTATTGATTAAACTAACATGGCGGTAACAGTTAATAAAGTACTCAATATTTCTAGGTATCGTCCAGGGATCGAAGAAATGAAAAAGCTCACTATTTTGTGTGATTGTTTGAACCCCCAGTGGATTCACGTTCAATATTCTGTTATAAGAATGTGGCTCGTGTATTTCTAGGGCAGGCTGTTGTGATTAAAACGTAAATACAGCACGAGTTGTTAACTTTAAATCTTTCTCTCATTTCAACAATCGACGACGACGAATTGCGGCGAAACTACTAAAGTTTTCATAAAATTCGGCAATCACCGGGGTTAACAACATTGAGATGTGTAGAAAGTTTCAAAATATTTGTACGCGTTAATATGAGAGCCACTGCGCGAAATAAGAGAACTGTTCGCTACAATGTTAAGAAACTTGTAAAAAAAAAAAAATATGTAGCACTCGATCCTTTAGTGCACATAAATATTTCGTTATGCAGTAACAGTAACCTACCTAAAGTACCTAAAGTACTTCACACAGGGCTCCCTCAACAATATGGATGTGTGTGTGCCCGCGCTCAATTGTTTTGATTTATTGACGTTTCTGCAGAAACAAGTGGCAAATGCTTGAAAAAGTATCATAATAACACTGTAACAAATAATGAGGAAATTCGAGAACGTAAAGACGTTTCAGACTTGGGTTATATAACTTGACTATACCATACTTTTGTTACGTAGGCAGCGCTTTAAGCGTTTAAAAATCGAAAAAATGTCCCCTTTTTAAATGTATTTTTTTTATAAATTATTTTTCTATTCCTTTATGCGTACGTTAATTCTTACCAAATAACCAGATAATTCTTAGTACTTGTAATATACCAGTGGTAACAGTTGTAACATATATCATACTTTTAGTATTGTTTATCTATATATATATATATACGGTAACTTTTTCATCATCATCAACATTTTGCTTTGTATTAGTTTGAGTAATTAATTGTAATGCATGTTTAACTTAACCGACCACGTAATTAAGGTCTACATTGATTATTACTTTCGGTACACTGCGGTAAGCAGTTGCTTGTTACATAACCTGGCCAGTCTGTTACCTCAAGTTGACCGTGTTGCGCAAGTTGTAGTGACCGTGACTCTTGGGGGCAACGAACCCTGACCACTTTCTTACAAGGCCGTCCGCGGAGAAGAATTTAATCGTGGGTACACTAAATCAAAACTTCACTAATGGCGTTCCTATTTAATTACTACGTTATTCGATGGACGATAAATTGTGGTTAGGTGCGTATAGTAATGTTTTATCGATATGGTAATATTTTTATAGAGTCTGTGTTTTATTTTCGGTATTTAATTTTGATATTCTATATTTGAAATTCTTTTTATTTCTCTTCTTCTTATATAGCAAGCTTAAATGGCCTACTAATATTTTTGGCATAAGAGTTTCTATTGTATTTTTTATTCTGTCTGATTTTACTTTTAATAAATTCACTTGCTGTGTAATTTTTGTTAATAATTCCACAGAAGATAAGAATCCGTATTACTGTTTATCCTCCTCATCAACATGTCTTGATCAGATTCTGAACTTAAGTCTTTTTTAAAAGATGACTTGCTTTACTACGAACATTCGTCTATGTTACACAGGGCATGGACAGTAAGTTTGAGCAGCGCTGCCAGTGAATCACTGAGGGTTTGACATGTTCAGATAAATTTGTTGCCATCGGTCAATCAATAGCGTCTCGTTTGGTAATTTTTAACTTGGATAACTTTACTATTTCCTCTATCATACATATCTCGCAGTATATTTTATATATCACACTATCACTGTCACTGGTTCGGCAGACGTTGTTCTGTCCTTTCCGGAAGTTGTCGTGTCCAAAGCGCCATTTATCGGGACCATATGATTTTCTTTTTTGACACTACCCCACCGCACCAGCCTGTTTGCTGCAGTGCATAGGCCTGTCGGCTGGCTGTTTGGCGATCTCAGTACCAGATACCTCGCACCTGGGACGCTGTTTCCCGACAACGGCCAAGATGATTATTTATCAATTTTTCGAGATGATTATGTATTTCCCACCATATTTTTCGCTAGCCATTACGATTTTCAAGACTATTAACTTAGCCGGGAATATAGGAGGTGCCTGATTCTTACGCCGATACCACACATCCTTCACACATCCTTCTTTGGCATTAAACTTACGGATAGCTACTGTGTGATATTGATTTATATTGGACCACAAATATAGAATTTGTTAATAATTTGACTACAGCGCCACTTATGGTATCCTGGCATCGCTATGGACTAGCATCGCAACATAACAACGTTGTGAATATAACCTCAATCGGTCAAGTCGTTCAGAACTTACACGATCGCTAACAGACGCATCTACGATTATTATTTACCTTACGAAATATGAAATAAATAATTTAAATGACAATTCATTTTCGATACAGCAACAAAATCAAATCTGCTCTAACATAAAATGTGAATAATACAACCGGTTGCGGTGATTTTCCTTTGTCGGTTGATATCTTTACGACTAAACGGACACTGGCTTTATATAATGATAAATATATCCCCTAAGGTCTATAATTTAAGAAAAACGTTACCAAAGCCTCGAATTTGTGGATTATGAAACGTTGGAACCAAATCCGCTTTGGATGAGTATCGCTGGAATATACAAAAGGCATTCCAAGAATTTTAAATATACCTGCAATCCTGGTATTTGAAAAACACGCCCTTCACCCACACATACGCGACTCTAGTGGGATATACACGCGGATTCCAAAATAAGAATGAATTTAAAGAGATTGCGATTTTTATTTTCAACTAGCAGTATCCTTGCTCGTGTAAATGTTAGCTCCTAGGTGTTATGCTTCTCTTGTCCCTGGTTGTCGTCTGTGTGCAACCACCGTGTGTTGTTAACTAGTTATATGCAGATGCCTTGTTTGAGTTCGGTTAAGGAAAAGCTGACATAGGCTCGATTGTTTGAACCACCGCTGTATGGTTCATGTAATGACAAATCTGGTCCAGTCTTAAGTCAAGTAGGTATTAGTTTCACGAAGTAAAGTTTTTATCGTTATATTATATTACTAGCTTTTAATCTCTGAGTACGGAATAGTTTTATTTGTAATGATATCTCGATAAGAAGACCCGTTAATTAAATCACAGGACTTAGAAAGCAGGATATTTAACATTAAAATCGTTCTGTAGTGTTTGCAATTCCATTCTGGCCATTACTTATTGTATTAATCCCGTTCTAGTCGATTCCGGTATTTTCCGAAAAACTTTTTCCTATTGGCCTAGTAGTTTATTTTTGTTCAAAAATTCCGTACTACCTAGTTCTTGAATTTTCCCGGTAAAAAATGTATCGAGTCATAACCTTTCAAGAAGTGCAAATGGAATCAAAATCGGTCCAGGATTTTCGTGATGTGTGAACAAACAGATAAATATACAAACAAGTAAAAATTAAAAAAAAAATTGGTTAAAAGTATTTTTTAATTACAAAAGAATACAAGCAATGCTATTTATTAAGTAACATTACTAAAATTCCTGTTAACCCTCCAACTAAGCTTACAGCTTGTATCTGGAGTGGTTCGCGACAATAGACGAATAGCGGACTCGAACTTACAATGTATGTCATGTTTCGTAGTCCGCACCCTATCCCATTTGGCTGTTGTCGCTTAGATTAGCGTATATCTTTTATTTAAATCTTCAATATCACACAGACGCGTCTTTTCACAATTTTGTAATAGAACAGATAATGCCTTTAAAACAAATATAACGCCCTCTTTGGAATCTAATTCGGTTGTACTCCGGCCTTAACGGTTGCGTCTGCGCATGCGCCACAAACATGCAATTATCAAAGCATTAGAGGAAATGCACGTCAAATTTAATGACGTTGCGTAACTACGTAATGCGAGTCATTCACGATCTTGTTTATTACGTGCTGTTAAGCAATAGGGAGCGAGTTTCCAAGTGCACAGTTATTTTGACCGCTAAAACTACGCGAGATGAGACACTTGAGAGCATTAGTCTATGATGCAATACATCTGGGGCGATAATCTATATCCAATACGGAGTTTCTTCTGACTGTTTACTCTACGTCGGAGGAGCCTTGTTAGGAAACGGTGGTAGATTTATAAAAAAATATCATTTGGCATTTATAAATGAAACTATCTTTCATACGTCGAGGCATACAGAATATGATTTATTACTAATTTCACTCAATCATTTCATTCATTAATTTCATTCATTGTATGATTTTATCCAGGAATGACTTCATACGGAATTGTTGTAAAATATATTTTTTGTGAAGTATCCAGATAAGACCTCTTATTGATATAACGATTTTTAGTCGCGTTATGAACTTTTTATTTGAGATTACTATTAGCAGTGGTCCACTGCGCAGGGGATATTGTAGTGCCGTATATGTACGCACGGAACACAGAGGCACTCGCCCGTATTCACCTTTCCATGTCTGATGAATCGCCTAAGCGAGAAACGATCGGATGTAGTGACAGAGGTACGGGATTAGAGACAATCCAACACAACGAGACCCCGAAAGGAAATAATATGTGACTTGCACAAGTATTATCTTCGGCTGGGATTCGAACTTAGGAACCATTTCTTAACAGTAACGCTGTACGTTAATTACAATGTACGCAACAATCCTAGCGGTCAGTGGTAATTTTTTTTAAAAATGGCTGCCCTCGGCATTGTTATAGGCCTTTGATCTCTCTGGCCACGAAAGTATGAATTCTGTCTCCGCGAGGAATTAAGGCACTGCTGGGCCTAAAGAATTCTTCGGATAGTCAATATTGGAGTGAAGTTTTAAGCAGGTCATATTCTTTAGTATGACCACAATTTTTTATAGGCTTTTTTTGAGGCAACCCGTCTGGTCTTAACAGTACAGGGTCGACCCTATTTTTTATGGTCTTCGACAGAGGAATTCGATGATGCGACACACAAACATACGACCGATGCCTAGCTTTTGAAGTGTCTTAGATATGACAGTCGGCTCAGTACTCGTGTTGTACAAAACAATCCCTGCAGTTCCGTTTTGTTTAACTCCCGACACCATTTTTTTATGGAAAATGCGGCAAACGACCACGCGTAAACCGCGTGGTTGTAAGTGATCACCGTCGTCCACGTACATTTGCAACACCAGCGGTGCTGCAGATGCGTTGCCGGCCTTTAAGGGTATTTGGGAGAGGGAAGGGTGGATGAAGAGGGGATGCGAAAGGGGAGTGGGCCTCCAGTTACCTCACTCACCGAACGAAACGCAGAAGGACAAGATGGCTCTACTTCACGCCGGTATTCTGCAAGGCCGTGGTACGAATCCGGTCGAGCCGACCCATTCGAGCAGTAGCAAAAGCGGCCTCACAGTAGCAGTAGTCGAGCAGTAACAAAAATCCGACGTGTAAAAAACCATAATATAATAACATTGATTATGGTCCGTCATCATCATAGAGTACAAAGAGCATCCTAATATGAACTCACTGGTTACATTATATTGGATACTGGCAGGTAAAGTCCGGTGTTGCCTATCTGTTTACATCTGTGGTACAGATATATCCTGCACTATTGATAACTACTACTATGGTATTTGGTTGTCACCTTGGACAAAATAGGACAGAAGGATCTTAACAAAAATCTTATTCAATATGACACATATGTCCGCATATTTACGTCTTTCATCATCTCGCTGACAATGACACTACGAATGTAAAACCACGAACTGTTTATAATCATAGTGACTCATTTTTATCCATACTTGGGTTATTTAATGTAGTATTAACTTCGCGGACATGTAAGCCGATGATAAAAATGTCGGTGTGTCGAGTATGGAGAACGAACGCGAATATAGAGAAACGAACAGGGCTGCTTACATAAAAATAACGAATGAAATATCGAACAAAAGTTCACATATTATTTAAATTAAAGCCGTTATTTATTTACTAACTTTGCCACCTAAATTCCTAATTGCAGTTATCTCGGCGATGAAAGAAAACAACGTGAACAGACCTATATGCAGTTTATTTCTTTAATTGCTTTAACAAATTTTAGTTTCTATCCACATAATAAGTACGTGTGCCGGGGGGGAGACAGATCGATATGCTACTTGAATTTATATAGATTTTATGCGGTCGAAGGTACAAATCTAGAAAATGATATGGTTACCCTGGCAACATATTTCGTTAATTGTTCATGTAAACGTGACATTTACCCGTAATGTCACTTAAGATGTGTTCACCGTTGAACTTAAATAATAATGTTGGGCCACACCTGTTATTCGGTTCACGTCTCTTTACTCGAAATTCTTTAAGATTACAATAACACGAAATGTTTATATTATATGTATATATTACTGCACGGGATTGTATGACCCCCAATCGTTTACGTTTATGGTTGTTTGTACATGAGCAAATTATGTTGTATGGAGATACTCCTGTGTTTGGGTGTGACGCTTTTTTATTAGCATATTAATAAAAATGTGTACATTGGAAACTGGAAGTGGTAGACGCTGTATGCTCAAATTCGTTACGTTGACCGTGAACGCGCGCGTTTTTTGTTTTCTTTGTCCAAATAACATGGCAGTTAGTAACCGAATGTGGAGGACGTTTGCGGTTTTCTTTGAGTGTGATCTTAAAGCGTAATATGAAATTCCTACCGGAAAACGTCACTGGGGTTCAAGGGTCATTTTGTCGATTATGTTATTTATCGCATAAATATGTTAATTTCATAAGTTACTTGCCACTGTTATATAGTTTTTAATGTATTATATATAGTCAGCTCAGCTTTTAGGCTTTTAGAGCTTTGAGTGTAAGGGGCTTTATATATTTTAAGGGGCTTTGCTAGCCGATTGATGGCAAAAGCTTAGTCATATTCGGCCGAAGTATATAAGTTTAAATTGTTATAAATTTACAGAAAACATGTGGGTGGAACTTTTGCAACTAAACTCGGCGTCAAAAAAATCGCACCTTTTGAAATTCTGACTTCAAGCGAATAATACTCTTAACTTATTTATTGTACCCTACCAAAATTAATATCATTTGAAAGCACAATTAATACACTTTAAAAACGCGTATCGTTCTTTTCTGTAAAAACAATAATCACGAAACGTTAGGGTCTTTAAAAAAAAAGTGCTGAAAAGCTCATTAGAGGACTCACTACTTATGCCACCTTGGACACGAACAAAAGGGGGGGGGGGGGTAAAATAAAAAGTATTATGGGTCATTAGCTATCCAGACATCACAGAAGTCACACCTGAACAGCTACAGTAAGAAAAAAACCCTGAAAAATGGATACCACGGCAGAAGAAGTCGCTCAAGTGCAATCAGGACTACGCCAAGTTGATATTGCTCGACAACTCAACATAAGCCGTTTTCGGGTGAAACGAGTATCCCAGCGGTTCCAGGAGACTGGAGGCTACATCAGGAAGCATGGATCCGGAAGACGACGTTGCACTTCCGACAGAGACGACCGCTATATTGTGTCGACGTCTTTGCGTAACCGTATGGGAGCGGGTGTTGTCGTGCATGAATGTGAATTCAGGCCCGACAAAACCAGCATACGGGACCACATGGTCCTCCAGTATCTCTATGATGTACCGATGAGTAGTCAGGGACCCCTGGCCACGTGCACCTCCAGTGCAGGAGACGCACACAAGGTCGATTTTTTTGACGCCGAGTGTATTTACATATGTTACACGAGTATAGGAAATTTTAAATTAACAAAACGTCAATAACATTTAAATACAAAACGTTTTATTAATGATAATTATTAACATAATGACAACTATTTTTGGTTCAAATCCGCGTAATAGCCAAATCGAGATTACTAAATTTTATGATAACAACAAATCTAAAACATATTTTAATATTTTATTTAAGTTTAATGTGTCTGAGACAAGTTTAATGTCAATTTAGTTAAGTAGACATGCTTTTCGGTCATCACCACCATTACAGCCTGCGACAAGACCACCAGTGAACATAGGCCTCCCCTAAAGCCACTTTCTTCCACTAACTCCCCGCAACACTGTCCAAGTTGTTACTCCATATCGTGGAGGTCGTACTACACTATCGCTAGTAATTATATTAAATTGTGTAATAAATAGTTACAATATTCAGTCTTATTTTTTTTAAACTGTAATGAAAATTGGCGGTAATTACAATAAGATCAAGCGTGTACAGATATAATGCAGTATAAAAATGTATACAAATATTTAAAAATGGAACACACTTATCGTGATCGATTCAATGTTGACATAACAATATTGAAGTGAATTAATTTATAAAAAAATATGTATGCTATATATGTCGAACGCGCTGCGGACATGATGTTAACAATGTTTATATACCACCTTGACATATAAAGATGTTAGATTTTTGTATCAGCGGCGTAAACATCGGCAATGTTTCTGGTATCATATAATTAAAATTAAATATATATATATTTCTCAAGGTCTTGCTAATATGTCCATCGACTGTGCAGCTTTTGAGACCTAACACAATATCCTCGTAATTTATGGTCGCTTGGGTAATTTTATGTCATGACGGAACAATTTAAAATAATAATAATGAACTACACAGTCGGAGGTTACAAAACAAACTAGTTTTTTTTTAAATCGTAAATGATGTATTTCAAATTAAAGCTATTAATTTTTATTATAGCGGTTCTAAAACTGAATTACTTACGAATATTTATTAAGTTCCGGTTATTTTATGTTGATTGTTTTGCTTCCATATGAAGTCAGGGGATTAATATAATCTGTTTAAGTTAAAACTTTTAAGTTTTATTGGAGTAAATACTAAAATTTTTAATTATCACCTGCATTCGTAGTCTAAAAGTGTCTATCATACCATCTAAAATGTTACTGTCGAAGTTTAGAAGGAATAGTGAGAAAAACCTCGGAAAGATGTAGAAATAACTGTCTCTTGAATGCGGCACTATAAATGGGTTTTGTATCCATTTTGGATGATATAAATGTTACATTCACTGTTGGGAAGCCTATGTGTAATTAATTTTCTGTCTTTCTATCTATACTATTATAAAGGTGAAAAAAAAAATTCTGCGTCTGTACATTAAAGATATTTAAAAAAAACCTTATGGAGCTTAAACTTTTTTTTAGAATTTTTTGTCCCAGTCTACCTATTTAGAATAATACAATATTAACTTGCCCAAATGGAAAAAGGTTTACACTGTTCGAAAGTTACGATTCTAATAAAAAATACTACGACACTTTTAATCTCGAATATAATTTTTTTAATCTGGCCATTTTTCGATTATAGAAAAAATAATCGAAAAATCGCCAGAGTGGGATGGTGATAACTTATAAATCAGGATGGAATGGCTTATATGTTAATGTTTTTTTTTTTTTAAATAAAAACGTTACCCGCTATTGTATGAATTTTTATATATATTGTCTTAATTTAAGTGTACATTCACTGTTGGTTTCTATTTAATAAGAAAAAACAATATAAATAAATCTGTACCGTACACACAGACTAGTCGCGGATAAAATCTCTGGCAAAAGCTAGTTTTAAATATAATTCTTAATACAATACATTAAACGTACTACTCTCAGGCAGCGAAGGAGTCTACCTTAAGTAACATAATGATTGGAACATCTCACGAAATGTTCGTGTGGGGTAGAGCCAGGCGATAGCTTTTTGCCACTGCTCGAATGGGCCGGCTCGACCGGACTGAGTACCACGACCTCGCAGAATTACGGCGTGAAGTAAAGACATCATGTACTTCTGCGTTTCGTTCGGCGAGAGAGGTAATCGGAGGCCTGCTCCCACTCCCCACCATCCCCTAAATATTCTTAAAGGTCGGCAACGCGCCTGCAGAGTTGGCGATTGTACGCAATCACTGGGCATCGGGTGAGTCACTTGCACGTTTGCTCGCATTCCCGAGAAAAAAAAAAGCCAAACAGCAGTGGTCGTGCCTCAATGCACATGAGGTTATGTGGGATGGGTTGTGTATATGCTACCCTACAACGCACCTCAAGAGCGTTTGCAGGGGAGATTTCTCGACGCGACGACGTGTTACTCACAGTGAGGTGTAACTATGAGATTAGCAAACATATTTGATACGCGATCGTCACGCGAAGAAGATGTTGAATAGATTCTATAACGTATTGATTGATGATGTAATTGTTAAGTAGTATTATATGACTTACCGCTAAACATAGCGGCCCGTACGCGCACGTGAAACCTATGATTTAGGAAGAATCGTATGTGCTAAGAGTGCAAGTTTAGTAAAAAAAAAATATCTTTGGTTTGCTTGTGAATGTACTGCTGGTTTTCAATTCGACATTGAATGTACGATTTACTCTAAACTAAGGATTACAATACATTTATTAATTGCTATGTTATTAATTATAAACTGAAAACGTTCAAAATTATTATCTTAGATGCATGTTAAAAAAACCGAAACAACTTTAAGTTCATCTATAACTTTACGATAACATAACGTTATGAAAAGGTTAAAAACGACAGAAACACAAAACAGTTTTAGTCGACTTAAAATGTGGATCCCTAATCTGTTTTTTTTTAATACATATACAAGGAGTCTAACATTCTGTCGTTGTATGCCCTCTACATTTATTTCGCTTAGGTTCTGTCTGATGTTATAGTTAATTAGTGGCAGTGTTTTCACTACTACAGTGTTGTTATGAATATAAATATTTCAAAATAGACACACTGGATACTTATGAAACCAAAAGATACGGAATTTTATCTAAATTTACTATCATTATATTTCAAAGTTACTAAGAATTCATCCCGGATAGGCAGATATCCATAGAAATTCATAGAAAAGTCTATCATTTCCAAAAAAAAAACATTTCTATAATAAATAATTCGCAAAGCAAACCAATCGCGAACGCCTCCCACGGAGTGGACCAAGAGCTGTACGAAAGTACCGAGCGCAATAATTACAGATATGAAAAAGTTAACTAAGAAGGAAAAGAAACACTATTACAATTATGGAACTTACGATGTAACTTATGTAATTATGTAACACAATACGCACCCAAAGAGCGTTCATGTTGCTGCGTCGCCGGCAACTGTGGACACAAATGTCGCGATACCGAACCGACCTGTCTTATATACCGGAGATGAAGAGTTGAGTTGCCCGATGTCCGATGCCCAGGCCCAATAACAAGGTTGTGTCACGCGCACAATAAACTTCGAGGCGGAAAACCGGTAAGACAAAATTTCTCGCCCATTTCTCAATGGAGCAGTTGAAAGCCCGCGTAGAGCTTTGCGGAATACCATTTCGAAAATATATTTTATTATTATATTTCGAAAAACAAAATGTGTTTTATCATAGATATTTTATTGTTTTGTTTAATTTAATTTTATTAATTAATAAGAACAGAAGTTTTTACTTCTAAAACTCACCCGATTTTAACACCTGCGCACAAAGATAAAACGGAGATTTTTTTTTGTTGTGTATTTACAAAGTTAAAGTTTCGAGTATATTTCAGATCATTAAAGGCAATATAAAAATCTCGAGAAATTACTTAAAATCATGTGCATCTAGAAATTGCAAGCAGAATGGTTTGCGGGTCTTTTAAAGTTTATGTATCCGGAAATATTAACTGTTTTATTATTTTTTGACCCTGGGTGTCATACGCCTCAACATGACATTGACATTTAGAATAGCATGTTAACAAATGCCCGGGTCATTTGTGCTTCGATATAAGATGTGTGTTCTGCAAAAAGTGTGTTATTTGATTAACTTTAATCCGTTACCCATCCGTGGACATAGGCGTCTTATACGTTAGTAGGTTCTGCTGTAATCGCTACCGTTAGGCGCTTGGCAGTTTCACGTATCTTTAAACTTAGATGAGGTAGTTATTACGCTGTCAATCGTCCTTACAATATGGTACGAAAAGGGGTGATAAGTTCTCTTACACTACCACTTCACAACGTATAGCTTATATCGTTCGTAGCAATTTCTTTCGTAGCCGAGGCGAAGCAATGAGGACAACAACACTGTAGCCTTCTTGGATTCAAGCTGTGTTGCCAGCTCTTTTATCACCTAAATTCTATAAAAAACAAGCAATTAGTAAATATTTGTATTAACTTTTTGTAACATTGGAATAACAAACTAATTAGCACACTGAAAAAAGTTAACTAAGAAGGAAAAGAAACACTATTACAATTATGGAACTTACGATGTAACTTATGTAATTATGTAACACAATACGCACCAAGAGCGTTCATGTTGCTGCGTCGCCGGCAACTGAGGACACAAATGTCGCGATACCGAACCGACCTGTCTTATATACCGGAGATGAAGAGTTGAGTTGCCCGATGTCCGATGCCCAGGCCCAATAACAAGGTTGTGTCACGCGCACAATAAACTTCGAGGCGGAAAACCGGTAAGACAAAATTTCTCGCCCATTTCTCAATGGAGCAGTTGAAAGCCCGCGTAGAGCTTTGCGGAATACCATTTCGAAAATATATTTTATTATTATATTTCGAAAAACAAAATGTGTTTTATCATAGATATTTTATTGTTTTGTTTAATTTAATTTTATTAATTAATAAGAACAGAAGTTTTTACTTCTAAAACTCACCCGATTTTAACACCTGCGCACAAAGATAAAACGGAGATTTTTTTTTGTTGTGTATTTACAAAGTTAAAGTTTCGAGTATATTTCAGATCATTAAAGGCAATATAAAAATCTCGAGAAATTACTTAAAATCATGTGCATCTAGAAATTGCAAGCAGAATGGTTTGCGGGTCTTTTAAAGTTTATGTATCCGGAAATATTAACTGTTTTATTATTTTTTGACCCTGGGTGTCATACGCCTCAACATGACATTGACATTTAGAATAGCATGTTAACAAATGCCCGGGTCATTTGTGCTTCGATATAAGATGTGTGTTCTGCAAAAAGTGTGTTATTTGATTAACTTTAATCCGTTACCCATCCGTGGACATAGGCGTCTTATACGTTAGTAGGTTCTGCTGTAATCGCTACCGTTAGGCGCTTGGCAGTTTCACGTATCTTTAAACTTAGATGAGGTAGTTATTACGCTGTCAATCGTCCTTACAATATGGTACGAAAAGGGGTGATAAGTTCTCTTACACTACCACTTCACAACGTATAGCTTATATCGTTCGTAGCAATTTCTTTCGTAGCCGAGGCGAAGCAATGAGGACAACAACACTGTAGCCTTCTTGGATTCAAGCTGTGTTGCCAGCTCTTTTATCACCTAAATTCTATAAAAAACAAGCAATTAGTAAATATTTGTATTAACTTTTTGTAACATTGGAATAACAAACTAATTAGCACACCAAAAAAAAGTTAAAAGTTACTCTGGTTGGTTAGTATTCGTAGGGCAATTGCAGAGAGTTACAGATATATTTTCACCCCTTAAGACTAAGATAAAATGCTTCACAGTCTTTAATAGGATGGGTGGAGCCCTTCTGGGTAGGTCTCAGAAAGTACAAATAATCCACAGGACATAGACAACGCCCACAAGGAGGATTTTCCATAATCGCCAATCGTGGATTAGCGATCGGAGTACCAGACACCTCGCACCATAGACGCTGGTGCCCGTCATCAGTCTGCTTAGTTTTGATCTGGTTGTTTTCGCGATGGTTATCCCATCATCTGCCGGTTGTCATTGAGATCTTACGACACCCACGGGAAGAAAGAGAACTGCAGATTCCATCGCCGATATCACATGGCCAGAAAATGAGTTCAATTGTCTATATTAAAAACCTTAGTTACCTACTTATACACTACACTATGCCGTGGTAGTGGTCTAGTGGTTGCACTAGCAGGGAGTGTTTTGGTTTTAATCAAACTAAATAACTCACTAGTCTTTAATTAGTAATTAAATAAATTTTAATATTGCATGTAATTGTAGACAAAGGAAAAAAAAATTGTGGCACCAAAAATATTCACATTAATGTAGTTCTACAAAATGTAGAGATAATGTTGACTGCAAATAAGCATTTCGAGGCATACCAAAGGACTAGAGGCGTGTTTTTTTATAGACTATATTTAATTCTCGTATAATGTATTAAACATTAAATAGATCTAGAATGGTGATTTTAGATCAAAATTACGCATTTACATTTCCAGAGATGGACTTCCTTCAATCTATTGTTGGATACTTGGCTTAATGGTAAGCGTACGTGTATATTGTGTCGTGGATCATGGGTTCGAATCTCAGACGGTTACCGATGATTGAGCAACAATAAACTAACTATTGGTTAGTATCTGGTTCTAACCACAACATAAGTAAATAAAATTTAATGAACTTATTTGTCTGTTTGTGTTATTTGTAAACATTAATGTTGCGGCCTGTATCTTAAAAACTGCATCTGACCTAAACGTGGTAGAGCCAAGCGTCGGCTTTAGCTGCTGTTCGAATGGGCCGGCTCGACCGGATTGGTACCACGGCTTCGCAGAATACCGGCGTGAAGTAGATGCATCTTGTGCTTCTGCATTTCGCTCGGTGAGTGAGGTAACCGGAGGCCCACACCCCCTCCCTATTCCCCTCCTCTTCCCTCCCATCTCCCAAATATCCTTAAAGACCGGCAAGGCACCTGTAGCGTCTATGGTGTTGCAGATGTATGTGGGCGACTGTAATCACTTACCATCAGGTGAACCGCGTGCGCGTTTGCAGTCTATTCCATAAAAAAAACCCTTTCTCTTAGACGTTACATCGGATACGGAAAGGTAAAGAAGGAGATTGCATGTCTGTGAAATAATAAAAAATATTATTTCGAGAATATGTGGCCCGCAAACTCGCACTGGAGCAGCGTGGCGGGATCCTCCCGGCTCTAAAACCATCTCAGATATCTGAGAAGAAGGATTTTGCCCAGCAGTGGGTACTAACAGGCTGCTAATTTACTTTCTTACTTTTACGAACCCTACACACAGGGGATCGATCTTCCCTCTTCCGATTCGGAGGTAGATCCCCTAAACGCTCTGCTGTTGTGGCTACATAGAATCTATCTTCAAATTCGTAAGTATCAGTCTAAGTAGATAGAACATGTTTCGTTATTTCTCTATAATAATTTCAGACATACATATGCTAGTTTATTGAAACTGGTTGTAACTTAATAACATTAACATTTAAGTTTATTAACATTATATAATTTAAGTTGTTATTAATGTCCGGTATACAAGATAGAGTAAAGAAATGATGTGTAAAATTATAATTCTTCATCTACTCTAGGTAGATCTACTTATACTACGGGTGCCGGGCGGAGGCATTCTTCTTTTGAAGTAAGAAAGAAAATTATGTTTGAAATTTTTTTTTTTAAATCCACCACCGTTTCTTATTGAGGATCCTCTGACGTAGAAGAAACAGACGAAAGAAACTCCGTAGGTATCCTCGCTTTTGATTATTTTTCCTTCAATTATTGTAATGATGGTATGAGATAAAAAATTAATGAGCTTGAGAGCATCCCATTGGTACAAGAATATAGTGAATTCTCACAAAATTAAACCACAAGTGCACTGCTAACTCGAGCAGACCAACCTCCACAAGCAACACCTGCTCACAAGTATGACGCATGTGAAAGCCATCGCCTTCATCGACCATATTAAAGGGAAATGGTCGACCCGCCACAGGGCGCTGCCACTTGTACTTATTTGCTTGTATATATAATATATCGTTCTACTAAATTGTCCTTCTCAACGACACACTAAATGGTTAAGCTTAACCTTTGAATGACAGTAACTATGGCTGTCGTTGAATTCTTTTGTACACAGCAACTCGTATCGAGGCGATTTTCCGTTCACTTCGAATTTCATAATTCAGTGGTAATAATGAACATTACTTTATTTTGCTTCACATGCTGAAGTTCGGTGGCCAAGTAGTTAATGTGCACAGATCCCTCGTGCTCTCTGAAACAAAGATTTTCCCACGGTAGTAGATTAGACGGATGGTGGTGAGATTCACCGTTGAAATATCTGTTTGTATGGGTCTTTTTCCCATAGACAGTGTGGCTTATGGTGTTATTAGGATTCCGAATTACTAACACATCTAGAAAGACCACAGAGTTGCAGCACGACAACAAGAATCGTGACTGCTGTATGTCAGAGGCGTTACGGACATGATAAGGCGGCGAAAAAGATAAGCAAATTTTTACCATCAGTCAAATGCAATATCGCTCTATAAGATGCGGGATTGTACAAGTTTGATTGTGAACGTGGTTTTTCTTGCATATGGAAAACTAAAGGATCTGTAAGTAACCACGTAAACAAACACATAGCTGATGTGAAACATCGTGAATAATGTAATGTAATATACCTTATATAGTTATGTCTTGAAATTATATCATATTGTAAAATTTGTATGCCAATAAGTGGTAGATCATATAGGACATTAACAAAATGTTAACATCTATACAAGTATCACATATGATCAACAAATAAATATAAATAAATCGACCGTCTAGGAAATCTGCAGTCTGTGATCATATCATAGATTGCCCAAACCATTACATCAGATTTGATAGACCACAAATCCTCGCAAAAGAACCCCGATTCCTGACAAGAGTGATTCCCGAGGCTATTAAAATCAAAAACATCAAATTTCAAAAGAGAAGACAGCGGGGTGCTACCACAGGCTTGGTATCCAGTAATAAATTCTAACTATCTCTAATACTAAATATAAAAAACATTTCGCGGTCTTATGCAGCGGAAAAGATGTTGTGTTTTGCTTGATATTTTGGTTTCATATGTTATCAAGGCAAAGTTTTTTGTAACTATTCAGACCATGTACAAAAGTGTTCCTTTTTTCGTTTTTTATTTTTTTACATTAGCTTAAATTTCTTTCTAATAATTGTAAACCCCTATTCCTCTTGGCATGATACCAAGAACCCTGGCTACATTTCGACACTAAATGGTTAAGTTTAACCTTTGAGCGAGAAAAATATCAGCCCTCTTGTCACCGGCGTCTCTGACGAGTCGCGGGTATAATTACTTAGAACTGCACCGATCGGTGACCCTCTACGGACCCCTACGGACCAATCGTCTCTACGACAAATGGCACGAATATATAGTCTTCTTTTGTAGACTCATATTTGCGCCACTTACACAATTCAGCAGCCTGTGATTCCCCCCCGGATCTACCTATACGATACTCAATATATATATATATATATATATATATATACTCAAGTGGCGTCCCGCACAAGGGTTTTGTCTCTCACTTCCAGTGGACAAAAGTAATGCCGTCTCTTGTCATCCTGTCTTAAAATTCCGAAAGGTTCTAAAAGCGTGACGGTAAGACCCGGCGACGAGGTAAGCCACACGTTACATCCAACCCCCCAAAGAGGCGATACGGGACGGGGTTTGCGAAAATCACGTATGTTTCCTCCTGTTCCTGTTCTCTGTCGTGCCAAATAGAAATCTGTAATCTCTGCCTACTCCTATGTATGAGAGGTGTGTGTGCTTATAATATTTAAATATAGAACTAGAATTTTCATATCATATCTCCCATATTGTTAAGCTGGTCCAAGGGTTTCCGAGTTTACTCACACTGACTACGTGTAACATTAAGATGTTGACCTTTGCAGTATTATACAAGGATACACTTTCACTGATGCTTTAAATGTACGAACGTGACAGAGTGCGTCGGGACTTGTTTGGAAATTTGTAAGGTTGGTTTTACTCGATTTGAACAAATACCATTGCTCTGACGTACAATGACATAAGAAGTTTCCTTCCTTAATAACCTTTATTATTAGTAATATAAATAAAGTTGCATGGATTAATAAAGTAACAGGTTAAAGTTATAAGATTTATGAATAATTTTATATGAATGATAGCTAATAATCTATCCCAATTTATTGAACCCTAGTCTCACCAGTCACTAGTCTAGCGATGGTAAGCAGCGTCTCTTGCGGGGTATACGCAATTAATACTACTCGTAAATCAATAATTTACAAAGATCTCTTGCGTGCTTATTTTATTTTTATTACCGCATAATGTGTATCATCATAATTTATTACTTTTAAAGCTTCATGATGTTGAAAGTGCTCAGTTATTTATTTATATCTCATTTTTATTTATGTATATTTCTGGATTAAGATTTCATGCTCACTTCAATTTCATAATTCAGTGGTAATAATGAACATTACTTTATTTTGCTTCACATGCTGAAGTTCGGTGGCCAAGTAGTTAATGTGCACAGATCCCTCGTGCTCTCTGAAACAAAGATTTTCCCACGGTAGTAGATTAGACGGATGGTGGTGAGATTCACCGTTGAAATATCTGTTTGTATGGGTCTTTTTCCCATAGACAGTGTGGCTTATGGTGTTATTAGGATTCCGAATTACTAACACATCTAGAAAGACCACAGAGTTGCAGCACGACAACAAGAATCGTGACTGCTGTATGTCAGAGGCGTTACGGACATGATAAGGCGGCGAAAAAGATAAGCAAATTTTTACCATCAGTCAAATGCAATATCGCTCTATAAGATGCGGGATTGTACAAGTTTGATTGTGAACGTGGTTTTTCTTGCATATGGAAAACTAAAGGATCTGTAAGTAACCACGTAAACAAACACATAGCTGATGTGAAACATCGTGAATAATGTAATGTAATATACCTTATATAGTTATGTCTTGAAATTATATCATATTGTAAAATTTGTATGCCAATAAGTGGTAGATCATATAGGACATTAACAAAATGTTAACATCTATACAAGTATCACATATGATCAACAAATAAATATAAATAAATCGACCGTCTAGGAAATCTGCAGTCTGTGATCATATCATAGATTGCCCAAACCATTACATCAGATTTGATAGACCACAAATCCTCGCAAAAGAACCCCGATTCCTGACAAGAGTGATTCCCGAGGCTATTAAAATCAAAAACATCCAAATTTCAAAAGAGAAGACAGCGGGGTGCTACCACAGGCTTGGTATCCAGTAATAAATTCTAACTATCTCTAATACTAAATATAAAAAACATTTCGCGGTCTTATGCAGCGGAAAAGATGTTGTGTTTTGCTTGATATTTTGGTTTCATATGTTATCAAGGCAAAGTTTTTTGTAACTATTCAGACCATGTACAAAAGTGTTCCTTTTTTCGTTTTTTATTTTTTTACATTAGCTTAAATTTCTTTCTAATAATTGTAAACCCCTATTCCTCTTGGCATGATACCAAGAACCCTGGCTACATTTCGACACTAAATGGTTAAGTTTAACCTTTGAGCGAGAAAAATATCAGCCCTCTTGTCACCGGCGTCTCTGACGAGTCGCGGGTATAATTACTTAGAACTGCACCGATCGGTGACCCTCTACGGACCCCTACGGACCAATCGTCTCTACGACAAATGGCACGAATATATAGTCTTCTTTTGTAGACTCATATTTGCGCCACTTACACAATTCAGCAGCCTGTGATTCCCCCCCGGATCTACCTATACGATACTCAATATATATATATATATATATATATATATATATATATATATATATATATATATATATATATATATATATATATATATATATATATATATATATATATATATATATATATACTCAAGTGGCGTCCGCACAAGGGTTTTGTCTCTCACTTCCAGTGGACAAAAGTAATGCCGTCTCTTGTCATCCTGTCTTAAAATTCCGAAAGGTTCTAAAAGCGTGACGGTAAGACCCGGCGACGAGGTAAGCCACACGTTACATCCAACCCCCCAAAGAGGCGATACGGGACGGGGTTTGCGAAAATCACGTATGTTTCCTCCTGTTCCTGTTCTCTGTCGTGCCAAATAGAAATCTGTAATCTCTGCCTACTCCTATGTATGAGAGGTGTGTGTGCTTATAATATTTAAATATAGAACTAAATTTTCATATCATATCTCCCATATTGTTAAGCTGGTCCAAGGGTTTCCGAGTTTACTCACACTGACTACGTGTAACATTAAGATGTTGACCTTTGCAGTATTATACAAGGATACACTTTCACTGATGCTTTAAATGTACGAACGTGACAGAGTGCGTCGGGACTTGTTTGGAAATTTGTAAGGTTGGTTTTACTCGATTTGAACAAATACCATTGCTCTGACGTACAATGACATAAGAAGTTTCCTTCCTTAATAACCTTTATTATTAGTAATATAAATAAAGTTGCATGGATTAATAAAGTAACAGGTTAAAGTTATAAGATTTATGAATAATTTTATATGAATGATAGCTAATAATCTATCCCAATTTATTGAACCCTAGTCTCACCAGTCACTAGTCTAGCGATGGTAAGCAGCGTCTCTTGCGGGGTATACGCAATTAATACTACTCGTAAATCAATAATTTACAAAGATCTCTTGCGTGCTTATTTTATTTTTATTACCGCATAATGTGTATCATCATAATTTATTACTTTTAAAGCTTCATGATGTTGAAAGTGCTCAGTTATTTATTTATATCTCATTTTTATTTATGTATATTTCTGGATTAAGATTTCATGCTCACTTCAATTTCATAGAGCGTGAGTGACCTGGGTTCCATCCTCGGTGCCGGCACCATTAGATACTGGCTCAGCGGTGAAGGAAAACATCGTGAGGTGGTAACCTGCATATCCGAGAAATAATAAAAAAAAATATTATTTAGAGGACATGTGAAGCCCGCCAACCCGCATTTGAGCAGCGTGGCGGGCCCTTCCCGGCTCCAAAAAACACTCAGATATTTAAGAAGGAGGCTTTTGCCCAACTGTTGGCAGGCTGGTATATTGATATTGCTGGATGAAGACAAAGAATTTGATTGCTTCTCCCGCCACGCGTCATCACTTGCGACCTATTTAAATTTTTCCTTTCTAAGGTTCTTGAGCACCTTGGCCATACGCGACCATTCTTTTTTCTATTATCCAACTCTCTTTAAAACCTTTTCCAATACGGATTTCAGTGCAGTCACAGCTCTTTCTTAAAATTACAGATTACTTCCGTTGAGCTATACAAAATAATTAGCTGACTCTACCCGTGTTGCACGACTACAGCAACGCATTTTCTTCTAGAGATTTCGATATCCTTTTAGGGGTTCTTCAATCAATTATTTCAATTTCTCAAACCATTATAAAGAGGTTCTATTCATATCTTCGGGGAGGATCGCAGCGTGTTCGAATTGATGGTATCTGCTCAGACTCTTGTGAACTATATACGGGCCTGTCCCAGGATGGCGTTCTCTCTCCACTGTTTTTTCTGTTTTTATTAATGCTTCCAAATACCATCAGTACTTAGACGATTTGCAGCTTTATCACCATTTTTCCACTGTGCAAACTGATTCAGCCATCTTTTTGTCGTGATCAGTGCTAGTAATCGCTTTAAGTGCAATCGGTACACTGATACGGTTAAGAATCTTGTGGTAATCATTGATTCTGATGTATCCTGGCATGCTATTGCAAGTTAGTCGTAAGGTTCTTTCATTGCTTAAAAATCCTTCAAGATCGTTTCTTCTTAAAAACTCCTGTCTCCTTAAAGTGTCCATGGCTCAAACGCTAATCCAACCTAATCTTGAGTACGCCGGCGCTTGCTGCTTCAATGCGACTGTGGACCTTCTGTATAAACTTGAGATTCTACACAACTTGTGCATTCGATTCATCTTCAGAGTTTGAACATGTTTCACATTCTTCGCGAGGATATCAAGAGACTCTAATTTGTTTTCGTCGAAACACTAGGTTTGTAATTCCGCTTTTCAATATCCTGCTCCTTCCTACGTACCTGCCTTTTCTGAGCGAGAGATTCAATTTTTTTCGTCCATCTCTTGCTTTCTGCAGTACCGACCTTAAATCCCTCCTTAATTAATTCCTAATCCTTTTAATGCTGTTAGATTGTGATTCTCTCCCACCAAAAATACGTGTCTGCAAAACTAACTCCGTATTTAAGAACAAAGTCAAAGGTCATGTCTGTTGTATGTTCTTAGCCGTATGAATAATAAAATTGTATTATTATATATTTGAATAGCAAACCAGCTAATAGTGGTAGTGGTACTTTGTTTTTATTATTTTTATATTCAGGTATTTATATATGTATGTATGTATGTGTGTATGTACATGTGTATGTAGATATATATGACGTATTGCATAAATAACGTTCTGTTTTGTATATCAACTATTTGGTAGCCACGCTCTAGTCCCACGCCTGCAAAATTTCTTTAGAAATAAATAGTTGCTTTGTACAAACCAATTTCCTTTTATGATGTACTTGTGTGTACGTAAATGATCAAATTAATATGAAGAATTAACAAAGCACCTTGGTGCTATCAGATATTCATCTAAAATGGATAATACGTTTCTCAGGCCAGGGCAAGTAATGAATTGACGGTCCTGATTGTATTTCTTGCCTTCCAAGCTATTGATAACGTATAAGACGTACTGTGATCTATCTAGCAATTAAACTACGGAGCTTAACGCTAACACAGTGTAGGACGCCCACCCATAGGATGTAGTGATGACCAGGGACACAGTGTTGCGGGAAGTTGATTGATGCGGGTGGCTCAGGACCGAGCTTTATGGTAATCTTTGGGGCCTATATTCATCAGTGGACTTGTGACAGGCTGAAGTAATGATGATGATTATGCAAGTGTATACTTAGCACGGAGCGCGTGAGTTATTATTTATTCGTTATTTCAAATTACATTAGTATGTCAGCTAAGAAAATCTAAATGCTTCGGTTAATCCAGAAAGAGAACTGAGAACTGCCCGGTAAACAATCTGTGGATGACTATAAAATAAAAAAAACAATGTCTTATCTACAGCACGAAGTAACATCCCGAGCAACCGACACAGATGTCGCTGTGCACAAATTCATTTAATCATCATATTCGTTAAAACTAACACGGATTTAAATGTAGTAAAAATAAGATATATTGGGAACGCATATATCGTCAAGGTCAGAGTGATGTAGTGTTCGTTTGCGTTTATAGAAATCCTCTTTAGATTTATTTATCTGACAAATTAACACGCCTCCAACTGTCAGCCTTGACATCGATTCCTTCTACGCCGAATATGATAAAAATGTATTAGATTCCAATTGCGACACACAGGAAACTTGTTGTGATTTATCTTATAATCTTGATGTATAGATGATAATCTTCTGAGCATATGGTATATTTCGCACGTGGTAGATAGAGCCAAGCGGCGGCTTTTGTTACTGTTGGAATGGGCCGGTACGACCGGGTTGGTACCACGAGGCCCACCGCAACGCACCTGCAGCACCTCTAGTGTTGCAGATGTACGTCAGTGACGGTAATTACTTATCATCAGGTGAACCGCAGGACCGTTTGCCGGCTTCCCCTTAAAAAAAAATTATGTGCGCTCAATGGTCCAGTAAAAAAGACTTCATGATTAAAAATCATTGCGCTTGCCAGTTCGTCTGACCCTTCACATACTAGGTAGGTAGATATACAAAAAGTTTTTGTATATCATCCATTCTAATTAAAAAAAAAAAAGCTAGTGCCTAAATGTGGACCCAACTTAACAGGCTGGTTAATCAGCAGAAATATTAGCATTTACAAAGAACCATTCCCAATTCCCCGTATTTCCGAGTAAGATTTACGTGATAAGATTTAAGAAATAATTATAATGTAGTGTCACGAAATAACTACAATAGATCCAAATTTGAAATATAATGATTTATTTTCGAAATCAGGATTCACGCATACGTTACATACAACGTATACGTTATAATATATATATCATTATGTTAGGTCCTTACATGTGAAATTGGCGCTTTGAAGAACTAGCCACTTTGATCTCTTATAATCTAGCGTTTGGTTAGGAATTCCAAATTCAAAAGTATTTCAAATTTAGGCTTGTGTATTTGTGTTTCGTATAAAGATTTCGCGCCATTTGTTTTTTCTTTGACATTCTTCTGATAACAAAATGGAAAACTTGAAATATTGCGTTATTTAGGAATATGAATTCCACCGAGGTACCAGTTCGAAGGATTAATGATATGTATGGGGAAGCTACTGTAAAAGAAACACACACAGTACGTTTTTGGTTCCAACGTTTTCGTTCTGAAGATTTTGACCTCCAAAACAAACCACGCGGACGGCCGGAGACCCAAGGTGAGAATGAAGAGTTAAAGGTACATGGAAGCGGATCCATCGCAAACCACGTCAGAGTTAGCGGCAGGCTTCGGTGTGAGTGACAAAACAATTTTAATTTACTTGAAACTAATTGGAAAAGCGAAAAAGCTCGAGAAATGGGTATCGCGTGAATTGAGTGAAGCACACTTTGAGTGCTGCGTTACATAACTCAACCGTCACAATAACGAGGTAATCGTATCGTTACTTGTGATGAAACGCGATTACTGTACGACAATCCGAAATGCTCATCACAGTGGCTGAACCGAGAGGAGAACCGGTGAAATCCTGTTCCAAGCGAAAGTTGGCTCAGAATAATGTACTGGTGAGTGTTTGGTGGACCAGTGATGTTCTCATACACTACAGCTTCCTAATATCTGGCCATACGATTACGGCTGATCTGTATTATCGAGTTTGCAAGCCATGATGGAAAAGCTAGCCGTTAAACAACCAAGACTGGTCAATTGCTCTAGCTCACTGCTGCTTCATGCCAACACTAAACTCAATACTTCACGACAGACGGTCGCTAAATTAGAGGAGCTGCGATTGGAAGGTCTCCGACACTCACCACACTCCCCGGTCCTTGCTCCAACAGATTTACTTTTTTTAGGAATTTGAACTTTTTCTTACAAGGAAAAAACTTCAATTGCAATGAGGCAGTCCAAACCGCGTTCAAATATTTTATTGATTCTCGCTCCTAAAAGCTTTTCAGCAATGGAATCAATGAACTACCTATAAAAAGGCGAAAGTGCATTGTACTTTTTCCATATAATAAGAATTTCATATGTAAGAACCTAATATAACATATACCATGCTAAAGATTAAACAACCCAGTATAGTCGCCACGCGTGTTTGAAGTGTAACTAAGAAGTAAGTGAATACTTTTCGACGTCACGAAAGATGAAATGACGGAGTCGCTTCACTGTCACTTGGCTGAGAACGGAAGCTCGAAGCATGAGTGGGGCGCTCGATGTTCTCCTTCTTTGCCGTCCTTAGACCATTCCGCTTCGTTCGTTTCACTTTTCGTGATGCTTCCATTTTTTACACGATAGCTACTGTATCAAAATGTTATCATTGTTTTGATAGTTTCTACTCTCACTGACCCTATTAATAAAAGTAATTCTAAAAGAGTTAACCGTCGGAGTTCCTTTTGCCTGGTTCTTCTTAGTCGGAGGAACCGCATTACGAAACCGTGGTAGACTGTAAAAAGGACATTTGATAAAAGAACTTATCTTTCTAACGTCGAAAAATTAAGAATTTTCATTTATTCAATCATTTATTTCATTACTTTGTGAACGACATGTTGATCTCGCTACAGCCTCTTCAAGTTCGTCAAGCATTGATTACGAAATGGAACGGGTTACTGATGGATTAATTCACCTGTTTATGACATGAGATGGTTAAATGGGCTTGAGTATTCAGACATCTTAATCCGCTATCAGATGTTCTGCGGCATGTTGAAACCTTACGAGTCTTTTAAAATGTATAATAAAATCTCATGTCAACGTTGTTTAGTGATTCGCGGACCTGAATGTTAAGCAACAGGTTCTAGGTTCAAATACTTCGAAGAAAATTTTTGAACGAATTAATTGTATTTTTGAATTTGTTTGTGCCGTGTCGCTTCCCCTATTTTTGACACTGCATCTTACTAAGCGTTACATTGGAATCAGGATAGCGAAGACAAGAGTATTTGTGTGTTAGCTTCTATACTTGTAGCGGGCGCCAGAGAATCGTTTGTTAGCAGGCTGAACATGCAAGTGTCGTTGCCTAATGGAGAGTAGACGGCATATTATTCCATACGTATTGCTTTATTAAACATATACGTTTTAATTGTCTGTCGCTATTCTCGTTAAATATAATTTAATTAGGCCTTTATTTTATTAATAGAAGGAAGGAATTTAATTTAGATTCTTTTAATTTAATCAAAGTCAATTTACCTTTTTAACCTACTTTAATTAATTTGGCACAGCTTCGTGACAATATAATATAATCTACGACAATATAGAATATTGCAGTGGCAGTGCAGTGACACAAAAAGGCATAAAAAAATTAAACATAGTATTTGTACAAGGGCACTACTTATTCCATACATTAAAATTTCTTCCAGCACACCCTAACGGGAAATTAAATTGAAATGGTAAACTTAGTGCATACATTTCTAATACATATTATATATATAATTAAATAAATATGATTACATATAATTAAATAATATACATAGATACATTGAAATAAATAAATATATGTATATAAGAATATTATACGGACGACCAATTTCATTAACGCCCCCAGCCGTTCCAATTTCAAATTTAAGGCTGATTTCACAGTGACGCTTCCGGCACGCGCGAGCATGCGCAGGCGCATGACAAAAGTACGCCGATGACCCCGCGCCGAACTCTGAGACCGTCCGCTAGGTAGGGAGTATTTTTGTTCCGTGCTCGGGCGCGGCGCTGCAAGCGTGACAATAAAAATTAAGCTACGTAGTCATAAACTTACGCCCGCGCGGCTTACGGCACGTGCCGTTTAACCGATTGAGTATGAAACCAGCGTGAATTCTCGTTGTTCCGCTACATGATCTTTAGGTGCCTATTTTTTTTAATGTACACATAATAAACGGTGATTGAGAATCGGTATTGCGAGGGTACTGCGTTCACAGGCGTGCTCAGCTCGGTGGTTGGCAAGTGTTAAAGGACTTACACAGGTTGATAAAAAAGAAGAACCCAATCCCATCGTTAATCACACCAATGTTTCTCTCTTACTTACTTAACAGTCTGTAACATTCCACTGCAGGGCATAGGTCATTACCTCTCAGCTTCCTAAGGACGATTATTGACATAATCGTCACGCTCGTATTGGGGATTTCCGGCGTATTTCCGGCGTATTGCGGATTGGCGATTGCAGTACCGGATACCTTCCTGGTGTCCGGTACTGCAATCGCCAATCCGCACCACCTTAGACGCTGCTACACGTCGTCTGTCTGGTAATTTTTAATCTGACATCTTTCGAGAAGTTTCCTGTCTGTGATTTTAAAAGTGGTAAAGCCAAGCGGCGGATCTTGCTTCTGCTCGAAAGAGCCGGCTCTATTTTGTTCTCAGGAAGCGGTACAAAATGCCTCCATAGACTTTGTAGAGTCCAGATCCCTTAGATTCTATTACAAAAGCATAATCTTCATCGAGATGCCAGAAATGTATAGACAATGAAGGACAATACTTCGATTATAAAAATATATTTAACATAGAAAATGGGTATTTATATATTTTATAAATTTCTTTAACCCCTTATATTAAAAACAGTGACATACAAGTATCTTTAAAAATATCACTGATATTCTACCTGATTTACAGTTACAAAGTTATGTTATAATGATTACAATTAACACACAACACTTACTCCAAAATGCTTCGATTATTAAAATCGATTTAGTGATGACTCAATGAACAAATCGATAAATTGGTTCTGATTTAAAAATGGTTTTGTGTCTGCATGCTATAGAAATCATGTTAGCTTTCCACATGACGGAATACTTACTTACATTGTTTTATCCACCTGTAAAAGCCCACGGGTGGACATAGGCTTCATCATATCTTTCCATGAAAGAGTCAACAAAAGCCGATACATGGGGTGCCATACATAGGAGATTTTTTTTTTAATGAAAAAATAGGCTTGCGTTTGACCTCAATCTTCCCCGATGGAAAGCGAAGATGAGGCCTAGGATGGTACACGCTTGCCTAGATGTCTGTTCACTCTGGCCTTGAAGATATCCAGGTTATAGGTTTCCGGAAAAACTGACTTTTTTTTTTTTGCCCGTACTCACTATGCAGGGCGGACGGATTGGTTTTATTTGACCAAGCGGCTCACCTGATGGTAAGTGATTACCGTCGCCCACGTACATTTACAACACCAGAGGAGTTGCAGGTGCGTTGCCGCCCTTACTTAATAGTTGGGGCATGAGGACGGGGTGGAGGGGTAGAGGGTAGATAACTCTTGTTGAACAAGAGAGGCTCACAAGTCTCTTCGAAATTTTGAGTATAACATTGTCGGGCCTTGTTGGCGATTTTTTTTATGAGAGTTTGTTCTAACAGTAGCGACATCTATGTCACGACATAAGAAGCTCTAAGTTATAAAATTATTGGTAAACTTCATCACGAAAATATGTAATAATAAAACAAATTATAACATAATAAATGGTCTTGCGCTTAATTTATTACGGGGTTATGAAAGTTTCTACTACATTTGCAAACCATATAACAAATTTATATTAACACCCTACCTAGTATGGACACCCTTAGTAACGCCCAACGGTAAAAAAAATTTTTGCGCAATGTTTGCGAAATCGAAAATATGAATAACTTACAATTCGAAAACGTTACGTGTCAAAGCAACAAGTTTATTGCAAATTGCCTCTTTAATTTTTGCGCGTGCGTGCATTCGTTTATTATTTGCAGTGTAATTGAAAGTGAAATTCGTTTTGGTAAAAGCTATTTTTTTTATTCGGACGGTACGACACGTGAACCGCGTATATGCAACCGGTGACAGCACAGACTGCTAAAAAATAAAAAATTAAATCGATCAAATAATCACCCAGATTTTTAAATAAACGTGAATTGGCGGCGTATATTAATAGCCTGCTGTATATAGACATGATCCAATTGGGTGATTCATTACAATTCAATTGACCATGATGGCCAAGCTGTGCGTGCTGGCGGGTGGGCGAGTGCAGCACAAGCCGCCGTCGCCGCTCGTCGGTCGGTTTGCGTATTTTCACTCTGACATTTTCGTGAGAATGGTTAATTCAACATCATCACATCAACATTCGTGACCACATGCCTTTATTACTTTTCATTCTGTCGACCATGGCATGGAAGTGGGTGGCACATTTTTACGCTGCATTCACAGGTACATATTGAAGATTGAAGCCACGATGGCTTAGCTCGGACAATAACGATCCTAGACGGCGACAAGGTCACCATCTCCCGCAAAAAAGCTCATCCTTATCCGCCACAAACATTTTCACAGAGGATGCACCACGTGCTGGTGATGTTGGCAATTGGGGAAAGAGGTGATGTATTCGTTACACCCAAACAGCGAACTCTTGACAAAATTGACCTCTATTATACGTGTATAATAGTACAACTGCTATAGTAGGACCTCTACTGTACTAGTATAATAGAGGTCAGCGCCCTAACACGATAATTTTTTATTGAAAATGCGGAAAACGAGCAAGCGGTTCACCTGATGGTAAGTGATTACCGTCGCCCACGTACATCTGCAACACCAGAGGTGCTACAGGTGCATTGCCGGCCTTTAAGGTATTAGGGAGATGGGAGGGAAGATTAGGAAGGACGAGGAAGGGGATAGGGAGGGGGAGACTTACCTCACTCACCGAACGAATCGCAGAAGCACAAGACGCCTCTACTTCACGCCGGTATTCTGCAAGGTCGTGGTATTAACCCGGTCGAGCCGACCCATTCGAGCAGCAGGAAACGCTGCCGCTTGGCTCTACCACGTACAACAAATATCATAATAATTTAAATAATGAACATAAATTAAAGTCAGGTCTTAGTTTGTTATGTATTTTGAGATTATAGGAGTACGAGTAATAGAAGATGTAGAGGTTACCGACGATATGTAAATAATACTTTTAACACACATGGAATATCCCTCCCAAAGTTTGTATAATTTTTACAACATAATTTATTAATTAATTCTTATTGTATATTCGTTAAACATCCGCGAATGCATCCGCCATCAATATTCTCAAATATATAAATCCTTAATGATTCTACTAGCATTTGTAACAACAGAGGTTGTTTGAAGAGTCAATATTCAATTTGGACTCAGGTCCGCATTTGGTCGATGCCGTAATGAACCGGTTACCGATATTTATTTTTACATCATTTAGTTTTCTTCTAAATTAATAACATTAGCATGGTGATTACTAATTTAAAAAAAAATGCTTTTATTTCTTCTGTAATGAATATGCTTTAAAAGTTAAAGGACAGTTCTGATGACCGTTTTGGGATACGAAATTCAAAGTTCAAAAAACTATTACGTTATGTTTAAAACACGTTCTATTATAGTAAGATTATATATGATTTATATTATTTAATTTATTCACTATGGAATCTTTTTAAGAAAAATATTTTAAATTACGATTTTTAACAAAAACTTTTTAATGACTTCACGATTTACAACATAACCGAAAAAAATATTTATGATTATTTTCTTTAACCAAACATGTGTTCGCGGGTCCCTTTGCTGTTATTTTACAATAAACTAGCGAATCGCATCGACTTCACACGGACGGACAATAATGTTATATACTATAGGTACCGGCTTGTAATACGACAACTGCAGGATCGTGGCCTCTCCCATAAGGATTTGCCATAATTGCTCGGAAAGCAGGTTGCCGATAGCAGCACCAGACACCTCGCATCTTAGACGCTGTCGTCCGTCATCTGACTGCTTAATTTTGGTCTGGTAATTTTCGAGATGGTTATCCCGCCAACTGTCCAGCGATTTTAATTTTTTTAATACATTTTACTGAAAATGATGGGTAGCTTTCTAGTGGTCCAAAGCAGTGTTTGAGTTTCAATACTGTGTACGCAATTCCGCCAAGCGTGACGATTACAAAAGAACCTGTGCTATGCTCGCCTACATATTTATTACAGTCCTTTGAATGTATAAAAGACGGACGGACCGACGGTGTAGGCTTAGCGATACAGCTCCTTACGGGACCCTAAAAGTTTATTTTAAATAGCGACCAGCTCTGTCTTGATAAATATTTACGTGCTGTTCGTGATGTTGATGACACTGCTAAAAACATCAAGAAACGGTTACGTGTTAGAATTGAATTTGGCTTCTAAATTTGAACCGGAAATAGATATTCATGACGCTAGATGCTTATTATTGTATTCATATTGATGAAGACTGCGGGTATGACCTTCAAACTGATTCATCATATAACAATGTGACGGGACGCAAATAAAAAAAGGAAAATATTAAATATTATAAATTAATACAAGGTTAATGAACAAAGAATTTATTTACAGTACCAATATAACAATTACATTTACAACTAGCCTTTGTTCGCGATTTCATCCGAGGAAAATCTATAAGTACGGATTAGATTTATTTATAATGTTGTTTCCTAATAAGTAGACACGTAATTTATTCGTAAGCTACCGAACAGGGAATGTAACATTTCAAACGTTCTGTAGATTTTGTATACGTCTCCCATTCCGGCCATTACTTATGATTTTAATCCCGTTCTGGTCGACCTCGATATTTTCCAGCATAAAATATCGGAGTTCTTATTTTTGATTATGTGATTTTGAACAGAATAAACCCTATTCCAATGAGTCCAATATTATTTGCGTTAAAATCGCGTTCTGATCAATCTCGGAATTATCCGGGGATTATTTTGAAGTTTTCTGCCACGCACTTCGACTTTGTGGAATCAGCTGTCGCCAGCAGTATTTCCGAACAGTTACGACTTAGGGACCTTCAAGAAAAGATCTTATTCCTTCCTTAAAGGCCGGTAGCGCATCTGTAGCTCCTCTGGTGTTGTGGATGGTCGTGGGCGTCGGTGATCAGTTACCATCAGGTGAGCCGCACGCTCGTTTGCCCCTTCTTCTATAAAAAAAAAAGATTAAAAGTCCCGCAGTTTTTTAATTGAATCATAACCTTCCAAAAAGTGAAAACCAAATTAAAATCGGTCCAGTAGTTTTTGCGTGATGCCTGAACAAACTATTGAAGATAAATAGTCAAAAAATGCCATTTTTTTTCAGCAATGCAAAAAACTTTTTTTTTTAATTATATAATAAATTTTATAATAGTGTAAATTGCGAAATGCATTTTCACGAGCGTAAAAAAAACCAGCTCTCAGCCAGCCGCGGATATAATTCCTATAGAAACTGCACCTTGCCCACGCACCGATCGTCTCTATGGTCAGTCTTATATTTTCGTCACTTAGTAATAAACCATTTACATGGCTGCCTTGTTTATAACAGATTTGAACACCGTTGGGCATGAAAAGTTCTCGAGTGGCAGCCTCGTACAGGCAAGCGGAATTTCCGATGACCCTCACAAGATGGAGTCTCGACTTACGCAGTATTGCGGGAATTCGATGGATGCAGGTGGCTTAGGACCGTGGTTTGTGGCAATCTTTCGGCGAGGCCTGTGTTCAACACTGATCATGAATGAATATAATATTTTAGTATTTTAATATTAACGACAGTTTACATTATAAAATAATAAAGAATCTTTTAAAATATCCAAATGCATAAAGTTCTATTGATTTCAAGGCATTCTCATCGTTTATTGACTAATATGGTTACCGAGGTTGTTAACCTCAGGCGAATTTATTAATATTCGTGTGACTTTTAATCCAAAAGAAAAAAGTTTTATGCATTTCTAACAAAGTTTTCTACCCGACATGTCAACGTTAACATATATTTAACATAATATTAAAGTTTTAAGCGCATTTATTTCATTTAATGGCATTTGACTAATATAGTATTATCAGCCGGAGTATATCTATAAGTCTATCCATCATTGTGAACGGATGCGGTGTCTTATTCTTATTAATAATAACCTCACAGGTTATCAAATAGTGCCAAAGAACGGACGGAATTTTAATGTAGATGATTTGATATTTCACCAACGTTTTATTATGACAAAAAAAAAATGGAATTCATTTTTAATTTTAATTGTTGGATTAATGAGAATTGCGTTGGTTTATTATTAAAAATAACGTGCACTTATGTACGCACGAACCTTTTCGTCTTTAGAGTAACATAACAAAAAAACTGAAAATTCTATCTCGTGTGCCAATATTCTTTGTTAGTGAAAAAAACAACATTGTATCCTTATGTATGAATATATTTTTTATCTCCACTGATATAAATCACGTGTTCTAGATTCCTATATATTTAACTATAGTTATCTGTTCCCACGAAAACTTGAGAGACAATTACCAAACAACTTCATGGTGTCGCTTTTAGGTGTCGGAGTGCGCGCGCATCGAAAAAATTCACTCGGCCTCATAATTTTAAAAAACCAACAGAAGTATAACTTCATAAAAAGAGTAAAACTCGATAACTGCGGAGATCAGTCGAAGGCATTGGAAATCCTAGGTCATATAACATATAGCGTTGCATATTTTTTGCAACCTGGGACCGAACAGGGCTAAATTTAGAATGCCAATTTAGGTACGCGACTTTTATAACAATAACAAACTTGGAAAGAGTTTTAACACGGGATAAATATTTACACCATTGCTATTCTGTAGGTCATTGGCGATCATATTTTGAAACGTTGATTAATTAAAAGATAAAGCTTCGAAAATTATTAATTTTGAAAACATTTCAATTTAGAATATGTACGTGTCACGGGTGAAAGAAATTCAATTTTTTTTTACCCCGTCACTTTCTATCTCCGGAAGCGGCGAATGGTTACCATTGGCTACGCTGACTCGCACGGTATGAAAATTCGTAATATCTGCCGACTCCTATTAATGCGAAGTGCTGCTGTTACAGTACAGCAGTGCAATTACCGTTATGTTCCGGTTTGAAAGGTAAAGGTCTTAGGAGTATACTTACTATTTACTTTTGTAGCGGACAGGCAGCGTGAGATTAATAATAGGACTCCATGCGGAACCCTAAATAAAGAAATTACGAGACTATTAGTATAATTAATGAGATGCATGCTCGTTTGCCCCCTTCTTATATAAAAAACCTAAAGGATGTTTCCTAAAGGAGAAAAATGTCGCACAATTTAATCATATTTTAATTTTTATCCTCATCATCATCATCATTTCAGCCTATCACAAGTCCACTGCTGAACATAGGGCTCCTCCAAAGATTGCCACGAAGCTCGGTCCTGAGCCACCTGCTTCCATCGACTTCCCGCAACACTGCGCAGGTCGTCACTCCATCTTGTGGGGGGTCGTCCTACACTGCGTTTGCCTGTACGTGGCTGCCACTCGAGAACATTTTTTCCCCCAACGGTTGTCAGTTCTGCGAGCTATGTGGCCGGCCCATTGCCACTTCAGCTTAGTTCTGCTGCGGATATCATCGTTGCCGACTCTATCACGCAGAGAAACACCGAGCATAGCCCTATCCATAGCGCGCTGAGCAACTTTAAGCTTCCTCATACGGCCTGCAGTGAAGGACAAAGACCTTTTATCCTCAGGAGGTGACAATCTGTAACCTTCTTCGATTGAAGTTGTTTGCACACGTTCATGGGCTACAGTAGCTACTTACTATCAGATGGACTGTTAAGGAGTTTTTCCACTAAAATATAATTATAAAAATTTGTAATATAATTCAGTATAATGGTAAGATGATTAACATTCAACGGACATTTTCAATATTTCAATATAGAGTAATGGACTCTCAAATCGACACGCAAACACGCCCGTGAATATATAACTGATGGGCCGTAATGCGGTGTATATTTATGAGAGTGATCTAGTTTTTATTTCTACTCTAACAGTCATATTTTTTTATTTGATGCTGCGTTCGAATTTATCATATATTTTCATTGTAGCTCTAACGATATTAATGTAGCAGTATACTTACCTTACCTTACCTTACTTTACCTTTGCAGCCTGTCAACAGTCGGCAGGACATCGGCCTCCTCCCATAAGGAGGATTAACGCAACGCTCGGCAAGCGATCTGGTAGTGTTTCAAATGTTTATCCCATCATCTGTCGTTAGCCATTGGGATTTTCAAGGCTTTGGCCACAGTTGGCTTCTCACGACAACCACGGGAAGAATGGGGGTGGCAGATTCTAAGTACGATACCACACGCCACGATTGTATAAATATCTTTACCGATATTAAGTCTCAATTCATGTGAATTACCTTGTATTGTTTTGTTAGTCTATGTTTTAAGCACACACCTTGCTTTTGCCATGCGTAATAAGGGGTAGAAATTAAAGAAAAAAAAAACTAAAGTTATAAGAACATAACATCATACTACACGTAATATATTACAAAACCCGATCGGTCCCATTACATTAATATAATAATAATAATATTTGTTTATTTTCTGCCCACAGAAACAGACCATACATTATTATCTAATGAAAAATTAATATACATTTAGATATCGGTGTGTTCATAGTCTAGGATGTGTGAGGAGCTGGTGTCTGAGAAAGGCATAAAAAGCCTGTATTACAGATCACCAGGTCCCCACCCCACGGAAAAAACAAGAGCATTATTTAGCATTAGTGGTACTGGTGTTTAAACTTAAGGTATAAAGAGCCAACTAATTTAAATATTATTGCCTAAATTGTGTTAGGAGAAACAAAGATCATTACAGTGGTTCAAATTATAACAAGATGGGAGAGAAAAGACATTCAAACATTAGATTAGGATGCACAAAGAAATACACTTAATATGTTAGTAATAATAATAAAGGTGTAGAATAGATTTGCATTTGCGATTATACGAACATTTTTTTCTCTGAATGTCGAACACGCGATGCACTCTGTTGTCTAGCGGACATCGGCTTTGGCAAATTGACTTAACGCGGAAAATCCGTCCAATTCCAAATGTATTCGCAAGCGCTAGTAGGTAATCCGATTAGCCGGCCATTTCTGTACCAACCTCCGTTTTCATTCAAAACCGAGAGCGGTACGCTCCGACGAGATAATGGAGTCGGGATTTGATTACAAAAATATCAGCAATCACAAAGGATGTCTAAAGTGTAAACGTCACTGATTAATTTGAAGTGAAATGTTTCAATTGTTCATTTTTGCTATTCGAGTATATTTGAAATGCATTCAGTATGGCCATGGCCGCCATTTCTCCAAGCCATCCAAGTTTCTTATATAATGAACGCAAATTGAATGTAATGTTGTTTATGGACATACTATATAGTAAGTTAGAATATTTACGTTACTTTGCTGGTCAATTTCAACCACAGAGCTCTGATTAATATCAGCTGCTGACACAAAGCTTAGACGTTTGACTGCAGGGCATAGTGATCAAACTACCAGCCTACAGTCCCAGGTTTGAATTTCACCTAAGTCAACGGTAATACAACTTATAAATTGTTGGATTTTGGATCCGAGTGTACTGTAACTTTGATACTTTATAGTTTAATAAAGGATAACGAGTGAAGACGCCTGTGTTTGTAGCCATCAGTAACGGTTCTTTCATTTGTCTGGCTGTTAGACTGTAAATTAATTACATTTTATTAAAAAAAATCACATACAATGCAATACGTAATTGGTTAAAAATTTCTTAATTTTCAGCATACTTCAAAAAAGTACGCGAATTCTTCTCCGACTGTGAACCGATTTTGATGATTATTTTTTTATTGAAGCGTGGTCCTATATAACATTTGAAGATAATATTCTACCCCTAAGGGTCCTCTACCCTTAAATACGAGATGGAGTCGGTTGTTTTTCCAAAACTTTGTTTTAAATTCACTTGTATTATAATAATTTTAAGAGGAGGTTTCCCGTAAGAAGAGCGTGGGTAGAAGCCAACAGGAATAAACAGGCAGACAATTTCTCAGCTGCCGCCTCAAGAATTGTTGGAGAGAGCTTCTGGCACTGGAGGTGGCCACTCCCTTTTTTAATGTTTTACTCCTAAGCAATTGTACACTGTACTACTCTGAATCGTCTTACGTCCTTATTTTTCCAATTACAATTTCTAAAATTACGCGAATATCCTCATCACCATCATCATCATCATTTCAGCATATCACAAGTCCACTGTTGAACAGTTGAACAAAGCCCCCCCCACCCCAACCCCTAATAATATTTTAAAAGTACATACCAGCTGTCACATATAAAATAAAATACAATAAACACAAGTCCGAACTATTCAATATTATTAATGCGCTCCGTTCGATGAGTGAGGTAGCCGGAGCCCCACTCACCCTCCCCTGGCCCCCCTTTCCATTTTCGCTCCCATCTTTCAATAATAGTTAAAGGCCCCCAAGGAACCTGCAGCTCCGCTGGTACTGTATCTTCTGCCCTTGATGGCAGGCTGCGGGCCTCGAGGTAATCCTCTTTACCCGGGCGTCATCTCGGGGGGCGACGGCTCCCCCGGTCCTGGGTCCACTGTGTCGTGGGTATAGTTGATGTCTTCCTTATCCTTCATCCTCACGCCTAGGCGTGGTCGGGCTAACGCTCGTCCCTGGCCCCCCTTCGGCCAGGCGGCGTTGATGGTGGCAGGATTTCGCGTGGGAGTGGCCGCCCTTCAGGAGGGCGCGCGTGGAGGGGTGCCAGATTGTGCAGATGTTCGTGTGGCCCGTTGTCTGCTCGATCGAACAGTCGTCGCGACAAACGGACCACAAAGTCTTCTAAGGACTCCACGCGGAGCCCTTTGGATATTACGTCATTCCTGACGTATCGGCCAGCTCCCACGATCATCCTGAGAGCCAGACTCTGCTGCGCCTGCAACCGTTTCCGCTGCGTCGCCGAAGTAAGCGCGTACCACGCCGGCGCCGCATATGTGAGGCGCGAGCGAATATAGGTTTTATATATACCTATCTTGGTGCGCGTTGTTAGTTTAGATGTAAGTACTGGATAGAGTTTTGCTCTCGCAGCCCTTGCATGCCTTACGACGTTGTCGATCTGGGGAGACATGCGAAGGGCGCGGTCTATCTTGCAACCAAGATAGGTAATAGTGTTGCTCCACGCCACCTCTTCTCCTCTTAGTTGGAGGGGGGGTGGCACGCGTACTCGGCGATTAATGGCTATGGCGGTCGTCTTCCCGACATTGACCGCCATCTTCCACTTATCAAGCCATTCCGGAAGCAGGTCGAGCAGTCGCTGCATTCTCCTTGCAGCGATCTCAACCCGACGTGAGGATGTGAAGTAAGCGCTGTCATCAGCGTACAGTGCGAGCATTACGTCGTCCTCCCACTCCTGGACGCGACCTTCCAGTGTGGGGATATCGTTCGTGAATACCGCGTACAGATGGGGTGAGAGGCAGCTACCCTGCGGGACACCTGCTTCTATGGATCGTGTTGCCGACTCAGCTCCCTCGACCGATACATAGAATTTTCTCTCCTTCAAAAATGACGCTACCAACCGTACCAGCGACGGCGGCAGGGTGGTGTACTCGATCAGCTTGTAGATCAGACCCGTGTGCCAAACCCTGTCGAAGGCCTTCTCCATATCCAGAAGGACTCCGACGCATACGCGACCGCGATGTGATTCGGTCGCGAGGTAATGTAGCACACGGGCCAGCTGCGATGTTGTCGAATGCCCGCTGCGGAAACCAAACTGCTCCTCTCTCAGTTCAATGCAGGGCTTGATCCTCCGCAGCAGGAGCCTTTCAAATAGTTTTGCTAGGTACGGCAGCAGCGTTATCGGCCGATAGCTGGATGGGCGTTTCCTGTCTTTCCCAGCCTTCGGCAACACGATAATTTTCCCCCGCTTCCACTCCTGGGGGAAGTGTCCCGTCCTGATCACCGCGTTGTAAAGACGGGTGATCGCTACTACTCCTTTCCTGGGTAGCTGCCTTATGGCCATGGTGGTTATCCCCTCATGACCCGGCGCTTTCCTCAGCGGAAGGTGTGCGGCTGCTTTTCTGGTTTCTGCTGGGGAGATGAAGTCCTCCCTCGCAGTGCTGTTGCCGGCGTCATGAGGTATTCCTGTACGCGGCGCTCGACTGTTGCATAATGATCAGCGAGGGTGTGTTCGGCAACGTTCGCTTGAATTGCCCTCCAGGTGCTCGGCGAGCATCTCTGCCCGGTCCTTTGCTCCGTAGTGTCTGCGCCCCTCGTTGTCCACAAGTGGGCATACCGGAGTTGGTGTCCTGTTGAGCTGTCGGCAGAGGAGATGGAGTGAGGCCGGCTTTTCCGACGCTTCTTCCACCCTTCGGTCCCACCTCCCTGTGGGCTTTTACTTCCTCCGACAGCTCCTCCGTGAGCTGATTGAGTTTCCTTTTAATTGTGGGACAACGAGTGCGAGCCCAGAGTTTCCTCAGCGCCCGCTTCCTCTTCAGCTTATTTGTTATCCCAACTGGGAGCTCTTCCCTACGGCGTGTCCTACCGATCTCCACAGTGGCCGCGCTATACGCATTTTGTATCACTGATGTTAGATACTGCGCGGCCTCCTCTACGTCGTTACTTGTGGAGATCGGTGCGCCGTAGTCCATATTCTTTAGTGCCCTCTGATAGGCCTCCCAGTTGGTTCTTCTGCTGGGCCCTCTGGGCACTACGGAGTCAACCGAGGTGTTCATGGTTACTAGTATGGGGAGGTGCTGAGTATCCACATCGTTCAGCACCTCCACCTGAACCGGGCTCGATATGCCTTTGCATATCACAATGTCCAGTACATCCGGACGGCAGTGCGATTGAACGGGGGTATGTGTCGGCTCATCTGGTCCTAACACCTCATATCCCCCGCTCTCCGCATCTTCGTACAGCTGCCTGCCTGGGGGGGTTATGGTCTCCGCTGGTGTTGCAGATGTACGTGGACGACGGTAATCACTTACCGTCAGGTGAGTCGCTTGCTTGTATGCTACCTAATCCTTAAAAAAAAATGGCCGGGCACTTTATGATGCAATTAATTATACGATCATGCAACAACGTGATATATATACAAGTTTGAAATACCTGAGTAGTAAGAGGCGACTTCCTTAGGTCAGGTGTTGCTGACTCGAATCCTAAAAACATTTATACGATGAATATAATGATTCTTATCCTTGATCAATCTGTTTGTAAACTAGACAGAGTTCTCTCCCAATGGGAAAATTAGCCATTGTCGCTAAATGTTTTAAACTACGTCGTAAATTTAAGACCGTATCGATTTGAAACGCAACATATTATGCAAATTGAACCCCCCGTTGATTGGTCGTAAGTTGAAATTTAAATCGCTATATGAAACAAGTTTCAAATATAAGGTAAAACGTATAAAATAAAATCCAATAAATTACAAGTTTCATAACTATAATAGCCAGCGGTGTATGGTGGATATTTCTAAAAGCAGAGACAAGTATATCTATTTGTTTAGATTTTATTAGATTTAAGATTAAAAAATGAAGTTACATTTAAATGGATAAAAGCTAGTTGAGATACTACAGATTATGAATTAACGTCATCTACCTCTTTAATATATTTACCAGCACCACTTAGTAAACCACCATTAAACATTAAAAATCGCACTTTTTACTTTAACCGCATTTACTCACGAAACCATAACATAAGATTATCCTACCTTATTCAAAATGTCACATTGGCCGTATGAAGTTCTATCAAGCATTAATATCCGTACAGAGTCAGTTAAACAATGAACATATCTTTCCCTGTTGCACACATGAAGCTGCCGATTCTCCAACTCTGTCATAAGTAGAGATAGGACGGGTTATTGGGTTATTTAGTGTGTATGTAAGCGAAAGGAAGATAGTGTTTAGTTTATAGAAATTTAAGAGACAGTTGTTGAGTTGGGAACATTTTAATACGGGAAAGGAAGACGGTACGTCATCGGCTTGCGTTGCTCATTAAAAAGTTCAGGCGTAAGTGTTAAATAAGTTTTGATAAAGCAAGTTGACTTAATATCTTGGATGCAAGAAGAAATTGTATAAAATGTTCAGTTCTAAAAGGCAAACCGAAAGAAGTCGTTTTCTATGGACTCCTAGCCCCTGGTATGTACACTACATATACTTTTACTTCTCTTTTTTGGGTGCGAGCTAATTCGTGAAAGTTGTATGTCCACAATTTTTTGTACCCTCACCCCACTCCTTGCCACTGTGTTTTGAGGAAAAGATTGAAGTAAATTATTTTTTTATTGCTTAAAAACATAATTTTAATATTTGTCGCAATTTTTCGTATTTTCCTTTCTTCCTACCCTCACAAAAAAAACCTGCTTCTAACTACAATCGAATAAAGGAAATAAAGGAGTACAGTAAAGGTTGTTTAGATGCTTATGAAACTACTCAAATTTATGTTCCTATTTCGAAGAACAAAGATTTTGATTTGAAAGTTCGTTCGACTGCTCACTAACACCATCTAGTATCTATTCCGCGTAGCACTTCACATACAATTTGCGATGGATGAATTTTGTCAATTTATGCGTAAATTTCTACATATTAAATTTATTCCCAAACAATATAAAGTTCAACAGTTACAATCTTATTATTGTGATTCTCATAATTATGTCGTGATGAGTCTCAGTCCAAATTGTTTGTGAATAACAATATAATTTTAAATGGAACTATTATTTACGGAAAAATGTGTTAAAGTAAATAATAGTTTCATTTTAAATATATAGTGTACTAGAAATCTATAATAGGAAAATTTATTTAATATTTACTTTGCAGCAAATTGCTCTGTGATTGACACGCAGCGAACTACTTTAGTACATACCTTATTCATCTGTGAATGGAACTGACACGCCAACTCAGTGCTACATTGGCTATTATCTATTCCGTGACATGGGTTAGTACTAAACGCCTCATCTAGTACGCAACTACATAATATAGATCGTTGGTCTGATTAATTTAGGTATAGTGCATTGTCATGTATCGTAGGACGTGCACGGATAAAAGGTTAGAGAATATTTATAGTTTTATAAACAGTAAATCTCTAATATACATCGTCCTCTATTAAAATTAAAGATTTCATCTTAGTGACTATAAAACGTAGTTTATATATTTGTAAAATAATAAAATGTCACTTGTAATTGTCTGACAATATACTTATATTTTGTTAAATAAAAGTCAGTTTAAATATATTCGCGCGTATATTCATTTATAAAGATATAACACCTCTTACAATGATTTGATTAGATCATTAGGAAATATAATTAGGCATGCATAGACATATGCTTGCCTAATTATATACAAGTAAACAGCTTAGCTATTCACGCATACAAGTCTGAGAGAGGGTTTGAAGATGATAAGGGTACGTCATGCTGTTCCAATGCGGGTTGGCGGACTTCACACGAAAAAGACTATTCTAGAAGGGCGCTTTGCCCAGCTGTGAGGATTTACAAGCAGCTACTTTATTTAATTTTATAGAAATTGTATAGTGTAACATGTTATGTTATGTTGATTTTGTTTCCTTCCTTTGTTTTTAGGACGATTGACACTCATATTGGCAGACGGACTGGCTCAGTAAACCGAATGGACACTTCAGTGAATTGTTCTTAACCCATGTAATTTCTTCAAAAATATCAAAAACATTAAATTCTAAAAATAGTAATAAAATAAAAATAAAATTCAATAACAATAATATGATTCAAAACTTTTTAACACAGTATCTACGAGGATAATGCTAATGTTCTATCCACATTCAACTCTACTAAATAAGTTGGCTCGTGGAAAGCTGCAATGGTAGGCCTTTTTTCAGTAAAGTTAAGTAAAGTAGCACCCTATAAGTCCCCACAGCTGGGGACCTTCCTTCTCAAATACGAGTATCAGAGAGGGTTTAGGTGTCGGGAAGAGCTCGCCACGCTGCTCCAGTGCGGGTTGGCGCTGAGCACGTGGTAAATACAGCACTTAAAATTGCTATTAACAATTTTAGTGATGCCAGCACCGGGGATCGAACCCAGGTCACTCGCGCTCTATGAAACTAAAGTGAGCGTCCTGACCACTAGGCTACCACGGCCGTGGATACAACATTTTTCAGTACCGGCAGATAATTAGTTCTTCGGGCACACTTCAAAGGGAATTCGCGTGTAACTGTGCGCGCGTGCCGAGCAGCGCGGCGTACACGTTCGCCGATCATATCATTCAACGGAGATCAGCGATGTAGTTCATACGTCTCGGATGAGATTTCTAAATGCGTACAATCGCTGCTGGGTACTTAAGAAACTTTGAAATTCATTGAATTACTTATATATACAGAACAATCCTTCAATATTGAATCACAAATATAAATGGCGTACAGTCAACTCATTTAGAATGTATAGGGCTACCATTAAGTGGAATATATTGCAGCTGAGCAATAGACTTCACTACCATCATGAATGCTTTGACGCACGACAAATGGTTATAGACAATCATGTGGATGCTCGCACAATGATCGTGCCGAACATGGATGCTATACAAACTAATGTCACATTTTCTACAATCATACAGAGAATATTATTTTAAATTTAAATAACAAGATTTAATTACGCAGAGCCTTATTTATTTGTATGTAATAGTTAAAGTATGAGTAAGTCCAAGATTCATGATCCATAATGAAAAAAACTATAACATTCTAAATTTAAAACTTTTATGGTTCTTTTGTTTTACTTTCAAATGCTTTTACATTCAGTTTTTGAGTTAAACATGGAGACCACAAACATTAGAATTATTTTCGAACACGAGTTCCGACATAGTTCTAATGCAGCAAAGACAGCTTGCAATATCAATACTTCGTTTAGAGAGATTACGAGTAACGAACGCACTGGGGGTTTTAGTTCCACCACCTCCACAGCGTAGAACCACGAGGAAGATCAGACGATTACAATACAAATTTGGTGCAAATGAATCAAGATTGTGGGTAAACTAACGTCAAACCATGACGCTAATCCCTTGGCTGGTTCATAAGTATCGACTTCCACCATCACTTTTTTTTTACGTGGTAGAACCAAGCGGAGGCTTTTGATGCTGCTCGAATGGGGCTAGCACGACCGGGTTGGTACCACGGCCTCGCAGAATACCGGCATGAGGTAGAGGCGTTCGGTGACTAAGGTAAGCGGAGGCCCACTCTCCCGCCCCATCCCTCTTCTCATCCTCCCTTTCATCTGCCAAATGATGTTGCAGACGTACGTGGGCGACGGTAATCTCTATTAGGTGAACCGCATGCCCGTTTGCCGCCTTTCCCATACGTTCAGTCTGCTTCGTATTACGACGATGTCGGAACATATTTACAAATAAGCAAAATTTTAAATACTTTCGGTTTGATATCTGTTTGCCTTATATAATTAATTAAAAACAAATGGATATTTCTGGTATTTCGGACAAACTAGTTTGACTTCTGGGTGGACGGGTCCTATCTCCGGTTTGCCTGTGTTTGTCGAAATTTAAAGATAAAGTAACATGCACATACTACAACTGTTCGAGAGTTTTTTTTTTAAATCACAACAGCTAGGATCACAGTAAACAAACTTACAGTCTAATTTCCAAATAAAAATTATAATCAATTTTTATTACAGATTAAATTCATCTATATTTATTTAATAAAATAAAAATTATAATCAATTTTTATTACAGATTAAATTCATCTATATTTATTTAATGAAAATACTGTCTACACATTTTTCGACAAAGTCCACGAAACTATACGCACTACCTCGCACCCGTATCAAAGGCCGCCAAAGAGGTCAAGCAGCGTCTATTGCAGCTGCTCCAGTGGGCCGGCACGACCGGTTCTGCATTTCGTTCGGTGAGTTATGTACCGGAGGATCACCCCCACCCCTATCTCCATCAGTCATAATATCCTTTAAGGTCGCCAACGCAGCTCCTCTGGTGTTGCAGACGGCTGTGAGCGACGCTAGTCTCTTTACATCAGGTGATCAGCATGGTCATCAACATGCATCATCACCAAACTGCAATTTATGCATGGTAATGACCACTAGGCTACCACGGCCGTGGATACAACATTTTCAGTACCGGCAGATAATTAGTTCTTCGGGCACACTTCAAAGGGAATTCGCGTGTAACTGTGCGCGCGTGCCGAGCAGCGCGGCGTACACGTTCGCCGATCATATCATTCAACGGAGATCAGCGATGTAGTTCATACGTCTCGGATGAGATTTCTAAATGCGTACAATCGCTGCTGGGTACTTAAGAAACTTTGAAATTCATTGAATTACTTATATATACAGAACAATCCTTCAATATTGAATCACAAATATAAATGGCGTACAGTCAACTCATTTAGAATGTATAGGGCTACCATTAAGTGGAATATATTGCAGCTGAGCAATAGACTTCACTACCATCATGAATGCTTTGACGCACGACAAATGGTTATAGACAATCATGTGGATGCTCGCACAATGATCGTGCCGAACATGGATGCTAAACAAACTAATGTCACATTTTCTACAATCATACAGAGAATATTATTTTAAATTTGAATAACAAGATTTAATTACGCAGAGCCTTATTTATTTGTATGTAATAGTTAAAGTATGAGTAAGTCCAAGATTCATGATCCATAATGAAAAAAACTATCACATTCTAAATTTAAAACTTTTATGGTTCTTTTGTTTTACTTTCAAATGCTTTTACATTCAGTTTTTGAGTTAAACATGGAGACCACAAACATTAGAATTATTTTCGAACACGAGTTCCGACATAGTTCTAATGCAGCAAAGACAGCTTGCAATATCAATACTTCGTTTAGAGATTACGAGTAACGAACGCACTGGGGTTTTAGTTCCACCACCTCCACAGCGTAGAACCACGAGGAAGATCAGACGATTACAATACAAATTTGGTGCAAATGAATCAAGATTGTGGGTAAACTAACGTCGAACCATGACGCTAATCCCTTGGCTGGTTCATAAGTATCGACTTCCACCATCACTTTTTTTACGTGGTAGAACCAAGCGGAGGCTTTTGATGCTGCTCGAATGGGGCTAGCACGACCGGTTCTGCATTTCGTTCGGTGAGTTATGTACCGGAGGATCACCCCCACCCCTATCTCCATCAGTCATAATATCCTTTAAGGTTGCCAACGCAGCTCCTCTGGTGTTGCAGACGGCTGTGAGCGACGCTAGTCTCTTTACATCAGGTGATCAGCATGGTCATCAACATGCATCATCATCAACATGCATCATCATCAACATGCATCATCATCAACATGCATCATCATCAACATGCATCATCATCAACATGCATCATCATCAACATGCATCATCATCAACATGCATCATCATCAACATGCATCATCATCAACATGCATCATCATCAACATGCATCATCATCAACATGCATCATCATCAACATGCATCATCATCAACATGCATCATCATCAACATGCATCATCATCAACATGCATCATCATCAACATGCATCATCATCAACATGCATCATCATCAACATGCATCATCATCAACATGCATCATCATCAACATGCATCATCATCAACATGCATCATCATCAACATGCATCATCATCAACATGCATCATCATCAACATGCATCATCATCAACATGCATCATCATCAACATGCATCATCATCAACATGCATCATCATCAACATGCATCATCATCAACATGCATCATCATCAACATGCATCATCATCAACATGCATCATCATCAACATGCATCATCATCAACATGCATCATCATCAACATGCATCATCATCAACATGCATCATCATCAACATGCATCATCATCAACATGCATCATCATCAACATGCATCATCATCAACATGCATCATCATCAACATGCATCATCATCAACATGCATCATCATCAACATGCATCATCATCAACATGCATCATCATCAACATGCATCATCATCAACATGCATCATCATCAACATGCATCATCATCAACATGCATCATCATCAACATGCATCATCATCAACATGCATCATCATCAACATGCATCATCATCAACATGCATCATCATCAACATGCATCATCATCAACATGCATCATCATCAACATGCATCATCATCAACATGCATCATCATCAACATGCATCATCATCAACATGCATCATCATCAACATGCATCATCATCAACATGCATCATCATCAACATGCATCATCATCAACATGCATCATCATCAACATGCATCATCATCAACATGCATCATCATCAACATGCATCATCATCAACATGCATCATCATCAACATGCATCATCATCAACATGCATCATCATCAACATGCATCATCATCAACATGCATCATCATCAACATGCATCATCATCAACATGCATCATCATCAACATGCATCATCATCAACATGCATCATCATCAACATGCATCATCATCAACATGCATCATCATCAACATGCATCATCACCAAACTGCAATTTATGCATGGTAATGACCATGCTGAACTTTTACAACAAGTTTCGAGACATCTTTGGAGCTGTGAGCATATACTTTGACATTTTGCTTGTTGTGGTGCTTTTCAATGATACAATTTTTTTACATCTGTAAAGTGTACATTTCTCTGTCTTGCACCAGACAGAGACTGTAGAAGACTGCAGGGACTGATATAGAGCATGTCCTGTGTATTGACTGGAAGTAACTAGACTCAGGTCTTGTTTAATATTAAATAAATATTCGTTTCACGCGATAATAATACAACAATTCATTACAATAATATCTGTTTCCTTGAAGGGTTTCGTTGAATTCTAGCTTATATAGCGTTCACGGTCCTGACAACACGGGGTCACCCCGATCTTTTATAGTCTAGGACTGAGAAATTGATAGCTGAGGCCTAGCTTTTGAAGCCTCGTGATTACTGAGGCCTCCATACCCGCTTTTACGTAGCGCGCATTACGTAATCGCGATTGGGCAAACACCCAGGCCAGGAACAGGATTATTTATAGAACAGCGAATCAAGCTCGCAATCCCCTAGCGTGGATGGAATGGATCTTTTATTCTATGTCGTCGTAGGTAGTGTGAAGGTGACTTTATTTCTAGATTACTAGTACGTTACGTAATTTTATAAGACTTATGACATAAGGTCTATTTTTCTTCTATAATATTATATATGAACAGCGTTTGTGAATGAGGTCGATACACTCCCGATATTTTTATGACGTGATTAGTATTTTATGATCTGTATTTATAACTTATAAGTCTTACTTACTACTACTACCTTAATAAAATGTGCCGACCGAGCGTGTCTAATTTTCGTAACATTTTAACAAATAAATATAAAGTTAAGGAGCAGCTGGTGAAGAATGCCCCCTCCATCTGCATCTCAAATATCTGAGATGGTCTTGGAGACGAGAACGGTCCGCTACGCTGCTCCACTGCACACACGTCCACTAAATATTTTTGTTATTATTTCACTATCTTCAACTCAGAGCATATGGTAAATTCAGTACTTAAAATTGCTTTTAACAATTTCAGAAGTGCCGGCACTAGAGATCGAACCGAGGTCATTTGCGCTTTTAGAACTCAAACTAGCGCCATGACCACTAGGCTACCACGGCTCCCCGAATAAGTATAATTACAAATTTCCTCTGCATATGTAAATGGGCCGGCCCGGACACTGATGAACGGGTCTCTGGCGTCTGACGGCGATTGATGGCATCTGCAGGCGTCTGATGGCGACAGATGGCATCTGATGACGAAAAATTCATTCGGTTATATCGTGCCAAAAGCTCACAGATCAGCGATAGGACCAGTTAGCCCGATTAGTGCTCACCAACTCATTAGTCCAGCGTGGTGAGGTGCCACCATGGTGAGCAATTATCTTAACAATGTTTTCTTGATAGAGGCCTATGTTCGTAGCAATAGACGCGAAGTGTGAGGTAATAGTATGTATAAATATACACTCGGCGTCAAAAAAATCGCACCTTTTGAAATTTTGACTTCAAGCGAATAATACTCTTAACTTATTTATTGTACCCTACCAAAATTAATATAATTTGAAAGCACAATTAATACACTTTAAAAATTGCGTATCGTTCTTTTCTGTAAAAACAATAATCACGAAACGTTAGGGTCTTTAAAAAAAAAGTGCTGAAAAGCTCATTAGAGGACTCACTACTTGTGCCACCTTGGACACGAATAAAAGGGGGGGTAAAAATTAATTATGGGTCCAGCATTGTATTCGCGCATGTGCCCAAAACTCGGCTGAGCCCCCTTCAAGCAATTCAAAATCGCTTCATGCGCCGTGCAACCGGTGCACCACTATATGTGTATGCGGAATGTAAACTTACACCGCGATCTCCAGATGCCTACTTTGGCAGCCCTTTTTAAAAAGTTCTCTACAAACTACTTTGAGAGAATCAAAACGCACCCCAATCCGTTAGTGCGCGCAACACAACACTCCGCCTGAGGCGCCCCAAAGATGTCATCACGGACGATGATGACAGAATCACCAAGATCAACAACGCGTACGCGGTTGCGCCGCATCACACGCACAACACCAGTAGCACAAGCACCCACACTAGCCAGGTCCTACGGCTAACACAGCGGGATAGACTTCGTCGCCATCACTTCACGACCCGCCAGAGATTTATTCGAGGCAGAGGTCGTTATTAAGCCATACCATTAAGGCGGTCCCAGATGAGGTCACCTACCTCCTGTCGGGGCCCTCGGATCGCCTTGCCCCCCCCCCCCCTAATATTGGAAGTTTTCTTTCGTTCTAGGGGATGCAGCTCTTCACAGCAGCAGTCATCATCGATTTTCGTTAAACTTGCGGGCCTCTGTCCCCGCAAGTCTCTTTAGACGAAGCTGTAAAGGCCTCCGGGCCAACAGCAATGTGGATGGGTTTTTAGTCGGTATGTTTCTCCTTCCGAGATCCGAGTCCGACATAACCCGTTGGAAGGCCTCCCGGCCAACAACGGGTATGATTAAATCATTTTCCCTCCACCGGAAAAAAAAAAAAAAAAAAAAAAAAAAAAAAAAAAAAAAAAAAAAAAAAAAAAAAAAAAAAAAAAAAAAAAAAAAAATATGGGTCATTAGCTATCTAGACATCACAGAAGTCACACCTGAACAGCTCCAGTAAGAAAAAAACGCTGAAAAATGGATACCACGGCAGAAGAAGCAGCTCAAGTGGTAGCACTACTGGAATCAGGACTACGCCAAGTTGATATTGCTCGACAACTCAACATAAGCCGTTTCTGGGTGAAACGAGTATCTCAGCGGTTCCAGGAGACTGGAGGCTACATCAGGAAGCATGGATCCGGAAGACGACGTTGCACTTCCGACAGTCGACGTCTTTGCGTAACCGATTCTCCAACGCTGTTGAGCTGCAACAGCAGCTCCGAACAGCTCGGAGGACGTCGGTGAGCGTCTCCACAATAAGAAGAAGGCTGCGCGAGAAGAAAATCCAGGCCCGTAGGGCTGCTACTGGCCCCAAATTGACAGCAGAGCATAGGCGAGTCAGACTTCAGTTTGCCCGAGACCACGTGGATTGGACGTTCGACCAATGGAAGTCTGTCCTCTTCTTCGACGAGACTAGGGTATGCCTTTTCTGCATGATAGGCGTAGAAGAGTGCACAGGAGGCAGGGGGAACGGTACTCACAGGCCTGCTTTGAAGAAACCGTCAGCTACAGAGGATGATCCTGCATGTTCTGGGGCGGAATTTCAATCCAAGGAAAACCGACCTTGTGTGCGTCTCCTGCACTGGAGGTGCACGAGGCCAGGGGTCCATGACTGCTCATCGGTACATCACAGAGATACTGGAGGACCATGTGGTCCCGTATGCTGGTTTTGACGGGCCTGAATTCACCTTCATGCACGACAACGCCCGCTCCTATACGGCAATCATTGTTCGGGACTACCTGAATCAGGTTGGGATCCCCGTGATGCAGTGGCCAGCGAGAAGTCCTGACCTGAATCCCATAGAGCACCTTTGGGATGATATGAAACGCCGGGTGTGGTCTCGTGATACTGCCCGTGCCACCCTTGAACAGCTTCGGGACACCGTCGTCGAGGAGTGGAGTGACATTCCTCAGGAACGCATCGTGACGTTGGTGAGGTCAATGAAGGATCGCATGGAGGCTGTAATTAGGGCTAAGGGAGGTAACACTAGGTTCTAAGTTTAGTTTTAAGAATTTGTTTTACTGTATTTTTTAATTTTGTTATGTTTTTAGATTAATTAAATTAAGTAATTTTGGCGTGAATAAATGTTTTTCCTTTTTTCATGAAAAATGTTTTTTATATGCTTAGTAATCACTATCACAGTTTTATTATTTAAAGGATTCAATAACCTTTGAAATGAGTAGATGAAATAGGATTTATAGTTGCTTGAAGTCAAAATACCAAAAGGTGCGATTTTTTTAGACGCTGAGTTTAGTATTACAATAACGCAGAAGATGAGCATATTTCTTAAATTTATAAAAATAAAAGTATTTAAGGTAACAATATGTAAATGTCGACACCAGGCTTCTCCAGTGCGGGTTGGCGGTTTTCAAATGTCATCGAAATACTGTCGAAATTTTGTTTTTAATTATTTCCGCCATGCCGTGTGGCGAACTCCTCGCGCCACCAAAATCTGGAAATCATAGAAGGAATGACACTGGGCGATGAGTAACGGATATAAGCAAACGGATGCCTTTCGAATGCCATGACTGTAATAACTTAGAAATGCTGTTTGCCTGTTGGCGAATGCGACCGTGTAAAATAAAAAAGAATCATCATTACATCATTACAGAACTTCAATGCTGAATGAATGAATGAATGAAAAATCTCATTCTTCGACGCATGGTGAGAATTTCGTATGTCAAGTGTCAATTCTTATTTTCTTTCTGTCCACCGCCGTTTAGAAATGAGGTTCCTCTGACGGAAAGATAAAAGACAATGTAACTCGGTAGGTGCTCTCATTTATAATTTTCGTTTTCCATAATTGTAATGCTTTCAATGTTACAAAAATACAAGGCAACTTAAAGCATGCTACAAGAATATAGCGATCCACGAAATTAAAGCACAAGCGCAAACTGCAAACACTATCAACATGGACCAACACGTAAATATTGTCTCGAAGTGTTTCTCAGTCACTTGGGGGTACGGCCCTACCTACGGCACTGGGGGGAAACAGTACCCGGGCGCGGGGGCGCCGAAGAGCTGAGTATTAGCGGCAGAAATACGTTATTTAAACCACGTTATTACTAAAGTTTTAATTTGTATTCTAGTCTGGGATGGATTAACGCTCATCTAATCGAGCTTTTGCATCCCACTGTGCCTCCCTGCCACGTCAATGGAGGACGTCAACGTAATGCTTGCACCCAGGTGCCGAATAGTCTAGTGACGTCACTGGTCACCTGATCGATGCCCTTCGAACCTTTCTTCCCCAATTTGTTTCTACAATCTTTACGATAGACCCGGCACCTCTCCAACCCCTGGATTCTTGGGGTTATGTGAGTTATTTGCGTATCCTATCTCGTCGAGAATTACATTTTCATTTAATAAAAATAAATATTAAACGGACGAAAATTAAGAAGAAATCTTTTATTCAATTAAAAACACACGGTCCCTGAATGGCAGTTGTGCTCGACGTTTGGACGAAAGATAAACTACCGTTAGACGATGATATATAAATAATATTACACCTTTCGACCGCAGTAAATATATTATTCAGATAATTGTAATCGATAACTAAATATTCATGATTGATTAATGGCGTACATCCAAAAATATAATTAAAAAGGCGATAGGTCATTTAGAACTTATCTTTGATAACCAGTTGTAATACGTTGCACGCTAGTGTTAATCGACCTTCGAACGCAGTTCCGTATTACTGCGAAAAAATAATATTACGGAACCAATAGCAACTGTTACGCACACATTATAACGTAATAAAGATAATTTATATGTTCATCTAGGAGACTAACATTTAAATTAACCGTGGCAGAGCCAAGCGGCGGCTTTAGCTGCTGCTCGAATGGGCCGGCTCGACCGGATTGGTACCACGGCCTCGCAGAATACCGGCGTGAAGTAGAGGCATCTTGTGCTTCTGCGTTTCGTTCGGTGAGTGAGGTAACCGGAGGCCCACTCCCCCTCCTCATACTCCTTTCCATCTTCCAAATACCCCTAAAGGCCGGCAACGCATCCGCAGCATCTATGGTGTTGCAGAAGTACGTGGGCGACGGTAATCACTTACCATCAGGTGAACTGTTTGCTCGTTTGCCGCCATTTCAATAAAAAAAAAATGAACCGTATATAATATATTATTAAATTACGCTGATCAGGAGGTTATCGCAGCATGAAATACTAATATATATATATAGGAGCTGGTTGCCGGTATGTAAGGATATTTGGGAAGGGCGAGAGGTGAAAGGCAAAAGTATATGATACCTGTTGGCCATACGGGTAGGTAGAGAATACGGATTTCCTTTTGGCTTGATTCAATTTAGGCCAACGAGCTTCAAGAAGATTGCTCCCAAAGATTGTCATGCGATTTTCAAGACGTTAGTATTACCTTTAGTATCCTCTAACGGCATTCTCGGCAAGGAAGGGGATGGCAGATTCTTACGACGCTTCTGTATGTTGGTAATCTCATTTTAAAGACAATGACTCACTGCCTGAAATTAATACACATAATTTCTATACACTCTTCACAACTTCGTAATAGAAAGCAGAGATATATGGAAATCATAACATAATCAACACTAATTCCTTTTTTACTGGACATCATACAGATTTAAACATAATAAATCTATGTTTTTAACCGCCCAAATTGCTGACGCCATCCTTGTTACTACTGGGATATGACGCCATCCTTTTGTTGATATGATTACCATAGCGACAACATAATTGTTTAAAAGAGTTACTGTACTTTGCGTAGGCACTTCCTGGCACGGGATTTCCAAATGATTCAAGAACGAATTTTATATTGTTTGCGGATTTCCTTGTAATATAGTCGTAATTATAGAACCGTCTAACCGGTACGAATAAATCAATATTTTTTTTATATTTCTTTAAATACTGCAGAGTAGAATCCAGGAGTTGAAGACTTAATGTTTTTTTTTAAATAAACGTTATCTTCCACTGTATGAATTTCTCCTGTTTATATACATGAATTGTACAAAGACAAACACCCAGACCGGAAACTAAAACTAAATACTAGTCCCGTGCGGAAATCGAACTACGCCACCACCATTGGTTAAAACGTCATAGATTCGAGGGCCTCCGTGGAGCTCGGAGATGAAAAATCCTGATATTTTAAACGTCTTTGAGTTTCCTGAAAAGGGTAACAGTTTAACTAAATGGTATTTTGTCAAAGTAAAGTACATACACACCTTAATAATTGCGTTTATTATCTAAAGTCCAAGAACTACGTGGACGAGGGGCAACATTCAAGATCACCAGATGGACACTTAGCATTTACACCAAGTAAATTGGCGATTGCCAAAGTTTTTCCGTGTTTTTAATATCTTTAACAATCTATATATAATGTACTTCGCAGCTAGGCAGCATTCGACAAAAAACGTCACATCTCGTCGAGTATGCCTTAAAAACTCAAGACCACTGTATACGATACATTCTCCAACGACGAACTGGGGTATAGCTTTAAGAATCAGCAAGAAGAAATCGCAATAGGACAAGCAACTTTTTTTTATGCGAAAGGATGCCAGCGAACAAGCGACTCACCTGATGGCAAGTGAGTGACCATCGCCCACGTATTTTGGAGGATGCGGAAAGGGCTTGGGGGATAGAGGGGGGTTACCTCACTCAAGGGGGGCCGTGGTACTGCCCAGGTCGAGCCGGCCCAATCCAGTAGCAGCAAAAGCCGCCGTTGGGGAAGCTATTTACCATATTATTGATGCCGAAAGGAAAACCTGAATCTCGCAGTGTAGTGACGGGGAGCAGCCTCGTTGCTAGGGAAGGTTACTGCTCTCACCAACCCATCGCCCAGCGAGGTGAGTCTGACCAAACGCTTTTAGAAATATATTCCGCCTTCGTGTCGTTCTTTTAACGTTGCCCATTTTGAGTGGTGAACCTTTATATGCAGATCTGATGATAAAGATGAAGTATAGGACACCCTGGATTGTTTATGGATCATGTATAGTTAACAGATACAGTTTATCTATCTAAAATATTAATTTATTCTAGAACCACTCGGACGTTTGTTAATTAAAAAAGCTCCTAAAGTATTATGGACCGTTAGCTTATACGAATATTTATAAACACATTTAATTAAAAACATATTATTGTTCTGTAACCTGAAGAATATTGTCGTAGATAGTTGATTTTTTTTTTATAATCTAAGTGTCAGACACTAAGTCAAATATTTTTATCAACTAAGGCCAGTTAGGAAAATCAGACTTTCTCTCATAAAAAGTCTAAAAGTAACAACCTGTAAGTGCCCACTGCTGGGCAAAGGCCTCCTTCTCTCAAATACTAGTATCAGAGATGGTTTAGAAGCCGGGAAGGACCCGCCACGCTGCTCCATTGCGGGTTGGCGAGCTTCACATATCCTCGAAATAATATTTTTATTATTTCCCAGATATGCAGGTTTCCTCACGATGTTTTCCTTCACCGTTGAGCACGTGGTAAATACAGCACTTGAAATTGTTATTAACAATATTAGTGGTGCCGGCACCGAGGATCGTAACCAGGTCACTTGCGCTCTATTACACAAAAGTGAGCGCCCTAGGCTACTATCTACTAGGCTACTATCTTCAAAAGTCTATTATTACGTATTTTTCCCATTGCAATGTCGTTTATAATTTACAATAAAACCATTACAATTTCCCATGCAGATATACGCAAGTTGCACTGAAGTTGCGCGGTGAACTCTTACCGGCACAGAAACCCGCTCAAATTATTTCGCAGAGCCTTTGCCACGGATATTAACAGGTTCCCACTTGATTGTTATGTACATATTGACTTACAAGTGCAAGGCCAGAGTAAGAGTTATCTCATCACTATACCATTCAGGAGATATGACCATTTAGTTTCGACAGGTATATCTTCTCATTTTATTATTAGCCTTACCTTCCAATCAAGAGATACGGTTTCAATCCCCCACGTGACAGGGTTACGATTCTTATCGTTGACCTGGACACAAAGCACGGTATGCTCATCACCAGTTACATTATCCCAAAATAAGATTTAGTCTTAAATTAGTTGAAACGACTAAAATAAATCTCTAGACCTCACACCACTCCAGTACTGTATACGTATACGTTCGTCAGAGCTTTTTGTTAATTTATATTTTTAGAATTTTTGCTGCAGATCTGGCTGACAATTGTTCAGTTAAAGATACCAAAAGTATACGCAAAAAAGAAAAGTATTCTTACTCGTGTGTGTTAAATTAATTTATTTAAACTTTATTTGCACTAATGAAAGAATAAAAAGGCAGACTTAATGCCAAGAGCCATTGTCAACGAGTCCACCTTTAGCTTGTTTTTATGAGAAGGAGCAAACGAGCAAGCAACTCGCCTGATGGTAAGTGACTGTCCCCCACATAGATCTGAAACATCACAGAAACTGGAGGTGCGTTCGGGCCGTTTTACCATATTTGGGTACGGGGGATGACGAGAAGGGGAAAACGCAGAAACACTCTCAGAACACCTCTACTGCATGACGGTATTCTGTGGTACGACGCCGGACTAGTCGGCCTATTCGAGCAACAGCAAAAGCCGCCGCTTGGCTCTACCACATACAACAGATAGAGAAGATTTATGTATTGCACAGTGGAGAGGAGATAACTTCATACGTGGATTGGATATTATGTTTACATGTATACTCAAATAATATACCACAATAGAATACTTATATATGTCGGGCACTTATATGTGAATATATGCTTTCTTTTTGTTCCACCTATACCGTAACCCATAAGAAAAAACATCACAGATCTTTGATGGCTTGTGCGGATACTGGATCCAATGGCAAAGTTCGTACATCTGGTTGGATTCAATCCAATTTGTTTATCTAACGGTTAGGGTGTTTTATTTAAAAATAACTCCTAGTGAACGCATCTCCAGTGTAGCTAATAATTGTTTCGCATTACGGACATACACGCAATTTAGAATGGACCCGCGAATATGAGGTCACCGGTAGCACTCTCCCACCTCAGATACATTCGAACTTCAACCATAAGACAAAACTTGCACGGGGTTAACTTCTAACAGGTTTGCTATCTCAGTGTCGTTCCCCAACAGCTCCCCGATTATTTATGTCGCATCTCAGTTCAGCGATTAGCCCATCGGCATGCCCTCTATCGCTGGGCGCGGCTGGGTGTTCCGTGGCTCTTCTAAAATATTAAGCCTCTCCTCTAATGTACTTATGCGTTCATTACACGCAGTTACGAAGGTCCTTAATTCTGAGAAGTCGTTGCGGATCAACTGGAATTCATTGCGTACAGCGACTAATATTTCATCTGTAAGTAATTTTAGCTCCAGCTTGAAATCGAGCGCATATCCTTGTGGGGCCTCCGATGTAATGTTTCTATATAAGGAGCTTTGCTCCGGCGTCGCATTTTCCCGTCCTCTTACCGGTGTTTCAGTTTTTTTTCCACTCAGGACAGTACCAATGGGATAGCATAGCGCCGGTGGGAGAAGTTCCCACCCACGCCCGATGATTTGTGCACCTGGCGGCATCTATTGAATCGGCGACGAGAATTCTAAAATCTATTGAATCGCTTACTACAACCGCAACATTAAGCCATTGTAGAAACTACGACTTGTACTTTCGTTCCCATCGGTAAATGTATGAAGTACGAGTAGCCAACGGCCGATGTTGTTTTGGCTTTGAAATGTTTTTTTACCGTGTATCAATGGTATTGGTAAATAACACCATACACTATGCAGTCATGATAATGTACATACTATGGAATAGACATAATGTGATTTTTCATAAAGTCTGAATTATTAAAAGTGATAACAGAATACATTTTTATTTACTTACATACTTATTTACATACAACATTTTTTTTTATTTAGAGTAGGATTCATAGCCCGATGGAAGTTCGACAATAAACTTTAGAGATTTAAATATTTTACACTCAAAATGAAAATACTGACCAGACAATATAGTCGACAGTATATATCACTAAACACTATTTATTCACACTTGACTAATGCATTAGTAACTGTTCTTTGTAATTAAACAAATTTATTTGCACTAAATGCTTGGGACCAACTTGACATCCGCGACGTAGACCTACGTCGAGTTAATCTTTGCGTTAAGCTTGCATTGGTTAAACTTAAATGTTATTGAGTTTTCTGGGAAGGGCCGTGCCCATCACTGCTGCTACTCCACCACTAGTCAGGGGTATGTATTCGGCACTGTATGACGCCTTTCGTATTCATCGTACAAATATCACATTGGGAATCTCCGTACATCTGCAACACCAGAGGACCTGCATGAACGTTTCCAGCCTTTAAGAATATTTGAGAGATGAGAGAGAGGATGAAGAAAAGGGGTGGTGATGGGGAGTGGGACTCCGGTTTCCTTACTCACCGAACAAAAAACAGAAGCGCAAGATGCCTCTACTTCACGCCGGTACTCTGGTACTACCCCAGTCGAACTAGTCCATTCGAGCAGTAGCAAAAGCTGCTGCTTGGCTCTACCACGTTGTAAAACCTATTAAGGTTTGGTACGTGGTATACTAATGTATCCAGGGTACGTACTTATATGAAGTAGGCGGTGAGTGCTGTATGATGTCCAGCACTTTTACGAAACAAATAAAAGAATTGATGCACATATTATCTTACCGTAAAGGTCGGATATACGATGTTCCACAATAAGACTACTTTTTATAATTATCAACTCATTAGGTCAGTCTATGAGAGTCTTGTTAGTGCGATTTTTAAAACAAAGATGACGCTACTGTGATAAAGTTAAAAGATTTCGATTGAATTTATTTATCAGTGCTTGTGACATTAAGTATGATAGTTCAGTAACTTAACATCAGATGTCGCTAAGTTAAACATTAATCAAATTATACACGAGATGGCGACAATAATATATGTAATTTTGATTTTAAACAAGTAGTGTTTTATTTATACAGTCAATAAATATTTTTTTAAATAATTCATTGATTACAGGTTATCAAAAAGGGTTATACAAATACTTCCCATATTTTTCTTCTAAAAATTAAGCCTTGAGAGTTACTCATATTAAATCGCTATCCCAATATATAATACATAATAAATACACAAAATATTATTTAAAAAACTTTCATCGCGACTAGAAACAGGGGATGGAAGAGTGGCTCATAATATAGCAAAGGACGCCTTCATAGAACAGAGCGGATGGGAAAAAGGTGATTTACATAGGAGCGAGTGAAAGATAGGGAAAAGTGCAGAGTGCAGACGGGTGGTTGTGGGATGCGCGTGCGCGGGGTAGCGCCGGGACGCCGGGCGGTGGCGGTGGCGGCCCGGTGGCGGCAGTCGCGCGCTCATCTCCGCCCGGTACGCACGATGCTCGCGCAGGCGCACGCGCACGCGCTCACCGCTGTGCTGCTCTGCGCCCTCGCCGGTCAGCTCGGCGCCGGCGCCAGTCTCCACTGCGCAATGCGCCGCGAAATATCCCCATGCACATGCCGACGCGAGGACACCGGTACAGGCGCCGTCGTGGTCATCTGCCAACGTATCTCAACCTACCAGGACATCGCACGAGCCCTCACCAACAAGTTCAGCCCCGAAACCAAGATCGGACTCGACATCTCCTACTCCCAACTGCCGGACTTCGAGCATCACAGCTTCCGCGAGCTCGGTCTCTCCATCACGAGGCTCAAGCTAAACTTCGACAATCTAAGGCAAGTTACTAACAATTACACCTTCCGCGAATTTATGCTCATTGTTGTGCTGAACAAATAACATATCGAAACATGACATAACGTCAAACAGTGCGCCAGGATTGGTAAGAGAAACATCAGTTCGGTGATAAGAGCGACGTCGATGAAGGATCGAGCCGTTATCGACATAGTGGGCGGCGCCCTCTCCGCGGTTGGCCGCCGATCGTCGATCTTTTGCCGTCACAGCTTCCTCGCGACAACAACGTCCAGCTCTACGTGGTTTTATATACATACACCGGGATGCGCTTTCGTTCGCCACCCATTGAATTTCCCATTTGGAACGTGTTTATTATTGAAACTGTATTGCTTATCGTCTATGAATATGATTGTAATAAATGTAAGCACTGGGACTTAAGCGGTTTTCAGTTCTGCTAGCTACGCCATATTCACCTTCGTTAATTTTGGGGCCGTTCGAAGAAGGCAATTAGGACGTCCATGACCCGACCGCCGACCCGTAATTGATTATATTAGATTTCAATTCCACGTCTGCAGGAGGACGGTCTGGATGTAACTTTGCCAGGTTCTCAATAAAACGTATTCTTCGATACGCCGAACGCGCTTAATTTCTCTTTTACTATGACTCATCTAAAAGCAATGACATATACGCTCGTACACGTTTTGGATAAATGTCTATATTGTTATTCTCTCATTATCAAGGGTCAAAGTCGCACCGAAAGTGAGATTTTTCAAATTGACAAATATTCAAACAATATATCATCGTTACTAAAATTCTATATCAATTATTAGACTATTCATTTATTATTATTGACGGTAAATGGAATTACATTTACATATGGGGTTCGAGTCAGGACCGACAAACTGTCGGTTCTCCCTGACGCGCAGGGTTATCTTAGGTCACTTCTAAAGCAGTAAAATTGAATGATATGATATTGTACGTGTCGTATTCACTATATTTACACATTAATGGTGTACTAACTAATTACAGTAGTCACTGTTTGTTCTAAGAGCGCTTCTATTGATCGACAAACCCACGGATATTGTTAAGCTAGTGAGCGGACAAGCGCACTGTTAAACATTAAAAACAATATACGCTTGACACTTTAAAAATTGCGTTTTTACGGAGTTTGTTCTGGCGTTTTCATTAATCTTATCAACTGTTTGTTCATTATTTAATAAATATAATAAAAAAAAACATTGAACGTTCACTTTGTTATCTAATTACACAGAAATTGTAGTTTGATTATTATTCAAAAGTAACAAGTATCAATGTGTTCCAAGAATGCCGCCGCTCATAAGCTTTCATTTATAGCCCATAAATGAAATTGTTGTAAGTTCAATGTACAATCGCATTCCCTGTATGAGTTTAAATAACAAAATATTTATGTGTAACAGAAACCCGTGGTCGGCTAAGCTCTGAGCTTAAGTTCGAATAGTATTCCGCAAAGTATTTCTAATCTTTAATATGGCGTCTTGACCTCTACCAAGTTATGTGGAATACAACGGTTCATAGTTTTCCACAAATGAATAATATGATAAAATAATAATAAATAATCGGCATAAGCATCTGCCTATCATTTCTACGCGTGGATGTTTTTAGTTTAAGCCTTGAAAACTGCAATGGCTACCGGGATATGGCTGGATGACCATGCCGAAAAATTACCAGATCAAAATGAAACAGTTGACAGGCGGCGGCGTTTAAGGTGCGAGGTGTCTGGCACTGCCGTCGCCAATCCGTTTGCCAAGCGTGGCGGTTAAGGCACATCCTCCTTAAGAGAGAGAGAGAGACATATACCCCGCAATGGAATATTTACAAGCTGATGAAGAAGAAACGAGAAGAAGATGGTTATGGGTGCTTGCGGTTGTCCCACGAAACTCCAGCATCATCAAACTCAACACTATATATTACCATTCCACCAAAACAGAGTTATTTGTATCTTCTAACGAACATTTTGTGAACTATAACTTAATGTCGGTTCTGGCAAAACCTCCTCGAGGGAGATGCCGATGTCCTCCAGTGGAATATTCGCAGGTTGATAAGGTAAGGCAAGTCGTAGACCGACAATAGAGGTAGTCACTGAAAGTATTGACATTTTTAGTGATTATTCTGATATCTGTCCGTGGTACTGGGAATTAGCCCAGTTTCCAGTGGATGTGTTTCCAGTGTTATCCATGTCCGGTTATCAGCGGGACCGATTACGCGTTCCACATCCGTGTTCCTCAGAGGCCTTCGCAAGCCTTAGCATGTTAACGCCAAAACGGACTCTGAACACAGGAAGCGGAAATTATCTCCGGTAGCACACTCAGCGACGAGACCCGTCACCCGTCACGTTTTGTCCTACGGAAAGGTGATCAGAAGTGGGTTCAGAGTGGTGACAAATAATCTCTGCCTATCTAACCACGAGGGACAGACCCGAATCCTTAATTTATATAATAAAATTAGTCGACGCCCACCAGATATCACACGGTGGTAGATTATTTAAAGGCACCAGCACACGTTAAGGCAATTAGGGAATTACTGAAATAGTTACAAATCTAGAGGGCGGAAGAGCCGTGATAGCTTAGTGCACAGGGCGTTAGTTTCAATTTCTTAGTTCCCCAGTGGCCTGGGTTCGAGCCCCAATGCGGGCATAATTTTAAGTGCTGAAATCACCACGTGCTCTGTGGCGAAGGAATAGATCGCGAGAAAACCTGCGTGCCAGTGAAGTAATGTAATATATTATTTCGAGGATGTGCTAAGTCCGATAAGTCCGACAACCCGCACTGGGGCTTAATTTTTTTTTAATTGTAAGGCGGCAAACGATCACGCGGTTCACCTGATGGTAAGTGATTACCGTTGCCCACGTACATCTGCAACACCAGATGAGCTGCAGGTACGTTGCAAGCATTTCAGCATATTTGGGAGATGGGAGGGAGGATGAGGAGGAGGATGAGGAAGGGGATTGGGCCTCAGGTTACCTCACTCACCGAACGAAACGCAGAATCAGAAGATGCCTATACTTCACGCCGGTATTCCGGCGAGCCCGTGGTACCAACCCGGTCGAGCCGTACCTATACGAGCAGCAGCAAAAGCTGCCGTTTGGCTCTACCACGTAAAATCGGTTTGCCATAAAAACAAAATCACATCAGTGAAGTTATTCCTCGGTAAAATTCGGTAGTGGTTCGTAGTAGACATTCGTGGTTAAGTTCGTCCCCCGGTTTATCTAGGTACTGCTTAAGGTCTACTACCTTCAGACGTGTCGTTTTGTCTTATGCCAAAATTCTACAGCCATTAAATGTGACGGTGGTTACGCTTATTTTGTTCCGCCATCAGTGTCTATACTGATATAGAGACTATATTGTATAATTATAGCTTTTCGTTTCACAACGTCACCATAACTTAAATATGTCTGCCGATATATTTACAAACAACTTTTGGTTATATATCAGACATCAAACCCGATATTATTTTAAATATATACTAGCATCAGCTCACGGATTTGCCCGCATGATCACAAATTCTATTCCATGGCCCAATCTACATCTCTGCGAAAATCTCGTTTATATCCATTCTTTTCTTTAAGTGTGATTCAAATACAAACATACAAATTTTCACATTTGTAATGTTATGTAGAATAAAACATTGCATTTAATACTTCAAGAATCAATTATAGAAAAGGTTCCAGTAAAATCCGTGAAATTGCTTTGAAGTAAACCCGTTTTAAATATTAAAAATCGACAGTTTCAAATATCAGTATAGACATGATAATTATGTACGTATAGGTAGGTATTTATGTAGGTACCAATTACCAAGAAGGGAAATCCTAGCATAAGACTAGTCTTAAATAACGTTTTCGAGTGTTATGATAAATGTACTTATAATGATAAAATTTGTTTTGTTTGATATCGTGACATAAATCTCACTGTTGAATGTATTCTAAATGTAATTTTTTTATTTACACACAGTCTCAGTTAGTTCACAATCATTTAATACTTCTAATCAATGGTAAGTCAATTAAAAAAATTGGGAGACGAAATGGTATCTACTATGATTGTTTGTGAGACAAACACGAACGACCGTCTCGACCGGCTGACTGCCTCGTCCCGTGAACTCTTTACCCAAATCACTCTATCGGTCTATCGCTGACCCGGAAAACCGTCAAAGCTAAATACAAAACACTTTTCACGATGTAGGAAAATTCCTACTGGGACTGTTTGTGTTTTTTTTTTATTAAGAACAGATGTTGACATCATTAGTAGAAAACCTTGTGCTGTAGAAGCAACTGATGCTTTTGCATTTTTTTTTAAATAATTATATGAAACGATAAATTTGGAACCATACAAGTGTAATGTTAGCTACTGGTTTTAATACATTTAACCGACTACAAAGAAAGAGCTATGGGGTATTTGTGGGTATTAGTGGCGCGAATTTTCGGCGGGGTGATGGTGTTAACTTAGTATGTGTTTATGGAAATGATTGGTGATCCATGATCCACATTTGAGTGGGTTCTTCTCTTCGAGTTAGGCAAAACACACCATTTTAATTTATTCGATGTCAGCGAAGTAGGCTCTTTCTCCTGTCTCGATAAATCTGACCAGTTAATATAAAAACAGAAAGGATATTGCCACATTTTGTATTGATGTTGTTGTTGATTGAAAGTTTCACATGTATACGACCACTAGAAGTAGGTGAAGTGTGTATTCTTAGAATGTTTTTACAAATCACATTCAAGTTTACCTAATATATAAGTGTTTTAAAAATGCAAAGTTGAATCCAACAAATGTCTGAAATCGCAGATAACTGTACATATCCTGGTAATATATATATTTCTTTAAGTGTAAGTGATTTAAGTACTAATATATATATATTAAAAATTTTGTATGAAATGCGAAATGAAATATATATATTTATATAAATAATAAATTACACTTACAGAGATGACTACTTTTAATGAGTTTGGTTTAGTATTACAAAATTATCTAAAAGCAACACTGTAAACGAGATTTTGTGGCTAAAAATGTTTGAATGTCAAATAATATTATCATACGGATAAAAGGAGTAGCGTGTGTCACATTATATTTGGAATTAGTACGTACGTACGTTTGACGTTCATCTCACAATATCTGTGCCTATTTGTCATTATTATGACAGTATCGACTGGATTTGTACTTTTTAGTAGCTCTTATCACTGACAGACAATAAAGTTACCAAACCACCGTAAAGGGCGGGAAACTAAAGACATGGGATTAAAAAAATTTGTTACCTTTTACTTCGACCAGTTGTCGTAACAGGTTGAAGTTCGAAAATACCGTGTGACAGTATTTCGTTATTAAATCATACCTTAGAATAATTGAAAGAAATTTGATAATTTCCGAAAATATTATGTGCATAAACATGAATCTCTCTTCTCTGTTAGAGGAAACTTATTACGAAACTACGGTAGATTATATTTTAAATTACAATTTAAAATTTCTTTCGGCTAATACAGAATTTTCATTCATTCATATATGAGCTTAGAAAGTTTTACAGACAGACGCAACAGTTTTATTTTGTAAATGTATGTATTCAATATACAAATTTACACCGTTTAAAATATCTAAACAAAACAGTACACACGAGATTTTTATAATGTACATCATCGTAAGTGAGAAGAGGACGGGCTCGGGGGCGGAAGGTTAGTTAGACATATAATAGATAAGGTACAGATTGTTTAGAAAATATTATGTCTGCACCGACGTAAGTATTTATAGATGATATTGTATAACTTTTAACAGTCATTGAATTCTTCTATTTCTTTCGATCGTCGTTTACAGAAAGTTTGTCCTTTCCATGATCGAGCGCCAACTTAAGAATTGATTTGGAAACTACACTTTAATCATAAAATTGTTAATAGTACCCTTAGCATAACGCTTATGACGTCAGAAACCGGAGAGCCGTCGGGTATGTTTTCAAATACCGGAATTGAAAATTAACCCCTTTAAAGTGTATCAACACCTAACATTTATGACGTCACTGGTCGAGTTGACATCGGGTATAATTACATACATAGGATTTCGCGCGTGATGCGGCATTTTAAAACATACATAATCGTGGTCACGGAGGGACTGAGGTGTTTGACATTCTGATGCATTGTTATGCTTGGTTTTGAATTTACAGAATCCCAAGCGGGTCCCAGCCATACGTATTGAAATTAGGATGTTTTTTTTTTATTTCAGTAGTCTCGCGAATCATTTTTAGAAAGAATCGGTGTTCTTTAGCATGACCTGTCCATGCTAAAGAACACCGATTCTCTGTTAAATTTAATGTAATGGTTGGCATGATCTAGAATATAATCACATACTGAAGACTTTCTAGAGCGTTTATGTTTTAAATTAGCTTAGTGTTCTTTGCCGCGGGTTTTTACTGGTCTATTTGTTTGCCCTATATAACAAGCTTGTACACTACTTCATCTTGTAGAGTATGGTAAAAACTGATTTATCTTTCTCGGAGGCATGTAAAGTTTTTTAACCCGAAGCTCACTTTGAAATATAGCCAATATTCTCTAATATATCTATACTTGCTCGTGTCGTGATCGGCTTCATTCGGTCACTGTGACGTAGGCGCGGGACCCGAAGCTTGTTGTCGTGTAGTACTTGCTTGACATGCTGAAAGTCTATGGCCAAGTTTTTCCTGTCACAGAACCCACGTGCTCTCTGAAACAAAGATGATGATGGTGAAAGTTAGACTCAGCATTTAAGTATCGGTCGGTGTGGATGTGGTATTAGAATTCCGAATTATTATGATGTTTAGGCAAGCTTAAGTGTTATTTGCCTCTAGCTGATTGGTAAATTATATTGCATTTATGGAATTAAGGTGGATCTAGAATACAATTACTTTATCCGTTGGTAAGATTGTGAAAGTATTGTCTTCGTACCGCCTGTATAATCTTAGGTTTCTGGGAGATGACTTTCTCCTCAAAGCCATCCATAAATAATTCGGCGACAATGGAAGATTCATGTGAGTCAATAGAACTCTTTCTTCCACAACAGCTAACCGGATGTGAGAGAATGTTGTTTGCTAGCTCCCTAGTTATAATTGAAATGCAGTCTTTCAGTGGTAGGCAGGTGAATGATAATTGTCAATCAAAATTTGAGCATGGTTTCATTGTCAATAAGACGTGGATCTTTTATCTGACTAACGAAATGGTAGGAATCCATTGTGTGTGCTAATGTATGCAGTGATAGTATTTTAGCTACATATAGAGCCAATCTGTGGTGAGTCGATGTGGCTTACTAACGGACGTTGTGGATCATAGGACTTGTATATTTAAAGCGACGTCAACCATTTGAACGTCTACATAAAATTTTTCAGAGTATTTTTTTAGAAGATCGCCGATTGTTTTGAGAGTTTTAGCGGATGGATCTATTTTAACTTTTTTGTATGATGTTCATAGGACAACTTTAGTTGTATTTTTAAATTATAATCCGACGTATCCTACTACTACTGTAGCATTACCTTTTCTGGTCTGTTTCGGTGGTTTTTCATCGCTTTGAATTCATCTCTGGCGAGATTTAATTTCGGCAGAAAACTTCTACGTAATATGGATGAAATAACATGGAAGTGAACCTCCGATTGGTTACCTCTCTCGCCGAACGAATCGCAGAAGCACAAAATGCCTCTACCTTTAGCCGGTTGGTTGAAATTGTCTAACTGCCAGTTGGTTTAAGATATAAAAGAGTCCTACAACAAAATTACTAATTCAGGAACCTCGTACCGAGGACCGACGATTCGAGAGATCAACGGGCAGCGTCTTGAACGCTGCCCGTTGATCTCCTAGCCGCACATTCCTGTGCGTCAAGATAATTTTTAAGAATCGTATAAAAAAAAATTTTCGTGTGAATTCAGCAAAGAAAATATTTTAATATATTTTTCGCATTTTGTAATTATTAATCGCATAGGTATTCTATTACATTTAGTACGCGCGCAGGGGAGCGCAGTGGCTAACAGTTTACAATTATGTACGTAAACTGTTCGCGACAAACATCTAAGTAATTTGATTAAGAATCAATTTTAATTGTAATCTATATAATACATATTCGCTACATTTTGTCTGGAATTCGTTTTTAACGTGGCAGAGCCAAGCGGCGGCTTTAGCTGCTGCTCGAATGGGCCGGCTCGACCGACTTCGCAGAATACAGGCGTGAAGTAGAGGCATCTTGCGCTTACGCGTTCCGTTCCGTGAGTGAGGAAACCGGAGGCGCAGTCTCCTTCTCCCCAAACCCCCTCGTTATCCCTCCCATCCCCTCTGCTGTTGCAGATGTACGTGAGCGAGGGTATTCACTTATCAGGTGAGCCGCTTGCTCGTTTACTCGCTTATCCATAAAAAATATAGAAACAGTAATTTGAGCTTTTGTTTCTGAACTTCGAATGCAACGGTTATTTATAATTACGACACAAATAAGGGTAATAAGTAGGTAACTATAAAGCTTCTACCATCAACAATATTTCCGTGTCACTAACTAGCGTTTCGCAAGCTTTTCTTCCACGCAAGTACCGCGGTGTGGCGACGTGCCCACGGCCAGCAATCACGCTCGGGCCGGGGCCAGCGCTCTTCGTTTAATTGGTCCCGTTTTGTAATTTAATTACCCTTTGGCCCAAGCCAGAACGACAATTATGGATCGTTCGGCTCCAACTGCCCGCCGGAGCTCGACGTTTCGTCTTCACGGACAAAAGTTTTTTATTAGTGGGCATAATTTGTTGCGATTTGTAGATTATTCGGCGTTGCTTTAACTATTCGTGTTTAATAGTTATACAGCTTATTAACGCATCGACGACTAGCATCCGGATAATATAGACCGAAAATTAAAAAGGGCGTAATTAAATTTTTGACTTTTAAATATTCACGGAACATATTAAAACTATTTATTATTACACATTTCTTGCAAAGTTTAAATCTTATTATTAATAATGCTGAATGAATGAACAACTACATGCATACTGTACTTGATATTGTGTACGTATCCAAGGGTGGCCGAAAGTCTAGACATTATTCAAGTCGCTTCAATCCATATGATATTTTGATACTGTGGATATCGAAAATGATAAACGTGATTTCTAGAAGTATTTTACAGTATCCTTTCTATAAGAAAGGGTTATTAAAATTCAACTGAATAAATGGACTATTGTAACCCCTGAGAATTAGTAGATCGCTCCTAAGCTGTTCCTGAAAGTTGTATATCGCAATTATATAATATTGTATTAATAAAAAAATATATTCAAAAAAAGTGAGCACCTTCGGAGTTTTTTTCGCCCGTATCTTTTCCGTCAGAGGAACGTTGAGGGGTTAAAAAAAAATTACCTGTATGTAAATCGGACCAAAATTAATAAATAAAAGCTGAAGGTAGGCCAAGTTAACTATGACATCTGGACGTCAAACACCTCAGTCCCCCCGTGACCACGGCTGCTGTAAAGCAATCGAACCGTCGGGAACATAAAAACGTAATTAAGCGCGATAAAATCCGTAAATAATAGTTTCATTTCAAATGTATGTAAACCTAATAATATTAGAAACCATGTCTTGGATGTCAAAAATAACATAGTATTAGTTCTTCGTGGCATAATGTTACACGGAATTAATGTGAAATATTTTTGTGCCATAGTATAAATAAAACCCTATGCTTTATTTAGGACAACGTAACAGATGATGAGCATGTCGCCGTTTTAGTGTCCAGATCAACGATACAAATTGTACATTATATTTGAAAAACTAATTGTTACGTACCCACTACATGGGGGCATCGAACTCGGGTCTCCTGATTCAAAGGTAGATCCCCCTTAACCACTCGGCTGTTGTGCGTCATAATGTTTTTTAAACGTTTAAACAATCTAGCCCTGTTTCGTAATAATGTCCGTCTGACGCTGAAGAAACTACGCAATTTTATCTCCATGGCTTTTTAAAAATAACTAAAAACTAACCTAACAGAAAAAGAAAAAGCTTGATGAAGCCGTGTGGTTTGAAACACGCAACGGCTACCGACAGATGGCGAGATAACCATCTCAAAAAATACCAGACCAAAATTGAGCAGTCTGGTACTCTGATCCGCTGATGGAGCATGGTGATTATGGCAAATCCTCCTTATGGGAGAGCTACGGCAGTGGACAAGCTGTAAAAGAAGAAAAAGATGCTTCAGATGCTTGTGGTAGTCGCACGGACATCCAGCATCATCAAACTCACTCGTTATTTGGATCTTCATACGAACACTTTGTAAACTATAACTTAAAGACGGTTATTTATAACAAAACTTAAGCAAGTGCGTTTTGTTACATTTACGAGTAAGTAAGAGTGTTGTTATTGTTTCGTAACAATTACGTACATTGTTTTGTTTAATCTGACTTAATTATGCCACAGATGTCACAACGACTATGTAAGCAACGAGATGCCCAGCTTATTAATGATGCACCCAGAGGAATAATTAATTTATTACTTTTCTTCGTTATCGCCTTTGGTACGTAGACACTATGCATACATACAGACGTATGTGTTAATACTCATTACATTGTAAACGTTAACATTATTTTGCTTTCAATGTTCTTATGTACTTCAAAACGAATAACATTTTACGCACCTGATTGTGGTCTGCTATTTATAATAAAGTTAAATCTTTCGATGGACGTCAATAACCGATTACAACGCACACTATGCCCTCCCGGTCGATTTAGACCACTGTGTGTTTCAAATAATAGTCGCGTATACAGTTCACGTACGTCGTGTACACACAGCATGGAAGCTTTTTTTTTTATGGTAATGGTACGTAATTAAACGAGCTACCAATCACCTGATGGCCAGTGATTACCGTCGCTCACGTACATCTGCAGCTCTAGAGGGGCTGCAGTTGCGTTGTCGGCCTATAAGGATATTTGGGTTATGGGAGAAATGATGAGGGCAAAACAAATGCCGCCGCTTGGCTCTACCACGTAAAAAAATACAAAGTTCGTTTGCTGATATTACCTCAACTTTTCTTTGATCAGAGAAAGGATCAGATGTTGTATTAGAAACACAGGACGCACAACAACCAGACTTGATTGACATTGAAATTAGGCGACGTGTTTAGCGTCACGGATCATCACCCAGAGAGGAGGAAAGCGGGTTACGGTTGCTAGTTAGGCTACGGCTGAGTCATGCCGAATATTAATTCGCAATGTCTGCCTATCCCTATAGACGTGAATATACATATTCATTTAGCCTTTTTTTTAGTGCCACTACGCTTATTGGTACTTTCGACATCTTACAGTAACTAAACGAAGCTACCGCCTGCGCGTGCTCTATAGCTCTGTAAGTAACTGAACAAAAACAGGGTCATTATTTCGTTAAGAAGGTGAAGACCTTTCCTCGCAGACGCAATGATTGATTGATAGCATTGGATAAAACCCTGCGAGAGAGAACACGAAACTTGTACTAGTATATCATTTTATGTTACATCTCTAGCAAGAAGTAACTATAACACGGTAGGGGATACGGCGATATGTAACTTAGATATCCTGTGGCGGTTTTTTTTTAAAGTTCATCGTTATTTTATTAAGATTGTGGTGAAGTGAATTTTGCAAGTATAAGGCCGAATATACTATCTTTTTCTTGTAATTTCTCCGCTGGCACGTGACACACCCTGGTACCTAACCAAACCTAACGTAAAGAACCGACACCTAAGCGATCGTGTTGCCCATAGTAGTTAGTATGGGTAAATCTTTATAAAAAAAAAGAATAAGTACCAGGTTAACATATAATTGCGGGATTTGCGTAGTGTACCGAAATTCTAGTCCGTCAGAAAAGCGAAAGTAAAATTATAACCAGGAAAAGAGCTGATGATCTATAATCGGCTGAACAGTTTTTAATCATAGCTTAGGACCACTATGAAATAATTTCATCCATTTGTGAGTGACCATGTCACAGACAAAATCTTAAATTTCATTACTTACAACAATCTATGAAGGTGCTAGTTGATACTGTATAGCGTTTGATACTATGTACACTATAAAAACACAATATAGTTACTCATTTGTCAACTATATGAGAATGTCGATAAAGAAGAATAACTTGAGGCAGAGCTGGTTTAACAATTAGTCCTTAAACCCGGATATTAACAGGTTACAGCTAGTAAGAGAACGATAAAGACCATATCAACGAATTGTACGATATTGACTTACGTGATATTAAACAAATAATATCTAAAGTATACAACAAAGATAGATTTACAAGTTTCAACCGGATTAAAAATTCGTGTAGTGACATCTAGTAATTAACACGTCGTCATTTTACTTTAATCGTGACGGGCCCTTCCTGTGTCCAAACCCCTCACAGATATTTGAGGAGGAGACCTCTGCCCAGTTGCACTTACAGTCTGCTCTTTAATTACACGCCAGATCAATTAAAGAAAAGTTTAATCAATTTCAAGTTTATATTTTCCTTCATATGGTAGCTTGTAGCTAAAGAGGTATACTTTTTTTGTTTCACCCTAAGTCTCCAACAATGCTCTATCAACTCGACAGTGCCTTTACTGTTACTATAGAAGTTATTAACCAAGACATACAAGATGACGCAGTACACATATTTCGGTTAAGATTTGCTATGATATCCTTTTTGCCAGACAACGCGATGAAGGCATTAAATTCATAATGTATTTCAATGATTTCTCTAATGTTTAATCGCATGCGTGCTCACGCATTCCCCGTTCCTGATTATTGAGAAATATTCCATTACAAGTGATGTTCGAAGATAAATCATAAAAACCTAGCTTGCATGTGAAGTAAGGGCTAAAGTTCAGGAGTTATCCCAAGTCGTATGTTGAACCTTGTGCGGTGGTAAGATAACAGTCAGAGTCGACTCTGATGCCCATTCAGGGGTTACTCATATTCTATTGCAGATATGATGCAATAGATTCATTCTGAAGTTTCCCCATAATCTCAGAAGTAATTTGTTCCACACCTGGCGCTTTACCAACTTCGATGGCGTTTGAATAATTTCTTCGTAAAGTATTGGAGGTTCCTGTTCTACATCATTTCGCTTTCCAGAAGCTTTTTCAATTTCACAGTCACAGCTGCCGGATCGCGATATAATTCTTTGCAATATTGTCTCCAACGCTCTGTAAAAGCGTTCAGTTCAAATAGATGGTAAGATATATTGATAGACAAAAGATACCTTTATTGTCTATACTACATATTATAAAACTGTTAAATAACTTTGCCTTATTTATTAAATCCAATCAAAAAACAACCTCTTGTATTATGATAACTCCAGTACGGAATTATTTTGCAAAAACCACTGGTGCGATGACAATAAGGTTAATTAGGATATTTTAATGCCGGATCGACCAGAACGTTATGCATAAGCAAATTATAATAAAGCTATTATAATATGTTTGAATGTAACAATAAAAAAGTTATGCAAATGCAGAATTAAATAATACTGCTATAGTTTTAATCAAGTAAAAATACCAGAAACGGAAAACGATTTAGGGATTACTCTCTTTGGTTGGAGCTCGAGAAATTAAGGGTTTTTTTTCATTTAGAAACATTATTTTAAGTCGTACATAGATTGTACGCGGGTAAACGCCAGTATAAACCCAAAATTAATAATGTTGCCTTTTTTAAACTCTTAACAACGTAACAATCTTCCCGGCGACTAGATAATGTGCGCGCAGAATTCGCGTTAAATCTGCTTTGGACTGTAGGCTGGTTGCCGTACGAGTTAGTCCTGCATGCTCAGGCCCATGCTCCTCACATAATGTATACTACGTACCACTACCGCATTAGCCTATTTTCGTCCACAGCTGAACATAGGGCTCTGCAAGAAAGCGCTGGTAAAATTCGGTCTTAGTTGCCGGGAGAATTGGTCCGTTCTCATCAAACCGAGCTAGCGGATTGGTGAGCGCAGTGCCTTCGCATTAGTGATTCTGCTCCCTATCACTAATCTGTGGGAATTCGGGTTTACATTCGCAGTCGCCAGAGGCTCGTTTGTTAGTTAGCAAGGTGTGCAGGCCACTTTGAAGGTGGCCAGGATAGGCAACAAGAGCTAGAACTTAGCTGGGGGTGTAAGAGGATATATAAATATGTACTATTTCTTTCTTCAAACGTCAACTTCACACACACGTTGTACGCGACGCCCTGCTAATGATTCACGTAGATATTTATTATTCAGTAAAGGATTCTCCATTTCACTGCGACCCAATGTATTGACAGGTTTAAGTATGTTTAGATACAGACCGTATCATAAACTTGTGCACTTATAATGGCATTTTTATTACCGTACTTCTCGTTGATTAATTTGTTTACGTCTGCAGTCAAGTAGATACTTTTACGGAAGTCATCAGAAGAAAGCTACAACCATTGCACCACATTCTACTATATTCATTTAAATACTCATGTCTGTTACCCAAAGTGATAGACAGTGATCACGAATATCCATTTGTCTCTCTAACCACTTTTACACGCTTGTTGGTTATGTGTAGTGTTAGAGGTACTTCAGTATATAACCACAACTTTTTATACAGATAAATTCAAATTACCATTTTTTCTAAGAATAAATTTAGTATTTACCATATATGTACTTTTCTGCCATTTCGAGGTACATTTGATAGAATGTAACGATAGAACTCTACAAAGTCTATGAATACATTTAATGCCGATTCCATTACTTTGTTCCTAGCAGGAAATTGGTCAAATTGTGAAAAAAAAATCTGTTGGGGCTATGGTTCTGCGAGTATGGAGGATGACGTATGGTTTCTAACTACAGTTCTATACAAATCAGTTAATTCATGAGCCATTTCTTTTTTTTTTATTTATCCAATCTGGTGCAAATGAGTCAATATTGTGAGTAAACTAACGTCAAATCATAACGCTAATTCTTTGGTTATTTGATAAGGATCGGCTCCCAATATTACGTTTAATTAAACGTTACTAAGTATCTGATCTACCACGAAAGCGATTAAACCCAAAACGTACATTGAGTCCAAACGGAGCATTGACATGGCGTGCTGTCTCTGCTGCTGTGTTAGAACCTCGTCGTTATACCAACCTGGTACTCGTATTCGAAAATTACTCAAATTTTTGAGGTCTCCATGTTTAATTCTAATACTGAATGTCAAACCCATTGAAAGACGTACAATAGAACGTACATTTTTTGAATTAAAAATATTGTAGATTTTGTCTAAAAAAAAGTTTTGATCGCGTATAATGGATCATGCAGGCTTAATTTTTATTCAAAGTGGCCACTGCATGTTATGTTTATCTGGTGGGCATCCCTGGCCAACTCTATCATTAATTTCTGCAACAGTTACATAGCATACATGGTGGAGCCAAGCGGCAGCTTTTGTTGATTCTCGAATGGGCCGGCTCGACCGGGATAGTACCACGGCCTCGCAGAATACCGGCATGAAGTAGAGACATCTTGTATTTCTGCGTTTCATTCAGTGAGTGAGGTAACGGGAAGCATATCCTTCAATGCCTGCAACATAAGATTAGTCAGAAATCACTTATATGCTCATTTAACCTCTTTCGCTTAAAAAAAACTTGATGAATTTTATGTGCATAGATTAGACAAATCTAATCTATGTACATAAAATTTCCGAGGGTTTTTTATTCTACCGCCCCTATCTCGACAAGAAAGATGGAGACTTGAAATTTCATATTGACTTCTGAACACATGCGGTTTCATGACATGGCGAAAAAAAAATGTTTTTTTTAATTGTTTATACAATTTTCCTGTTAAATAATTACATTGTTGTCAAAACTTGAATATGCCATTCGATTACTAAGTTGCACTATTTTCCCCTAGAAATTAAACTATTATTAACGGATTTTATCGCGCTCAATTACGTTTTTATATTCCCGACGGTTCGATTGCTTTACAGCAGCCGTGGTCACGGGGGGAATTGAGGTGTTAGACGTCCAGATGTCATAGTTAACTCGGGCTATCTTCAGCTTTTATTTATTAATTTTTGGTCCGATTTACGCAAAATGTGCTCACAGTATCTTGAGATCGTGCAGTGGTATCTTGGTGCAGTGGTAATTAAATGTAAATTAATTTTATTCTCTATTGAAATTAGAATGTTTTTTGATTGCAAAAATAGGAAAAAAGATGGGGTCTAAGACCATATTACGAGTATCGGGCGGAGAGTGTCAGATATGTTAGTTTTATAAAAAAAATATAGATGTTTTACAGCTCTTAGAGAATCATTTACAGCTACGTTTCACAGGGCATACATCTTACTGGGCATGCATGTTTGTTACTGATAATGCAGCTCATTTCAATCGCATAAAATGTTAATTGCTAGAATGGACATGCATCAAGCGCGGTGTAATGCATGCGAGTGTCGCGAGTTTAGTAAACACTAAGGCAGGGGTCAACGTTCCGAGGTTATCGAGGCAGGGGCGGCGCCATGTGGTCGCATGGTCGACTGCCGGCGCCCGGGGTGTCAAACAACATTTCACGCAGACGAGACATCGCATCCCTACATTGTCTGCGTATGTTCGGCCAGCTTTTCATTGGGCGCAATTTCAATGGGCAATAGCAGACGCGAATATTTCTTTTTTAAAACTAGGCAATTTTTAGTGCAGCAATTTGTTTAATTGCCAGTATACTTAAATTTCCGAAGAAGACTTCGACTTCCTTGTTTTATGTTTGGTGGTAGATTCACGGGAATTCGTTTATAAAGTACATCGTTACATGGTCCAATAAAAAAATCTTTTTTTTTACGTTACGTAATTTGTTAGACATTTTATGAGGGGATTACCAATGCATTTATAGGTTAATATTAATTTATTATAAAATATTTGGTGTATAGTTTTTGGTTTGGTATCCATCTTTCTTGTGTAAACCCTAGTGATCACGTTGAAAAAAACAACGCTATGAAACGTTACATTATCAAATCATTAACATTGTTTCTAAATAACATGTCATTTCTCTTTTATATATAGAAATACCCACGCTTATCAGCAGGAGCAGGCAGAGATAGTGAATTTCTATTGGGCACTATTCAGCGTAGATCCGTTTCTCTACGCTGAATCGTGCTTCTGCAGCCCACTGTTCGCTTCACCGTTTCTCTTATAATGATAATTCACCATCATAATCGTTACGGCCTATTTGGGTCCGATTGATGAATATAGGCATCTCCAATAAATTTACACAAAGCACAGTTACGTTGATCAACATCCCGCAAACGTTTACTCCATCTAGTGGGATCGTCCGACAACACTACGTTATCCTGTGCGAGGTTAACCTTTGTATCTTTCTTTCTGCCTCGACGACTAAGTTGTGGTAATATGAATATTTTATAACTAGCCGTTATACACGGGTTAAATTTTATAAAAAAAAAGTATAAGAAAGTAATATAAAAAGTTGTGCCTACATCCTTCGCAACATCGTAAAAGATCATATCTAAAAACCCTATTAAAATCGGTCCAGTTGATGTGAAGATTAGCTTGCACAACGATATACATCTCTAAATACAATATAAGCAGAGGTGTTTTTCCTTCTACGATGCTCCTATATATCTCATAGGCCACGAAAGGTTATTTTTAATCGTATATTCTTAAAATAGCACTAAGAAAGAGACGAATGGGGAAAATCGATTACACAGAAAACTAAGTGCCGATGGCCGCCACGTGAGTTACGTTCGTGACCGTGTGGTAGCAGCAGAGGCGTAAGAAACTCTGCTACCCCTCTTTATTCCTCAGCAACAGATGGCGGATTGATGTCACCCTGGCTGATTTCCCCACCACAGTTGACACAGGCAGTTGCCAACTGCGCAGGGGACAAGGGAACTCTCTCGTATACCTTCCCATATCGTATCTAAGATCGCAAGGAGAAAGGGTTAAGATGCAGTGTTAGAGACACGGAACCCAACACTAGGAAAGACGTAGTCAGTACGACTAACAACTAAACCACGCGGTCAACGGATTATTATTATCTGATTATATATTATCTATCTCAAAAAAATGCACCGTCTATGGTGCGTGGCATCTCGTGTTAATGAAGAAGTTGCGCATTAGGACTAGTCTGTATAAGTTTTCATACTGCGGCATTTTTCCGGTTGACCTTAATAGTTTTGTATTCTATAATTTTTATTTAAGCATTAGTCTCTATTTAATTTAATTTTGACAAACTTTTTTAATAGATTCGGTTCCAAGAACAGTTAGGAGTAACTGCTTCTGAGGGTATTATATTAGTCGAGTCCAAGGTACAAAGTACATGACAGTAAAAAAATCAATTAAAGTTCACCATTGTGTGACGGTTGATGTAAGACACTTGGAAAGTTATAACTGTTATAGATACGGAATTTTGAAATGGTAAACACTAAGGGTCGGTTCACATTGGCGGAGAGTTCAGTGGAAGCCCAGCGCCAAATATCGACAATGTCAAATCTCCACTTATTTATTTGAGGCCCTATAGTAGTGTTGCGCATGCCAGTACAGACTGTGTGTGGTTCAATGAAACTCGTGTTCAATATCGAAAACTGTAGAGGAACGAAAAGGATCGGGTCATATGAGTGTTTTACGCGGGTCTGACGTATTAATATTCGCTTGAGTTCGTGCAAATGCGCGCGTACCAATCCATGTTCACCGCTCACAGGCGCGCGTAAGTTCGTGGAAGCATGCGATGGCGCGCGTCCGTTTTCTTTTCGCCGCGCAAATCAGTACTTCATGTTTTCCAAGATAGGGCACAGCCATACACATGTGAATTACTTTGAAGAGATACGAGGTTTTAATGCAATGTTAAATTTTAAAGTGTCATACATTGGTGTGACTGGTCTCTTATAATATATTTACCTGAAGTCGAAACATAGTTTTTTATAATATTAATAATCTTTATTTGCATATAACATGTGTACATTTATTATAGTTTCATAGTTTCACAACTTTTTCTATTTTATTATATAACATGCAAATTAAATATAGATTAGACATGTCACAATAAAATAATAGAACACCTTTTCATTATTTATTCTCAGGTCGTACTAGCCAGCAATATCAAAATATTCTAAAGTTTTTTTTTTAAATAAATTCATACATTTTTCCTTTATTCCACATCGGGTATTTTATTGATATAGTCCGGAAACAATATGTCTTTGTGTTTAGTCATCTGAGTCATGTCATTGATGTTATATATAAAAGAAACAATATTGGTCTTAAAACGCTACCTTGCGGGACGCCATATTTATTTTCTCTGTTGTTTTATGTTTCATTACTCTGTTAGTAGCATCAAAAATAATAGGATATGATCACGTTCGACGCGTCACGAATATTTATATCTAAAAATTTATCCCTAAGAGATGTTCTGGAATTATGATTATAGATTACTCATACATCTATTGATATCTTTTGTAAAACAAATATAGTGTTTATATCAGTCGCATATCTCCCCACAGGTAAATACCAAAAGCTAAAATATAACAGAAACCTATGGAAATAAATAACGGTCGAAATTGCTGTCTGTGTCGAATGATTAGCATGCCCTGCCTCCTTGTGTATGCACATAGAGACTTGTTTCTTATGTTATACTTAGTTTATTTACCTTAGAGCCACGGTAGCCTAACTACTGTAGTGGTCAGGTCACTCCCTTTAGATTCATAGAGCGCGAGTGACTTAGGATTGATCCCTGTGCCGGCACCACTAAAATTATTATAGCAATTAAAGTATTAAAATTTTTAGTTTGTTTTGATTGATACACAATTTCGAATCTATGATATGGTAGCACGTCTTTGGACGTCAGCATTCGTTCTCCTGGGATTCTGTAACAAATTTAATATTTTTGTTTATATCAAGTTAAATTACGTTTATATTAAATTTATGGTGAATCATACAAATCCGATAAACCAACAAAGTCAAAAATTTTTGCTGGTTATATAGGCTGATTTGAACACGAGGAGTGAATGAAATATATGAGGCGAGTGTAAATGGTAGAGTCGGGAGAGGAAGACCTAGGCGAACATTTCACGATCAAATCGGAGACGTTCTGAAAAAAGTCCTTTCAGACTTTTTTCAGATTGATGAAAGTGGAAGAAGATTGTCTTTGCCTACCCCGTTGGAAACGTTGAATATATATGTATATATTCACGCCTTGTTCATACTTTTAACGTAGATATTCAAGAGTTTTTATTTTTCAAGAAAACGTTTAAGGAGTTATACATCATAATCAGTAATTTAGTGGTAGTATATATTTATTTTTATTTATTAAACTTTATATACGTGAAAATCTATATAGGGGGACTTAATGCCAGAAGCAATCTCTACCAGTCAACCTTTGGACGATGCAGATATATTTCATTAAAAAATATTCGGAAAGCATTAATTACTTAATATCACTTAATGGGTAATCCCAAATCCATCGCAGCCGGGTTTGTTCAGCGAAAAATCATAAAACGCTACGTTCTTACTTAAAAATACCGGTAATAAAAGCGCTTTAGCTGTTAGCTATTTAAATCATGTATTTTCTCCAAAACATTTCAAATCGCTCCAGGTTTCTAAAATTAAAAACAAGTAATAGATAAACACGCTGTGCTTTAGTATATGTTAAAAACCTTAAATAGAGGAATTAGCAGACGTTAATATTAAGGTTTTGTTATAGTGATTAATTTACCGTTTGATTGTGGCGTAAGAATCTACCACCCCTTTTCTTCTCGTTGGTATCGTAATAAGCGAACAAGACGAAATCTTAAAATCACAATCGACTCCCGATAGATGGCAGGTCAACCACTTCCAAAAATTAAGCAGACCGATGACATGCAACAGCGTCTAAGGTTGACGTTTCTGGTACTGCGATTGCAAATTCGCTAGCCGGGCTTGGCAATTATGGCAAAATCTCCTTATGGGATAGGCTGTTAAGCTAGATAAGCGTGATAAGCTCTAACAGGAGTACCTGGATAAGGATAATATATCGGCAGTTGACTATTGACTAATAATTTTAACCGCTTCGATACAAGCGCAGATAGCAGCATCTCTGCCACCTATAGTTTAATTTATTATTTAACTATAGGTAGCAGCCATTTATATTAGTTTAATTTACACTTTCGCTAACCACTTCTCTACTTGGCGTAAATTATTAAGAGCTATTCGTTAAAAGAGTTTAGTAGTACTTTATGAAAAAAATACCACGTGGAGCTATTATAGCTTCTGGTCTGCAAACCGCTGGCTCATTAGTAACGCATTCCAACATGTCCGAACGAAACTATACAGATATAATATTACTAATAACAGATTCTAAGACGCGAAATATAGTAGGTAAAGGAGCCTGTATCAAAATGTAGGTTTAAAAACAAAATTTTAATTATATTTAGCGCCAGGAAGGATAGATAGACACTTGTCATTTTGTCAACAAACTGTACGGCTGTTTGGCGTTATCATAGAACATAAACTACTCGAGTACATTTTTTCAAAGAATAAATAAGTTAAAAAAAAATTTCAATTGCCAAGCCGTTTGCCATGCGTGACGATTATGTTAATATCCTTCCCAACAGAGTCAGAGCCTATCCAGGATAGAACTATTTATAAACTGACCAGCGAACTACTTCGCACGGACAGATCTGTATGTAATATATAAACTAAAAGTGAATGTCGCACACATAGGTATAACACACAATACATAGTAAACCTTCCTCGTGAAATTCTTTAAACGATGGTGAAAACTGCATTGAAAGCCACTAATAACTTTAGGAGTTACGTAAACCGAATACGATTTTGTTTGTTCTGTTAAGAAATGTAGATTAATTCGTCAGGAAGATTTACGCAAAGCTAGAAGCTGATAGCGCCACCTCAGTTTGAGGTAAAAGGTAAACAAACTTCTAATGTCATTACTGTTGTGATAATAACGTTGCAAAATATACACTTGACTGAAGTCAAAGACTTCTATATATCATACAGAGCTGCGTCGAATATAAGAAGTACATTTAACTATTATTAAGCTCGTACAATTATTTTACATAGATTGATATTTTAGTTACTAAAATGATATATTTTATGATTTATTTTACTATTAACACAGTATGCGCAGCAGGACAAACTTATACCTTTTGAATAAAAACTATCAGGATTAAAGAGTCCAGAACGAAACATATTTTGCTATAAACACACAAAACTTTTGAATTATTATTCCTTAAATAAAAGAAAAATATAATGCATTAAGTGTAACCGACATCAGTTTACCTTAATCAGTCAATTAGGCACACTTTCCTCCCTTCCTCCTCCCCCCCTCTCACCTGAGGCATGAGCCAATTGTTGCGAGGCTTGCGTGGTTTAGCGTGGTAGAGCATTATTCTCTTATAATTTTCATCGTTCAGTCACGGCACCGAGAGACTCTTACAAGAAAACCTGTCTACACCTCTATCTTCCCGTGACTGAAGTCCCTTATCTCATGGAGTTCGATAGACGGTGGATTAATTGTTTCAAAATGCCAGACTGAAAATACACACACCAGTGACGGACAGAGGCGCCACATACGAGGGGTGCGTTACAAATTATCCGATGAAGCAGAAAAGAAATCAGATGCTATTACGGTGGGAACATTGAAACGATTTTCTTTATAACGGTACAAATAAATCAACGACATATCGTAAATGGAGAGTTTTGTAAAAACTTAGCAAAACATGTTTGTTTCTTTTAATTTTTTTTTTTAACAAACAGATAACAATTCCACGCATTACATCGGTTTAAATATGAGCCAATGTTTTATCGTAAATGAATATATCGCACTTAGAAAAATTATAAATAATGTTTCATCCTCTGATGTCACATAGAGCGAGATAAAAAAAGTTATATTCGTCAGCTTGAATTATTTTTATCCTCGAATCATGTCACTCGCTTATGCACTGATACTCTATAGGTGTTTTGCTGTGAACGCGCTGCCTATATGTTTTACTACAATTGGTGAACGTTCTCAACTATATACTTAGACATGTTTACTTTATTGCACGTTGAAATTAATAACTAGCATCATTTTTAAATAAATAACAGTGTAGGTAAGTATGTTTTAACAAGGGAAAAAGAGAGAGTTATTTAATATGTTCGGAGCATATTTGTGTAGCTTCTTTTGTTTTATTTATGTTAAAAATATTTTGTAGGCATATGTGTTTTATGTAGGTGTATATTTTTCTTATATATCTTCCCAGGTGGAGTTTTTTAATTGTATGAGGAGGGGGGGGGGGGGGGCATGATCCAGCGGCTCACCTGATGATAAGTGATTACCCTCGCCCACGTACATATGTAGGTGCGTTTCCGGTATTTGGGAGTTGGGATTGAAGCCCACATTCACGTCGCTCGGCGTAGGGTCGGCGTCATCGCATTAGAGAGACGCTGCTCCCCTTAACTAGTCTGTGCGATTGGGCTCGTTGAATTCCGATGGATTTATCGCCAGCATTAGTCGTCAGACCCATGTCTGTTGGAATAAAATGGAACTGAACATTCGTTCAGCACAAGTACATAAATATGAAATAAACAAATCAATATAATTAAAAGAAAACAAAGAATATCGCCTGTGTCGAAAAGTTGTTGGCTCAATAATCTTAATCAGCGCACATTTTCAGCCAAAAAAACCTGAAAACCATCACATTGGCCCAACGGACGCCGCACAGTATATATGCAGTTAGGAGAGTGCATGCAGGTGATGTTGAAACAAAGATAGGGCGTATTAGATAATGTTCGTGTTAGTGTATTACCACAATACAAAAATATATTGCGCACAGCTATGAAGTGGAACACTTTACCAACGTTCGTCTACCCAGAACTGAACAATCTCTAACCATTCCAGGTTAGAGAAAATCCCCAGTAATGTAATTTTTTAACTTACATTTTTAATATAAGGCGAGTTATAAGTCTCCAAAGTACTGACATTAAAACAACAATACTTCGGGGATTCACATTTTTTTTTACAAAGAGACTAATATTATAAGCTTTACAAACAAATCCGATGCTAAATACAATGATTTAAAAAGAGCTTGTTAGAGATTACCTCATTCTAAAGAGTTTCTATTTCTATTATTGCCTCTAGAACAGATATGCAATTTTTGAAATTATTATTTCAAATGTGATTTTAGTCTCAAATGCCTTAAATATACTAGACTAGCAAACCGCTGCGGTTTAACACGGACGTATCTATAAAGAATAGTTAAGTTATACATTATGAGTATTGTATATTATGACTGTATGAGGTCCGGTGATCTTTTCAGGACATGGTAAGAAAGCTGCGATGTAGTTAATTCTTTGACAAATGGCGCACGAAAAAATATCGAATTTTCTTACGTCGTTCAGCTTTTTTTTTGTTTTTAAACAGCCTATGACTGCCATCAGATATTATCAGTAGTAATGAAGCTTGGAAACATTGAAGTTTGTGAAATCTGTTCAGTTGTTCTGGAGTAATCTCCACTTCACACATTTAAGTCTTGACGTGTCGAAACCATTTAAATTCTATTTTTATGAGACGAGAAATGAGTATATATTTATAACTAATTTTCTCTTTAAAATTTTCAAGCTTCTGAGTAACTCATAAACTTGGATTCAAATGTATTTTCCTAAAAATAACTCGTAGGCTCTTATGCGAACTACCCTTAAGATATTATATGAAGTTACAATATCAATAAAGTCTACCTGATGGTAGAAGGCCCGTAACAAATTCTTGTACCATAGAGTACAGGGGAAGTAGGTATCCATAAATTAAAATTGTAATCTCACACTGCACTGATTCCACTACAGTAACATTAGCGAGCAAGCATATTTTATTATATCAAAACGATGAACGTCTTTAAAGGTAAAAGAATGAAAGATAACTAATTAAATTCCAGCGAACTGAAGGAGAGCGTGTTCACAAAGCTGGACCTGGTGGACTACTTCAGTTTGGCTGATAACTCGCTGACTGAGATGCCTCGGCATGTCCTGCGCCATCTGCCGCACGTCAAGACCCTCGACCTCTGCAGGAACAAAATATCAAAGCTTACGGAAGAGGACTTTAAAGTGAGTCTATGAGGCTTTAACTTTATAATACATCAAGGGCGCATGTTTTAATTTCATAGTATACGTGTGACGTTAGAACGATTTCTAGTGCCATTGAAATTTATAATTGCCACTTTGAGTGTTGAATTTACCACATGCCCGGCGAAAGAAAAATTCGTGAGGAGAGTAACAAGGACTTTTGAAGTCCAACATCCCGCACTGGAGCAGCATGGTGGAGCTTTGTCGACTCCAAAACCAGGGATATATACAGACAAACAGAATTTAACAGTATTATCTAGTTTGTTACTGCAACTCCTTAGTGCAGCAGCTTTTAAACTTTTTGCCATTGTGAAGGCTTAAAAGCTTGTTTAAATATATACCGCATTTAAATGATACTGATGTACCTACACGGTAATGAAATTTCATGTCAATTTTTAGTGACAATTTTTTAGATGAATAAGACAAAATGTGAAAACACAAATGGCATTGATTTATCTAACCACCGACACTGATGTTTGTTATGAAGCTTTAAATGGACATATTCTCTTTACCATTTAGGAGAGGACCTTTGATGCACTGCAATTATTTAAAAAGTTGCAATAGTTTTACATACAAAGAAATTTATCAACTTCTCTCCTACTCATTAGGTCGTCAAATATGTGTATTTTTATGTAACAATAACAATAATATTTTATAATAATACCTACACAGGACATACAAGAAGTGGAGCATTTAGTTGTGGCCGACAATCAGATCTCCAAGATAGAAAGGCACGCTGTACCGAAGGCATTAAAGCACGTTCACCTGGGAATTAACAAATTGAGTACATTAAATGGAGCCCTGAGGGATTTGGATGATTTAGAGTGGATTTTCATCAACGCTAATAATTTGAAGTCTATTGATAATGAACTACCTGTGGTAAGTTAAGTAAATTAAAATAAATAATAGAAAGTAGCTAATATTACACAAACAATACGGCTGACCGAAAAACAAAAGCCTAGTGTTTGTGACAAATAAGATAAAGATAACAAAGGCGATATCTTCTTCTTAACCCATAACCTATAGAGCGTAGGCTTCTAGTCTAATCTAATCTAATGCCTCACAATTCCATCTTGTTCGTCACGAGTGTTAACGCATCTGTGAAGTTATTTACAGGTGTCTAAGTGCTGCAGTCGTCACATACCTGTGGTCTGTTAGCTCGTTTGTCATCCTAATCCAATAAAAAAAAAGCGCCAGTATGTTGTGGAGGGTTTACCTATTCTCGCGAAGCTGAGAAGACGGTTAGATCAGCGCAGCCCCGGTGGCATCGCGTCTATAAGTATTCGAATGGTATTTTGCATCGTCAGTCAGTCGCCTGAAACTCGTTTGTTAATTAGAATGTTACACTACGCGCAGGTGAGGTTGAAATTTGGAGAAAAAGATGGTGGATTCGTTTTGGCACATACATCTAATTTATAAGATTAAAAATTATCAAAAACAATCAGTTTCGAAACGAGAAAAACAATATTTCGATCATCACAATATAGAAATACACAATGCGAATTAATTTTCAGAAAGCGAAAAAAATTGTTTTAATTCACGCTGCACATAACGAATTGCAAAGCTTACCCAAAGAATTAAAGTTGATGCCGTCATTGGAGTCTTTATATTTCTACGATAACAACATTAAGTCACTAGACGGTGCCTTGCAAAAGTCGCGGAGATTGATGAGGATAGGTCTGTCGTTCAATAAAATAGAATTTGTAAGTATATGTCTTGTATTTATATCATTTACATAGTTTATTGTATATGAATTGAAATAAACATTTTGGTTACAGTTACACAAGGATGAGTTTGCCGAAGCGGAGATCTTAGCTGATTTAGATATAGCATACAATCAACTTAAATCACTTAATGGTTCCTTACGACACCTGAAGTCATTGCGTTATTTAAATCTTACGCATAATTTCCTGACTGAATTTTCTTTACAAGAGATTAAAGGGCTGAAGAGGTTGTCAGTAATCGATTTGTCGCACAATAAAATAAGCCGGATAACTGGGAATATGGAGGTAAATCTCATAACATGATTTAAAATTAACTCTATGAAGTGATTGAATTTAACTTAAAGATATTTTGATATTATAAGATTCTTTCATTCTTTAAATTTAAATTAAACTTTAAATTTCGACTTAAGTTAGATTTTTTATTCATAACATTCACCGCTGCTGTCGATGCTGTCTGTAACGATGGGAAGTGAAAACTTATTTGCTCAGAAGTTTGTTTTGGTACAGTTGCCTCCTTTACTATACCCATGCGTCAAGTTTAGACTAATGTCTATTCGAACAGTATCACCTCACGGCTAACTGATCTATTTCATCATAGTGAACTGAATTAAAAAATACTAAAATGTTTTATTATTTTGCAGAATCTTGTGGATGTTGAAACTAGAGTATTAGAGTTACGTTTGGATCAAAATCACATTATCAGTCTGGGTGGAGCTCTGATGGGTCTGCACGGCCTTCTTAGACTTAACTTAAGTAATAATCAGATTCAGCAGATATCTCCAGACGATCTCATTGGCTTAGAAGACTTAAGATTACTAGACGTCTCTCACAACCATATCACATCTCTGGAAGAAACATCAAAGGTTTGTTTGAATGTCAAGGTTTTGGAATCAGTAATGTGATAAAGCTTGCGGGCTATGCGAAATTCTGATATATTTTTTTAATATTGTGTTGAAGCGAATATGAATAAAAATTAAATATTGTTAATGACATGTATTGGTTACAGACGTTTTTGCCGTCTTTGGAAGAGCTGATCGCCCACCACAACAACATTACAGCACTAGATAAGGACTTCCACGGTCTACCGTCGCTTTGTATCGCCGATCTGTCATATAATAAAATTCGCTCCGTGAACTATGAACTGGTATCAAAGTCCCAGTGTACTATTAACGGAGTGCCCAGTGTAATGAAGATTTACCTTCAAGGTTAGTCAATGTTTGTTTTCTTTTTCTGCTGGCTCTCTCTTTGTGTGTGTTTTACCAGTGAATTTATTTTATTTTATGTTCTTCTTTTTAATATTATTATGTTCCGTTTCATACAGTGTCGTTATATACACTTTTCATTAGAAATGCGGTTGTTGTATCTATTTCCTTTCATGGTTTTTAATTTAATTTGTATCACTACACACCATCATACTGTAGTCTTGCGAGGCGAAATAATTCAGTATTATAAAACTGTTTACATATTTTTGCTTCTGCGACTTCAATTATTAAGTTTTAATTACTGTATATTATTAAACTGATAAACATGAAATGTTTATTTGCTTTTTGTTTATTATCTGTGGTAAAATTTTCAAGCTAATGTAAAAAAAAAAATCTTATGTAAAATGACATTGTATAATGTTCGAAGAATATTTCATTGCAGATAATCCCGTGTTATGCGACGATCGTCATTACGAACTGGTGACGGTATTAGAGAGTTTAAATGCACGCGTCAGTGGCGTCTCGACATGCCTCACCCCGCAGACGGCCGCTCCCGTACTGATGAGGGCGATGAACGACATAGTGCCCGAAGCCCCGGTGATCCTCGTCACGCGCATGGGCGCGGGCTTCAGGGTGCTTCAAGAGAGCAGAGATAACACGGCACCGCAGCTCGCGTACCGGCGCGTAGGGGCCCTCATCGGGCACATACTGCCTGAACGCGAAGGCGGCCTGCCCGTGCTAGTCGAACCGCCCGTCACATTGCCACCCGCCGCCTCGGACGCGATCGTCGAATGGCCCATTCAGAACGCACGCACGGAAGAACGCCCGCATCCCCTCGCCGACCACCTCCGCCTCCGCGACCTCAACGCCTCGCCGCAATGAGGGCCGCTCTCGCCGAGCGTCCACATCGACGCCCACCCACTAAGTGCTCCGCCTTAGAGAATATACTGCCCAACGTCAACAACGGCGGAGCGTCTGATACGTACGGATTAAATACTCATTTGTTACCAACCGAGATGTAAATAAGGGCAATTGTTATATACGGATAATGAGTACATCATTTGCGATTATTGTGTTCGTGCCTTAAGTACCTACATTTTAAGTGTAATAGCGTAAACAAAACGAACGTGAAGATAAATTTTTATTATCGATGTATGAGTGATTGTGTATCCGACGTCTCAGTTATACTTGGAGAGATTTTGAAAAGAAATTATTAAAATTGCGTATTAGAACAATTGTCATTAACTTTAGCTTATTAAACATATAAAAATAACAATTAAACCGTTGCTTAAAAATAAATGCCACACTCTTGGACTTCAACATTAACAACGTGGACGATATAATAAAATTGTACCTAAAATAATTTATGTAACGTAATATTATGTTAAATATTAGATATTAGTGTAATTTATACTGTCGATTAATACGGGCAGAGACAATATTTTATTTTTTTGCCTTCTAAAAAGTATTGTATTGTTTCTGTCGTTACCTACTAATATTTTTTAAACGCTTATGTAACCGTTCTCTTTTCTTCCCAAAAAATTGTTCTGTTAAATAACACGCTTTCTAAACTCTTCCATTATTTTTTTTTTTAATTACAAGTAGTGATAGTTTTCACATGTAACCGTTCGGCAGGCACAGGCGACCGTTGTGTTACGTAGCTGAGCCACCACAGTAAGGAGATAAAATATTGAATGTAGTTGTTGTTCGAATAAATAATACATTATAAACACGTTATTATCATTTCAGAACCGTTATCGCGTACGTACATAGGAAGTAAGATAGAGTATTCGGAATTTAGTCTTAACGTATTTGGCGTCTGTTGTCTTCAGTTGTCTAGCATACAGCTAATACGACTATTATTAGAGTTTGATTAATTTTTGGCAACATTTTGATTTTGTTTTAAATCCATTTATTAATCTCAAGGTCTCACGACCCAATACTTGGTAGCCTAATAAGAGCGCCATTGATTGCTAATAGCAAATTTAAGTACTGAATTTACCATGTGCTCGACGGTGAAGAAAAACATCGTGAGGAAACCTGCATGTCTGAGAAATATTGTTACGAGGACATGTGAAGACAGCCAACCCGTATTGTAGCAGCGTGGCGGACCCTTCTCGGATCCAAAAGCCTCTCAGATATTTGAGAGGGACGCCTTTGCCCATCTGTGAGCATTTACAGGTTGCTACTTTAGTGCTTGAGTGGTTAGAGGACCCGAGTTCATATCAGATGAGGTACTAGTAACAATTAGTTTTGTGAATCTTATGTACGATTTGTGTCGTTGGACACCTGTCCACCACTTGTCGCATTGTAAACTACACTTTGAAACGTGTTTGCAACGACCTAAATGAAAATCTACACTTCTGACCATTTTGGGTATACGGTCGTAAGAGCTTATATTATATTTTAAAAGTATCTTATAAATTAAAGATGAATTACTGCTTTGTAGTTACAAGCAACCAAAAAACAAAGGTAAAGAGGGATTGAAAAGGGTTTTTTTATTTATCCTTAAGAATGCAAATTCGTCTACAAAAAAAAGAAGTGGACATATTTATAGTGCTTGTATATATCTTTTATTACATAGATTTTATGATTCATGCGTTGATTTAAAAAAATGGCAGTTGCTAATTTAATATTAATCATTATTACTACTACCGCCACCTATGGTAACATTCGAAAAACCTCTGCGTACATTTGTAGCGAGATAATATATATGTTGGAAGTAAAAACACACAGCAAATCATGTATTTCACAAAATTAGACCACGGTTACAAGTTCCTATATTATGGCGATATTGGGCGATTGCCAACTGCGTAGAACATAATATATTACAGTACCTCTGCCAAACACAGAGGTACTCACTGATCTTAACCGTCATTATCAATAGCAAACTTTAAGTGCTGAAAATTGAATACCCTACCCATACCCTACCATGTGGGTAGGGTAAATAGCCATTATGAAGTACTTGTACGCGCACAAAAGCACTCACATATCCGAAGTAACGGAAAAGCGATATATCCGGAGGAAGAGTTAAATACAGTGCCGGAGACACAGCACATCACAGAAAATATCTGCTATGACTGGGATTCGAACCCAGTACCCCTGGTTCAGCGGTCTGACAGAAAACCACTTATCCCAGGATCTAAATTTTTTGAATATCAAATTGATCTGTGGCCATCTGAAGTAATGTAGCTTTTGAACAGTGAAAGGACTTTTAAAATCGGTCCAGTATTTCCGAAAGTCCTCAAACGTACACTTCTGAGAAGAAGTAAGAATCTGTGTCACTTTCATCGCCTTCGTCGTGTGTCGTTTTATATGTCGTTTCAATGCCTTCGGAATTAGGTACCATCTATTTCCCCCCCGGACAAGCGTCGCGATTACAGTAAATTTCCAGTGAACTACTTAATATACTATAATATAATATAATACTGCTAAAGAAGATACGAGGACGTTTGCACGTGGTAGAGCCAAGCAGTAGCTTTAGCTTCTGCTCAAATGGGCCGGCTCGATCGGGGTACTACCACGAGCTCGCAGTATACCGGCGTGAAGTAGCATCTTGTGCGTTTGCTATTCGTTCGGTGAGTGAGATAACCAGATGCCAACCGAAGCGGGGGAGGGGAGGGGTCTTGTACGCTATGCGCTATACAAACATTTCACAGCCCCCAGACCCCTGAAAAACAATTATTTGTGTTGAAGTACGCTAACCGCTACCTGCATTAAAATAATAGCGGCTTTGTCACATTTCGATACTGTATATTTTTCTTTGTCAAGTTTTTCGTTTTAGTTTTGGTCAAGAGTAAAGAGCCAAACCATTCGACGAATAACAAAACAAAGTTGTTTGGACACAGATGGAAGAAATGTCACCCCTGCCTACCCCGAGTGAAATTACAGGCGTAATCTGTTTTGCAGTTGTGGTAAACCTTCTGGTATTAAGAAAGAAATTAAAGAATTGCCAGATCCTCTTTTGTCAGCTGCCGGACGGGAATTGGAGGTGAATAAAAGGTGGTATGTTCTTTCTCTAAAAGAGTGCCCATTTATTATGGTGGAATGAAAATGATGAGTTCTATTGTAATTTTCTTTAACGCTGTTTGCCTGGTGGGATTAACAACTTCGACGGAATAGATTCACGAGTAGAAGGCCCGCAAGTAAAATAAATAAAAGAGCAATGAAGCTGCTGGTGCTATGTCGACTGTCAGGCGTCGCGACGCTGGCAGCTTCTCTACCGTGCTCTGACCAGGGGTTAATGAAAGAAGGAGTCTCGGCAACGGGAAGGGGACTCGCAGCAAGGATCGAATTTCAAAAACGACATTGTATATCTCGTATATTCCGTGAATCTGGGACCTCATGTTCACCGGCGAACGCAGTAACACAGCAATGTTCGCAGTTGTGTAGAGTAGCGTGTGTGAGCGTGTCCGGGGGCCTACTGTTAGCATTGTATTTATGACTGTATCCAGTCAAGCGTCACATTGAGAATTTTTGTGTGTTCTAGTACTTTCCAATGATAAGTTAAATTTAACCCAAAATACCCCAAAATAATTGGGTTCATTCGATCCAGCGGTTTGCGAGTCTATAGGACACAACCAAACAAAGAAACGTAATCTTTTGTATAGATTTTAAAAACATGTATAAAACTCGTGTATTTTAATGCAACGTTGTGACAATTTTTCAAAGTAAACGGTGAAGATCTTTTTCCAGATCTAAGTAAAAAAAAATACGCGCGTATTCAAATTCATCGTTGTGTCAAATTTTCAAAGCAAACGGTGAAAGAACATTGGAGATTTAAGTTTTTGAAGAAAAGGACATTTGCATTTTTATTTACATAGACTCAGACATTACTGTTAATGACATGTTTCGGACGTCTATAATGAGGGGGTGGCATCCCGCGCGAGGGTGCAGTTACGTGTCCCCGACACTGACTGGTTTAGAGTTTATCTTATATTATGTAGAAATTTCTTAAGGACATTACTTTGAACAGATTTGCGAGAGATGGAAATGAAGATTTCGCATGAAGCGATTTTGAGATGAGTTGCAGGTGTGTTACCGGTCTTAAACGATAACTTAGGATATGGGAGGGTGGATAAGGAGGCGGCATGGGGAGGGGAAGTGATCCTCCGTTAACCGCGAAGCAGTAGGTTTGACTGCTGCTCGAATAGGCTGACTCTACCGGGTTGGTACCACGGTCCACACAGAATACCGGCGTGAATTAGAGACATCTTATGCTTCTGCGTATTGTTCGGGGAGTGAGGTATCCGGAGGCCTACTCTCCCACCCCAACCCCCTCCTCACCCTCCCGCCCATCTCCGGCAACGCAACTCCAGCAGCTCTGGTGTTGCAGGTGTACGTGCCCGACGGTAATCACTTACCATCAGGTGAACCGCTTAATCGTTTGTCGCAATTCACAAAAAAAGAAAAATTTCACTCACAGAACGAACCGCAGACGCAAAAGGTACTTTTACTTTACGCCGGTATTCTGCGAGGTCGCGGTACTGCTCCGGTCAAGCTGGTCTATTCGAGCAGCAGTCAAAACTACTGCTTCGCTCTACCATGTTAATTGGAGGTAACGATGGAGACGGATGTATATTCTCGATACATTTATATTGGATCCAAAGAGGGTACTGTCTTCGCCGAATAGCGCCAATTCGAATTTAGGGTTTTAGTTTACTTTGTGATGAGCATATAAATATAAAATATTCCGAAAAACTGACGAAATCTAAATCGATATGTAAACTATAAAGATATTGTTATTTCACCACAAGCCCTGACACTGCATCTGACCCTACCTTCGTGTGCGTTTCATCAGCGGTAAGGAAATTACTGTTCCAGTCGATTGAGTTCCTCTGTATGGGCGTACCTGCACTTGCTGCATTCATATACGAGTATGTCCAGCCCGTCCTGAAGTGTTGACTGAAGGACGGACCGACAGAGATGTTTTTAATGTCAAGTAGCTAGACAAATAAAGAACAGAAAAAACTATTAAAACGCAAATGTTTCAAAATCACCGACAAACAAACACTTCTATTATTTATATTTCTGTGATAAGTCAATAGCTGATCTCCCACTGGAATTTGATGATTGAACTTCGCCGATTGGTTGTTGATTGATTCATAAAGTCCCGTTCACACTACACGGTACGGACCTACCGTACCGTGTAGTGTGAACGGGGACGAAATGTGACTTCAAGTCACATAAGATTTTTATAGAAGAGGGGGCTGACCACTGCCATTAACCACAACGCCAGACCATCCCTCATTATTTCCACTTAATACAAAATTTTTTTTCAGCAATTCATTTATACAACACCTTATTGACATTTAATTGAAACTTGGCATTTGACATAGATATTTAATTAGCACGTCACGTGTCTACCCAAATTATAAATAGAAACGGGATATATTTAACTTAAAAGCCTTTACACATTCATAATACATGCATGCAAAAGAATTTTATTTAATAGTATATATAAGCGATTAACTGTTACTTACAAACTCAGTTAATCAAAGTTACATCAAAAACATTACGTATATAAGATGAATATAAAGTTACTTTTTCTTTTATTTCTTAATTTGAACGTGTAAATTCTATCGAAGTGAGAGGATAGACACCTATGAATTTTCTCCGTCAGAGGGACTTAATTAGGTAACGGACAAACAAAATTTAAATTTTCGATTCCATTTATCATTACAACAATAGCTAACTTACTTCATTGTTGTCACAAGTTAGGCCTTCCTGCTTGTAAGACGATGAAAGTTTATATTCGAAAATCGCTATTAATGATTTCATTACAGAATTACGTAATTTTTTTTTTTTTGTGGTGATATTAATTAAAATAGCATTCGTCTTGTACATGGTAAGTAACTATTGTGTAAGCACCCTAACGTTCGTTGAGATTGAAACTAGCCAAATTGTTTACGTAGTACATATTACGTTTACCGTACACGGGTACGAACTCAAATGAATAACGAATCATTTCATTATGAATTTAATTATTTCTGCTTATTATAAATAATCGTTTTCATAGGAAAATTTTATGAAATTTGCTATAGAGCTAATATTCAAAATTTTAAAAGCGTAGAAGCATTACCGATACTACTTAAATGCTCTTTGACATTATCTACGTTCGTATTGATACATAAATCTCTTTGTCCAAAGTAAGTTAACGATAGAATAAGAACTTATATATTATCTAGTGTTATTCTTTTATTAATATGGATGGGGGAGTGAGGAGAGAGTCTCCGGTTACCTGACTCACCGAACGAAACGCAGAGGCACAAGAGTCTCTACTTCATGAATCACATCACACGAAACACGCATATACCAAATACGATTGCTAAGAAATCGAACAATAAGATGCGGAGGTGGTCGGAGTGTCATAAGCTCTATCCTACAATCATTGAGACGGTCGCTGAAAAGCCATCTCCCTGTTTGTTCGCTTGGGCATCTGTCCACGCTCTTCCTGCGAGAAACCGACTGGTTACCTGGAAAGGTGAATGTTTTGACAGTGAACGTGCTAATTAAATAGTTTTTATAAAACTTTTATCTTAGAAAACATTATATAGTTTTAGTAATTTCATTAAATTTATATAAGTTACTTTATCTTTTATTGCATGTAACCTAGGTCACGTGACAATTTTTAAATAATATAATAATGCACTATCGGATGTCCCATATAATCCAATAACTTCAGGCAGGCATGAAACTGAGTGCTACCTATTATGGTAGCGTCATACAACGACGACCTGGCCTGCTTTATAAAAAATCACTTCAAAGCTCAACATAAAATTTAATAAAATGTGGATTGTCGTGCATGGAGTGCAGCCCTTATTCATTTATATGTGTTAAAATGCCTGTTATGTATTCGTGACTTACCTATAATACATGTGGGCGTATTTGCCACATGCGTAGCTGTTATACAACTGCATGTTCTTGTATGTAACGAGATTTTCGATGTGTGCATCGTATAGTTGCACTTCAACATCTAGATCCTAGCAACACAATAATTGTTTAATTTTTCATTACTTTTATAAATACCACAGGTGTAATCGTACATATAGAATATTATAAATTAGCGAATCGCGCCGGCTTAATATTAATTAAAAGTGAATGTGTTTAAAAGTGAATTTCTTTAATCGAAATTATGGTGAAAACCATTAAGAAGTTAAGAAATTCGAAGAGAATACACAGAGAAACGCGGATTGTGATTTTATTTTATGAAAAGTTACTGAGTTAAAACTGTAAAATAAACAAAAAATATTAAAACAATTGTAAATTAATCTCAGTCTGGAAAAGAAACGCCCTTCTCATAAGAGCATACACGGCCTTCTTCCTAACCCTGTTAAAATTACCATGAAGTGGTACGCACTGGACAACAAGGGGTAAAGTAGAGGCGACGTGACGTTAATTTGCTCTACTGAGGAACGAGAGACCAATCTCCTAAACCTTCTAGTGGGCGCCGAAGTCATCGAAGATTGCCTTTCTATGAAATTACCTACAAAAGCTAGCATACCAGGCACGATAGATTTGTCTATACTCCACGTGCCGCAGGCTTGCCGGTATACTAGCACTAGATAATCTGTTCCTCATCACTAATTTGTACTAATCCTGATCTTATGGATTTATATTTGACTCGTAGATGTCAGTCTATCTGAGTGGTGAACTAATACAATTTGATTAAGCTTAGTTTAAAAACGTGATAACCTAAAGTAGATATAGCGGAGATGCGACCACGGAAGTGTCGGTATTGGGATGGACTGTCTTCCTTTCCTCTGTGGCCTAAACCTGGTGACTGATGGAGACATAGACCAGAGTCGCAGAGTCGCAGTGTGAGCTCGCCGAGGTGGTGCGTGAGCGTTACCGTATCTTTGTTGATATGCGGTTAAAGTGAATTACTTAGGGGTTTGAGTCGGCGCATAGTCGTAATACGTTCCCCACGTATTAAAAAGAAGTTATAGCAGCAATACATTCAGTGAATTACAGTACATAACAAACGATCGTTATTTGACAATGTTTTCATTCGCCTTCGTGTTCGTGGTTAACTCTAAAACGCGTAAATAACACTTCTGATTAATAATTTCAGCGATGTTGATAGTTATGCGTGATTTAGGGCTCTATAAAGTACATATAGTATTCATGTAGTCAATTTAAGTTATCTGACTTAACAAATATCAAAATCGTGTATCCCCTTTCAAATATCGATTTTAATTTACCTGTGTACTGACAGAGCGCATTCCGAGTGTGTGTTACCAGTGTAGATTTCAATCTCGTCTCGAATATAAATAGCCTGGACGCCCGGCAAAACATGCAGTCGGTGTTTGGCGCGCAGTTCTAACTTTTCTCCCGTGAAAAATTTTAAATTTTATGGAGGCTTCCTTTTAAATTACCTTTGTCGATTTGTTCAATTGAAACATATTTAACTTATTTTTAGTAAAGAAAGAAACAGAAATATGTGATTGTGAATAATACGGTAAAATCTTTTCAGTATTGCTGACCAGTATTTTTGAAATTAAGTGTTTAACTTTCTTTATCGAACGGCCCTTTTAACATCTTTTCCCTTTTTAAGTACGTTAATTGGTTTAATAAATGCAGATACTTCTTAGTAATTTATGAAATAGTTTTTTATTTTATTATAAAAAAAAAAAAATTCTACTACGTCTTTTCGTTGTTCTTTACTAAAATTAACTCATTGTATCTATATAAATGAACACAAACGATAGTTAGTAGTAATTATTTTCTCCTGCTGTGGCGAAGAGATTACTACTACGAAAGGAAAATGTAAGTGCTTGAACAAACATTTTTAAAAATCACACAATTGACTTAAAACATTTTGTAAAAATGTTTTAACATTATCTAAATTAATAAAACTGGGGATCTATGGGAGATGCAATGAAAGTAAAGTAAAAAAATACCATTATTTAAATCGGGTAGTTTGCACCCAACAAATTTTACACCTTTTTCCAACACTTAATAGAATTTTGGAAAAATTATTCTAGATTATTAAATCATTTTAATTGAAATAATCAATTTGGTTTTACAATGGTTCGCTCTGCAACCAATGGCGGAGGAGAGCTGTCTGACATATGCCATGTTTGAGGCCTGGGAGAATTCACAGAATAGCTTGGGTGACTTTTGTGACTCAAATAAATGCACTTTATTTGCATAAAATAGGACAATATACTTTTTTATATAGAGGTACATGTTTCGTCACAAAAATTACATGCAAATATTATTATTATTTTTCATGCAAGAGAATTTTCCATGTTATTTATGGGGTTATTTAGATATATACTCGTCTGGTTGGGTGATATATGTAAATATGGATACATAACATGCAGTAAAATAAATAAGTTATCTTTAAATACATAATAGTTAAAATACCCACCCCACATGTCCTCCCTATTCCTCTCCTCTTCCCTCCCATCTCCCAAATATCCTTAAAGACCGGCAACGCACCTGCAGCATCTATGGTGTTGCAGATGTAAGTGGGTGAAGGTAATCACTTACCATCAGTTGAACCGCTTGCTCGTTTGCCGCCTTTTCCATTAAAAAAAACCTAAAGTAAAATAAAATAAATTAATAAAACTCAACCAGACGGAAGGCCTTGGCAGGGGAGACCAGAAGGCCGAGGGTTAGGGGGAAAGGGAAAGAAACCGTCGGATGATTTGGGCGGTACCGAGGAGCACATTTTTCTCGCATTTGAGCTCTGAACGTTCCATCACCGCCACTTCACTACTGTGAGGCTGACTGGGGTTAACCCATTCCCAGAGACGACTATCGAAATAATTTCGAACGGCATTTCTGTGAGGTGATATGCCGTTACGTCGTAGTTACCTCGTGAGCCAGGTCCAGATATATTGTCTTCTTGTTTCGGCTTTCACGAGGTTATTGTCATATGGAATGTCGATGTCGACCTAAAAATAACCACGACTGTGACCGGTCTATCAACACGATACCAGGCTTGTTTTCAAGAATGGACGATTCTGCGTTGCGTGATGATGGGCACGGCTTCCTCGCCGGAACTTATATTAAGGCAGTAGAACAAACAGGGACAAACTGACATCTGTTCCAGCAAGCGCTATCCATTCGATGCGCACAATCCTCGTCCGGTTATTACCCTACCTGACTCGTTGGGGAAGCTTGGCGCCAACAATACGGGAGACTGGAATGTAGTGACAAAAAGAAAGAAAGAGTTCGTAAAGCAAAAGATCCCTGCTGGTTTCTAAACAGATAGCCAGCATTGAGACCCCATGGCATCCCGATTGCGCTTACTTAGGGGTATACAGCGGAGTCGTGGTCGATTTTCGATAGGCATTTCGCGCGTTTCATTTATCGCCTCCACCAATATACTTTTTTACTTGGTTAACTATTCTACAATCGTTTGAATCCACCACAGCAGGAATGTTTACAGCAGCATCCACACCTGCATAATTGGTCGCAATCTCACCAACGGCGGGTGTCGACTTCTTGGTCTTAGAGGACCCTGCCGACACAAAGCCAGCTGGTAGGGATAACGTTTGCGAGGTGCTGATCATGCAGCACTTCGCACTCGTCTCGCGGTCCATATGCTACCGCGTCCAGCGCCAGCTCCTGCTCCAGACGCTCCGTGGCGGTTCCATTATTTACCATTTATGTGCGTCGTTTTTTAGAAGAGATCCAGGGCCGACAACTTTTTATATTGCGTGGCCATTCGCACATAGGGATTATGCAACCACCCTTAATTTTGCCTTAATATTACGGAAACTTTGTCTTTTCGTCATATATAACCATTTTATTGTAAATGTAAACTACGTAGCTCTCGGTTTTCCATTTTTAATGAATCCATTTGTTTTTATGTACATTTTTAATATATCAAATGCTTAAATCCTTCCAAAAATACTTAAGATATTGATTGAAATGTAATAGCGTAATAAGACAATACGTTCGTAATTTTGATAAAATCTAAAAACTCATGGACCAATCGCCTACATTAAATCGGGCAAATTTTGTATAAAAAGAGCGGATCTCGCTTCGCAATCTCTCACACATCGTTTGGTCCTTCGAGCTGGATCTACGTGAAGAATGCCAGTCACCAATTCCACCAGAAGAAGAGGGGGGAACTGTCAACTACTGAAACAACCACAGAGACCACGACCAGTTCTGCAATCACCAGAACTACGACCGACACCGAACAAACCGCAACAGCATTAGAAACACCAACTTTGACAGTTAGTGTTTCTCTCCAAGATCGAAGACACCAATACCATCAAGCAACAAGAACCTCCTCAAACTGCTAGAAATCAGCTTCCTCCTGAAAAAAGAATATCTCCCCCAAGAGATGCCATTTGGCCAAGACCGAACTCCCCCAGCTCAATGTCGAGGTGGCTGCCGCCCGCCTCGGTGAAATACAGGTGAAGTCAGATGCAGAAAAGGATGACGTATCCTCTGTCAACACACACACGGACCAGAACCTGCATGTCTAGACCAGGCTAGAAACTAGCCAGGTGCTTGCCCCCGAACCCGAACCACAGTCGCTAACCGAACCTTCGGCTCCAGTGATCACTGCTGTATCCTGGAGTATTCTGGCGTCTGCACCGGCGGGAACCAACTATATGGGCCCACAATACCTGCAGACCAACATGGGGAACTGATCCAGCAGCAAGAACCACTAGCAACTACTGCCGAGGCCTGGAACCCAAAGTCTACCAAACCAGCGATCACTGCTACATCCTGGACGCCGAATTCTGGTGCCTTTACCTCAATGCCACATCACCCAACATGGAACACCAGCCATCGGGAAGGCACAAGAACCACCGCGGAGCACCAACTGAAGACGGATTTTCAAGAGCTAGCATCAGTCATTACCTACGCCGCCCAAGCCGCACCGCAGCGACAACCGCCGAAGTATACCGAACTGCCTAAATTCTACGGTGCACACTAGGAATGGCTGACCTTCCGCGCCGCCTCCCACGAGACAGCACACTACCACACAATGACCGAAAACATGGCTCGCCTTCGAAGAAGCTTTCGAGCTACGGCAAAGGAAGCAGTACAAGTCCTGCTGATCACCAACGCAGATCCAAACGCCATTATGAAGACACTCGAGATACGATTTGGACGACCCGAGTCCGAGATTGAACGCCTCCGAACATTACCACACCTCACCGAATCACCGCGAGAACTTTGCACCTCCGCCACTCAAGTGGAGAATATAGTGGGGACGCTTCAAGCACTCGACTGCATCTTCTTCCTGTAAAACCCCGAAATAACTAAGACTATGATAGAGAAGATGACCCCAACCCTGAGGTGGCAGTGGTATAAGTTTGCTGCCGCCCAACGAAGGAATCAGCCTGACCTGCTCAAATTCAGCTGCTTCATAAGAAGAGAGGCTGTGATATGCAGCCCATTCGCACCCCCAGAAATGGTCAACCCAGTGTAACCCTCCTACGAAATGAAACGAAAGGATCCATGCCGTCAACGAAAGCAGCCGCCCGAATTGCAATCTCTGTGGACAATAAGGTCACACCAATATAGAATGCTCAAATGTCAAGAAAGCTGACGTCATCACCAAATTGAAAGTCTCCGGTATCGATCAAAGCAGCATGGATGCCAAACCAGAAAATGTGACATCAACGACTGCTCACACTATCATCACAAACTCCTTCACTCAACTCTTAAACAACCAGGGGATAAGAAAAGACCAGAGAATCAAGATGAGAAGATCAACTCAACGTGGTCACCTAAAGTCTCCTTCTGATCTGAAGGTGGCTCCAATACGTATATCTGAACCGGCGGGAGCAGTGGTAACCTTTGCTCTACTTGACGATGGCTCAACGGTCACTCTCATCGATGCTGAACTAGTAAAACAAATTGGAGCAAATGGACCAGAAGAACCACTGCACATCGTCACTTACGGCGGAGCAACGGATACCGACCTGAAGTCTCACAGATTTACCTTCAAAGCACGAGGACCAAGATCCAAGGAGGTCAAGTTACAAACACGAACCATAAACCACTTCCATCTGGCCGCGCAGCGCATACCAAAGGAAGCACTTAAAGAATTTGAACACATGGGTGATCTCTTAAGTCAATGAGAGGCTAAGCCGAAATTCTCATCGGCCAAGACAATCGTTTTTTTATCTTAGTGTCTAGTCTTCCGTCATGAAATCGATTAAACCAAAAACGCATAGGGCGTTCGTCTATCGTTTCCTCTTCAAATGAAGCATTGATATTGCGAACTCTTTGCTGCGTTAAAACGTCGCTAGAACCACGAGATGTTCGTTTCTAAGCCGTTTCTATAAAATGTTACTGTAATACAATATTTCCCTTTGCAAAATGGCATAAAAATGGATTTCCTTTCGCCTGTTTTTTCTCCGTCAAAGAAACCTCTTTACAATGACTAAACACAACATAAAACTTTTGACAAGTGAAATTTTTGTTACTAAGTTGAAAAAAAAGTATTTTGATATTTATTTTGTAAATTAATGTGGTCTTTAATTAGTTACTTTTACTAGTTTCCGCCCGCGAAATCGGCCGCTTGGAAAATTTTCCTACGGTTTTCTTGGGATAAAAAGTTTCCTTTGTGAAAGATAGGGTCCATTGTCATTGTATCTCCATACCAAATTTTATCAAAATTGGTTCCGTGGAGCTGTAAAAATAACAAATATACAGGAACTTTCGCATTTATACATGGTATAAATAAGTATATATTATAAAGTAATATATGGCAACATAGATATATGGCAACTATTTGTTTCATTTATGTTAATAAATATAATAACAATGTTATTATTTTTTTTTTGGTTTATTTCTTATAATTTATTAGAAAAACATAATAACTTTTTGGTTTAGAAAATTAATTAAAAAAAAACTTTAGTACTAAATGTAGTGCAATATATTAATGTATTCAAACCAAAATGAATAATATTTTTTTACGTAGAGTTGTTAAAGAAGCTTTGTCCGTGAAAATAATACTAAAAATAAAGTAGGTAGAATTTATAAAGTAATTAATCAGCAACTTTTTCATATTTGCTATTGCCAGTATTGCCATATGAAAAATTTAAATGTCTATCGTTGTGGTTGCGTTGTGCGAAATTTTACTTCCGTATTTTATGTGTATTTATTTATTACTTTATTATTAAAAAGCTAAAGCAACAATTAAAAATAAACACTTGAAAATGGACTATATGATAATTACAGCAACATTTAACAATTACCGAGACTAAAGAAGTGAAATGGTGCCACTGTACGTGTTTAATTTTTCTATATCTTGAAAAAGAAAATCATTAACTCAGTCAAAATGACGGCCGATCAAGAAGTATTTTCGCTGTACGACAGCTCACCCGATTCACTTTTGGACATATGCATGGACTACATTGTGGCTAATCTAAACACAATAACGACCTTAGATCCCACTAGCCGCTGGCGCAAACTTAAGGATGACATAATATTACCTGCTGAATTATGTGAAAAATTCATCCAGACTTATCAAAAGAAGAACAGAGTTAATGATAACATCGCAAACTTATTCCGGGATCGCTCCCGTACCAGGCTGGACAGTGTGAAGCTTCGAAATTCACGTATCACAGATGAAGGCCTCCGCTGTTTCATGATCCATAAGCCACACAAAGTTGAACTAGTGCAGTGTGAGTATCTATCACAGGCGTCTCTGGATATTTTAAACGTCAACAGCGAAAAATTAGTTTCCCTTAAATTCGGACCGCTGACATACGTCATTTCACAAGACGAGAGCCTCCTTCGCCAAAGGGGACATATAATTGATGCGCCTAATCTAAGGCGATTGATAATACAGTGCCGTGGCCTCACTATCTTCCCATTACTTCTATTGAAGCCGTTAAAAAATTTAACACATTTGGATCTGTCTGAATTTACATCGATTGTGTCCACTTGTGCGTTGCATGAGCTGAAAAATCTGAGGTCGCTCATTCTGCACAATGTACTCTGGTCAAAAGAAATTATTGATTGGATCACAACCCTTCATGCGTTACAGCATTTGGATTTATCACACTCAAATGAACGGCATGGGAAATACTATAATCCGAATGAAGTATTGTCCACTTTAGTTATCAGTTTGCCGCATCTTGAATCGCTGGACATTTCGGGCACTAATTTAGCTGGATCAGGAGCTGCATCTGTCACAATTGTGAAAGAAGGTTCATCTGTTCAAATACCAGAAGTCCATGTGCGTTGTGATATACCGGGGCTTGTGAGTCGTGTGAACAATCCACTAGAGTTCCTTGGCCTGTATGGAACCCATCACGGAGCTTGCAAGAGACATGATATTCCAGCTAAAGTGGTAAGTAATATGTACCATAATTAAAGAATATGCCACATTGCTCATTTATCAATCTTCTAAAATTTCCTTTAAATAGTCTATTGTCTATTGCTGCACATAGGTCTCTCTTAGGCAAAATTTCCATTACCACTTGGTGTATGTGTTGGTGATAGCCCTACATTTTACAATTTAAATGCTGCTGTATGACTGCTGTCTACAACACACTTAACAGAATGGCACTTATGGCTCTACAGAATACACTTTTAACCTACTTAAAGGACTTTTATGTATGTCATACAATAGTTTCAAGGATTTTGAACTTTTTTAATTATTCTTTTTTTTTTGAGTATGCTATACCTCTAGTGTTCCATTTAAATTTGAAGATTATGGTCCAACCCTAAGGTGGGAAAATTGGGTAAAAATGTTAAGTCTGTTGTTACTCTAAAACTTGCCACTTGTATTCTATATGCATACAGAAGCTATGTTGTAAGATAAATTGCATTCAGGTCATATTGTAACATATTGTAAGATGTACCTCTTTATAAACTTTTTTAATTGTACACTTTTACTTTTTGTTCAATTCTAATAAGAAAAAATTAGTGATATATATTGGGTGAAAAATTTGCAAACAGTTCACCTAATGATCAGTGGTTACTACAGCCCAATGGCATATGGCAATCTGTAACTTCTATTGAAGGTTGTCATTGTCACTGTCTCACAGTCATCAACTCCCATCCTGTAATTATACAGGCACTCTATAGCTTTCAATATTTATTTATAGAACTAGATATAATGAAGGATAGCTGGTAAATCATTGTGAAAGATACATTTTCATTATCATTATAGCCTGGCAATTGTCTACTGTGCTGAACATAGACTTCCTTGAAAGAATGCCATAAGACGTTTTAATTCACATTTATTTGGATTTTAAATTTATAACGGTTTCATTTACAATGTACAATAAAATATTGTTTTTGTAATAGATCTCTGGAGATGCTAATGAGGAGCAAATTTTAACTGCCGCTATGGCTTACATGGAGCGCCCTGCAATGCTGACCCGAGTGCTCAACGACCTTTACTATCTGTTTCGCTATGAAAACAATGCATATGTTGGTCGGGCACTTACTGTTGTTTTAGATGCAATGGACCAGCATGTTTCTGAGAAACATATTCAAATATCAGGAAGGTAAGTGTGCCATATTATGTCTGTATGTCTTTACCTGCTTGGTGGCAGTACCAGGTTTATAAATTTCTTTTATTTCATGGTTGCAGTTAATGCTATTGAAACTCACTAGTATTTTATATTACTTAATTTAAATTACTTACTTTCATGCCCACTTCTTTTCCCTTTTAAGCGCTACCCTCTTCTATATTGTAAAAGGAAAGGAGAAAGCACGTATTGGTATTAAACTGAAGCGTCGTATAATAACAGCATTGCTTGATGGTATGGAGGCGCATCTTGGAGATGACACAATGATGAGGAACGGCTGTCTCACTCTTTGTCAGTTCAAGATACCAGTTGATGTGGTAAGTAATTAGTAATATATCATAATTAATGAATTTCAACTGACTCTTTTTCAATTTAAAAATTATTTTCGGCAAGACTTGAATAGATGCATAAGAATAGGTTTATTTAAATACTGTCAACATACTTGGTAGTATCAATATAAAACAATGTTTTCGAATAATATTTTCTCTCCCGTCCTTAGTTATTCGAATACGAGCGCGTCGTTCAGATCCTTTTAAATGGTGTGGCCGACGTGAACCAAGAAGGATTCGTGCAGCGTATCGCCATCTACTTGCTCAACTCGCTCGCATGCCAAGTGGACGGCAAGCAGAAACGCTTCTTGGGCAACCACGGAGCCATCGGGGTATGTATCTATGAATGTATGCTTAAGATAATATATATTTGTGATAAACAAATAATGTGTATATTTTAACCAGTAGAGTATTGCAAGAGACCTGCTGGTGATGCCTGGTAAACAACTTACGTATTCTCCCAGACATATCTGAAATTAAAGAATGCCCAGTTGTTGGATGTTTATTTGAGTATTGACAGAGCTGCAGAGCAGTGTCAATTGTCTTGTCTCAAAAAGTTTAATACATACATAGTCACCTTACGTTTAAATGAGCCAGTGTGGCAGCTCTGGAAAACTAGGAAAAATCCACTATTACAATAAACATTAAGTAATCCGTGTCCAACAATCTCTTCTCTTGTAGTACATTTAGTTTAATATCTATTTATGTCTACGGTGTGATAGTAAGCTTAGTAAGTTTTCTTTACAATAAAAGAAATTTGCTTTAACAGCCTGTATTAATCCACTGCAGGACAATGGTTTCTCCCATAATGAGGATTTGCCATAATCTCGCTACGCTCGGCTATCGGATTGGTGACCGCAGTACCAGAAACCACGGATCTTAGACGCCGCTGTCCGTCACCGGTTCCCTTATTTTTCGAGGTGGTAACTTCGCCATTTGTCGGTTTCAAGGCTTTTCCCTTATTCGCCTATTACGACGTAAGAAAGGGAGTGGCTGATACTTACGCGGATACCATAAAAAAAAACATATTATCAAAATGTTAAATTTCAATTCATCGTCTAGAGTCGGTAGTAAAGGAATCTAATGCATGTGACGGTCACAAAGCTTGCAGATATAACAATAATTGGCGAAAAAAGGTTCTCGAGTTCAACCTCGTACAAGCCAATGCAGTGTGGGACGACACCCCCACAAGATGGAGTGAAAACCTCGTCGATCGACCGTGCTTGACAATCTTTAGGGGGAGGCCCGTGTTCAACAGTGAACTTTAACAGGCTGAAAAAATGTCGATGACACAAATTAGTCTTCTAATTATAAGATATTTTATTGTAAAGAATAGGTTTAATTTTGTGTCTTTGTTCCCCGTCTTTCTTTTCGAACAGATGTTATTTATAGGCGGTTGTAGCTTAATCTTTGTTTTGTCCTTATATCTCGAATGGTTTTTGCTTGTCGTTGACGCGGATTTTTCTTATAATGTAACGAAGAAAAAAAAAACTCCCTTTCGGTCCATTGAATAGTGCCGCAAAGGAGGAAGCCGTGTTTTTGCACATAAAATACCAAACTTCCTTTCATGTTACTCGCCATTTAAGTATTGCGGCTTCAACTCCTTTTCAGCTCGCTTTGAAAACAAAGAGTAAAGTTTCCTTGAAACAATAGACACAACAATGAGATGTAGATGTACTCGGGCAGTTGTCCACTGCGCGGGAGATATTATAGTGCCGCAAGTGGGCGCGCAAACATGGAGGCACTCGTTCGACTTTACCTTCCCATATTCGATTAGATTAGAGGAAAGGTTTAATGCGTTTGAGTTTTTGCACAAATATTATCTTGATCTGGTTATTCGTACCCAAGACTCATGTGTCAGCAGTCAGGTACGCTATTGTACGGTGGGCCGTGCCGTCTTCGGCGATGTAAATAATCCGTGTCTACGCGGATTTCATTAACGCATAAACGTGCACGGTGCGCGACTAAAACAAACACAATTTCGTCGCTTTCTATTTTTAACGCTGGCAGAGTTTTTTAGTGACGTCACACGCCAACTGCATGTTGTCATTAAACTTGGAGCACGCGGAATTTATTAGCGGTACTAACGGACGGTTGGTATTATATACGTTTATATAGCGAACGATTTCTAAACGAACACAAAATATTCTCAATGATGGTGGAAGCCGCATCGAAATACACTTAGAAGTTCAAAAGTTACACACGAATACATAGTCAAACGTTAATTGCGAATTCGTTTTTTTTCTATAACAATATATAAATACTATTTATATGATTACCATGCGATTTCTGATTTAAGGAACTCATATAATATAGTCCCAAATGCCACAGATGTATTTTAAAAAACTAAGTTTTTTTTTTAAATATTAGTTTAACAATCTGAAATGTAGTGGTAGGTATGTGAAAAAGTAAATAATCCGATATGGCTGTATATTTGTAAATATTTTGACACATTGATCGGTGAGCAGCATTTGGCTTTTCGACTAGCAAAACTGTCACGGAGTTGAATAGTGAAAATTAGAGAATTGAGTACGAACTTAGTATTCCTTGTTCGTTCGTAATAAATTAATTGAATCATAATTATGCTTATATGGTATTATATGAATACGTTATGGAATAGCTAATAATAATGCCCACATAGCTCGCAGAATTGACAACCGATGGGGAAGAAAGGTTAGAATGGCATCGACACAGGTTAATCCGAAAAATTAGTCAATAGTACTTCTAGAAAGGTACACCTCTACACTACTACACTACTCGGTTCCGTTATTCTTTAAAATGTAGGGCTATTATCTCACACTAATATATTTATTAATTTTGCTAATCGGGTGTCAAATATACGTCACCAAATAACAAACGACTAAATGAACGATTGGACGTATTGTAGAGAAAACTGGATTCAGTTTTATATATAACGGCATCTCCACATTAATGTTACAATAACACGTAAATATAATTAATATTTTCGAGCTAGATACGTAAGAGCACTCACTTCAGTAACCTTTCGCCGCATTTACGTCATAGAAGCCGATAATATATCTGAAGTATTGAAGGCGGTGTTATAAACGACATTGTGCTTAATTGTTATTCATACATAATTTATAGATGCCGCTCGTGCTTACATAAATTTTAATAATTATATTCTTATTATATTTCTATTTTTAATAATTTTATACGTGGTAGAGCCAAGCGGCAGCTTTTCCTAGGTTGATTGGATCGTGGTTTTACCCACGACCCCGTAGAATGCCGGCGTGAAGTGTTTCTGCGTTTCGTTCGGCGAGTGAGCTGACCAGAGGCCCACTTCCCTCTTCCTCATCCTCACTCCCGTCCCCCAGATATCCTTAAAGGCCGGCAACGCCGAGGAAGTCGAAGTTATCGATCACAAAGAACGCCGCACGTTTCACGTGATCTACTTTATGTGGTAGAGAAGTAGAGATACGTTGTCAACCCTAACCATTCGGCTTAATTTTTGGAAGTTTGTTTTTTTTTTTCTTTAAATACATCCTCCTTCAACTCCGCTTGGCGAAATTTGATTCTTTTTTTTTTTCTAATGCGAATGTATTAACTGTTATTTTTAAGCTTTTATCGAGATAAAAACATCACCAGCATAAACTATAGTTTATCTGTATAATGACTTGAAGCGATTTTAATGTGTTGCGATGCTGATTTTGACAGAGCTTAAGACGACGATATGATTATTTTAAGTAATTTTTTTTTTTTTTTGGTAAAATTGCGTTCTGTTCCACTGTGTATTATATTGCTTTAAGCGAGTCAAATTGTTGCTATTTTTATTTATATTTATGTGTTGTTCATATGTAATACTTGTATAGATGTTAACATTTTGTTTATGTCCTATATGATCTACCACTTATTGGCATACAAATTTTACAATATGATGTAATTTCAATACATATAAGGTATATTACATTACATTATTACATTCTTGATCAGGCGTCAAAATCAATATTTATAACAACTATCAAAGTAAAATAAAATAATAACAATATAAATAAATGTACATGTCTAATTTCCTTTTCTATTAAATAAAAAAAAATAATTTAATTGCTAGCTCTGTGAAATTAGGACATACCTTTTTTTTATGAAATATAGGCTTGCTTTTGACCTCAATCTTGCCCGATGGAAAGCGAAGATGAGGCCTAGGATGGTACACGCTTGCCTAGATGTCTGTTCACTTTGGCCTTGAAGATATCCAGGTTATAGGTTTCCGGAAGGAAAAACTGACCTAGGCAGAGAGTTCCACTCCTTAGCCGTCCGCATAAAGAAAGAAGAGGCAAACATAAACATTAACCTTACATGCAAACAGTCTGCTGTAACTGCAGTCTATATCCTGTCCGATAAGGAGGTATTGCCATAATCGGCACGCACGGCAAATGGATAGGCGAACGCGGTACCAGATACCTTAAACGCTGTTGCCCGTTATCGGTCTTCTTAATTTGGTTCAGATATTTTTCACTCATATATCTCGCCATCTGTCGGTGGCCATTGTGATTTTCGTGTATTTGACCTTGGCCGCTCCTCTTACGACACCCGCGTGAAAGAAGAAAGCGGGTGACAGGTTATTACGCCGATACCACGCGGCGTGGTAGAGCTAAGCGGCAGCTTTTGTTGCTGCTTGATTGAGCCGGCTTGACCGGGGTAGTACGACAACCTTGCAGAATGCCGGCGTATAGTAAAGGCCTCCTGTGCTTCTGCGCTTCGTTCGATGAGGGAGATAACCGAAAGGCCACTTGCCCCTCCTCCACCCCCGATGTCCTCTTCGTCTCATCCATCCCCAAATATCCTTAAAAGCCGGTCACGCACCTGCAACTCCTCTGGTGTTGGGGGTACGTGGGCATCGGTAATCACTTATCATCAGGTGAGCCGCTGGTTCGTTTGCCCCTTTAACTACAGGATATTTTGTAACTATACTGAATTAATTACGATGCACTACAGTCTAGCTTAACTTCATCATCGTTAACTTAGCAGTTAACCGTAGAACATACGTCTTAGAGCATGTTTGCTGCTTCCCCTCTACAATCTAGTTAGTTTAATTAAAGTATCATAACAAATTGATTATAATTAACTGAGAGCACAGAAAGAAAGGCAGGCACACGATAGTACGATTGCTATGCGTTGGAGATAAGATTATTTTGTAGTTATTGATTGTATTAAATATTCATATTTCTCAAATTTAATTCCAATTTTGTATGATAAAGTGGAACGAACTTCTCTATGTTTAAACGATGATTAAAGTTGTCATCTGTCGCTGGATATATCATATGCCTGGAGTATTAGCTTTGACGGGACACTTTATTTTATTTGTTCTGACTTCTTAGGACTATGGTCAGAGAAAGAGTCAGGTGCAATCACACATTATTAGAATCTAAATCTGATAATATGTTTTTGTAATATTATTGCTCCTGTCGAATCCCATATAGATAGCTACGCGAAGAACTAACCGGGACAGCTCATTATTTTGTTTTTGTGTCGATTTCGTCAACAGCTAATTAATATTAGTTGTTGGTTTACTACTACTACAACTAATATTACTAAAAACACACTAACTAAACTTATTTTGATGACATTTGCTATGTGATATCAAAAATTTGTAAATTTACAAATTAATCATAAACCTTTTAACTTCTTTGATTCTTATTTGCCAGAGAGGTGGATGAGATGTCATAGAATGAGACTAGAACACTTTTTATCTCGATCGCAGTTTTCCTTTAGGGCACACGAGTGAAGTCGCGTGCAGTTGCTTGTGTAATTGTTAAACTATTGACACAGTCGTCATGCTCGGCGGCAGTTTGAGCTCTGCGTTTCTTATGTTTTTTATTATTTTTTTCAATTTAATACATTCACGGATTTCTTTTCCAATTTCTACTAATTCCGGTAATCTGGTGATCAAAGGTCTCTCCAAGAAAGCTTGCCCCAAGCACCGCGCGGGGCAAGCGGGTCGGTGAGCGCAGGGCTGCTCCCAATCACTAGACGAATTCGTATGGATATTCCGGCAGCGTTCGTTCGGTCGCCAGAGCTTCGTTTGTTCGCTAGCAGACGTGCACCGTGCACCGTGCACGTGCAGGTGAAGTTGGCATTTGAGGAAAGTGATGATCCATTCACTCTCGCAGCCTTCAATATGCGTTGGCTCAAACGATAATTTATCGAATCCAACTTTTTTTTTAATGGAAAAGGCGGGAAACGAGCAGGCTGTTCAGCTGAGGATAAGTGATTACTGTCGCCCACGTACATCTGCAATACCAGAGGTGTTGCAGGTGCGTTGCCGGCCTTTAAGTGTATTTTGGAGATGGAAGGGAGGATGAGGAGAGGCATGGGGAGGGAGAGTTGGCCTCCGGATGCCTCAATCGTCGAACGAAACGCAGAAGCATCAGATGTCTCTGTTTTGACACCGGTCGAGCTGGCTCGACCGGTGTGAAACAAAGACATTAGAGCAGCAACAAAAGCCGCCGCCTGGCTCTGGCACGTATAGTTATAAATCACAAAGTGAAGCCGCCATGTGTAGTAACGTATAAAAATATGCCATCCCCTTTCATCCCGTAGTCCGCACGTTATGTATGAGACAAAGGGAGGAAGCCTTGTCGATCACATTGCGTCCGTCGGATGGCGAATTCACCACGGAAGTTGCCACACCGCAAACCCACAGGCGGTGACGTAACCAGCGTCTAATGTGCTGTGCTAGTCAACCAGCCCAAGCGTGGTGATTATGTCAAATGCTCTCATTTCAAGAGACCTATAGCCAGCAGTAGAAGACTATAGAAGAAGAAATAATTCTACTAGTTGGTAGGACTCCTTTTCCGGCAATGGAGCCGTCTGGGTAGATTCCACCGGCTTTGCTGCCGCTAAGCACCGCTGTGTACCGCCATGAAGTTGATATAGAAAGCCTGTATAATTGCAGCCTGTGAGACATACTTCTCAAGGATGACGTCATATCTGTAACCCCCTCGATTGAAGGTGTTCGTGATGTGTACATCGGCTGCAGTAGGTACTTACCAGCAGGGGAGGCTGTTAGTTTTGTTCCTCAAATTTAATAAAAAAAAAAATTATATTTTGTAAGTATGTTGAACGTATTAGGATGATCATTACTTAAAAAAAAATTGTGGTTCTTTTCAGTCATTAAACGGTTTCAACCTTTTCCGTCTTCTCATCGATAGCATTGTCAAAACGCAGATTTGAGATCTGCTTACCTTTGATATTGATGCCTCGGTTTTCCCCTAAATGTATTTATTGAACCAGGGAAAGACCTTTACAGGGTCTCTGACAAAATGTTTTTAGTTTGATTGGAAGTCCGATTATCCAAGATTTTTTCATCGAATCATATCGAAGCTTCGAATTCCATTTTCCTTACATTATGATGTGTGAACTTTCGTATAGTACGTAGCCGTATGTATTTTTTTCCTAGTTCTCGTTATATGTATACTATATATTTATAACGAGATCAATATACTATATATATATAGTATATTGATATGGAATCTTAAGTATTTCAGTTCTGAGAGAGAGGAAACTCCTTCATCCAAACCTTGTTGCTTTAAACTATAACGTTAGTGAGCAAGGAGCTGTCCTGTCTCATGTTAGTTGATGCATCTTTACATAGAGAGTTTTTCTACTTAGCTTTATAGGTTATATCGCCGTTATAGCATTTCCCTCCTTCAAGATAGAGGGAGAGAGGGATTGCCCGACGCCTGAGTATTTTAAAAATAGAACTTACGTTCTAAAGATTGGATTTTATATGTGTAATTTATATTCCTTACGTAAAAGAATAAATGAATTCATTTCTTTACCTTCAAATAAGTTCAATTTGATATCAATAATGTAACTTATGTTGTCATTCGCTTTCGCAATGGTCTGTTCTTTTGTATACTTATTTTTTTATACTGAATATGTTCGTGAAATACTATTTCACGCAACGAATGCAACGCGACATTTCTTTGGTCCTAGCTCTTTTCTATTCTATACGTATTTCCTTACACTATCAATACGTTCGCGAAAATCTTATTTCGTGCAACGAAACGAATGCTACTGTATAACTGTACTCGTAGTACTGTATTCATTCAGTTAATATTCTTTATTTACTCTTACTATGCATGTTTTTGAACTACCAATACTTTAAAATTCTTTTTATAAATTTTGGCTGATGGAAATTTTGCACTCATCGTTCGACGGTGTGTTCGAGCTTATATTTATGAAATAATACTTCAAAAATATTTAAAGAAATAAAAAAATTAATGGGGAAAATGACTCTGAACCAAATGAAATAGGACATTTGTTTCGATCCCACGTTCCGCTAGAAACCGTTGACTCTAAATCTTCTTTACCGCTCTTGCTTTACAAATTTTTAGCGATGAAATGATAACTTCACATAAATCACTTTTAAATATGTTTCGAAGCAATTTCGCTATCGAAGGACATTTCTGATAACTAAATATTACCATAACAGCCTGTGAATACTTCACTGCTGGACAAAGCTCTCTGCCACAAGGAGCTTTTGCCTCAATCGTCACGCGCGGCAAGCGGATTGGCGCACGCAGTAGCTGACACCTGGCACCTTTGGCGCTGCTGCAAGTTACCGCTCTGCGGCGGTGCGCCTAAAAATTTCCGGAATAAATATAAGCCAAGATACTCCTTCCAATATTATCTCTACCTTTTAGTGGAAGTCTTCTGTATCTATTGAAAATGCAATCGCCAAGAGTGCAAAAGTTCGCCCATACTTGCCGGGCAAGCTTGTCGGTGAACGCAGTGCGCGTCCATCACTAGTCTTTAGGGTTTGGGTTCGGCAAATTTGGATGCATATTCTGCCACTATTCGAACGCCAGACCAGGTAGGGTGGGCATTTTCCGAAAGAAATGCACCCAAACCAGACCACTACTAAGAATTTTTATTAATATCGTTGGAAGAAAACAATAGAGTTATTGATTATCTGGAATGAAACGGTATACTCGTAATTTTATATGGATGGCGCGGGAAAACAATTGTGTTATTTATGATCATGTGTTTCCATGTGTGAGAATGTCCATCATAGTCTGCTTAATATCATTGTCCTCTTATACCCTATACTAAAATTAGAATTCTAGACAGGAGTACGACATCCGATGATCTGTCAGTGCATGGTGTTATAGATATAAACAATTGTGGTAGGCCCACTGCCCATCCCCGGTCCTGTGCATCCTGCATCCATCGACTTCCCACAACACTATGACACAACAAGAGCCAGTGACGTCGTCACTCCGTCTTGTGGGGGGTTGGGTTACATGGCGTTAGGTTACAAGGTTGTCAATCGAGAACCTATCTTCCATAACGTCGGTCAGTTCCTATGTCCTGTCCACTTCAACTAGTTGATCCTTACAGTTACGTGGGTTACCCTATTTCTGCTGTGAATATTTTATCATTGCAGATTCCATGTACACATATATTCGCGGGTCTGGCATATTTTGAGACGATTATTTCACCGTCTATTTGTTATAATATTGATGTGCCAAACGATCTTACAGTAGTCCTAATGTTAAGTGGCTACCTCAGCCAATGGATACCTTAGCATACAACTTCAATCGAAGATATACGTGGTCACCTCTGAGGACTAAGATTGAATACCTCACAGCCTGGAGTCACAATAACTTTCTGTCCTCACAGCAGTGGTTGCATTGCTGATGCCGAAACAGGCAGAGGGTGGTAGCCCAGACGGCTCCTAGGCAAGTAAAAATCCTGACGGAAGTCATAAACTTCCTTAGATCTTTAAGACCACGGGTTCATGATGGTTTTTGGTGGGGTCTGATATTTGACAGCATCACACGGTGTTAACGATGAGATTAAATATTTGTTAGGCAAACGTCCTAAAGTAAAGACGTTGTTCTAGAAAATGCTGAACCTCATATCTGAACGCCTCGAGCGCCGCCTATGCGATGATGTACTGGAGGTAGCCTGGTCGACGATGTGGAACGTCACCGACGAGACGCCGCAGAACTGCCAACGGTTCCTGGAGAACCGCGGCATGGAGTACTTCCTCGCATGCCTGAAGGTGAGAGCCAACGCCGAGGTTTACATGAAAATCGCAATAAAATACACACGTTTGATTTCAGTCCATTTAAATCGTTTAATAACCTTAAAGTTTATTTTAATATCGGAAATTGTGGGTGTTTACATTTAGATGCATGTTGCCTATACATAGTCAAGCATGTAGCAAAGTGTGCGAATCAGTATGAAGAACCGTTGTTTAGGTTAAATGCTTTTTGTTCATCTAAGACACACAATTGACTTCTGGATGAGATTTTAGTGTTATATAAAATTGTTATGGATTCAGTAGGTGGAAAAAACTATCCATTTAAATTTATGCCATTAATAAATTTAACCAAGCCATCAGGATTTTTTTCTGTGAACTATTCCCTTCTATAAAACTTAATATAATCCGGATATAGTATCCAAAGTACGTGATAAATAAATATCATGTCATACATCATAAAACATTATGTACGGGTATAAGTAATAGTTTGTCGTGGGAATAACACGGGCGTCATCTGATTCCGGCGATGATTTGACGTTCACAGAGTTTCCCGGATAAGGAGGAACTGCTCCGCAACATGATGGGCCTGCTTGGCAACGTGGCAGAAGTTGCTGAACTGAGGCCACAGCTGATGAACACGCTGTTCCTCAACGTCTTCTACGACCTTCTAGATTCATCCAGCGACGGTATCGAGGTTAGTGTAAAGCAACTGGTTGATGTCCTCGCGCTGCGCAAGAAACTAAACATTTATGCGGTTCAAGGCTAGTGGTAAGGAGGAATCTACCATGTTTTCCTCTAAATATCATGGCAGAAAATATGCCGAACACAAATGTCACGGCAGGCGATGGGTGCAGCATAGAGCGGTCACCGCTCTGACCAGTCCGCTTTCCCTGCGCGTGGAGTATTCGCATACCTGATGATTTCAATGGACTTGAGCTCAATGTGAAAACCACGTGGTCACCAGTTGTAAACTAAGAAATAGTTAAAAAAGGCGCGCTGCATAAAAAACCTAGTTTGTTTTTAATTTTTATTCGGCATAGGCTGTCAACTAGAACTAGCTAATGGCATTTTTTGCGTGTCAGGTTAAAATGTATTTTAAAACTGCACAAACTTTTCGTTCATTTAGTCGGTAGTGTGGCGACATTTAAAAGTTTATTATTAAACACAACTAAAATACAGTTCACCATTAGCTGTTCGTTAAAACCGATTAAAACTTTCTCTATTGTTCGGTATTATTCTAAAATAAACATCATTATTTAAAATAAATGTAAAGTAGAGTATCAGGCTGTATGTGTAACAAGTATACGAGTGTCTGATATATTAAATACTATTGTAACTGCTGGGCCAAGGCTCAATATTTGTGAGGGTCTTGGAGCCGGCAAGAGACCGCCACGCTGCTCCAATGTTGGTTGGCGGACTTCCTGTCCTGTCCTGGCATACTTGGAATGTTTATTCTGCCTGCCTGTGCCAACGAAATCTGACTGACATCAGCCATCGAGGTTTACGTCTCCCAATGGGATGAGAGCGAAGCGTTGTAGTTACAACTCAAAGGCCAAAGCTGTGAACTATTCACAGGCTACCGATGTTACACCATGAAGAGGAATTTGTGGTTATGGTACACGTAGGAATGGTTGGTGGTTGGTAGGTTGGTGGTGGTGGTACACGCAGATAATGTTCGAAGTATCGAAATCATTCATATATTCCGCTTGCTGTGGTAATTAATTTAGCTGTTAGGCAGTTGGCCAAATTTATATATATACATAAATGAAATTGAAGTGTATATCTGTTTTTTTCGAAATATTCTTAGGTCATATGTTTATTTGCGCTATAGGAAAACTCGAAAACTGTCTGCCTGTTTGTCTGGGCTAATGTGGGAAATTACTGTACCGGTTTTTACGGTTAAAGTTAAGGTTTATTGAAGGTTTATCTTCGACACTTTGAAACTATTCAATAGCGGTGAAATCGCGGGCAAAAGCTAGTATAAAAAAAGCCGTAATATACATGAATATCACGACTATACTATCAAATGGTTCGATTATAGTATACGCAAGCTTTATGGGATTCGTGTAAATCAGGAATATTTGAAATATTACAATGGAAAAACATATTCAATCGGATATATAATACTGATAATATAAATAACTTCCAGGTGAGCTACAACGCTGCCGGTGTGCTTGCTCACATGGCCTCGGACGGTCCGGACGCGTGGACCGTCGAGGAACCGGCACGGGAAGCGGTCCTCGAGCGTGTCGCCGCCGCGGTCCAGCGTTGGGACTTGCGCGCCGAGCGGAACATCAACTATCGCTCGTTCGAACCTATCCTGAGCTTACTGCACGCCCACCATACTCCTCAGTGCCAACATTGGGCGGTCTGGGCCCTAGCCAACCTCACCACTGTCTACCGTAAGTGACACACATGCGAGGTTCGAAGTGGTACAATGAATTCTCGATATCGGGCCGATTTGCTAATGATAATGATAATGATGATTTGATTAATGAATTAGGTAATGACATTATCTGAGGGTATAATTAAATTATAAATGTTTCATGTATTTAGTTCGCTACTTACCCTCAGTCAAAGAGAATTGGAATGGATGACGTAATAATAAAACAAAATGCGGCCACCGCGCTCTGATTAAACATGCTACAAAACAATTACACGGTTTGGTGGCTGTTTGCCAAGTATCTGCACCATCTGCGACCCTCGCTTGGTTGAAACTCGATGAAAACTGAAAAGTTAAGAAACTGGTACTGGAGGCTGTACGTGTGGAGGTTTTAATGCTAATGCAGAGATGGCTAGACTTATCGTTGGTATCATACTCTCCATTCTTCAAGTCCTTCTTGACTTTACAAAAGTCAGCGCACTATGACGCTGAACGTAAGCCGGAGTAACTACTGCAGCAACGGTATAGAGACAAACCATTAATGGTGGATCACCCATGAAAAAAACTCGTCTCGGAGAACTTCAACTTTTAACTTTACACAAAAATAAGAATTTTGTTACCACCTTATTGAGCACCATGACTACACATTGAGGAATAACCAAAATTTTTTTCCTGAGAGAATAGCCTTGAATGTTGAGGCACATAACATTTTTTTTGTCTAGCTTTAGCATTTTTTTTTATTTATTTATCTATTTAAACTTTATGCACAAAGTGGTAAACATGACGGACTTAATGTCTAAAGCCTTTCTCTCCCAGTCAACCATAAGGCTAAGCAGAGATAAACATATAATACAGGCGATGCAGCTAAATAAAATAAACAAATAAAAAGATTTTGGATTATGAAACATAATGGATGCCTACTTTATGAAATATTATCACACTTAATACTCTTCTAAAACTGCTATGTTAGTGTTATTAACTATATTATTTGTATATATACGTATTTATATATTCAACCAACCAGATGAGAATATACAGAAAAACACCAAAAAAAAAATAACATGTGATTTTTTTCCTCGCAATGCTAATGACTTGTCTTTTAATAACCGAGGTTGTAATATGTGGTTGAAAACTAGTTTATGGTTTTGAGGTTGGTTATTAAATAATTGAAGTATTTGTGACCATTATTAATATTTTGTTTAAAGATGTCTTTTACCTCATTTACAATACAATATTAGAAAGAAGTACTGGTGATACCATGTTAAGAATTAGCATAAAATAGGCATATTTTTTTATTAGTTGGCCATCCAGGTGTTCACCAGCGATGCTCAAAGATTGTCAATAAAAAATCTAAGATGCATTTGCGTTTTTTTAATACTTAAAAAACAAATCTGCAATGGCTGGACGCAAATTATTACGAGCGAGAATATTCTTGAATATTGGGTCTTGAGATTGTCCCAATATTCAATTTGTAGTCATATGAGTTTCATAATGTAAACAAAGACACCAAAATTCTTAATGTTTTTTAAAGTCACTTCTCAGAGACTGTCTCAAATGTTAAAGTTTTTGGTACTTTTAGTACTTTTTCATATGTCACCGGGGCATGTCACTGTACAACTTACTATACACTTTTATATTTTCAACCCGGACAACGCCGAGTACAAGAGCTAGTCTTTATAGATAAATATCTTGTGAATATGTTAATGATCGTAGCTTTTGTACATGAAGCAGTTCCTTGGCTTCACAAAACAAGTACAATACGAACATAGTTTATCGTTCTACACTGCATTGGCCCGTATGAAGTTGCCATGCTTATTTGCGACAACGTGCCACACGGTGAGCCTGTCGCCGTCTTAAGTGTCCAGGCCAACGATAAATCGTAATAAGGCTTCTAAACGCTTATTGGTACAAGTCCTCCACCTATATAATTATGCTCTCCTTATTCGAAGGTAGGGGGATCCCCTAAAACGACTGGCGATTTAATTTGTATTAACCGAACGTCAATGTCACATCACATCATTTTGTCAAATATTACAATCTGAACTCGTGTTTCCAGCTGACAAATACTGCGGCTTGGTGGAAGCTGAAGGCGGCCTGAGACTCCTCCACGACCTCCTGAAGCACCCGGAACCGTATGACGTCATAAAGGAGTTGGCTTGTATCGTGATTAACAACGGCGCCAAATTCTCCGCTCTCGGAACCGGCCTCCCTCCAGAGACTGTGTATTTTGATAATTAACTAATGGAGTACTTTGAGGAGATGGATCCCGAAGTGAGAGAATAGCATAGGATTTTACTGCTCAGGCTCATGATAGCATGGGCAGTAGGCTTGGCATTGGCCGTGTCTTTCGTTGTTGGGTACATACTAACCCACTAAACTGACATCTAGCGGCGTCCAGAAGTTTCTAAATAGTGTACATAGATGGCGTTGTTAAGATCGCGCTCGCGACGTCGATGTGTAGTTATTGTCGTTCGAAGGTGGCAGCACTGTTCCAATTGGCAATACGTTGCAATGACGTATTTTCTATTGGATCTAAAGTTGCCAACGCGATTCTTATCGGATTGTCGGGACATTTGTTGATGAGATGGTAACTTCTAGAACAACACCTTGCCGCTGACGGTTTAATGTGAAGCAACAAATCTTTGTGTAGACTCAGTGAAGTGAACTATATTGAAGACTTTAGCCTCCGATTGTGGGGCGAATCGTTTAAGTAGATGAGTGAAAATTATTTATCCATGGGGCCGTGCGTGCCAACTTATGGTTTCTGGAACTGTTGACCATCCCGCAGCCACTACCGACGATTTAATCGAGCTTAATGAAAAACATCACATTTTATTTAATAAAACTTGGGTGTTTTTTGTCATATGTAATCAGAAACACGAAAAACAAAACAGCCTCATGTTTCTAAACAACTTACAGATTGTAAAGGGGTACCACGAGAAGTGTAGGGTTTTTAAAAATATTTTCCTATCGAAAGAATTCTTACTTAGTCTTAAAATAGATTTAGACGTACCATGGAGTAACATAAAAGAAATTAATTAAGGCTCTTCATATTTAATCGATATTATGATCTGTCTTATATCTATTGATTATTAATTAAATATAATTGTTGGCTGGAATTATAACAAATCATGTTTAGTGTATTTTTCTGTAATTAATTATTAACGAATAGTTTTGTAGATTAGACATTTTTTATTTCAATTTCGGTTTTTTTGGACCTGGCAATATTTCTATCGATACTATCAAGAGATCCCGCAAAGCGGGCGACGTTGTATTAGGCCGTTTGCACACTATCGTGATTTATTGGTCAGCGTCGGCCGAAAAAAACGAATCATATTTACTTGAGCACTTTTTAATTCATGTTTGGATTGGAAACTGCTACGCGGGTGTAATTTAAAACACTAATTTCACAATTACCTCGCAAACGATTGTAAACGCGTGATAGACGTACAAACCGACGGTCGCTGGAAGCTCCAATAGAACTAGTAGTGTGTAAATGGATAAAAGTTAAGTTCTTCACCGCACTGTGAACTCTGATTGCTTTCAATCCGTGAACGGTTTCGCTTCTGATAAATGTGCAGTTCATCATTAATCTATTGAATAGCTTAAGTGTACTTTGTTGTATAGTATTTATTTTGTATACAATATGTGATTAATTCGAGTTGATTCACAAATAACTGGCGACGGTATTCGGGTTTCGTCTATTTAAGGGTGCATCTACACGCGGCGTTTCATGCTTTGATGTTTTAACATTTACTTTTAACATGCCTTTGTGGAACGTAGTAGAAAAAGTACGATTGAGTGAGAAGTGAAAACTACCCGTTGCATACGGCGTTAAATTAACACACCCCATCAAACGGCATCACTTGCGCTTATTTGTCCACAGCACACGCCGACAATTATTAATAATAAAATCTGTCCACTTAATTATTCCAATTATAAAAATATAATTAGCTGTTTTCATATTACTCTAAGAACAGAATTACTTTTAATTTCTACCACTAACGCTGATACTGACGAACGCATCTGACATGCGTCTTATGGCATAACAATTCGAGTAACGCTAGTGTGTAACAGCCTTTAGTTTATGCCCTAGTCGGTGTCACCGTGCAGTTTTGACGGCCACGTTCGGTAGATTAGTGTGGCATAATATTTGGCCGTCTCATTTCGCTACGAATATTAACAAATGTCAACCTTATTACATTAAAAATAGAGATGTATTGGACTATATTTTTATTGAGGAGGGCTGTTTCAATTTAAACGTTATACGTTACATAGACGTAAGTTATTTTCATTTGCCCACTTTCAACGGGTATGTTTCTTTTGGCGTTTTCAGTCGATTATTTTGATTTAATGTTTTCTTTATATATTTTACTTAAATTACGGACAATGTAATATCGCATTTATTGCGCGATTTATGATTTATTAGACACGCTTCGTGCGGATTAATAATACATGCAATATTAATAATAATTAATCTCTATTAATAGCGTATATTCAAGCAGTTTATCCAATATTATCAATGTCAGTGTTACTAATATTATCAATGTCAATGTTACTAATATTATTAATGTCAATGTTACTAATATTATCCATCTTAATATTACTAGTATTATCAGTGTCTACGCATATATAACTTTGTGTGTTTTAAATTAGTATTCTATGTGTAGATTGCCCTTTATAGAAATTCATTGAGCTCAGTCGATATATTGGCAAGGCGTCTCTGGATTCCTGAAGGCAGGTGTAGTGTAATTCTAGATATAGGGCCTAGCCTAATTCATGTTAGTTATTGAAATATCTCAGTGTATTTTATCATAACATTTATTAGAGTATAATAATAATGAAAAGTATGTGAAATATAATATACTTTCGCTTTATATATTAATAATTAAACCCTGAATGCCGTTGCAAAGCTTCGTCCGATTTGGTTTTACTTTTATGTATTTAATATTTTAATTACGATTGTAATTAAAATGTGTGTTACATTTGTCGAATGTTTGCATTACACATTTGAATGAGTTATAGTTAAGTGTTTTTGTTACACAAAATTCGACTAATTTTACTATAAATGTTGATATATTCTGATTCTAGAAGTCTTACCTCTTTAAATATATGTGGTTTAAGAGTTATTATGTTATCAATAAATATATAACTCACGAATAGCGTTTCAATTTATATAAATATGCTTTTCTAAGTTTACCTACCTGGTTGCCTGCACCTATTAATAAGAAACTCGCCTCTTTCACGTAGAAGGGCAGACAAATATTTGTGATTTCCGTTAGGCAAGCCTCTACATGGGCAAAAGGCTTTCCGCATCCCACTTGCCTCTCCGGAAGACAGAACGTGTCGGAGGATTAGTCTTTTCAAGGCATTTCCTTTAGGGAATAAAGGCTACAGACCCTATGGAGTCGATCCGCATCGGGCGAGGCTCAAACGCGTCACACATTAAAGGTGTACACACACTACTACGCGAGCGTTGTCACCCAGTCCGATACGTACATTCATTTTGCAATTCTTCGAAAGTTCAAACGTTTTTAACTTCAAATTGTGATTTGGGACGAGCTTATGATTGCATTACTTCTAGACGAGGAGGAAGGGAAATTAAAAAATGGATCATCTGCAGCTCCTCTGGTGTTGTGGATGTTCGTAGGCGTCGGTGATCACTTACCATCAGGTGAGCCGCACGCTCGTTTGCCCCCTTCTTCTATAAAAAAATAAGGGGCGAGCGCGGAGGAACGGAAGCGCGCAGGGTATGCCGGTGCAGACGCGCTATCTTTCGCCGCTTGTCGCTTCGATTCTCTTGGGGACTGGGAGTTGTGTTCATTGATTTTCGATATAATTTCAACGCAAGCAAAGTCGATAATGGTTTAACAGTGAAAGATCATGTGCGCCAGACTATAGTCGCTTCTTACAACACACAGGAAGGGTGAGGCAGAATCTTACGCCATTACCTTTAATATCTTAAACAAATAGTTATTGAATTGTTGGAACAATAAAAAATCTACTGTTATACAGCAATCGAAGAGTTATAAAGGTTGGTCCGATTTGGTTTTACGTTTATGTGTTTAATAATAAGTTACGATTGTAATTCAAACTGTCGAAAGTGGCATTATTGTAATGTGTACTATAATTGTTGATATATTCTGATTCTAGAAATACCTCTTTAAATATGTGGTTCTAGAGTTAATATTTTTCCAATAAATATGTAGCTCATGATTCGCGTTGCAATTTATATATGTTTTTCTAAGTTTACTTATTAAATATATACTTATTCTTATCCCGCCACTTTATCTTACAAAAAATTTCGTGGCGGACCCAAATATTGAGAGGAGGCCTTTGGACAGTAGTGGGACATATATAGGCTGCTACTTTACAGTAACTAGTATTAAGCATTTATGAAGCACAGCAAATTAAAAAAAGAAACTGGGAAGCCTTTTCTGTCCAACTGTACAAAAAAGCGTCTGTCATGATCTGCCACCGTGCTGCCACCCTGTTCCACATGGGTATTATAAGAGTCAGAGAAATTCACAAATAAAGACAGAAGGCGGGATTTACTTCTCAAATATGCCAGAGTACAAAAAGTACTCAAAACCCAGATGGGCAGCAGCGCCTGGTGCACGGGGTGTCTGATGCTGCAATTCCCCATCCGCTTGTCAAGTGTGATGATTACGGCAAAATCTTACTTTGTATGTAGGCCACATGAGTATTTTTTATGCGTTTACGTCTTTAAAATTGTATTATGCGGCAGAAGTAGGAACATAGGATATTAAAAAAAAAGAGTCAGCTAATACAATATAGTATTTTTTATTTCTTTTAACATTTCATTACATAATAACATGTTTCATATACAACTAAATATTCGTCATATCCCGCCTAACACATGCTAAATAAATCAAAAAATATCAAAACAAAGGTGTAGAAATACTAATTAACTGTGCATAATATAATCTGTTGTTACCTACGTTCCTTTTAGTGCTATAATTCATTCCAATAAAGGCGCTTTAATTGTCTGTGATCATCAAAAGCATTAATCTATGACAGACCTACTATTCTTGTGACAGTTGGTTCTAATAAAGTGGAATGAAATTTTAATGTAATTTGTTAGTAATCGACGTCAACTAAAATCTATTCCGTGTTCATCTGTGTTAAATACTCGACTAATTCTCAACTTTGTTATATACGAATATGTTAGATATAATGATATGTGGTTATTACCTTAACACATAAACTATTTAAACATCAAAATTAACAATAAAATTTTAAATATCACATAATATTCGTAAAAATATTCATCTATTTTAATTATATTTTATAATATCTTATGTGGTCCATTGTAACACATTAATTCTAATACGTGCCAGCGTTGCTTGCGACATTTTATTTTTATATATATTTATGTATGGTGTTATTCGTGGAGGTAAACGTGGAGTACTGTCAATATTAATATAACACAATCGACCGCTTATTATATAAGTTTGTTAATATTTCACTTAATCTATCATAATTGATCTATTATGTGCCAGTACTACTGTAATTTAAAAAAAAAATGGACATATTTGTAACTTATTTGATATTATTTCAGCGATAAGAAGTATTTATACTTTTTTATTTTTTGCACACAGAAACAATATTGATAAAAAAATATTATTTAAATCATTGATAATGACAAAAATCATTATGTGATATTAGAAAAAAATAAACACAGAGTTATAATTCATGCGAGACTAATATTATGAAACTAGAATTTAAATAATTAAACTATACTCTGGACACTATTATTAAGTTGGTCTATTATTATAATATAAAACTGCCACTCTTCCGACTTTTTCTTGCTTACTTTGTCTGATTTGGAAGACTAGTGGGTTATGAGACTGCACAAAGATTTATATAATGTATCTTTTATTTAAGGCGATTAGGTTAACTAATGGCAGAGTAAATCGTGCATCATAATTAATACGAACACTACCATAATTTCCGTATTTATATTTTAGTTACGAGATTAGGTAACTATTGTTCACATTGTTGAGGGTTGCTAAAATCCTAAGCTGTAAAAATTGCTTAAATTGAATATTTTAGTTTTGATTAGAATCGACGTGTCTAATCTGATCCTAATTTTTTTTAACTAGTATAAAGCATTTTAGTAACAAAATATAAACACTAAGCGAATAATCACTTGTTATAAAAACCCACAGCCGCGGCAGATTCCTGCTATTTAAACTTTATTAATCTATGTAATTCAGAATAAAGATAAAAAAAAATGTTATGTAAATATGAATCGTGTATAATACCCGATTAAATTGACAGTGCGTTTTAGCGTAGTTCAGTGATTGCGTCAGGCAACACTGGAAGTGACAGCACAGCGTTGTCGCTCACCGGCTGGCACACGGCACGGCGGGGTTATTCGTTGAGTATGCAAGTACGCATCAAGGCGTCCACTACCGCGTATGGATCGCAGTTCGAAGCCGGCCGCCTGTCCTCCAAGTAGCCTTTCTTCTCCTCGGCGACATTGCGCGGTATTCTAATGCTGCTACCGCGATTTGCAACGCCTGGAAACAATATTTCAATAATATTATAAGCAGCCAGATTGTGCCAATTATAACTACGAGTATGTTTACAATGTAATCATGTACTAACAATTAGGGCTGCCAAAAACGATTAGTCGGATATATTGAATGGATCAGTAAAAGTAGCCTAGGCAGTCAGTAGTTAGGGCACTCGCTTTAGTTTCATAGAGCGCGAGTGTCACGCGTACGATCCCCGGCATTACTGAAGTTTGTAATAGCAATTTTAAGTGCTGCATTTACCACGTGCTAAATACTAAAAATATAATTTCGACTACATATGAAATCCGTCGACCCACACTGGAGTAGAGTGCCGGGCCCTTCCCGTCTCCAAAGCCCTCTCACGTATTTGAGAAGTTGGCCTTTGCGCCAGCAGTGAGCACTTACTGGCTGCTGCTTTACTTTACTTAACAATTAAAACAAAAACGGCGCACGTTTAAGAATAACATGGACATCTTTATACCGCTTAATATTACATGCACCAGCTTCTTGACAAAGATGGAGTAGCATTAAGTTACAAAATAAACCGATGCTAAAAAAACAATAAAACTGACATCGACAGCCATTATATGCTCACCGTTGTTAAACAATAACCATGTGATGATGATTGATGACATATGCTCTAATATGAACACAGTTTAGAAATTCGTTGTACTCATTCTTTTTGACGTTTGTAAAAAGGCACGATTTCCCAAGGGGAATACGTGTAGTGGTGATGTGATGTTATGTCCTCCAGGCCGAAAAATGCCGAATTCTATCGGTAGATGTCAGCTGCGCGGAAGATGTTACAGTGTACGAACAAGCGCAGGCGCAACCGCTTCTTCTATCTTCGCATTAACCCTGCTGTAGTTGAAACACGTCATGAGATCTGATGTAACACGCTTATACGATCGGATCGGTGGAAGCTTCAGATGCAATGTCAGAACGATACCGGATACAATCAGAACCGTAATACCTAAAATTTAACGGGTTCCGCGAACATTGTCTCCGGCTGGGATTCAAAACCGTATCATGGTAGTCAGGTACGCTAACCACTAAAACGCGCGGTAGTTTTTGGTAATAATACATATACATACCGGCACTGAAGTCATTAATACTGGCAGTTTCGTGGAGGCCGGTGAGACGGCGCTCATTGTCCTTGCCGCCGCGCGGGTCGTACACCTTGATATGTTTCATGTGCACCTTCGACAGCTTGTCTATGGCCTTTTCGATTTCGCTGCAACCATAACGACAGTTGAAAGTTTTATAGCTTTGTATATTTGACATTTAAAGGTGTAATTTGTCAGTGTTGCCAAATGCATAAATATGTCATTGTTTGTGTATATTTCGAAATGGAATGTTTAATATTGATAGCAAAGGTGCCGCAAGTGCGCGCAACACATTTACGGTCAGTGATATGAGAATTTTTAATATTAATTTTGACATCTTTCATTTTAAAACCATCAGTCCAACAGGTCGTCAATTAAAGTTAAGTTTTATTTCAATGCCAATGTATTTTAATAAGATTTTAAGCAATTGGAGTTGCAATTCTAATAGTGAATAGCGTCATTAGGAAGCATCAAACACGCGCAAAGAAAGAAATAAAATTAAACAAAAATCGGTATTATACTTGATATTGATTTTAAAAAAACACTTTTTTATAAAATCAATACCAATGCTTTTAACGAAACAAAAAGTTCTCATTTAGGTTAGGCAACTATGCCAGCCTGTGTTAAGAGATGGTTGTCGAATGACGGATCTGAATTCTTAGGCCGTAACCTTAACCTTTTAAAAAAAGGCAATAGACTTTTTTTTTAAATAATATGAAAGGAAAAACTTATGTGGCGAATAATGAATTCGACCCGTTCATGGTCGGATAATTAAAGACGACTGTCAATAAGTTTGTTGTAAATTTGATAAAGTATTTCCCATCTATTGGATGTATATTCTTTATTGAAATAAAATACGTTACATTAATGACTCCATGCCACGCCAAAAGCGGTATCATCAAAATAACGACCTCATTTAATGCATTTCACGAAATATCTGTTTAATATTTTCCTCGACCCAAATTCTGAACAAGGTAAAACAAGATAAGAAGTTTTAAAACGACAGAAACGCGGTGTAAGTGTTGTAACATTAAAGGGTAGGCAAATGTTCCTATATTCCAAACTGCCAGCGAACTGTTTTATTACCAGTTTCGGTCACAAGTACATATTTTTGATACAAGTTGTATACGACGTCCGGTTGTCAGACAATTATTTGTTGAATTCCTTCAATTGCCCGGAATTGATGTAGCGCGTTTAACTGATAACTAAATATATGGTAATGGTCCCGGACATACGCAGCGTCTGGCGACTCTAATCGTCGTTCTTTAGATATGCGTACACAGTACGCACTAAAACAAATTTGATAAAAGATATGAACATTTTACACTTTTAATTATTAATGGTTCGATTTTATTTTGTACTAGTCAGAAAAACCCACACCGTGATAGTTCCAGAAATCAGTCTACTAAAAAAAATGATGCGTATACTTTATTTACGAGAAATGCAGTCTATGCGAGGGAAAAACTAGTCATTCCTAATCCTTGTTATAAATGTGAAAGTCTGGATATTTGCCGCTTAATGACCCCTAAAGAATTTAAGAGATTTAAATGAAATTCGGCGGAGAAGTAGATAGGTATCTGGGAATATTGTAAGACGTCTAATTATACTTTCTTTCGATGTCGGGTTCCCTTAAGACAAACTAAATAGTGTGATATAAAATATCTCACTACCCCGAATTACAAAAATCTAATGTGAACATAATGAATGTGTTTGTAATGCGGAAAATATTCAAGATGTTACTTTAGAAGGGACGATGAGGAGGGGAATGGGGAGGGGGAGATGGCCTACGGTTACAGTACTCACCGAACGAAACGCAGAAGCACAAATTGCCTCTACTTTACGCCGGTATTATGCGAGGCCGTGGTACCAACCCGGTCGAGCCGGCCCACTCGAGCAGAAGCAAACGCCGCCGCTTGGCTCTACCAAAAATGTACGTAAACGGCTACTTACATAATGCCGTTCTCCTCTCTCATCTTCTTCGTGGAGAAGTTGGTGTGAGCGCCGGAGCCGTTCCAATCTTGCACCGGCTTAGGATCGAAAGTAACGATGACACCGTACTCTTCGGCCAGTCTGTGCAGAATGTAACGAGCGATCCAGAGGTCGTCGGCTGCCATGACCCCCACCGATGGGCCCACTTGGAACTCCCACTGCGAAGGCATCACTTCCGCGTTTGTGCCCGATATCGGCACGCCGGCGTAAAGGCAACATCTGTGAATAACGTCCTGTTTATAGAACTACAGATGCAGGTTACTTCACGACTAGTTAGGCACTGACGGTTAATAATAATTGAATAGGCCCCTTTTGACGTTTAATTTTTATATACATATTATATATTTTTCCTTATTGCTCTTCTAATGAAGATGAACTTCTTTAGAAGAGCAAACTCTAAATCCTTTTCCGTTGAAGCTGTTCGGCTTTGGAACTCTCTTCCGGTTCATATTAAGCGAGCACAATCATTACCTGTTTTCAAGCGCCTGTTAAAAAAATACTTTATGCCTCCTTAATCTTAGTTTCCTGTTTCTTAATGTCGTTGACTTGTATCTCTGTAATAGTATGAACGTGTATATGTATTTCATGTATTCATATTATGTATATTTTTTGTATTTATTTTATTTGCATATTATGTGTATGTATTATATGTTCACTTTACTTTATATTATGTGTACACCCGAACCCGATACTTATCATATTTCCTTTTTCTTTCTGGGTTGCCTGGAAGAAATGGCTTCTTAGCGATAAGGCCGCCTATTGTACTTTTTTTTTGTTTCCTTAAATAATCTTTGTATGTTAAATCTGTGTGTGTACAATAAAGTATATTTCATTCATTCATTTCATTCATTCGTTCATTCATGAACTTCATACTTCGTTAATCAGTTGTCTTGATGAGATTGTTTATAAGAAAAAAATACTTAAGTCGTACCTTCCAAAAGGCGTTATTTTAAATGTATTAAGCGAAACGCCAGAACTGACCTATTAAACTTTATTATTACTTTTTAACACAAGCCATAATACTTTCGTCCCACCAAATATATAACCTGTGATATTATAATTACGATGTTTTCTCTATTTTACTGCTTACACATATTTTTTCCACAAGTTTATCTTTCAATCTGCCCCTATTCATTAATTTACACCTCTGAGCAATCTAAAAGTCGGTAATATAACAGAACCAAATGTTCTTTCATCATATACTTAAAAATCACTTCTTCATACTTAAAAAAAAACTTCGTGCATTAGGTTGGTAACACGCGCGAGAAAAATTATCGCAAAGTCGTGGGTACTTGAGAAAAACCACTTATTTTTTTTAATTTTTAAGAATTGTTCAAGACAAAAGCGTGAAAACACATTGTATTCTTAATTACTGTCTGTTATCTCTTTTTTTATGTATGTCTGATGGATATAACTAATACTTAATAACTTTGCAGCTGGCAACAAAATCAAAGCAACAATAATACTTGACTTATTTACTTTTGTTTGTCATTGCGTACAGGTTTATCATTGACGTGTTTTCAATTATATCTCGTTCGTTTGAATCACACACCGATTCGTTATCTATCGAACACAGCGAAACAGAGATCTCAGTTTAATTTGAACGTATTGATTTTTCCCTAAACTTAATTTCGTCAACAACAATAATGAACAATGTTTCCATCATAAAACGTTGCATGATTTAAAAACAACATTTAACAGATTATAACATCTGTTAAACTTGACATGCTTAAAAGATCAATTGTGAGTGTGAGTGGCTAGGAACGTACTTTATCATCTAGTCTTGGGGAATGGAACAGTCATCCAATTCACAGAACTACCGTTTAGCGAAACTATATTGAATTTGTTCAAATTTTAACTTACTTGTAGTGAGCCTCAACCAGGTCCCTAGCGAAGACTTTGTTGGCGCCAACCCCACAATAGTAAGGGCCCTGCGGTGGCGGGAAGCCGCCCGGGGGCCAGCCGAAGGGCCTGAGGTCCGAGTCAAGTAGAATATACTCCTGCTCGATTCCGAACCAAGGCTCTTCATCTTTGCATTTGTCGTATGCCTCCTGGCAATTCACGCGGTGGTTGCTCTCTGTTAAAAAAGAAATTTAAGTTACAACTACTTCCATAGATCTAAATACTCATCACGCCGGGCAAGCTGCTCCCCTCGCTTGTCTGTGGGATTTAGACTCGGTAAATCCGTATGAGTATTACGCCATCATTCGGCTAACCGAGATACTCGTTTATTGGCCATCAGAATGTACCACGTGGAGGTGAGATTGAGGGTGCAATCTATGAAGAAGATCTATGTTAAGGATTTGTTTTGTGACAAGCTTTAAGGATGGTAGTTATACTGTGTCATATGGTACAGTGCAGCGTTTATCGGCATGATTGTCTACTTCTAGACATAGGAATCTATTAATTGGTGCATTCACCATCGCCGCCACGTAAAGCGGGTCATCGACCACAGAGCCGGATCTTGACACGATGAAACGACACAAGTGTGTATCCACGGGGCGCGCTGCTAATGGTACGATGGGGTGGAGCGAGCTAATGTCACGACATGATCTCGCACCAACCAATATCACGTGACTGTAGCAATAGTGCTGCCGTGTCAACCGCAGCGCTTCGACGCGTGACGTAAGTGCAAGTGTAGACGCCTCCTCGTCGCGCGGCTAATAGCGGGCATCCTTTGAAGAGACCGACCCGCAACGGATCGGCTCATGGCACGTGTGATCAATGCGTGCCAGTTCACAGATCAGCGGTCCACAGCAGCTCGCTTCTCCATGATCGCGTGACCAATGCCATCCTCATAACGTCACGGAGTCGTGCCACGATGAGATGTCACAAGTGTGGATCCGGGCTTGGGTCGCGCTGCCGGTGATCGGCATGTGTATTATCAGTGTGGCATCTTTTGTGATGAGAAATTCGCTACGCACTACAGACGCGAAAGTACAAAGTTCCGAAAGCGATTGCATTTCATTGTTTCCTTTTGTATTGAAGAACGGCTCAGTGGCGCTGGGGTTAAGAGAATGATCGCACTGCTGCGTTTCGCGGGTTTGTTACCGCGCTGAACCTTCTTCTATGAACTAACAATTACATGTGTAGTTTATACACATGTTAACTGCCTCCACGACACATGGAAGGATCTCTACAGATTTTTTTTTATATATACAATGTAACCAAAATTAATGGACGTTACACATATCTCACCTGTAGGCTCCATGTTGTACTTGTAGGTGTCGCACATGACGAGGAGATGTTTCCCGCGACGGAACGGGTCCTTGTAGAGGGCGCGCGGCACGAGGAACGTGTCGGAGTTGTGGCCGTCCGCCTGACCGGTGGAGCTGCCGTCGAAATTCCACACCGGCAACTCTAAAACAACATAATGTTGATCAGAGAATTCCCACGATAACTTTATAAATGTAGTATCAATAATTATGCGATAGGGCGCCGGCAATTATCAGACATTAGAACTAACAACCAGAGGGAAGCGTGAGGAAGTTAGTAATTGTACATAAACTATGACATTAGACATAGCTCGTACGGAGTTTCGGTCGAATAACTATCTCTTGTAATAAAATGGCTGATTTCACAGTCGCTGCTCAGCGCTAATTGGGCCTTAAGTGTACGCACAGACAGAGACGAGACACACACCTCTTCGGTTTCACGTATCACATGTAACGCTTATGCGAAAAGAACGGAGAACGGATCGGACACAGTCGGGGGCACGGAATGCAAGCACAACATGACCAGACCCGCAAAAGCTATAAATGTGTTTTGCACAAATATTTGCTTCGTTTGGGATTCTAGCCCAGAACTCGTCGGTTTACAGTTAAATAAGAGTATTATATTAATAATTTATATATAATTATATAATTTATAAATTGTAAGCAGCATTACAGTAAAAACAATTTTGTATTTACTGTAATATCATAATAAATGTGACTGACAGAATGGTAAAAGATGTTTACCATATGGTTTGGTTACCACAGAGCATACAATCGATAACTAAGTGATATCTCTATTATGGCGTATATATAACAATAGTCTATTTTTTATTTAGTGTTATACTCGTTATTACTAATTCTGCCAACGTCAAAAGTGTCTTGTTTATAATCTAAAAACCATCATTTGACGTTTGTATTACTTCCATGACTGACTTGACATTGGCAGAATTCGTAAAAACGAGATAGCCACTAAATAAAAAAAAACTATTATGTAACTGTTTCGAGTTCGTTTCGGTGCTGTTAATAACTCGTTGGCATTGTAACCCGTTAATAAACATTCAAACAGCGGGACTTATTAAATTAATTTCAGATACTCTGTACAAAAAAAAAAGTGACTTGTCTTGTGATCTTAAAAACAGTTCATATTTAACAATCACGCAATAAATTATCTGAAGCTGAAGCGTGACGGAATAGTTTATATATATAATACATTTTAATGTGTTCATTAAAGTCTAAAACTAATGCATTAGTAATTTTCTTAACGATTCATTAATTACGACCCAATAACAATTACAGATAATTTAACTACCCAATATAGTTGCAGACAACTAAAAACGAAATACAAATACAAAACTTTCTATTATAAAATATTAAGCGTACTGCAACATATACAAAAACTAGCAACTGACGGGTATGCTACGCCTTAACACTTCTAAGACTGCTGTCTGCGATATTAGCGAAACCTTTCAAGTTCTCATTATAGCTGTCCCTATTCACTGTATCCGTCTTCTCGCACCAGACACCGGCAACTGCTGCCTCCATCGGATAAAACTGCAGCGGCGAGTAATCGCGCGCTTGACACCATTTCAAATTCTCACTCGCTGACAGATCCCATGGCTCGTCCATTGTATCGAATATTTGTCTTATCTTGTCTAAAATTGAATCGAATTTGAATATAATTTAACTGGATGCAATGCGGTTAGGATAATGTAATATTGGACGATGTTTAGCATTAATGGTTTTATCAATATCGAGCTCGTGTGCTGCTGGTGTGGTCAGATTCGCGGATGTGTGCGTAAGTGTTCCCTTCTCAGCCCTGGCGATATGAAGATGCGAAGATGAAACACCGTGTGGTTTTAATCGGTGTAAGCCCGATACAACCCTGGAGAGAGGCTGATACAAGCCCAAAGCTTACTTTAGGCATCAGTCTCCCACAGTATATTTAAATGTTCTTGCGTAGGTAGAGTGAGAGATATTGTGTAGAGAAATAAATTATTAATGTTATATTATATTATATTCTATACAAAAAATATACCTATTACATCCACGTCTTAATCCACGGTTTTCCGCCTTACTCATACGGCTAAAATATATATATAAATACCTATATAATAATTAGTTAAAAAATAACCACTTTCTCCTAGGCAAAAAAAGGTGTTTGTGACATGGTAAGTGAACTCCCATCACGTCTCATAACAACAGAATATGTATTGTTTCAACACGACAAGAATTAAAAAAGTTTGATGACGGTCTATCGAAATACATACAGTACACATTGCACATATTGTGCATATATTGAATACGGCCTCCCGACTCCACAGACCGACAATCCAGCCACTGCGATGTGTGATCGTCCATTAAATCAACACAAACTAGGCGTTGCTGATTTTTGGAATTACATAGTTAATATTAGAAACTAAATTTATACAACACAGAAATATGATATCATATTTATCTTTTTTTTTCCGTTTTACTTGTGTGTACATAAATAATTAAATAAATAAAAATTTAATTCTGAAGATATCACAATCCGAACATATGGCACTATTACGAAAAGAAGATATATATATATGTTTGAAACAACATAAATATGTGGAAGATCTCTCATCAGTAAAGCAAATCCAGCGATAGATAGCTTATTGAAATCGCCCATTAACATATAAAACTACTTAGAGTTATCTTCCGGGCCGTCAGTCCCGTGTAATTGTATCTGTATTACAAATTAAATCAGACGCATCAAAACCGCCCGATAAGAGACCAGACTAGGGTTGCCACACAGAAAACGAAACGCTTGATCAGTTTACTAATAAAATATTGTAGTATATTTAATTACGTTACAAAATAGCCCTTCTGCTCTTAGTTATAAATAGTTTAATTGTGGGGACATTGAAGTATTTAAGTTATTTATTGCATTAAGTGTGTTTGTTAAATATTTTATACAAAAAAATCTTTCAACCCAAATGTCTACAATTCTGAAACGAATGAATTGAAATAAAATTCCACATTTCACATGAGTGAAATTCAAGAGAAAATTTTAAGTTAACAGTCTGTTATTATTTTTACAGAGTTTTCTACTTATTAATATCGTAAGCAATAGTCAAACCCGCAGGTTTTCCAACAACGTGGCAACCCTGAAACTAACACTTGTGAAAGTTTCTTTCCGGTGCATTGGGCAACGATTTTATGGCGTTTTGTGACAAATGTCTGATATTGATGATGTGAAATTGATGATAGGACGTAGCCATTACACGCCTACTCGAGAATGTCGACTATCGGGTTTGAACGCTCGTCTAGTTTATTACCGCCAACAATATTTTTTTATCTTATTAATTATAGAAGATATAAACTACTTACTACTACTACTTTTCAGACGTCAAAGGTGGTGAGCCTGTCGCCTTCTTAACGCCTACAACCTTAGTGTCAACTTATAACGATACAAATCGTATTCTTCATAGCACATAGGGGATCTGCCGTGGTAATAAAATAAATGACAAAAGAAATCGTGGCTTCCGAAGGATATCAAGGCAAGGATCTCAAATCAATTATATCTAATTACTTTCCTTATGGTTTCGGTGTAAAACTGTCCCCATCCCCATCTTGTGGATGATCATCAGATGGCGGAATAAGCTTCTCAGAATATGACAGAACTAATTATCCAGATCAGGGATCCGGTCGAACAGGGTGCGGAGCATTGATGTACAGGTTGGATGCGACGTTACGACTTTAAATATAACCTCATATTCCATGAGGTATATTAAGCAGAAACACGATATATAGTATCGTATAAGTACAGAAGTTTAGTTACAAGTTAATTTTAAACTTTTTGTTGTTTTGCCTCAAGATATATTCGAGCTACAACTAACTCGGCCAAAGCAACCAAGGTCAAATACCTATTCGACCGTTTTCAAGCCGCCCGCGTTTCAAGTCACCGATGCCAATCCAGCGAAGTCGTCGCTTCTTCCCCAGCTCATTGGACATTGAATGGCAAATAGCGCATGTGTTTTATTGGGAAAACTGAGCCATTAAATTTTTGCAAAAAAGATATGTCAATAATATTAATATAATATCGCATTAATTATGTATATGTTATTATTCTATGTTGCGAGGTATACTGCCAATTGCCAAGTTGCTAGGCAATCGCAGTGATGTAATCCCGACCAATTTCGACCACGGCGACGACTACCGATCACTATCTTCCCTCGTTCGATGTAACGCATATGCGATAAAATCGGAGGAATGACCAGACGCAGTGTCAGAGACACGGGAACATACTATACAACATGGCCAGACTTGAAAAGCAATAATTTGTGATTTTGCCGAAATGCTGGCTTCGGTCGGGATTCGAACCCAGGAGCCATGGCACAGCGGTCTGGTACACTAATCACTAGGCCACTAAGCCAGCAGTCGCAGCATAAACATACGGCCGAAGTGAAGTGGCAAATTAAATAAAAATCTTTAAAAAAACCTACCAGCAGAGGATAAGGATAATATAAGCCAACCCAAATTTTAGAGTAAAGTTATATATTAAGTTAATATATTATATAAATATGGTTCATTGACCTTGGTCGACTCGTAATATCTCTGTTTCTGAGGTGACTTTATAACCTTACTTCAATCGAATAAATTATCGACACAAAAGGTTAAAGGCGCGGACAGGGGAATGCCTTGACAATAAATTCTATTGCATTATTTTGGAACGATGACGTAGTAGGTATATTGGAATATGTCCGGGGGGTCAAAATTTGCTGAAATGTCATTTAATATAGTTAATGGAAACAAACATATTTGGTACAAACAGAATCTATGACAATTTATTCAAACAATTCGTCGTTTTATTAGACCGCCACCTGGAAATGGATATAATGGTCCCGCAACAGAATCGCATGGATCAATCGTAAAAGTGCATTTATACATACAAAGGGCAGAAAGAAAAATTACGTCGATGCAAAATTTCCATATTTGTATTGCATAGGAAATTGGCTGAGCGCCAAGTTTTCCACGGCTGGGATCACGGATTCGAGATGTGATACCGCAAACGTACTTGAGACGGGTTTACCTTACGTTTGTTTATTTACAGAGCTCGTTAAAATATTTATAAACACGCTTATTCCGCGTACCTAGTACCCGGACGGCGTTTGTGAAATGTTTCCCAACTTGTTTACAAATAGAGACGTGGTCGAAGGTCGCACAATTAGCGCGCTAAACGCTAATTAAAACAGTTAATGCGGACGTATTAAAACTTTTAACATGTGTGTCAGGCTCCATCATTGCACGTTGTATTCGGATGGTTCTGTTGTAGGTGTCCATTGTTGGACAGGTAATAAATGAGACAATCGTTTAAATTATTTATGAACAACTGGGGAACGTTTGTGCGCTTAATAACCGCCTTTTATTTTGATTAGGTACGACCGTGCCGATGTGTGGTTAGGGGTTTCGTTAACTATTGCGCAATACAATTTCTAAAACGTGTACATTTGTGAACATTTACATAGAGTAATGAATTCAGACTATAATTGTAAAGGAAATCGTATATTTTGTTTTCACAATGACCTCTCGACTAATAGTAAATATAGACAACAATTCGAAGCGTTCTATATAAGTGGGTAATAAAAATCAATTTTATGAGAACAACATTGGTTGTGTAAAGTAAACATAAATAAATATGAATGCTTACTATATAGTAGCACAGTACGTATGTAAATTTATGATAAAGTATGACTATTTAGAGACACATGGGATGTTTTTCACGCCGTTTTTGTTCTTGTTCGAATCGATTGGACAACTAGAGGTACTTATCTGTGGGAAATATATTATATTGCCACAACCCGAGAGGCATTTTCTTACCTTACCTTCCAAAATATAATCTACAATAAATCGGCGGACATAAAGCAATGCTATAATAACTTACCTCTGGCTTGTTTAGGGATGAAGTCGAGCGTACGGTCCTTGCATCTCATGTGCTCGCCGGTCCCATCGATCCAGATATAAGTGGCGAGGATTTTGTCAGCCGGCAATGGGAGATCATTGTACCGGTTCAGCAGAGTTTTCGACAGCACAGCGTTCGGCGAGTTGGTCAAGACGGGCCCCGAGAGAATTTTGGGGTTATCTGTCAAAGAATAAGAGCTTTTATTTGCGGTTGTTGTAACATCACAGAAGAACACGATGAAGAGTTAAAACTGGATTAGGCTAAACATCAATTAGGGCTATAGGCCAATAGGAAAACGTGGTAGAGCCAAGTGGCGGCTTTAGCTGCTGCTCGAATGGGCCGGCTCGAGCGGATTGGTACCACGGCCTCGCAGAATACCGGCGTGAAGTAGAGGCGTTTCGTTCGGTGAGTGAGGTGACCTGAGGCCCACACCCCTCCTTATTCCCCTCCTCTTCCCTCTCATATCCCAAATATCCTTAAAGAGCGGCAACGCATCTGCAGCATCTATGGTGTTGCAGATGTACGTCGGCGACGGTAGTCACTTACCATCAGGTGAACCGATTGCTCGTTTGCCGCCTTTCCAGTAAAAAAAAATGTAAATATCATTAATTTAATTCACGTTTTATTCGCAGTTTTATACAATGTTTATTTTATCTAATTTTTTTTTCATTATAATAATCCTATTTATATTTCAAGCATGCCTAAATCGGAAAATATCAAATACTTCTAGTACGAGATGCTGTTTTATATTATTTATTGCAATTTGCTAGTTAAAATAGTCGTTTTGTTCATACATACCCGTAAGTTCATTGCGGACGGCCCTATTCTACCCTGTACCATATAATTTCAAAATGTTATTTTATCAAAATTCATTAGATGCATATGAAATTCCAAGCTGTTTGGCTGTGCATAATTTAATGTTTGAAATGTTAACCGTTAAGTAGTGATGTAACGAATGTTAGATTTTCTACATTCGCGATCGTGTATATCTATCTTCGTTATAGGGTTTTTTTAATGTGGCGCCAAAAGTATGCGCCCACAAACTCGCACTTTGGCCATGCGCTTAGTGCCGGGCGCGTCGAAAGTAGCCGAAGCATACAGACCGTAAGCTCATTGAATGAAGTTAGCTGTGAATAGTTAATTCGTAAGCGCCAGTAAAATCAAGGACCTTACCTTAGTAAAACTTTACTGAACATAAATATTATAAATCTTAGCGGTTAGCATTGTTGGATTATAAATATTTATTTACTTAGTTCATTGATAAATAGTTACGCAAAATGAGTCACGTAAACTCATCCTAATGCGAATGTCCTTTACATCACTGAAGTGTGCATATGTTGGGCAGATGACCGGCATCGCACTTTCTGAATAGCTATAGAAAACCAAAACAAACATCGTATACTTTGTCAATAAATGATGCGAGCTCGGAAATAATTTTTACTAGACATTGTGTGTGTATATCCCTAAGGATAAGAAGTCTTCAACGTTAATGTACTTAACTAGTAAGTTAGTATAATAATGTTGATTAAAAATTGATGATCGGAATAAGCTACATGTACATGGGTAAATATTCATGAGTAAATAAAGCAATAGATTTTTTTTATTTACTTGCGGGCCTTCTGCTCGCGAGTCTCTTTCGGCGAAACTGTCAAAGTTTTTTTTTTGTATCACGTGGAAAAAAGGTTCTCGCACCTATCAGTCACTGGGTCGGGATTAGCATTGAAGATGAAGGACCGAGTAATACCCCCACGGTTTAGATAAAAGACACTGATGGCCCGGTGGCCTTTACAGCTTCAGCGGTAGAAACTGTCCAGGCCACCGGGGCAACAGCGCATATCTAATTCTGTTTAGGTTTCAGTCGGTCCGGCACTTATTGCTGATCTCGACATAACCTGCCACTGAATGCAGTGACGGGTAGGTGATGTGCACTTTCCCCCACGCGAGAAAATAGCTGCTCTTGCATGGGTTAGCGGACTTTAAATGTCATCTAAAAATTTTTTTTTAAACTTTTTCATATTTTAATTCATATTAATTAATATAAATAAATAAATGTTGTTTTTGATTACTAATTCTGCTAAAAAGTTTTCAGATAAGAATCAATTCTAGCAAATTTTATCGCTCTTTCAACCTGGAAACTTCATGATTGGCTTTGAGATTAAATTAAAATTTTATATTCTTTGACGCAAGTTCAAAGTTCGTTATTAAAACGTCATTTATTTTACAATCTACCTCCATCATTTCTCGTCTTTTGACAGAGAAGAAACAGACAAATTGCTTTTGTTATTTTTTTTTGTGCAGATTTCATACTAATTTTTAAATTAAACGAAACGAATAGCCTTACATGCAACTGAAGCTATAATAAAGGTTGAAAAATCTAGATTGTTGCAGTACCGAGGTGTAGTTATTGCATAATAATATACTAAGGGTGAATGTGTAAAAATCACTCGTAAACAATAAGAAAAAAATAAAATTCAAAACTAAAAGTAAATGAGTCAACCGGAGTATGCAATGTCACAGAACTATCTTAATTTGTTGAACGTCAATTCGTTCATTATGTTCTGAAGAATCGCTTCAGTAACGTGACCGTGAAAGCAAGCTGTAACTATGAAACATGAATATTTGCAGAGCTCATAGGGATTTTCCTATGCCGTTTAACAATAAATCGCCCGATTAGTCGACCGACAGAAATACAACCGGCCGCGGCAGTCAAAAGCGTTGTCACGCGTTGGCGCGCTTCGTGCACGTGTAGAGTAATGAACGGAATCGCATATCAGTCAGAATGGATGTAGTAACGGAATGCTTTCTTTTATTAGTATGTCAACGTCTAATTACATGCCTAATTATCGTAACTCTTCTATGGCGAGAACGAAATAAAATTATGACCTTTTATTTGAAGACACAAAAAAAAACATGTTTAACTTTGTCACTGGCAAAAAGTTCCAAATAATGGCCATTAATAGAAAGAAAAAAAACAGTTTTGTTGATGTTGAGTGTTGATGCTATCCGGCATGCGTAAGTTATTGTGGTTATGATTCAATTAGGTTACCTAATAACACGCGTTGATGATTTCATGCCCAAAGGTGCTAAACATTTTTTTTTATTTAAATGGATGCATGAAAAGAAATTATTAATGAATAATTAAGTCTTTGACGTTTTGGTATATTACACCATAAATTTGATTAATTCATCATAGTTTCATAGTAAATTATTAATTTAGATATAAACTTAAACATATTCCTATTTTTTAATTTAAGAAATTTGCAACGCTTTAAAAACTCATTTCACAAATAAATTTAATTTATATTCAATAAACATAACAAACCTTTTTGATAACCGTTGACAGTTTCCTTCATTTGGCTAATTGTTGAAAATGTATATTTTTTATGTAATGCAAACAATGGATTATTCACTCCGTAAGCATTTCAAATTACACTACCAAATTAATAATCAAATTTTATTGTCTGTGTACATTTTAATAGCGAGATATTATAAACAAATGATTCCGATAGGCGATTTAATTCATCACATTGCAATTTTAAAATATTTTGACATTCCATTTCTTTTTGTTATTTTCTAATGACGCATCTCAGTCAATATAATATAATCTCTGTGGTGCGACTTCAATTTGTGTTATTGTAAAAAAACAATTCTGATAATTAAATAAAACCGGTAGGGCTCCAAACCAATCCGAGGGAACCTAATTGGGAACGTAAACCTTATTGACATGACGTACCAACTACCAAAATATATTAGTAAAGCGTTTTTTCAGGTCTCTAAACCAAACGTTCCGTTTTGTTCTCTAAAGAAAACGTCTCAAAATATCTCTGGTATTGTAATTCGTTGAGCTAATCAGATCCCTCTGTCACCGCCAGGCCTCAATCTTACTCACGTATGGTTCTACTACCGAAGGCAGACTAAATGCGATTCTTGAGAATGTTTCTCAATCTAGATTGATACTAAATCCAAGGAACATTGTCACTTTTAGTATAGTACTATAATACATACACATAAACAGACTATAATACAGCACCACTGAAAACCAGCGCTGTAGTCTCGTCCCAACTGCAGCATTAAGCTGAGTGTCTGTCTGTTTGCCCCATGCGCCACGCAACGCGTCTGGAGGAGGCAACGTTAAACACTATTTGTTTAAATAATTGTTTTATTAAATGTTTTGCAACGTGTGTTTGTTGTTGAGTGGCGTATTTGTGCAATAATGTTTCTTTCTTTCTTTCTTTCTTTATTAATATAAACTCTTTCTCTAAACATCAATCTCACGGTGCACACCCTCTGCTCTGACAACCGACACTTTGGCAATCGACTTATGGCGAGAAACCCACCCGTCAAAACTGGCATAAGCTACACGATATCACGAGTGCGAGGGCATTGACGGTGATTGCGGGCGATATAGTTGGCACGCCAACTCGCCCGAGACCATCGATATTTATAAGTAAAACTTTTCAAGAAATGGATGCCAGCTTTTGGTAACGCGTTCGTGATTCTCTCGTCTCTACAACAAGCTTTTATTTGTATTGTGGCTTTTTTTAATCGAAGGAGATTTAATCGGACGAGGACAGATGTGTTGATTGGCTCAGTGTACCCCTCAAGCCGGAACTCAACAGTGGTTGCACTGCTGATTACCGGCAGTAACAGGGAAGAGAGCCGTACCTACCCAGACTACTTCGAGGGAGAGAATGAGACCTGAGACCCATCCCCTAGTACGTGTTGCTAATGTAGACCAAGAATAACACTCTCCTTGGTTTTGTCTGTCCGAAAATGGGCGCTAATAAAAAGCGAAAAATTTTAATATTATGGCTTCATTTGATGTTATATCGTATTTTATTGAGATTAAACAACTCACCTTCCACCTTCCCGTGTGCGGTGTCGGACATTTTCTAGGATTGCGTTTAATTCCTGAAACAAAAGTAAGAATAAATATAGAAGTCAGTCAGAATTTCAGTCAGGCATTAAAGAACTTCTTAAGGTAACAAAAAGTTAATCCACCCACACATTTATCAACTACCAACATTGAAACCAACAGGATTTTTATCATAGCAGTTTTAGGTGTTGCAAAAGTTAACGTAAATTTTCAATAAACAATATTTCGTTGTGTACCAACTGACATATATAAATTATCTGTAAGATTTCTTTCGATACTGTCACGACATATACATCAGTAAAAAATATTGTGCCATAGAGTAGATATTTCAATGCTATTTTTAACTCTTTCCTTCTCTCTCTCTCTCTTTGTTAATACTTTGAAGTATGTATTGATTTTCATTTACAATATATGCTGCCTAATCTAAGCATAGTATTACTATGACTAAGATTGATCAAAGGAATTTTGTCTATAATCGTTACGCTAGACGTAAGACGTGTTATGTTTGTAAAACGCAATACCTACGGCGTAATATTTATAATGCTTATTCCTATCTATCTTACGTCAGTTCTCAAGTAAACACCACAAGATATTTAAAACGGTATAAAGAAATTAAAATAATAAATAAAAAATAAATGTCTGTACTTTAATTTCTAAACTAGGTTTTTTTTTTATTTACAGCCTTTAGCTTTGTGTCTTAGATAAGAAGACGGAGGAAGCAGTTCACTATACTAACTAAATGTGAAAAAATTTAAAGGTTGCAAAATATTTACTGTACATACATTTAAACATTCTTGGTTCCTAAAGTATGTGATGAAACTGGTTAAAATTAAATCACGATGCTGAGAAAGTTTATTCATTGCGTATTTTATAACAAAACGTAAAAAATGTCCCGCATATTTTTTCCTAAAAGCTGGTTACACGAACCGGCCTCAGTTAAGTGTTCCGAGGGCACCCAGTTTCAGTGCATTGAAATAAGTAAATAGAGAATATAAATTAATAGAATATGAATATATTTCTTAGGCAATCAGAAAATGATTTTACATTTTGCATTTACCACATAAAGGTATTTTCTGAAATTTGACGTTAATTATCTGTACATTTGAAACATTCGTAGCATTCGATATTCGGAATATATATATTAGAAAATATTAAAACGTTCTGACATGAAGCAGAAAAAAAATGTTTCGAAATCAGTTCAAATTATATTGTTTGTACATTTTTTCCTCATATGCATATTCTTATCCTTGACATTTCGAAATAATTTATTTCAACACAGGAGATTTTGTTCGAGCAGTATAATATATCTCAATATAACTTTAATAAGCAATGCTAATAGGCCGAACAGTTTTACATAGACAATAATTTTTTTTATTCATGCAATAACATGATACGCCAGTTCTAAACGATTTCGATAGACCTAAGCGGACCCTAAATAATTACATCTTATAGAATCTAATTTCAAGAACTTCTTCATCAATACCGGCCGGGGACTGGGTTAGCCTCAACCTTAATCCATACTACACAGCCGTATTTTGTACTTGCAGTGACTCTTTTTTTTTGGCAAAGGAGGCAAACAAGCAGGTAAGTGATTACCGTCGCCCACGTACTGGAGCTGCATTGCTGACATTTAGTATATATATTTAGTTGGGGATTGGGATTAGGTAGGGGTTTGGGGGAGAAGGGGGTGGGCCTGCGGTCACCCAACGAAACCGAATTCCCCGGTCAAGCCGGTCCATTTGAGCAGCATTAAAAGCCGCCGCTTGGCTCTGCCACCTATAAGACACTGACATGGTGCTATAATCATATCATTGTGCCACGTAGAACGAGTGTCAAACAATTGTCTTATGTCCTTTCCAGATTATGTTTGCTCACATAATGTCACATTCGATAATCGAAATGTGTCAAAACATTACGCGAGCTTGTCAACAACACACCCCATATCGAACAATCCCCTTCTAATGTATTTTTTTTTATTTCACAATTCAATATTATAGTGTTTAACAAACAGCTCGGGAGCCATTAACTCATTCCGAAGGACTTTATCATTGATGTATTTCTTGACATTATAATAACCATTTGTATGAAGTCTTTGTTTATACATATAATAGTCAAGGACATGTGAAGCCTGCCGATTCGCACAACGGCATACTTCCGGTTTCAAGCTAACTCAAAATTTTGAGAATGACCTTTGCCCAACCGTGGGACATTTAAAAGCTGCTACTTTACATATTAAAGGCACACGTTATCATAACCACCGGCGGCCGTGTACTTTAAGTTTTTTTTTTATAATTGTATACCCCTGCAAATTTAAATTTAATTTAAAATGTTAATTATTGTACAATCAGGGATTTGATTTGCTGTTAATATTCAACAACTGTTTTATTGTTTCGGCATTGCAATCATTCCCTACATTACACGTTAATTCCCACGTTGAGATGAAAATATATTTTACGATAATGCAAAAATTTCAAAATCCGTTAGAAATAACTTCATTTACGGTGTTATCTCTTCTATTGTAACACTTCAAAATGAAGTGAAATGAGTTAAGGACTTGACACACTACGTGGCCAATGCGAGATCTATAGGCACTCAGCCCAAAGTCGAAGCAATTCCGAACACGCAACTACGTTTTCTTTATACAATTAGAAGCGACTGCCCCGGGGTTGCGACCGCGTGATTTTCGATTTTGTTCCTAATTTAAAATTCTTCACGTACATGTCCTTCACGTAAATGTACTATGTTTGATCCATAGTTCAACCAAAATTTACATAGCTTAAAAAATTGACAAACAGCCGGGGAATATGGATTCTAGAGTGGCAACCTCGCGAAGACAAGAAGTGAAGACCTGTTCAATGTAACGGGCTGTCGCGGGATGCAGGTGGCAGTGCTGTGTTTTATGGTAACATAGATTAGGAGGGCTATGTTCAGCAGTTTATTTTCAATCGTTAACTTGCTAAACCATGAATTATATTATTTTAAAATAATTATATGTTAACCAACCTTAAACTGATAAAGAGGCACTTATAGATACAATATCAATAAAGCACCAACTTTTATTACTGTAGGTCAGTAGACTCTCTGTATTAAAATAAAGTATTTAATGATATATATAATGATAAATCATTGATAACAATGGTAATCACGAGATCATCTATTAAAAATACTTAACAAAAGCTAATATACATAACAAAAATAAATATAGATTATCTCACGCTTTATTATGTTATATTATAGTTGTTATAGATAGACTATCAATTTAAAACACTTAGAAAAAGGAGTTTATCCAATTGCGGAATAAGTATTATCAGAATAATAAAAGACGTCTAAGGCCGTTTGATTAATTTTACTCATCCTTATTTATGATTAAGTGGATAAAGTATTAACTATATACGATATATAGGAATTTCTGATAGAAGTTTAGGTTAGGTATGTATGTTTTATTTATGATTGTCGATTAAATCTAAGATAACTTGTATGTTTTCGTATATCATATGGTAGGGGCATCCGTCATCTCATTCTGTGGTCGACAAGGGTAGTGGAAAAAGCTTAGGGATTTAAGCTTCTACGAGCAAATAGGTACTCGTATACCCAATGGGTTTGTGTGTTCGTACACTTGCGTGAAAATTTCCGAGTTAGTACCAACTTCGTACAATAGGTGGCGCGCGAGTCGCTTCAACGAATCAGCTTAAAACACGACGTCGCGGGCGACAGCTAGTACTTTCTAGGAAAAGGTATTCACCAATTATAACCTATTACTACGTTAATTGTATTTGGAACAATGTCAGCATGTCCGAGTTGGCAGACAAAGGAAATAACCAGTTTTTACTGGTTCTCTTTACACTCCGTAGCTGTGTATAAATAAACAATAATGCATTCTTAAGAGCCTTGTTAACTTAGTAATCAGTGAACTTTCACAGTACGCCATTGACCTGGGTACGAATTCGAATTCCGGCAAGTAGTAAATTTGTTAAGTGTAATGTAAGTGCTTAACTTAGTACGTGCTTGGCGGTGAAGGAAACATCGTGAGTAAACCTGCAGATAAATAATTTTACAAAAAAAATTCTCTATTTCACGTTCACTTAATACCAATACTTACTAAGTTTGTACGTAAAAGCTTATCGATACAATAAATAGTTAAGTAATTAATTATTAAGCTATTTTGAAAAAAATATCATAGTATTAGAAAATAACTTTAGACACACTATAAATTAATTATATCCCACAAATATTGTCATATGCATGTCATATGTTCAATGTTTGTGATGATCGACAGATAAATTATTGCGTTAATAATTGAGATTGTTTATCTCGAGCGACTATTTGTATTAAATGGTTTTATCTAAGTGGGTTAACTATATTACATCATGTGATGGGTCAGTTCAGTAATAACGGCATAAAAGCGAACGAAAATGAACTATTCTCCTTGCAGCTTGTGGATAAAGATACCGACTATTTTCTATCCGATTATTTGTTTCGACATCCTTATTTTTTTACTTGTTTGTTAAAACTGGCAACATTTCAGAGCGGAAAATATTCTAGGAAGAAGTTGAAAACATTTATCATATTTTTTATCTGTATTTTTACATTTATGTAAAGATTTTGCATTAAAAGTTACATCTATTGTCGATTACTCGTCCGATTCAAACCTTGAAATTTGCCCACAACATTAACATTCCAACTGAATTTTGAGTTTCGATCGATGCATTGATGTCTGCTATTGGCTGACAATAAAACAAAAAACAAAAAAATTCACTGTGTAGCCAAAACCAACGTCTGACCGGTTAGGGGTTACCACGGCCACTGCCAAACACACACCCGTAAATTAGAATAATACAAATAAATATAAACATTATTATTTCTTTGTTATGCACATGACACGGGTAATATAAAACTTGATTTCAGTAATTTCAAGAACTAATCTAACGTTTTTCGATAGCAATTGAAGTCAATAAAATTGCTCTATCGTTTATTTGGACGTGGGACTTATCTGCAGAACTTACCAAGTTAGATATTTACATATACATTCACATAATATGTGTAAATTCTACATCAGCCTGTTTTGGTCAACTGCTGAAATTTCCTGTTTCCAATAAAGGGCCAGGGAGCGCCGGAAAATATTATCTTGATAGGTTTTTTTGAAATACATTGCTATGCTTAAGTATTACCATATATGAAATAATTATTAACTAAAATTAAATAAAATAGATAGTAAAAATAATAGACACTGTAGAAAGAAGTTCAAGTTTGACCTTTGCATGTATTGCCGATTCTGCGGCAAAGCAACTACAAAATTAAACCCCGCTCTTAATTGTTACTTTTTGTTTTTTCTTTATTATATATTAGGATATTCGCAATAATAACAACACATACTCTGTAAAAATTTGTACCGGCTAACTATTATGATTCGAAAGATACAGCCATTTAAAGGACAGACGGCGTAGGATTAGTAATAGGTCACCGTATTGAACTCTAAAGAGATAGTACTTTGGCGCGAAAAACAACAGGTTCAACCTATTTCTCAGATACGATTATTCCGCTAATTAACCAGAAAGAAATCAATCGCTTAAAAATAGCATCGGAAATTAATTGTTACGAATTTTAAAGAAATACACACACAAAAATTCGTACTATTATAATCACCGTCTGCATTATTAAAAACAATTATATAATCGACTTATAATAGATTCTACATTATCATATTATATCGAACTGATCGTTTATTCCATAAATATCTATTGTTGTTGCATTGAGTATTTTATACCGATCGAGTCAGACATTTGTCAGACATAGTAATTACACTCGTCTATGGTAAACGTTGATGACTTTGAAAAGGACATCGTTTAGTTGCGACGATATACTCGATCCTTTGTTAGAGGAAACAATGCAATTTACGTAATAGGTATTGGTAATTGAACTAAACCTGGTTAGAATCGTTTATATTTGGGATATTACAAGGATGAGTAATTAGGAACGGGCTGTGTGGCATTTTTTTTTAATAGGAAAGGCGCCAAACGAGCTAGCGATTCACTTGATGGTAAGTGAATACCGTTGCCCACGTACATCTGCAACACCAGAGGTGCTGCAGGTGCGTTGCCTTAAAGGGTATTTGGAAGAAGGGAGGGAGGATCAGGAGGGGAAAGGGGAGGGGGAGGGTGCCTCTGGATACCTCACTCACCGAACGAAACGCCAACTCTACGTCTACTTCACTTTATTCTGCGAGGCCGTGGTATCAACCCGGTCGAGCCGTCCCATTCGAGGAGCAGCAAAAGCCGCCACTTGGCTCTACCACGTGTAAAAATATTCAACATTCCTTGTTAGTCGCCGGAGGTTCATTATCTGTTACCTTCTTCAATTGAAATAGTTTGCAGGTGTCTATGGGGTCCAGTAAGCACAGCAGGTTAGTCAGTCTATTATAAAAAATATTTTTATTAATACACTAAAATTACTTTTTCTATTTGAAATATTGAGACGGGAATTGGAGAGACATGGAAACATTTTCAACACATTTTATTGTTGATTGAAACACAATAAGGGTATTTATAAGGTGTGTGCAATCCTCACAGAAATGAAAAAAAAAACTCCTGTGTTCTGAAATAGACTTAAATAGACTACGAAGGGGCAGAAATATAATTTGAATGCACTTGAAATCTCTCCTAAAAGGCATATATAAAAGGTAATGTAATATAAAGTGATAATAAAAATGTTATTTGATTTTTATATACGCTTAAACGGGATATTCTTAATGTGGCCAGTTTTATCACATCTTATAAACTCCGATAGTGGATCATAAACAAAGGCAAAAAAAAAAAAACTCCTGTGTTCTGAAATAGACTTAAATAGACTACGAAGGGGCAGAAATATAATTTGAATGCACTTGAAATCTCTCCTAAAAGGCATATATAAAAGGTAATGTAATATAAAGTGATAATAAAAATGTTATTTGATTTTTATATACGCTTAAACAGGATATTCTTAATGTGGCCAGTTTTATCACATCTTATAAACTCCGATAGTGGATCATAAACAAAGGCAAAAAAAAAAAAAACTCCTGTGTTCTGAAATAGACTTAAATAGACTACGAAGGGGCAGAAATATAATTTGAATGCACTTGAAATCTCTCCTAAAAGGCATATATAAAAGGTAATGTAATATAAAGTGATAATAAAAATGTTATTTGATTTTTATATACGCTTAAACAGGATATTCTTAATGTGGCCAGTTTTATCACATCTTATAAACTCCGATAGTGGATCATAAACAAAGGCAAAAAAAAAAAACTCCTGTGTTCTGAAATAGACTTAAATAGACTACGAAGGGGCAGAAATATAATTTGAATGCACTTGAAATCTCTCCTAAAAGGCATATATAAAAGGTAATGTAATATAAAGTGATAATAAAAATGTTATTTGATTTTTATATACGCTTAAACAGGATATTCTTAATGTGGCCAGTTTTATCACATCTTATAAACTCCGATAGTGGATCATAAACAAAGGCAAAAAAAAAAAAACTCCTGTGTTCTGAAATAGACTTAAATAGACTACGAAGGGGCAGAAATATAATTTGAATGCACTTGAAATCTCTCCTAAAAGGCATATATAAAAGGTAATGTAATATAAAGTGATAATAAAAATGTTATTTGATTTTTATATACGCTTAAACAGGATATTCTTAATGTGGCCAGTTTTATCACATCTTATAAACTCCGATAGTGGATCATAAACAAAGGCAAAAAAAAAAAACTCCTGTGTTCTGAAATAGACTTAAATAGACTACGAAGGGGCAGAAATATAATTTGAATGCACTTGAAATCTCTCCTAAAAGGCATATATAAAAGGTAATGTAATATAAAGTGATAATAAAAATGTTATTTGATTTTTATATACGCTTAAACAGGATATTCTTAATAGACGATCTCGTGATTACCATTGTTATCAATGATTTATTATTATATATATCATTAAATACTTTATTTTAATACAGAGAGTCTACTGACCTACAGTAATAAAAGTTGGTGCTTTATTGATATTGTATCTATAAGTGCCTCTTTATCAGTTTAAGGTTGGTTAACATATAATTATTTTAAAATAATATAATTCATGGTTTAGCAAGTAAACGATTGAAAATAAACTGCTGAACATAGCCCTCCTAATCTATGTTACCATAAAACACAGCACTGCCACCCGCATCCCGCGACAGCGTGTCAGCCGTGGTATCAACCCGGTCGAGCCGTCCCATTCGAGGAGCAGCAAAAGCCGCCACTTGGCTCTACCACGTGTAAAAATATTCAACATTCCTTGTTAGTCGCCGGAGGTTCATTATCTGTTACCTTCTTCAATTGAAATAGTTTGCAGGTGTCTATGGGGTCCAGTAAGCACAGCAGGTTAGTCAGTCTATTATAAAGATATTTTTATTAATACACTAAAATTACTTTTTCTATTTGAAATATTGAGACGGGAATTGGAGAGCCATGGAAACATTTTCAACACATTTTATTGTTGATTGAAACACAATAAGGGTATATATAAGGTGTGTGCAATCCTCACAGAAATGAAAAAAAAAAAACTCCTGTGTTCTGAAATAGACTTAAATAGACTACGAAGGCGCAGAAATATAATTTGAATGCACTTGAAATCTCTCCTAAAAGGCATATGGTAATGTAATATAAAGTGATAATAAAAATGTTATTTGATTTTTATATACGCTTAAACGGGATATTCTTAATGTGGCCAGTTTTATCACATCTTATAAACTCCGATAGTGGATCATAAACAAAGGCAAAAAAAAAAAACCCAATAGCGTCACTATGCAATGCGACGTCGAAGGACGAAACGTTCCTGACCTAAAGAAGACCGATAAGATTTCAGATAAAACTCTTAGATAACGCTATTATTGCCTAACTGGCAACAAACATGTATACTTCTGATTATGACCTTATAGCTCAGGGGTGCATCGTCTTTAACTGGGTATAATACACGAGTAGATTGATTTCTTGAATTCGAATCTCAGTGCCACTAATGTTAATTGCAAATATAAGTGACGGTTTACCACACATATATACCATAGAGTATATTTAAATAAAACAAGTATCTATTTACAGATTTGTACGTCTTTTACGAGATCGGAACGTTTCGAAACGTCGGAAGAAAAAAAAAGTAAAAGTTAAACGGGATAAATTCCGTAGATATTAGTTTCATCTCAATGTGTAGTATTCGCATAAAAACAAAAAAAAACCCAATAGCGTCACTATGCAATGCGACGTCGAAGGACGAAACGTTCCTGACCTAAAGAAGACCGATAAGATTTCATATAAAACTCTTAGATAACGCTATTATTGCCTAACTGGCAACAAACATGTATACTTCTGATTATGACCTTATAGCTCAGGGGTGCATCGTCTTTAACTGGGTATAATACACGAGTAGATTGATTTCTTGAATTCGAATCTCAGTGCCACTAATGTTAATTGCAAATATAAGTGACGGTTTACCACAGATATATACCATAGAGTATATTTAAATAAAACAAGTAACTATTTACAGATTTGTACGTCTTTTACGAGATCGGAACGTTTCGAAACGTCGGAAGAAAAAAAAAGTAAAAGTTAAACGGGATAAATTCCGTAGATATTAGTTTCATCTCAATGTGTAGTATTCGCATAAAAACAAAAAAAAACCCAATAGCGTCACTATGCAATGCGACGTCGAAGGACGAAACGTTCCTGACCTAAAGAAGACCGATAAGATTTCATATAAAACTCTTAGATAACGCTATTATTGCCTAACTGGCAACAAACATGTATACTTCTGATTATGACCTTATAGCTCAGGGGTGCATCGTCTTTAACTGGGTATAATACACGAGTAGATTGATTTCTTGAATTCGAATCTCAGTGCCACTAATGTTAATTGCAAATATAAGTGACGGTTTACCACAGATATATACCATAGAGTATATTTAAATAAAACAAGTAACTATTTACAGATTTGTACGTCTTTTACGAGATCGGAACGTTTCGAAACGACGGAAGAAAAAAAAAAGTAAAAGTTAAACGGGATAAATTCCGTAGATATTAGTTTCATCTCAATGTGTAGTATTCGCATAAAAACAAAATTAAAAATTAAAAAAAAAACGAATGTTTAATTAATTCGTAGTTCCAAGGAGCGATTAAAATATCAAAGCGCGACGAATCGATTAAATGATAATGTTTAATGTAACAATTAACAAGTCCGAAATGGCTTATTAGGTCAGGGAGCGCTCGTAGTATAAGTGGCACGAGGCAGATAACTTGTAAATTAAATTTAACTTCAGCCAACTTTAGCCTCCAGTTGCTTGGACGTTATAACGTTAACATTTTTATGAAATATATTTACATTGTAATTTAACATGTCGTCTAATGAGATTATGCAATATGCGGTGAAGATATTACGTGGCAGACCCAAGCAGTGGCTTTTGCTGATGCTCCAATGGGCCTACATAACAGTAGCACGACCGCTCAGAATACCCGCGTGAAACGGAAACATCTTGTACTTCTGCGTTTCGTTCGGTGACTTAGGTAACCGAGGTAAAAGAGGCCTACTCCCCTCCCCATTCCCGTCCTCATCCTCCCTCCCATCTCCCATATACCCTTAAAGGCCGGCAACGCATCAGCACTTCCTCTAGTGTTGTAGATGTACGTGGCGACAGTAAACACTTTTCATCGGGTGAGTCGCTAGCTGGTTTGCCCACTTTGCAATAAGAGAAAAAAACTGTATCATATAGTTGCAGAACGAATGGATCGGCTCAACCAGAGAAGGAAGGATCGTACACACAGCAGCATAAACTAGAAGTACAAAGTTGTGTTTCATATGGTGAGTGGTTTGGACCCATAGTAATTTCAATCCACTTATTTCGAATAATATGACAAGTGGCGAGCCCGTCGCCATCTTAGTATTCAGGCCAACGATTAAAATCGTACAAGTTTCGAAAACTCAATGCTCTCCAAATAGATGATCGATCTCGCGTTTCTCGATTCGTAGACAGATGCCTTACCAACAAGCATCTGTATTGGTGCATGAAACAGAACATTTTATTGTATGCGCTCACTTTGGTAGCTATACAGGATCGTTTTCCCCCGGTCCACAGACTATACAGTACAGAACGTAATTGTGTTGCGAAGAGGCTTTGATAGCCTACAACAATGGCTTATCGACACCAGCATTTGAGTAATAATAATTGCTTACAGAACGATAGCACATTAAACAACTATAGGCATGTAAACATAATATAGGCGTTATTATTGAACAATATGATAAGAGATACTTCGTCTTTGTTTTCTGTTGTAGTTTTTTCTTTTCAATAAAAAATACCGGCCAGTGGTAATAATCAATCAATTCGCTTGTAATAAAGAAGAATACTTCCTTATTTTCAACGCATAAAAATAGAAAAACAAACAAAGAATTACTATAAAGTACCCTTTATTTAGTGCTACTATTAACGAAAAATATTCTGTCTCACGACTGATAATGTGGTACGTTAGGAACATAAAACTCTCTAATAGACAATTTAGTGATGCAGCTAACAAAAAAAAATTATATTGGAGGGAAAAGAACCTGTCATGGAACTTTCGTAACGTTAGCTGCTGGGTCGTTAAGAATTCAGCTTTAAAAAGAAATTAGGTTAACGCACTGATTCATTTCAGGACTCTATAAATAGGTACAGTCGGCGGCCATGAGTCCAAGGGTGATTATGGGTGCGTGACCGCAGATGACTCACGGACATTTTTATTTTCGCGGGCAACGCGTCGGCTGCATGTAAGCGTGCAACTGACCTTTTCGATGCAACGCATTACACATCAACGTTTGCTAAAACTGCACACAAATGTTATCGAAGCAGTCCTTGACCTTTTCTTTGTTTGAGTCTTTAAATAAGATACAACTGTACTAAAGTATAGATATAATCAGTGTGTAAGTGGGTTTTAACATCTACCACCCCATGACTTTCTATTCGTGTTGTAAGTAGATTAATAAAAGCCAAATAGTGGGTATTTAACTTTTTGCTCCACCACAGACGTTGAAAAACAAAACCACCAAAGACCACAACGGAAGGTCTTGTTTTTTGTAACCGGTTATTTGTATAATGGCATTTATTGCAAGGGTTTTCTTAATTTGAAATATTCGACAAATATATTTGACAGAAGGATTTTCTTTTTTTTTCGTTTCTAATGGATTTGTTCATTGTCTGCAATGAGTTATTCTCCGTAAAGTATTTAATCGCACGGCTTTGTCCGATATAACCTGTGTAGGTAGGTATCATTCTCGTATTCGTGTTGTTACATTGTGTTGTTACAAATAAAATCTTCAAACGTACCAAAGCGCTTGAGGAAAATATTAAACCTCCATGTTCTCGATTATAATGAAATTTAACGAAAACTTGTCAATAAGTTGGTCAAACGATATTTTTATCATAGTCCTTACAATCTATATCTATTATGAATATAGGCCTTACATATTATGGATATAGATTACCACGAAGCACATTCCTTCATATTAATATTTATATATTTCACGTTTATTAGCATTACTTTTAAAGTACTGGTCGTAAGATTTAAATGTCAATTTGATTCAGACATATTTATTTTATGTATTCTAAAATCAAATTAAAAAAAGCGACTGAGAAACGTAGGTGGTAAAATTTAATTAACATGAGTTTTATAACTCTTCTTTCCTGTCTTAGAGACAGAGTCTGTCTCTCTGAGACTAAATTGTGGTAAAAATACCGGTGGTTTTGCCTATACAATGGAACGCCGACATTTGACCAGAGATGAGATGTTTAGAGCAATAGGTATGCCGGTAAGTGATGCCAATGTGATCAGCACCAGACAAACTGTCAAATCGAAATTGTTGTCACGCTACCGGGCACTGTCGATGTGGCTGTGCGGATCGAAACGAAGTTACCAACGCAGGCTAAAAAAAAATCATACTACGACGAGAAGACAACCTAACGTTACGGCTAGGCAATTGGTTTTGAAGGTGCCGTCTCACTGCTCGTGGACCACTTTACTGTACGAAATTTACAACGGAGCAAACGAACATTTGGCTCGTAACGATCGCCAGTGGTCTGGGTTTTTATAGTCAGAGGAGTCCCGGCTGGGCTTACATCACGAGGAATACGTGCTTGGCGAATACCTTGACTTGAGAGCCGCCTGCAAAATCCATCCATGTCACGGTGGAACCGTCAACGTACGGGCGGGAGAGCTGCTAAAATATCGGGAAGAGGTACTGGAGGCCGTAGTCTGAAAACCAGTTCCAAATGGCTTAAAATTGTATGCTTGTGCATGACAATGCCCGCTCACATACGGCTCGAGCGGTAACCAATTTAAAAAAAAAAACTCAGCGGCTGCATCGACATGATATCCTGGACCGGCCCGTCCACTCTTCGGATTTAAATCCGATTGAGGACTCGTGGGATTGTTGACAACAACTAACGAATCGCTTTACGAAATTTTTATTCAATATTTTTTACATTAAAAGCCATTTTTAATGAAATAACAATATTTATATTTAATTTGCGGTTAACCGTATAAAACGGTGCGACCGCATTTTGATACAAGGCTGTTTCAATAAATTCTTTGTTGTTTCTCTTTCTATACTTTAAATATTCCTAGATTGTGTTAAAAATTTAAAAAAGAATATATATATACACATATAAATAATTCAGCTATGTAATACTAATGATCAGTCATTACTAAACTTTTAGCTTAATCATATCTCCGTAGGTTATCGTCTTAACGCAAGGAAGCGTTTCGGTTCCATTTAGTTTGTATTACTGGCAACACGCTGTCTACTTAAATCCACATCTAAGGTACTTCGAGATAGTGGTTGAAGCTTTTTATTTCACCGAGCAACATTTTTGTACGCCATGTTACCAATCTTCACTGATTACAACAATATATAGTACCTATTTATACGTAATCACAGCCTAGCCTAGATACGATTATCAGTAGATAATGAATGTCATACTGCGGATACTTTTACATTGTAATGAGCTTGTGAATAATAGGTGGGTAGTAATAATTAAATCTAATGTACAGTTAAATATCTGATCGAAATAATTTGTATGCATAACTATAAAAAAAAAAAATTTTACATTGCGAGTTTACTGTTTAATCTTTTGTATAACAAGATGAGGGACTTTTGGAGGTTTGCAAGGAATGGTTAATGGAAGTTTAAATTGTAAGATAATATACCTAATTATAGTTCTGAAATTTTCTTCAATAAAGATGCGGGCTCTGCCTTTGGCCAGCAGCGGGTCATTTATAAGTTTTACTTTTTAAAGATGTTTTTTTACCATATTCTACAATTTTGTTGTTTTCTTAATTCAAGCCAAAAAGGTCAAGACGTAAGTGGGTAATTAGGTAGTAGTACCTAAACCGGTTCAGCGAGAAAATTACGTACATGTACTAGATCAACTTGTACCTACTGCAGAAAGTTGTCACTGGCCATGAACAAGAGAATCGCGAGATATGAAAAAAAATATTTAGGTAAAATTCAAATACAGAACGCGTGTTAACTATAACGTTATGCTGGCAGAAAAATTCAACTCAATTGCCAACAATAAAAAAAATACTATTGTCATCGATCGATTTCTATATCTTTAGTAATTTATCTAATTTATAGATGTAACCAAACATTTATATCACAGTTAGACTTTTACAATACATTTTGGGATGTATACAATTTTTTTTTTGAAAGCGAGTTCTTGTTGATCACGAGTAAGCAGAGATGTATTGGGCAGAGATCTACCTACAAGAAGCTAGTGTTGTAATCGTGTCTAAAAGACTCACATAGGTAATCATTTTTCTACAATTATTTTATATACCTCAGTGTTTTATGGATAAAATCGATACCTATCGTAGTTTATAATAATAATATGATTTACCACATCATCGTAAGAATGCAGCGATGTTGTACTTTGATCCAGATGCCATTGTAATACGAAAAATAAACAACTTTAATCAGTTTAAGTAAATAATGTCGAACTACAAAGAGTATCGTATCGGATGTTCTACTACCATTTCTGTCAAGAAACTTATGAGCAGAATAAGTTTTGCTTGTTACTTTTACAGGAATTTAATAACCGTGAATAGACATAACAAATAGTATTTCGCAGAGCATATACGATAGAAAACAACGCGAGCGTATACGATGGCACCGGGTATTTCGGCCGGTGTTGCAATTCGCAATGCAACGCTGATGAAGTAAGAAACGGTCGTCCTGCACGCGCTCCAACGGGAAGTTTCCACCGTCAAAGCGCGTGACAGAAGGACACGCTCGCGGACTCCCTGATATACCCATATATCGACCCACGCATAACTTAAAACCAGAGTACAGTACCTTGTCAAGAGTCCTTCAAAATCGCGCGCGATGCTTACGTAGTATTGCGAGTGGTTAAGTTAGTACACTAACAGACGAGCGCCATGCGTGGCGTTCTAAAATTGACTGACGCTTACTCGTCGTGCGGACGTATTTATGCGCGCGCAGAACTTCGCGCGTGCGCGTTACGGAAGAGGCGGGGATCCGCTCGGTCCCATTCACAGCACTTACTGGTACCGCAGTGTCACCCTACATCCCATGGTCCATTATCCCTATTAGCCCAGTCATGAGTTACCCTACGCTGAGCACGTGAAGTAGCGTCCCCTCGTTGAGTTATTATGAAAAGTGACGAAATGTGTTAGGCACTTGGAGATGTGCTGACGATACTTCCGTGGCAACCGATGCAGTTAAAAGTATACCAAGCATGAGCTCTTTCAGTTTGAAAATACGAAAAGAAACAATTAGAAGAAAACTTCATTAGGTTACAGACTCCTTGACTGCTTAAGAGCCGTCTGAGTGGATACCATTCTCTTCCCTATTACTGGCAATCAGCATCACAACCACATTTGCACTCTGGCTTACAAGATATTGAGGACCAGTACAATTACAGGCTGCGAGGCATTCCACCACTGTCCTCAAGAGTGACAACACATCTCTTACCTCCTTCGATTGAAGTTAATTGTCAATGCCCATTGATAGCAATAGCAGTTACTGTGGGTGGACTGTTAAATCGTTTGTCACCCCCAGTCGAATAAAAATAACGTGTAACATTAAAAAAAAAACCGTTTCGTAACGGGTTTCCTCAGGCGGAGAAGAAACAGACGAAAGAAACTCCGCATTACTAGTTCACGGATTTGTAATGGGGTGCAGTGTCTCTAGTGTGAGGGTGTCGGCACTGCCCCGTGAACCAAACCGCATGTCCAGCTTAGTTAGTACGAGTAAATCTTCCATACATTTACTTTTCGTAACTATAGTAGGCGCTTTCAGTGAAAAGCGCAAGCTTTTTGTGTTTTTAGCGTGGACGTGGACCCAGTAGTGGACTTATATATATTAAAGACGAAGAGAATATTTAAGGAAGCTAAAAATGGCGTACCTACTACCTACCTACTAGTTGTCAGAATGATAACCTATTGATAACCTCTATATTTTTTTCTTACAGGAAGGCCAAGGGCTCTAGAACCGTGTTTATTGTAATGATTTAAAAAAAATTGTATCTGTGTAAATCACGAACTCTATGCGTACGTACGTAGCAAATTTCATCACTCTGCTATGGAATTACGCTTTTACAATTACCTATCTATTATTAAGTTGCAAATTAAAAAAAAAACAACTGTGTATTTTTTGGATACTTTCCACGTAGCTGGGTAACAAATAAAAAAAAACTCAAAATGTCTATGTTAATGTTTAGGGTTATTGTTAGACGAGAGTTATAAGAGAAACGCGCACATTGACGAGTTTGTGTCAAGCAAATCGCTTTGTTTTCGCTAGTACGTCACGTTCTGCATATTATGGATATGTGTCTTCTGTGCTGACATATGGGCTCACACTGTCAGAAAATTCTGTTAGTACAGAAAAGGTTTATTTAAAAAAAAAAAATGTGTACGCATAATCTGTGGCATTCGGTTAGTGGATAGTTGTCGTCCATTACACAATACTTTCTATAGCATGCATGTACATTAAAGAGGGGTCCATCTTTGTAAAATAACAGCCAACACACTGCACCATGCGACGATGTTATACAAAGAAATAAACATCATAATCGATTTTGTCCTGATTGTAGCTATTTAGTATTTAAATAAAACTGCCAATACAAGTCTCAACTCAAATATATGACTATTCAAATATTTAAAAAGATGTCAAAACGGAAGATAGAATAACGCGTTTGTACTTTTAAAGTGTTAATGACTATTTAAATGTCAAATTAACATTTAATTAATTTTTAATGGTAAAATGTATTTATATAATTGTTTGAATGTTATAATTAAGTTTGATTATAAAATTTCGCTACGTGCACTCCGTGCGCGACAGTACACGTCAACGCTCCTAAATTTTGTGACACCTTTATTATCACCGTGTATTTGCAATAAACAGATTTGATTTAGACACGACTCATGGGCATCCTCATGCTGCTCCCCATAACTAATCTGTTAGAATGTGTTCGGTTTATATGGACGGATTTTCTGCAACCAGTCGATGATTTGTCGGTAATACCTCGAGGAGGTTAGAAGGAACAGATTACCTCAATTGTTGAATATACATACTATCAGCCTTTACAACAGCCATAACTGTGAACAGTTTATTACCTACATATACAATGTGTTAAAATGTTATGCTACAATTTTTGTAAAATCTTCTCTACACTTTTAACTTTAGTAATACATAAAGCTTATGTATACGGCGTAAACAAAGTAAGTATAATAACTTTTTATTATACTGACGGTGTATCTAGTAGGGTTATCTCTCCATAAAATACACAAACGGAAACATAAAAGAAAATGGAGGAAATATTTTCTATTTATTTCTCTCTTATTTAGTTAAGTAGGATGAAAGAAAAGGTTAAATTTCCCAAGATGTATCTTTTTTACTTGGATATACCTATCTTAACTATCCGCCTGACAAAGCCAAAACACGTCTTGAGACAATCCTAGAGCATAAATGATGCTGTAATGATCCAGTCAGAGATCACAAAGATTCAACTTACTATCTAATGGTAACGCAACACAGTTCAAATGCGGTTAAATATTAATAATATTGTATTATAGAGCGAGAAAAAAACATACCTAATCATAAAGATGATCAAAATAATTTAATAAAACCATCACCACTGATAAAAAAAGAGAACAAAAAGAACCTTTAACATACCATACCTATTGCAACAGGTCACTGGTTCAAATTCGTTTATTTATAATTAGTGCAACTAGATCTAACCAAGGAGTCTTATAACATATTTGCAGCTCTTAATACTTCGCCTAGAGTTACATTCACAATTGCGGTTCGCTTGTTGTAAGGATTTCATTACCTGCGTGCTCACGGATCACCACCTGCTTAAGCTTGTTGTTAATGGTAATCAGTGTTTCGAATAGATTCCTTATTTCTGTTGTTTTTTTTTAATACAACGAGAACTAGCCTACACCGCATGCCAAAAGACAACACGAAACAATTAGAAACGTTATAATTAAGATAAATATTTAGTATGTATATTCCAGAGTAGTGGAGCCAGATAATAGGTCACTTTTGACAATTGATTTTTGTGAAATCCACCTCGGTCTGGTGTGTCGTAGCGAACACTTAATCACCAATACACATTCAAATATTTAAAAGATGTCAAAACGGAAGATAGAATAACGCGTTTGGACTTTTAAAGTGTAAATTACTATTTAAATGCCAAATTAACATTTAATTAATTTTTAATGGTAAAATGTATTTATATAATTGTTTGAATTTTATAATTAAGTTCGATTATAAAATTTCGCTACGTGCACTCCGGGCGCGACAGTACACGTCAACGCTCCTAAATTTTGTGACACCTTTATTATCACCGCAATAAACAGATTTGATTTAGACATAGGCATCCTCATGCTGCTCCCCATAACTAATCTGTTAGATTGTGTTCGGTTTATATGGACGGATTTTCTGCAACCAGTCGATGATTTGTCGGTAATACCTCGAGGAGGTTAGAAGGAACAGATTACCTCAATTGTTGAATATACATACTATCAGCCTTTACAACAGCCATAACTGTGAACAGTTTATTACCTACATATACAATGTGTTAAAATGTTATGCTACAATTTTTGTAAAATCTTCTCTACACTTTTAACTTTAGTAATACATAAAGCTTATGTATACGGCGTAAACAAAGTAAGTATAATAACTTTTTATTATACTGACGGTGTATCTAGTAGGGTTATCTCTCCATAAAATACACAAACGGAAACAAAAAAAAAAATAGAGGAAATATTTTCTATTTATGTCTCTCTTATTTAGTTAAGTAGGATGAAAGAAAAGGTTAAATTGCTCAAGATGTATCTTTTTTACTTGGATATACCTATCTTAACTATCCGTCTAACAAAGCCAAAACACGTCTTGAGACAATCTTAGAGCATAAATGATGCTGTAATGATCCAGTCAGAGATCACAAAGATGCAACTTACTATCTAATGGTAACGCAACACAGTTCAAATGCGGTTAAATTTTAATAATATTGTATTATAGAGCGAGTAAAAAACATACCTAATCATAAAGATGATCAAAATAATTTAATAAAACCATCACCACTGATAAGAAAAGAGAACAAAAAGAACCTTTAACATACCATACCTATTGCAACAGGTCACTGGTTCAAATTCGTTTATTTATAATTAGTGCAACTAGATCTAACCAAGGAGTCTTATAACATATTTGCAGCTCTTAATACTTCGCCTAGAGTTACATTCACAATTGCGGTTCGCTTGTTGTAAGGATTACTTTACTTGCGTGCTCACGGATCACCACCTGCTTAAGCTTGTTGTTAATGGTAATCAGTGTTTCGAATAGATTCCTTATTTCTGTTGTTTTTTTTTTTTAATACAACGAGAACTAGCCTACACCGCATGCCAAAAGACAACACGACACAATTAGAAACGTTATAATTAAGATAAATATTTAGTATGTATATTCCAGAGTAGTGGAGTCAGATAATAGGTCACTTTTGACAATTGCTTTTTGTGAAATCCACCTCGGTCTGGTGTGTCGTAGCGAACACTTAATCACCAATACACATTCAAATATTTAGAGAAGGCTCTTGCTCGGCCGTGGGATATTTTACCATTTCAATCTCTTTAGCAGAAATATATGAAACTCTTAAAACCAACAGGGTTATATTCAGGTGTAAAGATCTATAGTCCGGGTTTCAGGGTGATACGAACCGACGTAAAAGAAATAAGTATCACCGATTTTAGAAATACGTTTGATACGCATTACTTTATTCAAATCATATTTCATTTATTTCATAACAGGAGAATCGAAGTCCTTATATTCGTAAACCTGCAGCGAAGTCCCTAAAATCATAAGAGTAATCATGACACGCAATTGATCAGTAATGGGGTTGTCAGCAATACTTAGGTTACTCTCAAATATTCAGCAGAATACGTGAAGAATTTTATTGGAAAGTAATCGGATTTTGAAAATTAGGAATTGTTCGTCATGCCAGACCAACAAAGCACTCCATATGACATCTACTGTTCCTGTCCGACGAGTTTCCTTTGATTATGTAGGGCCGTCACCAGATTCCGCAACTGCAAAATTTCAATGTATCCTGACATTCCAGGGATACCTATCAATATATCGTAGTCCATCATATAAGAAGCACAAGTGCTAAAGTAACCAACGATAAAAAGCGCCTAAATATATCCTTTACGATCAAGGTCCCAATTTGATATCCGAATTATTTAAAATAACATGGCATTTTCTAAATATAAAATAGGTTTAAAGTTAAGGTGTTGACCGTTCTCCTCCGTAGAACTAAGGCGAGCCAGAGTGAGCCCATTATACAACAACAGAAAATCTTAAATTCTTTGTTAACGATGGCCAAGAAGCCTAATAATATTTCCACGACAATCCTTCCTTCCTAATTTCATTTATCATCACAGTCCTGATGCAGCCTATTCTGATTAAATGAAAATGATACAACATCGACGAAAGTATATTCGCGAATAATGCTATAGAGAACAAAGAAGCGTACTTCGTTCGATTCAGTCAAATATCACGTAGGTGATAACGTTTATTTAAAAGTCTTTAAGGCTAAGAAAAGCCTTAACCTCATAAAGAAAAGGCACTTATGTTGTCAAAATCAATGGTCGAACAACGCTAACTCTTATAATTAACAGACGTCACGTAACGTCTCATTGCGATGAAGTAAAGTTAGCTAAATATAAAGTCGATTCTCCCTCGTCCTAATAAATGAATTAGAACTTTAAATAGAAGCATAATTTACACATGCGATTGTTGTCACTTGGTGTAACTTCATCATATTTACAATTATTATTATTCCTTGTACTAGTCTCGCAACACATTTTATTTATGTAAGTAACCGACCGGTTTCGTCTTACGGCATCATCAGGGTATGGCATACGGTCGTTAAATTGTTTAAAAAAAAAATCTGCTGTGAAACTAGTACACGGAATAATAAAATAAAATAGGAATCTAATGTTATAAGTCTACATTCTTTTATGCGCCTCGAAGCGGAACAAGAATTGGTTATGCCCATAGCCCAGAGTTCGGGGAGTTGATATTGATCCTGCAAGCTGCCTTAGAATAGTAAATGGAGATTTGTGTACCGTTATGCCCTAATAGATCATTCATAGTGATATATCGACAACGTGAAAAGTGTTATAGGTACGTGTAACATCCTATGTTAGAAAAGTAACATCACTGCATACGCTGCAGCCTTTATTGACCCGATGGGAAGATCTCATAAATTATTTCGAAACCCCTATCACAATTTATTACCAAACGCAATAAACGCTCGGCTTGGTTCGGTGCCGTGGGTACAGTATTCAAACATAGTTTTGGTAGTCTCGACGAAAATTACGCAATCACATACTATGATGAGTTTAAAGGCATTCAAAATAATCAAATTAATGAAACAAAATATTTTAGTTACTATTTCTTTATTCAAATGTATGCAATATTGAAACTAAGTTCTATACAAGTAACTTATATATTAAACATCCTCGAAGGTGCTCTTTAAGCCTATTTTTTAAAATAAATGATATTATTAATTCTTTCTGTATTATTTCGTATGAATAATATTATACATCCCTCAGTGATAACATAAGTAATTACTGTATTATGAATAAAAAGAAAACCATAGTTACTGATCAGGTTCTAGAGAGTTCCCTGTATTTCTAGAATTAGATAACATTAATATAATTTTGTGTGTTTCTTCAGTAATTTCTTATTTTATGACTAATCGTTTAGTATTTGTTTTAAGTATATCTAAGTTAGTTCTAAGACATATATATTGTTTATTAAGTATAACACCACCTGTGCCCCGCGTTAAATTAGAATAATCCTTATCGCCTGTGTCTGTCTCATACGACCGATGAGTACACGACAAAGGTTTATGGTTACTGCTCAGCCCCTATGGGTTGTAGCATAATGTTATATAGCTTATCTATATATATATATGCTACAACCCGTTTTTATTCCGTTCTCTGCAGTGCCTGTCGGAGGTAAATCCCAGCCTTGGTTTAGTCGCACCTGCAAAATAGTGTCACGCCGAAAGCGGAAGTGCTACCAGGCCTGGGCCGATGCATCGGCGTCTCGGGATGCAAAAACCAGTGCTCTTAAAAACGAGTACAACTCTGCCTCCAGGTCCTTCAAAAGAGTTATCGCTGCGGCAAAGTTAAAGCACATTGGCAGAATTGGCGAGAGATTAGTTCGCCTCCCATCGGGATCCCGCGCATTCTGGTCTCTCGCCAAGGCTGTCCAGGGGAATTTCTGTCAGCCATCTCTCCCATCTCTACACAAGGAGGATGATTCGCTGGCCCATACTGCAAAAGAGAAAGCCGATCTCTTGGGCTCTCTTTTGCATCCAACTCGACTCTTGATGACCGGGGAAACTCTCCACCTACCATCCCGTGGTGTAAGTGCTCCATGCCGGAAATTCAGTTTCTGCAGAGCTCAGTGCGAAAGGCACTCCGCTCCTGGACATTCATAAGTCGAGTGGGCCGGACGGAATCCCTCAATTGTGCTGAGGATGTGTGCCCTGAGTTGGCACCGGTTCTCACGCGTCTTTTCCGGCACTCCTACTCTTCAGGCGTCGTCCCGGAATCTTGGAAGACAGCATTTGTGCATCCAATACCCAAAAGGCGACCGCTCTGATCCGTCCAACTACAGGCCTATTGCCATCACCCCCTTGTTATCTAAAATAATGGAGTCACTCATCAACACCCAGCTCCTGAGGTACCTGGAGGAACACCAGCTCATCAGTGACCGACAGTACGGTTTCCGTCACGGACGATCAGCTGGTGATCTTCTAGTTTACCTGACTCACCGATGGGCAGAAGCAGTTGAGTCTAAGGGGGAGGCTTTGGCGGTTAGTCTGGACGTAGCGAAAGCATTTGATAGGGTTTGGCATAAAGCGCTTCTTTCAAAGCTTTCATCTTACGGGGTTCCTGAGAGATTGTGCAACTGGGTCACCAGCTTCCTCACGGATCAGAGCATCAAGGTTGTTGTCGACGGTGCATGCTCGGACCCCAAACCCGTGAATGCTGGTGTTCCACAAGGTTGTGTGCTATCTCCCACTCTGTTCCTTCTGCATATCAACGGCATGCTACAAATCAGTAGCATTCATTGCTATGCAGACGACAGCACGGGTGATGCCCTATATACAGGCCGTGCGAATATTTCTCGGGAACACGTCGACAAGTGCCGGAACAAACTTGTGTCTGAAGTCGAGACCTTGTTATTCAAAGTCTCGGATTGGGGTCGACGTAATTTGGTCCTATTCAACCCCAAAAGACACAGGTTTGCGCGTTCACCGCTAAAAGAATCCCTTTGTCGTTTCTCCTCTTTTGAGAACATTCCCTTATTGGCTCAGCCAGTATCAGAATCCTTGGCGTTGACATATCAAGCGACGTTCAGTTCCGTGGTCACCTGGAGGAAAGGCCAAATTGGCCTCCAAAAGCTTGGTGTGCTCTGTAGAGCGGGACAGTATTTCATGCCGGTCCACCGTTTGCAACTTTATAAGGCGCAAGTTCGGCCCCACATGGAATACTGTTCTCATCTCTGGGCAGGGGCACCCCAGTACCAACTCCTTCCATTTGACCGCATCCAACGTCGAGCGGCTCGAATTGTCGGCGACCAAGCTCTCTCTGATCGGCTTGATCCTTTGGCCTTGCGAAGAGATGTTGCTTCTCTTTGCATTTTTTACAAAATTTTCCACGGGGAATGTTCTGAGGAACTTTTCGGATTGATCCCAGCTGCTGAGTTTCACCATCGTACATCGCGACAGAATTCGAAGTTTCATCGATACCACCTAGATGGTTGGCATTCCACCACAGTGCGTTTTAATCGAAGTTTTCTGCCACGCACTTCGATTTTGTGGAATCAGCTGTCGCCAGCAGTATTTCCGAACAGTTACGACTTAGGGACCTTCAAGAAAAGAGCTTATTCCTTCCTTAAAGGCCGGCAGCGCATCTGTAGCTCCTCTGGTGTTGTGGATGTTCGTGGGCGTCGGTGATCACTTACCATCAGGTGAGCCACACGCTCGTTTGCCCCCTTCTTCTATAAAAAAAAAAAAAAATATAGGATTACGCAAAAATATTTTTCAAATCGTAGTTCTTGAGATTAGCGCGCTCAAACATACAAGCACTTCAGCTTTTTTATTATATTTATAATGTAATAAAGATATCGATCCTTTATCATTAGCGTAAGATAACTTAAATCCTTTATACTTTTCAATGGTAATACCCAATTCTTAAGTAAAGTAAAGATAAAACTGAATTGAATAACTGTAAAATAATTAATTATAACATTTATAAATATTGTGTTTAAGCTTCAAACCATTATGGGAGTAATATAATAAACAAAAGTCATCCGTGATCTCCCTGAATCCTGTGAACATACATTTATATATGGTAACCCCTACGCCATGATATTTAGATCTATAAATATTCTGAAGCAAATAATTTATCTATCGATTGTTCTGATCTTTATCTTCGTGAACCCTTATAGCTGATGAAGGTGTGAAGTAAAAGGGTAACTATCCGCCAGGTTTGGTCGTGACCTGGGGAGGAACGTCTCGTCCCTGGTAAGCTTTCTTTTTTTTTGGTGCTAGACCTACCAATCCCCGAAGGCGGTGACTGGCTATGTCGAGATCAACATTGAAGTTGTTGGACCGACTAAAACCCCCCACGGTAGATACGCTGTTGACCCGGTGGTCTTTACAGCTTCGGCGAAAGAAAGTCGAGATCAGAAGGCCCGCAAGTTAGGTACCTGGTATGCTATTTGAATCTTGTAAATATAATTCGAGTTGCAGAAACTATGACAGCGCGATGTATGTTATGATGTTTGCCAATTTTGAGCTTCTCGTGTGGTTAGATAGATGTGGCCACTTCCTCTATGAAAAGAAGCCTATGCTCAGAAGCGGATTACTTACAGGTTCATCATTTCAGCCTATTAGAAGTCCACTGCTGAACATAGGCCTCCCCAAAGATTGCCACGAAGCACGGTCCTGAGCCACCTGCATCCATCGACTTCCCGCAACACTGCGCAGGTCGTCACTCCATCTTGTGCGGGGTCGTCCTACACTGCGTTTGCCTGTACGTGGCTGCCACTCGAGAACCTTTTTTCCCCAGCGGTTGTCAGTTCTGCGAGCTATGTGGCCGGCCCATTGCCACTTCAGCCTGCTGATCTTTACGGCTATGTCGGTTACCTTAGTTCTGCTGCGGATATTATCGTTGCAGACTCTATCACGCAGAGAAACACCGAGCATAGCCCTTTCCATAGCGCGCTGAGCAATTTTGATCTTCCTCATACGGGCTGCAGTGAAGGACCAAGTCTCGGATCCGTATGTCATCACTGGCAACACGCACTGATTGTATACTTTCGTCTTGAGGCTTTGCGGTATACTCGACGAGAAGATATGACGTAGTTTTCCGAACGCAGCCCAGCCGAGTTGGATTCGTCGATTGACCTCTGAGTCGAAGTTGGACTTACCTAATCGGACAATTTGTCCCAGGTATACGTACTCGTCTACAACTTCGAGCCTATTGTTCCCAACAACAAACGGTATTGGTGTGACATGGACGTTTGGCATGAACTTCGTCTTGTCCATGTTCATCTTAAGACCAACCTGTTGGGAGACGTTATTGAGGTCATTGAGCATTGTACTAAGCTCCTCCAGCGATCCTGCCATAAGAACTAAGTCGTCGGCAAATCGAAGGTGAGTGATGTATTCGCCATTGATGTTGATACCGTATCCTTTCCAGTTCAGCTGCTTGAAAACATCTTCCAATGCAGCGGTGAAGAGTTTCGGGGATATGACATCACCCTGTCTTACACCTTTCTGCAGTTGGATTGGTTTCGTACTCTGATTCTGTACTCGGATAGACATCGTAGCCTCATTGTACAAACACCTCAGCACTTCGATATACCATTGCTAGTATTAAAAAAAAAAAAAATAACTTAAGGAATGAAGAAGTTTTATTATCACCACAATGTTCCTTTTAATAGATTGCCACCCAGCGAGGTCCTGAGACATCCGCAACAATCGACTCCTCTATAAATTGGACGGGTCATCGTTTCATCAAGTGCGGGGTCGAGAGCACGTCTGCCGCTACGCGAATGCCTCGAGATCCCCTTTCCCCCTCGACGATTGTCGGTCGCGAAATGGGGCCCGGACCCTCACCACTTCAACTTACTAATCTATATAGATGTTTATGTCCTTTTATTTTGTTTCACTGCGGATATCGTGTATGTCACATTGATGTTCTCCCGTATCGTATAGAAACACGCGATTTAGTGAACGATATGTGCGGTCTTGAGTGTATTGAGTATCGCAAAGCACACATTGGCCGTGTGCCCGGAAAGAAAGAAAGAGTTTCTCTCTTTCTTTCTTTCTTTCTTTCTTGCACAAATACGCCACTCGAAAAACAAACATTGTTACAATACAATTATTTAAACAAACAGTGTATTTGACGTCGACTCCTCAATACTGAGAAGTATTCTAGACGCGCTGCGTGGCGCATGGGACAAACAGACCATATTCAGCTTAATGCTGCAGTTGAGACGAGACTACAGCGCTGGTTCATTTATGGAGGTTCATCCAATGGCCGAGAACATTCCCTGCCAGCAGTCTTACGGCGTGGATGGCCGTAGCTTCCTTCTGTGTGTCCGCGATGAATTAACAACGAGGCTGCCGTGCGGAATTGAGGAGAGCGCTGAAACCATTAAGAGACGGGGCCACCGAGGCTTTCAAAAATCAATGGTTTTCTCATACCAGAAAAAGTACCGCGAGTGATCGGAGTGGGGGCCCCGAACGTCCAGTAAAGCGTATCAGAGGACGACGGTGGCTGGAGGTGGTCTCGACCCATTGCGTAGACACCGCGGGTGCTGGTGGCTGCATGGTACTGTCCCATGGACGGGGATATCTTAGCAAAGCGAAAGAATGCTCACGCATGGGTTCCGAAGGGAGATCCTGTGAAGTGAAGTTTTTTGTCCTGCGGGAGTTGGAAAAGAATGACATTTGACGAACGGTTATATTTATGATTGCCAATAAAAAAAAAATTACTTATTCATTCAGTATGTAGAGCTTTGGGGGAGGCCTATGTTCAGCAGTGGACTTCTGATAGGCTGAAATGATGATGATGATGATGTAGAGCATCTAAATAATCACTACGAATACTAAGAAATACGAAGTACTTATTCCATGAAGTATCATAGCATCTCGCTTAACGACTTTGAGCTTGCTCGTATATGAGTGTATGTCCCTCTGAGAGGCACTGGCTTTGGCTTATTCTTCTTAGAGAATTTTAAAGCAAGAGAGAGTTCGCCAAACGTCATTCATTCCCGTAGAGCGATTCCGAACCATAAAATAACACAAAGACATTTATTCCTACACTTACATCTACACACATAGTACATGATCTGGTTGTGCACAATAATTATAAAAATAAAAAACAAAAAAAAAAAGATCAAAAACATAGTAGTGTACTTATCTCGCCACACGACTTTAGGTTTTTTTTTTATTTTTTTTATAGAAGAAGGGGGCAAACGAGCGTGCGGCTCACCTGATGGTAAGTGATCACCGACGACCACGAACATCCACAACACCAGAGGAGGTACAGATGCGCTGCCGGCCTTTAAGGAAGGAATAAGCTCTTTTCTTGAAGGTCCCTAAGTCGTAACTGTTCGGAAATACTGCTGGCGACAGCTGATTCCACAAAATCGAAGTGCGTGGCAGAAAACTTCGATTAAAACGCACTGTGGTGGAATGCCAACCATCTAGGTGGTATCGATGGAACTTCGAATTCAGTAGCGATGTACGATGGTGAAACTCAGCAGCTGGGATCGATCCGAAAAGTTCCTCAGAACATTCCCCGTGGAAAATTTTGTAAAAAATGCAAAGAGAAGCAACATCTCTTCTTCTTCTTTTATTTTATTTGTATGTAATTTATTAACATTATTAAGTGTATATTTTTATCATTATTTATTTTAATTAATTTTTATAGTTGTAATTTAATTTACAAAAGATGGTTTCATCATTATTTTTAAAATTTCCCGCTAAAACGCACGTTTCGTAATGGCGCCAAGATGACGTCATAGCCTTCTAAACAACACCATGTTTCTTCAGCGATCGGATGTTTTTGTACAAATTCTGGTTAAGCCAGTCCATCAGTACTAAGCCCATATTCAAGAATCATAACACTTCAGAAACTATTGTTTTGAGTTGTGCTAAATGATAAAGAAATAAGTACGTAAAAATGGTTTCCACTTACTAGAAATAGTATAAATATAATAATATTAAGCATTTTTTTAAGATCACTTTAATAATTAAATAGGTCACTTTTATACTTCGTGTGTGTACTATCTGATTTTCCTTAGTATTTCTAAGAAATATGTCATCAGACGGATGCTTTCACTCCGGTGTCATATGCGCTATGACACAAAATTCCGTGCAAAATCATTCCTTGATAAAATCATACTATGTTATATATCATACAAAACAAGGTTTCGTTTATCTAAGATTACGGGTTGCGGGTTACCAATAAACCCGGTAACATCTGCTCCTACGATCATAGACATACCGACCTACGATCCCCAACCCCCAAGTTATTTCCAGCAGTTGGTGGTCGAAGAAAGCCTAGGCCAGTTTTTTTTTCGCGAATGATGAGTCTGATGATCTGAGTAGGTACCATGCCCGTTTCTGTCGCATAGCAACACTGCCACCATTATTCTATTCCGTCGTCAAGTTCGAAAGATATCGAGAGATATATAATTGGTGAACGAACAAACGATGTGAATTGGACGTGCGATGTTAATACTCATAGTCTTTTTAACGTGGTAGTGCCAAGGGGCGGATTTGTTACTGCTCGAATGGGCCGGCTCAACCGGGGGTAGTGCCACGATCTCGCCGAATACCGGCGTGAGGTTGAGGCATCTTATGCTCTGCGTTACTTTCGGTGAGTGAGGTGAACGGAGGACCAATTCCCACTCCCTCATCAGAGAGAGATCTCATCCTTAAACGCCGGCAACGCATCCGCAGACCCTCTAGTGTTGCTGATGTACCTGGGTGAGTAAACACTTGCCATTACGTGGGCCGCTATATCGTTTGTCACCTTTAACAATGAAAATAAAAGTTTCATATGAACGTTCTGGTCGTGCGAATTAATCGCGAAGTTCAATAGAAATAATTAAGTACGAAAACGATTTTATTCGTACGAATGGTTCGCGCGAAAGCCACGGCCTGGACGCCGCTCCTGTCCTCCGAGATTATAACGCGCCTTTAGACTTCTATTGTTCGAAATTGTTTGCAGGTGTCCACGGGTCGCAATCGCCACAAGTGGACTGCTAGCGCTTTTTTAATTTCTATTTGCTCTAACTCAATTTAATTTTAATAAAAGACTTATATAAACATAGCCGATATTAATCGTAGAATCTAAACAATAGTTAAAGCGATAATAAACAGATAGTAATACGGTTAAGCGTCCTGTTCGTTCAAAACCTAATAACCACAATAAACCCACAGGCTCATTTTCATCTACATATATTTTGTATAAACTTTATAAATACCAAAAGCAAAAATTTAAATTGTGATCAGTACATCAGAATTTTAATTTTTGGTTTCACATTTAACCGATTATAACGTAGATTTAAAAAAAAAACCAAGCAATGTTTCTATATCATCAATATATCCTTTAAATCGATACATCGATATTATTTATCGATTTAAAGACCACAAATTTCGCTCGTTACCAGTTCACGACACATTTAAATAGCTTTAAAAACTGGAGGTTATCAGTCCAAATGTATTTTTTAATCTACGTTCACCGCTGACCTGATGTTCTAGGTCAGTGATGTTCGCCGATTAGTCCGGCATTTATGAATCGACTTGGATGATTCTCTTTTCAAAAGGATATTTTTAGCTTAGCTTACCAGCCAGGCTCCAAGTAAATTTGGTGAAGATAATGCACTTTGTCGGTACTGTCCAGTTGGGTTTTTTAGTAAAAAAAAGAATTTTCTTATATCTTTTTATATTTTTTAAGGTTATTAAAGATGAAGAAGTGTCCCCATACTGCTCTAGTAGATAGATAGTAGTGGATTTCACATATTAATATATTATGTAACAAATAATAAGCTCCTCGCAACCGTATCCCAATATTGAGGTGATCAGAGTTAGACAATAATTTTAGACGTTTTAACCGACTGTTCAGAAAACTCTGTAGAAAAATGTTCCTCGATTTAAACTTCCGAACGTCCATCGACGAAATATTTTCCTGGAGGTTCGAGAAAAGTCGGTTACTGAAGCACTTTTCGCATCACTGAGCCGTGCCAATAAGAAATTACTGATATTTAGTAAGACCACAGTAAATGGAATACATATTAATAAAAAAAAAAAAGTGTCTGTTTAAGCTTAAAATTATCTGTAGGCCAGCTTTTATATATTTGTTACTCGTACCGCAACCCGCAGTGACGTAGCCTATTGCTTAGCCACTGCGCCAACCGCTGGCGTTTGGCTGGCTAATTCCTCATTCTAAAAGCGAACGTTAACTAGTTACGAATGCATAGCGAGTATGTTAATAAAAAGATAATGGACTTTTCACTCGATCGTGGACCGCAGACACCGGGACTGATTTCGTGCATGCAAGTTATTTCTTTTGCCGGCATAAATCGTTAGTGTCCGCTCAAACAAGTCATACGGAATTTTTCGTTTATCTGTCTATCTGTATTTTTCGTGTATCTGTAATTTACCAATATAAAGAATACTTAAATCCGAGTACACATTTTTTTCCATGCAGTGCAGTTCAGATCTCCTATTGAATACATATAGACACCAGTGACACGACATCTAACTTTTCCATAGTCATGTTTTCTTAGTTTACGAGTATTACCAGAATTTACTGCTTACGGTTTCGAGACCGAACAAGGAAAATCAATTTAAAATTCAAATACTGATGATCCTTTAAAAGTTGATTTTTCAGTATCACTGGTGTGTAAATAATAAGTAACTTCGTTTAAATATAAAATTCATGCGAAAATGTCACGGACACATCTAGTAAAGAATAGAATTATTCGTGTTCGAAAATATAAAAAAAAAAATATCTCGCGGACAGACGACGAACAACGCTCACAATACTTTACTTCGGCAGGCCTTTCATTACTTCGTCAGACATTTGTATTAAAGTTATTTAAGTGTCGAAACAATATCCTTGTAACTGTTACAACGCTAATTGAACCATCGATCCTGTGAAATAAAGCTTACTTTAGAGACACGCTCACTCACTTTATAGAATTCGGTAACAATTTCTAATGTAGTTAACTAATAAAATACAATCACGATTATAACTTTCAGGCAGCAAGATTGTTGAAAATCTTTAACTTTCCCTTGCGAGAAGAAGAGTTTTAATAATCATGTCAAGTGTGGTGTTGTGAAAAAAATAAATTGTAATAAAAAATACGCCGTGAAGCGTAACGCGAAGCTACCGGGAAATTTAAAATATATCTGTTCGGTGGTATCATTAACACTTTAAAATATTTATATGCGAATTAAAATTTTATAAGAATATTGGAAATTTCTGTAATGGATAATCCATTTTAGTTAAAGTGTAGAGGAAAATTATGAAGAAAGTCCGAGGTCGTTGTTTTACCAAGTAATAAACCTTGTATGAACGGGATCGCCACCGGTTATTTTAGTACGTACAAATGTTCACGTGAACACAAAAAACTGACGGGTTGACGGGCGATTTTGTGACGTAATCCTCCACAAGACAGTAATTATTTAAATTCACGTACTTAAGTTCGGCACATTAGGATGATTTTTCCGCCACCTTACGGGCGCCAGAGCAGCGTCGGCCTTAAGACGTCAAGAAATCTTTATAGTTATTAGGAGTTATTCAGATAGTTCATAATATAGCAGCCCATAGATATAGCACTTACGACGATATATCGGACGGACCCACGTCGTCCAGTCCCTAACTGTGCCTTGGTAACAAGATGGTGATAAGATAGACAGTCATATTAATGCCTACATAGATAGATCCGTGACTAAGGAACTAACGTGAATATTCATCATACAAATGTTAACAATTAGCGGGATTTGAACTTGCAACCGTCAGCTTCGCAGGCAGGGTCGCTACCAACTAGTCTATCGGGTAGTCAAATAAGATATAATTAAGAGTTTACTATTACATTTAATGCAACAACAAACAAGATTTACAATATGGCCCGACACTGTGTTGAAGAGTTGGATTTAATTTTAAGCCATATTACAATACCCTAGTACTCACCACTGAAATAGATTGTTATATAATATTATATTACATATTTTTATTGTATCTAACAGTTAACAAATGCAAGAATAGTTACAGAAAACAATTAGTAATTACACGTCGGTTTAGTGAGGCCAGACACAGAGTTATTTGAAGCTATGATATTATCCATTTAAATTTAATAAACTTTTATATATTAAATAATAATTATAATTAATGCAAATACAAAAAAACGTATGCACTATTGTGGGAATGATTCTTTTGTTAAATGTAATGGTAATAAATATTAGTAGTTAAAGATTTTCAAGATAAACATAACGACTTCTAAAAACTGCCTTAGATCTAATACCTAAAGGTGTAAGACTTTAAACATATGTAATAAAGTAATCCAGGCAGGCTGTAAAAGTCCCTCCTCTGGACAGATGCCTCCTCTCAATATTCGAGAGGTGTTTGGATACCGGGAGGGATGGCGGACGTAATTCGTTATAAGCAAATATTTTTTATTTCATTTCGCGATATTCAGGTTCCTCACGATGATTCCCTGACGACGAGGGCGTCGTGAACAAGATTTGACTTTCGAATTCCCTGTACCAGTCACTCGATAACGAAGCCGGGTATCTCTTATACCTGCTATGAAAGTACTATGACTCCTGCGTCACCACGAGTCCACGGCACATAGGGTGTTTTTATTAACATGACATCCCTGAGATGCCAGCGCAAGTTGGCTTTACAATATAGTCGTAAATCGACCATAAAACGTTTTATTTTATGATGAACATTATAATTATTAAAAAAAATCCAAAAATAAAGATTCCTACGGAGTTTCTTTCGCCTGTTTCTTCTCCTTAATGAGACGAAACGGCTGTAGGTAGTAAAAATAATAATAATAAGTTTTAACATTTGACAAACGAAATTATCTTTCTTACGGCAAATAAAGAGATTTCGTTAATTTCATTTCATTCATGCCTTGGTGGATTGCGAGAGTGCTTTCGTACTTAATTATTTCAAGTTATTTGTTGCAATGCAAGTGAATGAGTAAATAAGGTCGCATGGCAATAATGCACTACTTTCTTAATATATCCTAATATGTCAATTCAGGTCACAGGAAATGTGTAAATAGAGTTGAACCTACCACATTAACGGTTAATAGCCCTTAAAATAGCATTAGCAAATAACACAACATTTAAACGAACGTTTGCTAATCGTGTAAGTAAATAGAATCGATAGAGAATAGAATATTTTCAACCATTATCTTTGTAAAAATAATTGTATTTAAATGAACTAATATTTAACACGGAAATTGTGTGTTTTTAGTATATTAGCTAATGCATAAATAATAACATTTGAATTAGCTAATATTAGAAAATTATGTTTTGTAACAGTATTGTTTTTAAAATAAATATGGTTAATTTTGAGCTACATTGTCTGGTTGTTTTACTTTTACTGGCAGGCCTTTCATTACTTCGTCAGACATTTGTATTAAAGTTATTTAAGTGTCGAAACAATATCCTTGTAACTGTTACAACGCTAATTGAACCATCGATCCTGTGAAATAAAGCTTACTTTAGAGACACGCTCACTCACTTTATAGAATTCGGTAACAATTTCTAATGTAGTTAACTAATAAAATACAATCACGATTATAACTTTCAGGCAGCAAGATTGTTGAAAATCTTTAACTTTCCCTTGCGAGAAGAAGAGTTTTAATAATCATGTCAAGTGTGGTGTTGTGAAAAAAATAAATTGTAATAAAAAATACGCCGTGAAGCGTAACGCGAAGCTACCGGGAAATTTAAAATATATCTGTTCGGTGGTATCATTAACACTTTAAAATATTTATATGCGAATTAAAATTTTATAAGAATATTGGAAATTTCTGTAATGGATAATCCATTTTAGTTAAAGTGTAGAGGAAAATTATGAAGAAAGTCCGAGGTCGTTGTTTTACCAAGTAATAAACCTTGTATGAACAGGATCGCCACCGGTTATTTTAGTACGTAAAGGTGTAAGACTTTAAACATATGTAATAAAGTAATCCAGGCAGGCTGTAAAGTCCCTCCTCTGGACAGATGCCTCCTCTCAATATTCGAGAGGTGTTTGGATACCAGGAGGGATGGCGGACGTAATTCGTTATAAGCAAATATTTTTTATTTCATTTCGCGATATTCAGGTTCCTCACGATGATTCCCTGACGACGAGGGCGTCGTGAACAAGATTTGACTTTCGAATTCCCTGTACCAGTCACTCGATAACGAAGCCGGGTATCTCTTATACCTGCTATGAAAGTACTATGACTCCTGCGTCACCACGAGTCCACGGCACATAGGGTGTTTTTATTAACATGACATCCCTGAGATGCCAGCGCAAGTTGGCTTTACAATATAGTCGTAAATCGACCATAAAACGTTTTATTTTATGATGAACATTATAATTATTAAAAAAAATCCAAAAATAAAGATTCCTACGGAGTTTCTTTCGCCTGTTTCTTCTCCTTAATGAGACGAAACGGCTGTAGGTAGTAAAAATAATAATAATAAGTTTTAACATTTGACAAACGAAATTATCTTTCTTACGGCAAATAAAGAGATTTCGTTAATTTCATTTCATTCATGCCTTGGTGGATTGCGAGAGTGCTTTCGTACTTAATTATTTCAAGTTATTTGTTGCAATGCAAGTGAATGAGTAAATAAGGTCGCATGGCAATAATGCACTACTTTCTTAATATATCCTAATATGTCAATTCAGGTCACAGGAAATGTGTAAATAGAGTTGAACCTACCACATTAACGGTTAATAGCCCTTAAAATAGCATTAGCAAATAACACAACATTTAAACGAACGTTTGCTAATCGTGTAAGTAAATAGAATCGATAGAGAATAGAATATTTTCAACCATTATCTTTGTAAAAATAATTGTATTTAAATGAACTAATATTTAACACGGAAATTGTGTGTTTTTAGTATATTAGCTAATGCATAAATAATAACATTTGAATTAGCTAATATTAGAAAATTATGTTTTGTAACAGTATTGTTTTTAAAATAAATATGGTTAATTTTGAGCTACATTGTCTGGTTGTTTTACTTTTACTAGGCGGTAGGCTCCATGAGTAAATAATGACACATGCTATAATGCACTCCGGCACGGCGATCGGAAGCTATTTCTGTCGGCAATCAACAGTGCTCTTGAGTTCCAGTTTTAAAGCCAGTTAATACACTTAACGTATACAGGCTGTGAAGAATTCCATCTTAGCCAGGAGTGTGAACGCATCGCTGTAACCTGCTTCGATTGATGTTGTACGCAGATGCCCATGGATTTCAGTAGCCGTTTCAGATCATGTGGACTGGTAGTTCGTTCGGCACCCTATCTATGAAAAAAAAAATATCAGCTACGATGGTAAAAGTGCGAAGGTCTGTAAATGTCCACCGCTGGGCAAAGGACTCGGCCTCGACCCAAATTATGTTTGGGAGTGACAACACTAGTTCGCCACTCTGCTGTCATGCCGGTTGGCGCACATCGCACGTCCTTGAATTACAATAATTATCACTCAAATATCTCTTAAATTTCAGTCCGTCATTCGCAAGTGAGGTTGTTCTTTAGAGGAAAGGCGCGCAAGTGGTGTATTCCTTCGTGTACTGCCTTTTTTTTATTTAATACGATAAGTATCGTAAATCGTAGTAAGATCGCGTTGATTAGTGGTTAAAATACATGACTGCTGATCCATAGAACCTGGATTCGAATCCAAACACAATTTGATTAGCACAAAAAAAATTTGTACAAATCAAATATTATCGGCGGTCGTGTCTCCTACACTGCATCCAACCCTTTTCCCTGTCACATCGCATAAGTAATCATATCGTTTATGGAAAGATAGAGACTAGTGCCATTGTTTGGTGCTCGTCTGGGCCAGCTCGACCGGGGTTACTATCGTTACTCTGCGGCGTGAATGTTAATACCGGCGTGAAATAGAGGCAAGCTTGAGGATATCGGTGACCCATTCTACACCTGCTACTCCCACCTCCTCAAATATCCTCAAAGGCCGGCAACACAACTGCAGCTCCTCTGGTGTTACAGATGTACGTGGGAGTCGGTTAACATTTACCACCAGGAGAGCCGCATAAAACAAACGGCACTATCATATTATTTCCGGCGCAATTGATTGCTGTCAACTCTCTGATAGTATTTGGAATTTGTCCCTGTGCCCGATACAGTCCAGGTGTCCTCCTGTTTTCCGAATAATATCAGTTTCACCATTCTTGTCTAATTTTGGAATACACATTGAGACGGCTTCGTAATCAATTTCGTTACGTTATATAAAATTTGTATGAGGACAATGTTCAGCAGTGGACTTGTGATAGGCTGAAACGATGATGATGATGGTGATACAAAATTATATAAAATTATGATAGTATTTTATTGAATTACCTTGAGAAGATATTTATGAGGTGTATAATACTCGAAATTATTTCTATTGGTTTCTGTCGACTCGAAATATAGAAACAACGATGACTGCTGACTTTATTTAACCAAGATCCCATGAGTATTAAGTGTAAGCCCAGCAGCCTTATCATGAAAAGTCCTAAGTTACACTGGTCTGGCAAGACCGACCTCGTTTATGTTCATTACATTTGCCGATAACGTAAACACGAGGAAAATTAAACGATTGTCTGAAGAAAACTCGTTATTACAAATAGTCTTTATCACGAACGACATCGCAATTTAGATTGAAATTGAACTATGTCTGCCTACAACCCTACCACTATCCTCAGCAAGATCAAGTCCACAGCTATGCATAGGCCTCTCCAAGAATGCGCCAGCAAATTGACATGCTTTTCTCGCAGGGTTGCCCACCATGCTCCAACACACGGGGTAGACGTGTTGGTGTGGCGCTACGGTGCCCGATCACGTGCACGCTTTCTTTTAACAACCTGTCTAGTGCCACTGCTAGGCAAACTCTTCTCCCACTCCTTCCGTCTTTCTCGATCTACTGCGGCCCCATGTCAATCTCTATACAATGTGCCATGTTCTCCTTTAAGGTCTCCTACCGCCCACCGATTTGTACAACTTTTGCCCATCTGTCCGGGCACATCCGATTTATATAACCTGCCCAGTTCAGTTCCACTTTTAGCCAACGTCTGTAAAATCAGTTTTTGAGCGCCGCGTCGCGGTCCGTCCTTTTTAATCAATGCATCTACATCACTGCATTGATCGTTGACCGACCTTGAGCTTAGACTTCAGAGCCTCGGTCAGTGACCACGATCTGTGCACAGTAGGTCAAGATGGGTAGGATACACATGTCGATGGAGTTTGCGCTTTAATGTTAGAGGAAGATTTTCCCTTAATGAGCGTCTTCATGGACCAGAAGCTCATCCAGGCATTGACAATTACCTATAAGTACAATGATCTGTTAAACCCAACAGCGTTTGCATCACGACTTTGCGTTAAATATTTGTGCACAAAAGTGCAAGTGACGAAATTAATTGCACCTTGTGAAGCGCACAAAGAAACGGTTGCCAAATGCGCATTACGTTGCCGCTCTAACTAGATCATTGACGCGCATTGTATATAATGAAAGTCTAGATCTACAGATACTAGCATTTTTTTATTAGAGTTCCGTACGGAGCCTATGCCGTCTGTCCGTCCGTTCGTCCGTCCATCCGTCTAGGTAGCCGGTTTAAATATTTTACAGAATATTTATTATTATGGCGGATAACCTAACAAAAAGGAACAATTATATGAAGAAGCGTTTTTATTTTATTTTGCGTTTTTGATCTATCGGAAAAATGGTAATGCTCTAAAGTGAAACAACAAACAATAAAAGCCGCCAAGTTTCTTTGAAAATACATAGGTAACACGGATATACGTTGTTTGATTTTACTGAACCCTCGGTGCCCGAGTCCGACTCGAACTTGGTCGTTTTTTTTAAATATTATTACACATACATAAAATTTAACGGCTGCCCGCGGCTTTGCTCGCGTAGTCATTAATTTTGTACCATAAGAATAGTAAAAAAGCCAAAATTGCACATCATTATATACATATATAATGGGGTGTGCATTTCGACACTGGCCGATAGTTAAACATTGTTGCCATAAACGATAAAAAAATTTTTTTTACTGTATTTAATAAATATATTTGTGTGGAAAATGGTGGATTTAATAAAACGTTTTACAATAGTGATATTCGAAAGGGTTTTGTAGAATTAACACAAATTGGTTAACTGATCATTTAAAAAAAAATTAAAATGATCAGTTAACCATTTTAAGAGATATCGTGCTCACACATTAAGACCAACTGATATCCAAGAATTTTATTTTACTTTAATTTGATTATAGCCTAAATAAATAAACTCAAAACTATTTCAGAATTGTTGATTGCAATCTCTTACTTTTTTTTTTAATTTTAGTGCAATGACTTTTTGTAAAGGAAATAATTAAAGATTAAAAAATAGCATTGAATACTAGTCCTTTAAAAAAAAAGTGTCAGTTCTGCTGTGGCTTTAAGAAGTCTGATGACTAAGAATAAGAAGAACAATTGAATTTTAGTCTGTAGGTCGACATCGCCGTCGTCGAAATCGAGCAAGATATAACAGATCAATATTCGTATATAGATAAACACGATTCGAGAAATGAAAACCGTGTAGACAACACTTAAAACTGCAAAGGCAAACAGTAAAGTTATTTACAAATGCGTGACATTCGTATAAATATATTTTCAGAGACGGAAACGAAAATATCCGTATATTAACCAATTTCAGACTTTCTAATTTTTACTTTTTTTATATAGGCATTTCAGATTCAACATTGACTATTCGACGTGAAAATTCTTGGTACCACACCTCGATGAATAGGTACTTTATTATTATTTTAATTATAAGATTGTAGTTCGAGTATCTATCTATTAAATATGGGTGGGTGAGTTTGTACATTTAATATTTTTGGCAATGTTTTTTTGGGAACGGAGTTGAAGGCAATTTAATTTTTTTTTAGTATTTCGGTCTGTTAGTCCGTCTGTCTGTTTGCGCGCGCATCGCTTGAAAAATGTATACATAACTAAATTTTGTTTTTCTCGTTTAATTGTAACTGCCACCTTTCTAGTCCACTATGCAAAGTCCCGACTGATGGTGGGTTCGATGGCGGTGCAAAATCGGCTTAACCGAAGATACTGTGTGTATGACGTCGATGACGGGCAGCAGCGTGCCAGGTGTCTGGCAATACTATTGCCAATTTACATGCTAAGCGTGGCGGTCATTGCAAAACCTCCCACTGGGGAGGTCGGTCCTGCAGTGTCCTATTCACACCCACTTTTTTTTTTAAATCTTTATTTAATGGAGGGTTTGTTCGTATGTACCGAACATGTCACCCTTATTGTTGCACGCACTCTTCGGATAAGCCATGCATATATTTTAAGTCTTATGGATATATAATTAAATTAACTTAATCTACCTGTAATTTAGCCTCAATTCAACAATTTGAAACAATATTCTAGCACTCTCGGATTCAGGAAATGCCAGAATACTGTTACAAATACCGAAATTATAGTCCCGTGATAAGGCAGTACGTCTCTGAGTCTCATTCCGTACGCGCTCCACGGTAATGTGAAGTACGTCTTCTATAATGTTACACTGACTGCAATATGGAGAATTAGTTTTGCCCATCATAAATCCAAAATTGTTCAACGGAATGTGACCAGATCGAAGTCTTAAGGCTGTGTTAAAATCACGCCTTTTCATTCGCCTCTTTTCGAACCAAAGGGAACGTGGAAGGGTTGGTTGAATTGTTTTGTATCAGACACCTTTCGTTAAAGATCTCTCATCGAAATATTCAGACCATCACAGCCACTTGTCAAAGTAAGTTACAAAGAAGAAAGACATTAATTAAAATAAAGCGGCCTCTAATTTAACACGTAAGTGCTTTATTTTCGTATAAACTATTTAATTTTCGACGACACAAAGCAAACAACAACAGAGGTCGAGTCGTTTGTTTTTATCCAAATATTATATCAATATCGCGGATTATCGCCGATCTCAGCACAGCACGCGTAAAGCGCGTGCAACTTACAGTATTTGCCGACATGAAGGGGAGGCAAATTTTGGTAGAATTGGTAAAGAAAATACGGGGTTTGTAACATCACGACATTGTAGCCACAAGACGAGGACTCTAATTGTACTAAATGGAATGTTACAAAAGTGTTTTCTGTAACCAGATCAGTATCGCAGTGATGTTTATCAGGACGCTCGTGGTTCGTTAGCACAATTTGAAGCCGCATGGAAATATGATATGTTTCGCCGGTGGCTGTTGTGATATATTTTTGTATAGTAACAAATGTTAAATAAAACTCGGCTCTGCGCTCCTGGTACTATGCGACGAGGAATGGGCCTATATTCTAATTATTACTAGATTATTGTTAGAATTTTAAATAAATATAAATAAGAAGAAGAGCTGTGGTAGCCAATGATTTATGGTAGCCTAGTGGTCACGGGGCTGGGTTGTTCACTTGATGGTAAGTGATTACCGTCGTCTGCGTTCAATAGCAACATGAGTGTAGCGGCATGAGCGTTGCCAGCCTTAAAGGATATTTGAGGGATTGGAAAAAGATACGGCGTGGCGGGTGGGGGGAGGGAAGGCGTGCCTCGGTTTCCTCACTCACCGAACGAAACGCAGAAGCACAAGATGCCTCTAATTAATGCCGCTATTCTTCGAAGACGTGGTACTACCACGTTGGAGCAGGTCCATTCGATCAACACCAATAGCTGCCGCTTGGCTCTACCGTGTAAAAATTAAATGAATGAATGAATAAACGGAATTAGACATGAGGATGTAATAATATATCCAGAACTTTTCAAGACATTTGAGGCTAATCACGGGGCTCCGGCTCCAAAACCCTCACATATAATTGAGAAGGAGGCCTTTGGCCAGCCGTGGGCACTTACAGGCTGCTACTTTACTTTTTACACCAGAACTTAAAAACAAAATGTAAATATGGATGTACATAAATTTAAAAAATCGCATCGTATGTGACCATAAGAATTTTTTTATAACATTCAAGAATATATACCAGAAATAGATTCAATTTTACTATTGACATGTTTGTTGATTAATCAATTTGAAACATCTTTTTTATGGCGTGTCTTAAATAATAAACAACTTTCATCGATCATATTGTAATTCATTTATAAGTGCTAATGAAGGCTAAATATGAGATACTTTGTCATTGAATTTGTAACTCCCCATAATCGAACCATATTTCACGTAAGTGGTAAAAATAAATAAATAGCATTCAATGGAATATAGGTTACTTTTTAAATCAATTTATAGTTTTCTGGGGGCAAAATTTTCGAATTCATGGGCGACGCCGCGGGTAGCCGCTAGTGTTTTAATATGACATTAGATACAAGTGCATCCAGATGTAGACGTTGATCTAGTATTTCAATCGCGACAGCATGCCTCCTCGTTTCACTCGTGGAATTATGAAAACTGCAGGTTGAGGCCCGTGTCTTGCAGTGGACTCTTTACAGGCTGGTAAGGCAAGATAAACATACAATCATCGATCGATATAGTTTAGACTTCTTTGTTTTCTTCTCCGTCCGAGGAATATCATTACGAAAAGGCGGTAGATAAAAAAAAATACGTTTAAAAAGTGAAATATGTATGTATCTTATTATCTAAAAAATAAATTATAATAATAACAAATCATGTAAGACAAGAAGACAAAATATCTGAACCTGGCTCACAAGGTGACCGACATGTGGGGAGGTATGCCGACCGAAATTATTCCGATCATCGTCTCTGCGAATGGGTTAATCCCAGTCAGCCACTCGGAACATCTGAGGCGGCTGGGACTCCGTGACGGACCGCTCCGAGCTCAAATGCAGAAGGCGGTGCTACTCGATACCGCTCGCATTGTCCGCCGGTTTCTTTCCCTTTCTCCCTAACCCTCGGCCGTCTGGTCTCCCCTGCCGGGGGCTTCATTCTGGTTGGGTTTTAATTATCTATTTAATTTTATTATATACATAATTTATTAAATATTATTTGTATTATGGTATTTATTGTGTCTATATGTATCTATATATACAACCCAACCAGATTAGAATATATAGGAATACCCCAAAACAAATAATTTAAATAAATAACAGCCCTAAAGAGCCAAAGAGAGATAGATACATATATATATAAAGGACAATTTACCCAATTTGTAAGCGTAGTAGAACGAGAGCTATAACAAAGTAAATAAACAAACATAAAACAATTTTATTTCAATACACAGATACTCTTAAAATTGTTATAAGTATGAGCTAATACTTCGTTTCTTTGAAGAACGTGTGGAAGATTTAGATTTAGATTAACATTGTATTTTTAAAGAACGACGTATCTCTATTTTATGCATTTTTCTGTTCATGTAGTTTATTTAATAACTTTTTAGCAATTTACTTAAATAAAGTTAAACAAAATCTTTTTTTTTTTGGGTAAGTGTAACTGATTATCGTCGCCCACGTACATATGCAACACCAGAGGAACTGCAAGTCCATTTGCGGCCTTTGAAGATATTTGGATCAACCAAGTTAGAAATAGAAAATGACATAATTAGCATATAAGTTTTAGCAACACGTGCCGGTGTGACTAACATATGGAGAAAGAGATGGTAAATATCCCCTTACACATCACATTCACAATTAAACATTAAAATGATAAACAGTATTGAAGTACGCTGTGTAATAATATAACATTAGGTATTCGAAGAGAAATAAAAATGATACATGCACATCCTCGACCTTGTACCATGTCATACCGCTGCCCACACAAACACATAAACAAGGAGTATTACACTCGTAATGTTTTGACGCTCACATAGCAGAGCGTGTTTTGCGCGTTTTGAATGTAAATGCAAATTTCTACCACAGATAATTTAAGTGTGTCAGTAGTTCAAGTCCGTTTAAGACAATGATTTGTGAAAAACTGTTTTATTGGTAATGTTAGTATTGATAATAAACCGGTTTGCACCGACCAAAACCCCCTGGTGTTCTATCTTCGTCGCTTATCGACAGGGCAACGGCAACGCTATCCCTCCACTTCAGGCACCTGGTTCTTTTCTCGGGTTCGGGACCATGTATGGCTACAGTGTTGAAATATTTGCCAGTGTAATAGTGATGTCCAAACAATTTACGCTTTAAAGGTTTAGTAATTGAGTTTTCAAAGTTATTTAAGTTGATCAATATTAAAACCATACTTTAATTTTACCGAACATTTGTCGTCACTTGCTGCATAATGCACAATCAATATTATACGTCAAATATATCAAAGTATGATACAACTTTCGGTTTTCGCACCAAAAATCTCTCGACCTCTAATTTATTTTAATTTTGTTTTTCTTTTTTAATTCCAATAGTTTGTCAGTCAGTACGGTGCACCACTTTGAGGTTGGCATTTGGTAAAATAGGTGACACATTCTTCAATACTAAATATCCGACAGCTATGTTTTATAGTAGATTAGTAAGTCAATAATAATCTAGAAACTATACCCAACTGTCCAAACATTTAATTTTAACTGAATAAAGAGGCTTATCGCTGGTTATCTAAAAGGTTATCATGTTATGCCTTCATTGTGCATTATTTTACGAATCATTTGCGATCGTGTTGCCATGATATTTTGTTTATGACAGAGTACAGTTAAGATAAATATCATGATTTGTAACTTGTATGGTTACCCTATCGTTTCAAATAATGTAAGTTAGTTGGAATCCAAAAAAAAAAAAAATTCTATGGAAAAAGAATAGTCTCTATGGAATAAACACACCAGTATTGGGGTTTACGATAATGAGAGAAGTTATTGCTTATTTCTGTTTCGAGAGTACGCATTAGGTATTTCCCCGCTTTATATGAGATAATAGCTATAAACATATAACGGTCAGTGGATCTTCACACCACTGCCGGAGTGACCTTACTGATCCCTGGGCTAGTGCATTTAACCGTCAGGGTGTTACGAAGTGCGATAGCGCTTCAATATATAAGTACTGTAAATTGCAATGCAGCGCTATCGCATCGCTGCTTCAATTTTTTTTAATTTTTATTTCGTCTGATTAAATAAAACATTTTTAACTTATCTGTATCCGTTTCTTTTCTTTTATTATTGATCTGTGACAAAATGAAATGATAAATTTGATAATTGTACAAGTAATAGAGTTTTATTTGATAATATTATTATTATTTTTAAAATACTCAAAATGCCTGCAGCAATGTAGGCACATATCTATAAAAAATATTCAGCTCTCAAACGATTAAGCGACTAACGAATTTAGACGACCTTTCGCTCGCGGAATGATTAGCGCCATTTTGTGTTATCAAGCACGTGTCGTGTGCGTGGGTATGGCTTCATGTTAGTATGAAAGTTAGGTTTTGTTTGTTGATAAGATCAGTTTCTCGATAACTGAGCGCGTGCTATTGACCTGTTCGCGTCTCTTGCCAACTACATGTCGCAGTGGTATATAAATGACGTAACTCCTTCATCGCTATGCATGCCAAGCATTTTAAACGAACGAGGATATTCATTAAAAAAAAAAAGCACATACAACACTGAGCGATCCTAAGAGGGCTGATAACACTCGTTTATACGATTTGAAATGATTTTGTTGCGTTTTATTTTACTTTTTATTTTCTCGGCGTTTCGTCAGTACGTCAGTAGTCACAGGATGACTGAGACAGTCAGTCACAGTGACTGTTAGACGTTCTGATGTCATAGTTAACTGTGATATCAGAAGGTCTAACACTGAAAACATCAGATGTGACAAGTTTGCGTAAATACTAGAAATCAATATTTACATAAGTTTCTGACAATCAAAGAAATTGCATGAAAAAAAAAATCATATATTTTATAGAATACATGTTTGCTATTTTTTATACGCGGCAGACCCTAGCGGCGGATTTTGTTACTGTTCGAATGGGCTGGGTCGATCGGGGCGGTACCACAACCTCGCAGAATACCGGCTTGAAGTAAAGGCATCTCGTGCTTCTGCGTAGCTGCGTCCTCTCTACCCATCATCCCTCCCCTCTCCTAAATATTCTTAAAGGTGGGCAACGCACCAGCAACTCCTCTGATGTTGCCGATACGTGGGCGACGGCAATCACTTACCATCAGGTGAGCCGCTAGCATGTTTGCCCCCTTTATCATAAAAAAATCTATACAGGAAAAGCTCATTTAACTTAAGTACGTTTTCATACAAGAAAAACCAGAAATATGCTTCTATGTGCTTTTGTAAAGTAATTTTGTTTACCGCAATACCACTTATGTAATTATTAATTAATTATTCTAATTATTAATTAATATTTTATAACAACAATGTTAATATAAAATTATCAGTGACATATGCCGCTATACACTCGAATGAATAAAAAAAAGCATTAACGACTTTGTAGAGTAGCATTTAAAACCGACAAAATTGTTTATCCTTAAAAGACCCGAATTCTGGTGACCATAGTTATCACGCTTTCGGCACGTTATGAGGAATTTTCCTAATACGCGCGTGTACTATTATCATGCAATTTTCAGCTGATTAGGACAAACATTATCACAAAATATTTACACTGTCCCCTTGCCGACTACAGCTGAATCGCGAACGCTATTAGACATTTAGTCTATGCCGTCTTATCTATCTCATTACTCATTCTACATTGTCTAAAACTGTAGACCGTAAATCGGATAATTCACTAAGACTATTAATAGCTCTGTTTATCTTCGCTTCTAAATAACGAGTTTTGTATATTGTAGGCGTTCAGTCCTTTAGGCGACAAACATTCACATTCACATTAGTAGGATAAAGTTTTGTTTTAAACTTACACTTATTAAGAAAGGTCGATACGATATACTTAGCACGAGCTAGTAAAGTCAATTTATAATTTTTCATTTTGTTGCCAAGTGCTGTCATGAGTTACTATGTAAACGTTTGCTTTGATAACCGGAGTTATCTGTTCTGTTATTTGAAAATAAAAACAAATACAGTAACCGAATATGTTAAATGTTCACGTTCTTTACTATTTATCTGGAAAATCTTTTGCAAATAATATTATTAGCACATTAATAATGTAATTAATAGTTAAATTATAATCAATGAATAAATGTACCGCTGAAGTTCAAGGATATGTTTATTTTCAAATAATGGGAACGCCCCATCTATATGTCGGTACAGAACTTTGTTCTGTAAAATATACTTTGCGCACGTGCAAATAAAAAATAATCAATGATGTATACATATGTCCTCCTATCCAATTTCAACCGCAGGGACAACCTAGACATTTATACTGCCACAAACGCCAGGACATATAACAAGTGGAGATGGCGAAATAACGCGTTGGGGTGGTAAGTTAACTCGCCTGAAATAAAACTCAAAATGACGGAAGATTAACTTATCAGTGCAGTGGATCTCGTTAAACCATCGTAAGAGAAATGTAACAAATGTCAGGAATTTCGATAGATGGCGTTATTACCACCACAAATATATCAAACTGTGCGGGTATTCTTTTACTGCAATTTGGAAGTAGATATTTGGGGAGGGGGCAACGAAGTGGGATGATGATGTATCTCTAGCCGATTACTATCGATATTTGTCTTGTTTGTCTTTGTTTGTCTTTACCTTAATGTATCCGATGTGACAATAAGGTATGCGCCAAGATTGCTGGAAGAGTCAAAGACCAATGACTTGTATGCGCATAACATAATTATATTAGCGATACAACAAAAAAGTTTAGTTTATACCCATACCGTATGGAATCCCGCCACGAGGCAACAATTTCAAGTATGAACTAGATATAAGATAGTCATGTTGAATAAGTAAGTAAGTTAAGATCAAAATTTAAAGTTTGCATCCATTTAGATAAGAATCCAAAGGAAGCCTCTCAAAATTCTAAAGGATTTTGGAGCGGAGAAGGGTCATGCTCCTTAAATCTGGTGGAATCCATCTGTCCTCGAAATATGGCATGCAAACATTTAACACTTAAAATTTCTGTCACCAATTTCAGTGTCATTCAGTCATTCGTGTACTATGCAGTTTAGGCGAGATGTATCTAATTTCAGTGATTACACATATACATTCATTCGTGTACTATACAATTCAGGCGAGAGGTCTCTAATTTCAGTGATTACACATATACAGTCGTGTACTATGCAATTTAGGCGAGAGGTCTCTAATTTCAGTGATTACACATATACAGTCGTGTACTATGCAATTTAGGCGAGAGGTCTCTATTTTCATTGATGTCACATATACAGTCATTCGTGTACTATGCAATTTAGGCGAGAGGTATCTAATTTCAGTGATTACACATATACATTCATTCGTGTACTATACAATTCAGGCGAGAGGTCTCTAATTTCAGTGATTACACATATACAGTCGTGTACTATGCAATTTAGGCGAGAGGTCTCTATTTTCATTGATGTCACATATACAGTCATTCGTGTACTATGCAATTTAGGCGAGATGTATCTAATTTCAGTGATTACACATATACATTCATTCGTGTACTATACAATTCAGGCGAGAGGTCTCTAATTTCAGTGATTACACATATACAGTCGTGTACTATGCAATTTAGGCGAGAGGTCTCTATTTTCATTGATGTCACATATACAGTCATTCGTGTACTATGCAATTTAGGCGAGAGGTATCTAATTTCAGTGATTACACATATACAGTCGTGTACTATGCAATTTAGGCGAGAGGTATCTAATTTCAGTGATTACACATATACAGGCATTCGTGTACTTTTTGCAATTTAGGCGCTTTATATATAAGCAAATTATAATCAGTAAAATGTAAATAAGAGAGCAATATACATCTCTTTCTACGAATACCAACTTCATCTGCTCAGCACCCTGCTAGCGAGGCCTTGGTGACCGAATGGTGGTGGAATACCGATCCAAGTTTGCCGAACACAAATTCCTCTTCGTTCCGTAACAGGTATTAATAAGGACACTCTATAATACACACCACGCAATTAACAGCGAAATTACCACACAAAATTTGTTTGGAAACAGCGAATTGAACCAATATCGGAACAGGGGTCATCGCTTCGTGCGTCACTATCAACAGCCCGATACGATTACAAACACATACGACCCGTTAACAAACAATAGATAAAATAAAAATATATTGTAAATTCGTTTTAAGTCTTTAAACCTGCCGACGTTGGTCGCCAGTGACAATCGAAATCTGTAGCATAGACAGGGATACATTGTCTATGCTCTTCAATTTATTCGTTTAATTTTGATCGCTATAATTTCCTTCCTATTTGCATGGACAACGTACGTACCAGTATTAGAGATATACATTCTGCCTACTGCCTAGCTGGCCTATGGGTAGAACTACCGAGAAATTCGTTTAAAATTAAATGATTGGGTTGAGTCTTTTGACATCTCTTCAACCGATAACATTCGTAATAGCGAGATTGCCATGAAATAAAAAAAACCGATTACAAATAATAGCTACTGAAATTACAATTATTACAAAAGTGACATACCGCAGAGCGTATCCAAAAACTACGTGATCATGTTGTATGTGCTAAACGCTTCATCTAGTACGTAAGAACATACAGATCGTTTACGATAACTTAAATAAACGTAAGTGTATGATATATTTAAGGCAGCCAGAGTATATAAATAAAAAAAAATTTACTAGAGTCAGCAAATCCTGCATTAGAACTTTTTTTTTTCTATTAATTTTATCTTAGAATATGCTTTAAATGCCTGTGAGACTATTAGTTGCTCTTTATTTTATGTTGTATGATTTGAAATGTAAAAAAATATGAAACCTACCTACGGAGTTTCTTCTCCATCAAAAGAACCTCATTACGAAACGGTGGTATAAATAAATAAAATTACAATTGTCAGAGGAATTTTTAATATCTTACGTCAAATGAAGAATTTTCATTTCATTTCAATTACTTGCGGGCCTTCAGCTCGTGAGTCCCTTCCGCACAAGCTGTCGCGGCCACGGGACCCACAGTTCATCTCTTGTCCGTGGGGTTTTTAGACGGTCCGGAAACTAATACTGATCCTGACATAACCTGTCTTTTGAAGCGCATAGAACACAGGGAAGAAGGGAAATCGTTGGGTGAAAACGTGGGAACTTAATCATCAGATATTATATTTTAATAAAATTTAAAGGTTTGTTCTTGCATACCTACGACATATCTTATTACTTTAGTTACATATCATATCTTAGTTAGTTAAATCTAAACTGAAAACAAAACATAATAGGCCTTATTTCAACATTTGAGACCTGATAAATTGTAAGTGGTCATCAATAATTGTTTAACAAACATTGCATAAGAAGTACGACATTAAAAAACTCTGTTACTGTTGTCTGTACTGTTAAAAACACTCTTAGGCATAGGCAACTATGTATAAGTCCTTTGCCATATATAGATATTGAAACAAAAAAAGAAAAACTAAAACGCACATTTAATCCAATAACAGAAAATAAGTAATCAAAATAAAATAGATAATGCAGTACGTGTTTTCTTCTAATATAATAATATCACTGACATTTTTACTAACATCATTCTATAATTAGGCATTAATCAATTAGAAACCAGGGTAGAAAATTTACGAAAGAGGCCGGATATTAAGTTCCATAGGGTGTGTAGTAAAGTACAACATTCCTAAATACACTATTTACTACTTAAGCTACCAAAGTAATAGCAAAAGGCACGCTGAGCCTGCAGTGTTCCACAAGAGAATATTATTCGACAATTTATAAAATATATTTGTTACATTATTAAATACTACGTACGGTGGTGGCATAAGATCTACCTATTACTAACCATCGCATGATACGGGGTAATAGATATTCATGAGTAATCCGGCCTAGATATTTTAAGTCTGTTTCACTTTATGGTAAGACTCTTTTAAGCACCGAGGAGTCCCGGAGCGATCTGGATAGCTCATGCCTATTTCTGCCGATAAGCAGCAGTGCAACCACTGTTGTGTTCCTATTTGAAAGTTATGAAGAATCAGTATAATGGCAGACTGTAAGTCGTTCCATCTTTCCACCATTCAAAGAGGCACGCAACTGTTGCCTCTATTGTTTAAAGTTGGTTGCAGGAGTAACCACTAATCAATTTTCATTAGGAGCACTCTAATTTAAAATCAAATAAATATTGCGACATCTGTCAGAAGCCTCAAGACTGTTCTAGATTCGAATTAAGCGTTAGTCACCTTGTACAAAACCCATGGGACCGCCAGCGCACAATAAATATCTCAATCAGCATGACGGCAGTTAACGACATTGCTCCCCTCTAACCTACTTTAAATTAAATTATACAAAAGGTTAAGCAGTTACATACACTAGATATTGATAAGACGTTTTGGTCTATAAACAACACGCAGATATCAGCAAGGCCGAGGGTTTCATTATCGCTGGGCCTTCATTACGTACGCAATCGTGTTTGCTTTCAGAGTATCTTCGATCGTCGATACGATGCTCACTTTACCTTAATTGGGTCAGCGACAACAGCGGGGTCGCGATTTCTGGCTTAGGGCGATAATTGAAAAACTAAAATACTTACATGAACGTGACGTATCCCTTGTATCCCTTTTTCATGGGTGTGTCTGAATAAGGGAAAAATGTCTCAAACATTTAGGCCACGATACTCGAAAGGTTACTAGTCTTAAGATTAGTATTCCACAACACTTCACCGGTTTTGTCGGCAACTCTTTTAAGGTTCAGGCTTACTGCTCATGAACTCCCTGCCCGACGAAGTTAAGAAATCGGCAAGCAGGAACTCTTTTAAAAAATTAGTTAAAGAACATTATTTAAATTTAAATGGACTTATTTGGTTATTATTGTATTTCTTATTTATGTTTATTTATCTATCTACATATGTAATAGTATATTATTATGTATATTATTTATATTGTATCATATTTTTATTCATTAATTTTATTATATCTATTTATATTTGTTTATAGTTATTTTAAAATAATTTTATTACTTAATTAATTTAATAAATGAATACACCTGCTACGGCTATCTCAACAACTGGGTTGACTGGGAGAGAATGCCAATAGGCATTAAGTCCGCCCTTTGTAACCTCAAATTGGGGTGTATGCAATAAAGTATTTAAAAAAAAAAAAAAAAACAAAAAGGTCGGAGGATCTGCCCCCCGAATCAGGCGACGAGTTCGATCCTCTAAGAGGAGGCCGTTACATCTCCCGGTGCGGCGATAACGGGTTGCGTGAGCCCGAGATTACTGTGGACAGGTATCTTGTAAAAAGAACGAGCTAATCGTTGTGCCTTTGAGTGTTTGACCATACTCGACATATTATGGAGCAGGCCGGTTAATAGTACCAGTTAGATACCATCTCACTCAGATAAGGTTTCTTTACGTAGAATACGTAACGTATTTATTAGGTCGGGTTTTGCGCCGACTAAAATCCCACGGTGGTGGTGAAGGTGGAACCTTCGCGACAAATCAGCGGGGATACGATAATCCATACGCACACAACCGCGGCGTCACCAGCGCTGACTGCCGTAGGTGTTCCCTTTTCCAGAAAGGACTTCTCCTCTCCCTGCAGATAAGGCACCGAAATACAATCTCACCTTCCTACTCGGATCAATCCATCAGCGGGCAGCGGACATGTTTTAGTGACCTGGTCTTGTTTTACTGGGCTGATCAAATAAACTGATTTTAACGGTACTTGCACTAAAATTTAGAGGACTTTGTACTACAAAAACCTAAGTCGATCAGTGGGAGTAACTTAGATAACTTATTATCAGTGAAATACACATAATAAATTTCATACTATATTGTATATGAACAACACATTTTATCGCATTTATTGTTATAGTATGAGATGTTAGACGTCGAGATGTCATAGTTAACTCGGGCTACCTTCACCTTTTACCACCCTAACCCATTTGGTTATTGGCGCTTAACACAATAAATTAAAGTAATTCCAAACTGTATTTGTTTTACTATGATTTGTTTGAGACCTATTCTAAAGTCAAAGTGGGTGAAGTCGTAAGTACAGCTGATCCAATAATATTAACTGAAACTAATCTTATAATCAGTTCAAAATACATGTCTCCGGAATTTATAGTAACACACTGACAGAGCTATGTAACAATCATCTATATCTTATTTACATTGATACATCGATGTACGGGATGAAACTTTATTTCTCATATATAGTGTTGGCCAGGATATTTGGTAATTACTTTTCTCATTTCATCATTTCAGCCTATCACAAGTCCACTGCTGAACATAGGCCTCCCCCAAAGATTGCCACGAAGCTCGGTCCTGTGCCACCTGCATCCATCGACTTCTCGCAACACTGCGCAGGTCGGCACTCCATCTTGTGTAGGGGGGTCGTCCTACACTGCGTTCGCCTGTAAGTGACTGCCACTCGAGAAACTTTTTCCCCAACAGATGTCTGTTCTGGGAGCTATGTGGCCACTTCAGCTTGCTGATCTTTACGGCTATGTCAGTTACCTTAGTTCCGCTGCGGATATCATCGTTGCAGACTCTATCACGCAGAGAAACAGCGAGCATAGCCCTTTCCATAGCGCGCTGAGCAACTTTGAGCTTCCTCATGCGGCCTGCAGTGAAGGACCAAGTCTTTTCTCGATGTTTTGAGCCAATGTTGAACATTGAATCAACGAGCAGTTAAAACAGAATTTAATGAAGAAATGAACTTACAGTGTTCTAATGCTTAACAAGTTGTAAAAGAAGAAAATCATTGGCGAACGAATTCTTTCAGAAACTCCCTCCATCATCACTCCATCTTGTGTGTGTGGGGGGGGGGGAGGGGGGTCGTCCTACACTGCATTCGCCTGTTGTTTATCGCTAATGTCAGTTGGTATGCGATCGCGTGACGTTCGTTATCATATATTTACGTTAATATCACAGTAACATCCAACGCATATCAGATGTGTAGTATGCATGACGGTGCATGAGATGAGCTAAAGCCCGTTGTGCACGAAGAATAATACAAATAAACAATTGTCTTCTATCGACGCCGCAACACTGCGCTGCTACCGTGTTCCGTAGCATTTTTGAGGATTTCTGAAGGTGGGAATGACTTAATGAAAAAGTATATTGTTTATAGACGAAACTATTTATCCGATTAACCCACCATATTTTTTTTTTTATGGGAAAGGCGGCAAACGAGCAACACGTTCATCTGACGGTAAGTGATTACCATCGCCCACATACATCTGCAACACCAGAGTAGCTACAGGTGCGTTGCCGGCCTTTAAGGGTATTTGGAAGATGGGAGGGAGAATAAGGAGTGGAATGGGGAGGGGGAGTGGGAGTGGGCCTCCGGTTACCTCACTCACCGAACGAAACGCAGAAGCACAAGATGCCTCCACTTCACGCCGGTACTCTGCGTGGTAGTGGTATTAATCTGGTCGAGCCGGCCCATTCGAGCAGCAGCTGAAGCCGCCGCTTGGCTCTACCACGTTAAAAAGTTTGTCACAGGTCTCTCAATTTGCTGGGGTTTTTGTAACTGGGGTGGGAAGCCAGGAAATGTCCACTATGCTGCTCCAGTATAGGTTGGTCAATTTAAAGAGATTTATACAGGTGTACAAGTTTCCGCTAGTTTCGGGGTGTAATAGTGAATATGTCACCTGTTTCTCTAAATTGTCATTTTCCATTAGCTGATAAATGAGGCTCTGGCGTCCGAATGTTGATGGATAATCCATTTGAATTTACCGAACCCAAATCCCACAAACTTGTGATGGGGACCAGCACCACTAATGCGATGGTACCGGCATTGAGTTCACCAAAGCGTGTGACCAACGCGGTAATGGTAAGTAATAGTGTTGGAGTCAGTTATGCGAATACAATGGAGTGGGAAAGGAATACCATTGCGTATACCTAAAAAAAAAAAAATTAAGATTCACATGTACTTGTTATGGACTAAAATATAGATCCACACCTGCGTGCCGACATTGGATATCGAACCGGCGCATCGGTGCTTCATAAACTCGTTAAATGCCGGATTGCTACGCTATATAAAGTACGCTCCTGGGACAGTGAACGTACGTCCTCACAGCGGCCTTGTGCCGGACGATAACAAGCGTCATTATATCTAGTGCTCTGCTGCTATTGCTGGGGGGGGAGACAATAACTAGCACTTAATGTGCCATTGAAACAAATAGACGATTGACATCACCAATGCTACACGTACAAATTAAGCATTTCTCTTTGATGCAGCACCGTATAAGCTAAAAAATATTTTGCGGAATAAAATTTGGTAATTTTGGAATAAAGCGCGGGGTGCTTGATAAATCAGTTCTCGAAAATATTCGATCGGTACAAATAGTACAAAGCGCCCCCGCGCTTTTTCCACAAAAATATTAATTAATTTTTGGTGTTATTTTTATTCTTATATTAAGAATTACTTTTCTTCTTTAGTTCAATTTTTCAGTGCTCGAATTCGGAGAGTATGTCCGAAACATAACGCATGCGCAGACTGCGAGCATGCTCTGTCTCTCTCACTCTCACACAAAAAATCTGTGAGAAAATTATTAATCCTGGCGGTGCTAATCAGGATAATGAGATAATCTTATCAAATTATTATTTTGGTCCTTGATAAGTATACAACGTTTAAATGAAATCTGACCGTTTAAAATGGGTCAAAAATTAGGTCAAAGAAGTTTTTAGACATAGCATAATTTATATTTCATAGCACCTTGTCGTGTATTACAAGTTGACACTTAATTTTAAAAATTTGAAAGAAAGAAAGAAAGAAAGTACTTTATTCATTGCAACTCAAGTAACACATAAGTAAACTTAATTAACATAACAAAAAATAATAATAATAATAATATTTTATTGAGTTGCAGCAACAAAACGGTGTCCGACTCAGCATAATGCTGTAGTTTTTTTTCGCGAGCAGTCGCCAGGCTTTTTGTACTATCATCATCAAAATATAAATGACAACAAAAAACATAATAATAATAATAATAAATATATATATTCTTATATATATATTCCATCTGGTTGGGTTTTAATTATCTATTTAATTTTATTATATATATAATTTATAAAATATTACTTATATATGTACTTATATATGTATTTATTTATACAACCCAACCAGATGAGTAAATATAGAAATACCCCAAAAAAAAAAATAAAAAAATATAGAAATACCCCATACAATAATAATAATAATTTAATTCCGCATCAGCATAGAGTAATACACATCTAACCTCCAATGGATAACTGTAAACTGTACCTTAATTTCTTTAAATTGTCTAAGTTTCCTTCGTATCTTACAACGAGGACTAACAAATTTTAACACAGGACATACCACTATTAACCTGCCATGTAAATGAAATTTATGAAGTAATAAGCAAATAATACTATATCACACGTTTATCCCCTAAGTCATTAAAGTAAGTAATAAAAGAACTGGGCCGAGAATCAAGCCCTGCGGAACGCCCATTGTTACCGTCGATCCGGAAAAACCTACACCATTGATAACAACGTTTTGAATCCTTTTACTCAAGCACGAGATCAACACTTGGGTACTTCGTGGCAGCGAAACGGACACTACCACGGAAGGCATCCATGTTCTGCTCTATGTACAATGGCAAAAGCTGACATAAGCGACATGGAGTACAGGTCTACTAACAGTCTACAGGTATTCATTCATTTATGTTGGTGATGGTATATTTACTCCCTTGTGGAAAACATGGGATCGTTAAAAGAGCAGTCTGCGAGGCAGAGAAATTCATACCGTTACATTTCAACATTGCTTTGTTTTTTATTTTATTCGTCGTGCCTTGAAGTTACGTTTTAAGTATTTTAACAACAGTAACGTACAGGCATTTGCAATAAATTCATAACTTAAGCTTAGTTGTTCGCAACGATAGTGTACAACGAGGAAAATCTGAAAAGTATGTCAAAGACGGTGACTGAATACTGATGATAGTAAATACAAGTACTATTTGTTTGGATATTTCCAGTTATTGTGAAAGATTTAACATCAGTGAACACCAAGCTACTGTGGTTTAAGGATAAACCTTTTTTCCCTTTATTAAGTGTTGACTAATCATATTTGCGTGAAAATAAAAAAAAAACCGAATAGTAAGTTAATTTTAATTGATATTCGTCTAAAAATTAACTGAATAATTAGCAGTAGCATCTGTAATTTCATCATGAAAACGAACAATTCGCGCTATGCCGCCCGTCCGTAAGCATAGGTGCCGCATTTATATACATGTTATATTATAGAACTCCTTGCGGTTGGAAGGGGGGTCAAAGGGCTGTAATCTAACTTCTATGGCTATATCTCTTAACACAATTACTACATTACAACAACGAGCTATATCCCCTTTTGAATTGCACAACTTACAGATATATGTCGCAGGGTTATGGTCAACATAGCGCAGCTATATTTTTTTCACAATCATAATATCATAGCATTGACAATTCCTGTCCTGCGAAATATATAAGTCTATAATAATATATCTAATAAAATGGCAGAAGAGGCATGAAAGCAGGATAAATGCAGTAGAAATGAGAGCGTTAAGAAGTATGATTGATGTGAAGATAACTGACTGAGTTCGGGATAATGTGATCAGAGAGCGCTGTGTCGTGAAAGACGATGTAATGATCGAATTGAGAAAGGGATGCTGAACTGGTTTGGACATGTGGAGAGGATGAATGAAAGTAGGTGGACGAAACAAATATATGAGGCGAGTGTAAACGGTAGAGTCGGGATAGGAAGACCTAGGCGAACATTTTACGATCAAATCGGAGACGTTCTGAAAAAAGGCCAGGTCAAGAGTACTTTAAACCAACGAGCATTCATGCGAAGATTGATGAAAGTGGAAGAAGCGAAAGACGTATGTCATGACCGTAGAAAGTGGAAGAAGATTGTCGCTGCCTACCCCGTTGGGAACAAGGCGTGAATATTTACAGACATTGTAGGTAGGTAGTTAAAAAATTATTTACTGAATAAAATTATATTTCATAGTATAATAACTGTCCGTGCTAAGTCGGTGCGATTCGCAAATATAAAAAAAATGTATTTTAAACACGTAATGATCATGTTTTATTTCACTCACAATACGCGAAACAAAACAACAAACAAACTAAAGCTTTGATGTAGCCTGTATATTTTTAACATCTCTCTTTTCACATCCTTTCACATTCGTCCTTTTTTTATCTCTCAAACCGTTGGTACCAATTAGAGAAAACTCGAATAAATTTCCTCAGGGATCTTTTATTATGAAAACTCTTTACAAAACCTTTCTAAGCATATTCAACGCCGTTAACATAAAAAATATTTAGTTTCATCTTGCAGCTGTGTTAGCTCCGGGATCTGAATACTTGCTTTTAATATAACATAGTGCGCGATACCTATAGTCGTTGAGGGTGTGTGTCTGGTTCGCTTTGTGATTTTGCTACCACATGATGTACACTAACATCAAGCTTTTGCTTGTTTATTGCCTCGCACCAATGTTTACGAAGCACGTACAGAGCATAAGAGATGGCCTGTCGATTTTAGTTTTCAACTAAAAGCACAACGCTCTTTATAAACTTCCTTGTTCATCACAAGAGTTAACATTGAGTAATTTTATTGCGTCTTATGCTGGCGTGATGATTCTAGACAAATTACAATCACTTCTGCTACTTCTTCTAGTTTCTTCTTATCGGAGATATTCTCCGTACGAAATTCTGTAGTATAATTACAGTGGGTATTTTGTACGATTATTCTTCATTGCATTACTGAGCTGAACCATTAAGGACGTATAAAAAAATAAACTATGAATTTAATTTGCGAGCGTAAGGCCCGCAAGTAAAAAATGCTGCAGCTTCGTGTCTTTATTAGTGTTTATCTTTACGACAACGTGTCTTAACGAGTATACATGACGAATGAGTCGATTTAAAATCCTATAATCGTAAACCCGGTCGTATAGTAGTCTCCGATCATTCCGGCAAACGCATAGAAGTTCTAATATGTATCGACATATGGCTGAATAACCTTCTCATAATAATGCAAAAAAAAGTAATATTATTCGTTTGTATAAATTAAATGGATTTTTTTTTCTCGAAACATGATTTCACAGTTCGTTTCTACGGAGCATAATTACTAAAGGCGACATATAATTTCCAATATCAAACTCCGTGGAATCGTTTTTCTTTATATAAATAATTATGTTCTTATGGCCGTGTAAAAATCGGCTCCTGCAAATCCTTCCTATGGCAGACGCCTATGTCCAGCCGTGAACTATTTACAGGCTGTTAAATAAGTATAAAAACGTTCCGCATCTAAACATTGAAATTTCAACGGGCGTCCTGCTCGCGAGTCTCTACCGATAAAGCTGTAAAGGCCACTAGGCCAATAGCATATCTACCGTGGGGGGGTGTTAGTCGGTCCGGCATCTTCAATGCTGATCCCGACATAACCAGTCACCGGTGACGTTAACGGGTAGGTGACAGACGAGCACATTTCCCCCACGTTAAACTAAACTAAAAAAAAAACAGTGAAACGTAATAAAAACTTGAAATTCGATCTGGATATTTCTGAATTGCAATTGACGAAAAAACTGCCTTTTTAAATGTTTGTATATATCTTCATAGATAAGTGCCAACTATTGGAAACAGTATATAATAAATAGCAATTACCAGAGAAATAGAAGACCAATAACGAGCTGTAGCGACATATATTACTAAGCGTCCACCGTCTGTCCGGACGTCCGTCTGTCATGCCTTTAAATCTTTTGTACCGGTTGAAATGTTCATTCGAGAAACATATTTTTTCCAACGTTTATTTGTTTTTGCTTTATCATAAAAATGGTAATACATACAAACTTCAAGTATATGATTATATTACAAACTCTAAATTAAATACAAACAATAAATAATAAAAGCCCGTGTACAACAGTAACCCGTGTACCGTGGTAGCCTAGTGATCAGGGCGCTTGCTTTAGTTTCATAGAGCGCGAATGACCTGGGTTCTATCCCCGGTGCCAGCACCACAATAATTGTTAATAGCAATTTAAACTGATGTATTTACCAAACCTGCATATCTAAAATATAGCAAAAAAATTTTTTTTTCGATTATATGTGAAGCCGGCCAATCTGCACTGGAGAAGCGTGGTCTCTTCCCGGCTACAAAACCCTCTCAGATATTTGAGAAGGAAGCCTTTTCCCAGCAGTGGGCACTTACAGACTGCTACTTTACTTCAAGTAGAGTGTAACCCAAACTGAATAAAAGATAAAATTGTGTATGTGTTTACAAAGAAAACTGTGATAAATAAATAACACATATATTGTGTAGTTGCACGGAGCACTAGGTGCTCGAGTACGATTCGCAATTGGCCGGTTTCATTCTTTGTTGACCTCTACGTTATGGGATGAAATTATTTGTTGGAACACAATAACGTTTTTGAGACATCTTGCTAGAGCATCGTCGCACGCGTTAAAAGCCAGCCAATGGAAGAATGCGTCTGTCAACAAAAAATAGAATATAAAATGCCGACAATAGTCGGTGCTCTTGTGCTAAGTGAATCCAACATGGATTAGATTTGAAATGACAAACAAACAACTCGATGTAATTGCTGGGACACTGCATAATAACAAAGTATCCAACTATATATTTATAATCTGCGATTCAAGACGAGTTCAAAAGCGAGACGTAACGGCGTGATAAATTATGTATACATAAACCAAACACGGAAAAACATGGCATTATAACTATTACTTTCCAATATCAATATGTTAATGAAGACTGCAAGGTCAACCGACGCTGTTTGAAATCGATTAGGCAATTGCTTTTCGTATTCGGTCGTGACGAAGACATAAGCACATCGAAGTCGAACTGATGATGAACACATCAATGAACGTCATGTAACTGTTTCTATAATTTGTAATATCCAAAAAAAAAAAAAACCAAAGAAATATTATAAACCACGCGTTGATTCTTGACGGATATACTTTATTGTACGCCACAAAACAAAAAAAAATGTAAAGAAACGTTAAAAAAAAAGGAAGAAAATTAGGAGGTACGAATTGGCGGCCTGATCGCTTACAGGCAATCAAATAGATAGGACACTAACCTAACCAGCGCAGGGGATATTAAAGAACCATAAGGGATATTAAAGAACCACATCGGAACTGTCAGTGTGCAGAGAGGCAACACTGTGGATCACACACACATGTACAGATGCAACACAAAATAACGAAACCCAGATACCGATAATATGAGTTTTGAACAATTATTGGCTACAGCTAACGAACCCAGGACCAATGAGGCAGTTGTTACAACTAAACCGTGAGGTCATCGTTATTATAGTATAAGAACTACAGCAGTTGAACACATTATTTCATACTTGAATAACAGGATTGAAAAAGTTGCTATGGATTGTGCGATTTCTTCCGGCCTTCAGATTTGTTAGATTCTTGGTCTATATCTTACTGTTAAATGATTAAAAAGTGATAAAAAAAACAATTATTGCACTGACAAAACCACAAAAATCTGCTCGTATTTACTATATGCAAATAACACGGACTAACAATGAACTGGAAATGTCGACTCGACTTTCAAGGAACGTTATTATCGCTTTACATTACTGGTTAATTGGTCCTTTCGTAGCAATATAATTTTAATGGTTTTTAGATAATATAAATGTAAAGAAACAATTGGCTCGAACGGCTGTTATAAACAAAAGTAGTACTATACCCTAAGTGTGTCTTTTGTATCCTTTGTGTGTGTAACATATAAACCTCATGTAAATGTATTATAAATACTTCCTCAAGGAACGTACTAAATGATTGCGAAAACAACAATAAAATCCACTAAGAACTTAAGAAGGTGAGTGAACACTGAGGCAGACGCGGATAGCTACTTTGTTTTATCTTTATATATAAAAATCTTGTGTGCGTCTGTTAGTGCTCGTGTAACTTCTGAACGTCGAGACCTGTTGAGGTCATATTTATTTAACAATTTTATTTTGCCATAAATATGTTTTGTCTAAACGATAGTACGTCGCTATGCTAGGATCCAATAGGTGGCCCTGTAGTCAAGTTACTAACAAATTCTATATTCATGGACCAAAATGACTCATGTTCACAAAATATGATGGTATAATGCCAAAAAAGAAAATTACAAACCTGGATCCGTTGGATGGCGCTGTGGTTGAGTAGGTTGTTAAGTAATTAAGACATCAAACTCGCGCCACTTACAAGAAAGTCGACACCACCACAAGCGAAGATACTAAGTAAAGCTAACGTAAATTAAAACTTTATTGTATCTTATTAGTACTTGTAGAAAACTTAGCAACGCTCAGCTTAATGAACTCTAGATTAACCAAGACCGAGGACTGACACAATAATAATAGTCTTTATTGGCATTGTAATGAGGATTTTAAATATAAAGTTTGTATGAAATCACCGACTTCAGTGCTAGGTAAAATACGCCTGGTCATGGTTTCTTCTCTCAGGCCAATTAAACCCCAATCATTCCTGTGCTGTAATAATTTATATTAGACTGTTAGGTTTAGTGACTTAAACACGTTTATACATTTTGTTAAAAAATGCAGCAAAAATAAAAACAGCTAGAAACTGTTGATTTATTAAATATTCGTTGTCAGTCCTGGGACAAAGGCTCAGTCTTCAACTTTCACCCATCAAGTGCAAAGAAATTTACCCAGTATCGATACCAGTATGTCTATAACTTCCCAGGATCGTGATCAGCGGCGGATAGGCTGAAATTTAATAATAAACTCACGAGTCCTTTTAAAATTTCCCAATTAAATTCTGAAAACGCACGGCGAAATAAATGTTAGGAAATTTTATTTCGTTACACAACAAAATTACATGCTTAACAAAAACTACAAGCGACCAATGTGTCACTTTAATTCAGGTTTTTTTTTATTGAATTGGGAGCTCGCGAGCAAGCGGGTCACCTACGCCCACCACGTACATCAGCGACACTAGAAGAGCAGCCGGCCTTTAGGGATATTTGTGGAGAGAAGAGGGTAAGGGGTACAACTTTTCACCTGATGGTAAGTGATTAACGTCGCCCATGTAGACCAGAGGTGCTACTGCGTTGCCGGCCTTGAAGGGTATTTGAGAGATGAGAGGGATGAGGAGGGGGAATGGGGAGAGGGAGTGGGCCTGCGGTTACCTCACTCACCGAACGAAACACAGAAGGCTATACCGTGTCGATAGATAGACATTTTTATAAACACACGAGAAGATCCATCCTTCACGTTGCAATACGTCATGTGATATATAAGTTACAAATAAATTAAAACAAAACATTTTGTACTAGCTTTCCATATTAAAGCTTCTTAATTCAACTCTTATCCCGAATATATCTCTAAAATTAGTATTATTTAAAAGCTGCGATCGTGTCTTGATGTAAATCCAGAAGCTTCTGTTCGATACCTTTTAAGATGTAGCGATAACACAAGCTAGTATTTATATCTTTTATAATCGGAACAAGTATCATATAATGGAAACATCATAAAATTAATAGTAATTATGAAGTTTAACTATGTGATGTCCGTTCGGACAGACCGAAAGAGAAACACGTTATTATTTATTTATACAGATTTAATTTTGACGAAACTATTATATATACACATAATTTCATTTAGATGGCGGATGTAAAGTAATACAGGGCAAGGATAAAAGCAAAAGGAATAACGAAAGAAAACAACAAGTGCAATACTTCGCTACAAATGCGCTGTGAATGTCGCTTCATTCAATCACGAAGAAAGTCGACCTCAGACTTCAGACACATTGCAGAAACGTTACACTTAGGTTAGCATCAGAGTCCTTTGTGTCCGCTTTGAAGTACCTCGGGGATATTGAGAATAAGTAAAGATACTCTGTAAATAACATGCCTTTTACTGTTTTTCGAGTTGATTGTAGAAGTGACTAAATTGTAGGAGTGATAATAAGACGAAACAGTGTTAAAGGCTCCAGTCTTGTTAGGTATTCATCCATCATCCAGAACCTAATACCAAGAAATTTTGATGATGTTCAAGTATATAGCGAGGCTGAGAGTTACTACGGGATCCTAGTCCATCGCTAAACTGAGCACTGTTCAAAATAACCAATTAAGAATTATCAAGCAAACAACCAATTTTTCCGGTATATGATTCTAAGTTTAAACATATAGCTAAATCTTCCTACCGGTTACAATACACCACGACTTTATAGTGATATTATAGAGGCACTCACACCTCTTCACATTTCCGATCGGAGGAAGGATCCGATGCAGTGTCGGAGACAGGGGCACCATACAACCAGATCCGAAAACGAATCATTTGTTTATTTCACATTCGTTTTTTTTTGTTTTTTATGGAAGAGACGGCAAACGAGCAAGCGGTTCACCTGATGGTAAGTGATTACCGTCGCCCACATACATCTGCAACACCATAGATGCTGCAGGTGCATTGCCGGTCTTTAAGGATATTTGGGAGATGAGAGGGAAGAGGAGGGGAATAGGGATGGGGGGTGTGGGCCTCCGGTTACCTCACTCACCGAACGAAACGTAGAAGCACAACTGCGTTTCGTTCGGTGAGTGAGGTAACCGGAGGCTGGCACCCCTTCACTTTCTACTTCCCGCTGGTATTCTGCGAGGCCGTGGTACCGATCCGGTCGAGCCGGCCCATTCGAGCAACAGCTAAAGCTGCCGCTTGGCTCTACCACGCTTGATACTGCGGTGATTCGAACCTAGGACTGAACTTTTTTTACTATTCGCATTGTAGTCTTTATATGAGTCCAAATGTGTGTACATATATACAAATAATATAATAAATTAGTAGAAATGAATACAAATAATAAAAATTAACCACCATTTTCAAATATCAAAACTTAACCATACTTTTCGTTCACAACGCATTGTTTATAAACAATATATTAGTACCAGGAATGCATAGACTTGTCGCTAATTACCATAATAACACTTGGCACGTGGGCGAGTCGTCTCCTGCATACAAATCACCAATCAAAGTCAATATAAATCAGATCCGCCTTGAGAACGACGATTGATTAACGATCCACGCCGTTCGAATTTTAAAATATTAAATTCACATCTCTTAATTCAATTTGTTTAAAAATTTTAATTGTAATATATGTATTAGTAATGCAGAACCAGTTGATAGAATTATAACTCGGACTCTAGCTGCAAACACCAGATCCAGAATGAACATTCGCCATACATGCGAACAGGTATCTTGGTGGTAGACTACTCCGAGTAGGAATCGTCTAATTACCCATTTCCGATGTCAGGCAGCAGTGTAACAGTTGTTGTGTTACGGTTTGAAAGTTAAAGACAGTATAATTACGTTGGACAGCCCGTAATTGAGAATAGCCTCAGAGATGACAATGCATCTTCGTTTGAAGTTGCTTGCTTGTGTATAGCCGACACCCGGTGGACAGTTAACATCACCCCCATCTAATAAAAAGATGCTGCTATATAGATATCTCGAAGGTAAGCCCTAACAAAAGCATGCATTTCATGACTCACTCATTAGATCTTGTAGCGGTCCTCCGACACTGAGTCTACGAGGTTGCCGATTGAGAACCATTCTTCCCCAACCGCTGTCAGCTCTGCGAGCTACGTGGCCGGCCCGTTGCCCCCTTAGCGAGATCCTTACCTGAACTGCACACGCATGGATTACAGATTTTCCTTGGGCTCATTGGAACCAAACTGTCTTTGCAACCAACTTCTCATGGGAGTAAGGTGGCGAGCCTTGTCACCATATTTGCTTGCGAAGGTAATAAGATTTTCAGGTCATAGTTGCCTCTTACTACATCCACGATAACACCATGGGATTTGCAGTTAATTGCGCCGCCACTGCATGGTATTGTTAATTTATGCAGATATACTGAGTCGGCAGTGTGATTGCATTAGCAGAGACTAATGTAGTAACTCCCAATGTGACATCGATATGAAGAATGCATATAAGGCATATTACATGCTTAAGGTAATCACTTGACCATACTTAATAAGTGTAATTGTTAAAAAAGTAGTGAAAAGATGTAAATTGAATAGACTGAACGTACCATACATCCACGTTCGTGAATAATGAATATGTCAATATAAACAAAACGTCGCAATACACATGTTATGCAAGAGGCTTTAATAAACTGAATAATTTATTTTTAAACGGTCCAACTGCATGCAATGGTATGTGATGTCATCCGTGCCTTTAATGTTAATGAAACGATTAACGTCATCCAAATAATTAAAACGGCGGGAAACGGTGAAATGTAATATTACTTTACAACTTATGCGTTATTTCCATATAGCGATATCGAATTTCTTCGAATGTTAATATTTTTTTTAACGCGTTAGAGCCAAGTAGCGGCTTTAGCTGCCGAATATGCTAGCTCGAGCGGGTTAGTACCACGGCCACGCAGAAAACCGGCGTCAAGTAGAGCAATCTTGTACTTCTGCCTTTCGTTCGGCGAGTGAGGTAACCGAAGGCCCACTCCCCCTCCCCATCCCCCTCCGCATCCTTCCTCCTATCTCCCAAATACCCTTAAAGGCCGGCAACGCACCTTCAGCTCATCTGGCGTTGCAGATGTACGTGCGCGACGGTAATCACTTACCATCATATGTACCGCTTGCTCGTTTACCGCCTATACAAAAAAAATATGCATTGTATCTTTGGTTCATGCAAATCTTATAAAAGATCTGAACGCAGCAGTGAATTGACATAGGCTGATCTAGTAATCGTTATATACCTACTAAAGTAATGGTTATACGTAGATCCTCTCTGTCGGACACTGGTCGTATTCAAATCAAATCAAATCTTTTATTCAACGTATGAAACATACATTTCACTTGTCGAACGTCATTTCATTTAAAATATAACATCGTTTCGTAATGAGGTTGCTCTGACGAAGAAGAAACCGGCGAAAGAAACTCAGTAGGTATTCTCTTTTGTTTTTTTTTTTCAAATATCCAAAACGTGTTAATCAAATATAACAAGGTTATTTTCTAGAAACGGCGGAAAGCGATCAACTCGTTCCCAGAGGTTATTATCATCCAGGTATTCCTTTATAAAAAAATGTTAAACAAACCCTTTCTACAAAGTCTTTGTTTAACATTTTTTTTTAAACCTATTGATAGGAAGACTTTGCGCACTTGCTGGGATTTTGTTGCGGAAACGTATACATTGCCCCGCGAATGAGTTCATAACTATATGGAGTCTAGTAACTGAAATTCCCTACACTGCACACTAACGATTTATATGTTGAAATACTATATAGCAAAATATCGGCGCGAAAACGACGTTTGAGGGGTTGGTTAATGAAAAAAGACACCATTTGTTCCAAAACAATGTTCTATGATGCAGTTCGTTTTTGTGTAGTCTTCAATATAGAATAATAATATTTGTACTTCAAACGAACAAAGACGTTCAAAAAGTGAGAATGCGTTACCAACTCTGGAAATTAAAAAGTAAATAGTTAAACCAGGAAGTTTTTATAAATATTGACATTTGTTTGCGGTTTGTTGTAGAAATGTTGGCTCTGTTATTAAGCATATGTGACTGAAATATTTCACTGTGAATCAAGGAAATCGAGGCTTATGTTTTTTTCTATTAAATTTAGACACTGTTATGAGCTACGGGTTGCGATATTGGAGATAAAGGCCGGTATTATAAACTTCTAATTATTTTCCCACTTACAATGGGTGCAGTTTCTTCTTGATGCGCTATCCCTTGTACGTGATCTTCCATGGGTATTTCGGACAGCTTCTGTCTCTAATCCTCTGTCTTTTCCTGTCTTGGACACTTTGCCTTCACTTCTAGCCTTTTCCTTCTTTTTCCCTTCTTTTCTACCCTTTTCTCTTCCTTTTCTTTGTGAGCTTCTTCTTCCTCTTACATCAAACTCACTCATTGAACTTAGCGCGCTTCAGTGCGACTTTGTATGTTCGATTATACCAAAATATTACGAAACGATATTTTATTTTTATTGAAGAAAATAGGCTTATCTTTCAACCAGTTCAAAGCGGAAAAATATACCAGAGTTTCGTTAACAACGACTGGTAATTCATGAACATTTCTTTTTAGTCTTATCTTTCGAAGACGTAAGTGTTGACAAGACGTTATCGGACATTCGTTATAATACTTTAGAAAAAACCAAACTGTATATTGCATGAGACTTTTTGGAACTGTTGCGAACAGTCTATGTCTTAGAAAAGACTATCCTCTCCAACTACTAAAAAATTCAAGGAGAGTCCTGCCGCTGGTAAGATTACGGTCTCTTTTGTCTGGGATAGTCAAGGGGTAGTAAAGCTTGAATACATCGATTATGGAACTACTGTTAAGGGCCTTTTGTACGCCGAAGAAATAAAAACATTGCCAAACGAAATCTGCAAGAATCAGCGACACAAACACACAAAAATTGTTTTGTTAACGCCCCGGCGGTTGTAATTTAAGAAACTGTCTGAAATACGTGACCATTCTTCATATTATATTCACCAGACCTTGTACCTAGTGATTTCTATCTATTTGTAAGATTGAAGGAGCATCTGAGAGGATAGAGACTTGAAGATGATGAAGCTATAGTCGCAGGGTTACAGAAACTTTTAGGTACGCAGTACGAAGAGCTCTTTAGGAAGTTTGAAAAAGGTGACATGTCGAAAAAAAAAATTTAATATAAATTACCTCTAACATACTCATTCTCAGTTTTCATTGAAGTAACTATTATAATATTATATATATTATAAATAATAAGACGACGTGTGTTGTCGACAACACAATATAACAAATATTTGTTAGTATCATCAGCTTAATATTTTTTATAGCAATTATTTCTATATCCAATGATTGGAACCATTGGATGGTCCCCCGTCAGCGGATGCCGTCGCTCCTCTCACCACTTAGGATCTAGTGCTAATGTCAACCCCGAGGTCACATGACGGGTCCCAGACCCCCGCAATTATCCATTTAGCAGCAATTGCATGCGTTCCCAACGTTATCGCGAGATAGTACATTACTGTTGCGAAATAATACAATGAAAGACAGAAACTTTCGAAAGGCTTAAATTAGAACCTACCGATTTTTTTTTTAAGAATCGTTGGTGGATCTCGGATACCCACGAACAACTACAACATCAGAGGAGTTGTAGGTGCGTTGTCGGTCTTTAGGAAAGGAGTGATACACTTTTATTTAAGGTCCCTAAATCGTTCCTTCCTATTAGGAAATACTGTCTGCTGATTCGACAAGGTAACGGTGCGTCGAAAAGTAAAAAAAAAAAAATTAATTTTAAATTACTAAGATTTGGGCACAAATACAATTGGGGCACAAAGGCGGGAGGACTTGTAATGACGACAGGTACGTTTTTAATGTGACTGTCGTTGAACAGAACATAATTAATAATGAATAATTACAGAAAAATATTCAATGGAGACAAAAAAACACAAATATGCAAATAAGGTCTGTGAATTGTACCAAACCAAACCACCCCTATTCACATTATGAAATTAATTGAAAATGAAATAAATTATGTCCAGTCTAGCCATATGTTGCAATTCAAAACGTAATTTTTTTTTTTTTAAATTTGGAAACCGTGATTGTTCAATTACATTATGGAGAGGGAAGTTAAAGAAAACAGAATTGCAGTGATTGTTTTGAACAAAATGGGTATGGAGTCGTCATTTTTAATACAGCTCAAAAGCTAGACATCAGCTGTGTTTGTGTACCGACAAGTTTACCAACAATTGCTCCGTCGAGTACTATAAAGGATCGGGGGTTAGTACCTCGTGCATTTCGATCGGACGGGCTGTGAACTCTGTCCAAAATATTATCGCATCAAATGAAGATTCCCCCTGGGATCCTGTCGCGAATTATTAAACAAGACCCGAACCTGGGTGGTTATATAATAAACAGGACATGCCCTACAGCATAAGAGAGTGGATCAATCAAAACGCTCGCTGTTCCGTTACGCTGGAGGAAGACAGGGAAATGTGCTTTTGACAGATGATAAGATGAAAGAAGAGCACTGCAATAAGCTAAATGACAACGTACGTTCACAGCTCTAAAGAAGCCTCGCAACTTGTTGGAAAAGAGAAATGTAGTCATCATCCTGCATCAATTATGGTTTAGTGCCCCCACTTGTTCTAAAAAGGAGTCACAAAAGCTGCATATTTATGGAAATGGAGTAAAAACTTCGACCAAAGTGTATCAAGGGACTGGTTGGTTGGTTGGTTCACGCCGAAAAGCATCTCATTGATATACCTTACAAAAATGTATCGTATCCTTTCCAGTAAGACTAATCGCCTAGTCACATGTTTCGCTTGAATTTAGCTTAAGATACAGTTCTATTTTAATATACCTTACAAAAATGTATCGTATCGTTTCCAGTAAGACTATGCGCCTGGTCACATTTTTCGCTTCAATTTAGCTTAAGATACAGTTCTATTTTAATGAGAAACGGAAAATGCGAGCAACATTTGAATGGGAGTTTCTGAAAGAATTCGTTCGCCAATGATTTTCTTCTTTTACAACTTGTTAAGCATTAGAACACTGTAAGTTCAGTTTTAACAGCTCGTTGATTTAATGTCCAGCCGTAGCAGGCCGTATAAGGAAGCTCAAAGTTGTTTCTCTGCGTGATAGAGTCTGCAACGATGATATCCGCAGCGGAACTAAGGTAACTGACATAGCCGTAAAGATCAGCAAGCTGAAGTGGCCACATAGCTCGCAGAACTGACAACCGTTGGGGAAAAAAGTTTCTCGAGTGGTAGCCACGTAGGACAGCAGTGTAGGACAACCCCCCACAAGATGGAGTGACGACCTGCGCAGTGTTGCGGGAAGTCGGTAGATGCAGGTGGCTCACGACCGAGCTTCATGGCAATCTTTGGGGGAGGCCTATGTTCAGCAGTGGACTTCTAATAGGCTGAAATGATGATGATGATGATGATGATATTTTTAGTTTGGGTTTTGGAATGAAGAAGGAATACCACCTCTTCTTTCGAATTTCGAATGCCAACCTCACCGGCGCGTGTTGCGACCCGCTTGCCCAATGTGGTGACTGAACTGGGCAAAAACTCAAAGGAAAGAATGGTGATGTTTGCTGGCGGCCCATTCATCATTGGACCAAAATTGAAGCGCTAGTAACCTAATGGGACGGGGCGCTGACCACAAATTGTGATTAATACAAAGAAAAGAAAAATAGAACACATGGCCTGCTCAAAACGTTCAAGCTTCTGTTATTAATAATAATAAAACGTACGTGGTACATGTTTATTGTAGTTTTAGCGAATCGTTAAAAACAATTATATTCATAGTGGCTAATGTGCAATACTAATTAAAATATATAATCATCCATAAGTATTCGAAACACCTCATTGGTTTTGGTACAAACCATCCACAGGGCATCGAACTCAAGTCTCCCGATTCGGAGCCAGATCCCTTAACCACACGGCAATCGTAACTTTTGCATCATTCGAATTTATTTTAACCTGTTTTGGACTTGTCACGTTGTCCCAATAAAGTAATGTTTAAAGGCTTTGTGCATTTTATCCTAAAAACTGTCTTAATCGTTTTTACGACAATAATGTTCTAATTATATTTTTCATAATAACTTAAACGATGTTTTCGCATTTATGGTTTTGATTTAGCAGCTGTGGGCCGTTTGAGTTGTACAATTAAGGGGCGAGCCTTTAAGGGGTGGAATGTGCCACCCCTTAAAGGCTCGCCCTTAAAAGCACACTTCACCGAATGTGTGCACCGAAATATCAAGCCGACTAATATATTATCAGTAAAAATCGATGATATATTCTGACGAAAGCCAATGCGGATCTGTGTCAATTAATTAGTCAATCTCGGCAACGTCACTACGTCGTCACAATGACATCTCCGTTATAAATATTTTAATATAAACAGACATTCCGTCATCTGCCTAACATTCCGGCGTTGGACATACGCTACTCTTAAAGGAAATGCCAGGCTAAAGACTGCCATTATGGCCATGTTTAACAAGTAGCTTGTAACCGACGTTGGTCTGTATATTTTCCGACAGCCATTTTTGAAATGGTAAATAGGGCATGAAATTTTTAAGACTTTTCCCTTAGTCAAGGTAAGAAAAGTAGTGTCAGATCCCTTTACGAAACCATTGCACTAATCACCCAAAACTATAATGATACTCAAGATACATGTTGATGTTAAAAGCCCAACTAAACAATTACCTCGCTCGTCATTGTCGCAGTGATCTTGGTTATTGTATAGTTGGTCTTTTGTTTTAAACGTAAAAGAGTCGTTCCATACAAATTGAATACTTCAAGGTTTCTTTTAAAAACATGAAGCTGCAACTAGTCAGAAGTCATATTATTGAGTTGTCTATGAGACGAATTTCGAGATTTTCAAGGATAATCATAATAATTGAGATAGTCAAGGATACGAAATACAGTAATGTACGTAGTACTTCTATACAATGGGAGAACTTATGCTACGGCTGGATGTAATTGTGGTATGCAATATACTTGTATAGAAACATTTAGTATGCATAAATGAAATGAAAAATATCATAAAGCATTTTTTTTTAATACCACCGTGCTTGATTGCTGAGAGTAAGTTACTATTGCGGAAGCTTTATCTTATATTACTAATATTCGGGGTCCCAGGGTACCAGTATCTGATATAATCTAGACCACGGATTCCTAAAGTGTTCAATATCGGTTTCCCAGGGGTCGACGTAAATGAAAAATTATTTTGGGGTCTATTATCAGTTCATTTTGGAAACGGCGTATCTTGCCCAAAATTGTCTGGGAATCTCTGATCTAGGTCAACAAGAACTACCAGAGCAGTGAGTGAGTTTGTATGATCATATGTAGGTATTGTAATTGTTGACACTGCGTGCTGGTATCATTCCTGTAAACTCCTCACATAAAAAGTTAACACTCCAGTATAATATGCTCTCAGTAAAGCAAGTCCCTCTTAAGGCGATGCATGAATTACTTGGGCTACCGTCGATAGGGGTGCCAGACCTCTTCCAGCGTGTATTATTAGGCACTGACGGAGCTATACAACCACCAACGCCATCTAGCTGTAATAACTAAGACTGAGAACTGTATTGCATAGGTATTAGGCACGTGCCGTAATGAGTTTTAAAAAAACCGTAACGTTGCCGTTATGGATAAATATAGTTACTAATAAGGACATTTTAACCATGTACATTTTATAACTATAGTTTTCCTTACAACCGAAACTGCACAGGAATCGGGATACGAATCACTGCAATTGTTTACGTTTTGTAGTGTAAACAGGTAACTAATATTTTCATGTGTTCAATTATTTTTTTTCATTGTATTTTGACAAAATAAATAAATCGTGGTTAATAAGACATTTATACACACATTCATTATCAAGAGTTATGGTTCTACCAATAGGAATAAAAAATATGTTACTGAATAGTATTTTTAATTATCTTAAACTTAAGATTTGAAACCGTATGATTGTTTAGTTAACGATTATTTGTTATTGTGTCGATATCCATATTCAAATACAACTAAACATTGAAAGAAAGAGACAGCTACATTTATCTTCGTCGTTTTCGGTAACGGTCGGTCGTTACTTGAGTTACAATGTTGTATGGAAATTAAGCGTTGCGCGTTGTGGGGCGGCTGTATCGTTATGAAATAAACATACGTTATAAAGCGTTAAATTTCGTTATGAAATATAGACAGATTTCTAAACGCTATATACGTCATAACTTCACTCTTTTTAGGTAGGTTTTTTGAAAGTTTGTAATTGGTTACGGCTGGACATTACTTCTCGCATTGGATTGCTCAAAGAACATATAAATACTACTTATTATAATAATTATAGAAATAATAAAAAAATTGTACGTTTCATGTCAATGAAATTGTCAAATCGCAGTAGGGACATTTTTTGATGTAGTTAATCCGCCATCTGTCTGGATTATTTGTCAACTTTCCAGGAAATATAAACGAGGAAACGTATTCGAATATTTCGCACCTAAAATAATTTTGAAGTATATTAAGTGGAAATGTAACGTGACAGTTGGCGAATTTACAAGACTTTTCTCATACCGCCTCTTATGGCGCTCACAAGAAGAATCTAACGCCGCTGCTACTAGAATATTCTCCATAGAACGATGAGATAACATGGTTTCGCGTACTCTTATGCTTATCGCAGTGAAATATAATGTAAATGTTTCGTACATATAATTAAATTGTAACTAGTTATTATAATTTCTTAAAGTAACGCATATTTACAGACATTATTGTAACAATGAAAAGAAACTAATGAGTAGATATTAATGTAACGAGGTTTATGTTGTATTAATATTCTATACAATAAAATATTTTCTCTTAATGTCTATTTAAAATTTTGTACTTACAATGTTAATAATGCGAAATCTCATAACAAGTCCTATGCGTATCGAAATCAATTATGTGCATGGCAATTCAATATTTCGTTTGTTTCACATAACTATTTCTTCGATATTTTGGCGCGAAAGTTGATTGATTGAATCAAATTTTTTTCGAAAAAATTTTTTTTCGAGTTATGATGTATAATGATGTGTAATTTGAAAATACAATGGTCGGTCGAAATGGAGACCGGCGTTTCGGGTGCTCTACAGCATCCGTGGTCACGGGGGAGTTTACTCGGGCTTCCGTCAGCCTTTAATTTTTTTTCCAATATAGTACCTGCACCGATCAAAATATCTTGATTTATCGCAGTGGTATGCTCGGGTTTGGATTTAATTGTATGTATTACGGGATCCCAATCTGATGGTAGCAGCCAGCGATCTTCTCTATTGAAATTAGGATGTTTTTTTTATTTCGATAGCGCTGGCAGACATCGTTGTTCTTTTGCGAGAGTTTATGGTCTATCACATCTGATGTAGTGTGTTAGTTTAGTGTGCGATCTCTATGATCATAGACTGCAAACTTCTTAGTGAGTATGCAGGAGTGTACAAGCTTGATTGTGAATGCCTCTTTCTTACACAGCGCAAACTAAAATATCTATAAAAACTCGCGTGCACAGCTCGCAACACAGGTGACGCGAAACATCGACGATCTAATTTATAGAGTTTAAAAATAATACCGATCTCATTAAAAACATTTTATGAGTTTGGATGTTATATAATTAAGAATTTTATAACTGTAATAATAAAACAGACAGCTACACAGAAAGCACATTGAACTGTATTTTTTTTAAAGAATACTATCAATGCTATTTAACTAACATTACTAATATTCCTGTTAACCCTCCAACTAAGCATTAGAGCTTGTATTTGTGTTTTAAATATCGAGATATTGAAACCAAACTAGATCGACAATAAATTACTCATCACACTACCAAAACTATGTAGGAACGTGGATGGTTATGAACCATACATTTTAAATTTGTATAATTCTGATCTTGATCTTATAATTAATTGTGATCTTTGAATTGTTATAAAAAAATAGTCTTTAAATTAAAGATTTTTATGAAGTTTATTTTATTACTGTCTTATATTAGAGTGAAGTGTTAATCAGTCCAAAAAAAAAATGCATGAGAATAATGTGCAAACATAATTCAAATACATATTGTGACATAAAACAGAGCTCCTTAACGAATATATAGATAGAGAGATCAAATTCGTCATTTGCCAATCGATAAGACACAGTTACATATAAAGTAGCAGCCAGTAAATGCCCACAGCTGAGCAAAGGCCTTCTCTCAAAATTTTGGATACCTCTGTTGCTCTAAGCTTTATATTTCTCCATGAATTTAAGGTTCTGTGAAATTTAATTATGTGATATTGAATGAATTAAAATCTTAGTGTTTTCCATTATGGTTCGTAAATAACCCTGCATATGAGATACCCCTAGAATCCGTACATCCTCTCATCCGAATCCGACTCGAACCTAATGTGATGCAGATGTGATAGGTAGCGCTCACTGAGGCTTTCATAGCCGCATATAGGAAGTCATACACCCCAGACATTTCACTACCTTCTTCACTTTGAGATTATTATTATATTCTATTCGATATTGGAAACCATTGCCACAAGGTGGGCCCGAATTAACACTTCACACGCAAAATATGGTAACCTTTTTTAATCTTGAACAAGCCTGAAGATGACTTGAACACTTGATTACAGATAAGCTAAACCTCAGTCAGGTTGCAGCGTAACGGTCAATGCATCTGTTTTCGTTTAGTAAGTTTCAGATCGCTTCTACGTTTGCATTTGCGATCCATTGCGAACAACTGTATCAAGGTATTCTTTGGACGTCACAATAGATATAAGAGAACTGACAACTCGCAGAACTGACAACCGTTGGGGGGGAAAAGGTTCTCGAGTGGCAGCCACGTACAGGCAAACGCAGTGTAGGACGACCCCCCACAAGATGGAGTGACGACCCGCGCAGTGTTGCGGGAAGTCGATGGATGCAGGTGGCTCAGGACCGAGCTTCGTGGCAATCTTTGGGTAGGCCTATTTTCAGCAGTTGACTTCTGATAGGATCTGAAAAAATGTAATGATACATAATGCTCAAAATGAAAATCTTAAAATACACAGGTTGGCCAGGACATTTAAAATAATAAAAAAAAAAACTTTAATAAGTATAATCATTTAAGCAGTTCGTAAGATAATATGAACGCCTGAATCGGTATCCACAGGTTGGCTCAGTTGACCGATGTTCAGTGAAAAGGCAACCTCCTCGAACGGTTTCTGCATTTGACCTCGCTTAAATCGCCCGAGGTCGCCGTCGCGTTTCGCTGACGAACAATCCGAGTACTCGCGGGCCAGGTCGAAGAATGTGGTCTCCTTGTCAACGATCCTCCGGCGATATTCTGAAAGAGACGAAAATATTTCAATGAAAATTGTCATGTACCAAATTACAGCTCTTCAAGTTCACGAGTAACCATGCCTCACATGTAAGTATGCCTGACATATCATACTGTCAGCCAGAGATTGCCAATTTACATTCGACACGATTCAGGGTAGCCATGATATAAAATATAGAAAGGTCATAAGAGTACTGTAATTTTGCTATTAAATCGAACTTCCCTCCAGCATTGTCTATGCATAAACTTTTTCTTGCGTGGGCTTCACGTTTGCAACGCAATATAAGTAGAGCTTTTCGAAGTGTCTTATTTATTAATTCGAAGCTACAAGAGGAAGACAGAATGTAATGTAATGTCGTTAGGATGGCACACCTACGGGATGAAGCGATTGGAAGATTCATACTCTGCTAGCGCCGTGCTATGAAATATACTTCTTTATCAGCCTTATCTTTATCAGTTCACTGACAGACATAGACCTTTGCATGATAGCGCCAACCGAAGCCGACGCGCCGGACATGGGTTTGTCCATACTCACCACGCCAGTACGCTCGCATCAATGGCGCCGCTACACATCACAATTTTTTTTATATTTGTGTTATATCGGATGGATTTGTCACCTTTAGTCCGTCACCAGAGCCTCGTTAATCAGCAGGGTACACTGCATGCTGGAGAGGTGGGCATCAGATGAAGAAATTAAATTATTTATATATTTCACTCTTTACACGGACGTGTGGAGAGGATGAATGAAAGTAGGTTGACGAAAACAATATGTGAGGCCAGTGTAAATGGTAGTGTGAAGTCGGGAGAGGAAGACCTAGGCGAACATTTTACGATCAAATCGGAGACGTTCTGAAAAAAGGCCAGGTCAAGAGTACCTTTAACCAACGAAGCACGCATTCATGCGAAGATTGATGAAAATGGAAGCGAAAGACGTATGTCAGGACCGTAGCAAGTGGAAGGAGATTGTCTCTGCCTACCCCGTTGGGAACATGGCGTAAATATATACATACATACACTCTTTATGTATAGTTCCAAAAGTCAAGCTATATTTGCTACCAACAAATAATTATCTTTCTAGTTTCCAAAAATCATTCAGCGAATAACTTAAATGTGTTTTTTATAACATTGGTAGCTAACTAACAGTCTAAATAATGATCAGTGGCTACTGCAGCCCATTGACACCTGCACACATCTTCAATCGGAGAATGAGGGCTAAGATGGAATGCCTCAGTCTGGCATAATACCTTGAACAATGTCTATAGCATCATCTTTAGACCGAGTTATTTTATCTTCCCGCCACGAGGATGGTCGGCGGCTTCCAGAATGTTTCACTAAAATATGGCTGCACTGAACATCAAGCGGGTAACTCCCGTCATCTTCCTCTTCGTCCTCCAGAGGGGCCGGTGCATCAGGTCTTTCCCATTGAGACTTCTTTGTGTGGGAATTAAGATAGTAAATCATGCCTGTAACATAAGTTTATAAATAATTACACACATCATTAAATTTGATTGATGGTGTGACAGATAAGAAGAAAAACGAGACCATGGTGCATATGATGAGCTTGCACTTGTTTAATCAGAAAATAAATTTGTTAAAATTATCTTGGATCACCATAATCCCTTTAATAAGTACTCTCGGTCCTCTGGCCACTTCTGCTGAATGCATTCATTTTTGTACATCCTATGTATGTGCATAGTGCAATGGTGAACCAATCGACTACTGGACACTTTGTGTCCACGCAAAGCATTATATTCTTGGTGATATAGTCGGGTAGCTGCAGAAGACCACAACGCAGCTGTAGCTAAACAGTAGGAGAAACTACCCTTCATTCTACAAGTCTCACAAGCGCAAGTTTCACTGGTCATTTGAACTAAAGAGAATCAGCATCTACTGGGTTGCACACAAACAATAAACTAACGCCACCGCGTGATGGACCCTCCCGACACAATAATTTTAATTAACCTAAAATCTAATAGTGGCCTTAGATATAACAAAATTTCTATAAGAGTTATCAGTGCTGAAGTTACCATTATATCTTATTTAGCTAACCTATTTCAGGAAATGCAGAGCAATGTCGCCCTATTTTTTATATTTTTTAATTATTTGAATCTATTAGATATTGGTAGCAAATATTGGGGGTTAGGCCTATGTTCAGCAGTGGACTTCTGATAGGCTGAAATGATGATGATGATGATGATGATTGGGGGTTACTGTCAATCCCTTCAAATGTCAAGTAAAAATAAATCCTTTCTCCATCACTAAAAAATCTTGGCTTGCATCACAATCAGTTGTGTTGGGAAACTCAGGTAGCTAAAATTAGCTGGAAATTTATTGCTACCTTTCGTTCTCTATATTGTCTGAAAAAAAAAACCTTACTCTCAAAGGGCAGGAACCCTTTGAGAGTAAGGTTTTTGAGGTTTTTTTTTTGGTTTTATAAAGGAAGGGGGCAAACAAGTATGAGGGTCACCTTATGGTAAGTGGCCACCGACACCCACAAACATCAGCACCAGAAGAGCTACAAATGCGCTGGTGCTGGCTGTATTTAAGGAAGAAATAGGCTTTTTTCCTGAAGGTCCCTAAGACATAAATGTTCAGAAATACTGCTGGTGATACTCCACAAAGTGGAAAGTCGCACTGTGGTGGAATGCTTACTATGGTATGGTGGAACTCAACAGCCGGAATTGTTCCAAACAGATCCACAGAACATTTCCAACTGTAAATTCAATAAATGATGCAAAGAGAAACTACATCTCTTTGCAAGACCATAGGATTATGCCAATAATAGAGAGCTTGGTTGCAGACGATTCCAACTGCTCCATGTTTAATGCGGTCAAATGGAAGAGGTTGGTACTGGTGCCTCTGCCTAGACATGAAAACAGTATTCCATGGGTGACTGAACCTTTAAAAGTAGCAGATGGTGGACATACTGTCCCACTCTGTTGAGCACACCAAGCTTTTTAAAGGGCAAGTGATCAAGGAACTGAATGTTGCATGATATGCCAATGCCAAGGATTCTGGTACTGGCTCAGGCAGTAAATGAAGTTGTGGCGATATCTAGTATACACTAAAATTATTCGATAATGTGTGTGTATGTATGTACTAGTTCTTAAATCTTTTTCAACTTGGTATAAATATTTGTGGTCATTTTCATATTCTTTGTTCTTTAGGCATTTGAGAGTGGTAACTCTTGACACAAGCGTTATATGACTAAAAGGCATCTGTTAAATACTAAAATTTAAATATGACTGTTACTTGTGGAAAGTCACTCAAATGGGCAGGCAATTGACTATAAGTATATAATTAACAGATCAGACATGCTGCCTGAAAGTACTGGTCATGTAATTAAAGTTTTAAAGCTAATCCAGCAAACATCAAATATCGATTCGTGTTACATTTTTGCACTAAATCGTTCGTTCTATCCTACGGCGAAGGAAGTAAAAACGTAACAATATCGAAAACTTACCAGTGCTTCTACTTTTACGTGCCTCCCATCCTTCAGGAAGAGGTTCTTCTTGAGCTGACGCCATTTCTATTTCAAAAGAATCAAATTCAAAAACAAACCATTTTAAAAATAAGAAAAGAACTAAATCTGCCTAAATGGACAAACTGAGTCGCCTCATCTTTGTCAAAGTTAATTTAATTGAAAATCACTGTCACTCACCGCAAAGTAACGATTCTCTTCTAGCACGTATGTGGGAACAACAAGTATTGTTCAAAACCTACTATAAAAAATATTTTAAGCTGTATGTTTTATACACTACGTTATAACGAAACAGGCGATTGACGAGAACACCCAGACGCGGTAAAAAGCGCCTAGCGCGCTAGCTGTTAATTATCTCGCAACAAGCTGTCTGTCGTTGTACAGACAGCGCACTGTACATGATTACTATTATATTAGCATCGTATAGATAGATAAGAAAAAATAAAAATAAGAAAAACAAAAGCAGAAAAAGTTATTGTACTGTATGATGGTATCATACTTTCCTGGCTGTATATAATTAATTAAATGTTATAAAAAAAAGTCGATTGAGTTTACAGCTACTTATTTACAAATTACTTCACATTATTACGTGTGTTTTTACAGTTTTTATTCAATAATACTAATACGAAACCACAATGATAGACCAAATAAGAGACGTAAATAAACTGAATCAATAATTAACTCGGGAGTGCCGGTTGATCGCAGACTGTGAGTTAAAAAACGTGTTACATGACGCTGTAGATAGCCACTGCTAGGTCGATACATCTGGCCGCTGTCGCGCCAGTAAGCATGGAAGTTATTATTATTTTTTTAACTATAACGTCGCATAATCGTTTTTGTAACTGTTTTATAACAAGTGACTAGACTCAACCAATTTCAATACAACGTGTAGTATTCGCGTGAATACAAGAAATCATTATATTTCTTGTTAACATTTTCTGTAATGGATTAAATATTTAACTACCATGTGTTTTTCTTAGTTTCTCCTTTGATAGCCACTAAATATATTACAGTATCTGTATGTAGACGAATGCAGTTTCCTGCTATTATGTTTTAAGAATACTGAATTTTCTTTATACGGGTGCATTGCAGGCATTTGGCAATGCCCGTGTTTTAAATTTATTAACATATATTGCCCGCGCCATTTTTATAATTTAACACTCTACCCCACTTAAATTCATCATGCATCATCATCTTCATCAAGGTCGTATTGAGCAAATTTAGCGTGAACTCGCCTTATCAAAATTTCATATTATCAGTAATAAGTACTAGTGCCTAATGTGTTGTTGAATATATACATATACATACATAATATAAAACCAATACATTATTGAAATAAAACAAATTTTCGACAATTATCCACATTATTTTTATTAAAATGTAGAATGTACATTAATAAAATAAAAATTATGAAATAAATAGTTTTCGGTGGATGGTGGATCTATTGGAACAATATAACTTATTACCGAAACGTAGATCGTGATATGAATGATCAGCGTGACAAAATCAGGGAAGTGCGTGAAGTATGGCTTCACCGTAACTTCTGTTCAACTAGGCAATGTGATACGGAACACATACCTTACTATGGCTTTGTATCGAAAGAATTAAGAAAACGAACCACAGTGTTAAATAACGACGACTTAACACCGTGATTTCTATGAATCCGCCACGGTGTCAACTATGTTACGCTTTTCCCAACTTAATTAAGAAATTTTAAATGTAGTCATACATTACGTCACAGAACATTAGACTGAGATAAAACAATTTTCAACATGTAGAAGAGATACAGCTACAAATTTTATGTCCTTATCTGCATAACTATTATATCTTGTCGGCCTACTAGCATTTTTGACACAAAGCGGGCAAGCAACTTTATCAAATGTATGTTTTTGACTAATTCTAATTAATAATTTGACTAATTTAACTGAACTTAAATAAATTCATAATACTATGATTTTTTTAGTGTGTGAAAAAGGGAATGCTTAATAAATGTTAGCAGACTGCAGTTCGATACGTTACAAAAGCCGTATTACTTAAAAATATAATGATTTTATGCGTAAACAGTAAAAAAAAAGTCTTAATGGCAAAGGGGACAAACAGCTCAACTGATGGCAACTAAAGCTCAACTGGCAAGTTGAACTAACCCTTTCGAGCAGCAGCAAAAGCCGCCGCTTGGCTCTAACACTTACCTTATTGTATAAAATTACCCATTAAGAATTTGTCAGTGACCATTACACCGAGGAATATTTTACTGTTTTATAATTTGGACACAAAATACTCTAATTAATTTTTATTTATTATTTATTAATGTTAATATTGTAAAACCATGGAAACAGCATTAAAACTACCTAAATTTAAATGAAAAACCAGTTCTTTGCAACAACTTCACTTCATAAACCTATCTGATGAATCAAAATGTAATCAATTTCCAGAGCTTTTTTTGAAGTTATACTTCTTTTGGCATGTTTGGGAAAAATTATGAGAGTGAATTTTTCGATGCGCGCACACCAACTAAAAGCGACACCATGAAGTCGATTGCTAATAGTTTCTGAAGTTTTCGTTTGAACTGATAACAATGTTCAAGGTAGTTATTCAAATATATATATGAATCTATAACACTCTTTTTATATTAGTGGACATAAAAAAAAATTTTGTTACAGAAATATATATGTATTTGTGTGTGATTTTAAATTATATATGGTGGTGAATGATAACTTATTTAATGAAACCGTTATCAATTCATTTAATGTCTTTTTTCACAAACAAAGAGTATTGGGACACGAGTTAAAATTTATAGTTATTTTTGTTTTGTTAAGCTAAAGAAGTATAAGTTCTTACATGCGTACATAAGTACACACACACACTTTTTTTTATATAAATCTTTGTTCATGAAGGAAGACTATTAAAAGCATTTATGAGCAGAACAAAATACATACAACAGATAAAATCAGAAACTTAAGTATAAAATGAGATCAAAATTAAAATTTAAAAACTGTTTTGTGTATTAGGAAAAACATTAACCTCAAATCTAAGTACAGATCACACAAACGTTTGTTCATCGTATGGCTAACGGAAATAATACTTTAGTACTATTTTTTTTTACCAATAACAAAACAATGTGTAAATTTGATATGTAGTAAATTTAAGCCTTTAAACTTTATATTTTATTTCCATATTTGAATTTAATTTACACCATAGGTATTATAGTGGTTCAATCTTCCTAGAATGAGGGAGCACGGTTTTTGTCGCCTATTTTTGTTGTTTGTATTATCAGTTATATAATTAAGAGACAGTATAGTGAGTCCAAGATCTATTAGTACTTAATCTGCCATCTCCAATAGAAAAAAGTAATTGTCAAAGAAGAAATAGAGTTCTGTGCCATAGCAAGTAGAGCTGAGAAGTAAAGACTGATAATATGTTTCTAGATAGATACCCATATAACTCAGATTAAGAACCACGGATATAACTTCTCATGCTACGGTTTCTGGCTTTCTCTATGGACCATAGACTTCAAAATCAATAACTTTTGCGAAGAGGTAGCCTTGAACACAAAAGCAATACGCGATCGATAGACGACTCTGTCATTTCATAGATTATACATGATCGTTCACCACAGACGCTTAAATTTCTTCCTTCCGTTAAAATCGGCTCAGTAGAAAAGAAGTCCTTAGAAACAAACAACGAGACAGAAAATTCTGAAACTAGTTTCTAAATTTTTGTAATCAGCAAATATGCACAGGAGCATAGGTTACGACAGTTATTTCGAAGAAAACATTGATATACGAACACTTACTTTTTTGAGAAATTGTAGAAGCGAATTGTACCTATTTAAAATTGATAACGCAACTTAGATTTTCTACTTGCTATTTTATAACTAAATACAAAATTTTATTAACAGCCTATCGTTATAATCATGACCTGAGAGATTCATCGAATTAATCTCAGTTTTAATATGATAGCAATTAGATACGAATTGGGTAATTACCACAAATTTTGTATTCTAAATTTTTAGAATAGACTGGTTTCCTATTTGTTTTCGTTTTCGTTTATAGAGATGGAAAGTTCATGGTTAATAGGATAAAGGGACAAACCATGATCATATAACCAGGTGTGTAGATATTTAATAGCTATTGATAAGCGGGAGAATGCATCAGCTATAGATGAGTCGATTACAGAAAAAGCAAGATCGATTGATAGCTTGATAGATAGTTAACAGATCTAATTAAATTCTAGAGGTTAGAAAGGAAAGGGTTGGTGGTGAAGGTTGAAGTTCTTTTCAGGTGGATCTAGCAGAATGGGAACAATCTCAGGTACGAACAAGAATGCGGATATTACAAAATAGGATGGATATGGAGTTTATTATCCCCCCGGGGATGCTCAGCTGACGGAATTAGAGATACGCTGTTGGCCCGGTAGTGTTGACAGCTTAAGTAAAAATAATTTAAAGAGCAACTTATAACGCTAGTGCGACGGTGGTGCCTGCTGCTGTGTCGTGGTCCGACCCCTTGTTCTTCAAATCAAAGCCTTCAGATAAAATACAGAGGGTGAGGCCACCAGTCTGCCGGCTGTCGCTTTGTACAGTTTGCGTTTGTTGTATCGAGTTTTTGCAAAGATGAGTTATTTTAGTTTTGTTTATCGATACGAAATGAAATATGAGTGAAATTGGATTTTAGAAAAGTTATGATAAATCGGACGCATGTCTGACTACAATCAATTCTTTCTTTTCGAATGTTTAAACATCTCGCCATTCGCCCCTTAGTTTATTGCTTCGCAACCGAGACCGTTTCCAAGTTTACACAAGACGATGAGAGAAAGTCAGCGAAAAACATTGAGCGGTTTTAATAAACCTTAAACAAAAGGGTCGTTAAAAATAATTAAACCTCTCCAAATAGTTAAAAGTACAACAACTTGTCTTTAAATCATTTAGTAATACTAACATTCGGAATCTCTAATTAGGTAATTCTCTGAAGTCTGTGCAAAAATACAGAGTATTTATGTAGTAAAGTAGAGTAATGTATACCAAAGAGAATACAATAACTACGTTATATATATAAATAGTCATAAATGCTACGGGTTTAAAATTTTTAAGAAATAGTTTTAAATAAAATTGGGTTCCTTTTTGTTTTGCATTTACAATATATTTTGCAAAATGATTTTTGAATAAAAAAGTTTAGTTTCATAAAAGGTGAATAGTATGGTAATCCACCTAAAATTCAATAATCGATTCGCGCATTTGGAATTGGGAAGGCTGACAACACTGTCATTTTAGTCTTTCTTACGGAAACCTAATATTCTAAAGTGCAGTTCCATCTGATACTTAAAGAAAATTCGCTAACAATCATTAAAATTCTTGATTGAGCGTGAGTATCATTGAAATAGATTCGTAGTGCGGTTTTAAAGGATATCTATGTAAACGTGCGATTATTTCACAGGGACGAATCCATACCGTCTTCTTTGCTGGGGTGTTCCATGTTTTCATGTAAAAAATGATCGAGTTTACGATAAAAACATTGGACTCCAATAATCACCACTTTTCAGTGGATGATGAGGTAAGTTTTATAGTTTCTTTTTTTTCCTGTCTTTTAATTTTATTAGGTACCATATGGCATATGGTTAAGTTCTTTGTATAAGGTCCATAGATAAATTACGCCTGCGATATTACCCTGAATTTGTCTTCTCCTTTTTATAAAACATTTAGACATTGCCCGCCTTTGAAAACGCGAATTGGATAAACAGTTGTTGATAGCTTTTGTTAGCATGACCCGAAAGAATGGGAATAACATATGTGCTTTTTATTAATTAGTACTTAGAGCCGAATGCTCTTGTTAGAACTCAAATTTTCATCATAATTTGTTATTTGAATGATACACATACTAATTATACTGTACAGACTCTTAGACAAGCTGTTATGGCTACCTCTGAAAGTTAACATATTTACTTGAAAATAAGTTCTACTATTGAATTTAGGGACACTAAAAGAAGTATTACAGCTGTTTTAATTAACATTTTAACAATTTTATTATAGTTGCCTTTGTTCATGTAAGAGGATTAACTAGCATAAGGTGATAAATATCTGTCTATGAATATTGACCGGAGATTGAAAAATGAGGTAAAAAGGAAGTCTTTCAGAGCAAATTTACCCTAATTATATGGGTAATATCTGATTTTTGATAACTAGTTGATATTTCCTCTAACCATATGTTACAAGTTTTCTTTCTTTCATTACTATGGATTTAATTTCATTTTGTTATATTTAATTACTTTCTTCTGTGATTTCTTGATGAAAACAACATGCATTCCCTTTGAGACATATACAAGCAATACAATACAATTCTTGTTATCCGGAGGTGCAAGAGATAGATGTGGAGAGACTATGAGTTTACATTTGACACAATCTTAATATACAAATAATCTATATGCTATAATCTTTATCTTTCCATCTGTTGAACATTGTATAAAGGGGGCACGGAGACCATGTCAGGAGACCATATGGCAAGCAATAGTGTTCATGTATTAACATCTATTTGATAACATTGAAAGCCCTATCACAACAAAAGATGTAGCCAAATCTACCCATTACTAGGGTGGGTTTCAATATGTTTGCAGAATGATGGGGTTATTGTGGGGTTTGTGAGGTCACTTTTTAAACCTGCATCAATTAAGACGAGTGTCTCAAATTTATTAATACTACAAATACCAAATTGTGCTATCACTAGCTATATGGCTACTAGAACCGTGCCAGCTTCAAATGAACAGATCTGTAATATGTAAACTAAAAGTGGAAGTGTAACACATAAAAATTGCATATGAAATTTTCTTAATGATTGTGAAAACTACATTTAGAAGTTTAACGAAGCAACAACTTTAGAAATTATAAGCGTATACACAGGCAAATGCTGTTTGTGATTTTGTTTTATATTGAGTTTAATGATTAAATATTGAGCTGTTGTTGGTTAAAGAAATTTGAGAATAGGACTATGAGAGAGATTTCTGATTATTTTAAGGAGAAATATAAACAGATTTTTTTCAACAGGATAAAGATATTAATTATCTGATCTGAAAAATGTATGGAACTTTTTGCTTTAACTTAACATTACATCTGGTTCTAATTCAGCCAATATGGCATTATTCCGTTGTCCTTAATAGCTTTTACTTACTAATATTTGGTTAATATACTTTTTTGTACAGAATACAGTTCAATGTTGACTATTTAAAAAGGATTAACATCCTTTAGTTAACAAGACACAGTCTATAGAAACTTTTTGCATAGTGCATTTAAACCAACAGATGCAAGTAACATGAATTGGCTGTGCTTCAATAAAGATTATGCTTGCGTTTTGATAACATATGAAGAACTGATATCAGTAGTATATCTTGTTAATAATGACTAATTTGCAATTGCGAGATGTTTATAGCATAAGATAAGTCATATATGGCCTCAATGGGTGTATTAAGTAATATATTTTAAATTTTGTGACTCAGCAATAAGTAACATAAAATAAAAAAAAATCCTTTTTTTTCTATCTTCATTGAACCATCAGGGTGTGTGGCTTGCAGGCAAGGTTGATATTTTGATAAAAGCTGCTTTGATTTCTGGATCTCTGCGTGATTATAACAGCATTTTAACAATAAGCATGTTTTTTTAACTTTGTGAAAAAAAGAGTCCACCTCACTTAATGTCTATTAAACTAGAAATGACAGATGGATAACAGAAAATCCTTTTCATTATACCACACATAAATATTATGGACTAGTGACATTGTACAACAACACTAGGCTACTACTAGTATCGGGCACTGTACTCATCTACCATCTTTAATTTTTCCATTTAAGAGTCGTAAGGTCGATGCGTGAGTAATATTTAATATTTTCATATACCATACTTCCTTTGAGATAATATGAGATGTATACAAAATAGACATGAAAATTTCTAAAATAACTCTCTCAACTTGCTCGTTGTCCTACTTGCATAGCATGTTGTCTTTCCCTAACAGTAGAACATTCACTCTACTGTTAGGGAATTTACAATGTTTAATTGACTTTAGTTGGTAAAATTATTATATATTTATATCTTTGTTCGTATCGAATGATGTGCTTTGCACATCACCATGTGGTATGTGCAATCATTTTGGTGAAAGTAGGGCTGGTACCCTCGCACTAGTGATCCTGTCCCCCATAACTAGTCTATGAGATTTCGGTTAAGTACAAATTCAAATCGATTTTCCGCTGTCTGCACATATTGTATAGGTGAAGTTGGTATTTGGACAAAAGTATATTGTATTCCCCCATACATTGCTACACCATATTGATGAATACAGAACAATAGAAAAAAATATTAACACCTTGATTTTGAAACATTATTTGTGTATGGAGTTGTACTGATTGTCTCTATAAATATTTAAAATGCTTCTTTTGATCGGTGAAATAAAACTAACTAAACTAATTAATAACTCTTCAGAAATTTTTGTTTGTGTCCTTTGCATATTTCGTGAGTTATAGGATTTTAGGGCTTTTGTTTCATACTTTGTCTATTCATAAGTTCACTAGGCTTGGTCTTGTTATAAGTTTGAGTTTTACAAAATGACAACACTTTCTGATGAAACAGGTAGCCCAATACATACGTAGTGACTTGTAGACGAGCATAACGAAGTAGGGCGCTACTCTTGTTGCCCTAGTAATTAATACTTAATTGACGTGTCATTTCGCTCACGTAGTTATCGATCAAGGTGTATTGCTTAAATATTTGTTGTTATGAAACTATGAGGCGGCTTGCTGTTCGTTATTATTCTAATCGGTGAAAAATATATTTTTCGAATGTTTACCCATTCTCATACTCACCACGCTGGGTAAGCGATTACCTTACCCTCCCAATAGTAATGCTGCTATCCTTTACTACTCTAAATTCGTCATCATTCGGTCGGCAGAGAGAACGAGATGGCATATTTACCCTTGTGATAGTGTACATGTTTTCGAGTTGTAAATATTACGAATATTAAGTGGGATTTGTTTTATTCGATACCTATATCCATCCTTCATGTAGGCACAAACAGACGTGTAATGACGTCGCAAATAAGGATTGTGACGATTCGTTGCCAGTAAATTTTGTCTCCAGCTCATGGTGCCAATCGCACAAACCGTGAGAGCGATGTGCATCTATTGCCGCTGGCATTTTGCGAGTGGGTTTCACCTGCAGTCGAACCAATAATAGACCCGTTCTAAAATTCATTACCTACTGCGTTGTTCTAGAAGCGACGTGATATCTCGTCATGCGCATTGCTCACTAGTCGATTCTTTTGTTGTACTTAGCACGGTATTTGTTTCGACCCGTTCGCAGGTAATAAATCAACGTGAAATAATATTAATAATTTAATTAAAGTAATATTATTGGCGTTGGACTATTATCTTAGCCGATTGTTAGTAAAATTAACATCTAACGAATATACAACAGCAACTATCAAAGGTTGAAATCCCTTTCATTCCATCCTTACTTATTAGCGTATGTTCTTCCAAGTATCTTGATTCAATGTTACATTGACAGCTTGGATAATAAAACTGTTGTTTTTTTTTATGTGGGCATTCTAAAACATTTTAGAAGTTGCACGCGTAGAAGCGCCATTATCCTGTTGGTTTACGGTACAGACTGCGAAGCGTGATGCCGTAGGTGCAAGTCCACCATTTGATTAATGACTTGAACCACCTTGATTCACACGTAGGTCACCAGGCTTTCAGACATAGTTGGAGTGTTTAACAAGAGCATCAGTACCGTTGTGAACGGCTTTGCTAGCAAATATTCTTTCCTTTGAACATCTATTCTTCGAATTTTAGTTCCCCTAGTACATGTTACCTACTTGCTTTTCCTAGATTTAATCGTTCAAAATTATAATATGGTGTCAAAATTTGAATAAATTGACGGACATGTGTCGGAGCTCTATTTGAGAGGGAAATGTAATATTATGGGTTATGCTCGCACACATTACTGGAAAAGTTTAGAAAACGTATGGAATCACTATTACGCTCAATAAACTTAACGTATCTGCTACATTTTTTCTATTACCTCATTAGATTCTTATAATTACTGGAAGCTTCTTTAAATTTCCTTGGTAATTTGCTTATAATCATTTAAATTAATAATTATCATGAGCGCTTGAGGCGTGCAGATATGAAATTTTCCAAACAATTTTTAATATTCAATCGCTCACAGTGAATACTTACTGATTTCTCGTTATCAATATCACAGAAATCATTGTTATGAAAATATTGTTATAAACATTCCTGTGCTTTGATTGGTATTCAGAGCTTTGTTAAATTTTCTTTTTGCGACGTGACCTGTAGATTCACGGTTTGCGGAATCGCTGTGCGTTATATTAAAATCATTGCTGATCTTCTCAATGCTCGCGAAATACCATTTTATAGTATCAATCTCAATTACATTGTGCTACGAATATGTTATCGAGTGCTTAGTATGACTTTTGATTTCTGTCTTAGATCACTGTGCAGCAACTCAAGCATATAGTGAGAGACCAGATGGGCATAGATATCAACTTACAACGTCTGATATTCTGTGGCCGAGTGCTGCAGGATGAAAAGAAATTGGCTGAATATGGTACGTATTCTTACTGTTTACAACATATTGTGGCATTACCGTTATTATTTCATTAGATTTTGAATTCTTAAAATCACACATGGTCTGAAGATCTTTTAAGAGCTGAAGAAGAACAGTCATAGTTCTGAACTAGACGTCTCACAGAATTAAGTTTCATGTCAGCAATTAAATGTGAAAGTGCTTCGTTAGGTTATAGGATAGAACGGAGCTAGACGCCGGCAGCGTCCAAGGAAGCGTCAGATAGATTGTCCAATCAATGTCTATGTCGCGAATAAACGCGCACGAACAAAATCAACAAATATTAACAATTTCACGAAATTACCAGCTAGCTAGCAGCTAGTAATTTCGTGAAATTGTGTAATTCTCCGATGGGGTCACATTATAATAAACTCTCTCGACCGTAGTACTACAGAGGTGGTCAGAAGTCTAAACATTTGTTTTAGACGTTTCAACCATGTAATCAATGGTTAGCCTGTCGGACTTGTGATACACATCTATACTAATATATAAAAGTTTGTGCACCTTTGTATATATTGTGTGTTTAAACAGATTTGGCAACTTCAATGATATTTATATAAAAAAAAATTGTTTGATTCCGAAAGTGCTATAGGTTATGTTTTATGTCGTTCAAATTACGATTAAAGTACTGTATGGAAATTAACTAAATTTAGCAGAGGTGATTATTATGGTAAGAAAAAGGGAATCTTGGAAGCTCTATTAAGATTTCTCTTGGAATAAAATTTGTGATTCCCGCATGCGATGACGTGGGCCGTGACTAGTTCAAACTGTTTCTTTGTTAGTAAACAAACATACAGAAGTATCTGTTAGTTTTTGTGGTTTTAATTAAACCTGTTATATCTACGATATAATTGACAATAATATAGTAGACGTATATTTTAATGTTTACTCGAATGTTTAAAGTAGTATATGCTAAATAAAACTTTTATGTAACAACTTTTAAAGTACAGATGGCAACTATTCTCATATCTTAGACGCCTGTCAACGGTCTGGCGTGGACAATCATGTATAATTCGAGATGGTAATTTCGCCAGTTTCCGTGCGGCATGGTATTCCATAAAAATGACTGAACGATTTTTCTTTGTGCCACTTAGATGTTATGCCGTCACCACCAATAATGTCCAAACCAATGTTTCATTCATCGTCGTACATAGTGTTGATAATATTCAGCAAAACTGATCTGTATAGTCGATCGTAATAAAAATAAATTTTATTGTAATCGTATGCATGTTCCATATTAAATGGCAGGTATAGACGCAAACATCAAAATAAAAAAAAAGTAACATGCGCACTGCACTTGCTGCACATCGATTGCGCCGCCATTTGTAGAACCTTTAGAAATGGCGACGCAATCGATGTTTCTAGAGACAAAATGGTGGCACGAAGCGTGCGTAGTGCGCATGCACTAACTTTGCCTAGAGATGCCCTTTGGTAGCGATGTTGGAATCCGAATCAATATTTTAAAATTAGAATAGCGCCATCTTATAGTACATCTAAATTGAAAACGAAATTGAACATTGTTGTAATTGGATATACAGAGTGAAAAAGAGAAAGTTATTAATATATAACGCGCTGTATATTACTATTAAATCGATTTCAGTAATCGAATAGTGGTGAATAGGGCGCGCCACATCGCTATATCGATGCTGTCGACGCACTCTTTCCCTATTGGTTGTTTATTCGGTCATGCGCGTTAGATGTTTTTTTTTCAGTGCGCCATAGATTGAATTCGCTAATTAAGTAAGTACTGCACACAGCACATGCGCTGTTGCATACAGCACATGCGCTGTTGCACACAGCCAACCTCACCTGTCCGTGGTGCAACCTCTATCCAATAACGAGGCTCTGGCGACAAATTCCGAATTCAATTCCGAATTTGCCGAACTCAAATGATACAGACTAATGATAGGGAGCAGCGTCTTTATTGGAGAGGCCTATGTTCTGTAGTGGGCTAAAATAAGCAGATGAATAATAGACAATATTGCACACAGTTTTTCTCTTTAACCAAATATCGCAGTTATCACGTGGGATTCCTTTATCTAAACTTTCTCCTCCATTCGTGTTTAATAAAAAAAAATACTGCTATTCTATCATCCATAATGTGGTCATTGGGTCTGGTGACTGAAGAGAAATATTAATTCAACGCCAATCTCTTTGTATCACAACGTCCAGGCAGACGGATACGACCTCTGTGTTCGGGTAACCCCCATGACGCTTAATAGTAAAAACGAACCTTCGGGTAAAATATAAAAGAAAAGTTATTTTACTCATTAAGCAACAGCTGCCGCAAATTTCACGACAAGCTTTTAATCGTTTGTATTATATTATGAGGTTTGTTCTTTGTTTCTTTATTAGGTACCCTAAGTCCAATGGCGGACAAAGGCCTTTGTTAATTAATTGTTACAGTTAACTTCTGTTAATGTACTTTGTGTGTGGCATATTTGTGCAATAGATTTTCCTTTTATCTTTTTAAGAAGGCGCCAGATGTTATGCATATAGCTTAGTTTTTTGAAAGTTTTGCCCATGCCACCATGTCCGTGTAGCCGATTAGTGGTAGGGGAATCCCTCTAAATTAAGATACAAAGAAAGTGCCACGGTTTTTTTTGGAGGATAAAACATTTAGTGTCATTTTCGCCAAAGTTTATTTTTTATCAATTTAAATTCTTCCATCTATTATTCCGTCGATTTACACTTAATGGGGAACTATTTTTTGATACTGGCGGGATCATATTATTCAGGATATTATTCGGGATCTTACCGAAAAACTTAACTTATAGTCCTCATTGTTAACAATCTTTAATTTAACTTTCTTTCTCTGTATTTATTTCGTGTTCAAAATTTATACTAAATTTTTGACCCACTTGCTGTCATCGGATGCCGAAATTTGGCATACTTAAGATACCATAGAGGTGTACCAGTACAGTATTTTTTGAAGAATTTCTCAAAGAGCGGTCACGCTCAATCTTTCCTATCTAACACACAAGCTGTTCTGTCAAACAAGTTCTCAATCGGATCTAGCAAACTATCTTCTTACATCAGCCCCACCAATTATTTTGAACATTTTTAAACAAGCTCGCTTAGTCAAATATTTAGCTAAAAACTTTTATTTTGCACGAACACCAATATGGTTTCCAGCCTAAACGTAGTTTATTACAGCATTAAGATGAAAAGAAGAGCCGTCCTAGCCTAGCAGGGCGCTCGCTGTAGTTTCATAGAGCGCGGGAGACCTGGGTTCTATTCCCGGTGGCCGGCACCACTAAAATTGTTAAAACCAATTTTAAGTGCTGTATTAACCATGTGCTCGGCGGTGAAGGAAAACATCGTGAGGAAACCTGCATGTCTGAGATATAGTTAAATGTTATTTTTATGATATGTGAATCCCGCCAACCCGCAATGGAGCAGCGTGGCGGGCCATTCCCGGCTCCTACACCCTTTCAGATACTTGAGACGGAGGCCTTTGCCCAGCAGTGCGCGCTCTTACAGGTTGCTACTTTACTTTAAGATGAAAATGGATCGTAAAAATATAGGTCTTGGAGTATTTACAGATTTTAAAAAGGCTTTCGATAAAGTCAGTCACTATTATCTCTCAAAAAATTAAAAGCAATACCACTGCTTGTGCAATGTGGACACTGCGAATAAGATTTTGGAGTCTTGCTTAAAAATCGATATCTTAAAATTGTCGAAGCCGAAGGTAATTCTCGATCTATCGCTTGCGTTATTCCACAAGGCTGGATCTTCGGGTCCCTGTCTTTTCTTCAACGATATTCATTAAATTAAAGTAAATGGACATGTTATGTGTTCGCATGCGGACGACACCTGTGTTTTTATTACTTCGGAGATTCGTTTGGTGCCCGATGGCGACTTGACCTGGAAGATGCATATTGAAACGTACGTAACGTAAAAAAAATATATAATTATCCTATTTTAAGAAGTCTTAAAATAGGATAATTATATATATTTTTTTAATTGAATTACACTTTCATTAAATTTTTTTAACACTAAACCCGAACTAAATATCGTAAAAACAACAAAAGGTTTTAGGGTGCATCGTTATATAGTAGATTATCTAATGAAATCATAAATCCACACATTACCGAACTACCACATTTTTTAATTAAAATAGTATTGTTAATGAAAGTGCCGGCTGTAATAATTTTTTTATTATTTTTACTTACTTTTAAGAAAATATAGATTAATTATCATTATCCACAAAATACGTATATTTTGAACACTCAAGGCAACAAACAATATTGTTTTCTTCATATAAATGATTCAAATGCCGTGGAATGATAAAATATTGAGTATAAAACATAAAACTATGCATTACATTTTTAAAGTATTTTTTTTTTAATTATTTCACGTTGTTTTGAGCGTTCCTGTGTTACAAAGATATTCGATCCGAATGCACATTGTATGCACTTATTTGCCTGCCTGTTTTAATTAATTTCATAGTATATGTAGTCGTCTATGTTCGATTCCCGTTGCTGATAACGTTCAAATTGTAAATTGCATTTTACTGGCTCGACGGTTAAGAAAATATCGTAAGGAAACCTCTCTGAGAAACATTAATAAATGTTATTTCAAGGATATTGCAATGGGAAGGCCCATAGGATCAGCGCGGTTGTCTCTTCTCCATCTCATAAATGTGAGAACGAGGAACGTGGTATTTCATTGCTGCTTCACTTTTTTATTATATGTTACAAATATCAAAATATTTATCTACGTTTTCGTTTATAGAAGTCCAAGGCAAGGTGCTGCATTTGGTGCAGCGCCCCCCACCAAGTCTTGAGTCGAGGCCATCAGGACCAACTGCCCCGACTTCTCCTCCCAACAACGAGCAGCACGCTAACGTCACCCAACAGCAGATCCGAAGATTTATGGTTTGTGAAAATTTATTTTTCCTTGGGATTCTTCACGCTTAACAAAACACAGGGATTTAGAAGTAATCTCGTGTCTCTATGTCAATATTAGTACCTGACGATATAGATAGCAACAAAATAACAGGAACTAATATAATTTCAATTATTTTTGAAAATAGAATCAGGAGACTGACTAATGCTAACTTATTAGAAAAATTAATAATAAACTTGTAAGCTAATGTCCCTAGTGACAACGACTGGAATCGATAGCCATTCTGATAAAACCGATGTTATTTTGGTTTGCGATGTATACCGCCTAGAGTTGAAGGTTTGCTGGGGGGTCAGGACCGTGCTTTGTGGCGATCCTTGGTAGAAGTCTATGTACAGCAGTGGACATGACGATAATTAGGACTGGTAGCTTAGGGGTCAGGTCCCGCGCTTTTATCTCATGACACGCAAGTGATATGGGGTTGATTATCAGTGCCGCCACCACTTAAATTGTTAATTGCGTTTTAAGATGTCTCAAATCTGATGTGATGGTTGGGACGATCTTGCACTTGATCACAGATCGCAGTCTCGTGGGAGAATCGATCTTTCTCATATATTTAGAAACAGACCACAAATTTTCGGAAAAGAACAGATTCTCGCCAAGATGATTTGCGTAGCTTTTGGAATTAAAAAAAACAACACCCTAATTTTAATTGAGAATATGACTGGGTTGGGATCCTGTAGTAAATATAATTAAATCCAAAGCAAACCGTTTAACACAGAGGTGTACAAAGGTACTCCCTTGACCGCGGGTAAAGAATTCCAATAAAACGCGATTATTTTCTAAAAAAATGTCTTTCATATCAATATCTAGTATTCGTCTTTCCACGACGTATAAATAAATAATTTCTGTTACTATTTTGAAGACTAAATCGATTACAAGTGAGGATTTTTTTTACTTTTTCAACTTTTAAGACAACAAATTCACGCCTAATTCATAATGGTAGCGAGATTAGTGATCTCCATTTACGTATAGCCAAGCGATCGTTCGCAACTAATTTTTCGCCTTCCTTCGCTTCCATTTTGCTTAGCCGAAAGGGTTGGCAGACACTTGCGCCGCAACCCAACAAGCACAAAAGCAAAAGTGTTTTTCAGTTTTTCAGCGACTTGATTTAAAAAAAAAAGTATAGAGTTATGTAATAATGCCTTCCGAAGGGTGTCTGACGAAAATAGCAATAAGCGACGCCCGTGTGTTGCGTATTGATATCTCTAGCAACAAAAGCTTCATATTTTACGTCATCCAAAATTTATAGGAATAGATTTCTAGTTTTTTTTTTTAATTTCATCGCTATTATATTAAGACTGGTATTAAGACAGTCTGCTTGCAACTTTGCGTTAAGACAGTTGTCTTCTAGGAATGTATTAAATTAAATTTGTGGTGTTTTGTTAGTGTGTAATACATATTTTATAGTTAATCAACGGAAATTAATTTACGTAAGTGATATTTTTGATACTGTTAGTGTGTATAAGGAAGAATATTCAAATTTATTGCAAATGGAAACACCACCTGCAGACGTTGTATCCTGGTAGCTGAAAGACGAGACCCTGGTGATAGGTTGCAGATCTTACTTTTTTCATGCGTTAATTTGATTCACAACTATTAATTAACACTAACAATCCACTCGGTGAAGGTTATTACTCCAGCCATGGACACCAACAACCAACTTTAAATAAACCAGGCTACAGGTGGTTTGTCACCCTTGAAGACTAAGATGGAATACGTCACAGCCTGTGAATTTACTAAAATTTTACTAAGCGTGAACTAGACAGATTAGTTGTGCAAACGCAGAGCTGCGTCTCAAGTTTGAAATCTATAAACCTGGCTTTGACTCGGTTTTAAATTCAATCATTTTAAGCCCAGCAAAGTTGGAGCTTAAAATCTTTGAAGTCAGATTGTTCACCTGTACTTAGTATCTAACAGACTTGATCACTTCATTTGGCTGGGGTGCACTGCCACGAGCTCTTCTGTCCTCGTTGCCTGTCAATATTTGCTTACTGCAATGTTCGTAAAAATCCAAGAATGCGTTGCTGCCGAGAGGCGGGGGTGAAACGTGATCTTTTCACGCTGAACTGTTCATGTTCAGGGTGTGCGTAAGTGGCGCCGCCACCATCAAGTTACAAATGTCTGTATCCATTTGAACATATTCACCTTGACATTTACTCTAAAAAATAGGGTTAACGTAATTAAAATGTCATGCTTAATATTTGGCATTAATTGTATTCCTGGTAAATATCGCGAGTATAAGGTGGCTGAAAAAGAATAATTTGGTAACATTCAACAAGGTTAACAATTTGGTATAGTCAGATTGCAAGCAACTGATTGTCCATCGGTTTTTTTTTACATTGTAGTTTTGCCAATGTAACAAATGCTTGTTGCAGTCGCTAACTTCACCGTCCGGATCTATGGCCGACGACCAGCAGTCGACGAGCTCGTCTCCGACCACCAGCCGTTTGGAGTTTATCCGTCGTATGATCACGGAAATAAAGATTACCATCGCTCAGTTGCGTGCGCACATCGAGGAAGTGGTATGAAGTTTTTTTATTATTAGTATTATGGCAACACTGAAGATATTCGTTCATTGTTGCCACATTTGCATTCGTTATTCGAACTGTCATTATTCTTATTTTCCATTACATAATGTTAGCGGCCTAGTTAAGGCTAACGCTCTTATTGATTTTTTTAAACGGGGCCAATACTTCATTACCAGCATGCAAGTTTACTAAATATGGTGGTTTTAAGAATGAACGGTGGCCACAACGACTATTGAGCATTATTTTTGACGATCGCGTGACTTTTTAGTTAGCGCAACTGTCGCCGTGGGGCTGCGTTCGAATCCCAGTTGAAACTAATATTGTGCATAAGATATGTCTCGTGTCTTTGACACTCCATCTGACCCTTCCTCCAATATTCACGTATATCCGTCCGACATGGGAAGGCAAAGACAAATCCGTGTGCCTTTGTTTGCGCGTAACCTTACGACACTATAAAGTCTTATTCGCACCTGCTGTTAGCATAAGGGGACTATCGCCGTGATTGAAATATGCCAGGATCATCAGGACATCAAAGAGCATTGCAGCATAGTGTTTTTGTTTAGTACCAGGGTAACACAACATTAGCCAGTGTAACATAGGTCGCATGCCGACAACCTATTTAAGTTTTGATGCTCTATAGAAAGGATTTTATGAAGAACATATTAAATAAAAATGTCACTGTACTGTTAGTTATAACCATTACTACATAGTTTGCAAAACAGAATTATTACTAGTTTGCACTTTGCAAACTATCTTTAGAGACAAGTAAACCACAAAGAGGGGCTTCTCTTTGAATGCTTTCAAATCGACAAAGTTTGAGAGTTCGGATAAGAGTTCGTTTCGTTCGTTCGGATAAAGATTGGAAGTTGAAGATGTAAAAGGTTGACTGTGCTATTAAGTCGTTTGTCCGTCTGTTTGAACTCGTATAGCGGACATAGCAGGCATTCTTGCATGTTGGAATTTTGACATCCTTGATTATTGGACCCATACGTCGAAGTTTGTTTCTATGCCTTTTGTCAATAAGAGCTAACTTATCGTGTCACGTAACTTGTAATATATCTGCGTATTCGACATTTCAGGTGTATTAAAAGTTACGTTTTTATCTACATTCATGTATATATTTTTTTTAATTCTTTATCTATATTTTAGTATTGATATATTGTATGTGCATGATTATACATACGCTTTTAATATTTAGTTTCTATACGCATGTACCTTTATGCTATTTTTGTTTCAATGATTTGCAAATACTTTTTATTAGTTGATGTTTTTTTTTGTACTATTGTAAAGCTCTAAGAGACCGTGTCTCTGTAAAAACTACTAGTAAACTCAATGGTTTACTAGTATGATATATTACTATAAACAAAATTAATGTCAGTGGTTTGAAGAAAACTAACTCTGGATAGGGTAGAAGACTTTACCTTACATAAACCGAAGTCTTATGAAATGTTCGTCTGTGTGTTCGTGCATCGTGGAGAAAACACTGTTGCAATTACGATGCCTTTTCGTTTAAATGCCTAGAGTAGGATAGATTTAAGAACCGGTGATTTGAACGGGAGCAGAACAGCAATAAGAGTACTGTTTCCATGCAGACGGAGCCGTCGACGGAAACAATTCTACGTGTATATATAAAAGCGAAATACCACTATCTCATCACTCCACACTGATTCAGCGTTGCCAAACGGGCCACCACAATCAACTTATCGAGTCTCCGGGAGACATGACGTGACAGACGGCGAGCCTCGTCGCCGGGTGTGCTCCCGGAGATCATTCGCTCCCCTGTCTCATTAAAAAGGCGCCGAGAATTCGAGCCCTACTATGGTGTTCGGGTCCACGTAGAAGTTTCTAAGACGGTCAATCCGCCATTTGTCGGATGTTCTGTCGAATGATCTGTCGCCACCTTCACATGGCTAGAGACAGGATAATTTACTGCTACCTGTTACTCGGCGTTGTCGGTGGATGGTGCTACATCCAACGAACACGTGCAGGATCGAACTAGCATTAAGGGGTCGAGCGATCCAATGGCGTTACGTAAATACTTTTAAATAATAAAATATCCGCATAACCTATCTAGTGTCAATGTCATAAATGTCAAAATAAGGAAATGAGGTTTCACTCGATATTTGATTCGATTTTCGAATAAGAAAAGATTCTATTATAATACGAATTCCACGCCTGCGAAGAGTCGAGAGTAAACGCTAGTTAGCTATTAATGCATTTAAATTATAACGTCACCGACATGGTCTTTCGAATTTGGAAGGTGAATGGGAGGCTGACAATTCTAGCTCTTCTACGAAAAATATGAGTAGACATGTTCTTTAAGTATGATACTAGACGAAGCAGACTCGGACGCTCATAAACTGCAATGATGAATGACGCCTGTTCTAAGAAGGTTTTTCTATAAGCACTACGTAGATATATAAAGCATGAATAAACAGGGATCTGCTCGACCGACGTGTCCTCCAACTTGAACGTTGTGTTCGATCAATAACGAACGTTCGAAAGGCGATTTCAAATCATTGAAACGTCCACGTTGACAACCAGCTGAACAAATCATTTGGACAGAGCCGACTCGGCTGCACTTGCTTGTTACACATACGGTTCGACTGGTCTCGTTTGTCCCAGACATGTCTCGACTGGGCTTGCTTTCCCTCAGTTATGAGCGAGCTGTAGTAACGGCTTACCGGCTGTCTGGCTTGCCCCGGTCTAACTCATGTCTTGCGGTTGATAATAACTGCGCTAAGGTCATTAGCCGCATGATTATTACAACTGCCCGTCATAATTAAAGACGGCTTTTATACCGATGTGTTTCGTATTGAGAATGAATCGGATACCTAATCACTGGCAATAAAAACATTCCATCATATAGTCATATTCCGTCCGCACAGAAGACTGCCATTTTGACGGTAGGTGTATTTTGGATAGCGGTTATACGGAAGTGGGCGGTAATTTAGATTCGACTTTAGAAAGAGCGGCACAGGTACTGTTAATTTGTTTAATTATAAACATGACATCAACGTGGAAAATGTCTGCAAATCGTTGGTAGTTGGTCTCGTGTCATCATGACGTAGTTACATTGATATACAACCGTAGGAGAATATCGGTGCGCCATCTAGCGAAGGACCGCGTGCCGAATCTACGGACAATGAGCCGCCCAGCAACGAAGCGCAACCGGACGAGGTAATGTATATTTTAATGCACCAGATTATATTCACTATGTACATGGTGTCCCAGTAATAGATTGGTCACTCTATTAATAGGACGACATGTTTATTCCACACTTCGCCTTACCACTGCAGGCCTTATCCCATAAGAATGATTTGTGATAATCGCCACACTGGACACAAGCGGATTGGCTATCGCAGTACCTGACACCTTGCACATTACACGCCGCTGCCCGTCATCGCTCTGCTTGATTTTGGTCTGATATTTTTCGAGACGGTTAGCCCGCCAACATTCGGCAGCCAATGCGATTATAAAAGGGTTTTACCTTAGTCGCTGCTTACGACACCCGCGGGAAGAACGAGAAACGAGAAGTTTTTTATTTGCGTTCAGAATTCTCGGAACGCAAGGGACTGAAAAAATAGCGACAAGCTCTGGTTGTTATATGGATTTGGTGCTTTCGGAGAGCCCGATTCGAAAATTTATTTTCGAAAATCGAATCAGCAGAACGAGTGTACTTGGCCGGCTATAAAGTTAACAATTAAAGAGGAATAAGTATAGTCTTGGACATTACGCTGGCTAACCGATAGATGGCGGGATATTCGTCTCGAAAAATAACAAACCAAAATTGAGGAGACCGATGACGGACAGCAGCGTCTGAGGTGTCCGGTGCTGTGATCGCCATCCGCAAGCCGTGCGTGACGACTATGTACAAATCATTCTCCTTGTGGAAGAGGTCCACGTTCAGCCGTGGGCTATTTACAGGCTGTTAAGAAGGTACATACCTACCATAAAATTTCACCACACCATAGGTTGACTGGTAGTGAATGTCTCTATAGGCATTAAGTCCGCCTTTTGTGTTCTTCTGTATCATCCGGCGGGTTTTTAGTATTACACGCATTCCGCGGATGTTTGTATATGTTTGTACATGTTTCATATATTTTCTAAACTAATCTCAATAAAAATGCGGTTTTCCGTGCCATACAAATTCCGTGTGACGTCATTCCTCCATAAAAGCATACCGTGTTATTGTTTTTGGATGTGAAAATAACATAAAATAGCACACAGGTGTGCTGTCGGTATAAAAACATTAGTATTATCTATCTAGCATATATCTTAAATAATTTATATTTTATTATTTTTATTTCGATTCAATGTTGTTGCGCATGTTCATTTTTAATCATAATTATGAGATCGCTGCTTTATGTTGAGATTATGCATTCCAGAATTTAATAAACGTTAATAATAGTATGGTTATATCATAGCAAGGATTTCTTCTTCTTATAAATAATATAACAGGCTAATCTTATGCAGGTTGGAAGAGACGCTTACATTTACATTTGCTTACATATACATGGAAAGTTGGTCAGTACTAGTAGTTATTATTATGTATAGTGTAAAAAGATAGGAATGAATTAAAAAAAAACATTTTACCAAAAAAAGTAAGTAGTAATGATTAATTATAGCAAATACATCTTGTGTCAAAGTAAACATATACTAAGTGAGTAGCATGTGACTAAACTACTCTACTTATTATTGGGTGCAAGATCCACCAATTTTAAATTTAGAATATGAGGTTAAATTTCATGTAGTAACGTCCCATCGAGCCTGTATATGATGACTAGTGATGATTTTTTTTTATGGAAAAGACGGCAAACCACCAAGCGGTTCACCTGATGGTAAGTGATTACCGTCGCCCGCGAACATCTACAACACCAGAGGTGTTGCAGGTGCGTCGCCGGCCTTGAAGGATATTTGGGAGATGGGAGGGAGGATAAGGAGAGGGATGAGGGGAGAGAGTGGGCCACCGGTTACCTCACTCACCGAACGTAACGCAGAAGTACAAGATGCCTCTACTTCACGCCGGTATTCTGCGTGGCCGTGGTACCAACCCGGTCGAGCCGGCCCATTCCAGCAGCAGCAAAAGCCGCCGGCTTTGGCTCTACCACGTTTCAATGTGACCTTAACAGTGCAGAACATAGGTATCTTCAAGAAAGCACCAGCAGCAGCCGGCGAATACCGCTCCCTAGTGATGCTGATCGCCCTGTCTGTAGTCTGTAGGATCCGGTTTCGACAAATTATGATGACACATACCGTAAGGGTGTAAGAGAATTTGCAAAATCATTTCGTGCTAAAATAGTCGACTATGGGAAATACAAGCAGTATCTCTATGCTCTGTTATATACCAGACCGATGCGTCTACGGTGCGAGGTGTCTGATATGATAAACACCAAATAGACTTCCGAGCACAACACATACCCTCATTTTCGGAGTCACCGTCCAGCATTCGACTGACTTGATCACTTTATGTAAGTCCCCTGCTGAATTTTCGTGAATTTGTCGGGGTCGTCTCGGTCGGAATTGTAATTCTGTTAATGTTGCTGTGTTCTCTCCATCGTGTGTCTGTCCATTCGGAAAATTCGGATTGTTTTCCGTTAGTCTGTCGCCACAGTAATGTTTGTTAGCTAGTAGGGTATATGCAGGAGAGGTGGGGACGTATGGAGAAAGAGATGGCATCTTCCCAGTTACATCCCCGCAAACCCTAACATACCGTTAGTGTTTACGTACTGTTAAAAAAAAAGAGAAGAAGATGTGAAGTTAACAAGAGATGCACTCTTCACCCGTGTCTGCTTCTAATTGCGTGTAACTGGCGCTCAAGGACTCTTTGGATCAAAGTGCATAGTAGCATGGCTTCCAGTAACCTTAAGACTAAAACTAAGTCTCGCATGTCAGTTACGTAAAATACATTTCGAAAACAAGATGTCCGCCAACCCGGAGTAGAAACTCTTCCCCTCTTCCAAATCCGACTCAAATATTGTAAGTATGCCGTTATCCAGTTGTGTTACATTATCAGATTGCTACTTTACTTACTCTATAATATCCACGTACAGCGTCACCGATAAAGCTTGTGTTAAAGAAGCGTTAAAATAATACCTGTTTATTGTAGAATGTACCGCGGTTGGATGAGAACGGCGACGTAGTGCCCGAAGGTATTACGCGAGCTCAACATGCACGCCGCAGGTAAGACGTTGCTAAAACTTTTTTTTTTATCAGCTTCAAGGAAATTTTGTACGTTTTTGTTAGGTGTATTCTTAACGAACGTAAAGATAAAAAAATATTGTTAAAATAATAACCCGGCTACCGTCAGCTTCAGTAAATAAACGTGATAGTGGTTTCAGTAGTAGAGATCATTTGACGAATGAGGGACTCGTTGTATGAAGCGTTTTTATCGCGCGCCGGACGCCTTATGCTTCAGGCGCTCTACAAGCCGAGGCTAGGACTCGGTCGCAGGCTAAGCTTCGGCGCGACGAAATATATCGAAGCATAATTGATGCGCGTAAAATCTTACACGCGTGTCATGCCAGCTTATGTTGGCGCTTTCATAAAAACATCTACGCCCCGCTGTGCACTTATACTGGTTTGTTTGTGATAAAGAAGTTGGCTTCGTAATGTCGTATAGGTTCTATCTGAGGGTCTACTATAAGGCCTGTATTAATAACATAATAACACAGACCAAGTAGCTAATACACTACACGAGTATCTCGTGCAGGTGACAGCTTCTGTTAGTTAAAGGTTAGATGTCAGTTTCTACGAAATTGGCCATTGGTCATATTTATCATTATTTTCAATTCGTTTTTTAACTAATAGGGCTATGCGGGCTCTTCGGTCCCGCCAGACACGCCCACGCGATTTGGGCGTGTTGCTGGAGGAACTGGAGGGGCTGCATATACAGTTCACCCCCCACCGGCTGACGTTCATCAACATGCTGCACTCCATGAATCACCTGGATGTAAGTATAGCTGTAGGGTGAACTTGTCTAAATGAATTACTCTGAAGTCTTGGAGAAATATTTTTCATTACATATATTTTAGTTTGGGTTTTGGAATGAAGAAGGAATACCACCTCTTCCTTCGAATGCCAACCTCCCCGGCGCGTGTTGCGACTCGCTTGCCCAATGTGTTGACTGAACTGGGCAAAAACTCAAAGGAAAGAATGGTGATGTTTGCTGGCGGTCTCTTGGTGACGCCCATTTCATCATTGGACCAAAATTGAAGCGCTAGTAGCCTAATGGGACGGAGTCCTGACTGCGTAACATGAGGCCGTGGGTTTGTGCCCCCCATTGACTATTGCTGTGAACCACTTCAGATATAAGGTCTGAGGCATAGTTGGTATGATGAACAGGAATGTTAGTAATTTTAATTACAAAAACAAAAATTGCTTGATGTGTTACTAGTGTGTTTATTTTAAATGTCGGCAAACGTATACAGTGTTCGAAGGTAAACGTAGACAATGGACAGGGTTTGTCTTTACCAGGACGCTAGACGTAGTTGACCGTGATGTCTTTAATGTTGTACAATACTTCATCCATTTTATTATTAGCCTCCTTCCTTTATTAATCTGTACCCAAAGACATCTGTTTGTATATCCGGTGCCTTTTTTCTCAGCAACCTGAGTATAGTGAGGGGCAAAGGCAAAGCCATCAGCGCACCATGGATCTGACAGCGGACATCATGCATAGCTTCGCGCATGCGTACCACGCCATAAGCGACATTACTTTCCACGTCGGCGCTAATATACCGCGTCTATCGTCTGAAGCGGTTGTTATAAGGCATCCGATACCGGTGCAGGTGAGTTGAATTGAACTATTGTTTGGTTTACGGATTGTGTAATGTGCGGTAAGCCTAATACAAAAGCCGCTGATTAGTGATTTCTCGTATTGTCAAGTAAATATCTGATGAGCGATAACGCCATTTTATTTAATGACTAGCGAACACCAGCGGCTGCGCACCGAAAGAGATGTTTAAATGTTATGAGCGAATGAACAGGCGAACGCGGCTTGCGACGTCTTTTTATAACATTTGAAGATTTTCATGCTATCTGTTCATACATTTCAAGTCTAAAATGAAATGATGTTATACTATGATATTGTAGTTAGGTTAGGCAAGCTTTGGCGATTTAACTGGACGAATTCGGTTATTACGATTACAGAAAAAAAAATTGTCGGCTCATTATTTTAAGTACACTTGTATTTTTTGATGAATTTTATTTACTATTATATCTGAAAAAAATAACTGTCAATGCAATCGCAGGCTCATATCAACGTGGTGCAGTCTACACAACGCCAGCAACAGCAACAACATCAACAAGTACCGCAATTGTCGCAGCAGGCGCAACAACAGCTGCAACAGCAAGCACAGCATCAAGTGCTGCAGCACCAAGAACAACAACAGCTGCAACAGCAGGAACAACAACAAGTGCAACAGCAGCAGCAGCAGCAGCAAGGCGCCCAACAACATAATCAACAGCAAGAAGCTCAACAACAACAGCAGCAGTCGCAACAACAGCAACCGCAACGGCAGCAATCGCAAACGCAATCGCAAGCGAACAACGCTACCGCAACATCGAGTGCGACCAATAACGGTAACGCCTCCACCGAGTCGCCGCAAGAGAGGGCGACGCCCGACAATCAAAACGGCCAATCGTCGCTTAGCAACGCACTAGCCGGTAGGAACACAACGCAACCGACCGTTAATATAAATATACAGCCAAATCCAGTTACTTACCAAGTAGAGATAGAAACCAGGGTGCCCATACCGATCGCTTTCGAAAACGCCCTCTTTAACGGCCTGAACGCGATGCCTCAGCAGGGCCCTCAGCAGGCCCCACAGGGCCAAGATGATCAGAACCAGGCCAACCGACGTCAGGTGCTGTTCGGTAAGAGATGCCTTTTTATTTATTTAAGACGGGGCCAGGTCTAAGCGGTCGTCTAGAAGCTTCAGAGTGCGGGAAGGTCAAATTTGCTCTTGTCATTGTTAGTTGCCAGTTGGTGTTTGAGTTTGTATTTTTATCTGCGTGGTAAACTTTTGCCTTTCTTTCAAATGTTTTTTTTTTTGATATAAGTTTGATTTATTATTATATTGAAAAACTGGCTGGCTATATTATTATTTTATTTGCTTTTTAATTGCTAACTGAGACTTGTCGCTGGTACCGTATTATATTAAATTAGTTGGTTATCATATAACAAAAGTATTAAACGTAACTTTACGGGGTTATTAAACAAAAAAAGGATTGATTGGGTTTTTGTGAATAATTTAAGAGCCTTTTCGCTCGGATTACCGCGCGGCACGATATGACGCGTCCATCAAACATGTCTTGCTCCTAGATTTACGTAGTACGTACCATAAACTGGCGAGAGCATGATAATAAATTTCTGAACTATTTTCATATATTAGTCATACAGGCGATAGTCAAATATTGTAGATCGACTACATTATTACAGGGATATCATAAAACAAACACACGATCGAAACACGCCGAACGACAAAACCGTGTGTTGTCGTCGAGAGCGGCACGGTGCGCCGTCTGGCAAATTCGTATTTGTTTCATCACACAAGCAAATTTGTTCGGTAACAACACCGACAGCGTACGACCAAACGCAGCGCGGTGTCGTTGAACGAGCAAACTGTACATAGAAATATACGGCGCTCGAGAGTCACTAGTCGTGCCGTGCGGTGGTACGTGGAATAATGCTCTAACAGGATCCATAAATAATTTAAATGGTATACAATCTACAACAATAATATATGGAATTATGTATTAAGTTCTTGATATTTAAAAAAGAAGTTTCTTTGAATAATCCGAAGCTTTAAGTGTTTATAACAGCAACAAGGCAAACTTTCTTACATATATATATAATATAATTTTGATTTTTTTTCGAATTTCACATAAATACTTCACGTGTATCTAAGGGCTGGTGATGTATTGTATAATCTGTGTTCCTAATTCCTGCATTTCACATTACTCATTTGTCGTAGACTTTGAAAATCTATTCCGTGGGCTGGGGCAAGCTGGTTCCCTCGGTGGCGTAGAAGTTGTCATGAGTATGGAGGAGATCCCTCAGGCCGGAGCGCTTGGCAACCTTGCCAACTTGGCTAGCACTGCGGCACTCAACAACCTGGCCCTACAACATGGCGACGCCGGAGGTAATGCCCTTTTTTTATGGGGAAAGGCGACAAACGAGCAAGCGGTTCACTTGATGGTAAGTGATTACCGTCGTCTACATACTTCCGTAACACCAGAGGCGCTGCAGGTGCGTTGCAGGCCTTTAAGGATATTTGGGAGATGAGAGGGACGATGAGGAGGGAGATGGGAAGGGGGTGTGGGCCTCCGGTTACCTCACTCACCGAACGAAACGCAGAAGCGCAAGATGCCTCTACTTCACGCCGGTATTCTGCGTGGCCGTGCCAATCCGTGTGAGCTGGCCCATTCGAGCCGCCGCTTGGGTCTACCACGTTTGAAATGCCAAGAGTTGGTGTTTTGTACACATGTGATTTTTAATAGTTTTTTCGTTTTTTATGTTTTGATTATTCTTTCCATTTGTTTTTGCCTAACGGGTGTGTGGAAATTATTTTTTATTATTACTCGGGGATGTTGCATTGGCCACAAGTTCTGTATTCAGACTAATTTATACAGGTTGGATGTGACGGTACATTAACCGAAAACCGTATTTTCTTACTGTGCATTTTTTACTAGTGTTAATATTACTCGTAAATAGTTAAAAAATATATATATTTCCAACAATAATTATTAATCCAAAATTAAACACAAGCACCACTCGAGTGTAGTTTACCGATCTCCGATAAGCGGCGACATATTTAAGCGAGCAGCGGAGCTCTTTGAAGTCTTTGACCTGGGCCTCGTAGGCCGAATGAGCTATAAACTCAAACATATATTGAAGAACAAAACCTAAAACTATTATGAGTATGAACTAAAATGGTACTTGAACTAGTGAGGTTTAATTTAATGCTGTGTGGTTGCATCCACACTGTACATCTTAACAACATTCTATGAATAATAAATAACTCGCCGCTGTTGCTATAGAGTCGCGATAATTTTGCCAATTATTTGTGGTGTTTTATATTTTAGCAACATTAATATATGGTGTTCTATTTCGCAGTTTACCTCGCTCAGTTGCCATGGGGCGGTACGGTATCACCAAGCGCGGATCTACTGCAGAACATCGTGTCGTCGGTGATCCGTCAAGGTCTTTTGCCCGGTGTGGAGGGCGTCGCTCTTCAAGCTCAGATGCCACAGGGACTGGGAGCACTGGGTGCTCTGGGAGCTCAGGGAGCTCTGGGTGCTCTGGGAGCCCATGGAGCTCTGGGAGCTCTGGCAGCTCAGGGAGCCCTGGGAGCTTTAGGAGCTCAGGGAGCTCTAGGAGCTCTGGGAGCTCAGGGAGCTCTGGGAGCTCTGGCAGCTCAGGGAGCTCTGGGAGCTATGGGTGGTCAGGGACCCCAGAGACCTCAGGGACTTCAGGGACCTCAGGGACTTCAGGGACCTCGTGGACCTCAGGGGCCTCCTGGACCTCCGGGCCCTCCGGGCCCTCCGGGACCACAGGGACCTCAGGGGCCTCCGGGACCTCAAGGGCCTCAGGGACCTCAGGGACTTCAAACAGCGACCAGTGCCCAAGGGCAAAGCGAAAGCCAAAATTCTGAGATGCAGAATCAAGAGCAGCAGAGCAACTCTAATCTGCCCAGGCAACGTGTGTATTTTTATACCTAATGTTGTTTTGTAGTCGTATGTGATATTATGAATGCAATTTAGAATCAATGTTGCCAGAATCGCAAAAATATAATTTGTGTTTAGTACAAATACTGATATCGACCGGGATTCCTATTCGGGACACATCTCAACAGTCACTGACGCAAGGCCTTAATGCGGCCAAGTCCTCCAAATATTTTTTTTTAATTTCTGAGAAGACGCAGGTTTCCTAACGATGTATTCCTTTATCGCCGGGCACGCGGTACACGCCATGGACACGAGGGATGGAACCTGGGTCGCACGAGAATTATAAAATTAAAGCATGCGTCCTGACCACTATGTAACCACGACTCTTGATGACGTTTTTGAAGATACAAGTGTATTAACGTGATTGAGGTATCCATGGCATAATTCTTGACGTGTTAAAACAATAGAAATTCTATTCTAATGACACGCTAAGAGATAATCGATGTCTTTGGATAAATTTCATTCGTCAATTATTATAATTGAATATCCAGTGGATGCCGTAAAGAGAAACCGGTCGATTACTTATACTACTACATAAATAAAATGTGTTGTGAATCTGGTAAGCTAAGCGATTATAATAATTGTCGATATGTTGAAGTTTTGGTAGCCTAGTGGTCAGGGCGCTCACTGTAGTTTCAAAGAGCGCGAGTGACCTGGGTTCGATCCCCGGTGCCTGCACCACTAAAGTGTTAATAGCAATTATAAGTGCTGTATTTAACATGTGGTCAGCGTTGAAGGAAAAAATCGTAATATTATTTCGAGGATATGTGAAGCCCGAAAACCCGCATTGGAGCAATGTGTCGGAGGATTGGAGCAATAGAAGGAGGCCTTTGCCCAGCAGTGGGCACTTAGAGGCTGCTACTTTACCGATATGTAATCGTCTCTAATGTTCATAGTTCTAATTGACTAACGCTTTTTTATAATTACGGTTTATATGCTGCTCTATTTTCCTTAAGCTAATTTGCATTTGCGCCGCGCCACGACGTCGACAGCCCGCGCCCAAACAGCACCAATGAACCACATGATCTACGACCGCTTCCTGCAGTGCGACAGCCCGCACGCTCGACGACGCATGCAGCGCCGCAGGTATCGTTGCGTTGCTTTTTAATTTTTGAAATTAAGCACGGACTCGTGTCCACTCTACCGTTGTTTTACTAGTACTGTGACCTGTTTGTAGTCGCACATGAGGACATCCCCTCCCCCTTTCTATATTATATTATCCTCCTCTATATATATATCTCTTTCCATAGCGACGAGGCGAATAAGGGAAACGCATGGAAAGCATTTAATTTTCCCTTCCATCCTCCTTCCCACCCTTCCCAAACTCCCTACCCTCATCCTCCTCCTCTGTCCCATCCTCCTCTGTCCCATCCTCCTCTGTCCCATCCTCCCCACCCATCCTCCTCATTTCCCCCACCCCCCTCCCCATTCCCTTTACCCTCCTCCTCATCCTTTGTCCCAGGGCAGCGTCTATAAGTCGATAAAAATATAATTAAATTGAAACTTCGTGCTGATAGTTCAACTTTAATATGTCGAAAAGGAGTAAACCGAAATAGTTTATCGCAAATAATATAATTCAAAAACAAATTGCATCTATATTTTACTAAAATATAATAGTTTTACGAATAACCACTTTAAGATGCATTACTTAAATCTTAAATTCGTGTGATGCGTGTATCGGTGTGTAAAACGCGCTGGAAGTGAAACTTCTATGGGCCATACACACTATTAGTGTGTAATTCATTAAAATATACTTAAGATATTTTCTTCGCCCATGCTTTCATTTTATAATTATAATTCACTATACAGTATATACTACATAGTTTTTCAAGCGTGGTAGAGCCAAGCGGCGGCTTTAGCTGCTGCTCGAAGGGCCGGCTCGACCGGATTAATACCACGACCTCGCAGAGTACCGGCGTGAAGTGGAGGCATCTTGTGCTTCTGCGTTTCGTTCGGTGCGTGAGGTAACCCCCTCCCTATTCCCCTCCTCCTCCCCTCCCATCTCCCAAATATCCTTAAAGATCGTCAACGCCACCTGCAGTATCTATGGTGTTGCAGATGTATGTGGGCGACGGTAATCACTTACCATCAGGTGAACCGCTTGCTCGTTTGCCGTCTCTTCCATAAAAAAAAAAATTTATAAATTACCATTTTAATTTTTATAACTATTGACGAAGAATATATATCAACGCATGCAAATAGATGCGCGTGTGTGTATTAACGATAGAACTTGAACACTTTCGTATATCTAATACATGTCCATCTTCGTACAAACATGACTATGCATTGTGGGTTCGTGTACCTACACCCATAACGTTATTACTAAACTGATATTTGCTAATCTAGGTATAGCTCCGTATATTCGTTCAATAACAGGTAACGTAACGCGGAGACCGAAACCAATTCTCTCCCAATCGTCCCCTGTCCCCCATCCCCGTGTTCTTATTTAGGTAACACTTGATGTAAAGGGGCCTAATATATTCAAACTCGCTACCAGATAGTCATTAGTTAAAAGCTCCTATTTTCTTAATGAGTCTGAAATACTAGGGAAAATCTTCATGGTCTCTACCGCTAAAGGCGTGCATAGAAGGTAGGTCGTAGAAGAATCTCTGTAGAAGCATACTTGAAATAGCCTCTCCTCCCTGCAGTACCGTGTTTAGGAGTAACCGTAACCAAGAGCCCGGCAGTTCTGTGTTTAGTTATAATTCATTCTCGCTGTCAATCACTATTATTTGAGGTTATTATTTCTATAAGCATTTTGCTATTGAAGGGATCAACATCAGCAACATATCGCAGCGCTTATGCGCCTGCGTGCCGAACGCGCCACGGCACAGAGCATCGAGTTCATTAGGGACCGTGGATGCTCCATTCCACGCGTAAGTAGCTAGTTTAATTTGTATTTATACTGTATTAAGTCTATTGCAAAAAAAAAAAAGGAAGAGGTTGAATGGTTTAGGAAGTTATTAGTTAAAACCAGACTTGGTTTCCTAATAAAGCATATTATTTAATTTTACGTTATAAATTATACTCGAATGGAAATACAAAGCTTTTTTATTGTCAATTAGTATTTCCCAGTCTCACCTATGTTCTCCTCACCACTTTATTACGTCATTTGGTCTATATTCTACTTCTGTGATGTTGTTTTTTGTATATTCAATTTTCTATGATCCTTAATAGACTAACCATGTTGGTTTTAAGCATCGATCTGGGACAACAATTCCATTATCCCTGAATAAGGAAGTACTAGATTTTAGGTATTTTCCTGAATAATGAGTGAGAATAATATGTTAATGAATCTGGCCTAAATCTCTTTCTCTCTCTTTCTCTATTTCTATCGCACCATCTCTTTCTGTTTCTCTCTCTACATACACTTAAAAAAATCCCATTTTTAAAGATAGTAAAGTAAAGTAGCAGCTTGCAACTGCCCACTGCTGGGCAAAGGCCTTCTCAAATACGAGTATCAGAGAGGATTTAGGACCCGGGAAGGGCCCGCCATGCTGCTCCAGTGCGGGTTGGCAGGCTTCACATATCCTCGAAATAATATTTTGATTATTTCTCAGACATGCTGGTTTCCTCACGATGTTATCCTTCAACGCTGAGCACGTGGTAAATACATCACTTATAATTGACACTATTAACAATTTTAGTGGTGCCGGCACCGGGGATCGAACCCAGGTCACTCGCTCTTTGAAACTAAAGTGAGCGCCCTGACCGCTAGGCTACCAAGGCTTTTTAAAAATAGACATGGCCAGAATGACTAATATTTTTATTTAACTAATATTATTTATTGACACTAAGTTAATACTTTAATTATTGTTTTAGGAGGACTTGAGCAGCCTGGAGCGCTTGTTACATTACCCACCATCTACCACCACCTGGCAGGTGGCATTGTTGCTCACTATTGTAAGTAAACATTAATTGTTTATAGCACCCAATTTTGATTGTGATTTTCCAGTGGATTCAATAAAGTTGTAGGTACTATCGTTTTATCACTGTAGAGAAATACGAAAGTGTGCTATATATTTGAAAGTGTATTTTTAAGATGAACATAAAAAACAAGCCATTATATAGTTTCAATAAAACACGACTGTCGATATATTCGTATTTATTGTGGGAATTAAATAAGGTGTTGTAATGTTTAAAAATGTCTTCTCCATTCTCAAGATTATTTGTCACAGGCTCGCAACCTTTATGCGTCGGAGTTGTTGCTGGGTATATCCGGGGAACCGCCCGTGATGCCCAACGAGTTCCTCACGGTGCGCAACTTGCTCCACTCCTACGTGCACCATCTTCTCGCCAGATCCGACGCTGAGAACGGAGAGAACGCCTTCCAGGGTGTTGCGGATTACCTGGTTTCTCGCTATTCAAACTTTATAAGCAGGATGGTGAGTATTTTCTATTTTCTTACATATTCGGATGTGTTTTGTATATAAACATTTGTTTTGTTTTAGTTGATTTTTAAACATCCAAATCTTTCGGCTTTTTTTCTTTTCTTTAATCGTAACATTGTTTTTATTACATTCATAACGAGACGAAGCTCAAAGAACAGAGAAGACATTACATTAATATGTTTACTTTCACAGCCGTCAATAGTCCCTCAGCGTTCGGACGTGGATCTCTACGTGTCACTCCGATCTTTGCTGAGGACCCGAATGCCGGTGGTCATCGCCATCTTGATGTCCGATACCCGGGGAGAGAATTTCCCATCCCGTTTCTATTTGATCTTCTGCAAGCTCTTCACCGACATCCTGACTATCGTGTTCTACTGCTGCGAAGACGGAGACGATGGACTGCGCTTTCTTTACTCAACCTTTATAGTAAGTAGGTTTTATACAGCTGCGGCTCCATTTCCCTGTCTGATCTCTTGATGGAACATTCTCAATTTAATTTTGATAATGTGAACGTCTCGTTTCCCATAACGATTGCATAATACAAACTAACACCAGAAGTTTTTTCCTGCTTAGCCACAGAACAGTTTTTTTTTTATTAAAAAGAATACTAGTAATGCTATTTAACTAACATTAATAATATTCCTGTTAGCCCTCCAACTAAGCATTAGAGCTTGTATTTGGAGTGGCTCACGACAATAGTCGAATGGTGGGCTCGAACCTGCGACGTCATGTTTCGCAGTCCGCACCCTAACCCATTAGGCTATTGGCGCTATTAAGAATGAACAGAATGCTTTCCTCTCAACAAACAACGAGACGAGGCGCGTCACCCGACGCCTTCTATGAACCGGATATGCTAAAACTGGGTCGCGTATGTCGTCAGCGCTGGGTCATACCGAATGAAAATCCATTCATAGTATGGATATAGTGGACATTATTTTGACAATAAGCATTTAATCGTAACAAGAATTGTACACGATAACATAATGTGCCCCGCTGTCAATTCCGTCCTTCTAATACAGGTTACGGATAGCCAGTGATGCACATTTTTTTAAAGCATAATTATGGACTAGATTTTCTTTCCATACTGCAACCATGACTTATACATTTCGGAACCCAATTTTTATTATGAAATTAGAGATGCAATGAATACGAATTACAAAATTCGTATCTAATTAATTTGACGTGTCAGAGCCCAGCTGTGGTTTTTGCCGCTAATCGCTGGTAAGCACGACCGGGGTAGTATCACAGCCACACAGAATACCGTCGTGAAGTAGAAACATATTGTGCTTCTGCGTTTCGTTCGGCGACTGAAGTACCCGGAGGTCCTCTCCCCCCTCTTATCCCCCTCCGTCCCTATCATCAATTATCCTTAAAAGCCCGCGACGCACCCGCAGCGCACGTGGTATTGCAGATTACGTGCGCGTCGGTAATCACTGAGACACAAGATCGTTCACCCCTTTACCCCATAAATAAACACTCGCGTGAAATTCGTATAAAAACCTCATGTAGAACTTAATAGAAGTAATCACAGATACTACAGCATTTATGTGTTTCCTAACCGAGAATAATGGCAACCAACAATCCCAACTCCACGTTTCACCATGTTGCCCGAATAAAACTGATAACTTTCTGTTCAGTCGGAGGTCATACAAGTGGACGACCCCTCGATTGCACGTCTCATTCGCTCCCTCGCTATGGACGTGTACAGGCGCGTGCACATAAGGCTCCCCTCCAACGTCGAGAGCATGAACATTCATATCCATCGCAGGCAACCCAGGGCCTCAGCTGTAAGTATACAATTAAAATTCCCTTCCCCTTTTTATTAATTACGTCACATATGGCTCGCTTAAGTCTTATCAGTACCGTGACACAGTAAGGAATTGATATTGAAGAAGACGTATAAGATAATATGGAATGAACGATAAAATATACATTTTTATGATTCGAGAACGCACACGAGGCTCGAATGGCCGCGGTCGCCGTGATTGATTTATAACTATGATAGCTAGTTTGACATATTTCACTAGCGCCATCTTGTGATAAATATTTTAGACAATATATTTTTTGTGACAGTTGTGATTGTATCCTTATCGAAAGTAATCCGGATTTTTTTTATATAACCAATATGCATTCTGAATTTGCTTTCCGACAGTCGCAACTAAGCTTAACCCAATCGCCGCTCCCAATGGCGGAGTCGCCCACACCGGAACCAATGCAGACCACGCCCCCGGGCTCCCCGACTGTGGAACCACCCACATTCCAGCTTTCCCCGGCTGAGAGCCCAGCCATGGCCAACGGAGCCGAGACCGAATCCGAGACCGAGACCGAGGAGTCTTCGAATGAATCTGACCCGGCCACGCCCCCCAACAGCTTGCCGGTCGCCTCGATGATGGAAAATGGTGACCATAGTAACGATATCCCGAGCCGTCCCTCTTCCAGGTAAACGAATTTATTATATAGTTTTACTATCTATTCACCATCTAAGGAATGAAGACCTTGGAAATCTCATGGAAATCTCCGGTAGTAAGACGAAGCACACCCCCCACCGCCACATTTTATTTCCTGGAGAGGCTCCACGGAAGGTAGGATGCGGTGGTCCGTTTGGTTACGCATAGTTGTGCCGAAAGTTAATCGGTAATGTCTGCTAAGGCGTGGGTGCGATTATTTTCATCTTCTGCGGCGTATTTCATAGAAAATATAACACAGATATTTTATACAGAAAATTTTAACACGTCACAATTAGTATCGGCAACAAAAGAGAAAAATGCTTGATGCTCTAGAGGGCAGTGGTTCTCAACCTCGGGCCGAAAGCTGAACCCAAATTAATATAAAAACTAAAATCTGCATAAATAACAGTTTGAGACTTTTAACAGATAGTTACGAAGTCACTCGTCTTCAGAATATCCGATAACAATTCGCGTGTAGTGGAACATTGACAAATCGCCATAGTCGCTATCGATTTGCAGGATTGTTCCGGAATTAAGGACGACACATGGGTCGTGGGATTTAATTACCACTTGGTTTAAAAGGTTCAGAACCGCTGGTCTGGAGTGAGACCGTTGGTAGATACTAAACAGTCGATTTATAAAATCGACATTCGATCGAAATCGGTGAATACATTTCTCTAATAAGTTGCTGTTTCCTGAATTTAATTTGAATTCATTCTGTTAAGGCCAATTTTTGACCATAAAAAAGGTAAATAAGATGAGGATTTTCAATAATCGCCATGTGCATGTCTCCACCACCCAATCCTCTCACTGATGCCCATCACCGGTCTGTGTATTTTCTGTTGCCATGGGGATGGTACTCATTCGTGCTTTATTTGCTTTTGTTCTTCTGTAGCTAGCAGCCTTTAAATAACAGTCTTCAGCTGACTATTCCTAAATTAGAAGAATTTACTATAATGCATCGCACCGACACTTTCAGTTTTGATTTTAAGACTCATGCTATATTTCCCGCAATTCGTTATCAAGCATTTTTTTTTAATGACTGAAGCTTGCGTTTTTAAAGTATTATCCCAAACTGTCATACCATTTCATCGCTTATGAATATGCAATATACTTTTTTACGTACATATTTCAAGTGCTGTTTTATTACTAACCCAGGACGTTTTTCTATCACAAAAATTCATTATGAGGTTTCATTGTAACCACCATGGCCGGTTTCATCAATTGCCAGGTGTCAAAAATGATAGTTAAATCAAAGGGGGCAGCCGAAAATATTTGATATTTAAAACCGGGTTGTATTTAGGAACTTTTTAAAATATAGATTGCAACAAAGAGAGAATAGACATTGATGTAAGTTTTATCTTATTTCCATTGAAATGAGATCAAATAAATAAATGTGAATGGTTTCTCCGTAGAAAGGCTGAATAATCTTTTCTTATATGCGAGACTTTAAAAAGGTGCAATTTAAAAAAAAAATACTTTGACGGGTGTCGAGCAGTGAAGTGTTGAGACTACTAGCAAATCCATCAAACTATGAAGAGGCGTATGTACCAGACAACTATGAAAAAAAATATGCCCGATCATGATTATAGAGAATAATTTATATTTTGTGTTTTATATCAATTTATACAAAAGCATCACCACTCCGTCTCGGAGTTCGCTTCAATAGCAGAAGACGCCGGAAATGGTAATCTGATACGTATATAAAATGGATGTTGGTATATATGAGATTAATTATGAACTCCAACAACGTTTGACCGATCACCATGAATGTTGGCCCATGTTTGTATTTTCATGGAGAAGGTTTTTGCGTTATCCTTTTTGTTGTAACTCGCAATTAGATGTCGCTGCCTACTGGAAAGGGCAGAACAACGCCTGTCGGTCCAACTAGTATTATATAAAATTTTAATTAAAAATAAATCAGTTGCATTGCACCGATTAGAAAATGTATCCTAGTTGACCTTTTGGGAGACGTCGATCTGGTCGCCATCTAAAACAATCAATTACTTAACTCGAGTACATCAACACCGCCCACGCTGATTCCAATGCTCGATCACTTTAGGAGTGTCTACTTCCACGTATGTATTCATTCGTTTTCCCATTTTTCACTGCAGATGATATGGACGACTCTGTGCACTTGTGTAAAGACAACAAATGTTTCCATTTTGAAATAGCAATCGGTTTGCTCACGAACTACGTGTTAATCATTAATGTTCCAGTGCTATCTAGATCTTTCCAGTGAATTTCTTTGATCAATTGTAAAATATATGTCATGGTAGACACAGTATCCAGGTGAAACACTACATCATTTAGAGAACCACCGAAGGAAATCTGCAATGTGAGAGACACAACATGCAGTGTTCAACATTTGCTAAGCATTTGATCGTTATTATCTATTATCATAAGTAAAGAAAAAGCACTAGCAATTATTTAATCTATGTGAAAAAACGATAGTCAAAGTCGACCCTGTTCTCAATTAACATTTCGAACGTACAACCCGATGCCGCTCTACCGCAGCGGACAATTTTTCGCCAACTACAACACAAAAAAACTTATTTAGTATACTTTAAACTTATAAATAGGTAATAAGCCGCAATGAATATATTCAACAATTAATATTGAAAACAAATACTTACCCGCGGCGCTGCGAGCGAATGCGAATTGCTCACATCCCGTGCCCGTATTTTTTTTTCGCGTACGCAGCTATTACTCACAAACGATCGAGTCCAGTTGCGTTCCGAAAAACTAGCACCGTAAAAGTAGTGGCAATTTTTTTGAAAGTATTTATATTACATTATATTATTTTTATTTTTTTCGCACGTATCCCTTTACATCCGAGTTAGAGTACACCCGTAATACAATAATATAGTTGATTTTACTACAGAAGCATCTGAGCAACGTGTATTCCTAGATGCGACTAATCAACGATTGAAGCATCGTTTACATGCAGCCAATGTTAACACTTCAAAAGGCATATTATTTATTAAAAAAAAAAAAAAGATTTATTTCAAACCCACGGTGCGAAAGGCAGGTCAATAAAACTTTCGCGCATGAATATCTGTTGCAAACGTCAAAATTAAAAAAGTAATGTAGATTCTCAATGTGAAAACATTTGTGGAAGCTCTTATTGTAAATTAATTTATGAGCTTTGCGATTCTTTTGAACCTTTAAGAATTTTAGTAACGTTGGTCCTGATCGAAGAATGAGGCTGCTCATGAAGTATTTTTATTTTGTAATTCAGTTCTTTAGAATTTATTTTTCTATTCAGGACTTCAAGAAGCTCAAAATCGGAATCAACGTCCCATAGTGCACCAGACTCGCCAACAAATATTCGACTGGTAAGATGCATTCATTTAAAAGTACGAAGCAATGGACTTCTGCTTTTTAAAGGCGATACCATTTTAAATCGAAAATATAAAAATAAACCTGAATATTTAATAGTAAAATCTTTACTGTAAATTACGTACATAAAAACTTTTCTTTTTACTTTCCAAATTATGAGTTATTTTATTTTTTTATCGAAAAAAAAATTAATCGCGTGTTTTGACCGCGCTCATTGAATTCAGCGCACCTGCCTTTCGAGTCGTGGGCAATGGGTTCGAATCCCTGCCGCAGTAATTATTGGTTTAACACGCTTTGAAACTTTTTGGTAATTGCTACATAAATATTTAAGAAGTTAAATGGAACCGTTATACGTTCGTTCCATGGCAAGAGAAGTTATGTACGTTTACTTGCTTTACCTGTATAATTATGTACAGCGCAACGGTATGTATGTCCAGGGACTGAATGACCGATAAATTCAGGTACTTTTAATTTGCCATATGAAATCATACCGTTTTTAATGAATCCACTATTTTAGCAGTATCGTAGTCATATTTCGATAATACCAGTTTGAACTAGACCGGGAGTTGTCGTACAATGCATGCTGCAACTGCAATCGCAGCCCTGATAGGCCCGTACGCCCCCCTCACCTTCCTCGCCGCGCTCTCTGATTTCGGTACAAACAAGGGAGCGTTTTTATTTTTTTTTAGTTCGCGGAATAAGGGACAAGGAGGGAAAATAAAAGTTCAAAAAAATTTTTCTTTTTCTATATTCTCCTGCAAGACGAATACATTGTTGAGATCTTTAGATATTTTATTTATGCAACCATAAACAAAATATCGGTTCGAAGGCCAACTATTTGTGTTATGACTATAAATGAATGCGCATTACCATCCAATACCCAAGATCAGGGAACCCTAGTTTGTGAGACACCGTATGGCGCTTAAAAAGTAGTAAAGTAGCAACCCGTAAATGCCCCCTGCTGTACGAAGGGCTCCTCTCAAGTAGGCCATTCTCTCCCCCCCTATCCCCAATTCTCCCTCTTCATAGCTTCTCCAACCCCCCAAATAACCATAATGACCGGCAACGCACGGCGACGGTAGTCACTACTACATCAGGGAAGCCGCTAGTTCATTTGCCGTCTTTTGCAAAAAAAAAAAGGTATAACGTTAATCGAATATTATTCTGTAGAGCCGAAATACAAGTCCACTACTGAACACGGGCATCCCAACAAATGCTACAAAAGTGTGGTCCGGAACCGCCTGCATCTATCGACATTCCGCAACACTGTGCGTGTCATTTCGATCTAGCGGAGGGTAGTCATGCACTGCGTTTGCCCGCTCGGGGTTGCTACTCGAGAACCTTTTTTCTCCATCTCTGCGTGACCCACTTCTGGCGAGCCCGTTGCCACTTCAGTTTGTCGATCATTATGGATATGTCGGTTATCCTAGTTCTGTTGCGGATATGGTCGTTGTAGATTCTATCGCGCAGAGATACACCGGGTGTAGCGAAGTCGAGACTTATTCTTTTTTATGAGCTGTACGGGTATTTAGGCGTTAATATATTACGCTATCATAATTTGAAATAAAATAGTTTCCAGCTTTATTTAGTCCATGATTCGGTTCGATTTGTAGTTGTCATACAAATCCAGCCGCCCTGAGGTAACACAAATATGCCAATGAGAGTAGCGATTGCAGTGGCGGCTTGCTTTGTACAATACCCAATCGAGGTTTATTTCGGAATAGAAATATGATGTCGAAATCGCAGAGTAGAGATATCATTGAAAAACGGTATGATGCCATGCGTCAATTCAAAAGTTGGTTTTTAAAACATACGTCATCCATTCCCAAACTAGGATTAATAGTCTTATATTGGTGCATTGCAAGTGTGGTTGGCCTTCATCTAACCTTTATGTTTTTAATACCAGTGAACCGCGCCGGCTTCGCGCGATTAAAACTGCTATACATTATGAACTATGCGTCATACATTTAAACCTTTCCCATGAAAAGTTCTTAATTACAGTGAAAACTTGAAATTCACTTACATGTTTAAAGCGAATCCATAGACAAACGCGTGTCGACTTTCTGTTTAAAGATGAACATGCATGCATGCATGTCTCTTGTTTGATTTGTATCCATCATACAGATTTTTGCCTCAGGCGTTGACAACACAACCGCGACCTCGCACCTCACCTTCCAGAACTGTCGGCCTACTGTTAATAGAACGGCTATCCAGTCCTTGCAGGCTCAGTTACCGCAAGTCATCGCTGAGATATCACTGGGTAGTAAATGGCAAACTGTCGGCAGGTCCCACCAGTACTGATCCTCCAGCACTGGGGCGAGGAATGGGTGCCGGTGTTCACGCGCGACCAGAACTCGCAGCGCGGCGAACAGCCCCCGTACAGCGACGCGTACATCACCGGCATGCCCTCGCGCAAGCGTCGCTGCGTGCGCCAGGCGCGACCGACGGCCACGCTCGATGGATTCATTAATGGTGAGCCGCAGCTGTTGATAAAGTTCCTCGTTGCAGCATGATTTTTCAGTCTGTCGGTAAGTCCACCGCTGAACATAGGCCTCCCCCGAAAGATTGTGCCAAGCACTCATCGACTTTTCGCAACACTGTGTAGCAGGGGTGGGGAGCGGTCCTGCACCGCGTCTGCCTGTACGAGGTTGCCTCACATGAGTCTTTCTGTCCCAACGGTGGACAGTTCTGTGCGCTATTTTGACGACCCATTGCCAATTGATCTGCTGCGGATATCGTGACATCTATTGCAGTGGATTTTTTTTTTTAAATCTATTTAATGACTACTTTACATTTAACTTAATTATTGAAAGCTTACTTAAAAAAAAAGGAAAAAATAATTAGCAAGTTTTCATCTAATTTCACTGTTTTAAAATTTTGGAGTAAATGGAATTATTACCTACTATTGTACGAAATATAATAATATTATTGAATACAGCGGATATTGATGGTATTCTTCGCCTACACTGCAATCACTGCTATGTTCAGATTTAAGGGTACAATATAAAAAGACAGTATAATAACAGGCTGTGAGGAATTCCATATTAGCGTTCACCGGACGACAACGCATCTGTAAACAGTCGATTCAAGGCATTCGCATGTGTGACGTGTCTCGACGCATGTGTGTCGCACTTACAACTGTGTGAACTGCCAGCTCGTCTGCCACTCTTATATTATAAAAAAAAAACACCGTTTTTGCTTGTACTTCTGGTATTCTGCGAATGTGGGATGTTTCATCGTCACTTCGCTGTAACGGTCTCAATTCGGCCACCAGAGAGCTTCGGCGAGGCATCAGAGCGCGTGCGCGGAGTTGAGGAGGAGCCTGTCCGCTCCGCGTTCCGCGAGCACGTCCGCGCCCTGACACAAGCCCGCGCCGCCTCCGCCCCCGAGGACTACGAGCCCGCCCGATACGAAGCAGCCGCTCGCTTCCTAGAACAGTCGTACGTATTATATCCGCGCCATACATCTCTCACGCATTATTTTAGCTAACACTAACGAGACTGCACGGACGGACGGATCTGTTATATTTATCAAGTAAATGTGAATGTGTGATACATAAATGTTATGCAAAAGAGTCGTGGTAGCCTAGTGATTTCGATCCCTGTACCGGCGCCAGAAAAACATCGTGAGGTAACCTGCAAGTCTGAGAAATAAATTAGTTAGTTAGTTAGTTTGAGAAGGAGACCTTTGCCCAGCTGTGGGCACTTACAGGCTGCTACATTACTTTACTTATACATATAAACTTTAAGCATCGAATGTTAACTAAACCATACACAGTAAACTCAGATTGCGTCTTCGTTGATACTATTATTAAATATTAACGAGTATTGTATGTTAATTGTATATTTTCTACGTAGTTGGTTTTTTTTTTAATAGTTGAAGTGCCTTCTTGTTTTATGCTTATTTTGTGGTTGTGGTTTGGGGGTTAGGGGGGGGGGGGCTCAAACGTGGTTTACCTTGTTGGTTAACAATTGTACTCGAGAGTATTGTCCCATATATTATAATAAAATACTAACGAACCCGGTCGTATTCGCACGTACATATCTTTAAGTTTGTCCTCGTTGATTATGAAGGTTTTTTTTATTTGTCGCGCATGTATCCTACATATTTCGTAAGGTAAAAGAAGCATAAATCACTTCTCTCAAGTGACCCTTAAAATCCTCTATATTCCCGCCGCAGATGTTTTCTAAATGAACCACTTCGACACGACAGACAATTATTATAACATCATAACATTGTAACATTCTCAAACACAAATAGTCACTGCTAATTTATTTATAATAAGATTAGCTATTGCAACTTCGCCCGCGTAGAATTAAAACAGTTTCGACGATCACTGTCTTCAAACGCTGTCCAGTAATTACGTTGTATAGAAAGTAGCATAGATTACTCTCTACCAACTAGTGAAAATTCCGCCATAAAAGGTTCACAGGCGTTTTCATAAATAGCCCGTCCAAACAAACAGACGACACTTTGAAAACGTTTGCTTGAGTTTTGGGTATTGTGCAAATAATCACGCATGAGTTAAGATAAATTGCAGGTATTTCGAAATCCCAGAGAGACAGTTAAATTTTATTTATTTGCTCGAGGGCTCAGACGCGTATGTAGATTATTGAAGAAGCAACATTAACTATATGTTTGTCTCTTTCAGAAGCAGTTTGGAGCAAGACAACAGCAGCGAGAGCAAGGGCAGCGTGTGAATTCACTTCTCGGGCAGTCGGGTTCCGGTTGGGGGATGTACGGGCGCTTGTCTTAGTCTGCTTTCCTACCTTCGGGACTAATCGTCAACTATATTATCTTCGTCTATTATCTATGTCTATTATCTATGTCTATTGTATAAGTAATTTGTATTCAACACCGGAAATTGCACTACTTGATTTTCAAATTTCGAATTTGAAATCATTTATTATTTATATTTATAAATTTATTTCATGAGGTATCTTCTATTAAATCTTTTATTTTTTTTTAGCTTCACGTACGTTATTAGTGGGGTACCTATTTATTTCCTTAAGCAAAATTATATTGAAGTAAGATTCGCGGATTTTTTTTATTTTTAATAATATTATGTATTTAATATTTTCTTTACGCAGAACATTTGTCCATTAGATACAATTTATATTTCTGTTAATAATATATTTACAGTAAATCGTACCTATTTTCGTTATTCGAGTAAATTTTGTATATTTATTTCGCATACAAAATAAATACATCTTTGGGGCGTATCCATTCATCAACTTACTTTGGGCTACGTTAAAAACGTCCATAGTTGATAGACTATGTTTGGAATGTATCACAATAGGAATTCAAGGGTCCCATTTACAAATAAAAATTTTATATATTCTATTTTTAATTTGTATGCTTAGACAACTATAATATCAAGAGGAATTCAACTAGTCTTAATTGATTTAACCAGTATTTGATTCCTTTGCACTATGTGGACGAGGCTTCGAACGTTTTAGTTTTGCAGGCGACGAAAACGTCTACATTGAAAACCATTGTCGTTACATTTACAATTATAGATTGAATTACATACATGTTGACTTTTTAGTGATGAATTGTAAATGCTTTATTTTACTAATCGGTTTGGACTTGATATGCATCATCATCATTACAGTCCGTCGCATGTCCCCCGCTGAACATACCACCCACCCCGAAGCTTGCAAAAGCACGGCCCCGTGCTAACTTCGCGAATCGGCAAATTTCACCGAAATTATCAATACATTATAAGCCCACCAGCCTGACACCCGCAGGGATCGATCCGCTTAAGGATGTTTATTTGGCACGGCTCGGCTTGGTCAAATAAACTCCCGGAGCCAAATTTCCAACTCTTCTGGTGATGTAAACTTAAACACTTTTCAACTTTATTTCTAATGCCGTAAGGTTCAGATTTACTAACTTTCTTCTCTATATTGGGTGGTTAGGTCTGTGTTGCGACAACTGCGCTGCTATACATGCCAAGTGCTCCTCGTGATCGAGATGGAAATTAAATGCCCGAAACGTAATGATTTTGCTATGGAGCAGCGTGGCTACCAACCGGTGGCGTGTATTTCATGTGTAGACAAAGAGTTGGAACCGACCCTAGATGATTCTTAAGAAAGTTCAACTAAATTTTATACTTTGCCTTTTATACAACGGTTAGAAATGTCCGCCTCACAATTTGATATTACTTGTGTTTTTTTCATCGACGTTCTAATGCATGCTACGGTATTACAAAAAGTCAGCGTGTACTTTTCATCAAACATAACCAAAGAGTCCGTGAATCGCGAAGCCCTTGTCTACATATGCGTTCTGCTGTTCAACTATATGTATGTCATTCGGTTCATCTGACACAGCCCTTTGCCAAATAAAGCGGTTTCGAGGTAGGTTTATACGCCCTAATGTTACTTCTACATGTACATTGTTTTATTTTATATATTACAATACTTTAACTTATTTACTTCATCATTACCAGTGAAAACTCCACATCCAAAGTCTAGAAAGAAAGGTACACACGTGACATGACAAGTTATATTAAAAAAATTGTTTACATGGATAAATATTGGCATATTGGCACTTGTATGAGATATTGGAGTTGTGGTATATATTTGTTAGGCGCTGGACACGTTCCGAAAACACTAATTCAGATCCGCTTGCCATGGTGACATAATTATATTTAAGACACAATCTTTTTTATTTTGATTTTTTTTTAAAAAATCATCTATAGATTTATTAGTTTTTTCTGATTTCAAATTGACAATTGGGAAACACTTGGCTGAAATTCAGTGTTAAATAGATAACAAAAATGATAAAAATTGCGATGTTTTGATTAGATCTCCGAAATATCAATAGAAAACATTTGGTTTCCGCGATTTTGTGGCTAACTTTTGCAATCGAAAAGAAATCGGCGTGTTTAGAATTTCCATCGTTTCATAATAATGAATATATGTTATCATAACATAGATAAGTAAATTTATGACTTATTTTTTTTCTAGGGCGTTGTGTAGTTTGTGTACATGGTAAAGGGTAAAGGGTAAAGTGTCAGAATTTCGCACATATTATGTCTACTGGAGCTCTAGTAAGGATGAACAGTGTTGTTAAATGATTCGGTGTAAATATTTCAGGTTACCTTATTAATGGTCGTATTTTTCTGTCAGACAGTTTAATTATTCGAAAAATTCACTTCACTTTTTTTTTACACGCAGTAATTTGTAATAAACTTTTTTTTTATTTTAATTTTTATCATTAATTTTTGATGAAATCCACTTTTCTTAAGTGTCTTTCTTTAGTTCTTTGTGGTCTTCATTTCTTTACCCGAGATTTTGGGAAATTTCATCGTTCATAGCAAGCCTGGCTGGCGGCGGATATCGACTTGAAATAACGCAACCCGAAATTTAACGTCTCGTAATTGGTAGTTCGTAATTATGATAAACTAAATGTACTTGTAGTATTAGTTACAACGTTGCCGAAGCGACGTCATAAATGTTGTGTACGTAGTTTATTAGGATCATATATGGAAATTAAACGTTCTAGTATAATCGTAGTGGGTAGGACGTCATTCGATAAGAATCGGTCAGGACGAATATATTCAATGTTTGATATGAAGAGAGAAATCGAGATAATTATGAATATAATTTTCTCTTTCTAGTAAATGCAGAAACACCTTTAAATATAGAATGCAATTGTTCAGACCAATTCTTTAAATGACCTTTCGTTATTGAATATTGGTGTCAATTTCTTATCGATCTCTTAAATCTGTCACAAAATAATCTTTTTTTTTTTGTCAAATTTAGGAGCCGCAAATTTTAACAGATTCCTTCGCCATTATGTTACTTCTATTCATTCTATTCTATTAATTTTTAGTATTTTTTAACTAATTTCCCACTGTACGTTTGAGCTGTGGACACACTATATCACTGTTAAGGCATAACAATTGATTGTTGTTCTATAATGCCGAATTCTACAGCTTAAAAACTAAAATTCAGAGCTCCATTGTTACTTTTGACTTTGCGATCTTGTAATGTTTTTGTCTGAGGCATTACATTAGGAATAAATACATTTAAACAGCTCTATGTGTGTTTTTAAAGATAATCAGGTAGATCGATGTCATCGTAAATTGATGTGCGTTTTTAGATAATCAATGTATTATTATACCGTAGAATCGATGGTATCGAGTATGTCTCGTATATAATCATAATTTAAACAACTTCATGAATGAAATTTATCAGCACTGTTCTCACGGTGTTATGTTTGTTGTATAACTAAGGAACATGGATGTTAATTTTTCGTCTATCTATATTAGGATATAATATGCATAATCAACCTTTACGTAAGTTATTTATGGATACTTATTGCATTGTAATTGCACTAATTGCTATTTATAACGTGTCGGTGGAAGAGATGTGCAAGATCTAGAGGCAGATCGTCGGCTGCAGAAGTCAACACTTCTGTCGCAGACGCGTCGTAAGTTGGCAAACGATTATGGCGAGATTGATATCATGTGATAACGGGCAAGTCATCGAGTATCATAAGAGGTCGGTTCTGATATGGCTGCACCACACGTCACAGCATCTGGCACAAACGGGGCCGTATTTGATCCGAGACACTGAAGTTAGGGCGATGTCGGAACGCGTAGGCTGGAAACCACACGTTTGCTCTAATTATGCGTGTAGTAGTCTAATGAATGTTAAATTAATGTAATTTCATCTTCTACGTTGGATCTTAATGTATAATCCAATAGTATTAATTGTAATTGGAAATAAAAATCAATAAAATCATCGTGCATTTTCATTTCAAACTTGTCTCATATCTTACGTCTGAGTTTATACGATATAAATAAATCGCGCCATAAGAGACCTCAAAGAATTGGCAGATGTGCTAATTCCCCTTCCCTTCCACGTTCAACCCACATTTTATTTCTTCATCAGCCCGTAATAGTTCACTGCTGAACGAAGATCTACTCGCACATGGACTTTAACGTAATCGCCTTGTTTGCCCGATCGATGTACCAGATATGGGTCTGGGATTTTTCATAGTCGAATGGCATCAATCAAGGCCTAGTTTTTCGTCTACCCTTAAAAACTGATAATTTTTTTGTTAACTAAGAAATACAGAATCAAAATGTGCCTCTAATATCGGGACACATCGGTGGTTGCACTGCTGATTACCATCATAAATAAGAAAGATCTACCTAACCAGACGACTAGGATCCAGTAAGAAAAAAAAGCCTCTTAGAGAGTATTGTGAATTAATGAACGCAGACCTCCCCCTAACATTGCACAATAAGATTCTCTTCTGAGCTACGTGCGTGCATCCATAGACTTCTTACAGCACAGTACAGGCCGTGCCATTTCAGCTTATCCTCTAATCCTTAAGGCTAAGTCTGTTAACACAGAAACACGGGTCACAGTAGGTTCTTTCCATAAACCGTTGACGGTGAGCACCTGGTGTCATAGTTAACCCGGCTACGGTCAGCTTTATTATTAAGTTTTGGTTCGATCTACGCAAAATAAGCTCACGGTATTTTGAAGTCGCGAAGGCGTATGCTGAGCCTTGGATTTAATCTCATTAATTACCGGATCCCAAGCAGGTGGTAGCACCCAGCCATCGTCTCTATTAATTTATATTGCCTCACAAATCACCCTTGGCAGGAAATGGTGTTCCTTTGCGAGGATATGTGGTATGTTAAATATAATGTAATGGTTGGGCAATCCAGAATATCACCACATATTGCACACTTCCCAGAGCACCTATGCTTTACATCACGTGTTCCATGACGCGATCGATGAGTGAGCTAAACGGAGGCCCTCTCCAGTCCACGTACATCTGCAACACCAGACGGTAATCATTTATCATCAGGTGAACCGCTAGCTCGTTAGTCGCCTTTTCCATAAAAAAACATGCTGTAGCTCGGGGGGCAAGTGTTTACTGTCACTGTCGCTAGATGGTGGTGAGATTCACCATTTAAGTGGCAGTAAAAAAAAAGTGATATTTATCTAATGTATGTTTGTTGTTTAAATCATAAGTATTATTTCGGGATAAAAAGTATATAAAAACACTCTTATATAGAAATGCAACGACGTGTCTCGTCAACCAGATTTCGAGTTTTACGGGCACAAACACACGAAAGTTAAATTTCTATATACTCAGTAAACAAAAATCCTATGCCTATTTATATACAAATAGGAAATTGCTAACGATTTATTAAAACTTTAACAATTTAAACAAAATGAAAACTTCAGCTTTGATGTTAAATAATTTGTTTTAAAAGGTGTGTGCATATTTTGTGGGACACGTCTAATTGCGACTCGTGTCGTTAAAGAGAAATTTTAGATGTAAAGTTGTTTAATTTATGTTATTAAACAACATTTAGATGGAGAATAATCTATATGCTAATTTTGGGCACGTACAAGTTAAATATAGATTCCTAACCAGACATCAGTTTAGTATATTTTAATGGCGTAGCAAAAGCTGAAAAAGCTTGATGGTTAAGGAATCTTTATTTGACGTTTTTTTTGTCAATTGTCATTTTTTGTCATTTCACGACAAAACAGGCAAAAGAAACTCCGTAGGTATCCCCTTTTTTGTTGTTGTTTTTAAGAGATATACATACCGAATAATAGAAATGAATATAAATACCAATAAATAGTCCCAAAGGCAATTAAATCATATTCCAAGATAAAAGTAAATACGAAACAAAAGTTTAGCATAAAAACAAAAAATTACAAACGGCCATTTACCTTTTGCATACTTTCTATAACTATCTATATATTTCATTAACTATCCAGATATTTTATGTCCTGTACAGGATGATGGTGGTCTGCCTCAGAATCAGGAGACTCTAGTTCGATCCCCTTCTTTCGTTTTTAGAAACTTACGTACGGTTTGTATGCATAGGCTTGGCCATTAAAACGTCGTCAGGCTCAGCATCTGTCACGTAGTTCCCACCTCAGTGTGTATACGGTCGTGAGGGTTTTTTCATATCTATGTGTTTGCGTTTACATTGATTAATTCGCCATGTGATGGCGACTTAAGACAACCTGTAACTCTCTTTTTTTACCGTTGCCCTGCCTGTTGCTACATCTGCAACACCAGAGGTGCTGCAAGTGAGTTGCCGGCATTTAAGGTTATTTGGGAGATGCGAGGAGTGCCAAACCCAACGAATGAAAACGGGTACTTTTAATAAAAACCCGACGGCCAGGCTTGGCGATGGAGGACTTTTAAGTGTTGCCATGTATGTGAAGACCGAAAACAGAGCGTTGCAGAATCTTTTGAGTTCGTATTTCAAAAATTGCATTCTCAAAAAGCGTGGACAAGGCTCTGTGTCTAAATTATAGGAACATAATATACAAATCTTCTCCGTCATTTTTTTAGCTTTTATTTATAGCTTCTTTTTACAGATTTCTTTCCAGTTCAGTTCGGTCACAAGGTTGATCGATTGAAATAATTTTTGACATAGGATATCTGTGATTACCATCGGCATTACACCCCGTCACAAAACAACAGCTGAACTTGGTCCTCCTGTAAAGATCCACGGTTTTAAGCCACCTGCTGTTTATTTTTCCCAAACGCGCCAATTGATGTATAACTTCAAAAATATTGCACCATCTCTGATATTAGTACATACGTAATAGTACACCTAGGTCGCAGGGCTGACAACCTTTGGAGGAGAAATTTTCTCGAGTTTAAACATCGTAACAAGGGATATTACTTTTACAAATTGAAAAATAGCACATGAGTACGGCAGATGTCATAGGTTTTAATTAAAATGCTAATGCTGTATGATTAAACGTTAAGCCAAAGGAAATTTGAAGTGGACAATTAATTTAAAACATGTTAGCTATTACGAGGGACTTTCTACTAAATTACTTTTATAGACATAATTACATAGCATAGCACAGTAAATGTTTTTGTTATCTGGTAAAATAACTTATTAGTAACAATAGTAAATAACCCTCGGTCGACTGATCTCCCCTGCCAGGGGCTCTTTCTGGTTGAGTTTTATTTATTTATTTTAATATAACATTTTTTATGTGTGAACAAAAGCGTCTCACCTGATGTGACCTAATAAGTGAATACCTTTGCTCACAAATACATCTGCAACAATAGAGAAGCTGCATGAGCGTTGCTGGCCTTCAAGTATATTTGGGCGATGGACAGAGGTTATGGAAGGGGTATGGGGAAGGGAGAGTGGGCCTCCGGTTGCCTAACTCACCGAACGAAAAGTAAAAGAACAAGATGCTTCTATTTCACGCCGGTATTCTGCGAGATCGTGGTACAACGCTCGCGCCGGCCCATACGAGTAGAAGCAAAGGCTGCCGCTTGGCTCTACCACGTACATTATACATAAATTTTATTGTGTATTTTACATATTTTTATATATATTTAATAATAATTTCGTACGTATATAACCTAACCGGACGAGAGTATTTTATTTAAATTCCTGTTCTATATTCCTAAAATAATCATCATAATCATAATAGCCATGACACAAATCAGATTTATTAATTTTTTGTCCACTCCACCACGTGTAGAAAAGTTTAATAACAAACAAGGTTTCTGAAAAACCACAGCTGGGCAAAGGTTTGTTGGATAGTTTTTTGGAGCTGAGAAGGAACATGGTGGACACCGTGTTAATTAAAATTTATTTTCAAAATATCAAATTCTTTATAATATTGTTTAACAGAAGCCCAGCTTAAATAGTTTGAAACAATGCAATTGATAAAGTCGGGGGTCTGTGTGACTTTATGATATGCACAGGTGGTGTTACTGTAAGCGAAATGAATAATTTGACTTCAAAAGGAAACCGACGGCGACGCTCCGGTTTTAAAATTCATTCTATTTAAAATATTTTAGTGCTTTTGGAATGTTTGTAATTGCCATTGTGCTTGCAAGTTGTTTTACAATGAAAAACGGTCTCTATTTAAATAAAGAACAGGTGGGTAGTTAAGTTAATTCAAACATTTTAGTCTTAAAGTACAGGACGCTTTTCGAATGTAACCTTTTTAGGTTTACATTTTATTTATTATAAATTAATAACGTGTTCATGCTATTATACAAATGAAATGAAATTTTCTAACCGTTGAGACTAAAGTTGCTTTATTTTTTAGAAAGGTGATAGTGTATTGTTTTTTTTATTACATAACAGTTTCTGACAAACAGACAGAATCATAATTTTGTAATGAACTTGAGCCATGTTTCGGTTGAGATCAGAATGACTATTTAGTTTAAGTCAAGAAGGAAGAAACCATCAGGTTTATGTGTTTCGGAGTGAAGAGTGAAAATTCAATAGAATATAAGGTTTACTTTAATGTCGCGCCGTGCACGACACGACCAGATAGACTACTAGCACGCGGACGCGTGGAAAAATTAACATCTTAGTGTTGGCAAACAACTTATTGTATGCACATTGTGTCGTTTATAACAGCGATGAAGGCACACGCTTCATGCTCGAAGTGAATAATATAAAAGAAATGGGAATAACGCAAAAAATCTTCATTGTAGACCCTCAATATTATATATAGATGATTATTGGTAAGTGCATTAGGCAAAAAATAAATAAAAAAAAAGACTTCACATGTCCTCAAACTATATTTTTAAGATTCCTCTGATATGCAGTTTCATCTCAATGTTTTTCTTGTTTCCTACAAGGAAAAGATGAAATGATCTCACAGAAAAAATCGTGTGATATCATCTCCCTATAAAACCATAACTTATTATTTATTTACATCGTTTCGTTTATGCAAAAACATGGTTACCAATAAACTAAACTATATCTTGGATGTGAAAAATAACACGGTATGATTATATCAAGAATTATGTTACACGGTATTTTCGAGAAATTGTTTAAGGTATAGCGGATAAGGTGCCAGGTTTTCTTTTACCAACTAGTCCGTAGTAACTTCAGTATTTAATGCAATTAACAATCTTTGAAACTAATAACCTCTAGTGTTGCAGATGTGTGTGGGCGTCGGTAAACAGTTACTATCAGGTGAGCCGCAAGCTCGTTTGCCCCCACTCCCATAAAAAAAAATACAATAAAATCAGTCTGAACAAGCAATTCACCTTTAATAGAAAAACGTAAAATAGGTAAATTAAATCTGTCTACCGCACCATGTTCATTGTAATATGTTCCGTTGAGATCTTTGTAGTTAATGGATATAAATTTAAGTATAATACGTCTGAGATAAGAGGTAGCCTAGTGATGTGATATTGTTAAGCGACGTGGAAAATCTTTTACTACTGTTATATGTTAATTTTGCAACGATACATAGAGTAATAATAATTTTAATAGTGTATAGAGTATAGAGTAATAAATGTTTTAATGAAATATGTCGTCAATCGAAAAATTGAGAGAATTCCACGTTATTAACGGAAATTTGAAGTTGTGTTTAGAAGGAATTGAAATGTATTTTATTCCAAACGCCGTCGACGAAAGAAAATAAACAGGCTGCCTACGTTAGTGTCAATTATGAGTGAAATTGTATGACACGGGTTTTCTGATGTTGTCTTTTTAAAAGCGATTTAGCTCGGACTGAATTCGTATGGACTGCTGTTGACCATGACCCACAGAAGTGCTGACAAGGTATATGGTTATGGGTACCAATAGTGAATGGTAAGCAGCGAGGGAAGCTATAAAGCTAACAATTAATAGCTATAACAATAAGATGAAGTTGTTGAAGTTATGTTGAACCATCTACAACCGAAATTACCTACGCTAGCGGAACGGTATCATTTTCGTCGGTGTGATCAAAAAGAAAATGTAAGTGTCAATAGCGACAAGATACTTCAAAGTTTGATGGTGCGGGCGGAGAAACTCGAGTTTGCAATAGCTGTAAAAATGGCAATGACAATTGAATAGTGAAGACTAGAGGGATTCCAGAAACGCTGAGCGGGAACAGCAATCAAGCCCCGTGACGTCGCAACGCACACGACCATGCGCGGGCGCTGTAGACGTTAACTATGAATATGAACATCGTCACCGGTTAAAACCAGTATTTAGTACATCTCACGTGTTTGCTATACTTTCAAAGTATGCGAATCCCCGACGCTTGTTAATTTTAATTCCTAAAACCTCTAAAAACATCGCGAGGTAACATACATGTCTGAGAATAAGAATAAAAAAAGCTTTCCAGGAAGCCCATAAACTACCATAGGATCCATTAAATGTATGTACACAACAGGTTTAATATTTAAGATATATGTTTAACACCTGTTCCGGTTGCTGCTGTTTTAGTATGTTAATTAAAGTTATACAACTTTCATTAACACTAGAAATTTTGAAGTTTAAATTAAAAACATCTAATTTAGTTTTAGTGTAGTTATTTGAAATGAAACTATTACTAACGAATTTTAGAGCGTTTAATTTTGTTATTATATTCCCGACGTTTCGAGTGCATTACAGCAGCCGCGGTCACGGGGAGACTGAGGTGTTAGACGTCCAGATGTCATAGTTAATTCGGGCTACCTTCAGCTTTTAATTACTAATGTTGGTCCGATCTATGCGGAATGAGGTGACGGTATCATGAGGTCGTGCAGGGGTATGCGCAATGCAGATGGTAGCACCCAGCCATCTTCTCTATTAATTTCAATAGCCTCCCGAATCATCATTGGCAGGAATTGGTGTTCTTTTGCGTGGATATGTGGTATGTTAAATCTAATGTAATGGTTGGGGCGATCCAGAATATCAGCACAGACTGCAGACTTCCCACAGCGCCTATGCCTAACATCATGTGTTCCCTGACGCGGGTTTTAATTAATCTTTTAGTTTTCTATATTTAAGAGAGACCACATTCACCATCAAGCTTATACACACACTCCTGCATCTTGCAGAGGGACTTGACAGATGGTAAAAATTGACTTATATTATTCGCCGGCCTGAAAATCCTTTTTATGGAATGGACATACGATAATACAGCAGCCACTCGCTCGATGTGACAGGTTTCACCCGGCGACTGTGACGGAGGCGCGGAACCCGAAGCTTGTTGTCGTGCAGGACTTGCTTGTCATGCTCAAGCTCGGTGGCCAAGTGTTTACAGCCACAGATCCCATGTGGACTCTGAAACAAAGATTTTACTACAGTACTTATCAGTATTTCAGAATCTTATCAGATTTTACTGAGACTGATATCTGTTTGTAAGGGTTTTTTTCCTATACACCGTGCTTGTGGTAGGTCGGGAACATAAAAACAAAATTAGACGCCATAAAATCCGTAAATAATAGTTTTATTTCAAATGTTCGCGTTAATACAAAAAATCGCACTAGCAGTACATTTAGATGTTATTAAAAAAATAATACGTCTAAGAAATTAATTAGAAAAACGGTACTGTTCGATAGCCGTGTTAATATTATATAAATACATTTCCCATAATATTCTTGAGTTATATTGATTTCTTTCCTATCTTGAGGTATAATCATATGTAATACATTTTGGTACACTATTAATCTTATATTTTTTTGAATAAATTACTTGTTAAGAAAGCAATAACATAACAAAGCTGGTGGAAAATGGCCGGAGGCGATAAGTCCGCTAAAACATTTTATTAGAATAGAAAACCTTTTTTAAAAATAAAAAGAGTTTTAAAACTTTTAATAGTCAAATAAGTTTTATTTTACTGTAAAACTCAGGTGTTAATATTATCCTTTATAGCTAAGATTAAATATCAATAAAATTTAAGCGCATAAGTTTATAGTAGGTAATTTCTTCTATGGTAAGAGTTTCAGAAAATTTTATTTATAATAAATCTTACAATGTTTTACTATTTAATACTAATTAATACGTTATTCGACTAATATTATAAATGACGCATGTGGTTAGTAACGGGAGTAACAAACCTCGGAATAACTGAGCAGTATGTATGTTAGATGTGCATGTTGGTAGTAACGCGAGTAGCAAACCTCGGAATAACTGAGCAGTAAGTATGTTAGTTGTGCATGTTGGTAGTAACGCGAGTAGCTAACCTCGGAATAACTGAGCAGTATGTATGTTAGTTGTGCATGTTGGTAGTAACGCGAGTAGCAAACCTCGGAATAACTGAGCAGTATGTATGTTAGTTGTGCATGTTGGTAGTAACGCGAGTAGCAAACCTCGGAATAACTGAGCAGTATGTATGTTAGTTGTGCATGTTGGTAGTAACGCGAGTAGCAAACCTCGGAATAACTTCAGGCAGTATGTATGTTGGTTGTGCATGTTGGTAGTAACGCAGTAGCAAACCTCGGAATAACTGAGCAGTATGTATGTTAGTTGTGCATGTTGGTAGTAACGCGAGTAGCAAACCTCGGAATAACTGAGCAGTATGTATGTTAGTTGTGCATGTTGGTAGTAACGCAGTATGAAACCTCGGAATAACTGAGCAGTATGTATATTAGTTGTGCATGTTGGTGGTAACGCGAGTAGCAAACCTCGGAATAACTTCAGGCAGTATGTATGTTGGTTGTGCATGTTGGTAGTAACGCAGTAGCAAACCTCGGAATAACTGAGCAGTATGTATGTTAGTTGTGCATGTTGGTAGTAACGCGAGTAGCAAACCTCGGAATAACTGAGCAGTAGTATGTATGTTAGTTGTGCATGTTGGTAGTAACGCGAGTAGCAAACCTCGGAATAACTGAGCAGTATGTATGTTAGTTGCATGTTGGTAGTAACGCGAGTAGCAAACCTCGGAATAACTGAGCAGTATGTATGTTAGTTGTGTGCATGTTGGTAGTAACGCGAGTAGCAACCTCGGAATAACTGAGCAGTAAGTATGTTAGTTGTGCATGTTGGTAGTAACGCAGTATGAAACCTCGGAATAACTGGGCAGTATGTATGTTAGTTGTGCATGTTGGTAGTAACGCAGTAGCAAACCTCGGAATAACTGAGCAGTATGTATATTAGTTGTGCATGTTGGTAGTAACGCAGTAGCAAACCTCGGAATAACTGAGCAGTATGTATATTAGTTGTGCATGTTGGTAGTAACGCAGTATGAAACCTCGGAATAACTGGAGCAGTATGTATGTTAGTTGTGTGCATGTTGGTAGTAACGCGAGTAGCAAACCTCGGAATAACTGAGCAGTAGTATGTATGTTAGTTGTGCATGTTGGTAGTAACGCGAGTAGCAAACCCGGAATAACTGAGCAGTATGTATATTAGTTGTGCATGTTGGTAGTAACGCGAGTAGCAAACCCCGGAATAACTGGAGCAGTATGTATGTTAGTTGTGCATGTTGGTAGTAACGCGAGTAGCAAACCTCGGAATAACTGAGCAGTAAGTATGTTAGTTGTGCATGTTGGTAGTAACGCGAGTAGCAAACCTCGGAATAACTGAGCAGTATGTATGTTAGTTGTGCATGCTGGTAGTAACGCGGTAGCAAACCTCGGAATAACTGAGCAGTATGTATGTTAGTTGCATGTTGGTAGTAACGCGAGTAGCAAACCCGGAATAACTGAGCAGTAGTATGTATGTTAGTTGTGCATGCTGGTAGTAACGCGAGTAGCAAACCTCGGAATAACTGAGCAGTATGTATGTTAGTTGTGCATGTTGGTAACGCGAGTAGCAAACCCGGAATAACTGAGCAGTATGTATGTTAGTTGCATGTTGGTAGTAACGCGGTAACAAACCTCAGAATAACTGAGCAGTATGTATGTTAGTTGTGCATGTTGGTAGTAACGCGAGTAGCAAACCTCGGAATAACTGAGCAGTATGTATGTTAGTTGTGCATGTTGGTAGTAACGCGAGTAGCAAACCTCGGAATAACTGAGCAGTATGTATGTTAGTTGTGCATGTTGGTAGTAACGCGAGTAACAAACCTCGGAATAACTGAGCAGTATGTATGTTAGATGTGCATGTTGGTAGTAACGCGAGTAGCAAACCTCGGAATAACTGAGCAGTAAGTATGTTAGTTGTGCATGTTGGTAGTAACGCGAGTAGCAAACCTCGGAATAACTGAGCAGTATGTATGTTAGTTGTGCATGTTGGTAGTAACGCGAGTAGCAAACCTCGGAATAACTGAGCAGTATGTATGTTAGTTGTGCATGTTGGTAGTAGTAGATACCATGAATATGGTTGGTAATTGTCTCTCAAGTTTTTGTGATTATATTCAAGTTAGTTATTGAAATATATCTGGATCATAAAAATATATTCATAGATAGGGTTTATAGATTTGAGGTTTACAGTCGGTATATATTGATTTAGTATTGAATTTGGATAAACTTGGAATACTTACGAACGAAGTTTGTATTTTAGAGCGACAACGCTTATAAAATAATTAAAATGTCCCAGATATGTAGATTACAATTAAGGATAATGTTATATCAATCAAGAAGTCAAAAAATTTGGGACCGCTACACCCGATAATGTTTAAATAATGTATTGTAACCACGGGTGACAGTTTTTATTTTTATGTATTATTCGAACACACAGTTTACTAAATTGTAAGAAAACGCGTTTCTAACAATTTGTTTACTTAATATTTTATGGAACACCAACAACGAAAATTATTACACATTTACAAGGATGCTTAAATAAGCCAAGACTTTAAATCTAACATGCCTGTTGATTACAGTTGATAACATCATTTACAGAACATCTTCAATATTGCTAATAATTTTATTAAAACTATTAATAAACTTATAGGGACACATAGATTTAATTATGTTAATAAATTATGAAAGCATTAGAAGGAATTGATGGAGAACTTATAACTTGGGTCTGATCTCGTTCAATGAAATTTGTGCGCAAAGTAAATAATTTCCCGAACTACTCAAAGGAACGCTGAAAGATAATATTATTAATATCGTTACGATGCAGAAACTGAACATTGAATATGTTTGCAACGATGGCAGGTCGCTCTTCTTTTAAAGTTTAATTCGTTTACTTGCATCAAGGCTTAAACGTAAGTACAGTTGTACCAGCGGCGGCGGTATTTATAGTTATCCCAAGAGAACCCTTAATTGAGATTAAGAGCATCGATAAATATTATTACCTCTTAGTTTCAGAAGCATCAGGTGTCCCAGGATCCCGCAGCGTATCTGGTACATATCGGCCTCGTCAGCGAGGATAGGAAGACTTCTTCCGCGACTTTACCATGGCTGTGGAGCGTACGCTCCACAGCACAGTCCACCAACGTGCAAGTGGGCTCGCCAAGCCCACTCGGACCTCGGGCTAGCCCACATCGCTAAGTTATGCCGGTCACGTAAGTTCCTCGTGGACATAGACTAAGCCCCGACCCCCCGCCACGACTAGACGGGAACCCATTTAGGAGGGAGTATCCACTTACCATATGGTAGACTGTTGCCTCTTTTATAACCCCAATTTAACCTAAAATATTCATATACTACTAAAGTACCTACAGTCTGTCGTTTAAGAGAGAATTATCAACACTATAGGTTACTCCGTAGGATTACGTGGGATCGATACACACTCCATTGTTTGTAGTATCTATTGTTTGTTTATTTTTGATCCACTCATGTATGTGATTTGTTTTGTTTACTCCATTAACTATTTTATCTCAATCCAGTTTGAAGAAAAACCTATGACACGCCGGCGAAGCCGCGCGCTGTTAGAAGTAACAAAAGAGACTGAAGATCAGGATTTATTTACTAAATAAACATTTTTCTATTTTGCTATGGTGCTAATGCCTCTATACAAATTGTCTGCGACTGTTAGTGTTAAGTAACAATTTTTTCCAGGTATAAACAGTTAACGTTTATACTTAAAGCAAACATTGCACGGATTTAAGATGTGTCGTGGAGAGACGAATTGCACATGGACCGATACAATTATACATGCGTCCATTATACAAGCGTCGCGGCCAAAGACTAAGCCTTCACAGAGCAGACAAACTACACTATAATTTTTTTTTCTTTATTAATTAATTTTATCTGTAAAACCATCGACTGTTCTGTTCAGAGCCATGGTAGCCTAGGGAGCCATGTAAGCCTAGTATCAGCGCGTCTACTTTATTTGAATACAACGCGAGTGACCTGGTTACATCCCATTAAAGTTGTTTATAGCAATATTGACTGCAGTATTTTTAATTTAGTTAATATTTTTCAACACGAGTAAATTAATTTTGAATGTTTGTCGTTCAATTTAACTAAGATAAAAAATACGTTAGAGCACTTCTGGAATCATAGGGATCGTCTTAAAAAGGCATCAACATCTTAACAGCCTGGAAACATTCCTTTGGAGGACATAAACCTCTCCCATAACGAGGATTGTTGGTCGCAGTATCAGACACCACACACCTTATCGGTTTATCGGCATATCGGCGGGATAACCATCTCGAAGATACAAGATCTTCGAGATGGTTATCCCGCCACTTATCGCTAGGCATTGCTATTTTCAAGGTTTTCCCTTAGTCTCCTTTCACCGCCTCGGTGGCAGGTTCTTACGCCGAAATCACTCCACACCGTAACCACAGGGAAATAGAAATTAACATGAAATGTCTCAATTAGTTTAACTTTAGATCAAGTAACTCGAAGGCAATAGGCAAATAAACAACGAGTATAGCAGTAAACAAATTTAACCATATAAATGTAACAAATAGAAGCCGAGTGCAAACGTGCAGGATTTGTGAGCATTTCGCAAAAATTCCTTCAATGCACACTTCATCTTGCTTGAAGGGAATGTCATCAATTGCATTCTTCTCTGGAACGTCGCACATACGCCTGACCCATAACTGATATTTTATACAAGAAGGTTGAAATTCTATCGCGTTAGACATATCTATTAAAAGCTTAAAGCTCGCCCGCGAACATTTACAACACCAGAGGTGCTGCAGGTGCATTGCCAGCCTTTAAGGGTATTTGGGAGATGAGAGGGAGGATGAGGAGGGAGATGGGGAGGGGGCGTGGGTCACCGGTTACCTCACTCACCGAACGAAAAGCAGAAGCACAAAATGCCTCTACTTCACGCCGGTATTCTGCGAGGCCTTAGGTACCAAGCCGGTCGAGCCGGCCCATTCGAACAGCAACAAAAGTCGCCGCTTGGCTCTACCACGTATGAAATCTAATACGTTATGAATCTATGTGTTGCAGTTGCACTTTTCGTCAGGAGGACTGTCAGCACATTTGTCGCCCCAATCCAATGGAAATAAGATAATTTCATAAAAAGTTTCGTTCAGTTGTTATTTTTTAAAATATCGCTCATATACCTAATATACCTTCATAGATAAATTATATTTACACTTATACATTCTCAAAAGTCATTGACGTTTATTTTAAATCTTGATAATTATTTATAAGAATGAAACGATTACAAGTCCTATAATTAGTAATATCATGATTAATAATGTTGTTTTTCTTTCTCTCTCTCTCTCTCTCTCTCGCACACAGAGTAATACTTTAACCCTTTACGTGTTATAGCTTTGAAACATTTGAAATTTTATAGTTAGGAGACATAATGGCACTAGAAGGGTACCAACATCCGGATGGTGAGTATTTCCTCTTGAAGTAGACCGATGTCGTCACTTTGTTCTATGTTTATTTATACTCACGAGCGGCATTGAAACACGAGAAATAGCTTTCGATTAATCCAACGTTGCTTAACAATTCTTGCAACATTTTATTAGTACAATAATGAAATAAATCTTAAATTAAAACGATCAAAACATTAAACATTTTACATTCACACATCATTGCGAAGGTTTTATAACTGATCTTGTTTTATAGACAGTGTAGTATTGTTAATTAAAATGTGTTGATTAAAGAAAATAATCTACAATTTTGTTTTTTTATGGGCACGTGGGCGAACGAGCAAGCGGATCGCTTTTCTCTCAAAACTTCTCTCTCATCTCTTTTCCTACTGTAACAGAAAGTTACAGTAGGAAAATGTCGGTAGTTGTCAGACCGAATTTTTTTTACTGAATAACTTCATGGTATCTATACATTATTATAATGAACAGGAGGTAAATTTTCAAAATAAATCTTAGCCACCAGCCCCGAGTCGCCAGCGTTGATTGACATTGACATTTTACAGGATTGACCATAACTCCATACTGTGATGCCTCTATATTGACTCCTTATTCATTTTTAAAATTGAAGATATTTTAAGTCCAGATAGAAATATTCCATGCACAAATGATCAATTTCTGAAATAAATTACAGTAGAATTATAGTTAGAAAATAAATACTCCTTCGGCTTTTTTAAACTTTTTAAAAAAAAGGTTTAGTCAAAGATATTTTTAGTATAGACTGAAATATTCCGTGCACAATATTGATATAATGCCAAGAGGCGTTCTCTACTGGTCTAGAGTCTATTAGATTGAACAGAGAAAATGTAAAAGACACAAATGTTATGGCCATTTCTTATTCTTTTCATTATATCCCTTCTTTATTCTACTTTATTCTTTGACGTATAATTTCACAGTCAATATCAAATCTTATTATTAGGAGAGTCGCATTTTGTAACTCCAACAGAGTAGACGTGCATCAGACCTGGCTGTATGGACTAAAGTCCTTTGCCTTTCCCATTAGGGATAAATTAATCATCATCTTATTATTAGTTTTTTTATAATCTGCCACGGTTTCGAAACGAGGTTCCTCTGACGGAGAAGAAACTCCTCAGGGAACCCTCTTTATTATGATATTAATATTTTTTTGTGATATTATAATTCTAATGCATACCATGAAAGGAGAGATATGTACAGGGTACAGGATAGGCGACTGAAAGCATGCCACAAAAATGAAAAACTCCATCACGGTGGCGGTCTCGGGGGGTCTACTGCCCACGTGGGTCCGGAGGCGGTCGTCGGTAGACAGGAAGCAGAGGATATATATAGCTGTTTGGTTGGAACACAGTGGGGTTTTAGTCGGTGCAAGCCCGACAAAACCTGTTATATTCACCACGAGGCGTATGCGTTAGGCATTGCCTCATGTATGAAACAAAAATATTCAGTGAAACCATGGAATGAGTTTATGGGTTCAGCTGCAATATTTTTACGATAAAAAAATGAATCATTTTATTTTGCCTGCATTAACAAACACAAACACATAATTTTCTTTTTTGTGCACATCTGTAGTAACCAGACATTTCGAAAGATAGAAGTTTCATTCCTCTCCTTTTATAATATATAAAAAAAAATGGTACGTACATTTTCGATATTGACGTATTAAAACGTTTATTACGTACAAGACATATAAAGTCCGCCAACCCTTATTGAAGCAGTGTGACCGGAGAAATAAACCATGTAACGTGGCTTTCTTTTAAGGGCTTTGTGTGGATTCTTTTGAAACGTAGAAAAGCTTTCAGGCGTTTTTATCAGGAATATCGTTTACGTGATATTTCTCTCTAAAGCCGTTACTAACGAGCTGTATACATTTTTAACCGCTTCCCGATTTCATATTGGTTGGCTATAGTACGAACTTTGAATACATTGTCGCGGGCATGTAAAAAAAGTTTGGGAATACAATTTTGCGGTGCCAAAATTACTACCAACCATAAATAAAGAGACATTTACAACAAATTCTCATAATAAAGTTCACAAAAAAGATGAAATAAACTAAAAATGCTGCTCCTCTATACTCAGTGAGTGAGACTTGGTGAAACCAAATTCGAATGGATTTTCTGCCATCGTTCGGTCGCCAGAGTCTCGTTTGTTAGCTGGCAGGTGCAGGTAAGGTGGGGTGCTGTGAGGACATTTGGAGAATTAGATGGTTGAATACCATCTAATTCTCCCTGTATACCATCTTTGGTATTAATATGACTTAGCTTACAACTGTTAATATACGAATCTGAATTGTGTGCAGCAACAACTGCACGATTTACAAGAGTATCAAGCGCGACGTCAAAAAGAACACGAATGCCGCAAAGAGGAACAAGCACGCCGATAGGTAGAACAAGAACAACAATTGAGTGTCATGTAGGAGGAGGAGACTTGAAAACGAGGTAATGGCTGTAGTGGAGGAATTAGAAGGTATACTAGCTTCTCCCGAGTGCCGATCTTCCCACGGCTTTGATGTTAATATGACTTGACTTACGACTATTAACATATGAATTTGAATTGTGTCATGTCAGCTGTTAGGACAGTGTCATAATGAACCATAAAATATATATTTTATGTTAAATACATTTATTACAAGTAACTTAGAACTCTCGTTAGCTGACTAAACAACAGTTGCTATTGCACCGGGAACGACACAAAAGGGGATTACTTGCTTTTGAAATATACTCCAACTGAATTTCCAAACAGAAGTGAATTTTGGTGTTTCAGCAACAACGTTGCAACAAAGTTACAACTTGTTATTATTTCTCTATTTAATTGATATAGCTGTAACTTTACTGTAACGGTATACGAACCAAAGTTATCAGCGAAACGTCTCGCTCTGTATTTTTTTATTTAATTCTATTTGCATATATAATAATTATAGACTATTTATGAAGTTATCATTATTTTCAATGTATTAATAATTGAAAACTTAACTTAATTAGAAGTGATAACACCGATTTGTCCATCTTTTAGGTACAATTATATTATAATAGAAAAATATCACTCACTGACTATTCACGTAATATTAGCAATTATATTAAACCCTACAAAACCAGAAATGGTACTAAGTTTACTCAAGGGATCAAAACCAAAACATTGCATATTTACCACCACAGGCATTAAATTTTCGCATCGGGACTGATTTTATAATATTAGGTATATGAACTGTATGGAACGATTCGTTTCGACACAGGGCGTCGATCCACACCGATGCCCACGTACATTTGCAACACCAGAGAAGCTGCTGGTGTCGCAAATCTACGTGGACCTTTAATATATTTGAGGGGTGGGAGGTGTGATGAGCAGGCTCACCTCAAACACCGAACGAAACGCACAAGATGCCTTTATTTTACGCTGGTATTCTTCAAGGTTGTGGTAGTACCCCGAACGAGCCAGCCCTTTCGAGCAGCAGCAAGTGCCGCCTTGGTGTTGAAAGGCATCGTGTAATAAACCGAATTCCTGAAAAATATTTAAAGTATTCGAAGACATGTAAAGTCCGTAAACCAAAAAATTAGCAACGTTTTTTATCCCGTATTGGAGAAACAATCTTTAAATATAGAGGAGCAGGCCAAGCAGTAGGACGTTATCTACTGTTATTTCACTTCTTGTTACTGTAAGTGTAATAACTTCAGTAACTTGACTGACTTAGATCGAAACTGGATATAACGCTAGTCAATTTTCGACAACAAAGTTTAAGCCCTTCTAAAAACCGCATGTTTCAAATAACAGAATGGGTTCGTTGATGCCGCAGAGGAAAATTATGTGTGTTCCCAGTATTCAAGTTACCATTATTATAAAATGTATTTATATCTTTCAAATATGTTCCAACATGTTGTTCTATTAGAGTTAAATTGCTAGTTTTAGCATTATTTAATCGTATTGAACCTTGACATCCTCATTCTGAAATCGACCGAATGAAATGTCAGACGGCTGCTTTTAACAATTATAAACGAGCAATAATACTCTTATAACCTTGACCATCCGTGAATGTTGCAATTTCAATCAGCTTAATCTATATCGGAAGCTTATTAATTAATCCGGAATCTATAGACTTCGTGTTGTGGCAATTTGCATTATGCTCTCAATTTCTGAAACTGACATTCATTATTTTAAAAGGTCATAACGAATGACCTTCAATTAATATTATTGCTGTTTTATTTTTATCGTAGTGAAAGTTTTGATAGATTTAATAATGTTTGGATTTGTCTAAGGTACGAGGCTGTCACTTCAGAACCTTTCTTCTCCAAAGGTAGGTCAGTTCTGCAATGTGGATAAGTTGGTTACACTGATTCAGATGCGTATATCGTAGTTACAGATTGGATCACGTAGAGGAATACCATCCGCACATCCGTTTCCATAGCCCGATCACGAATCACGAGCTGCTTCTTACGACCCTATAGTATACGTTTCGTGAGTCAGAAACGCACTGGTTGTACAGGTTTTGAGGTATACACGATGAAAATACGCGAGGTATTTTCCTAACATAGCGTTGTCAGTCGTGTCGGATTCCCCTAAATATCTCTTGGTTGATTTTATTTGTTGTTGGATTTAGCAAGTCCGACAATATGTCCCAGGTATAACTAAGAAGTACACGTGGACAACTTCGAGAGTAAAATTCTCAACAACAACCGGTATTTGTGTGTCATGACCAGTAGACATAATCTTCGATTGTCGTTGATGTCAATACCGTATTCTTTCCAGTTCAGCGACATGGAAACATCTACACTATTAACGGGAAATGTAGACTTCCTAGTGAGTTTCGTTATTTCTGTGCATTGAAAAATTCGAAGTTTAATATTATTAAAGTCACGAATACTCCGATAACGTCCTGTCAACACTTTGAATGACAAGTCAAAAGAAATAGTGTTTTACAAGTTACCAGTCCATGTTAACGAAACTATTTGGTAGTTAAATTAGAATGACTGTACACTGGTTGAAATATAAGCCTATTTTATTAAATAAAAATAAAACATTAGCGATGTTTTATTCTGGAATAATCATATAAAAATAATCGAAAAAATAAAACAGGCGATCGATATTCGGGACTATATAAGGAGAACAGGAGCACCATTGACTGTCCATACCGGCTAAGGACAGTTTAATGGTGAGAAATCCAATAGGGTTTTAGGAGCATAGTTTTTTTTTATGGAAAAGACGGCAAACGAGCAAGCGGTTCACCTGATGGTAAGTGATTACCGTCGCCCACATACATCTGCAACACCATAGATGCTGCAGGTTCGTTGCCGGTCTTTAAGGATATTTGGGAGATGGGAGGGAAGAGGAGGGGAATAGGGAGGGGATTTGGGCCTCCGGTTACCTCACTCACCGGACGAAACGCAGAAGCACAAGATGCCTCTACTTCACGCCGGTATTCTGTGAGGCCGTGGTATCAATCCGGTCGAGCCGGCCCATTCGAGCAGCAGCTAAAGCCGCCGCTTGGCTCTACCACGCTTGAAATCATCAATCATATACAGGTTGCATGGATTCTTATTGAATATTTAATGAAAACTTCAAACACTTAAAAATTGTGTAAGTGTAAGTGATTAGTGTAAGTGAAAAAACAAGCTACGGAAAGGTACGGCTATAAAAACACACACACCGCTATTACTCCAAACAAAGATAAAAACAAACAGAAAAATGAGATAAAACCAAAAAAACATCGGAAGAGGGGAGCAGAAAAACATACACAAAGTAAACGAAGTCACAAAAAAAACTTAGGTGTGACATGCAAGCGAAGTATATTTATTTAATAAATAAAAGAGAGCTTCTAATAATAAAAGAGATAATCTTAGCGCTGAAGTACTTTCTTATCGTAATGTATTAAAAGATTATGTAAATAATGATGACTTATCCGTTTCTGCTTAAAATAGACTAAAGCACAGCGAAAGAGAAATTGCAACATAATAAACTATACTCGTGCCTTGTAGAGATAATACTAGATGGGTATTATCTCTATGATGGGTAGGTAAAAACATAAATGAATGATAGAAATGAAAAGTATAGTAATTTCATAAATCAACCTATTTATCGTTTTTTTTTAATTATCGTATGTTTTCGTTTTTTCAGTAAATAGTAAGTTAAATTAAAAAAAAAAAATATATATATTCCTTACAATTGGCTGTACACCAACTAAAGAATAAAGTCCAGTTACTTTAACGTGTGGACGTAATATGCTTAACTGAAACTTTTTTAAGCAGTGGAAATCATAATAAAGCTGTAACTGAAAATTAAAAACTCTCATCCATAAGAGAAAGGAGGAGGTTGTTGTATTTAGATTAAAGCGCGGCACACTATCTAGCACTATATATAACAGGGTTAAGAGCAAGCCGCCGGGTGATAAGCATCTAAGTGGGGGTGTTACGCTACAGCCTGCAAATAGATTGATTATAATTACTCCCACGTTCTTAATCAAACAATACACGTTAATGTTATACAATGAACTATTGCACGCACATGTGCCATTGTTGTATATTCAGATAACAACAATGTCCTCGAAATAATATTTATCATTCACATAATATATGTGAAGCCCGCCAACCTTCACTGGAGAAGCGTGACAAAAAACCTTCTCAGATGCTCGTATTTGAGAGGGAGTCCTTTGCTCGGCAGTGGGAACTTACAGGCTTCTACTTTGCTGTTCACTTTACTATTCATCACATTTAGCAATCACATCACATTTAGGAATTAATATTAAGTAAAGTATAGTTTTTTTGATAGTATATATAATAAAATTTGTAGTCGGAATAAGTCTATGCTCGTATTTATTTAAAAAAAAAGTTGATGTTAGTTTAGGCTTCGCTCATTTCTGTTGTTAAAAAGTCTATACGTCCTTTTAACAACTGACATGAGGCACGGAGAGATGTTTTGCTTTTAGTTGGCATTTTGCTTTAACATCTCGCCCACAGCGGAAAGTTTCTCTCGACTCTGTCGATTGTACACTAAGTACCATTTTAAAACTTCTATTTTATCTTATTTAATCTTTTTTTAATCGTATAATTATAATCAATGATATGGATGCATCTTCAATGCTGACATACTTTTGTCACTAAAAAATTGAATGGCCATAGAAACAAAATGAAATATATTAGGCGCATGTCATCCAGTCCTAAACTATAATTCTCTGTCTTGTTGTAATGAACTGTTAATAAGATACATTTAAATTTGACTTATCTTTTATAAAACAGGTAGACTTCTTTTCTACTTAAGAGACGTCTCGGTAAGTTACTTATCAACGTGGTAAGTTCAGCACTTAGAATAGCTGTCTATAATCTTTGGTGGTGCCAGCAACGGGATCGTATCTAGGTCACACGGAGGTCTATGAAGCTAAAGAGTGCGCACTGACCACTAAGTTACCACGGCTTATGTTTATTGCCATTGATCTACATTCATCACTCCGGCTCGTTTATGTTAAGCGTTAAAATACTTGTCCCTAGCGATATTAGAATCCTCAACCCTCGCCTTCGAAACCATGGACATTATTCGTACGTATTAGTCCAGATCATTTTTGTCATTTAATAAAAAAAATACCTTAGGCATCTTGTCCTTCTGCGTTTCGTTCGGTGAGTGAGGTAACCGGAGGCCCCGTACTCCCTCCTCCCCTTTCCCGTAAACTAAATATTGTTAAAGGGCAGCCAGGCACCTGCAGCTCCTCTGGTGTTGCAGACGTAGTCGTATGTGGGCGTCGGCAATCACATACCACTCTGTGATACGCTTATTCGCTTCCCATTTTTGCATAGAACAAAATAAAAGTAAACGACAGCGAAAGTCTTTTAGAGCACGACATTAAAGAAGAATTTAATAATCTTAGTTTTATAGTACTAAAAAGAAAATTCAATAATTACCATCAATTTCACTTTAGTTCAGATCAATTTACTTGATCCGTTCTACGTTATTTCAGTTACAAAAAATAATATTCTGTAAAGTGATATATTTTTACTAAAGTGTACTGAAGAGCTTTTTAACTTTCCATTAATGTTCAACTTTATTGGATAAGGAAACTTTAAGATTGGATATAGCGGACGGTAATAAAGTTTTGTTGTGAGACCTTTTTAATACTCTCGGAATTTACAAAATAATTTCGAGTGAACTCTCCCAGCAATGTTTACCTTATCTTTGCGTGTTTTGAGTTTAATTTAACTGCTAAATTGACGTCAAAATTAAACGACCCTTCAGGCCGTATATGGGCGAGAATAATTACAGTACGACGGGAGTAAGATTTATCCATCCCAAAACGATAACGTCTTTTGAATACCATGTGTGATTCCAATATTATATCTTTATTTTTCCTAGAAATATTTTGTTACACACTCTTATATAAAACAGAAACCGATGTAACAGCGTGTATAAGACATTTTGTGCTTTTTGACTGTATTGTTTGATTGGTCACAAATCCTCTCAAAAGTACACCGATTCCCGCCAATGATGATATGGAAAGCTATTGAAATAAAAAAAAAATCCTAATTTCAATAGAGAAGATGGCTGAGAGAAAAAAAGCAAATCCTATGTTAAGCATACCACTGCAAAACTTCATAATACCAACATTAATAAATAAAGGCTGATCGTAGCCCGTGACCAAGCTGCAAAGTACTCGAAAATCGATAATAGAAATGTTAAACTTAAACGCCATTCGATCCGAAACATTACTTTCATTTCAATGTCCAATATTCGCGTAAGTATAAGAAATAAATCTGTAAACAGACCGAAACTACATTATGTAGTTGTGTTAATTGTTAAGCCGCCGACTGACTACACCGTTAATAACAACAAAAGGTATTCTAGGATTCAAACAACGCCATTATTGTTAGTTAATTGATCAAAGCAACTCCAGCCACTAATCTAATTAGTAAGTACATTATTAGGGTGCTCGGTGTGTACGTGTTGAATATATATTCTATTACAATATAATTAGAGTTATTTCACTTCGATAAAGTGCGATCACTTCATGTAACAATAATATTTTCGTGCTAATTAACATTTTCTAACTTAGAGTTAATGCTCTTATAGTAATAATCAATTTTACATGGCAATTCAATATTTGTAAGTTTTCTGACAGGCTTTATGTCGAAATACTTATTGTGATACAAATGACATGGCGTAGAATATTTGTAATTTTTGCGTAGCCGCGATGAATTCTAGTGATTGGGGTGGTATAAGAGATTCTGAAACTCCGTAATTCCGTGAATGTTCTCTTATGGCTACTGAATGGCGGTATGACCATCTCATATATTTCCGAAATAAATTTTGTGTACCGGCAACGGGTTGCAGCGTTTGAGGTGCGCTGTGTGCTGGTTATGCGAACGCCAATCCGTCTTCCAAATCACAATATATAAATTATTCTACGTAAGTTAACCAAAAAATTGTTTAATGTGAACTATCATATCGAGTTCTATCTTTTTAGTAGACTCGTAATTTCACATAAAACCGTTCAGCGTGGTTTGTGGTATGTAATAGAGGTAGCCATGCCCCCTCTCCTCCCCACTACTTTCTCCCAACGAGTTTCCTTCTTGTCGGGACTGGGGAGTTTAGTTTACTTTCTTGTTGCAGGCTTGATCATCCACGCTGAACTAAGAGGAACGTACACGGCCGGTTTGATTTGACGGCACGGGCTGGCCAGAGGTGACCGCTCCGAGTGGATTTAGAGAGCCTACTTCAGATCAGTTGGTAGACTGTGGGACTGCACTATCCTTGCCCTCCACTTGTGGTGGCTGGCCGCGGTGGAAGAAGAGCGTCATTCCGCAATCTGGTCGAAGTCATATACCAGATCTTACTAGGCGGTAGGCTCCTTCTCCGGCAAGGAGTCAAGGTGGGCACCATCTTCATATTCATTTCTGCCGCAGGAAGAGCAGTGTTACAACTGTTGTGTTTCGATTTCAATGGTATGGACAACCAGCATTATTACTGGGGCTGCAACGCAATCCATCTTAGTTCTTGGTGGGAACTCTCTGTGTCCTTCTACGACTGAATTCGTTTACAGATGTCCATGGCCTGCAGTAGCCATCTTGTTTTACCTGTTTCTTCTACGCCAGAGGGACTGCCTCGTTACGAAAAGTTATAATAAGATCAGACATTTCACAAACGAAATTATCTTTCTTACGTGAAAGAATAAAAAGTCTTCGCTCATTTCATTTATTCAAATTATATTTTAAAGAATGTTTTAGAAACACGAGTAATTTTATTGTGGCAATTACTTCGTTCGAATCGCTCCGCTCGTCTAGAGGCCTTTGTAAGCGCACTAGTGCCCTCAATGATCTTTGTATCATTTGTGGTCAAAATTCCTTTTAACAAAGTGAGTGACCTCTAGAGCGTTTCATACGAGTACATTCCTTTCTCATGTAGCACTCGAGTCAATTCTGGAGCACTCGTCTTCTTTTGAACTCGAATGTTCTGTTGTATAGAGTCGTACTAAAGCAGGTTATAAACAGTAATGTATTTTTAAGGGGGAGTTATTTAAATATGTACTTGTCTGGTTGGGTGATATACATAAATATGCATACATAGATAAAATTCTATAAAATAAATAAGATATCATAAAGTACACTGTAATTAAAATACATATAATATAAATAAAAAAACAATAACCCAACCAGACGGAAGCCCTCGGCAGAGGAGACCAGACGGCTGAGGGTTAGGAAAGAAACCGGCGGACGATGCGAGCAGTATCAAGAAGCACCTCCTTCGATTATTATGATTCGATTATTATTATTATTATATTCCATGATTATTGAAGAACATGTCGTGTACTCTGGTAAAACAGTGCTATATTGAGCGATATTATAAAAAATAACAACTGAACGAAACTTTTTATTAAATTATCTTATTTCCATTGGATTGGGGTGACAAATGTGCTGACAGTCCTCCTGACGAAAAGTGCAACTGCAACACAAAGATTCATAACGTATTAGATTTCATACGTGGTAGAGCCAAGCGGCGGCTTTAGCTGCTGCTTGAATGGGCCGGCTCGACCGGATGGGTACCACGGCCTCATAGAATACCGGCGTGAAGTAGAGGCATCTTGTGCTTCCTCGTTTCGAGAGTGAGGTCACCGGAGGCCCTTCGGTGACTCCTCATCCCCTCCTTCCATCTCCCAAATACCCTTAAAGGCCGGCAACGTACCTGCAGCACCTCTGGTGTTGCAGATGTACGTGGGCGACGGTAATCACTTACCATGAGGTGAACCGCTTGCTCGTTTGCCACCTTTCCCGTAAAAAAAAACAATGTCATGTTACCATTTAGTGGAAAAATTCTATATTTAGGGACCAAAATGACTCACATTCAAAACAATACGATGGTTTAGTGCCAAAAAAGATAATCCACTTATCCGACGCGGTAGGTGGCGCTGTGGTTGAGTAATTGAGTAATTAAGAAATCAAACTCAACACGCCACCTACCGGAAAGGGCAGGACAACGTCTGCCGGGCCAGCTAGCATATATGTAATTTATTCGTAATTATATGATTATTTATTAATGTATGTATATAGTATTTAAGTTTGTCCTAGTTAGGGACACGTGTTAGTGTCTTGTTTAACAAAAGAAACCCAATATTTAATGATATAATGCGTTGTAGTAGTATTAACTTGTATAATTACTCGAATACAAGGCGAAATATGCGCAGAATGGTTTGTAAATGAGATTCTATTTTTTTTAAAGTTTATTGATAAATTATTAATAATCGTGTTAGGGTTGGGGTCTAAGGGAGAATTTACTACATCTTTGATGAAAGAGATGCCATATTCCAATATTACATTATAATATCTCGATATATGTCCAATAAGTAACTGTCAATAGGACAAGAATATAAGTGCTAATTAATTGAATAATATCTGGTTCTTTATGGCTTGTAAATAATATACTAAGAAAAAAAATCGTACGCTCGAAATATTTGTAAATAATAGCTCTGGGCAGCATCGTCATAGAATGTAATAGAGCCGTTCCGAGAACGGAATATTGTTAATATGCCGTTATTCATCGCTTTAATATTGAGACGTTTGCTCGAAATTTGAAAATAAGACTATTTTAACTGTTAGCGAGAAAACATTTTATTATAAAAGCATCATGTAAATATACTCCGAAAGTATATACGAATGAAATCTACGGGGACCGAAAGACCCATTTTATACAAATATTTATTAGATATAATAATATTGGTTGTTTCAGGGTTTTCTAACGGTCTCGTGGGTCGAAGGACTGCCTTACTATAAGTATTCACCGGAGGCCGTTATCGGTTATTAAATGACCGCGCCAGGCTCTATTGGGACCGGTCCATCATCAGGAACAGGACGAATCTTGCAATCTTATTTCTGCACGTGGCCGAGCCAAGCGGCGGCTTTTGCTTCTGCTCGAATGGGCCGGCTCGACCGCATTGGTACCACGGCCTCGCAGAATACCGGCTTGAAGTAGAGGCATCTTGTGCTTCTGCGTTCCGTTCGGCGATTAAGGTAACCGGAGGCCCACACCACCTCCCCATCCTCCCTTCCATATTCCCTACCATCCTCCCTTCCATCTCCCAAATACCCTTGATGGCTGGCAAAGTACCTGCAGCACCTCTGGTGTTGCAGATGTACGTGGGCGACGGTAATCACTTACCATCAGGAGAACCGCTTGCTCGTTTGCCGTCTTTCCCAAAAAAAAAGCAGAACAAGCCTGATATTGTATTGATGGACCGGGTACAATCGAGGATATTTTGGGTCGACATCATCATTCTATATGAGGAGATCCCACGGGAAAGCCGAAAAGACAAAACATCTGGCCCTGTCTCGTGGTCACCTACATGTGGGGTGGTATGCCGACCGAACTTATTCCGATAGTCGTCTCTGCTGCTGCGTTAATTCCAGTCAGCCTCTCGGAACCTCTGAGGCAGCTGGGATTCCGTGACAGATGGCTCCGTGCACAAATACAGGAGGCGGTGCTCCTCAATACCGCCCGCAACGTTCGCCGGTTTCTTTCCCTTTTCCTCGAATCCTCCGCCGCCCGGACTCCCCTGCCATATTAATAATATATTTTATTATATCTCATTTATTTTTTGGTAATTTATGTATCTGCACATATTTACAAATACAATCCATCATCATCATCATCATCATTTCGGCCTATCACAAGTCAACCACTGAACGTAGGCCTCCTCCAAAGATTGCCACAAAGCTCGGTCCTGAAGCACCTGCATCCATCGACTTACCGCATCACTGCGCAGACCGTCACTCCATCTTGCGAAGGGTCGTCCCACACTGAGCTTGCCTGTACGTGGCTGCCACTCAAGAACCTTTTTTCCTATGTGGCCAGACAATTGCCAAAAACAACCCAACCAGATGAGAATATATAAATCCCAAAGTAATAATAAATTTATTCATACATTTCTAATCTATAAAATAATTTATAGCCTGTTAAACACCACCGCTGAACATATGCCTCCCCTAGAACTCGCTAGCAGAGGCGAGTATTCTTGAAAGGCTTGCTCATATTCACCACGCTGTGCAACCCATCACTGTGGGATTTGGGTTCGGCAAATTCTGACGGATGCTCTGTCATCATTCGAACCCCAGAGCCTCGTTTGTTAGCTGGAAGGGTGCACCACGCGCCATAGGTTTGTAATTGGAGAAAAATATTGTTAGAGCCGTGGTAGCGTAGTGGTCAGGGCGCATACTTTAGTACCATAGAGCGTGAGTGATCTACCTTGGTTCGATCCCCGGTGGCGGCACCATTAAAATTATTAATATCAATTTTAAGTGCTGTATTTAACACATGCTGGCGGAGGAAAACCTCGCGAGGAAACTTGCATGTCTGAGAAATAATAAAAAAAATCATTACGACGAGGATATGTGTAGCCTACTAACCAGCGCTGGACCAGCGTGGTTTGTCCGTCCCAACTGCAAAATCCACTCAGATATTCAGAAAGGGGCAATGGCCCGGCACCAGGCACTTACAGGTTGCTTCTTTTATTATTCTTATTTTAGTATAGAGAACATTCACACTCTTAATGTGCAATGAATTAATTATGATCATATTAATTAATACGAAACAGTTATCAGGGGGATTAAACCTAACGTTTCACTCAATGTTGACCTCATATGCAGTCCTAGTGAGCGCGGTCTTGCGAATTTAGTCTAAGCTAGTCTAACTGCGGCAGTGGTCAGCACATTTTCGTATTAATTAACTTTGCTACGAGAATTAACGGGTTTCGGTGGAGCTAGCTACGTACGAACAGCCTGTCGATCAGCGATCGCCTCGCACACGGCTCGGCTTTACACGTCAAAATCATACGCTGCTTTGACGTCGCGGTCCGTCGATCGCGGCCACGAATGGCTAAATAATAGTGGTTTAACAAACAAATGCTTCGAGAACATTTAATTTATAATAATAAACAGCATGACGATTTTGCCTATATTTCATTCTCTTTATTTTTTGGCGAAAATTATGGATCCTGTAGTGAAATAAATAATGAAATTCAACGATTTTAAGTATGTGTGTATGATGGTAGGATTCCTATAAATATTATAATTCACGTATTTAAATAAATAATTTAATCCCGTAATAATTTTACCATTTATTGCATTAATTTGAGCACCTACAATGTATTTTCGCATGGTTAACTAGTAGAGAATGGCATGAGGCAAAACAATACAATTTCACATATGTATAAAGTTAAGAGGTAATATTGTACTTAGATGGACGGAAAAGTACGAACTCGTCCGGACCACCTTAGAGCTACCGAAAAGTTAAAAAGAAACTATAATATACAAGAATTGCTTTCTTAAATTACAAACCCAATCGCAGGAGACTTTTATGATTTCGACCATTAAGAAAACAAAGCTAATATAGTAATAAAAGTCACTAGTATTATATACATTTTGATTTAAAAATTATTACTAATTTTCAATTATTAACGATATTTAAAATCATTTTCGTCACATTACTCATAATGACAAGCCATCCACCGTATTAAATATATTCACTCTCTCTATAATAATATTTATTTTAACCTTCACTTTCACTCTTCGTGAAACCAAGTAAACAACGCTGTTGTTTATTCTGCAATAATTATTGACTATATTTAATGGTACTGTTAAGTATTCACGTCAGTATTCGTTCCAGCGTTGACTGTGCTCGGTCAAGCTTGAATGCGCTCAGGCATACGTTTCATAACGCATTACCTTCACGCATAAATTAATTTATCGAATAGCATCAGCTTTTATAAACGTGACGATGGTTTGTTATATTCTATCACATTGTTATTCAGATATTCATAAATGCAAACTTAATGCATAGACTCGATTAAACGCAAATGACGTTAAATAACAACAACCTCAGTGCCTTGTTCGTCACTATTTAATAAGCTCTCACGACCAATAGTGGGGTGGACAGAATAGACATTTCATTTAGACGTTTCAAACATCGACGCTCTAGGAAGTCTGCGGTCTATGTCAAAAAGCATTTTAAACGTTGGGAATAGAAAAACAAATAAAATTCAACACGTACTTGTTCCGAAAGGGGATTGGCGGACGTCACATGTTTTCGAGTAATTTTAAATTATTACACAGACATGCTGATTTCCTCACGTGGTTTTCCTTTATACCGGACACGTGGACAATTCTGCACGAAACAAATCTAGTGCTGTAAAACGAAAACATTTTACCCGAGCACAATGAAACTTAAAGCGAGCACTGGCCCATCGCTGCGCAAATTATTTATCTGTCTGTACTCTCACCAACTTTCCTTCTAAGCGCGATGATTATAACAAATCCTATTCGCTGAGTAGTGGACAGTTTAGAGGCAGCTGCGGATGAAAAATAATTTTGAAAAAAGAATCTTTCGTTCTTCTTTAAACGGGTTTTGCTTCTGCTCGAATGGGCCCGCTTGACCGTGTCTACCACGTGTACCGCGGCCTCGCAGAATACCGACATGAAGTAGAGGCGTCTTCTGTTGACCGGAGGCACACCCCCCCTCTCCCATTTAATCCTCCCTTCCTTCTCCCACAGACACTTATAGGAGGGCAACGTACACGTGCAGCACGCACGCAGCTCCCCTGGTGGATAGGCACCGTGGCATGAGTACACGGATGACAGTAATCACTTACCATACGGCGAGACGCTCGCTCGTTCGCCCGGTTCATAATTCATTTCGATCACTGCAACATCTTCTGAATATCATCGACGGTAAACAACTGTGCGGAATATTTTATAGTTCCACCGTCGGAGCATCGTCAGTAAATACCATTGAAACTCCAGATCGTTCGTATGTGCTATAATGACAACAAAAAAATCTTTATGTAAAATTTTGAATGAAATGAAGAATGTGAGTAAAAAAATGTTTTTAGTTATGTAACAGCGGCTTACTTTATGTTTAAAGAATGGCTCCGGCTGCCATTCGAACCTAAGACTCGTGACACACACGTCCGTCACTCTAACCACTAACGCTTACAAGCCACAACAACTTTCAATTACTTAGGTCAATTCGGCCGATGCTCGATTCAAACGCCATTTTTTTTTTGGCAAACTTACTTTTAGCGACCATTGCTTTTATTCGTTTGATAAAAGAGAATTGGAAAATCCATTAGAAAAGTAACTACTTGTCGTGAACAGATAAGGAGCTACGAATAAAAAAAAAACATTATGCTAGTTTTAAGTAAAACTAGAAAACCGATTTAAAAGAAACGTAGTCTTTTTAAAATGCATTGGGCTTAGGCAGTTGATGCATAGGGTTGTAAGCTTAGATTTATGGCATATACTGGGATTGCTTGATACGCGATTCTCTCCCATGTACCGTTGTGAAATGCAGCTTTAATATTTATAAATCGTTTCAATTCGTCTGTAAATTTTATAGTGTTCATCTTTCACATTTGAAACATAGATTAACATAAAATTCCAAGGACAATTTGCGCCATTTGCATTTTCTAATGGAAATAACTTAGACACAGCTATTTTACTGTTATAGTAGTGTTGATTATATACAAATGCAAACTTGCGCAATCCAGTTACCGTAAGCATAATGTTGTGAATGGACGAATGCGTGTGCTTATTTCCTAGTATGATGCATGAGGCATCCTTCGCTTTTCTTTACCATAACATTTAGATAAGAAGCGAGCTAGTTCTAGTCTTGTATAGTCTAGGTGCAAACATGTGTTAGTCATGTATTGAGTATTAGGAGCATATACACTCGTTTACTCCGGAGGTCTACCTCGCCCTCGGGCGATGCACACTGGTACCTAATAGTCGAGGCTTTCGCGGTTGACTGATAGTACAAAAACCTATACAAATATACTAAATGCAATCTCCACAGGCTGGTGAGCAGAATCTCAAATGAGGCTCTGGTGGCGGAAAGGTGGCGGAACATCCTATCGGATTTGCCGAACTCTTATCCCACAGACAAAGGAATGGAGTGCAGTATCACTTGTGGGGGCACCGGCACTGCGATCACAAACCCGCTTGCCCCGTGAGTATGGGCAAACACTCCAAGAAGTGCATGGCCGCTTTTGCTGGTGCTTTTTTGACCTTGGTTCAGCAGTGGAATGAAATAGTCTAATGATGATGTTGTAGCAGTAAAATTATATAATATATGATACATTTCTTTATTATTTGGAAATAATTTAAAAGACAGCTTTAGGTCAAATCTTATTAATTATTTCGTAAGGCATGAATATATTTGACAAGCTACTGAAAAATAACACAGTACTAAAAAAAAATAACACTTTTCTAAGGAACTTCGACTCCGCCCAGTAAGGAGCTTAACTTCACTCAGGTGTCGACCTCCTGGCCCCCTGCCTTTCAACTCACATGGTTATCTTGGCATAAATATATTTTTATATTTATACTTCATTGGATACACGGGGACTGCAATGGCCGGGCTAAAAGCCTTGTGGCATTCTCTGCCATTCAACCCAGAGAAATACGGAACAATATTGGCAGATACAATAGGAAAATAACAACAAATGTTTATTTTTGGTCTGGTATGGTTATCCTGTCATCTGTCGGCAGCCATTGTGATTTCCAAGGCTTTTTCAATTCTTTTTCCTTACTCCCTTTTTACGACACCTATTATTTTTTTTAAATGGGAAAGGCGACAAATAACCAAGCGGCTCACCTGATGCTGAGTGATTACCGTCGCTCACCTTCATCTGCAACACCAGAGGAGCTGCAGGTGCGTCGCCGGCCTTTAAGGATATTTGGGAGATGGGAGGTAGGATGAGGAAGGAGATGGTGAGGGGGAGTGAGCCTCCGATTACCTCACTCACCGAACGAAACGCAGAAGTACAAGATGCCTCTACTTCACGCCGGTATTCTGGGAGGCCGTGGTACCAACCCGGTCGAGACGGCCAATTTGAGCAGCAGCAAAGGCCACCGCTTGGCTCTACCACGTGTATTACGACGATTAACAGGAAATATTCACTAGTTATTGTCCTAGCTAATCATAATGCACTCGTAGCGGTATAAAAAAAACTTAAGTAGAAGCCTGTAAGTGCCGACTGCTGGGCATAGGCCTCCTTTTCAAATATCTGAGAGGTTGTAGGAGCCGGGAATGATCCGCCACGTTGCTTCATTGCGGGTTGGCCGGCTTCACATATCCTCGAAATAACATATTTTTTATTATTTCTCAGAGATGCAGGTTTGGCATCCTCACGATGTTTACCTTCACCGCCGAGCACGTGATAAAAACAGCACTTAAAATTGCTATTAACAATTTTAGTGGTGCCGGCACCGGGAATCGAACCCAGGTCACTTGCGCTCTATGATACTAAAGTGAGCGCCCTGACCTCTCGGCTACCACGGCTATTCGTGGTGGTATCATCATCATCATCATCATTTAAGGCTATCACAAGTCCACTGCTGAACATAGGCCTCCCCCAAAGATTGCCACGAAGCTCGGTCCTGAGCCACCTGCACTGCACTCCATCTTGTGGGGGGGGGGGGGGGTCGTCCTACACTGCGTTTGTACGTGGCTGCCACTCGAGAACCATTTTTCCCCAACGGTTGTCAGTTCTGCGAGCTATGTGGCCGGCCCATTGCCACTTCTTTTCTTCGTAGTGGTGTGCTTCAGACTAAATAAATAAATAACTTTAAACTAGTCTTCCTGATTCGCGCGTCGTTTTATTAAATTCTACACGCCCTAGCTCCGACTGCTTTAAATACAGAAGCTCAAGCACTAAGAGAGAGAGAAACAACGTATGGAATATTGCTGTAAGACGTCTCTATGAGAATTAAATAAGAAAATACGTGTTGACAATTTGTCTTTACAACGAGATAAGAAAGTGAAGATAGAAAAACATTAATTATTTTTGTAACGTATTTCAAGATTTGTAGACAACAACAGTATCTTTTGTTGTGTTCTTATTTTGTTATAGCTCTTAATTAAATGTCATTGGAAAATTTTTCTTCTGCCTTTTCTTCGTTACTTAACTCTAATTGGGAACAGTCTCATAATTTTCCATCGTTGTTCAATTATTTAAAGATTCATGGATTTTTACTAAATCATTTCTTTGTTAAAGATTTCATTTATATTAAGACTTTTGTATCGAATATTTCTCGAAATGGTGATAGAATTAAATACCTACTGTTTCTACACTTTAAGAGATATTCTAAAGTCTACAAACGGGCCCATAGTTTACCTGATGGAAAACAGTCACTGTCGCTTGGCTCTACCACGTTTAAAACTTGCTTTACTCATCAGTGGACTTTTGATACGTTGGTGATGATAATATTTCGTTAATAGTGCGTTCCCTTCACATTACTAATGCTCATTTATCTATTTAGGTTCGGCTAATTTGGTGTGGCTGGTAATTACAGGAAAATGTTTTGTCGTAGTGTTGCTCTTCACATGAATAGACTTGCCTTAATGAAAAATTATTAGGAACTCGATGTAATATTTTAAACATTGAGAATTGGTAGTGACAAACCGAGAATAACAATGTATAATTCTGTAACTGTCAAGGTACTTGTCAAAAATGGACACGAACAAAAGTGAGGGTTACCGCCTTTAGTGGTGGGTTTTTAAGTTTGCGCATGCTTCCATGCCACACCAATACCGGTTGTTGTTGGGAACAATAGGCTCGAAGTTGTAGACGAGTACGTATACCTGGGACTTACCTAATCGGACATTAGGTAAGTCCAACTTCGACTCAGAGGTCAATCGACGAATCCAACTCGGCTGGGCTGCGTTCGGGAAACTACGTCCTATCTTCTCATCGAGTATACCGCAGAGCTTCAAGAGCAAAGTATACAACCAGTGCATGTTGCCAGTGATGACATACGGATCCGAGACTTGGTCCTTCACTGCAGGCTATACTCGGTGTTTCTCTACGTGATAGAGTCTGCAACGATGATATCCGCAGCAGAACTAAGGTAACCGGCATAGCCGTAAAGATCAGCAAGCTGAAGTGGCAATGGGCCGGACACATGGCTCGCAGAACTGACAACCGTTGGGGAAAAAACGTTCTCGAGTGGCAGCCGCGTACAGGCAAACACAGTGTAGGACGACCCCCCACAAGATGGAGCGACGACCTGCGCAGTGTTGCGGGAAGTCGATGGATGCAGGTGGCTCAGGACCGAGCTTCGTGGCAATCTTTGGGGGAGGCCTATGTTCAGCAGTGGACTTCTGATAGGCTGAAATGATGATGATGATGATAATGATACAAAGACATAGGCAAAGGTAAGTAAATACATGGTAAATAATACAAGATATGTACCAATAATGGAGTAATTTAGTTTGTAACTCTTATTTAAAATTGATATGTGATTCTAATTTTAATAAAAAACTAAATATTAAAAAAGATAGGTATTCAAATATAGTTATATGTCTGGTTATGCGTTATCTTTTTTTTTTTAATTTTAACACAGCCAAATGGTGTAGTATTTTATGAGATGTTTATCGAAGATTTACGAAGTTTTTCCTTTTGACAAAATAGATGCAGATGCGTAGAAACCCCTGATGACTAGGATGGGATGAACCCCCTGAGGCCCACGCGAGCTATTATACAGCCGCATTAACTCCATATATTATTTAGGTTTTACAAAGTTTGTAATTGCTTTATAAAAACATAAACACGAAAGTTTAGAACAACAAGCACTGTACAAAAGCTGTAGTTTAAATGGTTAAGTGTAAATGTTACGTAATTTGATTTAATTAACTAATAAGTCGCGCAGAGAAACTTTCAATTAATAATAAAAATAATAAAATTTTACTTTTCAATTAATCCCCTATTTCAATTAGATATCATCTAAATACGTGGCTGATACTATAATGTTTACCTAATATCCGTTTCCTACCAAAAAACTACCCCAATAAAGAGTGCCAGTCAAAAACCAGAAACCAAAACAATTTCAAACAATGCACAAGTAAAATACTGTCTACGTCTTATATTTCAAGATCTGAGCCAGCCTCTTAATTTTTTTCTTCTATTTCCTCCTACATGTCAAATCATTTCATTCGAGTACTCCATTTGCGGACATATTTCAACTTAAAGATATCACGAATTTGTATATCGCGCTGGAAGTGGAAAGTCCAACAAACAATCACGCTCCAACATTTGACAAGTATAGGTGGCAAGTGAGCGAATGACAACCTAGATAGAAGTTTTTATTCTATTGTGACAATTATAGGGTTTCCACACGGCTGTATCTTTTCAAAAATCATGTAATGTAATGTATTGTGTAATGTAATTAAAAATACATAAGATATTTCGTGTATTTCGCAAAAAGCAATTCGAAAAAAAACAGAACAACTCAAAAATGTTCTCCACTAACATTTAGTTTTATTTCCTGATATGATAGTTTTTACGCGAAGTGTAGCTTAAAAAAAATAAAATGGGAGGCAATCCACCTCTTTCTCCTTTATAGTACGGCAGCAATTTACAAATAGCTGACAATTTATAAAAGTTTACGTTTTTCCTTATTGGCTCGATCAATTGGAACATTATGTTTACAACTATGAATTATTTCTATTTCTGGAGTAGACTCCGAGTTTTATGAGTGGGCCCACCCCCGCCCCTAATTATCTAAGCCAATGAGTTTATGGCAGGTGAAAAGTTAAGATCATTTACCAGAAGTTGGCTAATCGAATCGGAATCGGAGGAATATTTTAAATATGTTTTAAGCCATCCCAAAATGTTAGGTCTATATTTATTCTTAAACATAGAAAGGACTAGCTTCGCTTGTGTGGAAAATATTCCCACAGCATCTCTACCAAATTTCCTCAAAACTGGTAGAGCTGTTTTAAAGGCACACATCCAAAGAGACATCACGACAACGTCGCAAGCTTTTGCTGCTGCGGCCTCGCTGAACACCGGCGTGAAGTAGAGCCAAATTTGTGCTTCTGCATTCTTCTGCGGAGGTCTATTCTCAGAGGCCATTTAGTTGTATAATATTTTATATTTGTTAAAATGGGGTGGTTAAACACTTGATGCAAAATTATCATCTATCTTGTTCTCTTTTGTATCACAGCTTCACTTACTTATAGCAATAATATCGGCATTAAACAGAACAACAAAAATGCTAGGTTCAGTTTTTTTGTTAAGGAAATCCTTTTTTGCCAAGGAGTTAATTAAAACTGAAATTTCATTATTAAATTCCTACGATTTAAACTTTGTTAATGGAACGATAAATATTTGCAAATTAAGCAAATAAATCACGGAGCGAGTTGATTGCAGAACCTTAGTCTATTTACGTTCATAACTCTTTGTTGATGTGTACCGTCTATCAACTTTGATAAAACCTATTTGCATAAGCTACAATTTGAAATGTTACGGGTTAAAATATGAAATTACCGTTTTATATTATATAAATTAGAACAAATGTTTTTTTCTCAACGAAATACATAATATATTTATTCAATCGAAATCTTTAACGAATTATCGGTTTTTTAAAGCGGTTTTTTTGTTTTTATGGGAAAAGCAGCATACGAGCAAGCGGTTCACCTGATGGTAAGTGATTAGTACCGTTACCCACAATACATCTGCAACACCAAGCCTTTGCCGGCCTTTAAGGGTGTTTGGGAGATGGAAGGGAGGATAAGGAGGATGGGAATGGGAAGTGGCGCCTCCGGTTACTAAGCTATACCAATAAATATACTAAGACTAAATTATACAAATATACTAAGACATTTTTAAAAGAGGCGGCCTTAACTATAGTTATTTTCACCGCGTTAAGATAAAAAATAGCTTACACGTATTTATACTCAATACTGGGTAGGTCAGAAGTGGTATATTGGTCGTTACAAGCACTCAGTCGAGCTTATTTGGAACATACAGTCACCACCTTAGTGGCCAACCATTAAGGTGGTAACTGTATGGGCTTACGATTAGCCTAGGCTAACGATTCAAATCGTAAATAAGTTCCGAAAGTCTCATTGGGCATACCAGCGCTCCACATGGGAGAACGAGCTCGAGCCTCCTGATTCCGAGATAGAAACGAAACGAACGTGTCAACTATAGTGGCTGTACACAGTTAAGATCGACCGATCAAATCTATAATTTTCAGGCACGTTAGTTTTACTGACGCCAATCCCCTGTTTCTAATTGAATGAGCAAGAAGTTAGAGGCGTCTTACGCGCACGGCTGCATGCTGATCGCTCCAGTGAATAGACACCCTTCCAATAATGATTTGTAAAGAAACTACTTACTTAACAAAGACAATGTACCACGACAGAGGTTCAACGTTTCATAACTTATATGTAATAAAATGTATTATTAGCTCCACGTTTTAATTAACAGACGTTTAATATCCAGACAGTTGTTTAGTTTATTCTATATTATATTATAGTGTATTAACTACTTTTACTATTCAATACTATTATACTATTTATACTGAAAAATTGGTGTAAATGTGTATAATACCAATGAAAAAACTGTTTACACGCTGCAAAAGCAGCGGGTGTTTTTACTTACTACTATAAACAGATTTTTTTTTTATTTGGGACAGGGGGCAAACGAGCATTCGGCTCACCTTATGGTAAGTGATTACCGTTGCCCGCATACTCACGTCGGTATTCGGGGAGGTATTATATGTGAAAGTAACGTAATTAAACTAAAAAAAAGGCAAGCAGCGGATGTCGAATTATGGGACACAACAAACAGACAGCCACCTCAATATATCCCCCGAAGTAACGACGACTCGATAAAATAGGCAACATACACTGCACTGGCTTACTTTGACAGGGATTCGCAAGTGTGAAGTATCGCTTAGAAAACAGGTAAGCTTTTTGAAAGCTGTTTCAGTAGGTTATTTGAATATTCTTAGATAAGAACTGTTTAAAGGTGGTTTAATGGGTTTGAATTTTTTTATATGTAAAAGTATTTAAGAAGCAGCCTGTAAGGGCCCACAGCCGGGCAAAGGCTTCCCACTCAAATATCTGATAGGGTTCTGAAGCCCGGAGAGGTCCGTTACGCTGCTCCCGTGCTGGTTGGCGGGCTCCACATATTCTCGTCATAATATTTTTTATTATTTCTCTGACCTGCAGCTTTCCTCACGATGTTTTCCTTCATAGCCGAGCACTTGGTAAATACAGTTCTTAAAATTTGGTATTAACATATGTAACAGTATTATGTTGTATTAAAAAGTATTTAATATAAAATTATAAGCCTATAAAAATAAGTACGCACAATATCCAATACCTAATACCTACGAGTACATACTACAGGATAATAGGTTGTATTCATATGTAATATAGATATTGCCACGATTAGTTCACCACATGCAGCGTACGGTTTCGGTCTGTATGGCAGGGTTTTGTCACCTGTACATGCAGATACCTTCGTACAATTCCCGCTGATGTCGAATCATTCGACAAAATACACAGCCATCCATTTTAGCGTGTCCATTAAATTTGGGCTTAATTTCTAAAGACATAGTAGTAGGTTATAAACCTGAAGTGGTAACAAAAATGGGAGGTAATAATAGTATGTAGATTATGAAGATTATAAAGATATCTACAAAAAGAAACCTCTATGGGAATAAATGACATGCGTCATAATAAAAACCTATTTAAGGTCTAAGATGGAATTTAAAATGTGATAACTTACAGAACATAACTAAAGTGCGGTCAGTAACATTAAGTTGAATAAAAAAGCTTTCTCATAAACTGCTACAAAAGAATTAGAAAAAACCGGGTGAGAAAAGAAATGATTTATATACTCGAATGTAAAAGGTTTATACTAAGCTAGTCTACCTAAACGTATTTAAACCTTAACCTTAACTTCTAAGAAGCTTTTGTGTAGAGTTTTAGTCCACGTCTACACAAGGGAGTAAGCACAATAGGGCTTACATACACATAACCCAGGTACGAGAAAGCTTTAATCGATGAAGTACTTGAGGTCGTTGATAGGAAGGTCAGTCATTACAGGATGAACTAAATGGGGCTTGTGCGAAATGAACATGTCGGGTAAAAGCATTACTAATGTCTCAACGGTTTTCAAATCAGAAGTTTCTACGCGGAAGTTTCGCGATAAACTAAAGTCTAAAATAAATGGGCTATGTTTTAATTAACAGTTGTAATTTAATTAAAAGCCCTTTATAATATTTACTTGATTATAACTAACACGCACAGTTATAATCATATAAATATTAAATGCCATTTAATAATAAAATATTAATATTCTCCTTGTCTTTACATGAAACAAATTCCTTAAATTAATAATTGGAAGAATAAATAATAATTAGTAGAATGCATTTTCAACATTAATGGACCTTCTTATCTGTTAGTCTGAACACACTTTAGGTAAAAACGTCAAACCAGAATTAGATGAAGTCTTTGAAAAATAGGGCACTAATTGGAGTAACATTTAGTCTTTATAACATAGCAATCGGCTCGGCAGATTAGGTATCTGGAGATATTCGAATTTAAAATTTTCAAATAATTAAATAAAATAATAAAATTTATTTACCTACTTTCGACCGATTAGTGGAGCTTGTTTCCGACCAATAAATGAAGTTAATAAAATGATTGTTGAGCAAATGCTAGCAAAAATAAAACGTTACTAGTAACGAATTGCGAGATTGGAGTAAAAGGCCGGTATCTTAAATTACTATTAATTTAACTACTTACAAAGGCTGCAGAGTATCTTACTAATGCGCCAAGTAAGTAACCAATCACCAGTCTTTTCCTGCACTGGTCGCTTTGCCTTCATATATCGTTTTTTTTCCTCCTTTTCCTATTCTTTTTTATTTTTCTTTTTCTCATGCTTTTCTTCCTGATTTTCCTCTTCCACTTACTTTGGAACTTTGTATTTTCGATTATTCTAGAATACTTCCGAAACCTTTGTTGTTTTTTTAATGAAGATATTTTTATTTCAGCTAGTTACCTACCAGAGTTTCGTTAACATCGACTAGTATTTTACCTTTAGGCTTCTCATTCGAAGTCGAAAGAGTTCACAAGAAGTTATCGGGCAATCGTGACAATGATACACTAAAATTTGGTAGATACGCATGTAGTCGTATGTTACCTTGAAACGTCTTCTGGATCAATGAAATAAAAGCTTACAAACTTTGTAATCATCAGATGAGCCTCTAATCATTGTACACATTCATCATTCAAATAAAATAATTTACTTACATAAGAAACGACGACCTCCGTTTTCTGACGAGGTTCTGTGACAGAGAAGAAAGAGGCGAAAGAAACTCCATAGATATCCTCCTACTTGTATTTTTTACCAAAACAAATCGTTTTAATATTAGAACATTTTGTTTTATTAATGGCGTGAATTATCGTTCATGCATTCCTTTATATGTAATAAACCCCTTTGTGAAGTATTTGTATTACAAATATTTGAATAGCTATTGCGCTCTTACTGGTATTTCGATGTATACATAGCCCCGTAAACGAGTTATTGACTCTATGGATTCTAGTAACTGGCATCACAAGCTTGTGTCTGTTCCTTATATTTACATTATGAATATCACTACTCTTACTAAATTTGTTTTTGTTTTTATATGCATACACAGCATTTTCATATATTTATTAAGTCAATGTAAGAATATTTATTACTTTAAATGTATCCATGAGAGATTTTCTAGAATTAAGATTATAGATAGCTCTTATGGGCTTGTTTTGTTAAACGAATATTGTTTCGAAAATTACCAAACATTATGCTATTGAAATAGCTCAAATAAACTATCCTATCAGTTTAAATATTAGTAAGAAAAGTGTTACAGCACATGCTGCAGCATTTTTTTGCTAGCATATTTGAATGTTAGGGGGCCCATTGAATCTTTTCATCTAGAAATATTCCAAGAAAAACAAAGGTATCCACAAGGTCTAACTCTTTCTCATTTATATGTACTATGGTATCTAAATGTTTAACTCAAATACGAAATTAATAGAACCTAATTTGGTTAATTATTTGTCTGTACAACGCATTAACATTTGTAAAAATATTATCTATACAAGTTGCACTAGACTCAGTTACAGGTGTAGCTTCTAGAAATAACTTAACAAGATTGTTTGATTTAAACAGTGAACATAATTTGACATTGAAGGAAGAAGCTTTTACGAGATTAATATTAAAGTCTCCACGTATGACAACAGTAATTCTTTGTATTAAGTTTAAGTAAAACTTCTTTCATATTTTTTTAAATTATTTATACAAGGCACAAGGCACAAGGCACTTGTCAGCGTTTACAACAAGGCTGAGTACCCTTGTTGTAAACAATGACAACAATGAGATACTCAGGCACACACAATGCTATAGTTCTCTCAATAGCCAGGCTCACAATTATTATGTGGTTTTAATAACCAAACGACATATTTAAATAATAAAATTCAAAGTCTGTCTCTAAGTAACATAGGTATCAACGTATCCAAAACATTACAGTGAACTGTTTCTAGCGTTGAGCAGTATGCAATTATTACCTAATTTAAACAAATGTGTTCATTGTTTATCATAAATTATCTCCTTTCCTGCCATCTCCCAAATCCTTTCCATCTCCCAAATACCCTTAAAATAAGGCCGGCAACTCAGCTGCAGCCGCAACTTCTGGTATTGCAAATGTGCGTGAGGGGCGAAGGTAGTCACTTACCATCAGGTAAACCGCTTGCTCGTTTGCCGCCTTTACCATAAAAAAAATAACTGTACTGATAATGATTAGAGGACCCAAAACCTTTTAGAAGCCAAGACTTTAGGTTTGAATCTAACTTTGAGGACTTCATTACTAGTCAGTTCCTCTTCGAAATTTGTGCTTTCTACAGTATCTGCATTTCCGTAAGTATCTGGTAACCAACAATACTCAGCTTTAATTATTTTGAGAAAACTACGTAAAATCAAGTAAATCTTCCTGTTTTAGAGATACTGCTGAGATATATGATAAAAAGTGTTTATATTCGTCTCCACCTAGAATTAGGATGAATAGAAGAAGTTTTCGTGCACAGCAGATAAGATGTTTTATGTTTCAGCTTGAGCTCACGTCCTCGTAACTTTAAAATAACTTCACTGAATATTAGTCTGTTAGATAAGCGATGTAATTTTTTGTACGAATCAGGTTATCGCGCAATTTTCATCTCCGTCTTTAAAGAAAATCCAGTACCATTAAATAAATGATTCAGACAAACACCTTTACAGAACCAACATACTGTTGTGTGAGTCACCAAACGCTTATAGTCTGCATCATTTTCATTACAAAGCCGATCGAATAATCGGCCATCCAATGAATTGCGCGACGATTGGAGCGACGTAAGCACCATTTGTTAAATTTTTTTAACAACCAAATTCTTATGACAATTAATACAATGTACAGCGAGTACATTTGATACAACTTGTTTCAAATGCACTATGAAATCCTTATGCCTAGGAATTTGTTTCTCTTGAAAACACTTTTGCATGATATTAAATATAGATTCTCCCCTTGTATAATACCTGAATTTTTTAGCTAATAATGACTTTATTTTATTATTAATAATAATCATATTTTTAATAATAAAATAAAGATTTTTTTTGCAATGAATTATTATCGTGAGGTACTTTTCTGATGATATTCTGATGTCTTTTGATGAATAGTTTTGTGATCTTCTTGTCTGTCGGCAAAATAATTACATTATCACATCACCCATCGACCATTATCTAGTAGCTTATAAGACGACGGAAAAAGGTTTGATACAGTTGGCTGTTTTAGATATTGCTTTTCTACTTCTCTAAAATGGAATAAATCTGCTCGTTTTATCGGCATGCATTTTATATACGACAAATGCTCTTCTTGTAGCGTAGAAGCATTGCTAGCTTCTATTGAAAAACCCTTTTGACGTATTAAACACTTAGGCTCTGATTGGTTTGTAGGATAGTACGTAAATTCTTATTTCAAATATTCAATACTGTACAGCCGGCGTTTCAGGTTCAGACATTTTATTTATTTATTCTTTATTGTTAGCCTTAAGCTTAAGGTTACAATGGGCTGATTAAGTTGTAATAAAAATAATATTAATTTAATTTGTCAGGCCGCGTGTTTGCCTACCAACTTGCGAGGACTTGGCACCGACAATCTACATTAAAACAAATTAGACACAACCTAATGCTAGCTAAAGATGCTTGTATCGCTTTACTATCACGTTTACTATAACACTTCGGTAAGATAGCTAGATGAAATATTTATTTGAAGTGATTGTAAAGTATAATTCGCAAAAGTTTTTTTAACGTCGCATGTAACTATTTTTAAAATATTTTGGTCCTTATTAGGATAGGTACGTCTTGTGTGCCATGGAAGTCTATAGCGCTCACTGGGGGACGGTATCGTCATTGTATATACCCTATGTTATGTTACGATAATGGAGAGCAATAATTTTACTTGATGACAGAATAATTTTTTTTAAAAAATTAATAATTAAAGCAACTCAAATGTTTTCGTTTCCTAAATTACACGTGGTAGAGACAAGCGGAGGCTTTTGCTGGTGATCGAATGGGCCTGCTCGAGCGGGTTTGATACCACGGCCTCACAGAATACCGGCGTGAAGTAGAGGCATCTTGTGCTTCTGCATTTCGTTCAGTGAGTATGGTGACCGGAGGCCCCAAATACCCTTAAAGACCGGCAACACATCTGCAGCACCTCTGGTGTTGCTTATGTACGTTGGCGACGGTAGTCACTTACCATCAGGTGAACCGTTTGCTCGTTTGACGCCTTTGCCATTAAAAAAAAATGGTTTTGATAGAAACAACATAACCTCAATTTATGTTAAATTCGATTAGAGACCAATACTAGTCAATAGAACGACAAAGGTCAGCAAAGGCTTTTGTCATTATCAATCTGTGAAATGTTCAGGCATGAACGGCCGAATAGTTATTCTAGTAGAACGGAATTTGTTGTCGAATCAATTTCAGCTTGCTTCCGCCGTCTATATCACTACCGTGATTGGCAGATTGGGATGGAATGTGATCTTTCTTCACTTTCTGCCTGTGGGGACAGTTTTCTTCTCGCCCCTTGCAGATTCTGTCGCCGACGTGGTGCTTCAGGAAATGGAGCTCTTCATTCCATTGTTCGCAGTAGCTGTCGGAGGTAAATCTTAGCCATGCTTTGGTCATACCGTCGCGCCGAAGCGGAAGTGTTACCTAGCTTAGGCTGAGGCATCAGCGTCTCCGAATGCAAAAACCGGCGCAGTTTGATAAAAGTACAACGTTGCCTCCAGGTTATTCAAAATAGTTAGTTAATCAGTCCGCTTCCTTTCGGGAACCCACGCATTCTGGTCTCCCGCTTAGGCTGTCTAGGGGAATCTTTTTCGGTCCTCTCTCCCATCTGCACAGGGACGAAGATTCTGTTGGGCTCCTGGTTTTCATTCAACTCGACTCTTGATGTAAGGGGAAACTCTCCGCCGGCCCGTGTGAGAGCTCCATGCTTTGCGTCAGGTTACTACAGAGCTCAGTGCCAAAACACTTCTCTCCCTGGACATTTACAAGCCGAGTGGGTCCGATGTAATCTCTTTAATTGTACTGAGAACGTGTGCTCCAGAGTTGGCGTCGGTTGTCAAGCATCTTTTCTAGCTCATCTACTTCTTAAGTGTCGTCCCGAATTTCTAAAATATAGCTTTAGAGAACACGAATCCTAAAAAAGATAACTGCACAGATGCGTTTTACTACAGGCCTTCACCTTCATTCTATCCAAAATAGTGGAGTTTGCTAAATTGCGCCATACATGAAAGATTTGACCATACTCACCACTTTGGGCGTGCGGGTTGGTGGGCGTTACGCTTGGGTCCTCGCACCAGCGACGCTGCACCCCGTCTCTCTAGCCTTTGGACATAGAGTTCACTGAATTCGGGTGAGTTTTTCGTCATCAATTGTTTGCCTAAGTCCCAGTGAATCAGCAGATCGCACCGTGTGCATTTGAGGTTTACGTTCGGAGGAAAACTTGGCACATTCCCCTTACGCTTACATCCTTATGTACTATTACACTACATTATGTGCCCAAAATGAAACAAATGCTTAGATCGCGTGTCGGAATCGAATGCCGTCAGCTTAACAATGCCAAAGCAGATCCACGGTGTTGTATTTAACATTTATCTACGTCTTTAAGTGTTACAGATAACGTAGCTGTCCACTTTCAAGGTATTTTATTGAAGTCTCTGTTCTAAATATAAACTTTACTACTATTACATCAGTATGTTTTAGTCCACTGCTGGACGTCCATATGAGATATACACCGATTGTATTTTTTTTTCAAATATGAACGTACTAGGGTACTTGCTTTGTTATGATTTTGTTATTAGTAGAGATTAAGTACAATAAAAATATCTTTAAATGTAACTATTATTTAGTTTTCTCACGGAAGAAAACAAAGAAAATGTTAAACAAATCGTTGCGGCGCATTGAGAGCGAGAAGCTCAATTATTTCCGCTACTGTGCATAAAGAGCTTTTTTATTACACCCGCAGTATTAAAAAAACAACACTTTGTATTTTCTAGATATTTAGTGAGAGCACGAGGCGATGTAGGGAGAAAGTAATAAAACTCGGCTTCTGACTTTCTATTTATATCGTATCTTATAATAATTTTTGCTTTTATTTTATAACGAATAAAGGCACGAAGATATATTTTACCACAAGCCCGGTTAATAATAATTTTATATAAACTAGGCTTATCCATTTAATATTTTGGTTTTATTAAATATGTACCTGAAACTTACCACTGTCGTTATCTTAAATTAAAGTTGCAAAATGTTTATTTATTTTGGGGCTGCGTGGATAACTGGTATTTCGAAGCGATAACTTTAGTAATTGGTTGCTTAATGGAAAGTCTCTGATATTCCGACTACTTACACGTGGTACAGCCAAGCAGCTGCTGCTCGAATGGGCCGGCTCTACCGAGGTTGGTACCACGGCCCCGCAGAATACCGGCGTGAAGACTTCAATCGAAGAAGATTGCGGGTGCGTTGTCACTCTTCGAGGGCTAAGATGGAATGCCTGACTGCCTGTAATTACCCTGGCTCTCTACAAACGGAGGACAAGAGTGGTTGCACTCCTGATCAGCGTCAGAAATGGGTAAGGTGATACTTACCCCGACGGCTTCTTTTTGAATTATAAAAGCTATTAAAATCTAAATAGCGTATACTCGCTTATGTTAACCAGTGGTGTGATTACGATATATTTGGACTATGAATTCCACCTGGAGCGAATATACAAACGATTGATTCTCGTGTTTCCTTGAACTATGTTGTCCGTTTCTATAACACTGTATGTGTAGAATATGGGAAAGTGTTGAAAAAAACTAGTTGAGAATTATCAAATGGTATTATACAGACCGGGAAATACATATTGCGCGAAGAGATTGATTAGTTACGTTCACATACGCTGGTCGTGGTAGCCTAGTGGTCAGGACGCTCACTTTAGTTTCATAGACCGCGAGTGACCTGGGTTCGATCCCCGGTGCCGGCACCACTAAAATTATTAATAGCAATTTTAACTGCTGTATTTACGACGTGCTCGGCGGTGAAGGAAAACATCGTGAGGAAATCTGCATGTCTGAGAAATAATAACAATATTATTTTCGAGGATATGTGAAGCCCGCCAACCCGCACTGGAGCAGCGTGGCGGGCCCTTCCCGGCTCCTAAACCCCCTCTCTGATACTCGTATTTGAGAAGGAGGCCTTTGCCCAGCAGTGGGCACTTATAGGCTGCTACTTTACTTTACATACGCTGAAACAAAGAGCGAGACGGCTACGGCTTCTAAACGAGAGCTTCAAGGTCGCACTCGTGAGCTCCAACTAGGGAGCTAATATTAAGACAACACACGTCCGAATCTGTAATAGATCAAATTGACTTTTAATTTATTCGGAACGGGGAAGCCTTTAATCCTAGAAAGCAGTAAATTTTCTGTGCGAATTTGCCTCGTTTCTGTTTCTTTTAATACTGTACTGATCACATAATATATGTTGACCAGTCACTATAGACTCTCTTTATTTTCTTTCACAGCTTATAAAAGTCCATTGTTACAAGCGTTTTTGTTTTTTTAATATCAAACAATCATACACGTCGTCCAGTCTCCAATCAGGATTCAATGCATCTGGGTGGTGAAAAAGTACATCTGCATATACCTAGATAAATCATCATTATTTGGGTACAAATATTCGCATATCATACAAATGTTTGCCCCAAGCCAAGATTTACCCATACTCACCTCGCCGTGTGACCAGGAGGGTTGGTGAACGCAGTGGCTAATTCCTCGGACTAGAGATGCTGCTCCTTATCAGGTATTTGGACGTTTGGCTTTTCTTCAAGGCCTTGCCAAGCCGGTATATGTAAACGCCAACAATCACAATGGACATCTGCGGTAGCGAAACTGGCGACAATACTAGTAAACCATCATGATCTATCTCCCGGAGAGGAGAGTAGTTAATTTCGAATGTCCACGCTACCACGTTTGTCTACGTAAAACAGAATCTTAAATTTTAAACAGGTACTTGCTTCCAAAACTCAAGTTCGAAAAAAACTTACGTAATTTGGATTAATAATTATTAATTACACTTGATATTTACTGAATTTTAGGTCTATTTATTTTGTTAAATGTTGATGAGAAAATTATGTCAAGTTCACTTACTTAACAGACCGCGAAGTTTTTAAATTGGTAAGTATTTTGTATCAATAGGTGAAAAAGTAGAGATTGCCGGCAACGCACCTGTAGCTTCTCTGGTGTTGCAGATGTACGTGGGCGACGGTAATAACTTAGCATTAGCCGAGTCGCCTTCACGTTTGCCCGCTTGCACATAAAAAAAAAAACTTAGACGGCGAAAGGTTCACCACCTGTCACGTTGTCCCAATAATGCTCTGGTGAAAAGTGATTTGAAACAACTAAAATGTCTCAGACCAACGACTACTTAGCACTAGGTATACGATACGTAAGTAATTTTTTTTTAAATTTTATATGATATCTGTATATTCATTTTTACTGTTTCTATACTATTTCGCATTTCAAAAAGTCACGAAACAATAGTTGTCGGTTTTAACAATCTAACTAGTAGTCAGCATTATTTCAGTGCCGGTGCCATGAATGTATATCGCTGTGGGCTAAAATTTTGCACACGCTTTTATACAATGGAAAAAAAGAAACAGCAATAATCTTTCAGTTTCAGTCTAGCACTACAAAGCCTGGAAGTCGATGGATTCGAGTTTTTCAAATGTTGATAGGATAGCGAAAGGTTTTATGATAATTATTTTTTTGGGGTATTTCTATATTTACTCATCTGGTTGGGTTGTATAAATAAATGCCATAATATAAATAATATTTTATAAATTATATATATAATAAAATTAAATAGATAATTAAAACCCAACCAGATAGAAGCCCCCGGCAGGGGAGACCAGACGGCCAAAGGTTAGGGAGAAAGGGAAAGAAACCGGCGGACAATGCGAGCGGTATCGAGTAGCACCGCCTTCTGCATTTGAGCTCGGAGCGGTCCGTCACGGAGTCCCAGCCGCCTCAGATGTTCCGAGTGGCTGACTGGGATTAACCCATTCGCAGAGACGACGATCGGAATAATTTCGGTCGGCACACCACCCCACATGTCGGTTACCTCGTGAGCCAGGTCCAGATATTTTGTATTCTTGTCTATTTATGAAAATTATTATTATTAAATTAGTTGATATCTTTGTTGACAGTCATTATTTACGATGTAGCATTACACTAAAAAGATATGACTCGCTCGACTTACAATTACACTCGAGTCAAGTGCGTCAAATGGATCTCGAGACACGTGGTGCTATTGAGAGTGAAGACAAAGTGATAATATGATAAAAAAGTGAATGGTATACACTCGTACTTATCAATTTCAACTACTTTGGGTTTCATTTTTTTTTTGTTGGTTAATTAGACAAAAGACCTAAGACATTTCTCGTTTTAATATACCGTGGTTTTGTAATGAACTTCCTCTGACGGAGAAGAAACAAGCGAAAGAAACTCCGTAGATATTCTCTTTTTGTTAGGTTTTCTATTAATAATACGATTACTACAAACAACTTTAAGAAACGGCCTGGGTGCGATCGACTCATTCCCGGGGGTTATAATCATTCTTCAATATTAAAATAACACTTATACTATTTTTTTTAAACTTATTTACAGGAAGATTTTGCGCAGACATTGCACCATGAACTGACTCTACTAACTACTAACTCTGTAGATTGCCACCTAGTAAATATATACCACATAATAAAATGAACATACATACTATTAAATTAAAAGTAATACATATAAACATAAATAAATTAGATAATTCAACATACTGAATATCTCTATATAATATAATATCTATCTCTATATAACTCTAAATAAAATATAAACATAATTATAGTAGGAATTTGTCCCAACGCTGGTGAACATAGGCCTCTCCAACCAAGCACCCGCAAAACTGGTCTGACGGCAGGGTGGCGTGGGGGCTAAGCGTTTAGCTGCGGCGCTGTGGGTCGCGGGTTCAATTCCCACACGGGACTTGTATTTGTATGGCCTACAAATAATAGTTATACCAGTCAGTTTGTGTGGTAGAGCCAAGCGGCGGCTTTTGCTGCTGCTTAAATGGGCCGGCGGTTTACTACGGTTTTTAATATGCATACTATAATGTTTAACATGGTGAAGTTCATGAAAGCGTTATAGCTGAAAAACCTATTCAACAATCACCTGAATACATTCAAACGTATTAAAACACTGATTACTCTAGACCTTTGCTGCATGCAATTATAATGACGTAGCATAGCGCTTTGTCTTCCTCCGAGAGTTATCTACAACAAATCAATAGAAGCCATTAGGGAAACTAATACCTGAAGCTTACGTATTTATAGTACAAAGCACAATGTTAAATGTATACTCATTTATGCACAATGGAACGAAATTAAATATTATACTCCTAAAATAAATGTAAATCTGGATGTACGATATCAATCCCCAAGGGGTCGATATCGATCCCCATGGGTATATTATTTATTCAATATAAACCTAGAGATAAGATTTTTAACGTAATTTGGCTATGGCTTTGAATATGGCTGAGGTATCAGTTAATTTTTGGAAAAGGGGTTTCTTGCTCAAAATTGTTTTGGAATCCCTGATGTAAAGAATCTTCTATATGACGTGAAACGACAACCTGAACATTAAGACGACTGAACATCAGGAAAGGTGGAATGAATCGGCTAAAATTAAATGTCCAGATCTCTGCCCACTCCACTACTGGATTTTATGTTTTCACTTATAATCCAACATTTTATCCCCCCTAAAGAGTGAATGACGATGGTAAAAGCTTTTTAAGATAAAGTTCGTCAACATAGTCGTTTGTCGGGCTTGTCAATAAATAATAGTGCTCATCGGAATTGCCCGACGTTTCTATGAACGGACGTTTTTATGAAGCAGCGTATATAAGTACCTTTACGAGGTAAGGGCTTCATCTCATTTGTGAGTGGGGGTTTTGAAGCTAGAAATAGTTACCCACGCTGCTCTAGTACGGATTGCCGGACTTTGTATATTCACAAAATAATATTTTGTGGATATATTTTCTCTTCTCTTTTGTCGGGTTCGGAGCTCTATATGACAACGGTGTTTAACTGTCTGCCAGTTTGTAACTGTAACAATTTTCGAATATAATACCAATCGTGCATATAAACTTGTAAAACGATCGTTAACTTTTAACGATTTCCGGCCTACAGTTGAACATTTCAATAATATTAAAGATAAAAATAACGAATTTGCTGTATTGCTATAATATACTATTTACTATCCGCGTGATAATTTCATATACACGTGTTACATATATATGTATATGTAACAATGTAAATTTTTAATGCTTTATATGTTAACTTTTAGTTAGATACAGAGGTAACGACATAGATTAATAACATCTCGAATTCGTTTAGTTTCATAATAGCACGAGAGACCCGGAGTTTAATTTACTACCTATCTCGTTCATAGTTTGCAATGGGAATCCCATGTAACGTTTGTATTGGATAATACTACAGTTTCCTTTCAGTTGCGTATATGATTTTTTTTTGTACTGAATTAATAGCACAAAAATATTAATTTAGCAATTAAAACTGAATATAATAACGACTGATAAAATACGGAATGAAAGATCTAATATAATAAATATTGGGAAGGAAAGAAAATAAACATATACGAGCGATTAGTACCGACCTCTTCACTTACATTGAAGAAGTACTTCCAGGAAGAAGTAGTACTTATAGAGATTATATTAGGTATTGTTGTGTACGGTTCGCGACTACCGTCACGTGAAAATATTTCCGGGAGATAGAATGTGACTACGTGACCGGGAAATAGTCTCGCGGAAGGTTTCCTCTTAGAGATTACCAGTTTGCAATTACGTTAAAGTAATCTAACAGTCACAGTGATAAATAATATGTTAAATGTTGGGAACTCGATCAAATTTCTTACGCAATAAAGGCATTCTAAATTTGAATTCAGACATCAGAAAAAAATAACTTTTTAAATTCTAACATGATTATAATATTAAAGCGGATGTTGTCACGGTTTCCGCATGTTATATTTTTTGAAATTATATGTTATATTTGAAGGAATTATATTTGTATTTTGAATAAAATATTTACGGTTGTGGTAGAATAAAATTGTTAATTGTTGCGCCTGGGACTAATTAAAAGATAAAGTTTGCAGTGAAATAACGATGACGAACCACTGAATTTTATTTACTCTTTATAATGCCTTCATTTACAGTCAAATACTAGATTTACAAAGAGTTTTATATTTACATTTTTGCCTTTATTTTTTATTATATTATTATTTATAAAAAGTTTTTTATTATCATGTTTATGTTTAGCTTTCAATACGTCCAGAAAAGTAGAATTCTTGTTATTTATCGAGGCAACCAACAATCTTACAGCCCAGCTGATGGTAAATGGCTAGTGCAGCCCATGGACACCTGCAAACGTAGAAGTTTACAGAATATTTTTGGTGACAAGACCTGGGGTGTGAGATGGAATGTCTCCCAACCTGTTCATAATCATCATATTATTTATAATCTGTTATAAGCTGAGTTAATTCATCGCCAAAATACCTCTTTGTCCGAATAGATTTTCAGTACATGTGTTTTAAATAATTTTTTTGTTTATTGTATTTTATTGCTTTTAAAGAGAAGGATTTGACAAGGGCCCACTGAAAAAAGTGGCAGTTCTTCTTGGTAATATAACCTTACGACAAATCTCGAGAGGTACTAATACATAGCTGTATCTTTATGTTCTTATATCCGTACAAGCTTATCTACCTACAAAGCGAGTGGAAATCTATCATTACCTGTTTCTGTTTGCCTTTGTAGTATCGGATTCCATTGAAATGTTCAGAATATTGAAATTTCAATAGAAAACTAATACCGCATTTTGCATTATGTGAAGGTTCTTCTGGGAAATAGAGCATATCATAGTTTTGAGAATGTATAATACATTTAAAATATAGTGTTCAGAAATATTTTCAGAGTTTAGATACGTGTGTACGATTTAAGATCTACGAAAAAATGTTATAATATCGTTGAGACATGTTTGTCACAGCATTTGGGGGTAAATGTCATCACAGTCACTGGATGCCCACAGGCTTTGGGGAGACGAGGACCGTCCAATGTTGGTGCGATGTATTAGATAAATTCTATATAAAATGACATTGTCCATCAATGGAAATGCTAAGGCTTGAGCCTATCACAGGTCCACTGCCGAACATAGGCCTGCTCCAAAGATTGCCACAATGCCTCAGTCCTTAGCCGCCTGCGTCCATCGCCTTCCCGTTACACTGTGCAGGTCGTCACTCCATCTTATGAGGGATCGTCCCACACTGCTTTTGGTTGTACGTGGCTGCCACTCGAGAACCTTTCTGCCACAATGGTTGTAAGTTCTGCGAGATATGTGGTCGGCACATTGCCAGTTCAGCTTGCTAATCCCAAAGGTCGGTTTCCCTAGTTCCATTGCGGATATCATCATTGCAGACTCTATCGCGCAGAGAAATACTGAGCATAGCCCTTTGCATAGTCCTCTGAGCAACTTCGAGCTGCATCAACGCAAATTAGTCATCACTGGCAACATGCACTGTTCGTATACCAAATCTTGAATTTTTGAGGTACACTCGATGAGAAAATGTGACGTAGTTTTCCGAACGCAGCCCAGACGAGTTGGATTCGTCGATTGACCTCTGGGTCGAAGTTGGACGTATCTAATCGGATAATTCTCCCAGGTATACGTAATCGTCGACCACTTTCACTCTATTGTTCCTAACAACAACCGGTTTTGGTGTGAAATGGACGTTAGACATGATCTTCGTCCTATCTTAAAACCAACCTGTTGAGGTCATTGAGCATAGTGCTAAGCTCCTCCAGCGATCCTGCTATAAGAACTATGTCGTCGGCAAATCAAAGGTGAGTGATGTATTCGCCATTGGTGTTGATACCGTGCACTTTCCAGTTGAGCGGCTTGAACACATCTTCCAAAGTAGCGATGAAGAGTTTCGAGTATATGATCTCACCCTGTCTTATACCTTTCTGCAATCGGGTTGGCTTCGTACACAGGTTCTGTACTCGGATAGCCATCGATATCTCTAAGAAGAGTAAAAAATGTTAGGTAGCCGCCTGTAAGAGAACCACAACTGGACAAAGGACTCTTCTTAACATTTGAATGGTTTTAGGCGCCGAAATGTAAATTTCGAAATTTAAAATCGAGCAAAATTTACAATTTTTAATAATATTTACCCACTGAATAAGCAGTCGATTTTGATAGGGCGTATAATAAATCGACCGATATGCTTCGTGTTTTTATATCGGATTAGTAACTTCATTCGAACGTTTTAAAGTGACTTCCAATTTCAGAAAAGCCGTGTAGAGATTTATTGCGCCGAATGCCAATTGATTTTGAGTGCATCGCTTTTCGACATGTCATTTTAATTTGTTTGATGACTCCTTTGTTTGGATTTGGACATTTTATTATAGTAATATTTCGAAGTGAAACTTGAAATAAAACATGAATCCATGTGCAAAATCGAAATTTTCATTTATGACACTGATTATTAATCAGATTAAATAAATTATTAATAGTAAATGTTACGTTATAAAATTATTACGTGCTGAGTTGTGAAGGAAAACATAGTACGGCGACTAAGTTGTCTGGAAACGACGTGAAATCCGCCAGCTTTCAATGGATACTCCAATCGCGGACTCTTCACGGCTCCAAAAATAAGAGAAGGCTTTTGGCCAGCAACCGAATTATTAAAAGTAGCTACTAGCACTTTACGCTATATTTAAAATAAAATATAACGTAACAATCTGTTAATGTTCACTGCTGAGCAAAGGGCTCCTCTCAAATGAAGGAGATAGTTTTGGAGCCGGGAGGGGTCCGACACGTTGCTCCAGAGCGTGTCTCAACGTCACACGTCCTCGAAATAATATTTCCTTATTATTTCCCAGGCGTACAGCCTTGCGATGTTTTCCTTTATCGCCTCCCGCGTGTATAAATATCAACTAATATACATTTTAATATAATTAGCACCGTTGTAAATTATATTTAGTCTGAATATTTACTTTGTAGTTGTACCGATAAGAAATATGTTTTTTTTTAAGGGACCGGCGGCAAACGAGCCAGCGGTTCACTTGATGGTAAGTGATCACTGTCGCCTACGTACATCTGCAACACAAGAGGTGCTGCAGTTGCGTTGCAGGCCTCTAAGTGAATTTGGGAGAAGGGAGGGAGTATGAGGAGGGGGTACGGGAAGGGGAAATGGGACATCGGTTTCCTCACTCACCAAACGAAACGCAGAAGCACAAGATGCTGGTATTCTGCGAGGCCGTAGTACCAACCCGGTCGAGCCGCCCCATTCGACCAGCAGCAAAAGCCGCCGCTTGGCTCTACTATAATATGATACTGCTCATACCCAGGGCGCAGACGGCTTACAGCTCACAGTCTTAAGTAACGTGGCCCGTTATTGAGATTTGACGTCATTTTATTAGATACGTTTATAAATCCAAAGAAATCCAATTTGATGTCAATTATATTGCCTATACTCTCTTAACTACACTTGTCAGTTTCAGCCTTCATAAGGATTGGTTTAAGATGGCTAGACTCAAATATTTAAATCAGTATTACATTAAATATATCAAAATGTGAGAATATTTTTTTTAAGTCTACTCAAACCGTGAATCTTGTAACACCATTCTATATAACAATTTGTGATTTACATCGGTGTATATACCGTTTACTACAACAGTAGTAGTAGTATCCCATAATAGTAGTCTTTCTTCTTAAAGGCCGGCAGCGCATCTGTAGCTCCTCTGGTGTTGTGGATGTTCGTGGGCGTCGGTGATCACTTACCATCAGGTGAGCCGCACTCTCGTTTGCCCCCTTCTTCTATATAAAAAAAAAGGTCTGTCCAAGAAATCTTGAACAACAGTCAGAGTACATGTATTTCTTGAAACTTTCGTACTAATGACGCTGCTCGCCATCCCTAGTCTACGGGATTTGCGTTCGGCGAATTGGAACGAATATTTCGCAATCGTTCGGTCGTCGGAGCCTCTTTCGCGCAGGAGAGGTTGGCGTCTAGAGAAAGTATTTTTTATGTGAATTAGGGCAAACCTTAGTGGTAGTCTAGTGGTCAGGGCGCTCACTTTGGTTCCATAGAGCGCGATTGACCTAGGTTCGATCCTCGGTGTCGGCACCACTAAAATTGTTAATAAAGTTTAAGTGCTATATTTACCACGTGCGTGACGTTTACCTCGTCGGTGAAGGAAAACATCGTGAGGAAACCTACATGTCTCAGAAAAAATAAAAAATATTGTTTCAAGGATACGTGAAGCCGCGAACCCGCACTGGAGCAGCGTGGCGGTCCCTTTAAGGGCTCCAAAACCCTTTCAGATATTTGACAAAGTGGCCTTTGTCCAGCTGTGGGCACTTACAGGCTGCTACTTTAGGGCAAATGTGCCGGCGGCTCACCTGACGGAGAGTGCTTACCGACGCTCACGTACACCTGCAATACCAGAGAAGCTGCAGGTGCATTGCTAGCCTTCGAGGATATTTGGGAAGAGGGGAAAAAGGAGAGGAGAGAGGAAAGGGCGCAGAGTGGGCCTCTGGTTACCTCACTCACCGAACGAAACGTAGAAGCACAAGACGCCTCTACCACACTCTGGTATTCTGCTGGGTCGTGGTACTCCTCCGATCGAATCGGCTCATCCAACCAGTAGCAAGTAGCGTCGCTTGGCTCATCCATGTAAGGGTGGTTCCCGCTTACCACTAATGATGGAATACCTTAACCGTTCTAGTCACTAAGATCGTTGTTGACAGTTTGACTAATGAATTGAATATTAAGCTAATTACTATACTGATCTTAAAACCAATTTCCATTTGAATCTGTAAAAAAAATCCGTTTGGAAAGTGTAATTGTACTGAGAACTGACGACAGGTTGTTAGAAAAACCGTGATTACCAAAAAAAAACACTTCTAAGATATTTTAGTATGTAATATAAAATGTGTTGATTTTTTGAAATAAATATTTTTAAAGAAAAAAATAACATATCGAAATTATTCGTTTTTATATTACATTTAATTTAAAAATACTCTTAAAACTACACCACGCACTACACTATTGACACGAAAAAAGAAAGTTCAGCTTGACATAAAAATAGTCTATGAATCTTTACAGTATTATATTATTGTTGGTATATTGTACGGTAGACGTGAAATTTTTCATTCTTTCTCACACCAATTACTACTAATAATTACATCATTAAGAACGAGACATTTTTTAGTATTCGACTAAATAAAAATCGTTAAACCCGATCCCTTTATTAAACATAGTCCCAGCTTCTCTCTTACAAGATATCAGTATTAGATGACTATTAATTAGAGGTAATGCCGTTAACGCTAAATTAAAAATAGATCTAATTGAAAATAGCCTCGATTAATTCGTAAATATTTCATCTTCATCAATCTGTTAATAGTTCACCGTAGGAGATTATAACAATAGCACACATGTAGACAAAACTCACAGCGCCCACGCAAAGTATGGTGGATTCTCTTACGCCACTGTGTAGTGGCGGAAAATGTTCTTTGATTAAAATGAAATAAGCTTCTACGATCGTATTCCCAGTGCTGAAAGAAAGAAAGAAAAGTACTTTTATTCATTGCCATAAATTAAGTGCGTGAACCACATAATGAAACTTAAATAACATAACAAAAATTGATGACTATAAAATTGATTTATAGCATTATACTGAGGTGGATGCCGTTTTGTTGTTTTATCTCAATAAATCCACTTTTTTTTTTGTTATGTTTATTTAGTTTCATTATGTGTTACTTGAGTTGTTGGCAATGAATAAAATAGGCAATCGAACTCGAGCCTCCTGATTCATAAGCTCATCCCTTAACTGCTCGCCTATCGTGACTGTACAAATAAAAGCTAAGCAAAATATGCTTTCGACAAACACGCATGCGAAACCTTACCGAAACAATACCGAGAAGCTTTGAAATTTCAAAGCGTATAACTGTTTTACAAAATGGAATTCACGTTAGAGTCACGTTACTAGCTAGATTGCATTTGGTGTACATTTTATCAAATTTCACTTTGTTTGTAGATAGTTACGGAGTTGAGGGCGTGGAAATACGTTTCCACTAAAATAGTGAAGCAGATTAAAAAACTAAACTCAAAAGAGTCGTAGTGCATAAAAAACAAAAGCGTATTAATTATGTTCGTCTGAACTTTTGCTTGTATGTAATAATATTTTTTTTTATTATATCGGCTGCCCGAGGCTTCGTCCGCGTGAGCGAAAATTTTGTCCCGAGATAACTCTTAATTGAAATATAAAATATATCCTTTGACTATACCATTGCGTCATTTTGAAATTGTGTTCATATCTGTTTAGTCCTTAAAGTTAATTGAACCACAAACATTCACCTGTGTTATATTAAGCCGGATAAAACGTAGGCCATAGCATTTCTGGAATCATTTAAAAAAAAGTTTAATTAAGATCCGTTAATTGTTTTTCTTGAGAAATCTGTAAAGTAATAAAGTAAAAAGTTTTATATATATATATATAAAACCGTTCAAATATCCATACATACATACTCGTACATACACACATACAAAACAAAATTATTTATTTAAATTGGTTTACATGTTCTATGCAACGACAACTTTATTAACAATTAATTTCATTAATTTTATTTCATTGAAATAGTTCAGAAATAACCCGATTAAATTTAACTTTGACTTAACTTTCTTAGTTTCTCGACTAAGATTTAACTTAACTTCCTTTTTACGCTACTACTTTAAAGCTAAGTTTCTGTTAAGTATGTTTCGATTGGAATTGCAGCCTGTTACTTACTTACTAATTTGATTCGAGTTCGATCTCGTTATGAATTCAAACTTTACTTTCGATTCGAACTCTACATTAAATGATTTACACACAAATTATTCAAATCGAAAAACAAGATCGAATTACGTTATCAGCGCTTTAATCGAAAAAAAAAGAAATACCATAAACAACGTACAGCTTTTATTTAGTCCGATAGAGTAGTCTTAACCTTTTATTATCATTCTGTAAATAGTCCACCGGGTGGCTGATTCTTACGTCGATACGACCACTCGTTACGTATACTGTATTATGATGTATAACGTATGCAATTATTGGATGGCTTCATATAAATACGAGTACGTATATATAAAGAAAAAATATACATTACAACATAATTAATTTATTCCATTGTAACTTTTTACAAATCGAACGAACAATTCATTTCGTAATTTTTTTTAGGCATTAAGTAGAATACTCTGTTGGTTTACACCGAACACTGTGTGGTGGGTGTTATCCCAGGCACTGTGGAAAACTAGTTACTAGTTCAAAATAATATTATAGAAAATAAATTGACGCGCGTCTTTGTTTCTATAACCATTTTGTCATGAATTTTAGTTCCTAACACATTACTCAAAGCTTTATTTCATTGAACTTGCAGAACTTGTGTCTCGAACAAAACTCGTTGTCTTGTCTGAATTTATCATGACATTAATTAGATCCCAAACAAAATTCTGATTTTATGACGGATTTTGTACCATCGATATTTTGGTTTTTAGAAATAGTTTATTAAATTTTTTTACTGTTAGTGAATCTATTGTCTTTAGGACAATATAAAAAAAGTATGAGATAGATATTGTAAGCTATTCATAACAAAGGTTTCAAAGATCGGTTCTAACGAGCGTAATAAATGTCAAAATAAAATGTTTGAGTATGAAAATATCGGAATATTATTTTGAATGCTGGTACTCTTTTGTTTTATTTTGAATAGTACATACACTTAATACAGGAGTTTTATTAATTAATACAAGAGCAAAAAGAAATAAAATGGGACAAGTTTTTTTTAACTATAAAAGTAAAGTAATTACAAAAATAACTGATTTTCAAAACTAAACACTTTAAAATGTAAAATAATTGTTAAATTTTTTGTATGATTGTATTTTGTATTTCAATTGCTTTCAAGGAATGTTGCCTAATTTTTTTTAATACAACATATTTTTTTTAAAAAAAGGTTATACAAACTATGTAGTTTAGTTTAATAGTTACAAACTCACAGCCGTGGCACTGAATAGCGCTTTAGCGTTGACAATCTCAAGGACTGGAAATACGTTTCAACATTTCCGTTGCATGTGAATATCGTAGAACTTCCTTTGAAAGTTAAATAAGCGGAGCGTGACGCGTGACTTTGAAAATTTGAAATAAATATCATATTTAAACATAACGTTTAATATATTTTGGACATCTCAAAAGTGATTGTTTTTTTTTGATTGTTTGGGGAAAGTTGCTCGTCACTGATAGTCACTGAAGGCAGATACCAGGTTGTCCGAATCAGCATTAAGTGCCGGACCGAATAACCTAATAATAGAGATATGATAACAGCTTCCCCGCAAGCAACACGCAAGCCCGGCTTGCTGCTGCTGTGCTCCGTCCTTTCTTAACAATAGAGACTTTCCGACAATAAGAGAGGTGGCTCGCGGCAACCCCAGGGGTACGAAACCTCGACTTGGGTTACCGTCTACACCACAACACCATGTACACGAGGAAATCTCGTCTAGATCGTGAATCTGAGACCGAGCGTCGGTGAACGCAGCAAAGGCTGATTCGTATTATGTTAGTAATTTAGTCAAGTGTCAAGTAATTTGGTAATTTAGTAACTATATGTTTAGAACCTGACCAAAAATCGTTCACACTTCAATCGCAAATAGTTCAAGTTGCAGGATGAACGGACTGCAATATACTAAAGCTCATAACAGTTACTATTTTAGAAGAGTTAGAATAAGACATTAGTGTGATGAAGTAAAAGAAACAATGGGGAAAAGATGAACTAGGGCTACGATTTATCTTCGCAAAAATACTGTTAGAAGATCCCAAAAGAATACTTTAGTACTTTGAGAACTTAAAATTGTTTTAACTTTGATTGTAAAACAAAATTTTAAGTCTTTCCTTCACTATTTTGACCGAAACGATATTTTTGCGGCAGCTACTTTTCTTCTTGTGAACAAGACCGCCTTGCACTTTTCAGGATTAGTGCCACTTCGACTTTATTGTTATCGCTGTTAGCGCTCGTGAAAAGCGTGTACAGGGTTGACCCGATGACAGTGCCTTGAGGAACGCCCGACTTTATGCGCAGAGATCATCTCCACTTTAATTTCACACCACACAAAAATATAAAAAAAAACTTAACTAATCAAAAGTCAAAAGGAAATTCCATTAAACAATTCTGTTATAAATTATAGTCTTTGATGAAGATTACAAAAAAATGACTTTTATCGATGTCAATTTCCCTGTTAATATTATTAGTATAAAAAAAGTCGCAATCCGTGTTTGTGTGTGTATTCGCTTAAAACTTTTAAACTAATTTTTTTTTATTTCAATGCAGTTCATACCTCCAATTAGAACCTTAAATGAAGAATGCTCATATGTATATCACAGATCCCTCTGTGCGATTGCGAAGCGGATGATGAAATATTAACGTTTCTGTATAGATTAAGAGGGAAAATGAGAGTCGACGTTGCTTGGTTTGCACGAATCGATTTATTTTATTTAAACTTTTTTCTCAATGTTTTATTTAATAAGTAGTTCTTTAATTGTTTCGTGCTGCTATTATATATAGTTAATGCTATTTTATAATATTTAATTTATGAGAAAAAAAAATAATGCGATTAAGATAATGCAAGTGTAACAAAAATGAAAGATATTATTAAGAAAAACAAAACCAATATAACAACTCTTTTGAGCAAGGCAAGTTATTAAGCAAGTTGTTAAGAGCGTTTACGCCTCACGGATTTTCATACAAACTTTTAAGTCCAAAATCTTCGAAACGAATAAACGGATTTTAATTAAACTTTGTACGCATAAGCAGGTGATATATAGTTTAAAAACTTAGTTGAGAAGATTTTTGAAATGTCCAGTTACAAAGAAGATTACTGTAAATAATCCGTTGTTATAGAAAACTTGAAATCGCTCTTTTTTTATATAGCAAAGCAAGCAAGCGGGTCACCCGATGGTAAAATAATACCGACGTCCACGTATATCTGCAACACTTAAAGGCTGCAACACAACTGAAGCTCCTCTGGTATTACAGATGTACGTGGGCGACGGTGATCACTTACCACTAGGTGAATTTGGACTTGGAATTATGTATGAGAAGCCGATTGGCGTAAACATTCTTAAGGTAAAGTGAGCATAGATCATCAATGTCATAAAATCAGAACTGTTTACGATAAAGCCTGTTCAATCACGGCATAAAAAACGGAACATTGCCCATAAACTGACACTTACTCGGTATTTACGTCCTTTGCCCCGATGCCCATCATTGTGGTGATGGAACACAAACCGGAAAATGAAAACATTGTTTATGGATTGTTCTGGCACTACTTCCAAAACATTACTTATATTTTTATTTCATGATTAAAAAGTGCATTTGCACTAAATGCTGATTTACACAAGAATAACTTTTCGAATGTAAACGATGTTTGCTCGCTTAGCGAGAATATAGTGTACACTTAAGGTACGAGTATGAGTTTCTCCACATGAAAGCAATTAATATCATCTGATCTCGCCCCCGCTACCGTCTAGTGTAAATAAATTCTATATGTTTAAATATAGCTCACATGAGGCTAGTCAACACGATGCACATTCACGTTCGGTCGCATGCGAATTTGCACGACATGTTCAGTAATATACAACCTGTCTATTGGTTAGGGTGAATCATCTCGCTCGAAATTTATGCGAGAAAATATCTTGGTGGTTATCGTTGTTGATGGCAATAAAGCGAGGAATGCGTTGAAGAAGGCGATGCTCCTCGTACGTGAAAGGTTTCATCGTCAACCATTTATTAAGTTATGAAGACTTGTATTCGAATCTGTCCAGAGCGATTTATTTGTTCGAGTCTATCGCTTACGTACTTACGATGCTTGCCTGAGCAATGAGTAGACGAGTTACGAATTCAAATATCAACCGCACGAAGTCACGCCTGTAAATGGTACTCAAGGAGCGAGTACCGCCTCCAGGGTCCCCATGGGGGCATCGATTGAATGTTATGTGGTGTTAGCATAATGTAAATGATCACAGGCGTGAGACGTGTAGAGAGTTGTTCTCGCATAGTATAATCGCATACGATTATCTCGCCGCTGGAGAGATACTTTTTTTTGTATAATCTAGCCTTAATTCTGTAAATTATTCACATAATCCGCTTTAAATTTAGTAGATTGGCTATAGTATTAGCATAACATAGCATTGACTGTGAAATTGGTAATTAGATTTTAACTTAGTGTTTCCCATTAATTCGCTAATACACATATAGAAAATAAACAATTAGAATATACAATGCTTCTATATTATTTGCATGGAACTCAAAGTAATAAAATGTAGATACAGAAAGAAAAACAAACTTCTAATGAGTAGTTGTTTTTACATAATGCATAATATAGTTTTCGAATTCTGAAACTGGCCTATAATAAATTCCTAGGTGGCTTTTTTTTTATGAAAAATAGGCCTGCGTTTGACCTCAATCTTGCCCGATGGAAGGCGAAGATGAGGCCTAGAATGGTACACGCTTGTCTAGATGTCTGTTCAAAGAAAAGAGGATATCCAGATTATAGTTTTCCGGAAAAACTGACCTCGGTAGAGAGTTCCACTCCTTAGCCGTCCGCATAAAGAAAGAAGAGGCAAACTGCTTCGTGCGTAATGGAGGAATGTCTACAACATAAGGGTGGAACTGCTCGCCGCGTCTAGTCGTTCGGTGATGGAAAGGGGAAGGAGGTATCAGGTTACGCAAAACCTCCGCACACTCTCCGAAATGTATCCGATAGAAAACCGAGAGGCGCTCACTCGTCTACGGTGTTCGAGGCTTAGAAGATTTGCCTCTACGAGTGAGTCACTGCCTATGATCCTCTTCGCTCGGTGATCCAACGAGTCCAAAGCATCAAGCTGATGTTTAGCAGAACCATCCCAGAGGTGGGAAAAGTATTCCATGCAAGAGCGGATTTGAGCTTTGTATAGATTTAAGAGCTGCTCCGATGTGTAGTACCGTCTCACCCCCGAGAGGATACTAAGTTTTTTGGTAGCAGTGTTTGCTTTGCTTCTAGTATATAACTATTAAAGTAATTTAAGAAATAAATCCAATAGAACTAAAAAACTATTAACTTACAGTAGGTACTTTTAGACTTTTAGACGTCAAATTTCAAAACAATATTACTACAGTTAAACAGATCTATCTGTCTATCTAATTTTAGAACATTTGATATAAAATGTTGTTTTATCTAAAAAATATTCAGAAACGATCGCATATTCCTGCTGTAAATGAAAAAACTTTTATTAACGATGCTAGATTTTTCTTCTGGAATATTCTCTATCAAAAAAATTGCGAACTTCATTAAACTTTTCTCGGAATTTCGAAATGTAATATTTTTTTCTTATTACATATACCCGTATATGGTGTTTGTAACGATCGTGAGGTTCAAAGGGCTTGACGAGGTTTTGGACATATGTTCGGTGGGCATATATTGGGATTTTCTCACGAACGCCTTATTGGCGTCGGGGAAACTGTATCGGGGCTCTGCCCCCTTCAGTGATTTCTGTTCGGTGCACATTAATATGTGCACGTCGTTGGGTCTTTGTAGAGTGGATTCGCGGCCGTGCATGAGGTATCCGGTACAGTCCTACCGTCCCCGGTGCCGACCGTCTGTCTGGTGTCCCACCGTTAGGTGGGAAACCCGGCCCGGATTTCCATTTCCTTGGGAAATGCCCCGTGCGCAGAATTCCGTTGAAAAGCCTTGTGTATGCCGCTATAGTTCGCGGGGGCATGTGGCGAAGTGCAAGGTTGGTGATGCCATCTGCGCACGGGGCCCTCCCCAGCTTGGTCTGGCGTATCACGCGTCCCACTCGCCGAGAAAGATGTGAAGTCATCGCTATGCCCTATTCCGGTTGTCTTGGTGGGCATAAACGTCTGCAGTTCGAATCCCAAGTGAAACGAGTATTCAGTGTCTCGAACAATGCATGAAGAGAAAAAAAAGGAAAAAGCGTAAATCAACAAAAATAAAAAAAATCAATTATTCATTAACTTAAAATAAAATAAAGACTACAATAACAATAAAAATTAATCAAGGAAAAGAATAAGAACCTCTTACTTTAGAATTAATAGAAGTAATTGAGACTTGAAGTTAGTCGTGCACGACGAGCGTGAGCACACTCGATCAACTTTTTAGACACACACACACACTAGGCGAAATGGATGACGCAAGTGGCAGGTGTGATTGCACAAAGCGATAAGGTGGATGGAGTTTTCTGCAGCGACTAACTCATTCTCAAACGTCTAAACAAATACACTAAAGACCGCATGACTCCACGGTCTTATTTCAACAGAGAAGTATTCCGGCCGATATGCGCCTTCGTCATATCGGCCGGGTCGCACGAACGCTTTTGGCACAACAAGTACGATGTAATTTTCTCATGTAATTTAATGCCTATTTTCACTTTTACGGACTCTCTTTAGCGTATTATGATTCACCGAAGTTCTTAATAAATTTATAAATCATAATGAAACTGTTAGTTACACCGTCGTGTCTATTCTGTGCCGGCGTGCTAGGTGATTCATATTTTTCAACGTTAACAAAAAGCTTTACATAACTTTTTAATTAACGGTACTAAGCTTCAAATAAAAACAAAACTTAAATGTTCTTAAGGTCTAACAATATTTACATTTTTAATATGTTTTTGGGGGTTCATGGGGAGGGGGATAGGGAAGAAGGAGCAGGCCTCCAGTTACCTCACTCACCGAACGAAACGCAGAAGCACAATATGCCTCTTCACGCCGGTATTCTGTGAGGCTGTGGTACCAACCCGGTCAAAAACCGCTGCTTGGTTTTACCACGTAGAAAAAGTAGTGCTTTTAATAAAGTAATTATACTTAAAAAAAAAACTAAACAGGTAGATAACATAATTCTGTAATTTGACTTTCAATGAAATTCTGCATGTAACTCGACGCTTAAGATGGTACATTGTGTTTTCCTAATGCTCCTTGGATATGTCTAAAGGAAAGGCACCGCTGACACTGTAAGTGCACTCATGTATAAAACTCTTGACAGTTGACTGAAAAGTGCGTTTTGAATAAACTATAAATTAAATGAAAGGGATTTTATTATTTTATCGTTAGAAGCTCACAAGTTTTGTTTCGTGTATAAATTTGATCAAAAGATTATTTGTTCTATTTTACATTCTCATTATAATATCCATTAATATAAATTTAAATCTAGTTCACGTTGGCAGAGGATAGGATATTAAGGTTATATATATGTTACGTCATCCGCCTCGTTCTATCCAAGTCAATGTTAGGTGCGAATAATTTTTTCGACAAATTTAGCTTCCCATTGTCGTTGGCTTGAACATTAAAACAGCGGTAGGCTTATTACCTGTCATGTTGTTCCAAAAGGTTTGAAAATTATATTGTTATGGAGTGGACGAGTATGCGAAATTATGATAAGTTTATTTATTAACTTCGGTGACGGGGTCATTACTACTATATCCCGAAAAGGTAAAAATTGGGGGACGGAAGTAAATATAAAATACCAAGTTATTTAGATCAGGGTTCATCTTTAAAGTCATTTTTTATGCGATATGATGGCGTGTAAATAGCGATCACCTACTTTCATTCGATGGCTGTTAACCAACTTAATTAGGTGGTAGGTTAATTATGTGGCAGGTTAATTCGGTGGTAGATTAATTAGGTGGTAGGTTAATTCGATGGCTGTTAACCAACTTAATTAGGTGGTAGGTTAATTCGGTGGTAGGTTAATTATGTGGTAGATTAATTAGGTGGTAGGTTAATTAGGTGGTAGGTTAATTAGGTGGTAGGTTAATTAGGTGGTAGGTTAATTAGGTGGTAGGTTAATTAGGTGGTAGGTTAATTAGGTGGTAGGTTAATTATGTGGTAGGTTAATTATGTGGTAGGTTAATTAGGTGGTAGGTTAATTAGGTGGTAGGTTAATTAGGTGGTAGGTTAATTAGGTGGTAGGTTAATTAGGTGGTAGGTTAATTAGGTGGTAGGTTAATTTTTTGCCTAGGTGTCGCACCTACTCGTCACCGTCTCCGGTGACTGGTTATGTCGGGATCAGCATTCAAATGATTTAATAAAATATATTATGTATTACAAATAATATGAAGATTAAAGTAACAATGAAACATGTTTAAATTACGGAATAATGCTTCCCGTATTACACTAAGAGCGTTTTCTCGATATTATTTTTTTTAATAAATATTTTTTAAATAATTTTTAACTTAACAGTGAGTTAAAAATTACGTAATTTTTTTTTATTTCTCTGTTATGATTTATGTACATTAGTTAGTCATTATACGTTTAATGTATGATAATATCCCACTTATCAAAATAATTAACAATTTATACTAATCTCACGCATTACCTATAATTTTGGAATTAGACTAGATTTCTATATATAAATTAACTATATTTAAATTAATATGATATCCGATAATGATAATTACGATGATATCCGCAGCAGAACTAAGGTAACCGACATAGTCGTAAAGATCAGCAACCTGAAGTGGCAATGGGCCGGCCACATAGCTCGCAGAACTGACAACCGTTGGGGAAAAAAGGTTCTCGAGTGGCAGCCACGTACAGGCAAACGCAGTGTAGGACGACCCCCCACAAGATGGAGTGACGACCTGCGCAGTGGTGCGGGAAGTCGATGGATGCAGGTGGCTCAGGACCGAGCTTCGTGGCAATCTTTGGGGGAGGCCTATGTTCAGCAGTGGACTTCTGATAGGCTGAAATGATGATGATGAAATTAATATGCTGATATTATATATATAAGTTATCTTTACCAGTAACACATAAAAAAAGTAAAACTTACGTTACTGCAACCCCTATTATTAGATATACGGCCGTGATCAAAGACAAAACCCTTTACATAATTCGTAAAAGTGTAATCATCTGGAAAGTCAAAATTTAATACAAATGTATTCTCTTTGATCTGTAATACGTATCAAGTTTTCTATCTGTTTCTCGGAATGATGGGAGGAGGTGGTTTTTAATATACCACTTTACGCCCGGGTCACAATTATTTACCTGATTAATCATATATTAACGTGAGAATACTTTACGAATGTACAAGATATACAAGTGTTTTTATTTGGGAAAAGTTTGGTAATAATAAATTACAAATATATATATATATATCAATAATGGACTGTGAATTAATAAATTGGAGATTTATTAATAATAGGGACTTTAATTTGTTGATTTAAATACCTCGGTCCACTACTTATATAAAAATAACAAGAATCATCATTTCAGCCAATACGAATCAACCTATAATATTTAATATAATTTAATCAATACTCAATTCGGACTTTAACGTTTGAAATTATACATTTTATAACTTTAATTAGACAACTAATATTATTTTAATAAGACTTTTTTGTCATTAAAATAGCTATGCTGTAGATAGGTTGACTATGGTATTTTTAAAATAAGCAATAAAAATAAGAGTCGACCCCCGACATCCCTCCCATCCCTAAAATATCCTTAAAGACCGGCAACGCACCTGCAGCACCTCTGGTGTTGCAGATGTACGTGGGCGACGCTAATCACTTAGCATCAAATGAACCAATAGCTCGTTCGCCAGCTTTCTCTTAAAAAAAATGTATACCAAAAAATAAATAGTGTTGCCCCTTTGCCAACTGAAACCATGTTACAAGTATATAGTGATCCACCAAGTTAAAGCACAAGTGCAGTGCAAACTCGAGCAGATCAGCCTCCACAAGCAGCACCTGTTCACAAGTATGACACATATCTAATGTATCCTCAGCGGTGACTTAATTCCTTAATGTTTCGTAATAATGTTGTTTGTATGTTCGATACAAATTGTGCAATAGATTTTTAAGTTCCCGACAACATGAGACTTTAAAAATAGCTTACAAATACTGTATGTTTACAGATTTTAAAACTTTAATTAGACAACTAATATTATTTTAATAAGACTTTTTGTCATTAAAATAGCTATGCTGTAGATAGGTTGACTATGGTATTTTTAAAATAAGCAATAAAAATAAGAGTCGACCCCGACATCCCTCCCATCCCTAAAATACCCTTAAAGGCCGGCAACGCACCTGCAGCACCTCTGGTGTTGCAGATGTACGTGGGCGACGGCGATCACTTATCATCAGGTGATCCGATTGCTCGTTTGCCACCTTTCCCGTAAAAATAAACGTGCGGACAAAACAGCCCATTTAATGTTTATAAACACATAACAGCTTTACTTTCGAAAATAAATCCTTAATTTTAATAAAACTTCTTTTTTTCGGTCAGACCTCCCCTATGCTTTCCTAATTAATTTAGTTCTTACAGTATTATAGTAACGGTGTTAACCGGCTATAATACATAACATGTCACGGAAGCTCGTATGGAGCCTATGCTTATGTGAAACATCTATCTTCAGAAAGCAAATTCGGAGATAGATTGGATGTTGAAACTCTGCCGTAAGTGGATTTGAAACACGGCATAAGAAAACGTTATGGAGAAGAAACGTTATTTCTTAAACATTATTCTTGGAAAAGTTTCAATAACTTCGTCTTACTTTGCCATTGTTCACTATTTCACAATGATTGAAAGTTAAGAGACTGGTAACTATTTTGTAAGAAAATAAAGCTTAGTTTTCACAATAAGAGGATTTTAAATTTAAAAGTTTGTTTAGAATACAATGGAAGCGTTTAAAAAAATATAATTCCCCTTTGCATCTATTGGTTTTTGTACAGATATTAATTATTCTTATCCTAGAGCAGGATTTGTAATCGCCATACGGAGAATTTGTAATCGCTTTGTAAATGGTGTGACGTATTCCGCTATCAGAGGTAATGCAATAAAAATAAGAGTCGACCCCGACATCCCTCCCATCCCTAAAATACCCTTAAAGGCCGGCAACGCACCTGCAGCACCTCTGGTGTTGCAGATGTACGTGGGCGACGGCGATCACTTATCATCAGGTGATCCGATTGCTCGTTTGCCACCTTTCCCGTAAAAATAAACGTGCGGACAAAACAGCCCATTTAATGTTTATAAACACATAACAGCTTTACTTTCGAAAATAAATCCTTAATTTTAATAAAACTTCTTTTTTTCGGTCAGACCTCCCCTATGCTTTCCTAATTAATTTAGTTCTTACAGTATTATAGTAACGGTGTTAACCGGCTATAATACATAACATGTCACGGAAGCTCGTATGGAGCCTATGCTTATGTGAAACATCTATCTTTAGAAAGCAAATTCGGAGATAGATTGGATGTTGAAACTCTGCCGTAAGTGGATTTGAAACACGGCATAAGAAAACGTTATGGAGAAGAAACGTTATTTCTTAAACATTATTCTTGGAAAAGTTTCAATAACTTCGTCTTACTTTGCCATTGTTCACTATTTCACAATGATTGAAAGTTAAGAGACTGGTAACTATTTTGTAAGAAAATAAAGCTTAGTTTTCACAATAAGAGGATTTTAAATTTAAAAGTTTGTTTAGAATACAATGGAAGCGTTTAAAAAAATATAATTCCCCTTTGCATCTATTGGTTTTTGTACAGATATTAATTATTCTTATCCTAGAGCAGGATTTGTAATCGCCATACGGAGAATTTGTAATCGCTTTGTAAATGGTGTGACGTATTCCGCTATCAGAGGTAATGCAATAAAAATAAAATTTACTATATAGTAAAAAAATATGTATTAGGAAGATATTTTCAAAGAAGGTACATTTTGCCTTTGCCTATTATGCCATGAAATATTCGTATCGCGTGACTATGTGGCTAGACATCCGTCACGTTATATCTACCGAAGGTGTGAAAAGGGATTTATGGAAGCCCGTTTGGCTACGCTATGTAGAGCGAAGCGGCGGTTTGTGCTGCTGTTCCAACCAACCCGGTCGAGCCAGCCCATTCGAGCAGCAGGAAAAGCCGCTGCTTGGCTCTACCACGTTTATAACATTCCAATCGAAATGCTTTATAAGTCTATATCGTCCCATTTTGTAAGGAAAGTCTCCTTTAAAATCAAATTTTACCTCGGCTGCCTTTTTATCTAGACAATATTTGAATGGAAGACGCAAACCTGTTACTTGCGAACACAGTATAAACCCTAAACCATTAGAACATTGGCGGTGCTTTTACCAAGCTTTATGATAGTGTAATTATTATATTATACGTAAACCTTTAGAGCTAAAGTCTTACATAACCGTGTACGACTTGCGACGATTCTTATATTAGAACGCAGATAAAAATTTTAGAGGGCTTCCACGAGCGAGTATGAACACTATTGATGAGGGTTTTGTAAGCTTCCCACGGGTTTTATTACTCGCTAAAAGCAAGATTGTAAAATAGAAAGTGTTATTACAAAACTAATGTCTATATTAGGTTTGGCCTTATATATATTTCGTAGGAATTTTTTTACGACGCCTCGTTGATGGCATCGTAAGATTGATGACACGAACCGGTGGAATTCTCCAACGTCGACATCATAAGGTAATTTGATTGTGTTGTTTTAATAGATATTTCATAAGCATACAATTTAAAAAATCAATTAGGCGTTACAGTGTCCGTGAGCTTGATAGCGTCAGCATATTGTTGAGTTCTTGATACATGTGTATAGAGTACATTTTGCCTTTGCCTATTATGCCATGAAATATTCGTATCGCGTGACTATGTGGCTAGACATCCGTCACGTTATATCTACCGAAGGTGTGAAAAGGGATTTATGGAAGCCCGTTTGGCTACGCTATGTAGAGCGAAGCGGCGGTTTGTGCTGCTGTTCCAACCAACCCGGTCGAGCCAGCCCATTCGAGCAGCAGGAAAAGCCGCTGCTTGGCTCTACCACGTTTATAACATTCCAATCGAAATGCTTTATAAGTCTATATCGTCCCATTTTGTAAGGAAAGTCTCCTTTAAAATCAAATTTTACCTCGGCTGCCTTTTTATCTAGACAATATTTGAATGGAAGACGCAAACCTGTTACTTGCGAACACAGTATAAACCCTAAACCATTAGAACATTGGCGGTGCTTTTACCAAGCTTTATGATAGTGTAATTATTATATTATACGTAAACTTTTAGAGCTAAAGTCTTACATAACCGTGTACGACTTGCGACGATTCTTATATTAGAACGCAGATAAAAATTTTAGAGGGCTTCCACGAGCGAGTATGAACACTATTGATGAGGGTTTTGTAAGCTTCCCACGGGTTTTATTACTCGCTAAAAGCAAGATTGTAAAATAGAAAGTGTTATTACAAAACTAATGTCTATATTAGGTTTGGCCTTATATATATTTCTGCCATTATACCTTAGCGTATCATTCATTATAGAAGTTATAATGCAGTACGTCACGAGTTATGTGTAACTTGGAAATCCGTCTCTTGGCCCCTTGTTACTGTAGCCTGATATCACAGTGACGCTTACGACCCGCGCAACTGGTACACGCGTGGCAAACTGTGAGACCATCCTCTCCCTGGATAGTCTATTTATTCTAAACACGTGCGCGGTTGAATGAACATGAAACTAAGTCATAAATTTACGCCCGCGCAACCTACGGGCGACTAATCTCTTGATCAAAAACAAGCCTAAAATTTTATCTCGAAGAGAGCCGTGATATCGAGAAAAAGTATTCTGTGTCTGCTTTTTTTTTAATATTGGTTTGGTGTAACAAAGGAGATAACCAACCTGACGGTGAGCAACTGAAGCTAATGGACATTGTGCATTATCACTCCAGAAGACTAGGTTGGAATGTCACAATTTAAACGCCTTTAATTATTATGGCTCTCTTAAGAGTCCTCCTTTTTATGGGTCCAAGCGAGAAAGTGCCTCACATGATGCTAAGTGATTACCGACGTCCACATATATCCGCAACACCGGAGCAATTACGGGTGACGTTGATGGCCTTCAGGGATATCTGGGGATGAGAAGGAGTGCGGGGGAGTAAGGTAGGGGGCGCCTCCGGTTACCCCACTCACGAAAAGCAGTAACACAAGCCGCCTCTCCTTCACGCTGGTATTCTGCGAGGCCGTGAAGCCGTGATACTACACCGGATAAGCCGGCCGATTAGTTCAAATATCTGTGTGAGATAGATGTTTTAGGTGCCCTCGTGATGTTTTCCTTCACCGCCGAGCACTTGGTAAATGCAGCACCTGTAAATTGCCATTTTTAGTGTTGCCGCCAACGGAGATCGGATACCAGGTCATTCGCGCTCTATGAAACTAAAGTGAGCGCCATGACCACTCAACTACCACGGCTCATATCATATTAGTAGGATATATTCCAAAGATTCAGATGGCTCAGTAGCTAACCGTTCAATGCCGAGGACTGCGCGTGTATTTCCTGCTCGCCTCTGGTATTTGAATGAACTATAAATATTTTTTCCGTCTCTTTGGAGTTTATCCATGAGCAATATATGCCTGCAAATTGCGTCTAAAGAATTTTAACGTTAACATAACAAAAACGTAATAAATACTTAAGTCAGTCGTTCCTACGAGTAACAGATCTCCTCCTTGTTTTCTGTTTCACGTAGGGGAAACAGTAAGTGCTGGACCGACCAATACCTTCACGGACAAGTTCATTCGTTGTTGCCCCAGCGGCGTTGTCAGCTTCCGCTCCTCCTTTATAAGACGCTCATGCTCTACTATCAGAATCGCTAAGCGGGTCGCCGTAACCCTCTTTTGTTTCTCCGGGAGAAAGAATTTGAATAGTGGCGAGCTTCGTTTTCGTCTTTGCTTCCGGACTTTTTCGAGACTTTTCCCTAAATCACATAGCCCCAAGAAGAAAAACTATTTTAGCCATTTTAAGAAAGAAATTTTATAACATTACGACAATGGCATTTTTAAAAACGCACATAAACGAAAGGAAAAAATTATGACACCATATATAAATGTTATACACATTATTGCTTTCACAATGAAGACGAATCTAATTGTTTCTCTCAATCTCATTTGTTGAAATACGTCAAGCCGTTTAGGCTACAGAGCGTGCCAAAGAAATAGACATATATAGACTCGAAAAACATTGCCCTCCTTCTGGGGCAGCCGGGTAAAAAAATCTTAAATATAAATCGCCGTTAAGTATTTAATGAGGTGAATAAATTAACGAATAAGCCGATGGACACCTTGAGTAGTTAATTACTAGGGCTGTGTAAAATGTCAAAAAAATATTATGTGTCAAAACAAAAGGAAGTTGCGCTATAATGTAAATTATATTTGTATGTAACATGAAAGCAATCTTTTCATATATCACTCCTTATCAAGACATTCATAAAGGCGCCTAGAGTATTACATTTTTGTAAAATGATACCCTTTCATCTTGGCTAAAGTAATAACAATGTTGTTTTGTTTCGACGAACGACAATATTAAGTTCAATGTAATTTAGATCACGCACACATGCTTACCGTGTTAATATAAGGACCTGTTAAAAAGATTAAAAGTTACTTTGTGTCACTTACTCGTGAATTAATTTTATATTCACAAGGGATTTCAATTTTCCAACGAACTCACAAAGACAACTATAGTATATGATATAGGAGCCATTAGTGGCTATTTCCTTTATGACTATTAAGTTAGTTTAAGAACAACGTTACAAAGTTTCTCCAAAGTGACTGACGCTGTGAGAACACCAATATAGGAAACTTCTCGATAAGATTATTCGAAACTTTGACGTTTGGTCTAAACCGTACATTGTAATATTAAACCATTTATAAGTTTCTCTCCTTTAAAAGTGCATCATCAAGAATGAAGGCTATAGTTATATCATTTTCATTAGCTTCACCTGTATGTATAGTATAGTCTGGGCAAAGGCTTCCTTCGCAAATATCTGTGACGCAGCACTTAAACTTCATTAACAATTTTAGTGGTGCCGGCACCGGGGATCGAACCAACGTCACTCGCGCTCTACGAAACGAATGCGGGATGCGAGAAAATAAGCATAAGCCCAGTGCCTCTGTGTAATCAACGATAGTCGCGTATGGCCCGCGGACTATATTTAGTTTCTGGTTATGCTCCAAATGATCTAAATAGTACCAAATGATATAAATACCAGTTTTAAATTATCGACATTAAAGTATCAGTTTGTAATCTGCTGGACGTTGGCTTTGTTCCATAATATTGGGGTCACATATTGCTACTGCACCCCATGGACACGATATCAGCCGCTTAGGCGTACGCTCGTGAATACAACTCCAATCGAAGGCGACTGGATATGCTGTCCCCCATAAAAACTGAGAGGGAACGCATCGCTGTTAGTGATTATATTAGCTCTCTACACATTTGAAAATGGAACGCGGTTGTGGTTGCTCTGCTGATAAGTAGCAGACATAGGTAAGGACCTACCCATACGGCTCCTAGGCAGATAAAGGTACCCACTACCTAGTAGACAATTGGAACCCCAGCTGTCTTATATTGTAACCAACTATTTAGAACAAGGTTTAATAATATAGTCATTAAAATAAAAGTCACAAAATTTTGAATTTTAGTATAAGTTAACAGTTGCAATCATTTTACTATAGGTTTGCTCAAAGTCATCTAATATACGAAGGCATCGCATGAATACACACGTAAAATGACTTTATATAGATAACTACAAGTTTAATTTGAGCAGAAGCTAAATTAGTCGCTGTACACATATCTTTCAAACACGCAATTAATTATTCGCATTCCGTTTAGCGAATGTGTATCGGGGTAAGTGGCAATGAATATGATAGGAATTGAAAGAGTTTGTCTTAAAATTTTAATCCGTGGCATTTATTAACTCAAAAAATGCGGCCAAGTGCTAATCGGGCTCGCGCATCCATGCTTCCGTACAACCTAACAATGCACGACTACGTGGTATGTATTTACCAAAATGAAAATTAAGTGTTTTCTTATGTCAGTCAGTATTGGGTTCCTTAGTGCGTGACCGACTCGAACTTCACCCGTTTGTTGTTTCTACGATAGATCATAATTTTAGTTTTGGTTTTTATCCGTTATAAGGAAACATATCGGCTCGGTGGCGTAGTGGCGGAGCGATCAGCTCCGGCGCCGTGGGTCGCGGGTTCAATTTCCGCACGGGACTAGTATTTGTATGGACTACAAATAATAGTCTGGGTGTTTGTCCATGTGTAATTCATGTATTTTAACTGCCTCCGCGACACAGGAGAAATTCATACAGTGAAAGGTAACGTTTTTTAAAAGAAAGAAAAAAACTAAAATATATATTTTGCAATAATTTCAACCACCCGCCAATAACCGCCGCTTACGGTTCAAAAGACACAGCCTTGCAAAAGGTATGACGGACAGACAGACGGTCGAAACGACGGACGGACGGACAAACGGACGACGTCGTTTTCGTGCAACGGTTCGGTTAACAACCGCAAAGTAAGTGTACGGCATTGTGAATTGGAAGTATGTCATATTAATTGGTTTATATAGTGTACGTTATTCAACAGTGAGTAATATTTACTGTTTAATTAATATTTATTGATTAAATAATAATTGTTTATGTAAAAGCAGTTCCCTTCAAGGGAGTAGAAGTTACACTTCTACCTTGTGTACTGAATTACTCGCGCTCCTATTTTTTTATTAATCATACGAGATTATGATACGAGAAGCGTTATCACTATACACTCCTACTCATCACTATTTGCTGAATTTACCACGTGCTCGGCGGTGAAGGAAACCATAGAGGAGACCTGCATGGCTGAGAAATATTAATGGAAATCTGTGAGATGTGAAGAAGGATAGCGGGAATGTTTCCTCGAGCACTAAGAGGAGGCCTTTGCTCGGTTGTGGGCAATTATAGGCTGCTACTTTAATTTTTACTTTACTGTTGATCGACTGACATTAGACAAAATCCCGAAACAATTTACTCGTCAACTTTAATATCCCAAGGGCTTGTTCGAATGAATAATATATTCATGAAACGTGTGAGTAACATACATGATTATTAATTTACAAAGGGTTTCCTGACACCTTTTTATAAGGAGATAATACAGTAAAGAGTTTTAGAAAATAAAATTTTGTTACTTATCATATTGTCGTTACGTTTAATTAAATTTTTCATTAACATAGCTAAAGTATAATAAAGGAAGCCGAAAACAAATTTCTAATATTGTGAACTTCATTGCTAAATTAATTTTCTGCGTCTAACGTAACGTGACATAATTATTCATTCGTCTTCTTTGCTATAGTAATTTTATTTTCTTTATAAATAGCAATAGCATATTCTTTTTCATTATCATCATCATTCTCTTTATAGTCCACTGATGGACATAGACTGGCGATGGAAGGGTTAAGTTAAGCTTTAATCGCCACCCTTGGCTCTCGCATCATAGACCATGCTGTCCGTTAATAGTCTACGAGTTGTTCATTTCGTTCTGATATTCTTTAGACTAATCCATTTATTACTTTCTTTTTATTATCAAATGAAAAATTCTCGGTGAAATTTTAAAGTTACTAAATCATATTAACAGATTTGGTCGGGAAGATGTTTTTTTATTTATCTTTCTTTCAAGCGGAGGCCGTATCCGATATGCCACAAAAGTATTTCACTTTTTTGTTTTTAATTTAGGCTGGTTTAAAACGCTTAACAACGTCAAAATCTACATAGATTAGAGAAACAAGACCTTCTCAGAGAAGAAATATCCAGAAATCCTTTTTTTTAAACTTCATGTCATTTACAATTTATTTTAAATATAATAAATCAATACAGTGTCAATTGTATTTTAGTAATTTTTAAAATGTCAGTATTAACAATATCAGAATATGAAGTAATATCAGAAGTGTAGAATAGTATAAGAGCGCAGTGCAAGTGCAGAGTAATATAAGAGCTATTTCCACACATCTTTGTCCTCGATGTATTGATCTATTTTATAGAAGGCCTTTTTTGATAAAGTTTATTTGACAATGTAAAGCGTTATGGATTTACACAAAAAAGACTTTCTAGTTTTGGCTATCCAAATTTAGGAAGCTTTAACCGTTCGCCTCGACCCGTTGTAAACAAGACATAATTTTTGTATGTTACGGTTTTCAAAAATAAGGTATAATTTTATACCCAGCACACGTCTTTGATCGTACTTTTGTAAAGCGTTTGTGGGTAGTTTAATTGTATTGCTCAAATAGTCAGGTTTTCATTTCCTTCATACGAACTTCGGTAAATTTTTTTTGGACGTTTTGATGCTAATTGCATTAGCTGTGAGTGATTATTTGCTATAAACCACCACCGATGAACACGAGGCAAATTGAACATTTTGAAATCGCAATTGAAAATTTTAGTGACGCTGGCATTGGGAATCGAAAGCAGGTCACTCGTGCTATAAAATTAAAACGAACCCTTACCCTGTCTAATAAGCCACCACAGCTATTATTATGTAAAACTATTTATTTTCAAGAATGATAACTAATATATCAAATCTAAAATCGCAATATATATAGTAAATGAATTTACGTTCACGGTTCTAAATCAAGTAACGCAACGCATCATATTTTCTCTAACTGTGAGTCTAATTTGATTGTATGAAAGTGTATTGTTCAATTTAAAACGGAGCTCGTGTTATATTGTGAATATTATTTTTAGACGACTTAATAAAAAGGAACTGGAAATTTTTTTAAGGTATGTTTAGCGATTCCGCGAGCATTTCTGAACCGATTTTAGATGATTAATGTTAAATCCGCAAGGATAAAGTGGGGAGTAAAGGATGTAATAAACTTAATAAGCGCAAATAATACATAAAGAAAGAAAGTAATGGTAGACAACTCTTGAAATAAAAAGAAAGTTATTTAAGGTTGTGTACATACTAGTTTGAATCGAATATATATAGCGGGTTATATTATATTCAAATATGATTATATTTAAATATAACATAACGTTAGTTAGTTGTGATATTTTACGTACAACAAATAGTAACAAATAGTAGTGGGGTAAATTTATGTGTGGTGAGAGGACAAGTAGGTGAAAAGTATTAAAAATATCATAGCGTTTGAAAATCGACAGATTAACAATTTAAAAAAAAGGCGTCCGTTAAAAAGTAGATTAAAAATTGTAAAAACTGTCAGACCGCAAACACGCAGATGACGTGAAGAGTGCGAGGCATCTGGCACTGAGATCACCAACCCACCTCTCAACGGATGTTATTTTGTTACCTTAGCTTGGCCAGTCTTATGACATTTACAAGCTTATAATACACAATCAAATTGCATTACATTATTGAGCCGTTTATCGAGTAGTGTAATGTGAAGAAACTACTCAAAGATTAAACAAGCAATCTCTGAAAAGGGGGAGGTGGAGAGCCCGTGTCCCCCACTACGGAGCTACGGAGCTACGGAGCTACGGAGCTACGGAGCGGAGTAGCTACGGAGCGAATGCATTGATTGATCACACCTACGTATTTGCGTTTCTGGCATAATGCAAATGCACAGTTTTTTGTATCCACGGCATGTTAGACTAGCTCTCAAGGCTCGATAAGGATGAATGACGAATATGGGATAAAAATACTTTCATTTGACGAAATAAAAGGTGCATTATATATTTTACACAACTACACTAGAATTTAATTAAGGGGCCAATTATTTCCATTCCACATAGGAATTGCAGTACATAATAAACTTCCCACCGCATGACCAAGGCCTCATATTTAAGAGGGTTTTACAGAAAGAATCCGGCGGCAAGGTTCTAGAATTATATTTATTATTTCACAGAGACGCAGGTTCCGTTGGGATGTTTTCTAACATCGATCACGTTGTAAATTTAGTTTTTAAAATTTCGATTTTTCAATTATAGTGATGCCGGCGCCAGAATTCAAACCCTGTGCACTCGGGTACTATTTAATTAAAGCATGCTGCCTTTCCTCTGAGCTAGCACGCCTCGTTTCATGCCGGTTAATTGGGCATATCTCATACTAAACCCAATAGATACTGACTGTAGAGTGAAAAAATAAGAAGCATTATTTAAAATGTAATTATTTTCCTTCTCAACATTTAAATAATACGAACATCAAGATGAACAAATTCTGTGTAAATAAAACAAAAACAATTACGATATCTAGTTCTAAGAAGGCATGTAATCTTGATTATAAGTAAAATACGTATAAAATAATGACAGTCAATTAAGCGTTATTTAAAAAAAATAGATTATTCTTAATTTACAATCTTATTGTTAATCAAACTAGTATGTATACAACCTTAAATAACTTTCTTTTTATTTCAAGTGTTGTCTACCATTACTTTCTTTCTTTATGTATTATTTGCGCTTATTAAGTTTATTACATCCTTTACTCCCTCACTTTATCCTTGCGGATTTAACATTAATCATCTAAAATCGGTTCAGAAATGCTCGCGGAATCGCTAAACATACATTAAAAAATTCAGTTCCTTTTTTTTAAGTCGTCTAAAAATAATATTCACAATATAACACGAGCTCCGTTTTAAATTGAACAATACACTTTCATACAATCAAATTAGACTCACAGTTAGAGAAAATATGATGCGTTGCGTTACTTGATTTAGAACCGTGAACGTAAATTCATTTACTATACATATTGCGATTTTAGATTTGATATATAAGTTATCATTCTTGAAAATAAATAGTTTTACATAATAATAGCTGTGGTGGCTTATTAGACAGCGTAAGGGTTCGTTTTAATTTTATAGCACGAGTGACCTGCTTTCGATTCCCAATGCCAGCGTCACTAAAATTAACAATTGCGATTTCAAAATGTTCAATTTGCCTCGTGTTCATCGGTGGTGGTTTATAGCAAAAAATCTATAATATATTTAAATGTAATATAATCTTTTAGGTACAACATACTGGATCGTCATCAATGGCTTCCAGACACAATACATTAATGCAATTTCCAGGCACAACAATGACGTGCGCCTTTGTCTGCGTAAAGGCATTAGTGGTTCATTGAAAGCATTACTCGAGACCTAACAGCCAGATCATGTTTCGATGAACATAGGTATAACCTTTATTGGTATACAACTTGTTACTTATAGACAATGTAATTTATATGCACTTACAACGTGACTTACGAAGCCCTTTTATTAAACCTGTGCCGTCTGTCCGTCCGTCCGTCCGTCTTACCTTACTTTTATCTTACCTGTAAACGGCTGATCTTTTGAACAGTAACGGGTTGACATTTTCACAAAATAAATGTCATTAAGGTGGATTTCCAAAAAAAAAAACCTGAAGTAAAATTTTACAAGAATAAAAAAGATATAAGAAAGTTTTTTTTATTTTACCGAGACGGTTAAGAGTCGACGAAGGAAAAAAACCTTAGAAATACCTCCGATGGATCTCGGCAGGTCTTTTCAGCCTGTTATAAGTCCACCGCTGGATATAGGACTCCCCAAAGTACGGTCCAGGGTCACCTGCATCGGTCGAATTTCCACTACACTGTGCTGGAAGAAGATGGATGCGTGGGTACTACATTGCGTTTACCTGAATGAGATTGCCACTCGCAAAGCTATTTTCCACAACGTTAGTCGGTTGTAAGAGCTAAGTGGTCAGAGAAAAGGTCCCGGGTACTGCAGATCAGGATTCGACTGCATATTAATAATTTCATAAACATAGCTGCTTTAAATAAAAATGTATATATGTATGTACATGTAGTAAATATTCGAAACATGATTTAAGAAATAAGAAGAAAGAATAATTCTATGCACGTTACAGAATTTTCATGAAAACGTATCCGTATTTTTGAGTGCCAGAAACTTCGAATGTTTATGAGAAGTAGTTTCTAGAAGGGAGGTTTGTAGACATTCCTTGTAACTTTACTTTTATACCCTTCCCTAAACTTATGATGAAGCATTTGGGATTCTTCAGTCATTAATTTTAATTGAAATATTTTAAGTTTAAATGTTAATTTATGGATATTGAAGAAAAGTTGGTTAAAACAAGCAGAGATCACACAATGAATAGGTGAATGAATATTCTTTGTTGTACACCATGAAGCGTAAAAAAGAATAGACAACATTAGAAAATGAAGTAAATTAGGAGGTACATTGCGCTGAAAGAAAGGAGAGAAGCATATATACATAGTCGATCCTACGAGACTGTGTTACCCAAGTACAGTTTAGACGGTTCATAGTATGGACATAGTTTAGCATATATTGTGCAATCAAAACTAATTTACGATGAAACCTAATAATGTGATACACTAATGGTATCTAAAAATCAATTGACAATGAAACAATAAACGCAATTTCATACGTCGCAAGCTAAAATTTCGACACAATACGTCAGCGATATTCATTTTAATCTTCTACTGTGAATTCGTATATACGTTTCGGACTAGACTTCAATTGATTTATGTGGTTTTTTTTATTGTAGCCGAGTTCAATTCTGTTCATTGGCAATTCCCCGCGTAAATTCAGCGTTGGAATATTTTTTAAAGCACGTTTTGAGAAAGAGAGATTAACCATTAACGAAAAAAAGAAACAAAATTTCCCTCCCCTGGTATTACAGGTCTCGGTTACTTGTGAAGTATTTAACATAATAGAAGCATGTAAAGAAGAGTAATGAAAACAGGAATACGTGAATTTATTACAATGACGTGTTGCTACTACGTCACTTAAAATGCTTTCAGGAAAGTTCGAATTTTGTTTCATGAAATACGACGCGAGAGGATGATAATTTTATTTTTAGAAATATCTTGTGCTTCCAATATGTTTTAACGACAACAGTGATTGATATTGATATAATACCCAATTAGACAAAAAGCCTACTGGATTATAGATTATTAATATGATTTCTAGCAACTCCCATCGTTATTCCGTTATTCGAAATGGACTATGATATAACAGTGGAATATGTAAAACATTTCAACCAGTCACAACACTATTATAATAATACTTGAAATTAATTGGCAGAAAATATAGTTTTTTTTTTTTTTTTTATAGAAGAAGGGGGCAAACGAGCGTGCGGCTCACCTGATGGTAAGTGATCACCGACGCCCACGAACATCCACAACACCAGAGGAGCTACAAATGCGCTGCCGGCCTTTAAGGAAGGAATAAGCTCTTTTCTTGAAGGTCCCTAAGTCGTAACTATTCGGAAATACTGCTGGCGACAGCTGATTCCACAAAGTCGAAGTGCGAGGCAGAAAACTTCGATTAAAACGCACTGTGGTGGAATGCCAACCATCTAGGTGGTATCGATGGAACTTCGAATTCAGTCGCGATGTACGATGGTGAAACTCAGCAGCTGGGATCAATCCGAACAGTTCCTCAGAACATTCCCCGTGGAAAATTTTGTAAAAATGCAAAGAGAAGCAACATCTCTTCGCAAGGCCAAAGGATCAAGCCGATCAGAGAGCTTGGTCGCCGACAATTCGAGCCGCTCGACGTTGGATGCGGTCAAATGGAAGGAGTTGGTACTGGGGTGCCCTGCCCAGAGATGAGAACAGTATTCCATGTGGGGCCGAACTTGCGCCTTATAAAGTTGCAAACGGTGGACCGGCATGAAATACTGTCCCGCTCTACAGAGCACACCAAGCTTTTGGAGGCCAATTTGGCCTTTCCTCCAAGTGACCACGGAACTGAACGTCGCTCGATATGTCAACGCCAAGGATTCTGATACTGGCTGAGGCAATAAGGGGAATGTTCTCAAAAGAGGAGAAACGACAAAGGGATTCTTTTTAGCGGTGAACGCGCAAACCTGTGTCTTTTGGGGTTGAATAGGACCAAATTACGTCGACCCCAATCCGAGACTTTGAATAACAAGGTCTCGACTTCAGACACAAGTTTGTTCCGGCACTCGTCGACGTGTTCCCGAGAAATATTCGCACGGCCTGTATATAGGGCATCACCCGTGCTGTCGTCTGCATAGCAATGAATGCTACTGATGTGTAGCATGTCGTTGATATGCAGAAGGAACAGAGTGGGAGATAGCACACAGCCTTGTGGAACACCAGCATTCACGGGTTTGGGGTCTGAGCATGCACCGTCGACAACAACCTTGATGCTCCGATCCGTGAGGAAGCTGGTGACCCAGTTGCACAATCTCTCAGGAACCCCGTAAGATGAAAGCTTTGAAAGAAGCGCTTTATGCCAAACCCTATCAAATGCTTTCGCTACGTCCAGACTAACCGCCAAAGCCTCCCCCTTAGACTCAACTGCTTCTGCCCATCGGTGAGTCAGGTAAACTAGAAGATCACCAGCTGATCGTCCGCGACGGAAACCGTACTGTCGGTCACTGATCAGCTGGTGTTCCTCCAGGTACCTCAGGAGCTGGGTGTTGATGAGTGACTCCATTATTTTAGATAACAAGGGGGTGATGGCAATAGGCCTGTAGTTGGACGGATCAGAGCGGTCGCCTTTTTCGGTATTGGATGCACAAATGCTGTCTTCCAAGATTCCGGGACGACGCCTGAAGAGTAGGAGTGCCGGAAAAGACGCGTGAGAACCGGTGCCAACTCAGGGGCACACATCCTCAGCACAATTGGAGGATTCCGTCCGGCCCACTCGACTTATGAATGTCCAGGAGCGGAGTGCCTTTCGCACTGAGCTCTGCAGAAACTGAATTTCCGGCATGGAGCACTTACACCACGGGATGGTAGGTGGAGAGTTTCCCCGGTCATCAAGAGTCGAGTTGGATGCAAAAAGAGAGCCCAAGAGATCGGCTTTCTCTTTTGCAGTATGGGCCAGCGAATCATCCTCCTTGTGTAGAGATGGGAGAGATGGCTGACAGAAATTCCCCTGGACAGCCTTGGCGAGAGACCAGAATGCGCGGGATCCCGATGGGAGGCGAACTAGTCTCTCGCCAATTCTGCCAATGTGCTTTAACTTTTCCGCAGCGATAACTCTTTTGTAGGACCTGGAGGCAGAGTTGTACTCGTTTTTAAGAGCACTGGTTTTGCATCCCGAGACGCCGATGCATCGGCCCAGGCCTGATAGCACTTCCGCTTTCGGCGTGACGCTATTTTGCAGGTGCGACCAAACCAAGGCTGGGATTTACCTCCGACAGGCACTGCAGAGAACGGAATAAAAAGTTCCATTCTCTGAAGTACCACATCGGTGACAGAATCTGCAACGACGTTGGGATCATCCAGCGAGAAGCAAACCTGCCCCCATAGTTATTGACATTTGGAAATTCCACAAAAGGAGCATGTAAAATGCTTAAAATATTAAAGCCAGTTGTTGGCGTTACACCAAACATTTATTAACACCTACGCAAAACGTAGGCACATCGATAACGCTTATAAAATAATTATAATTATGAAATGAGAAGAAAATTGTGAAATGAGCAATATTATTACTATACCAATATTATATTTTTATGTACCAATACAATTATCATACAATAAGAAAACAACAATGTATTCAGTTTCTCAGTGATTGGATTAACTATAAATACCACGCTTGGGAGGTGTTTCCACTCATACCTGAGAATGCTGCCAGTCGCCAGCGTCGTTGACCCTTAAACTATAGTCCTTTCGGATCTTCCGCACGCGAGTCCCTTCTGCCGAAGATGTCAAGGCCACCGAGCGAACAGCGTGTATCTATTTCCGTGGAAGTTTAGGTCTGTCCGACAGTTATCGCAGGTCTTGATATAACCATAACCTTTGTTTGCTCCTTTCCCCCACATGCCACAAAAAAGGGTAAGCGAACGCAATAAGATTACTCGTTCGTAAATAAGTTTTTATCGTTAATATTTAAATTATTTTGCGACTATAATATTATTGCGAACCGGCCGTACCATATTTTACGCACTTCAGACGCCGCCGTCTATAAATACAGGTAACGGGTCCATTATTACAGGTCTGGGATTTTTGGAGATGCTAATCGTACGTCAGGTATTTCTCTTACTCAACTTCTACAACACCTAAGGTCTGTGTAAAAAATATATGTATTAAATATAGCTTACATATAATTAGTTTATATGATAAATGATTTAATATACTGTAAAACGAAAACAAGGTAATAGCAAACTACCCACAGACCGATATGAGACTATGGTTTCTTTTATATCACTCTAATTAATAATGGAGCATGTACGAGCTGTTTGGTACTAAGGTTGACATTTTTCCTGATAAACTTGTAGATAACAGCTATAGGGGAGGCTTAAATTCATTAATTAACTTTGTACAATCTATTAAAGTAAAAAGAAGATGGCTGGGTGCTACCATCGGCTTGGGATGAATTAATAAATAAAAGCTGAAGGTAGCCCGAGTTAACTACGGCATCTGGACGTCTAACACCTCAGTCCCCACGTGTCCACAGGTGCTGGAAAGAAATCGAAACGTCGAGATAATAAAAACAACATTAATCGCGATACAATCAGTAAATAATACTTTCATTTAAAAAAAGAACATTCAAAATGAGGTATAGAGGTAACAATGTCTTAGCGAAGGTCGTTATTCATATTATTTATGTATTATGTTTTTTTAAGAAATATACGTTTACTAATATTAAAGGATAAATAAAATACGAAAAGGAAATGGAGAGGTAACGGTCTAAAGCTAAAACTGATAGAGCACTTATGTTGAATTGAGATTGGAGGCTAAAGACATAATGGTAAAAGTAAACGGTTTTGAACTTTATTCTGATTTGTCAATTATATGAGAAAAAGAGTTTATTGTTTCATAAGAACATACAATATAAAAGGAATTGTTAATGTAAATTAGTTATATATATAAACCTTCCTCGTGGAATGTTCTAAACGATACTGAAAACCAAATAGAAATCCACTTTGTAGTTTAGCAGTTACCAGCAAATACACTGACTTTACGACTTTCTTTTGCACTATTTAAATATACGAGTTTATACTCATGTGGCAATCAACAAAACTACTGCACAGATTAAAAAAAATAAAAATTTACCCAAGAAACCTACAAGACTATATTTTTGTAAGGTTTTATCGAAGAAGCGCCAATAGCCTAATGGTGCGGACTGCGAAACATGAGGTCGCTGGTTTGAGCCCGCCATTAGACTATTGTCATGAACAACTCAGATACAAGCTCTAATGCTTACTTGGAGGAATATTAGTAAAGTTAGTTAAATAGCATTGCTAGTAAATTTATTAAAAAAAGAACATTCAAAATGAGGTATAGAGGTAACAATGTCTTAGCGAAGGTCGTTATTCATATTATTTATGTATTATGTTTTTTAAGAAATATACGTTTACTAATATTAAAGGATAAATAAAATACGAAAAGGAAATGGAGACGTAACGGTCTAAAGCTAAAACTGATAGAGCACTTATGTTGAATTGAGATTGGAGGCTAAAGACATAATGGTAAAAGTAAACGGTTTTGAACTTTATTCTGATTTGTCAATTATATGAGAAAAAGAGTTTATTGTTTCATAAGAACATACAATATAAAAGGAATTGTTAATGTAAATTAGTTATATATATAAACCTTCCTCGTGGAATGTTCTAAACGATACTGAAAACCAAATAGAAATCCACTTTGTAGTTTAGCAGTTACCAGCAAATACACTGACTTTACGACTTTCTTTTGCACTATTTAAATATACGAGTTTATACTCATGTGGCAATCAACAAAACTACTGCACAGATTAAAAAAAATAAAAATTTACCCAAGAAACCTACAAGACTATATTTTTGTAAGGTTTTATCGAAGAAGCGCCAATAGCCTAATGGTGCGGACTGCGAAACATGAGGTCGCTGGTTTGAGCCCGCCATTAGACTATTGTCATGAACAACTCAGATACAAGCTCTAATGCTTACTTGGAGGAATATTAGTAAAGTTAGTTAAATAGCATTGCTAGTAAATTTATTAAAAAAAGAACATTCAAAATGAGGTATAGAGGTAACAATGTCTTAGCGAAGGTCGTTATTCATATTATTTATGTATTATGTTTTTAAGAAATATACGTTTACTAATATTAAAGTAAAAAGAAGATGGCTGGGTGCTACCATCGGCTTGGGATGAATTAATAAATAAAAGCTGAAGGTAGCCCGAGTTAACTACGGCATCTGGACGTCTAACACCTCAGTCCCCACGTGTCCACAGGTGCTGGAAAGAAATCGAAACGTCGAGATAATAAAAACAAAATTAATCGCGATACAATCAGTAAATAATACTTTCATTTAAAAAAAGAACATTCAAAATGAGGTATAGAGGTAACAATGTCTTAGCGAAGGTCGTTATTCATATTATTTATGTATTATGTTTTTTAAGAAATATACGTTTACTAATATTAAAGGATAAATAAAATACGAAAAGGAAATGGAGAGGTAACGGTCTAAAGCTAAAACTGATAGAGCACTTATGTTGAATTGAGATTGGAGGCTAAAGACATAATGGTAAAAGTAAACGGTTTTGAACTTTATTCTGATTTGACAATTATATGAGAAAAAGAGTTTATTGTTTCATAAGAACATACAATATAAAAGGAATTGTTAATGTAAATTAGTTATATATATAAACCTTCCTCGTGGAATGTTCTAAACGATACTGAAAACCAAATAGAAATCCACTTTGTAGTTTAGCAGTTACCAGCAAATACACTGACTTTACGACTTTCTTTTGCACTATTTAAATATACGAGTTTATACTCATGTGGCAATCAACAAAACTACTGCACAGATTAAAAAAAAATAAAAAATTTACCCAAGAAACCTACAAGACTATATTTTTGTAAGGTTTTATCGAAGAAGCGCCAATAGCCTAATGGTGCGGACTGCGAAACATGAGGTCGCTGGTTTAAGCCCGCCATTAGACTATTGTCATGAACAACTCCAGATACAAGCTCTAATGCTTACTTGGAGGAATATTAGTAAAGTTAGTTAAATAGCATTGCTAGTAAATTTATTAAAAAAAAGTCAGTGCATAATAAACTCTTTGATAAAACTATTATATTTGATAAGTCTACTAGATCTAAGTTATTCTTTAAAGTTTCAGTCCGCGCGAAGCCGGTGCTGGTTCGCAAAGCAAACCTGTTACTAAAGTAATAAGGTAGCGTTGGATTTACCACAGGTTCGTCTAATAGAACTGTAATATTTTTCTACCCATAAAAAGAAGTTTAAATTCCTTCGCGTCTAAATAAAGATACAACAAAATATAAATCGGTAACTTAAAAGTTTTTTTAACTAATCTGTAAAAAAGGTTTCGGTTTATTTCTGTTGACGTAAGAAAGAAGATCTTTCATATACATTTTATATTGATTTTTTTTTATATTTTATTGAAACAAACAGAACATTGGATTAAACGACTTCGTTTAAAATTACTTGTGCTTTTGCTTTGCAATATTGGGCAGACGACATCATAAGCATCGTTTTATGATGTTGCCATTGTTTTATTATTATGAGTTGGAGAGTTTGTATGTTTGTCGGTTAATCACTTATCATGGACTGATTTGAGTTAAATGAAATAACGACGAGAGCAGAACAATACGTGTATGGAGAGTTCCCTTGAGACAAAAATGAATTACACGTACCAAACCGCGGGCCATTTGTTTAACTCAAATTTACACACATTCACAACTTCCAGAAAGTGAAATATTTATTTTAATTACCACTCCACTTCCAATCCACCTTACAGGACACATGTAGCTGTGAACCGTATACAATGTCAATCCTAAATATTCCTTTTTTTTATCTTCATGCCTACCTTCCAGCCTATTCAAGTTCTCCACTAACCATCGGCCCCTCCAAAATAATACCAACTACTGCGGCCGATTCTAGTCCACTGCTAACCATAGATACGTTATTAGTAAAGTAAAGTGAAATAACAGCCTGTAAGTGCCCACAGCTGGGCAAAGACCTCCTCTCAAATATCTGAGAGTGTTTTGGAGCCGGGAAGGGCCCGCCACGCTGCTCCAGCGGGGTTTGGCATCACATACCCTCGAATCTTTTTATTATTTCTCTGACATGCAGGTTTTCTCATCATGTTTTCCTTATCGCTGACCACGTGGTAAATACAGCGCTTAAAATTCCTATCGGTCCCAGGTCGCTCGAGCTCTATGAAACTAAAATAAGCGCATTAGGTTATTAGTACTGTCGGGAGTTTGTGAAAAAATATAGACATTAGTAATGAAAAAAAAAGAATCCCTTTCACGGGGTTCTTTTATGAACGGCTGTTGAATAAATATTGTACACGAATGAAGAAGCACGGGAACATATAAAATTACAGGCATTACATGAAATTTCATCTCGACGAAAATCCGCTTTGATTCGCGTTAACATGGACTCGCCCTTGAAATGTACCTAATTATTCGGTTGAGTTTCACAGAATTTCGCACAAAGCCCGCGCTTTAATTAGGTACGTAGTTGCTGTTATTCGAATAAACCAAGTACATATAATATTAATGTAATAGTATCAACGATCATTTACGTTTAAAATAAATACTCAATGAAGGTATTTAAAGTAAGTAGTCCCTTATGTTTATCTCCGTTATATGAATAATTTTCTCACAAATTTCGAGAACAACTAAACGCTGATTATTGAAAATGAATGAATCGCACAGGCTTCGCTCGTTTATGAGGTTTTTATCTTTTAATTGATGGTTTGTTTCCTGTCGTTCAAAAAAAAAAACACCGGTTCTTAGATGATATTTTGCTAATTTTCCCATTGAATATGCCCAAAGCCCTTTTAAATATCCATAAAAAATTGAATTGGTAGCTTCATTAGCGTCATTAGTCTTCTTGTAACAGCGATTAGGTAATATGTGTAAATTGCATGCTATTCATAACTTAAAATAATATACAATTTTCAACTACTCATAGCTCATATTAATTAATTAATAACACATTTTCATAATAGAGAGACAAAGTAACCCTCAGTCCGTCTGACAAGCGACGAAGCGCAAGTGGCTACTGCAGATCACGGACACATGCAAACAACTTTATTTGAAGAAGCTTACAGGTGCATCGTCACCTGCAATGACTAAGATGGAATACTTCATAACCTGTAATAATACTGGCTCTCTATACTCTTGAAACCGGAACACAACAGGGGATTGCAACAAAATTAGGTAAGAGGTACCTTTCCAGAGGAAAGGTTTTCTAACCCGTGCTAAGACTTTTGGTTATGTAAATATTTGCTAATTATCCAGTTTATTCCGCTATGTACCTGCTCTACCCGGTCATGTGTAGGAGCACCACTCTATAGTAATCGCAGCACTCAGCTCCTACGGCATGCAAAATACATTATCTTAATAGACACAACGTCTTCCAATGCAAACTAAACATATTTGTCCCATGCAAGGATTCCTAAAAGGTAAGTTAGAAAGAAATTTCAAAGACAATGGAAAAATTACAACGGATTCAACCAAGGTAAAAATTCAAAAATGATTCAGCATTTCTTATATTTAAGCTTCATTATTGTATCCCTAAATAGATTTATCAAACGAAAAATTTCTTTTCTATGGTGTCCCATTAAGAAGTCATAAAATTGCGGCAGAAAATAATCAAATGTGAATTTGATTACATTGAAGAAAAAAAAAGCTTTTGTAGTATTTACGCTTCAAAAGCAAATTGTTTTTATTTTTGCAAAATGGAGTTTTTTTTTTCAATTTAATAGTTAATACTATACATTTTAGATGAAAAAAAAAATCTGTACGTATCAGCTGAGTTATAGACTGAAATTTTGGACAGATATAAGAATAGGAATTTAATTTTAGTCAACTGCTGAACACCGGCCTGTTCAATAGCCGGCATACACCTAGTGGTGATATTTTATTGCGCCATTAATCGGTCCCCAAAGGTACGTTTTGCTTGGGTGCACCTCATGCAGGTAAACTTGGCATTTGGAGAAAGAGCTGAAATATTATATACGTACGTTACATAAATATACTTTCAATATAAACATTACTTCCATGAAAATAATAATAGTTAATCTCAAATTATTGTCGCTTTTTTCTCGACTAAAAGCGTTTGACAAATCAAAACCGAAAAAGAATACAAAATCATCGGTGAACACCATAATCGGCTATAAGCATGTCGTACATTAGTAAGGCTAAGAGAATGAGAATAACACTATTGTACAGGTTACTATTCTATATATTGTATGGGATAATGAGCTTACAAGATAGTACAAGAGAAGTAAAGTTCAGGTAACTATAGTTAATATGAAGGTCAACCGGATTATGTGTTTTGGCCTTTGTTCGCTGAGTAGTCTGATTTAATTCGTTTGCGTTGTTGTGTGTAACATCGCTTTTTATTTTTGTTTCACAAACGAGAAGTTAATATATCATCGAATATTTAATTAATAATTTCACCTGTAGAATTTTCAATGTTACATGAATATATAATATCGAGAATTTCAAATTCTAAATATTAGAAATCGCACAACTCTCAATTATTTAATTTTGATATTAAACAATTATATTGATATCGGTAGTCGAGAGGTTACAGAGTCTGCGCTTGAATCAGGAAACCCACGTATGCCTGACAGCGATGTGGTAGAGCCAAGCGGCGGCTATTTTTACTAGGTATACCATCGACCGAGGTCCACGATCACACAAAATACCGGCGTGAAGTAGAGGCATCTTGTGAATCTTCGTTTCCACAAATATTCTTAAAGGCCGGCAACGCACCTGCAATTTCTTTGGTGTTGCAGATTTATGTGAGCGATGGTAACCACATACCATCTGGGTGAGCCATTGCTCGTTCGCATTTTTCCCATTAAAAAAAAAACTTACTGTCGAGCTGTTGAAATGTCTAACAATAAATATCTTTAGACCTCTGATCACTCCCATTACATGGGCATATGGTTGTGAAAGCCTATTACTATTGTAAATATTTTTTTACGTTCTTTTGTTGCCATTTATTCCTTCATATTCGACACACACGACCTCCTTAATGATTTAGATAGTGATATATGAAGGTAAATATCATAATCAAACCATAGTAACCTTGTTATATTCCAATAAGTCAACTACTTGATTTACGCGAAATCTCATCTAGAAGCTAATCCTATAACCTGTCGATAAATCGAAAGTCTAACAACATTAACACTATCCTCGTCCAGCACTAATCGACTCCGATAGGCTTATACTGTTTCTATATCGTGAATTTACTAGGATTCCATAAACACTGAACTGTTCAAAGACGTTTTCAAATTAGACAAAATTAAAGCCAAGAGCAATAATGTGTTTACAATGAATTTTTACTTAATCGTTTGTAAGGTGATACAGAATCCGTTTGTTTGGACCAAAGTTATAAATGTTTAGACGATAGCGCTTACAAAAAGTAGTATTCATAGTTATCGTTCATCATCATCACCATCATCATCATTTCAGCCTACCACAAGTCCACTGCTTTATATAGGCCTACCCAAAATTTTGCCACTAAGCTCGGTTCTGAGCCATCTGCATCCATCGACTTCCCGCAACACTGCGCAGGTCGTCACTCCATCTTGTGGGGGATCGTCCCACACTGCGTTTGCCTAAACGTGGCTGCCACTAGAGCTTTTAGCGATAATTATCTTTACGGTTTTTTAATTAGCATTGTACGTTGTTTTCTTTCACGGCCACTGAAGTGTTAAAACCCGTCTCAATAAAAATTAAAACACGTTTTTAATTTACTTAACTTTCCTGAACTGTCCATAATAAATAAAACAGTTTAAAAACCGGCATAATTAAAATGAAATAGTACGTTTCAATAGGAAACAATAACTTTGTAGGATCTTTCCAATCAATCATTGGTAGACGTGTTTAGTTTTACTTAAACCGTGCGACTTTATACGTCAATAAAACATGCGGGTTAACTTTAACAAATTGATTTAACATTACGTACCATAGTAAAATTTAAAATATCTTTAGGCCGGTATTGGGTAAGGGTAGTTTTGCACAGCAGTGATAGTCACAGCTAGTCCATATTTTTAACGTGGTAGAGCCAAGCGGAGGCTTCAGCTGCTGCTCGAATGGGCTGGCTCGACCGGATTAATACCACGACCTCTCAGAATACCGGCGTGAAGTAGAGGCATCTTTTGCTTCTGCGTTTCGTTCGGTGAGTGAGGTAACCGGAGGCCCACGCTCCCTCCTCATTCCACTCCTTATCCTCCCTCCTATCTCCCAAATACCCTTAAAGGCCGGCAACGCACCTGTAGCTCCTCTGGTGTTGCAGGTGAATGTGGGCGACAGTAATCACTTACCATCAGGTGAACCTATTGCTCGACTACAGTATGTTTCAAATATGGAACAAAGTACGATTATTGACAGTAAGTGAGTTATTTTCCATTTGGGGATATGTAATAATAGTGCGGGGTGTAAGGAGTTGTTTCTTAACTTCCTTTTCAAATATCAAATGGACCTTGAAGCTTTGGTGGCTGGCCGATGGCAGAAAAACTATCTGATTATACTGAACCCAAATGTTCATTCGATAATTCGCTGGCGATTCAGTTCAGGTTCTTCGTTATTGAATCTGTGCTTTATGTGAATCTTTCGTATTTTGGCTTCACCATCTGACCTTTACCAATAAATAAGTGTGAGTGCGCATGTTGTCCACATAGACACACTACAACCCTTTTATTTTAAATTGTTCTGTAATGCCGCGTGGTAGCATCGAATGAATCTCCCAACCCTGTCCACTCGTGGGTAAACAGCCTTAAAGGTGTTACGGTAGTCTCTGGGAGAAAGCTCGGCGATGAGCCTCCAGGAGAGGCAACATTTGCGTTACAGGAGCACGTTCGGATCCTTCATCATTGTATATCTGTTAGTCATTTTTCTATACACGGCGTGAGTTACATATGAAAAAATATTAAATATGTTTTTGTAGCAATGTTCATGTAAAATAATAAAATGTTGGCAATACTACATTAAATTTGTAGCATTTTCAATACTACTCCAATGTTCATATTAGTGTAGTAGTACTTAACTTATAGAATATAAATAGATATACATAATATTACTCCGCGGCTAACTTTCAAAAGTGTTTCGTGTGTTCATCTGGAATAGCAGTTTTATTTCTAACTTTAATATATGCGGCGAAAGGTTATACGGCAACCGTAATTCGAGTATATTTTCTTTATGACTGAATTTGACGATTCGTTTCCCGAACAGTACAGAGTATTTACACAGAAATATACTTGAAGAGAAACTTGGGGATTTTGATTCTGGAATATAAGCGTGTAGAGAGTTAGTGAGACGACAGAGCTCTGCGAGACGTCTGCCCTTAAGGTCTGCTGCGTCCCACCGACGCTGTAACGAAAGTATATGGCTGGAGCGAGCTGTATCTTCTGCCCTATTATGGCAGGTTGCGGGCCTCGAGGTTACCCTCTTTACCCGGACGTCATCTCGGGGGGCAACGGCTCCCCCGGTCCTGGGTCCACTATGTCGTGGGTGTTGTTGGAGTTTGTCTTATCCTTATCCTTTATCCTCACGCCTAGGCGTGGTCGGGCTAACGCTCGTCCCTGGCCCCCCTTCGGCCAGGCGGCGTTGATGGTGGCAGGATTTCGCGTGGGAGTGGCCGTTCTTCAGGAGGGCGCGCGTGGAGGGGTGCCAGATTATGGAGATGTTCATGTGGTCCGTTATCTGCTCTGTCGAACAGCCGTCGCGATAAACGGACCACAAACTCTTCAAAGGACTCCACGCGGAGCCCTTTGGATATAACGTCATTCCTGACGTATCGCCCAGCTCCCACGATCATCCTGAGAGCCAGACTCTGCTGCGCCTGCAACCGTTTCCGTTGAGTCGCCGATGTAAGCGCGTACCACGCCGGCGCCGCGTATGTGAGGCGCGCGCGGATATAGGTTTTATATATACCTATCTTGGTGCGCGTTGTTAGCTTCGATGTTAGTATGGGGTAAAGTTTTGCTCTCGCAGCCCTTGCATGCCTTACGACGTTGTCGATCTGGGGAGACATGCGAAGGGCGCGGTCTATCTTGCAACCAAGATAGGTAATTGTGTTGCTCCACGCCACCTCTTCTCCTCTTAACTGGAGGGGGGGTGGTACGCGTACTCGGCGATTAATGGCTATGGCGGTCGTCTTCCCGACATTGACCGCCATCTTCCATCTGTCTAGCCATTCGGGTAGCAGGTCGAGCAGTCGCTGCATCCTCCTTGCAGCGATCTCAACCCAGCGTGAGGATGTGAAGTAAGCGCTGTCATCAGCTTTACAGTGCGAGCATTACGTCGTCCTCCCACTCCTGGACGCGACCTTCCAGTGTGGGGATATCATTCGTAAATACCGCGTACAGGTGGGGTGAGAGGCAGCTACCCTGCGGGACACCTGCTTCTATGGATCGTGTTGCCGACTCAGCTCCCTCGACCGATACATAGAACGTTCTTTCTCTCATAAACGACGCTACCAGCCGTACCAGCGACGGCGGCAGGGTGGTGTGCTCTATCAGCTTGTAGATCAGTCCCGTGTGCCAAACCCTGTCGAAGGCCTTCTCCATGTCCAGGAGGACTCCGACACATACGCGACCGCGATGTGATTCGGTCGCGAGGTAATGTAGCACACGGGCCAGCTGCGATGTTGTCGAGTGCCCGCTGCGGAAACCAAACTGCTCCTCTCGCAGTTCAACGCAAGGTTTGATCCTCCGCAGCAGGAGCCTTTCAAATAGCTTTGCTAGGTACGGCAGTAGCGTTATCGGCCGATAGCTGGATGGGCGCTTCCTATCTTTCCCTGCTTTCGGCAACACGATAATTTTCCCCCTCTTCCACTCCTGGGGGAAGTGTCCCGTTCTGATCACCGCGTTGTAAAGACGGGTGATCGCTACTATTCCTTTCCTGGGTAGCTGCCTTATGGCCATGGTTGTTATGCCCTCATGACCGGGCGCTTTCCTCAGCGGAAGGTGTGCTGCTGCTTTTCTTGTTTCTGCTGGGGAGATAAAGTCCTCCCCGCGCAGTGCTGGTGCCGGCGTCATGAGGTATTCCTGTACGCGGCGCTCGACTGTTGCATAATGATCAGCGAGGGTGGGTTCGGCAATGTTCGCTTGGAATTGCCCCTCCAGGTGCTCGGCGAGCATCTCTGCCCGGTCCTTTGCTCCGTAGTGTCTGCGCCCCTCGTTGTCCACAAGTGGGCATACCGGAGTTGGTGTTTTGGTGAGCTGTCGGCAGAGGAGATGAAGTGAGGCCGGCTTTTCAGACGCCTCTTCCACCCTTCGGTCCCACTCCTCCCCCCTGTGGGCTTCTGCTTATTACCTATGGCTGGAAAGCACCCCTAATGCTTATAACAATCCATTGTGCCAGACTTTATAGAAAGCCTTCGCGACATCGGAACAATGGGCATTAGAATAAGTTTTTCACTCGTAAGCTTTTGTAAATAGACTACAATGTCATTGCTTAATCACAGCTCAGACGAACATAAGAAGAAAATATAATAGAAATTTAAGGAAAATTCGGTATACCTCGGTAGCCATTTGTCCTTAACTCGTATAGCGATAAAAAAACATTTCTAATGCGAAAATTTTTGGAGGACCAATAAATTTGTCTGGTACTTTTAAATAAGTAGTTGTTGTTAGAAAAGTTCAACATAATCCGATAATAGAATCCCGCTAACAATATGATTTCTATGCTAGCTTTGACATTACATTTCTATAATTTTGATTATTACGAAGTACGGATAAATGTTAGGAACAGACGTATTTTAAATTATTGTACTACTACTTTTCTTGGAAAAGTGATCAGTAATAACGTTTTGTCGTAATAAATCTAGAATTTATTATATCTCGATATAATATCGATGAATATATGGACAAATGTCGTGGTTGTTGTGAAGTTGGCACCACACTCTTACCGTTTCCTTCCGCTTAAAAGGTAGTGGAATTATTGTTGTGTCTCGATTTAAAAGGTACTCCAATGTGCTGGTCCTGTGTTCGAATCTCCACCGAAGTCAATATTTGTGCAAAATCACAATGTAGTGGCTCCCGGGTCATGTTGTTTTATGTTAGTCCGGTGTCTCTGACTCTGCATCTAACCCATCCTCCGATCTTGAAGATTTTTTTACAACGTATATGCGATGGTAAAGACGAGATACTGTCTCTATGTTTGCGCATATATTTATGACACTATAATACCTCCTGCGCAGTCGACAACAGCCTATAGTGTTCCAAAGTTGTCGCCTAATACTAAGCTAAGAGGAGATTACTATCATAAAGAGCCAGTACAATAACGGACTGTGAGACAACCCATTTTATCCCTCAGGGATGACAACACGTCTATACCTGCCTTCGATTTAAGTTGATGGCCGGTGACCAAGGGCTGCAGATCCTGCAGGCCTTCAGATGGACTGCTTTTACCTTCATACAATAAAAAAAAACCGCTCTCCTTTGCCCTCCGCAGCTGAGCTGGAGTCGCGGAGGAAGAGAAGTTTTGTAATTGCGATATGCCAATCTTCTTGTACTGTGGGATTCTGGCGCAGCCGTGGTTGGACCGCGGAGGCAAAAGAGTGTTGGTATTACGACGAGCCATTTCCCTGCCTTCCACGATCGAAATATGGTCAGCGGCAGATCCATAAACACTGATACTTCGAAGCACTGAGGACAGAGGCAGAACATGTGTACTCCTCCGAGAAGGAGCCGTCTAGTTGGTGCGGTCGCGGATGTTAACGAAAGCGTTCCCGAGGCCAGGCTGGTATGTGTATGTGTATTACCCCAAGTATGAAACAGAATAAAATGGCGTCGCAAGTGCAACATGTGACAGGGCGCTCGCCAAATCCGTTCTTCAAACGTCACGATAAAGAGCAAACCTCTTAAAACATCCAAATATATTAACAAGCGTTTTATTTTTTTTAGAGTTAGTAACCAACCATTTCGTAGAACTAAACGAACGAAATACTAAAACCTGGTTTAATCTGATTACGTAAACTTTCCCAAGCAACGAAGGAGAATGTGTTTTTTTTAAATACACCGACCTTTACCTAAATAGATAAAGGTTTTTGTGGCTGATCCATCTTAATAATATTTCTGGCTATATTTCGTAGTGGATACTTTTGTAAAAACCATTTTGAAGATAATCGTTTTGTGTTACAATAGCTAAGTAATACATTTAATTAATTAAATTATATTATCACGTTTAAGTGGGAAGTCATAGTTGTGAACAGATGTTGCTTGCGAAGGCTGTATTGATTTTTATATTCTAATACCATTATTTCAGTATTTACAGGGCGCTGCTTTTTAGTTTTATGACATTGTGTGCATTTTAATAATAATAATAACTTCAAGTAGCTCAAGTATTCACTCATGACATGTTGCTACAATAGACATTTCATGCTTATGACCTGATGAGGATTATAGGGTTAACATAAGTGTTGTGTGTTCTAGTCTTTTTTGTTCTATTATATATTTCGGAAAATACTTAACTTAATGTTGTGTGGTTATACGGAACCCTTGGTGCGCGAGTACGACTCGCACATGACCTTTTTTATTTTGATCTTGTCTATCAGTTACAGGGTCTACGCTAGCAGAAAATATTTAGTCGTAAAGATTTGACGAAAATTGTCTAAAAATTGTGTGTTTTTAAGAGATCAAAAAAAAAACACGTTTGTTCATCACTTTTTCTATTATTTTAAAAACCAAGAGAGTAAGGAGATACACGGGAAAGTTTATATTTCGTAATAAGCGATGTAATGCAGAATTTAAAGAGAAGAAATAAGATCACTAGGGCAATCTGAACAAGTGGTGTTAGACTAAAATAGGAAATATTTTCATTTATATTTTTGTGTTCAATATATAAGCAAAAAAAAGGTATCACGCCAGAGAAATCTCATTACGAAACGGTGGTAGATTGTAAAGAAATATGAATTTACCTTTGACTAACGAAATTTAATTTTCTTACGTCGAAGAATTAAGAATTTCCAATGCCACCTCGTCTTTTCCCCCTGGCGACGTAAAACGGTGTTATATTTTTACAGACCTGCAGCTCACCTCACGATATTTCGATTCACCGTCAGAGCAGCAAATTCAGTGCTTAAAATCGCTATTAGCAATTCTAGCGTTCCCGGCACCGGAGATCGATCACAGGTGACTTGCTTATCGCGAAATTAAAGCGATTGCTCTAGGCTGCCAGATATAACTGACCTAAATTGTACAGATCGCTGAAAAGCACCGTTAAGAGTTAAAGCTTTTTAGTTCTGTGATCGGCAACTCGTAACCAAGCGTGGCGATTACGGTAGAACTTCTTGGTTGAGGTCTATCTCCTGCTGTGGACATAAGGGATTCCACCTTGCACTTCCTATGTCTATTAATTTGTAATTTCTCTAATGCAAAAGAATAACGCCCTTAGGTAGTTTCATCAGTAGTATTCTCTAAATATCATAAATGCGTTAATATTGTTTTGAAATAATACTGGTTCGGGTGCATTTTCATGGCTGCAATCCAAAATTAAGCCGGAAAACCTATTTACTGCATATTTGTTACGTTTGTTTTTCATACATGTTAACAAAGCATGCAATCAAACACCAGTAGATAATCTATAAACCATACCTGCTTCTTGTTATAATAATACGATTCTAACTTTCGGTATTCAAGTCCATTAAAAACCATCTACTCAAAATTGTATACCTAAATAAAAGCTTAAAAGCTCAAGCTTAAAATACTCTATTTACGAGATCGACTTCGATGTCCGTATAATATGAAAAAAAATATATTTAATTACAGAAGGCTTCAACTTTGTGTAAAACGCCGTGTAGAACAACCCCTTCTTTTTCTTGGATCAACTTATGATAATTGATTACCGACCCCCACCATCACCAGAGGGGCTGCTCTTTTATTCCTCACGCGGGGTAAAAGTATAGTATAGTATAGTATATACTAAAAGTATCCACCTATCTCTCACCCGTGGAATTACGCTAGAGATACGCTGCGGGCGCTGACTAGTCGCTCGGAGTCATGACGTTAATATTATATAGAAGCATTAATATTACAGGAGCGTCTGGTGTGTTTTTCTTCCCGCGTCTGCGATTGTCTGCGATTGTCGAGCGTGGCGATATGTGGCAAATGGATTATGGGAGAAGTTTATGTCTTGCAGTGGACTGTTTCTAGGCCGTTAATGTTAAGGTTAAGCAAAATAACTTGTTTCTTACACTCAAGTAGTTTCATCTAAATATTAGATATCTTTGCATCGCTCGATAGTTACTCGTGCATACAATGCGCTGGGTGTTATGACCTTCGATTATCTTGCTATGCTACTTCAATATTAACAATTTCACAGTACGCTAGGTAATTCTAACGGGATTTTTCCTTTCAACAGTAGTCATGCGACAGTCAAAGTTTTTACTGCCTGTTGATTGTTAGTTCGCGAGTTATAATTTTACTAATATTAAATAGTATGTTCGTTTGGATATTCGCCTTTCTCATTACGGAAGGAAGAAAAAGAAGAAATTTGGTTTGAAGATACCTTGGCTGGACTAGGACATAGGCTGAATTTTGTTTATTAACGAAAATCGCACATAAATATATGTATATATATATACGCGCGTTATCAGTCTGGAAAAGTTCACCGCTGGATTTAGACCTTACCATGACATCCATCCACTGCCATCCACTGATCATCCACCGAAGGCTTGCTAATTATATAATGGCCAGAGTTCTGTCTGTTATTCAGTAAGTTGCACCGCTTGCAGGGAATGTTGAATTTCAGTGAAAAGTACGTCTTCTAACGACTTTGGATGACGATAGAGACGATCAAAGACTAAGGTAATGTTGCCATCGTGCCGTTCCGTAGCTAATATAAAAGCTTACGAAGAATCTTGTATCTTAATACAAGACCGTTATCAAGCCTAGTGTGAAAGTTTCGTTTGGTAATGTTATAATCAATACTACCTGATAATTTCTGGAAAGGTTCCTGTCGGTTCTATAATATAACGCTTCAGAACACTAGGGTATAATAGCACGATTGTGTTAGGTAAGTTTAATAAAGATCCAATCATTTTCAAAAAGCAAAACGTGCTAACAGTTCATCTTACGGTAAGTAGGTACTGCAGCTTATGGCCACCTCTAAACAACCTCGATCGAAGAAGGGCGCAGATGCGTTTATCGCCCTTGAGGTCTACGATGGAATGCCTCACCATCAGCAATTACTCATTCAGTTTGTTATTATTTTTAAATTTTTATTTTTTACTACTTTACAAGGTAACAACGGGCGGGCTTAATGCCTATTAGTATTCTCTGCCAGTCAACCCATTGCGTGGCGAAATGAAGTGGCGGGTGTATCAGTTAAATGATTATTTTTTAAACGAAATAATACTCGCTCACTATACCTTTCAAACCGGAACACTTCATATGAATTATTCTCACATATTCAATGAAGAATGAAGAATGGGTGGGGAAGGGGAAGATTATTTACTATCTTTGAAGTAGTTTTTTGATGGGATAGAATGGGCGTAATTTTATCACACATACTTACAAAAAAAATACTGAAGAAAATTAATGTAATACATATTAAAGTTAATGTAATAGTGATGAATGAAAAAAAAAGTTCGTCCAACAACAATGTTCCCTGGAAAATATTCTCGTTTTATTCCAGATATCTGAATAGATAACTCAGTCGAATCATTCTGACCAAAAACATATGAATGCTTTCCCTAACTAAATGGAACGAACGAATAAATCCTTTATGAATGACATTTTCAGAAAGGTCAGGTGAAATCATCTGGCGCCGGCGAGCACATTTTAATATTTTATTTGTTTATATTTTCATAAATAATGTATGGCGAGGCGCGATCTGTAAAACGTAGTAGAAGCTTTTGTCGTTTCTCATGGATGGTATAAGTATTTCATTTCGCGGGTATCAGCAAACTACATGACTGGCTCATTGTCGCCGCCACTTGCCGACCCTTACGGCTATGACGGTTATCTTGGTTCTGCTGCTGATAGCTTCGTCACAGATTCTCTACCACACAGATACATTCAGTATTTCATCAATGATCACATGAGCAACTCAGTGCTTCTCCATACGGTCCGCAGCGAAAGACTAAGGCTCGATACTGGTTCGAATTTCAAAAAGTGCCAGAGCCGAATTACACAGTCCTGTGATGGGTAGAATAATCTAAGCGGTGAATTGTCTGGTACTGTGAGTGCCAATTCGCCTGTGAAGCGTCACGATTATGACAATATCACTTCTACCGGCAGCGACTTAGTCCATTAGAAGACTATCAAAGGTTGTTAAGAAATAACTTCGTTCGTATTCGAATACAAAATAAAAATACGCCACGTTTTTTTGAGATAACGTCATATACTCAAAAGTTAAAGTAAAGTAAAGTACCGCCGGACATTATCATATATTTAAGAGTGTTTTAAAAAGCCCCAGTGCGGTTAGGCGCGCTTTACATAACCTCGAAATAATGTTTTTTAATTATTTCTCAAACGCACAGTGGCGCAAGCCGTAAATGCAGCACTTAAAAATGCTATTAACAATTTGAGCACTCTACAAAATGTATACAGATTAAAAAATATATTGCAATTTTTTCGTTAATGAATTTTTCATAATTAGATGAATTACTTTGTCGGTTGCCAGCATCAGAACATTATAGTACGTGTGCCTCACAACGATTTCATGCGCGGAGTTTCGAACTAGAAATTGGTGCCGCTAAACGGATTGGAAGTTGTTTTCTCTTTCGCGCGAACACAACTAATCTTGGAGAAGTTTTCTGTCACGTACATTGTTAGCGGGTGAAATCTAAATACATTATACTGATAGACGTTAACGTTTACTCTTACTTATAAATATGGTATAGCGTCAAAATAAAGAACTTAATAGGTGTATTTGTTTTAGATTATCAGCCTGCCTGCAAATGACCACAGCTCTTAAATATGTGAAAGGAAGTCTTCGTCCAACTGGACGTGTCGTGCGGCAAACCTCGTTGCTGCGACGCTGTTATTTATATGCTCCTGAATATTTATTCTGAGATTTTTGTTTGCCTTTAACTAAGTCGCCTTTTTGATCCATCTACGGGGAAAAAGTGGTGGCATATTCTTACACCAATACCACACTATTGAGCCAGGGTTCGAATTCTAGGTGAAATCAATATGAGTGCGAAACAAAAATTTGCGATCTTATTGTGATGTGATGCGTCCGTGCGTCACACACACCCACGCACACGTTTGGCGGTTGCCAAAGATTGCAGATAAAGTTTTTAATTATATATTATTCCTATTCACCACTCCAACTAACCCCAAGAGTATAATGATTTCTTGTATTTACGCGAATTTTATTGCGTGCAATTTTTGTTTTTATGTTCCCTAAGTTTCGAGTGCTTTACAGCACCCGTGATCACCGGACACTGAGAAACACCTGTAACAAACGAACATGTCTAAGAAGTCGTCCTGATGTTACAATTAACACGGGCTATAGCTTTAACAAGCTTAAAATAGAAAAAAAATCTGTCAATTCATTTTAGATAAGCGATTAAATATGGAGTGGTTCAGTAGAACCTGTGACATCATGTTTCGCAGTCCGCATCCTAACCCAGTAGGCTATTGGCGTTAGCAAAATCAGAGAAACTTAGGAAAACTTGCTTCTCTAAATGGGCGGTGACCTATAAAAAAATACTTGTGCATAATAGCAGTGGTTTATTAGAAAATAAATCGCAGTAAATATCTCTTAATATGAGAATACTTTTATCAATAATACTCCTCTACAGGAAGACTATATATATAAACTAATTCTCTAAAAACGATAAACTAATTTTTCTATAACAAGGACAACATCTTTTCAAAAATTTTTTTTTTATAATAAAGACATAAAAAGACATAAAGACATTTATTCCTTCACTTACATCTAAACACAGCACATGATATGGCGATACATAACAATTATAAAATAACAAATCAAGAAAAAATAAATAAAACAAACTATGAATATGAAAGAGAAAATGAAAACAGGAAATTAAAAATAAATAAATTGTGCTATAAAAAAAAAGTGAATATATCACAAGGAATTTGTGTGCTGTGATGAGGCGGCGGAAAGGACTGTCTCAGCATGAGCCACGAGGTGTCGCAGCGCTGATTTTCAGTCGGCCCCCGGTGTCCGTGCGCAGCGGACGGGCAGTAAGCGAGTAGTTTTTTTTTTTCATTAATCTTTTACTGTTATTATATATATATATATTTATATTATGTTATTAACGAAGTGTGATAATATCAAATTAGGTAATGACTATAAATTCAGTAAATTTTGTCCACAAATAACTGCTACATATGCGAACGCGGTATGCCGTTGAACAGACAATGAGTGTACACAGTCAGAATGCTGGATTTAAATTATAACTTCTTTATGGGACGTGAAGGAAACAGTGGCAAGCCAGTGACGAAAACAAAGAAAAAAAAAATAAAAATATGGAGTAAATTACAGTAAAGAAATATTAAAAAATAATTATTTATTATTTAATTAGATAAGATTAATTTTGAATGATTATAAATTAGCATGTACCCTTCTTTTCGTTTATTAAATGTTTTTTTAATTACTTTTAAAGTTTCCTAATGTTTTAACATCGCGCAATGGTGGAGGTAGATTACAGTATTAAGTATTCACGTCCACATAAGAAACATAAATTTCAACTTTAAATTTTCGACGTGTCTCGCTTGTGACAAAAGACAAAAGTTTGGACGGTTTACCCAGACAGAAAGCTTTTCAAGATGATTTCTTTAAAGAGTTTCTGTCCTTTCTTGACTTTCGGCGCATCGACTCGTGTCTCGTGACATGCGACATGAACTTGATACAACACGAAGACACCGTCCATAATTGCTTCAAATCTCACGCACACACAATGCGAGTGCATATCACAAGACTTCTGAATGGATCACCCGGTGATCAATTATGTGACAGAATTGAAGAGCTTTATATAGCTTAGTTATGTTGCTCTAGTTGACAACTGTTATCGGCACCAAATTAACTAATGCCTTTAGGGTACCATAACAATGGCATTCATTTATTTGGTTATTGTTTTTTTATTTATTTATTCTGCAAAAACTTTTATTCTCACTTCTATATTGTTAATAAAATGTACATACGAAAGTAGTGTATTTTAAAGAAGAAATATTTTTTACTAAAGTAACAGTTTTATTATTATTTTATTGACGTATAGCTAAGATTAATAATTGTTTTACTAATCATTTTACATAACATTTATGCTATTTTCGGTACACATCTGAGATAGGTGTCCTAAAGCGAAGTACGCTACTTACTCAAATTTTTCTCTCCTAGAAGCGATTTTCTTTGAAATTCAAATACTTATCAAGAATTTACATAACGGCCTCATTTAAGCGATACTCTCTTTTGTTTACATATAAAGAGCTTTATTAATTTTGCGCATTTGCAAGTAATAAAGTGGTTTATTTAAGAATGTATATTAAATTTCATTGTTTGTTACAATCATCAATAGAAACTAAACACAAATTAGTGCCATAACTCTTAGAATGACCCATGAATTGAATGGGTTTTAGGAAATACGAAGAGTCCACCGCCCTGCTCCAGAGCCGGTTCAAATATTCTCGAGATATTTATCAGACATGCTGGTTTTCACAGGCTTCAAGTTTCGTTCATCGCCAGGAAAGTAGAAAATTCTGACAATGAACATTTTTAGAGGCGTTGGCACCAGAATTTGAATTATTTTTTTATGGGAATGCCGGCAAACGAACAAGCGGTTCACCTGATGCTAAGTTATTAGCGTCGCCCACGTACATCCGCAACACCAGATGTACTGCAGGTGCGTTGCCGGCCTTGAAGGGTATTAGGGAGATGGGAGGGAGGATGAGGAAGGGGTTGGTGAGGCGTTGGGGAGGGCAAGTGGGGCTCCGGTTACCTCACTCACCGAAAAACGAAACGCAGAAGCACAAGATGCCTCTACTTTACACCGGCAACCCGGTCGAGCCGATCCATTCGAGCAGCGGCAAAAATCGCCGCTTGGGTCTACCACGTATTTTCAAGGCTTTTCTCTTAGTTGCCTCTTACGGGATCTACGGAAAGTAAGCGGGTGACAGATTCTTACGCCGATACCACACGGAACATAAATTTCTAATTTTTTATTGTTCTATTCGCAGACCACGAAATAAATAAAAAATATAGTCTGTTTGATTTAAAAATATAGACAATTTAAGCGGAATAATTAGCGTTGGATTCAGTTTTAATAAAGACTTATTAATATTTGCAATACGTTTTATATTCTTATGTTGGTAAGTAAGGTCGAGTTGAAATAATGAAACAACGTTACACGAGTCCTCTTTCAGATTTTATCTATGGAGCTTGCCGAGGAAAGTCGATTTAAGCTTGTTTTCTATTTCAAGGAAACGTAACTGAACTTGCAATTTCCTGTAAATCTTGTTAGAAAATTTGTACTGCAGATTTCTTAAGTCATTGATAGCGGATTTTTCTTTTAAGTTCCGATGCCAGTTATCGCTTTGCTATTGTGTTTGCCATTTTAAGTTTTCAGTTGCGGAAATATATTATTAATAAAATTAAAATTTTGTATTATTCGTCTTTAGAGGTTGAGTTCTGGAAGAGATATGGCAATATTTGGGTGGACAGACGTCTGGACTATTTAATTATTGTTGTTGTTGTCGTATGGGACAACGTGATAGGTGGAGAACCTGTACACTTGTCATCGACTGTTCAATGTTCCACGTGCTCGCTTTGCAGACCTCAATGGCTTTGGGTTGATGACCATGGGTGGGGTCCACTGCCGATCTAGGCTTGGAGGCGTTGTGTGAAAGCGGGCCCTGTTTCAGTGCACTCTGGGAGAGAGAAGAGGATTTCTATTTCGAAAAGTGGCCGGTGCTGGAGAGCTGCGGATGTGTGTGACATTGTTTCTCAATACAAGTCCTCGCTTGCCAATATGCAGCAAAGGGCAAGTCCGATAAAGCCCTTTCCTTGCGTCGCATCAATTTTTAAGGTCTTTTTTGATTATTGGTAAAAGGCCTAAATTATTCCCGGTTAATTATTGTTCTTTCAATTGATTGAAAATCGCATCAAAGGTTTTTAATTTTTCGCAAAAGAACCCTGAACGAAGTCCCGGGTAGTCTACGTTACTACCTATAATGTTCCTGTTAGTCCGTCAACGACGTGATCAAAAAAAAAATCAGCCGTTTCAAATATATATAATATATAACGTATTGTGCAAATGTATGTGTACTTCAATTTTATATACACGCACCTCCTAAAAATAAACGATAGATTCCACTAAAATATTAGCTATCACCAGAGGCAGCATAATTTGATGAAAATGAATATACTTTGTTGTACACCACAAAACTTAAGGATAAATAAAACATTAAATAAATAAAGGCAGCATAATTTAGCATAATTTGGAAGAGTCCTACACTTATTTTATAGGTTTTCACAATTTTCACAAATTTACGGTTTCCTAAACATTTCTCGGATAAAACAGCCTATTTTACACGTTACAACGAGTTCTAATTTTTTTTATGGAACAGACGGCACACGAGCAAGGGGTTCACCTGATGGTAAGTGATTACCGTCGCCCACATACATCTGCAACACCATAGATGCTGCAGGTGCGTTGCCGGACTTTAAGGATATTTGGGAGATGGAATGGAATTGAAATAATTCTAATTAAAGCCTCTTAAAAATCGGCTGCACCGATTGTTTCCCAGATTAGCCCGGACTAACAGGCAGAAAGATAGATAGACAAATAAAAAATAGGATTTCCAGTTTTGGTATCGTGCAAATAATAATATGAACAAAGAAAAAGCAGAAGTTAGGAAATCACAGACAATGATATAATTTTATTTATATTATATATAGATTATTTAACTATTAGATGTAGACAACTAAGGGTATATTCACATTATTAAATTGTGATATATATATATATATATATAAATATATTTTAAGTTTTCACTCGACTTAAGTTACCTACAGGAAAAATATATACTTACTGTTTTGCGCCATTGTTACACTAAGTTATATTTTTAAGTAGCTCGCTGAATGAAGATATAATAATTAAAATTAAGATAGGTAACTAATTTGTATCTGTATTACATAGTGTACGAGTTACTCTTCTCTTTCTTCGTCTATATGAAGAGCATGTATTGACTGTTGTATGTACTATGTATAAATTGCGTTGGAGTGGTCTGATGTGCTTGATTAATGTTGTATTTGTTGCTATAACATGTATTATATAAGAGTAGAAATATATAATATTATATATATATTACCACTACTGTTCTTACTCAAAATATATGTCTGTATGTTAACTTTACAGTATCAATTAACTGAAAATGTTGAAGCAGGTCCATCCTTCAATAAAACTGACTGTCGTAAATACGTTTGTAGAAAATTTTATTCCTAGATATGGAATTGTAAAAGAGTAAGTATCCGACTGTGGTACGGTGGTGGAAAAACTGTAAGCTATTGAAAATAAACCAACTCAACTCTGCTGCGTATCACCAGGAGAGTTTTGTATCTTTATTTTATAAACATGTAAGTTATTTATGGATTTAAGTAACCAATCTGCAAATTGCAATACACCGTGTTGGTGTTTTGCTTATGGTGAAGGTAGCAACTAAATATTTTTATGGGTATCATACTCTAACAAATTAATCGAAATTTATATTGTAATTGAATTAATTTATTCACATACCTAATAAATATAAATAATGATAAAGTTAATTTTTTTTAAATGATTGTTCATGTATGAAAAAGTTTATTTTTATTATAGCTTGTGCGAATAACTATCAATCCTGATCTTAACTTAACTTAACTTACTTAATTCCTATTAAACTAGGAAGCAATGAATTACGTTTCGAGTGTTTTAATAATTTCAAAGAAAAAATGCAGTGACCGTGCAGCACGCGGGGCCTATGTGTATTTTTATGCTGTGGTAGCTTAGTGGTTAGGTTGCTCACTTTTACCTATTTGTTAATAGCAATTTTAAGTGCTTTACTTACCACTTGCCCGGCGGTAAAGGACAACATCGTAAAGAAACCTGCATGTCCGAGAAATAATAATATTCGATAATTATTTCGAGGATTGCTGAAGCCCACCAACACGCACCGGAACAGCGTGACGGACCCTTCCCGGCTCCAAAATCCAAAATTTTTATTACTTTGGCAGGTATAAGGTAGGATTATTATTTTAGGTTAGGATTATTATTGCAAGCAATTTTATATTACTTGCTTGCACGAATAATTTGATATCAACACAGGCAAGTCTTCAAGTAAGCAAGCAACAAGTCTTTCAGGACTAGGAACTTAAAGTTACAATAATAATAATTCTTAGTCGTACTATGTGTATTATTTACTATAAATTTATAACTGCTGCCGATATTTTTAAGATACGTAAAATTTTATGTTGCTAACGTGCCACAGCCCTGGTGTGAAATCGAAGAAGATGCGTTTTCACTCCTGAATACTAAAACCAAATGCCTCAGAGCCTGTATATGTGTATATTGTATATGTATATTGTCTATCTATATCCTTGGTAAGTAGTAGCCTGGTGGGCAGGTGGCCCGCTTTAGTTTCAATGAGCGCGAGTGACCTGAGTTCGATCCCCGGTGCCGGCATCACTAAAATTGTTAATAGCAATTTTAAGTTCTGGAGTTAAAAAAAATATTATTTCGAGGACATGTGTAGCCCGTGCACATACACTACAACAGTGTGGCGGACTCTCCTCAGCTCCTAAAACCTCTGAGATATTTGAGAAGGAGGCCTTTACTCAGCAGGGGGCACTTACAGGCTGCCACTTTAGTGTACTATATCCTTCAAGGGGGAACATACAACCCCCCACAAAACCACGACTAATACAGGATGATAACCATGTTTAACTTTACAAGAAGTTGCGAGTCTTCTTTAGAGCGTGTGCGCAAACACTTTAACGTTTTGCTTGTTGTAATGATCTTTTAATAATAGATTTTTTTACTCTGTAATGAGGAATCCATCGTTGTTAAAACAGACATTTTTGTGTCTTCCACCAGCTAATGGCTTGCGCTCAGTAGCACACAATTATTTAAAATAAAATTAATGTGTCATAATATTTAGGTGTTCATTTAGTACCTTTAACTGTTTTAACTGCAAATAAAGAATGTCTTTTGCAATAAACGTTTTTTTTCATCGTTAATCTGCTATAAAAATTAACTTAATTTCAACGAACATTAATGAACGTAAAATAAAATTTAATAATCAATTGTAAGTAGATACTGACGCGAATCAAAATAAAATGAATAATTGAACAGCGTGGAGGTTCTTTTGTGCGTATACATTTTAAAAGTAGTATTTTTAAATTTTTTACACAGTTGCGTTTTGTTACTCTATTTTTAGAGTCAAAAATTCATCGTGATCAGCCCTTTGAAGTCTTCTGCTGAACATAGGCCTCACTAAGAAAGCTCCAATACGCCGGCACGTATTTCTAGGAGGTTTTGCTCTGAGTCTGAGCTACGCTGTGTTGGCGAATTTGTGAGCGTAGCACCGGTATCCTTACAATATTGCTACTGTCCCCCCATTAGTCTGTGAGATTTGGGTTCAGCAAATTCAGATACTAATACTGATACTGACTGATATTTTATACGCGATAGAATCAATGGGAGGCTATTGCTGCAACTCGAACGGGCCGGCTCGTAGAGGGTAGTACCATGACCTCGCAGAATACCTACGTGAAGTAGAGGCATCTTGTGTTTCTGAGTTTCGTTCGGTGAGTGAAGCAACCGGATGCCCACTTCCCCACCACCAAAATTAAATGCCGGCAAAGCACCTGCAGCATATCTTTAAGACACCTGCGGCCTCAAGGCCTTGCTTGTGCGTAAGCAAGGACGTAACAGCAAGAACTTCTTCTGGTCTGGTGTTGCAAATGTACATGGGCGACGGTGATCATTTGCCTGATGGTTGGAAGACACAGAAATCCTTGATGGTAAATGATCACCGTTAACGTTTGCCCCATTACCATAAAAGAAAAAAGAAAAACAAAGATAATTGTTCCATTATGAGACCGTTGTGAGACTTAAAAGGGTCTCTTTATATCTTTATATTAATATTAAATCTTTATATTAAATATTAATATCTATATTAATATTATCTCTAAATTAAAATTCTTCCTTTCTAAATAATATTTATTTAGAAGTGAACTTTGCCAGCTTTTAAATATTTGATAACATAGATATATTCACAAATTTGTGAAACTGATATTTTTTCAGCGTGTAAATATGTTATTTTAGGTAAACGAAACCTTGAATGGAATGCTTATTGGCTGATCGACGTAGAATCGATTATATTATCATAACGAGTATAGCATTAATTGCAAACCTTTTCGGTTCAATGATGCTATTTTATATCTATCGCTGTATTTTAATATTAAAATGGCAAATAAAGGAATGGCTGGATTTTGAAAACTACGATGTAGTCCACTCTTCATTCCTCATTCAAGCGATATTTACTGCAAACATGGACGGGCGCCCTAGAGAGCTTCATAAAGTGAATTGAAATGTTAATATTCAACGGCCGTTGAAGCAACAACAACTTCTTCCACATCATTGTTTTGATATGTGTAATTTACTTCAAGTTGGAAAAATCATATGAAAATGGTTTAATAAAATCACAAAGCTCTTGATTATCATAGTAGATAAAGTCCCCTTGCCAGTTGAGTAAGCTTTGCGTGTTAGACATTATTACAGTGAAACAGCGTTTCGCTTCCGACTCACAGATCACTTGACTTCGAGCTACTTTTTATCTACAAAGTTTATTAACATTTGTACTTTTACATTACTTTTAACTAAGGGTAGTACGTTTGTTTACGTTTATATAGGGAAGTTATACATCTTGAATTTCAGTATATAATGACGTCAAGTATATAAGTTAAGTATGATACGAATTACATATGTTTCCGTATGTGGTAGAGCTGAGCGGAGGTTTTTGGTGCTGCTCGAATGGGGTGGCTCGACCGTATCGGTACCATAGCCTCGCAGAATACCGAAGTGAAATAGAGGCATCTTATGCTTCTGCGTCTCATTCGGTGAATGACGTAAGCGAAGGTACACTTTTCATCCACCTCCCTGCTTACTCCCAAATATCCTTAAAGGTCGGCAACGCACCTGCATCACGTCTGGTACCATCAGGTGAGCCGCTTACTCATTTGCCGTCTTACCTATATAAAAAAAAAGTTATGTCATATGTAAGACCTAACTAATAGCCAATTATATTCTATTTACGTCTTGTTTTGATTATTAAATATAGACCTATTTCTATGGAATACCCGTTTAGACACATCGCCTCTCTCGAGCAACATTCTGCCGAAAAAGCGAAGGCGAAAAAGGTGAAGAGGATGTCTGCTTATCGACGATTTTTCGTGCCGAACGGAAATCCGTAGTCTATTATTATATTCGTCTATTATTGTAATCTTTTCATAGCAGTTTTTTTTTAGTGAATAGAATATAACTACCGGCCCACAAATAGTGTAGCCTTTTTGTATTCGAAGTCGCCGGCCCTCGGTTCGAGTCTCGGCTGATTAGTATTTGTTTAGCCTACAAACTTCTGTAACGTTTTGATGCATTGTCTCGACCCCAATTTATAAAAGGCTGTAGCACGAAGCAATAGTTAACGTAGCATAATAACAGGTTGACTGGCATAAAAGGTTTTTAAATCACGACAGAATAGAGACGAATGACGTCACTAATTGCCGCCCGTGCTCATTGTTTCAAATTAATGATTTGACATCCAATTAATTTTGGTAATGACTTGGTTAAAAGTTAGATTGGGTGGCATTTTTGTGCTTCTCTGCTAATTGAATTTGATACCAAATCAACAAATCAATATTGTTAACATTTTTTTTTTTTAATTTAATTCACCAACGAAACAACCTTTTGTAAATTTTGTTGTGTCGAGAAGTTATTTTACCTACATAAATTACACACGGACTAACAGCCAGGCGTGGGTAACAGCTCGTCACGTGCGGTAATCTATTAATATTGTAAATCGTTAAAACAAGCAGCGTACATTCCACCACTTCGCAAGGGGAAGAGAGGGCATCGTTGTGTAGTATTTGATGTACAGTGCGGGTTGAAACACGGGAGGTCTGTACATGAAATATATCGTTTTATTTTCCACCGGCGTGCAGGTTTCCTCGCGTTTTTCCTTTACCGAGGACCGAACCGTGAACAGTAAAGAAAAATCTTAAGCTTGCTATTAACAATTTCAGTGGTCCTGGCACCTGGAACGTTGGCCAGTCGCGGAATATGAGATGAAAGATAGCGTCCTGTCATCTGAGTTACTATGTCTTATCCCTGCCCCAAATAGTTTTCTAATTTAAACATCCTCCAAAAATTACATTGCATAAAATAAGGCTAAATAAAATAAAATGAGTCGACTTTGACAAGTACCAAAATCATTTCAACTTAATGTTGAGATCATTTCAAGTTAATGAGGGGGAATAATAGAGCTATTAAAGTAAATTTGTATCGTCATTTGTGAATATTAAAAAAAAACTAAGCTTGTGTGCCTTTACTCGTGGTTGTAGTAAAACTAAACAGCCGGGAGATTCCATTTTTGAAAATGAATCGACAAAAGGTCATGCCCCAAAATCATCTCTCTGTGATTCGGTAAACGCACAATGCTGCGTTATGCCTCACCACAACGTCTAGATGTACATCTCATCGTAGTGACAGCTGTCAACGACAGACTATTCTAAACGTTTTCGAACGTATACCGTAACGTTTCCGCCACCGCATGACGCAAACCGCAGCGTTGTGCGTGTCAACAGACCGAAGCTTTACGTACCTATTCGTAAAACTTTTTGATGCAACTCTCCGTTAATCCTTAAATACAATAATGTACAGGACATACGATTACGTTGTAACTATAAAGTAATCGGTGCTCGTACGCAACGCTCGTAATGATCGATAAAAATAACTGAAATAAAAATATTTCCCAATCGAAGCAGCGAAGAATTAAAAAAAAAATTCACACTTTCGTAGCATTTTACTCTTCGTTGTGCAAAAAATTAAAAAATCCTTCGCAATCCCGTTTAAATAGTGTGTATCTGGGCCACCGAGCTTTGTTCGACATCTTTCGATTTTACCGAGGGAATGTGATAACTACTCGCTGGAAAAATTTCTTATATTAATTTCTAATAATATTGCGATCTGTTGTTGAATAGCTAATACTGAAACATACTGGTATCTTAATATTATATGAGTTTTAAATTGATGGCAACTGTCTAGACAAGTTTATTTAGAAAAAATATTAAAATACAAAATTTCATCCAAATAGTCATAGTCGTTTCCGAAAATATAGGCATTCTTATTCATCGTTACAGATAATTCCAGCAGCGTTTGTAGTCACGTTTGTTGTCTCTCCGATGGGAGACATCATTTTATGGCACGCGTGCTGATGCTCTGCTCCGGAGATGCAACTTGGCTCAGCGAAGCCTAGACAAACAAGTATTAACCATTCGATGTACATGCGTCAGCCGCTGCAAGCGCTTTTTGAGAATAGCGATACTAGGAGATACTAGGAAGCAGTGCGATCTTCAACCCCCTTTCGTTTGTTACTCTGCCTATCTACTTTACACTCAAAAAAATGTTTCGAAGGCAGTGCATGTGAAAGGTGTTGAGTCGTCTAGCCATCGACTTCGCTCACGTACAAGAGAATGTTCAAGATCCAAATTTAGTATACAATAATTGGTCTTCACTCTAAGGTATTTATTATGCCACTCTTGTACGAAGCCTGCCGAAGTCGATGCCTTGTCTATGATAACTTTTACCTTTCCCTCCAGAAAGTGATTGCTCGTCATAGTTGACTCCTATTAACAGAAATTGTAGATAAATGTAGCCCTGCGTTGTCGTTATGTAAGCTTGGTGTAAAAGCACTAACAAGAATAATTAAAAGCAGGTAAACATCCTAAGCGGTTACACAATTGATGTTATTGGGAAGATTAACAGACGTTTCTCGGAACGTTCGCTCATACTCATAACGCAGGGAAAGCGAGTTGGTGTCCACTATACATGCTGCTCCCCATCGCTACTTTAACATATGTATTTTTATTAAATTTATTTAGCTTATACTTATTCTTAATTTCGTATAGAAACAAATAATTTGTAACACCTATAAAAGCTTGTACATATTTCATGAGAGCGTCTCATTTACGTACGAATAGAATCTAGATTTGAGATCCTAATGTTGAATGGGGTCTTAAATTGGAACGCATTTGCTTCACGCATTCAAATGTATTTAAATACAAAACATTTATCTTATATTCTATACATTATTACCTATTCGTTATAAAGCCGCTGTAACCACTTCACAGGCAGACTGGCTGTGTAGAAAAAAGCTTAAGAATGTGTTTTTATTTCATTTATTAAAACTATATGAAATTCCAATATCAAAGTCACGTGGATTTCCTATTTTGAACAGAATATTCAATAAATTTGATTTAAAGAAACTATGATATTTTTTAATTATTAGGTATTTACTGAGAGCGTACTAGCACAGAATTAAACACGAATAGTAAATTTAATAACTCGTCTAGGTTCCTAAGTCATATTATTCTCTCTCTGTTACCGGTTAAATTTAAGATGAAAAGAAATTTATCTAGTTTCCAAGAAGAAGAGCTTAGAAGAGCCTTTTGAAGTTTTTGCCTGTCTTTCTTAGAATGGGAGTTTTAAATTTATTTATATCAAGCACATTAATAAGAGGTTTTTGCGATTTGTTTAAGGGTGCATCAATTATATTACAATATAATTAAACTTATGGTGATAAGAGTAATGATAACATTATACTCTTTGTTTGGCAATTAAGTAACAAGTAATTATCACTAAGGATTATTCATTGAAGAAACTAAAGACACACGCCAGAATGAACTTTAAATTAGACGTTTAATGACTTTTAAATAATGAATAAAAGAACTCTCACGACCGTATACCCCTTAGTGGAATGATCGGAGTTCTAGTTATTTAGTCTTATCAAATAAATTTTCATCAGAGATTAATTTAAGTATATATATTGTGCCCTTTTTGGGGTAATTATACTGGTTGTACCTTTCAAACGGAACACAACTCTCTGCATTGTTTTTCTTTCCTTGTAATTTTCATTAGCTCAGTCTTGCTAAGTTCATACATTCACTATAAATTTTCATTTAATTTTTCACCGGGACAGATAGCGTCCACTTAAATATTAGCTATTTCTGCTTCGCATGCAATCCGGGGCTAGGTTTTTTTCCTACTAAGAAAGTCCACAATCTGTAAGTCGTTTCCTTTCACGCCTTATATACTTTTTTTTGACAACCACTGTTTTTCATTCTTAAATCTCTTCACACTCCACATCAATCAGTATGCCATATTTACATATTTATCTCCAATATTTTTTATGTTCAACAGTATTTAAAACTGTAAAATAATTAAAAATATTTGAAAAATTTCAAATTAGCACACGCAAAATTTTACTAAAAAAAACATTCACCACTAACTTAAAACGTTTCTCGGCATATGCGTAGTTAACAGTATGTTATTGTGAGTTCCTCAAATACATCCAACGTTCGTTGTTGAGGCCCTGCGAGAGAACGTACATGAAAATATTCAATAAACCTTATCGGAAAAAGCAATATAGAAATTTCGTTTTCATATGTACCGGAATTTGTTTTCATTCGAAATGTTATTTGAACATTTGTGACGAGCCTAAAATATATTGTTATGATGCTGGTTCGAGAAGAATGCAGTACGTGGCTTCGAATTTCATTTAGGACAAACAAACATGAAAATATGTAATTTAGAAAGCATACATTTCGACGAACATGTCTGATTATTAACCATACGTGTAGGCACTTAGGAAGCGTCGTCAGACACTCTGCTCATCTGAAGACGAAAGTCCTCGATCTGCACTTCGTCTGTACTCACAGGCACTTGTTGCAGTCGATGCGGTACAACAAGGAGGTGCTTTGAAGGAATTTAAAGATTAATAAACTTTATGAATCGTATCGGATTTCAATAAACCGTGCCCTTCATAGTGGAAATTTAAGTATTATTTTTTCCGATTCACTGAGTTTAATATAACTTAAATAGGTAAAATATAGATTCTTTCTCTTTGAATAATCATACTTTTAGAGGGGGTACTACGTGCTTTTCAGTGAGAACAATCAAAGTACATATAAAATCATCACCATAAAATATAATAGTGATATTCATTATAAATGAATATTTTAATTGCATTATTATTAAATATTATGTAAATAGTTATTATTCTTTTATAATATTTATCAACGGCTTAAGAAAATTTATTTGGTATCACTTCCTTTTTTTTTAGGTAATTTTTTTTTAAAGAGAAAGGCGACAAACGAGCGAGCGGTTCACCTGATGGTAAGTGATTACCGTGGCCCACGCACATCTGCAACACCAGAGGTGCTGCAGGTACGTTTCCGGCCTCTAAGGGTATTTGGGAGATGGAAGGGAGAATGAGGAAGGGGATCGGGAGTGGGCCTCCGGATACCTGGCTCACCGAACGAAACGCAAGAAGCATAAGATGCCTCTACTTCACGCCGGTATTCTGCGAGGTAGTGGTACCAATCCGGTCGAGCCGGCCCATTCGAGGAGCAGCAAAAGCAGGCGCTTGACTCTACCACATTTAAAAAAAAAATTGATTTGATGAAATTGATTTGTTTGTAAAGCAATAATTGCAAGTTACATTTTCAGTTGTTGTTTAAAGTTTTTATTTATTTGGTTTCACTTATTTATAACGTGTTCTAATAAATATTTAGGTCATTTGTAAGTAAATTGAATTAAGTAAAAATCCTAATTTATGCATTTATGGTTTAATTGCAAGTACCACACTTGGAAGTAAAACCATTCAAAAATCTTTTAGATCGAATGTACAATATAAATCGGTTATGGAAATGGAAAACAGATTTTGATTCCACAGATTGTATTAATACCATCGGATCAACCGTTTCAATTTCCAGTAAAACAATATTTCCCAATAACTATAAATAGAGCGCGAGGTCGAACGTATAAAATGACAGAATTAGATACGAGCGGTGAGTGCTTTTCATATGGACAGCATCACGTAGTCCTTTTGCAAGCGTCATCTGAACAAAACATGTCTTTGTATTGTTACCCGTGAGAAAGGCTAAGAACGGTGTACATAAAGACGTTCTTTGAACATTTATTTGATTTTTATTTAGTTCTTTAAACATTCACGTGCGAAGCCAGGGCGGGTCGTTAGTGTATCATGACTGACATCCACACGCTCGTCCAGCGAGGCGTGGGCAAATCAGAACAATTTAGATCAAAACAGAATACAATAAATTGGCATGACGTCACAACAACAAATAAAGATCCAATAAATATACACGAATACAACTAAGGTGTCCAAAAAATAAATTTATAATAAATTTTACGAAAAATCATCATGCCAATTGCCAAAATTAAAAATACTTACACAATTATATAAGAATATTAGAAAAGGCAGTAGTTGAGGCAAAACACGATTCTACAATTTTAGGTGCTGATAAAAATACTCAAGAAATGTTTAACATGTAATATAACAAATAATAACTGATTATGGCACTATTAGACATAACCAAAGCATGCGTTAAAATAAAATATTATTAAATCAAATACATGACATGGGTATTTACGGAATAGCTCATAAGTTTACATCGTACTTCATTTGTATAAATTGAATATTTTAATTAGAACAATAAAAATTTGACATGGTAGCAAAATTATAAATATCTCTACCCACAAGGAACTGTCGTTGGATGCCTGTTATTCCAGATCTAGATAAAAAACTTTGGCAGGCCAGAACGACTGGGGTAGTACCACGGCATCGCAGAATACCGGTGTGAAGTAGAGGCATCTTGTGAGACTCCTTTCCGAATATCCTTAATGGCCAGCAACGCACCTGCAGCTCCTCTTGTGTTGCAGATTTACGTGGGCGTCGATAATCACTTACCATCATGTCAGACGTTTCAACGTTAGCAACCTTTTTCAAAAAAAATTAGGTATGTAAGATCATTACATTATTAGTTTGAACGAAAAACTCAATTTTATACTCGATAAAACAATAAACTGGATGAGCGATCACAATCTTGAAATTAACGTTTCGTAAACAAAATTAATGACTTTCGAATCGCGACAAAAAAATCTCATTAAACGTAAATTCCAGTACTAAAGGCACATAATTAGGCGTTTTAATGAATTCTCGTTATTCGGTTTTTATATCGTACGAGTTTCCGAACTAAAAAAATTTTTTTTTCTAAATTTATTTTTATTTTTCTACATAGTGTCCTGTTAAGTCTACTCACTTCTCCCAGCGATGCTCTCATCTCTTTAATCCGCCCAAACGGTACTCGGCGTCTTTCTCTGCAAAATGACTGTTTACGTAGGTTTCTGTCCACCGAGAGCAATTTTTAGATTGGGGAACAGAAATAAAGCGCTTGGGTCTAGATCTGGTAAGTAGTAGAGTGAGGGTGATCAAGCAGTTCCAACCGTAATTCTTGGATTTTTGCAATGGCAACCGCTGAGGTGTGAGACGGCGCGTTGTCATGGTGAAACGGATTTTTTTTTCTGCAAATATGGACGTTTCTTCGCAAACTCTGCCTTTAGCTTATCAAGTAATGAACACATCATCGAGTACGATACTGTAATGGTTTTTCCCGTTTGTAGATAATTGACTCCACGACTATTCCAAAAAACAGCGCCATCATCTGCCCAGCCGAGAAAATAATTTTTGCTTTTTTTTTTGGAGATGATTCCCCTTTCGCAGTCCACTGTTTTGACTGTATTTTTGTTTCGGGCGTATAATGGTGTATACAATTTTCATCTATAGTAATAAACTGCGCCAACAGAGCGTTCAAAATATTCATTCGAACACGCTTTTGCTCTATCGTGAACAAACGCGTCAACCAACGCGCGGACAGCATTCTCCCGCCTAAATCCCAAAAGCTATTATACAAACATGTTATTTGGACATTTTCGTAGCTTCTGCTATCTCTCTCACTTTAATGAGACGATCGTTTGGCATCATTTTGAGAACTTTAGCGACGTTATCGACAGTGGTTGCAGTTTTTAACCGAAAGTTCGTCGCCATCGAACGTGACCGTACCAGCTTTGGGGTAACCAATATTATTATGATTCGTTTCAATTGTATGAAAGAAACCGTTATTGATAAAACCACATTTCCCAAGCCCGAGATAACTATTCATCTACATTTTAGAAATATGTAAATTTGAGAGCAAAAATATATAGGCTGTGTACAAAGCGCCTCGACGCAACTACTAATTATATATTACGTAAAAGAAATAAGCAGATGTTACCAATTTTTAATTTTGAAATAGATTCGATGTGTGACAAATCGCGTCGCTTAGTCCCGAGCGTACTTGAGTCATGAGTTCTGGATTCAAATCCGAGACGTCCCAATATAGTGTACAAAAGTAATATCATTGATATTCGGGCTTTGTGTTGTATGCATTCTTCTATGTTGTCGTGTAAGCAGATACGGGAAAACGAAGACCAGCGAGTGCGATCCTGCACATTTGAGAAGTGCTTATAGTATTTGGAAGTTGACGCTTGACCGAAATAACACTTGTCTCGAATATTCTCATATCTAGTGAATTGACGTAATGACGTCACTAGTGTGCTAAAGACAGGTCGCTACCAGGTCTGAATGTTTAATTAATCCGCGGTTTAAGTGGTAGGAAAGCATATTTATGTCTCGATGATTTTCGTTTCATATGACGGGCTCGAACGAATTCCGTATTGATAAATAATTAAAACACTTGATGTCACATATATGGGCAAATTTTTGGACAGGATATTCAATAACTAAGTAAGAGATCGCGGCTATGTCCCTGTTATTATTATTATTATATGTAATGAGCCACAAATTTATAAATTGTTTATACCATCTTTTTCTTAATGTCAACCTCACCTGCGCGAGGAGCATCGAGCTGATTAACTAACAACGCTCTGGCTACCGTCAGATGGTGGAAAATCTATTCGAAAGCACGAGACTCTAATTTCTCTTTCTCTTTCTCTTCTTTTTCTTTTTCGTTTTTTTATCCACGCTGGGCGTGGTTAGCGTGGGCAGTTTTTCCATGTGTAATATGCTGGGTTTTATGACGCTTCCTTGGAGAGACCGATGTCCAGCCGTTGAATTTTAAAGGCTGATTTTATCTCTGAGTGTCGTCCGGTTTGAGGGAAAGCTCTTTCGAAGTCTGAGTCAAACGTCGGCGCAGGCATTGGGAATCGAACCTAGGTCACACACTTAACAAAACTAATAACCCTCGCGGTGTTTTACTTATATTAAATCCATAGATAGAAGCAAGTTTTGGTAAAACTACAGCTATTTTAGATCCCACTGCTGAATACCGCATTGTTGGTACGGTATTATTAACAATGCGGTAGTGGGCATGCATTACTTAGAAGATGCTCATGCCCACACTCACCACGCAGTCGCAGTCGGAACGATGAGCGCAAAGTTTGCACCCTCCCATTGGTTGACGGATACTTCCCATCACCAGTCTGTGAATTTTGGGTTCAGTGTTTTTAAAATAGAATTTCTGCGATATGTCGGTCCCCAGAGCCACTTTCTTCGAACACCGGGGTGCTCTGCATCGTGGTTGGTTTGATTTAGTGTATGTGTAGTTTTAAGTTTCTGTCGTCGCCTGCGGAGAGGCCCCACAAAACAGTGGGGTGAAAGGGCAGGGATTTCTCTCTTCCTCACTCACTTTACTTTGATACATCGAACAGTACGGACGCGCCTGCGGTGTGTGCAGTAACGAGCTGATATGTTGATTGCAATGTGTATAAAGTAGGTAATAACATAATAGTAAATTCACTAAAGCATTTTCTGGGCCGATGCGATGTGAGACTGTTAGGTAGAATAATCAGGCAATTAGCAAAACGACAGTCCTTAATTGTTAATCTTCTATTACCATTGACAATGCTTCTCTGTGTTTGACATCAAAGGAACGTGTAGCGCAACTGTAACGTGGAATTCGTGCGTAATTGTGTGAGACAGAAGCTAATAATGCATGCAGAATAGATTACAAATGCGAAGCGTATGCCAATTCAAGCCGTACCCAAATCGGACTGACAATATTAACATTTCCCAGAATCGCAGTGTCATTATCCATTGGTCATTTGTAATAATTTCCAATATTTCGGACTAATTTCGTTGTATAGTATTCCAGAAACGCAGGAAGAGATTGAAAATGTTGTATATATTTCATTTCAAATTTTATGGGATTTCATCTCGCTTAAGTTTAACTTAATCGCCGACGTTTTGTGTGCTTTGCTTTGCTTTGCTGTCCGTCAATCAGTTATAATGAACAAGGAGGAGATTTGCAGAGCAATTTAGCCAGGGATTTTGGCAGCAATACATCCCATTGCGTGACCTCGATGCGATAGGAGCACCACCTCGATGAGTAAATGCTGAATATCGAATGACCCCCCATCCCGTTCTTGCGTCTATTGTATACTGTTTACTGGATTTTTTATTGTCATTCTACTCGCTGTCGCTACCAGTTCTACCTTCCATGTCTTCCATATCAATAAAATTAAAAGGAGGTTGGATATGAAGACTAATCGTTAAGCACCAGACTATGTTTCAGCCCCCCTGGTGTCTTATCCGTTAAGATTATGCGTGAACTCCTTGCTCAATGAAATTATAGTGTTTACTTTTTCACTGTGTCCCTCACATGGTTTCGTTTATTGGTAAACATATCGCGGATAGACGAAATCATGTAAATAAATTAACACGGTATGATTTTATCGAGGAATGAGATATATAAAAACCAAAACTTCGATATGTTAACCAGCAGCCGCGGTATATTTAGGCTTTGTGATTTATCCTATAGCTTTTCAAAATGGGCGCTTATGGTCGGCAGTGAGACATTTAAGCAGTCGAACTTTTTAAATAGATGAATTATTGAAACTAATAAATTAATTGGAGTACTAATTATGCACAAATGACGTATATATTTAAAAATAAAATGATTATTACTCTCCGTGAACACGACAAAATGGCTGTCCGTATAATATGTCCAATAATTTGACATCACCGCGGGCATTATGTGTAACCTATCTCGAGATAAATTAATTGCCCTCACCGTGTGTTGTCCGCCGCGGTTTTACCACTCTGTTCTAGAAATAAAATTCCGCAATAACAATCATGAAGCCTGTCAATATTAATTGAATTATATAATATGCATTATGAAAAAAAAAGCCAGTAGCTTAGTAAAAAAATCATTGTTTCTTCTACATGTAATGCCCGCTTGCATTGTCCTCTTATTATACTTTTAAAGTACCTCATTATAGAATTGTTGAAATATCCTGAAAATCTAATATAAGTTACGTCGCTGCATGTCGAGTTTTTTTAAGGGTATTTGGGAGACGGGAGGGAGGATGAGGAGGGGGATGGGGAGAGGGAGCGGGAGTGGTGGAGAGTCTCTCACCGAACGAAACGCAGAAGCACAAGATGCCTCTACCTCAGGCCAAGTACGAGTTAATTTTTTTTACCATCACAGATTCCTCCATGGTATCACTAAGGGCACTAGAAATTTTATTTTTCGTTAAATCACTTCAATTTGATATCACCTTTGTAATATGAGGTATAAATCTCACTATCATGCCTAACATCTTAATCCACTTGTTCATAATTGGTTCTAAAACGGTTAATGGTTTCGAGTTTCTTCACTCGTGCTAACATTGCAAACCATAAAACCAAATGAGTACGTCATAAATCCTGGCACAAAATATATATTTCTTGTAAAACGATATACCTACTTTATTTATGTATTTATTATCATTCAAGAGTCCTTCATTTAGGTTTGTCTAAACGGTTTTAATTTGAAAACTAATGACATTTTTTTATCACAAGTAAGAGTTCTCTTAGGATAAATTAGGCTTAGTATACCCAAGGGCTTCCCCAGCATATTCACAAATATATATATATATATATATATATATATATATATATGTATACAATATATTTTCTTCGAAATAGAAAAAAATTATCTTAGTGAAACTCGTTCTCCGACATGATAAAAGTGGTGTATTAAATATCCAATCACGTGTGTGAGTATATATAGGAGTATTGCTATATCAACGTAATTTTCTCATAAGATATGTAGGAGTATCACATTTTTAATTTAAGTGCATTGCTACTGCGAATGGAAGAAGTCTAATCCAAAATATATGTATTAATATTTTTTGTCTACAACTTTCCAAGTTCATTTTATTAAATAGTGGTTTATTGAGAACAAATATTTCAGATATTTAATAAAGTGTGTTAATTTAATGCATCGCCACAACAAAGTTGAAAAAGATTTAATAAATTAGTTTCTGCACAACATTTTCAAGTCATTGGTAAAAGCTGCATAAAGTTTTAAGCGTGGTAGAGCCAAGCGGCGGCTTTAGGTGCTGCTCGAATGGGCCGACTCGTCCGGATTGGTACCACGGCCTCGCAGAATATCGGCGTGAAGTAGAGGCATCTTGTGCTTCTGCATTTCGTTCGGTGAGTGTGGTAACCGGAGGCCCACATCCCGTCCCTATTCCCTTCCTCTTCCCACCCATCTCCCAAATACCCTTAAAGACTGGCAACGCACCTGCAGGTTCTAGTGTATTGCAGATGTATGTGGGCGACAGTATCACTTACTATCAGGTGAATCGCTTGCTCATTTGCCGTCTTTTCCATAAAAAAAAAAGTAATAACAGACAAAGAAACCTGCGTAGTCACTTACACAGCTCGTAGTAAAATTAATTAAGTACTAACTTCTGTTATCAAAGGCTGCATTATAACATTTGTATAATGTTTAAAAAGGTAGCAGAAACAAACAGCGCTAAAATGTTTCCATAATTGAACATTTTAATGTTTATTTTGTATATATTTGTTGTTCCGTGGACGATGAGAAAGGACTGGAGGGGAATAGCTTCTACGAGAAAACTCAACAAATAAAAGAGAAATCTCTTGGCAATCTCCACTGGCAAATTTCGTAAAGTTTATTGCGCAATTCAGTAGGCAACTGGCAAAGTCGTACCAAAAATAAATCTGTAAACTCCGCCTAACCAGTACTAACTTAATCTTAAATCATTAATGGTTATAAGTGATAACCAGCAATAAGGTGCTTAGAAAAATTGATAAATAACCAACCAAGTTGGTGAACCATACAATACACACGCATTTTTTTCTATGGTTCTTACTTAACTTTTAACTTAAATCGAAGAATCTGTTTTCTGCCGATGCTCGGTTGCCAAGTCGGTAGCTAGTTAGCTAATTCTTAATTTAATCTGTGGGGGTTTTAGGTTCGGTGTGATGGTCTTTTATTGTACGTGGAAAGCTCGTCGATTTTATATTACTTGCTCGTGTTTAGTGTGCATCGTAAACTCAGACTGACTAGTTATTTATTTAAAAATGTCTAGAATCCAATGTCAACTTTAGCTACCGAGCTTTGGGGCAACGACGAATTAGCCGTCTCGAAAATATGAATCTGTAATAAAATATTCATTACAATACAATTTGTTTTGTTGTGCCACGGATAAAGAATTAAACTTTCGTTAGGATTTTTCTAAAGTTTAAGGATATATAACCCCGTTTAAAATAAATATCGTGATCATCGTATTACGTTGAGTACTATTATTACCTTGTGTTAATTGAGATATTGAATTCTTTTAGGTATTTTTTTTTAATGATTCGCGGCGAAAAACGAGCTAACGTTCGATCTAGCTGAGCGGAGCTGTATAAGCGGCTGCTGTAGTTTATAGACATATTCTAAGAAGGTTATAGATGCTAGTTTAGCAGCCGAAATTATTGTGAGTGAGTCTACCCAGACAACTCCTAGGCATAGTAGGAGCCTACCACCTAGTACGTAGTAGTAGGTATTTCTTGGAAAAACAAATATTTATCTGTGCCAGAATACTATCTTATCAACTAGTCCCTTTCGAAAAGAGTTGTTATATACTCCTTTCCACTTGTAAATGGTCTAAAATATTATGTGCAAAATACCCACAAAATACGCATGTGTGTTTGTGAATGAACAATTTATGTAAGTGGAATTATTAGTAGTCCATACAAATTCTAGTCCCGTGCGGGAATTAATCCGAAACTCACCATCTTAAAACTATCTAACTATCCAATTTATCTCCGTAAATTTTTTCAAGATGATACCAGTAGACATAAACTTAGATCTACAATATCACGCCAGCTCATATAGTGCCCCTTCATACATAGTACAGAATATACAACACAAAAACAACAAAAACATGTTCGGTTACATACGCCATAATAATTGAATTGGATACTTAGGGGAACGCAGAGAAAAATCAATATTTTTTTTAATTTACGATCAGGCACGGACCGGCCCATCGGGACGCCTGTGTATGTTATCCCGTGGCCCGGTCGTATTGCACAATAGGGCCCGTAAACAATCGACCGTTGAATAAAGATTACATAATTTTTCTTTTATTAATTTTAAGATTATAGGGCTCGGTATTTCAAAACTTTCCGGTGCAATTTGCATAGCCAGTATAGCCTTGCTTACGAGTAGATAAATGCTGCTGGACACTGCGGGACAACTTTGTCTTAAATCTGACATATTGAAGACCTAATAATAAGCATCATAGTCAGTAGCATTTTCATTAACGTAACAGTCCAGTATAATGTTTGGTTTAAAATATTATTTCCGATAGCATAACATATTGTTCGTCTGTCCCACCAAATCCTTGAAACCACTGTAGTACATTGCTTGCAGTTTTCGTCGCTTAAACTAATAACTAATTAATACACCGTCTCCCTTTGGCGTATTCTCTATGATTGACAGATGAATTGGTGACCACAGCACCTCGTTGGCTACCTGGTTCATCTCCTCGAGTAGTTGGTTCATCTCGTTGGCGACCTGTTTCATCTCGTTGACGACCTAGTTTATATCATCGGCCTATGTTATTTTAGGTCTGACATTTACGAAAAGTTTTTTTTGCTTGATCACGGAAACTACGTCTTGGGCACAGCTAGTAATGAAATGAACGTTAGTTTATTCATTAAAAAAATAATAAAATGTAAACGCAAACAGTACTGAATTTTAACGTAGAACCGTTTTTAAAGAATATCTAAGAATAATTATACGGTCCGCTTTTCTCAAAGATTTGAGGATTAAGAGACTTTGCTTTCTGATAAGAAAATCATAAGAAAATTTGAAGTAAATCCTATTCAAATAAATAGGTATTTAAATTTTATTAAGCTATTGAATGGTTCAAGGCGAAATTATATCTTTTTACTCGAGAACAATTTCATTAATAAATATTTGGGTTATGAACTGTCGTCTAATGGAACGTAACAAAACGCGTTGGTGCACAAAGTTACATGGTGATGATTAAAAGAAAATATTTTTGGCTGGTTTTCTGTAAAAATACTCATAAAGGGATCACAGTCTGATGCAATTTTAGTTTTTACATTACAAATTATACAAATAATTATTAATTTAATTTTTGTCTTTGTGTGGCATTTGCTAGTCTGTGATGTATTTTCATAGCATTTGTATTTATATATCTGTATTGGAGTAAAATGGTTTGGTACTTAGCCACAGATTATAAATATCGTCGTCTTCTATAATTGAAGGACCACGCTATCTTGCTTTATTTTCTTACTAATATAATACCGCGTATCTTCCGTTGGAAATTCTTAATAAGTAAATATATCAATTAATTTGTTTTCACTAAAATTATTTACATGGCCATATGATATTGCTTCATCGACTTTAACTCCCACCGACCATTTTCCCCACTTTATTTTATTGCCATAAATTTATAAAAGAAATCACTTATTATTTTCTTTGTCAATGTGATTCAATGACAATTATGTTCCCATGAGGAAGAACAAAGATTTTGATTTTGATTTTCAATGTGTGCGTCTGTGTTTGCGCTTACACTTATGGTACTATAATATCCCCTGTACAGTTAACAACTGCCGATAGTATAACTTGTCGCCGTAGTCTAAATCGACCAGGGCGACATCGTCATTGCATTCCTCTTAACCTTAAGCGTACCAGTGCTTCATTTAACTATCGACTGGCTGTATCTTGGTGTGAGAAACAGTCGATCTGGTTACGTTCCAATGTCCCTCTAATACCACCTATTATTGGCAACTACAATGTGCCTCAGGCTAAGGGTGCCGACAGTTGCTGAAAAACGACTGCACTTAACGCGATCGTTGTCGAAGTACGCTTCAATTACGCTTGGTATTTCAATGTGTACCTGGCGAATAGAAAGTTTGTTTCTATTTACGAAGAAGGAAACACGAAGGCGAATGTCTTATCGTACGGTCTTCAGTACTTAAATAGTATTCCGTGTCTTGGTAATTGGATGTTGATTAGATAGATATGTAATAGATAGAACACTTAGACTTGGGTAAAAACATTTATATTCATCATACAAATGTCTGCCCCCTAGTGGAATTTGAACCCGCAACCCTCTGCTACATTACGAACTATGCTATTGGGGGTTGGAGGCAGGTTAGCTATTTAATAATTTCAAGGCACTTTTCAAAAAATATATATTAACACTGTTAGTGGTTTGAACCAATGAGATGTTGGGCTCGTGTTCTTCGCATAGATCAGAGACAAGTCATATTCAGAGGCAGGTCGTCTAACCATTCCCCTGTGCCACTACAGCTAAGTGGCATCATCCATTATCTTTATAAGATACAAAATCTTCTGTCCATGCTCTTCCTACGAGGAACCGATTTCGTCTACCCTTCTGTCTGCTTCCGGTTTACTTACTACCCGTTGCATAGATCGACGGATATGACTTCTGCAGTAAACGTGTTGTTTAAAGTGACTATTTTTAACCTTGAAAATTTTATAGTTATAGTTTTTGTTTTATTAAATTTACATATCTGTATGTAACCTTTTGTTACGTTACTACAAATAGATTTTTACGATCTTTGTTCCATATCGTATTAAATAAATGATTCGATAGTACGACTCTGTGTGCTTAAAACGTGACGTGTGACGGAATACGAAAGTAACAAAATGAGCGTCTCTAAAGCAAATACTTCTGCAAATGGATGTTCATGTTTTAAAATGAAGGTGTTACTTAAGTTATTTTGTTTTAGCTGTGCCCGCGACAATGTCGGCGTGATAATGTGTTTTGTCGTATTTTGTGCTTTCAGCGATTATAATTATAATTTATTAATCTAAATTATGTAAGAATATTACTCGAAAAAAAAAAAATTTGCGCATCGCCATGTGGTGGCAGCTTAAGAGAATTTGCTTGAATAAGGCAATGCTTGAAATAAAAATGTTCCACTGCTGGGTAAAGGACTCCAACCAATCTCTAAACATCTTCTTAACTACGGTGACGGACAGCAGCGTCTATAGTGCGTGGTATGTAAAGTAAAGTAAAATAAATTCTTGTAATTGTCCCACGGCTGGGTCTGGGTATGCTGTAAAAGTCTCCTCTTAATCCAAAAAGATTTCATTAATTATTGTACAGCTATCGTCTGCCTATCGTGGCGATTAGGCAAACTGTAAGTCTAAATGAAGATATCCATACAAAAATCGCTACCTTCGCTTGCGATATCCATATGCGAGAAACAGTTTCGGACCTAGTGTACACTTCCTGCACCCAATGTCTATCACATGTACTAAAACTGTAACGTTTGTTTCACCGGCTCCACACCCGATCGAAACCTCGGCTTCGACTACATTCCATAGCATGCTATTTAAAGTCGTGTTTCATTACTCTGTCTGACTTAACTAAGGCTAAACTTACTTCGGCTATGGAATACAGAATAGCAATCACTACTTCTACTTCCATGGTTATTTTTTGAAAAGGAAGACCAGGGATCGAATATATGCAAACACTCGATGGTATAGCTGGTGGTTTCACCTTGGTCGGCAACTGTGTAGATTAAGATGTACTCGACATATCCCCTAACCAATATGGTTGAATTAATTTTTATCAGGCTTTCCCTCATTGTTACTGTTGCACAAATTATATTATTAAGTTTAATTATTAACGTTTAATATCTGATCAGAGAATGCTTCAACATTTTGATTTTCGACACATTTAACTCGCTAAAGTATTTTAACGAACTGGTGTGGTCAGAATGAATGTTCGAAACTTTTCAAGCATAATTTCATCGGTAAGTATTCTATGGAAATTACAGGAATATTTTGTCTCAAATCTCTGCCGAATATGCTAATGCTGTTAATACAGAAAACGGACAATTGCGCTGATCTCTTGTAAAACTCTTGTTTATGGCCTAGGCCGAGGCCTTAATAACAGACTGTAGTTAGTACCACTAACTCGCTGAATACCGGCCTGAAGAAGAGACATCTTGTGCTTCTGCGTTTCATTAGGTGAGTGAGGTAACTGGGGGGCACACTCCCCTCCTAACTAAACCCTACCGTTCCCCAAATTTCCTTAGAGGCCGGCAACGCACCTGCAACTCCTCTGGTGTTGTAGATGTACGTGCGCGAGGGTAATCACTTATCATCAGGTGAGCCGCTAGCTCGTTTGCCTACTTAACCACAAAAAAAAAAGCTCCTTTTATGGTCCCGAATTTCGATCGTTTTTCATGTTCGATTATTTCAAAATATTCTCGAAACAGTGTATCTTTCATTCTTATTGAAGGAAATAGGCTTATATTTCAAATCGTGTACAGCCTCCCGTATTTATCTACCTATGAGTTTAGTTAAAATCGCGTGGTAATTTATAAAACATTTGTTTTTACTTCAACGTCCTGTCGACTCTTATGTCATTTGAAGACATAGTCATAGTCGACCGGACGTTATCGGACATTCGTTACATTATTATAGCATCAGTGTCAAACGTGACAAATTTAATAAAGACATTAATCAAAATCGATTCATACGGATAAATTATACTCGCTGAATCTTATTTACCAACGCTTGAACTAATTTGCATGAGAAACCTTTGCAGTCGTTCATCATTTTTATCGTCTATTTAAATTGTAATGTCATTACGGCAAGTGATTGTTCAATTTTATACAGTTATAATATCAGTTAAATTAGTTTTCGTTCGTAAACGTCGGTGAAATATGATCAGGTTAGGCGAGCCGCTCGTTTTTTTGCCCTGTCTACTTCTAAAACTAATTGATTACAATATTATATTAATAAAGAACGACGAAAATGCTAAAAGTCTGATACCGTGATCGTTGTTTCAGCGACGAAGTGTAGTGATTATGGAATATTTTCAAACTCAGAAGGGCTTAAACACTTTTGGGCTGCTTACAGGGTGTGTACATAGTGACTTTGAGAAACATTAATTCATTTTGCTTATGGTTTGTTAAGCAGTTTTTTGTTTATTTTCACATATTTAATTATGGTGTTTTCAGTTCTGCCTATTTTTACGATTCTGCAATCGCATATATCATCATCATCATCATCATTTCAGCCTATCAGAAGTCCACTGCTGAACATAGGCCTCCCCCAAAGATTGCCACGAAGCTCGGTCCTGAGCCACCTGCATCCATCGACTTCCCGCAACACTGCGCAGGTCGTCACTCCATCTTGTGCGGGGTCGTCCTACACTGCGTTTGCCCGTACGTGGCTGCCACTCGAGAACCTTTTTTCCCCAGCGGTTGTCAGTTCTGCGAGCTATGTGGCCGGCCCATTGCCACTTCAGCTTGCTATAAAATATATACGTATATATACGTATATAATATTATATGCGTATCCAAATTGTACACGTTAATACATAATATGTCTCTGCATATTAAACGTGTTTCCGGTCAATTGAACGTAACGTAGACAGTCGGCGCTTTTTCTTTTTGAATATTTATTTTTTATTATGCACATAAAAATTATAATAGTATATACACAGTATTTTTATGCGTATTTGAGGATAATTACTACTACTAGAAACCAATAACGCACCGCTGCTAGTATTTCTTCAATCAAAATAGTTGTTCTGCTCGTGAAATAATTAGGTTGCGGAAATATGAAACGTGAGAAAAGCGGCAACGTTCGATCGCATCCCAAGGAAAGCTTATCGCGAAGCCTTTAATCGGGAGGGGCCTACAGCAGCAAAATACTCACCAGACCATCAGCAAAAGAATCTTTACAAGCCGATAAAGACGAAGTAATATTTTTAAAAGGCCTTCGTTAATAATGAAACGGGAATACTTTAGACGAAGCTAAATCTCCTCTATTACACATAATCCTAATCGTAAGCTGCAACCACTTTAAATCAAAGAAGGTAAAAGACACGTTTCCATCCCTGAGGATTAAGATGGAACGGAGACGCCTGCAATTATACAGGCTCTATATAACCGGAACACAAAAGTTCTTGCACGGCTGGTTAGGGGTAGAAATACATAGTGACTCCGACCCAAAAGGCCTTGTCTGAAAAGAACTCCTTTCACCTTATGTAATTTGTTTATAGGTATTTGACTATAACGTCATTTTATTTATAAAAATTTAAAAGCAACATTTTCTTATGTATGAAATGCAAAAATGTTAGTGTATATACCATTTAGTAGAAGTCACGGGAATTGGTACCGAGGTAGTACCACGGTCTCGCAGAATACTTCTACGTTTCTTTCGACGAGTGAGGTAAACGGAGGTCCACTCTCCCTACCCGTCCCCCACCACATCCTCTCTCCAACGCGCCTATCTCCCTTCCCGCTACCCCTCTTCCCAAATATCATTGAAGGCTGGCAAAGCACTTGCATCTCTTCTGATGTTGCCGATGTACGTGGGTCACTTTACTTACCATAAGGTGAGCCGCTTGCGTGTTTTCGATAAAAAAACAAAACCATCTCATAGCTCAAGATCTAGTGGTATGAGCTACTGAAATATGATTGAATTTATTTATGAGATGGTTGATGGACATCAACGTTTGAGTGTATCAGAGCGAGAAGTTACCGGTAATCGCCTCTGCGCCTGTGAGGAATGGCGATAAAGGCGATTAAGGCCAGAACACGGAACTATCTACTTCGAAGACGCATATTATATATACCGAATGTTCAGCGGCAGATAGTAGGTGGTAACCAAAATAATTTATAATTACTTATATTATGACTGAAACGCCATCTCCCATCTCGAACATCGATCATTTTGGCCTGACTCAGTTTACCGCTAAAAATAGCCACTGCTGAGTTAGCTCGAAAGGAATTTTCACTGTTTTAATTTACCTTATTTCATTTCATTTAATTATACACAGGCACATTAATTTAATTAATCTATATTATTTAACTTTTCTGTCGTTCTGGATACAAAAAAAGAAATGTTATTTCGTCTACTGAATCGTTTCGTATAATTCTTTTTAAGGATCAGATATTAAGAATAATTATTTTTTCTTGTTTAAAAATGCATGTACATTGAGAATTGTAGTTCTAAAAAGAATCGAAGTAAATAATAGAAATAATTGTCAACCTTATACTCACGTAAGCGACGTAGGTAAAAGCATTGTCGAAGCGCCAACAAAATTATTAACCAATGATAATGCATAAAACTTACTACACGTGGACTAGCCCGTCCATCGCGGCTTCCCGAAAGGCATGTGCGAATACAGTTTGTTTATCGCGCTCCGCTGAAGATCACTAGGTCGCTGTACTGAATTTCTCGCCAAAAATTTATCGCTGTATGTACCTACTATAACCATGATCCCACCCTTTAATTCGAGACAAGTTTGCACTTATAATATGGAAGTGATCATAAGTCGTGGCTTCCCCGGTGCAAAGACGAGATAAAGAGATCCGTTTATTCTACATAAGCGAGAAAGTTGTGGAGTTACGGTACTATGATGTTGGACCTATTTTATGAAGTATTACAAACACGTTGATTAACATGAAAATGCAAAAAAAAACTAAGCAGTGCAAGGGGAGTTTTACACCACCCTCGTCCACTTCTCCTGATACAAAAAAGTTAGCTTAGTCAATAAACTCGTCAAAAATATACTTCGATTACGTATTAGCGCTTTAAACAATTTACCTCATACTGATATTATTCATGTGGTGAATTGCGTACAGCGATAATATTGTACAACAATAATTTCGTATAAAAAAAAATGCACGTTATATTGCATTTATAATTTTAGTAACATAATTATTATTTTGAAACTCTCCGTTATTTCTTTTTTCTTGTTTATACCTTATTTAATAGGAAGGTGGGTTGATTATTGACATGTTCAATGACAAGAGAGTCATAATACCTATTCAAAAGATAATATTGGACACTGCTGTTGAAACCACATAGTAATTGATCTCTTTTATTCTTAACAAAGTATTATCTTTATCATTGTTATGTTGTATTTGGTTCATGTCGTGTTTGCCTCTTATTAGTTTCATTTATCTTATCACTATGGAGCATTTTTAATTTGTATTCATTATAGTAGTCAACATTGGCTATCCTTAATAAATTAAATAAATTAATAAACTGTATGTGTACAAATTACTATGTGTAATATTTTTTATAAGAAAGAGTATACTAAAGACTCTCGAGGAATTTCTTTCGACAGAGGAACCTCATTAAGAGACGGTAATAGAGAGAGCGGTGTTGGATTGTATTACAAGTAAAACTTGATTTCTCACGTCGCAAACTATAACACTTTGAATTTATTTCAGACAGTCAAGTGTCTTGCCCAAACCTACGTCGTTATATTTTACAGTTCGTAATTTAAGTTAGTATCACCTTTCGTTTTAATTGCACGGAGCCTTGAATTTTAAATCATATGAAATGTCTTTAACCTTTACTAATATGAAACCATCGGTTTAATTTCGCATGTTAGCTCAAAGGTCGAAATTAATTTCCTCAGACCGCAATTTTCAAGGCAATTAAAATCTGATCCTGCACTGAACGCGTTGCTGTGTATTTGGTTTGGTATTTTCTAATGTACTTAATACGTCATAGATTTATGTGTGTTTTTGGCATCAACACTTTTGAATTTTATAGATACGGAAGTAACAATTGAAGAAATTTCCACTAAAATTATATTGTCGTTAATAATAAAATCTTCATTTGTTTCAGAAACAATTAGACGAAGAAATTTTTCTTAAAATTGTCTTATTATTGGACACAAAATAGACCGATTCATTGAAAATTTTAAAAAGTACATTTACTGCTTTGTTCCACGTGGTAGATAAGATTGTCTTATCTCAACACTCCAAGGGTACAATCCTAATCTTGCTCGAATGTTTGAAAGCTTTCACTGTATCAGCAAGTGATAATAAATAGACTCAGTGGCTTAGGAGTTATTTTGAAGCATCGTTCAGTTGCCAGAGGCGTTATTTTAAAGCCGTTGATATTATCAATGTACTCCCTGACAATAATTAGCAGTTTTAATTTTTATATACATATGCATTGAACTTCATTCGGTTATTAATAGACTCAATTCGAATTCGATCAGGATCAATGTAACTTTGATCAAATTGAAGAATTGTAGAAATATTCTCTTGCTCTTAATCCGTTCAAGATTAAGTTTATGACAATAGAATCAACCATCAAATAAAAATTTTAGGATCCCATGCGCATCACCGACGCCCACGAATATCCGCAATACCAGAGGAGCTACAGATGCGCTGCCGGTCTTTAAGGAAGGAATAGGCTCTTTTCTTGAAGGCAAAAGTGTTTTACCGTCACGAACTACCGTTTTTCTTTACTTTTTCGACAGATCATGCGGTGACTCTTTTGGCTATGCCAGAATTATCAGAGCTGGAGGTTGTGGTTTAAGGTATCCTAAGTAATTATGCATTGCTAAAATATTTTGTCTTTATGTGTAGTGTAACGTTTTAGCGAGTGAATATATCTCTCATCTGTCAACATGACATGTTCAAGGTCTTAGTTATGGTATTTAGGAGGATAAGGAGGAGTATTTTTTTGAGTTAAAAAGTGTTCACAAATACATATGTATGAAATAAAAATGACGTTAAAAATGTAACTTTTTTTTACGCTCTGCTCTCATTATTGAGTGGTTAACTACTCTATTCATAAGAATCACTAATATTTGGCGATGTTTCTCTTCCGGCACACTTCACTTCATCGACCACTTTTAATGTTAATTGTGTTATACTCTATAGCTTTTTTCATACATGTAGGTGAACACTTTTTCGGTTGAAGACCCGTATGAGGTACTGCTCCATACCACATAATACCTAAATGACATAATGGCATAAGATATACAGGCCAGTCGCAGCTGGTCTTAGTCCAGAGAGGTCCCTGACAGATGAAATGTACTAGTATTTCTTTAAACCCTTAACGTAACTTACTATTGAATCTCTATTATGATGAGCTATTCAGGTATCTTTGGGGGAGGCCTATGTTCAGCAGTGGTCTGATAGGCTGAAATAATGATGATGATGATGATGATTCAGGTATGTTTCATACAGGTATGTTTTTTCCACTCATTCGTGTGCTGCAGCCACATTAGCTACCTCCGCGTTGTGGTAAACCTACATTTCTTTTTAAATCATTCGTCACGAACCGCCCTCTCAGAAAAGTTATTACTGAACATTTTTTCGACTCGTTGGATATGTTCGTCTTATTTTTTATTAGCTTGTCTGAGTCCATCGCTCGATAAAGGTCTTTCCGAGAAGGGGCCTACAAAAGATAGGTAACCCTATATGTTATATTTACCTATCTAACAACGCCGGGCAAGCGATGTGCCAGTACCCCCGTCCTGTATAAGGGCTCGCTTTTGAACTTGCTAGGAAACCTCACTGATTATACTTTTCATTGTCTTTGTAATTGTAATTTTCACGGTCTTTATGCATAAATACATTGTGTTTAAATTGTAAAGAAATCGTAATAATGTTATGTGTGTATTTTGTACTGATAAATAAAAGATGAAATATATTTTTTTACTTTTTATTTTATTTGACTACGTTATCCACGTATACATAAATAGAACGGCGATTGACAACATAAATACCTAAAATTTTAAATAATACATAGACACATGTCAACCACTTAAGTCAATAAATTGAATAAATTTTCCATTATATACTGATTAAATCATTAATAAATCTCTTTTTGAATAAATGTGGCTATAATAGTGGTTAATATATTTGTAAGTTATTATTTAAAACACTCAATCTACTAGAACATCATTTAATAATTTAGTACTGTTGAAAGAATTAATAATTATACATTTAACACTACTGACATAATGCAACAGTAAGTTGGTTACGATAAATGGTTAAGAATGTATTCTATGATTAATATATGATTATCATTATAATTTTTGCATTTATTCTAATCGGAGTATTATTATTTGGAAACAATATTCAAAATTTACTTTATGCATGCAACTATAATTTATGGTTTGATTAGATATTTGTAAACATTATTTACCATACTATTCTACACATAAACATTTGTGTTCTATGATAGACCGCAGTAATTATATTAATGTAGAGAGAAAATACAAAGACTTTGAAGTCATAGTGATAATATAGTAGTAACAATACATTTAAAGCATCCTTAAGCTACATCGTTAAACATTTGTGATTATATTTAATATTAAGCAAGATGTAATACAGATAATTCAATTTTTTTTTAAATTCAGCTCATAGGAAACTACGCCATTACATATCTAGTCTCCCCTACAGACAAAAACGAATATTAATCAAAACAATATTTGAAAATACAATATTCATGTATATTTGAAATTACAATGTTACAGGAAAAAGGTAAATTGATAAAGTTTCAACGTGTAACATTATCAAGTAAGAAAGCATGAACAAAATTAGTTTAAGGCAACCTACTTTTTTTACCTACTTTATATAAGTATATAAGAGGAATAGATGAAGTAACTTCTAAATACTAGCTACAACATTTAATCAATTAAGCTCAACCATAGATATGGTTTTAAATACCTAAATGTTATCAAGAAACAATTTAATGAAAAGCGAAAAGTATGAATGATTTTAAAAAGTATTGTCAAATATTATTTTCACCTTAAGAGCATTAACAGTCGTGTTAGTTTTATCGTAGAAAGAGATCACAAGAGAGCACACTCTTTGTTAAGAGAATCTAACTACATCTATGTCCAATATTTTATAATATAATATGTCCAATATCATACGATCACACTAATATTTTAAAGGGAGGTTTCAGATTTATGAGTAACATACATATGTGATTAATTCGCATATATCTAACTCTGAGCAACAACACCACAACCCTGAGAAGAGTTCATATATACAAATAATAAATTTACGTATATGAATAACAGCAGACAGTCGTTGGCCATGCATATGTAAGTTATATAACATATTAGAGTATTGGAAAGGCATGTTGCGCTGCAATATACCGCACCGCGTAATACGCAGAAAGTTTATAGATACGTGACAAGCTAGGTGGCCCGGCAGGCGTTGTTCTGCCCGTTCCGGTAAGTGGCGAGATGATGGTTCCGTAAGTGTGGTTAAGCACTATTACAACGAAAGTGGATAACGCAATAACCTCCTATATAATAAAAACACTTACATGTGCCAACTTTCATGCTGATACGTAAAACGGTGTTGGAGTTTATCAATCTCATATATACCATCATTCCTTTTCATATATATATATATATAGAAAGATAAAGATACAAGTAGAAGAGTTTATAAAAATACTGAAATATACTACAATTTAGGCACAATAATTCTATTTGTTAGACAAATAAAAATTAAATATTTCTCACTATATGCCGTTTATATATGTAAAGATTGGTTAAATATTTAATGTTCAAATATAATTTTACATCACATGGTTTCAATTATAAATATATACTCTTGGAGAGAAAAAAATAATTAATCATGAATTACGTAATAAGGGTTTGATATTTTTGGTAATACTGAGAATAAACTTAAAGTTAATGTGAACTGAGGCCTTCCCTCAAATTATGATAAGTCCTCAATGTCAAAATCATTTAAACTAAGTTTTACCATTACACTTGTAGACAAATGAAACTATGAAGCTTACCCCTATTTCTCACTTTCTGGACATTCTTAGGTACCTATATATACATATATATATGTATATATATATATATGTAATATTCCTTCATATAACCATGACGTCATTTATTTTTCCTTACCTTAATAAAATTTTATGTGTATAAAAATAGTGCGCTTTAAGTTCTAACTGATATTTATAGTTCTCTGGATATTACAAATAAATATGATTTATTAAACAGTCGACGCCAAGTCGGAACCGTAATCGTTTGTGCCATTAAAAATAAATATTTACAAATTTAATAACTGAAGCGTAAAATAAAATTTAGATACTATTCGGTATTTTATTTTTTATCTCGTGTTTTGATTACAAAATATATGATTTGTGATTAAATTTTTTTAACGATTGAAAAGTATATATATTAGTATATTAGCCATAAGTATTACGGTATTATTTTTAATATGTCTTTGGCGAAACGAAACGACTTTTCAAACATACTTAAGAATATAGACGTAAATAAAAAAAATATGAGGCCACCTCTGCTACAATTATTAGACTTCTGGCAATATATGATTTATAGCCTTATTCTTTTTCTAATTATCGTGTAATGTGTCGGAGTAATTATCATCTAGTTAAATATACGCATTAAACAGTTAAATAAGAACGTAACGCGTTATTAAACAATGATAAAGTTTTAGGTTATTAGAAATAAAATGAAAAACCTAACTGAAAGTTTAAAATCAGATTTTATAAAATGATATAAACAAGAACAAAAAGTATTACATTTTATAATGATTTAGAAATTAAAACTAATACATGTACCTACAGCAGCTGGCAGGTATAATATCTCAATCAGACTAGTTTAGTAAAGGCTCGCTAACGGCACGTGATGATAAGCTTGGTAAATGATTTATATGTTTTAGGCGAAACAATAAAACGAATAAAACAAAATACAAAGAAGGCAAAATTTACTATTTTGTGCTTAAAGGAAATAATTACTTCCAAAATAAGTTATAGTTTTATTAGATTAATCTTTTATACGATACTAATAATCATGAGAAAAACCATCGAACAGATCGAACATCACGTATAGTCGGGGACATGATGTAGGTAAGTCAGTATGCAGGTAGACTTCGACGTTCTACTAGATATGTTTCGAATACTAATTTCAATTGTAACATTCAGTTACAATTTCATGAACAGATAAGTGAAACCGTATTTTTAGGAAGGAAAAGAACGATACGTCAAATTATTATTTAGTAGCCGAAGTAGAGGCAAGATGGCGTATTGAGATAAGCAGAGGTGCATAAATTAAGCATAACAATTGTATGTGAAGTGCAAAAGATATTCAAAGCGCGAAATAAATGAGCATTGATTTGGTTCATTCAAATAACATCACCGAAACGAACCAAAACATAATGCACATTTTTGATTATAGGATACTAACAGAACGACGGTCATGCGTGATGTCAAGACACGTGTCTAGAGATAGCTACATAGAAATTTCTAGTACGTTTTAATGTAGCAACTATTGTTTACATGTCACGGTCTTTCTGTTACCTCCCATAGAGCGTAATTTGGCACTAGGTTACGTCCGTGGAATGTAATAAAATGGAAGCGAATGGTTGCAGTGGGAGCGCGACGCGACTCGGTGCGGGCGGAAGGAGTTGCGGCGGCCGCAATTGCCGCACGGTCGTCACTTGCTCCGCCCGCTCCCGTTTACGCTACCCTTTAACGCTAATCACTTCCCCTTTACGTACGCCCCCCAGAAAACAGCTGGTACTGCAAGCAACCACAACAAAGACTGATTAAAATCAAAGGGCGATAGGCCGGAGCCGCCGACCCCCGCCCGCCCGCTCCGCTAAAAGCACTAGTCTACACTACACTGCGAGCCAATGTAACCAAGACCAACCAAAAGGAGCATACCTAGGTGATCTACTGAATATACACGTATTTGCAAACTACAAAAAGCAAACAAATTGAAATATGATAGGATAATGTATAGATCACTAAATAAGATAGATTAAATAAAAATATATCGCATACAACATCCGCCCCGACACCCTAATTACAGTAGCCTCTAAGGTAAAATAAAATAAACAAATGATAAACGTTATAGTCTGGGACCAGGTACCTGCAGTACAATGAAGGAAAGTCGTTTATTGAACTTAAACTTAAAAATTAAAAAAAAATGTATGTAATAGTTAAAAATAGTTTTGGGTCCCTTATTAAGTCATCAGACGAATCTAATAATGATGATGATGATGATGAAGGTGGAAAGATATCATTATGGTTCGTGATGAATATTTTCGTAACGTTTCAAGAGCGTTAGAATATTAAACGTATAAGGACATTGTGAGAATTTTGAATAGATCTTAATGGTATATAATCAGCGATTACAATTTTAATATACCTATGTAAGAAAGGAGTAAGTATTTACCTTACGAACCTAAGTACCTACTTATAGTAAAGACAACAATATTTATCTTCAGAAAATATGTCATGATTCTTAATTTCATAAATAGTTAAATAAATACTACTGAATATTTAATACAAAAATCCCTGCCACCACCTTTTTCTATGTTATTTTTCAGATACACATGATTGATATATTCATATGAATAACTTCGTCAATGTTTATAACAATTCGTTAGTTCTGCTCTTGAACTTTCCATTCTTGTGACAGAGGCGTAATGGTTGTGAATTATCATTAGAGCCTTTATGTATGAAAAATAAAGTCAACAACACTTTAATAGAGAAATCTTTGAAGTATTTACATGACGAAGATAGAAGATAATTACGTATTGGTGACAACTTACACTGATTTCACAAATGTTGATCAATGTCAATTTACGAAGAATTTTCTGGAATATAGTTACATTTTTTGATCGTTAGTGTAGGCCTCGCGGATAAAATATTCTCAAATATAAAATCTCAAAATATCAAGCCATTTCATTTCCCCACAGTAGAGTAAAAATTTTGTTGATTCATTAAAATTTTGGCACATTTTTTTGTTCAATCTGATGATTATCTTTATCGATTAAAATGTATATACTATAAAAGAGAAGAAATTTTATCGTTACATAGTCTCTAATTCAACAACTCCATATCACAGTGTCACACGCAACATTTTGCTGTATACAGTCCTGGTAATATATTTGATAAAAAATTTATTATCATTATTATTTTATAAAATTGGACACGGCTTCACAATAACTATCCTTTAGAATGTTCGAAAAAAGTGATATGATATGTTCATAATTCTTCAATTATTAAAGCCTACGGTTTTTTACCCACTTTATGCTTTCACTTTTCATTTCCAAAAAATCATGTTTTTTTTTAAAGTCGGTGTTTATTTGTATCATGTTCGAACAATATTATTAAAAACATTCAAAACTAAACAAAGGTATTCTAAAAAATGAGGCAAATAAATCTAAGGTGGTATTATAGAAACAACATCAATGTAACTACTGAACATAGAGGGATCGGACGGGGATCGCCGTAGTTGAACATCTATAAGAGGAATATCTGATGATGGCTTAACTGTAGCACAAAAGTATTCTATAGGCTTGAGTCGTACGCCGTGAAGAGATGCCGCGAAGACGTAAATAGCCGCTTCGTCTTCTAGTCGAGGGGCGGCTAATTTAACGCGTGAGGGTGATATTTAGGGAGGGACATTTTCGAACAGCCATTGCCGTATGTTGCAACGCGCTGTAGCCAGCTGCTGTTGCACTTCGGATTGCGCCCAGCGGTGCGTGAACGTGAGCCTGCACGCTGCTGTGGGATCTCGAGGGAAGGTGCCTTACCATTCCGCTGCTGAGCTGCTGCAGTATGCCGGAGCCGTGCGAGCCACTGACGCATGTCGACGGTCGCCGCGAGCGGATCGACTGCATCGATGACGTCAGCAAGAATGGAACGCTTGACGATGTATTCGGCATTGAACCTCCCTATGTGTTGCAGATTAACATCATGTTAAATTACTTGTAAAGGGTTTACACAGTACCGATGGTAAGTTTATAAATAAACAAAGTTAAACATACATATAAACAGTTAAATACGCGCAAAATTGATTACGACAAAAGTGTTTATGAAATTTTCTATTTGAAAATTCTGCAAAAATAACGCTGCAAATTTTATAAAATTTAATTTTAATGAATTTATAAAATATTAATGATCGAATATAAATCGAAGAGTTAAATCTTGTTTGTTTTGAATAACTGATTCTTCTTGTTCGATGTTCATAATGTTAAGTTCGCTTTGCTCCCGTTAGCCGGATAAAATGATCATAGTATTGAACTGAAAGTACTAAGGTAGATGCATTCATTCGTATTATTAATCCATTATCCGATTTAAACTCTCAGATCGGTGGGATGGGCGGCCTGCGATGCCATAGATATGCGATTAGAGACTACTATTAAGACCACGAAGCATAAAATATTAATGATTTATGAATTATAAACGTTGACTCGAAAATCCGGATTTACTTCTAAGGAATCAAACGTGATCCATGTGGTCTGCAAATTGTACTTAATATGATTTAACAATCAACCCATAGGTTTAAACATGAATTGTGTCTCAATCATGACAGATACAATTTAATATGGGAGCAATATATAAAAACGTCTAAACTTTTATATTACTATGTTATCGCTTTTTATTTTTACCCGATGGCGTTTTCTGTACGTAACTTAATACACGACATAGTAAACATTCTGAATCAATTATAAAGTCATTTAATAACAACGTTATGATATTTATAGCGCATAGTTATGAAACCGCGGCTGGTAGCGGCTGGGTTTAAACGACAATATTAAAGTGACTGCGCACGTAAAATGGCTTAATTACTGCTTTAATATCATGATAATATATCATACTATATACCATCAAAGATTTCAATACCAATGAGATATACGACACACAGACAAATATATACGACCGCGTGATTTGGTTGGGTATGAATTCCAGTCGAAGTGAAAATAATCAATAAGTTGATATACAAATATTGTACAAGGTAAAACATTAAAATTGAATTGTCGGTCTTCGGGTCCGATCGTGTCTCAGACATAGCATATGCGTTGCATCGAACAAGTGAAGATAAAGAGGAGCGAGTGCCGCTGTGTTTCCGCGGAAACGGTATCTTGTAAATCGGTAGTTGTCGCCGTTGTCGTATTCGGATATCCAGATCGTCGTACCAGGAGTACATCATTATCATAATCTATGAGATATTTTGCTTATATTACCATTTATATGTGTGACAATACACAGTTTATTTTTTTATTTTTCCGTACTTATACTTACCTTTACAGATAAAGCTGCGCATAATATCAATCCAAGCAACTCTTTTTTTCGGAATATTTGGTGCAAGCGTTTAGTAAAAGCGTTAATGGATGAATTTTAAAGTGACCGCCATACTTTTTTTGAACCAACGCATGACAATATTAGAAATTCTACAGCATGCTAGAGTATAGGCACACGTTCTCATCGCCGTTCCCAAGCCCAGTTGATTTGTTATGAATCGTTCAGGAATTAATGACATTAATTATATTTTGTTTTGATCACAAAGATGTTGCCGACGGTACTTTTACTAATGGAAATAAAATTATAGAACCGTATGTACGGAAAATCTTTCAAAACAACATAGATTTTCTGAAAACTAACACACATACCAAACGCTCACGAATAATCACTCACACCTGACACCACGCATCTGTATACATCCACTCGCAAGCACTTACACATACAACTCAGATGTTGTTATTCTCTTCGAATTTGTACATTTAGTTAAAACAATACATTTTCTATTTCAACATGTCTAGAATTAACCACGAACTTAGTTTCATCTTTAATTTATGGTGTGAAGAAAAACATTTTTTTTCGCAAATGCTATATCACCTGCCCGTGGCGTAATTTGATTGCTGACAAAAGAGTCTCTGGTGAACGAATAATCTGACTATCCCATGGACAAGTCATGACTTAACAGACTTGACACAATCAACTGACCCACTCGATTGTGGGCAAATTTCGCCTCATCGAGCAAAAGACAGGTAATTTAGTGGGCACTTTCTCGAAATGGCCGGTGTCCAGCAGTGGATTTTTGATGATTATGATTATGAATTACACCCTAGATTACCGATAACAGAGTCTTCGCTTCCGTAAAGAAATTTGGCAACATCTTAGTGAAAACTTTCAAAATTGAATGTTTGTTAAAAGAAAACAGAAAATAGAACTAAGGTGATTCCGGTTTATCTGAAACGATGAACATTTAAAACAGGAGTCATACTCACGATCATGCTCCGTGCAAGCTGCGTATAAGAACAAACAGCAACAGTGAATGAGACAGCGTTATACATATGGTTGAAAGCCTTCTTGTAAATTAATTTCGAAATTTCTTTTTGTCACAACACGGACTGACATGTCTCGCCCGGCAAACATAAAAACTTGACGCAGTTTTATTTGATGCAGAGTTTGGATTGTTTATACGTAATTTTTTATAAAATGTTCACCGCTGATAGAAACGTGAATTTTGAATTTTTGTTTATTAAAATTTGCCAATTATCGTAGCCAATTATGTTTTGGAAAAAAGAATTGAAGATAACACCGGATCGAAGAAGGTAAGTGCAAGAACATACTTGTAAATGACGAGACACTTGCATAGCGGACATAACAACTCCTCCATGGAAAAGACGAACACATTCCAGATCGCACATGCATCAGTCACGAAATAATGGGGCATGCATCACTTCATCTTTTCTTGTTTTTTTTTTTCACATGATCTCGTAGGAATAGAAGTGTGACAGAATTAATGTAATGATATGAGAGGACTAATGATCAGACGGACAAAGTTCGCAACGTGTGATGATAACGCCAACCAGTATCGTGCAGATGTACGGGTGAGATGATTAAATGAGCAATGATAGTATCTCTCCCAGTCTGTTTGGGCAGAAGATAGAAGAGGACAAACCACATAAATACTAAGCTGTTTCAATTTGACATTCAATAGAGGGCTTTGCGCCAATGGCCTCCCTGGGAGGGGCACGTGATGTTCATTACTTACGCCACCATGTGACGCTGACGGCACTGACAGGCTCGAGCCTGAACCACCACGGCCTCGGATCTGGTAGCCCTGTCAAAACAATACCGTCACTTCACAATTATAACTGATGTTCGTTTCCGATGTAGCATTAACTTTTTTTTACCACGCCTAGTATTCGTGTGCTTCTAAATTTAATACACAGGCCTTCTTAGTAATGTGTAAAACTTATCTTGACTTGACTTACGGTTGGTGGTGACAAATTTACAGCTGAACCTCTGCGCTCTTGCGGGCCAATACTCGAATGACGACGTGTTGGCAATCCTGAAGTACCTCCGGGGGTCCCGCCTGGGGACGATGCACAAGAGGGGGCAATGCGAATTTTAGGAGTCATTAGAGTATTGTCGGAGAGACGACGATTAGGAAAAGCACTGCCCACGCGCAAGAAATTGTTATCATTGTTTGCCGAGTTGCTTGAACCGAAGAACCATTGGCCGATTCCTGTACCTGTCAAAGATTTATATTATTGAAAAAAGTGTAGGAAAATAATTATATTTGTGATTTACATAACTTATACTTAGATATAAATACAAATGTAATACAGTATTTGTTTTTATATCTCTAAAGCAATCAAAAGCAGTAGAGTGCAAGCATTATTGGAGTGTTCCATTTAAAAAGTACTAAAGCGAGGTGAGATTATGTATTCAGTCTGATATACGTTCATGTGATACTTAATAACCATTATCTCAACGCACAATGTAAATAGCTCCACGGGACTAAAGAATCCAAAGTTCAATGTGCGATTGCATAAATCGAATATACATGGTGGACGCGTCGGTAGCTCATTAAATCAAACCTCTATTGTACCATACACAAAAATATGTCAAATAGTTATGAGGAAAGTATAGTTTATACACAGAATACTTTTTTTTTTAATTTTGTTTCATCGCTAGGCAACGGAGATCTAAGACAAAGACCTTATGGACTCTTCGGGTCTGCCGGCATCTTATCGCGCTTCAAGTCGCTATCAAAGAAGTCCTACCATGTCGCCGCTCCATCAAAAGTGCATAAATTACTACGCTTGCGTTTAATTTGGACTATTATTTGTAAATCGTAAGCAAAACTTTGTGATTTGTTTTACATTATTACTTTAATATTACTATAATAACATCCACTGTATGTCGCGAACCAAGGTGACAATCCACAACAGTTTAAACTATTTACTCCAGGTATAAAGAATAGTAATAATAATGTTCTACCTAGTGAGAATTTACTTTTGAATCCTCCACCACTAGTAGTAGCAGTACTTGGTCCGCCCACTGAGTTTTTCCGTGCCATATCTTCAGCGCTCGATGTTTTACGTTTCTCAACGCGCAGATTGGGAATATTAAAAGGCGGAGCTGTCATGTTATCAGTGCTCCTTTGGTGACGCAATGTGCGAAGTCGATCGGGACTCGCCAATGACAAAGCGTCGGTTTTCAATTTACAACGCTGGGTTTTATCAATGTTATCCAGCATATCGTATAAAATCTGTAAGAACATTTAAATTATCTTGCTTTATTATATTTTTCAAAAATTTAGTTTGCTTTTGTTAATCATTTCATCACTAAATCACTGCCTAATTTTTGTCAATCTCACTTTACAGGCATTATATCTCCAAGATATAAACATTTTTATTAATAACTAAGATTAGAATTTAACACTAAAATCTTCATTTTTCGAACTCATAAAACTCCATACCGCCGACCTTTTGATAATTCACGCGTATATTTTACTCAGTTGAACTAGATTTGAATCGATGGAAAAGATTTATTAAGAATTTTTAATTTGTCTTAATCGTAAAAATCATAACGCTACGATTAAAACATGGATAATAAAAGCACTAGTGCACTCACTAGCACCCACAGGAAACAAGAGTTTACGGATTTCCATTTTCCATGACTTTCCGCAAACTCCTTTCGCCTAACCTGGTGATACACGTGGTAGCAAACCCTCTTCATCGTATTTGGTCTCTGATAGATAACAACTTTGCATGAAATAACAAAACAAGAGTTTTTTTAATATGTGAAATCCCATTCACTATTTAATGCTACTTCTTGCAAAGCAAGCAATAGATTTATCAGAGAGAGTTTCTAGAAGATTCTCTGCTCTGTTCTAATAGAGTACACGAGGTTCACTCATAAAATGCATATAACGCAGAGAGAGAGATTTATTATGGTGCTCTCACCTCCATGAGGTTGGTAAATTGATCGGCGTTCAAACCCGGATTGACCGTTTGTGGAACCAGTGATGGAATCATCTTAGTCGCCATCACATTGGTGGTTAATGCGAATCTTCTTTCCAGCAAAATTGTCTTATAAAGTTCTGTAAAAATATCTCATTTTATTAGATCTCATTTTTTTATTACAACAGATATTCGCTTCACATTCATTTATTAAAGTAATACAATAAAATGTTAATCTTCGCAGTGAGCATTATATTGCTACATAGAATTAAGCATCTATAAAAATCGCAACGCAGCACAGACATAAGGTAACTAAGATAAATATAGGTTATAATGCCAGCTAAATTAAATTATTTTACATAACGGGTTTCTAAATATAGCGCGCTATAATTAACACAGAGGTATACTTTCGGTAAAAGAACGTTTTAATTTTGCAAAACATTTGTACTGTCTGTTCTGAATGATGTATGATTTTGTATTACAGCAATATTAGAATGGATTTATTTTAGGTTTTCAATGCCTAGGATACAATATAACTTTGTGCAAAGACTATGCGTTCAAATTATTACGCTGGCGACAATATTTATAGAATCATGTACAAATTGAGATGGTTTAGTGGAACTTCTACTATTTAATTTATTAAAGAAATAAAAAAATAAATGTTCGGAACTACATTTTATCGGTGACTATACCAATCATACTTACTGACAACCCGATTTATAATGTCCGGGTCAGTCAAACGCATGCACAGCAGAGTAGGTATGACATGTTCAAGAATATGTATGCGCTCAAGTCTAGAGAGGACATTTTCAAAAAATCCAAGAATTAGACTGATAATCTTGACGTCATTCTGATTCCTTTCAATCAAAATTTTGATTTTGCCTAACACAATGTTATGTAAAGCCTTGTCTGTAATATAATCTGTTACATTTTGAAGAGCAATGAGTGACGACGTCTGTAAAAAATATAAAGGATAAATCGTCTAGTTAATGCGAAAAAGGTCATTTTAAAAACATGTAAGTAGTATATAGGCTGTTCCAAAACTCTTGGGATATAGATTAATTGTCAGTTATTGCATCAGGATTTTCATTCATGAGCTCTTACCTGAACTTGATTGGTGTTGTTATCCAAGGCGTTGTACAAAATAGGCATTATGTCTTTGTTAACCTCCTCCTCCTTACATTTCTTTAGTATAGTATGTAAATTCTCTAGAATTGTTACGGAGGCTTGAACAATCTTTGGGCAATCTACTTGATCCTGGTCAAAGTAACTGCTGTAAATATCTACTAAATGTTAGCAAAATTTTATTTGGTTAAGCTATTAGCACGATTTCATGAAACATTATCAAATGTACTTTATAAAATATGTGTCATAAATTATTTGTTTTATTTAAGTGTTGTTACATCGATTTAGTCATATTTTATTACCATATAACAAAAAATAACAGAAATTAAAGAACATAATTTTTGTTCCTCTTAGAAATGGGAAATGGCGTGGCGAGTTCCATTGCTGCATTTGCTCCTTAAGATTGTCATGAAATTTATCCCATTGTCAGTGTCATAAACACTCACGGGCAGAAATGTGGAGGCAGATTCTTATGCTGCTATTTGCCCCTCAGATAGGCCTTATATATCGATGAGAAGTGACAATTATCTTTAGATATAGATAATACGACATTTTTAAAAACTGACTCATTCTGTAACATATGCGTAAAGTTATGCGTAAGATCGTTTAAAGTTAAATATGGAATTTACATACTACGAGAAAATCCAGATACGTGGTATCTAAGAAAATGTTTCTACATCTCAATTTTACCACATAATAGCATGTAGGAAAACATAACTATTGAATATTTCTGATATAGTTTGAATAATTAGGAATAAGAAGTAAAATTAACGTTATGAATGTTAACAAATTCAGTCTGAAATAAAATATTAATTAAATTGTTCAACCACTTACCTAAAAATCCTGATTAGCAAACATTAAGTTATGAAACATTAGTTAAATCAAGTGATAATTGGAAAATGAACAATAACCAAGTATATGCCAACGTTGATAATATGTATTGTTTTGTTTTCACTTTCACATCTACGTTATAATTCGGGTTAAGAGATGTTATCTACTACTACTACTATTACATCAACCTATTTTAGCTAACTGCTGAACTGCTATCCAAGAAATCAGCAGCAAAAGACAGGCATGTATTTCTTGAAAATTTTGCCCATACTCAACATGCAGGGCAAGCGAAATGGTGAGACCTGCGCCGGTAACCTCACACCAGCGTCTTCTCATCACCGGTTTACGGAAAGAGGTATGGCAAATTCCGATATTCCGTCATCATTCGATCACCAGAGCCTCGTTTGTGCAGGTGAGGTTAGCATTTGGAGAAAGAGAATATATTTTCCCTTAGTTATAATGTCCTAAGATCTAGTTTTATATAATTACAATTTTGGTCTTGTTTCAGTGTTTGCGTAATTACCAAATTGTCCATTATTCACATCATGATAATTATTTAAATGTTTCTCGGCACAAATCTCATCAACGAAAATGCATAAAATAACATTTATCAAAATAACAATGTTTATGACTAAATTGAATCAAAATATTTCAGTTTTGAAAAAAAAAACAAAATAGATCAATGTGTTCCGTAAATGCTGGCAAACACGTAAACAGCTGACAGTTGATTAAAAACAGACGTTCTTGGAAGACTGCAGTCCGTAGGCATAATCTGGATGGCCCCAACAATTTCATTAGATTTGACAGACCTCATATTCTTGCAAAAGAACACCGATTCCTGCCAAAGATGATTAGAAAGGCTATTGAAATTAAAAAAAAAAACCTAATTTCAGTTATAATTAGACAGGCTATTATTTCTTTGTTCTGTATTCAAATTTGGAATGCATTTACTATGTATGAGACTTCGATCGATTTATCGCCATATCACATATTACTTTTCACAGTGATTACCGTTATGGAGTGGGGCGATAAAGAAAACAGAATTACAGTGATTGCTTTGCACAAAAGATATGAAATAATCTTTGGCAGGAATTTTGATTTTAACAAGGCTTTCTTCTATCTCGTAATTTTCTTCAATCGGAATATCGTCAGCGCGTAAAATAACTTACAGAGTGGGAAAAGTCCCAATTTAGCATTATTGGTGATTCTCCAGGCCAGTTTCGACCACTGGGACAACTTAACTAAACTAAATATAATCGGCAGTTCTCAACTGGGCAGAAGATATTGTCGTAAGTGTATGCGGAAACACAAAGGCACTCAGCCCAGGACGCAATAGCTTTAGCCAAGGCAGGATTTGCAGAATTCCAAGTGGATTGGAAGGAAAGAGTTTGGCTTCTATTTACTGCTATTAGGAATTTACTACCACTTACACATGAAAATGTTTTATTATCTTCTATTACAATGCCCTGTAAATTGAAAAATCAGTTATAGACAAAATTGTAGTACTTACTTCAGGGTTGGTAGCACGTAGAATGAAAATTCTTCAGGTGTGGCTTCGTTTGTCAGCCATAAAATAGGTTGAAGTACAGCAGAAAGTACTTCTGCAATCCTAACCTCCATTTGCAGAGCAGGCCACACGTGTTGCCAACGCAATTTCTAAAACATTGCTTGTTATTAAGTATTTGAATCTTCTTCTTTTTTACTAGGTGTTAGACTTCCTGTCTGTAGGAGTAGGTACCATATCACCCTTTTACCCATTTCTGCCGCCAAACATCGGTGAAACAACTGTTGTATTCCGGGTTGAAGGTTATCGAGCTCCAGTATAATTATAGGATATGAGGCATCCCATCTTAGTCTGCAGGTCGTCATCAGGCGGCAGATTTTCAGTAAATCACTACTAATGCTTAACCCGTAGCACAAATATTATAGTAAATATAACTAAAAAAGCATGTATTCTATCTATAAAATATTTTTTACGCACGATTGTAATATGCAAATACATTTTGAAACTTACGCTTACTTATTTTTTATTAAGTACAGTATACCCATTTATAAGTCGACTTTAAAAAAAATGGCTAGCATAATAGCCGTAAAAAGCGTCTACGCCTTATCATACAAACTATCAACCTATAACTATAAAATCTTCGAGCTAAATACTTATGGACATAAAATTTCAATAAAATTTATTTACACATACGCAGTGTGTATTTTGATTAGTATGCATACTCGCGGGATTTTTAATCTGTAAATAATTATGTAAGATAATATAGTAAAATATAGTTTATATCGTCAAACTAGATGGCACTAGTCACATTGTAGTACACGATATGCTTTAACCTTTCGAATGTTTATGTATTGTTATCTGTGATTGACAATAAATGAGGAGTGCACAGTGTGATGTTTAGTTCGAGCGCGCGGACGAGCCGACATTTATAAATAAATGTGTATATATATATAACACTAATCAAAATACACATACATTGCTTCACTTATGCCGTTGATTAGTTTACCTTCGGTATGTACGGCAATGCGTCGATGAGAATAACGCGATAAAAGTTTGTTTTTTGACTCGGATCCTTCACGGTTATCACGTCCAAGAACTGCATCGCTTGGATAGCCGGCTCACTCTGGCATCTGTTCAAGAAACAAATATTAGTCTTATGTCCAAATAATTAGGCTGTGTTGAAGACTTTCGTATTATATAACATTTAAAAATAAAAACATAGAACTCCCGGTTACTCGATTGCTAATCAAATATCCGATCAACAGGCGGTGGTGTTAAGTTAACAGAAATTTTAAACCGATTTCCAATAGAATTATTACTTCAAAATTACTTTTTATATTAGTACGCCACGTCCAAGACATCTTCTAATCTAGATGCCGATGCCCATCACCGGCATTTGTATTTTTTTCTTGTGTAAATCATTAAACCTGTTGAAGAACCATTCTACCTGTTGAAATGGTAATAATACTTTTCCGAGCTTTATTTACTTTTTTTCTTCTTTAGCTACCTAAAGTCTTTGACTGCCTTTTCTAAACTGAATAAATTTTCTATTATTACCATGCTTTGTAGGCGAGTTGGCGATTGCAATAAGAGAGATCACGCACCGTTGACCCGCTACCCTGTATAATTTGAAACTAGCATATTTGTGTTAAATTTGCTTAAATTGCTGTTGCATCAAACTAGGGATGGTGTAAGAGAATTAGAACCTAATTTTATTTTATTTGATCCCATTTCCACGAAATAAAAGAATAAAGCAAATCTATTTTAATTCTGTAAAGTGCTATCCTGCTGTGAAGTTTTTAAAGAATTATAGTTTTTAAAGAAAAAAGAATTATAAAACTAAAGGTGATCATGATTATAAACCAATAAATGCTTAATTAATATTGATTTCGTATTCTATATCAATTTATACCAAAGCATCACCAATCCCTCTCAAAGTTTTTTTTAGATAGCAGAAGTAGCTGGCATTGGTACATGTAAAACAAAATTGAAATTGTAAATAGAACAGCCAGTCAGTCACATTGCACAAATTAGAAAATTGATTCCAGTCGACCTTTTTTGAGATGTTGATTTGATTGCTGTGTCAACAGAACGTACCTTCAAATCAATGTTCTTAATCAACGTTCGATAAACCCGTTTTCCAGTTAACAGAGCAGATGAATAGTCAATTATTGAATTGATCAGCGTTCGAGAAACCGGGCTAAGCGCTTTGCATCAAACGAGAAAACTTAAAAACAAAAATTGACAATTTGTAAAGTTAATCATTTAAAATTTTTTAGTTTTTATGAGAAAACGTTGATAGATTTTATTCGAAGAAACGTAGAAATTTATATATAGTAATATAAAATGTAACGTAGTTTACTTGAAGTATTTGATCAAAGGCAACAGTTGAGTAGTTGGTCGTGGATGAGGGTCGCGAGAGAGAAGACGTTGCACTGCTTCCTGAAGAGCGCACGGCACACGAGGAAGCGCTGCGCTCACTTGCTGATCCAACTATATAATGCAATTGTTACGTATCTGTTAGCCGTACAATATATTAGTTGACTTGGAACTGGTACCTAACACTTTCTTTTTATTCAGTGCCGTAAAAATTGTCTTAAGGAAAAATTAGACCCGATTCTACCTCCCAGAGTGGCGAAAAGTGACTTAAGGAAGCCAGATTCGCTACGCTGATTAGGGTTAAATGGAAAACCGTAATCTTTGGCACCTCTATAGGCTATATGTGACAAGCATAGAGATTTTTTTTTAATAATTTTTAAATAATCATATATCATTCAGTCCCTAACTAAGATTCCTCATGTCTTAGAAATTGAATTTTAATGACATATAAATAATTACGTAGATAAATAACCACCCAATAGATATTTTCACATTCATGACTAGGTTACAAACACTTATTTATCATACAAACATAAACCCGCAACTCTCAGCTTCGGGTGCAAGATCACTACCAACTAACCTATCGGGTCCTACAAAGTCCAGCATATATTTGTAGAATTCTAAAATTTTAGATTAAGGATATAATACTTTTTAAAATGAAACTGTTATTTACAGTTTAATTTACTTATTATTCCCGGCGTTTTGGGTAAGTTACAACTCCCTTGGTCACGGCGAGACTGACGTGTTTATTATCCTGATGTCATAGTCAATTCGGCTACCGTCAGATTTCTAATTACAGTGAAACCCGCTTAAATCGATTTTGAAGGGACTCAGGAAAAAACGGGAAAGGAACAAAAAATTAAGTATTTAAATACATACATACGTTACAATTTTGTTTGTTATTAGTTTACGTTACAAAGATCATATTTTTATAGTAGCTTACTATGCATGTACTATAATTATTTTCATAATATTTTACAGTAATCACTTATTTTTGTTTGACAAGAGGTTTCGATTCATTATTAACACACTCGATTTAATTTAAATTTTTAATATGCTCTTAAGGTACCGCCTATAATAGATACATAACATCATCAACCGTCGACAAAGCGTTTGACAAAATGAAAATTGAGTCCTCTTCATCAATATTATCACTTAGGGTCACTTTTTGGGTGCTATTCGTATCTTTAATAAGTACTTCGATTGAACCAACTTCCACGTGGTTCCAACAGAACATTGAACACCTCAATCACACTATGACCACCAAAAACCCCTTTAAATATTTGAGAAGAAGGCTTTTCCCCAGTCGTGGGCACTTACAGACTGCTACTTTTTACTATTTATTACTGCAGAGACAAATGGAAGTCCTTAATCTCTGATTATGTAAAACTGTGACAACTTACGTATTCAATCTGCTTCATATACAGTATAGGATTGTTATTGGCCTGTATAAGTGGCTTCCCATTGTTGAAAATGGCGATAATCACTAAGCCCAGCGAGAACATATCTGAGAGTATGTTGCAATGGCCGTTCGTTTGCACTTCTGGAGCTGTTGGAAATTAAGACAGTAAGCAACTTGATCCCTGTGCTAACTTTTACTAATATCTCATTCCAATCAAATACAAAGTAATATACAGGAAAATAATACCACTAAATTTTCCATGAGAAGCATTTTGCATAAGCTATTTTTGTAACAAAATGTTTTTTTTTTGTAATAATTTAGAAGGAATAAGATCTATGTTATATTATAGAAATATCAAGATTTAGTCAGTAGTAGGAGTAGTAATTATCAGTACTCACCTAAGAAATCAAGATTGGGCTGACTCAGCTTGGCAATCTTAATAGACCACGGCGACACAGATATCGCTTCTGTTGGATCTGAGCTTATAATGTTTTCTGTTAAAACAAGACAAAATTTTTAAATGTCCGAAAAACATTATTAGAAATTACATGGACCTATTAGAATGGATATTACATTCATTGATTACTCATAATTTGAACGAGCATTGTATCAAGGGTTTCGAAAACCGTTTAGAGTCGGTTTAGTGGTCAAGGCGGTCAAATTTTGAAATGTTGAACTTGCCACATGCTCGGGCGCCGAAGTTTGTATATGTATCAAAAAAATTAGAATACATATTGTTTCACTGACATGTGAAGATTACTTTCTTGCAGTGAAGAAACGTGGCTGACCTTTACAGGCTTCAAAACCCGTTAAAGTATTTAGATGAATAAAATAATTTTACATAAAAAAATAAATGACTTTTTTTGTATTTTGAAAATAGAACGGGCGTAATAACTAAATCAAAACATATTTTCTCTAAAAAGCTACCCTTTGGTTATTTAAAAAACGAAGGGTTCATTTTATCGTTTGTCTACTTACAGTGTTATTTGATATGGATATTAAAAAAAGAAACATATTTTAAAAAACTGAAATGATGAATTGATGAAGATTAAACTCATTATGTTGGATCTTAAAATATAAGATATAATGATATTTAGTCATATTATTTAAGGGCTCCGCGCTCCAGAAGGTACATAGTGCGAATATAGGATGGAAGGTAATTTAGAACTCAAATCTATAATCTGGATTAATAAAATATTTTCTCTATGTATGACTATAAAATTCATAATTATAGAATTGTAATTACACAACTAGTTATCTAGGTATAAGTATTTAGATGCGCCTTCCTCTCTGATTCTTTCCAGCCGGCGGCCTAAATGTGGGCTGTCGCAGAGCCACATACCAGATCCTACGCGGGGTGTCGGGAGTGCTGGTGGTATTAAACGCTCGCCTTTCTGCCTTCCATGGCCTTCTGGGGATGAACAGCCACGTGAGATTGAAGACTGGGTAGGAAGGCACGTCCGAGATTTAGCGCGCCTGGCTCCTGGCTTCTGGCCAGGAGGGAAAAGCCTAGGGCGGCCAGCACTGGTGGAGTCGCGGAACTGTCCCTAAGCGTTCCTATGGCTCTCTGCCGATATGCGGCGAAGGTGGAACATCGTAGAGTTTTGGTCGGTGCAAGATCGACGTTACCCGTCCATGGTCAGCACGGGGGAGTATGTTAAGTTTATACGCACGTATGAAAAAAGATAGACCAATTAATGATACGTTCTAGGATTTCATAATTTCTAAAGGCAATGTATTTTTTACATCTTGTAATTCGTCTGCGCACGAAAAGTCTAAGAGGGGATATACCATCTCGTTCTTCAAATACCAAATTCACCTGCACGTGGTTTATCAAGCTAGTTAACAGGCGATGGCTGAAAACCCGTAGAATTCGCCGAATCCAAATCCCACATACTAGTGATGTGGAGCAGCATCGCTTGTACGATGGTAGCAACCCACTTGCCAAGCTTAGTGAGTATTGGCAACCCTTTAAAATTTTGCTAACTTTGCTACTACTTTTTTTTAAAGCCTTCACTTTCAGTAGCGGAATTGAATAGGCTATTGGTGACGAACTATACTTTTTAATTTTAACTAATGTTAATTTTCTCTTGTGTTTTGTTACATCGTTTTGATTTTCATTAGCCACGTGTAGTATAATATATTCGTCCGACCTTCGATGTTAATTCCATGAATGTAGATTCTATCTAAATATAAAATATCGCGCTTAATAACGATAAAATATAAAAATGTTCAATGTAGTAATTAATTCCTTTATTTTTTTGTATGTTATATGTTTCATTCATCATATTCATTTTCTCAGTGAATCATGATTTAATTATTTTAACCGCTTAAATTTTTACTTTATTCACTTTAATGTAAACGAATTTTTTCAAGAAATTGAATTTTGTCACCTATCTAGATTAAATTGGAGTCTAAAACATTATCTAAATACTAAATTTCATTCAATTCGATAGAGTCGTTTCGGTTATAGCTTCTAAAATTCTTAGTGGATTTCAATGCGATATTCACTGTCGTCGTCTTTAGAACATCTCATGATTGAGGTTCAAATAACGTATAACACATTCATATTTTGTTTAAATATTACAGATCTTTCCTTGCAAAGTCGGCTTGGTTTGCTATCATTATAATAACGTCCAGTTTGTGTATAATGAAATTTCAATATGTTTTCGAATATGCTATCATTAATAATAAATTTGAAATATTACAACTTACCAACATATTCCAGTCCAAAGAGCTTCCAGGTGCCACGCTTTGTTACTATTATAACTTGAGGGCATACGTTGCGATGTATCTGACGGGCCGTGTAATGCAAAAAATGCAGAGCCTCAATGATCTGTGAGCAATTATTTTTAATTTCATTCACCTTTTATTTTAAGATATTGTTCAAACGTCTGCCGGAAGGCAAAATACTTCTCTGATTGATAGAGATATAGGTGACAGAGTATAGGTGCCAGGATATAGGTGACAGGATATAGGTGACAGGATATAGGTGACAGTATACGTGACAGGCTCTCTTACGTCGTCACCGCACGCCAATGTTTACAACAACATTCATGTGAATTTCGAAATAGCGGTGTAATAATTATTATCTGTTAATATGTTAAACTTATATCATCCAGACCGGTCGTTGGTCGCAACATTTGAATTTCTTAGTATCTGGTATTACGAGCATCAATCCTCTGAGAAATCGAAGTCACAATGAGACTCATTGAACGTTTTATACATTTCTCAATAATAATCAAGTGATTCGATAACGTAAGGAAACTGGCATGCCAGGGAAGCAATAAAAAGGCTTCGAGAACGTATGCAGTCTGTCGACTCGTACTGGAGAACCAATTCTTTTCTGGCTCCAAAACTAGGTATTTGAATCCTGATGAGGCCTTTGCTTAGTAGCGAAACAATTATGGGTCTTTATCTAATACAGATGAAGCAAACAAGTTACTGGGCCCATCGTTGATAATGTAAAGTTTAAATAATCGCGAAGAATCTAATAAAGTTAATGAAACTGTTAGGTTTTTTCGCATAACTGACTTAATTCATGAGCTTTAGTGACTTAAATGTTGCCGGAGCTTAATAAACGAAAATTTTAAATATTCACTTCGCGTCTTAATATTTTCGTTGCGAAATTGTATTCTCTGTATTGTGTCTATCTGTTAAAATCTGTGGTAAGTAAATTAAATAAGAATTTTTAATTCGATAAATTAAAAAAAAAAATTATCGAAAGTTGTTATATAATTACTTAATAAAATAAGGCTTTTTTAAAACATTAAGAAGTTATTGACTAGGTATTTTCTGGTATATGAATGTTATGGATTGGTATTTCAGCATTCTCATCCTTAAGTCTAGGATCCTTGATTTGCTGCTAAAATCGTTTAGATTTCATTACACTGAGAAACTTCAAACTGTCCCTTCCTATACACTGTGTATTAAACCTGTTATTTTTTTTAAATTTAGTTTGTTTAGTTAACCATAAGCCTAAAAAGGTCAAATAAAAAAAAAGTAAATCATGTGTCTATAAATGTCATAAGTAACTTTATAAAATAAGGCTTTCACTCTAATAATCTAGTAAATCCTGTGGCAGTGATTTTGAATAAAACATGTTTCAGATGTCTCAATTCTCCTTAGAGATCCGATGGACTCTTAATTCCTTTTCCATTTCCAGACCCAGAGATCGATCGATGGATCTAACCCGACTGGGTAATGTTTGGGAAACTACGTCACATCTTCTCATCGATTATACCTCAAAGCGACGTATACAACTAGTGCGTGTTGGCAGTGATGACTTTCGAAACAGTGTAGGCCATATACTGAAGTTCAAAGTTATTCAGCTAGTTATGAAAAGAGCTATGCTCGGTGTTTCTCTGCATGATAGAATCTGCAACATCGATGTCCGCAGCATAACAAGGATAACCGACATAGCCGTAGAGATCAGCAAGCGACGGGCCTGCTATAAAACTCGTAGAACTGCCAACCGCTGGGGAAAACATTTTCTCCAGTGGCAACTTCGTATAGGCAAACGCAGTATGGGACGACGGACCACAAAATCGCGTGACGATCTGCAGAGTGTTGCGGGTAATCAATGGATGCAGGTGGCTTTAGATCGTGCTTTGCGGGTGGTTGTTTTTTAACATTAATCATTGTGTGATCCCCGACAACGCATAAAGGCAAAAACAGTTATTTTGTTGTTTATTTATAAGAAGTTGTAACTGTTATTTTCATGAACACGATGGAGTTGCACTTCTACAGTATGGGTTGACTCTTATTGGTGTTTATAAATGTTTTTTTATTCTTTTTTCTTCTCTTAAATAAGCAATAGTTAAGTAATGATCCACAAATTAAAAAGAACCAGAGACAAACAGCAAAGAACCGAGGCGATATCTTTTGTAATTAGAACGAAGAAACCAAAAACTAGAATAATTTGTATGATGAATATAAGAGCACAAAAATCAGATACATACCTGTAGTAATCCATAACGCAGTTCGATATCTAAGAAGAAATATTCCTTTGCGAATGGTGGGCGCTGGGGTGGCACGTAGTATTGGGGTTGGGCACTTGGCGGGCCCAAAGTCATCGGATAGGGCGAAACCGGTATCTGCCCACCCGGAAGCATAGGTGTCGACTCCTGCACAAAACAGATTGTTGCAGTGAAATAATTTTATTTAGCATGTTCGCGACCATCGTTAAAAGGGGTTTCTAAGACTTCATTGGACGCATTTCTGAAATCAACGATCAGACACTGGCTCATCGAGCACTCATAAGAGCAGGCCGCATGCAGATAAGGTTGACATTTAGAGAAGAAACTGAAATAGATGTCGTTATATTACATGCCATTATTAAAGGGATTGAAGTATGATGATATTTTAATTATTTTGATGTTGGCGTTTTAATGGAGTGGCCAGTTTGAATTAAAGATTTTTTTTTAAATAAAAACTATTACAGAATTAGAAATAGAATTTTCAGACATTCTATTGTTTGAATTTCAATTGTTTATACATTCAGTATTTGTGTTAGATACATGTTTAACACAAATACTGAATGACATCAAAATAATATATATAGCAGAGACAGATCGCATATATTCTTTGGGGAGGATACGACTAACGAACGCACTATGCGTTCTTGGTATAATCGCTGTAGTAGTAGAAACTTCGACTTGAAGAATGAACCACGAGCAAGAGTAGACACTAAGGTGATGTAATACATTGACTGACACTTACATGCCAGGCTAAAATATTGTGTAGACTCGCTAACACTGACTCGGAAGCGAAAGCGATGGTGTTGCCAGCCTCTTCCACGGAATGAATGATCTGCAGCATTTTCGGATGACGCATCTTTTCGAGTTGACAGACGCAGTAGCGAATGCGTTCTAGCATACTCTCCTTGCGCTTGGGCTTAAAAAGTTTTTCAGCTATGCGTTTGTCAAATACAAACACGGAGCATTCCTGCAAAAAAGAACTGTTATTAGAATCTCGCAAAAATATTTAATTTATACGTACAAGCACCAATGAAAATACTGGTTGCATCATTCAAAACGTACGACATGACTGGAGAAATATCTGCATTTCCTGTGATGAGAGAGATAAGAGAGAGAGAGAGAGAGAGAGAGAGAGAGAGAGAGACAGAGATCTAGGTAATTACATCCTAAATAACACAAATATTAAAGCTATGTTCTAATTATTTTCATCGCGTTCCTTGCACCGTCCTCGCCAACAAAGTACATCATAGCCAAAGATAAATTATCTATTCGCTGTACACAACATCGTCTTCGATTGAGAATGGAACCGAACATTAGAAATCACTACTGCGGCCGTCATATTTCCATTACTGGCAGCACATAAGTCTTTAAGAGTTAGCCGTGTTCGATCCACTACGCGTGTACCATGTTTATGTTACCTTGAATTGGCAGAGAAGATATTGCATATTTATAGTTATCATACAATATTAATCTTTGGGGGAGGCCTATGTTCAGCCGTGGACTTCTGATAGGCTGAAATGATGATGATGATGATGATACAATAATATATAATCATACAATATTATATACTATTTATAGTTATCATACAATAAGTAACAAAACTAAGTTTATCTTTAAATAGCATAAAGAAAAACTTCTAAGTGGATTCAAGACAGTTTTCACGATCATTTAGAACATGACGAAGGTTTATATGTAAAAAAAAAAATCACATTTAGTAAACATATTCATATATCAGTGCGAAGCCTGCATGGTTTCCTAGTCATAAGTAGGCAACTACTCCGAGGTAAACTGCTGATACTAATATGTTTAACAAAGCTATATGTAGAATTTGTATCGTTGGCCTGAACACTAAGGTCCAATAACCAATCTATTCACGATTTTCCCTACGATAGAAATGTGCGTAGCTTCTGTCAAAAATGTATCTACAGTAAAGCTAGAATAGATTAGTTATTGAAACGTCGGCCATCGACGCATCATCTGACACGTTGTTCCAAATAAACTTAGGTGTTACCACACCAGAAAGTGGGTAAAAATAGCATAAAAAAATGTACACTAAACCCCTGAACCGATAGTCGTATACCCGTATTGGGTATACGACTGTGAGAGCTTATTAATATTACAACAAACTACCTGTTTGCATATTTAATGACGTGATATATTTCTACAACTGTTTGTACCATTGTTAAATTGGAATAAACTTGAAGGCTGGGATTCACTTACGAGGCTGCGTGCTCGTTATAATAAATAAAAAAAAGGTGTAGATTTAGTCACGTGACATTAAGATGTTTTGGATATTTACAGGCGGGTAATCGCTTGTGAATGACATTCTTTTAAAACATTTGAAATAATCAATGGAGACAGGTCTTCTGAACTAAAATATTATTTGAATTTCTGTTTATCGGAGTATATCCCGAAATACACAGAAGATCTCTTGCAATTTGTATTCTCTGCTTCTGATTTAACTATGTCATTTACAGCAGAGCAGCAATGTTGTTACGCATGTAGACAAACACCCAATAGGTACACAAAACCTTTGTAGACTGAATGATTAAATACAGTATTTTCTATATATACGAGTGACGGTTCCGTTCTGGCAAGACCATTGTAAATGCGATCAGAGAGATCTATGGTAATCACCGTAATGCCATGAAACGGTAATAAGCTGCATCAGTTGCTTAGTGGTTCTTTATTTCGCCAGATCTTAAAACAGTAGATGCACAACAAACACAGTAACTATCTATCTTATATATGGTGTGATAACTATCGTATATATAGTGTGATTGAATTAACGATGTATGATTTTTTTTCTAAATTTCATTTCTAATAAACCGTATAGGTCCTTTCAAGATTCTCACTATGACTGATCTGAACTACGTCAAAGAAATAATAGTAAACAAGTTTTCCTCGTTAAATACTCGACGGTCCATTCAATATCTACTTCAAACTGGAAATAGGTGCAAAATAAAGATGCAGGAGGTGGACCGGAAATTGAGACTTGATTGGCGACATTGCTAGCAGTACCGGCCATTGGTCTTAAAATGTAACTTGACAAAAAATTTGAAAACGGAACGATTTATGTTTACGGTTCTAAATATTTCTTTTATATACGATACGATTTATTCATTTACACAACACAAAAGTTACAAGAAATACAATTATACAGAAAAAAAACAATAGATGTGTAAAAACGAAAAGAAATAATTTAAGAGAAAGATTTTATAATTTATAACCCGTGTCGTGTCAAATGAAACGGTGCTGACTCAGCATAGTGTCGCGGGGTTAACCGCAACGCTGATTTTCAGTCAGCACCGACCCTGTTGCGCGTTGTACTTCGCATACTGTTTCATAATCGCAGTACGCAAGATATGTTTGCTGTAAAAGAACTGCTCTACCATGATTTACCATCCATATACAGGTATAACCAAGTTACTTATAACATATATATAAAAGCAGTATACAATTTGTAAGCGCGATTTAAGTTGGGTAACTCGCGAGACCTTGAAAAGTCTATTATCGACTTTGAATGAGGCATCCAATAATAGGAAATTCAAAAATCCTTTTCAAAAACTAAGTCGAACAATGTATTTTTCATTTCAATGTATTATTTGTTAAGTAACTGATTCAGATAGCGACCGTAAAATAGTATTAAATACGGAAACGGATACTCGTAAATAAAAAACATCTTTATTTCTCACCACATAAAATACAAAATACAACGCGTCGAAGTTTCTCCTTAAGATAGTTCCGAATGTACTTTCCCTCGAAGATAAATGGATATTCCTGAAGTGAAAAGTTTACTCTTGACAATTTACGAATGAGATTTATGCGCCTGCATCTCTACCTGTGGTTGTTTTTAAACTTTTTTATTTTTATGGGAAAGGCGGCAAACGAGCAAGCGGTTCACTTGATAGTAAAGGATTACCGTCGCCAACGTACATCTGCGACACCAGAGCTGCTGCAGGTGCGTTTCTGGCCTTTCAGAATATTTGGGAGATGGGAGGATGGCGATGGGGAGGGGGAGGGGGAGAGGGTGCTCACCTATCGAAACGCAGAAGCACAAAATGCCTCTACTTCACGCCGGAATTCTACCAATCCGGTCGAGCCTGCCCATTCAAGCAGCAGCAAAAGCCGCCGCTAGAGGCTGAAAGCTTCCGAAACAATAAAACAAAAAATATATTTAATACGATAAATTTCTAAAAATTTGTTTAAGGGCTGTATTATATTCACGTAAATACAAGAAATAGAGGAGAATATAGACAGTAAAATTTAAATTAAATTTAAATTTTCACACTTTATCATTTACAAAAATTATATTTAAAATTATAAAATAGTTAAAATCGCCGTTTATTGTAGCCAGTACGCGATTTTTAAGTAATTGAAAAAAAGGCTTAAACTGTTCCGAAGCGTATGGGTCAAATTAAAAACTCCGATACTGTTAATCCCGAGCAATATTATAACGGGATCGACCAGAACGGGATTAATGACGTAAATAACGACCGGAATGGGATCCAAACGCAAAAAGAACAGAACGATTTAAATGTAATTAAGTTATTTCAAATTAATATCCCGTACAATTTTTTTAAATATGTTAAAATTTAATTTCATTCCTTTTTTATAGTTTTTCGTGCAGCGAACATTTTTGCGAGCGAAAAGTCGCAAGTCCACCGGGTTGTGTTCATTGGAGCATACTCACAAAGCGACTATTATCAATAACGAGCTTTGTTAGCGTGCGAGCAAATAATCGCGAGCCGACCGGCCGGTGTTCGACGAAGCGTAATCTAGTAATGTTCTGTTCAAATGCTCGTGATCGAAAGCGCTTTCGCGCAAGGTTGGGACCCACCTTTATATCAATCCATCGTAATCCGCTTCTTTCGTGTTGATGTATAATTCAGATATTATGTTAATTAATGTCTGTAACCATATTCTATAGTTATCGCATGCCACGACTTCATTGCCATATTATTGCTATAGCAATAGAGCTATTAAAAAACAAACTACCTAATCGAGACAAACATGAGAACAAAAAGTACGTGTGTGTGCCATTCCGCTGAAACGATTAACCGATAAACAATAGCCTGCTAATAGCTACAGCTGATCTATCAGAATCGGAGAGTTTGAGTGGGTCAGCGATCCCAGTACTAGACTTCTCGCAATTCAGACGCTGTTGCTCGTAATATTCTCGTCCACACATCCGCGTGTAGTCCACACACACATGTGCTTTCCATTCCTTCACCGCTAAGCAAGAGACTTATAATTGCACCGGTAATCGAACCTGAATACTATGAAATTTAAGCGAATGCCCGGACCAATACGTCCACCATGGCTGTTATGGTATGTAACATAGCCTAGTATAGCTTTTAGTTGGTAGCCACTAAAATTTCAAAACAAAATGATTCTGTTTGTAATTTACATCAAACAAATTTAGAGAACTAAACATTTTCCGTTACAAAGTATTATTGATTATTTATTACCAAAATGCTGTCATGTATGGTTTATAGTTAAGAATATTGACGCCGAATTGCGTCTACACCTGTACTGAAACCGCAAAGAGAAGTACCCATGTCTTGTTCTTCTTGAAAGTATCAAATAACCGCTTTACTATTCAGCGATGGACAATTTTAAAACAATATTGTTTCTAATTTTTTTTTAATGTTCTAAATTAACTATTTCGTGTTTACCAACACATCACAAATTTAAAGTATTTTAATTATAGACTGAAACACTTATATTAATAAGATTAGTTAGTCACCGTCTGTATGTCCAAAGGGGATTATATAATTCGCAGGTATCCCGGGTAATGGATATTAAAAGGTTAACACGTTAACCGCTTAGTCGTGTGTCCTACACTTCTTGTTCCATTCATACTTTGTCGGGCTACGTGTCCCACAACGTATACCCTCATTAAACGTCACTTAGCCACCTGTTGGACACACTTTCATTGCTTTTATCTATATGTCTGTTAAACGCTACTGGGTCAACCCAGCGATCCGCGTGGCGTAAAAAGAAATTTTATTCCGTTTAGGTAGCACGACTGTATGTCCGTGCAACGGGATATACGTGACGATATATCCGCGACCAATTTATTGACCTGATTAGGGACCCTGATAAAGATTTACCTTTTTCGAGAGTAAGCATATGAAGGTAGTGCGCCTGGCCGTTGGAATTGCTCCCGGTGATTGAAGATTGAAGATCACCTTAATCATGCCACCCACTGGAGGAGACGGGATGGTAGATCCTTCTACCTATATGGCACCGCAATAATCAAAGGAGGATTGCTATTTTTTAGTTTTGTCCCCAATAGATTAAACTACTAGATAAAAAACTCACACTTCACATAATTGACACAAATTACTAAAATCAGTGGACTAATTAATCTGGAGATTTAAGTGGATTAATTAGAATGGATTCTCGAATCATTCAATCGTACTCGAGTAATCCTTTTAACAGATGAACTAAGAGGCTATAACGATATTAAAGCTACAATCAACAGTTCTCAGCTGAACACAGTCGTAATCGACAATAGCCTCGAGGATCAAATTAGCTTCTGGACATGAACAACGTAGAGGAACTAGATTTTGATTTTATCTATTTTTTTATTGGGAAAGGGTACGAGCAAACGGCTCACACGATGGTAAGTGATTACTGTCGCCCACGTACATCTGCAACACCGGAAAAGCTGCAGGTGCGTTGACGGCCTTTAAGGATATTTCAGGGATAGGAATGACAGGGAAATGGTTTGGGAAGGACGGGAGAGGGCCTCCGACTACCTCTCTCAACCCGAACAAAACTCAGGAGCACAAGATGCTTCTACTTCAGGCCGGTCGTGGTACTACCCAGGTCGAGCCCACTCATTCGAGCAGTAGCCAAAGCTACCCTTTTGCTCTACCATGTACAGAAAGTTAAAGTACTTGGCGATCCATTCGTGTATGTCTATGATCATCATAAATTAGTTCGGCACGGCAGTAGAAGTACGAATATCTTACAAGTATTTCAGATTAGAATTACGGAAATATATATATTTGCAGAAGTATAGATACACTACTCCATCTCTGCCTACTCTTGGGGGTAACAAGCGTGAGTGGCTATATAAAAAATTTATTACAAAGAAAGATAATAACAAAATTTGTAATTTGTCAATATTTTTTCATTGTTTACTTCAATATTCCTATTTTGTTTTCCTGCTTATTCCTGAAAGTGTAATGCTTATTCCTAATCTATTGGGCCTACGTAACGACCATACTCGTACTCAAAATACTGGGCACACTCGTACTCACCACGCTGGGCACACACATACTCACCACGCTGGGCACGCTCATACTCACCACGCTGGGCACACTCATACTCACCACGCTGGGCACACTCATACTCACCACGCTGGGCACGCTCATACTCACCACGCTGGGCACACTCATACTCACCACGCTGGGCACACTCATACTCACCACGCTGGGCATACTCGTACTCACTTCGCACTATCGACACTGCTCCCCGTCACTAGTGCGCGGGATTTGGGTTCGACAAATTCTGATGGACATTTCACCATAGTTCGGCCTAGGAGCCAGAGCCTCGTTTGTTTACTAGCTGGATGCAGCAGATAATGGAGAGGTTGTCGTTTGGAGAAAGAAATGGATGAATTACATAAGAAAAAACAGTTAAAATATAGAATTATTAGTATAAAGTATAACGTTCATAATGATATTATGTATGAAACCTAAACTCACATAACTAACGTTCCATAGAATGTTCATGGAGTTACGAGACGCTCGCCCCCGGGATTTCATCGATTAGACTAGTTGCTAGTCCGATCTTTGTTAGATTGTGTATATATATTTACAATTAACGTTAAAGTACATTATGCAGTAAAGACGGCTTTCATAAAAACCTCAAAGATTAATATACAGATAAGAAAGTAAATTACCATTAAAATTACGCTTTCAGTTTCAATAAACCTAATTCGCGAAACATGCGAATTGAGTTACATTTTGATAACGGCAATTTCGAGTTACGCCAAGCTAAGGCGCAATTCTATAATCTAGGGAAACACTTTAATTATCTTTAAAAAAACTTAAGTGTGTCCGTTAGTAATCGAGTGAATTCTGTACTACTTGACCGATCTCCATCACCATTATTATTATAATAATTCTTACGTTGGTTGGTACCTTTACAATCTAACACCTTTTCAAGGTTAAGTTTCTCTGACCGGGGAATAAATAGGTTTTCAATTTAAAAGAAAACATACATAGGCAATTGAAGCATTCTCCGAGATGGAAAGCCACATACTATATGCTTAAATATATCGCACGTTCGATCAGCAGCTCAGAACACGTCCAGCCACTGCTCATAGTAACTGTGACGTATGTGACAGTCATAAACCTTTTCAATCTTATTAAAGGGAAGTGGACGACACGCCTCGCAACGCCGCAATAAGCAGCGGGATTCATGCGAGCGTGACTTTACTTGAACATGATACTTAATTAAACTGTCACATATTTACAAAGTGTAACCAACGAACTAGGATCAATCCCAAGTTAGGCGGATTTTTTGATTCAAACCAATCAACACGTTGATTTGAAAATCCATGATAATTCGTTTCGTTCGGTGAGTCAGGTATCCGGAGACCCACTCCCCTCTCCTCCTCATCCTCCCTTCCATCTTCCAAATATCCTTAAAGGCTGGCAACGCACCTGCAGCACCTCTAGTCTTGCAGATGTATGTGGGCGACGGTAATCACTTACCATCTGGTGAATCGTTTGCCGAATTAACCATAAAAAAAATTTTTTGTATAGCTGTTATTGCTGATGGACGGTGTCTATTTGCGGGTCATTTTTGCAAATTTAAATGGAAATAATAGTGAAATATAACTTATATTCTTATTATTTAGGTTAACTTGTTTTGTAGCGTTAAATTTCTACAGATGGAACCGGAATAACCGTAACGTAATTTATTCATGTTAAATTTTAAATCACCGTTGAATTTCGGAGAGTCAGAGATAGACAGACGTGAAAATAAAATGAAAAGAACTGACATTTTTTATTTGGAAACGTCTCAATTTTTTTCACAATATTTTTTTACAATATCATATAGATATTTATCATGACTTTAAGACGTATATTTCTAAATTAAGCGCGAATAATTTAAAACAATACAATTATCCTGTTATTTGTTCCCGGTCCCTTCTTATTATTTAAAGACTAATTATATTGTAAACAACACAAATCGAAAATACGCATCAAATTGTTAACAACGTTTTTTTGTAATATTTTTTTTAGTGTTTAGTCATAGTAAATGCTTTAAATGTGAGACTATTCCTAGCTTTTTAATTTATGTTATATTAGTAGGAACGCATAGTCTGTGACGAAAGAGAAAAAATAGGATTTCTACGGAGTTCCGTTCGCCTGTTACTTCGCCGTCAGAGGAACCTCAGTAAAATTGACAAACGAAATTTTAGTTTTTTCTAAATATATTTCCTTTCCATTTAATTTCAACTACTTGACAACCGTGGCTTACGTAAACAGTGATGAGTACATGTATGTATAACAGAACACCTAAATAAGTACACATAAGTTCATGAAATATTCATAAAAGATAAAATCGTATCATTTTAAGGTAAGTTTACCCGGAAAACAATTATATTTTACCAGCCCTGCTTTTCGGTCGGGTGAACACTGCGAAAAATATTAAGCCTTGTGGATAAAGACAAGTAATTTTTTGATATTAACCCAATTCCTCTCTCCTGGGTAATTAGGAAATATATTACATCCGGCATTCAATTTCACTCTCGTTGTGTATGTATGAGACGTCAGGGGAATACAAGTGACAGGTTCGTACTTTAAAAAAAGATACTAGCAATGCTTCTGTACCATATTCGCACTAACCATTCAGAACTAAGCCTAATGGATTAAATCGATAGAGGATTAGGACAGTTAAACGGATGGCGAACTCGAACCTGTGACCTCATGTTCCGCAGCACGCATCCTACTGGAGTACTCGCAATAAATCTGAATTAACCAAATCAACTATAAACTTAATTAATTATTCATGTAAACCTTCCACATGAAATGTTTGCTTTGAAATTCACTCAGTAGTTTATAAGTTAGCCACAAGTGAATACACAGACTGACACGTATGAATTGCGTAACGTGTCATATCAATAGAATTGCTAATGTTGCAAGACGTTGGTTATTTCAAACTCACGGACGGACCCGATCGAGCCGGCTTATCGAGCAGCAGTAAAAGCCACTACTTGGAAGTAGTAAGAGAAGTTTGAAAATTAGTACTGTGATCGCTAATTCGCTAGCCATAAGCAACGCGATTACGGCGAATCATCCTTACGGAAAATACCTATGTTCTGCAGTGGACTAAGGTAAGTAAGGTAACTAAAGCAAGGTAACATAACAGCAAGAGTTATTCATAGCAACATTGTTAATTTCTTCTTAATATCTCAAGCGAAACTAAATCTAAACTTTGAATAAATTTTCAAAAATTAATTGGAAAGTAATACGAGTACATTGTCGATGCCACGAGAAGTCAAAACCACATTTTTTTTTTAGAAAAGTTGTTTGTCTATCTATCTGTGTCAGCATACACGTTGCCAAAACTTTCAAGACCAAGACTTTCAGTGTTAAGTTACTAGAAAGACTGAGTAACATCTAAATGTTATCACGCTACAGACAACGTAGAAACGTCATTACTAAAGAGTACAGTACAGTACAGAACATTTATCATAGTACATTAGTATCGTTACGGTTACGGTGGAAGTTGGTTTGGATGTTTGTTGCTCAATCTAAACAACAACTGAAAGGATTATGATCAGATTTACTAACTATTTGAGAGTTTCTTAGGGAACTACGCGAGCAATGCCGCGGGGGGTCGATAGTAATTGATGAAATACCTGTCGCTACAAACGAGTATAGTGTTACTTAAACTCTTTCGAACCGGCTATATGGATTATGTACGGTTTCAAGTAATACTGGTTATTGGCAATGATATATTACTAACGATTTTAATACTGTTCTACTGTTGACTTGGCAATATACTATTCGAAAATATTAAAAGGATTTCGATGTTCTTAAACTACTGCCTGGCATGTTTAATGATTCTTGACTTTGATCTCGCATTGGCAATTTTATCTAATATCTATACGGATATTAAATATATTTCTTAGTTCGCCTTATTTTTTAAATATCTTAATTTTTTACATTCATTCTAAATAACGTGAGTGGGCTGGAATCTATGTTTATAAATTACTATCTCAACCCGGCCTCTCGTTTTTCTTAAGCTATATTTCTCACCTCAGCTCAACCGGATTAACTATGCCATTTTCTTACGTGGTAGAGCCAAACGGCGGCTTTTCCTATGATTTGCCGCCTAGCCCATAAAAAAATGCGAGAAAGCTTCGAAGACGAGCGCACAAACATTAATTTTTATGTATATGATAAGATTAGAGATACCACACGGATGTCACATGGCGACAAGAATTACAACAATTATTAACAACATTATAAATGCGAGTAAACGATATGTATATAGATGCAACAAAAGAAACGAACATATATAGAACAGAACAGAAATAGTATGTAAAGGTACAATTTATTTGCGTCATTAACCATTGCAAGTTGGCGTGTTTCAAATGTCTGCATTTTCTTATTCAATTAAGTTTCCTCCTGTTTTATTCACCTCTCAGCATGTGTCAAGTCAGATTGGTCTGACTCTTGAACTTCCATGGTAGGTTTACCGCCTTTAGTTTCATTGTAGTCACATTTTCGTAAGAATTTTCGTAAGAGTAGAAATTTATAAAATAATTACTTAAAATAATACAATAAAATAAAGAATGTAATTCATATAAAAGTGATAAAAGAAAACAAAGAATATTTGTAGGAAAAATACTTCAAAAAAGAAGATTACATCCGTGGAGTTTTGCTGCGACTTGAGAAACCTAATAATGAAACGGTGGCAGAATGAGAAAAAAAAACGTTTCTAAACGACAACTTCCTTCCTTGCTTTGTATTATAAAGATTTATTATTGCATTCTTTATGAAAGACTTTAACTGGCTTTACCCGCGACTTCAAATCAAAACATTTATTCATCAACATATGTACCTAAGAAATTTCACTTTAGAAATGAAACTATTATTTACGGATTTTATTGCGTTCAATTATTTCTTACCACCTTTCGATTACCCTTGTCAAACGCATTTTTTTTAAATCTACCACAACGTAATGAGGTTCCTCAGATGGAGAAGAAACAAGCGAAAGAAACTTCTTTGGTAACCTCCTATTTGTATTTATTTTCTTCAAAATAAACCTCTTAATAGTAGAATATTAAAATTTTTTTTTAAACAATTTGAGAACTATCAACTTCGTTCGCAAGGCGTTCTAGATTTGTTTAGGCAGGGTCATAAGAAAACCAGAATTATAAATATTCATACCATCATTTAGTCATACAAATAAAACAAATCTGATATTAATGTACTTTGAAAATATTCAGATGGGTCTATTTCGATAATCTTTACCGTATAAACACCGGTTGAAGTCGTTTTCACTTTATATTAATTTAAGATCATAGACTCAACCACGTTATTGAGATAATTAATTTAATTATTTTTCAATTTCGCTAAACTTTTCACTCATTATCAGTCTTAAAGTCATGCATAACTTTCACATCATATATCAACTTTGATTTTCGGATCATATTGATGAGTTATTTGGAAAGATTCAGAATGCCTCCATATTACACTGTGAGCCGTAATAGCCTGGTGGTCGGGGTGTTCGTTTTAGTATCATAGAGTGTGGGTGATCTGGGTTCGATCCCCGGTGTCGGCAACGCTAAAATTATTATACCATATGCTGGGCGGTGAAGGGAAACATCGTGAAGAGAATGGAAACCTGCACGTCACAGAAATAATGAAAATAATAAAATTTGAATAAATAAAAGATATAACTGATGTTAGATGTAAATACAACCGGGAGAAGACAAAAGATCATTGTTTATATATGTTCAAGCGTCGCTTAAGGCACAAATAGAACATAAGTGAAAAATAATTCCATTTCATTCAGATCGATCCACAACGACAAGCAGTTCTCGCGGAATTTATATTGAAAATGCTTTCGATTCTTTGGAGCTGGCGCCGGAGTACTGCAAATAACAATTAAAATTCAACGGTATATTTCGAATTTCTTCAGAATAAAGAGTTACGTCAGTTACTTAAAGCAGCTCTAGTCGCTGTGATTATATAAAGAAAGAAATTTCAGAAAATTTTAAAATAATTTTGAAAGTACAAAATTATTCAATCTCCTATCAACACTCACTCAGTTCATTAATTTTACATCGGATACTAATATAAAAGACTTAATTATTTGTAATAGCGCTGGGGTCTGACATTAATGTATCCGCGTAAAATATGGTATTATTTAAATTTTTGTACTTGGACGTTCGGGAAACTACGTCACATCTTCTCGTCGAGTATACCATAAAACCCCAAGAACAAAGTATACAACCAGTGCGTGTTGCCAGTGATGACATATGGAACTGAGACATGATCCTGGACTGGCCGTATGAGGTAGCTCAAAGTTGCTCAGTGCGCTATGAAAAGGGTTCTAAGCTCAGAGTTTCTCTGCGCGCGATAGAGTCTGCAATGATGATATCCGCATAAGGACTAGGGTAAGCGACATAGTCGCAAGGATCAGCAAGATGAAGTGGCAATGGGCCGGCCACATAGCTCGCAGAACCGACAACCGTTGGGGAAAAAAGGTTCTCGAGTGGCAGCCACGTACAGGCAAATGCAGTGTGGGACAACCCCACAGATAGAGTGACGACCTGCGCAATGTTGCGGGAAGTCTGGATGCAGGTGGCTCAGGACCGAGCTTTATGGCAATCTTTGGGGGAGGCCTATGTTCAGCAGTGGACTTGTGGTAGGCTGAAATGATGATGATGATTTGATTCTGGATAAACTCTGGCTTTCCGCTTATCATTGCATAAACGTTACGATGGATAAAATAAATTAGGACAAGATAGTACCCTTTCGTCACTATAATATACTGTATAAATTGCTCTCAGAACGGAAATTGCTTAAAAAAATATTTCGTTTAATGACGTAAAAAAATAATTTTACTTCTAACTTTACGTCTACAGTTGATTTCTTAGTGCAAAAAAATACATCAATTCAGAGCAAACAACTAAGTATGCAGGGCTTTGTAAACCCTGATACCTATCAAAACTCTAGTATTTTTTATGCGACATAACGACCAGTTGTTACACTCCTTATTAGTGAGTTGGAAGAGCACCTTCCTTATTTAGTTCCCCAGTCCATATTAGTTTTTTGACATCCGTTGTGGTGCTAGGAATATCATATACATTCTCTTACGACGCTATCCCCAAGCTCTATATATTTATATATATGTAAAGAATAAAATCCTCTTTGTTAAAATTCCTTGTATAAATACAATCTTGTATTGTATTGTTGTAAAACAATATAATGAAAAATTCTTGTTTACAAGATTGTAAACAATCTAAATCTAATGTAATTTACAGGAAGCTTGCTAAAGGTAAAACGATACGTGACTGATACGTAACGGAATCGTCTTTCCTTTAGTATTGTCGTGTAGTATCTTTTACATTTGAATAGCGCGCTAAGGTGCTACCTTTTAGTAGGTAGTGAATGTCATATCTTGCTTAATGAGTTTATTAGACGTGGTAGAGCCAAGCGGCGACTTTTGTTGCTGCTCGAATTGGCCGGCTCGACTGGGTTGATACCACGGTCTCGCAGAATACCGACGTGAAGTAGAGGCATCTTGTGCTTCTGCGTTTCGTTCGGTGAGTGAGGTAACCGGAGACCCACTCTTCCTCTCATCCCCCTCCTCCTACCATCCCCCTCTTCATCCTCCCTCCCATCTCCCAAATACCCTTCAAGGCCGGCAACGCACCTGCACCACATCTGGTGTTGCAGATGTACGTGAGCGACGGTAATCATTTACCGTCAGGTGAATCGATTGCTCGTTTGCCGCCTTTCGCATAAAAAAAATAGTTTGCGTTAAGCTTTGGCCCGAGAAGGACCAGGTCAACCAAACCCTGAACAGGGACTCTATTATTCTTCAAAATTGCATTTTTAAAGGCTACTAGAAATAAAAAAGCAACTAAATTGTACAGAAACATTGTAAAAGTTTGACTACGGTGATATCATTGTTATGAATTACAATCTACAAGCAACATTCTAGCTAACCACGTGGGATCTCGATCGGAGAAGTTCCTCCCGGCCTAGTTTAACAGCGAAAGGGGGTTAACTCAATATACTTTGTGTTCGCTTCATCGCTATCTTACAGTCTAGTGTCGCGTATTCCCAAGTATTCTTTCAAGGAGTTATGTTAAGACCTGTTTCTATCCAATATACATAAAGAACAGCTAGATCTAATGTAAAATCAGAAATCTAGCGATAATGGAGTGACATATGTCACAGAGTTATAAAATACGGTGTAGATTATAAAATCGATCTCGTGAAACATTTATATAAGTTCGTTTTATTTTAATGGAACCGATAAAACTTGTTGTACGTTGGCTCAGATTATGTAACTTTGTTAATTTGTTTTGATTAATATTATTTAATTAACAAAACTTTTAATATTTATGATTTCCTATGAAAAAAAAAATAAAGAATGTTGAAAGAAGAAGAAGAAGGGGGATGGGAGGAGGAGGGGGATGAGAGGAAGAGTGGGTCTCCGGTTACCTCACTCACAGAAGAAAGAGTGTTGGATGTCCGTGTAACAAGGTAAAGGTTGATAAGAAGGCACATACATAATAAAATAAAATCAACTAAATCTGTAATGGTTTTTGAAAGAGTATTGTTACTGGCCGGATTTTCATTATTAATTTCTAAATGTACGAAATAAATGGGGACAATAACTGAATGACTGACGGCTCGACATTTAATGGGCGCTTTGACATGTACTTTGTAGTACCAAAATTATTCACAGGAGATTTAAACCAACAATCCCATGACAGTGTAATTAATATATAACGAAACATTTTGCGCTCTACGGAATTTTGTTTGTAATAAAATCGGATCCAGGTGTCAACAGCGCGCAGAGAGTTTTGGAGTAGGCATTAAGCTACTAACGTTCAAAGCGTCGGGCGTGGGCTCCGTTAAAATTTATTTAACCCAGGCCGTCTCCCCCATGTCGTCGCATAGATTAACTTTAACTTTCAAGTTTATTGAAAGTACACTTGTAGTTTCAATAACTTAAAAAAATTGTTTTAAATTCTCGGCAGCACTCGCGTACTGTCGTAAAATTAAATCTAGCGCACTCTCCACTACCTGCCATAGCTATTTTTTAACTTAATTTGTTAACTTACGAGCATGTGTAATGAGTTCGATAATTGGAAACATAACTGCACAAAATAATAATGAAATAACAAGCTTGCGGTAAGCTTGTCATTCCATTCGGTATCTAATAAAGATAGTATGTTATATAGATATGTATCAATGACATATGAGTGGTATGTTTAATGAAATGTTGTGACATTGAGAACGTAATAATGTAAGGGTATGAGATATTAATGGATAATTTCATTGAAGCTTGTGAGATATTGTGTCCTTGACCTAAATACTCGATATTATTATAATTCATCTGTTCCCAAATAAAGAAAAATTCAATTCTGATGTTGTGTGCAAGGTATTAATCTGGCAATACCATATCAAGATGGTAACAAAATATGGCATGTATTTTCTATGCGCGAGTGATCATTTTGATTCCCATCACCACCCTGTAAGGTTTGGATTACGCATCATTGAATAGATTCATTCATAATTCCTAAAAGTTATTTCACTACTAATATGTATTACAAAACCGATAGGAAGAAATGGATGGCAGATTTTCCAGCAGTGCCATTACAATTCATTAATTGTCCAGCCGTTTTGAAGTAATAAAATAGCTTAAATCTAAATCCAAAGAATCAGCGTATAGCAGAAGATTATTTCTAATTATATATGACATAAACCCATTCAAACACGAGACATTAATCCTCATCCCTTAAGTTTTAATTAGTTCTAAGAGACATTTGCTCTAAGATAGTGCGCTGGGACAGGAGTTTTCTAATATGTAAATAGTCTGTCAGCGGCTCTACAATTATAATTGAGAGCCTAGTTTATGGACAAACTTATTGTCACTCAACTTACCTACGTACATAAACAAAATCAATTACTAGTTTAACTAAAACTTGAATTATTAGTTATTTCATTTGTAAGGTAATTGGCATTGATTTAACATTATTTATAATAGTGATAAAAGAGCACCTATATATACCTAGAATACTGATTTGTACTACATACTAGTATGTAGTACAAATCAGTATTCAATATTTTGATTGATAAATTGCTTGTTATATCGTTTGAGATATTAATTTCATATTTTATGGACAGCATAGACACAGATTATCCCTTCACGTGGCATAACGTTGAAATATATAGAGTAGAGTAATGGAAACCTGACTGTCATCAGCTGTTACAATAATTATCATTTAGTACTTTCAAAAAGTACCATACTAGTCAAAATAATTTTACACGCAAACGACATGAAGTTAGAAACGTTGTTATATAAGGTTATGTATAAAATTAAGCATACCGATGATGCCCAGCCAGATTTAAGGTATGAGGTTCCTGATACTAAATCACCAATCTGCTTGCCGATCGTGTTGTTAACGGCAATTCTTCTATTTGCGGGAGACCTATGTCCAGAAGTATTTACTGTGATTATTTACAAGCTGTTAAGGAGAAGTGAGGCCGTTTATACGATTATTGAAGTGACACCTACAACTTTTTTTAAACTTGCTCTTCCTTAGTTCTTCTTTTTACTTTTCATTTCGCTCCAATGATCTAGAAAGAACGGAGCCTAATTTGGTCTTCGCTTTTTTCATACGCTTCAATGAATATCATTAAAAAATAAATATGAATATATTTTTACTTAAAAAATATCGTTTTCCTATTTTAAAGATACGCGAAAAATATATTGTTCTCTCTATTGTAATTAAACCAATTTTTAGGTTACGGTCAGGAATGTATAAAATGATGAAATGGACATCAAGTAGTCATATAGTTGTACAATATGGTGTCTAAATAAACAGTAATTGTTTTAAAAATGTACACCATGGCCCTATCGTATGTACTTTTTTTTTGTTTTCTTTATATGCCACAACTTCACTAAATAAACCAACAACTAAAGAATCACTCGTTAAGTTTTACCCAAATATTATACAATAGTTAACCATTGCGTCTTTAACATTTCTAAACTTTTTAAATTCTATGTCATAGCTCATACGGGGATTGTATATTATATTACGTATTATTAAGTTTCATTCTCAGACCTATTTAATTTAATAATCTGACTGAACGAGATATTGGCATTATATTTAGTTAACATTAACTACGCTGATGGCCATTTAATCCACTTATGAAGTCATAGGTTCATAATTTATCAAAAGTCTCAATGATTCAAACCCAGTAGTGTGTAGTAAGGATGTTCCAATTAACTACCACGACAGATTGCAGCCATCGCTTGTTATTCAAAATCTATCAAACGGGATAGCGACTTACTAAAATTAACCATTTCATTTTCATTTGACTCGATTGAGTTAAATACATGATGGTATTTATAATATAAGAATAAATCACGTAAATATTATTTTTAACTCGTATTTTTAAATAATATATTTTGTTACATAAAATGGAAAAAAATGATAACTCACCGTAGGAATCTCTCCTGCTTCTCGGAGGCAGTTTACATAGATAAATTTCACACAGACAAACAGCCAGACCCGGAACAATTATTTGTTCGAACCTGGGACACACAGCGCCGCAGCCGAACGCTTAGCAACTACGCGACCGAGCCTTCTTATTAACTGATTTGTAATAATAATTCCTAGTGAACTGCCTAATACAATTTATTTATATTTACAAAATATTGCAAGAATTATATATTTAATTTAAATATAAATTGCATGCAAAACTATGTACCATATTTACTACATAACTGTATATAACACGAATTAATGTGAAACATGAGGCAGTAAACGATGTGACTTACACTATATTTAAATTTAATAACAATATTTATTATTTGTAATGGGTGTGTGATAAAATTAGGTTTTAATAGGTTCTGAAAGATATACGAACAGTATTTATTGCTTTATAAATTGAATTTGAGATTTTAAAAATCAGGACTAGTATTAACTGAACCTTTGTTTACTCAGTTACTAAATCATTACCAATTATGTAGGTGAAAATATTGCTCTTTCTCGATGTCGATACTAAAAAAAATCGGTGATTGCATTTGAAGTGTTAAATTCAACACGTTCTCGGCGGAGAACGTTGTGAGGAAATTTCCAAGTTCGAGATATAATGAAAATAATGGATCGAGGACTTGCAAAATACGCCAATCAACACAGGTCCAATGGGACCTTCCCGGCTCCAGGGAATTTGCCCAGCTGTGAAAAAAGATTTTCACCTTTTGTGATCTCTTATAATGAATGAAGCTCATATATTACATATGATTCTAATTATAGGCTATATGTTTTGTCTCGGGGACAGTGAGCTCGTATTGAGCGGCGTAATATTGAGGTGAGATAACGTTCACATTTATAATATGATATGAAATTTTTCTTCATATTTATTATATTATTACCCATTATCTGAGAACATTATCTTTAATAAACGGATGACTAGAAGAAAAATAATCTAGAAAAGCAGTGGATTTAATTATCTAGTTGATTATGACAATAACTAACATCTTTTAGTTCTTTATAGAACCTCTTATTTCTTACATTACATTTTCAAGTCATGATTATCCTTTAAAGGACTTGACTAGCAAGTTAATCCTACAATGACACGACATATAATGCCAATTAGAAGGTATTTAGTTGGAAAATTAATGCACTTAGGAATTATATAATTTTTTTTTAAAGTGATGTCGAAATGAAAATTGGATAATAAACACATTATACGCATAGTCCTATACACATCCTTTACAATTCTTAACTGTAAGCATGAAGAAGCAATTTGAAGAAACACGGAAACAAGAAATTCCATTAATGAAATTATCTTTCTCCAAATGCCGATATCTCATGCACGTTTTGCATGAGCATCAAACAAACGAGGTGACCTGATGATAGCGAAAAGTTGCCCAGCGTCATGAGTGTGGACCAACATCCCAAGAAGTGTATGTCGGCCTTTTACTAGCGCTCTCTCGGTGAGGCCTATATTCAGAAGTTGATAAATCGCTCTCTCTTCCTCCCCTATCTCCAACTACCCCCCCGAAAATATCCCAGAAGGCCGGCAATGCACCTGCAGCTCCTCTGGCGTTGCAGATGTACGTGGGAGTCGGTAATCACTTACCATCACGTGAGCCTTGCCTCGTTTGTCCCACTTTCTCATAAAATAAGAAGCATCAAATGTAATTTAAATGAAATGACCACTTACCTTTCCATCGCTCTTCCTATAAGCATCATGCACCCTCCACACCAGACCAGGTCCCGCGGTAGTGCACTCGCTCCCGATCTCAAAGTACTGCATGATTGGATTATTCTCCATTGAGGGAGGTGAGCTGGAGCACACCCCGCTCTTTAATTTTGATATTATCGCCGACATACCGGATAAGCTGAAGTCCGTTATTGAAACGCCCAAGGCACGCCACGGTTTATACCTGTGTAAATATTAATTCAATTAAAGTTTCTGTTTCAATGTCAACCGACTTCCAAAGGAGATTAAGGATTATCAATTCGTTTGGTTTTATTTGTATGTATGTTAAGCTATGTCTTCGTCGATTGTGAACCGATTTTGATCATTCTATTTTTTTATTGAATAAAGGTACTACTATACTAATAATAATATACTCCACATTATTCTTATTGCTAATGCAATAAGAATCATTCAAATAGAGGGAATCTCTTTCTTTCTAGACTAAAGAGTAGAGTTCCTAGCGATCACAGGGGCCTTGTGGAACACTTATTCAGTATTTCCGTATCGTTTTCTTGGGATAAATGGTACAAGGTCACTCATCGAACGTCAAAATCGTAAAGTGTTTGTGTTAGTAGCAAAAGCATCACAGATATATTTCTTATGACTTATATAATATAGTCTATGTGATTACAGTTGCCAGACGGTGCCACATTATGCATCATTATTGCATATTCCTTAATTATTCCATAATGCATTGATTTTTAAGAAACCAAATATTGTTACACGTTTTTTTAAGGAATACAGGCATAATACAATATAATCGTTATCGTTTGCCTATTTAAATCAATGACTGAACATAAATCTCTCCGAAGAAACGCCAACAATTCGGAACATATTTCTTGGAGGGTTGGCTCATACTGATCTGAGCAGACGAAACGACACTCGCAGTTAGTTCCGGTATTTGGAACAATAGACACAAAAAGACTACTATAAGATAATATAATGAATTATATCATTCGTATTTGAATATTGTTTAGATTTAATATTCTGTGAATTTTTTTTTTTTAAAATGAGAAAGGTAGCAATCGTGCAAGCGGTGACGTCCACGTACATTAGTAATATCAGAGGAGCTGCAGGTGCTTTGCCGCCTTTAAGGATATCTCGGGAGGAGAGAGAGGGGAGTTAGCCTTCTTTTCACTCACCGAACGAATCGCAAAAGCACAAGATGGCTCTACTTCACGCCGCAGCAGCAAACCCCGCAGCTGCGGCTCTACCGTGTATAAAAAGGATTCCCGAGAACTATACCGATCCATTGTTAAATTGCTCATACTTATTTATTAACTACTAAGCTAATCCCGCATGGTTTGTTTATATTTTACGCAAGGAAAGTTAAGTTAAACTGGGTCGTTACAATGCCGACCGCAGACTAGTTCGTCCGGCAAATAGTCCCGCTTCGCGATTATCCGAGACAACGAACAAAGTAAGCAGTTTATGTTACAGCAGTACTTCTACACTTAAAGTTTATTTTATATGAAGGTAAATAGAATGTTCTAAATAATTACTTATTTCCGAGCTATTTCTATTTTAATTTGAAACGTAAATAACGTCTTTAATACTTGAGTGGCCAAAAAACTATGAAGCTCTTACTTTGTCATGGCCATAAAAAGTTAAACACTAATCGTATATCAAGTTAACTTCGAGCATAGCCCAAGAGAAGAAAATTTATCCATAAAAACGAACTCAATGAGCAGAAAATCGCGGGCGTGAAGGCGTGAATGGTATATTATGATTAAATCCTTGCCACTCGTTGGAAATGGGAAATGCAACGAGAATGCATTCACTCTGAACAAAAGGTTGCTATAACAATTTTCATAATGCAATATACGGTAGTTGCCATTTTGTATACGTTTAATTCATAAACTCATTACTAATTGGACACTGTGACACAAATGGATATTGTGATACTGATACTGTTGGATACAAACCGTTGAAACAGTTTCACTTGTTATTCAAACAGACATAAAGAATCGTTCAAAATATTTCACTATATTTACTGACCCTACTAGCAATTACAAAGGCTCATATTCAACATCATGTATCTATGGTAGATGAAATTAATGAATAAGGCAGAGACAACAGGGATCCGAGATCGAGATCCAGAGATCAGGGATACCCAAAGTGGTCGATATCGGTTTCCCAGGGGTCGACATAAACGAAAACTCATTTTGGGGGTCGACGAGGTCTAAAAATCGACCCTATTAATTAACACAAGCTCTTAAATGACAATTAATTTTTTTTTACCTAATTTGTATTAATAATTATTAATTACACTTGATATTTATTTAGTTAAATTTTAATGAGAAAATGATGTCAAGTTTACTCACATAACCAACCGCAAACTTTTTAATGTTTTAAGTATTTTATATCAATAGAAAAAAAACTAGAGATAGAATTTTTAAAGTAATTTGGCTATGGGGGTCTGAGTTATCAGTTAATTTTGGAAAAAGGGGTTTTTGCCCAAAATAGTTTGGGAATCCTTGCTATAGATGATCGACAAAATTGGCTATATACTTAAGAGTAAGCATAATAACTGCCGGTCGTAATTTGAAGATGCAACGTCCTAATTTCTATACGCAAATCTAAATTCTTTAAATTCTTACTCCTAAAGAACTTTCAGTCAATTGACTTGTAGCACCTGAGAGATGATGCAAATAATATTGTCTGGGTTTGCGGCTCTTACTCCAGAAAAAAATATTGATAAAATCTGGGCTCCCAATTAAATTATGTTAAACCTTTTGATCATCGTAAGATTTTTGTTATAGTAATGGGTGCAAGTGACTCGACTGATGATAAGTGATTATCAGCTCCCACGTACATCTGCAATACCAAAAGAACTGCAGGTGTGTTGCCGGAGTTATAGAGGGAGTGCGTCTAAAGTTACCTCACTCACCGAACGAAACGCAGAAGCACATGATGCCTCTACTTCACGCCGGTATTCTACAAGTTCGTGGTACTACCCTGTGCGAGTAGGCCCATTCGAGATTCACAGAAGCTCAAATGAAATGGCTTTCTGTCCGTAGATTTTGACTTTTGATTCTTAACTTTTTACTTTACAGTCCTCGCCCACCTCCATATTGCCGTGACCTTCTCATTCCTCATGTCGATATAATGAATCCTTCAATGTTAATTATTCAAGTTTTCATTCACTCCCAGATCACATACGTGCTAGTTCTTTTCTTGACATATTCCGGAAAAAGTATTACTTAGAATTATAAAAAAATATTTTATGTGATTTTGACATTTTATGAGAGTATATAATTTATAGCCAGTTAAATTAGTTACTGTATTATTAATTCAGTACTAGCTACCTCCTTACTTAACAATAATATTTTTCTCTTTTCTCAAGGGTTTACTGGAAGAGAACTTGTTAGGGTTAAGCACGTCTTTGTACATTTTTCTTGCATATTTAATTTTCATAAAATTTACAATAAAGAATAAAGATTGACCAAGAGTTGTACGCCACAGCAATATAGATATTTAAAATGGTTGACAAATTGATGCACTGTGATGAATCCCTCTATACATTACGTTTTAGAAGTTTAATTATAATAATTATGAAAACCGGGTAAATTTAATAGCGTCCGAAGATAACGACTGAATAAGTAAAGTTTTTTTTTTTATAGAAGAAGGGGGCAAACGAGCGTGCGGCTCACCTGATGGTAAGTGATCACCGACGCCCACGAACATCCACAACACCAGAGGAGCTACAGATGCGCTGCCGGCCTTTAAGTAAGTGCCCACTGCTGGGCAAAGGCGTCCTCTCAAATATTTGAGAGGGTTTTTTATTGTCTCTTGTACTAGTTTCATAACTCACTATAATTATTATACAAGTAACCGACTGGGTTTGCCTTACTGCGTCTTCAGAGTGCTATAATAGACGTCTCGCGCCTTAGATGCCGGACATCAACCGTCTGTGTATTTTCGGTCGCGCTTTTATGGGATGGTTTTTAATCAAATCTGTCCTCTCGATACCGACATAAGAGATAAATGTATCTCTGAGCCACTAAAGTAGCAGCCTCAAAATGCATACTGCCGGGAAGGGTCCGTCATGCTGCTCCAGGGTGGTTCGCCGGAACTCAAACGTACACGAAATATTTTTCTTTACCAATTAACTACCAATAACCAATTACATATAAAAAAAAATTCAAAAGTCAACCGCAGTACAAAACTCAGTCAGGCTGTGACGATAGGCGAGTGGTTAGGGAACCGTATTCCAAATCACGAGACTCGAGTTCGATTGAAATTTATGCATCGTTAACTTGGACACTAAGACGGCGACGGGCTCTCTCACTTGTCACTTTGTATTAAATAAGCTCTGGAGAAAAGAGGGTTGAAAGGACTAACGTAAAGATTTACGGTCGAGAGTGTTTATTTTATTTATCTTGTTATTTTATTACAAAGGTGAACTTTTAAACATAAAAATGAGACATGGGACTTTTTCTCCGAGACGCTTTACAGAATCATCCATCCAATACCGAACTCGAACAATTTTTTCATGAGAAAGCCAACAAACGAGCAAGCGGTTCACCTGATGGTAAGTGTTTACCGTCGCCCACGTACGCACCTGCAACACCTCTGATGTTGTTGCCGGCCTTTAAGGGTATTTGGGAGGGCAGTGAGAAGGAGGATGGGGAGGGGGAGTGAGCCCTTGTTTAACTCATTCATCGAACGAAATGCAGAGGCACAAGATGTCTCTATTTCACGCCGGTATTCTGCGTACCAATCCAGTCGTGTCGGCCCATTCGAGCAGCAGTTAAAGCCGCCGCTTGGCTCTACCTCGTTTCCACGGATGAAGGAAACGGCATCTCTAGTCCGAGGCTACCAGCAATTCTCTCACCATCCTTTTGCATAGCTTGGTGAGAGTGGCCAAGTCTTCCACGCGTAGCATGCAAGCTTTTTTTGGTTAGGCACCAACAAAACTGTTGTTAACTTACAATGGTCTACTTGTGACCAAAATAGATAATAAGCACGTGTAGTATAGTGCTCATCCAGTTTTATACGAATAACTTGTAACTTGACGTTGCTAGTTTGTTAAAGACTGCTTATTGCATAACTATTCCTATTAATTTAAAATAAAAGTCAAGTAGCAATCTGTAAATGACCACTGCTGGGCAAAGGCCTCCTTCTCAAATACTTGAGAGGGTTTTGGAGACGGGAAGGGCCCGTCGCGCTGCTCCGATACGGGTTAACAGGCTTCACATATCCTCCAAATAACATCTTTTTTTCTTTCTCAGACATGTAAGTTTCCTCACGATGTTTTCCATCATCGCCGAGCACGTGGTAAATACAGCACTTAAAATTGGTATTAACAGTTTTAGTGGTGCCGGCTCGAGATCGAACCCAGGCCACTCTCACTGGCGCTCTATGAAAATAAAGCGAGCGAACCTGACCACTAGGCTACCATTTACTTTTTTTAAATTATGTCGTCGGAAACTAAAGCATCTGCAAAAATGTGACCATGTCATGTAAGTTCAATCTTATATTATGACACAGTCATTTTATATTGAATTATAGTAAATTTCGTACCTTATGTTTCTGTAAAATATTGATATATTTGTGTAATCCGTATTTGGCCTTATTTAATGTTAGAAGTGATGTGTTAATTGTTTTGTAAATCGCTGTTGGATTGCCTAATAAAATAAATAAATAAATTATTTTCACTTTTTTATTACACTAAATGGTTTTACGAATTATGGAAAAAATTTTAAAAAAAGGGGATTCCGAAGAAATTTCTTTTCCGTCAGTCTCGTTACAAAACGGGTGGTAGATTATGAAAAGTACGCTTGTCAAAGGAAAGTTAATTATCTTAAATTGAATAATAAAAAATACGTTTTTTTATCGAATATCATAATTTAATAAAAAGTTTGAAAACCTTAACCTAAGTTTAAAATACAAGATTATTTCTCCTAGACAAGTGATGATTTAATGTAATTGCTCATGGACTGTTTTAGCTGTGGACAACCGTGTAGGTTATATTGCCAATTTATTTGTTTTACTCGGATCTTATTATGCTATTCCACCCTTTTGTTAGACATTCTCCTCATGTTCATGCGTTAATTTATTTTACAGTAATTAGATTATCTAAACAAAACGTAATGATTATGCCTTGAAGATGTATCCTTTTTGTGCTCCTCAATCGTAATTTTTTTTTTATCTGTAAAGTGCACATTACTGTGTCTTCCAAGTGCATATAGAGACAGCAAGCGTTTTGATCGATCCATCATTTTGGGACTGATTTAGGGCATGTCCTGTGTATCGAAGGTAAACTTTCATATTTTATCATTTAAGACAGGGTCCTAGCGTTAATCTTCCTTTCAAGAATTTTTTTTTGTTTAATTATAATTATAGGGTTGTGTCAAATTTTGAGTCTGATAGCGTTCACCGCCGATATGGCTCTAGCAGAACGGGGACATAAAGATTAGGGAATATTTTATGGCCTATTTAGATATACACGTACATACGGGTCAAGCCTAACTTTCTTACTTAATGCGTCACACCGTAATCTAATATAACAGTGAATAATAAATGTGAAATGCCGGCAAATGGATCGAAGTTTTTTTGCATTATAAATGCGTTCCGAACTTGAATTCAGAAGTAAAGAAAAATAGAATTTTACAAGAACTAGATCAAAGATTGCGTAGTTTGTTTTATTTGCCTCAATTATCATTAATATGTGATTGTAATATTTTTAATAACATATTACTATAATATACCGTATTAACACCGCTCTTATTATTTTACAGATTTGCATCATTTGGAAAGCAAAATATTTTCACTGAAGCATTGAGAGTAAATTGGAATGTTATTATTATTACAAATAACATCGCATTCCGAGGTCGCATCTGGGGCTCGAATACCCGCTTAAAGATACCGTAGCTCCACTGTAGGGGAGCGGCTCCGAAAATCAATAAATATTTCAAGTTAACCCGACCGACACTCACATATCCGGATGAAAAGGCGATTTACTACTGTACTTCATAACACAATAGAGCCTACATATAGTAGCCATAGCTTACATTGTTAATGGTTTATAAAATGTAATGTACCTTTGTGAGAAAAAAAAATAAAGAAGTATTATTAGTTGAACAAATATAAGTAACAGAAAAATAAGTGTTGATTTATCCGAATAACTAATACCATAAATTTTTCCTCTATGTTTTGATATAGACACAATATGTCATAGATAAAGAAGTTCTTACTACTACATAAGTCTACTTTAGTCCTATGTTAAGGCCTCTCCAAGAAAGCGCCTGCGAAAGCCGACATACGGTTCTTGAACTGTATTTGCGCTTAAAAGAGCAAAAAGGCGGAATTAATGCGAAGAGGCATTCTCTACCAGTCTACCAGTAGATCGAACAGAGAGAACAGAATGTTAATGGTTGGACATTAATATTATGCTTATATACTCAAATAATATAATTCGATGCAATACTTATATATGACGGTACTTAGATATACACGTAATTATAGTTGTTCATCATATAAAACACAAACATATATATTACATACATAAACTTAGATCATTTCTTATATTTTATTATAACTGTCAATTAAAGTTCAAAAATATCTTTCGCTTTCTTGTAATGCCATCCACGCCTGCGCGCGGTGTACACTGCTAACCCACATACGAGGCTCTAGCGTTCGAATGATGGCGGAATATCTATCCGAATTTGCCTAACCCATATCCCACAGAATGCGGGAAGCGGCATCACTAGTGCAAAAGTGCCGGGACTGCGCTCACCAAACCGCGAGCTGAGTACGAGCAAAGTGTCCATGAAGCATTTACGACCCTACAGAATTTGTCAAATTTAATGTTTTATTTTTATGTATTAAACTACACTCAATCATAGTTGCATAACTAAATTGTTACTAGTCTCTTTGTAGCTGTTACTTTTTTTTTCAAATAAAAATCTTAAATATGAATCTAATTTTTTTTCTTTGACTAATATAAATAGAAGCTATACTAATAAAGAAAACACGCTATTAAATTGTAACAAATCCGTACTCAATCCGATCCGATTAATTTAATCTATATTAATTAGATGCTAAAAGAATAAACAAATAAAGTAACATCATAAATTTTTCCTCTATGTTTTGATATAGACACAATATGTCATAGATAAAGAAGTTCTTACTACTACATAAGTCTACTTTAGTCCTATGTTAAGGCCTCTCCAAGAAAGCGCCTGCGAAAGCCGACATACGGTTCTTGAACTGTATTTGCGCTTAAAAGAGCAAAAAGGCGGAATTAATGCGAAGAGGCATTCTCTACCAGTCTACCAGTAGATCGAACAGAGAGAACAGAATGTTAATGGTTTATAAAATGTAATGTACCTTTGTGAGAAAAAAAAATAAAGAAGTATTATTAGTTGAACAAATATAAGTAACAGAAAAATAAGTGTTGATTTATCCGAATAACTAATACCATAAATTTTTCCTCTATGTTTTGATATAGACACAATATGTCATAGATAAAGAAGTTCTTACTACTACATAAGTCTACTTTAGTCCTATGTTAAGGCCTCTCCAAGAAAGCGCCTGCGAAAGCCGACATACGGTTCTTGAACTGTATTTGCGCTTAAAAGAGCAAAAAGGCGGAATTAATGCGAAGAGGCATTCTCTACCAGTCTACCAGTAGATCGAACAGAGAGAACAGAATGTTAATGGTTGGACATTAATATTATGCTTATATACTCAAATAATATAATTCGATGCAATACTTATATATGACGGTACTTAGATATACACGTAATTATAGTTGTTCATCATATAAAACACAAACATATATATTACATACATAAACTTAGATCATTTCTTATATTTTATTATAACTGTCAATTAAAGTTCAAAAATATCTTTCGCTTTCTTGTAATGCCATCCACGCCTGCGCGCGGTGTACACTGCTAACCCACATACGAGGCTCTAGCGTTCGAATGATGGCGGAATATCTATCCGAATTTGCCTAACCCATATCCCACAGAATGCGGGAAGCGGCATCACTAGTGCAAAAGTGCCGGGACTGCGCTCACCAAACCGCGAGCTGAGTACGAGCAAAGTGTCCATGAAGCATTTACGACCCTACAGAATTTGTCAAATTTAATGTTTTATTTTTATGTATTAAACTACACTCAATCATAGTTGCATAACTAAATTGTTACTAGTCTCTTTGTAGCTGTTACTTTTTTTTTCAAATAAAAATCTTAAATATGAATCTAATTTTTTTTCTTTGACTAATATAAATAGAAGCTATACTAATAAAGAAAACACGCTATTAAATTGTAACAAATCCGTACTCAATCCGATCCGATTAATTTAATCTATATTAATTAGATGCTAAAAGAATAAACAAATAAAGTAACATCATAAATTTTATTTAACAAAAATATATCGAAGCAATGCTAGTACTTGCTAGCAATTAAAAATCTTTACTATCTAACAATAATGTGTTCATAAACACCGATGTCTATAGTCTTTTTTTAATATAATATAGGCATGAAATAGCGACGGCAAACAGAACAATGGCCAAGTACCTACTCACTTCTGAATTACAAACAGGTTGAAGAGCGTACGTTGCAATTAATCGTCAAAGCTTTAATTATAAGGTTTAATTAATTTGAATTATTAACGTGAACATTTCAATTACTTTGTTGATACACTGCTTATTATGTTCTATTAAGGATTATCGAATAACGAGATGTTATACCAGTCATTAAGTATTGTATCAAAAGCCTTTATATTTACTGTTATTTTACCTTTCTGCTCTATACCTAAATAACAAGAGGCGCCTAAAGTAAAATATAGTAGCAGCCTGTTAGTGCCCACAGCTGGGCAAAGGCTTCCTTCACAAATATCTGAGAGGATTTCGGAGCCGGAAAGGTCATTTATTTTTTTACCTACGCCTAATATTTTTTTATTTCTCACGTGGTACAGCACTTAAAATTTCTATAAAAACTTTAGTAGTGCCAGCAACGGATATCGAACCCAGAACGCGGTCTATGAAACTAAAGAGAGCACCCTGACCACTAGGCTACCACGGCTCTTAGATAACATAATATTACAGGCGTCTTTTAAAATAATGTTAGATAATGTTGGAAGTTGATTGGGGAGATTGGGGATAGATCAACTATCACGCCTCCAGCATAACATCTGAGGAAGAAAGTATTTCCTGAAACCCGGTGCTACATGGGATTGTAACACCGCTTCAGCAAAATCTGTGTCCTAATGCCTAATTTAGTATAAAGATTGTTATAATGTAAAGTTCTTTTCTTTTTGTTATGTGGCAATGAAATTCTAGCGCTATTTTTTTAATGTCATTTATCCGTAAGATCCGACTGTCCCATCCAGGGCCACTGGAAGAGGGTAGTCATATAAAAATAATATGCAATTAGCAATACTAACATAGTTATAAGTGAAAATTGTTACTAACAACATATGGATCTTCGGGTCTGAAATAAACATTTTATTATTATTATTATTAAAAATTATGTTATTTAATAGGAATGAAAACACATAGTGTTGCTACGCTACAGGTTGCGGATATAATTCCCACGTGGAACATACATGATTGTATACAATGCAGGAGAAAACTTTTAGCATGATTGTTTTTTTTTTTTTTTTTTAATAAATCGAAATAAATTTTGCAAAGATCAATTTCGATACCCCATGTCAAAGTTATCCCAACTGTTAACCTTACTTGCTCGCGGTGGATCTTGTTGACCAATGAAAACGGCTGTGTCGACAGACAGTCAATAGCACAGGAACAGCATTGTAGTGGGAGGGTATCGCCACTGCGACCCATGAGGTGGTTCAGCGCGATGAGAATTGTAAAATCTTCTATACGTGCTTCTGCTGCCGGCGCGACCGGGGTAGTACCACGGACTCGCACCCATCTCCCCACCCCTTTCCCTTTTCCCCAAATAACTCAATCCCGGCAACGTATCTCGCCTGGTGTTGCAGATGTACGTCTGTAATCAATTACCATCATGTGTGCCGCACGCTCGTTTGTCCCGCTCATTCGCATTTTTTTTTAAGTTTTTTTATTTTTTTAAATATCAGCTTATCTGATGACACTTCTAAAGTTATGTAAATATTGAAAAAAGAAATCCTCTTTCCTAAAATAGCAAAGGTCGAAGTGAATCTCTGAAAGTTATTTAAAGCTTGTTACATCTTTCACCGAGATTCAATATTTACACTGTACAATTTAAACATTGAGCGCATCCTGCAGGGGCATCTCATTGGACTTAAGCGCTTGATACTGAATTCCGAAAAAACTTAAATAGGTATTTGCACTTGAAAAAAAAATTCGTTCATCGTAAATTTGAAAAAATCCTGTGATTTTTTTCTGCTCATTAAATTTATAAATAGTATTAATAAGAGACAAAGTTAACTTTGAGTTAAAAAATAATGCTATTTTTTTAGTATTCATTATACCTTATTACAAAAATAGCAGTTAATGTCATTTATTATTTATTTATTTATTTACGAATTGCCAATAGAGACTATAATAACGAAAACACATTGAACATGCTCCGTAGTGATTAGATAATTGTAATTCTAATAACAGGCAAACACGACATGAACCAAATACAATATAAAAATTATCGTATCAAGGATAAGGATAACTATTTATTCATAAAATAAAAGAGATTAATAATTTATAAAAATGCAATTTTTCTCCATAATGCATTTCTCCACAATCAAATAGGTTAAGGATTACTAGGATTTCTGAACTGCTTAATGACAAAAGCTTTGGAGAATTCCTTGCTTTAACAAATTATGAAAATATTTCTTTTTTCAAAAATCATAACGCCGTTCGATAGTATGAAAAAAAAAGAGATATATTACTAATATTAATTTCATTACTTACGAAACTTTCTTTGGTAACAAATCTATAAACAATTAAGAAATCGATCTAAAATCTCATCTTTCTGCTTAACGTAACTTCAAGGAACATCTCCCGCTGCATATTGTCGTAATCAATATGATTTTAATATTGTTACATTGCACAATGTAGAAACGTGACAATCATCTGTATCTGTCACGCAGTCAATTGTGAAACTGTTCCGTGTATTGCAGTCACGTGTTTAAGTGATAGCCTTAAACGCGTGTTGTTGATAATTGTGGACTAATTTGTGACAGTACTTTGGTAAGCAAGTCTTTGCCCGGCAGCCGTAGTATATTTTTCCATTAAATTGTACGATGTAAATGTACTTTTTTTTTATTTAAGTTTGAACAAATAATGCTTATTTGTGTCATCAAACACATCGATGTAGGAATTACTCATAAAATTTTAAGCATCCGTTAACTTCAGAGATAACGAGTGTAAAAAACTCCTCATAGATTTTTTTTTGTATAGATATTTAGTATGACACGATTTCAAATTAGAACTCACAGTCAACTGAAATTAAAACACGATGTAAAGATAAAATAAAGTTAAAATTATATCTATTATTTCGCTATACCGTCATTAAACGACTAAGACCTTCTTAATTGTTATCTTCGTTCTGAAGATCTGTAGAAAACCAACGTCTTCTAATTGTTCTAGAGAAATAACCGCTATTGTTAAGGTAGATGAAGTGTCATAATGACTTTGTATAAATTGTGTTTATAATACTGGTAAAATAAAATTTAATATAAAATGGAATATATCTTGTCATGAAATTTATTTTAAAAATTTACAATCAGTGGGTTCCGTAACAAAGTTCGTATTATGTTGTCTTGAATGAAGCGACTTTTTGTTTTCTTTTGTTTAACCGTTTGCCGATAGCAATTCCAATACTGAGCAAAATTCGCTAGACTCGCGTGTCAAACGTTCTTTCAGAAAGAGATAGACACCAAATTAAAAATAAAAGGAATTATAAGCACACACACAACACACACACACACACACACACGTTCATGGTACGGACATAAAATTTACACGTGCGTATGCAATATTCAGCAAGTGCCAATGTTACATACGTTACAGCTATACTGTACTGATGTCTAATAGAAAGAAGCGCCGGCATCGGTGTCCGAGCCCGAATTACAATTAATGTAACTAGAATTATTTGCACGCATCGCGGTAAGCCGCGGCGTCATGCAACGGCTCGGCGGATAAGTGCACTCGGTTGCTCACAATTCCTTCACTAAATACCCTCTCGCCGCGGCAAACTGCAACCGCCAAAGAAGATTATCCCTTTAGTACATGCGCCATATTTTAAAAATACACTAATGCTTTGTTTTCATTCATTTGAGTGATTGTTATGTTTTCGCGCTGCAGTAGTTTAAACTTAACTTTTGTCGTGTCAAGTTATATCTTGAAATAACTATTTAATACTGTCATATAATATTTTTATTACTAACGAAATATTACCTTTCATGTTTACAGATATGCGTGATTGTATACAATGCACCGACGGTATTTTGTTGTAAAATAAAATGTCCAAAACCTTTTAAAGTTTTATATAATAATGCGACGTTGAAAAGTTACACGTCACTTAAGTGCTAAGTAGAATTTACTAAAATTTATATAAACGTTGACGGTTTCACTTGATCGTTAGATAAAATACGCAAAACAAACACTATTAAAAGAACAAAAAACCATAACGCTTCGTTGTGAGTCATGCATATTTGAGAAGGCTCCTACCGCACATCATTTTACAGTCTTAATGAGTCATATTTTTTGGATCTGACTTATTTAAGATGTCGTCGTTTATAAAACTTTCAAAGAATAAATACATCGCGATAATATGAGTGAAGTAAATCAACATATATACGTATATAGCATATTTGAGAGTCTTTTAGCTTTCTTATAATCATACGTAACTAGGAGATATATCGTTCTTAAATAAAATTAAATAAAACTATAATCTTCAATTGCAATAAAGTGCTGAATTTACTATGCGCATAGTGAAGAAAACCATCGTGAGTACATATCGAGTCCGCCATCCTGCACTGGATTAGCGTGGCGGGTACTTTCCGATTCCAAAACTCTGGCAGAGACCTTTTCCTGACCCAGGGATAATTATACGTGACTACTTTTTTTGAATTCATTATTAGAAAATGAAACAGTATGAATTCGATCAATCAGTATACTGCTGGGATTAACCTATCCCGATGGGAGGATTTACAATAATCGTCCGGCTTGGCCTGCGCGTTGACAATTATAGTACCAGACGCCTTTTCACCTTAGACGCTGCTCTCCAATGACCGCATTGTTTAAGATAATTCCGCTATTTTCATGATTCCCTGAAGCGAAGAAAAGTCAAGGCTGTTTATATGGCAGTTTATATATAAAATAGGCTTTTGTACGAAATTTACCAGAAGTAAAGGAATCCCAGATTTTATGACGTCGTTACACGAAGACGTAAAGAAAATAACATACATGTACAATAAAATAAAATGAACATAAAAAAATAAAAGAAAAACCACAATTATCTGTTTAAAGTAAATACGTTATATACAAAATATAATGAAAATACTCTTTCACAGACATACCCTGTTACTCATTTGACCACTAAAACCTCCCTCTGTACTAACCAGGTGCATAAAAAGCTAACGGCGTGTTAGAGTCGTGATTAAAATTTTATTGTGTAGGTATTTGCAAAGTGCCTTGTTAATATTTTAGCGAGCAAGTGAAGAGCAACATAAAGTTTATTTCAAAATTTTATCGGTTAATGTGGTCGGTGTGTTCCGTAGCTTCTCACGATTGATAATAAAACGCGTTTCAGATCAATGTTAATACTTTAACCTTTTTAATACTGATATTTATTCATTTAGTTATACTATAGATACTCGCTTACTTCATCCAGTCACGAACTGATATTATTGTGTTATAAATAGTCATATTATTTCAAATACTCATCATTGATTTTTGCGCATTCATCACACATACATTCTTAGGGTTGTGGTGTGAGACATACTATATTTTTCTCCAACTGCCAGCCCTACATCCACACAGTGCTTACTGCTAGACAAAGAACGTGACTCAGATGACTTAATGATGGTTGGAAGTCCATCCGATTTTGGCGAATACATAACACACAGACAGAATACTGACGGAGAGCATCGTGTCAATGATGTTTAGTAATAGCTCTTAATTTTCGCACGCAGTTTCCCAGAGTTTCTTACCGGTTCTTATCTGAAAAAACGCCAATAGCCGAATGGGTAAGGGTGCGGACTACGAAACATGAAGGCGTAAGTTATGTAAAAAAAACCTATTTTGCGTAACGTTGTCAATTTTGACGTTCGTAAAGTCTTTAAAGAAGCCTAAATTGAATAGAAAGTTTCAACTTTAACTTGTAGTCTGTACTAACATATACCATAATACAGAATCGTATTCAAATTCATAACTTTGGATAGGCTTAAGTGAGAACGTTTCAATAAACGTACATTTGGAACGAAAAATTTATATCATATAAATAAAAATGTGAGAATTGCAAAATAATTATAAATATTATATAGTCGTTGTTACGAGCGAAATCACAATTTTCTGCTTAAAGTAATGTAAATATGAAAACTATTACAAAAGTAGACTTTTAAATATACGAGAACGAAACAGACGTGAGACGTGTGACATTTTCTCCAAATGCCGAACACACAGTAGAACTTGTTTACTATCAAACGAGGCCCTGGCGTCCAAATGATGGTGGAAAATCCTTAACTTAAAGCCCACTAGTAACAGGAAAAGCATAGCGAAGCGGTGGCTTTTGCTGCACCTCGAATGGGCCGGCTCGATCGGGGTAGTACCACGACCTCGCAAATACCGGCGTGAAGTAGAGGCATCTTGTGCTTCAGTGTTTCGTTTATTCCATCCTCTCTCCTCGTCCTCCTTCCATAAAGGCCTGCAAGGTTGGGCAAGGTTGCAGATGTACGTGGGTGACAGTAATGACCATTAGTTGAGCCGCTTGCTCGTTTGCGCACTTTCAAATAAAAAAAAACATTATGCCCCGCGTGGTGGTTGCGCCCAATATCGTTCACCAGGTTACTCCACTCCGCCTCCCATGCTGGGCACACCATCACTGTGTGCGATGCGGTGTCCTGGAGCCTTTCACAGCAGTGAGAGCAGTTCGCCGTCATCTCACTTCCGATCTTACACAGATAATCACCGAAACACCCGTGTCCGGTAATTATCTGTGTGACTCTGTAGGTGATTCTTCCTTACCATCGCTGCACCAGGCGTCGAAGACCGGCAGGAAAGCTTCGAAAACACGATTGCGTGCGTATCGCTAATCGCAGAGCCTAGCGCCCCATGTTCCGAATGCGTTCTGAAGAACCTGCCGTTTGATCGACTCGAACACCTCTTCTGGTTCGCTGCCACTATTCCGTCGGGTCCTGACGCAGTGTTTCGGGACCTCAAGTGGGCTAGCGGTTCGGTCCAGCTCCTGTACTGGGATCCCCATCTTATCCTACTACTCCCACGCATTTAGAGGGTGGACGGGAGGGCCCTCCGGGAAAAGTGAATTGATCGCTCGTCCCAGTAGGTCCGAATCTACGGTTTCCGACAGAGGGGCATCAAGGGCCGGAGCTTACCCAGCACCATCCTGTATGTGCGTCACAAGAATCGCCGTTGAGTCCCTCCAGAAGCTCAACCTAGGATCGAGACGTTGGCGTTTGCAATTTGGAAAACCGGGGTAGCCGCTCAGTATGCCCCGTAGAGCCTGGCTATCTCCTGGGCTGGAGCTCGGTCTCTGGTGTAAAGGCGCATGATACTCAAAGAGTGTCATGCGTGAAATCGTGAAATTTGTTATCCAGATCTGTTAACCTAACCTAACCGCTCTTCGAATCGCCTTTGATATTGCCACTTGGCTTGAAATGATGTATTGTACTCGATGTTCCACGCACCTTTTTTTAAAAAAAAATTCAAAACCATTCAAAAGCTACTTTTACCAGCCGTGGTAAAAACTAGCATATACTAAATTGTAGTCGTAAAAGACCGAAAAAATGGTCCCTTTTTTTAAATTCTTATATTTACCAATTCATGTCGGTAAATCCTAAGATTTACTGGTAAATTCTAAGATTATCCAATATACAAGCTTTTTCAGCCACATATATGCCTTTCATGAAATACACGCTGATGAAGAAAGAAGTTTGTTCCAACTGGGACTCAAATCTATAATTATTCATTTATAAATATAATAGCAATATAAACACATAACAGTATGTACATTAAACACACAAAACAATTGTGTTGGATCTATTTGTCACACAATTAGAGTTGTTAGCATTTGTGTAATTTTCCATAACCATTATTATACAATTTATCTCTATGTTAACAGTTAACACATATATTATTATTAACAAATGAAGTTATGATACTAATATTATGCAATTAATATAATTTGTAATATTTTTTTTGTTATGTATGTAACATGGGATAATAATAATATTAATAAATTTATTGGACATAAACAAGTGACAAATTAAGTTCAATGAATCCATAGGCCCCCGAACTAGTAAAAACTGTGTGTCAGGAGCCAGCGGCTTCCCCCATATGATTTAGCTATATTTATCTCTTCTCTAAATAAACATTGATATAAAGTTAATTCACTAATAAGAAAGAAAAGAAAAAAATATATTAACATTAATATATTAATATTAGCTAGCGTATTGATGCGTATAGATATTTGAATAGTGTAAAGATAACAAAGATAAAACTTTCGATTGTTTGAAATTTCGACTGTATCAATTGAATTATGCAAAGCAGCCGCTTTTTACATTCAATAGTAACCGTTACATACTAAAAATCACATACTCTAGGTTCTACATGTTATTCTGAGAAAATTACATTCGCTGAGAATTCTGCGATTTCTGTAGTGAACGACGGAGCTTCAATGGCTTTTGTGTAAATGTTAAAATTACAATGTTCAACTATGGCTTTGAAAAGTAGTATGTAAATTAGCCTAGCGGTATAAGAAATTAACGTACGTTACGTACAGAAAACAAAATTATTAGACAAAATTCTAGGATTACATTCAGAATGTATCGTAAGTATTCCTAGAAATCTGTACGGCTTAGAAGTTTCATTACTTGCTACTGTATTTTTAGAGCACCTGCTCTTGACCAAAGAGCATACATACGAGTAGCATGAAAGTTAGACAGGTATTCAACCGTCGACTGGTCCGGTTCCGATTGCGTTTACATTACATAATACACATTATAACTCCGGCGTTAGTTTTCAGTACGGTCCGCACTTCAAGGTAACTCGGACGGCCGTGTAAGCGCTCATAATTGATTTAAAAAATGGAAATTAAAATATACTTATGTTTCAAAAGAATTGACTAGTATACTCAAATATTACACAAGCTTCGTATTCACTAAATAAATATGACAATTACTCACTGAGTATTTTTGTTACGAAATCAACAGGAGGATTGAGCGCGAGGAATATTACAAATTAAATGTCAAAATAAAGAGGATTACACTCACAAATGAGCACACCGCACACACAAAACAAGGGTAGCAAACTAAGTACTTTTTATTGTAATTGGTTTTTGCATGTATGGTATATATTATAAAGAGAGTTAAGTCTGCCAGTGTTTCAATTTAATTTAAGTAAATAATTGAATATTTTGTGTTTAAAAGCAACGAGATGACACGTATCACTTCAATGTCTATAGAACATAAATTGGTAGAAAAACCGCAAATGAATAATCATATAATATATCCCCAAAATGCTGAAATTAGCTCAAAGCCCCGCCATGATATTCCTCAACCATTGGATATTGGTATTCGTTTAAATACTAAATAGTTTATAAGTTATAATTTAATTTATTTGTAGTAGTCGGTTGCAATTGGCCGTTTTATTAATTATCGTGACGTAAAAAATTTCAAATCGATATTTTGCAGAAATTGATAATTAATCGTCAATAATTAAATAATAAATAACAGAAATATTTATAAATTACGGGAAATGCGGAGAATTTTTTTTTATTAATTTTATATTATTTTTTTAATAAAGGAGACCGCAGTTTATTTTTTTTAAAACTGTGAAAATATAATAAAATTGATTGCAGGAGTACTTGCGGTGGCAAGTTGTTCTAGCGTTTAGTGGCCGCATACTTGAAGCATCCACATATTAAAAGCAGACGATCTGTTACTATTCATAATATAGTTAATATTATTATATAGTATAATTAAGGTGTATATTATTAGTATAAATGCTTTATGTATTGTTTTTACTTTCTACAAACAGCAGAGTTACAAAATGTAGCTGCCGCGGGTAGTCCAACTTTAAAATACTTACCTTATTTATGTATGGAGTAATGAGTGTACGGGGAGATGTGTTATAATATTGTGTAATTAGCTTCTCAGAAAATTTTCTAATTACTTGAATCAAAACTTTTATAATTAGATAATGTAAAACTTACCAAGTTTATCAAGATAGGTGTCATCCCTTATAAGATTTGTTTTCTCACCAGTAATTAAAATAATTATTAATTAAATTTGATAAATATGCCTATACTCATATAATATTTAGGAACCAGTATATTCAGAGTGTGGCGCTTCGTTAATAATGTCATTGTGCGTCTGCCATATGGCGATTGCACTACACTTAAGTGGTTCATCAAATGGTACTTCATAATAGGAAAACTCGATAGACATCGAGCGAAGTTAGTTCTCCCAGGTACTATTATTATAAACTACTCCGAGATGTGTGGTTTCACATGTCTGTTCTACATATTTTATGCATTTTTTAACATTATCTTTTAAACATTAAAAGAAAATAAACCTGCTATAGATGCCAGTCAATCCCTATACAGTGTTCAATGGTTTAAAAATATATGCTAAATAAATAGAGGCTGTCTGCTTTTTAATCTTATTCGAGGTAATAAAATTGCATAAATAATTCCAGATAACGATTTTTGTTAAAATAGTCCGTATGTTACGTTTTAATTAGGTGAATATTAGTTATTATATATATATATATATATATATATATATATATATTATAATAGTTATTTAAAGTAGAATGCATTTGTGTTCTGAATCTTCTTTGGGCACGGTAGAAAAAAAAATGTTACAGCCACGATTACGGCTACGCGTTGCGCGTGATACCAAAATGTCATCCATTTTCAAATCCAAGATGGCGGATATGCAATATGCAGGTAGACTAATAATAAACATAAGCGTATACCTAAATATGAGTGGTATACCTAAACTAGTACTGTCATAGAAACTATACACAACACAACCCGATGATCGATAATATGTATGTTGCACAAGTATTGGTCACGGCTGGGAAACAGGACCCGTGGCTTCTCTGTCAATATAAGCTAAATGCAAATTCTCGGTGCAATTCCACAATTTTAAGGTTGTACGATCTGCGATTGTTTTATGTGCCATATGGTGGCGTTATAAGAAAATCTGCCACTCCCAATATTCCCGTGTGTGACTTAAGAGACAAATAAAGGAAGTGACTTTTAAATCTTATGTAATATAAGAGACGGTAGGTAACTATAATAACTACTAACTACTAAAGCAAACCCGCTCGATGAGATTTGACATCCGTCACGTTCTATCTCCCGGAGAGGCGAAACGTGCTTTGCATCAGACCGTTTGGCTAATCTTATCATATGAAATAGTAATCCGCATTATCAAACTACTACTCTGGGCGGCAGACTACTATCTTTTTCTATAAGACATTCATTTTTTACCAAAAAAATTGTTGCAATTACGTTCAAAAAAAAGCTTTACTAGTTATATGCTTTATTTTCAATAGCGTTTTGTCCTATCGGGATTCTAAACAGCAACCCGCAGCTTTAAAGGCAGGGCCAGACCCAGACCCTGAGCTCTATGTTTAAAAACTTTGCTATCGGGACCAAGTTAATAGAAATGTACGAGAAAAATCTTTATTAATATAATATACAAGACGGCTATCCTTTACTTCTGAAAGTTCTGATTTCAATTCATTTCAGTTAGGTCGGTGCTACCTTACGTAATTTGATTTTGGGCATACTATAAATAACAAACGTAGATCAAGTAAATTATCCCTGGAAAATATTTTCACGAAAGGAAAACCTTCGCTATATTTGAATTTACTCTTTTGAAGAGAAAACGACAGACAAAACACGACTAGACTTGCTATTGGTTAATGCTAATTAAAACTGCATCATCAACGTGCATTCAGTTGTATCATATTTCTAAAAAGTATATATATATATATGTATCGTATATTACGGAAGCGTTATTACGTTCGCGGAATGGGGGACAAGGATGGAAAATAAAAGTTCAACGTTATATTTCTTTATCTATATATTCTCTTGCAAGAGGAATACATAAAATTATACCCACATTAAAAAATTAACTTCATCGGTAGTAAATTTCTTTCCGAAGCTATTTTCATTTTTCGATAGAGGTAATAATCACTCGGAGCCTGACCTGGGCTATCGGGTGGGTGATTTAAAACATCGAAGTTGTGCAGGGCAGCCAGTGCAACACGACTCATGTGGACGGGCGCATTGTTGTGCAAGAGCAGCACACCACTGCTTAATTTTGCTCTTCTTTGTTCTTTAATAGCTTATTTCAACCGCTCCAGGATATTATTCTCTGGTAATAGAGACACCTCTATTCTTATAATCAATCAATAAGGTTCCCCCTGAGTCCCAAAAAACAGTCGCCATGAGTATTCCGACTGATTGTGAGACCTTAAATTTCTTGGGAAAAGCTGCACCCGTTTTATGCCACTGCATGGAGCTTTGCATACACCCTGAGTGTAGGTTCATAATTATAAACCCAAGTTTCATCTCCAGTAATAATTCGGCTCAATACATCTTTCTTATCCTCACCACAGAGGACCCAAAAAGCTTGAAAATATTCAACGCGCTGTTGTTTTTGTGGCGGCGTGAGCATTCTCGACACCCACCGTGAGCTGATCTTAGTCACGTCAAGATGTTCGTGCAGAATTTTAAAAATAGTTGTATCGGATACTCCAACCCTTTTCTCTGCCTACCTCTTTGGGAACAACGCGTGAATATATACATACATACAGTATATTCAGAGTGTGGCGCTTCGTTAATATTGTCATTAAATTTCTTGGGAAGTGCTGCACCCTTTTTATGCCACTGCATAGAGCCTTGTATAGACTCAGGTTCATAATTATGAACCCAAGTTTCATCTCCAGTAACAATTTGGTTCAGTATATCTTTCTCTTCCTCACCACAGAGGTTCAAAAACGCTTGAAAATATTTGACGCGCTGCGTGACTGTGAGCTGATCTTAGTCACGTCAAGATGATCGTGCAGAATTTTAAAAATAGTTGTATGGATAATCCAACCATTTCTCCAAGATGTTTCTTCTTTAGCCGAGCATCTTCCAATTCTAATTTTTCGACCTTCTTTTTCTTAGCTTCAACCAGTTTCGAAGTAGACCGCAACCTCAATTGACTGTCCTGGCCATGGGAAGGCTTCAAGGGACTCCCTGCCTTGCCTTAAAAAGGCTGTACCGCTTGTATACGATGTTTTTCCCAGGCAAGAGTCCCCGTAAACCATCTCTTCCAGTATGATTTCAACAGATTTTCCTTGGTTGGTAAGAAACTTGACGACGGCGCAATACTTGTTTTTCTCCATTTTCCAAAATTTCTTCCAAATTAAGTTTCTTAGTCGTCAAAAACTCAACAACGTTACGTACTAGAATTTCCGAAGTTAAACTCTTTGTGTAATTTGTTTTTCTTATACTTAATCCTATTTAAATTATTTGATTTTAAGATGCCATTTCGTTTTTTTTTTTTTACTAACTAGCAAGATTTTGTACTGGTCTTTTACTTTTTGGGTGATTTAGACCTGTCTCCGAATAAAGAGACTGGAGGTCGATCCCCAGTAGAGCTAATACCAATAAGTTTTCGAAATCTATGTACGATTTGTATCAAAGCCCTGGAAATAAATACGGCGTCAGACTCACCGTCTGCTACGTTATATATATAGAACTCTGTCCACCCCAGCATTAAGTATACGTTCGTAAGATTATTTCATTGTATTTCATTTATTTCTGCTGCATCGTTTTAATATCTATCTAATTAACGCAATATACATCGTGGACTTGTGTGAATTAAATGTTGTGGCGTTGATTTAATAATTTAAGATGGATTAGGATTGATATAGCATACCAACCACTAAATTATCCGGCCATCACAACGAATTGTTTTTTTAATACATTCGCGACGGAACACCGTGAAAATGATCCTTGCTTTTAAAACGTCATTAAGTTAAAAACCTGTATCCCGGCGGTTTTATTTTATCCGCGTATAACATCATAAAAAGTGTATATATACAAATTTGCATTGTTCGCCTAGACATATCGATGGCGATTTGCTAACCACCTATCGAGTTGTCCCAAATATGAATTGGATTGAACGGACTATAATGTTTAGACCTCTGACCACCCCCGTAGTAGGTATAAGATAGCGTGAGCAGTTTTTTTTTGGTTTTAATAATTTTTACTTTATATGAATATGGAAAAATAATGTGTCATCTAAAAGTAACTAAATTACTGCGAAATTATGAAGATGTCTATAGGATTCGAATACTATCGGCAGCCGTCAACCGCACAGGGGATATTATAGTGGCGGAAGTGTACTGACGAACACATAAAGACGGCACTTGCTCGGCTTTACCTTCCCGTATCCATGTAACGCATATGCGATAAAATCGGAGGAAGGGTCAGACGCAAATACAGAGACGCGGGATGTAACACAAAATGACCAGACCCGAAATACCAATTATAAATTTGTGTTTTTACACAAATAATCGCTTCAGCTGAGATTCGAACCCAGAACCCATATCTCAGCTAGGCAGGAAGCTATCGGGTGGGTGATTTAAAACATCGAAGTTGTGCAGGGCAGCCAGTGCAACACGACTCATGTGGACGGGCGCATTGTTGTGCAAGAGCAGCACACCACTGCTTAATTTTGCTCTTCTTTGTTCTTTAATAGCTTATTTCAACCGCTCCAGGATATTATTCTCTGGTAATAGAGACACCTCTATTCTTATAATCAATCAATAAGGTTCCCCCTGAGTCCCAAAAAACAGTCGCCATGAGTATTCCGACTGATTGTGAGACCTTAAATTTCTTGGGAAAAGCTGCACCCGTTTTATGCCACTGCATGGAGCTTTGCATACACCCTGAGTGTAGGTTCATAATTATAAACCCAAGTTTCATCTCCAGTAATAATTCGGCTCAATACATCTTTCTTATCCTCACCACAGAGGACCCAAAAAGCTTGAAAATATTCAACGCGCTGTTGTTTTTGTGGCGGCGTGAGCATTCTCGACACCCACCGTGAGCTGATCTTAGTCACGTCAAGATGTTCGTGCAGAATTTTAAAAATAGTTGTATCGGATACTCCAACCCTTTTCTCTGCCTACCTCTTTGGGAACAACGCGTGAATATATACATACATACAGTATATTCAGAGTGTGGCGCTTCGTTAATATTGTCATTAAATTTCTTGGGAAGTGCTGCACCCTTTTTATGCCACTGCATAGAGCCTTGTATAGACTCAGGTTCATAATTATGAACCCAAGTTTCATCTCCAGTAACAATTTGGTTCAGTATATCTTTCTCTTCCTCACCACAGAGGTTCAAAAACGCTTGAAAATATTTGACGCGCTGCGTGACTGTGAGCTGATCTTAGTCACGTCAAGATGATCGTGCAGAATTTTAAAAATAGTTGTATGGATAATCCAACCATTTCTCCAAGATGTTTCTTCTTTAGCCGAGCATCTTCCAATTCTAATTTTTCGACCTTCTTTTTCTTAGCTTCAACCAGTTTCGAAGTAGACCGCAACCTCAATTGACTGTCCTGGCCATGGGAAGGCTTCAAGGGACTCCCTGCCTTGCCTTAAAAAGGCTGTACCGCTTGTATACGATGTTTTTCCCAGGCAAGAGTCCCCGTAAACCATCTCTTCCAGTATGATTTCAACAGATTTTCCTTGGTTGGTAAGAAACTTGACGACGGCGCAATACTTGTTTTTCTCCATTTTCCAAAATTTCTTCCAAATTAAGTTTCTTAGTCGTCAAAAACTCAACAACGTTACGTACTAGAATTTCCGAAGTTAAACTCTTTGTGTAATTTGTTTTTCTTATACTTAATCCTATTTAAATTATTTGATTTTAAGATGCCATTTCGTTTTTTTTTTTTTACTAACTAGCAAGATTTTGTACTGGTCTTTTACTTTTTGGGTGATTTAGACCTGTCTCCGAATAAAGAGACTGGAGGTCGATCCCCAGTAGAGCTAATACCAATAAGTTTTCGAAATCTATGTACGATTTGTATCAAAGCCCTGGAAATAAATACGGCGTCAGACTCACCGTCTGCTACGTTATATATATAGAACTCTGTCCACCCCAGCATTAAGTATACGTTCGTAAGATTATTTCATTGTATTTCATTTATTTCTGCTGCATCGTTTTAATATCTATCTAATTAACGCAATATACATCGTGGACTTGTGTGAATTAAATGTTGTGGCGTTGATTTAATAATTTAAGATGGATTAGGATTGATATAGCATACCAACCACTAAATTATCCGGCCATCACAACGAATTGTTTTTTTAATACATTCGCGACGGAACACCGTGAAAATGATCCTTGCTTTTAAAACGTCATTAAGTTAAAAACCTGTATCCCGGCGGTTTTATTTTATCCGCGTATAACATCATAAAAAGTGTATATATACAAATTTGCATTGTTCGCCTAGACATATCGATGGCGATTTGCTAACCACCTATCGAGTTGTCCCAAATAGGAATTGGATTGAACGGACTATAATGTTTAGACCTCTGACCACCCCAGTAGTAGGTATAAGATAGCGTGAGCAGTTTTTTTTTGTTTTTAATAATTTTTACTTTATATGAATATGGAAAAATAATGTGTCATCTAAAAGTAACTAAATTACTGCGAAATTATGAAGATGTCTATAGGATTCGAATACTATCGGCAGCCGTCAACCGCACAGGGGATATTATAGTGGCGGAAGTGTACAGACGAACACATAAAGACGGCACTTGCTCTGCTTTACCTTCCCGTATCCGATGTAACGCATATGCGATAAAATCGGAGGAAGGGTCAGACGCAAATACAGAGACGCGGGATGTAACACAAAATGACCAGACCCGAAATACCAATTATAAATTTGTGTTTTTACACAAATAATCGCTTCAGCTGAGATTCGAACCCAGAACCCATATCTCAGCTAGGCAGGGAAGCTATCCACTAAGCCACGCAGTCGTCATACTCTGAAATACATTAATAACGGAATAATACGAATAATTCATTTAATTGTTTAAAAAAAAAAACTAATTCAACAATAACTAACGAAAATCGTTAAAATCTTCCATCAAATTTATTAAAACGGCCGGCCCGGTTACAAACACAAAATTATTAAAAAAAATTGAGTATGGTTTAAAAAAAAATTATCGCGTCTATCGACCGAAAAAGTTATGATTAATTAGGAAATTAAGGTAAAAACAAACGCTAGCCGCAACGTAAACTTGACGGTCCGTTTATAATTTTTTTAAGCATTTTTTTTTTCACTAATATAAAATTCATTGCCAAAAAAATGGCCAAAATGATAAAATGGCGGATGTAAGACGTTCCACGGATTACGGAGGTTTTAACGAAACGAAAACGTATCTACCGTTCAATACGGACCCTACCTGTTGCGGCGTCGCGCTAGGCCGCACGGTGTTCTCAAACTTTTACGCGGCTAGTGTATACTCACCCGAGAGAGCCGCCCGGCCGTCGGCCGCTGAGCCCGTAGACGCTGCTAACAGTACGTAGTCGATGTCAACTGCGTCGGCACTCGTGAGCGATCGTGAGCTAACTGCGGGCAAAACGTTCGTCCGCCGAGCCGACCGGAGAGACAGTGCGCTGCAGGCTTCTGCCGTTATGCTGCCGCACCCCTGCCCGGACCGCCCTCCAACCTCACCTAAAGCTTTTTAGCCGACGGTGCCGTCGAAAATTATACTAATTTAATATATGCAACATTTTCGGGGGAGCATGACAAATTGAAGACAAACAGTCGAGTGCCTTTTTTTTTTTTCATATTCTTCATTCGATTTTTTAACATGGGCGATATTGAAAATTTAATTAGACCATTATTTAATAAAGTTATCTTTTTTTTTTTTTTTAACTAAAAAAAAACTGAATTCAACGGTTACAAAATGTTAAAAGTGTAACGCTGTTTAAAAGACTTCAACTCCCGCGAATCACCGGTCGCAAGGTTAGCTCTAAGCTTAGTTATTTTTTTTGGTTTCATAAATAGTTTCCGTACCAAGTTTAGACAGATAGTAAAGTAAAAAAGTAGCAGCCTGTAAGTGCCCACTGCTGGGCCTGCAGGCCTCCTTCTCATAATACCTGAGAAAATTTTTTGGAGCCGGGAAGGGCCCGCCACGCTGATCTAGTGCGGGTTAGCTGGCTTCACTTATCCTCGAAATATTTTTTTTATGATTTCTTTACCGCTGAGGTCTTTGCAAATACAGCACTAAATTTGCTATTAACAATTTTAGTGGTGCCGTCGCCGGGGATCGAACCCAGGTCACTCGCGCTCTATGAACTACTTTAGTTAGCGCCCTGACCACAAGTTTACTACGGCTAACAATTCCTCAATTCATATTTTTTCACTTTTACCTTGCTTCTATTACCAGATGATTCATTCACATCATTCAGAGGTGACCTCGGTCTATTTACTCTATTTTATTAACACTCTATCTTATGTATCTCCTAAAATTGTATAATTACTTACTAAATGATTCCTTACTAATTTATTTGCAATAATAAATAGATATCCCTCAGAATAATTTATAACTCAACAGACATTCAGAATTTACGGGAGTATTGCCTAACGAGCAACTTTGAAAAATACACGATTTAGTTTTCTCATACTTTGTCCAGAAACTTTATTTGTGCAAAAAATAAAATTAATTATTCGTCATTAATAATTATTTTACGAATTCTACAGGAATATTTACTGTTGCCGATAATGCTGTAAATACACACAGTTAAATCGTCGATTTTAAATAAAATAATATAGCCTTATTGTAACATTAATTTTTATATTACTTGGATGAAAATTATCAATTAACTTGTAATAAACTAACGGGAAATTGCTTCGGAACGGAAATCGTAGAAATGCTTTCACTGCAACATATTCAATGTTAATGAAGCGGCATGGAAATTATCAATCTGCAACATTTTAACTTCAATTTCCAACCAACAAATACACAAATTTCATCATTGCACTAAAAAGTTTGTTATACAGAGACACCTTGCACTTTGACGCTTCCGTTCATCATCAGTCTTTCATAGGTTTCATTAACCTCATCTGTACACGGTGCAGCTTGCTGCCTAATATAGAAATCGATTGTTTGCAGAAAATGCATCAGACTTCCGAAACCTAACACTGTTACGATGGAGTGTAGTACTTCAAACGTATGTGTAGCACCTCTACTGCGAGAGTGTAGCACCTCTACTGCGAGAGTGTAGCACCTCTACTGCGAGTGTAGCACCTTGACTGCGAGTGTAGCACCTCTAGTTCGAGAATGTACCACCTCCAGAAGAGGGTGTACCACCTCTAGCGCGTGGGCGGTGCACATCTAGTGTGATTGTGTAGCACCTCTACTGCGAGAGTGTAGCACCTCAAGCGTATGTGTGTAGCACCTCGACTGCGAGAATGTAGCACCTCAAACGTATGAGTGTAGCACCTCTACTGCGAGAGTGTAGCACTTCAAACGTATGTGTGTAGCACCTCTACTGCGGGAATGTAGCACCTCAAACGTATGAGTGTAGCACCTCTACTGCGAGAGTGTAGCACTTCAAACGTATGTGTGTAGCACCTCTACGGCGAGAGCATAGCACCTCAAACGTATGAGTGTAGCACCTCTACTGCGAGAGTGTAGCACTTCAATCGTATGAGTGTAGCACCTTGACTGCGAGAGTGTAGCACCTCAAACGTATGAGTGTAGCACCTCTACTGCGAGAGTGTAGCACTTCTAACGTATGTGTGTAGCACCTCTACGGCGAGAGTGTAGCACCTCAAACGTATGAGTGTAGCAGCTCTACTGCGAGAGTGTAGCACTTCAAACGTATGTGTGTAGCACCTCAACTGCGAGAGTGTAGCACTTCAAACGTATGTGTGTAGCACCTCTACGGCGAGAGCTTAGCACCTCAAACGTATGAGTGTAGCACCTCTACTGCGAGAGTGTAGCACTTCAATCGTATGAGTGTAGCACCTTGACTGCGAGAGTGTAGCACCTCAAGCGTATGTGTGTAGCACCTCGACTGCGAGAGTGTAGTACTTCAAACGTATGTGTGTAGCACCTCTACTGCGAGAGTGTAGCACTTCAAACGTATGTGTGTAGCACCTCTACTGCGAGGGTTCAATCTGACTAACCCGCATGGTAAATCAAAGTGGCAAATCCTCAGGTTTTTTTTTATTGGTTATGCTAGCTTTCGTTGATTTAAAGATGGCTCATGACAAGTGAAATTTATACTAATAATAATAGTTAAATTATAGTAATTATTCCGTCGACATAACCAAACACATAATATTACGAGTAGTAGAAAAGTTAAGAAAAGAATTTAGGTCAAATGGAAGGGGCTCCGCTCGTTACAGTATTGGAACCAAAATCCCACAGCGCTAATTTTCAGCTGACACCCATAGAGGTTATGCGGAAACTAATGCAATGTCAATTCCGTATAATAAAATTACTAAATACACCTTATTATTTGGCAACATACAAATAAAACGGATTCTCGTATGTGTGAGTGTGTTGTGTATTTGTCTGCTAATGTGTGTGTGTGTGTTTGTGTTGGTGTGTAAGTATCAAGCGAATATTCGTTCGTATGGAATACTTACAATGAAATTGATTTGGTTTGTAGACACTCCTTGCATAAATTGTCAAAAAAATACCACTTTCTATGAGAGGAGAGCGAAGATTATTTTATGTGTCCTTAAGTCAAAGAAAGCAATATACCCTACCACACTATTTTATAAAAAAAATATGGTCTCACGGACATAGAATGACGATGAAATCCTCTTGGCCAATTTCCTCCATGGCGGAACTTCCATACAATATCACCAGTTGTCAACCGCGCAGGAGATAATACCGTTTAATGTAAGCCCAACCTCAGAGGCACTCACTTGTCTATATATTTCCATATCCGATGTAAAGCTTATGGGATAAGACCTGAGGAAGGATGCAGTATCAGAGATATGGGATGAACACAACACAACCAGACCCGTATTACATAATTATGTTTGCATAAATAATGAATTCTGTTCCGATTCGAACCCAGGGCTCATGGCTTAGTAGCCAGGTACGTAACCAGGAAGTAACGTGATTATCGTAGAACCACCACCATATAACAGTAGTTGTACGTCATCTGATCACATATCAATATCGATGTGGTCCCAGGACTAATATGTCTAGTCCTCTGAATAAACTCTTCACCAGAGTTAATTTGGGACAATGTCAAGATTATCCGAAAATTTCGAAAAACTTATTGATACGAACTCTACACAGGTATCGAACTTGAGTCTCCGATTTGGACGCAGGTCTCTTAACCACTGTGCTATCGAAACTCTTATTTTATAATACTAATTAAACAAGCATTGTTACCTCTCTAAGTAAATAAAATAAAAAACACAATGTAGTTTCTAAGAGGGTTTATGTGTTTCAAGTTACACAAAGGAGACGTCGCATACATTGTTCTTTGTAAAAGCACACACATTTCACATCTTGTAGGTAGATAATAATGAAATCTATTTTAATCATTATAAAATCTCGTTACTTTTTCTTATAAAATAAATATACGTTAACGTCGCCATTCGGAAAGATTGCATTAAAAACAAAAAAAAACAAATGCCTGCCTTTTAGCAGTCGACTTAAATAGCTTATTGACGTAGAAGGGAAGAAGTACAAAAAGTTTAGAAAACAAACCATTGAATTAATTCAATGTTGCGAAACTGTTAAACAAAATTGTTAATTGAAAAAGTTTGATAAAATTATATACAAAAATAAGGTAATAAATACACGCGTGTGATTTGCATACACGTACAATGCGACGATAGATAAAAAATAATTCCTTGTAGTAAAACCGCCTCTTTATATATTTATCGTATCTCAAGACAACTAGATACACATTGATCTCACACAATTGAAATTTATAAATTAAATAGAAAATCGTTTACGCTCCTAAGCTTACTAAACGATTATTTCATTGACAAGGAGTCGTGGTAGTGCCCGTGCAGTTGGACACTGACAATAGTAATTGCGACGCTACTATTATTTTAATAATAATTAATTTTAATATCAAACAAAATTAAAAGATTCATAGAAATTTGAAATATGTTCAGGAGAGTTGTAACAACGTTCCCCGAATACGGTAGAACTATCGTTGTGTGTGTCATGCTCGCTTAAAAACCTTTGTTCGCTGCGGCGGTGTGTGGCGGGTTGTCCACTTCCCTTTCAAGGAGGATGATGGCTGCCACATGAGTCATACTTGTGAACAGGCGTTGCTTGTGGGGGCTGGTCAGCTCAAGTTTACAAATCCTGCATCATTTTTTTTATATAACATAATTTTTTTCTATTTGTTTTTATCTTACAATGCAATCATTCTTTAATTGCATGTGAGACTATTCTTTGCTTTTTATTTTATATTGTATTCATTATAATATTTAATGTATAAAATTAGTTTAACAAAGAGGATACCTATAATAACCTTCCGCTTTCTTCTCCGTCAGAGGAACATCAACAGAAACGAAATAAATCTGATTCACTTACATCAAATAAAGATTTTTCTTTCAATTCTTAAGGGACTTTAAATTTTAGAAGTTTTCAAACCGTAACAAGTTTCATGTCTTTTAAAATAATGAAATCGTTTACATTAACAAGCCAATACAAAAATTACTCTGATAATGGTGTCGTTCGAAACGATCGAAGTATTGTAGCAGCATTAACATAGATACGTGCGTCGCCTCAGAGTGCTCACACTCGACTGCTACAGACATGCGCATCTCAGGGCTTTTCAACTTCATGAATACTTTAACAAATAAGTTTAAGTTTTTCTTTGTTCATCATTGTAAAGAGTTTTAAAAAGACTGGATAGTGTAAAGTTAATATAATAGTAAATAATATGAAAGTAGTAGGAGTATAAAGTTACGTAAAAAATACTTGCATGTTAACAAAATACCTTTTTTTTTCGAAACCTTCGTTACGTGAATATGTTACGGCCTGATAGTCATCATCGCAACCTCCTTACTTTGCCTGATAAGTTCAGCAAGAAGAACAGTTGAGCAAGTGTACCCAATGCGCTGGCTAAAGCGAAGTAATTTTATGTGAATAAGTACAAGTGAAAGAAGGTTCTCTTTGCGGGTGGGATCTTTTTGGTCTACCTTAAATGGGTTCCGTATCTATGGGAATGATCCATTCCCTAATACATTGGAGTAACGAACTAAGCACGTAATTCACTGGACGCCCTGGTGAGACGAAATGATCGAAAATCTACGGCTTCACAATAACAATTCGGACACACAATAAGGCGGGTTAGGTAAGGGTGCAGATTAAGATCCCCCCTGAATGGGTTCCCGCCTTGTCGGGGCGGGGGGGCTTAGTAACCGTGGCTTTGTCTCCCACGGTGAACCAAGAGGAACCTACATGGCCGGCCTGTCTTTGCGGGGATCGCCGGCCCGAGGAAGTCGCTCCGAGTGGGCTTGGTGAGCCCACTTCGGATGCGTGTAGGTGGAGTCGCGGTGGAAGAGGAGGTTTGGTATTGCGTTTCGCCATTCTCCTATCCTCCGTGACTCTGGCGGGGGCCGCACCGCTGATGCGGCTATGGTGGGGCCGCGGGGGGAGAGGAGTGTCGGTATGATGGCCGTTCTCCCTACCCTCCGCGGCGGAAACGTGGTCGGCGGCGGAGCCATAGACCAGATCCGTCGGGAGTGCCAGAAAGGCTGGTGGCTTATGAGCGCCAGCCTTCCTGATCCCCCTGGCCTCCGGGTGGCGGACTCGGGGGTCCGTTGCCCTCATGGGTTTGGAGGCCGAGTAGGTAGGCGCGTCTAGCCAGGGCGGTGTGCGTGAGGACGTTCTCTCCCGAAAAGAGGCCGCCTACAGCGGCTGGCGCTGGTGGGGTCGCGGATGTGTGCGAAAGCGTTCCCGTGACCCTGCCGGCATGCGACGAAGGTGGAACACCATGGGGTTTTAGTCGGTGCGAACCCGACATAACCCGTCCTTGCCCCCGAGAGGGCGGGTGTGCGTCAGGCATTTCCCCATGTAAATAAAAAAAAAGGTGCAGATTAAGTGCGGGTATGATTCTACGCTTGATTGTAGACATCGAGGTGACGTGCGATGTTCCTTTGCGATCCCTGACATTGAAGCGATGTAGATCATCAACTTTTGTACTAGCAAAATCATCGCCAGGTCTAGTTAATTTTAAATAAACGGTAAAACATTGCCGGAAAGCTTTGCACGTCTTTGTTCTAACTAATAATTGGATTTTTTTTAAATTTATCATCATCATCATAATCATCATTTCAGTCTATTACAAGTCCACTGCTGAACATAGGCCTCCCCCAAAGATTGCCACGAAGCTCGGTCCTGAGCCACCTGCAGCCATCGACTTCCCGCAACACTGAGCAGGTCGTCACTCCATCTTGTGGGGGGTCGTCCCACACTGCGTTTGCCTGTACGCGGCAGCCACTCGAGAACCTTTTTTCCCCAACGGTTATCTTTCAACAGTTACATAATGTCGAAATGTCTTTATACACTTACACCGAAATTAAATTTTCACGTATACATAGACTGAACATTTTTAAACCCATGTTGAAAAACAGAAAAGCTTAAAAATCCATAAAATATATTCGAGAAATTCCTTTTCATGACGTTGTAACTTAAAAATAGCATAAATTTCACCCAGTAAATAATGTAATTTAACGTGTTAGAACCAAGCAGTGGTTTCTGCTGCTGGCCGAATGGGCCCGCCCGACCGGGTTAGTGCCGCAAGCTTGCAGAATACCGGCGTGAAGTTGAAATCTTGTGCTTCAGCCTTTCGTTCGGTGAGTGAGTTAACCGGAGGCCCACTCCTCTTCTCCTCAAACCCCCTCCCTATCCCCCTATCCCCCCATCCTCCCAAATATTATTAAAGGCCTGCAACGCATATGCAGCTCCTCTAGTATTGCAGAAGTATGTGGACGACGTATTTTCTTACCACCAGGTGTAACGCTTGGTCGTTTGCCCGCTTTCCTCAAAAAAAAAATTTATTACAGCCTGACGTATACAGCTTTCAAAGTGGAACACAATATTGGTTCGCATTTATCTAAGAATAAATAAATTACAAGTATGTTATTATGTTATTAAAATAGTTGACGATAGTTAGATTTTATCGGCGGCAATCGCAATGTATTATAGGAAATGTTGGAAAATGCATGTGAAACGAAAGAATTTTCGTTACGAACTTTAGTCTGGCAACAAAACAAAAGTTATAGCATACTTAGCCCAATTCCAATACAAAGACTCAGCACCCGAAGCATCAGGGATGAAAATGGAAAATTTGAATGCTATTAAATCCGTAAATCATAGTTTCATTTCAATGTGTACTATTCGCGTTAATTCAGGAAATCATTAGTGTGGGAATACCTTGAACTGTTCATCCCGGAAAAGCCGCGGTAAACTTCTCCATGCGTAGGAAGACGAGGTACGCCCGTGACCTACTTTTTTATTCATTAAATTCACAGCATTTTTACGATGGTATATTGACGACTCAGTTAGTGCAGTGGCTGTGAGAATAGCCTCAGCTATTGGGTCTCAGGGTCCCATTCCCGCACGGAATAAATACTTCTTATTTAAATTCACATGAGCTTCTTAGGTTTACGATTAATTGTGCTGGATTTGGCGTATATCCGATATAACCGTAAGTATGTAATAGGATTGTAGAGTCAACACAACCATGTTTTAGTTTTAAATTACCAATATTGATATTTAATCTTTTCCCTTGGTAATTTAAATCCAACGAAAACATTATAAAACATTTTCAATTGAAAAGATTTTTATGTAAGCAAATCGTGGAGATTGATGTTTCGGTCGACTCAATAATCGTATACTGAAAATGGAAAAGGATTTTATCAATCCCGTGAACAGAATTATTTAAGTCTATTGAAGTTCTGAAAACTCTTGATGTCTTTGTAGTTCAATGTATACATAAATAACCATATCAAACTGTATTTATATTCAGATCAGGACTTGACGAGGGCCAGTCTTCAGCTTTTATGAAGTCCGGAACATTCTCGTCAGTTTAAGTTGTTTGTGTCTTGTGACCAGGTGCAGAGTTCGCTGTGCGATCTGAGATAGTCTCTGGATCAACTTTGCTCTTACTGATTTTTCATAAAAATTAAGCTTCGTCTCTCTTTGGTAGGGCACCTCTCCCACCAGAACCATGATTGATACAGGAACAACAAGTGCCGAGACTTATTTAATATTGTGAACATATACTTTGTTACTTTGCTCGTTTTAGTGCTCTACAATTGTATTTTTTTTTACACCTTTCTATATTGAAAACCTTTTAATCAACGTCTCTCTAAAGCTGCAGAGACCAATTAATGACATGTGCAGTGTATCGACGGAAGGACCAATATGTTGTATATTTCGAGGGACGGGATGCTAGCGGGAATCTTCATTTCATGCGATAAAATTTTTTGTTCTCTTATACGGTTTCATCAAATTCTGACTTTCGCAGTGGTCATAGCCAGTCTCGTTCTAACAGCACGTAGTCGCCCCGGTCTTTTAAGATCTCCACCATATGTATTGTTGATACCCAAATTTTAAAATGTCTTTTAAATAACTGACGGTCTCTTACCCATTTGGTCTAAAGAACAAAATTGCAGAGATGGCTTTCTACATTGCCCCACTATTTTATTTTATTATTTTTATTTTATTGGAATGGGAGAAATCTTGCAAGCGGCTTACTTCGTGGTAAATGATTATCGTCATCGACATAACATCTGCAACACCAGTGGAGCTGCAGGAGCGATGCCCGCTTTTAAGGATATTTGAAGGATGGGTATAGCTGGGGAAAGGGGGGAGTAGGCCTCCGGTTACCTCACTCACGGAACAAAACGCAGAAGCACAAGATCTACTTCATACTTCATTCCCGTACACTGCGAGGCTGAAATTGAGATACTACCCCGGTCGAGACATTCGAGTAGCAGGAAAAGTCGCTGTTTGCCTCTACCACGTAGGAAAATTACTAATCACAGTAAAAAATTATATATAACGCATTTCAGATTTAAATTCAGAAAAACATAACATTTAAATTCTGTTACATAGTTTATGGACAGACTTTAATGTGTGTTTAAGTACATTGATTTTAACATAATGATATAGTTACTACATCAGCTTATATAAGTTATAAGTTCACTACCGAACATATCGTGGACAACGTAATACTATTTGACCAACCATTCGACTCTAACCCGGTTAATTCGACTTTCTCTAGCACAGGACTCAACGGTTGAGATACAATCGCCCGCCGGGGCATTAGAGCGCACTGTGCAAACATTACACCCGCGCACACAACTCAGCCGTCCGTGTAAGGGCCCGTCTCTCTTGGATTCATAAAGAGCTTATCTAACAATGATAAGCAGAAGGTGTACAGAGTACAACTACTGTAAAAACACTTACTAAACACTGTCAGCCGTTTTGGCTTTTCAGCTTCATAATAGCACAAGTACCATCGAATACATATATATATTAGTGACAATGCCCCATCATTAGTCGTGGGCTTGGATGTGAGATTTAGGTTAGGAAAATTTGAATGGAATATCTGCCATCATATGGTTGCCAGAGCCTTGTTTGTTAGCTATCAGGTTATACCTCGTATAATTATTAATATATTTTGCAAGCAAATATATATATTGGTATTCTTTCAATGTAACGAAAACAAATGTTTATTTAAAACAATTTGTCTTCAAACTTTTTAATATTATCATTCTTCGAAGAGAGGTAAAGCGATAATAGGATAATAGGAAGCGCTAAGTAGGAACATTATCAACTAATTCTGGTAAAGTAAAGACACATCTGTGTCGTCCTCGATCCGGGCATGGATATCTGATAAAAAAAATTATTATAAATAAATAGAAATTATTGTTCTGTTGTTGTTATAATAGAAAATATTCTTGATGAACGCATACATTTTATTAATACTTATAAATGGTGAACTGATTTAAGGATTTGATGGTGTGTAATGGTTTTTATCGCAATTTTTTAAACAAGGTAGAGCATAGCGGCGGTTTTTGCTGCGGCTGCCAGCATAGTTCCACGGTCTCGCAGGATATCGATGTGAAGTGAAGGCATCTTGTACTTCTGCGTTTCTTTCAGTGAGTGAGGTAACTAGAGGCCCATATCCTCTTGTTGGAATTTTTTTTATTAGTAGAAGTCCCTTGTAGTACAGTAACTCGAACTAATAATAAACTCACTCCGACATGAGGAAGATTAAGCCTCTATATACTCGTATGGCAAATAGGTGTGAAATAAAATATGAAATGTAAGTCAGAAGCATCGTTGATACATAGAAACCTCAACGTTCATGAACGAAATATTCTTGAAACATTTTTATAAACACAACAGAGCTTGACGGGTGGTTAAATATTTAATATTTCAGACATCTAACACTTTGAACGTTTCTGCTAAAGAATGCTCTGCATAATTTAAGACCAGTTAAACTGCGATGGTTCCTACGGTCTGATAGAAACCATAGGATAAGTCCAGCTACTCACATAGTCGATTTTTAAATTGCCTACACAATGAGACGGATTATGACTTATTAAATGATAAGAACCTATACATATATTCTACTTATTTTGAATGCAACGATTGAAAAGAAACAGCAGATTTTCAGGTTTGAAGTTCATATTTTTGATTGACATAAACGGTGCACCTGTGAGCAAACAACTTGTAACTTTGACGCTCCGTTAAACTACACTGACCGACCCTCGTTCACAGGCACCTGCGGCTTTCATTTTTGATTACACTTCAATACATGCTCGCGTTGGCTGTTTTGGGTTACGTTATGTTTGTGAACGATATAATGACATTTCAGAGATTAAACACTTCACACAAATCAATTGCTTATAACATTTAAATAGAAGCAATTTAATAAGAAACGGATTTGTCTAGGATTCAGATGATCTGAGCTCGATCCCTTTTGTGAGGTATCGTACCAATTGGTTATTCAAACCTAATAAGCAGTTGTGAAAAGTGAAGTGAAGTAATGAATTCAAACGATTAAAATAAATGTCTAAAAATCGAACCACCCCGGCATTGGGATTATCTAAACGTACGCGATTTAGATCATTATTTTAAACAAACATAATTATGTAGACCAGTAAAAACCCCTGCTAACTCTCTTATAACGGAAAACCTATTCGATATTGGTGAACCCAAAACCGCACAGATTAGTGAGAGTACCGTTATAGTTCTTACCAGCCCGTCAGATGAATACGGATAGCACCGACAAAAAATATGTAGTGTATGTGACGACGGCTGTTATTGGGGGTTTTTGGCGATTTCTATATATTTTTTTATTTGGGAAAGGGGGCAAACGCGCAAGCGATTCAGCAAGCTCATCTGATGGTTCGTTATTACCGTCGCCACCACATCTGCAATACTAGAGAGCGTTGTCGGCCTTAAACAATATTTGGGGGATGTATGATGCGAATGGGGGATAGGGGAGGCGGAATTGGGCCTCCGGTTACCTCGCTCACCCGATGAAACGCAGAAGCTCAAGATGCCTATACTTCACGTCGATATTCTGCGAGGTTGTGGTACTATTCCGGTTGAGCCAGCCCAATCGAGCAGCAGCAAAAGCGTACAAAAATATCCTTTAATAATACGAGGACTTTTAACAATCTGATGTAGATGAATAAAAGACACTCATAGTTCAAGAAAATGACGGATCATAGTTTCACAGTTTTCATTAACAAAACTGATTTGTAATTGTACCACTAACGGATTTTCAAGCTTCTCTGTTATTCTAACAAACAAAACCACACGTTAATATCAAACGTATTACAGATAGTGTTTGAACATTCGCGCTTGTCTGTGGCATTTGAGGTTTTGCCTGTGTCCGACAGCACTTTAAATCGTATTAACTTAATTATCATGGCACTAACGCTGTTAAAACGTAAATTATACACTGGGATATAATCCTAGATCATTCTAGTGTATTTATTATTAAATACTTTAGGTATTATAAATCAACGCCTGTCGACATATAAAAATATGCAGAAAGGGATAAATTAATTCGATTAATATATTAGGTTTTTACCTATGAAATTGCCGTTTTGTATGAAAAAGTTTAAACGAATTTTTTTCCATATATTTTTTATTTGTAGTAATCGAAGTAATCACCCATGCAATCAATGCATCTTTGCCAAGGCAGTGGCAGTTTATTGATGCCCTTCTTAAAGAAATCAGCTGGACGGGAGGCAACAAATTCTTCAAAGGCATTTTGTACTGCCTCTCGGGTATTGAATTTTTTTCCCGCCAAGAAGTTATCCAAATTCTGGAAAGTAGTAGTCTGTAGGCGCAAGGTCTGGTGAGCAGGGCGGATGACGGAGAGCTTCCAACCCCAGTTCTTGCAACTTGGAGACCGTCTGCTGTGCAGTATGAGGTCGTGCGTTGTCGTGCAGGAGCAGCGGAGACGAGCGATTGACCAATGCTGGTTGTAGATGTGCCAGTTTCTCCATCATTGTGTTCAGTTCTTCACAGTACACATCTGCAGTAATGCTCACCCCGTTTGGTAAGAAGCTGTGATGAATTACACCGGCGCTAGACCACCAAACAGTGACCATCACTTTTCTAGAGGTAAGTTTTCGCTTAGGGCATTGTTTAGGTGCTGGACCAGGCTCCAACCAACTTGCTGAGCGCTTGCGGTTATCAAACAGAATCCATTTTTCATCGCAGGTAACAATGCGGTTCATAATTCTTTCATTTGTGTGTCTGTTGAGCAGTGCAAGGCACGTCTCGACTCGTACTTCGCGCTGGCGATCATTGAGTTCGTGGGGCACCCATTTGTCAAGCTTTTTCACCTTGCCTATTTGACGCGTATGGACCAATATTGTTTTGACGCTAACGTCGAAAGTTGCTGCTAATTCAGCCGTAGATTATGCTATTATAAGCTTCCACAATCGCCTTTAATTCGTCACTGTCGACCAAAGTCTTCGCACGACCGCCAGGTTCTTTTTCTGGTCGAAATTTCCAGAACGGAAGCGAGCAAACCAATAACAGGTGGTGCGTTGGTTTGTATTGTTAGCTCCGTAAACATCGTTGATGTTGCGTGCCGCTTTGGCGCGTTGCTGCCACGACGGTACTCATATTCCATAATTACTCGAATTTGTAACGTATCCATGATGACAAAAAAGATTGAATAGCGACGAAAATGTAACACTAATCAATAAAAAAATGACTACTTTTGGAAAAAGAATTCCACGATTTTAAAATAAAATTAATTTGAAATTAGAATTCTAAGCCAAATAAAAATTATTTATTTTAAAATGGCCAGTACTACAGAACGGCCATTTCATAGGTAAAGACCTATTATTAGCTTATACTAAAATTGCTGAGCCTGTGGTAGATTAAGTATTAAGTAGAGAAGAGAAAATGAAACATCATCAGCAAGAATATGCAGGTTTTACTATTAGAGAATGCCACTAGGCATTATTCCGGACATTTTTATAGTCTTATAAGCCTTCTGTTACTTCGAGCCTTCGAGCAGCAGCATAAGCCATCACATGGCATTACCACGTACAGATGCCAATTAACATGAGGGGATTTGAGTAGACTCAATACGTGTGCGACTTTAAATTGTTTTGTCTTATTTGAATTTGCGTGTTAGTTTAGGATGTTTGCAATTACAAAATAGATTAAACACCTTTGTTGCCGTTGATAACTATGGGACCAGTTATAATGGACTCCCGAAACGCGCGTTGGACGCTCATCAAGAGCCCGCCTGTCGATCGGTAAACGCAAATAGTATATTCACGTACGTAAATTGAACCGTCAACATGTTTGTTCCGCTAATAATTATTTGATGAAATTGCAGAGAAGCAAAGTTTGTTAAAAAAAAATATTAATATTAATTCATTTAACGCAGACAGACTTGAGACCTTTAATTATTTTATATCTCTTCGATCCGTGCTGAGAATCCCATACACGTGGCCATTTTTTTAGGTTCGCATGGGAGAAAGGTGCTCATCATCTATCTGTCACGGAAGTGAGCGATTATGTCGGGATCAACATTAAGTGTAGAACCGATTAAAGCCATCGTTGGCCGGGCGGCCTTTACAAGTAATGTAATGTAAATGTAAGTAATGGAGTGCAACGACGCTGCAGTTGACTCAAGGCTCGACGTCACGAATCTGCAGTTGATTCAAGGCTCGACGTCACGAATCTGCAGTTGATTCAAGGCTCGACGTCACGAATCTGCAGTTGACTCAAGGCTCGACATCACGAATCTGCAGTTGATTCAAGGCTCGACGTCACGAATCTGCAGTTGACCAAGGCTCGACATCACGATCTGCAGTTGACTCAGGCTCGACATCACGATCTGCAGTTGACTCAAGGCTCCGACGTCACGAATTGCAGTTGATTCAGGCTCGACATCACGAATTCGCAGTTGATTCAAGGCTCGACATCACGAATCTGCAGTTGACTCAAGGCTCGACATCACGAATCTGCAGTTGATTCAAGGCTCGACATCACGAATCTGCAGTTGACTCAAGGCTCGACGTCACGAATCTGCAGTTGATTCAAGGCTCGACGTCACGAATCTGCAGTTGACTCAAGGCTCGACATCACGAATCTGCAGTTGACTCAAGGCTCGACGTCACGAATCTGCAGTTGATTCAAGGCTCGACGTCACGAATCTGCAGTTGACTCAAGGCTCGACGTCACGAATCTGCAGTTGACTCAAGGCACGACGTCACGAATCTGCAGTTGACTCAAGGCTCGACATCACGAATCTGCAGTTGATTCAAGGCCTGACGTCACGAATTGCAGTTGATTCAGGCTCGACATCACGAAGATCTGCAGTTGACTCAAGGCTCGACATCACGAATCTGCAGTTGACTCAAGGCTCGACGTCACAGATCTGCAGTTGATTCAAGGCTCGACATCACGAGATCTGCAGTTGACTCAAGGCTCGACATCACGAAGATCTGCAGTTGATTCAAGGCTCGACATCACGATCTGCAGTTGACTCAAGGCTCGAAGTCACGAATCTGCCAGTTGACTCAAGGCTCGACATCACGATCTGCAGTTGACCAAGGCTCGACGTCTGAATCTGCAGTTGATTCAAGGCTCGACGTCACGGAATCTGCAGTTGATTCAAGGCTCGACGTCACGAATCTGCAGTTGACTCAGAGCTCGACATCACAGATCTGCGGTTGACTCAAGGCTCGACGTCACGATCTGCAGTTGATTCAAGGCTCGAGGTCACGAATCTGCAGTTGACTCAAGGCTCGACGTCACGAATCTGCAGTTGACTCAAGGCACGACGTCACGAACCTGCAGTTGACTCAAGGCTCGACGTCACGAATCTGCAGTTGACTCAAGGCTCGACATCACAGATCTGCAGTTGACTCAGGCTCGACATCACGAATCTGCAGTTGATTCAAGGCTCGACGTCACGAATCTGCAGTTGACTCAAGGCTCGACGTCACGAATCTGCAGTTGATTCAAGGCTCGACGTCACGAATCTGCCAGTTGATTCAAGGCTCGACGTCACGAATCTGCAGTTGATTCAAGGCTCGACGTCATGAATCTGCAGTTGATTCAGGAAGCTCGACGTCACGATCTGCAGTTGACCAAGGCTCGACGTCACGAATCTGCAGTTGATTCAAGGCTCGACGCGTCACGAATCTGCAGTTGATTCAAGGCTCGACGTCACGAATCTGCAGTTGATTCAAGGCCCGACGTCACGAATCTGCAGTTGACTCAAGGCTCGACATCACGAATCTGCAGTTGATTCAAGGCTCGACGTCACGAATCTGCAGTTGACTCAGGCTCGACGTCGAATCTGCAGTTGGCTCAAGGCTCGACATCACGAATCTGCAGCGATTCAAGGCTCGATGTCACGAATCTGCCAGTTGATTCAAGGCTCGACGTCACCGAATCTGCAGTTGATTCAAGGCTCGACATCACGAATCTGCGGTTGACTCAGGCTCGACGTCACAGTCTGCAGTTGACTCAGGCTCGACATCACGAATCTGCAGCGATTCAAGGCTCGACGTCACGAATCTGCAGTTGACTCCAAGGCTCGACGTCGAATCTGCAGTTGATTCAAGGCTCCGACGTCACGAATTGCAGTTGATTCAAGGTCGACGTCACGAATTGCAGTTGATTCAGGCTCGACGTCACTAATCTGCAGCTGATTCAAGGCTCGACGTCACGAATTGCAGTTGACTCAAGGCTCGACGTCACGAATCTGCAGTTGACTCAAGGCTCGACGTCACGAATCTGCAGTTGACTCAAGGCTCGACGTCACGAATCTGCAGTTGATTCAAGGCTCGACGTCACGAATCTGCAGTTGATTCAAGGCTCGACGTCACGAATCTGCAGTTGATTCAAGGCTCGACATCACGAATCTGCAGTTGACTCAAGGCTCGACATCACGAATCTGCAGTTGACTCAAGGCTCGACATCACGAATCTGCAGTTGATTCAAGGCTCGACGTCACGAATCTGCAGTTGACTCAAGGCTCGACGTCACGAATCTGCAGTTGATTCAAGGCTCCGACGTCACGAATCCGCAGTTGACTCAGGCTCGACGTCCACGAATCTGCAGTTGATCCAAGGCTCGACATCACGAATCTGCAGTTGACTCCAAGGCTCGACATCACGAATCCGCAGTTGACTCAAGGCTCGACGTCACGAATCTGCAGTTGACTCAAGGCCTGACGTCACGAATCTGCAGTTGATTCAAGGCCTGACGTCACGAATCTGCCAGTTGATTCAAGGTCGACGTCACGAATCTGCGGTTGATTCAAGGCTCGACGTCTGAATCTGCAGTTGGCTCAAGGCTCGACGTCGAATCTGCAGTTGACTCAAGGCTCGACGTCACGAATCTGCAGTTGACCAAGGCTCGACGTCGAATCTGCAGTTGACTCAGGCTCGACGTCACGAATCTGCAGTTGACTCAAGGCTCGACGTCACGAATCTGCAGTTGATTCAGGCTCGACGTCACGGATCTGCAGTTGATCAAGGCTCGACGTCACGAATCTGCAGCTGACTCAAGGCTCGACATCACGATCTGCAGTTGACTCAAGGCTCCGACGTCACGAATCTGCAGTTGACCAAGGCTCGACATCACAGTCTGCAGTTGACTCAAGGCTCGACATCACGAATCTGCAGTTGACTCAAGGCTCGACATCACGAATCTGCAGTTGACTCAAGGCTCGACGTCACGAATCTGCAGTTGACTCAAGGCTCGACGTCACGAATCTGCAGTTGACTCAAGGCTCGACGTCACGAATCTGCAGTTGATTCAAGGCTCGACGTCACGAATCTGCAGTTGATTCAAGGCTCGACGTCGAATCTGCAGTTGATTCAAGGCTCGACATCACGAATCTGCAGTTGATTCAAGGCTCGACGTCACGAATCTGCAGTTGATTCAAGGCTCGACGTCACGAATCTGCAGTTGATTCAAGGCTCGACGTCACGAATCTGCAGTTGACTCAAGGCTCGACATCACGAATCTGCAGTTGATTCAAGGCTCGACGTCACGAATCTGCAGTTGACTCAAGGCTCGACATCACGAATCTGCAGTTGACTCAAGGCTCGACGTCACGAATCTGCAGTTGACTCAAGGCTCGACGTCACGAATCTGCAGTTGACTCAAGGCTCGACGTCACGAATCTGCAGTTGACTCAAGGCTCGACATCACGAATCTGCAGTTGATTCAAGGCTCGATGTCACGAATCTGCGGTTGATTCAGGCTCGACGTCACGAATCTGGCAGTTGACTCAAGGCCTGACGTCACGAATCTGCAGTTGACCCAAGGCTCGACGTCACGAATCTGCAGTTGACTCAGGAGCTCGACGTCACGAATCTGCAGTTGACCAAGGCTCGACGTCACGAATCTGCAGTTGATTCAAGGTCGACGTCACGAATCTGCTGCAGTTGACTCAAGGCTCGACATCACGAATTGCAGTTGACTCAAGGCTCGACGTCACGAATCTGCAGTTGACTCAAGGCTCGACGTCACGAATCTGCAGTTGATTCAAGGCTCGACGTCACGAATCTGCAGTTGATCCAAGGCTCGACGTCACGAATCTGCAGTACATTCAAGGCTCGACGTCACGAATCTGCAGTTGACTCAAGGCTCGACGTCACGAATCTGCAGTTGATTCAAGGCTCGTCGTCACGAATCTGCAGTTGACTCAAGGCTCGACATCACGAATCTGCAGTTGATTCAAGGCTCGACGTCACGAATCTGGCAGTTGATTCAAGGTCGACGTCACGAATCTGCAGCGATTCAAGGCTCGACGTCACGAATCTGCAGTTGATTCAAGAGCTCGACGTCACGAATCTGCAGTTGATTCAAGGCTCGACGTCACGGAATCTGCAGTTGATTCAGGCTCGTCGTCACGAATCTGCAGTTGATTCAAGGCTCGACATCACGAATCTTGCAGTTGACTCAGAGCTCGACGTCACGAATCTGCAGCGATTCAAGGCTCGACGTCGAATCTGCAGTTGACCAAGGCTCGACGTCACGGATCTGCAGTTGATTCAAGGCTCGTCGTCACGAATCTGCAGTTGACTCAGGCTCGACATCACGAATCTGCAGTTGATCAAGGCTCGACGTCACAGATCTGCGGTTGACTCAAGGCTCGATGTCACGAATCTGCAGTTGATTCAAGGCTCGACATCACGAATCTGCCAGTTGACTCAAGGCCTGACGTCACGAATCTGCAGCTGATTCAAGGCCTGACGTCACGAATCTGCAGTTGATTCAAGCTCGACGTCACAGTCTGCAGTTGACTCAGGCTCGACATCACGAATTGCAGTTGACTCAGGCTCGACATCACGAATCTGCAGCGATTCAAGGCTCGACGTCACGAATTCGCAGTTGATTCAAGGCTCGACGTCACCGAATCTGCAGTTGACCAAGGCTCGACGTCACGAATCTGCAGTTGATTCAAGGCTCGACGCGTCACGAATCTGCAGTTGATTCAAAGCTCGACGTCACGAATCTGCTGCAGTTGACTCAAGACTCGACGTCACGAATCTGCAGTCGATTCAAGGCTCGTCGTCACGAATCTGTGCAGTTGACTCAAGGCTCGACGTCACGAATCTGCGGTTGATTCAAGGCTCGACATCACGAATCTGCAGTTGACTCAAGAGCTCGACGTCACGAATCTGCAGTTGACTCAGGCTCGACGTCACGGAATCTGCAGTTGACCAAGGCTCGACGTCTGAATCTGCAGTTGACTCAGGCTCGACATCACGAATCTGCAGTTGACTCAAGGCTCGACGCGTCACGAATCTGCAGTTGATTCAAGGCTCGACGTCACGAATCTGCAGTTGATTCAAGGCTCGACGTCACGAATCTGCAGTTGATTCAAGGCTCGTCGTCACGAATCTGCAGTTGACTCAAGGCTCGACATCACGAATCTGCAGTTGATTCAAGGCTCGACGTCACGAATCTGCAGTTGACCAAGGCTCGACGTCGAATCTGCAGTTGACCAAGGCTCGACATCACGAATCTGCAGTTGACCAAGGCTCGACGTCTGAATCTGCAGTTGACTCAGGCTCGACGTCACGAATCTGCAGTTGATTCCAAGGCTCGACGTCACGAATCTGCAGTCGATTCAAGGCTCGTCGTCACGAATCTGCAGTTGATTCAAGGCTCGACGTCGAATCTGCAGTTGATCAAGGCTCGACGTCTGAATCTGCAGTTGATCCAAGGCTCGACGTCACGAATCTGCAGTACATTCAAGGCTCGACGTCACGAATCTGGCAGTTGATTCAAAGCTCGACGTCACGAATCTGGTAGTTGATTCAAGGCTCGATGTCACGAATCTGCAGTTGATTCAAGGCCTGACGTCACGAATCTGTGCAGTTGACTCAAGGCTCGACATCACGAATCTGCAGTTGATTCAAGGCTCGACGTCACGAATCTGCAGTTGACTCAAGGCTCGACATCACGAATCTGCAGTTGACTCAAGGCTCCGACGTCACGAATCTGCAGTTGATCCAAGGCTCGACGTCACGAATCCGCAGTTGACTCAAGGCTCGACGTCACGATCTGCAGTTGACTCAAGGCTCGTCGTCACGAATCTGCAGTTGACTCAGGCTCGACGTCACGAATTGCAGTTGACTCAAGGCTCGACATCACGAATCTGCCAGTTGATTCAGGCTCGACGTCACGAATCCGCAGTTGACTCAAGGAGCTCGACATCACGAATCTGCAGTTGACCAAGGCTCGACGTCGAATCTGCAGTTGACCAAGGCTCGACGTCACGAATCTGCAGTTGATTCAAGGCTCGACACGTCACGAATCTGGTAGTTGATTCAAGGCTCGACACGTCACGAATCTGCGGTTGACTCAGGCTCGACGTCACGAATCTGCAGTTGATTCAAGGCTCGTCGTCACGAATCTGCAGTTGACTCAAGGCCTGACGTCACGAATCTGCAGCTGACTCAAGGCTCGACATCACGAATCTGCAGTTGATTTAAGGCTCGACGTCACGAATCTGCAGTTGATTCAAGGCTCCGACGTCACGAATCTGCAGTTGATCCAAGGCTCGACGTCACGAATCTGCCAGTTGATTCAAGGCTCGACACGTCACGAATCTGCAGTTGATCAAGGCTCGACGTCACGAATCACGGTTGATTCAGGCTCGACGTCTGAATCTGCAGTTGATTCAAGGCTCGACGTCACGAATCTGCAGTTGACTCCAAGGCTCGACATCACAGTCTGCAGTTGACTCAGGCTCGACATCACAGTCTGCAGTTGATTCAAGGCTCGACATCACGAATCTGGGTAGTTGATTCAAGGCCTCGACGTCACGAATCTGGCAGTTGACTCAAGGCTCGACGTCGCGAATCTGCAGTTGACTCAGAGCTCGACATCACGAATCTGCAGTTGACTCAGGCTCGACGTCAAGAATCTGCAGTTGACTCAGGCTCGACGTCACGAATCTGGGTAGTTGATTCAAGGCTCGACGCGTCACGAATCTGCAGTTGATTCAAAGCTCGACGTCACGAATCTGCAGCGATTCAAGGCTCGACGTCATGAATCTGCAGTTGATTCAAGGCTCGACGTCACGAATCTGGTAGTTGATTCAAGGCTCGACGTCACGAATCTGCAGTTGACCAAGGCTCGACGTCACGAATCTGCAGTTGACTCAAGGCTCGACATCACGAATCTGCAGTTGATTCAAGGCTCGACGTCACGAATCTGCAGTTGATTCAAGGCTCGACGTCACGAATCTGCAGTTGATTCAAGGCTCGACGTCACGAATCTGCAGTTGATTCAAGGCTCGTCGTCACGAATCTGCGGATTGATTCAAGGCTCGACATCACGAATCTGGTAGTTGATTCAAGGCCCGACGTCACGAATCTGCAGCTGACTCAAGGCTCGACATCACGAATCTGCAGTTGACTCCAAGGCTCGACGTCACGAATCACAGTTGATTCAAGCTCGACGTCACGAATCACAGTTGATTCAAGGCTCGACGTCACGAATCTGCAGTTGATTCAAGCTCGACGTCACGAATCTGTAGTTGATTCAAGGCTCGACGTCACGAATCTGCGGTTGACTCAAGGCTCGACGTCACGAATCTGCAGTTGATTCAAGGCCTGACGTCACGAATCTGCAGCTGACTCAAGGCTCGAAGTCACGAATCTGCAGTTGACTCAGGCTCGACGTCACAGTCTGCAGTTGATTCAAGGCTCGACGTCACAGTCTGCAGTTGATTCAGGCTCGACATCACGATCTGCAGTTGACTCCAAGGCTCGACGTCACGAATCTGCAGCTGATTCAAGGCTCGACGTCACGAATCTGCAGTTGACCAAGGCTCGACATCACGAATCTGCAGTTGATTCAAGCTCGACGTCACGAATCTTGCAGTTGACTCAAGGCTCGACATCACGAATCTGCAGTTGACTCAAGGCTCGACGTCACGAATCCGCAGTTGACTCAAGGCTCGACATCACGAATCTGCAGTTGGTTCAAGGCTCGACATCACGAATCTGCAGTTGATTCAAGGCTCGACGTCACGAATCTGCAGTTGATTCAAGGCTCGACGTCACAGTCTGCAGTTGACTCAAGGCCTGACATCACGAATCTGCGGTTGATTCAGGCTCGACGTCACGAATCTGCAGTTGACTCAGGAGCTCGACGTCACGAATCTGCAGTTGACCAAGGCTCGACATCACGAATCTGGTAGTTGATTCAAGGCTCGACGTCACGAATCTGCAGTTGATTCAAGGCTCGACGTCACGAATCTGCAGTTGATTCAAGGCTCGACGTCACGAATCTGCAGTTGACTCAAGGCTCGACATCACGAATCTGCAGTTGATTCAAGGCTCGACGTCACCGAATCTGCAGTTGATTCAGGCTCGACATCACGAATTGCAGTTGACTCAAGGCTCGACGTCACGAATCTGCAGTTGACTCAGGAGCTCGACGTCACGAATCTGCAGTTGATCCAAGGCTCGACGTCACGAATCTGCAGTTGATTCAAGGCTCGACGTCACGAAGATCTGCAGTTGATTCAAGGCCTGACGTCACGAATCTGCAGCTGATTCAAGGCTCGTCGTCACGAATCTGCAGTTGATTCAAGGCCTGACGTCACGAATCTGCAGTTGACTCCAAGGCTCGACATCACGAATCTGCAGTTGACCAAGGCTCGACGTCACGAATCTGCCAGTTGATTCAGGCTCGACGTCACGAATCTGCAGTTGACTCAAGGCTCGACGTCACGAATCTGCAGTTGATTCAAGGCTCGACGTCACGAATCTGCAGTTGATTCAAGGCTCGACGTCACGAATCTGCAGTTGATTCAAGGCTCGACGTCACGAATCTGCAGTTGATTCAAGGCTCGACGTCACGAATCTGCAGTTGACTCAAGGCTCGACATCACGAATCTGCAGTTGATTCAAGGCTCGACGTCACGAATCTGCAGTTGATTCAAGGCTCGACATCACGGAATCTGCAGTTGATTCAAGGCCCGACGTCACGAATCTGGCAGTTGATTCAAGGCTCGGACGTCACGAATCTGCCAGTTGATTCAAGGCTCGACGTCACGAATCTGCAGTTGATTCAAGGCTCGATGTCACGAATCTGCAGTTGATTCAAGGCTCGACGTCACGAATCTGGCAGTTGATTCAAGGCTCGACATGCAGATCTGCAGTTGACTCAAGGCTCGACATCACGAATCGCAGTTGATTCAAGGCTCGACGTCACCGAATCTGCAGTTGATCAAGGCTCGACGTCGAATCTGCAGTTGATTCAGGCTCGACGTCACGAATCTGCAGTTGATTCAAGGCTCGACGTCACGAATCTGCAGTTGACCAAGGCTCGACATCACGAATCTGCAGTTGATTCCAAGGCTCGACATCACGAATCTGCAGTTGATTCCAAGGCTCGACATCACGAATCTGCAGTTGACTCAAGGTCGACATCACGAATCTGCAGTTGACCAAGGCTCGACGTCACGAATCGCAGTTGATTCAAGGCCCGACGTCACGAATCTGGCAGTTGATTCAAGGCTCGACGTCACGATCTGCAGTTGACTCAGGCTCGACATCACGAATTGCAGTTGATTCAAGGCTCGACATCACGAATCTGTGCAGTTGATTCAAGGCTCCGACGTCACGAATCTGCAGTTGACCAAGGCTCGACGTCACGAATCTGCAGTTGATTCAAGGCTCGACGTCACGAATCTTGCAGTTGATTCAGAGCTCGACGTCACAGATCTGCGGTTGACTCAGGCTCGACATCACGAATCTGCAGTTGATTCAAGGCTCGACATCACGAATCTGCAGTTGACCAAGGCTCGACATCCACGAATCTGCAGATGATTCAAGGCTCGACGTCACCGAATCTGCAGTTGATTCAAGGCCTGACGTCACGAATCTGCAGTTGATTCAGGCTCGACGTCCACGAATCTGCAGTTGATTCAAGGCTCGACATCACGAATTGCAGTTGATTCAGGCTCGACATCACGAATTGCAGTTGATTCAAGGCTCGTCGTCACGAATCTGCAGTTGATTCCAAGGCTCGACATCACGAATCTGCAGTTGATTCAAGGCTCGATGTCACGAATCTGCAGTTGATCAAGGCTCGACGTCACAGTCTGCAGTTGATTCAAGGCTCGACGTCACGAATCTGCAGTTGACCAAGGCTCGACATCACGAATCTGCCAGTTGATTCAGGCTCGACATCACGAATCTGCAGTTGACTCAAGGCTCGACATCACGAATCTGCAGTTGATTCAAGGCTCGACGTCACGAATCTGCAGTTGATTCAAGGCTCGACGTCACGAATCTGCAGTTGACCAAGGCTCGACGTCACGAATCTGCGGTTGACTCAGGCTCGACATCACCGAATCTGCAGTTGATCAAGGCTCGACATCACGAATCTGCAGTTGATTCCAAGGCTCGACATCACGAATCTGCAGTTTATTCAAGGCTCGACGTCGAATCTGCAGTTGATTCAAGGCCTGACGTCACGAATCCGCAGTTGACTCAAGGCCTGACGTCACGAATCTTGCAGTTGACTCAAGGCTCGACGTCACGAATTGCAGTTGATTCAAGGCCTGACGTCACGAATTGCAGTTGATTCAGGCTCGACGTCACGAATCTGCAGTTGATTCCAAGGCTCGACGTCACGAATCTGCGGTTGATTCAGGCTCGACGTCACGATCTGCAGTTGACCAAGGCTCGACGTCACGAATCTGCAGTTGATTCAAGGCTCGACATCACGAATCTGCAGTTGACTCAAGGCTCGACATCACGAATCTGCAGTTGACTCAAGGCTCGACGTCACGAATCTGCAGTTGACTCCAAGGCTCGACGTCACGAATCTGCGGTTGACTCAGGCTCGACGTCACAGTCTGCAGTTGATTCCAAGGCTCGACGTCACGAATCTGCAGTTGATTCAGGCTCGACGTCACGAATCTGCAGTTGACTCAAGGCCTGACGTCACGAATCTGCCAGTTGATTCAAGGCTCGACGTCACGAATCTGCCAGTTGATTCAAGGCTCGACGTCACGAATCTGCAGTTGACTCAAGGCTCGACATCACGAATCTGCAGTTGATTCAAGGCTCGACGTCACGAATCCGCAGTTGACTCAAGGCTCGAAGTCACGAATCTGCAGTTGATTCAGGCTCGACGTCACGAATCTGCAGTTGATTCAAGGCTCGACGTCACGAATCTGCAGTTGACCAAGGCTCGACATCACGAATCTGCAGTTGATTCCAAGGCTCGACATCACGAATCTGCAGTTGACTCCAAGGCTCGACGTCTGAATCTGCAGTTGACTCAAGGCTCGACATCACGAATCTGCAGTTGACCAAGGCTCGACGTCACGAATCGCAGTTGATTCAAGGCCTGACGTCACGAATCTTGCAGTTGACTCAAGGCTCGACGTCACGATCTGCAGTTGACTCAGGCTCGACATCACGAATTGCAGTTGATTCAAGGCTCGACATCACAGATCTGCGGTTGATTCAAGGCTCGACATCACGAATCTGCAGTTGACCAAGGCTCGACGTCACAGTCTGCAGTTGATTCGAGGCTCGACGTCACGGAATCTGCAGTTGATTCAAGGCTCGACATCACCGAATCTGCAGTTGACTCAAGGCTCGACATCACGAATCTACCCAGTTGATTCAAGGCTCGACGTCGAATCTGCAGTTGATCAAGGCTCGACGTCACGATCTGCAGTTGATTCAAGGCTCGACGTCACAGTCTGCAGTTGACTCAGGCTCGACGTCACGAATCTGCAGTTGATTCAAGGCTCGACGTCACAGATCTGCAGTTGACTCAAGGCTCGAAGTCACGAATCTGCGGTTGACTCAAGGCTCGACGTCTGAATCTGCAGTTGATTCCAAGGCTCGACGTCGAATCTGCAGTTGGTTCAAGGCTCGACATCACAGATCTGCAGTTGATCAAGGCTCGACGTCACGAATCTGCAGTTGATTCAAGGCTCGACATCCACGAATCTGCAGTTGGTTCAAGGCTCGACATCACAGATCTGCAGTTGATTCCAAGGCTCGACATCACGAATCTGCAGTTGACTCAGGCTCGACATCCACGAATCTGCAGTTGACTCCAAGGCTCGACATCACGAATCTGCAGTTGATTCCAAGGCTCGACGTCGAATCTGCAGTTGATTCAAGGCTCGACATCACAGATCTGCAGTTGACTCAAGGCTCGAAGTCACGAATCTGCGGTTGACTCAAGGCTCGACGTCACAGTCTGCAGTTGATTCAAGGCTCCGACGTCACGAATCTGCCAGTTGATTCAAGGCTCGACGTCACGAATCTGCAGTTGACTCCAAGGCTCGACGTCACGAAGATCTGCAGTTGACTCAAGGCTCGACGTCACGAAGATCTGCAGTTGACTCAGGCTCGACGTCACAGATCTGCAGTTGATTCAAGGCTCGACGTCACGAAGATCTGCAGTTGATTCAAGGCTCGACGTCTCGAATCTGCAGTTGATTCAGGAAGCTCGACGTCACGAATCTGCAGTTGATTCAAGGCTCGACATCACAGATCTGCAGTTGATTCAGGCTCGACATCACGAATTGCAGTTGATTCAAGGCTCGACATCACGAATCTGCAGTTGATTCAAGGCTCGACGTCACGAATCTGCAGTTGACTCAAGGCTCGACGTCACCGAATCTGCAGTTGATCAAGGCTCGACGTCACGATCTGCAGTTGACTCAAGGCTCGACATCACGAATCTGCGGTTGACTCAGGCTCGACGTCACGATCTGCAGTTGATTCAGAGCTCGACGTCACGAATTGCAGTTGATTCAAGGCTCGACGTCTCGAATCTGCAGTTGATTCAAGGCCTGACGTCACGAATCTGCAGTTGATTCAAGGCTCGACGTCACGAATCTTGCAGTTGATTCAAGGCTCGACGTCACGAATCTTGCAGTTGATTCAAGGCTCGACGTCACGAATCTTGCAGTTGATTCAGGCTCGACGTCTCGAATCTGCAGTTGATCAAGGCTCGACGTCACGAATCTGCGGTTGATTCAGGCTCGACATCACGAATCTGCCAGTTGATTCAGGCTCGACGTCTCGAATCTGCAGTTGACCAAGGCTCGACGTCACGAATCTGCAGTTGACCAAGGCTCGACGTCTCGAATCTGCAGTTGACCAAGGCTCGACGTCACGAATCTGCAGTTGACTCAAGGCTCGACATCACGAATCTGCAGTTGACTCAGGCTCGACGTCACGATCTGCAGTTGATCAAGGCTCGACGTCACAGTCTGCAGTTGACTCATGGCTCGACATCACCGAATCTGCAGTTGACCAAGGCTCGACGTCACAGTCTGCAGTTGACTCAGGCTCGACGTCACGGAATCTGCAGTTGATTCCAAGGCTCGACGTCACGAATCTGCAGTTGACTCATGGCTCGACATCACCGAATCTGCAGTTGATTCAGGCTCGACATCACCGAATCTGCAGTTGATTCAAGGCTCGACGTCACAGATCTGCAGTTGATTCAGAGCTCGACGTCACGGAATCTGCAGTTGATCCAAGGCTCGACATCACCGAATCTGCAGTTTATTCAAGGCTCGACGTCACAGTCTGCAGTTGATTCAGGCTCGACGTCTCGAATCTGCAGTTGATTCAAGGCTCGACGTCACGAATCTGCCAGTTGATTCAAGGCCTGACGTCACGAATCTGCCAGTTGACTCAAGGCTCGACTTCACGAATCTGCAGTTGACTCATGGCTCGACATCACAGATCTGCAGTTGACTCAAGGCTCGACGTCACGAATCTGCAGTTGACTCAAGGCTCGACATCACGAATCTGCAGTTGACTCAAGGCTCGACGTCACGAATCTGCAGTTGACTCAAGGCTCGACGTCACGAATCTGCAGTTGATTCAAGGCTCGACGTCACGAATCTGCAGTTGACTCAAGGCTCGACGTCACGAATCTGCAGTTGATTCAGGCTCGACGTCACGAATTGCAGTTGATTCAGGCTCGACATCACGAATCTGCAGTTTATTCAAGGCTCGACGTCTCGAATCTGCAGTTGATTCAGAGCTCGACGTCACAGATCTGCAGTTGACTCAAGGCTCGACATCACGAATCTGCAGTTTATTCAAGGCTCGACGTCACCGAATCTGCAGTTGACTCATGGCTCGACATCACGAATCTGCGGTTGATTCAAGGCTCGACGTCACGAATTGCAGTTGATTCAGGCTCGACGTCTCGAATCTGCAGTTGACCAAGGCTCGACGTCACGAATCTGCAGTTGACTCAAGGCTCGACGTCACAGTCTGCAGTTGATTCAGGCTCGACATCACGAATCTGCAGTTTATTCAAGGCTCGACATCACGAATCTGCAGTTTATTCAAGGCTCGACGTCACAGTCTGCAGTTGACTCATGGCTCGACATCACCGAATCTGCAGTTGACTCAAGGCTCGACTTCACGAATCTGCAGTTGACTCAAGGCTCGACGTCACGAATCTGCAGTTGACTCAAGGCTCGACGTCACGAATCTGCAGTTGACTCAAGGCTCGACATCACGAATCTGCAGTTGATTCAGGCTCGACGTCACGAATCTGCAGCTGATTCAAGGCTCGACGTCACGAATCTGCGGTTGATTCAAGGCTCGACATCACAGATCTGCAGTTGACCAAGGCTCGACGTCACGATCTGCAGTTGACTCAGGCTCGACGTCACCGAATCTGCAGTTGACCAAGGCTCGACGTCACAGATCTGCAGTTGACTCATGGCTCGACATCACGAATCTGCAGTTGATCAAGGCTCGACGTCTCGAATCTGCAGTTTATTCAAGGCTCGACATCACAGATCTGCAGTTGACCAAGGCTCGACATCACAGATCTGCAGTTGACTCAAGGCTCGACTTCACGAATCTGCAGTTGATCCAAGGCTCGACGTCACAGTCTGCAGTTGATTCAGAGCTCGACGTCACAGTCTGCAGTTGATTCAGAGCTCGACGTCACGAATTGCAGTTGATTCAAGGCTCGACGTCACAGTCTGCAGTTGATTCAAGGCTCGACGTCACGAATCTGCAGCTGATTCAAGGCTCGACGTCACGAATTGCAGTTGATTCAGAGCTCGACGTCACAGATCTGCAGTTGACTCCAAGGCTCGACGTCTCGAATCTGCAGTTGATTCAGGCTCGACATCACCGAATCTGCAGTTGACCAAGGCTCGACGTCTCGAATCTGCAGTTGACTCATGGCTCGACTGCCCTCGGAAGGGTCCATATTGTTTCTTCGTCCCCGGATAATCGGACCAGTTTCGACGGCAATTTTTTTTTTAAACGATCTAGCTTCATTATTTTATTAAGTGTTTAAATCCAATATATCAATTAATATCATACAATTGAGGTTTCGAATCAGACATGATTTATTGTAACTTTGGGAACTTTCGGAATAATAATATGCGTATATTCTGTGTTTTGTGTTATGACCTGTAGAACCTAATTATTTGTTTTAAATTATTGATGATGAATCAATACACTTTAGAAAAGTGTATTAGCTTCGATTCAGACCGCAATGAAAATTCTCTTTCAACTCCGTTCATAAAAAAATCTACACTTATATTTATATTAAAAATATTTTCAGTCTTTTTTCGAGATGAGTATACAGATGATATATCGGTAACCGAGTGCCATTTATTACATGCATGGACTTTTATCGACTCCTATGACAACCATGGAATGAGAAATGGTGCCATCGCTGCTGCCACATACACTAATAAAAAATTAAACTGGGCAAACAACTACCGCGCAGAGTGTTCCATACGAGAATCTCAATTTCACGTTTACCTAAGATTTCTTGTGATAAAATATGATTAAATTTAAAAGATGTTTCTTTGCAAACGATATCAAAAAAAGCTCTTAAACTAATGCGAGTAAAGAGATAGCAGACAACAAAGCTTTTAAATGTTTCCATTTGCCTTTGAAAATGGTACAAGAATTAAACTTTTTGGGTCGCTATGTTATTGGAATAGTATCAAAGGTGGCCTCCGGGGATTGTTGGCTCAATGAATTGAATATCCAACTATTGCGTTGTTCTTTATTTAAATGGTTTTCAGTGTTATAAAAAACAGAATACCTTCTTTTAGTTTTAAATATTGAAATAAAACAATTACATTACATACAACATTAGTTTCATGTTCTTTTTTAAAGTTTCTATTCAATTTTTTATTAATAACTTTGCCACAAGTTTACTGTTGGACATAAGTCTTTTCTATATGACTTTTGAAGTATTTGACATAATTTTCACAGATGGATGTATATTATCATATTTATTATGTGCGATAAACAGTAATAAAATTTTCATAACTTGAAATTCACCGATTTTAGTACGATTTCACAGAATTTCGCTGCCATAACATACAGCCAGCTAACGATAATTTCAATTAAGCGAATTCTACGCATCGCGAATACAAAGCGAAATATGTGAAAACAGACGATCGGATGAAATATGTTAATCAATAACCCGGCTGGTACGATTTCAAGGTCAGTATCTGGAAAATGATTGCAACGTAAAATATAGAACCATTTTACTATTTACCCGAATGCTCGAGAAGGAGGATGGTTTAACGTGATGCCAACTATAAGGTCTTTGACTACTGTATGCGATAAGGTGATGTCATTGTCAACCGTGAAACTCTTAACCGCTTCATTGGAAAATGTTTTCAAGCTGATAAACTGGAAAGGATTCGTTATCAACATCAATGGCAAATAAGACACTCTGCATCGATTTTCACACGACGTAGATATTATGACGGAATCGCTCACCACTATGCTTAATGACCTTAATAGTGTCTCCCAACAGGTTGGTCAGAAGATAAACATGTACACAACGAAGATAATCTGTAACGCTTATGTTACATCAATGCCGGCTGCTGTTGGGAACACTAAGCTCGAAGTTGTCGACGAATAAGTATGCCTGGGACGAACTGTCAGACTAGGTAAGTCCAGTTTTAACCCAAAGATCATTCTACGAATCTAACTAGGCTTCTTCTTCTTGACGTATATGCTTCAAAATCTCAAGACCTTTACAACCAGTGCTTGTTGGTATTGGTATTTTACTTCGTGACGTATGAGGACGCGCAAAGTTGTTCAGCGGGCTATAGAATAAGCAATGCATAATGTTTATCTGCGTGATAGTATCTGTAACCAAGACATCCGCAGCAGAGGTTAGCCGATACAGCCGTTGGAAGCTGAAGTGGCAACCTCATAGGGGAACACACACCCCCACAAGATGGGTGAAAATCTACACATTGTTACGGGAAATCGATAGATGGAGTTGGGTCCAGATCGTGATTTGTGGCAATATGTGGAAAATATATTTGTTCAGCAGTGGACGTGTGATAGGCTACAATGGTGATGAAGGTAAAACAATGTAAAAATCAATGAGTTATATTAATTTTACAATTGTCCATGTACGACTTTCTTACAAATAAATCTAATATTTATTTAAGTGGGTGAAGTTTAGTTATCTAGGCTAGCCAATCGAAATGATTATACATTAGAAATTATTAAACAAATCTTGATTGTTTCAGTTCAAAGTAACATCCTGTATGTGCCCACTGCTGGGCAAAGGCCTCCTTCTCAAATACTAGTATCAGAGAGGGGTTGGGAGCCGGTATTTTTCAGACATGCAGGCATTCCTCACGATGTTTTCCTTCACCGTGTTTTAGTTTATTGTTACAAAATAATAAAATTTCGCTCGAAAACTATTTTCGGTATAATTGTAACAATTAAGCCAACCCGCACTAGAGAAGCGTGGCAGGGCCATTCCCGGCTCCGATACCCTCTCAGATATTTGAGATACGTTTGCCCAGCCGTAGACACATACAGGCTATTACTTCGTCAAACACTTTAAAATATTTGTTAACTAGAATGATATCTATTTTTTTTTTAAATAGAAAGCATGCTCTAGTAATGAGGTTCTCTTTTGTCCTGGTATAATTTACTAATTCATTTAAAAATTTCGATGCTGTCAATATCATCTCACTGTAAGTAAAAATTCGAAATAAAGAGAGACAAAGGTTAAAATGGTTTTATATGAATCGGTGGATGATTATTTTTTTATAAATATTTTGTGACCTTTCTTTTAAAATTAAACGATTTATCAGCTCATGTAAGTCCGCTGTGGGTTTAGTTTTACTTCCGGCCTAATGAACTTGACAGCCGGCGAACTATGCATGGAAAACACTTACGCAACAAAAATATGCATTCACTGTCGTAATATCTTCTTTCTTACGAGGTAGATCCAAGCGGCGGCTTTTGCTGCTGCTCGAAAGGGGCTGCTCGTGCGGGTTAGTACCACCGGCTCACGGAATACCAGCGCGAAGTAGAGGAATCCTCTGCTTCGTCCGGTGAGTGAGGTAACCGGAGGCCCGCTTATATACCGGATAAAATCCGTAATTAACAGTTTCATTTCATATATTTTATTTACATTTAAAATTTGGCAAACATGAACTTCTGCTGCTCGACGTCCACCGGACCCAGTATAGGCCCAGTACCTTCTGACTTAATGCATCCACAAGTTTCCTTTTATCAGACGAACTCCTTTAAATTTTTTCTAACTTGAGCTATTTTAAATTTTAAAAGGAGAATAAAAATAAATCGGAATATACTATTTTAGGAACACCAAATTAAACTATCAAATCCCTTCTCAAAGTCATAACATATAAGAGTACTAAACGGAATAAATTGATGTCTAACCGAGAGGCTAATTCAACTTTCTCTCTTTAATATTATATTAGTTCATCAAAACTTATCCCATAGGGATTACGAGTACAACGTATATGAAATATCGAAAACCAATAGCAATTTTATGTTATTTTATCCGTGGGTGGTCACTGTAGCCACGATTATCTACCAGGAACTCATCAATTTCAGAAAATACAAAGTTAGATTAGACGAAATAACGGAAAAGGCATTTTCCCTGTAAAATAAAAGCGAAAGTGTAGGTTATATTAAACATTAAACAATACTACAAATTATCTCATTGTGTTTTATCAATCAATCAACAAGCTACAACACCATCAAAAATAATCACTCCTAGCTTTTGGATTCTAATGAATCTCATACAAATATTTCGCAGTTTGAGTATTAGTGGCTTTTGAATCAGGAAACTCGAGCTCCATATATGGAAGGCAACTAAACAATGAACTCGACATTAAAATGGCGACAGGCTTACCACCTAATTACACGAGGCAACTTTGGTACTTTAAATTGTAATTAACAGTCTCGTGATATCAGTGCCGAGTTTCAAGCCCAGATGACGCACGTACCATGAAATTAAAGCAAGCACTCAAACTACTAAGCTACCCCGGCTCTTGTACTTTCGTATTTGATTTTAATTTACTTTTATAAAAGTAAAAAAAGTAAAGTAACAGCCTGCAAGTGCCCACTGCTGGGTAAAGGCCTCCATCACAAATACTAGTATCAGAGAGGGTTTACGAGCCGGGAAAGGCCCGCCAGTGCGGGTTGGCGAGCTTCACATATCCTCTAAATAATATTTTTATTATTTCTCAGACATGCAGGTTTCCTCACGATGTTTTCCTTCACCGTTGAGCACGTGGTAAATACAGCACTTAAAATTGTCAATAACAATTTTAGTGGTGCCGGCACCGCGGATCGAACCCAGGTCACTCGCGCTCTATGACACTAAAGTGAGCGCCCTGACCACTAGGCTACCACTTACTTTCATATTTCTTTGATATTCATTACAGAGAAAACTTCATATTTACAAACTATGAAATGCTGTAACTCTTTAGGGAATATTTCTCAGAAAAGCAGTAAGCATTGTTTTCATTAGGGTTGCGCTATGCAAACAATTTCTCTAAGTTTATTGACATTAAAACGTTCCAATCAAACCAACGAAGCACATAATAAAATACCTGCGTTCGAGAAACACCCTAACTGCGTATATTCGCATTTGGTATATCATTAACTATATACGTCATTATTTAGATTTTTTCCCACTAGCTACTTTTTTATTTTATGTACCACTTGACCAGTTTCACCTTCACAGGCATTATCAAAAGAGGTACGTGATAGAGCCAAGCGGCGGCTTTTGCTGCTGCTTGAATGGACCGGATCGATCGGGGTATGTCATCATCATCATCATCATTTCAGCCTATCAGAAGTCCACTGCTGAACATAGGCCACCCCCAAAGATCGGGGTATGTACCATCGCAGAATACCGGCATGAAGTACAGACATCTTGTGCTTTTGCGATTTTTTCGGTGAGTGGGGTAACCAAAGGCCCTCTTCTCCTCCCTTTAATCCGGCTCTCGATGCTCCCTTCTATTCCCCAAATATCCTTAAAGGCCGGCAACGCACTTGCAGCTCCTCTGGTGTTGCAGATCTACGTGGGCGACGGTAATCACTTACCATCAGGTGAGCCGTTTGATCGTCTGACCACTTTCACATAATAAAATATTATTATTAAATCTTATTGAATATTCCCCAAAAACTATTTGAGAACCTTTGGCCAGCAATAAGCATTAACTGGCTGTTACTTTATTTTTTATTTATATTATGTTACAATTACTTATATAATATCTATTATTTTTATTCAACAAAATTTATAATGCGAAAATTTCAATATATTTATCGTGATGAAAATTTTTTTTTTATTATGAAGTGAATTTTTCTGTTACACAATTATCCACTCGCCGTTACCACAGGAATGAGAGCTGCATTTTCCCGCTGAGTTATTTATAGCTTCCATATTTCAGTTAAAGCGTGCCAATGTTACTCCATACATTCAATTCATCATGAAAATCGGAATGAAATACAGATATTTTTAGGATACGTTTATTGGGTTTGAACCCTTTTTCGGAATGCTTTTTAATGCGTTCAAGTTCTGCTTCTTCCGATTTAATGATTTCTTAAAACATTAGGGATTGAGTCTATGTGAATCTTCTAATGTCCAGTCACTCTTAATTCTCTTTGTTCCTTTCTTTCTCCTTTATTCCTTCTCATACCATTTTTTATATTTGTATTTGTATTATAATATAAACTGACATATTAGCGATTTTTCCGTCTGCCAGGGTAAGTATGTTTCTAAATGTAATATATGTAAGTGAATAAAAATTTAAAAAAAATCCTAGGATCGGGTAAGGAGACATGTATCTTCTTGCTGAAAATGTCATGTTTACCAATTGCATTTGTAACATAACATCTCCAAACCTACTATCACATAACATTATATTATTGACAATGTGTTTAAATTATTCATTTTAAAATATCTTGTTTTAATTGACCATTTAAAAATATTTTTTTCTTCATTAATTAAATAGAGTTATGTCACGCAGTGACCACGTCACCCCGATCGTGCTACTTATAACATTCTTCTCTTAAAATACTTAGACACTAATCTGTAGAGTACTTTTGCTTCTTCTGCAATTGGAAAAGCAAGAATACTTTTAAAAACACCAACATTTTCTTGTTCAACATTTGTAAAACGAATTAAATTATTACATCTTTCATCTTCGTACCGCAGACATTCGTATAGTATATGATATACATCTTCAACACCGCTCACACTCTGTGAAGTTAGGTGTATTTGTTTTACTCATCAGATGCCCGAAACTATTCAGTGGCACATGGCCAGATCGAAGCCTATGAGCAGTGACTATTTCCTCCCTACTCAAACCAGCACCATAAAACCAGGGATTTCGCGTTAGATATAATTGTATGGCATTTAAATATTTATTCCTACTTTAACATTTAATCTACCGCTTAGATTAGTTGCGTCGATTATTTATCGCTTCGTTAATTTCAAGTATACCGCAAAGTATACCTCAGCTGCACCGCAACGTTATTTAGAAATATTTCAACTTTTACGTAGTTCCAAGTAACTTAGAGTTAAGCAAGCTCATAAACTGAATACTTCAGCCATCCACTACTATATTGATCGCGGCTCCAACAGAACTCACATTGATGTAGCATCCTCTTCGGAACTTATTACTTAAGATGAATATTAGTACCCGAAAGAGTACAAGAGAAAGAAAAACAAAATAAAACAAAAGACAATCTATAGATTTACAAGCTGAAATGTTGTTTGAGTTATACAATAACCACTCATAAAAACGGATCCACATAACAGAACTACGGGTAATATAACTGACGCAGCTCCATTACGCCTCACAATTTCCCATGCCCCTATCCTCCTCCTCTATTCGGATCGTTGTGGCTGACTTTACCTCTGTGGTGGCTGAATTAGTAGGTAGCCCTTAAAAAGTACATAAAGTTAACACAATAGATTAAAAAAAATATTGATAAAATATAAAAAGAACACCAGGCATTGCCAATTTGTTTTGAAGTTACAAATATACACAAAAATACATACAATAGAGACTCCATACATGATAAAATTATTGTATATTATTATAATTGTAGTTTTAGATTGGAAGGTAGTATTTGTAGGTAACGAAATCTAAAATAATTAAATTTACAATAATAAATCAAAATTTATAAGTACGTTCTTCTCAAAACAAGCAGAAACGGAATATCGTATATACATATTTAAACACAGTGAAACAAAACACTGATTATGTTTTTGACTCGGAAATGCATGCAAATTTCTTGAAGAAAAAAAGCTAAAAGTTCACAGGAACTTTGTACAAAGAAACGAGCAACTTTAATGAGGTAATACCGGTTTTAATACCTAAATCTAATAGATCCGAAGATCCGAATCTAATATAACACCTATACAGATATATCTCACATTCGCCCTCTTTGTTTTGGTAAAGTAGAAAGCAATTAGCCGCCGACATTTAATTCGTTCATCTTTTCTAAAGCTAGCTCTAGGTGATATACCCCGTTTCTGTCTAGGAGTCCTTTGGGTAGAAATCACCTTCCTTGAATGAAACCGGAGATGGACAATTAAAGGAGAGTTTACTCAACAGTAAATATGCAAAACTGCTATTCGAATCAGCAGCATCAATTAACGTTACTACTGGTTGTGGTGTACCTAAATCAGATTAGCAGATCCTAAAGTAATTTTTTTTAAAGTGTGACCATTCTTTATAAAGTAATTGACATGAATTCTATATCGTAATGAGTTCCGAGTCAACCTACATATTGAAGGAAAGAACAATTGCACGCTTTGCCAGAGGACCGAACGCGCTGCCAAGAAGTACCAAGAAGAACAAGAACGCCGCCAAGAGGAACAACCGTTTGCTACAACAACAACTTTGCTAGAGGATTTGCGCCGCCAAAAAACAACAGCGTGAGCTACGGGGTGGGCGCTGGCTGGTAGCAATGTAACACCGAAGATTAGATGGAAATAGCTTGCTTAAATATTTCAGCAGTAAACTATTTCGACGATTAGACTTTCTACAGCTACCGGCCAGCGCATACCAGTACTAGATGAAGCAGGGGTATCAATGAAGTCAGGTGAGCAACTCTCTGATATCCAAGATAACCGTATTACTGGTCTGAACTTCTTGAGGATCCAACAGTGTGCAAAAGGCGGGAAAAGTTATTTATCATGAGACAATCAAGTTACTTTCGATATTCCAAACATACCTATCTAGTTACCATACATAGTACCTGTTTTGTCTGCCATTGATTTGAGATAGCATTCAATGAAGATGTGCTTTGGAAGAGAGAATAGACATCGACCATACATGGATACCAGCTAGAACACTTATTTCAACAAAGCCGAAAACTGTAGTTATAATTTTAAATTGTAATAACCAGCAGATAATTTAGACTCCAATTAGGAATTAGCAAACAAATTTCGAGACTTCGTAATTCTAAGGACGGTTCCAAATCCGGAACTAAGGAAAAACAAAGAAAACTCTACGGAAAGCTAACCCGAAGCATCATGAACGTAGTTTAAGATTTTTCTAAGATATAAATAACGAAAACAAGAAACTTACTGTAGCATTACTCTGTTATTTTCTCAACTAATGATTAGGACATTCGAAGAACTAATGTAGTAAAACGTAAAATCTATACCCACGGAAGCGAAGCTGTGAAACAAAGACCTTGCCGGATTTCATTAGCACGCTTGAGCGAACTTGAAGAAACGTTATCAGATATTAAGATAAATAACATTATGGAAACGTTTACAAGCTCATAGTGTTCTCCAATTATGCTAGTTAAGAAAAAGGAGGAAACAGAGGCTGTGAGGGATTGGCCTGCTCCGAAAGATAAAACGCAAGTTCGTGCATTTCTCGGTTTGTCTTTTTATTATCGTCAGTTTGTGAAAGGTTTCTCGGATATTGTAAAACCTCTAGAACAGAAACGATTTTTAGAATGGAACGTAAAATGTGATAATGTTTTCAATGAATTGAAAAGACACCTATGCAGAAAGTTAAATTTTTGGCTAGCCTGGCGCTGAAGGAGAGTCCATAGTAGGCATGGACGTAAGTAACACAGGCAGTGATACGACGCGAATTATTAGCAATTGTAAGGAGTTAACAATATTTTAAAAAGCATCTCAGTTAGGTCTCAAATTATTGCATGACTTCAGCAGCTTCTTAGGTGCGAGGTAACCGGTACTGCGGTCGCCTATCCGCTTGCCAAGCGTGGTGATCACAGCTAATCCTCTTTATGGGAGAGGCCTATGTTCTACAGTGGCCTATTTATATGCTGGTAAGATTAAGTATATATACACGTTGACAACTTCGAGTGTAGCGTTCACATAAGACATGGTCCTTGTCTATGTTGATCTTAAGACTACTTTAGATTCACTATTGAGGTCAATGAGTGTAGTGCCAACTCCTGCAGAGGTTTATTCGCCATTGATGTTGATATTATATCCTTTCAAGTTTAGCAACATTAAAACAGCTTTTTGGAGTTTGTCTCAAAATATTTCTGCAATTGAACGGTTTCGCACTCAGGGGTTCTGTGCTCAGATATACACTGTAGACTAAATGTATAAACACTTCGATGTGCCAGGAGTTTATTTGGAACTAAAGGCACTGAAGCGATGCAGTAAATTCTATTTAATCGATGTCTTTCTCATACTCTTTATCTTACCAAATATTATTAAAATCCGACCTGTCCTTTAGCAAGATTGAGCGACAAACAAGTAAGATTTGTATTGGCCTATTTATTAGTCAGTAATACTATTACTTAATATGTTAAAATAAAATTCTACCGTAAGTCTCGTTACGCATAATATAAAAAATACATTAAAAATGTTCTTCATAAAGATAAAAGTCTTTTAAAATAATATGATTTATTCTATAGAACACACTTAAAAGGACTCTTTACGATAACTCGTCCCGCGTAAGGAATACAATACTTCAAAGTGGCAGTTGCAGTTCAGTTTATCTACCAGGTATTATATTGGTATAAAAAGATAAGCACTTTCTATTTTATGACTTTTTCGGTTTTGGTATCTGTTGTTTTTTTGTATATTACTCGTAGGCATATTAAATATCTATAGATATATTTCTGCAATGTGGAATCGGCATAAGAATCATCACCCCTTTTCTTATCGGGATAAGAGGCGACTAAGGGCAAGCCTACTGACTACAGATAGATGGCCTGATAACTATCTCGTTAAATACCAGATCAAAATTAAGCGAACCAATGACGGCAGCTGCATCTGAAGTGCGAGGTGTCGGAAGCTGCGATCGCTAATCCGATTGTTCATTATGTCGATCCCGGCTAAATCGTTAAAAGTTAAGGTAAGAAACATTTATAGATGACAGAGCCATGCTGCAGCTGTATTATAGATACTGCACCAATAGGACGGTTCGACCGAGGAAATGCAACACTCAAAATAGCAGCATAATGCCTAGTATAGTAAATAATTGAAACAGAGAACCCATTATTGTTAACGAGCTAATGTGGCATTGTACCCTAGCACTCCGTTCGAGAACACATTCATAATCGAGGATTGATGCAGTTGCCTATGCGCCGTAGTCACGACTTTCCATCAGTTGGACAATGTACTGGTTTATTAATCTTCATTTCACAAAATCTGTCATAAGTCCTCTACTGAGCATAGGTCTCCCTCAAACACCAATCTTGAATGTTAAGCATGCCAACTGTTCTTGATGTCATCTTATAATGACCTTTATACTTACGGCCTACTGTTTTTATTTAATAATTCAATACAAAATCCATAAAATATAACATATATATATAGGATGTGAAACCATGATTTATGCTTCAATAAAAAAAACAAGCAAAATTGAGTTGACTAGTCTCCAAATCGGTATCTAAACGATACATTATAATTTTACCCTGAAAACAAAATGTCGGTGCGAACAATGAACTAATTTCACGAGGTCCGTTAAAATACCAACTTTGAACATTGCTGCATTTAAACACGATTTAATTGAAATTGTAGTAGTGAAAACGTTAACTTGTACATATTTCGAGTCGTTAGTTGGAATAGGTTTGATATGCCAAACACGCTATGTGTTTCATAAAAACTATTGATAAACTTATGTAAAATGAAGTGAACGACTGGAAAAACACCTACTTCTTCATTTCGCTCAAGAGGCTATTTTAATTATTAGAAAAAAGATTTACCTGCATTTAACGAGTTACCGCAACCACGTACATACAGGTCATCATTCCATTTTGTTTTTAATTAACTAGGTAATTTAAAAGACATTTTATAGTCCTATACAATATCGATACAATTTTTTTTTTGTTTATACTTAATTGTTCACACCTTATATCAAAGGGTTACAATAGGCGGACTTAATGCTTTGTGGCATTAAGTTCTTTAAAAACCAGTCATCAAGTTATTTAAAAATTTATCAGTCAGATTGTAGCACTATATTTACAATAAAATTACAAAACATTTTTCAATAAGATCTCTCATTGTAAAATTTTATGCTTTTACATAGGAAAGACTTTTTAGCTTTCACCAATTTAAATTTAGGAACTTCATTATTCATCCCTCATGATTTTTTTATACCATCAGTGATCTTAACTAATGCCTTGATAGTTCTGTAAAATGGATGGAACACGGATTGAAAAACATTTAATGGGTTAAGTTTTGACAAAAATATGGAAATTTGCTTATGATCACAGGCCTCTAGAACTTCAGACAGAAAAGAAAAGAAATTGGACGAAAATTAAAACGTACGAAGGAACTAGGAATCTTGGGAAGTGATTTGACAAAGATTTATTCTATTGAGTCCACCGGATCCAGAATCGAAAATGCCTATCGAAAAATTTACCATAAGTGAGATCGTTGGTACCAGACATTTAATTAATAAATATCAGTAACTAGAATGTTACCGTTGTCTGTAACCTATCGTTGGAGGTGCAATGTGTCCGGTACTACGAAAACCAATCCGCTATCGTAGCGTGGCAATAACGGCATATCCTCCTTATAGGAGAGGCCTATGTACTGCAGTGGAATATTTACAGGCTATTAAGGTAAGTAACTAGTAAATTTGTAAGTTCCTTTCTAAGAAATACTTCATGCACCATATAGGAATTAGATTATACTTGATGTCTATTAAATAGATGTACATTATATTGTGGCATTATATCCTCCCGGCTTCCGTTTCGACTCCCGCGGGAATTTCAGAATAATATAAACAGTTGCAAACTGCGTAGAAGGTATAATAGTGCGGTAAATATAAATCTTTCATTTTATTTATCCAATGTAACGCATAACCGATAAGACCTGAGGAAGGGTTAGATACAGTGTTAGAGACTACAGAACTTAAAATAACCAGATCAATAATCCATTTTTTTTGCACAAATATTGGCTTTTGCGGGAATTTGAGCCCACGGCTTATACGTAATTTTAATTCATAGTCTCACGACTGGATGTCGCAAGAAAAGAATCAACAAAATCTCATGACAATCTTTAGAAACGAATTTTCCCACGAGACTCGCCGAGTGCATGTGTGCAAGTACAGTGGCAATCCAGGATCTTTATTTACTCCTATAGTTAATATTAAATAAAGGGTTAAATTTCTATGTTATATTCATTTGTAGCAATAAGCTTCACTAACAATGTATTTTACATTGTGAGACAGAACTTTAGCAATACATCTCCGAATGAATTCAATAAATCGAAGTTTTTAAATATAAAACACAGGGAAGTGATCAAAAACTTTTTTAAAACAGACTGTTTTTCAACTAGTTTTAAAACAGTTTGCACTACTCGTTGTAGTTGAATAGATTAGTTGAAATAGTGGGAAAACATTTTTATTTTTTTGCTTTTGTGTTTATTGTAATTGGTTTTTGTCACAGAGAATAGAATAAGGTCTCAAGCCGTATTTCCAGTACTGAAGTGGTCAGAGGGTTTACATTTCCTTTCAATTCCTTTCAACCTATATTACATATGAGTTTCTCATATACGGTGAACGGTGTCTCATATAAACAACAATTATAAAATAATAATAATAAATAATAGTAATGACAATAATTATTCGGATTTCTAATTCTAATATAGAACCTGAAAGATGTCTACCCTAATTATCATGTTCCATCCGTTCTCATTTATGTACAAAAAGATCATTCCGCTTCAATTTGAGATATTGTAAGCAAAAACAGCTATTGTGTCATTATACAGCAACTATCTACGAGTAATGATATTATTCATTCACTGGCACATCACGTGAGCTGAGTAGTTCGTGACGTCACACTGCTAGAAGCACAAACGATTTTCTCCGACTCTCTTGAACGCGGACTGTCCCTCTAGTTACATCGCAAGAATCTGATGACCTCTCCTTAGAGAGAAGAAGTTTAATATTTATGTACGATTGTAGGCAGTAAAATTATTCTGCAATGTATTGTAATTTCTGTATTGGGACCATCATCACTAGCACCAACAAGCCGCGGGTAACCTCAGCGGGAAAGTATAGGAAAATCGTCCATGAAACGCATGTAATTTTAGTACACATATTCTTAAAAATATTTTTGTTGCTGAATACACAAACGCATGTACACGCCTCGTAGATAATATAATATATAAGAACGACCCGAACAATGCACTTAACTTTCTAAGAACCCTAACTAAAGAAAAATATGATTACAACGTTTTTCATTTAAATTACTTACTATAAAATAATTTATTATGGAAAATACTTATCAAGTTAAAAAAAATATATATTTTATATTGGCAATGTCAAGCAATATTTAATTAAATCTTAAAAGACTTATCAACGGACAAGTGAAATGTAATTTGATCAAAAGTTAACATTCTGAAGAGATTTTTTGATATTTTATTATTTTAGCCTTATTAGTACCATTTGTTCTTAAATACCCATTTGAATATAACTTATATCAAAGGTAGAGTAAAAATGGGATACTAGCGACCAGATATATTAGTTGGTAGTAATCTTACCTATGAAACTACGGGTTGCGGGTTTAAATCCCCGTATGATATAAATGTTGTATACCCGGATATTACGGAAGTTTATATATGTATACCAAGTATGGTCATAAGTTACGTTACACATTGATAGTATGTATTTTGTTTAACTTTAACTCTCAAAAATTAAATTGTTAGGATACCCATCTCCACTAAGCCACCATCGATGGGCATGTTGAACTTCGCCAACTTTTAAAGGAGGAGGATATATGAATTCTAGATTTGCCTCCGTTCACAGCAGGGGGTTGCTCGATCTTTTATGTTCTTCTACAGAGAATTTGTTTGTGTACCTGTCGATAGATCGATACACTAACAAGTGGATGATTACTAGCTTTTCAAGCGTCTTAGAAATAATTGACGGCTTCATGCCTACTTTGTGCAAAGAAATCACTGAAATTACCTTCTCTTTAAAGTCCTGTCATTTATCAATTAAGACAACAAATTATAAGCGAAATGGCGGCAAACCGACCGAAGTTTATTTGATAATAAAAACATTTCAAATTTGAATTCTAAAAAATAATTAACTATTTAAATTTTTTACATTATTTATGGTCAGACTAGTTATATGTATCTATCTTATCACCATACAGTTACCAAGATACAGAGAATCCTAAATTGGACATGGATGACTTGTTTAATGAGTCTTTTTTATTCATAGGCAACTGAAAACGCAAAACCGCCGATGCATACACACCGATCAAAAGTCCACGGTGTTCCTGTCCCGATATGCACGGAGGAACACCAAGGAAAAGAAACTAGCTTCACCTTCGCTGCATATCGCCAGAGCGAAGGCAATGTTTAAGTACTACTTTTAGTAAGTACTATGCCTGGCAGTTGCGAAGCAAATGTTCAACAAAGTAATAAATAGTAAATAGAATCAGGCTTTACGTTGCGTGTACTTTTATTATTTTAAAGATGGTGCAAAAATTACTTTGCACCTTTCCACACGAAAAAACTATACAGTGGCATATATTAACTATTCAGTAGAGAAGAAGATCAACACCCCTCCCAACATCCCTTCCACAAATAAGTACACTACTTCACACCATCATTTTTCGAAGGGATGTCGTTCCTCTTACATATTATATCTTATTACTATACTACTATAACAAACTTAGCTCAGTTGCTTGCGCTGTAAGAATAATTCACCTACAGATTTCCGTAGCACTCACATAGCATCCTGCACTTATTTTTTTCCAAAAATATCAGAACTGCAGAAATCACTTTATTGTACATTATTAATAGTGTTCGATAATATTTAGCAAACAGTATTGGCTATACGAGCATTCTTCGCTCCAGTAGTCATGAGGTTTATACAATATGGAAACATCGAATTCTAAAAAATCTATACAAACACTAACGTTGGCGACTAAGACGCAGAGTAAAGGATCAAATCAAAACAGTGTGTTATATCTGATTTTTATTATTATATCATTGAAGTAATTTATCTTGTCATATTATTTCAAGTCTTTAAATTACTTTAAATTTACATTTCATTTAAAGTAACAAACTAAGTTAAAGCTGAATTATTAACATTTTGAATTGAATAAATTAAAATACGAAGGCTTATAATAAATTTTCTCAGTATTAATTTACTGTACATCATAAACGTAATAATAAACTGTATCAAAATGTTTTGTGACAAATTTCTACCTATTTTCATTATTTATGTACATTTTAATAATTTTTGCATGAATATTTTGGAGTGTCAAAGTAAAGTAATAATCTGTAAATGTCCCAATGCTGGGCGAAGAACCTCCTACTGATACCCAAGTAAGTTTTGGACCAAGAAAGGGTCCTTCACAACCGTTCGTTCAAACTCATATTTTTTCAAAACTCGTATTAGAAATCCCGCACCGTTCACGATAATTACCTTCACTGTCGAAAAATAATATTTATAATTATAAATATAGATATTATTTATAATTTTTAAACAGTGAAGGTAAATTATAGTCACGCCGGCAGCAAAATCGTAAAGTACTAAGTAATATATGTAGGTAATTATGATATTAATGAAAACTCTTTATTTGTCGTTACGAATTAAAATTTCGTTACACAATTGTTATTTTTTTTAAATCTTCCACTATTTCGTAAACGGGTTCCTTTGACGGAAAAGAAACAAGCTAAAGACTCTTTTTTAATATTTATTTTAATAGAACATATACATTTTTCAAATAATAATTCGTAAAAGAAAAACAACGAATAGTCTCACAGCATAGTCAAAATTGGGAATTGTTCTAGAGCATTTGCCTGTACGAGTTTGCCACTCGAGAACCGTTTCGAGAACGAGTTGATATTTGTGTATATTATATATTTGAGGTTTTACGCTTGTATCACTAACAACTAAATAAAAATAATGCAAATAAAAACATAAGTTCTATTTATTTAAATATATAATATCTTTACTTATATAATTTTTAAAATACCTTACCTAAATATACGGAGATTGTCAAAAATGTAAGCATTATAAATTTTACTTTGATCAATAAAACCATAACCTGATAAATATATGATTTAAAATATTATTGCCGATCATTTTTTGGTATAAAGAACAGTCTTTACATTGTTTTCCAAGCTGGGCACCATGTGGCAATGAAAGCATAAACAGCAGGTCGCTCGGGAAGACAGTATCCAAGGCTTTCCAACAAGGAAGGAGTTTTTACAACTGTTTCGTGAAAGTCCTTGAAATTTATCACACCGTCCAGATCTACGTCCATTCTCTTTAACATTATATCCACTAGTTCCTATTACACAAAGAAGTATTATTAATATTAGAATATTTCCTGGTTAGTATTTTTTTATTTTAAGGACACAGAAGATTAAAATAAATAGGCCTGGGTAGAGTAGCCACGTCAATTCAGTGCTTAAAACGAAATATCGTCGAAGTGTAATCTAAATATGCGGTTCCTTATTATGGCATATATTCAGATTATGGCATACCGACAACATTGGGTAAACGGGTAGGCGACCGCTGTGCCGATATCCTTGCACTTGTGATAAATCTGTGTGATTTGGGTTCGGCAAATTTTGATTAATATGTGTTCATCATTCGATTCCAAAAACCACGTTTGTTGGTAAGCATGGTGCACCACGTGCAGCTGAGCTTGATATTCGGAGAAAAAGACAGTATGTTCCTTCTTACACTCCCTACCCATATTATGATAAACGTTAATTACCTGAAACATTAAAAGATATTAAGATAGAAACTCTCGTTTATGACAATAACAAACCTTAGTTTTTTATATAAAACATGTCCACGTGATTGTACACAACAGATTAAAAACATAAAATCAGCTGTACATAGTATCAAATCTAATCGTGATAGTGTTAAATGTGCGAATATATTTGTGATAAAAAATTGCATAAAATCAATCATTGATTAAAGAGTCAATCGTAAAAACGAGGCGAATTCTCTGATTTAAAGTGAGAGTTGTCATGGATACATAACAAAAGATTTTAAATAAAGATGTCTCATTTATAAAACATCTTTAGAATATCATATTAACGAGCAACTGAAATTACTCAAAAAACATGACGGACTGATATGAACAGATTACAATCTTAAATAATACTACTAATATAATACAGTTTCTCGAGAACATTGCAGGTGCAATGTGCAAACCTGGAAATTAACATCAATACAACCTATATTGTTATTGTTACTTAAATGTTAACTTCTAATTAGAAAATAATTATAGCTATCAGTCATTATAATTATAGTACAACTAGAGCGTTATTACAACAAGTAGTTAACTTGTTGTAATTTTATTAAATTATCCTTGTATCATTAATAATCATGTTAATCTTATTGTTTGTGTGATGTATTCAATAAAACACGCGCTATCGCAAGAGTGATTGTATTTAGTAACGACGTCAACAACGTTATGAGAATGCGGGTGTCGGCAAATAAACTGCTATCGTATCAACCTTAAATATTAAACACTACATTTTCTTCCTCTTAAACAAGACTTACTATTAACATCTTATCCCTTAACGTGTCAAAACAACCCTGTTGTTGTAACACGTCAGTTATACTAAACTATATAAAAGCGTAGTCAAAAATAACAATCTTATTATCTATGATACAATAACTAAAACAATGTTTTATTATTTTTTATTTAGTGCCGTAACTGCAGGAGAAGTGTGGGTCCGGCGTTGGTGTGTCTATTGGTCTGTTAATATGCTCACCGCCGACATCTTTTCATAAATGCTGGACGCTGAGCTCTCATCTCCTCCCGTTTCACTCCCTTCTTTGTCGCTAACGGTGAAACGCTATCGGACCTAATGCAGTCGATTGAGACGAGCGTATTGACCAGCCTTCCTTCGTCTCTTTCGTTGACCTATCTAACTCTTCACAAAGAGTTTTATCCACACACGATAGAGAATGTCGCGATGTCCTGGTAGTTTTAAAAGCTGATGGATATGCTTTGTATGAGTAAGAGATAAGACACTGGTTCACTTTGATCAACTACCAACCCTTCCTTCCATTTAATGTCTTTATTTGAATAGTCACGAACAATTACTGCATCTCCATGTGTCGCCCTAATAATGCGACCGCAGATTCCTTTTGTGTTGTAGAATGTACTTTGTTCCTATATGTAAATAGAAATTAACACAAGGCCATTTTGTAATCTTCATCTTCAACCGTAGCCTTTTTAAGAACTTGTTTTATTAATCTAACGGCATATTCGGCCACACCGTTACTTGACGTATGATACGGAGCAACCAAAATACGTTAGATACAATTGTTATCTAAATAAGACAAGTATTCCCTAGACGAAAACGGTGGACCATTGTCGCTTACTATATATTTCGATAAACCGAAACGTAAAAAAATTTTTCGTAAACAATAAATGACTGCTTGGGTAGACGTAGTCGAAACGCTCTCAGCCTCAATCCATTTACTATTAGAATCGATTAATATTTATTTTTATACGGCCCCAAAAACTCAACGTTGAGACGCGTGCCGGCGGCGGCTGGTCGCTCTGCGAGGAACAACCGTTGCGCTAGCGACACAACATTTCAGGTGTAATCCCTCCCACCATAAATAATTGTTAACTACTTATTTCATTTTAATTACGCCCATATGACCACTGTGAAGTTCTCGTAATACTGCGCTTCTGAGTGTTATTGGTGTGATTACACGGTAACACTAAACTAAACAACCGTGTTCTATAAAACAGATTATCCCTTTTTTGAAAATAAGGTTGCTCGCATTCGCTTTGCATACGTTCTGGCAAACCGAATTTACATGGCCTGCTATTTTCGTTAACAGAGAATCTTTGAGCGTCTCTGCTTCAACTTCGTAATACGTAACTTGGAATTTAGATTCGACAAAGTTAAAATAACTTCCTTCTAATCCGCTATTGCTACGAATTTCTCTCACGTTTACCTTCAGAGGTAAACGCGACAATGCATCATCAGAACGATTTCGAGATGAGTTTCATCGCATACCTTTGTAACCGACTAACAGCCGTCTGGGGGGTGAAATATACTTTAATTGTACACACACGGATTTAACATACAAAGATTATAAGGAAACAAAAAACAAAAAGTACAATAGGCGGCCTTACCGCTAAGAAGCGATTTCTTCCAGGCAACCCAGAAAGAAAAAGGAAATATGATAAGTATCTGGTTCGGGTGTACACATAATATAAAGAAAAGTGAAGATATAATACATACACATAATATGCAAATAAAATAAATACAAAAAATATACGTAATATGAATACATGAAATACATATATACACGTATATACTATTACAGAGATACAAGTCAACGACATTAAGGAAAAGGAAACAAAGATTAAGGAGGCATAAAGGAAGCTTCGTTTTTGGAAAAAACAAAGGCACCCTTTGTTTTTTCCAAAAACGAAGCTAAGCGCTCGATGATCACTGCGCAACAAGGAACGCTTGTTATATAAATATTAATGGTGTTTTGTTACACCGAACACGATAGCTAAAGCTTCTTTATCGAGTTGCGAGTAGTTGAGTTCGTGAGTGTTGAGAGTGCGCGAGGCGCAGCTGAAACGTCACCCAGCCGCCGCGTGTCCCTCTCTGCCGCAACCCGGGAACTGGCACCGCCACGATGCCGTCGCGCCAGCAGAGTCGGCAGCCGTAGCGGGCCACTGCGCACCGGAATCGCGCACCCGGTCGTCGCCACGCGGAGGATGCCTTCGGACACTGTGCTACCGCTAGCGATCCCGCCACTGCCGATAGCCGCCGCTATTGTTGCACGTCTATCCGCCCGCCTCTAAAGCCAATGCAAGCTCCACAGGTCGCCTATACTCCACTTCATGCTTCCAGCAAAAAGCCTGAATCTCATGTCATTACGGAGAAGATCAGACACAGATTGATCTCTCAGGTTTACTTCCACCGAAGTTCTAAAATTGCATGTTTTTCCCAAATGCCACTTTAAACTTTTCAAATACTTATTTACGATCTCCCCCGGCGTTCGCTTTCGATGCCTAAAGACATCAGTCGTTCTGCGATCTCCGATCGTTGTGGTTCGAGATGCTGCTTCACTGTCGACTCAAGTACCTCAAAAGACTTTGCCTCGGATATATCAGGTGCACAAAAATCGCACATAAGCTCATAACAAGCGATTACGACATGAATTACTAACGTGGCCACATGTAAGTAACTCATGACGTAATTAGCTCTTAAGCTATGTTGTTTAGCATTACGAATTGCTTATTTCGCCTACAATATGCATGCCAATTATGAGTCTCGATTTCAAACGTTTCAACTTTACCGATGGGCATTATAATGAAACACAACTGGGCGTAACAAATTGTATAACAACCGATTTCGCCAATGTGATGTATTCAATACAACACGGGCTATCGAAGGTCTGATTGTATTTACAATCGACGTCGACAACGTTATGTGAAAGCGGGTGGCGGCGGCAAATAAACTGCTACAGTACTTTAAATATTACACACTACAGTTTGCTTATACTTGCGTGCGAGTTTTGAAGCCAACCCACGCATTGAATTTTAAAACATCAATGACCACTGAACATGAACCTTTATTAAAAAGAAATTGTTCTCGGTTGCAAACCAGTCGAGACTTACACAATAATAGCGTTTACACAGTCTTGTTTTATAAGTTTTATTGTGGTGTATTATTACGCTAGTACATATTTCATTGGATCGCACGGTTGGTAATTTTTATTACTGCATCAGAATCAGTAATAATTCGACCTTAAATCAGTAACTTAAACATGTATTATTCAAAACCTAGGCGGCGTAAGAACAAAATGTTAAAAATTGATTGGTTGTATCGTTACAAGATACAAAAGACTGCAACCGCACACCACAAGGGGGCACATCTCCGACTATTGAGTTACCGTGGATAACAAATACCGATCCATGTACAAGCGCCAAAAGTGACCTGCACATACCTATTATTTACTTGCCCTCCGATCGTAACGTTGTTAGATAACCTCACAAATATATACGATTAAATACCCGTCACTTAATTTCTTTTCGCTAAGAGATTTTAATTTACACTGTTTACAATGGTATGATATCGATAATAATATAATTCAATCTGTTAATCATGGTGAAACTGATTTGTTATTATCTGTATTAGTAGAAGATCATTTTTAAAAATCAACACACCATTCGGATCTTTAATTATTATATTCAACGTACACTTTATTCCATTCGAATAAAAAGCAAATCCACCTTGTCATTCTAACGAATTATGTTGGAGGTGATTCGTTAGAATGTAGATTATGATAACCTGGGTATTAATGCTTTCTTTTTCGATTCAGACGATGCCTGATTTCAACCGGTTAAAATATTTAATTGCCAGTAGAAAAAAAAACTGTTAAAGAAAACTATATTTCATATTCTGCTAGTGTTAAGAGCCAATATCCTCTTTGATATAGTCAATGCTTAATTAAAATTTTTAAAGGAAATACATAAGATTCATCCAAAATGGAAACGTTCAAGTAACCCTCGTGATTATAACGAATTTTCTTTAGCTAAGATCATTTATAACAGTAGCTACTTTGTTATTGTTTCATAAATATATCAGCCCAATATCCGTACTATTTGAAATGCCGTTCTATTTATTTTTTGTCTGCAAATTGTTAAGCAGGTCTGTGAGGTGGTCAGTTTGACGTGGTTTATATTAAATTTGAAAAGTGTTTTGATCGAGTGGACCAATTCATTCTATTATCGACATTGAAAATCTTGTTACACGTGGATATTTATTTCATTGGCAGTCGATGTTTGTTATATCGTATTTAACTAATACAGCACAGATGGTTGGAAATTGTAGAGAATAAAATCGATCTAAATTTATGAACAAGATTTGAACAGCATACTATGATAACAATAAATAAAATTTAGGTCTTATTAAAAACTGGATACTTCACTACACGAACCTACAATACTTCGGAATGTTTTGTGTTTTGTTACTCAATTACTTTATTATTTTTATTACAATATCTCATGTGTTACATAACTGTATTATGTTACACAAAGAATGATATGTTTAAATGATTTCAGATTAAACCGCGAAAACCAGTAATTCAAAAATTTATTATTTAATTTATGGTAACAACATTGTAAATGCTTTCCAAATAAATAAATAAATAGAGAAAAAAAATACATTGTACTCCTTATATTTTTCGTGGATGTAATCACGGGAAAGTACTAGTTACTTCTTGTTCTTATGTCTATATGTAGCCATAGATTGAAGTGACACGACGATGATGATGGTGATGATCCGAGTTGGATTATAATCTATGTAAGTCAAAACATGTGTTTGATAAATTATTAAGTAACTTGTGAAATGAGTACCTGCAAGTGTCTATAATTTTTATAATAAATGAGTTACATCGAATGAAAAAAAAAGTAATTTTGATTAAATATTTGAATTCAAATTCCAGCGTCATTTCCATAGTTCTTAATGAAACTAAAAAGTTGAAGAGATAATTGATTACACATGACAATGATGAAGATATAATATATATAAATAAAAGGTTGACTGGTAGAGAATGCTTCTGGCATTAAGACCACCTATATACCTTCTCATGTATATGAAGTTTAATAAATAAATATATGTAAATATGATGTGTTTGTAAACATATCAATACATAGTTTACCGATACAAACATATTTTCCAATAATCATCCCACATTAACGGTTATAATTTATGTACAGCTGTTGATGTCCTTTAACTGCATAAAACACACACTTCCGGGTCACCTTACGCCATCTAGCTAAATGGGGTGACGATTTGGTAAGGCAGCCTCAGAGTCTCTGGAGAGGACATTATGGAATAGAGGGCGTGGAAATATTGTACAAATGTGTCTATATTACGAGACTGATATAGTTATTATGTCTTATTCTGTATTTATTTTACTTCTGTCACATTAATATACATTTTAAATATAACATTATTACCAAATTATTGCCTAATGTGGTAAATGTACTGATTCATTTCATTAAAACAATTATCATGAATACTTCTAACCTACAATGATATGTTTGAGCAAAAATATCTTTGTAACACTACCTTCACTGCTTCTTCGACATCGTCGTCTCTCGAAGATTTCGCCAAGCTTTTCTTCATTAACTGATACATGGTTTCTCGACGTAAATGCCCTTCACCCAGTAAATCATAACACTGCAACATAATTGCATAAAGTGTAAAATTGCCTGTTGCCAATGGCAACGATGTATTGTACTGGTGAGCGAAGTTTAGGAAAAAGCTGCGATCCTCAAGTGGTTTCAGGAGGCACGAGTTCGCTCCCTGGAAGGTTCATACCAATGACTTTTTCTAAATTAATATAAGATTTGTATCGTTGGCCTAGAGACTAAGACGGCGAGAGCTTTTGCTTCTGCTCGAATGGGCCGGCTCGACCGGGGTAATACTACGGTCTCGCAGGAAACCGGCGTGAAGTATAGCCACCTTGTGTTTCTGCGTTTCGTTCGGCGAGTGCGGTACCGGAGGCCCACTCTCCCTCCCCCAACCTTCCTTCCCATCTTCCAAATATAAAGGCCGGCAACGCACCTGCAGCCTCCTCTGGGCACGTGGGCGACGGTAATCACCAATTTCACCATAAAAACTGGCTCCCCACCGGTCACAAATAAGCACTAGCGAAATGTGGGTTGAAAATCTGTGGTAGCGTATTAAGTAAAGGCACAATACATTTAAAATTATCTATTACTATGGAGCATGTTCAATATGTATTTATTACTGTAGTCGCTGTTCGCAAATCTTGAACCAAAATAAAATCAAATTAAATGTAAAACAGAGAAATCTCACTAAAACTGACCGTGAAAGCATACGCAATACGTTCTTCTAAATTACCCCGAAGGTACAGGGACAATGCTTTTGCAAACGTTGCCATGGTAACGTACGGTGACGTGCCTCGGTCCAATGCAACCATTACCCGTTCCATCATATATGAATCTGTCATTCCTAGCCCGGTGTGAAGAACGTCTCTAAAGTGAGCTCTAAAAAATGTGTTTCAAATTTTTTGAGTAATATTTTCGATAGATAATTTTGTGAATTCGCACTACGCAGCGTGATGCCGGGAGATCGGTTATAATGGATTCATTATAATTATAACTCATTAGAGCGACAAATATGCAAACTTCCACATACTGAGTTTTAATACAACTAAAATAGATAAAATAGATAAAACTAAATAGTAGAACAAAAGTAGCCACAGCTGGGCAAAGGTCTCCTTTCTATTTTTATTTTTTTGAGAAGGTTTGCAGCCGGAAAATGTCCGCTACGCTGCTTACAGTGCTCCAACTTCAACGTCAAAACGTATTATTTTATAGAAAAAGAATTATACTAATATCAATTTTAGTATAGCCAGCTACAGGATTCGATCCCAGGCCGCTTGCTTTCTAAGAAATTAAAGCGTGCGCCCTGATCGTAAATATAAAGGAATTCTTCTTATAGTAAAAAGTAAAGTAAGGTGTAAGCCTATAAGTGCTCACTGCTGGGCAAAGGCCTCCTTCTCAAATATCTGAGAGGGTGTGGGGGCCGGGAATAGTCCGCCACGCTGCTCCATTGCGGGTTGACAGGCTTTACATATCCTCGAAATAATATATATATTTTTTTATTCTTTCTCAGATATGTAGGTTTCCTTACGATGTATTCCTTCACCGCTGAGCACTTGGTAAATACAGCACTTAAAATCGCTATTAACAATCTTAGTGGTGCCGGCACCGGGAATCGAACCCAGGTCACTTGCGCTCTCTGATACTAAAGTGAGCGCCCTGACCATTGGGCTACCACAGCTTCTTATGGTACATGATTCAAAACAGAAGAATAAAATAGAGCATTGGCGTAATTATTCACCCTTTTTTTTATTTTATCTTACAATTGCATGTTACAACTACTAAGTAGGTATAAGTACAACTTCAAGACTGTTAATAAAGTCAATATTGTCGTATGCTCAAATATATAAGCACAGAGCTTGAATAGACAAGTTTAAAAAATAATAATAATATGTAAATGAATTTTACCTCGATATTAGATCCGTCGCAACTGGTTTCTCGTCTCTCTTCTGTATTTTAAAAAATATAACCATTATTTCTGAAAAGAAATATGCAATGCTAAGTAGGAGAACAGAACACAGAGAACCCTCAACACTACTCAGGTTAGATAAATATTAGTCAACAAACATAAGCCACTTTAAGTACGTGATATAAAATTGCTTCTCTTGGTTGAAAATCGAATCAACTACATATATTCAAAAGCGATAAAAAGCGTACGTTCTAGCTCGTCAAATATAAAATGTGTATCCTTTTGAATTTCTGCCCACATGGCTCCGTGGTTCTTGCGAAACCGGATTTCTTCCATAGGATCTAAAGATGAATCTAATGATGCCGACATTTTTAATGTTTTACACAGTAATATTCGATTTGTGATATAAAAAAATTACTTGTTAAATGTTTGTTGGCAATTATTGTTAATAATACCGGCTATTTGTCACATTTGTCAAATCATCAAGATCATAGACAATTTTAAACAAAATGAAAAAGCGAAGACTTTAAATGTTAAATTCACTATAACCACGATTTAGTCATTTCTTCACTAAATCTTCGTTTTACAATAGTTGATTACAAATTAATTTTACTGAAAAAAAATTGTCACTCAAGCCTCAAAACTTGGTGCTTTTAATTTTTTTAACTACAGTTGTTTAAACTTTTTAAACTAAGTTGAAAGTATCTATCTCCTACTGATATGAAACGCTGTATGTTTTTGTATGCCTACCTGACGATGTTTTAAATGGTCTCGCTGAATATATTTTCAATTGATGTATAATTACTCAGCAGATTTAACTATTTTCCCCTCTTTCTTATTAATGATTTAAAAATTACTATGAATGTTTCAAGTATTTGAACTAGTTGAGACCTGAGCTACGTGGTCTTTTTCCCATATGCCAACTATTGTTATAGCCTGCAGCCTAGATATCTAATTAGTAACAAAAATATACCTTGCCGAGGAATTATGCCGCCATTTTAAGACATTGTCTAGTTTTATTTAAAGGTATGTAGGTAAAAATTACAGTTGTGATATATCAACGACAAAAATAATAGTGAATTTTCAGCTTGTCCATTGGATTATATTTCTGTAGGTGAAATCATTGGGCTACAGCCGATCATTTAGAGTGTTCAGTAAAGAAGGTATTGAAAGAATGAACGTTCCATTGCACAACATTACAAACATCATTGATAAGGTATTTTATTGTACACCATTATACTTAACAAAGAGTATTTAAATATACAAAAAAAAATTTACAATGTGCGGCCTTACGGCTAAGAAGCGATTTCTTCCAGACAAGACAAACCAGAAAGAAAAGGAAACATGAACACAAGTACTAGGGGTGTACACTGAAGTGAATAAGGAGTAAGACAAGAAATACATAAATACATCGACTACGTTAATGATATAACAATAAAAGTAAGCACGATAACAATCCAAAGCATACAGCAAACAGCTTTAAAGCATTTCTTAGAGACCAATTGGTGGCGGTGTTAGAGTGAGTCGCAAGATAAAAAAATTGTGACACATAGTGCAGAAAACTCCGTCAAATAAACATACTACTTACTTCTATGACTTTATGATGCATTCGTAGAATGTTGTTGAGTTACTCTAAAAATTTATGAATCATTAACCAAGTCGTTGTAGAGCTATAATCAACTGCCGCGACTTTCGAACAAATTATAAATCCGCTGTGAATAAAGTATTTGTACTGTCTGTCTATATATATTTCTTTGTTTCCAATTAGTTGTTCACTGTAATATAATAGCACGTTATTTGCTTGTTTGGTAAGCTGACATTATGACCCGACAAGGTGTAGATACATTATAGATAAATATGTGTGCACGTGCACAGAGCCGTGGTGGCCTAGTGGCGAGGGCGCTCTCTTTAGTATCATAGAGCGCAAGTGACTTGGGTTCGATCTCCGGTACCGGCACCACTAACATTGTCAATAACAATCTTAAGTGCTGTATTTACCACGTGCTCAACGGTGAAGGAAAATATGAGGAAACCTGCATATCTGAGAAATAATAAAAATATTATTTCGAGGATATGTGAAGCTCGCCAACCCGCACTGGAGCTGCGTGGCAGGCCCTTCCCGGCTCCTAAACCCTTTCTGATACTAGTATTTGAGAAGGAGGCCTTTGCCCAGCTGTAGGCACTTACAGGTTGTTACTTTACTTTACTATTATGTGTGCACACTCTATGACACGGAAATCATTAATTCTTAAGTTAATTTGTACTAAAAATAAATGACATGTAATTACTAATATCTAGTGTTTCTAAAAAAAATGACCACCACTGTATATTACTTAATCCCTTTGACTAACATATCTACCTTGTTACTTCATTTAAAAAATAACTTTACAATTATTTTAAAGAGTATATCTTTGAATTATTTTGGACGTCTAAAACATGTCAGTCGGATTTTGTATATAGCGCAGATAATATTAACCTATACATATAAAGATATCTTGTGCTACTGCGTTTCGTTTGGTGAGTGTAGAGGTAACCGGAGAGTCACCTCCCGCCTTTTCCTCCTCTGTCACCCTCCTTCCTCGTCCCAAAATTTTCGTAAAGGCCAGCAACGAACCTGCAACTCGTCTGGTGTTGTTGTTGTTGGTCTACGTGTACCTAGGCAACGGTATTCACTTACCATCTACTGAGACGCTTGCACTTTACCATAATAAAAATTAAAATTTCTATATTTACACAAATTTGTATGTTATATAACATTTTTTTTTACTTTACACGGCATAGACATTCCTAATTTAAATTAATATTAATTGTTACATGGATGGTTACAGATGGCTGAAAAGTAAGGGTTTTAAACGATAATAGAAAACAATGTTACTAACGATTGGGCTGGAAGGCTAGATGAGATTAATTGACTGTTTGAAATTTACTATAATGCTCTTATCCCCGACTCCGATGCAGTTTATTATTGCTCCTCCTCTCGCTATGTGAAACTCTCTCTCGCTTGTTCGGTTTAGATGAAATTTAGCAAAATTTTCATCTCTCTGCACTACAAATCGATATTTGATTTTCATATACACAAATTTGACCTGACCAAACCTAATTGATTAATTTACCGTTGGAAATTTACTGTAATGCTGACGTAATCTTTGCATCGAATTGCACTGTTATGCCCGTGCTGTTCCGCTTTCCAAAATCGTTTTTGTGACACACAGTAAAAATAATAATACAAGAGACTATTTTTTAATTCCAAGTTCCCATAGGACTACAATATAAATTGAAGAGTGTTAAAATGATACTAGAATTTTTTTTTTATTATGAATTTAGCAAAATGATACACGCACTGGAGCCTTGTTCGCTATGCCACAAAAATATTTCACAAAAAATCCACGATAAAATCTTACAGTGTGGTTTTTCACATCCGAGACATTGTTTCGCTTGTTGGTACTGTGTCTTGGATGAACGAAAGTATTTTAAAAAATAACACGTTATGATTTTATCAGGAAATGATGTCAAACGAAATTTTTGTAATATATTATTGTGGGATAGCGGATTAGGCTTATACTCGGGCGATATACTCCAGGAGGAGTTGCGTCTGCCACATCACCTAATTTCTTAACCCTCTGAAGTGAGTCTCGAGTCAAGAGAAGCCACAAATAAGGAAGTAGAACCCCATAGAGAATGATTCACCTGAATGATTAACAGAATTTCATATAAACTTCGTCACAGCCAATGTGAAATATGAACATAATATGAGAAGTCAGTAAGTTGAAAACTAGTTATTTCACTTTGTGCGCCGCATCACTGACGTAAATTCTAGCCAGTGTTAAAAATAGACATGATCGATAAAGTGAAACCATACCGTTAGTTAAAACACAAGTCGCGCTATCTAGTTTTATGTCTAGATAATATTTCTACGGCGATGAGAGTTGTATAATTTAATTCGCACGTACATAACTATTAATTTAATAATAATATTATATTTTACATTAGTTTATAGATGTTTTATTAGTTATATATTTAAATTTATCTTAAAATTTTTTTAATATTATATGTATCTAAACACATATACGAACTGTAACTGTCCACTCATTGAAAAAGTCACACAAATAAAATATTTGGGCGTCGTAATTCACCAGAGTTGGTCGTGGTATCCGCAACTTGACCAAGTTACAGATAGAGTTAGAAAAATAATCTCGATCTTCAAGACCTTGTAACATGTCGTCCCAAAAAATTTGCACCAATATCAATAATCTCCTTCGAATCTTTTGAACAGGATATATCGCTCTGGTGCAATCTGTCCTAGTATACTGCATTCCTGTTTGGGGAGGTGCAGCAAAAACGAACTTTATACTACAACTAGAAAGATCACAACGCGCTCTGATAAAAGTTATGTACTTTGAAAATATAAGATAGCATACTAAAAGCCTTTATGACACTAGGAAATTACTCTCGGTAAGAAAATTATATATATCAAAAAGCATATTTAAAAATAACACGTTATGATTTTATCAGGAAATGATGTCAAACGAAATTTTTGTAATATATTATTGTGGGATAGCGGATTAGGCTTATACTCGGGCGATATACTCCAGGAGGAGTTGCGTCTGCCACATCACCTAATTTCTTAACCCTCTGAAGTGAGTCTCGAGTCAAGAGAAGCCACAAATAAGGAAGTAGAACCCCATAGAGAATGATTCACCTGAATGATTAACAGAATTTCATATAAACTTCGTCACAGCCAATGTGAAATATGAACATAATATGAGAAGTCAGTAAGTTGAAAACTAGTTATTTCACTTTGTGCGCCGCATCACTGACGTAAATTCTAGCCAGTGTTAAAAATAGACATGATCGATAAAGTGAAACCATACCGTTAGTTAAAACACAAGTCGCGCTATCTAGTTTTATGTCTAGATAATATTTCTACGGCGATGAGAGTTGTATAATTTAATTCGCACGTACATAACTATTAATTTAATAATAATATTATATTTTACATTAGTTTATAGATGTTTTATTAGTTATATATTTAAATTTATCTTAAAATTTTTTTAATATTATATGTATCTAAACACATATACGAACTGTAACTGTCCACTCATTGAAAAAGTCACACAAATAAAATATTTGGGCGTCGTAATTCACCAGAGTTGGTCGTGGTATCCGCAACTTGACCAAGTTACAGATAGAGTTAGAAAAATAATCTCGATCTTCAAGACCTTGTAACATGTCGTCCCAAAAAATTTGCACCAATATCAATAATCTCCTTCGAATCTTTTGAACAGGATATATCGCTCTGGTGCAATCTGTCCTAGTATACTGCATTCCTGTTTGGGGAGGTGCAGCAAAAACGAACTTTATACTACAACTAGAAAGATCACAACGCGCTCTGATAAAAGTTATGTACTTTGAAAATATAAGATAGCATACTTAAAAACAAGACCCTACGATTCTACGAAAGGAATATTAACACAAAACGAAGGAAAGACATCGTGGCACAAGTGCCTCAAACTAAGACCGTATATGCTTACATACAGTATACTAAAGGATCGGCCCAATTGTACAATGAAATAAACAAAGAATTAGAAATATACAAACAGGATTATGAATGCAAAAACGTGACATATAAGTAGTGAAGATCGCTTAATTATGAGGAAACGGAGACGGACAACGCTTAAAATAACACACACACCACACACTAACATACACTTACACACATGCACCCACTAACACACTGATATACACCTGCAGCCACTAACACTGATATACATGCAGCCACTAACACTGATATACATGCACCCACTAACACTGATATACACATGCACTCACTAACACACTGATATGCACATGCACCCACTAACACACTGATATACATGCAGCCACTAACACTGATATACATGCAGCCACTAACACTGATATACATGCACCCACTAACACTGATATACATGCAGCCACTAACACTGATATACATGCAGCCACTAACACTGATATACACATGCACTCACTAACACACTGATATACATGCAGCCACTAACACTGATATACATGCACCCACTAACACACTGATATACATGCACCCACTAACACTGATATACATGCACCCACTAACACTGATATACACATGCAGCCACTAATGCACAAACACACAAACGCAAGCATTTTTCTACTAACAACGATTTACATATAATTGAACCTTCTATGTACTTAAACTTCTTTTACATGTGAAAGAAGTTTAAGTAAAGTTATAGGAGAGCGGTGTCTCATACATACTGGGACAGGCATAACATGCATAAAAGGAGACTTTAGCCACAGTTCATTACTGACGAAAGATTTTGTAAAGGAAATAAATAAATTATTCTTTTTATTACTATCTATATATTTACATATTCAACCTAACCAACTGAGAATATACATAAATACTCCTAAATAATAATAATTCAATAAAAAAATATCTGTACACAGATCAGTCTTCAATTAAAGTGCTTATGCCCAAAACGGTTCTGCAAAATAACTAATTTTCACATCTAACATCTCATCTTAGTCATCTTCCTTTACCAATTTATGGCAGCAAGTTTGCATTCTCTTTTGTTTACTCTATTAACATGTGACAACTGAAAATCAAATACAAATCAAATTCCGCTTAAAATCTTAGCATTTTCTACATAGAAATTTAAACTAAAATAAACTCCTCTATTCCTTTTTTTAGAAGTTTATTTATTGCTAAGAATGTAATACATTTGACGATAGAGGTCGCTATTCACCTGTTACATTACAGTGGTGAGTTACTATCCGGGGCCCTTTTTAGCTCAAGGAAATTTCGTGCGAATTTCTCTAAGAACACTAGCGTAAATAGCAATTTTTGTAGGACACTCGGCTGTGGCATATTTTGGCTTCCAGCTGAGCGGACATGGAGGTAAATATATAGCTCTGAAGGTCCTCCAGGTCCCGTGTTTGTCGGTACCGTATGGGTCCAGCTGGCGATAGCAGAAATGCAGTAAAACACTTTGATGTGATTCATTGACCCAAGCTGTATTAATGGACATCAAGTAAATATTGTTTAAAATGGAATAGCAAGGATTCATTTTAATCACTGAATTTTATATAAGAAGGAAAACAATTTAAGTATGATTTATTTATAAAAATTATGACATGTACCAATCTTGTGTTAGTACTAATCACAATTAATTAAAGATAAAAATATTTAAACAAAATACTTTGCTACAATAAAACATGCAAATTCAAATGTAAATATAAAGGAAAATAATCAATAAAAAGAAAGAAACCAGACGATTCGTTTTAGAAATAAGTAGTAGTGTTGTGAAACTAGTACAAGAGTTAATAATAATTGTCAATATAATGACGTTCCTCCAAGAGACAACAATCATAAGTATAAATTACAACTCTTTCAAGATCTTTTCTCAAATCTTGACTTCTCTAAAATTAACCGTAATAAAATAATTTGTCAAGTAACTTTAAAATTAAGAACGAGAAAGGTGATTTGAGAACCCCGATGTTAATAATTGGAGGACCCCGGTTCTTTTGTTTACTCTATTAACATGTGACAACTGAAAATCAAATACAAATCAAATTCCGCTTAAAATCTTAGCATTTTCTACATAGAAATTTAAACTAAAATAAACTCCTCTATTCCTTTTTTTAGAAGTTTATTTATTGCTAAGAATGTAATACATTTGACGATAGAGGTCGCTATTCACCTGTTACATTACAGTGGTGAGTTACTATCCGGGGCCCTTTTTAGCTCAAGGAAATTTCGTGCGAATTTCTCTAAGAACACTAGCGTAAATAGCAATTTTTGTAGGACACTCGGCTGTGGCATATTTTGGCTTCCAGCTGAGCGGACATGGAGGTAAATATATAGCTCTGAAGGTCCTCCAGGTCCCGTGTTTGTCGGTACCGTATGGGTCCAGCTGGCGATAGCAGAAATGCAGTAAAACACTTTGATGTGATTCATTGACCCAAGCTGTATTAATGGACATCAAGTAAATATTGTTTAAAATGGAATAGCAAGGATTCATTTTAATCACTGAATTTTATATAAGAAGGAAAACAATTTAAGTATGATTTATTTATAAAAATTATGACATGTACCAATCTTGTGTTAGTACTAATCACAATTAATAAAAAATATCTGTAGTGAAGATCGCTTAATTATGAGGAAACGGAGACGGACAACGCTTAAAATAACACACACACCACACACTAACATACACTTACACACATGCACCCACTAACACACTGATATACACATGCAGCCACTAACACACTGATATACACATGCACCCACTAACACACTGATATACACCTGCAGCCACTAACACACTGATATACACATGCACTCACTAACACACTGATATGCACATGCACCCACTAACACACTGATATGCACATGCACCCACTAACACACTGATATACACATGCACCCACTAACACACTGATATGCACATGCACCCACTAACACACTGATATACACATGCAGCCACTAACACACTGATATGCACATGCACCCACTAACACACTGATATACACATGCACCCACTAACACACTGATATACACATGCAGCCACTAATGCACAAACACACAAACGCAAGCATTTTTCTACTAACAACGATTTACATATAATTGAACCTTCTATGTACTTAAACTTCTTTTACATGTGAAAGAAGTTTAAGTAAAGTTATAGGAGAGCGGTGTCTCATACATACTGGGACAGGCATAACATGCATAAAAGGAGACTTTAGCCACAGTTCATTACTGACGAAAGATTTTGTAAAGGAAATAAATAAATTATTCTTTTTATTACTATCTATATATTTACATATTCAACCTAACCAACTGAGAATATACATAAATACTCCTAAATAATAATAATTCAATAAAAAAATATCTGTACACAGATCAGTCTTCAATTAAAGTGCTTATGCCCAAAACGGTTCTGCAAAATAACTAATTTTCACATCTAACATCTCATCTTAGTCATCTTCCTTTACCAATTTATGGCAGCAAGTTTGCATTCTCTTTTGTTTACTCTATTAACATGTGACAACTGAAAATCAAATACAAATCAAATTCCGCTTAAAATCTTAGCATTTTCTACATAGAAATTTAAACTAAAATAAACTCCTCTATTCCTTTTTTTAGAAGTTTATTTATTGCTAAGAATGTAATACATTTGACGATAGAGGTCGCTATTCACCTGTTACATTACAGTGGTGAGTTACTATCCGGGGCCCTTTTTAGCTCAAGGAAATTTCGTGCGAATTTCTCTAAGAACACTAGCGTAAATAGCAATTTTGTAGGACACTCGGCTGTGGCATATTTTGGCTTCCAGCTGAGCGGACATGGAGGTAAATATATAGCTCTGAAGGTCCTCCAGGTCCCGTGTTTGTCGGTACCGTATGGGTCCAGCTGGCGATAGCAGAAATGCAGTAAAACACTTTGATGTGATTCATTGACCCAAGCTGTATTAATGGACATCAAGTAAATATTGTTTAAAATGGAATAGCAAGGATTCATTTTAATCACTGAATTTTATATAAGAAGGAAAACAATTTAAGTATGATTTATTTATAAAAATTATGACATGTACCAATCTTGTGTTAGTACTAATCACAATTAATTAAAGATAAAAATATTTAAACAAAATACTTTGCTACAATAAAACATGCAAATTCAAATGTAAATATAAAGGAAAATAATCAATAAAAAGAAAGAAACCAGACGATTCGTTTTAGAAATAAGTAGTAGTGTTGTGAAACTAGTACAAGAGTTAATAATAATTGTCAATATAATGACGTTCCTCCAAGAGACAACAATCATAAGTATAAATTACAACTCTTTCAAGATCTTTTCTCAAATCTTGACTTCTCTAAAATTAACCGTAATAAAATAATTTGTCAAGTAACTTTAAAATTAAGAACGAGAAAGGTGATTTGAGAACCCCGATGTTAATAATTGGAGGACCCCGGTTCTTTGTTTTCACTAGCAACACCGATTGGTTTTATTGGCTATTTAAAAATCAACGTACGTTTGAAGATAGAACTAATGTATGGTTAACATGGTATTATATTTAATTTTACATTCTTAGAATAGCTTCCTTCTTCTGCAGAATTGAGCACAACCGGGCTTTTATCGATAACGCCACGCGTTGTAGGCGTCTACAGGTCTACGATATTTATACTTAACATATTCATGGGATGGTGATTCCGAAAACCACTAAAACTTAGCTAACCCGAATTAAAGACAAGCAAAGAGATATATTGACGGGTAAAATGCAGATTATTGCAAAATGCTAATTCGATTTATTTCGTGGTTTTACAACGTAACTTCTTTTCGAGGTAAAAAATATACTTCTCTGGTTTATCTATCTCCCTGCCATACTTTATTAAAACCCGTGGAGCTCTACGTGTTTGAGCGACAAACAACTACACATATAAATAAGATATCAGGTCGTCACTTCACACGTCTCCGAAATAAGGTTTTTTTTTAATTATTTTTCAGAAACGCAGGTTTTCTCACGACGTTTTCCTTTACCGCTAAGCACGTGATAAATTTAGCACTAAAAAAAATTATAGTAGTACCTGCACCGGGGATCGAATCCAGATCACACCACGTGCTATAAAATTTAAGTACCGTCAACCACTAGGCTACCACGATAAAATATCATTCGACAACACAACAAACAACACACCACAGTATATGTGCCCACGATGCTAAGCTTCTAAGGAAGGGTCACTGCCAGCTAGGCTACCGGGCCGTCCATTTTCGTAATTTAATAAAATTCCATTTTTTACATACAATCATTAGTTTCACAAACAGACAATACAAAAATTTTTGTCTTTGATATACAATAAAATCTGATATTATATTCACTCCAGTCCGTTCAAATTTTCAATAATAAGTTAGTTCAACCTATCTCATTAATAATGTTTATTTGGCCTAACATTTTAGGAACTTTTCAACATGACAATTTTTTTATGAATATTAATAATTACACATTGGAAATAATTGGTCAGGTAATGTATAATAGTAATGTAAGTAATTATTAATTATTAAGTTTCTATAGCAGCGATGTGAAAACGTCATAGTATTGTCAGAGTTTAAAATTCTGAATAACACAGCTAACGCAAGCTACGAACCAATGTTTTAACACGACGATGGAAGATGTCGCTACGTTGAATGAAATTCATAACTTTCCTGTTCGTTGTTACAAATTGACTAGTCGTTTGTGTTCAGGTCGTTTAGTCCAACAATTTTGTATAACAAGTGGTCCCTTTGAAAAATAAGTAGCAAGAATCATTTATTGGTGAAATATGTGATGGAATATATGTACCATAATAATTCTGAAATCTATCGTAATGAAAACTATATTTGAATCATTTTCAAATTAGAACGAATTATTCTTACTTAGAGCTAAATTTTTAATTTCATTCCGTATTTATGCTTCTTATCGTTATATTTATATTATTAAGTATATTATTATCGTTGGCAACTATGCTTAAAAATTTATAACCTTCTTGTATTACTGTTAACCGAGTCATTTACGTTCATATAAATGTATGTGTCACAAAATCTCCAACGTTAATATCTAAACTAAGACGTGGGTAACACATATAGAGCTATAAGAATCGGTAAGCTGAATGGAGAATGCGCCGGTCACAAAGCTCGCGGAACTAACATCCGTTGGAGAAGAAAGATTCTCGAGTGAAACCTTCGTAAAGACAAACCACATCGCCCACCTCGCGCTCGCCTCGCAACCACATCCCCATACAACGACACACCGGCTGCTGCTGTGCCATGCGTTTCGATAAACCTACTCCCTGCATCTCCTGCACCAGTGAGTCATGCCCAACGCGCCCTTCCGGCTGCGCCCGAGCGCCCACCCTCGGAAATACACAAAGACACTTCTGCAACAAGCTGTGCAAAAGTTTTAACTACAAGACCGGGTAGCACACAACCAAACAAGACTGCTTCGGATGTTGCAAAACAGGAAACCCAACCAGAAAACAAGCTACGACATCCCCCTATAGTGGTAGAGTGTCTACACAGTTTTTTTATTTTTACTTTGTAACCTATACATAAGTCACAAATTTTGACTTATAGTATGAGGAAACCTTCATAGGTTTGTGTACATACTAGTATTCACTGGTATTCGTTCAACCAACGAACGCGATACCATTGCTTTATTCAATTCAACGAATATTGTAACATAGTTATGTGGGTATACTCCAAAAAAGAAATCAAACAAAAAAAGAGGTACAGTGCCACGGTGATCTACAGATCTACTGATTTGAATACTTATTGTTGAATAAATTATTACGTTGCATAGATAGATCTACAGGCTGATTGGAGAATGCGCCGGTCACAAAGCTCGCGGAACTAACATCCGTTGGAGAAGAAAGATTCTCGAGTGAAACCTTCGTAAAGACAAACCACATCGCCCACCTCGCGCTCGCCTCGCAACCACATCCCCATACAACGACACACCGGCTGCTGCTGTGCCATGCGTTTCGATAAACCTACTCCCTGCATCTCCTGCACCAGTGAGTCATGCCCAACGCGCCCTTCCGGCTGCGCCCGAGCGCCCACCCTCGGAAATACACAAAGACACTTCTGCAACAAGCTGTGCAAAAGTTTTAACTACAAGACCGGGTAGCACACAACCAAACAAGACTGCTTCGGATGTTGCAAAACAGGAAACCCAACCAGAAAACAAGCTACGACATCCCCCTATAGTGGTAGAGTGTCTACACAGTTTTTTTATTTTTACTTTGTAACCTATACATAAGTCACAAATTTTGACTTATAGTATGAGGAAACCTTCATAGGTTTGTGTACATACTAGTATTCACTGGTATTCGTTCAACCAACGAACGCGATACCATTGCTTTATTCAATTCAACGAATATTGTAACATAGTTATGTGGGTATACTCCAAAAAAGAAATCAAACAAAAAAAGAGGTACAGTGCCACGGTGATCTACAGATCTACTGATTTGAATACTTATTGTTGAATAAATTATTACGTTGCATAGATAGATCTACAGGCTGATTGGAGAATACTGATTTATATTATGATAATAGGCTTATTACAATAATATTGAATATATGAAATTGAACACACCATTTAAGGAACCTAACTCAGAAACTGGGTAGAAGACCGAATACTCCGCCCGCGGGAAGGTTCAGGTTCTGTACATACCCATACAGTGAGCACCAGACAGTCGTCAAGTGCCTAACAGTGTTTGAACGTGAGGAAAACCTTTTCTGGTTGGCGTAAAGGTCGCTATACATTGTCTGCTGGAGGGAACGAACCAAAAGGCATCATCGAAGCTCTCAATAAGAAAGGTTTCACACCTGAATATATCAGGTTCATAAGGGCACGAAGATGACGACCGGGCATCGTTCCCTTTGTGCAGCAGAAAATAACGAGTGACATCCTGGCCAGCATCTACAACACATCCGAGCTTCTCTACATGCCCGGAGTACGTGTAGAAGCTTGGAGGAGCAAAGAGGGCTTTTCCGCCACTCATTGCACTGCTGCCATCGGCTGCATGTGTCTTCAGTGACAGAGAACATCTGGCACGAGATTGCCAGAGGCCACGTGAGGAGCCACCAAATTGTGCAAACTGTGGACAGGTACACACGGCTAACAGCTCGCAATGCCCGGAGAGCTGCGCAACCAACAAGCAACAGGCGGGAGCAATGAGTTACAACCCCATAAAATAGAAGTTGAACCAGCTACTGTGGAGACGAACCCGAAGCATCAACGCTTGATGCCCCCGTCAAACCCTCATCGCCGAATAGAATCCAGCACACGCAAGAAGCGAAGAGGAAGGAAAAAAATAACCTGGCCGGCACAGAACCGCAAACGGAAACCCCAACCCGGTACTAGCACAAGAGACTACGCCACAAGCGGAATCACTCCAAACGATCCCCTCTACAAACCAGAATCTCAACACAGTAATGAACCTCCAGCAAGAGATAGCGCTCGCATGGCGTAACCGGCAAAAGCAAAAGTATCCCTGCTTCAGCTGGCTTAACAGATAACGAGAATCCACAAAACCCTGACACCTAGGTAAGAAATGTGCATTCATGCGAACATTCTACGGCGGCAACACTTTATAATAAGAAATATTTGAATCACTCATTGGCAAATGGCGCTAATAAATTATTATTTAAACAGCGTATATTAAATAATTTATATTAACAAAAACACACACTTATTCGTTATCAAATGTTTTACAGAGGAGCGAGATATTAGGATAAAGAGAGAATAAGAATTTCTGTACTCTCAACAAATATTTGTCTTTAGCTAGGATTCGAACCCAGGACCCACGTCAGAGCAGACAAGTACTCCAGCCTATAAACGATACGGCCTTGTAAGAGGCAAAGTTTCGAAGTTCAAAGTGTGTCCTAAATGCTTGGCTTTCTAACGTAATGAAAAGAAGTGAAGCGGTCACATGTCTCGGCATTTATTGCAGCCGTTTCTACCCACTTTTCACCACAGTTTAAATAAGCTCTTTTTTATGGGTAAGCGGGCAAACTATCAAGCGGGTTACTCGAGTGGTAGAGCCAAGCGGCGGCTTTAGCTGCTGCTCGAATGGGCCGGTACGTCCGGGTAGTGCCTCGACCTTGCAGAATACCGGCGTGAAGTAAAGGCATCTTGTCCTTTTGCGTTTCGTTCGGTAAGTAAATTAACCGAAGGCCCACTCCCCCCTCCCCGTCAACCTCCTCAGCCTCTCTTCCATCACCCAAATACCCTTAAAGCAGCAGCAGATGCAGCTCCTCTGGTGTTCGGTGAGCCGCTTGTTCGTTTGCCTACTCGGAACCACTAAAAAACAGATATTTACCACGGCGGCAATTATCGAAAACTGTGGAAGTAATGAACTGCGTACTACATGCCGCATGTATACGATCAAGGACTGGGACACTTAAATAATTTTTACCATTCTATATCCGATGTTTATGAGATGAGAATGAAAGAAATCTGTATCAACGTAGTATATATATTCATATCTACATAGATACAGATGAATACAATCATAATATATACAATTTATTTATTTATTTATTTATTTATTTATTCTTTATTGTGTCCCTTAAAAAAAAAGAAAGGAATACAATGGGCGGACTTAATGCCTTTTGGCATTCTCTACCAGTCAACCCTGGGTGAGAAAGAAAACATGTTGGCAGGTACAAAATAAATAATACATATAAATTAAATATAAATATTAAATATATAACCTTTGTAATATACTTACATACTTATAATATAACATACATAATACACTATACATAAACATATAATACATACATAAACAAATTAAATGAGGAGAGAAAATTCTTAGATGGCATTTGCCTTCAGATAGTGACGACGGAGCAGGGTTTTGAAGGAGTTTTTGTTCGGAGCTTTCTTGATATCATCGGGGAGAGCGTTCCAGAGAAGTGTGGCTTGAACGGTGAAAGAAGAAGAAAAGAAACCAGTACTATGTTGTGGAACACTAACCTTCAAGCTGTTTGAAGTTCGAGGCACTCGGTTATGACTCGAATAAAGAAAATTGAAGTTATCCTTAAGATACGAAGGAGAGTTTGCATCGTTTAAAACGGAATAAAGTACTGATAAGATTCTGGAGCTACGCCTTTGGTGAATAGTAAGCCATTTTAGCTTTGAACGATAGAAGGAAATATGGTCATACTTACGCAAACCGAAAATAAATCTTATGCAGTTATTGAGAAGGCGCTCCAGTTTAGTAAGAAGATATTGCGGTGGATCTGGGTAACACACATCTGCATAGTCGATAATGGGTAGAATAAGTGAATGGACCAGCAAGAGTTTGGTTTTAAAAGGTAGGAAATTCTTGAGACGATAAAGAGAGCGCAAAGTGGCAACGACTTTACGGCTGGTTTCACCGATGTGTAAATTCCAAGTCATAGTGTGGTCCAGATGTAAACCAAGGTTTTTCATGGAATGACAGTATGGGATGATAAGGCCGTTGTAGAGAACAGGAGCAAGACTTCCATAATCCACCCTTGCGAGCATTCTTGCACTACCCATAACCATCACTTTACATTTTGATGGATTGACAGAGACTCCGTATCTGTGTGACCAATCTCTGATGGCATCGAGATTATCATTAAGACTTTTAATAGCATTGTTTAAATCCTTAATGCTAGAGTGAATATAGAGCTGAAGATCATCAGCATACAGATGGTACGAACAGTCGACAACTGATGTGATAGAATTTATAAATAAAGAAAACATTATTGGAGAAAGTATACCGCCTTGCGGTACACCAGACTCTAGATCAGCCCATGCAGATAGCTGCTGTCCTAATCGGACTGATTGCTGACGACCGCGAAGATAGGATGAAAACCATTCCAAGGCCGGGGATGAAAATCGAAGAAATGTAAGGATTGAGAGAAGGATATCATGATCAACTGTATTAAAAGCATTTGAAAAGTCAACAAGCGCCACCACTGTGAGTTTCTGCTCATCCATCGCTTTTCTTACATCGTCAGTAACCTTAATCAGTGCAGTGGTGGTGCTGTGACCAGGACGAAACCCCGACTGAAAATTATTCAGTAGGTTATGTTTTGCTACAAATAAAGAAATTTGCTTATGAACACAGGCTTCCAAAACTTTCGATAGAAACGGGAGAATTGAAATTGGGCGGAAATGATTTGGCAATACAGGATTAAGGATTTTAGGAATTGGTCGTACATAAGCTTTTTCCACTGGATAGGGTACTGACCAGAGTCAAGGGAAAAGTTTATAATATGAGTAATTACGGGAAGCAGGTACTCGAGGATCATAGATAACATTACCTTACTTATATCATCGCAGCCCACAGCTTTGGATTTGATTGAATGAATAATTTTCATAATTTCGTCTTGAGTAATAGGGGAAAATTGAAAGAAAGGAACAGAAGGAGGTTGCATTAAACCTATGGAAAGAATTGTTTGAGTCCGGATTGCAGGGTCCAACAAAGAAGTCGAGGCAAAATGACAATTAATGTCATCCAATTTAAGATCTGAACCATAATCCGGTGAAATCACTTTTCCGAAACCGAGAGATCAGATACAATATAAACATCCAAGCTCAGTTACAAACATTAATAGTCCTCATATAAAATGTTTACCCCTAGAGGGATTCAAACCGGCAACCCACATATTCAAAGGTAGGGTCAATACCAACAGGGCTATCGGACCGTCCTGATACAACAGGCCTTGTCTTGTCCTGTTGTATCAGGTCATATTTATTCAACAGGTACCCTAACCACAGTAACACACGATCGTTGCCGTCGGCAAAAAAATTGTGATTTTCTTATGAGAATTTGAGAAACTTGTAACAGTTTCGAAAATGGCATAAAACTCAAAATTTATTGCCTATTGAAGTGGTGTAATTGAAAAACGTTTTAAAGAATTGATAATTTCATAAAAAAAGTAACTTCAATTCTGACTTACCGATCCCGAGTATCTATAACTTATCTCTATTCCATTTACTGTACAAATATGCCAAAATGTTTTATTACTATGTCTTTATTTGAAAATATCCTGGTCTAAATCTACAAATTTTTGATTTCTCTTTGTTTCAATGTATTCCCTAATGAAATAATTTATCAATACGTGTGGTTATAATTAAACAATTTTAGTTTTAGTATTATGTTTATGCATTAAGTTATTGTCGTTATAAAAACGGTACAATAAAGAAAATATGCTAAAAACAATCACTATACACATCTATATTAATTTATATGTGTATTTTAAAGAGTTGTTTTAATTAACGTTTATTCACTGATTCGTGGAAAATGTTTGAAACTATGAATATCCATGTTAACTAAACGCCTTTACGCCTTTATTTTTTATAAGTAAATTGAAATGCAATTCTAGGCAATGGAAATAGCGACCTTTAATGCTTGCACAAGCTTGTACACGCCCCCCTTCTGGGTTGAGCAGTCTGAGGTAACGGCGGCGCATTCACGGCACGATCTCGGTGATCTCAGTACCTGCATCAGTCGGAGCCCGGTGGTCCTAGGACGTCTGTCGAAATCTATAGAGAACCAAGAAAAAACTACAAGATTATTTAAAAGGTACGTACATCAAGTTATTATTGATTGCAATTAACGCATATCTATTATCAATATGTAAAAAATACTGGAAATTTCAAATTTTATTTAAAAAATATAACTTTACTCTTGTGTATAAAGGTTTAATAATTTTTGATTAATTCTTCTATTCATTTCTAACTATACATCACACAAGCGCATTAATATCAACTACGTAAATACATGCTTTATATTTTTAAATAAATTAAGCAATATTAACCACAGCTTTTTTTCAAAATTGAAATTTTACCTATGTCATGAAAGTTCGTGGTTGATAACTCCGACTCTCAAAAGTGAAAAAGTGTAGAATGTAACTTATAACAAATGTGCTTAACATCGTCCCATATTGTGTACATTATTATAATACAATTACATACAATATATTGAACATTTATCAAAAAGGAGTTCCAAAGGCAAACGGAAATTATCTCTGTACGTTAATACTTGCTTAAAATTGTTGTGATTTCGTTTTTTCGGTAATCGTTCCTTGTGTTTATTAAAAAATCACATACTCGTACAATGACAAAGTTAAACCGTTTTCAATTATATTTTTTAACTTGATTATGTGATATTTCAAACTGTTGCACAGTTGAACTTGACCTTCAATATGAGCTTCCCGTCGCGACTCCTGGACCGGTGTTTGTTTGCATCAGTCAGTCCCGAGCATCCGCGCTGAACGTCCGTGCCGTCGGAACGTAACCCGCGAACTCGAAAACGTTAGTTAATGTAATAACGTTCCGGTCTGCTAAAAATAAATATTATTGCGTTGTGTATATTGGTGAGAATTAAAAGTTTCTTGAAATATATGCATAAAAATAAGACTTTAAAAATGTTTAAATCGGTTTTCTTTTATAATGTTAGTAAAAGCCAAGTAGTGAAAACTATGTAACTACGTAATTGTTACAATAAAAGAAAAACGAAGGCTATTCGGTAAGTTCACTTATTAGACAAAAAAAATTAAAATTTGTAAATAGTATGTCAATGTTGTTTTAACAGATATGAATATAATTAAATTCAGTGATATCAGTTACCGCTTTAATTATTGACGGGCATGTCACTTATAAACGTGGATCAGCTCAGGATTTTCGAATAAATTTCAATTTAACTATAGGAAAAATGAACTGACCGCGTCACTTTGTTCTGGTACATTTTAGAACTCACAAAATGTCCAGTCCCAAGCTAAATTTCATTCGCTTGTCATACAAATTAAATTTACATTGTTACAACACGACAAAAACAAGAGTTTTCATAAAAAAGGTCGTAATTATCCTTAAATCTTCTCTTTTCGCTAATCACCCAATGCTGGGCAAGTGTAACTTTCAAAAAGAGCTACTCGTTCAAGCTGGCAATCCTAAATTCGCCTACAGAGTGTAGTTTCTACGTAAATAGTAAAAAAAAAAGTAGCGCAATAGTAAGAGACGGGTAAATTGCATACACCTTCCACCTTCCTATTTTTCTTTATAGATATATCAATAAGATTTTTTTTTATTTTAAAAAAACATTACCTTCTACTGTAGGAATTTCTCCTATGTCGCGGAGGCAGTTTACATACATGAATTTCACATGGATAAACACCCAGACCGGGAACTATTATTTGTAGTCCATACAAATACTAGTCCCGTGCGGGAATCGAACCCGCGACCCACAGCGCCGCATCTGATCGCTCCGCCACTGCGCCACCGAGCCATCGAACTCCCATCGAACGGTCGATCCGTCGAGATTAAACACACGCTATGATTACTAATTAATGCACTAAAACATGAGCCCCAATGCGATGGGTTAACTAGTAGCCATTGAACGGTTCCGTTAGCCAACTTTATCATCAGATCAGCTCGATTGTACCATGGCGTTGTATTGTCATCGAAATCATCTACCGTCAGTGAAATTTGGACTTTTTTTACAAACTGACATTCAGGTAAACCTGATACAAGCGCGTTAAAAAATTATGCGTTCAGATACTTCTTGCATTTTATGAAAGCGTTTGCTTCTTAAGTAATTTCACACAATGATATAATAGGACGAGACCACCAATGAGTATTCAATTATGAAATAAAAAAAAAATAGGAGGTGTAGAGACATCACACAACCGTATGTTGTATGCAAAGACCACTTGGAGCAGGGGGGTTGACCACACATAAATATGTTGCCGTCTAAGTATATAAATACGATATTTACTAAAGTAAAATTACTAAGTTTTTGTTACTTACTTGTCATGTTACTAAAATTCATCATCATCATCATCATCAATTCAGCCTATCAGAAGTCCACTGCTGAACATAGGCCTCCCCCAAAGATTACTAAAATTACTCAACTAAAATTTCTGAGCTTAGGGCTAAAATGCAGAAGGCATTACAGAATAATTTATAGAAGAAAATCGTAGGTTTCTTAATTATTTCATTTGTCTTTATTTTTCTTATTAATCTTTCTTTGTTTGTATTGTTTCGTCTAATATTGTTATCAAGTTGTAGTTTCTTATAACTCACTATAGTGTTATTTTAGAGAAGCAATAGATCTGAATAATATTAATATTCATTTAACTATACTAGACTGTATCTACTGGCTTTCCGTGGTTGCCATTAAGTAAGATGGTACATGCATTATTGTTGGTAATACTGAATACATAAATAAATAAATAAAAATAAATAAATAAATATTAGTTCATTTGCTTATTTTAAATATTATTAAATTTATGTATGTTGTAATATTTAAGTATGTTCATTATTTGGTAGCATTCTAATGCTAATGCTATTCCTAAAGAACCTACTTAAAACCTAAAGAAGTATTACAGCGATTCATATTAAATGTAATAATTAAAAATGTTATTTTTTGGTCACACCTCACATAGATCTTAGTTAATATTTTTTGGGTTTTTCTTTTCTCCTCCTGTTATAACCCATGAGATAGAAGTGATAGCCCCAAGCCGATTCTAGGAATAATATTATAAAATTAGACTATTGAAACATTTTGTTTTGTTTAAATTACAAAAAATTATGATACCAACGACGAGTTCTTTCTCCAGTTTCTTTTCCGCCAGAGGAACCTCATTACGAAAAACTACTTTTATTATAATTTAATAGACATTAATAATATTTAAAAATAATTATTTAATAGAAAAGTAATACATAAGTACATTGATCACTATGAAATTATTTTTCTTGATAAATTGAGTAATATAATCAAAAGTCTATTATACTTTAAACGGTTTAATATTTTTTTATTGTTCAAAGAGTTAAACATACATTTTAAGTTATTATAAACATTTTTGTTTCGCTCAACTCTTTCTAACCGCAGTTATAACCTAATACAACTGCGATTAACAAAAATTATGTATGCCATGGAATATACAAGAACACAACCTTGTAACTTACAGCTAGGTTTTTTTTCTCCCCGTGGATCGTAAATGCTTTACGTATACCCCGTTGCTGACCGGGAGGCCGACACCAAATAGGTTATGTCGGATTCGAATCTCGAAAGGAGAAACCCACGACTAAAAACCATCCACATCGCTGTTAGCCTTTACAGCTTCATCTATAGAAACTTGCGGGAGCGGAAGCCCGCAAGTTGGAAAAGGGACTAACTATTAATGATACGCGGATTAAGACGCGGGAAGACAATAGTGGCGCGGAGAACAACGACCCATTGACAAACTGACACGACATATCCCAGGTACGAAACACTCCGGCAAAGTGTAACGGCTGCTCAAACCGGGGGCGAGCACACGTATGCGCCGATCGAAGTCGCAAGCGGGACGGACTGATGTGTGGTGTACGCAGGAGATGGACGGCACTTACTATTAATAACAAGCGGGAAGACAATGGACCCGAAAGTAGGGACCTGCAGCCGCGGGGCTCACTAACCCCACCTGTTGACAAACTCACAGGTCACATCCCGGGTCCGAAACGCTCCGGTACAGTGAGATGTTTATCTGGTCGGCATGTTTCGTATTTGACGATACCGGAGAATAGTTTAAATATCGCGTTGCAATACGCTTCAGCGCCGTCTACTGAAAAATCACGTAGAGCTGTAATGCATGCAAACAAACAAACAAATTAATTAATGTCATGTGCATTATAAATAAACGGTAAATGCAGTGACAATGATACAAAATGTACCAAACATATTCAACAGTTGAACTTGACCTTCAATATGAGCTTCCCGTCGCGACTCCTGGACCGGTGTTTGTTTGCATCAGTCAGTCCCGAGCATCCGCGCTGAACGTCCGTGCCGTCGGAACGTAACCCGCGAACTCGAAAACGTTAGTTAATGTAATAACGTTCCGGTCTGCTAAAAATAAATATTATTGCGTTGTGTATATTGGTGAGAATTAAAAGTTTCTTGAAATATATGCATAAAAATAAGACTTTAAAAATGTTTAAATCGGTTTTCTTTTATAATGTTAGTAAAAGCCAAGTAGTGAAAACTATGTAACTACGTAATTGTTACAATAAAAGAAAAACGAAGGCTATTCGGTAAGTTCACTTATTAGACAAAAAAAATTAAAATTTGTAAATAGTATGTCAATGTTGTTTTAACAGATATGAATATAATTAAATTCAGTGATATCAGTTACCGCTTTAATTATTGACGGGCATGTCACTTATAAACGTGGATCAGCTCAGGATTTTCGAATAAATTTCAATTTAACTATAGGAAAAATGAACTGACCGCGTCACTTTGTTCTGGTACATTTTAGAACTCACAAAATGTCCAGTCCCAAGCTAAATTTCATTCGCTTGTCATACAAATTAAATTTATATTGTTACAACACGACAAGAAACAAGAGTTTTCATAAAAAAGGTCGTAATTATCCTTAAATCTTCTCTTTTCGCTAATCACCCAATGCTGGGCAAGTGTAACTTTCAAAAAGAGCTACTCGTTCAAGCTGGCAATCCTAAATTGGCTTACAGAGTGTAGTTTCTACGTAAATAGTAAAAAAAAAGTAGCGCAATAGTAAGAGACGGGTAAATTGCATACACCTTCCACCTTCCTATTTTTCTTTATAGATATATCAATAAGATTTTTTTTTATTTTAAAAAAACATTACCTTCCACTGTAGGAATTTCTCCTGTGTCGCGGAGGCAGTTTACATACATGAATTTCACATGGCTAAACACCCAGACCGGGAACTATTATTTGTAGTCCATACAAATACTAGTCCCGTGCGGGAATCGAACCCGCGACCCACAGCGCCGCAGCTGATCGCTCCGCCACTACGCCACCGAGCCATCGAACTCCCATCGAACCGTCGATCCGTCGAGATTAAACACACGCTATGATTACTAATTAATGCACTAAAACATGAGCCCCAATGCGATGGGTTAACTAGTAGCCATTGAACGGTTCCGTTAGCCAACTTTATCATCAGATCAGCTCGATTGTACCATGGCGTTGTATTGTCATCGAAATCATCTACCGTCGGTGAAATTTGGGCTTTTTTTACAAACTGACATTCGGGTAAACCTGATACAAGCGCGTTAAATATTATGCGTTCAGATACTTCTTGCATTTTATGAAAGCGTTTGCTTCTTAAGTAATTTCACACAATGATATAATAGGACGAGACCACCAATGAGTATTCAATTATGAAATAAAAAAATAATAGGAGGTGTAGAGACATCACACAACCGTATGTTGTATGCAAAGACCACTTGGAGCAGGGGGGTTGACCACACATAAATATGTTGCCGTCTAAGTATATAAATACGATATTTACTAAAGTAAAATTACTAAGTTTTTTGTTACTTCCTTGTCATGTTACTAAAATTACTCAACTAAAATTTCTGAGCTTAGGGCTAAAATGCAGAGGGCATTACAGAATAATTTATAGAAGAAAATCGTAGGTTACTTAATTATTTCATTTGTCTTTCTTTTTGTTATTAATCTTTCTTTGTTTGTATTGTTTCGTCTAATATTGTTATCAAGTTGTAGTTTCTTATAACTCACTATAGTGTTACTTTAGAGAAGCAATAGATCTGAATAATATTAATATTCATTTAACTATACTAGACTGTATCTACTGGCTTTCCGTGGTTGCCATTAAGTAAGATGGTACATGCATTATTGTTGGTAATACTGAATACATAAATAAATAAATAATAATAAATAAATAAATATTAGTTCATTTGCTTATTTTAAATATTATTAAATTTATGTATGTTGTAATATATAAGTATGTTCATTATTTGGTAGCATTCTAATGCTAATGCTATACCTAAAGAACCTACGTAAAACCTAAAGAAGTATTACAGCGATTCATATTAAATGTAATAATTAAAAATGTTATTTTTTGGTCACACCTCACATAGATCTTAGTTAATATTTTTTGGGTTTTTCTTTTCTCCTCCTGTTATAACCCATGAGATAGAAGTGATAGCCCCAAGCCGATTCTAGGAATAATATTATAAAATTAGACTATTGAAACAATTTGCTTTGTTTAAATTACAAAAAATTATGATACCTACGACGACTTCTTTCTCCAGTTTCTTTTCCGCTAGAGGAACCTCTTTACGAAAAACTACTTTTATTATAATTTAATTGAATAATATTGATAAAATGAGTAATATCATCAAAAGTCGGAAAATGCAGTGACAATGTTACAAAATGTACCAAACATATTCAACAGTTGAACTTGACCGACAATATGAGCTTTCCGACGAGTCTCTTCAGCCGGTCCATTCGTTTGTAGTTCAGTCAGTCGCGAACAATCGCGCAGCTCGGCCGTGTCGTCGAGTTGTAATCCGCGAACACGAAAACATATTCGTTAATATAATAACGTTACGGTCTGCCAAAAACATTTTCTTTGTGTTTCTTGGTGATAAATAAAAGCTAATGAAATAGTCTGCTATCATTTAACTTTCAAATGAATTTTTTTTTTGTCAGTAAAAGCCGAGTAGCAAAACCAATGTCATAATTGTTTAATTAAAAGAAAAACGAAGACTATTTGATGGTATTATGGCTAGTTCATTTATTAGATGGGATATTTTAAAAGAAAACGGTCTTTAATAAAGAATATATAGTTTAATTTAGTTGCATTTTATGAATACGTTTACTTCGCAAGTAATTTCCAAACTGTACACAATGACACAATAGAACATGACCACCAATGAGTATTCAATTAGGAAATAAAAAAAATAAACGAGGTGTAGAGACATCACACTAGCGTATGCTGTATGCAAAGACCACTTGGAGCAGGGGGGTTGACCACACATAAATATGTTGCCGTCTAAGTATATAAATACGATATTTCCTAAAGTAAAATTACTAAGTTTTTTGTTACTTCCTTGTTATGTTAGTTCATTTGCAAACTTACTACTTAGATGGCACTAGTTGAAATGTTTAATTTCAAATTATGTTATTTATGTATGTTGTAATCTAGGAGCCGTGGTGGCCTAATGGTCAGGGCTACCACGGCTCCTAGATTACAACATACACCTCACTTTAGTATCATAGAGCGCAAGTGACCTAGGTTCGAACACCGGTGCCGGCACCACCAAAATTGTTAATAGAAATTTTAAGTGCTGCATTTACCACGTGCTCGGCGGTGAAGGAAAACATCGTGAGGAAACATCTGAGAAATAATTAAAAAATGTATTATTTCGAGGATATGTGAAGCCCGCCAACCCGCAACGGAGCAACGTGGCGGGCCATAGCGGGCTCCTACACCCTCTCAGATATTTGAGGAGGCCTTTGCCCATCAGGGAGCATTTTACTTTACTACGTATGTTCATTATTTGATAACATTCTAATGCTTATGCTATATACTTAAAACCTATGAGTATAAAAGCTATTCAAATAAAATGTTAGCAATTCAAATAACTATTAATAGAAAAGTAATACATAAGTACATTGATCACTATGAAATTATTTTGCTTGATAAATTTAGTAATATCCTCAAAAGTCTATTATACTTTAAACGGTTAAATATACTTACTATAATTGTTCAAAGAGTTAAACATCCTATTTAAGTTGTAATTAACATTTTAGTTTCGCTCAAGTATTTTTTAACCTCAGTTATAACTTAATATAACTGCGATTATCAAAAAAATTGTATGCTAATTGCCATGGAATACAACGGAACTCAACCTAGTATCTTACCAGCTAGATGTTTCTCTGGTCGGCATGTTTGGTATTTAACGATTTCAGAAAATAGTTTAAATACCGCGTTGCAATAGGCTACAGCGACATCTACTGAAAAATCACGTAGAGCTGTAATGTATACAAACAATTTCATTTATGTCTTGTGCATTATAAATAAACAGTACATGCACTGAGAATGCTAAGCCGTTTTAATTAAATTTTCTAGCTTGATTACAAAATCTACCAAATGTATTCAACAGTTGAACTTGACCGACACTATGAGCTTCCCGGCGGGTCTCTTCAGCCGGTCCATTCGTTTGCTTCAGTTAGTTTCGAACAATCTCGCAGGACGGTCGTGTCGTTGAGTTAAAACCCGCGAACACGAAAACATATTCGTTAATGTAATAACGTTAAGATCTGCCAAAAACATTGTTTCTTTGTGTTCCTTGGTGATAAATAAAAGCTAATGAAATAGTGTGTAAGTTTTTACATGTGGTCAAATGGATTGGGATTTTTGTTATGGATTTGGTATGCAATATTTCAAACTTTAATAAAATATTTACTAAGTTACATTCGATTACATTTTTATAATATGTTCAATTATCATTAAAGGATAGGAATAACTATTACTCTTTGTATTAATAATAACATGTTAAACGATAATTGTTCCATTATTAACTTAAAACTGTTCAATTGTCTTCACGAATGTCTATATTTATCTATTATTTGGAAAAAGAAGAATTATCATTTAACTTTTTAATGAAAAAAAAAATTCTCTTGTTAGTAAAAGCCAAGTAGTAAAACCAATGCCATAATTGTTTAATTAAAAGAAAAACAAAGGCTATTTGATGGTATAGCGGCTAGTTTATTTAGTATATAATATATTTTAAAAGTTAAACGGCCTTTAATAATCAAGAATATATAGTTTAATTTAGTTGCATTTTATGAATACGTTTACTTCGCAAGTAATTTCCAAGCTGTACACAATGACACAATAGAACATGACCACCAATGAGTATTCAATTAGAAAATAAAAAAAATAAACGAGGTGTAGAGACATCACACTACCGTATGCTGTGTGCAAAGACCACTTGGAGCAGGCGGGTTGACCACACATAAATATGTTGCCATCTAAGTATATAAATACAATATTTAAAAAGTAGAATTAGTAATTTATGGTTAGTTCCCTGTCAAGTTCATTTGCAAACTTACTACCTAGATGGCACTAGTTGAATCATACCCGACGAAATGTTTATTTTCACAGTAAGATTTCTGGATATCACGATTTATTATACACGTATTAATGAATTCATAACATTCCAAATATACCTATAAGCGTAAGCATCCAGCTGTAACCTTTATACCTATAAGCGATTTAAGTAAAATATAATTATTAATAATTTTATCACACTTCAAATAGATGTTAGTTAATATTGTTTTGATAGCTCTTCTGTCAATTACTAAACAAGTTGGCTTGTATGATCATTAATAGATATTTATTATTAAAAAAAAATTATTAGAAAAGGAATACAAACATTTTCTTAAGGCAATCTTTCTTATGCTTGAAAAGTTTAGTAAGTAAATCAAAATGTTCAAGTTAATATACTGTTTAAAGAATTTACCTAAATTTTCAACTGTTCTGATTCGTTCTTTCTCTCTAATATTTGTTAACATAACTGCATGTTCCATAAACATATTTAGGTTATCCATATTGAGATATATTCCGCCATTTTGCTGACGGTTTAATTGTATGTTGGTCAGCATGTACCGAATTTATCGATTCCAGTGTTTTGATACCGCGCTATAATATGCTACAGCGACATCTAATGAAAAATCACATCGAGCTATAATGAATACAAAGAACTTTAAAATAAGCAACGAAATTATATTATAATTTAATTTTTATGAGACTTAAAATTTTCCAACAGCCTAGTTTTTCAACAGTGTCCCGGTGTAGTTATTTCGTTAAATTAGTATCTCTTATTCAACCGACTTAAAGAAAAAGATAAATAGATAACGTTATCTACCAAATAGTTCGAACCGTAGCTATTTTAAATTGTTTTTAAATAATTATTAGTACAAACATATATTCACGCCTCACACATATGTTCCCAACGGGGTAGGCAGAGAGAATGTCCATCCACTTGCCACGGTCCAGACATACGTCTTTGGCTTTTTCCACTTTAGTACTCTTGACCTGGCCTTTTTCCAGAACGTCTCCGTTTTGAGCGTGAAATGTTCGCCTAGGTCTTCCTCTCCCGACTCTACCATTTACACTCGCCACATATATCTGTTATTAGTAACTTAGGTGGAAATGTATTATGTAATAGACTAATAAATAAGTCCAGTGCTGAACATAGATCTTTGTAATTTATGCACTTGCCATCAGGTGAGCCGCAAGCTCGCGTTTTTTTTTGCAAAAACATTCATTTATTCAACAACAAAACGAGCCAATTAATTTTACTCTTCGCATATTCATCGGAACGTTTCTTTCTGCTGTTATATTTACAGCAACCGCACTAGAGAGTGAGAGAGAGAGAGAGATTCTTAAACATCCGTACGTACATACATACTCATCAGTATTATATAAGAATTTATGAATGAACGTACCTTTATTCAAATAGAAACATGCATACAATATACACAAGGAAACAACTATGCACATAGTCAAGATCGAACAAAACTTAATAAAAGATGTTTTATCTACTTATTAATGGACGGACGGTTATATATGCATGTTATGTGTAACTGTTTTTCGGAAACGATTTGATGAAATTTTGTAATTGGATATTGTTTTACTTTCCAATATATTAGTATCATCCCTGAGTTTCAAGACTCAAAACAGTTACAAATAATTGAGCAAATATCGTTTATTAAAAATGACTATCACAAGAGGTTTTCATTAAATTACGCTTAACGTTAAATCGGAAAGCAATTCTTAACATTGTCTGCAATAACACATTTTCTTACATAACTGTTGATTTAATGGACATATATCAGGTATGACCTGAGTGAGAATTCTTTTTCATACAAAGAATTACAGTATTTTTTAAACGCTATCTCATTTGATATATACGTACTAGTATCTTAGTAACCTATCAACAGATTCCAATAGCAGTGCCAACAGATGGCACTGCTAGTGGAAATGAATATCGGAAGCGTTTACCGCGGGAAGGTCTAACCCCGCCAAACTCAGCGCTACGAAAACATAACATTACGAAGTTAGCCCTCAAAGAGAATAGTGCGAATATTCCGTGTGAAATTAGATCTATAGTTATTTTGTACTTATATTAAGCAATAATATTTTCCCTTTTGTTTAATTAAAATTTCATCATTTGCATTTACAATCTTCCATTACTCAAATCGCCATTCTACTTATTATTTCAGACACGTCAAAGAATATAACATCTGACTCGCATATTTGCACGCAATCACTATTTATGTTGTATGTATTATCCATAAAAACCAGAAACAAATTATTACTACTTAATCTTTTTACTAATAAGAATAGGATAGGATTTGACACTTCATTATAATCAAAATAAAGAAAACATTCTGTATTTACACTTCACATGGGTGAAGCAGGGGACAGTCGCATAATGCTTATACTTTGAGAACCAAGGAAACTCGAGACTTTAAATGTGTTATTCCATGATCTTATAACTCTATGTAGTTTTATTTAAATTCGTTCAGTTCTTTACGTGATTGAGGAATTTACTAAATGTATATAAATAAAATTAAAATACAGTGCAGATAATTGTCACTAAGACTTAGTCGTTTGTAAATATGTTGTATAGACTTTGTATCTGGTAGAGACAATCGGCGGCTTTTGCCGCTGTTCGAATGTGATGGCTCGACCGGGGAAGTACGTAAGAAAAGGAATCTTTTACAAATATAAAAAATATAAATTATAATTTAACACTCATACACAATTACACATACTCTAAGCGAAAAGTTGTTACATATTTCATGACTCTACTTATATGTATAGCAGACGACTCGCACCCTATAATCGGTTTGCTTATTTTTTGTATGGTATTTTTAAATGGATATTTCGCCATTTTGCTGACGGTTTAATTGTATGTTGGTCAGCATGTTCGAATTTAACGATTCCAGTGTTTTGATACCGCGCTATAATATGCTACAGCGACATCTAATGAAAAATCACATCCAGCTGTAATTAATACAAAGAACTTTAAAATAAGCAACGAAATTATATTTGAGTTTAATTTCGATTAGACTTACAATTTTTCATCACTAGCCTAGTTTTTTGTTTATGCACAAGTATCCGAAATTACTGATTCGGGGCGTTTTTTTTTTTATTATATCATTAACCTGTAAAGATCGAATTCATCTCGGTCGGGTTTTTATCCAGCAGTCGAAAATTATGAGGCCGTGGTATCAATCCGGTAGAGCCGGCCCATTCGAGGAGCAGCTAAAGCCGCCGCTTGGCTCTACCACGGAGAACTTAACTAACCTTAGCTTTTTAAATCAATTATTATCCCCGTAGGCTTGCTCCTGGTTCCGCTGTACGGCGCGTGTCAGGAGATGAGTAAAACGCATTAAGACTGCTTTACTATTATGAGGTATCGATTTATATATTTGGTATGATTACCTAACATAGCATAACATATGAATATATGCATATAGTTTCTTATACTATTACACCATCCATCCAAAAGAAAAATAATGTAGACAAATACGAAATACATTTTTTTTTAAATCTATATGTACATTAAATAATATAATTAATAATATCAGTATCTACTAATAATTAGTTCCATATTTTATTTTATTTTATTGGACATACAACTTTGTGCCATTTTTGTGCACTAGTTAATTTTTGACCTTTTTAATTATTTTTACATTTGGTGACTTATCCTTAACTAGTTTATATGGACCTGAGTACAGAGAACTTTGCTTATAACCTGATACATTTTTTACTCAAACTAAATCATTCTCATTATAATTTATAGTATTAGCATATTTATCTTATTGCTTCTTGTTGTGTTAATTTGTAAACGGTGTTTAAGTTCACATGGTTAGTGATCATAGTTGCAAAGTGACTCTAGATCTGTAGTCAAATTAGTAGGATGAGATAATTTTTTACCAAATCCAGTTCATATGGGGTGAAGTTAATTTCAGTGTGCACTGTAGTATTGAATGTAAATATGCCCAGAACGGTAGCCAACTGCTCCAAGTTTCGGACTGATTATCTGTTTGAGTACGAAGAAAAGAATTTAAATTTCATGTGTTACTTCCAGCGTAGCTAAGGACTGGTAGTGATAACCAGTAGAGTTTAACTGTTTTATATTTAGTAATTTACATACCTCTTAATATGTTTATGCCATGAACTCACTCTTTTCCTCTGTCTGTTGTAATTGCTTCCGGTACTCCAAATCTAAGGATAAAGTAACACAATCAGTTTTTAATTCGGTTTCAATGTAATGTATTGATTCACTGCGTGGCGGAATTTTCAAAATGTGTAAATTATAATTATTTGTAGTAGGGAAATATGTATAGATCTGTCCCTAACTTCAACGTTAAAATGTTTTTCCTAAATTTTATACATACTTCAAATTAATTTAAGAAATAATGTCCTAAAATTCCTAACAACAAATTTGCTAATGAATAAAAAACAAATAACTTGTTAGTAATAACGTGTTCATCAAAAGTCTGCGCCATGTAAAAAAAAAAATATATTAGTTTCATTTACAACACTTTCAAACTGACACAATTTCGTAATATCTTTATACAATAATTCAAAGTTCTTACAATAATTTAAATGGAATTACCTCCTTTTTAATTTTACGTTTAGTAACTTCTTTCCTAAAATTTAATAACCAACTAGAAAAGTCTTCTTTGAGTTTAATATTCAATATATTTCCTTCACGTCTGCTCGGTCCTATTTTAATTAAATATGTTCTTACCTTCTTTAAGTCTTCATATACTTGTTCTAATACAAAGCTCATACCTTGCCATAAAAGTAGATTAAAAGAATAAAATACACATTCATATAACAAATATGAGCCTCGTTTAAAGTAATTAATTACTATATATATACTATACATAGTAATTAATTGTGTATTTTATTTTTCGTATCTGGTTTCGTAGGTGGCATTAAGAGGAGGGTCAACGGTACGAGGTGTCTGGTATTGCCATCGCCAAGCCGAGCGTGGCGGTTATGGCAATTCGTCCTTGTCGGAAAGGCTAGGCCCTGCAGTGGACTATTTGTAGGTTGTTAAGGCTTACCTTAGTTAAGGATGTTGTTCATCCATAATAAGGTTTCTTTCTTTTAACTTTATTATTATAGTTGTCATATAAGACAATTTATTTACTTAGTATACCTCCCGCGTTATATTATCTGTTAGTGCTTCAGGTTTCCAAAACCTATTTCTATTTATTTCATGGTTTTCACCCCAAAACCAAGTATCCAATTCTATGTCTACCGTTGCTGTTGCCGTTGCCGTTGGGGTCTTGAAAGGATTCACTTTCAAAAAATCGAAGAATCATTCCTCCTTAGGCCTTTCACCGAGTTATGTTTTATAATTTTTTTATTTTCATTTAGAGTGTGGTATTTTTTAAGTTTGTGAGTAGCTTTAACTGATTAAATTGATTACAGATCCGATTCAAGCTTTGAAGATCATGATGGAGGAATGGCTGACGTCTGGCTCTACAGCATATAGTACTCCTGATACTACTATAGGTACGCTGCAATCATAATTTTTATTATTCAGTTTATCAATTAACTGCATGTTTCAAAAGAACCCAACCTCTTCCCTACTATAGCAGAGATCCTGTTAACATTCCACCCCTCGTCGTTGAATCAAACCACTGCCTCTTTTTTTCTTATAATTAATTAAATGAATACATAATAATTACTTTATAGTCTTATGGCCACGTGTCTACTTATCGTTCACAGTTAAAATGGGTATCTGTTTATCAGCGACGAAGTCTGCGTGCACTCGCTACCCTGTCTTAACCTACTACTTCTTTCTATTTATCTCCCCACTTTCAGTATCTTTGCTGCTAGCGGCATTTGATGTTGAAACACCTACTTTCATGTCTGCAGTACTCGTAGGTACACTGTAATAGAATGGGCGTGGGACGTGCGGACAGGCATTACGTCATTGAATAAAAAAAATGAGGGTCATCATATACTTTTTTAGTGCCGACCATAGACAGCGGGAAACACATCCATATATGGCAAATCTTAATCCCACAGATTGTTCTCGTGGAGTAGCGCCCATAGTGCGAGGTTGATGACACGGGATTCCGATTTAAATTTTTGCTAATGTAATTTTTTTTTAGTTTAACACATTTAGAGTAATTATGTCTTTAAACGAGCACAGCCATGCATAGGGGAAAATGTTTCGAAAACACGAGAAGTCCAGGTAACCAAATTCTGTGTGAGTTTTAGGGTTTTGTACAAGCCCTATTATACTATAAAGCTAACTGTCTGTCCGTACGTCGGTCCCTCTGTCCTACATTTAAGGGGCTGTATCTTCTGAACCATTACGGAATGGCTAGCCAGATGTAATTTAATTTAACTGGTATAAATATACAAAGGTTAAAATGATAAGGAGGTTAAGTTAAAATGATACGAGAAATATGTTATACGCTTAATACAAGCGTCAAACTTTGGGTTTTGCAACAAGTGCAATGACTAAAGTAAAATAATGAACACCAGCCAAACGTGAGTCTGTCATACGCTAAGGGTCTGATGAGCGAAAACAAATTTTTTAAATTTTTATTGCACAAAACCCTTAATGCACGAATCCGACTCGGGCTTGGCTGGTTTTTAATAGAATATTAATAACTTTTTTTTTTCCAGGTTCTGCATTATATTGCCCCGAAATCTTTGACGGATTTTTAAGCTGGAATCAAACGCTTGCTGGAGTCACCGCCAAATTAAACTGTCCAGACCTGGATGGATATGATTCTCAACGCATAATTTATAAGAGGTAACGTTTTGTCTTGTATGAGTAACCTTATTCGTCTTGTGTTTTGTTTATTAAGGCTTATCTGATATACCCGATGAAATGATCAAGTACCAGGGAATTAGGTCATCAGTTGCGGAGTCATTTTTGAAAGATCATTTAAATTTTGACTATATTTTGACTTTTAGTATAATAATATAAGTATACAAGGTCTGTTATTGACATGTGGTAGCGGTGTAAGAATCGGCCATCCCCATTCTTTCCGTGGGTGTCGTAAAAGTCGATTAAGGGAAAAAATGTATTTGATTAAAGAATTTTTTCTCAAAAATACAAATTCAGTTACTAATTCACTAATGCAAAAAAATATTTTTTCTAATATAAACTTGGTTAGTCTCTCTTCTACGAGTTCATTATTATTTGACACTATAAACTAAATGCCTATTTTAATATTATAAACTAAATACATAGGAGTTTTATTATTATTTTTAGGTTATTTATATATATACTCTTTACGATTTAGTTATTTAGAGATATATATAAATATGTATACATACATTAAATACAATAAAATAAATGAGTTATCTTTAAAATTAATATAATAATATTAATTAAGTCCGTATTGCAAAGGTCCCGGCTGGTTTTCAAATAGATTGTCTGTATCAAGTTCAGAGTACTCACTACAGCCAAGCTTACGGTTGCTTGAGGCTACGAGGGGGAGTCGAGGTAGATCCTCGAGACGCGTTCCGCGCCCTTCCGAAATTACCTCCTCCAATACGGCCCTCATCTGTTCTATATCTTGGGAGCCCATTCCACCATCGTCCGAATCCACCTCAGCCGGATCATTTGGGGCAGCATCCACATCTGCATGATTAGTCACATTCTGTGGAGTAGCGCCCATAGTGCGAGGTTGATGACACGGGATTCCGATTTAAATTTTTGCTAATGTAATTTTTTTTAGTTTAACACATTTAGAGTAATTATGTCTTTAAACGAGCACAGCCATGCATAGGGGAAAAAATGTATTTGATTAAAGAATTTTTCTCAAAAATACAAATTCAGTTACTAATTCACTAATGCAAAAAAATATTTTTTCTAATATAAACTTGGTTAGTCTCTCTTCTACGAGTTCATTATTATTTGACACTATAAACTAAATGCCTATTTTAATATTATAAACTAAATACATAGGAGTTTTATTATTATTTTTAGGTTATTTATATATATACTCTTTACGATTTAGTTATTTAGAGATATATATAAATATGTATACATACATTAAATACAATAAAATAAATGAGTTATCTTTAAAATTAATATAATAATATTAATTAAGTCCGTATTGCAAAGGTCCCGGCTGGTTTTCAAATAGATTGTCTGTATCAAGTTCAGAGTACTCACTACAGCCAAGCTTACGGTTGCTTGAGGCTACGAGGGGGAGTCGAGGTAGATCCTCGAGACGCGTTCCGCGCCCTTCCGAAATTACCTCCTCCAATACGGCCCTCATCTGTTCTATATCTTGGGAGCCCATTCCACCATCGTCCGAATCCACCTCAGCCGGATCATTTGGGGCAGCATCCACATCTGCATGATTAGTCACATTCTGTGGAGTAGCATCCCCTGCAGCATAGCATGCACCATTTTCATTCAAAGGGGGATCAGCCTCACGTCTTTGTCGTTCGAATGCGATACCATCGAATATTATCGAACAGATGATGTACCAAACTTGGTCTGCCAGGTTTTGTTCCATGGCCGTAACGTAAGCTTCCAGCTCAGCAAAATAGGAGTTCATCCAGGCCTGATATGCAATTCCTCCCGCTTCTTCCCCTTTCGCCCTGTATGGGTTAGTATTCATAAGAATTATCCATCGATTACGCCGTACTTCACCAGCGGCGGGTGTCGGTTGCTGGATCCAAGGTGACCCTGCTGACAGCAAGCTAGCCGGTGGCGATGATGGATGCGAGGTGCTATCTGGCGGTCGTGCAACTCCTCGCGCTCGGCTGGGGGTCCGCATGCTGCCGCGTCCAGTGCCAGCTCCAGGCACGCCCTGGCGGCCCCCAGGCAGCAGCCCTATGCGCTTCCTCGTTATTCCATCATCCATTTTTGGGCGTCGTTTAACCGAAAACGCCCGGACCGGCGTCGAATTTTGTGTGGCCATATACCTTTGCACCCTCACTTTTGCAGAGGCACGGCGCTAACACCTCTTGACAGGGTGCTGACAGCTTGCGCCGGCATTTAGGTTAATATCTGTATAACTTAATAGCAATATAATCTCTAAATAACAATATAATACCTGTAAGTGCGCTTTGGATAAAAAAAAATTGTGAATAAATTTTTTTTATTCCCAAGAGTTTATATAATAAGCTTGAAACTTAAAAACTCTTCATAACTCTTTATATTCTAGTTTTAGACATAATAAATCTCGGTAAAAGTAACGCCCGACCAAATTTTTTTATTCTTCCCTAGTTGCTCCAAGAATGGCAAATGGGAACAGCTGCCTGGAAACGAAATACCATGGATGGAGTATACTGTCTGCTTTAACGACTCTGAACGTCTAGTAAGTGTAATTCATTTATTTTTATTTATTTAATGAGCGGACTTAATGCCTTGCGGAATTCTTGTTCCTGTCAACTCCGGTTGGTGGCCAAAATTAAATAGTAGATGTGAACAATTATTAAAGCTATATTTATACGCACTGGTAATGGGCTAAAAATAACTAATGAAGAATATTTTCTTTTGTTACAGGTGAATAACATATCTAAAAATATATACTTGGTCTGTGTCGTACTGTCAATATTTGCTCTAATCGGTGCTTTGTGGATATTGGTTAAGTTCAGGTAAGTTCAGTACAGTTTACGTTAAAATTAATATTATTTCACTAACGTTTACTAATCGTGTTCACTTAAGACAGAGTTAAAAATACCAATAGCGTATTATTTGAGGAACAAACAAACACATTTTATATAAATGACATTCATATTTTATATGAGACACGAACCAAAAAGCATTTTTATTTTTGCAATATGCTGCAATTGACTTCGGCTTGGATTCGAACCCAGGACCCACGGCTCAGCAGTCAGTTACGCTAACCATTAAGCCACAGGGATAGCATCTTTGCTAATATTGCACCACACAGACTGATGTTGGGAAGAAAGCTCATCTGTGCGAGAGTACTGAGTGTTTTTTTTTGTTCCAGGGACGTATTTCAACGTGTCGCTGATGCCCTCCATATACATTTTTTCTCAGCGAGCATTCTTTCAATGTGTGTTCATTTCATATAGTCATTACAGATGGAGCATGACTATGCTCATGTCCAAAGAGGACAGGTAAATTTTGTTCCCATATTCTAATAGTTTCAACGTAAAAATATTGATCTATTATTCTCGCGGATTCATTCATGCACTCATGCGCGTTCCTAACGTAATAAAACATGAGTCTTAACTATGGACATAACCTTATTAAAAAAAAAAACTTTTTTTACAATTCTAATTGTAGTCTTCTGTAACAGGTGTCTTTAAAATTTTCATTTCTGTTTTTTTGGTGTCTGTACCAAACTGCAATATTTCATATCAAATTTTATTTGCAGTTTTGGTGCATTTTTCTGCACATCCTTATCATCGAAGCCTCGCTATACAATTATGCTTGGCTGTTATTAGAAATAAAGAAACTGTATATGGCAACTACTTTGGTAAGTGTATATGTGTATTATTTATTCTCTCGCATTTAAACGCTCTTAGTATAAATCATAAAAATAAAACGAGTCCCTTTATTTTTATCATACTCCTTGATAGAACAAGAAAAGATAAGATGGCGAATGAGCGACGTCGGCGAGCTGGGCCTCCACGGGCTTTCTTCCCAAAAAGTGCAAACAGTGTGCTTCGTCATAATTAGTTTGACATGCTCTCCATAAATATTACCTCGGTTTCAGCGCCTAGCGGAATTTTTAGAAAACAGTCTCTGAAGATTTTTAAACTTTATTCAACCGAGAGAATGAGCAGAGAAGATATTAATGAACACTTTTTATTTACATATGTTTTATTTAAAAACTTCATTATAACACCATAAATTTTAAGGTAATAAAGGGCGGACTTAATGCCTGTTGCCATTCTCTGCCAGTAAAGCAATGGGGTGATGAGGTAGAATAGCAGGTATATTTAATTTACTAAATAAATTAAAATAAGTACGTATATATGTAAAATAATATATATGCATACATAATAATATGAACATGAGGATAGATTAATAAACATAAACAGGATACAAGTACACAAATAAAAAATGAAACAAGTACTCTTTTGTAAAGACAAATTAAAAGACAACGTATTGTCTTTAAGTAGTTATAATCGTGAAATTACCTAGCATTTAAATTTAAAAAATGTTTTCTAACTGATTTTTTAAATGACCTCCTTTTATATGGTAGAATAAATAAATAGACATAAACAAAAAGAAGACTGAATAATTAATTTTGCCTATCAAATGACATACAAATTAATATTAATAGGTAACAAAGAATACCCTCCCTGAAAAATGAATCATATTTAAATAAAAATTATATTATAACCATACTTAATCTGACCGTATCACTTAAAATCAATTAAGTTTACGTAATTTACTTTATTTAGTACCAGCCTGTAACTGCCCACTGCTGGGCAAAGCTGTTTAAAAATATTTATCGAGAGAGATTTGAGCCTGGAAGGGCCCGTAACGCTGCTCCAGTTCGGGTTGGCGAACTTCACACGTCCTCGAAAATTTTTTTTTATTTTTTTCAGAAATGCAAGTTTCCTCGTGGTGTTTTCCTTCGCCGCCGAGCACGTGGTGAATTCAGTACTTAAAATGCTATAAAAAAATTTAGTGGTGCGGGCACCGGGGATCGAACCCTAGTAACAAGTATTGCGTATATCGAAGCGTACGCACTGACCATTAAGCTACCACGTCTTTGCTTAATTAATTATCAAATTGATCGAATAACATAGTATCCTATATAATAAATATCACTATCGCAGATTTAATTACTTTGAGGCTAATCTGAAATGAATTTTATTTCATATTTTCATATCATAAACACTAATAAAATAATATTTAACTTCAAATAGGCTGCTGTAATACGTATGCTGAACAAGTATCAATGTAGTTTTTTTTGTTTCAGAATTGCGACTGCTATGAAATGGGAAATCGTAAGGACTTCTTACTTTGCTTGTGCTCATCTATCAGTATAACTGTTGCCTACACATTGATTCGTTATTACTTGTCAGATACGATCGAATAGTAAGTATGGATACATTACATATTTACAATTCAAGCTAATAACCATTATTTATTTTGGCTATCGAGATTACATGCTGCAATAGTTACGCCGCTGATTAGCGTCAGATATAGGCTCCTTTTCTATCTAGGTACTACCTATACCTAGATAGAAAAGGAGCCTTAACGCCTAGTATAACGAAATCAGAAGATGTATAATTGTTTACAATACGTGTAAGATACAGTCGGGCATTGATAGACACTGGCTGGCTAAGTTGTTTGTATTTTATTCTATACGCAATGCGAATTCGATCAAATGCGAATTTTTATGCTTTGTTCAAAAGATTGATAATGTGTTTGTTGTCGCGAAAGTGCTATACCGTTGTATTCAAATGGTGGGCATTCCCTTAATTTTAATATCCCATCCTGAATTATATATTCCTATATGTTGTTAACTTCCCCGATAGCCACCTTCATCTTCTGAAGTAAGAGACGCAACGCAATGTTAGTTTAACTAACGTAGGCAATCGACGCCAGCGCCACGCATGAATATGCAAAAAAGTGTAAAATCTCGCGACGCAAAAGCCGCTCTCGCGAAAAAAAAAACAATTTAATTAATAATATCGCTCATTATCAACTCATAAATAGTAATAATAATAATAAAATATTTCTTTGTTCCAAAAGAAAAGGTACAATTTTTCTTTAAATTACCCTGAACCCCTAACATGGATATCTCGTGACTTGGGGGTAAGTCTCTTCCAATAACAAAGGATTACGTATTACCTATGTGACTACAGAAAACGTTATGAGATTAGACAGGGCGGGCAGTTGACATTTAATATTATGAATAAAAAGATATAGAACAATTGTTACAATATATGCCAGCAAATTGCGGTTCGAGTGTGTGTTTGTGTATTTTTTAGTGTTGTGTGCGCGTGTACAAGTGTCCGCCTGTATATAAGTACATATTATTAACCTATTTATATTATTTAAAGGAGTATTAACGTATTACTTTTCCAGTACTTTAGTAATAAATGCCATAGGTCGGTAATGATTGGCATAGGGATTTGTAAACATGTATTGTCAATTTATTATCAGAAACGTCACAGAGGTTTCTAAATACCGGGATTATATTTCTGACTCTATTAGCTAGTGCTACAATATTGGGACGCCAATTAAAATTTTGTCAATGACTAGTCCCAACTATTTAATGGTTATTTCTTTATCGAGGACTTCACAGAAGCAGTCGTTTAGTGGGACTTCTAATGTGTTACACGGAAAAGTATGTCACTCAAGTGTAAAATTAGAGGAGGGATGGCTAACTTGAGTGATACTGAATCAAATTATTGTAATATTGCTTAGTCCTTTGTCAGCTGGCTTGCAGGTCTCATCGCTCGTACACGTGAGGGAAGCTTTAACTTTTTAACTTCTTTCATTGAGGCGGTAATTGTACCAAACGAATGATGATCCTTTTATACCAAATCCTTTTATTTTCTTTGCCTTCTTGAGATGAAGGAAGGAAGGAAGGATTATCCTTAGGCGTTTGTATCATCTATACTGGAAAAGGAGATTATACCATCTTCTGTGAACTTATTAGCCCTGAATCTCAATTTAATAAAAAAATTGTTAACTGTTTCTATGAATGCCATTAGTAATTCGTTAGCCGAGGGTTTTTTGAGGGCCGTTAAATGACATATTTCTTTTACCTATTTTGTCGATATTGTTCATTTGATAGTATTTTATTTTTAGTTTTTTACTTATTTCTTTGCACATATTAGTGTAGTTTATATATTTTATATAATCAGGTTTTTTTTTTTATAATAACTTTATATTTAAAACCGGTATTATGGGAGACATGTCAGATCTTTAAAGACGTCGGGGGAGATATGTTATTGATATCGTGTAACGCAAGCATCAAGATACTGGAAAACTACAACAAAAATCTTTCAGCCCATGAGGTAAGTGATTCTTCATAGTAGATAAGGCGCACTTTAATCCCAATCTTAACATTTTAACAGAAATATTTTCTATTACAGCAGTTATACTTTAGGCAATCATTTGGTTATGCGATGACAAGATAAAACAATTATTAACACCTAACATGTAGGCTCACGCAACTTCGCTTGTTATTTTAGTATATAATAATTCTTGCGCCTTTCTAAAGATACACCATAATTAAATAATCCCTTGAAAACGAACTTATTATACCAGTGCAGTATAACATTTTTTTGCAGAAAATATTAACATAAAAAAGTAAATTAAAGTAGCAGCCTATAAGTGCCCACTGCTAGGCAAAGGCCTCCTTCTCAAATACGAATATCAGAGAGGGTTTAGGAGCCGGGAAGGGTCCGCCACGCTGCTCCAGTGCGGGTTGGCGGGCTTTACATATCCTCGAAATAATATTGTTATTATTTCTCAGATATGCAGGTTTCCTCACGATGTTTTCCTTCACCCCCGAGCGCGTAGTAAATTCAGCACTTAAAATTGATATTAAGAATTTTAGTGGTGCCGGCACCGGGGATCGAACCCAGGTCACTCGCGCTCTATGAAACTAAAGTGAGCGATAATTTTACATTTTCTTCATGTTTATGCTGATCTTACTTTTAGTCGTCTAATTGAGTCCACTGTTGGAACATAAAGGATTTGATTTGGTCTGTTCAATTTTTGTTGCTTTCTCCTGACCATTATTGCACATATTTTTTTTTAATAATTATGTAAGTAATGTGAACGTCAGATTTAAAATTTAATTTCGTCAACAACAAGTTGTTTTGATACCCGCTAAAAAGTCATTAAGGCTATCAAAAATCGATAAAGCTGTTAAAACCGAAAACGACTAACAGCATTAACATGCTAACAGCAATAACAGCATGACATCTTATGTCGTATGCAAGTGTCGTATTCGTGAATATCCCTAAACGACGATTAAAGACTACTCTAATTGACCCGGACAATTCGGATCTGGATCTGGATATACATCTAGCTCTAAACATCTACATCCAGGTCCTGTGACCGTCGGATCCATACGTATCCGGTTGGCAGCGTCGGGAGTGTATGTCAAATGAAATAACATTGTTCATACATAACAGCACATTCATTAACTCAAGCTGTGTTAAAGCCTGTCTTAACTTCATCAAGTAAATATTGTTTTTAGTAGACTGGCCGCGACGCTGTCCCATGGGGACATAACAGTGTAACGCTTAGAGTAAGTTTGCCACTCCCCCAATCCCAAAAAGTAAAGGTAGTGTCAGTTTAGAGTTGAATATTTTATTTTAACGTGGTAGAGCCAAGCAGCGGCTTTTGCTGCTACTCGAAAGGCTAATTTAAATAACGTAAAGAATATTGCTAAATGTTTGATTTTCTAAAATAATGGCAATTTTAAAAAGAAATAAAAAAAAATTAAGTTATGAAGTGTGCACTGTTGGATTTTCCTTAAATTGTTTTTTTTATGTTACAGTTGCTGGGTGAACCAGGGCTACTTTTCTTTGATTTATCTCATACCCTTGGTAATCAGTCTGATCATCACAGGCGGTAAGTGTCACTACCAAATAATACCAAAGGAATATATTTAGATTTTGATCGCATTGACACATTACCCGCTACGAGAGTGCGCCATGCGTTTCAAAAGTTCTGGGTGGCCCAAACTTAAGTTGAAAGTAACTCTTCGTTTGTTATGTAAACTTTGTAAGACAATTAAAGTTATAAAAAATTTTTTTAGACATATACCTAATTTTGTACAATAATCGCTGATTTTCTTTTTATATTTATTATTATTATTAATGTAATATTTTAATATTTTTTTTTTTCAAACTATAACTTTTTCTTCACTTTGGCCATTGGGACCAACTGCAACAACTCCAGGACGAGACGAAGATCAGATCCTGTTATTTTATTTATTGAGAGCGCGTTGCATCGAAAAAAATCTACGAAAATTACGATTTATTTCTAATTTCATGGTGCTGAGCGTTGTTTAAGCAACTAATTTTATTCAAGGTTAACTTTTTTGTTTTTGCGTGTTCGCAAGCGATTGCAATTTTCTGAGTTTTGTGCCATTAATTGGAGAACGTATTTCACTATATTGCTGTACGGCCTAGCGATAAATCTTCTCTACAATCTCGTGTTTTTTTTCCACTTTAGTCTCTATCTTCGTTTCATAATGTTCTTCTCTGTTGCCGATATTACTTAAATTACTATCGTTTAAATTGACGAAGAAACTAACCAACGGCTTAACAGTTTCAAAATATTTACAATCACACTGCCTTTTTCCACGTTCACTTAATAAAGTAATCGGTCCACGTTGCCCTGACTTAATAAACAAAATATATTTTTAACAATACTTAACTTTTTAGTCAATAAATTATGTTGAAATCACCAACCAAGGAATGAGAAAATATTAATGAAAAACAATAAAAGGAAAACTATTAATTCCGTTTTAAAATTTCCTTAAAAAATGCATTCATTTTGTCAACCTGATTGTTGGCCACGGTGTATTATAATATGTTCGAAGCAATAACTCCACTCGGGAAGCTTTCTTTAGTGGTGCCACTTCCTTTACTTCACTTTTTAATATTTTTCTAATATCAGATTGCATACACTTTAGTCTTCGAAGTTTTATCTATAGTAAAATACTAAATAAAAAAAATTACTTAACGAAGTTAAATTTCTCATATTATATAACTATAAATTTAACAGTTTTCTAAAATTACGAATATGTCTATTAAATACAATTCAATTTAATTGAGCGAATATAACTTAATCTTGTCTTTAATAAATCCGCGTACTCGTACGTATGTATTGATTATCTTTGTTTTTTTTCAGGTATTTTGTACATTGTCCATAATGTCACCAAGAAACTTTTACCGCCATGCCACCAAAACAAAATTAAATTTTTTAAAAAATATTCAAAATCAGTTTTTATCCTGGTAAGTACTTACCTCCTCCTCCTACTAGCGACACCTAGGCAGAGATTGAGTCCACTATGTAGGAAAATTATGCTACTATATTTGTCAAATTTATGTGATTTTATCGAAATTCTGTTACTTTCTACATTAAAATTAAACATTTTAATAATGGAAGAAATCAAGAATAATAACTAGTGTTGTTCGCAGTTGTTTAAATTGTTTACAGATAATCAGATTCTTTCTTTTAATAGGGTACAGCATTTTTTAAGGCAAAATGTGTTATTATATGTCATTGTTTACTTTATTTAATCTGTTTTAACGTCAATATATACGCATGATTTTCTTTTATGTACACATCTATGCCATAATACCATTCAAATGATATGAGTATAATTTCTCTTCTCTTATGATAAATCCTTAAAAAAAGGTTACTTCTATTTGTAAACTTCACCTTTTATTATTTATTTATATTTTTGGGGTATTTCTATATTTACTCATCTGGTTGGGTTGTATAAATAAATACCATAATATAAATAATATTTTATAAATTATATATTTAATGAAATTAAATAGATAATTAAAACCCAACCAAATGGAAGCCCCCGGCAGGGGAGACCAGACGGCCGAGGGTTAGGGAGAAAGGGAAAGAAACCGGCGGACAATGCGAGCGGTATCGAGTAGCACTGCCTTCTGCATTTGAGCTCGGAGCGGTCCGTCACGGAGTCCCAGCCGCCTCAGATGTTCCGAGAGGCTGACTGGGATTAACCCATTCGCAGAGACGACGATCGGAATAATTTCGGTTGACATACCACCCCACATGTCGGTTACCTCGTGAGCCAGGTCCAGATATTTTGTCTTCTTGTCTGTTTCGGCTTTCACGAGGTTCTCGTCATATGGAATGGTGATGTCGACCAAAAGTATCCTCGACTGTGCCCGGTCCATCAACACGATGTCAGGCTTGTTTGCATGAATCGTCCTGTCCGTGATAATGGACCGGTCCCAATAGAGCCTAGCGCGGTCATTTTCGAGCACGGCTTCCGGCGAGTATTTATAGTAAGGCAGTCTCCGATCCACGAGACCGCATTTCAGGTTGTGTCTGTTCAGATAACCACAGAGTTAGAAAGCGCTGAAAAACCGGAGATGACATGCCGAAGCGACTCCCCGGGACGGCGACAGGCTCGACAGATGTCGACGGTGCCATCCCTTAGGATGTATCTCCGATAGTAGTTCGTCTTAATAACCTGATCCTGTATCGCACAGACAAAACCCTCGGTTTCCCCAAAGAGGTCACCAAAACGCAGCCAGTTTAGGCAGGCGACGGCATCTACGAAAGGCTCATGTAGAGCCTTGTAGAACCTCCCGTGGAGCTCTTTCTCCTTCCATACGGTCTCCCGGTCGGAGACGCTCTGTACTGCCGGGTCCTGCCCTTGCTCGTTGGCCAAGGATAGAGGGGTAAGCCCTTTATCACAACTAATGACGTCCGAACAGAATGCCTCATCCGATCTCGCTAGGAAGTAATTACGGAGGCTGCACACTTCGCGATTGTGCATGGTGAGGGCGCTTAAGTAACCCAGCCTACCACGTTTCCGCGGCAAGTACAACCTCATCACTGACGATCTCGGATGATGCATCCTGTGGGATGTCATGGTTGTGCGGACTTTTCTGTCCAGGGCATTAAGTTCCGTTTGAGTCCACCTGAGTATGCCAAAGGTATAAATGAGGACTGGCATATCCCAGCCGTTACACGCGCGTGTCTTGTTCCCGCCCGACAAAAGGCTATTAAACACTTTTGTCAGACGCGCAAAAAATAAGTCGCGAACCGTTTGCTTCATGCCAGCCTCATCGATACCTATGTTTTGTGGCATACCCAGGTACCGGTATGTATCAGCCCCGGAAAGGGTCCTAATGTTAACGGGCATTGACAAGTCTATGCCCTCAGAATTAGCGAACTTTCCCCTTTAGACGTGGAGGACCGCACACTTATCCGTCCCGAGCTCCATTCTGATTGAATTGCTAAAATCGCAAGTGATTTTTAGCAATTCCATCAGATGGAAGCGATAGGTGGCGAACAACTTGAGGTCATCCATGTAGAAAAGGTGGGTCACTTATGTACCTCCCCTCCGAAGCTGAAATCCTCTCCCTGAGTTCTCCAGTAAGGTGCTGAGAGGGTTCAAGGAGATGCAGAACCATATCAGACTCAAACAATCACCCTGGAAAATACCCCTTCGTATCCTTATCTGGTGTTCCACAGCCGTCATCCGCTCACCTGATGGCAAAGGATCGTGCTCCATTGCCCCATACATTGCTCGAGGAAGTCTCTTACTGTACAGTCTACCTTGTACAGCTCGAGGACCCTCTTTAGCCACGTGTGAGGCACCGAGTCGAATGCCTTTCTGTAGCCTATCCAGGCGGCAGAGAAGTTCCGACGGTTGCGTTTAACTACCTTACCAATGACCGCGTCAATGACGAGTGGTTCCTAGGTCCCGCGACCGCCGCTCCGACATCCATTCTGAGCGCGCGACATTACTTGATTTATATCAAGGTGTCGGGTGATTTTCACGCTCAAAATGGACGTCAGTGTCTTATATATGGTGAGTAGACACGTGATGGGCGGTATTTACTCGGATCTGTGGTAACCTTATCTTTAGGAAAACTGAGTGACCCTAGCGGTGAAGAGACTCGGGAGTGACTTCTGATCGAGAGCCTCTTGGAACTGTTGGAAGAGCACAGCGTGACACACCATGAACCCCTTTAACCAGTAGTGATGCAGCCCGTCGAGTCCCGGACTTTTCCAGTTAGGGGCTCTACGGACCGCTTTAGCTACGTCGTCTGGTGTAATGACGACGGGGTCCATGGGCGTAATACCTGCGCACCGACTCTCCACAACTTCTGTCCAAGGGCCTTCGCTGTGGTATGCGGGTTCAGACCACAGGCTTTGCCAGAAGGCGACAGTGTCGGCCTGATTAAGTCCATGACCCGTTCCACATATTCCAGGTCGCTCCAATGATTTGTAGAGCCTCTTCTGGTCACTCTGGAAGAGACGATTCTGGTTAAACCGCGCTGACCTCTCGGTAAATCGCCGAATCCGCTTCCCCCAAGCCGCTATCCTTTGCTTCAGGACATCTATGCGCTCCGTCAGCTTTTGCGTTATATTCGGCAGGGACAGACTAACATCCGTCCCAGCAAGCGCCATCCTCACGGTGCGCACAATCCTCGGCCTGTTATTGCCCGACCTGAAGCTTATCAGTCTGCCGATAAGGGCTCTTGCCTTTGCGATACGGTTCTCAATCTTTTGTCTCCACGCTGGGATAACGCTACCTTGTTTAGTAGCGCGTCCAGCTGTGGGAAATTTGGCGTCAACAATACGGCAGACTGCCAATGCAGCGCCAAAAAGGATAGAGTCCGTATCACAAAGGTCCCGGCTGGTTTCCAAATAAGTAGCCAGCATTGGGTTTAGAGCCCCCACGACATCTCGGTTGCGCTTACTTGGTATGTATATACGTAGTATACTTATGCGGGGGAGTCGTGGTCGATTTTCGAGAGACATTTCGCGCGTTTCCTTAATCGCCTCCTCCAGTATGTGCTGAGAGGGTTCAAGGAGATGCAGAACCATATCAGACTCAAACAATCACTCTGGAAAATACCCCTTCGTATCCTTATCTGGTGTTCCACAGCCGTCATCCGCTCACCTGATGGCAAAGGATCGTGCTCCATTGCCCCATACATTGCTCGAGGAAGTCTCTTACTGTACAGTCTACCTTGTACAGCTCGAGGACCCTCTTTAGCCACGTGTGAGGCACCGAGTCGAATGCCTTTCTGTAGCCTATCCAGGCGGCAGAGAAGTTCCGACGGTTGCGTTTAACTACCTTACCAATGACCGCGTCAATGACGAGTGGTTCCTAGGTCCCGCGACCGCCGCTCCGACATCCATTCTGAGCGCGCGACATTACTTGATTTATATCAAGGTGTCGGGTGATTTTCACGCTCAAAATGGACGTCAGTGTCTTATATATGGTGAGTAGACACGTGATGGGCGGTATTTACTCGGATCTGTGGTAACCTTATCTTTAGGAAAACTGAGTGACCCTAGCGGTGAAGAGACTCGGGAGTGACTTCTGATCGAGAGCCTCTTGGAACTGTTGGAAGAGCACAGCGTGACACACCATGAACCCCTTTAACCAGTAGTGATGCAGCCCGTCGAGTCCCGGACTTTTCCAGTTAGGGGCTCTACGGACCGCTTTAGCTACGTCGTCTGGTGTAATGACGACGGGGTCCATGGGCGTAATACCTGCGCACCGACTCTCCACAACTTCTGTCCAAGGGCCTTCGCTGTGGTATGCGGGTTCAGACCACAGGCTTTGCCAGAAGGCGACAGTGTCGGCCTGATTAAGTCCATGACCCGTTCCACATATTCCAGGTCGCTCCAATGATTTGTAGAGCCTCTTCTGGTCACTCTGGAAGAGACGATTCTGGTTAAACCGCGCTGACCTCTCGGTAAATCGCCGAATCCGCTTCCCCCAAGCCGCTATCCTTTGCTTCAGGACATCTATGCGCTCCGTCAGCTTTTGCGTTATATTCGGCAGGGACAGACTAACATCCGTCCCAGCAAGCGCCATCCTCACGGTGCGCACAATCCTCGGCCTGTTATTGCCCGACCTGAAGCTTATCAGTCTGCCGATAAGGGCTCTTGCCTTTGCGATACGGTTCTCAATCTTTTGTCTCCACGCTGGGATAACGCTACCTTGTTTAGTAGCGCGTCCAGCTGTGGGAAATTTGGCGTCAACAATACGGCAGACTGCCAATGCAGCGCCAAAAAGGATAGAGTCCGTATCACAAAGGTCCCGGCTGGTTTCCAAATAAGTAGCCAGCATTGGGTTTAGAGCCCCCACGACATCTCGGTTGCGCTTACTTGGTATGTATATACGTAGTATACTTATGCGGGGGAGTCGTGGTCGATTTTCGAGAGACATTTCGCGCGTTTCCTTAATCGCCTCCTCCAGTATGCTCCTCATTTGCCCTATTTCTTGGGTGACTGTTTTGGGTGACCATTGTCCGAATCCTCTACAGCTGGAAGATTCACAGCAGCATCCACTTCTGCAAGATTAGTCACAGTAAGTGGAGCAGCATCCTCAGCTGCATTTTCATTCGATGGGGGAGCAGCCTCACGTCTTAGTCGTTAGAGTTCGGCATCATCGAATATTTTCGAACGAATGATGTGTCGAACTTGGTCTGCCAGGTTTTGCTCCGTGACATTAACGGAAGGCTCCAGCTTAGCAAAATAGTAGTGCATCCTGGCTCGATATGCTATTCTTCCCTTTATATATTATATACAGTTTCTTCCCTTTTCGCCCCAAAGTACTCTCGCAATGCGTTCATATTCATTAGAGTTGTCCATCGCATGCGCCGTACTCCACCAGCGGCGAGTGCCGATTGCTGGATCCTGGAGGACCCTTGACCCAAGGAAACTCCTTGGTGTCGGCAGGGTCTGATGGTGGTGGTGGAAGGTGGGGATGATGGATGGGAGGTGCTACAAGGTGGTTGAGCAACTCCTCGCGCTTGGCTGGCGGTCCGCATGCTGCCACGTCCAGCGCCAGCTCCAGACGTGCCCTGGCGGCCCCAGGCAGTGGCCCTATGCGCATTCTCGTATTTTCCACCATCCATATTGGGCGTTATTTAACGGAAGACGCCCGGACCGGCACCGTTTACTGTGTGTCCATTTGCACATGCGGGCCTTTGCACCTTCACTTTTGCCGAGGCACGGCGCTAACCCCTCTTGGCAGGGTGCTGACTGCTTGCGCCGACGCAACAGCTTTGTCACTTAAACTGTTACGCCGGTGGGCGATGGGGTCGTCACTTCCCTACGCCATTTTATTTATATTATTATTATAATAATTGGTTAATACAAAATTATATTTTATCCACAGATTACAGTATTTGGACTATACGTTACAATGTATCCATGGCGACCAGCTGCATACATCCCTGGTGGCTGGTTAAAAAAGATAATCAGCGCGTTGTTTATGGGAACAAATGTAAAATTATTTTTTCTACTTTTTTCGAACACTTTAAAATAAAATAAAATTTCGTAATATAAACCATTTTATTTCAGAAATTTTATTTTATTTTCAAATAAATCTCAAAGACACTTTATTTGAAAATTCTACTTTATTTTCAAAAAAAGTGGTTTGTATTTGTATTTTTAAATAGATATTACCGTTAAGTTGCTCATTATCAATAGAACAAAATTTAAATTTTAACCGCTTACTTAGCTGTAACAAAATGCAGGCCATTCTGGCTGTCAAAAATGCTGTACTTTTTAAGAAGTAGTTTATAGGACAATGTGTCCTGTGTGAGAATCGAAACCTATAACCCATTCTGCATACGCATCCTATGACTGCAGTGGTGACCTCTCAATCTATAGGAGTGTGAACCCTTACACTTATCGTAGGCTTGTGAATCAAAGATCAGCGAGTGCTGGGAGCAGTTCTAGGCGTACCTTTTTTTGTTACTGCCAATGTCTCGTAACTAAAATCGATGGTCGTGAATCGTCTAAACCTGTTTCTGTCCCTTTAGTATCAGAGTAACCCCTATTTAAGTTTAGTGCGTATGCTACATTTATTAGGGTTATTGGTATATATTTACAGCGGGTGTAGTAAGAGCATCTCTTGGCCTCACAATTCGTAATTACATTTTTATCAGTCTGTACCTTTCAATCCGGAATACAACAGTCGAACTAGATACACACGGAAATAGATATACAGTTATGGAGATCTCATAGCAGTCCAGTAGATAGCGGATTGATACATAAAATTGGCGTGACGATGCCAAATCTTTTCATACCTTCGCCCTGTGACGTCAGCAAAATAAAACATTATAAAGAACTATCTTTTACAGGGGATATTTATAACTCTTATCTTCTGCTACTTTAACCCGGAGATTAAAACCATCTACATGACTCGCCTGAAAAGGAAATTTCGGAGGAATGAAGAAATTGAAATGTCAGTTATACATATATAATCTCACAGTGTCTTCAATTCTATAGTAAAAAGTCATTATTACGTATTGGACAAAATTTTAATTATTTGTCCTCAATCCTTTATTGGTAGTTTAAGTATTAATATAAATGATATTTACTTATTCAAGAACTTTTAAAAAAAAGGGTTCTTGATTGAATATTTGAAAATTATCTCAATAAATGTCTAGTGTTTAAAAAATATTTAATGGACATTACGAAAATTATAAATGTATTTGTATACTTAAATTGATGTAACTTATGTCTAATTGGCGTAATATTATTACACTACGTATAAAAACTCTTCTGTGTTAGTTAAATACATACTATTTAATAATTGATACATTAAATTTAATGGGTAGATAAACTTAATTTTATAATATATAATCTTATTCTTATACTTACTATAAAAGAAATAGTCTAATATCTAAAATAACAAATATTTTCCGAAGTATTCTACTGATATGATTAAAACTTATTATCTATTCATTATTAATACAATATTTAAAGTTGAGAACGATTTGGTTAAATTTAAAAATACATTTAGGATAAACATGGCCTTAATATTTTTGAAAATGATTTCATAAAGGGATAAATCATTATTAAATCAATATTTACATTTACATAATTTAAAGAAACTTTAGGCATAACCAGGGTTTAAATTTATTTACAAAAGAATATATTAAGGGAAACAATTACTAGGTATTTATAGTACAATATTTATAAACGATAAATTATATGTTCCTGTTCCTGATGGACAGGTAAGTTAATATAAAATTAAAACTATGTGAATCTATTTAAATCAAATTCACATTGTTAGTAAATAATATATATATTCAATTAATTTATTAATTATTGTATCTTCGATATCTATTACTCTTACTTATTATATAGACAATGTATCTAATCTTATTATTGTCCTTCCTAATACACGCTCATTATGTCAAATAGTTATATGAAAAACTTTATTAATATATAATATTACTAAACTGTAATAATGTCTTTGATATTTAGCAGCTTTGTGATCGATGTTTAAATGTTTAATATTGAATTTAATAAAGATCTTAGTGTTGTAACCTGTTTTACTTATTATTACTTTCAATTCTAGGAGTACACCTCTTGATTTCCGTACCTAAACAAATTAAGTTATTTATGCTTTATTGAAGTGACTTCATCTGCACATGTTGTTCACCTAATACCCTGTCCCGTTATTAGTTTTATTTCCCGTATAGAGCGAGCAACATGTCGTACTTGCGGCAAACGTCTTCGTACTTTGCTACATTTACTAACTTCATAGTAACTATCTGTGACTGTGTTGACTTCACCTATACCAGTGTTTGATAAATCCTCCATGTCTTAAAAGCTTTCGAATACCATCCGACGTATAGCTGGCTGTTACAGGGATCTTTTAGGAGTCAACTTATTTGCACGCGCCAAGAAGTCTTGAGACCTAAGAGACAGTTTGATCATATATCCCAGGATATATGATCACTTTCTGTAGTATTTTTTTTTCAAGATTGTCTGGAACTTCGCAAGTTTGGTATATGTAAGAAGTACGTACAGGTCACATATGTAGGGAGTAGACAATCAGTACTGTGAGCAGTTTTATACCTCTACAGTCTGAAGAAATCAATCAGACACGCACCAGGTTTCCATGCCTCGAAAAATGCAGGTCTCGGCTTTTAAACTCTTCTTTCATATTGGAGGCTCTGAAACTATGCCAACTATTTGTCGATCGATTTAGCCCCTAAACAATTAAAACGTTATACCCTGACCGCCCGGGGACCGCATTGGGTACATTCGCCCCGTAGCGAATAGCCTGACAAGTTTCATATCTCTTGGGTAACAAGAGCTTCCTAAATCTTATCCACTCACGTGTCTTATTACTTATATTTTTGTTAACTTTTTCAATTGTGGTTGGTGTGAGTTCCGATCATTTCAGTACATTCGATTTAGTCGCGGATTTTCCATCAGTTAATATATTATTCGAATGATATTTAGGAGATATCTCTTTAGCCAAGCCACATCTAGTCGAGCAGACTAGTGCTTTATATCTGTGGAGTGAAATGTCCATCTATGTGGGTAGTAGTTAGCAACATGTTACAAATTATTATTGTACTACCGCTCTTAACTATGCTCTCAAGTAATATATTGTATTAGTATAAATGATGTTCTCATGTTAAGTGAGTTGTCTTGTAATTCTCTAATGAGAATAAATATCTAAAACCTATTAAACTTACGTGCGTTACTTAATGGCAGCATTACGTGGTCGCCTTTCTCGCTCAGAGACGGAGTTTAACGCTCGACGTCCGATTTTGTTACCAAAAGCGGATCATACTAGTGAATTGAATTATTAAATATTATCAGGGGAAAAACCTTCATTCTAGTTCAGGTTTGCAGTGGCTCTTAAACAGGCATTTTGGTTATCAGCCGCGATTTGTGTCACTTGAAAAATAACTTTTAAATGTAATTTATGCTTAAGAGTCAAAACTCGTTCAGTTCAACCTGTGATGGTTTATATTGCAAGCCCTCGAGTTTTTTATATACGAGTATAAGCGTCTATCCTATTATTTTTCCAACTTTGCGTCGTTATTTAAAAGAACGTTTAAAATTTAAAAGAAGTTACAAAGGTGCAGGATTCGATGGCCTTCCGTCAATATTTATTGCAATTTATTCACAATTTAAAAAAAAATAGTAATCTTAATTACCATCAGGCATTATATATTTTGCATCTGGTATTCGCCTGTAACTGTATGGCACTGAGCTAATATCATTGATGTACACATTTCATTTGTTGTAATAGCGTACATTATGTTGGCATTCTTTAAATAAATAAAATAAAATAAATAATTAAAATACTAGTTTACTTAATTTAAATCTAATCTAAGTATTGCTTTTATTTGTTTTGTTAAAAAATATATTCATCATCACCATCATCATCATCATTTCAGCCTATTACAAGTCCACTGCTGAACATAGGCCTCCTCCAAAGATTGCCACGAAGCTCGGTCCTGAGCCACCTGCATCCATCGAATTCCCGCAACACTGCGCAGGTCGTCACTCCATCTTGTGGGGGGTCGTCCAACACTGCGTTTGCCAGTATGCGGCTGCCACTCGAGAACCTTTTTTCGCCAACGGTTATCAGTTCTGCGAGCTGTGTGGCCGGCCCGTTGGCACTTCAGCTTGCCGATCTTTACGACTATGTCGGCTACCTTAGTTCTGCTGCGGATATCATCGTTGCAGACTCTACCACGCAGAGAAACACCGAGCATAACCCTTTCCATAGCGCGCTGAGCAACTTTGAGCTTCCTCATACGGGCTGCAGTGAAGGACCAAGTCTCGGATCCATATGTCATCACTGGCAACACGCACTGGTTGTATACTTCGTCTTGAGGCTTTGCGGTATACTCGATGAGAAGAAATGACGTAGTTTCCCGAACGAAAAAAAAATTCCTGAAAAAAATATATTCACTGTTTCCTAATTATTATGAGATTATAGAAATTATTATGAGTACTAACCAAGTTTCCATTAAATGTCAAAGATTCTGCCTAATAACTTTTGCTATTGTGGTACTGTAATCTGGACGAAAACCCTATAGAAAAATATGTAATCGGTAGCCTCGCTCGTCAATCCTCAATAACTAAAAAAACAGGGAATAAAAAATTAACGAAAAAATCTTATAACTATAATTTATAAGAGAGTGGTATTACCTACAATAATCTAAAATAACCATAATGTAACAGAAGTACAGTAATAATGTAAAAATAGTCTAACTACTGCTACACAACTTACTGCGTCTAGCATCTATGAAGGCGCAGCGCGTAGGGGCTATGGTGTAGTCACTGTAGCACGCGTAGTGGGTCCACGTTGCGTAGCACATTACAATATTCAAAGGTAACTATAATACAACAAAGTGTGGAAATAATGTATATAAAATCTCGCTATTGCTACTACTTACTACGTTTACCGTCTATGAAAGCGTAGCGCTTAAGGGTTATGGTGTAGTCACCGTAGAACGCGTAGTGGATCTACGTTGCGTAGCTCATTACAATATTCAAAGGTAAATATAATACAACAAAGTATAAACATAATGCAAGTAAAATCTCGCTTTTGCTACTAGTTATTGCGTTTACAATCTATGAAGGCGCAGCGTTTAGGGGTAACGATGAAGTCGCCGTTGAGCGTGTAGCATGTGTAATCAGCGTAGCGTAGCTACTTCTTATAATAATCAAATGCAACTTAAGTAGGTTTAACTACAACAGAAGTGTAGAAATAATGTAAATATAATCAAACTACTGCTACACAGCAATGGGCCAGTGTTAAAACACACACAAGATGCCAATGTGTAGGGGCAGTGGCGTATTCACCGTAGATCATGTAGCCACCGTAGTTCGTAGAATGTAGAGCGTTCCTAGAATGTATAGCATTCGTAGATCGAGTAAGGTTCGTAGAACTTGCAACATTCGTAACACGGAGCATTGACGGATAGTCCTTTGTGGATGTGTTTAAACATCGTCTTTGATGTATCAATAAGTGCTTTTGGTAAAACTGAACATTTTGTATTACTTGGAGATTTTAATACCAATACTTTGAATAGTAACGATTATAAAACTAAAAGAAATACACAGTTTCTTACTTGTTTTAGTTACTTCGACTTCTAGACCTGATTGCATACCTCGCATTGAGCTTTCTCTCTTTAACGGAGACTTACATGTGTAGGTGGTAGGTTCTAAATAACACACGTGTTGTTGTTAATATTAATGTAAATGATGTTAATGCGTCATGTATAGTTGAATTGAATAAAGTTTTTTTTTACTAGCCTTAATTAATATTATTTACAATATTAAACATTTCGAAACCTTAAAACCTAATAAATATATGTCACACAAACTAACACAAACTTCTAAATCGATAGATAAACATCGACTATTGAATTTACAGACTAATTTTTAAATTTAAAACCAAAATGATTACTATGTGTATATTGTATATAATTTTCGGTATTTATTATAGAATCGGTGGCGCCACAGGAGAATCTGTCATACTCATTCTTTCCGTGTATATCTTCACAAAACAAAAACCTTAAAAATCAAATTAGCCGGGTTTGTTCCTCGCGAGGATACGCCCTCTTTGTGTCCATATGAACAAATAAAAATAAATATTACAATACAACTATTTGCGTTGAATAAACAAGGTCTTCTAGACCTAATCACGTACCTTCGAATGCGAGGAAAAGGAACGAAACCCAAAATGCAATATTATAAAAGATGTCACGTACGAAATGTAAGATAGATAAAACAAATTAACAAATTTAAAACAAGATCCACTCAAGGTTCTTAACAGCTATGATAAATAATGAATAATTATATCCGTTGAAAAAACCTTATTTAATAAATTTATAATCTACATATGACTACAGAAAACTTCTCTGAAGAGCATCTACTATTGCAAACATTGCGATAAAATATATTACCTTATTTAATATATATTATCTTAAGAGTAAACAAACGGTTCATTTAAATGTTGATTGAATGAAATAATCTATCTCTGCTTTGGGTAACGAGGCGAGCATCTTACAATACTATTGAGAGGAGCAAGCAGAGTGTAAAGTATAATAAATATCAAGATAAACCTATTTTCATCACGAAATAATAATTTAAGAATTCATAAGACGAACATGTTTACGAACGATGTTCATTTCACTATAAATGCAGTGCTGTACAATGTACGTACAATCGAGCGCGAGCGTTTGTTTTATAAAGAGGGTCTATATACAAAAACTTGTCATTATCAATCATATCAACATACCAATGTAAAAAATATAACTTCTAACAATTTAACTAGCGTTGTTTTCTCCTAAAAACTGAGAAAATAGTTTAAATAATATTGTAAGTATGTTTATAGCCGACTTCTATTCGTCACTGTGATAGAGGCGCGGAAACCGAAGCTTGATGTCGTGAATCACTTACTAGAAACGCTGCAGCTCGGTGTTTACTGATTAAGATCCTTTGTGCTCTCTGAAACAAAGATCTCTGATACCGCCGGCTTGGTATTCGGTAATAAATAAAATTAAATCTTAAACCGAGCATACCTCTGCACGATCTCAGGATACTGGGAGCACATTCTCCGTAGATCGAACCAAAATTAAAAGTAGTCCGAGTTAACTATCACCTCTAACACCTCAACCCCCTGTGACCACGGGTGCTGCAAAATACTCGAAACGTCGAAAACATAATATCAAAATTAAACGCTATTAAATTCGTATATTAAAACATATTCAGTGTCGCAAAGGATTTCCTTTAATATCACAATCAAAAAAAAAAGAAGGATAAGTAATTATAGAAAGAGGCTATATATTTTTTTATACGTAGGTAAATATCAAGTGTATATCTACCCTCGCTGGGGCTAGGTCAACGGTGTTAAGGCTTCGTCGCATGTTGATACGCGCGCCATCGAAACGCTCTCATAGACATCCGCGACCCGACAATGCCAGTCACCCTAGGCGGCCCATCCTCGGGAGAAAACACATCCTGTCTTACCTACTTGGCCTTCAAACCCACATGGGCAACATACTCTCGTGATCTGGCCACCCGGAACCGGATCGGATCGGATCGGATTGGAATTAAAAAGATGAACGAGTAAGACCAATCATTGTTAAAAATTTATCTGCTCTGCTCATTATATAATGTGATTGATTGGGTGTTTTTATTATAAAAACTGTTGAACTGTAGATAAATAGGTTATCTTATATATTAAACACTGCATATCGATGAACAATTTATTGATTATTTTTATTTAATATCTGATTACATTATTTGCTGCATGATTTTTAAATATTGTTGTTTACCATCGCTAGGTCGGGAACTGGTAAATGACACGATCAAATAACTCATTGTAATGATCCATTGAGGGAACGATGGAAGTAATGCGGTCTCCCTTTGGTGACCCATTGTCAAAAAGTAGGATATAGAAGAGCCTCGTCGTACGTAAGAGACTTCAGCCAGGTAACCAAGATTTTCTACAACCATAGTGACTCTTTTGGTAGATCTCTAATTTTGATTAAATAATGGTTGTTGTACCATGACATACACAGTTTTTGATTACCATGTTTAGAAAATTCCGTAAATTCTGAAATTCACGCATCATAATCTCCATATATCACTACGGGCAGACGAGGAAGGAATAAATTTACGATTTAATATAGAAAAAAAATCAGTAGATAGATAGTATTACACTTATGATTCAGTCAGCCACGGCTACTGGAAGTAAGAGCACGTTACTTTACGCCAGCTCTACAATTTTACGTGTATCGAAGTTTTTTATTCTTTTTTAAGACTCGCGCAATGGGAGTAAAGTACTAAGTTGCTTGAAATGATTTTATTTTAGTAACAATAAAAATAAAATATGACGACCGCGTGGCCTATTGGTTAGCGGATCTAACATAAACTTGACACGACATGGTGCCTTAGCGGTGTACATAATTACAGCTCAGCCTCTGAAAGTAGTGGACTAAAAACTTTGTTAGCTTGTTTCCTTTTGAAGAACTACAAACCAAACATCTCCGAAACTCTTTAAGCCATTTTGTGTAAGCCCGTCAGTAGAACAGGTATAAAATTGTGAAATTAAATTTTTTGCCAAACTTTCAAATAAAAAAAAAACGCTCTCTGTATCGTCATAATAAGTAATAATACAATCAAAACAATTCGAATTATTTAAAACTTTTAAAAACGGAGCGGAATGAAAAAAAATATTTATCAACACGTTTTTACAGCAGCCCAAGCATTGAACAAATGTAATTAACAACTCTTTAGCTGATCAGGTATTTTGGTTACGTTGCATGGTGGTATGACGTATTAAATTCGTTGTTAACTGTCTATTCCGACATAAGCGTAGAATCGGCTTATATAATTGAAGACCAAAATACACAGTAATGTTTAACGAGCTAAACTTCTCACCAAAATAATTTAAACGTATATCGAACCACACCGGACATTATTCTATCTAAATATTAAAGTAAACGTTTCAAACTCAAATCAATAACATCATTGGTGTATCTGAATGAGTTGCCATATTAATTATGAGTATAAACAACCAATCCATTTCTATCAATCAAGTCTGTGCACCAAAGGTTGATAAATCGTGTGTAGAAATAGTCACTCTACAAGAAGCTCATGAAATTTCTGGAAAACACCAACTAGAAATGGGAGACTGCAATATAATAATAGGAAAAACTGAAGGGAGAACTGAGTATTATGAACTCCTTTTATTCAAAAGAAAAGCAATCGCAGATGGACATAGAAATCACAAAATAGAGTCACTAAAAATTTAAATTTACAAAAATTAAAAAATTATAGATGTTTATTAACATAATAGATAATCATCTTAAGAATGCAAATGAAATAACTTTATTCCTAAAGAACTTGAAATATAAACTATCGGATAAATATTTAAAAAGTATAACAAATTTACGGAAATGCAGGGCTATTAACAAGTGCTTCAGTGCAAAGCCGAGACAAGGACGCTTCTTCATGCCGGTCTTACGTCCGTTTTATGTCTAACTTTAAAAATCTATAAAAATTATGATGAAAACTACATTATATAAGATAGAATAGATATCCCAAACCATAAGGCGGTTAATAAAATTAGGTTCAATAAAAAGCGCATTATAAAACAAATTTATCACAATCTGTATTTGAGAAAGCTTTAATCGACGGAGATGCCCGAGCGGATTGGAAGATGATCGACCGTAGGATGAACTGAACGACTTTAAGCTCACAAGCGTTAATTTCATTTAAAAAAACTATTTCTCGAATGACACTCCACGCGGCATATATTTTCTTAGAACAAAAATTTGGATACAAGTCGGATTACTTGGATTACTATGAGAATTGACGGTTACATAATATAGTACAAATCAAAAATACTTTAAACTACATTTTACTAATTGTTGTACAATTGGTGTGTCCATAACTTAATTAACGGTGCGCTGTTACTTAGAACAAAATACTAAACACAAAAATATTAATTTTAGTTAAACAAAAGCATTGTTGAGATCTTCTCGTACCTACGAGTATACATTGATGTATGTGTGATAGGAGATTAGGATTAATAGAAGATCTCTTTTCTTCCATAACCTTAGCCCATGTTTTCTACCATTGTATATAACCAGAATTTATTGACTATTACTACCAACAGATTTAATTGAAAGATATTTTAAAAAGAAATTTTAGTAAGTAACCAAAAATTACATATAGAATTATAGTTGAATGAGTGAGTGAGTAGGTGAGTGAGTGAGTGCGTGTGTAAATTTTATACGACATACGTAAAGGGCGGTGAGTCTTGTAAATTCTTTGTAAGGGTGTATAAAGTATATACAATTATCTCGTTAAGTAGTCTATTTAGGGGTATGCTTTTTTTAGTACATTTATGTCAAAAAGTAGGATACCGAAAAGACTCAGTTTCTTCCTAAGTCGGAGGCTTCAGCCAGGCAATCAGGAACTTCAATCTACAATCATAGTAACTATTTTGGTAGATCCCTAATTTTTTGTTAATTGTGTTAAATAGACAAATATATTGGGCGACGTACTGTTGACTAGCGACTTTAGTTTTAATAATATCATTAGTTACAACAGTATCTTTTCTCCTTTTATTAAGAATATTGCGGTCAACAACCAGCGTTCTGTGTATCTTCATAATGGAATTAAGAATACATAGCTTCCTAACAGTTAACAAGTCGTAAAACAAAGTTCATATAGGCGCACTAATGGAAAAACGATATTGGTTAAAGTCTTTAGAATCTCGCCCCACAACTAAAACTCCGTTTTAGATGCGCCACTCCGAATAGATATGCAATCATTTCATATAATAAATTTCCTGATACGACCTCCAATAGTATCAACGTTCATAAGGCATAACCCCATACATCAAACTGGAATATTTTTAAATCCTTACTTCCCTTTATCAGCAGTCTTTATAGTGTAATAAAATTGTACAGAAATTCAAAATATGTTCATACAATAGGGTGATTTACTAATGACGTGGGTGTGGGTTAATAAAGAGGATACCTTCGTAATTTCTTTCGCCGGTTTATTCACCGTCAAAGGAACCTGAATACGAAACAGATTGATCGATTTAAGAAAAATTACAATTGACAATCAAAATCTGAATGTCTTACATCAAAAAAAGAGTTTTCATTTCACTTGTCTAACTTATTGGGTTATTACTTTATTGTACATTACCTGACATGAAATTCTCAGGTTATTCTTAGTCAAAAACAATTGAAATGGCTGACGTAACAATATTTAAGAAATTCCAGCACCGCCCTGAGTTTAAATCCCTAACAAGGAAAAAGCCAAAAATATATTTACGAAGAGATGGTGGCTGTTTAACAAGATTCTGTTCTGATTCTGATTCTGATTCTGATACCTGTTGTAATCTGTTACATACAATATTTTCCATAGAGATTGTAATGAAGGGCAACAATTTCTATGGTACGAATTGTCTTGTTCTGCTTTCGCAAACCCGAAGAATAGCGTAGCAAGTACGGAATAAGCTCACTATGGCAGAGGTCTTTGTCCAGCAGTAGACTTACTATAGCCTAATAACTAATGAAATTTTGCAACGATAGGGATTCTATTATTATTATACATTAAGGGTTAAAGAAGATGAAACGAACATTTTAATTTGTGATGATTTGGAAAGTCTTTTTTTTCCGTTTAATTTCATGTCAACAGATGTCGCTGCTCTGAAAATAATCGTGATATGAAATGGCCATTTCATAAAATATAAACCGCTCGGGTTTTCTATTTATATTCATGTGATATTAGAGTAAGGTATTTAGTTTGGCAATTTATAATAAATATTACCATTTTTTGAAATCGCTCAGTAATGTAACAATTACTAGCGAAGATTAATCTTTAATAGACTTAGTATACTCCTTTACTTTTCTTTCATAAACAAATAAATTGTCAATCGATCAAATATTTAAATATGCTATGGGATTATTCATGCTCGGGCATTACATAGAACGTTGAGATCTCATAATAATAAAAGTACTATTAGTACTCCAAGACTCGTTCTTCACTTGAATTTTTGTTTCTGAACTACTAATCCTATACTATACGCTGGAAGATTTTTTATTAATTTGATACAATATTATTGTGTTTTCTAATGATTGGGAAACTTAAGCTAAATTATTGCGTTAAAAGGCGAAAGGATAAAACGTTTCCATACGTATAGTCAACTTGTCTGTATTTTGATTTCATATTGTAATCTATAGTACTGTATCTAAATTATGAATACCAAAGTGAGTACGTCTGTTAATAATTAGGTATAGGATGGATGCCCCGAATACCAACCCAGCCGTTTTGATGTTTTACTAGATTCATATTTTAAAACTAAACTTGATATGCTCATCTGCTAAATTACGAAACCAGCGCACTTGGTTAAGGAAGAATTAGGCCCGACTAGCTGGTGGTTAGGGGATATGCCTCCGAATCAGGAGACTCGAGTTCGATCCCCGACGTGGTGTGCTCGTAGCAATGAGTTTTTCGAAACTTATATATTCAAATTATTCTTATATAAACAAATCATACGTATCATTGGCATGGATACGGAGACGGCAACGGTAAGATGTTATATATTATATAAACATAACATTTCATATCTATATTATAAACATGTGTTTTATTATTAAACAATAGTCATTTGCATGTATATTTTTTAATGCTACGCGAACGTTCAAACGCCAAGTGATCCTTTAAGATTGTCTCTTATGACACCACGGGAAGAAAGTAGGGTGATAGTTATTCTTAAACCTGTTATCACTATTTATTTTCTATACAAAAATACTAGCAATGACATATAATTGTGATTCAAATGGCGTAACTAATTTTTGTAGTCTTAATTCCATACAAATATTTAGTTTGTTGGTTCGATTCCTGCTCGGGACAAGTATTTACGTGGACTACAAATAATTGTTAGCTGTTCTGGGTGTTTGTCCATGTGCTATTTATGTATGATTACTGCCTGCACGACACAGGAGGAATTCCTTGTGTGTGGGATAAAGTTTCTTAAGGAATAACAAAGATAGAGAAATTAGCCTGAATAATATATTTTAAGCCTATTAACAAGCTCAACTCGGTTCTGCTTTAACACTCTCACAGCCTATTTTTCTTTTATCTATGTATACGCTAAAGTGACAAACAAGCAAACAGTTCATCTGTTAATAGGTGGCTACTGCAGGCCACGTATACCTTCAAACTACTTCAATCGAAGAAGGATATAGATTCGTCATCTTCCCAGAGAACTAAAATGGAATGCCACTATACAGGCTCTCTCTTTACCCTTCTAACCAAAACACATCAGTGCTTGCACTTGCTATTATAGTCTGTAGCTATGTACTTTTGAAAGTATATATTGATATTATTTAGAATGTATTATACATTAAAAATTGTGTCTGTAATTTTACCTTGTTACTTCTTCTTTTTGACCGGCATGTATCCGTCATCTGCTAGACATAGGCATACTTACAAAAGAGCCAACAAAAGCTGACATGGAAAATTTGTATTATCACTCCATAAAGCATAATATTGAAGCTTTTTAAATTAACCTATTCAAGTCCATCGTCGAACATACGCTTCTCTAAGAAAACAAGCAAATTCCAGCAGAGTCTTTTGATTCTAGTTGAATCACACGGCCTCAACTCGACAAGGCTCGCCCACGATAGCACAGATCTGAGCCGTTTAACACTATTTTATATTTTTATTTTATGAGAAAGGCGGCAAACGATCCGGAGCCGTAGCCATATCCGTCACCACCAGTTGAACCGCTTGGTATACCTGGTGGTAACGGATCACCGCCCGTCGCCCACGTACATCTGCATCACTAGAGGTGCTGCAGGTGCATTAGCGGCCTTTTAAGGTTATTGGGAGATGGATAGGGGGAGTAGGCCTTACTCACCAAACGAAACTCAGAAGGAGAAGATGCCTCTACTACGCATCGGTATTCTGCGAAGTACTAGAACCCGGACGAACCGGCTCATTCGAGCAGCAGCAAAAACCGCCGCTTGGCTCTACCACGTATTAAAACTTCTTACTAATCTATAGATATTAAAAAAAAACTCATTATTACATGTCACCATTTCAGCTTATATAATTTATATTAGATGTCACCATGACAGGGATTGGTATTTAAAACGTACTTCAATTTAACTGTAAGTGATTTCGCAGCATAAGGAAATACCCTAATAATATGTCTATAAGAAATATTTTTCTTTAGTATCGTATTTCGAAAAGGTACTTTCAAACAAAACATTAACAAACATTACTAATCGCAGATGTTTCTCGAACCTTGTGGAATCTGTGTCGCTGCGTGGTTATACATGTCTAGCGGTATTCATTCATAGTGAAATGAACAACGTTCGTAAACATTTTAAGAATTCTTAAATTATTATTTCGTAATAAAAACCTTTACTTCAACATTCTGTATTCCCATAATCTTATTTAAATCACATACTAGTTTAATCTTAATATTTATTAATATTCACGCCCTGCTTGCTCTAAAGAGGTAAGCAGAGAAACTAATGACATTGTTATCATATGTAGCTCCTCATCAGCCCTGTTTGCTTTTAATAGAACTTAAAGTATGAAGTTGCCGTTTTAATGGCGTGGCCACTTTGAATGAAGATGAACAAGAATTTTCTATTTTTACTTATTAACTATTTTTACAAAATAACCATTCTAATTTCAAAAAGTACCTCATTTGCACAAAACTTTATCGCGTTTATTTGTGTTACTATGTTCTCGACGTTTCGAGTGTTTTACAGCACCTGTGATCACGGGCCGGCCGAGGTGATAGACTACCCGATGTCATAGTTAATTCGGACTACTTTCAGCTTTTAATTAATTACAAATCAAACCGAGATTTGTAATTAAAAGCTGTTATAACTAAAAATTAAAATAGACAAGATAAAATATTATTATTTCATGTATTATAAATTCACGCCAATACTGTTTGGTTTTCGTTTCAAATACTAAATTGAAACGAAACCAATTTTCATTGTATTTGTAATGTATGTATTACAGTCCCTCCGTGATTACCGGAAAGTAATAAATGTGGAAAGCGATACATTTAGCATAATAAGTTCCATTTCAACGATGAAATATATTAAAATTAGACTAATTTTTGTGTTTATGTAAGTAAATTGTAAGTATATTAAATATTAGAGTAAATAAGGAATTATTATTGATTTTGAATTAAAATCTATACTATGCAGTGTGACATGTGATTGTTGCATATAAGTGCGGGCACAGTATTAAAATATATGTCCTACCAGTAGTCCGACTCCTTCGTTCTAATACACACCCAAGAGACCAGGTAGTCACAAGAATTTAAAGCAAAATACTTGAATATTTTATTTTTATTATTTTACATAATTACATCGATAATACTATGAGCTGGGAAAAACAGGTCTGAGAAGTCAGTCGTAAGGTTTCGGCTTTATTGTAGGTTCTTTATAGCTTAAAAAATTTTCTTCCTTTAAAGTCTAAAATTATGCTTATTCAAACACTGATATTACCTATAATTAATTATGCTGATGATGTCAGACCTGAACAAAGGTTTTCATTGCAAGCTAGAGCGCCTACTTAGCAACTGCATCAGATTCATCTTTGGTCTGTGAAAGTATGACCACATCTCTCACTATCGTTCTCCCCTTAAATGGCTCACTATCCAGCAGAGGCGTGACTCTAGAATTCTTTTTGCTCTCTTTTCCATCTTGTATGATCCTACTACCCCTTCTTATCTTAAGAATAAATTCAGTATCTCTCTTCTAACCATGATAGGGTCCTTCGTTCCTCTGCTAATCATATGATAAGTATCCCGCAACATTTTACCCATTTTGTTGGTGGTTCCTTCACCGTTCAGGCTACACTTCTCTGGAACTCCTTGCCCGAAGACATTAGAAAAGCCCCATATAAAATTGCTTTCAAACGATTGGTACGCGAACACTTTTTAAAACCATCTGATGCTTGATGGTTTTTTCTGATTTATTATATATGTATGTATTAATGTGTTTGTATGTATGTATATATCTGAGTTGGTATTTCTGTATATATTATAGCATGTATTTGTATACCTATGTGTATGTGTAGATATGTATGCTTATACTTATATTTATATATGTTTTAATTATGTAGTATATTTCTCAATTTGCCTTTTCATATTTATATTATTTTAAATTAGATGCACCTATCACCACATTTCGTCACACCCTGGGTTGACTGTTAGAGAATGCCAAAAGGCATTAAGTCCGCCTGTATACATTTTCATGTATTTGAAGATAAATAAATAAATAAATAAATAAATAAATAAATAATTACAGTTTACAGAACGTAATTATATTTAACATAAGGGTTTGATGATAATATGGAAAAAAATCATAATTGCTTATATAGTTCATAGGTGAGTGCATATACATGTAGATAACCTATGTGGATCTATTGATGTCATCAATGAAACTGGACACATCATGTAACAATTTATCCCAAAAAAAAAATGCAAAATCGCCTAAATTTTTCTTAGACTATTCGAATTTTTTTTTTAAATACAAACGCACACTGGTACTACTACAACTCTGATAACTCATAACTACGTGACGCTTAAGATTTTGTTAAAAAAACATTCCTTGTTATAAATATAATTACACCTATGCACCATTGTGAATTTGTTATTTCCTATACAACATTGGTTGACTGGTAGACAATGCTTCTGGCATTAAGTCCGCCTGTATACATTTTCATGTATTTGAAGTTAAATAAATAAAATAAATAAACATTGTGATGAAATTAATTCGTTAAGAGCATCCAATTCATATCTCACACGTAACACCCTTTCACTACAAAGCGAAAACGGAGATTCAGCTCGCTTGCGCGCACCACCTCAACCGTTGCCCCGCGAAACTACATGAGTCTGACGAACGGTAGTAAAATGAAGAATGGGCTTGAAACTCGAGAGTATAAGTAAAGTAAAGTAGCAGCCTTTAAGTGCCCTCTGCTGAACAAAGGCCTCCTTCTCAAATACGAAATTCTGGGAAATTTCTCAAGAGTGTATTATAATATAATATATAAATTTCATAACTGTAATAGTACATAAGCCAGAAAAGCTCACAGTTCTGTCGTTGCGCGGTTGAAGATTAGTTGGTGCTCGTAAAGGTGATTTGATATTTGAATACAAGCCATAGATCGAAATAAGACAACATATACATTAAATGCCATTTGGCTCTACCACATTTAAAATATGGTAGAGCCAAGCGGTGGCTTTTGCTGCTGCTCGAATGGACCGGCTCGACCGGATTGCTACCACTACCTCGCAGAATACCGGCGTGAAGTAGAGGCATCTTGTGCTTTTTGCGTTTCGTTCGGTGAGTGAGGTATCCGGAGGCCCACTCCCCCTCACCATCTCCCTCCTCATTCTCCCTTCCATCTCCCAAATACCCTTAGAGGCAGGCAACGCACCTGCAGCACCTCTGGTGTTGTAGATGTACGTGGGCGACGGTAATCACTTACCATCAGGTGAACCGCTTGATCGTTTGCCATCTATCTCTTAAAAAAAATATATCTAGGCTATATAGACAAGCCTATCTCGCTCTAACGCTATTATTGTTGTGGTTAAAGAACCGGTTTAAATTATAGTTATTTAGATTTCAGTCCTGATTTTTCATAATTTATTTTCAGTTTATAACGAATCGCCCGCAAGAGTTTACTTCCGTTATTATGTAAATACTTAAGTAGTAATTGGATTTATTGTTTGCATATGGTTTTACCACGTGCAAATAGTGAATTACCGTACAATCAAATAATATTAGTCAAATTTGCCAAATAAAATATTGAAGATCACTTCATACAATTTTAGAAAATTTAATCAGTGTTAGAGCTTTATATTTATGTATTTACAAAGTCGACCGACATGCCGTATGGACAGTCGCGACTTATACCGTTTGCATCGAACCTGCATGAATTAAACTGTTCGATCGACTAATTGACGAACGAAAATGAACGGGAATAGTTTCGTTCTCAGTAAAAACGTCGACGACCGGCGACACAATGGACACAAGTGGCGATACTGCCCTCCAAAAGTTGCGATCGGAACGTGACGTGTTCGTGGAGTGCTCTCGCTCCAACGAACACCGCACGTTCGCACAAAGAAATTTCGTTCTCGCATGCGAGATTTGCAATGTCCGATTCAACTTCGACCTATCCACTTTTCAAGGTCATGTACCCGTACACTACGTCCGAACGCTCTCAGTGTGAATTAAGCTTTATAGGAATGCGCGTCAATTTGCAGAAGCTAATGCAGAAGTAATTTAAAAGCTTGACAGAATTCCGAGTTAATTTATAGGAGTAACCAAAAATTTCTATTTACATTATAATTGTATTTTTAAGTAAATTACGTCTGAATGTTCTGTAAACCGAAAAATACAAACCATTCATTGATTATATTATATCCAATACTTAAAAAAAAATTCCGATAACTAATTTCAGGTTATTCGTAAAATTCACTTAAATACGATATCTAGTAATGTATTTCAAATACCAATTTATTACAATGATATAACAATATAACGAATATAATAACATAACAAACAAATGATATATGTAGATAATTTTAATTAAAAGCCCACGTTATATAAATTTATGACTACGTATATTTAGTTACATATTTACTAAGAAGTCGGGAATATTTTAAGTAGTCGATTATATCCTCTTTTATACCGCTTCTTTATCAATTTGTTACATAAAACTGTACGTTTAAAAAACTCATCGCAACTGACCACTTTATGCTTAATCAGATCTAATACAATATTCCTGATAACAAAACAAAATAATGAACAGCGAATATTAAATATAGCATACACCTGTCAGTCAATGATTATATATTCATCATTGACACCTTACCTTTCCATCACTTCACTAAATATTACTTACAAAATCGATTTAAATTGCAACGCTAACGAAAAACAGAAAATTACATTGCATTGAATTAATTATTGATTTAATGAAAGAATTACATTGAAATACGTCCATTTAAAATCATTTGATATCACAAAGTAACGATAATATACTATATACTTCTTTGATGCTTAAAACTAATTTAAATATCTATCACATTTTTCAGGAAGATTCTTTACAATTTAATATTGTAAAGTATCTTTTAACACGCGCTTTGTATCCGGGCGCGTTCAAAATGGGATGGAACCAAAGTTAACTGAAAGCTTCATGTTTTACACTATTTATTTAAATCATATTATTATAAACGGGCGAATAAAAATAATTATAAATTGTTCTTATTAAAGGATCCATTTATATGAAATTATTTTTATTAATTCGCTACCGTTAACAGTACCGTTAATCTTAGGCCAACGAATTCACAAAATGTTTTCTAGCTAGCAAATTGCATAGTGTTTTTGTTCGACACTAAACATAATTGTATCGTACTGTCCGAAAGGTGTTTATTCCATATTGAGTGCGCGCGGATCTGTACAACCCCCCACCCCGCTCGTAGGCGCCAATCGATTATTGTAAAAGTAAAAGTAGAGCATCGACTATCGCTGTGTCTGTATTCGGCATGATGAAGTATCCGCAACAAATCCAATGTTTAAATAGAAAACGTTGCCGAAAATTTTAATTTTTCATCCGCACATGCTGGTTGACAGCAATCAACAGACATCGATGCCTTTATCGACGATAATACCCATTTCAACAAGAACTGCAAACGTGATGAAGATGACGTAAAGGCAAATTAAAACGTATCCGATATTTTTTCTTAAATGAAATTTCCCGATATATAGCGTAAGGTACAGGCTGCAGACAGCCACCAGTAGCGATCCAACCACAAATCCAATACCGACGGAGTTTATGTAGACCACTGGGCTTTCCGCACCTTGCGCTAGAAGAGTCAAGGTTCTAATAAGCCAAGGAAAACCAAGTGCGAATAGTATGGCTAAAGAATTAGCTCCTAATGCATTAGAGACCCCCATGCCTCCTTCTCCTGAAAATAAAAATATAACAAACCATTAACAAACATTATTTTAAGGAGATATAGTTAAATGCGCGAGTAAAATTCATTGTAAGCATTTCAAGTTTCCCCTCTGCTCAAATATTACTATCAAATAATGAGAGGATGCCTTTGTCCGGCAGTGGGATATTTTACTTTACTTTCACTTTATTTTTGTTAATACTCCACTTCTGGAGATAGACCTCAACCAATAGGAATTTTGCTAATGGATTTTTTATGGCCTTGCATTTTTCTATACGATTAACTCTCCTATCCTAGTGTATTTGTCCTAAAATGGCTCACAACTAAATAATTTCAAATTGTTTTAAAGTTGTGATATGTGAAGGGGTATTCTAACACAAGGAAACGTAAATATGGAAAATTTCTTATGCTATAATACACCACAGATAATATTTCAAAAACTGCTATCGCCTTATAACATACCTACTTTGATTATATTGTTCATCTAATTGATCAAATGATATATTTTTTTAGATCTTAATGCAATTTCTCGATAATTAATGTTTTTTTACCAAGGATAATGATATTGGATGTTCCTACACGAATAAAAAAATTTGTTCCGAATTATAGGAATAATTTATTCTTATGCACGTGTTGTTTTGTTTATGTATTCGAACCTTACTTTAACCTAAATTACATATTAATTAGATATATATATATATATATGTAATTTAAAAATGTTCCACTGTTTTCATTAACTACCCTCGATCAGATGGATTTCGATCGTAAATAAATTGCTTTTTAATTGTAAATTATTATCATGGATTATCTTTCACAAATCAGAAATACTGTGGAGAGGTAGGGAAAGGAAAATAAAATGCTAGAAGTTTCGAATATCGAGGTTGTCGTTTATCAGGTTTTTCAATTGTTGCACGATGGGATATGGAGTGGATAAGTGGTATAATACATCGTGTATCTTTCCTCTCTCTCTCTCTTTATAGATAAAAAAATTTAACAGATTTTTACAAACAAATTTTAGCTTTTACTTTACGTAACCTATTTCGGATTTTAACCACGATTATGAAACAGGAAAATAAATCGATTAGAATCCGCTGGTATTAAGGATGTGACTACGATATCACTTATATCGCTTCATTATAGATTATCGCTGAATAATATATACTTCGATCGTGCAATCGATTTGTTAATCCTTCGCAAAAATTTGCGTCGATAAAACTAGCCGATTAAACAGGAAGATAACACGCCATGGTATTTCGCAATTGCTAAAAACAAAATTCACGTATGCAACATCGTGGCATAAAAATCGCAAAAGCTCTAAGCAATCATTTAATCGTTAAAACATTCGCAAATTTATTAGATAATACGTTATTCTTTTAATCTTTGTGTTATCCTTCAACGTAGATAAAATATAATTTTCGAGTTATACGTACCTCTCCTAGACATAATGAATATGGAACAGGCTTCAGGTAAGCAGCCTCCAAATGCTAAAAATGTCATTCCCATCACAGAATCCGGTATAAATAAAGTGTGGCCTGAAACAACCAATAAGTATTATTAACTCCTGTGCTCGATTTACTATTCATTTAATTATAAACAACCGACAAGTTTCGCCTTGTATTCGGAGTATTCAATTATAATAAAATGTTGTATTTATTAAAACTTCAGGGAGTAGGTAGAAATGTAGGGTGCTACAAAGATCGGCAGAAAGATACTAAAGAATCAAAGTAAAAAACCATTACTCATACATGTATCATAAACATATTATATGTTTATTTAATTTATTGTTTTTGGTTTTAGTATCATCATCACCATTATCATTTCAGCTTATTTAAGTCCACTGCTGAACATCGGCCTCTCCCAAAGATTGCCACAAAGCTCATCACACAGAGACTTCATCACACAGGCTCACAAGAGTTCATCTTTCAAAGTCATTTCCTTATATGGTATGAGGTCTGCCGGTAGAATTTGAATATAGCGGAATCGACCAGGTTCTAACAAACTTGATTGATGACATTTATTATCACTAACTCACTCCTTTGTATATCTGATGATAGTCAAGGGCTAGACCATAGTGGGCACCTACCGCCATAGCTTACAGTCGAACTTTTTATTTATAATTTGACCAAGTGTCGTGCAGTAACACCATACATTATTTTATTAATGTAAAATAAAAATATTTTTTGCAGATTTTGTCGCGTTTATTTTACTTTAGTTCTGTTTGCCCTATGTAAGAGAGACCACAGTCACAATTATGACATCAGGACATCAACACCTCAGTCCCTCCGTGACTACTAGTGTTGTAAATACCGATGTATTTGGCCACCAGACATGCAGGTTTCCTCACGATGTATTCCTTCAACGCTGAGCACGTGATAAATACAGCTTATATTATTGCTATTAACAATTTTAGTGGTGCCGACACCGGGGATCGAACCCAGGTTACTCGCGCTCTATGAAACTAAAGTAAGCACCCTGACAATTAGGCAACGAGGGTTGTAGTCGGGATCATCCAGTGGTTAAATGCCCTGTGTCACATATGAGAATTTCGACTAGTCATATCAATAACGCAATATTACGACAACTCGATTAATATCTAATTTACTTGCGGGTAACATTATCTTGAGATTCTAATATGGCTTATGGACCTGGAGTCAATCATCGTTCAATCAGTGTAATTTTTTTTAATAAATCAGCCTAGAAGTTTGAGAGATTACTCTACATACATACATACTCACCCTCTCTTTACTATATTTATGTAGATAAACCTATACGGATATCGTAAAATATGTTTGGCACAAATTTTGATTATATTTAAAGGTAATTAGATATTTTACATACATCCTTAAAATCTCTTCTATATGGGTGTTTTAATTCGTATTTTTAATAATTATTAATGTCAATATATTTATGAAGATATTTATCATTAATTTGTTTCATTTATGATTAGACAATTTAATAAGGAAGTCATAAATACTCCATACATAGCTCCGTAAGTAGAAGCAAAGTACTTTCGAAAAAATTACTTACCAATGACAGTCATGCTCCATGAAACGAAATATGAATTCACACCAATCCAAATAATGCACATGATGAAGGCCAACGGGTATATTTTCCGGTATTTTCCCGGTGAAGGTATGGTGAAGCCAAGCACGAGCTTGAGCGGCCAGGTGTACACCCACCAAATTCTATAAACTAGTGAATTTTCTTTAGGGAATCGCCATACGCTCTTAATGGGCTTTTCGAAGCCTTCGACTGAAAGATAACGAGGGTCAAACATTATTCATTTCTCAGAATAGAATAAAAATTTTATGAAATAAACGACGATAAATTCCCAAACATTTTTCTGTTTTAAGTATATTAGTACTGCAGCTACAAACTATGATAGGTACTCATGTTCTTCCCAGGCTTCGAGGATTATTGACGATAAATTCCCAAACATTTTTCTGTTTTAAGTATATTAGTACTGCAGCTACAAACTATGATAGGTACTCATGTTCTTCCCAGGCTTCGAGGTATCTCCATATCAAATTTTATCAAAATCGATTAAGCCGTTTTACGTAATCGAATGACAAATATTCATACAACTTTCACGTTTATAAGTTGTTCTTATATTAATAGGACAGCAATCACATCTGTCACATTTTTGACGTACATAGATTTTTCCCAATTTCCATTTGATACGATTCTGGCATTCGATACAAAACACCACGGGATTGTGTGTTTTCTTGTTTTCGGAAGATAGAACGTGTCGGAGCCCACTCTAAGAGCGTTGGGAAAAAAGCCTAATGGCGTCTAGTCTATGATGCATTTATATATTTTTTAATATGAAAAGGTGATTATGATCTACTTTTCAGCTCCATATCCCCCATTAAAACCGTTACTTTACTTAGAATGAGATTCTTTACAGTTTAATTTGCACATTTTATTTTACATATATTTTCCTACCTTTCTCAACTGAAGGATTCATGTCGTGTTTTTCAACATTGTTGATTACTGTATCACTATGATCAAAAGCCTTGTTATCAATGCCTTCTTCTACAGGTTTGTTGTCTCTTGTTATAATATCTGTAACATTAAACAAATATTGGTATTGTATTTCTAAGAATCTCAAGTATTCAAGATAAAATTAAATAACACAATAATAAATCACCGACGAAAATACAAAAAATCAAACAATATTAATTATTTCATGAAAATGCTTTCATCTATTAACTACTTTAGCTTATAATATTGCTATGAATAGAAAAAAAGTGAGCCCGTATTAACCTCTTCACAGAGGTGAGGGTAGTTTTTATGAAATTTTCTTCCAGATAACACATGTCGGTTTTAACAAAAGTATAAACTACGGCCTACTGGGGTAGGATGGACTTTGCCCCCTTACTCTGAACCTTAGATCTACACCGCTTTATGCTTCTTAATACTAAAACTCAACATAACAAAAGGACATATTTTTTTACGGACATTACATATATCTTTACGGTATTCCGTTATATACCAAAATATCAATATTAAACTGAAGAATAAACCTACATTCAACTTTTTTCCGTTTCCTCCTTTCAAGTATAGCATCGTATAAGGCGAACATTCGGACGCTGTTGAACATTATTATAAAATAGCATATGTATAAGATTCCGAGGACCATCGCTTCGTACCACTCGACGCGGCCGTCCCACACTATAATCACCAAAGCTACCACGTTGAACATGTATATGGTCACGTCTCTCGTAACTGGACGCCTGTCGATTGCAATGGGCTAAAAAGTTATAATTTCACTATTATTGAAACGCAAAAGAAATTACATACTTATTATATTAGTTACAAATACATTACGAAACTTATTTGCTCGTTATATTAATTATAGGTATCAATAGAGTTTTGTAGTTTAGATATTGATTGCATTTACAATAGAAACTTTTCTAATATTCAAGTACTGCGTGCCCGAGTGAACTATCTTGAAGCATACAATTTGATGTAAACAATTACGTGCAATCCAATTGTTTACATCAAGTTGTTCCCCACGCCTTAACGAACATACACATATTGTATAAGCTTACTTATGGTTTAAAACGAACATACCGGTTTAAAAATGTATATGATAAAATATTTATAAGCGATGTTTTGGCATGCCTTTAGTTAAACCTAAATGTAACATTTTATTTACCTAAACACTGCGCAATTTGACGCAAAAAAGGTAAATTAATGAGGCGAAGGTTATGCACTTGTTAGACAGAGGTTGGTAGTATAACATAGAAAAATAATTAATGTTGCATATTAATGTAGCGTAAATTTGTTGTTTTACTTTTTCGAAACAATCGTTAAACAGTCGTGCCTTGTTTATTTCTTTGTGTTGAGACTGTTGATGTTAGTAATAATAATATTTTATTACTGTTGTAGCAGCAAGACCTCCAATCGCAGCCACGCCGAGCGCGTTAAAAATGGCTGAACCAACTATAGTACCGACACCCATGTCTGACTTCGTCAGGAAGGTCGATATCACGTTGACGAAGAACTCGGGACATGATGTTGCCACCGACATGAATGTAGCTGCCGCCACGTTCTGTGGAAATTATCCTCATTAATAAATAATTAATTAATTAATAATAATAATAAAATTAATTTATTTCTCTTAATATAGTAGACATAAGAATATTACACATAGTTTATGCATTTTTAAACATATTATGGGAGATTGATGCCGAGACTAAGCTTTGGGCTTGTATTTCAGGAAGCCAGGTCTCCACTATTCCGGCTACATTTTGGTGCATATGCAATCGTATTATTTCAAATATTCGAAAGATATTTCCTTTTATATGTAAAATAAAAATAAATTAAGAAGTAGCGCTAAAATCTGTTTGAATAAAACACAAACAACAAAAAGCAACGAGAAATTTTTAACAGTTAAATATTTTTGATTCAATAAACCATTACTAATAGGTAAATAAACATAGACGTTGTTTGCGTGAATTGATATCAATACTGTATAAAAACATATAAAGGAGCCGTGGTAGCCTAGTGGTAAGGGCGCTCACTTTAGTTTCATAGAGCGCAAGTGACCCCCGCAAGTGGGTAGATCCCGGGGGCCGGCACCACTAAAATTGTTAATAGCAATTTTAAGTGCTGTATTTACCACGTGCTCAGCGGTGAAGGAAAACATCGTGAGGAAACCTGCATGTCTGAGAAATAATTTCGAAGATATGTCAAGCCCGCCAACCCGCACTGGAGTAGCGTGGCGAGCCCCTCACGTCTCCTTAACCTTCTCTGATACTCGTATTTGAGTAGGAGGCCTTTGCCCAGCAGTGGTCACTTAAAGGCTTTTAACAGTATAAATTAACGAAACCATATACGAACCTGTGGAATTTTCAAATCCTCGCATATGAATTCGACGCACGGAAGGAAGTAGTCATTGCAAACAATCGTCAGGAGTGTGAAAGAGTAGATTCCAAATAATACGTATAAAAGGAATGCACCTTGGCGAAGTTGCTCATCTGCAGACAATAAGCAATAAATAACTATAAGGACGGTCCCTCTCCACCCTCATAACTACTTCTCCCGCCAAAGAGCAGTGCATCACTGATGTGTTCCGGTATGAAAGGTATACTAAGGCACTATAATTATAGATTTTTTCTTTTAATGGAAAGGCGGCAAACAAGCAAGCGGTTTACCTGATGCTAAGTGATTACCGTAGCCCACGTACATCTGCAACATCAGAGGTGGTACAGGTGCGTTGCCACTTTAAGAGTATTTGGGAGATGGGAGGGAGGGTGAGGAGGGGGATGGGGAAGGGGAGTGGGCCTCTGGATACCTCACTCACCGTACGAAACGCAGAAGCCTAAGATGGCTCTATTTCACGCCGGTATTCTACGAAGCCGTGGTACCAACCCGGTCGAGCCGGCCCATTCGAGCACCAGCAAAAGCCGGCGCTTGGGGCTCTACCGTGTTTAAAAATGTGAAACATTCTATCTTAGTCCACTCTCTATACTTTTCAAACAGGAACACATCAGCGTTCGCACCGCTGATTTACGACAGAAATAGGTTAGAGGGTGGAAGCTACCCAGGCGACAGGAGCAGAGAACGAGCCACCACCTGTTACCAGACAACCCTTCCAGAGGGAAGTAATTTCCCTTCATCGACTCCTACCACACCAAATGACCCCAACACGCTAAAGCTTCACCAAATGGAAGATGTTTCCGCAATCGCTACGCTTGGTGATATATAAATATGTAGACTCCCTAAGTCTTCGGAATAATAATAAGACGAAATTCTTGAATATCAATAACCCATGGGCGTGACTTTCTTATAATATATTTTATTAACTTTTATAAGATCTAGATTAAAATACATGCTTCGCCACGAGCTTGATTAATTAGGCCACGGAGCGAATCATTTAGAAAAAATTAAGACCAACAATATAATCAAGGAGTTCGTTTTTCGATATTTGTTTTTTCGCAAGAAGCTCTTTTTAATTTATTTATTTATACTAAAAATGCAATAAAACTTAACAGACAGTTCGTATACGTATTTTTATACTACGTGTTGTATCTATTTACTTCATTTTATTCTTTTGTTTTGGATAATTCTTACAAAATATAATTAGTTAACAATAAAGCCAACTTTATGTCAGAAATATTCTTTATAATTCTTACCCGTAAATATGTCATTGGGGAAGCTTTCTATTGAATCACTTCCGACGCAGTTCGCCTCTCTCACTACATTCTGAATTATCTCGGTTCTGGTACGTAACCAAGGAGTCCAGTGCCACGTTTCCCACTCCTCGTCCAGTTTTCTCATCAGTTCCTCACTAATGTAAGCCGTCTCCCCATTGTTGTTGACAATTGGCACGTACACTGTGACACCAGTTGAATCTGTTTAAATGTTTAGAAAACAAGTATATCAACAGTTCATTCCTTATTGAACTTTAAGTGTAAATGTAATAAGGTTAAAACTTCCTTTTTTGGAATGGAATTTAAAAGCCCTTTTAGGTTAACAAAGTGTGATGTCTATTGAACTTGATCAAATTAATTCATAAACGTCAATTGAATGTTCAAACATTTCAGTTTATCTTGCAAACGTGCTTTTAATGGCACGTGCAGTTTATCACAAACCTGTTAACGGTGGAAACATTATGACACAAAAATCAGTAATCTTGTTTGCGCTCGTGTTAGCTTTTAACATCGATTTTCAGAACGTTTAGCAAATACGTTATATCATTGTTATTTGCGATAAGGTTATAGATTTTTAAGAATAGGGAACATTTCGTTTCGCAATGTTTTACACATCATATCAAGCATAGAACCTACTCAGATTACTAATGCAAACATATTTTCGTATTATAAATTAAGCTCGTCATATTTTATCGTTGCTACTCTTTCTAAAGCAATGACGCCCTTTTTAATATATCATTTAGATACGATACACTTAAGATTTTGAAACACTCAATTACTATAAGTACAAATGGTCGCAGTTCGTCCGGGGCTCCAGACACCATGGGGCGCGGGTCGCCCTTTCTATTCACTACCGCATTTAGTTGTTGAAAAAGTAACCTAAGCCTCATTATAAACCAAACCCTAACCAAAACCATAACCTAATTTTAAAACTAAAAGAAGCTACAGAAGCAGCTTAACGAGGTCGTTCGAAAGCGCCGTACCGGTATTCTGGCTCCAGAGGTAATGTTATGAGTCAATAGTCTGTGAAATTTCGGCTCGGCGTGGTCTGATCGGATTTTCCGCCATCAATCGATCGCTGGAGCCTCATTCGTTAGACAAAGGTTGCGCCGCGTGCAGATAAATTGAACTTTGGGGAATATTGGAATACTCCCCCTTACACCCCAAAATTAATCTAGCCACTGGTAGAATTGTCATTTACGAATTTGACTACCATTGGACAGAATGGTGTTAGACGGTGATAATAGGAGATTATATACTAACTGGAATCTTCAAGGGCCGCAACATGTGGAGCAATATACCATACTAATATGGCGCATATAACAGTAGAAACCCCTCCGTACATTTTTAAGAAGTCACAAAGTTATTTCGTCAATTCGATGCGCGAATCTGAAAAGAAGAAAATTCCGTTAATTCGAATTCTTATATATATAATAGTTTATGATCACTTCCGACCTATAATCAATCCGCAGTGTTTACGAGCCAATCTGACGTTATTTCTTCTAATAAAAAATTGAATATAATGAAATAGACCGACTCGCCAGTCTTATTTTTATACTAAAAACTGTAATGTAAGTTAGCTTCAAACATTCTCTTTATTTCACTAGTCTCATATTGTCTCAGCGTTAAATATTTAGGTGTTGGTTTATTTACATATTTCTTTTAATAAACTTTCTTTCTAGCCCGAGTTAACTATTACATCATGACGTCTAACAGCTCAGTTACCCCGTGACCACGGGTGCTATAACGCTCCCTTTAAGACAGGATTTAAAAAGTTAATTAAACGCGATAAAGTCCGTAAATAATAGTTTCATTTCAAATTACGTTTTTGAATATAATTCGTAATACTTGTGATTAATGTACCAAAGAAATAAGAATACGTATGGAAAACCTGCCTCTGCTACTTCAATATTAATAAAAGTTTGATTTGAAATTAAGTTACCGTGTTACAAAAATTAAATTAGGTTTTCTCTCATAAGATAATATATAATCCTTAATTTCCAAAATAAAATATTTAGTATTTTTATAAATTAAATACACTTCCAATCGTTATTCTTTTTTTTTCCTTTTTCCATTTAAATATTTAAATAATTTGATTTTCATTTTAAATCATATTTAATGAATTTATGATTCTATTATATATTTACGTTGAAATAATAGGTGTCTTTATATTGAGAAAAAGACAAAAAAAACTCATATTACTTTAGTTATCACAATATATCTGAAATTTTTCTTCAAATATCACAAAATATTCTGTAATTATTCAAGATTTTTTTCAATGTGTGATTTTATTTAATCCGATGATAAATATTCAAAAAGTTAATGTGGCCATGTAAACAGTTTCTTATGATCAACACATAACAACACAAAGATACTACTTTATCTTTAACTAAATTTTTGTAAAATAATATGTAATTGCAGATTATGAAGTAATAAATTCGCAGTGATCATTGTTTCATCACTGTTTTATGCAGATCAATGAGTAAAATATAATTAAACTGTCTTTACCCAATCAAAAACAATTTCATTGAAGAGGTCGAATACTCGTAGATGAACTTGATCATTTTCATTTGGTTCAAAAAGAAATCAAAGGACCAACTTAAGTAATATTAAGTGTTACCCAAAGAAAAATATTTGTAAAAACTTTTAACTCATAAATACTTAGTTTTCTGTTTTTCTAGATGTGTTTGTTTTTAATAATCAATATTTATACTATTTAGTAGTTACACATTTTAGTAGTTTATAAAACAATTTGTATGTTTATATTTGCGGTTTTTAGATGGCTATATAATAACTTAATAACTGCCACTAGGATCATTTACAAAGGTACAATCTATCAAAAAAGATCCCCCTGTGATTGACAATGTAAACACATTTCTAAAGATCTCTGTTGACAAATCAAGATACGCGTATTACTGTAAGAGCAAAACAAAGAAACTTGTGCCAACGTCACTTATCCCTTTGTGCCCCAACAGCATTGCAAATAAAAATGTCTATACGCTAATTGATAAGTGATGACAACTGCAGTAAACACAAGTCGATAACCTATTTCTTCAGTGCCTAATATAATACGAACATATTATTGGCATCGCACGCGACATAATATTGGCAAGTAGCACACGTCCCTCATCGCACAGCTAACGCAACACTATATACTTACAAGGAGCTCCGGTGTCGCACTAACTGGAATAATCCTCAGTACAGTTTATATTTTGAACATCTTCGACAATGAATACAACAAATACATTCGTAATAGCTGCCTGTCCACAATGTTCACGGATTTCATAGTTAACACTGAAAGAAAGATACGAACGGCAGGGTTTTTAAATGATAATCTTAATTGATAAGGCTCCTTCGTAATCATCATTCGTTTCAATTACAATTCTCGTACTTATGTTCACTCTTTGCCAATTTAGTCATTTGAACAATCTTGCGCTTAGATTTACGATCTTCTTCTAATGCAGCTTTTTGACGTTTTCTTATATTCATAATTATCAAAAAAACACTTTTCGTTAGCTGATGCTAACTTATTATCGTTCCGACTGGCTCGTGTACGACAGGTTTTACCCAAATGGTACAATTAAAACCTATTTTAGTGATTTACCTTAATTGATTGTCTTCCTAATAATTAGTAATTCGTTTAAGCGTTAGCTTATGATGACAACCCACGCGGGGCTTCTGCCTCTTAACTTATTAAATTACAAATGTCGTTAAGTAATAGTGAACTCTAAAATACAATTAGTTATTTACGTAGGTGTATTAAAAATAGTATAGAATGGAATATCCTCTGACATAGCTATTTTACAAACTGGCTTAATTAATGTTTCTTATTGCGCAGATTAGCTCGCAGTTGGTACTAGATTATTCCAACGTTCATTAGACGAGTCGGATTCACAGACTTTCTTATACCGCCATTGTCTTGTACTAGGTAATTTACGTCTAAGATGCTGCTGCACATATTAGAGTTGTCATTTTTCCATTCGTCAGAGACCATGCGTATTTTTCGACACTCAGGGTATCGAGTCAACTTTTCTTAGTTCACACATAACGAGATGAATAAAACGCTCTTCAACGTAGACCCTCCCTTTATATTTCTGATTGTATTGTTATTATAAGTGTGTATATACACACATCAAAAAAGTCTAAGCAACATGCATGATATTACAAATTTACCATTTATATTAATTAATTTCTAAGTCTTTAATTAACTCAAAAGTGCGTAGGTATGTAAACTTAAAAAAAAGGTAAATGGGTCCATGTTCTGCGTTCTCTACACCATTCATTTCGACGAGCGCGATTCCCGTGACGTATTGGGCGTCGAGCTCGTAGGCCGTACTCATGCAGTCGATTTCGCACAGTTTGAGGACTTACATCAACACCGTTTGAATTTTGTAGCCTCAAAGTGATCTCTCGAGCGGTTAACATCGGCTGGCGTCTTGCAGTCAGTTGTATGTACCGGTCTTGCCGAGTGGTTGCACTCCTTTTACGGCCTGAATGCTGTTGAGCGGGTTCCCTTGTATTATTGTAGCGCTGCCAAAGACGACAAATAACACTTCTATGAATGCCTAAATGCCGAGATACCTGAGATTGATTACTTCCCGCTTGCAACATCCCTACAGCTCTTTGCATTTCATTTGCCGTCAAATGACGTCGATCCATGACGTAAAGAATATCTAACAATTCAATTTTGTCGCTAACTTTATTTAATGGTTGGTAAAATTATAAAATCAAGACTGAACGTAGCAATAAAAACACTTAAATTCAAACAAATTCCCTTTCATTTAATTTAATGAAAAAAACAAAATATAATCGAATTATTTTTTTACCTTTTTTTTAAGTTTACATACCTACGCACTTTGAGTGACTAAAGACTTAGAAATTAATTAATATAAATGGTAAATTTGTAATATCATGCATGTTGCTTAGACTTTGTTGATGTGTGTATTTTATGTTTAATAAAAAACTGTGGCCGTGACTTTTGTCCGCGTTAAATTCTATTTTGTCAACTTAATTATATTATAATTATATAAAATATGTAATTTCGAAATAATCACGAACATTTCCAAGTGGCGATGGCCTTATGGCTTCCGACTGTTACAGGAATAACAATCTTAGTAACTAACGCATAGCGACGGAATCAAGGACGAATTGTGACAGACTCGCATCGACTTTCCCTTCCCTTCGGAGTTCCACCTTAGCCACATATTTTCGCCCATACTCGTGACTCCGGCAGAGCCTTCTCCCTCGCCGTTCATGTGGCGGATAATTCTCCTCATGTTCCATGATATATAAAAAAAATATCAGATTTCGATACATTAAGCTAATGTCTTATTTGTAAGTATGGAAAAGGCAAATTTTGTTAAAACACGACTACGACTAATACACTGATTTAATTCAGAATGAAACCGCCATATGAAAAAAACTTGAAAAAAATATTATTTTAAGTTTGTGTGTAAATTTTCTAAATTCCATGGTTATTTTACATGTTTGTTACTCAAGCGGATAGACACGACGTAAGCTAAGCGGGTGTATGTTATGTTATGTTATGCCGGGCTGGTATACGCAACTCCACGACTGTGCGCGTAATTTGGGTGTGGGCAGGAATATGATCTATTCGAGCCAACCGAGCTCCTCAAGGAAACTCGGGTGTAAGTATGTTGTATTTTATTCATACTCGTTTCACCTACGCTTGCATATAACTGCGCGCGCTTGAAATCTGGCTTAGAAATTTTAAAAGATATTTCATGTACAGAATTAACACAGTACTAATTTTCTCCGCGGCTCGCTTTGAGCAGCGGGACACTTTGTAATCTAAAGTATAGCTTCGCCTTGTGGCACCGATAAAAGATATGCCTCCCTGTAATCCGACCAGGTCTCCTCATCTTCGGAATTAACATATCATTATATATTTCAAAATTTCACAAAATAATTCATTTATATTTAAATTTTTAATGAGACGTTACCAGCACACTAGCAATTTCTCCTGAGTCGTGGAGGCAGTTAACATACATAGATTACACATCGAACACCCAGACTCGGAAAAATAACTTGTATACTACATACAAATACTTGTCCCAGGTGGGTATGGAACCCGCAACAATCAGCGACGCGGCTAAACGCTTAGTCACTGCGCCACTGAGTCGAAATCTACTCAATCGATTCTGAACATGAAATAAATTTGCTGCAGCTGTCTCTTGTAAACGACTACGACTTCTACTAAAACGACGCTCGCAGACTCGCTATTGCTTCCGATGACAATAGGAACGACGACTATGACAATTTTGATTTAACCTAAGACCTACTTTCCTGCTTAAACTTTACATAGCAAGCCGTGTTATGGTTTTATTTGTGATTATGTATATATATTATGATTATGTATAGATATTATTCGTAGTGAGGCTTTATGAGACAATAGAGGAAACCTCTAGGAATAATAGTGTAATGTTTAAAACGAATATCAAAGAGAACTGTACAATTGTGCAGAATATTAGTAAAAAAATATTGTATACACTTGGCATACCAAAGTATTCAAGGCCTCTTAGGTAAAGATTTGTTTTTAAATAGCAATTACTTTGATATTTTGTGTAAAGCTGAACATATAAAGTTAAAATATTCTTATTTAATGTATTATTTCAGTAGGCAACAGGTTGTTAGTTCTTTCAATAGAGAAAATGCTTTACGTGGTCACTCTTTAATACTATTAAGTACATCTCTGTCATATAGAGAACGTAAATATATTATGAAAGGCTGTTAAGAGAACTATAGAAATAGAATATAGTGTTGAGCTTAAGCCTCTCATTGTTGTTAGTGTTTTTTTTTTTAACAAGGCACCATATGCCTTGTTCGAATGTTTTAAAAAAATATGGAAGATCTATTTCTTAAACTTAATACACAATAAGTCTTTGTCATATACGAAGACTTAATATCAATCTCTTAGAAGCTTCTTTAATGTTACATTATATTCAATGTTTAAAGCATTCAATCTTGTTGACTTATTTTTGAACCAACACGGATAACTGAGTCTAGTGCAACTTGAATAGATAATATTTCTACAGATGTCAAACCATTGCACAGACTAATAATTAACAAATGAAGTTCAGAACACTCTGGCCAGTTAGTCGTCACGTAGGCCACAGAACCGCTTGCTCGTTTGCCCCCTTTCCCATGAAAAAAGTTGTGTTTGTTCCAGTAAATATATATCGCATGGAGAAGTTTAAAAGTAATTTAATTAAAAAACTTTGTATTATTTTTTTTTTATTATGCCTCCCTACCACGAGGAAACTAGTATTTTATATTGAAGATTATTTAATATTTTAAGAAGTGAAGTTATTGCCGTGTTTACTCCCAAAAGATACGTCTTGAAGTCGCAAGACTTTTAATGAATGGGCAACAGTAGGAATTCACCGGATTAGGCAAAGGTTGTTTGAACTTTACAATGAAATGTCATATAACCAGAGTGAGACATTAAAAGAATATGTTAAAAAATAATTAAAATTATTTAAAAGAGTGTATCTAAGTCCTTATATCTAAGCAATAAAATTAAATAGCTACTAATAAAATAAAAATGGAACTTGGAATGTTAGAATAAAATATAAATATTTCGAATTGGCCTTTGCCCGGCAGTGACTCTGCTGGGCAAAGGCCTTCCAATTCAACCATCCGTTTCATATTTGGCCCTCGCAAATATGTATAATAAATACGTTTCTGAATATAGCTATAGACTCAAGTGGTTACCTATTCGCCTTCGTCGAACGCACACAACGTCTCTTTATATATAACATAAGCCTGTACATAATCAACTGCTTAACATAGACGGTTTGACACGTGCGGTACAATTACTTGGAAGTGTATAGATTCGGTAAGCTGCTACCGCCTTTGAAGCTTATCTCGTGTGTGTGTGTGCAACGAGGCGCGGTACGGCCGGATATTGGTTTCAGATTTGTAACTATTTCGGAAACATGAAAACTATCGAGACGTAAATCTTCAATATCAGTACTGTCCAGTGTTATTACAAGAGGATATGCCAATTAAACTTTACTAACAATAGTCGAAAGTGCCCTAAGAGCTTTTCTAAGAGTTGCATATTAAAACCTATTCGCTACTGAACTGAAACTGTCCAATTCTTTAAAGAAGGTATACCTATATTATGTATTAAGGTATTAGTGATATACATATATATGTATATTCAACCTTATATATAATACGAATATATAATTATTATACATTTTTATAATAAACAGCTAACTAATTCAATTCACTCACGTAGCTTTGCATCGAACGACCTTGCATTGGTACCTGCCTTTTGTAAATAGCTTATGTGTATTGATCCCGCTGGTATGTCTTCTTATTATTTTATTATAACTATAGATTGTATCAGTTCTGCTTATTTCCTATCTATTCTACTGGGGTAAAGTCTCTCAGATATTTGAGATCATTACAGGCTGCTACTTTAATTTTTTAGTCCCGGGGCTGCTTAGCATTTAGAAATGCTTATCTTTTTGGCTTCTAAAAGGAGTACTAACTAACTTGAGTAGAGCTTGTCCTGTACTGTCGCCTCCATAATGCTCGTCTTCATCTGGAATTTCAGTATCTACCTACCGGCTGTCCTGCATACATTTAGTTATCTCCGCCGACCAGCTAGCTGCATGCCTACTCTCCCTACGACAAGTCAGTTACCAAACATTCAATTGTTTTGAGTAGAAGTGAGACGTTTAAATATCCTACTATATAATTTTTTTTAAACCCTCCTACCTAATTTCTGAACCAGCCAACCGGTCCTAACAGTTCTATGAACATATAAGTATATAGTGGTAAAGCCAAGCAGCGGCTTTTGGGGTTGCTCGAATGGGCCTGCTCGACAGAAATAGTACCACGGCCTTGCAGAAAACCGACGTGAAGTAGGGACATCTTGTGCTTCTGCATTTCGTTCGGTGAGGTAACCGTTTTTAAGTACTAGGGATTATTATTTAAAAAAACGTTTAATTATTATCAAAAGCACTGTTAAATTCAAATCATAACACATAATAAGAAATAAAAATGGCCTCACGCACAAAACAGTCATTCTTATGTGACGACACGCCATTTCGTTTCTGTGATTGATCGACTGATGAAGATTGTACATACAAGTTTTGATATTTCGAAGTTTGATATTTATTCAGTTATGCCAAACGAGCATTAATGACATTTTTTAACGGGAGATTGTATATTTAATTTATTCAAATATACATACGTTATTCCTTAATATTATATAAATTCTAATTTTGTATCATGCGCACATTTGCATGGTTTTAAACAAAAAACGTGCAGGTTGGGTTTCTGCTGACAGTAGAGGCATAAAACTGCTCACACCTACTGCTCATCTACACCACCAACAGATGCGACCTGTTATCTTCCTCCATCCCCCTACACTTTCAGAGAGCCAGGCAATCTTGAGAAGAAGTAGTACACAAAGACGAGGAAGTGTTTATCGACCGGCTTGGGATCCAGTAATAAATTTAATTAAATCTAAAAGCAAACCAACCTTAAGATACTGTAAGCACATTCTGCTTAGATCGGAGCAAAATTAATAATTAAAAGCTAAAGTAGACAGAGTTAAATATGACGTCAGGACGTCTAATACCTCAGTTCCCCCGTGACGATGAGTGCTGTAAAGTACTCGAAACGTCGGGAACCTAAAAATAAAAATTAAAAACGTACCCAAGTGACTCGGAACATTCGGAGAAATTATGCATACTTGTAACATCGATTTGACCAGGCTCTCGAGCAGGAAGTGAGTGTAGTAGAACCCCCTTACTTGTTTAGCGGTTCCTCCTATACCCTTAACGGTAGAATAATAAATTATAATGAGGCCCAACACAAAATCACATTGTGTTTCTTCGGCCCGGGTTCAATGAGATATCGAACAATCAAGTCATTTCCTCTGCAGCCTGCTACTAGCACTTTAGCAGTTGGCACAACTTCGGTCGCGTGAGACGTTCCTAGCGGACGAGAAGATAATATTCATAACGAAACACGCTACCTTAAAGGTTCCGAGGTGTCAACGGGACAATCCCTCGGATGGTGTTCAGCAGAAGATTTGGGGGTATATTAACCACTGGTGTAGGTAAAGTCCTAAGAACACTAGACTGACAATTAGATCCTCGTTTAAAATTAAGCCAAGTATGATGTCGTTGGCCGTACATGCCACATGCCACATGACACATGCCACATGCTCTCTACTGAGACAATCACCACAAATTTTAATCGATTTTAGATTTTCGATTTATACATAAAATTTAGTTGCATTATTAAAAGTGCGAATGTATATAATATCTTTTTAAGCCTTGTAGGCTTAATAAGATAATCATGATAAAATACGTTTACTGCATAATATATCTAAATTACAGATATGGTAGCGTTCTTTAAAACATAATTAAAACGGACGCACTTAGAACAATAAAGTGTACGTAAAAGTTAAAAAGGTAAACAAAAAAATAATTAAAACTGCAATTAAAATATTGTAATATAAACAAAACATAAAAATATGTACAACAAATATAATTATCTAATCTATATACCGGATGTCCGGCAATTACATTGCAATGGCTTATAGCGGACCTGCTGGCCATTCTGACTTATTATCTTATTTTAAAATAATGTACACCTCGACCGCAAGTAAATGAATTCCATCGATTATTTGTTGTTATTATATTCAATGTTAATTGTGCCAATACAGTTTCAGTAAAAAAGTATGACTAGCCTTTGCACTTTTTTTGTCGTAATTTAAGTATCTTTGGTACATAAACAAAAATTTAAAAACATGGATGCCCTCCCTATAAGTTTGGTGTTTAATATTGATTTCAAAATGGAATAACTCATGATTGTATCTAAAAGAGGAACGTGACTAAATAACAAAATGTGCAATATAAGAATATTTTTCTCATTAATGTACAGTGTAAAATTTCATAATAAAAGTTCGAATTGCCTGCGACCCGTACTGGTGCAGGACCTACATCTACGAATAAATGCTCTTAGTCTTCTCTAATTCGTGACTACTCAGAGGAGCATTTATTCGTTATTTACGATGCAAGCATTTTATGTCTTTAATGGACCTTATCGGTGTTCAGTGCAATTCTTCTTTGAGGCAGTTTCAATAAAAAAAAAACTACAGAGGTTTTAATTCCGATAAACTAGGAAGCCGCGAAATTGGTCCCAGACCGCCGATTCGTAAATCCGACGACACTACTTTCAATATCTATGACACCGTAACATATCTATGGACAATTATAGAATGTCATTATTTTTTTTCCACACCTCTTATCTCTAAAACCGAATGAGTCTTTATGACTTGAATTTTGATATAAATTTTTCGGAACATACGGAGTTGATGACAAAAGCAATTTCTTAATTGTTAAAGCGATTTTTGTTTTTCTGCATACTGTGGGGTCCGGGCCGAGACAGGCTGATATCTAGTCTAATACACGAATATTAAAAAACAGTGGGTAGTAAGAAGTAACAATTTCCTAAAGTATTAGCTAGCTCAGCGGCTGGTTGTACATTACTCTAATATTACTCGTCGTTACTTCTGTTAATTTCGTAAGGCATGCCAGGAGGCTTTATATTATGCCAATTAATACGAATCACCTTGGGAATTGTGTGTAATGTATCTCCGCTTCACCTGGCCATCGGAGAGTATCAGGCAACCTCCAATCTTCTAAGTGGATACTAATGTAATTTTCACCAACATTTAGAAAATTTTACTAGAAAGGTTTTAATTTATACCCCATTTATATTTTAGTCCATAGTAATAGAGAAATATAGACATACATAAATTAAACAAGTCGTCAAATAATCAGTTTCAGGACGCTGATATGGCTTACACTAACTAAACCACAAGTGATACATCAAATGAATGTACTACAGATTCGTAGCTCTCAAAAAGGAAAAAGACCGCGACTGTACTCGTATATGTCGATTTATTAAAAAAAATTAAATTGTTTTTAATAGGTAATTTAATTTTTACTATTTCACTAGACTCAGGTAAGATTTGCCATTCGTTTCAATATTTAATTGACTTCGTTGCATTTTATCGAAAAAATGGTTCAATTTGTTAATAATTTTAGTTAGATTTTTTTTTTTTTTAATAAATACCGTAGAAAATATCTCTGTTTTAGTAATAACAGGCTTCGCGTTCGGTGAAGCGCACGCTGGGCGGCTCGCCCGCCTCTGCGGCTGCAAAGCTCGGCTCATTATTCAGGGTTTAGCATCGAATACACGTCCATAGAAGGTCTCTAAAGGTTAGAGAAAATTGTAAGCTCTTTAAAATGAACAGTTAAAGGTCAGTCATGAAACTCTTATTGAATTATGTGTTGAATTCTGAATTAATTGCCAACATTGCGACTTTATTGTTATGATCGATTCTACAGATATCGTGCTTTTGCCATCTCTATATGAAGTCAGCAGAAACTCAATCGGCCTCTGCATTAGAAATTCTAGAAAATCATACAACAAAAACAAAAAAAGTTTTTTTTTTCTTTAACTAATATTCTCAAATTAAGATTTTACGGAGGATTATTGGTGAAAAATATTTATGAATATATAGAACGAAGCCGTATTAACACCCAACCAGTACAGAACTATCATTTCCCGGCTGTTGCTAAGCGCAATGAGTTTTATATTTTATTGTGTAGATGGTATGCGATTGATTGCAGTGAAACTATAGTGTAAGTGCAGTTAAAATTAACATGTGTTTTTAAGTGTTTATGTAGATATAATGAAGTAAAATAGCCTGTAGAAATACTCTACTACTCTTGAGATCTGGTTAAATATATCATATTTCAACCTCACCAAAGCTTTAATCAGGGCTAGCGATACGCGTCAGCAAACTAAACTACACTAAAACTGAAGTAACCTGAGCTTACTCTCTGAATGCGGCATGTAATTACTGTGTACGTGGCAGCTAGACGCCGTGATCATGTTCGTTTGATATTCGTCAAAATGATACTGCTATCAAAGGCTATTATCAATAAAGCCCCTAAATATGTATTATAATTATATTTGTAAATTTCCTGTCCTGATCGTAAAGTTTACTATGAGAAAAAACAAAGAAATAAGACTCTCTACTAACACATTTCATCATTTATTCAACGCAAGGAACATACATTTCACTTATCGAACGTATTTTTTTTATTTAAATCTACCACTGTTCCGTTATGCGGAAACCGACGAAGAAACTCCGACGATATCCTATTTCAAAGCATACTAAACGTTTTAATAATTTAAAATTACTATATAGAAGCGACCCACTCATTCAAGTATTTTATTATAATACTCCTTTCTTATTTCTTTAACAATTTTGTTAAACTTATTGATAGGAAGACTTTGCGCACTTTGCGGAATTTGTTGTAGAATATACACTGCCCCTTGGTGCCTCCTCTTATAATTTTTTTTTATAAGAAGAGGAGGATATTATGAGAATTTTTTGGATATTTTCAAGAAGTGAAACTATATTTTAAATTTTTTTAATGATTTCAACTTGATGGCGTTTTGCATAATAAAAAATAAGTATTTTTAGCTAAATACAACCTTACAGAATGAAAATGAATCTTTCATGGTCATTTACAATATTCTCTATGACGTAAAATTATGCCATCCACCAAAAGTTTACATGATGCCATGATATTTTTCCAATTTGTTTTCATGCATGAGCGACAGGTCCGGGCTGTTCACTCTTACGTTATGACTTCCTCGTCGACGTGGCATTTCTAAGCCTTTGTTAGATTTAGATTTCCAAAATATTCCACCTGGTATCCACATAATATTGTTATGGGTGGTATTTCCAGAAAATTAATGAAAATTGTGTATATAGTATTATTTTGTCACACACAGTCTTCCTCTATTTTGTGTGTCGGTATTGGATGGCAGCTAATTGTAGCTGCTGTCATCATGTTCTTCAACTTCTGTTGGATACACTTTTGCCTTCACTATCCAATTGATTTTCTGGCAAATATTCCAGTAATGTCAATATTTCTTCCTCCCTGAAACGCTGACACGTTTTCCGCAGAATAATACAGTTGATTCAACGGGGATACTTAGTGTAATGAAACAAAAAAATTAAAATATTTAGGTACGTTTAACAATATTAATCGATGAACCCACCAATAACAATTCTCTCATCTATTGAACGAGGCAAATGACCCTGGCCGCATTTGTGGGTAAATCCTTTTTTTATTGATCCTTGGATGATCACATGACTATGTAAACACTTCTGTTTTGAAGGTCATTGTGTTCTTTTAACAATCACGAGGCACAAATTCGCATAATACGAGTAATTTTCCAATTACCCCTCTCATTTTGTTAGATGTTTTTTTTTAAATAATGTATTATCCTTTAATACAAATAATACATTATTAATTAATGGTAGAAATGTCATTATGGAAATTAAGTCGATAATTGCTTAATATCATAAGTGCCGTTCAAAATAGATTTTACGTTTTTTTTTTTTAGTATTTCGACAGCTGAAAATTATCTTTAATGTATTAGTGTTTTAATCTGATTAATACTCAATTAAACTATATTCAGTTTCTTTTATAATGACGCAAATAAAGAGATCAACGATAAAAGTATGAGACTTCAAATTATATTTATTTTTCTCTATCGTGAAAGGGTAATAATGGCAATTAGTAATTTCTATCCGTTTGTTTTCTATTTTTCAATCTTATTTGGAGAAATATATCACTAGATTAGAACCTGATTTTACATTTTAGCTCGGAAAAATTCAGCTAGACAGTATTTACCTTTTGCTAAAAAAATAGCATCGTTCAATAATATGAAGTTTACTGAAATCCATGCAGTTAGACGATAATAAAGCAAGATTATGTAGATTTTCTGAAAAGGACCGCAGTATAATGCTATAATATATAATACATTTAAATATGTTTTAATTATGTAATATATTTCTCAATTAGCCTTTTCATATTTATATTATTTTAAATTAGATGCACCTATCACCACATTTCTTCACGCCCTGGGTTGACTGTTAGAGAATGCCAAAAGGCATTAAGTTCGCCTTTTGCAATCCTGTATTGGTGTACACAATAAAATATAAATAAATAAATAAAATAAAATATTAGCTTATTGAATAATAAAATGTACAGCAGTTACCGTCTAATGTTATTTTGCAGTCACTTATTAGAATTTATTGAGAAAACATTTATGAATCAAAATTGATTACAAGCTCCAATGGGTTCCCCATGTAGACTTTACCTAATAGACAGGGCACAATCGCTCATGGTGTAAAAAATATTCTGACATAGCTACTGCAAAGAAGGTTTACTATCATTACTTTCACAGCATAATGTCTTATGGTCTAATATATTATATTGCAAGGTTTGTCGATAGTATTTATAAGCTATTTGAAACTAGTACTTATATAATTAATTAGTTTTATTTATTGATGTTCATTCACATCATTGTAAATGGTCTTGGAGAAAATTTTAGTGTTTCCTATTATTGATATATCTATGTGTATTGTCGACTTGAGTATGTCATGCTAAAAGCCTCCGCCTGTGGCGGGGTCGTGTCGCCTATTTCCCTTTAATATGGTTGAGGAGGGCCATGAATACTTGCAGTGCACTTGTGCTTTAATTTTTTGAAACACTATATTCTTGGATCATGCTTTCAGTTGCCTATGCGATCATTTTATTTTATAATTATATGTATATTATATATGTACATTATTGATATTTATATAATTATTGAATATCAGAGAGCGTTGTGGCGCGAAAGACGATGCAGTGACACGAATTGAGAAAGGGATGATGAGCTGGTTTGGACATGTGGAGAGGATGAATGAAAGTAGGTTGACGAAACAAATATATGTGGCGAGTGTATATGGTAGAGTCGGGAGAGGAAGACCTTGAAGAATATTTCACATCAAATTGGAGACGTACTCTAAAGAGGCCTGGTCAAGAGTACTCTAAACCAACGATCATGCATGCAAAGTTTGATCAAAGTGGAAAAAGCCAAAGACGTATATCAGGACCGTAGCAAGTGGAAGAAGATTGTCTCTGCCTACCCCGTTGGGATCAAGGCGTCAATATATACATATACATACATAATTGAAATTATTCTTTATTGAATCCTATTATTCCTATTAATGAAAAAAATCAAAAATGAGAATAGCTAAAGCTTTTTCGCCTGTTTCTTCTCCGTCAGAGGAATCTCATTATGATACAGTAGAAGATTGTAACAAAAATTGTTAAAAAAATCTTAGAGAATCCACTCTTCATCACACATCACAATCCCATCGAAGCAAGAAATCCATTCAATTCTGTATCTATCATCTATAATCAAATATAATTAAAGAAAGACAAGCTAAAACGCGTGCTCCTCTATTCATATGAGTTAATTCTTTAGGCCTATTTTTCGACCTTTATCTATTGTACCAATTCGATGCCAACGAGTCAAGATTGTGGTTAAACTAACGTCAAACCATGACACTAACTCCTTAATTATTTAATATGTATCGGTTTCCACCTTTACTTTTAATTCATAGTTATTTACCTTAGTATCTGGTCTTCTCGTAGTTCATTCTTCAAGTCGACCTTTCCAAAGATCGCATTGATAATGCGAGCTGCTGCGTTAGGACCTCGACTTGGTATTAAAATTACCCCAATTTTTGAGGTGTCTATGTTAAATCCAAATACCTAATGTAAATGTAATTAAATAACTTTTAATTACATTCTATTCATTTTATAATATTTTTTTTAATTGTGAGTAAATGCTGGTTTTATTTTAATTCAAAGTGGTCATTACGATAAAATGTAACCAACAGGGGTTATCTTCAGGTTCAAATAAGTCTACATTTCTTAGAATGCAATTTTAAGTATTTCTTTTATAATATTTGTATGAGTGTATGTGTATTGTATTCAGTTCAGTAGACCCAATAAAAAAATATCTGTATCTCGCGGATTGCATTCCGTATCGTATAATAAATAGCCGTGATTAATTATGGTTGTGTTCAGTACGTGGATAAACTAATCTAAAAAATAAAACCCACAAAATTATACATTTAACAATATAAATATTTAGCAATCTAAATTTTTATGACATATTTTTTTTAAGGCATGCGAGTACAATTTAAAATAAAAACGAATTCGTGAATTTCTTCTATCTTTGTTTTTAAAAAGTGAGTAATAGAGATTAACTTTTTTATTGTTTATTGGTAATGTTTTATCGACATTCTTCCTACCTGTGATAGATATTTCACATTTTTCATCGGATTTATATAACAAATTTTAGTAAAGTTTTAAACCATTTATTATGTTTAAGTTGTAACTTAAAGACTTGTAATTATTCTTAGCAGTAGGCACATAATAAATTATAAAGTGTTAATATTCCTACTATAATAATATAAACTGTGTAATATTAATGTTTTACTGTAACAGTGATACTGTTCGATATATGAACAGAATACTGTTTAGATCAAAGCGAATATATGGTTATACATACATATACCTACATACGTATATTCCGTTTGATCTGAACAGCATTCTGTTTTGGTCAAAGAGAATGTATGGTTTAAATATAACTATCGAATATGTTTCTTAAATTAGTAATAAATACTTTGTGTCCTATAAAAACTACTTTAACATACATGTCAATAAAATGTATGAATAGGATATACTCAGTAGTAGAAGTAATAATCGTTTATTTTGTCTGAGTCGTGTGAAACATCTGAATAAAAAACCATATTTATTATTATTATATTGTTTATTTCATACATAAGAAACGCATTCTACATTTGAATTTCGTGGAATGGGAAAAGTTTTTTTTTTATTTGTAACATTATTTACTGGTTATAATAATATTCCTAGTTAAACTGGATGTTACAGAAAATACCTTAAAAATATTTTGTACCACAAAGCGTACCCACTATAGTTGGAATGATTATTTTAATGGTGCGGAGATGCGGCACATATATTTTGACACGAAGTAATATAAATGTGACGCTACAGTTGTTTGAATAACTCGTAATCATGCCATGTATAGGTATTTTTCTATTTTTGATTTTGACCAGGTTTGTAAGTAGTCTCATAGAAATAATGAACATAATACTCATAGTATGTCCAGTAAAGTCGTAACCACTTTTATTTATCTTATCTTAAAATTTGCTTCAATTGTCTGTGAGACTACTCATTTCTTTTAATTTGTATAATTTGGTTCGTATAAAATATGTAAAAATAAAAAGTGAATAACTACGGAATTTAGAAAAGGATAGGAAAAATATTCTGTTTCTCACCCGTCAAACGAATCTCATTACGAAACGGCGGTAGTTTGTAAAAAGGAATTATAATTGACTAACGAAATTTAAATATTTTACGTCATATACAGAATTTTCGTTCAATAATTCCTTAAAACCAAATAATAAAAGCCATTTGTGTGTTGCACAAATAGTGCCCGGAACTCCTACCCAGGAACCATAAATCAACCGTCGGGAATTCTAAGCACAGCCGTCAGCCAGTATCAATTGTCTAATTTAATCTTAATATTTTCGCGAAAGAAGACATCGAAGACTACATTTATTCTACCTAATTGGTGCATATAAAGGTACTCAGCATTACAATTGTAGATTCTATTTTCTATCACTCGCTAAGCTAATTAGTATCTTTACAAGCAAAAATAAGTTCATCTAGATACCTTTTTTAAATTACTCAAGTTTATAAACTTGTGCATATTTTATTACATTTATTCATTACATCAATATTAAATACAGGATATCAAATGGTTCATCACTCCACGAAGTGCTAAATGTCATTTCACAAATTACTTACTACGCTAGTTTGATATAAATATATGGGTGCGTGTGTGTGTGTGACATTATTTTATTTTATTATTATTATTCAAATTATATTATACTGGCCATCTATGTATTTCAAACCTGAACCCAACAGTAGTTGCACTGATGTTTGGCGACAAAATTGGGTATAAAAGATTTAAGACATTTAGTAAAAAACTGCCGATACTATATGCTTAATTTTATATTAAGTAATGTTACCCGCGAGGGTAATTGATTTAAAAAATTTTAACTAGTACTTGTTACTTCCATTTAAGCCACTCATTCCTTATAGATTTATATAAAACTCATAATGACAGATTTTGACACATCCCCAATGATTCAATCGTATATGGGAAAAAGAGTTAGCGCATCTGTGCATCAGCTCAATGCAAATTTATTTAATTACTTTCACACGCTGTAGTGAAACTCGTATGGGCTTTGTTTGACATTTGGAAAATTGCATGTGACAAATGAGAGACTACCAAACTACTAAATCCAATTACTGCGCAACGTACAAAGGGCAGTTTCTGATAATTTAAATAACGAAACCTTTGTGTGATTTAGGGGCAGGGGAATAAAAGAGAAGGAGGAATAAATTGTACTCATATTTATTTTACAAAGTTAATCACATAAATATTAAAGTGAGCGGCGATACTTATATCCTGACTCATCAGTTTTTTAGTCTCGTGTACACACAAACTTCAAACTGCAAAAACAATTACACAGAAATTCCGTGTGAAACAATTCTCCTATGTAATCATACCGTTGTTTTTTTTTCTTAAATTAATAAATCGATCGGAGCTGTGGTAGCCTAGTGGTCAGGGCACTTTAATGTTCTAGTACACTAGAGATCTAAGTTCAATCCCTGGTACACTAACACTCCCCCTTTAATCGAGACAAGTGTGTGATTAGACGTGATCGATTATATTTCGTAGCGGTCCCGTAGCTTTCCCAGTGCAAAACCCTGACCCTTGAACTGTTAGTTATCCCAGAAATAAAAAGGTTCGTTAAATCCTATAAAAGTCTTTAGTTACTTAAATGATAGTGGACCCTCGTCTTGAAGTATTAAAAACTCGCTGAAAAGAAATTTCAAGCATTTCAAACATTGTTAATTTTATTTAGTAAAAATGTTCTTTATTTTCGTTGTATTTAACTAAAAGTACGTTTGTAATACCATGGCAATTTTTTTGTTTTATTTTGCATTGGGAGTATTTTTTATTAATTGTTAATTGCTTTTTTGCCTAAAATATATAATTTCTGAAAGTCGTAGTTCAAGTAAATCAAGAAGGGAAAAGGAGATCTCATTTACATACGCAACTATAACTATGTACATCCTATATGCAAGACGATTTCATATCGTAACGTAAAAAGTATGCGCACGCAAAGTGCTAAGATACATCGCCGCAACCGAAACCAAGGTCAAGGCCGAGTGCGCAGAGACGGCGCTGGCCCGGTAAATGAACTCTCAATATTGCAACGTTATTATACATTATTGCCTACCTATCTAGTAATTACTGCGCAGTTGTAATGACATACAAGTCGAAGCGACGACATTTAGACCTTTTTACTTAACACTATAGCATCAATTTAATTTTACTATTTATTTTAAGTTGGTGCGTTTCGGCTCCAGAACCATTACAATTCATAAAATTCAATCAAATAATTGATCATAGAAAAATTTGATAACACAAGTGACTTAATTTAAAATGTATGTAATCTTTTATTCTAATAATTGATTATGGATAAAACAATTAAAGTAATGAGCCAATTTTGATGTCACGTTCAATAATATTTTTTTAATACTTAACATTTCGGGATTCCCTGTACCATTTATCATTTTCTTTAACTGTATTATTTATCTTGGCGATTTTCTTGTTCATCACCTCAACATGCAATTTAGAACCTTTAGCCAGTTTGGGTTTACCATAGAAATTCTTTTCCTCGTCTGCAACCGGTGTTGCTATTAAATCGTAAAACACTCTAAACGTGAAGAACAGGACAAAGTCGAATCCCGATATCAATGTGAAACCAAGCATTAAACTGAGCAGGCCTCCGAATGCGGCTGTAAATAGAAAAATAAATATGAAAAAAATAAATGTAAATACTGAAAGTATCTAATTCGTGCCAAAGTTTTAGATACAATCAGTAACTGGAAATTGTACGGTGAAACTGAGTTGTACGCGTAGACTTTGTTTTTTCATATTTATTTATTGGTAGAAAGACTTTGATTAAACTTATGTCATCTTAAATTGAAATAGAAATCTAAATTAATATTTTATCAGCTAGATATAAAAACTTTGTCGATTTTCAGAATTTTTAATATCGTATATCAATCTGAGATTTGATCGTCGTTACAATCAAAATCCAATTGATTGATTTGGTCATTGTGGGCTTATAATTATTAAATGAAAGTGGTTTTGAGGTATATTCGAATATACCGCAAAACCTCTAAAACAAAGTATGTAACCAATGCGTGTTGTGAGTTGACTTACGGAACCGAGACATGGTTTATCACTGCAGGGTTTATCAGGGAGCACAGAGTTGCTCAGCGGGCTGTGGAAAGGCGTTTCTCTGTGCGAAAGCGTCTTCAACGATGATGACCGCAGACATTGCCGTTCGTATCAGTAACCTAAAGTGGCAATGGGCCGACCACATAGCTTGCAGAACTGACAACCGTTGGGGAAAAAGGTTCTCGAGTAGCAACCAGGTGCAGACGGGAATGACCCCCAACAAAATAGAGTGAGAAGACATGCACAATGTTCCGTCAATGAGTCGAGACGGATCGAGGTGGCTCAGACCGTGCTTGCTTCTTCCTTGGAGAAATGATAGTGGATTCATTATTAGAAGTTGAAGGCATTGCGTTTTGAAACCTCAAACCATTAAAATTTGTACAACTGTTTGTAATATTTTGTATGAATGTATATTTAAATGGACTTAACTTGATAAATATTAGACGAATTTTGATAGGTACGTGATAGAGCCAAGCGGTGGCGTTGGCTGTTTCTCGTACCACGGCCTAGCAGAACACCGGCGTGAAATAGAGGCATCTTGTGCTTCTGAGTTTCCTTCGGTGAGTAAGGTAACCGGGTGCCCACTCCTTTTCCTCCCTCTCCCTTTCTCCCTTTCCTTGGGATGGGGTAAGGGCCCTTCCCAAATTTCCTTAGAGGCCAGCAACTCATCTACAGCTCCTCTGGTGTTGCATATATACATGGGCGTCGGTATTCACTTACTATCAGGTGAGCCACTTACTCGTTTGCATCCTTGCCCGTAAAAAAAAATTCAGAAAATAATATTTTACAGGTCTCGTGTTCGTTGAATTTGCATTTATTATGAAACTGGTAATATTTCCTCTCAATTATTAAGCTACGGACATAGTTTAACAAATTACTGCGTTTGATGTCAGCATGACACAAAGCATTCCGATACGGAAGCACCCACTGTTATCGAGTTTTCGCAATTTCATTCATTTCATTTACCTAACCTCGAAGCCGTGGTAGCACAGCGGTTATGGCGCTTGGTTTATTTTTCATTATAGTAGTACTAGAAAGGTGCGATTGTGCGTTGTGAGGTTCCAGCAGAACTAAACTTTCAATTTTGTCAACTTAATTTACCATGTGCTCGGAGGTGCCAAAATCTGACGCAGGTATACATTGTTTTATTTTCACCTTAAGTTCTTTCTGCCTTCTTCCATTAAACTTCTTTTCGTCCAATCTCTAATTCTCCCCGTTTTCGACTATGCCGTATATTCTGCAAGGCCATGGTACTACCCAGGACGATCCAGCCCATTCGAGCATCAGTAAACGCCACCGCTTGGCTCTACTACGTAAAATAATGCCTGTGTAAAAGGCCATCGCATATTTCTTCGCATGACTTCGATAAAGTTGACGGATAATACCCTAATACCCTGCGATAGGACTATAAATTTCCTTTGTTGGTATGCGGCGCAATATTTTTTTCTTTAATATTTTATTATACAAATGTAAGCTCTTTTCACTAGAGCGACTAGCTATTTAGGACACCGTAACAGGTCTTGAGCTTATCGGCGACTTCGTCTACGAGCCCGATTAGAATGAGACACACTTTCACTCCATATAGGGATCAAACTCTTGGCCACTCGAATATCGGCTGCTTTTTAATATATATATATATATATATATATATATATATATATATATAAATTCATATATATATATACACATATATATAATAATTTTACTAATATCTCGAATAAACAATACTTACAGATTTTGATTAACTTGAAATGAACAAACTATACAAACCGAGAATGTTTTGCCAATTCAAGTAAACATCGCGGCGATATCTCGTAGACACGAGATCGTTGAAGAACACGTTGAGTATGGATCGATTCTTCAATTCGATATTGTTACTGAAAAAAGTATTGCAACAAATATAATATAAAATAATAAATCAATAGAAAACAAAATGAAAATTGATAATTACGATTTTCAAAAATGTTACCTGATCATTAATAATTTCTTATCTTGTATGTAATTAATCCTAATATGTACTGATATTGTACTAATACTGTGTAGCATTGTTGCAGTATAGTAGCACTTTAATACTTTACGAAAAATACTTTTACAATCAACTTGCTATACTGGAATTTTGCTTTCATCGAAATTTCACAGATGTAAAATCGATCATCTACTTCCAAAGGTACAGATCGAAAATACCAAAAAAAGCGTATCAATATATAAAAAAAATTACACAATGGTATAATTCAACAATGCACTAAACCAGTTTTATAGTTACTGTTCTTTATAGTTTGTAAGTGTATGTGTGTGTAACGTTCTTTATGGTGTGTAAAATAGAACCATAGACAGCATAACTGTAGAGAATAAGGTTAAAAAACTTCAAAATTTTGCATAGGGTAGTTTCAATTGTTTCAATATAGACTGTCATTTATAATAATACTCCATTCATGAGCGCAATTAAGAAAATAATAGTTATAGTTAAAGACATTTTAAGAAGTTTTTAATGTCGTCCATTATTAAATATAAATAAAATTTAATAATGGACGTAAGAAATTTACATAACGTTAGTCAGTTTGTGGCACCTCAGAGTTTATTTAACGTAATTTTCACACATTTAATAAATGACTGTATTAGCATGAATTTATTTATGATATGAGTTAACTTGTAACGTCAGTTTGAATATACATTGTACCAGTGTTTTCTGTACTTCGTCACTAATTAATTATTTCTAGAAGATTATATGAGGGGATAGAAAACCTAAGTAAGTCTGGAAAAAATCTTGTTTTAATTATAAATAACGAAATAATTTAATAACTAAGAGAAGTAGTTTTACGTTAGTAGCTTTATAAGCTTAACGTAGTCTGCAGTCTATGTCCATCTACATAACTAACCATACAGTAAACATACTGTATGCCAACCGACCAACTTGGTCTGTAAAGTTGAAATCTAATTCATAAATTTATATTGTGTTCGTCTTGTAATGTGACCTAAACTAGTATTGGCCGTATACAACGTAGATTTCACAGATTTTGACGAAACTGTTTCAGGACTGGACGAATGTTAAGGTAATTTGGCAGAGATATAAATTGTCATGCAAAGGAATAAAGAACACTTCTTATATCGATTTAGAGTTCTGGTGGGATAATATTTATGACCATGCGGACTCAGCAATGGGTAGGTGCTGGTATCAAATATAAGCTATAATCTCTTACAAGAATGGTAGTCCGCTCAAAGGCACGTCCATAGCGAGCTTCCCTAAAGCCACCTCCAATGGATAATCATAGTGTTCGCATTCTGGCAAGCACTTGAAATATGGCTCCGCAAATTTCTCTCGTGTTCGCAAATCTTCTATTGGCACTGAAACATATTATATATATAATAGTTCAACATGGTAGTAGCAAATTAAAAACATAAATATAGTTTCAAAGTAATAATTTTATGTTGCTATTTAAAAGTAAAATAAATAGCAGCCTGTAAGTGCCCACTGCTGGGTAAAGACCTCCTTGTCAAATATCTGAGAGGGTTTTGGAGCCAGGAAGGGCCCGCCACACTGCTCCAGTGCGGTTAGCGGTCTTCACATATCCTTGAAATAATATTTTTTGTTGTTCCTGCATGTCTGTTGGTTGGTTCCTCACGATGTTTTCGTTCGAGTACGAGTGGTGCCCGGGGATCGAACCCAGGTCACTCGTGCTCTATGAAACTAAAGCGAGCGCCCTGACCAATAGGCTACCACGGCTGTATGCTATGTATAATAATATTTTAATTTCTAACATTGCAATTTGTTAATATTCAGCAGTAGCACATCAGCAGTTAAGGTGTTCATAAATATTAAAATTGATCAAATATCTTTCCAACCTTTGTTAACTAATTTTATACCCTATAAATAAAAAATACATCCAATAATAAAACAATACTCTATACACATATTGTTTGTAATGGTACTATTCACCACCGGAGAGTGTTTCTAACCCATTACTCTATTGGCGCTTTAAATTATAAAATATTGGATCACACATCTAACACTTCGATGACATTTCAACGAAAGTAATAAAATATGTAGCTAACACAATTGCTCCCGTGATTAGTCATATTATAACCTTTGTGTTGAAGGGGAAGTATTGCCTAATGATCTCAAAATATTTGTAAGTTATTAAGCCACTGTTTAAAAATATGATAGAGAGCACCGTCCAATTAGTTTGATTCGGAAATATCCAAATTCTTTGTGACATGGACGTTAGACATGATGTTCGTCTTGTCTATGTTCATCTTAAGACCAACCTGTTGGGAGACACTATTGAGGTCATTGAGTGCTAAATTCGTCATCGTCAGCAAATCGAAAGTGAGTGATGTATTCACCGTTGATGTTGATACCTTATCCTTTCCAGTGCAGCTGCTTGAAAACATCTTCCTGTCTTACATCTTTCTGAAGTTCGATTGGCTTCGTACTCTGGTTCTGTACTCAGATAGACATTTCAGCCTCATTGTACAAACACCTCACCCCTGGACAGACAGTAGCATCGACTAAATTTCGAATGAATCGAAGACTTTCTCATAGTCCACATACGCTAGAAATAATGGTAAAATGTACTCTCCAGTCTTCTGTACAATCTGAAGAAGAGTGTATGTGGTATGAGTGGAGAGTATGTACGTGGTCTATAGCACTCCTTTTCTGAATCCGGCTTATTCGGGAGGCTGAAAGTCTTCAAGTCTTTTTACTAGACGATTTATGATGACTCTCACAAACAGCATGTAGACACGGCTTAGAATCAATATCGGTCCATAATTCTTCAATAGACAATTATCCCCTTTGTTAAAGAATTGGAAATCCACGCGTGTGAATCCTTTTCCTTTTTTTTTCCTTTTCATTAAAAAATGTTATCTTCCACTGTAGGAATTTCTCATGTGTCACCGGAGGCAGTTTACATACATGAATTGCACATAGGCAAACATCCAGACATGGAACTATTATCTGTAGCCCATAAAAATACTAGTCCCATGCGGGAATGGAACCCGCGACCCATAGCGCCGCAGCTAAACGCTAAGCCACTACGCCACCAAGCCGTCAAATCGAATTAAACAGCTTCTGAAGGACTACAAGTACGGAAGAGATCAGTACCGATTTTTATCTACGAAAAATTCAAATTCTCTGCAAGAGAACAAAAACGCTTCTGTAAAAATAAATGTACCTGTTTTTAGGTTTTGACATCGATAATAATTTAAAGTGAGAAACACATGTTTTATTTGTAAAAAAACTAAATAAATTTTCTTATACTTTATATGTGCAATACAAAGTAGTAATTCAGAGAGTCTCAGTGACAGTATATCACAGTTTCGTATCCTGTATAGTAGTACGCTTTAGTGTCATATTTCCGAGAAACGCTACATGGGCCGCTTATATATTCAAAGCGCACAAGAAATGCATGCATTCTATTACAATAACTTTTAGTACAGGCAACTGTAAAATACAGTTTAATAAATTCAAAATATTGACATTTCTCGGCATATAGATTTATGAAGTTGTAAATTTTTTTGATAAATAATCACGAAATATTCAATGATCATTTCATTAATAATAGACATAAAAATTAATTACATACATCAAAGAGAGATCTGCGTAGCATAAACATGTTTGGTTTATTAAACAATGCTTGACATTTTATAATTGGACAATAATTGCATGACATATTTAAAATTCTTGTTAATTTTAATTACTATGATTGTTTGAATTGTAATTAATAAGTATTTGAAATATTGTATTATATTTGTATACTCGGGTTGGTTGGTTATTGTAATGTTAGTTGTCCCACGCAAACCACACGATTGATTGAACACAAATGTACAGGTTATTTTGGACTCATTACTAAGAATTAAAACATATATATTTATGATCCAATGGTTATCACTTCTGCGAGCTATGTGGCCTGTCCATTGCCACTTCAGCTTGTGGTATCATTACGTATATTGGCGATCCTTACGGTTAAGTCGGTTACCCAGATAAACCCTTTCCATGGCCCGCTGTGCCACTTTCAGCTTCCTCATACGGCCTGCTGTGAAAGATCACGTCCGGTTCCGTAAGTCATCACTGGCAACTCGAACAGGTTGTACAGGCTTTGAGGTGTACACGACGAGAGGATGGAGCGTAGTTTCCCGAAATCTGCCCTGACAAGTTGGATTCGTCGATTAAGCTCTGGATCAAATCTGGACTTAGGTAGTCTGTCCCAGGTGTACGTTTTCGTCGACAACTTCGGGGGTAGAGTTCTCAATAACAACCGGTTTTGGTGTGACATGGACGTTACACATGATCCTCGTCCTATCTTAAAACCAACCTGTTGAGGTCATTGAGCATAGTGCTAAGCTACTCCAGCGATCCTGCCATAATGACTATGTTGTCATAAAATCGAAGGTAAGTGATGTGTTCACCATTGATGTTAATACCGTATCCTTTCCAGTTCAGCGGCTTGAAAACATCTTCCAATGCAGCGGTGAAGAGTTTCGGGTATATCACATCACCCTATCTTACATGTTTCTGCAATTGAATTGGTTTCGTACTCCGATTCCGTAATCAGATAATAATTTCAGTTAAAAATAATATTATTAACGTCATCTGAGAATTTTATATATTATCGTAGTTATTACGGAGCCTTTCGTGTACGAATACAACGCACTGGGTACGTACGAACGCTGCGTACAAGTAACTTTTACGTTTTAATTTCAAATGGCATAGAGTTCACGTCTGATCGCTGGCTAAATTATAAAATCCTCGTCAACAAAGAACCTTTACACTATCAATTACTGACGGCCATCAACCTTGTCAATGTTATAGAGCAGGGGTCGGCAACCTTTTGAGTGGGAAGAGTTAAAAATTACAATTTACAAAATTTAAAGAGCCACAAACATTTATCTTGCCAACAATAGTATAGTACTTGCATAAATAAAGTTTTTTGATAAAAATGGAACTAAAGAGCCGCAGGTTGCCGACCCCTGTTATAGGCGAACGTGTAACGGCGTTAAGCTTTAAACTATATTCATGATAAACCGGTACAGAGTCCCAGTCAAAACAGTTCAGCCTTTGTAAAATATCACTTTGATGTTGCCGACAGAATAAATGCAAAATAGGTAAGCCGTGCATGGAACCTATTTTGCATTAATTCTGCGTTCAAATTATATGTATGTATGTCTGTATATATTCACGACTTGTTCCCAACGGGGTAGGCAGAGACAATCTTCTTCAACTTGCTACGGTCCTGACATACGTCTTTCGATTCTTCCACTTTCATCAATTATTCTATATCTTATATATTACTCGTTGGTTTAGAGTACTCTTGACCTGGCCTTTATTCAGAACGTCTCCGATTTGATCGTGAAATGTTCGCCTAGGTCTTCCTCTCCCGATTCTACCATTTACAATTTATTATATTGGTATGTATTATACAGGTAGATATGTCACTGTAGTGAAATTAGACAGGCCGCTTCACGGAATTACGAAGATACAAGAAATGTATTCAGCATAAACATAATATATACATACATAAACAGCTTCGCCGTATAAATGCCGACCCATTTGACTACTAATTTACTTACAAACTCGCCACTGTGTAGCGTAATAGGGTACAGCTAGTTTTAGATAAAAAAGGAAACAATTTTCATAATATTGTAAGAGAACTTCTATGCTTCTATTTATTAATGCAATGGTGGACGTTACATTAATAAAAAACTTGAGATCGAAAAGAATCAGATTTAGCGTGGGAGTCGTAAATATAACAAAGAATTATGATGTTTGTTTTATGCAATTTATTGCCGGTTAAATTTGGAATCTTTAACTTAAAAGCAGTACGTTGAAGTGTCATTTGCAAAGTAACGTAGTAAATACTTGCAGTAAGTATTTTCGAAAAAACTTTATTAATTAAGTAGTAGTAAAAAAGATAAGATCAACTCAACAAGCTTAACAATAACACAAATTTGATGGATTTAAATACATTTTCAGTTGTTGATCAATTAGGTACGGAGTAATATTGTTTTTATAAATATTACATTAATCGAACTATTGATAGAACCACTAGCCGTGATAGTCCAGTAGTCAGGACCGCTCGCTTTAATTACATAGTACCCCTGGGTTCGATCCCCGGTGCCGACACGACTGAAATTGATTATGGCAATTTTTAGTGGTGAATTTACCACGTGCTTGGTGGTGAAGGAAAACGTTGAAGATAAATTAAATAAAAAAAATATTTAAGAAAAAATAGACTGTCGATGTGATACGCTAGAGGTTCCTAAATTTAGATTTGCTAAAACAAGAAAGTCTTTTCACATATTTTATTCTTGTTGTTTTTTGAACCTTATTTCGTAACTACTATTTTTTCCTAATGATGATAAGAGACTTTTAATTCTGTTTTAGATAGTTACAATATTTATTTAACATTTGATTAAATTTAAGATTTCTCTTTTTAGTTTATAATGCATTCTGTCTCTATTGTTTGTAGAGAAGTTGTTTTTGCTATCATACAATTAGTGACAGATCAAGAATAAAAGCTCATTAAAAATAAGATAAAACCATCATTATACTTCACTTAGAACTTTCTCGAGACATTCCAAATCATGAAAGTTGCATGTATGACTGAAATCTGAAAAAAAAACATTATTAATAAAAACGTTGACAAGTACATCAATTGGGGCTGCTAAATAGTTTAGTGATGAATTAATCCCCAACGCGATGAGGCGCAACGGTCGGTGATGGTGGAAAAATGGTTTTCGGAAGTACGTTTGGCTACGCTTAGTGCCAATTAGAAGTCCATAGTATTTTCCTACCCCACAGAGATTACATGCGTGAGTGTTTATATTATACTGTCACAATAATAAGTTGTAAGTAAGTAAGTTGTGTATACGTGGGCAAATCAGCGAGGGCGGGTATATGGTAGGCATTCCCCAATGACGGGTTATGACTTGGACAGACCAGGCCTCCCGACACCTCGCGATTGTCTTTGGCTCTACCGATTCGATTGCGGAAGATGACGGGAACTAAGAACTAACTAGTTTAGTCATTATTACGTCATAATATCACAAAACAAAAAATATTTAAAGTAATTAATACGAGTACGCTACCTTTATTACGTAACGGAAAAGAGTATGGTATACAGTTGCAAGCATATCTGATTATTTCAACTTTCTGGAGGGCCATGCAGTTGTGGTAGGAGTACTGGTGGAATTCACCGATTTTAATCTGAAATGTAAATCATTGTTACAACAGTAATGCATCGTTTAGAAACTTATTACTACGGTAAAGTGAAAATTTACTTAATACTATTATTATATTATGATATTAATACTAACATTTTTTATTTGTTAAGAAAATGTCTCTACAACCTTGTATTGGTTTTCTTACTTATTAATTCTGCAACATTTCAATAGTGCTTTCTATGCGTGCTTCTTGAATAACACTAAAAGATTCTTTGCTGAGGCGCAAGGTAAATAGTCCAGTGCTGGACGTAGACCTCTGGCAATGGGGGAATTTCCCATAGTTGCTTGGCAAGCGAGTACAGTTTCCATTACCAGACACCTGTGGATCGTGAGTAGGACTTTCAAACTGCTTTCAGTAAAAATGTATGAAGTGGTAACTCACTGTATGGGTAACACAAACTCAAGCACATATAAAACCACTGTACTAATCACATCATCAAGTTCTCTAGAGAGAGAGATAGAAAAGTTTTTGTAGCTCTTCTACATCAACAGCAGAAAAAAGTAGTTCATGATAGAAGTAATAAATGAGATATCATCAGATCTTTAACTATCCACAATTATATTTGCCGACAGTAAATGACAATTGAAATATTGCTAACAAAATCTCAGGGTGTTAGACAATCTTCGTCGTGCTCACCACGTTGTGATCGAGAGCAACTCGTCGGAAGACAAAATTGAGGTTATTGAATGTAGTGAACAAAGCGTTGAAGGCTTAGTCAACAAATCGAAGGTGAACCATTGAAATTATTACCTAATTAATTAGTATGTATGGTTAGTAGAGTAGGACCTTCGCTTTGGCGAAAGTTGTCGCGTGTAATTCACATGAGACATAATATTTAAGTTAATAGAAAATGTTAAATATAAATATGTCGTTAAAAACTGTTGAAACTATGTTTTTGTCTAAAACCCTTTTAACTCTTAAATCAACCGACGGGCGTATTCATGTACTTTGCGGGCTCCTGTATAGGTATTCATGACAACATTCAGGTGATATCGTGATTATCAGAAGTCGTATCAATTAAAGTATTGCGTCAATTGCCTTTTAATTACGTATTATTTACATGAAATGTTGTCTTAATCAGGCGAACGATTGATACCGATCGTTAATTAACGAAGACTCAAGATTCGCGACTTAAAAATTACGCACGTGTTACCTTAATTACTATTCCGATTGGGTTAATTAGTTTTCAGTTTGTAACAACCTGAGAATATCTATCTGCTTCTACTAGTACTATCTGAATGCCACCTGCCCACCTCTACTTGAGCTTAAGAATATGTTTGATCACGTATTTCCTATTGAAATATTTGTTACTCTGCTTTTTACTCAGGTTCAACAGCTTCTTTGTGTTCTTAGGTCTCTGAAAAATCCTTGTTTTTCCATTTACACGCGTAGGTATGGCGTTACACAGATATTCATCGCTTTAGTTTTTAATGTGGCATTACTATGTATCTCTATCCCTACGCTCTCGTGGGTAAATGTCTTTGGCGGCGGAGCCATAGATCAAATCCGTCGATGGTGCCCGAAGAGCTGGTGATACCTACTGCTCGCTTTTCTGACCCCTTCGGTCCGTAGCCCATGTGGGATTGGATACCACATGGAAAGCCGCATACGTGTTTTCTCGCGCCTTACCTGGAGCCCTGGGCCAGGAAGAGCCCTCTACTTGCCTCGGCTGTCCTAGAAAAGTAGTGGCCCGCGCATGCCCTCAACATGCGGTTAAGGTGAAAAACCATGAGGATTTAGTCGATGTAAGCCCGTACATATGCCGTCTTTGCCACCGCCGGAGCGGGTGTTTGTTGCAAATCATCGGACGTTTCCCCTGAGGGTACAGTCGTTGGACGTATTGATGTGTCAACATGTTGTCCGGAAATAGTTACGTACAGAGTTTGACCTTTCTGTGGCTCATTTTCTCTTTAACTTAGGTGTTTTTTTTTCGCTGCTTGGTATTTTGGGGACTGCTTCGGTTGGTCATCGTGTACGTGTGCGTGCACTGCCATTTTGGTTTAGAGCTTAATTGGTTTGGTTTAGTCTTCACCCTAGGTTTTTTCGGTTATATGGACAGAAAAAGAAAGACTTATTTTCTTATTGATTTGCCACTACTAAGGATATAAAAAGAGAATGGTGAATATGACAACTTAGCACTAATGCAACGCTGGTATATGCCAGCAGATATATGCGACTCCGACAAGTGTCTAGTCGCAGAAAATCTATCCGCCGTCGACATAGTCTACTGCTAATACTACAGACTTAGTATATTGGAGCAAATCTCTTGTCCAATACGATCACAAAACTACCAACCAAGCTTGCTGAGTGTGGGTAAATCGTGCATTGCGGCATATAATGGCCGCCTATGTCCAGCCGTGGATTGTTACAGGATAATAAAGAATAAGTAGAAGACAAAGACTTAACTTTTAATGGGCATAAATTAGATATCAATGTCCACATACTCTATGAATGTAACGTAAGTATGTACTTAACTCTTTCGAATCTTAACAGATCATTACATTACAGTTAATTGTTCAAAGTTTTATATTGTTGAGTTACAACAACAAACAAAAAGAAAATTATTTTAAGCTATTATAGTGACGTAAATGATCCAATATTGATAATCTACTAGTAAAAGATAATTTAATTTAAAGATACATTTAGATTACATATCAGTCAAAGTCATGTACTGTGCTTAATTCTTTCTAAAACCTTCTTGCACATTGTCCTCGATGTTATTTTTATTAAGTAGGTGTTTTAAGTAAAAAAAAAAATATTTTCGTGGATTATGAGCGTGGTTTTCTTTCGATTTTTTTTCTTCATGGAAAACTGATGGTAAGTTATTATCGATGCCTACGTAGATCTGCAACACCAGAGGAGCTGGTACGTTGCCGGCACCAAAATAGGTGTGGGGGGGGGTGAGTAAGCCTTTCTGTTCATTAACAATTTGAATACTTAGCGACATGGAACCTTCTGTTGTAAGCAATATTAAATCTGTTGGTGTGAATATTAATCAACAAGCATGCAATGTTATAGCTTAAATGCTTATATAGCTTAAATATGTTTTGACATTTTTAAATTGAACAAGATCCAGTCAAATTATAAGAAAATAAATTTAATCCATACACTAGAACTTTTCGGTCAAAGATATGGGGTAGGTTTAAGAACGGTTTACGGTATCCAACCATGAAAATAGTGTTTACAAATAAGTGATCCGAAATGTCTCCGAGTAAACAAATAAATAAATCACGTCCAAATTCAAATCCGGTTAGGATTCGAAGAGTTTCATAAGAGAGTAATTAAACAAATAGTATCAAAGCAAAAGAACAGATTGAACGTTTTCACTGTAACAGAAAAATTTTGGCAGATCTAGGTTATGAGTACAAAACAACTACGGACGGAAGGACGCAATTGATGGAGAGACGGGACATTGTTAGTGCTTGACTCGAGATTGAATGAAGAAGAAGAAGAAAGAAGAAGTTGAAGGAGTTCAAATACAGAGGACGACACATGCTTAAGAATTTATTTCTATGAAACGTGGCTTAATCAGAAACACTCGCGTAAACCAGCCTGGCTTGATGACAATCCATGAAGATGGTCTAAATAAAAATATTGGGAAAAGAATTAGACTTATAGTTTGTCATGCAGGCAGTAAAACGTACAAAAAATAAAATATAAATACTGATTTTGGCCAACAGTCTGGTACTACTAATAAGAGATGAACGCTAAACGGTTTATTAAATGGTTTTAACGATTACATTTGAGTTTAGTAGAGCCATCCGTAATTATAATGGATAATGCCTATACATAGTCGTGGTGGTCTAGTGGTCACGCCGCTCACTATAGTTTCATAGAGCGCGACTGTCCTGGGTCCGATCCCAGATGGACGGCACCACTAAAATTTGTTGATAGCAATTTTAAGTGCTGTATTTACCACGAGCTCGGCGGTGAATGAAAACATCGTGAGGAAACCTGCACTGGAGCAGCATGGCGGGCCTTTCCCAGCTCCAAAACCCTCTCAGATATTTGAGAAGGAGGCCTTCGCCCAGCATTGGGCTGCTACTTTATGCCTATATAGGCTTGCACTGATTCGAACTTTTGCAGAAGGTACATCGACCCATACTAAAACGAGCGTGGTCGTGAAGTTGCGTGGCAAACGAGCAAATATTATTAAAGTAACACTACTAATGATTTACTAATGACTTTAAATCATAATTTTATTTTTAAAAATTTTATGTTATTATTTCTAAGTTGATTAAATATTAATTACATAATATACAAAATAAAAATATATAATTATATTATTTTATTTAAGTATTGCAAACTTGTCGATAACATTACGACACGAACAATGTACATCATTACGCGTTTCCGTGTGGTATCGATGTAACATAACCTTCTCAAAAAAATAGCAGACCGATGACGGGCAGAAGCGTTTAAGTTGTGCGAGGTGTCTGTTTCAACTTAGGTTGCAATGAAAAACCTCCTTATGGGGGAGACCTATGATCTGGAGATGACTTTTTGGTGAGCTAAGGTACGCGTTGTCATAAGATCTGTGTGTACGAGTAAGCGCGCAATATGCCACGCATCGCTCACTAGTTTTATTGCTGCATATGCAGCGACAAATTGTCCAGTGTATAGTAGTAACGTTTAGTGCCACCTAAGCATGACCACCAAGTGTGTCCGAATAAAAATTAAAAAAAAATTGGCACTATTGTCATTGAGTTCTATGCATTAAACTTCCTATCACATAGTAATCGTCACATAAGAAACTCAGTTTGGGATTATCAGCTCTTATATCGTATTAATTATATCAGCCAAATTAACATACCGTGCACTGTATAAAGTCAAGGTAACAGATAAACATTATAAGATAAAACATTAATTAAGATTGCGTATTGTAATCGGTATGTATGGCAAATACCTAGTATGGCCATAACTTCTGGTATACATTAAATGCATTTTTTTTTTTAAATTACAATAATAATAATAAAAATAATCTCCAACGTCTATACTATTAATTAAAAACAATATTATTCAAGGTAGCCGCATTTGGCTTTAATACAGGTCTTTGATTTCATAACATAGTTTTAAAGAGATCACTATGCGGATTAATATATTAATGGGCAATTCACACGATTGCCGTTCAGCAAGAGAGATTCTTTCCTGGCATCCAAGTAATGGTAAAAGACCTGGAACAACTCTTGCTAGAATGGAGCACCAACATCCTTAAATGTACGTATAGGCTCGACCGAAATGTATTAAAGTTACCGCCAGACTCTACCACGATTCTTTTACGTGGTAGAGTCAAGCGGTAACTTTTGCTACAGCTCGAATGGGCCGGCTCGACCGCGGTAGCACCACGACCATGCAGAATACCGGCGTGAAGTAGAAGTATCTCGAGCTTCTGCGTTGATGTATCTGGATCCCTCTCCTCATCCGTCCTCCTATCCCCCAAATATCCTTTAAGGCCGGCAATGCATCTGCAGCTTCTCTGGTGTTGCAGATGGGCGACGGTAACCACTAATCATCAGATGAGCCGCTTGCTCGTGAGTCATACAGTAGGCTATGATGATAATTAAATTAAATTATGTACGTTAAATTATTATGAAAATTAAATTACATTTGTTAAACGTCATTCTTTTTTCCTTTTAACGTTTCGGAATGAAGATCCGAACCATTTGGGACAGAAAAAACGGACGAACGAAAGGCGTATACTCTCCTTTGCTTGTCTTTTTGACACTTTTTCAATAGTTTTAATCCATACACAGTCAATATCAACGCATAGTCCCATGGGTAACTAAAAATACACTATATAAACACTACACTTCACAAAACTAAAGCTGAAGTACCGAAAAATAAAACTTTGTTCGCCATAGAAGATTCTATAATGTACAACTCACGTTTCGATGACATCTAAAAACAATATTTCAGAACTGGAAATATATTTTATTGTTTAGTCCAGGAATTGCCAAACAATTTTTGGTAAAAGATTCTAAAATGAACTGATACCTCCATAGCCAAGTTACTTTGCAGCTCCAAATTGACTTTGTTCAACGTTCCAAAGATATCAGTCAAGTAATAAATATATATTTTACAATTGTTCTGATTTTCTTTCCAAATCGGATCTTTTTCTTGTTAAAACTCCAGTAGATTCAAAAATAGCTGAAAATCTTCCTAAGCAAGATCCTCTTGATACCCAGCGAACTTCAGTGTGCAAAAATAGCTGAGTAATGACTTCGTCGGTTTCCTCACATAGCTGAGCTAATAACCAAGAGTTCGAAGAATTGCTTCCAATCTTGTTAACAGCATTTATAACATATTGTAAAGACTGATGCAATCTAGGACTTTTTGATACTAAATGCTATCTGTGAATCACGCAGTGAATGACCAGTACCACAGGCAGTTGTCGTTTTAAGTGAGCTATAAAACCACGATGTCGATGACAACCAACCATAGATGATGCACCATCAGTCGCAACAGAAACCCTTCCATGGGATAGCTTTTTGGTAACTTAATGTTCACGGCCTGAAAAATCGATTCTCCTCTGGTATCAGTCTCACGAACAAGCCCCAAAAGCTCTCCGATCACACTATTAAACTCATGAAGGCCAGACATTAGATGAAGCTTCAGTTTGCAACGGATGCGTTAGCATATCGGCAACTGAATAGACTGATCTCCAAATGTATGAGCGCAAATATATGCGTATGTCTTGCACGCAAATTTAATACAGCTTGTATTGAAAATGCGATAGAGCGAAACAAAGGCTCCAAAGTGTTCGCCAGAGATCTATCTATCGGAAAGAGCCAACTAACCAAGTTGAAGACCGAAAGCGGCGCAGTTATTTCCGCTGGAGCCGAGATTTTGAGTGAGATCGAGAGATTTTACGGACAGCTGTATACACAACGTCGTTGAAACCACACTCTGATGTGAGTAACGACCCAAGAGCCAAGCTTATCCGACATTATTCCGATAACATCCCGGACGTCAGTCTGAGCGAGATTAGGATGGCTCTCAAACAGCTTAAAAACGGCAAGGCGCCGGGTGAGGACAGAATTACAGCTGAGCTTCAGAAAGCGGGTGGAAAACTGATACTTGTAGTCCTTCAGAAGCTGTTTAATTCCGTCATTCATAACCGTCGACATAGTTCTTATGGCAGGATCGCTGGAGGAGCTTAGCACTATGCTCAATGACCTCAATAGTGTCTCCCAACAGGTTGGTCTTAAGATGAACATGGACAAGACGAAGATCATGTCTAACATCAGCTGTTGGGAACAATAGGCTCGAAGTTGTAGACGAGTACGTATACCTGGGAAAAAATTGTCCGATTAGGTAAGTCCAACTTCGACCCTGAGGTCAATCGACGAATCCAACTCGCCTGGGCTGTGTTCAGGAAACTACGTCATATCTTCTCGTCGAGTATACCACTAAACCTCAAGAACAAAATATACAACCAGTCCGTGTTGCCAGTGATGACATATGGAACTGAAACATGGTCCTTCACTGCAGGCCGGATGAGGAAGCTCAAAGTTGCTCAGCGAGCTATGGAAGGGCTATGCTTGGAGTTTCTCTGCGCGATAGAGTCTGCAATGATGGTATCCGCAGCAAAACTAGGGTAACCGACATAGTCGCAGCAGTGGACTTGTGACAGGCTGAAATGATGATCATGATCCGTCTCTAAATATGTAACATAAAGCAGTTCTTTGCACATATTTTCATCTTTAATCTATTGAACATATCCTTATAATAGAGCTTCTTTGCTAAATAATGTTAATTCATCCAACTGGAAAGAGAATCTGTTGATCTGTAAGAAATTGCATAAAATATTTTCCATGTCGCGAGCAATCTCGTCTATTCGTTACTTCGACTTCGCTTTTAATAAATATTTGTTATAGGACGCTCGGAACCATCAATGTCTTTAATAGATGATGACGCAAACAGGCCCCAAGGGTCGATATGGGTTATGGACCACTTTGGGAATCGCTGGTTTAGTCAGATCATAAAATTCTAACAATTTTTTATTTAAAAAATAAAACTTCGTAGCGAAAGCAGTTCTTAAATTTTCAGATTATACGGAATAAATCAGGATTTGAAAGAAAAGGAAAACAGGATATTCCAAACCATACAAGAAATTTATTATAATGGGCACAATTCGAAAAATTCAATTGATTTTGTCGGTATGTAACTTCGCAATAACTGCTCGGTCCTGAGCTCGTATGCTTACACGTATTTGCGCGATATCAAGACTGAAAAAACCACGGTCCTAAAGAGCTGTCCCGGAATAATATTGGAAATGACTAAACCGTTTCTTTTTGGAATCAGTTGTCCTCAGCGGTATTTCCGAACAAAGACGACCAAAGAAAAGAGTAGACACTTTCTTAAAAAACGACAACGCACCTGCAATCCTATGTTTTGGACGTAGGTGACCACTTACCATTAGGTAAGGACAGTAAAAGGAAACAAACAGCCTGTAAATGTCCCACTGTTCGGACAAGGATTCCTCTCAAGTATTGTGAGGGTTTTAGAGTCGGAAAAGGCCCGCCGCGATGGTTTTGTGCGTTTTGGCTGTCTTTACATATTATTTCTGGGACATGCAGGTTTCTACACGATGTCCACCGCGGCGCTTTAAAAATTACTATTAACATTTTTAGTGGTTCCTGCACCTATGATCGAACCCAGGTCACTCACATACTATAAAAATTAAGAGAGTTCCCTAACTACTAGGCCACCACGTCTACCATTAGGCACCACTTAACTTAAAAAAACAAATTTATAGACTTTTAAGCGACGAGTAAAACATGAATGTCTATGGTTTTATATGACATAATATACGCTCATCGCATAAAAAGTTCATGCGTACATGGGCCCTAGGGCTAACAGCTAGTTAGCCCGAGACTCTTGTGTACAATAAATAAATTCTAATTGTGGTGTTCAAGCAATACACATAGCATTTATTCGGAATAAAGGTGATATAAAGACAAAGACATTTATTCCGACACTTACATCTACACACATAGAACATGATCTACAAAGATAACAAAACAAAAAGAAATGAACAAAGGAAAAACAAGATATATGTATCGCAATTTTGTGAAATTTAGGTTACCATCGCGAAACCTATTTCTGCGGTCAAGCAGCAGCATCTACTGTATTCCGGTTTCAAAAAATATCGAAGGCCAGTAAACAGTACGAGCGGCGAAACATTCCAAGTCAGACCTCAAAGGTGACAGCGCAACTGTAACCTCCTTCGATTGAAATCGTTAGCAGGTGTACACGGGCTGCAGTAGCAGTGTACCAGTTTGACGGAATGATAGTTCGTTTTTCATCCCAATCCAAGAATAATAATTTAAATTATCGTATAATCAAATGTGAAAATATATAAATAGTTATTAATAATGATAAATAATTATAGAATTCAAAAAAGATATAAGTATCTCTCTCTTATCGCGTATTACGGCGATTATATGTCACCATCGTAAATATGCTGTTAACAATAATCCCGTCAGCGTGCCGGATATTTTTATTATCTCGCATAGTTTCCCACAAATTCTGTCATAATTTTCGTTCTCGTCGTAAATCTATAAAATAAAACTGCCAATTGACTAATACATACGCACATAAGCGATATCTTTATGGAAATACAGGGAAAAAAAAGTAATGGATACTAAATAAATTATTAGAAATAGTACTAATGTACATATGTAATTAATTTAAAACCTCTCTGATACTCTTATTTGAGAAGGAGGCCTTTGCCCAGTAGTGGGCACTTGTAGGCTGCTAGTTTACTTTACTTATGTACAAATATATATATATACAACTATACGCAACTATTTACGATATTTCGTTAAATACGATTTTTCGACGAAATATAAATTCCATACTGCGTAAATAGATATTTAGTAATAATCTTTCTGGTACAAATAAAAGACAAGTCTGCAATGTACAATGAAGTGATTATTTTTTCTGAAAAAAAACTTTTAGAGCTACAGGGTTTGCCCACAATCACCACTCTAGGTAGATGTGTTGATGAGCGAAACTAAGGAGTACGACTAGGGTTTGATGTATTGTCTTTGTATAATATTACTACTTTGTAGGCCTACTTCGGATCTGCTTGTCTTATATTGCTATATTGATCTAACGGAACTAAAACTATTATTTCCGTCACGGCATTGGTTATCTCTCTCAGTTATCGGATTATATTACATCGTCTACGGGAAGTTAAGATGCCCTTGTAGGTATTATAATATTTATTTATTTATAGGTATACCAAAAAAGTGTTTCTGGATGACACGGTTTCAGGTTAAAAAATTGTTTTACAAACCATAACCTCGCTTTATAATTCCGTAGCAAAGTACTGGTGCTGTATATCATCTGGAATCTCACCTCGTCCTTATAGTAGCATTGTCTCTCCTCTGAACTAAATAACTTGATCCCAGGTGTTGTGTACGTGCTCTCTGGTGTCAGAGCTATCAGCACCTCCGTCGAAGGGTTCACCAGTCGAACTGGAGAATCCAAATCGGGCAAGTTGTAAGCGTTGTCTACGAAAACCTGCATCGTAAATTTTATTTATTTATTAAAATTATAGTCGTTGTACAAAATTTAACGAGAGAATACATGAATCCATAGTTTCAAATTAGGTTTCTTTATTTTCCTATTTAAGAGCTTGCATTGAATCATTATCACCGTGCAGTAATAGCATTATGTTATGTAGCCACCATCGAAGGCTATGCAGGATAGGACAGACTTTTGACTAACTACATCGCTCATAAAACCGGCATTAGTTGAGGAGTGAACTCGAATCACCCACTATCGCAGTGCAGCTTACACCTTTGAGCAAGCTGGGCGTAAACATGAATAAACCTAGTACGTAATTTAATTGTATACGACACGAAGTGACCAAACAAACGCGGTCTATTAATTGTTACGGGGTACTAGGTTACGAGGGGGAAAAGTAATAGATCCCCCTTAAGGAAAGAAAGAAAAAAATTCAGGCACAACTATTGTTATATGCATCACAATATAATATAAAATAATAAACATATATTATAAATATATATAAACTTAACTAAAATCAAACACTAAGTAACTAATTCCATTGCAAAATACTTAATGATAATTTTTTTTCTTATGACTTTGTTCGTCGCAGACCACGCCAAAAAGATCATCAGTCGGCATAATGTTGCCGTGAGACCAAAAGGCTGATTTTCAGCGGTAACCTCACTTCGTAGATTGAAGTCCTGTGACGTACGATGACAAGAAAATACTTAAATAAAAACTATCTGATATAGTTACAACATAAAACATATGAGCATAGTTTAAAAAAAATAACATTTAAAAATAATTTATTATTAACTTAAGCATAAATTTGGGCGTGAAATACTCGTGTTTTCTATCCCGCTCCTACGTTTATTTGCATCTTAATCTGTGGCACGACTAAGTCTAGGTAGCACGTGCGAGACCGTAATTGTTTCTCCATTGAAATATTGTTTGGAAAGTTACAACAGTATCATTTAGATTGTTTTATAACACTCAATGAGTGGGTATACGCAGCCATTACGTTACAGTAAACAGGTCCAGCCTTGCACAAGAACATAATCCATTCCATTACAAAAATAATTCTAAATCGTAATAATTATCAACATAATACGATTTTTAATAGTATAGTGAAAAAAGTGAGTGAATCAATCCAGGATATCCATTAGAAGAAAGTTTTTTTATTTACAATCGCGCATTCTTTATTTATTTTTATTTGTCACATCTTACAGAAAGATAATACTAAACTAAGATCTTAACAATGCCAAATGCTATATCACCTTGTCTAAACAAAGTCAAGTAGAAAGTACGACTAACAAGTCTATAGAGTATTTACAACAAATGAGCTAATTATTTAAGTTTAGTTTTCTCCCAGCTGCCATATGCAATAACTTATTTTCATTTAAGTATGGCGTTATATGACTCATCCGTGCTATGTTCAAACTAAAACGGGAGCGTACGTTTTAGACAAGCTGAATTAATCAGAGACGCAGTAATTTAATTTCGAAAGAACTAGGCTCTCAACCAATCTTTTCCTCATTTCTACATTTTGGAAGTTCCAGATTCTATATAAAGTATATTAATCTATAGTAACAGTTTTTTAACACACACTGAAAGCAGAATTTCCTACTTCTGATCTTCTAGTACTTACTTAATTTCGAATAAGGTATAAATATACGAATACTTTTCAATTGTCGGCACGTCAGACAAATACTTAGAAAATACAATGAAAGCTTGATGAATCCCGACATATTAAAAGTTGATTTTAATTAAACATAATTAAACTTTATACCACATATTTGACATAATTAAACTTTATACCACATATTTGACATAATTATACTTTACTATTGACTATAAATAATTATTTTAATTATAACATAACTATTAACTATAATTATGTTTAGTTATATCAATTAATTAGTAAATCTAATCGTTATATTATAAAAAACCACGCCAGATTTGTTTCCTGCCAAGTTGTGCAAGAGTTATTTAAGCATACTTAAAGGCGTATAAAATTTTAAATTATAGAGAATAAGAGATTGGAAATTACATCTTCAACGATAACTTGATAAATAAATAGGAGCGTTTCCAGAGACTGGAAGCGAAGTGCATGGATTTGTAAATAGAAAATAGTATTTGCTATCATAAAATATCAACAATGACAGTTAAATCGTTAATTTAAAGAGCTGTTGGGTAGTACGTGCAGTACTAAGCTATAACAGGTGAACAAAATAAAAGAAGTACTCGTGTATGTATGTATATGTATGTAGTATGACTTCCATTTTAATTGTTTTGAGACAATTATCACACAGTTAAATATAGCTTTAAAAAAAAATTTTAGATGTATTCACGAATTTGGAAGTAAATTTAAGTTGCAAATCAAAGACTACTCTTTACACACAGAAAACATGCCTAAAAGAAAAAATTTTGATTTTTTACGTAAGTTTGATTACTGTATAAAACCTGATCAAAAAGATCTCCTGATCATTAACTGATCATTTTTTTTATGAAGTTTGCGCAGGTACATACCTGCAAACTTATATAATATGTAGGTACGGCGGTCGATCACGACTCAAGCACTGATTTTTTTCTATTTTTATTTTTATAATATTTAAAATGAAAATGAGTTACGTACTACCTTCGGTACAATAATATTTCACGGTAAACGTGGATTGAGAACCGATATGATATGTGGATAATTCACGCAAGGACAAGATTTTTCCACAAATCATTTCATTTATCTATAGCCTAAGAAACAATCATTACGCAAGTCAAAAGTAATTTTTTAAATTAACCATCGTTTCCTAATCTAGATTTGCGGAGAAGAAAGAGAAGTTAAAGATGGATAATAAGAGAAGTTTTAGATTTGGTGATTTTTTTCTTTGTCTTTATTTCTTCTTTTCAGCCAAGTTAGTGGCCAAATGTAAATCCTCAAGAGATGTCACATTTGGATGTCGTCGAAGACACTCCCTTTGAGGAAAGTATTCATCAGTGGACTGCTTATAAGTTGATGAAAGTTCAAGAAAAAAGTAACATAAGTAATGGCACAAATACGACCATCACCTCTAGGCCCGAAAACACACAAATACTGTACGGAAACATGCTGAAAATGATCTGTAACGTTATCTTCTGTCTCTTGTCATACTTATTTATATATACACGGTTATATGTATATTGCATGATATATATTGCATGTATGAGAAATTAATAAAAATATTCGTATATTCTACGATCAAAACATATTGTATATCTTGTCATTATCGATCATTTTTAAAATATCAAATCGCATTTAATCTTCCGATTAGATGCTTATAAACAATGATGAATGTACGTGGGACTAACGTGAAAGTAGATAGTGTAATGTATGTTAAAAAATAGACAATTTACGTACGTAAACCGATGAGTTGCGGGAAAAATTATATGCGAATTCATTTAAAATCATAAATCAGTATCCTATTTGTTACTTTTCGTAATTATACACGGTAGAGTATCATCACCATCATTTCAGCCTATCACAAGTCCAATGCTGAACATAGGCCTTACCCAAAGATTGCCACAAAACTCGGTCCTGAGCCACCTGCTTCCATCGACTTAAAGCAAAACTGCGCAGGCTGTCACTCCATCTTGTATATAATTAGTGCAAATTCCTAATTCCGAATAATCTATCACAGATGTTTGAGTGATGCGCACAAAGTACATTTATATCATATTACTATCGTTTCCCTTATATTAATATTATTTAAATAATACTAGCTTTTAGGGATGTAACGGGGAATATATATATCATTCTCTAAATTCAAACCTCACGTGGACGTGGTGAACACTGCTAGGAAACAAAAGTAGCACTGGCGAATGATGGCGAAGTATCCATCCGACTCTGACGAACCAAAAGTCCAAAAATGGGGAGCAGCAACACTAATGCGAAGGAACCAGCGCTGCGCTCGCCAACCCTATGTTTTAAGCCGGCTTTTGCTGACGTTTTATTGGAGAGTTCCTACATTCAGCAGTTGACTAACATTTACTACTATTTAATAATTTTGGAATTACAAACTATTCATTCTAAAATCTAGCTGGATCGTTTACATGCGAGTAATAATATCTTAGTTATATCTCTCCCCATCCTTGCAGCCGAGGTGCGCCTCCCTCCACGCCCGCTTGCCCCACGTGGGCAACGAACTCCTCGCGAGTCTGCTACCCGGAGGCCATGGAGTCAGGCAGAAGCACCAGAGGACCCGGCCCCTAGCGGTGGATCTGGTATAAGGCACCGTCGCTGATCACATTGGGAGCGGCCGCGGAGGGTAGGGAGAGCGGAGCATTATATTTCCGATAGTCCTCCACCCCGCCCCTGCGGTCCCGTCAGAGTCGCGGAGACCAGGGAGAATGGCGTATCGCAATACCAAAACGACGCCAATCCTCCCCCCACCAGTCCCCCAACACGAATCTGAAGTGGGATCCTCAAGCTTAGTCGGAGCGACCACATCAGGCCAGCTCGCTCCGCTTAGTCAGGACGGTCATGTAGTTTCCTCTTGGTTCACCGTAGGTAACTAATCACGCACAGATGATGTCACATTCAAAATTTATAATTTAAAATTACAGCAGATCAATCGGTAAATAATTACTTTGGATATAAATACTATTGATAGAAAATAATTAATTGGTATCTAAAAACTTGTCCTCACTAATTTAATTTGAAAGATAACTTACACAGGACCTGTTTTTTCAGCTTTACAGTGAAAAAAGTTATTAAAAGAAAATAGTAATAAGGCATATATTGGTTTGCCTCAAACGTTATCTCTACAGAATTTGATAAACAGGTTTGTTGAAGCTAAATATAAACTGTTTAGGTAATATGTTTTCTTTGGTCGACATTATCTTTAATCGTTGCAAATGACCGATAGTTACCGAAAGTACTTTATGTTATAAAATGTTATATTAACAGGAAAAGGTGGAATTCAATGACTTTAACAACTAACAGACAAGTACTGATGACCGAATTTCCCGAACCATAATTCCATAATTCCTCAAACCAATGCTTCCAGGCAGCATCACTTGTGTAAAATTAACGGTATTGGTGCTAGCAAAGACAGCTTAAGTTAGCGCCGTCTGGGAAAGGTTTGTGAAGGTGACCGACGTAGGAGGCAACTAAGAGAAAAGCTTCGAATGGCTATCGATAGATGGCCGGATAACCATCTCGAAAAATGCCCGGTCAAAAAAATAAGCAGACCGACGACAGACGGCCGCGTCTAAGGAGCGAGATGTCTGGTAGTGCGATCAACAAACCGCTTGCCGAGCGTGGTGATTATTGCAAATCATTCTTATGGGACAGTGCTATCTCTGCAGACAACCATTTACAGGTTGTTAAAGCTAGGTGAGGCAGGAGTAGAAGACTAATTATACGCTACGTGTATATGTACAAAGTATGAAATATTACTTGACGTGTTGAAGCAATAGAAATTCGTATGTTCTCATATGAGAAGGATTACGGAGAAATCGTGTCCGCTATTGTTTTATGAAACATGATATAGGTGAAGCATTTCATAAAAGTTTAATAAAGCATTATACCCCGTTTCTCAAAGGAATTATCTACCGAGAATTGTCGGTGGAAATACTAGGCTATGTACTTTATGAAAGTTCATGATAATTTATAAAGTACCTCGAATTGTAGAATTGCTAAAACAAAGTGTTTCCAAACAATTTCGTAATTATTTTATAGTTCTGTTCAGTATTTAATCCGGATTATAAAATGCATGCTGCTGTATACATTTTCCAATTGCTTGTTAAAAGGAATAATAAATTTTTTTTCGATAAATTCTGTATATTGTGATTTTAGAGACATTAAAATATATTTCAAGTCATTAAAAGCATCTTTTATTCAATTTATGGTTATTTAAAGCTTTTATGGACGTTAAAATCTACACCGATTAGAAAAGAAGCTTTAGCAATATCGTCAATGTTGCTAAAACTTACTTACAATTACTTTTTTTTTATTTCAGAATCAGATGTGTAAGTTACTAAATAAAAATACAGTTAAATAGAATACATAGCCGTAATAGTGTAGTTATTTATTATTTTTAAATATTATACGTAGTAATTGCCTACGTATAATATTTAACTAATATTTAATGTATTACAACTTTTAGCGCACCTTTGACTTTGAGCGGCATGCCTGACGTTAAGGCAGGCATGCAATTATTTTTATATTCATTTTCGCTTATTCAGTTCACTTGCAAACGTTGGGAATATGTCAAAAGGTATTTTGATACCCTGGAGGGGACCGCCACCGGGAGGCCACGGGGATCAGTAAGGCTGGCTCTCTTAAGTACCGCCCCCGGCGGATCTGGTCTAAGACTGACCATAACCTAGCTTGTATTGCATATAAGTTGTGACTTGTTGTAACTTACCACGGTGCCTTGAGATGCGATGACAGTGCTGTAGTAATCTTCAGGTTTGTTGCGAATCAAAACCGTCAGCGCGGTTTGATATCCACATGAGGCAACACGACGCGGGCTTGGCATGTAAATCAGATCCCTAAAAATATTTAAGCAATTAGGAATAGGCAATCATGGAACAACAGTATACAACCAGTGCGTGTTGCCAGTGATGACATACGGATCCGAGACTTGGTCCTTCACTGCAGGCCGTATGAGGAAGCTCAAAGTTGCTCAGCGCGCTATGGAAAGGGCTATGCTCGGTGTTTCTCTGCATGATAGAGTCTGCAAGGATGATATCCGCAACAGAACTAAGGTAACCGACATAGCCGTAAACATCAGCAAGCTGAAGTGGCAATGGTTCGGCCACATAACTCGCAGAACTGACAACCGTTGGGGAAAAAAGGTTCTCGAGTGGCAGCCACGTACAGGCAAACGCAGTGTAGGACGACCCCCCACAAGATGGAGTGACGACCTGCGCAGTGTTGCGGGAAGTCGATGGATGCAGGTGGCTCAGGACCGAGCTTCGTGGCAATCTTTGGGGGAGGCCTATGTTCAGCATTGAACTTCTGATAGGCTGAAATGATGATGAATCATGGAACCCTTATATCCTTACGCCCCTTATCTTAGTCATTGTTTAGTTGCCGTTCAAGGTACAAAAATAAAGAGCAAACTTTTAAACGTTATTTGCAACTAAGCACACATTAAAAAAATCATATTTTTTAGACAATAAACTATATACCGGCTATAGTTTATTGTATAAACTTAAAAAACATGTAGAATACGAGGTTTAATTCATATCGTAACGTCGATGAACGATCATCGGTACAGTATGGTCTGTAGAATTCGCTCAGTTCTTTGTTTATGTTTTTACTAAAAGAGTGCTGCTCGAACGGGCTCGCTCGACCAGGGTAGTACCACGACCTCGGTGAATACCGGCGTAAATTAGATGCATCCTGTGCTTCATTTCGTTTGGTGAATGAGGTAACCGAAGTCCCTTGCCCCTCCTTCAACCCACCTCCTCATCATTATTGTCATCCCTCAAATATCCTTAAAGGCCGGTAACACCCCTGCAGCTCCTCTGCTGTTGCAGTAGTACGTCGGCGACGGTAATCACTTACCATCAGGTTAGCCGCTAGCTATTTTGCCGTCTTTCCTATAAAAAAGAGCGAAAGAATGCATATTCGGACATGTACTAGGCATATGACATTTCGCATTTGATTCAAGGGTTAAAAATAATTCACGACGTTTTCTGATAAAAGAAATTCTATTGTTATGATGAGGTTCTTCTTCTTTCTTTAAGTGCCTGTACAAATCCACTGCTGGGCATAGGCTTTTCAATTAATGCGCCAACAACAACTGACATGACTGAGTATGGAAGATGTGTCCATAATCACCATGCTGGGCGTGAGGGACAAACACACTTTCGAACTAGACATGCTGCTCCCCATCACTAGTGTATGGAATTTGATTTCGGTGTGGTCTAATCGATTTTTTCACAATCAGCCGGTCGCCAGGGCCTCGTTAATATTTGTTCAACGTGGGTGATCAAGCTACGGTAAACATGACGGCAATGCGTCACTTTGCTCAAGGGCCTGGATAGCGTCTTCCAACTGGACACTTACACACGAACAAAGACGAAGGCCATGTCATTACAATAGACTTATCCGCTATGCCGCAAACAGTGTCACAAAAATATCACGTGACATTATTTTCCTAGAAAATTATACCGTGTTAATTTTTAACATTGTTTCGTTTTTCTCCTACGTGGTAGAGCCAAGCGGCAGCTTTTGCTGCTACACGAGTGGGCCGGCTCGACCGGGTTAGTACCACGGCTTCACAGAATGCCAGCGTGATGCCTTTACAGGCATCTTGTTCATCTTTTCGTTCGGTGAGTGAGGTAACCGGAAGCCCACTCCCCCTCCCCTTTCCCCTCCTCATCCTCCCTACCATCTCCCAGATAGCCAAAGATAGAAGTACGTGGGCGACGGTAATCACTTATCATCAGGAGAATCGCTTGTTCGTTTGCCGCCTTTCCCATAAAAAAAATAACAAAGATATGGTTACCAATGTACGAAAAGTGACTTGGACTTGAAAAAAAACATATTCTATCGTATGGAATTGTTTAGAAATTATTTTATAGCATAGCGGATATGGCCCCTGGTCGATGTCGGGAACATCATTCATGAAGTTATCGACGAGAACATCTTTACACCTTTCTACCAGCGGAAGTCGGAAGATGCGAGTAAAGTGAAAATACATGGAAATTTTGGGAAATCAACCCGGCCACGAGGCACGCGTGAAGCGTTCTATCTCCTATTTGGTTACGTGGAGTACCAAACGAAAGATTTACCCACCCCTGCGCGTTTCGTAATATATTATAAGCGACGACGAAAAGACGACCTTATGATTCTATGAAAAATAACACATACTCACCAAACCCCAGTATATACCTATACAAACTAAAAACAGCTATGTTCGTTAGGAAACATATTGACTTGTTCGTATTTGAAACTACGGAAATGAAAAGCGAACGCCGCAAAACAAACTGACACAGCCAACATAGCCCGTATAGAAATATTTCGTCAAAGTTACACTACAGATTAGCAAAAATACCAGATACGTTGCGAGCAGAAATATCATGCACAATATTCAGAAATGAACTCCGATCTACTGCTATACGATATACTGCTAACAGTACATGATAGATCGGCAATCGAAACTACATTACACGTAGATGATATAGATGACTTCATGACCGACAAATCTATATTATTATTAACCTTTGACGTGTCATTTCAGAAAGTTTGGAATGGTTGAAATTCTATTGTTATCTGCCATATTGGTACTTATGGGCACTAGAAGTAAACATATTTCTAATAAATTCTTCTTATGTTACAGATGTAACTGGGCTTCGACAATCACTGATCACCAGGTGAGCCCTGAAGATTTCTTGAAATACTCAAAGTCAGAGTAATGTTTTGAGCAGCCCATCCTCCAGTACTAACCATAATGAGTCCGACGGGTTCAAATCTGGTCTGAACCAAACCATGATTGATGCAGGATGATGTGCTGTGAACATAGGTTTACATTGTAACACACTTTGTCATTTTGCTTGTTGTAGTGCTGTTCAATCTTAAAAATGTTTTCTACAGTTTACAGCACATTTCTGTGTCTTCCGCCAGCGTATCGGTACCACCAACTATTTTGATGGATCCACTCTTTTTTTTTCGCGACAGCTAGCGGGACACCTATTGGGAATCTTTTATATCTTAATATCTCTATAATTTTAATATTTTTCATTTGTCTTTGACAGCGTTCACAGGATATCTGGCCCTAACGGGGCGGGGACGTCCCGATCTTTTATGGTCTTCGACGGAGCTATGGTTGGTACCTAGCTTTTGCAGCGTCTTCAAAATGTCTCACGTCTCCTTTTCAACTTTCTACCAAGCAATCACTGCAATCTTGTTTTTTTTAACGCCCCACTCCATAACATAATTTATGAATCATTTAAGAAAAATAATATGTGAAATGGCGGCAAATCGTGCTTTCGTGCATATTTAATGAATTTGAAATGGAACTGTAATTTACGGATTATTCATTTTAAATATATATTATTTGCGTAAATTCATAAATAACATATTAATTTACGGAAAAAGTAAAAATCGTTTTTTTTATTATATGATTTTTTTAATAAATCGAAATATGTACCATGGTTACGTATGCACTTTCGCCATTTTATAGGTAGTGCATTGATTCCATAGTTGACAAAGTTTTGGGTGAGAAAACCAATAATTTTTTTAAAAGCGGTCTCGACTGCTGAGTTGAGACTATGAGAAAGAATTTTGTTCCTTGCAAGAAATTGTCCAAATTCCGAAAATCTAATCTATTGAAGCAAGGTCCGGGGAGTGTGGTGGGTGAAGCAGACATTCCAATCGCAGCTCATTTAGCGACCGTCTGTCATGAAGTATGGGGTCTAATGTTGTCATGAAACAGCAGTGGGCTAGAGCAATTGACCAGTGTCGGTTGTGTAACAGCTAGCATTTCTTCAATTGATCTGTGGTAATCATCTTAGGAAGCTGTAGTGTATGACACCAGCACTGGTCCACCAAATACTAACCACTGTGATGAGCATTTACCATTGTCGTACAGTATCCATTTTTCATCACAAGTAACGATAAAATTCAAAATTCCCTCGTTATTGTGACGGTTGAGTTATGTAACGCAGCACTCAATGTGTGTTTGTTGGCGTGCTTCACTCAATTCATGCGGTACACATTTCTCGAGCTTTTTCGCTTTTCCAATTTGTCTCAAGTGAATTAAAGTTGTTTCATCACTCACACCAAAGCCGGCCGCTATTTCGCTTCCACGATCACCTTTAATTCTTCATTGTCAACTTGGGTCTTAGGCCGGCCCCGGGGTTTGTTTTGGAACTCAAAATCTCCAGTTGTTGACAGTGTCCAAAGGTCGCGGAATACTGGGTTTGCTGCTGTCACCGGTAACTTCATGTGATTGCTGAGTTTCCTTGAGGAGCTCGGTTGGCTATTCGAGCCATTAATATTCCACAAAATACTCGCATGGTTGTGGAGTTGCGGAAACTAGATCATCATAATATAAGATAATTTCCAAAAAAACTTTTACCGCTGGCCAAAGGCCTCCTTCTCAAATATCTGACAAGGGATTGGAGCCAGGAATTGCCAGCTAGGAATAGCCCGCCACACTGCTCCAGTGCGGGATGGCGAGCTACACAGTTCCTCGAAATAATATTTTTTATAATTTCTCCAACATGCAGGTTTCCTCGCGATGTTTTCTTTCACCGTCGAGCACGTGGTTAATACAGCACTGACCACTAGGCTACCACGTCGGATGATTCCTGACTCCCTTAACCACTAGGCTATCGTAACCTGAAATACTAAAAAATCTTATTTTAACATACGATTTGCGGCCGCCTTCGGGTACGTCCACGGCGAAGTAGTTGAAGGTACAGCAGAGGTTGAACGACGTAAAGATTTGCTGGAACAACTGCTCGCAGCGGTAGAGTGTGTTCTTCCACATGCACCGCTCTATCAGATCGTTGCACGACGAAGCTGGCGATAGCTGAAACTCACAATACATATTCTTGACATTTAAACATTTTACTACATATGTTCACAAGATAGGTTTTGTTGAACAATGCTTTTGGTATTCACCGACACAATTCTTCTCTTTTATCTGCTTTTAAAAGTTAAATTAGACACGGGTCTTTCCCCGCGCAGACTAAGACTAATTGCAGTGCATGAAAGATTTACCCATACTCGATATATCGATAAAAATTACTATCCTTTTCTCCAAAGGACAATCACACCTGCTAGATTTATTATTTACTAACAGGTGCGCGGGTTTCGGCCACTGTTGTTGTTGTTGTATATCATTATCATAATCATTTCTTTGCGAAATATTGGTATGTTACTTATATGAATTATACATTGCTTCGCTATGTTTTGCAAATTTTTTTTTATGTGAAAGGCGGCAAACAATGAATCGGATTACCTGATAATAAGTGATTAAGGTCGCCCAAGCACATCTGCAACGCCAGAGGTGCTGCAGGTGCGTTGCAGGCCTTTAAGGTTATTTGGGAGATGATATAAAGGACGTAGAGGGGGATAAGTGGCCTCCGGTTACTTCACTCACCGAACAAAACGCAAAAGTACGGTTTTCTGCGAGGCCGTGGTACCAACCCGTTTCAAGCCGGTAGAGGTAACGGGAGACCTAGATCCTCATATTTATATATCCTATCCCTAAATGACGATGATATAATATTCGAAAAAGTATTCAACAAAGTTTTCTCAAAGCGCTTAAAAATGTAGAATTCCTAGCGTTTTTAAAAATGTATTGATACTACGATGCTCATTTATCTTGTGTTTTTGTTGTGTGGAAACGAATACAATTCAATAATTAAAACAGATGTTAAATAAAATCAACGTCTTACCATATGCTACTTACCCGATGGAATAATGATTCTGTGGAGATGCTATTAAAGTCCAAAACATCTTGTAAAATGTGTAAATCTCTTTTTTGTTCAGGTGAAATTATGTTAGAGGAATGTATCAAAGGTGCGTAACGCAATGTTTTAAAAACAAATTCCGCGCTCACATTAGCAGGTAGGGATCTGAAATTTTTTTGTCATTATTCTAAAATCTTTTATCTAAGCTTAATTTTATCTTAGAAGATGAAAAGCCATCCCATTTTTTTATTAATTTTTAACGGGAGTAAGCACCTACAATATTATTGATCATTTTTTATAATTGCGGAATGTAATTGAAAGTGTAAATAGAGAAGTATTAAACAGTATTGAATATTACGTAATGTCGAGTTCGAACAAGATATCGCGAGTGAGTTTCAATTTTATTGCATCATATTTAAAAAAAATGTTTTTTTGATTTTTACACAGCGATAATGACCAAAATATTTCTTCTCGAACTTCCGAAAGGATTGTTATTACTTTACACTTTGGCTTTATCTTCAACCACCCCTTCGCCACTTTTGTATTACGTTTCGCTATAATCAATGATACGCTACCTGCGGCCAAATCTTGATCAGACAAGTTTCTATCACGCAAGCCCAATATGATTGGTACAAGGAACTGGGCGAAGGACCGATACAATTATGATTGTGCAATATTTTGTACCATGTGATACCGGCGTAAGAATCTACCATCCCCTTTCTTAACGTGGATGTCGTAAAAGGCGACTGAAGATATAGCGATTTTCCTGGCTTTATAATCGTCTCGAAAAATATCAGACCAAAATGAAACGAAGGACGGTTAAGAGATGGACAGCAGTGTCGTAAGTTGCGAGGTATCTGGTGCAGCGATCGCTAACTATCATGTAACTATCATCATAACTACTAAAAATTCATGGTTAAAGCAAAACGTATTTTTATTCGTTTTACTTTCAGCATGATGTTTTTTTTTATTACGTCTTCTGTATAGTCTGTAAAATCATGTGGAGTTAAAGGAGGGTAAATAAAATATAATCGATCGTAGAATATCTTAGATATGTCGGACCCAAATTATTCAGGGCAGGTCTATGCTGTGAGGTCCTACAAATCGTGGAGATTACAGCAGGCTCTCCTTATTTCGGAAAGGTCAGCTAAAGACTGTTCAGAGGCTAGTACACATAGGCCATAAGTACAGAGATTTGGGAGGTGCCTTATATGTGACGATTATTGCAAATCCTTCCAAGTTAGGTGAGGTTATAAAACAAAAAGTACTGAATAGTAAAATTGATATTCCCTAACCGTCACGAGTTAACCCACCGATTAGTTAACAGGCCATTTTAAGACAAACTCGATTTGATTTAATTTTCTTTTAACTCAGCAACGCTGTCAGTTGATCGGGTATTTGATTAGCGCTCGAGAAACCGGACGTTACAGTAACTAGATCAATGAAGGTTTCCACAACATTAATCAAGTATCTAGAAGAGATAACTTTTTCAAGTTGTTAGGAGGATTTGCCTCAATCGCCAAGTGCTTTCAGACGCCTCAATATTTTTGCTCCTCAACAAGTCGTATGCACATTTTGAATAAATATTAAATTAAAAAAGTAATAATAACATGAAACTATAAATAATCATCATTTTCTTTTTCTTACAGATTCGTTGCAAAGGAAAGTGCTGCTTTGCGGGATATTATGTTTAAATCACAGATCGTTACAGCTGGAAACGGTATATCCCAGATTGCTCCTTGGGTGCTCTCTATGACCTAGAACATAATGTTTTGATGGATGCAAAAGTAATTATTGTGCATTGCATGCATTTTAAGACTTATTATAAGGAGAATACGCCTTTTTTTTCACCAAATATAGATGAAATATCTCTCACGTGCATGCGGTGCTTCCTGTAAACTAACGGACAAAGCTGTGGGGACGAACTGATGGTGGAAACCCGACTACGTTGAATGCAAACCATCCAATTGGTGACGGCGGATTGGTGCGCTTTCATAGAAGAGCGGCGGATTTACACAGACTTAAAAATAAAAAAGAAGAATCTTTGAATTTGAAGACGCACCCCATAAGAGTGTCAGTCCACCGCCGGTACTGCCCTTTCATCCATGCCGCCAATCAGAAGTTCAACTAACGGTAGTTACGCTTTGAAAGGTGTAGAGAGCCAGCATTATTCCAGGTGAGGTATTCCTTCAAAGTTCTCAGGGGTGGCAGAGCATCACCTGTAACCTTCTTCGATTGAAGTTGTTTGCGGGGCTGCAGTGACCACTTACCGTCAGATGGACTGTTAGCTCGTTTGTCACCACCGTACCAACAAGAAGTGAGTTTGGACAGCCCCTCCATGAAATATGCTTACGGTTTGCGACCAACTGTGGAATCATAAATTTCAAAGAAGAAGATGTCTCACAATGCGCTATTTAATACTTACCGTGACAATAGGATTCCTGGCATACCATCTATAAGCAGTGACGACGAAGTAACCAGCACAAATTATGCTCAGAAAAACTGCGAACGCCCAACAGCCCCTGAAAGTAAAGTAAAACTATAGTCTTTTAATATCCCACAGCTAGACAAAGCCCGGCTCATTAATGTATTTGAGTTGGGAATGGTCAGCCACGCTGCTCCAGCGCGTGTTGACGAACTTCACATGTCCGCGCAATTATATTTATTATAATTCCTCAGACATGCAAGTTTCCTCACGGTGCGACGGGTAATGGATGGTGTCTTGCCCCGCGAGGTTACATGCTTTACGTCAGGAGTTTAAACTTCTAATAGTGAAAGGCCAAATTTATTATGTAAACATTGTCCAGAGTGACAGTTGAGGTATATATCATTACATGATGTCTAACAGTTATAAAAAATAATGTCACGTAACAATCGCCAATTACGATTTTTTCGCTTTTCTTTATTTTATAAAATTCATTTCACACGCAACATTTTTTTTATATCTGATTGCGTTTCTGTAATACAACCAAGCGATATTAAGTTTAATCATTGAACCGAGAATAGAGTTTGTAGTTTTTATAATTGGCATTTCATATATACAACATATTAGATAACTAGTCTCGCGATAAATAATGTTACAAAAAACTTTTTCTACTTATTTCTCAAATCAAATTTCAAATGTTTTTATTATTTAATAAACGTGGATCTATTTGCCGCCCCACTCCATATATTATTATCACCATAATTGTTAAATCACACTATCGACGGATAATTTAATAATTCCTCTTTCGAACATCGTGAAAAGTCCGTCGAAGACCACAAAAGAACCCGTACTGTTAGGAGCAGCCTGTCAAAGCCAGAATTCGTTGAACGCCTAAAAGGTAAACATTATGAAATGTAGAATTTCTTCAGAACCCTGAGGCGAATAACTTCTTAAGGGCTGAAGCTAGGTGCTTACCTTGCTGCATATTTTTGAAGTTTAACGTGATTATCATCCTGCATCAATCATGAGGCAAAAGGAGTAAAGACTTCGGCCAAATTTACCAAGAGGCTGTCTTGTCAAGCCCAGCTTGAGAGTAATGTTCAGGATTTTGTTTATCAGAGCTGAAGGCTGGCCCTCGTTCAGTTCAGTTCTGAACCTATTTGACTACAAATTGTGATCAGTACTGGAGGACATAGTCTGCTCAAAACGTTACTACGGCGTTGAGGCACTGTAGAAATCTTTAGAACTAACTAGCTAAACGAGCAAGCGGTTCACCTGATGGTAAGTGATTATCGTGGCCTACATACACCAGAGTTTATCATTCATCATTTCTTATCTCCCAAAATCCAATATATACTTGCAACATTATTTAAATCTAAGCGTATAACTTCCAACATTAGTTGTTTGCCGCCATTTAAGTCTATTTATGAGCATCGAATGGCAAGTCAGTAAAAAAATATTTTAGTTTAACAGATTTTGATAATGCACCAGAAAGAATGTAATACTTTTGAGCAGCATCTTACTGTTTCTTTTTACAGCAAATTCTCAATTTCTTCGGCGAAGTCATCACTTTGACGTTTTCTAATGCATACTGTTTCTTTTAATTGTTTAATTCATCTATATTTTAAGTATCCTCTTTTTGGGGTTCCGTACGGAGCCCTATAATTACTACGGTTACGCCGTCTGTCCGTCCGCCCTCCCGTCCTACCTTTAAACGGCTGTATATATTGTAATAAGTAGCTAGTTGAAATTTTCATAGAACAGGTGTTATTATGTACAGGTGTTATAACAAAAAAAAATTAAAAAATATCGAAAGTAAAACAACCACAAATTCAGTCTTTACATTTTTAAGTTTATAGAGAATCATATTACCTGTTAGTTTGGTTTGGTCCATTAAACAAAATGCATAATTTTCTCCATAGGACTTATACTCGAGACGCACAATGAGTTGGATTGAATTCCAGATATATGTACCGTACAAACCTGTACTTTCGTTTAATATTCTGTGCTACCGTGGCACTTAAATTAGTTGCCAATAAGTGAAATAGACCAAATCATAGCGAGCAATATCAATCTGTACGGCTAATCTCCGTACGATATGGGCTTAGTTCAGTATGGGATTGGCAACAAAATCCTTACTTTGATTCGATTGTCTGTTTAGCCAAATAAATATCGAACGGGTGGTATTAAGTGTCAAAGACCCTGGAAACAATACAACTGGCTGGCATTCGAATCCGGAACCCATGTAACAGCAGTTAGGTAACGATAACCACTATACCACGCCGCCGTCATAAATTAAAGTCACCAAACCAACTAATAAAATATCATTGAGCAGCAGACCATCGCCGAATGGTGAGAGGATCTGCTTCCGAATCAGGAGACTCGAGTTCGATCCCTTATGAGGAGTTATGAACTTGCGAGTATCTACGTTTTCTAACGTTGGCTTTGACACTAGACGGTAGACGGTGACAGGCTCACCAGCTGAACCGGTGTCCCAAATAAGTTCCGGTGAAAAGTTGATTAAAAATTTAGCTTTTCGAAACTGACGCACGATTTGAATCTTGGGCCTGGACAGTGGCTGGCTCATCGGCACACGTTGTACATATAACGTTCTATATTAAATAAGCTCTGGTGAAAAGTGAGTATAAAAGACATTATTATTAATATTTTTTGTGTAAAACCTAAATATGTTCCTTGTACAATATTTTTGCATAACAATATCATTACTACCGCTATCGAGGAATTATATATATCAATAACAATAGAAGACCATGCGTCCGAACATGGTTTGACGCTAACATGACGTTTTTTTATACACGAGTAAATGCATGACCTTTGCCCCCGAGGTGGGGAATTAACGTATTTTAATTCTCTTAACTAATTAATAAATAATCTAACGGGAGGATAGTGAGATAATTTAACTAATTATCTCACTATCTCTCCCGGCTAGACGCGCCGGAACACGGACATGTTTGCCAAATCGCTCCAAACCCACGTGGGGCTCGAATCTCCCTGACTCTGCCACCCGGAGTCCATGTGAATCAGGAAGACTCACTTATTGCTTACTCTAGCCCTTCCGGCAGCCATCCATGGCAGACCTGGCTTCACCACCAACCACATTTCAGCCGCGATAGGGAGAGCAGCGCATGCCGACTGTCTTCTGTCCCCGCAGTCCCACCTCAGCCGCATCAGCGGTGCTGTCCCAGGAGGACAAGGAGAACGGTGCTAAGCAACCACGCAAAGCCCACCACAGTCCATCAACCCGCATCCGAAAGTCACACAGACACCTCGGGTTAATCATCCCCCCTAAGTTAAGCCGGCCTTGGTTCACCGTTTTTAATACCTAGACCCATTTACGTCAAATGGAATATATATAAAAAAAAATAAAAATAGAAAGAAGCACAAATCGAAGTTTACATTTCGTTCATAAATCGTCATAGAAACACAGGGATTTTGGACCAGATTACGTTATTACGTCAAGGTGACGAAATTAACGACTTTAAATAATCAAAAATTAACAACCTGATTACAGTCATCACCTGTCCACTACTGAACATAGGACTCCTCCAAAAATTTCCACGTACCACGACCCTACTTCCATTAACTCTTCGCAACACTATGCAGGTGGACACTCTGCCTTATTAAGGTATATATTCGAGAATCTTTCTGATGCGACCGTGAGCAACAACGCAATGGCTAAACGCAGAAAACGAAATTAATCTTACCTACATGAGGTGATGGTGACCGTTTGGTGGTACAGTGCGGGTGTTATTCACTGCCGCCTCCAGAGAGCTTATAGCGAACAATTACGACCAACGATGGAGAAATTAACTGAAAAACAATAACGTCTCACCGAACGATCTTCAGTACTAACCTAAGATATAATCGTTTCCTACACTTACATCTAACAAACGGTATCAAGACTGCAAGAGCTGCTGATCGAAAGCATTCCTCATCATCCGTATTCGTTAGACTTAGCCCAGCCGACTAACTCCATCTTCGGGATTTGATCAAGACAAATTTCTGCGAGAATATAACATTTGGTTTCCAAAAACCCAAAGAAAATATGCCTTATCACTTTGTTGAATGAATAAAATCAGAAAAATTAACCTCAAATATAACGTATTCTAATTTTAATAATGACGGAATATATTAATCATTTGTATTTATTATTAATCTCTTTGCATCAATACAATTAGAGTAATGGCGCTCCTACGTTTCCAATCATATTTTCGAGAAACCGTATTTTAGCAAATATATTTGCAATCATATGAATTGTATATTTCAAGTTTAATTACTCTATTCAGCATTTTTATTTTTATTTTTATAATATTACTGACACTATATTACCTAGGTACTTATATAATGTGTCAAATAATAAGCACTTTTTTTTGTATATTTACTTTTGATACAGCGCTACGAGCAAAAACATAGGACCTAATAGAGTTGTGAGTTTTATTTATATTTTAGTCGGCGGCGGCGTCTGGTTCAAAATTAGTCGGCGGTAGAAGCTTAATTGGATCGATGGGAACAAATAGCATCTAATTTTCTACAGAAAAATTAAACTTGTTTACCAAAATCACAAGAATGCTGTATGCTCATGTCAGACGTGAGTTATTACTTGAAAGACATGAAATTTTTTTATACTTTTCCGTTTGTCAATTTCGATAATTTCATCGGTTCTTATATTGGACTCCAGATGAAACACTGACGCAAGCACATTGCTGTAACCTTGGTGCCTTTGATGAACGTATTAATCACGATGAAGCATAACACTTAATGATGTCTACCTAGACAACTCGTAGGTAGAGTAGGAGTCCAAACGCCAAGTCAAGACAAGACGAGATTTCAACTCCTAATAACTTGAGGTTGGTAAGATTTATAAAAATACCACCAAGTATATACTATATTGAAAGAGGCATAATACGTGTGGAGAAAATTAACAATGAAAACACACGTTTGTGTTTTTGTGGTATTAAATCTCACAAGATATGATATGATATCATGATATTCTTGTTGGAGACTGCTTGCGAATTGAGATTCACTCGCTATACTATGGCCTTCCTTTCTCATTGGATTTGCAGACAAACATTACAGATATTTCGACACATCTATGCTGTATTTCACGTACTCAAAGGTACCGGGCTTCAAGGGATAGTTAATGTGCAGATAGAAGAGAAAATCCGGGGTATGGGTATATGAAACGGAATCGGGGCCTAAGATATTTAATCCGACCTTTATGTAATTCAGTTACTAACTTGAATAGAGGTAATAAAGAAAAATGTAAATAATAAAAAATTACTATTCATTTATTTTATTTTATTTTTATAATATTACTGACACTATATTACCTAGGTACTTATATAATGTGTCAAATAATAAGCACTTTTTTGTATATTTACTTTTGATACAGCGCTACGAGCAAAACATAGGACCTAATAGAGTTGTGAGTTTTATTTATATTTTAGTCGGCGGCGGCGTCTGGTTCAAAATTAGTCGGCGGTAGAAGCTTAATTGGATCGATGGGAACAAATAACATCTAATTTTCTACAGAAAAATTAAACTTGTTTACCAAAATCACAAGAATGCTGTATGCTCATGTCAGACGTGGGTTATTACTTGAAAGACATGAAATTTTTTTATACTTTTCCGTTTGTCAGTTTCGATAATTTCATCGGTTCTTATATTGGACTCCAGATGAAACACTGACGCAAGCACATTGCTGTAACCTTGGTGCCTTTGATTAACGTATTAATCACGATGAAGCATAACACTTAATGATGTCTACCTAGACCACTCGTAGGTAGAGTAGGAGTCAAAGCCAAGTCAAGACAAGACGAGATCTCAACTCCTAATAACTTAAGGAGGTTGGTAAGATTTATAAAAATACCACCAAGTATATACTATATTGAAAGAGGCATAATACGTGTGGAGAAAATTGACAATGAAAACACACGTTTGTGTTTTTGTGGTATTAAATCTCACAAGATATGATATGATATCATGATATTCTTGTTGGAGACTGCTTGCGAATTGAGATTCACTCGCTATACTATGGCCTTCCTTTCTCATTGGATTTGCAGACAAACATTACAGATATTTCGACACATCTATGCTGTATTTCACGTACTCAAAGGTACCGGGCTTCAAGGGATAGTTAATGTGCAGATAGAAGAGAAAATCCGGGGTATGGGTATATGAAACGGAATCGGGGCCTAAGATATTTAATCCGACCTTTATGTAATTCAGTTACTAACTTGAATAGAGGTAATAAAGAAAAATGTAAATAATAAAAAAATTACTATTCATTTATTTTATTTTATTTTAATTGGTCTTAAAATCTAATATAATAAATTTGAACTAATAATATCTAAAGTTTATCACGTACTTTTTTTTTACGTACACTTTCATCTAGTCAATATTTCCGTAGCACGCATTTATTGGTTGCCGATCTAGTTATATTGCAATTGCCCCCTTTCTGCAAAGTTTACGTCATGTTGGTAAGTGCCTCTCAAACCTTTGAGAGCTAACCGGAAAATATCACATTATTATGGACATGGAAAACACCTTCTTCCAACAGGTTGGTCTTAGGATGAAGTCCTACTTCCACCCAAAGGTTAATCGACTAATACAACTCGTCTGGGCTACGCTCGAGAAACTATGTCACATCTTCTGGGCGAGTATACCTCAAGAGCAAAGTACCCGACCAGTGCGTGTTGGCAGTTATGACTTAAGGAGCCGAGAACTATCACAGCAGGCCAAATGAGGATGCACAAAATTGCTCAGTGGGCTATTAAAAGGGTTATGCTCGTTGTTTCTCTGCCCGATTAAGTCTGTGCCGACTAACTTTGGGGAAGAAAGGTTCTAGAGTGGCGACCACGTACAGGCTAACGCAGTTAGGGACGACCCCACAAGATGGAGTGACGACCTACACAGTGTTGGGGTAAGTCAATGGATGCAGGTGACTCAGGACTATGCTTTCTGAGAAAGGCCTTTGTTCAGCAGTAGACATATGAAAGGCTGAAATAATGATGAAGCTTAAATTTTTCCTGATATTTATCACGTAGGAAATGCTATAGACGAGGTCAGTTATACTTCCCCCATTGCATCCTTAACAGCGCTGAGTAAGTCTTTACTGAAGATTAAAATTATTTACTTCTTATACTTAAGAGTTTTTCTATATTATGAAGAATATTGCTGTAATTCGCAAGCAATAGAAATGTTACATAGTTTTGAAACTGAAACATTATCAAATATACATTTGCAGTAAAAAGGTGTTCATAAAAATATATACATTGCAAGAGTTCAAATAATGGTTATTGTTCAAAAATATTATGAAAAAAATATCTTGAAGGTTCACTTTTATCTCCACAATGTCAACTACATTCAATACATTGTATGCAATTATATCGTCTTCTATATCTAAACTAATGTACCAAAATATTTTAAATAAATAATGTACAAATAAGTTTGCAGTTACTTTCATTTATATCTGTACTGTTCATAAATATTTCAACAATTTACCAAAATAACCCTTAAATAAAAGATTTTATTTAACTTTTGAGTCTAATGGACGTAAAACCAACATATTTTTCGGTTCTAATACTCATTAGTTTCTAAAATAATCCTTTGTTTTGATGTTCTTTAAGTATTACTTATAATAATTATTAAAAAATAAAAATATGCTATCTAGACTATTTTCTGAAAATAGCATGCATTATCATTGGCTGTTTCGGGCACTTCGTTCGACAGTGTCGAATATGTTTTTAATAATAACAGATCACACACATGTCTGACCGACGGTCCATTTGTCACTGTCAATTTTCTCGGAATCCATATAACGTGGATATCTAAGTAAGAAGTCATTTGGCATAGTAATGCATTTTATGAGTAAATTTTAAATATAAATATAAGTTTGGTCGAATTTACCCTAAGTCAAAGAACCTTGACTTTTAATTTATTTACAGATTACAATATTGATATTGGAAAGGATTCCTTACAATTTATTATTATTTTAAATGTAATAAGTATATAATTTGAATTAAAAGTGAGTGATCGAAATCAAATTTTCAAATTCAAAAACGTTTATGTAAATACATTAATCAATCATTGGAAGTCGATGGATGCAGGTGACTCAGGACCGAGCTTCGTGGCAATCTTTGGGGGAGGCCTATGTTCAGCAGTGGACTTCTGATAGGCTGAAATGATGATGATCATGATGAATCAATCATTAATTTACCATACAATTAAAATACACAGCTAAAATATCTAAATGGTTTATTAAGTTTTTCAAGAATGGCCTTGCCCACACGTCAACTAACGTCGAATAAAAATGTTTTCAATTAAATTTATGTATGTTTCTTATATACGCCTTGTTCCCAACGGGGTAAGCAGAGACAATCTTCTTCCACTTGCTACGGCCCTGACATACATCTTTCGCTTCTTCCACTTTCATCAATCTTCGCATGCATGCTCGTTGGTTTAGAGTACTCTTGACCTGGCCTTTTTTCAGAACATCTCTGATTTGATCGTGAAATGTTCTCCTAAGTCTTCCTGTCTAACACTTTTATGGATATCAAACCAGTCCCCCCGCCCCGTTTATTCTGATACAAGCTCTGGAACCCTCTTATAGGGACTTCAGTGCTCGTATCAGATCACTGCTCACTCCACGCAAAGATAGCCCACAATTCATCCCTCGCCACTTTGTCATAGGCCTTCTCCAAATCTATGAAAGCGCAATAGAATTTTTGGTTCTTAGCTAAATACTTTTCAACTATGCACCTTAAGCAGGTATTCTCCACATGATCCGGGCATCCCATCCCCTTTCGAAATCCTGCTTGCACAACCCATATATTTTCATCAGTTTCATCCATAACTCTTTCTATCAAAACTTTAGCATACAATTTGCCGACGACACTGAGTAGGCCTCGGAATGCCTCGGTAATCAATCTTGTTGCGGCCCTTTTCCTTTGTACAGAGGCACGATTACAGCCTTGCACCAGTCTTCCGGTACTCGGCCCATTGTTCAACACAAGTTGAAAAGGCGATACAACTGACTAGCTACCACGCCCTGTCCAGCTCTCAGCATTTCAGCCGCCACCCTATCATATCCCACTGCTTTACCTGCTTTCATGCTCTTCAGTGCTTTCATAATCTCAACCGTACTTATGTCTCTGTCTGATTCTCTTTTATACATTTCTTGAGGAGGCGTTTTAAAGGAGGAATTTTAAAGTGCTCTGAAATTGCTGACTTTCCTCGGGCATACAAATCGATTTCCAGAACATTTTTATATTCGAACGCAAGTTATCAGAAAGGCGCCTATCAAATTCATCCTTATTCTCTTCTTTTCTTCTCCTAACAAACTCTTTCACTATATACTATATGAATATAAATATATAGAGCAGTTAATTTTCTTGAAATCGGTGTCCAATATGGCAATGGTGGGTTTATCTAATTATCTGCCAGAATCAAAGCGATATGAGATCAAGCGTCTCGCGACAGTTCGAACATGGCTGTTATTATAAAACAAGCAATTAAAAGTTTTGTTAATAGTTTTTAGAAAGCTTTACCGGCCGCGCGTGGTCACATATTGTGTTATCAAATTAAATATTTATTATTTCCATAGCATAATGTCGTTTGCATTATGCTATGGTAATATAGTATGTTGGCGACATGTAGCTAATATAGAAACAATTGCATTGCCTTGCCGAAGAGAGTCATAAGAACTATTTATCTTTTAATTGAATTTTTACAAAGAAAAAAATATTCACTTTGACCGCCGCGGCGTCGATGCATCAATATCTTCGATAAGTAAAGTCGAGGTTGTGGCGAGGCGATCGTCGATATTTCCTTGGATTATTTGTGCTTAGCGAATACAGTTTTTTTATATAGGCATTGTCAACCCTGAGTAGTTTCACCGTAAATTCTCGTGGCGCTAGTGCTGTGAGAGCAAAGTTAGTGAATACTACGCCGCTGCTGCAGCGTCAAGTTGAGGCCGAGTAGCTTAGAGAATTGTAAGGCGGGTCGAGGTGATGACGTTAGAGGGTCGCAGATTTAGTTGGGCTAAAATTAGAAAGTTTTTCTTCTTTTCTTAGTAAATATAGCTATTAATATTATTTTATTGGATGGAGTGACATACGAACAAACCAGATGATGAGTCAGTACTGGAGCTTATGCTCATAACCTGCAAACAACTTCAATCGAAGGGGCTTTACCCTAAGGACTATGTAATGCCAAACTGCGTGTTATTATATTACCTCAGTTACAGTATACCTTCCAAACCAGAACTCTACAGTGGTTGCACTATTTATTGGCAGCAGAAATAAGGAAAAGGAAGTACTTACCCAGACGACTCCTAAGCAGAGAATATCTAGTTAATAATATAATAGTACTTATAATAAATTTATTAAATTTTGTATAATTATTTGATACTTTCTTGTTAAAACGTGGCAGAATTGAACATTAGCAGAAAATAAAATAGCCGCGCCACGATACAAATGCCTATGATTGCGCCAATTCTAATCCTCACGCCAACAGAATATAGGACAATCGAGTACGAACGCAGATAACAAATAGTTTGCCGTATTCGGAATTATGTAGAGAATAAAAAAAATATTAAAGGGTATGCACACGGGGTTTCTCGGTTCAATTACGAAACCGCGGCAGATTTAAAAAGAAACGTTTCCCATCCATCATTCCATCTGACGCTTGCAAAATTTAATTTTTTTTAAATTATTATGTGTCTCTACGGGGATGACTACATATCGTCGAAACAAATTATACAAACCTCTCAAATCTGTTCAGTTCTTCCATCACAATATACTTGAAACCGTGGAGGTCGGTTCTCTTACAGAATTCGAAGAACTTGCGGACACACAACCCGAACTTTGGCCCTTCTTCGTCCCTTTTAAACTTAGGTTTGATGTCTTTATATTTATTACGGGCATTGTTAACCATTTTAACTTCTATTTGGTTCAAGGACTCCATATTGTCGTGTGGAACGTGCAAACTGAAGCCGTCCAGAATGTAATATGGACGACGAGACACACACGAGACTGCAATTACAACGGTTTGATCAAACAGATATGAAACATTGAGCTACGTACAACATGAACATCATAGTAGAATTTACAATTCTTGTAATTTTTCTTTGTTACACAAGTTAATACTTAATATTAGACGAGAGCAAAACATCCTGATATTTGCATACCTATAAAGCTTACTAGGTAAAAAGCAGAAAACGATATTATATGTACTTAGAAACTAAGTATTAAAATGTCCAATACAATTATTAAATTACTTTTGCATATGAACAGGACCAAAACATTTACATATTTTTGGGAATATTTATTGCTTTTGTGAATAAATATTTAGTGTATATTAATTTTAATAATTTGAATGGCGATATACCTTAAATAAAGTCAATTATACAATGCTACAAAAAAATGTAAAATTATTTACTATGCGTGAAATAACTTTCAGTGTGACCATTTTACGTGTCCTCGTGCGTTGAAACTACAATCAAACGTCAATTAATCTAGAATCAAGGACGATTAGGGGGAGTTTTTAACAATTAATTACATGGCACTCGCTAGAAGCTCGTTCATTTATAATTCTAAATCAGTACCTTGCGTGCTCGTTTGAAGTTAATCATCGGAAATAATCCGTAATTGGGTGACATTTCTATGATTGTTGTATATTTATTAGGTTTTACAAAACAATTTTAATGCCATGAACCAAATTTGAATGTAAAAAAGATCCATTAATGTATTCTTTAAGTTACATGAATACTTCCGAACATAGTGCCTGTGCAAAATTTATTGTAAATGTACTTAAAAGACATGTCATATGACATTTACAAACTTTATTTCTGTATACAGTATACAATTGTAAAAATAAATTTATTTTTTTCCTATATATGTTAAAAAACGGGAGTGCATGGCGCATAAAGTTGTAATTACAAGATGAATAATAAATAAAATGCGGGAATATAGCACGACTGCAATACATATTTTACAACTAAATATTATATTTCGAGCATTCCATATAGACAAAGAAGCAGTGACTACTTTTTTGTGATACAAATACTTTGTTTTACTGAATACACTGCCTATCCTGGGTCAAATGGATAGGGTATCCACGCCATTGATCGTAATAGACGTTTGACGTGCAGGCTGGCAATCGCAATACCTCGCAATACCTTAGACTCTCACGTATATTTGTGATGGATATTCTGCCATTATCATTTCTAATTTTGCACCAACTGCCGCTGCTCAGCTCAGGATTCCTGTTACGTGTCTTTACAACTAGATTTCACCATTGCATTGTTTCATCATTTTAAATTAAACCTGCTAAATGAGAAACGCTTGCGTGTATACATATATGTGTATGCCAGCCATAATGATTATTTATACTCTAATGGGATAAAATACTGAACCAAATGTGAAATTAGACAATACGTGACCAAATCAGTACTTTATATTCTTTTATTGATACATAAGACATTCATGTTAATGCACAATCTGAACATTATATCATAACAATTAATATAAAGACCATGAGGCGAATAACAAATCAGTCTTACCATAGATTAAAAATTTGGTAACTTTCCTCGACAATATTACGAAGTTCTGTATAATTTTCACTGGTAAACATGTCCTCCATCCATCATCAATACCCTAATAAATATTTAGTAATAAGCGGAACTTAGTCTTCATAAAAACTATCGTACATTTTAATCCTTAAAGTACTTTAATTTTATTGACAAATTAAAAAAAAATCGAACACAGATCGAAAGTAAAGAGAAATTGAATATACACTAATCTTAAGATTTAAATATGCCAGATCGTTTGTCTAAATGTGGCCATTTTTACTATTTGTATGAAGTAACACTACAAAGAAAGAACTTTTTAGAATAGAATAAGTAAAACCTTTATAAGAGAAAACACATCGATATAAGATTGGGGGCAAAGATTTTCGTATTTCGTACTTGTTGTTGTAATCAAAACTTTTTGGTTGTACTTTTTGTACCTAAGTGGTTGGTTTTGATACCACTAGAAGATAAGATTTAAAAAGAACGAGATATCCATCGGTTTCCATCGTTGCTGTGCTTTCTGAGTAGCGTAAGGTTTTACGGTTTAGTGTATGCGAAAACCTTAAAAATTCTATTGAATTGCAATATCGTTCTACTTACGAGATGGCAACCAGTTATCCAACAAAACGGAATATCATATTAAATACATTGTAATTTAATATGATGAAACTTTAAAAAAATATATTAAATTTTCATATAAAATCCGAAGAAACCGTTTCCCCGACCTTATTTAATATAGGCATACAACTCTTTACATACAAAATTGAAGCAAAATGCCGTGTGCGTTGGGAAATACTTATATACATGCATTTGTTTACTAACCAACCAAAAAAATCAACATTTTATTTTTCTAATAAAAACTATAACACATTAATTGTGAAATCAATCTTATGCAGCAACGATTAAGAATTACTATTAAAATTTAGAAAGGGAGACTTCACTTTGAAATCCTTTGTACTGGGGCACATTTTGAAAAGTCATGTATGTCACATCCATGGTCAAACAGATAATTTTTGCCCCCAGAAAAGTTGACATGACAACAATAAATTAGCAACACAACCTGACAATCATAAAAAGATCGATCAATAAAGACCCAAGGCGACGACTGATGCACTGAGCGATACTTGGAACGCAATAGTGTTGGGAAATACTGAATTACACAAACACATACAAGTTTGCATAATATCACTGTGTAAGTTTACAGTGTGTGTTCAAAGTGCATACTGCTCTGCCGTCTAAGTTAGTGAATACCGTATCACTATAATACCTAGTTCAATAATCTATTTTATTATTATAAAGTACGAAATTGCCGTTTCGTATTGAAAAATTCGAACAACTTTTGTTCAAACAAAAAATATTTACTATATCGAAATTTTTACCCTCATTATCTATACATTTCTGTAATCTCGAGGGAAGATCATTTGTGGCTTTGCGATAGAACTCTGGGCATCTGGACTCTACAAATTCTATGAAAGCATTTTGTACCGCTTCCTTTGAACAATATAGTTTTCCTCGCAGGAAATTGGCCGAACTGCGGAAAAAATGGTAATAGGTCTGGCGACACGGTAAAATGGCGAGTACAGAGGATGACGTAGGTTTCTAACTGCAGGTCTTGTAATGTTAAAACGGTTTGTCGTGCAGCGTGAGGTCTTGCGTTATCATGGAGCAATAAAGATGAAGCTTAATTGTCGAGGCGGGATTGTTCCTCTGAGAGTTTTTCCATCATTGTTCGAAGATCTTCACAATACACATCTGCTGTAATTTATACACCGGATCTCGGAACCAACCAACCAACTTCAGACCACCAAACAGTTGCCATTATTTTTCTATGGGTGAGTTTCTCTTTTAGCTTTGTTCCAGTATTTCTTCTTTCTATTCTGTCTATTTCTGTCAGCCATCACACGTCATAATTGTGTCCAAAATCTCCTCATTTCCGTACCAAATCCTCAAAGCAATAAATGAATGTGACAATATTGTGAGTAAACTAAGGTCAAACCATGACGCTAATTCCTTCGTTGTTTGATAAGGTTAGGCTATGACGTTTAATTCATCGTTATTTATTATAGCGTCTGCCCTATCTCGTGGTTCATCCTTCAAATCGAAATTTCCACTACGAAAGCGATTAAACTAAAAACGTTGTGTTTTAATAATGAATCTTGGACCATACAGGTTAATTTTAATTCATTATAGCTGCTCCATTAAAACGGCAACTTCATACTTAAAAACTCTGTTATCATTACATTAAAAATAGACATTTATCATTTCATTATGCACTACATAAACTACTAGGTTGCATTCTGTTGCCAACAACTTTGAATTATATTTCATAAAGAAATATATTAGACCTGGTTGCCCTACGTACCAATCCCAAACATATCTTATATAGCAAAATACAAAATAAATATATTAATATCAAAAACACCTCCGACTAAGAACCGTTTAGGTTATGGTTACCAATAGTTGTCAATGTTATTAATAATATATAAATTAGTTACATATGAAAATACTATTCAAACGTATTGTAACATATTACTTGTCCACTTTTCTATATTTACGATCGACGCAAAATAAGAGGCTCGTTTTCACTTTTCTCAATTGTCGCGGCTAACTTTGTACGAACGTTCAATCACGAAACCACGAAAAAGTCAGGTACGTAAAGAGTGATTATATCAAGGTATTTGTATACCATGACGTAAGTGTAACTTGTAATTAGTATTCAAAATGGATTTTAATTAATGTTTGTCCGAATAATTAATTTATTGCAACGAACAATGCAAGAGAGCGCGGTTACAATGTTGTGTCATTAAGCGTATTGCCCTAGAGTTGTGACAGTTTGACATCATTTATCGGAGAAGTAATACGACCGCATATTTTACCCAGTAAAGGGATGGTCAGTGGCCTAGTGGTTTCAACCCACCACACATTTTTACCAGAACTTGATACGTGACACCACTTTGGAGAATTACGAGAATACGCACACCGACGTGTCACGTGGTAAGCCTGTCACCACCGAAATTCCCACCCAATAATACACTAAGGGATGGAAACGAACACAGGTCTCCCGATTTAGAGGCAGATGTCCTGCCCTATCTAGCTTAGCTAGGCTATCTTGCCTAAATTGACAATAAAATAAATGACCATATGTAATGTAAAAGGACAAGTGATTTCTTTATTTTCTCTATAATGTTTATAAATAAATGTTCAACGGTCAATGTAGAACTTGAGAATTTTGAATCGGTTACTGATATGCTTGGTTCACATCTCTGGTTGGGTTGTCTGGTGTTAAAACGGGCCACTTATTTTGAATAATTTTTCAATACCTACGAATCGAAAAGGTTGTTTTTAAACTACAACTAAAGATAAATGTAAAAAAAAAAAATTGTTATAAAATTATAATATATTTAATTACAATATCTGCTAATTTACTTTACTTTTATCTATGTAGACATTTACAATATAAAAACATTATTAGTAATCTATATACAACAAAGATTAAAATACATGTATATATATAAAAAAAACTGCTTAATAACTATTTACTTACATATCACTTCGAAGTTTAACAAAGCACCATAACGAATCACATTTTGGTCAATACTCAAAATTGTTAATGGACTTTAAATAGAATGCGAATTGTCGTCGCATGCTAACTGCAAAGGTAACGTTTCTTCCTTCCCGCTCACACCTTAAAATTGCACGGGAGCGATAGAGGAAAAGAAAACTATAAAATATTTTCATATGTAATGTGATGCATGTGTGCGTGTTTATGTAGAACTTTTTACGCGAGTAAAGTTAATGTAATTAATTCAACCTAAGTGTTTTTTTTTAATCCAAAGAATTACATCTGCTTTCCTCGCAGGGGATTAGAGGCGTCAGCAGTCTGCATGTGTTTTCCTTATTCGATCGTATGACCCAATCGTAGACACAACACGCTTTGCTTTTGGTATTGTAAAATCATTTGAATTTAAACAATAATTTTGATTATTTAAAAGCATTCCAATAGCTTTTGAACTATGATCAAATTTGACTATTTCTAAAAAATATTTGAAATACTGTCCAAAATTGTTTCACTGTAACTTTTGATTTTTGTTTACATTTGCCTAATTCTCAAAAGTCGTTTAGTGTCAATATACATGAAATACGTCACAGAACTAAATGGTCGCTTAAACTAAATTTTTCTTTGATTCTATCACAGAACAATAATTATAGACAATGATCATTACCTAATAATTAAGAAAAATTAAAGAACATCGTTTGTATACCAAATCGGCATATAAAAAACGAATACAACGCAAAGACGGACATAACCTTGTATGGTGTCTATGTTAGCATACAAATCATAATCGAATAATGATAATATATTATTAAATGACCCATTCATACATACTTGACCTTGGTCGTCTTTTTGACAAGTGCATATAAAACGTCACATTCCTATGGATTATGGAATAATTTATTATTATGTCAAAAATAAACCTTATTATAACTCTATTACTTTTATCAAATTTCAGTAAGAACTAAATATTGTGTAACATCAACATATATGCCTGTGTGTGTTACATATAATTTCTTTGGATTTACATTCCCTTGGACATAAGTTAGAAGGTTTGCCTATCATATTTCAAGTAATAAGGAATAGTGCATGTTGCTGATGTCTAATAAGTTGTAATGTTTTAATTATATTAATTCAAATAATGTCTAGAAGTATAAGTTTAACGCCTAATAGCAAAGATAAGCTCTTCTAATTTTATGGCAAGATTGGGTTCTTTGACAAGTTTACCAAAAATCTAACCTAATTTAGACTAAACAAGAATTTAACAATCCTTTAATTAATGTTGTGTTATATATTAAATATGATCTGGACAAAAATCAAATAAAATATTTTACTACTATAAAAATGATCTAAAAACCTTCTTTAAATAAAATATCTTTTAACACAGAATTAGATCCTAAAATATATTTCATAATTCGCTGCCTATTATATGTGAATATTAATCGAACACATTATAATATGGTAAATATTAAGGCCTAACTGAACCCATTAATGATTAATTCTATATTATAGTTACGCATCAATTGGAATGACAATTGAGATCATCTCAAACAATAACAATACATCAAAAAACAATAGTAAATATTCAATGTGTACATAATTAAATAGAGATACATTATTTATAAAAATTCAGGAATAATGTACATTCCAAATTTTTTTTTAAACAAAAATAACAAAATTTTGTGTAAATAGTGGAGGTCAATTTATAGTTACAGTCTATGGTATTCAATTTATAGTCAAGACTACGTCTTTATTTAATCGTAAACTATCAATATTAATAGTCTATAAAAATAATGCTGGATTGTGAACTACTAACTCAGTATTCAAGGCGGTATGGTATATCGTTAACATTTTCCATGTACCGTACATAAATAATGTAATGTATAAAATTCAAAATTTATTATTGTACAATATTAAACCTACTCAACTTTTTTAGCATTATATAAATACTTAATTGACAATAAAATAAATGACCATATGTAATGTAAAAGGACAAGTGATTTCTTTATTTTCTCTATAATGTTTATAAATAAATGTTCAACGGTCAATGTAGAACTTGAGAATTTTGAATCAGTTACTGATATGCTTGGTTCACATCTCTGGTTGGGTTGTCTGGTGTTAAAACAGGCCACTTATTTTGAATAATTTTCAATACCTACGAATCGAAAAGGTTGTTTTAAACTACAACTAAAGATTAATGTAAAGAAAAAATTGTTATTAAATTATAATATATTTAATTACAATATCTGCTAATTTACTTTACTTTTATCTATGTAGACATTTACAATATAAAAACATTATTAGTAATCTATATACAACAATGATTAAAATACATGTATATATATAAAAAAAAACTGCTTAATAACTATTTACTTACATATCACTTCGAAGTTTAACAAAGCACCATAACGAATCACATTTTGGTCAATACTCAAAATTGTTAATGGACTTTAAATAGAATGCGAATTGTCGTCGCATGCTAACTGCAAAGGTAACGTTTCTTCCTTCCCGCTCACACCTTAAAATTGCACGGGAGCGATAGAGGAAAAGAAAACTATAAAATATTTTCATATGTAATGTGATGCATGTGTGCGTGTTTATGTAGAACTTTTTACGCGAGTAAAGTTAATGTAATTAATTCAACCTAAGTGTTTTTTTTTAATCCAAAGAATTACATCTGCTTTCCTCGCAGGGGATTAGAGGCGTCAGCGGTCTGCATGTGTTTTTCCTTATTCGATCGTATGACCCAATCGTAGACACAACACGCTTTGCTTTTGGTATTGTAAAATCATTTGAATTTAAACAATAATTTTGATTATTTAAAAGCATTCCAATAGCTTTTGAACTATGATCAAATTTGACTATTTCTAAAAAAAAATATTTGAAATACTGTCCAAAATTGTTTCACTGTAACTTTTGATTTTTGTTTACATTTGCCTAATTCTCAAAAGTCGTTTAGTGTCAATATACATGAAATACGTCACAGAACTAAATGGTCGCTTAAACTAAATTTTTCTTTGATTCTATCACAGAACAATAATTATAGACAATGATCATTACCTAATAATTAAGAAAAATTAAAGAACATCGTTTGTATACCAAATCGGCATATAAAAAACGAATACAACGCAAAGACGGACATAACCTTGTATGGTGTCTATGTTAGCATACAAATCATAATCGAATAATGATAATATATTATTAAATGACCCATTCATACATACTTGACCTTGGTCGTCTTTTTGACAAGTGCATATAAAACGTCACATTCCTATGGATTATGGAATAATTTATTATTATGTCAAAAATAAACCTTATTATAACTCTATTACTTTTTATCAAATTTCGAGTAAGAACTAAATATTGTGTAACATCAACATATATGCCTGTGTGTGTTACATATAATTTCTTTGGATTTACATTCCCTTGGACATAAGTTAGAAGGTTTGCCTATCATATTTCAAGTAATAAGGAATAGTGCATGTTGCTGATGTCTAATAAGTTGTAATGTTTTAATTATATTAATTCAAATAATGTCTAGAAGTATAAGTTTAACGCCTAATAGCAAAGATAAGCTCTTCTAATTTTATGGCAAGATTGGGTTCTTTGACAAGTTTACCAAAAATCTAACCTAATTTAGACTAAACAAGAATTTAACAATCCTTTAATTAATGTTGTGTTATATATTAAATATGATCTGGACAAAAATCAAATAAAATATTTTACTACTATAAAAAATGATCTAAAAAAACCTTCTTTAAATAAAATATCTTTTAACACAGAATTAGATCCTAAAAATATATTTCATAATTCGCTGCCTATTATATGTGAATATTAATCGAACACATTATAATATGGTAAATATTAAGGCCTAACTGAACCCATTAATGATTAATTCTATATTATAGTTACGCATCAATTGGAATGACAATTGAGATCATCTCAAACAATAACAATACATCAAAAAACAATAGTAAATATTCAATGTGTACATAATTAAATAGAGATACATTATTTATAAAAATTCAGGAATAATGTACATTCCAAATTTTTTTTTAAACAAAAATAACAAAATTTTGTGTAAATAGTGGAGGTCAATTTATAGTTACAGTCTATGGTATTCAATTTATAGTCAAGACTACGTCTTTATTTAATCGTAAACTATCAATATTAATAGTCTATAAAAATAATGCTGGATTGTGAACTACTAACTCAGTATTCAAGGCGGTATGGTATATCGTTAACATTTTCCATGTACCGTACATAAATAATGTAATGTATAAAATTCAAAATTTATTATTGTACAATATTAAACCTACTCAACTTTTTTAGCATTATATAAATACTTAATTGACAATAAATTGAGCCGACGATTAATCCATACATTCCGAAAATTTTAACATACGATACTCAGTTATATGTAACAATAGCACTCAATAGCCTTTTGGTATAAGCTCATTAAGGTCTGAAAAATTTTTAACAAAGTGTGGCCACTCTTTAATAATATCATAGACTGTGTCGCCCGGGCTTAAAGTCGACATAAGTTGTCTATGGGCGAAGAGTTTGTAGTTTTTAGTGAGCTTAGATAATTTAACTCCCTGTTCAATTATCTTCTGGCAAGCTTCTACTTGTTGTTTTGGAGGAGGTTCGTTATTGAAAGTCCCTATAAATGCTATTCCGATACTGTATTTGTTATATCCTTTAGTATGAGCCCCCATAGAGTCCCAACCACGGCCGTAGTACACGGAACCGTCACCTCCGACCAAAAAGTTGTATGCAATATCACTCCAATCTCTTGACTCGATGTGGAATGATTGAATCAGGCGCACTCGCAACACACATTTGCTCTGAAATATTATAATAGAAAAATCAACCTTTACATGTTACGTCAGGGCATTAACTAGCTCTCATACTCTTCTTGTAATGAGAAGTCTTCAAAGTGTCCTTTCAAGCGAGAAATACTATTCTAAAATTTTTATTAAACTTTATCAAAACCATTATCCATTTCTGAAAATTCCTACAAATTTTATTTCAAATCCCATTTCATAACAGTATTGTATTACAATAATAGAATTGTATAATAACAGATCATCGTTTACATGTCCGACATGTTGAGGCTGAACGCAGACAACCTTTGTAAGAACCTTGTCTTTTTAAAAAAAAAATATAAAACACAGCAGCGCTGTGGTCGACCATTACTAGCCGCCATCAGCAAACTCCTCCAGTTATGCGGCCGCTGCTGCTTGTGAAGCCACGTGCGCGGACCGACCTATATCGAGAAGCGAGCCCTGCGTACGCTCGACGTAGTACCGGGAAGATTAATTTCACGAGCGAACGAATTCACGTCAGTCAAGGCTACGTTTACGTTATATGTCTAAGTCATTTATCATATATATTTTAGGTTCTGATGTTACTTTCGGTTACTATAATCAATTAAACCAAATTCACTATCGCATTAGGACAATCCTGTAATGGTGGTAGTCGTAAGAGGTTTTATAACAAATAATTAATCAAAAATTACATAACATCCTTTAGCATTGGTACTACGTTCATTGACCTCAACCATGTATATCTGTTGTTAGGAACTCTACACACGAAGTAGTGGAGAGGACGACAGGGGAATGTTTGCTTTTAGTCCGACCAAATAAAGTAAGACGGCCTACGATCGAAAAATTAAACAAATCAGCTGAGTAATGTTCGAGTAAAAACGACGGTCTTCGCGTGTCATCGTCATGACATTACAGTCTTTCATAATTCCACTGCTGACCACAGGCTTCCCCCAAAGATTGCCACAAAGCACGGTCCTCAGCCACCTGCATCCATTGACTTCCCGCAACACCGTGCAGGTCGTCAATCCATCTTCCTATGTTTCCTTCCTCTACGGTTGTCAGTTCTGTGAGCTATGTAACCGGCCCATTCACTTCAGCTTGCTACTTCTAAGGTTATGTCGGTTATTCGAGATCTGCTCGCAAGGGGGAATTTATCGTTGCAGATTCTAGCACACAGAGAAACACCAAGCATTGCCCTTTCTATAGCCCGCTGAAAGACTTTGAGCTTCTTTATACGGCCTTCATTTACGTTTTAACTATTGACGACCTACGGAACTCCGTGCAATCGATACAAAGGAGCTTTATTAGTAATTAGATCTGTTTATTTGCGAATTAGAATCCTGAACTTAGGCATCCGCAAGCCTAGAATCAGTAAACTAAAATGGCAATGGACCAACCGTAGGGGAGGGATACGCTTCAAGTCAGTGGCACGACTGTTTTTTGTTTAAAATAAAAAACGTTACCTTCCGCTGTAGAAATTTCTCCTGTGTCGCGGAGACAGTTTACATACATGAATTGCACATGGACATACACCCAGACCGGGAACTATTATTTGTAGTCCATACAAATTACAGTCCCGTGCGGGAATCGAACCCGCGACCCAAAGCGCCGCAGCTAAACGCTTAGCCACTGCGCCACCGAGCCGCCTACACTGTGTAGAATAAACTCTCACCACAGCCCTAGATTTCCGCAAAGCAGTGGACTATTGTCGAGTTGCAATGATGATGATATTATTAATAACACCTATTAACGCTTCTTTCGTAAATACTGCTCTCATCCAAATAATGTAATTGATAGATCCATCGCACTTAACCAGTGCTTAAGAATTTCTTTGTCAACTGCATTGGTGTACGAGTATTCTTACCTGTGAGTCGCAGCTCTCAGTGGCAGTGTGCGTTATGATCACCCAAGGTACCGGCTGCACTAGCTTATCTAGTTTACCTTCGACGGGTTGCGCAAGCCAATCCGTTCGTGAAACTATCCTTAAGTGGCCCGGCGCTATCAACAATTTTTCCGCTAAAATAAAAAAAAACACAGCTACGGTTAATACCCTAAAAATTACCCGACAATACAGAAGTCTATTATCAGTAGTATTAATCATTTTTGATAGCAGTAAGGTGATTATGCAATATATTTGTATCAAAAGGGAATTCATGTAGCAACCTGACGTACACAAGCACCTATTAGTCATAAAGTTCTAGTAAAACAAATCATATTTAATTAAAAAAGTAAAGTAATAGGAGCCTTTAAATCCTCTCGTCTCTTAAGCTAGGAGAGTCCGCAACGCTGTTCCATTGCGAACTGTCGGATTTCACATGTCCTCGAATTTTATCTTTACAGCGAAGAAGCCTGCATGTCAGTGAAACATTCACTGACATGTAGGTTAATCGGAAACGTGATAAATTCAGCATTTAATTGCAATTTAAACCTGCAGTATTGTCGGCGCCGAAAATCGAACCAACGTCGCTCATGTACCATAAACTTAAAAGAGAGCTCGGGGCCTCACAACTACTACGTTGCCCATATGGTGTTACAAATATAATTATTAAAATAAATAGTAATTCGGGCATTATTGAAGATTATTCAGAAGATCATCTGCGCAGATATCTTATGAGGACCGTAAATATTCACTCATACACAGCGGCACTTAGTCGTAGTTTATCCTCGTATGATTGACGCGTATGCGACATCAGAGGTAGCGTCAGAAACACCGTAGCCTGTACAGCATAACCTGGCCTGGAAACTCATCTGTTTCACAACCAATGACCTGCCTTATTCATAAGCATTACTGAAATCCAATTCTGAACATATATTTTTTAGGGCCAGTAAAGCTGCTCCTCATCACCAATTCGTGAAATTTGAATTTGCCAAATTCGCGTGGCTATTCCGCCATTGCTTCGCATGTAAGCTGTAAATACATTTGACACACGTGCAGAGTAGGTTGGCACTTGGAGAGAAAGAAGATATACTCCTCTTTAGAGGCTGATGTACATATTTTAATACAGGAACACATATTAATACAAAAAATAATCCAAAATGCAAGCAAATCACATAGCCATACCTTTAGTAGTGTCATACATGCATGTATTATGAGCTACACTTATTCGAGTCATTTTATTCTTCTTAGCTTTATAATTTACCCCTTCATTAACTTCAGTCGCCATCTTTGTTAGTAATGAATAGTAACAAAACATTAACAGTAATGTTATTGGTAACAGAATGGTTGATAGAACAAGAACTGGTACCCCATCATAATTTAATCCCACCACCGTTGTGTTCACTGAAATAGTGTTAATCATACATTAATATAACATTAATTATAATTTAATAATGTAACCAAATGATAATGAATGTGAGTTTCGAATAATGATCAAATTAGTAATCAACAGAAATGATAATAAACATACCCATAATAACAAGTCTTTATAGATTAGAATAATTATGATGCAAATGAAACCACAAAACTGTATTGTATTAATCTAAAAGAATAATAATTGGTGATAGCGTGAATTAGAGAGTAAAGTGAACTTAATAAAATAATGTTAACATTAAATTTACGAATGCATATTTTTAACCAACTTCTGGAAAGGAAGTGGTTAACAATTCAAATGTTTTCTTTCAACAGATATATTCGCCTATTATTCGGACATTACTAAAACCGATTAGTATAATTCTCTTTCATCCAAAAATAAAAACTTCAGTGAGGTCGCATGTATATTTGATAATGATCTGGGTCGTTTGATTTCATTAAATAAAAAAAAATCATATATGCAATAGCATTAAACAAAATAATTAAAAAATTAAGGATTTTAAAATTAGCTTAAAATGCAATTCATCCTAATTTAAGCATTTATCTCAAAACTTGACATTACATAATTATAATTTAATGCAATGACTCAGGTCACAATATTCAAGACACTTACCTGAAGTCTCTGTTGAACTAATTGCCGGTAAAGAATCATTACTCTCTTCAGTCTTAGTTTTCAATACTAATATGAGCGCACAAATGGCTCCGATCACCACAACACATAGTACGGAGAAGGTCAATTTATGCCATATTAGAATTTCTTGCTTCTTTATTGCTGAAAATCGTAAATCAATTGATATAATATGTTTATTGTATTCTGTATTAACTGATCCTAATTCTCCTTCTTATCTTAAGAATAATTTCCAATATCTTTTTTCTGCTCATGACAGACAGTTCCATAAACCAATTTAAGATTCGAGTTCCACAACATAATACAGGATACTATAACCCTTCTTTTACTGTTCAAGCTACACTCCTCTGGAACGCCCTGCCCGATAAGATAAAAGCAGCTCCTAGCAAGAAACTGTTTGAGAGTCTACTTCGAAATTACCTAATAGAATAATAGATCATTGACAATATTCGGCTTATCTATTTTAGATTTTTATTATATATTTATTTATGAATCCTTTTATATACTTGTATACGTATTTTTGTATTTTATGTTATAAATATTTATTTAATTATATAGTTTATTTATTTTTATTTTTATCAAGTTATTTTTATTGGAGTTTTTTATTCTTTGTCTTATACCTGCCAACTACCTTTCACCATAACAAGGGTTGACTGGAAGAGAATGCCACTTGGCATTAAGTCCGCCCATTGTAACCTTAAGCTTAAGGCAATAAAGAATAAATAAATAAATAAATAAATAAATAAATAAATAAATAAATAAATAAATAAATAAATAAATAAATAAATAAATATAATACAGAACTTAGTGGTATGGTGAATGTCTTAGACATTGAGTGGATGTAATAAGAGAAAAATTCCCTATGTAAAACATTTCACTATGGTTACTAACCGAACTAACACCCGGCGGATATCTTTAGACGGCGGCGAATCACCAAGTCGATTCCCGCAGGGGACAAGTATTTATATGAACTACAAAGAATTGTTCAGGGACTGAGTGTTTATGTGCAATTTATTATATTGCCTCCAAAACAGTAGAAATTTTTACAGAAACACGAGAACTTCCAACAGAGATTTCCTTTTAAAAAGGAATAAAAAAAAAGTGGGTGTATAGGTACTACAAATGTCAACATGATAATATATGGTGCACTATACTGACTGACTAACAAGGTTTTGGCTACTGACTAATCCAAGTCCCACAGGCTAGTGACACCTTAAATTAAAAGTATACCAGCTTCCATTGGCCCTTCCATAAGGAGGAGGCGGTCAATGTCTAGCAGAGACTCATGAGTGTGGTAGGCCTATTCTTAGTTAATTAACAATGACATTGTTAATTAACTAAGAATATTTATGTAAAAATATTTAAACTTTACAAAGTTCATGCAAACTGTACCTGCCCTATCTCTTAATGAGAGATCTCAAGCTAATTTTGATTTATTTCAATGGTTACAAGGTTTTAGGTTATGTTATAAGTTACTGAATAAATCCGATTTTGTAGCTATAATAACAATTTTCAAAAAAAATATTTTAAAAAATCATGAAAGATGGACTTTTTTTATGGACCCCTTCCATAAAAAAAGTCCAGCACTTTAGGCTTTAGTTTACAAAGTTACTGTACTTTTATTTACATCATTGCTTCTGATTTCTAACACGATTTCTTTGAGATCATACTCGCAATTCATTATTTGCAGTGTAAAAAATCATCATTTATTTATTTCAATAAAAAAGAATGTATTTTTTGAGAAACAATTTTGATTAATCTATTTGAAATAAAACTTATTATTTACTAACTGACTTTATCGCGTTTAATTTTGTTTTTATAATCCCGATGTTTCAATTGCTTTACAGGAGACATGGTCATGGGAGGACAGAGGTGTTAGACATCCAGATGTCATAGTTAACTTGGGCTACCTTCAGATTTTATTTATTAATTTTTGGTCCGACCTACACAGAATGACTCTTATAAAAATATAATATAATACAGTACAGTAACAAAATTGTGTAATGTAATCATTACTTGTTTTGATTTAAATCATTGACTTATTCAAAAACCCAAAAACATATTTATTATACACAATAATACATATATATAATATATGTATGGATGTATGGATAACCTGATCAGACATGTGGCATACTAATAGATAGTGAGATCACTGATCTTTATAATTTGGTAATAAGATTTAACATAGCAGATATTTGTTAGAGAAAACACTTGATTCCAGTTATTTAAGTCTCAGACTCCACAAAAATAAAAAATATCGGATGAAATAAAACACATCCCTTTTTTATTATTATGACCTATAACATAGACTATAAATATTTATTTTATGTTAATACTACTGGTATGAAAATCCATGCCAGTTGTGTCAGCAACAAATCTCTTTTAAAAAAAATTCCAAGATTGTGATTTATAATTTAGTTTATTATAAACTTAAAATGTTGACTCACAAATGGTGTTTCCCCTTAGCTAACTTTTAATTTAAATTATGTATTTCCGGTCTGTAGTGATAAAAAAGGGGAGACTATGAAATATGTTAACATTTAACTGATAAATATTATTTTATTTTGAAATTAGAACTATTTATATACATTTTTACACTTGTAAACAATAACTTTATTGTGTGCTAGAGTAGGGGCAGCTTGGAGGTCAGGGCTTGCTTTAATTTCATGGTATGTGAGTGAACTAGGTTTGATAACCTGTGCCAGGACTACTAAAAAGATATTTTACTATTTAAAAAAACTTTAACTGCAACACATAAATCATGCATAGTAAGTTATATCTGATTATCTTTGAGTTTTATGTTTACATTGTTTGGAATAAAAGGTTTATTAAGTAAAACTTTTTACATTAAATTCCTATAACTAAGTAATATTAACTGCATGCATTACATTATGTGACCACAAAAGAGTCTCCAATCAGCATAATCTGTCGGAAGTGTACCCACAACATTTTCAGCACTGCCCATTTTTCATATTTTAGACCGGTAGGTAGTATAAATAGGTATTGTAAAAAGTACCTACTTAACATTTAATTAACTAATTTGTTGTTTGGATTTATGATTAAAATGCATTAGGCAAATAAGATTTGACTGACAAAATATGTACAGCACTGTCTGGTAATTTAATAAAAAGAAACCCAAAACTATATCAAAACAATTTAAAATAAACATTAACAAGATACATTAAACAAGACGCTCAGTGATTACGAATTATATGGATATTTTTCATATTTAAATAAGAACAAAAATATTCAAATTAAATTGTTCATAAGGAAAAAGAACCATGGCACACGACCTCCGTGATGGTTCTCATTCTCACGTAGCTGTTTCCTTGATGGACATGACGTCAACTGTATGACGTTTCATCACCACTATGAAATCGTCGTACCTATGAAATAGTATTACGAACCTAATGAGTCCATTCAGAAGTCCATATCAAGTAATTAGGTAAATTAATCATTGTACTTTAAATCACTTAGCTATAATCAATTATAAAAAAAAATTACATATTTTATTTCTTAAATCCAAATTCTAGTGGCATACATCGGGTTACTTCACTAACCGAACGAAATACAGTACCACAAGATGGCTCTACTTCACTGCAGTATTCTTTGATGCCTTGGTACTACCCTGGACTACCAAGCCGATTTGAGCAGCAGAAAAGGCCGCCACTTAGCTCTACTATTATTTCGAGGACATGTGAAGATTCAGAATAGATTCTTAGTCAGATTTATAACAGATGATCTTTCTCAGGTCGAAGAGTAAAAGAATTTTATTAATTTCATTTCATAATATTTATATTCATAATCTTTATGCTAGTCTTAAACATGCAAGATCTTAAAAAGTAGAAAACAAGGGTTAACAAATACATAAACATATTGCTTTACATTTAGATAACATGTTTTAAAGAAATAAGTATAACAGCATGGTGGCCTTTTTACTACCCCTCAACAACAATATTATGAAGTACATGAATGCTATTATCATTTTATAATGTAGGTTCTGTAGTTATTCATTAACCTTGTGCTGCCTATTACTGTGCTAATGCTTCTTTTCACCTGTATGAGATTTGATCAATTACCGTCATTAGGTCCGGTAGACCATCCCAAAGTTCCATAACTTAGATCTTATCTATAGTTTACAAATAAAATATTATATCTGTTCTGTGCTAATAATTTCAGGCCTTAACTTGTCCACAGGACAATTATATATCTTTTAAAGTTGTAAATTACTATAGTTTCAATACAATATATTTATATAAGTATGATTATAATAAATTGCACTCAACATAAATAATTTAGGGGAAGAAATTAAAGAAAAAATTTAGGGTACTCTGATTACTTCTCTGTTGCTTCTTCACAACAATGCCCTGTTTTTCACAATGGATGTTTCCAGAGCCGCTGTTTGAGATTGTGGTTTTGAAGTAATCATTCACGCACCTTGTAATTTAGACTTAACCCTAAGATTACTATTTGTTCCCAAATTTGAAAACAACCATCATGGGAAACAATTGCATGATTTGAAATGAAACTGTTTATGACTTATTTATATTCCCAATGTTTCAAATGTTTTACAGCAGCCATGATCACGGGGAGTTTCCTAGTTTCATTTCAATTGTTTTGTGTGCACTTTAATACAAGAAAGATCATTGAACATTCATGAGTGAACCAGTATGGACTGGAAAGTTCCTGATGATAAGCTTGAGGCAGCAATAAATCCAACTTTTCAGTCTGGGAGGATTGTTATTGTTTAAAGGATATTGAAAAGTTAATATCGATGTTTAATAAATACTTTGAGGTTATGGTGGATGACAATAAAAAATAAAAAATATTTCGCATTATTTTCAATGACAAGAGATTACATTGAACAGCAAATGTAATTTTGCTGAGAGCAGCAACTGTAATTTTGTCCGATTGGATATCATAAAATTTAACAATGGATTTAGCAACAAAAGTTATAGCTCAATCACAGACTAAGAGTGGATTGAAAATTTAATGATAAAACAGTAATAAGTAGTAAAAAATTATAACCAAGTCTTAAAGACAATCTTTCTTCACAAGACTTCTTAGGATCAACCCTATAAATGTAAAAACACAGTAGATTTGTGTCCTAATATTCTGAGTATTGCTCAAGCAGAAATAAATGCTCAAATATAGTTGATATAATTTCTTCGCATTTTCAAGTCAATGCTTAAAAAAAATCCATTGCAGAATACACTTTCTGGTATCTATTCTTTAAACCTTCAAGTGTCATAACACTAAATTGTCTCTTTTTGAAACTCATCAAGAAGAAATCAAACTCATAAAATTCATAAGAAATTAACATAAATGTTCAAATAACCTTACATTCTAAATGTTATTTTAGATAATATACAAATTCCATCTTAATAATATTTATTATTAATAGTAAAGAACATTCCATTTACATCAGTGTGTTGCTTATCATCTACATTTAAATTTTCAAGGTTTTACCATCATTTGTCACATTTCATGACAAAGGTTTATATGTATAACACACTCACATTTGGTTTATATGTTACATATCTCTATACATCTGTCCTTGGGAAGGTCGAGCTGTCTACGAACATATGATAAGATACTAGTGCAGAAAAAAACTTACCAGCATTGAATTTGGGCTTTGTTTGAAACTGATCATTTGGAATATCCTCCTCTGTCCTGCTAAATGAAGCATTGTCCATACCAGACTTACTCTGGATGATTGTAACAGGACCATAGAAGCAAGTACTGTTTCCAAATTGGACATTCTGTGAATTTTTCACTTCAACACTGCCAAACACAGGTGGAGACGAAGTTTGAACTAGGGAACCCAAGGCAGGGTTTGGTAAGGTGCTGATCGCCCTTGAAACTTTTTGTTCATTACACGACTCGTCATCATCGTCGCTCAGTTCCTCAATTATATGTAAGTCACCTAAATCACCCTCGACTTTTATGCCACAGTTACTTGTATCGTTAGAATCGCGTTGCATTGCCATTTATTAAATCCACTTTCATATTTTTGAGTATAAAACACATAATCTCTGTTGACATAATCACATCAAAATAACTATAACTTACACATTACACATAACTTAAAACCCTTGAGGTACGATCACATAACAAGAACTTATATAGGTAAATATATATATATCTATAGCATACAATGAACGATAAGTACATAAATGTTTCACTCATTTTAACAGGACCTTTTTAATACATTAGAAAGAAACAGACATACAGAACTTCTTCTACTTTTAAATTATTGGCAATCTCGTTATTCCGAATTCTGCCAATGTCAAATCAGTCATGGGAGTATCACAAACGTCAAATGAGAATTGTACATTAACAAGATACTTCTAGATATGTATATATCTTGGATTAATTAACATAGACTACTGTTAATAACTATCACCATCACCCTTAAAGTACAAATATTGTAATTTAACATTTTGTTTCAGTTTATAAATTCGGACAACACGTGGACAAAAGGAGAGCAGACAAAAGACAACAGTCGATAGAAGATATGTTGGGAAAACATCATATAGAGAAAACGATGGATGTTCCAGAGTATCTTCCTCTAATCCACACTCACACAGGGTCTCTGATCCTAAGACTTGCTAGATGGACTGGGTAGCACACTTAATATAAACGCATTCAGAAGATAGAAGATGTGACTAAATTTAAATGTAGTGTATGCACACAATGCTTACTCTTTATTATTCTTTTTTTTGCCATAGTTTCTTCCAACCGGATTTTAGATCAGTGTCAGCGGTAGGTGGGAGATCTAGAGAGAAGTGTGGAAATAAACCTAAACGAATTGCTTTTTGGTAAGGCAGTCCGCGATTTCGTTTCTTTGAATATAAGTTTGACCTAGTATAGGTTTTATTGTTTGGTAGACTAACACTATATTAATACCTTTGTGCGATGCATCTGCTATTATTGACCTATGAACCCATTCGTGGGATGAAATTTCTGTTAATTTGAGCTCGATATTTTGTAATACTATAGAAGTTTTAGATTTTGCGTTTGACCAAGGCAAGGTATTGTATAAGGTTGTGTATAATAGTTTTTAAGTATGCACGATAGACTACAAGATTATTTTCGCATTTTTTGGGGAGAGTCTTCGTGTATTAATCTTTTTCTGTCTGTCAATCAGTCTTGAAGTTGGCTAATATTGGACTATACTTATATATTTTAATTTTTAATATTTTTTAATTTTGAATATGCCGTCTACAATGCAATATTATCTGCATATTGTTTACTAATTGTCCTAAATTAAAAAGAGAGTAGAGACTATTAAAAGAGGTGCTTGAAGCTGTCCCATTTGAAACAGCTAAATTTAGCACTAAAAGTGTTAAACGGATCGTTTATATTTTAGATGCTATGTTAAGACTTTCTGCCGCTGTACTTCTAGACATGGAATATTTCACGTGTCACTTATTATATAAGGTGAGATAAGATAAATAATAGACCCACTAGTTACATGAAATTCATATTTAAAACTTTTTAATAACGAGCAGTGACTAGTATTTTTGATGCAATATTATAGCATAAAATTATTCTATGCCTAAAACATAGATGACGTTCTAACGCGCTTCTAGCTGTTGAAATGATTGTAAACAAGAAGTTACAACCATAGAGTAGTTACTCTACTCTACGGTTGTAACTTATTACGTTGTTGTATAAACTATTTCTTTATGGTTTGTATTTAATATTCATAGTGTATTGTATTGGCATAAATTATATTTTACTAAAACTATCAGTATGTTTAAAATACACGAAGGAGAGATAGTGTTAAAAGAAAAGTATGGGTCGACTTCTAAAGAAATATTGTATATTAAACCGCCGGGTATGTTATTAGGCTATATATTACATATACTATATTACAAAGTTACGATATAACAGTTTTTACAAATCAGCAAAACAAAATATAAAGAAACGAAGGATTCTCTTTAAAAATATAACAATTTAAATTATCTTAGATACTTTAAACTCTTTAAATGAGTTTTATAAAAGTTACAGCTTATTTGTTGTATGTACCATTGAGTATCTTTTTTCTCAATTGAATGAACATATACTATATAGATATTTAACATAAATAAATATTGTAATCAATATTACAAAAATTACAGCTTTCTATATAATTATCTTATTAATTTGTCAATCTTATTAACATTACTCTTTTGTATCGTATTGTAATATCTTATTGTATTATAATGAATACATACTGTCAATATTCAAAAGGAGTAGGTAAACATTTTTGTTTTACTGAATCATGTGCTTAAAAATCATAAATAATCATAGTAAACTCTAGTGGTATTGTAATGGTATGGTTCACCACACCAGATAGAGACCAAATCACTTACAAGTGACCACATGGACCACTGACCACATTTAGGAGGTCGGGAGGAAAGGGAGATGGACACATCATAATAACGATTCCTTCTCCTCTTACAGCCTCCATTTGGGGAGAGCGTGCCATACTTCTAGGTTAATATGACTATCTACCCAAGTCACCAATATTCTTATTGATATAATTAATTTGCAGATCAGTTGAATATTGTTACATTAGATGATGAAAACTACAATAATGTGGCAAGCTGGTTTACAAGAGTCTTTTTACCACAAGGCTACCCTGATAGTGTAAGCAAAGATTATTTAGCTTACCAAGTTTGGGATACTGCACAGGCTTTTTGCAGCACAATTACAGGTAAATAATTTACAAATTATGTCTTAATGTTGTAATATCACAAGAGTATGTATATAAATTGGGCCGGAGAAGGCTGGTGAGCCTCATTGAACGAAATGTCTTCATGCCAGCAGATATATAGAGCTGGTTAGCTTTAGGAGTGTGGAAAGCCAAAGCGGTCTTCTGTGATACCATGGGAGGACAAATCCCACTTGTAGAGGAGATTGCCAAGGAACTTACAGACCTCGTGGATCGCGGGTAATTGGTGTGGGAGTTATCTGAAAATTGCTGTTTCCCAGTTGAGCTGGTGTAAAAATTTGTGGCCACAGATGTTAGTTTTTACAAATTTTATGGATTCTTGTATTATTTAGTTCCATCTTAAGCTTCTGCGTTTTGTTAAGTAAGTGAAATAACTGTAGGTCCACTTCCCATATCTCAATGGCAACGCAACTGCAGCAACTCTGGCTTTGTAGATGTACGTGGGCGACGGTAATCACTTACCATCGGGTGAACCACTTGCTAGTTTGCCGCCTTTCCCTAATTAAATAATACGTAATTACATATTATTAGTACACAGGATATGATTGTATTGACAAGTCAATAGAGACAACACTAACACAAGCTCTGCTAAGCATACTTGAACTTTAAATAGCAGTAATGCAAGTCATTATGAATTGCAAGATCTATAATACTTGTAAATCTTTCATGCAAAACAATGTTTCATAGCCATAATTGTACTTTTTTTTCAGTACATATTTGGATGCGTATAGCAAAAAGTGGAGGTTATATGCAGATACACTCAATGATGCTGCCATGTGCATAGAGATAGCTCTGCCTCTTTTCTTGAACTACACAATGTTTGCTCTGTGTGTTAGCACCGTTATGAAGGCTATTGTGGGAGTGGCTGGTGAGTGAAACATTTGAGATAACCATTATGAATATGATAATTATACAGTGGTGGTTGTATAATTAGAAACACTACCAATGGTCCTTGACATTATGTAAGATACTTCACTGCAATCGTTTTTATTTTGAAATTAAACAATAGATAGGACAACAATATGTTCAACGATTTATCATTTATTAGAAAAACTATATTTATCCCATTACACAAGTGCAGTTTCAATATTACATTACGGACAAACATTTAAATCAGTTTTAAGGTATAAACAATAATGGTCAACTAATTAGAAACATCAACAAAAAGTATTAAAAACAATATTTTTTAAGTATTAGTAATTAGTATTGTTATTTACGAAATAGCTGCTATCCACAGCCTACCAATAGTTATAATTAATATTTAGAGGCGTATCCCTTATTTTCAATAACAGCACTGCAACAACGTGGCATAGCTTCAATCAATTTCATACATTTTTCTAGGGGTATTGAATTCCATACTTCAACAAATGCTTCATACAGTTCATTTTGACTGGTGTTACGTTTGTTTGAGACTTTCTTTTTAAAAATATACGAGACATTTTTTTATAGGGTTTATTATATTATGGGCTTGTTATTTATATTATAAATATGCTGTTATACGACTATTTGCTGGCCAGTATAAAACGGATATATGCTGTTTGCTAAGGAAACATTTGAGATAACCATTATGAATATGATAATTATACAGTGGTGGTTGTATAATTAGAAACACTACCAATGGTCCTTGACATTATGTAAGATACTTCACTGCAATCGTTTTTATTTTGAAATTAAACAATAGATAGGACAACAATATGTTCAACGATTTATCATTTATTAGAAAAACTATATTTATCCCATTACACAAGTGCAGTTTCAATATTACATTACGGACAAACATTTAAATCAGTTTTAAGGTATAAACAATAATGGTCAACTAATTAGAAACATCAACAAAAAGTATTAAAAACAATATTTTTTAAGTATTAGTAATTAGTATTGTTATTTACGAAATAGCTGCTATCCACAGCCTACCAATAGTTATAATTAATATTTAGAGGCGTATCCCTTATTTTCAATAACAGCACTGCAACAACGTGGCATAGCTTCAATCAATTTCATACATTTTTCTAGGGGTATTGAATTCCATACTTCAACAAATGCTTCATACAGTTCATTTTGACTGGTGTTACGTTTGTTTGAGACTTTCTTTTTAAAAATATACGAGACATTTTTTTATAGGGTTTATTATATTATGGGCTTGTTATTTATATTATAAATATGCTGTTATACGACTATTTGCTGGCCAGTATAAAACGGATATATGCTGTTTGCTAAGGAAACATTTGAAGCTATTGGCCGTGTGTTTAGAGTCATTTTCATGATGAAAGATCCAGGTGACAAGCAAATGATCGTCCGAGTAGGGAATCAATGTGTGCTCTAAAATATTTTTATATTGCCATTGATCCATTGTACCTTCAATCTTCCGAACGGGTCCAACTCCACATCCGGAAACCCGCAAACTTTAATGTTACCGCCACCGTGCTTGACTATACTTCTTGTGTATTTATAATTAAAAGCATTGTTTACAGGACATCTAACATAGAGCTTTCTATCGGAATTTACCATATTTATTCTTGTTTCATGAAAATAACACTTTTTTCCATTCTCGTACCGTCCAATTAACATATTTTTAGCGAATAAGAATCGCTTCTCTCGGTGTTGCTGTGTAAGAAGTTGCTTTCGAGAGATTCTTCCAAACAATTTAACTTCCACTAATCTTCCAGTTCACAGTTCCATGTGTTTTATAATGATCAATTGCATTAAAAACTTTCTTAACAGAACAATTGAAATGCTCAGCTATTCTTCTGTACGCCCACTTATGATCTATATGTAAATTAACAATTATTTGCCTAGTTGACGCGTTACAACTTTTATTTTTACCCATTTTGAACTGAATTATATTCAGATTCAATTTTGAATTGCCGCCAAAATAATAGAAAAAGCCAAGAAAGAAAAGTTATTCTCCAATTTCAAAAAAAGAACGAGCTATGGATGCTTTTATAAAATGTTTCTAATTAGGTGTCCAAGCGGCCAGTAACAGAAAATAAACTCCTACATCTGTAAGACTCATTTTGTAATTAAAAGTAAGATATGTTTTATGCATTTAATGAGTTTTTTTATTTGAGTGGCTATATTATTGCACTATTATTAATTATTGAATGTGTATATTTTTTACGAACATTTGTATGTTGAAGTTATACTTTCTTTATTCATAAGAAGTGTTTCAAATTATATGACCACCACTGTATATGAAAATATCGAAAAAAATACCCTATATTGCATTAATTGATATAATTTACATCTGCTAAACTTCCTTCTTATCTGTTCACCCCTTTAAAGAGTGATTAATAGACAATCATACAAACATTAAACATTAGAAATTACTGACTTTAAAAAAGATTCATCAAACTCAACAAATGTATATTAGCAGAAGACAAGCTCAGTTATGTAGATCATCTACACCTGTGCAGTGCAACAATACTAATGAATGAGATATCAAAACAAAATTAAGAATGTTGGGCATAAATATAAAACAAGTACAATACATAAATAATTGGTTTGCCAGTATAGATTTAGCATGATCATAATGATGAGTGAATGTATTTATGCTTGCACATATACTTTTAATACTAAGAAGTTAAATTTTTGGAACAGAAGATGCAACATATAATGAAACAAGTAGGACTTTGAACTTAAATTGTGTTTAACTTAATTCTTAAAATTGCGGGTTTCCATACTATGTTTTCCAAGGAGCCTTGCTTTATGCAATTAACCATTACCGAAAAACAAACTCATTTCATTCGCATACTTACACATACATATTTAATGTTTACATCTACTTTAATAAGAATACTTCCGTATTTGCAGGTGGTGCTACTCGAGCTGCGATGACGCAACACCACGCGGTGCGTGGCAACATGGCGGACGTATCAGCTAAAGATTCTGCACAAGAGACCGCCGTTAACCTGGTCGCCTCCTTCACAGCACTCTTAATCATCACTGTCTTAGGGTAGAGAATTATTTTACCATTATTTTGATTATATTATGTGCGTATTTTATGAAGTCACTCATAATGTTTTGATTCTTTTGTCAATTAAATTTCTTTATGTAAAAACAGAGGTTACCTTTGTAACACTAATTTGGTTTTGTCTAAAATAAATTTTCATTTAATATGCATACACAAATCGAAATGTAACTAAAATCATTATGAATAAAATAGAAGATTTTCGATCTCTACTTCTGTATTTGATGTCTTGACAAAAAACGAAATAAAAAGACTGTATTTAACTTACAGAAGCAGGAACTTATCATAATATATTTATGGAATTGCTTTGTGGTCAGCATGTATGTTTCCAAAAGAAACTAATTACACCTTTCCATGCTTTTTGCCATTGCCATTGCGAATTATAAAGGGAACATGCGAATAAATGATTTTGTCGTAAGCGATTTAAAAAAAATACCACTTTAGTTACTTAGTTGGCAAGGAAACCATTACATGGTTTAACAGAAGTATATTGTTGTACTTCGGCTAACATCTCCTTGACGAGCGTATAGATGTCGCAGATAGCGAATGTAATACTCTTTAACTCTTAGCCAACAATTATTGTGTATACGCAACAGCGACGATTGGCTGACAACCTGTCATGTGTAGTGTAGATGCTGTAAACAACCTCTTGTCATCTCATGTCCAGACATATATCTGAGTATTCGCACCTCTCACCCTATTGGGATGGCAGGGATACGAATTCAGTATAGCCAAACGCGCTACCGCAGTCCACTTTTCGCCTCTGCGTGAGATAGAAGCCCATAACGAGCGGGATAGTCGCGGGGCTGGCTCCCAGAGATAGCTATGAGAATTTCAAGGATTCAATAGCCTCTCCCACACGGGAAGAAAGGAGGAAGCACATTCTCAATTCGCGGCCACGTGGCTTTCCGTAGACGGTTTGAAGTATTGCCGTGGCCTGCCAGTGGGTTGTTGTGTAAGCCTTTTCGTACTTAAGAGTGTGACAGCAAAATCTAGATTTTTAGAATTGTGTCATGTATTTTAATTGAAACATGTAACATAGGTGAAGCGATATCATTAAATTATCCTCGGCTGTACTGTGCTGGCAAAGTTTTCTAAAAATTACCAAACTCTTTAGATATAACTCTTTTCTCTCTTTAAAATAATAAACCATCTAATGATGTCAACTTCCGAATACTATCGTCAGTTGCGCATGAGATATTATATTGCCGTAAGCATATGCGCGAAAAGAGAGGTACTCACGTTTATGCTTTCCCATAACCGACGAAACGCTTATGCGATAAGATCGAAGGAAGCTTAAGATGCAGTTCAGACACGGGATGCACACAACACAAACAGACATGAAATTTGTGTTTCGTACAAACATTGTTTTCTGCTGCGATTCGAACCCAGTGTTCGAGGTCTAACCTCTAAGATGGGTGGTTGTCAAATCTGATAAATTGTATTGGTAATGTAACATAACTTTTGCTTAGCACACTTTTGCGTGTTGTACCAAGACGACGGTATGCCGTGTGGGAACATTTGTAATTTATTAGCTTTGTGTTAGTTTAATTAAGTAACATCAAGACATTGCTTGCGTTTAATACTAATAGTTTTAAAGAAGCGCTTCGGCATAGCGAGGCAAGTTTGCGGTTAAATAATGCTTAGATCAAATCTTGACGCTGGGCGGCTACTGATTATTGCTATTTTGTTTAGGAACTTTGCTCACGATTTTGTCTGCGAATAATTAAAAAAAACGCGTTATTAGAAAATGCGTTATAGGAGTGTGTATAACGCGTTTTTACGACCTCCTATAACGCGTTACGTATAAATTATTCATCACATTTAACTTTTCTCGCTGCGGGGCAAAACTATGTTATGAACGAAATATGTACGTTTTATTACAATCAAACAAAATTAAGAACATTTCAAATAAAAAAACTTATGCATATGAACTAAAAAAAACAGTTAATTTCAAATAAATTAACAGTTTTATTACTTGTTTATATATATATGTTTCACAGTACAGAAATATGTATGTGGGAAATCCCCGCGTTATAAGGGGAATGCCCGTTTATACGGGAGATTGAAATCGCGTAATATGAAAACGCGTTATAGGGGATTACTGTAATTAGATATTATAGCATGTATGTAAAATGATGTGGTACAAAACTTTCAAAGGTTTCTAAGTTGAATCGGATCGACAAGTGAACTGTAATAAGTTGCAAGCAAACACAGCGATTGTTTTTTTTATTTCATATTTTGTCAAGAAAGTGCATACAGCAGTAAAGCGTTTAAAATTCATTCGTTTTATATGGATGAAAACATTTATCATGGTCTTTGTCGGATTTTGTATATATTTATTATGTATAAATAATGTGGTTGGTAAATAATGCACCTAACTTGTTCTACACGACTAGAAAAAATTTACATTCCATTGAACATTTTTATATGCTATAAGGGGTGTCAGTATTTTTGTATGTAGTATTTTTATATGCTATAAGTCAGTATACTTGTAAGAAAAAATATTATGTCGCGGGGCATAGCAAAATACTGCCTAATTCTAATTATGCCCTGCCTAACTGTCTAATCACATCAGTTATGATTTCAGTATGGATACCTCCCTTCTTAAAAGGTTAAAAAGTCGCATTTATCGTCTACTATTAGTCTGGTAACGTGCGTTAAAGGTGCGAATTGGCGGTTACTGTGATCGCCTAGGCCTAGATATGATAGAACAAGGTTCAAAAGTGTTTTATTATAGAAAACTTTCAAACATGATTCCTAATAATTTCTTCTTGTTTGTTTTTGAAATATTATTTATGTCAATGTCATCTTTCCAGGAATTCCCTGTCCATATTCATCCTAATGATGGTGCTTCACATAGTGTTCAACTACTTCGCCGTCCGCGCTGTCTGCCTGAGAACGTTGAACGAGCCGAGGTTCCTGCAGGTCATTGATACTTATCTGAGGAAAGAAATGATCGCCGCCCCGTGCGAGGTTAATAGGAAAGAGCCGATAATATTCTACCAATTGGGACCAAATTTATTAGGTAACTAACCTTTTTGAAAACACATGACATGTGCCACATAAAACTGACCGCTAGAGAAGCGATCCTCTCTCAAGTCGATGCTGGTACGTTTCAACGATTGCCCTTGGGATTTATAGATAGTCATGGCAAAGTACAACTTGAGAGAGAACTGTATTCTTTTGAACTAGGAACGGGTATTCTGAAGGGATCAATGGTATTCTTGAAATTAAAACTAATTCTTTTACTTTTAGTCTTGTTCCACTGCACAATTTAGGGGGACTAAGATTTCCCAACAACCTAAACAGGTACTCAAACTTTAAGAAAAACTGTATATGTTGAAATGAGGTTCAAACTATTCCGAAATTCTCTATGGGGTAGTGATCAGCGTCGTCGTCGGTTTGAATAACAGAATCAAAGATCTGTTTGTCAAAGATGTTACAAGTTACTGATTAATTACAGCTGATTTATCAATTTTAAATTCGTGTTAAGATAGCAGCACACCCACGCAACCATTGTTTAGATGTAGTATAACAAAGCGACGAAACAAAACGGGTCCAACTCACACTTTACGGTCTTTCTTATAAGTCGTAAGAACTCTGGACTCGGACCAAAGTTATTCTTTACTATAATTCACCGACCACACATTTTTTTTTTTTTGGATATATGGAAATTAATATGTTTAGAAAACCTGTTCCTTACGTAAAAAAACTCTCCGGAAAAAATGTATAAAATTTCGTAAGAAACATATAGTTAACAAAAAGTTATATATTTATTAATATGACATAGATTAATTGAATGCAACAATGTCCAGAGATCGTCTCGGAATAATATATACTTGTAACAAGTCCAGATATGACTTCTAACTCTACAATTCCAATTTGTTTCGAAGTTATGACATTTGAAGGAATAGTGATAATGATTTCTTGAATTTACGCGAACACTACACATTTGAAATGAAACTACCTACCTTTAGCTTTTATTTATTAATTTTGGTCCTATCTCCGCCGAATGTGGTCATAGTATCTTGAGGTTGTGCAGTGGTGTGCTTGGTTTTAGATTTAATTTTGTGTATTACTGGATTCCAAGCCGGTGCTAGCATCCAGCCATCTTCTCTATTGAAATTAGGATGTTCATTGATTTCACTAGCCTCGCGACTTATCATTGACAGGAATAGATGTTCTTTTGCGAGCATTTGTGATCTGTGAAATCTGACGATCGATACAGATTAAGGGGTGTAAATGAAAATATACCAACATCATCACAAACCTCAAAAAACACGTAGTACGGTTGACTATTAGACCTAGGCTCTTTCAATTTGAGTGACTGTGGAAAATCTTACGACTGTGCCATACCCAAATCCCAGAAGTGAATTAAAACAATGTTTTAGAAAAGCAACTTCAATTCTAAAAAATCGGTTCCCGGTCGGTTCATCGGTGAAGATATTGCATAACATACAGACAAAAAAAAATTACTCATTGATAACATCCCTTTTGAAATGAGTTCCCCATTACTAGTTAATAAACTAAAACAAAGCAGCGTACTGCGAGGGTGCCTTTTCAACATGGCCAGTATGGGAGAATCGGGCAAGGCACGTGTCTTAAGTGCGAGATGTCTGGTACTGTAATCGCCAATACGCTTACCGAGCTTGGCGATTATGGCAAATCCTCATGAGAGAACCCAATGTCCTACAGTGCACCTTAAAAGTAAGGTAAGAGCATCGGAAGATACTGTATGGCAATGTAGTAATATAGTTTTAGAATCAAAGAATTCATTTTCGCTATTCACTCAAAGTTATTCACCTTTTCATAGTTATCATGCCTCTTGACAGACACTCGTGATAATAAATTTAGCACATCTTTTTAATTACGTTATTTAATTACAGATCTTAAGCTCAGTGGATTTCAAATGAAACTGGGGTATTCGTTAAAAAAAATTGTGAAAGATAAGCCTTCTGCGTTCTACTTTAAAAAAATAACGCAAATATATGAGGAAAGAAATTATATTCTTCACCCTAGTATAAGAAACCGAAACATGTTCATATTGGTGAAGGAAGATGCGACAACCGACGACGTGCTTTGCGCGTATTTCCACGCGGTATTGCTCTCTGTTCTAACTTGCGCTATTAATGACGACATAATGGTAAGCTTAGAATTATTATTCAATTAATATATTGTCTTTTTTTTTAAAAGGATGAATGACTAAGCTTGAATTTGCCGACGATATAGTTATTATGGCAGGGTAACTGGAGGAGCTTAGCAACAGCAATGTAGTCAATAATGACCCAACAGGTTGGTCATAAAATTTTCCTACATAACTGGTCCAACTTCGATCCCGTGCTCAATCGACAGATCCAACTTGGCAGCATTCGGGAAACTTTACGTCGAGTACATGTCAAAACCTCAAGACTGAAGTGTACTAACTAGTGCATTTTTTCACATCATGATAGAATCTGACGATATCTCTGCAGCAAAACTGGGTTAACCAACATAACTGTAATGATATCTGTAAGCTGAAGTGATAATGGGCTGGCCACATAGCTCGCAGAACTGACAACAATTGGGGAAGAAATTATGTTTATAATTTTATCCATAGGACACATACATTTGTTGTACATGTTGGCACCACTTTAATTGGTAAATGAAGTTCATATAAAAAGTAGTTTAATTAAGCAAGTGGAAGGATTAGAAGGAGGAAGACTGAAGGAATAATAAATATATGGAGTAGTGTGCCATCTTGTCTCATCACTCGAAACATCTATAGAAAGCTGTACATTTACTTAAGAAAGACACAAACGACCCCGTTTTAAATATTTTTATGGTTTTAGCCTCTTTACCAAGGTGCGATAGACCGTCCATTCGCGCAGGTATGCAAAGCGGTGCAGTCGGCGGAGTGGAGCAGGGAACCGTCCAAGGACACTCGGCCATCATACACGGGTTTCCTTCATGAGCCCTCCTTCGAACTAATGAGATATGTTGACAACATTGTTCAGAGCGAGTGGTACAGAGTGAAAGCTGGCCTCGAACATACGAGTAATTATTTTATATTCCTATTTTATTTTATATAAATGTTGCAGAACTAAAACATATTACACTGATAAATTTATCATGGTCATCCTTGTTCTGTATGGTATGCAACATTAGAATTCTGTCGTAGCTAATAGCATACTGAGCTGTCATTTACATTAATAGTAATGAGACAAAATGGGAAATAGTTTTAACTTAAAATGTCAACCTCACCTCGCCTCGGCCAGAAGTTAGAAATAGTGTGAGTCAATCGTCATATGAATTAAAAGCAGTATTTAAAAAGTACATACTGGTGAGGAGGATAAGTATGTTATACTTCCAGTGAAATATATAAAGATCTAACTGTATTTCATTGTGCAAGTTCTGCTTCAAATTTTTAAGATGTTTCTTATGATGTTGCAAAGGACATTTTTCTATTATTTTCTAATACAAGGGTATTTTTGTTGTTCAACCCTTTTGGCAACAGCTAGTTACAAATAAATGAATGTGCAGTCAGCAGCATTTACAGAATTTTAGGGTTGTCAGAAGTCTATACATTTAGTTTAGAATACTGTACATCCTAGTTTATGTTCATTTAGTTTAAACCTCTGAACACCAAAGCGTATTTGGAATCACGTAATTGATGAAGAGCCTGACGCAGTCTTAGTGTCCATGCCAACGATAATTTTCGTACATAAGTTTCCCCTAATCACTTGGATATCGTGGCATTTATCACTAGTTTTTCTCATAAAATACTACCACCCTAGCCACCTACCAGCTGTTGTAACAACCTATAATTACTAGAAAAGACATGCATTGGATTGGCATAGGGCTAAAAAATCTGAGAAAATTTAACAAAAAGCCAATGTCTTGCTATAGACTATCCCGCATAAGTAGGATGTAAAAAATATGCTTGGGTGTAAGGGGCAATATGCTTGGGTGTAAGGGGAATATGCTAGGTATGTATTACACCATCTCTTTCTTCAAAAGCTATTTCACCTGCACATGGTGCACCATGCTTGCTACCAAATGAGAGACAAGTATTAAAAGGAGGTCTATTTTCAGCCGTGAGACATTTTCTTGCTGCTATTTTACTTTTTTACTGTGTTAATATATATGTTTGCTGACATTTACCACAAATATATTTCGTATGTTTCATTTTGTGATATTTTTGTAGGTTGGGATCTCAGCAAACATCTTCTCATAGTTGATGAGTGGCGTATATGCAATAGAATTTTAGAGCCAGTCCCGATTTCAATGGACGGCCTAAATCACTTCGATTCAGTCATAAAAGCCAGTAGCATGATATCGTTTGTCAAAGACCTGAACACGTCTTCATCAGATACTGTCGGAAAAGGAAATTTCATTATAGAGCCAGAGAAGTCAAAACCAAAATTGTCGGGACATATTCAGCCATAATTCGTGACCAAGCTAAAATGTTAAATATCTTATACACGACAAGTTAAATACCTCGTTCTTCCGTTGATTATCTTTGTTTTTTTTATAGATATTTTAACACAGTCTGCGGTAGAAAGTATTTATTTATTTAAACTTTAATTAAATACCTTTAAATAAAAGTATTACAAAGGGCAGACTTAATGCCTCTTGGCATTCTCTGCCAGTCAACCCGGGGTGTGGAGAGATATTGTAAGGGTGCCAAACATTAAATTTGTTAAAAAAAAAGAACTAAAATACATGAATAACTTACACTTACAATAAGATACATATTGACGGAATAAATACATTTAAACAAATATGAATACATATATATATATATATATATATACATACAGCATACAAAATATTATTATAATTACAATGACCGTAGATATCAATTCCACTAAGTGGGAACGGATGTCTTGAAGAGGTGTTCATATACCAGTCTCTTGAACGATAACTTACTGGACACTGTCCTAATGTCTTCAGGGAAGGAATTCCAGAGCAGTGCAGCCTGAACAGTAAAGGAGTATTGAAGCAAAGCATTTACTATCATAAAATGTGTTTTAGTTTTTTCCAGATAATTCCACCCATTTCAGGTAATTCCTATTGCGTATTTTATAAGAATGTCACCCACGGTGACCGAAGAAGGACCTTGATCGGGTTGGCCCGAGGCGGCAGTATCCCACTTCGAATGCGATCTGTTGGACAGAGGGAGGAGAGTAGGCATCGTTACTTTGAAGCGCTCTCCCAGCCCTTCACTGCCGAGGTCCATCGCGTTGTAGGTTTTAGTACAGCGACACGCCATTCTCTCTATCCTTCGCGACACTAAAGGAGCCGTACTACCACTGGGGGGCGTGGAAGCCTCGCGTGAGAAGAGGAGTGTCTAAGATTCTCCGACCATAAACCAGTGTAGGGAGGGATAGGGCTTCCTAGCTGTTGTCGTGCCTCCTATGTCCTCCGGTTGGCAGACCAGGAAGACTACGTGGCATTTGAGGCAGAGTAAGAAGGCGTGTCCGTATACCGGCACGTCTGTCCAGAAGGGAGAATGAGAGTATGATTTCTCTCCCGAGAGAGGGGCTAATGGCGGCTGGCGTGGATGAGATCGCAGTTGTATGCGGAATAGGTTCTCATGGCCCTGCCGAAGATGTCCGTGGGACTAACCCGAAGCGGGGGCAGGGTGGGGGGGACGTATAAAAAAACCGGCTAAACTGCGAGTCGGACTCGCGCAACGAGGATTTCGTACAACTACACAATATATCTATTTACCAAAAAAATGTGTTTGTATAAATGTATATTGGTGATAAAGTAAATAATTGTATAGAATTAATGATTTTCTTAATGACACGAAATTAAATTACTATTAAATATTTACCAGCTTTTTATACAATCGCAGAACATATGCAACAATGTTCTGATATATTAAAAAAATCTTGTGCCATGTATTTATGGTCAAGGCGGAAAACGAGCAACCGATTTACCTGATGGTAAGTGATTACCGTCGCTCACGTACATCTGCAACACCGTAGGTGGCTGCAGGTGCGGGACATGAGCATTAAGCAAGAGAATACGAGCGACGCATGCGCATAAAACGATCTATATTCGCGTATACGTCGGACCTAAAAAAAAAATTGTAAGCGGCTACTGTAACCCATAGACATCTGCAACCAACTTCGATTGAAGAAGGTTACAGATGCCTTATCACGCCTGGGGACTAAGTTTGTATACCTCACAGTCCGTGATCGTGTACCTAGATGGGCAGAGAACAACAATGGTAGAACTGATGATCGGCTGCAGAAATGGCTGGTACCTACCCAGTTGACACATATACTGAGAATAATTTTGTTAATACAATATATATTTGCAAAATTTAACCAGATATTATTTGTTAACCCAATGAATAAATCACATACAGCGATACAACGGTATCTAGTTGTTTGGTAGTCGTATTTGAAGGAGTACGCTTTATAGAAAATTTCTCATATCGATGGTTGAGATTTTAAACATATCGATGGTTCTCGATTATCTTTTCTCGCAGTTGATTTTAAAACATCCTCGATAGTAACAACTTTAGTGTATAAGTAAAATTCTAATTTGTTAATAAATATTAAAACCTTATAACGCAATAGAGACGGATTATTAATTGGCAGTGCGCTGACCAAAATTTTACGCGACTAAAGAATATAAACGGTTATCTATATACCGTGATAACCTGATAACCAATAACAATGTTACAGTTATAATTAAATCATAAATCCTTTGATATTGTCTGTATATGTAATTGAACAAATTAGGTAACGTTATCCAGATTTAATACAAAGCTTTCTTTAATTTGTACATTGAAGACTAAAACAAAAACTTAAAGTCACGAGCTTAATGTTAATGTACATACATTTTAAGTTGGTGCGTCGACCTCATTCAAATTTTTTTAAGCCGAATATGAAAATCCAATATATAGATTATATATATAGATTTAGTACAAATTTACAGAACAGAATTTCGAACACTGAAAACATAAATTCGATATTAATTAGCGGATAAATTCAAAAATATCTTTTTTATTTCGACTTTACTGGTCCCGTCGTCACCGGTACCTCATGCCGGTGACGACGGCGGAGAAAGCAGCTGCAATTAGAATGGGATCTAGCACATTTCGCAAAATCGGTTCGGGATTATTTGAATAATAATTATCTGCAATAGATCGGTTGAGGAGATCCCGTTGCCTAGCCAAGATCCCCCAATTTTATGCCTCTAGAGTTTATTTTGTAGGGCTACTTGAAACAAAATGTGTACCATGTGCTTATTGAAGGCCCCGAGTAATTAATTGCTACAATTTTCGTTGCTGCAGTGGAAATAAAAGAAAATCTTGCACAACGTCGGACTACAAATACTATTGTGTTAGGCTTTTCAAAAAAATTATTTTATTTTAATTTTTTTCATTAAACATAGTGATGTTAGACTTGAAAAGATTTGTTAACCCCATACTTTCCGGAAAGTTTTGCCTGGACATAACAAAATGTACTTTGTAAAACCTATGAGTCCATTAACGTAATAAATCCTTTCTTTTTTATAACGTTAGTCCACAGTTTTCAACCTAGAGAGCTCTACACATATATCAGCCATGTTCGTACTATCGCGAAACGCTCAACTGTTGATAAATCTGAGGTTCTGTGGTACAGTACTTTATACTCTATATAGAAAGTCTTTACCAAAGAGAAAGCAAATATAAGTCTTGGCGGCAAGAACAAGAAGGAAGTCTAATTTGTATTAAATTTTAGTTTTCGGTTATTATTTTTTATAAATGTAATTCTTATATGAAATGTCCTTACACAAATACAATTAATTTATTTTATGTTGTGAGAAAATGGAGATAGTGGAATTTAAAACAAATGAGGATTTTTTTAACTTAGTAAGTACTTTTGCGATATTTGTTAGTAAATTACGATTATAAATCAAATAAAACTATTAAATAAAATAAAATCTGGAGTTTATTAATATTAACTTCAGATAGTACGTGAATCCACCGATGAGATATAATTAACCTCTTGAAATTTCCTGAACACAAGTTACGATTTTTATAATCACACGAAAGTATAAAAGTAATCTATCGATACTTATTTATTCAATTGTCAAGTCATTTTAGTCGCTAAATAACTTTAACTCACCACTCAACACAAGAAAATCGCATAATTTTACTTGCTTTCTAGGATCTTTCATGTATAACAAAGTAAATAAAAACAAATAAATTTACGCTTCGCCTAAATCAAAATGTAAAAAAAATATATTTACTAAATACTTAAAACCCTAAATCGTGGGAACACAGAAGCTTTATTATTTCCCCAGACTTCAGTTTCTGTGATCCCATACTTGCATAATCTCACAATCAATCCCACTCTATCACCCAAATACATACATATTATGTACATACTTAACAAACATGGTAGGTATGTTACTGTTTCACATTCACACAATATCGTGCATTGATTCATATAAATATACTAACACATAAACAAACCCTTACACTCACCAACTCAAATATACCAACTCGAGCATAAACATGCATACAGTCACACATATTCATACACACACTGCTGCTCATCTATTTGTCGTCAGTAGTTTGTATCAGTGGAGGGGGAGCGGGTGGTGGGATATGCATTACAGGCTTCTTTAGCAACCTATTCTCACAGAAAGTCGGTATAATCGTTTGCTACTTAATTTTCAATTGAGCTAATATTAAGTAAGAGGTAACTTTATATAAGAAATAAATGTTTTTTTTTTAATTTGAATTTCAACCTTTTAAAAACATGAAATATTTTATTCACTTGCTAAATAACAGAATGTTCTCTGTTGCCAAGTTTTATTCACTACTCTATTACTAACTTATTGTATTTTTGTTTCTAAAACTTTTCAGTCATAACATAACATTGTATACTTCACATTATTGTAAAGCTTAAATAAATATTTGAGTCAATACAATATACACCAGTGTAGTATACAACTGATAACGCAATCATTTGCTTTAAAGTATCAGTGAAATAGACATACATTTTGTTAAACTAATCTTTTGATATGTGACCTCTCCAATAGATCAGCAATTTCTTATCAAATTTTGTCATGGTGTTTACATATCTCAAGAGGTAGATAAAGTTGTCAATTATTACTTCCCTAAAGTTTTACCAGAATTACTACAGAATACGTAGTATTTATTCTAAGATTGGCAAATGTAACCCAATTACTAATAACATATGTAAAAAAATTATTAAGTACTACACTATTATTAAATTCAAAGTATACCGGCGTTTTTGACAAAAAATTGTGTAAGATGAGAAAACTGTACTTAGTAAATTTATTATAAAACATGAATTTTGCTGAATCAATCTGTTCCATAAATATTTGAAGGGAGAGTATTTAGTAGCATATGAAAATTTTTAGCAACCATGTTTTACTGCCTTCCATTATCACTGGTCTAATGATGTTCTTGTAGGTCACACCTTTAAGTTCATCATTTTTGTAACATGCAACACCAGTAACTTTTTGATGGTTTTCCAATGCTGTAAATCGCCTTTCATATTGCCAGATTTGTGCGCCATACGATTGTATAAGATGCACAATCACTCATAAGAGGTACAGAATTATAGAGCCAAGCGGCGGCTTTTGCTGTCGCAGGAATGGGCCGGCTCGTCCGGATAAGTACCACGGCCTCGCAGAATACCGGCGTGAAGTAGAGGCATCTTGTGCTTCTGCGTTTCGTGCGGTGAGTGAGGTAACCGGAGGCCCTCTCCCCCCTCCCCCCTCCCCATGTGGTAGCGGTATATAATTTTGAGCTACCCCAGGAGGGTACCAGTACCTACGGTTCTGGAGAATCCCTCACTGAGCATCCACGTTCAGGCTTTCCTACGCTACCTAATCGTGGATGCTCAGTCTGCCCCGCGTATTCTGGGGGGGGCAATATTCCGCTCTCTTTCTTTCCTACTCGAGGCAAACGCAGCAAAGAAACTATGGCATCCCCTACCGCGCTCGCCGTGGATTTCTGCAATATCAGGGGACTCCACTCGAACCTTAGCGCCGTTCATTACCATCTTGAAACGGCGAAGCCGGCCTTGCTTTTCTTACAGAGACTCAGATATCGTCTCCGGCTGATACCTCTTATCTCCATTACCCGGGGTACAAACTGGAACACTCCTTTGTGCCCCGTGCCGGAGTTTGCGTATACGTCAGAGATGATATCTGTTCTCGACGCCTCGGTAGTCTTGAAGGTTTGGACCTTTCTACCCTTTGGCTGCGCATCGACAGCGACGACCATCCGCGCGTCTATGCGTGCCTTTACAGGTCCCATAGCGGTAATACCGTAACTGACCGACTCATCGACCACATCCAAATGGCTACAGATTCCGTGCTACAACAGATCCCATCCGCAGAGATCGTGATTCTCGGCGATTTTAATGCCCACCACACCGATTGGCTCGGTTCTCGCATAACCGATCATGCGGGGAGATCTGTTCACGACTTTGCATTAGCATATGGCCTGACACAACTGGTAACCTCGCCGACGCGGATCCCAGACGTGGAAGGTCATACACCTTCCCTGTTGGACCTTTTGCTGACCTCACACCCGGACGGATATTTGGTCTCAGTCGATGCCCTCTTGGCTCGTCGGACCACTGTCTGATCCGGAGTGTAGTGCCTATCGCGCGCCGATCCCGAACGCGATCTGCGGGGTTCCGCCGTGTGTGGCACTATAGGTCGGCAGATTGGGATGGAATGCGGTCTTTCTTTGCTTCCTACCCATGGGGGCAGGTTTGCTTCTCGCTGGATGATCCCAACGTCGTTGCAGATTCTGTCACCGATGTGGTACTTCAGGAATGGAACTTTTATTCCGTTCTCTGCAGTGCCTGTCGGAGGTAAATCCCAGCCTTGGTTTGGTCGCACCTGCAAAATAGCGTCACGCCGAAAGCGGAAGTGCTACCAGGCCTGGGCCGATGCATCGGCGTCTCGGGATGCAAAACCAGTGCTCTTAAAACGAGTACAACTCTGCCTCCAGGTCCTTCAAAGAGTTATCGCTGCGGCAAAGTTAAAGCACATTGGCAGAATTGGCGAGAGACTAGTTCGCCTCCCATCGGGATCCCGCGCATTCTGGTCTCTCGCCAAGGCTGTCCAGGGAATTTCTGTCAGCCATCTCTCCCATCTCTACACAAGGAGGATGATTCGCTGGCCCATACTGCAAAAGAGAAAGCCGATCTCTTGGGCTCTCTTTTTGCATCCAACTCGACTCTTGATGACCGGGGAAACTCTCCACCTACCATCCCGTGGTGTAAGTGCTCCATGCCGGAAATTCAGTTTCTGCAGAGCTCAGTGCGAAAGGCACTCCGCTCCTGGACATTCATAAGTCGAGTGGGCCGGACGGAATCCTCCAATTGTGCTGAGGATGTGTGCCCTGAGTTGGCACCGGTTCTCACGCGTCTTTTCCGGCACTCCTACTCTTCAGGCGTCGTCCCGGAATCTTGGAAGACAGCATTTGTGCATCAATACCGAAAAAGGCGACCGCTCTGATCCGTCCAACTACAGGCCTATTGCCATCACCCCCTTGTTATCTAAAATAATGGAGTCACTCATCAACACCCAGCTCCTGAGGTACCTGGAGGAACACCAGCTGATCAGTGACCGACAGTACGGTTTCCGTCGCGGACGATCAGCTGGTGATCTTCTAGTTTACCTGACTCACCGATGGGCAGAAGCAGTTGAGTCTAAGGGGGAGGCTTTGGCGGTTAGTCTGGACGTAGCGAAAGCATTTGATAGGGTTTGGCATAAAGCGCTTCTTTCAAAGCTTTCATCTTACGGGGTTCCTGAGAGATTGTGCAACTGGGTCACCAGCTTCCTCACGGATCGGAGCATCAAGGTTGTTGTCGACGGTGCATGCTCGGACCCCAAACCCGTGAATGCTGGTGTTCCACAAGGCTGTGTGCTATCTCCCACTCTGTTCCTTCTGCATATCAACGACATGCTACAAATCAGTAGCATTCATTGCTATGCAGACGACAGCACGGGTGATGCCCTATATACAGGCCGTGCGAATATTTCTCGGGAACACGTCGACGAGTGCCGGAACAAACTTGTGTCTGAAGTCGAGACCTTGTTATTCAAAGTCTCGGATTGGGGTCGACGTAATTTGGTCCTATTCAACCCCAAAAGACACAGGTTTGCGCGTTCACCGCTAAAAGAATCCCTTTGTCGTTTCTCCTCTTTTGAGAACATTCCCTTATTGCCTCAGCCAGTATCAGAATCCTTGGCGTTGACATATCGAGCGACGTTCAGTTCCGTGGTCACTTGGAGGAAAGGCCAAATTGGCCTCCAAAAGCTTGGTGTGCTCTGTAGAGCGGGACAGTATTTCATGCCGGTCCACCGTTTGCAACTTTATAAGGCGCAAGTTCGGCCCCACATGGAATACTGTTCTCATCTCTGGGCAGGGGCACCCCAGTACCAACTCCTTCCATTTGACCGCATTCAACGTCGAGCGGCTCGAATTGTCGGCGACCAAGCTCTCTGATCGGCTTGATCCTTTGGCCTTGCGAAGAGATGTTGCTTCTCTTTGCATTTTTACAAAATTTTCCACGGGGAATGTTCTGAGGAACTGTTCGGATTGATCCCAGCTGCTGAGTTTCACCATCGTACATCGCGACTGAATTCGAAGTTCCATCGATACCACCTAGATGGTTGGCATTCCACCACAGTGCGTTTTAATCGAAGTTTTCTGCCACGCACTTCGACTTCGTGGAATCAGCTGTCGCCAGCAGTATTTCCGAATAGTTACGACTTAGGGACCTTCAAGAAAAGAGCTTATTCCTTCCTTAAAGGCCGGCAGCGCATCTGTAGCTCCTCTGGTGTTGTGGATGTTCGTGGGCGTCGGTGATCACTTACCATCAGGTGAGCCGCACGCTCGTTTGCCCCCTTCTTCTATAAAAAAAAAAAAAAAAAAAAAAAAAAAAAACAGAACAACTTAAATGTATGAAAGTCTAAGAATTATTATGATTATTTATTAAAAATTATTAACTGTAAACAAGGTGTCTGTACATTAAAGATATTTAAAAGAGGTACATGTCACATGTGTGCACTGAAAATTTTAATGGTTAAGTAATGATGGTTATTTTAAAATTAAAATTATTACCCTTAGATTTGCTTTAATAAATAAAAGTCTTAATTATTAGTCCATAAATAGTTAAGTTGTTTTATAATTTCTAATACAAATGACAAATATGATATAAATCGAATTTGTTTATTTATTTCTATTAGTCCTAAATATTTTAATAAGTACAGTCTTTTAAATTCGGGTTTTTTAAAGGTTCCAAACTGTTATTAAACACTTACTAAAAACATTTTTTTTTACTGTTTATGTGCTTTAAAATACGTTTTTTAAAACTAATTGTTTTAATTATGCCAAATCCGTGCTTAGTGGCATTCATGACAAAGCCGTGGTTTGCACGGTGAAAGATACCACGCCCGTTCAAACTTTTATACCTGCACCATCCAGGCTAAAAGATCGAACGCAACTTTATACAGTATCCCACAGTAAGCCATCAAGGATGTCTACGATCATCGTCTTGGCTATCTTCAAGAATGCGTACAAATCTCTATGAGAGCATGTACATTTATACATTCCGATAAAAAATCCCTTACGAGCACGTTCGAACAGTGCGATCACTGCTTACACACATTCTTGGTCTTGGATAGATTTTAACGCCTTCCAATAGCCTCAGGTCACGTAATACTGACCACGCGAGAAGCTCAGTTCGTGATTTCATCTTAATTTAGGATCTGACACTGTATTTTGTCTTTGTTACACTTTCTGACTTCGACTTGACACCAAAACTGCTGTTTGCAACCAGTCGCTGTGTCCAATACTAGAAGTCAGCAGCTTAGTTTGGGTTAGCTTCAATTTGAGCATGAATTCCATATTCCATATGGTTCGCATAACGTTCTCGTGGTCTTAGAACGTACAAATCACTTATCTAAGTCTAAGCCTCTAGGTTTTACAAAAGACGGATAGCGTTTATAAATTATGAACACATTTATAAACTCGGAGGCGACTTTCTGTTAGAAGCATCTACGTCTTAGATAGTAGTCTCTCCGCGAAACTCATTTGCGAAAGCCGGCATCCCACTATCCCACGTTTCTTCTACAAATTAGTGACATATTGCATATTGTCAATTTCCAGGGCTTATTTTTCTTGAGATCAAATCGATGAATTTTTACGGCTTACGGCATTATACGGCTAACATGATGATAATGTCATTCCGGCAACGACGACGTCATTCGAATGATGAGGAAATCATTCGGACGCGGTGACAACTTTCGAATGCTGTCACCAGTTTCCAACTGCGCAGGATATATCATAGTGCCGCAAGCGTACACAGATGCACTCACCAATCATGTGTTCGATAAAACAAGATTGGATGAATGGAAAGACCTGTCGGAGACATGGGACACAGCGCAACCAGACTCGAACTGCAGTTAGAAACCATACGTCATCCGTATTCGTACTCGCCAGACCTAGCCCCAACCGATTAACGTTTATACCGCAAGATTGAAAATTTCCTGCAAGGAAAAAAATTTTGTTCTCAGGAAGCGGTACAAAATGTCTTCATAAACTTTCGTCCAGATCTAGTTCTATCGCAAAGTATAGAGTATGATTTTCAAATTAATTATAGCCACTTAATGGTGCTTATACTGTTACCTTGAACACGAGCTTTTGTTTTGTTTATCAAGTGTTGTTGCCTCAAACTCCACCTCCGAGCTTTACCAATATCACAGATGATTAGGTCGCATCGTTGTGAATTTTGCGAGATTTTGTGAATGTATCCTCCATTAAAGATGTAAATTAGTGCCATTCATCATCATTTCAGCCTATAACAAATCCTCTGCTGAACATAGGCCTCCCCCAAAGATTGCCACGAAGCTCGGTCCTGAGCCACCTGCATCCATCGCCTTCCCGCAACACTGCGCAGTGCCATTAGTTCTATATAAGTAAATACGACAAGATTTTTTTCTTTGTATTTAAAAGCATCATAAGGCATGATAACTTATTTTTTAGGACAAAGTGAAGAAGCCATGGTACAAATATGTGACAGTGGAACCGGTGATGTTTTTTTACATGCTGGCTTTTATGATCACCAGCGTGATTGAACAGACGTTCTACGTATTCAAGGCTTGCACCGTGAACCACGGATATAGCGAGGACATTTGTTACAACATCAGCAGCTACAAAGAAATTAACAGTGAAGTACAGGTAAGAGATCTGTTCAGGAAGATTATAATCGTTATAAATAAACAGTGTCAGTGAAATTATTGATAGGAATTTTTAATTTCTGAATTTACCATTTGCTCAGCGGTAAAATATCGGATGCTTGCCCAATGTGGTGAGTAAATTATTCTACGTATGGTCTATATATGTGATTTTCTGGGTCGGATGTACACAGATTAATAATATAATTCCTGTGTATATATTGCATCTTGCGGAGATAAAGTCCAAAAATCATATCAAAACGTGCTTGTGCTTACTTATGATCTTATGATAAGGAAGAATGGAATTTAAACCATACTGTTTAATAAAAACTTCTTGCCTTGTAACTTGACACCGTTATTTATAACTAGCATATAATGAATTCGGTTTATTTGTTAATATACATCCACATCGTTGTAAATGGTCTGGTAGAAAATTGTAGGTGTGTTCTTTGGTAATGTGCTTATCTATGTTTATGGTAGACTTGAGTATGTCGCTTATAGGCCTCTGCTTGTGGGTCGTCCACACTTCCCTTTAATATGGCTGAGAAGGGGGAAGGCTGCCACATGCATCATACTTGTGAACAGGTACAGTGGCAACAGTGCACTTGTGCTTTAGTTGGGTAGATCACTGTACTCTTGACATGCTTTCAGTTGTCTATGAGACCGTACCTTTTATAATATGATATACAATGTAGTTTTAGAAAAAATAATCAAAGAAAGAGTTAGTAGTTACTTTGTCTGTTTCTTCAGTCAGTCAGGGGAGCCTCATTATGAAACGATGACAGTTTGTAAAAAAAAATTATAAGATTTGACAAACGAAATTATCTTTCTCACATCAAAGAATTTTCAATAATTTTATTAATTATCTTAACATTATTGCGGTTACGTACATTTATAGATATCGACGACAAAACTTCATTCTTCTGATACCCTTTAATAAATCTTGTAATAGAAGCGCTTCTTTGATGCATTCGTGCTAAACAAACATGCGGTCGTATTAATGCCGATTACCGTTTATCTTCTCGACCTGCGAGATAGCCGCATTAGCCGCCCCGTGAGTGGCATTTACCTGCAAATAGGCTTTAATAGTGTAATTTTTCAAATACCTTTGATATCCTAGTAATTAACTAGAAAACTAACTAATATTAACTCAATTATTTTTTAAATGTTTTTTAGGCATAAGACATAAAATAATGAAACCAGTAAATGAACGTTTGTTGAAAGTAAAATTATAGACAAGCTTATTGCTCAATGTTGTTCAGCGCGATAGATTCTTCAACGATGGTATCCGCAGCAGAACTAGGATCAGCAAGTTGAAGTGGCCGACCACATAGCTTGCAGAGCTGACAACCGTTGGGGGAAAAGTTCTTGGGTGGCAGCCACATACAGGCAAAAGGAGTGTGGGACGACCCTCCACAATATGGAGTGACGACCTGCACGGTGTTGCGGGAAGTCGATGGATGCAGGTGGCAATCTTTGGGGGAAATCTGTTCAGCAGTGGACTTGTGATTGTATATTGCTGAAATGATGATGATTGCTAATCGCGGCTATGCAAAAGGTTCTTGGAGGATATAAAAATCTACCAAAGGCCAGACAGTCCTGAATATATACTCGAATTTTAGATAAACTTTAGAACTTCATGCAATTTAGTAGTTAAATGTTTGTAAACAAATTAGGGAAAAGTTATTTTGATCAAGGAAAAAAGCTTTCGTTATCTTCGCCAGTCTCGTTACCATTGGTATCATCAGGACCAGCCGTAATTAGTTACATTTTCTTTTTACCATTCCTCCACTAGATCGAATTCGGGTCCCTGGATTCGGAGACAGAACCCCTAACCAGTTGGCTATCATGGCTACTAAGCTATGATAGGTAAATAATAATAATATGAGGGGTGAAAACTTTTGTTATACTATGCCGGAGTCGTCACCGGGTTTGCTCCTAGCGATAGTACTTTTGGTCAGAAACAGCTCTTCCCTTAAATATATTTATTAAATTTTAGGTTTACGAGTCAGGATGTACTTATACGTCCTTGTGTGACGTCGACTTCCGCTTAGGCCGAAGAATTATGATTTGCTTCTGCTTGGGAGACTCGCCTTGGTTAACCGCTTGGACTTAACCATATTGGTTATAAAATTAATACAATTTTCTTGTTATTTCTAGGTGACTGTTTCAACATTCCACCAGTGGAACGGGGTTGCTAGCCATATAGTGCCTCTTCTATTGGCATTTTTCCTTGGAGCCTATAGCGACAAGCGTGGACGGAAAGCCATACTTCTAGCGGGGTTGCTTGGGAAACTGTATTTCTCTCTAGTCATCACACTCAATACTATTACAAGTGAGTTTTCTATTAAACGCATCATACATGAAACGTCCTATTACTAGGCTTATGCTTTATCTCTTGAAAAGATAATATTTGTTCAAAACCTTTCAATTAGATAAGCAGCAACATCCTATGATAATGTTAAGATGTTGAATAATATATTTGAATAGCCAATTAAATTATGATTTCTGTGATTTACCCGAACACTACACATTTGAAATTAAACTATTATTTACCACCGCCTTAGGATCCTATAATAGATAAAAACCAAGCGTACCACTGCACGATCTCAAGATACTGAGTGGACTTTCTGCGTAGATCTGATACAAATGAATAATTAAAAGCGGAATATAGCTCTGATATAGACGTTCTCAAGGTTAAGTGCAGTAGTAAATCCTCCCTTTGGGAAGGTCTATGTCCAGCAACGGACTATTGACTGGTTAATGAGGAATGTTAATGAAAAATTAACAATTTACTAAAATGTTCCTTCATTTATACCAGTTACTTGGTGACCGTCGGGGTAATCTATTTCTGCAGCTAATCAGTAATGCAACCACTTTCATATTGCGGTTTGGGTGAAGAGAGAGAGCGAGAGTACAATTAAAGGCTACGTGCCATTCCATCTCATTCCTTAGGGGTAACAACTATAACCTTCTTCGATTGAAGTTGTTTGCTGATGTCGAATGCCAGCACTAGATACTAACCATCAGGCGTACTGATAGCTCGTGTATTATATATATAAAAAGTGTAATTTGCGTTCGATATTTATTCACATCAGGTGCACATAATGCAGACACGTGTGTCCTTCTCTTCCAGCATGGCCCGTGGAGTACATAATATACACAGCGGCATTCCCAAGCGCGTTGTCCGGCGCCGACCTATCAATATTCGCGGGCAGCTTCGCCTACATATCCGATGTCTCCTCGCTAAAGAACAGGACATTGAGGGTGGGCATCCTGGACATTGTTTATCTCAGCACTATGCCCACAGGCGTTGCTATCGGTAGGTGGAGCTTGTTGCTCATATGTACTCTTTGGATTTTACTAGAGATTGAGAGAGATAGTAACTTTGTATTGTGTATATTACCCGCGACTTTGTCCACTTTGATAGAATTCGTTAATACGAGGGGAGGTGGAGAGGAAGGGGTGGGGGAGCGGAAGTTCGCTTAGTACCATCGTAATAGGTAAAAGTCGATCCGGACTTTTACAGACGATAGAGAAGTCTAGGATGCTATTTCGTCCCGTTTTGAGCGCAAAGATAAACAATTTGTTTTAGTATTAAAGTTAAGGGAAAATTAAAATCTATTTTAATTTACCACCATTCCAGTCTGCGGACTTTTGGACCTCCACTCCTATTTTGTGAACTATTAAAAAACACCAAAATGTATATCGGCAAGTATTACTTAAAGTTTCGAAGATAAACCCTCTAATTTTAGTGGTATTGAAATTTTGCAAAAGACCCCTTTACATTTTCCCAATAAAATTCATGAATTGTTGACAGCCTTATCTATAACATATACATAAGGAGCGAGCATAATGCCTTGTGGTATTCGGAAGACTCCTGAAGAAAGTTCTTTGCGTTGTATTATAAAATACTGACACTGACTATTTTCAGGCAACATCTTATACACGAAAGTGGTAAACAGATCGTTCACAATGATGTTCGTGATCAACTCCTGCCTGATGTTGATCGCTACAATTTACTGCATACTGTTTTTGAAATGGCGGACGAGGCCGGAACAGAAGTCTCTGTTGGAGGCCAATCTGAAGAATCCAATTAAGGACTTTTTCGACCTCGGCAACATCAGCCAGACCCTGGTCACACTGTGCAAGAAACGACCCAACAACAGGAGGACTCTTCTGTGGTTCCTGCTCCTCTCTATGGCGTTTTATACGTTCCAAAGAGGTTAGAGAAATTGTTTAAGACTCTTTTTGTTTTGTCATCCTACGACACGCGACGCGACGCTCACTGACGTGCGAAGGACTGAACGGATTCAAATAAAACTTGGCACTGCGGCATAGAATCGAACATGGGATAGGTACTTTTATCGTCAGCCGAGATATCATCATCAGTCATCTTCTTTAAGACCACTGATAAACGTTGTATTCTGAATGCTGCTCCCTGCCACCAGTGTGCGCCGAAACTGAGCCTGTTTGGCGTTGGGAGAAAAAAAAATTTTCGTCACGAGGGTGGAAGCCGCTTGTATGTTATATTTAATGGCAGATGAAGCGTTGGCGGGGTGCTATCTATCTATATATTCACGCCTTGTTCCCAACGGGGTAGGCAGAGACAATCTTCTTCCACTCGCTACTCGGTCCTGACATACGTGGGGCGTTGCTACGGTGGTGTGCTAAGATCGTTAAAGTGGAATTCCAGTCACCGCTTGCCCTATGGGGAATAGCTTAACTGATGGGTTTGAATCCGGGTTGAAGTGAAATCGTCGCTTATTATATGTCGTAGAGAAACACTGATATATTTTTATTTCCAGACGAAAGGCCAGTGATGTACCTATACACTACGAATGTGTTCGAATGGAACGCGAGCGACTTCAGTAACTTCAGGACCTATCTAAGTTCCGCTTATGTGATTGTCATGCTGTTCGGCATACCGTTGTTGACCAAGGTGCTGAATTGGAAGGATACGGTGAGTGACGGGAGTGCTAAGCATTACCTCCTCCTTTCCCTTTCTATACCCCTCGGGATCTTTCCCCACCTGACGGCGCTCGGTGACTCAGCTTACGTTACAAAGTAATATCGATTATTAATACAACGGAATTACAATATGAATAGAGCGGGCCGTCGGTTAACTTAGCAAGATTGAATTTGGACTGCAAAATTATATTTTAACGAATGCCCGATAAAGTCTGGTCAACTCTTACGTTTTTAAGTGATAAATTAAAAGAAATAATGTTTTATAAATTACGAGTCGTTAACGAAACTCTTTGGTAGGTAAATAAGGGTGGTTGTACACTGGTTCTGTCAGCGAGCTCCTCCCGTTCTGTGAGTCGAACGATAAAAGACATCATGTTCCTTTAATTAGTAATTATCCCTTTGATCTTCAGTAAATAAATACAATTAGCTCGCCCTCTAACATTCTTTAATTTTATCCACACAAATTTAATATTTTGACTATGGTATAGGGCGTATACCATCTTTACTATTATCTTAGTCAACCAGCGGTAGACCTTGTTAGTTAACAAACGAGAATCTGGCAACGTGATGAGCCTGGACATAATTGGGCAGATGATGTAAACGTTTTCTGAAACAAAAATTTTTAGTTATTTGAAAAAAAAAAACCAAACGAGGTCACCATAAGTCCGATCTCCTATTTGAAGGGTTCCGTATGAGTTTTTGTTCTGTAAAGCTGCACGGACATTTAAGCTAGGTATACCTACAAATATTGTTATTTTAAACCGACTTCCAAATGTGATAGTAGTTTAGATAATTTATATATCCCGTGGGATCAATTCGACATCTTCACCGATGTCAATTATTCTTTTTTTTTAATAAATGACTAAGCGATACCTCGAGAGTGGTGGAGATTCAAATTTGAAGAAAATACTCTGCGCCTCTAAGAGGTTGGAAAATAAGGCATAAAGTCGTTTGTTTCTCTAAAATGTTGTATGTATTGTTTGAACATGTTTGAAATATCTTTTTGGCTAAAGCCCTTGGTTGCTAATGCTGAAACAAGAAATAAACAAATTGCGCAGGTGATAATAATGGTAGGCGCAGGGGCGCACATCGCGGGCCACTTGATATACGCGCACGCGAGTACGGGCGAGATGCTGTACGTGGGCGCGACCGCGGCGGCGATGGGGCCGTGCGTGGCGCCGCTGGTGCGCGCCATGACGTCCAAGGTGCTGCCGCCCGCTGAGCGAGGTAACGTATCCACCGGGCCGATGGCGCTAGGTGACAGGTGATGCTAGGTGACAGCTGGAGATACTAGGGCACGGCAGGCGACGATTGGTGATTGCACTACGTCACAGGATAGGGATATAGTATCTATACAAGTACTATATTCACTTATTCTACCCATTATCGACTATGCAGATGTGTGTTAACCAGATCCACCGCAATGTCTTCTTACTAAATTGGAGCGCCTTCTCAATAACTGCATAAGATTTATTTTCGGTTTGCGTAAGTATGACCATATTTCCTTCTATCGTTCAAAGCTAAAATGGCTTACTATTCACCAAAGGCGTAGCTCCAGAATCTTATCAGTACTTTATTCCGTTTTAAACGATGCAAACTCTCCTTCCTATCTTAAGGATAACTTCTTTTTAAATTTTCTTTATTCGAGTCATAACCGAGTGCCTCGAACTTCAAACAGTTTGAAGGTTAGTGTTCCACAACATAATACTGGTTTCTTTTCTTCTTCTTTCACCGTTCAAGCCAAACTTCTCTGAAACGCTCTCCCCGATGATATCAAGAAAGCTCCGAACAAAAACTCCTTCAAAACCCTGCTCCGTCGTCACTATCCAGATGGCAAATGCCATCTGAGATTTTTCTCTCCACATTTAATTTGTTTATTTATGTATTATATGTTTATGTATAGTGTATTATGGATGTTATATTATAAGTATGTAAGTATATTATAAGGGTAATATATTTAATATTTATATTTAATTTATATGTATTATTTATTTTGTACCTGCCAACATGTTTTCTTTCTCACCCAGGGTTTTAAAAGGCATTAAGTCCGCCCATTGTATTCCTTTCTTTTTTTTTAGGGACACATAATTAGTCATAATAAAATAAATAATAAATAAAAATATATATCGATACTATGCTCAAGAGCAGTAATCGCAACGGAAGCATCGATGCTTGGGTCGAAACAAATCTGTCAAGTCACTCAGGTATCGAATACTATTTAGCCGACTATAAAAGAGAGTTATGATTTTCCTATCACTATAAATAAAATCCCGAAAATGTTTTATGGGTTTTTATTTATCAATTTGCGGGAAGCCGATGAATGCAGGTGGCTCAGGACTGAGCTACGTGGCAATCTTTGGTGGAGGAGGCATGATGAAAGCAATTTTAAATAAAGCTCCATTCTTTTATTTTTAGACCTTGGTAACTCAGTGTGACTACTAGGTAGCATTTGAAGATAAACGTTCTTCAGGGACTATAAAAAACGGCATTGCGGGCTTGTGCAGCCCAACCCACTTTTCATATCATCCCAGTGCTCAAAAGGGCTTAAAGTTATAAGCGATTGGTTTATACCATTCAGATATTTACTTATTCAGAGATAACATTACATTTAAATAAAATAAAAACACCCTACCAGACGGTAGCCATCGGCGGGGGAGATCGAACAGATGAGGGTTAGTGGGAAAGAGACAGAAACATTAATATTATTAAGAGTGCATTGAAGACTTCTTTTTATTATCTGCCCAGGCGTGGCGTTCGCCTTCCTCTCGGTGATGGAGAACGCTGTCGCTATGTTCGCCTCCGTGGTCTACTCGCAGCTGTACAAGGCGACCTTGGACACCGAATACATCAACGCCTTCTTCTACCTCACCGTGTCTACGCAGGTCTTTGTGTTTCTACTCGCCTTGTAAGTAGTACCTTAATATCATTTGTCTTATTGTTATAAATAAATAAATATCTTAGACATACATACATCGTCGATATCCAGATCACGGACCTCCATTTACTCGTACTCATCACTCAGCAATACACTTTGGCCGGATTTAATACTAATTATTCATTTTCCAGCACAACAGAAATGTTATTGAAGGGTCAACGTTTGGAAACTTTCACCGAGGAAGAGGAGAGACGGGTCTCCAATGCCTCTTGACCTTCCCCACTATTCCTAACAAAATGATGCTCCTGCCCCAAGACGTATTTATTACCGCAGGTGTATAGTAGGTATATTAAATCGAATATTATTTAGGATTTATGAAATCTGCTATACTTATTATGCTATATATTTATATAGCATAATAAGTAATACGTATATAATTTTAGATTTTAAGTTATATTTTGTAATTTTGCAATAATAGTGTGCTGTGATTTAGTTGCAATCATGTTCTATAATGTATAATAAAACAGACATGGGATCCTAATTTCAAGCAAAGACAGTCACACACGTCTTCACGTACCCGTCTCGTACCCGACATAACGCTTATGTGATAAGATGCTCTGTTGCAAGAGACGACGCAACACAATGCAACCGAACAGGAAACATTGATACCGACAGATATACGAACGCGATCAAGTCTCTTTATCATACCGGAGCAAATTAACGAAACTGCTATAGTTATAACACAAGAAAGTTGGTATCCTATTCTGATTTGAATTAGTTCATAGTGATTTTTTTCCCTGATTGGGTATTATGTGTAATAATATTAATTAATCAGGGTATAGTAAGGTAAGTGTATTCATTCCAAAAAATTAAAATGATTTTATTTTGTGATATATATATATATATATATATATATATATATATATATATATATATAGTGATAGTACAATTTGTTATTGTTTTAAATTCAAAATGATGAAACGTCATGTTCGAATGTACTGTATAGCGATGTTACTAGGAATAATTATTGTCTATTTTAAAACACTAATGGTATAAATCGATCCACAAATTGGGAAGCATTTTGTTGACGTTTAATAATATAATATACAAGGTCCAATATAATTTTTTAGGTCGGTACATAAGCCTTGAAAAATTTATTATTTATTATAAATCTCTACAATGAATACTTATTATATTAAAATCCTTTATCGAATCTACTGTATTCGACCTAGGAAAGAGCTGTAGAATATGCATTTAAATTAAAACGCCGCATCATCCCTGTTTATGTTCACACGTTAATGCTAACGCTGGTGCTTACTTTATTTGCTCCCCTCTTCAAACTAACGTAAGTAAAAGTTTGGCTTTTTGAGGTATAAGCCCCTATTTAAAGAATTGTACCTCTTGTGTACTCGTATAAGGGATATTCAGAATTTTGTTAAAAGATATCCATTATTATTGTTTAATTATTTATGTACACACAAGTAAAACCTAATAAAAGAAATATGATAGGAAGAAATGGTCTGTACAAAGGTACTGCTTATTTCTTAAGAAATTTCTTCCAGCAGGCTTGCGACAGGAGAATAGCTAGTCAATGGTAGAATGCGCGCGTACAGTACAAAAAAAGAATACATACATATATGCGAAACGTTCTAAATAAATCTACATACACCTACATAAATATATACATAATAGAATAGTGCCAATAGTTCATGCTACCAATGACATATAGTGGTCTTTGACTCTTTTCTTAAATACAGAAATAGTTTTGCAGTCACGTATATTTGGTGGGAGAGAATTCCACAATCGTAACTGCATGCACAGAGAATGAGTGGGAATATGTAGAGCGTTTTTATGAGGAGGGAATTTAAGATAGGTTCTGCAGGGAGTAAAAGATGGCCGAGCGAAAGAGAATCGCTCGCGCAGGTACGACGGGGATGTTGGGTTACGCAGGATATTAAAAAGCATACATAAAATCCTAGTGTCTCTACGAAAACGAATTGGGAGCCACTTGAGATCCTTGCGAAGATGAGAAACATGGTCAAACTTGCGGATTCCGAAGATAAATCTTATGCATAAGTTTTGCAATCGTTCAAGTTTAAGTTTAGTTAGTTTTCATTTAATTTTTAATTAAGTAAACATTTAAATAAAAGATCGGAGAGAGTATAGTTAATGTAATTTACATGTATTTAAAAAGAACGCTTACTTCATGGCAATAATTTTATATAATAGATTAACCACAGTACATAAAAAATTACTTTTGGCTCTTTTTAAAAAATATGTAACACAGGCTTTTAGAAAAATTATATTTTGACTTTAATGACTATTTAAATGGTATCGAAAAAATTTTTGAGAATTGACATGATAATTGTTTTGTGGTTGTGATATTATTTACTACACAAATTAAAAAAAGATGTACACATGCCGTGAGATAGAAAATAGTGATAGAAATAGATTAACTACTTATATCTGTGCGATTGACCAAAGCGTAAGCGCGGCGGAGGAGCAACAAGCGAAAGGCGTTAGCATGCACGGCGTCTCACGCATGAGCGGCGCAGGCGCAGCTGTAGCTATCTTCACAAAAAAAAAGTATGGTCATGCGCGTCGTCAAACGGACAATCGGTGTAATAAACAAATACTAGACGAATATAGTTATTTTACAACTTTGATGTTCTTTTAAAGCATATAAATATACTATTACTTATTACTAAGTAGATTAAATATATAACAGTTATGTTTTATATAAACAATATACTAATTAATATAATAAATAACAGGAATTTTTCGATACTTTAATATTAATGGTCTACAATATGTTGTCAAAAGTAACTTTTAACATCTTAATGTAACCATATTCTAGCAATGAAAATATCTCCTTAAAAGTTTTACCTATTTGAACTTCTATAAAACGTCAAATATTAATTCTTTATACTTAATTTAATTGTTATATCTCTATCTTTATGCTGTAAAATAGCAGCCTGTAAGTGCCTAATGCTGGGCAAAGGCCTCCCACTCAAATGTGTGTTTCTTATGCTGTACTCTCCAATTATTCAAATTGTCTGTTAAATCTCAGAGCCTTACCAGAGATCAGTGAAAGTCTGTCAATTTGTTAATTTATACAATGATTGTCTATGAATTTAATAAAGTATTATTATATATCAATGACATGTAATTTTCTTTTTAAACACCTCGCATAAGTTTACCAGACGTACTTTTTATTGGGAATCAATGATCAGAATTCAAAGAAAATTCAATATTTTGAATAATTATATTATTAATATACTTATACTATTTCAAATGCAAAACATAATTTCATGATTAAATTTATCATTTCAGAGTATCGTGACAATAGAGTATACTTTATTTTTCATACTTTACGATTAAATGAAGGTCTGATTAAATATACGTCATATATAAATGAGACGTCAGAAGTGACCTAATTATTATATTTCCCTTAGCATATGATTATAATCAAATTTGTCGCACACTTGTCGCTGGCTGGTCAGTATTGATCTGGAAACAGAAATAATTTTTTATAAATCAAAATAGTGACTTATTGACTAATCAATTAATTTGGTAACCAAAAAGATTCTAAAACTGAATAAGCAACTACCAGCAATGTTGCCAATATACATAGTTAATTTAAATGATATCTGCGCATTTTTGACATATAATCAATCAATGTATTATTTTTATTGATTTCCGATCAAATTGTAAGGTATGTTGACAATACTTTATAGAATAAATAAGATTTCTCTATAAAAGGGGATTTATTTTGTGATGTTTATATTGTAGATTCGATTATCAAACATACAGAATATCAATCATCCGAAGTAGTACTTAAGTTAAAAGTCAACATTTATTGAGAGAATGTTGTTAATCCATTACAATGATCAAATCGTCAGTATGGTTGTATTGTAAAAAAATATAATGATACGGCTGCCAAGCTGTGAATACACTTTGAACATCTAAATACTGAACTGTCTGTTATATCTAAGTATTAAAGAGAATTATAATTAAATATTTTGTATATATCAGGGTACGCTACGGAATTATATTCTCCCTTAATAAGGCATTACAATAGAACTTCTATCGTTGGATGATTTATTGATAGCTTTAAAAATGCGTATGAATATTTTTCGAATGTTTTGTTTTTTTTTTTTAGTTTTTTGCTAACATGTCGGCAGCAACAAATCATAATATATGATACCATTAAAACCTTCGTGGAAGATACGCTATTGACCCCGAGGCCTTGACAGCTTCGGCGGTAGAGACTCCCGAGCAGATGACCCGAAATTGTTTTTTTTTTCGAATTGTGTATTTGCTTCAACACTCACATACTTAACTAATCTTCTTTGGAGGTTGTCGGAGCAGGGGCGTAGTTTATGGTTGTCCTAACCACGTGGCGAGGTACTGCTGTATTTCTAATCTTGCTTCGGTCAATTCAGGAGGGTCGTTTTCACTTGCCGGGTACATGTCGGCACAGTGAGCGGTGCCTGGGAATAATATACAGACCGAAATTACATACACCAAAGACAGACAGTTGGTTTAAGTATAAAAGCAGCTGCGATTGCCCACGCCTCTCATGTGAGCTGGTGTCCCATTGCTGGGCAAAGGCCTCCTCTACACAATTATTTAGCAGACATATCCATTCAATATACCTTGTGCAAATACAAAAACAACTGACCGCGGATGTATATAGCAGGAGCGTCGTTATTCTCTGTAGAGATGAGCCCCAGCGCGTGCCAGGGGTCCACGGAGCCGTGCACGAACACGACGCGGCTCACCGCGATGCCCAGCCCCCCGTAGTAACTGTTGCTCCACTTTGCCGCATTCTCTAAGAATGCTTCGTTGAATCTTAAAACAAAAATACATTTTCAAGGAATGGTCATAACTGAGCGGCTAATGTAAGAAATCAAGCAAAGGTGTTAGGATGCAAGGGTGCAGTGATGATATCCCTGTACACACTGCGAACCCCCACCCTCTTATCCCACACAAAAAATGAAGGTATTTTACGAACAATCAATGTAAATGTAATTCTAGAAAAACTCGCGACTTCTCTATAGTACGCTAACTATTCGAATGACATTCGAATTCGACAGAATGACGGTAGATCTTATGTCTACACAATTCATAAAGGATATACGATATTAAAGAGTCAAGGCTAACTTAGGGCACTCGCTGTAATTTCATAATAAGTGTGTGTATTGGGTTAGTTAATTACAATTTTAAACCCTTGATTTACCACGTGCTCGGCGATGAAAAAGAACATTGTAAGGAAACCTGACTAAAGAAAAAAAAAATTATATTCATTAAAATTTTCGGGGACGTGTTGTCCGCTAACATGCACTGGAGCAGTTATCTAGTATCGAACTCCTTTCGATAATGAAATTGAAAATCCCTCGCCTCGCTAAATTTCGTCACGCTATAACGCGTTAGTCATTAGCTCCGCACCGCGGCGCTGTAATCAATAGAGAGTGCAACCGTCATGGAATCCGTCTATAAACCATGCAAGGCAAGATCTCTGAATCTCCATTAAAGGCTACCTAATACAATTTGACACAACTGGACCGGTTTTAGAACGCACAGAGCTGGTATGCGCTGGCTGGCCCGGGTAAGGCCGACCAGAGTTTCCCGGGATTTAGTCTGTGGTTAACATCCCATTGGATTCTATCCAATTGTGGCGGCGGTGACTCACTTTGCACCGAAAACGTCTTGACACTGCTGTATGAAGAAGTCGAGCCTGAAATGGTCCCCGAACACTTCCACCTCGCCGGACGAAGTCTGATAGAAACCGAATTCGGTGCAGGTCTGATACATCCATTGACGTCCTGGAATTAGAAAATGGATGAGTTATCATGAAAATTTTTATTAGTTCTGTTGGTAACAGCTTTTCGATAGATATAAATGTCCAAGTAAATAATTGTGTATAAATTATTTTTATTAATTCATATTGGAATGGAACTAATTTTCGGAATATATCGCGTTTCATTTTAAGTTTTTGTGTTGACCCGCCGTCAGCTTTAAAAGCTCGGGTTATGTCCCCCGTGATCACTTCCCCCGTACCCTTTACCCCTTCGTCTCCGACATATAAAATTAAACACGATAAATACAAGGTTCTATTAGCGTAAATACAAATAATTAACATTGGATTTAACATAAGAAAATGGCACACTAGGTCGGTGCTAATAACCAAGCCCTATAGCAGAGCGAGATATTTTATCTTGAACGATCAAAGCGGCACGGTTTGTGTGGCAAAATAAACGATTATACAATAAAACGGTAAAAATGTTAGATCAATACAATTTCGTGTGCGATAACAAACCGAGAACATACCTCCTTCCGAGCTCCACGTGGCGTTCCTCAAGTCACGTATCATGCTGTCGTAACTGTAGTCCATGCAGTTCTCGTTGGCTTTGTCCAGCATCATGGAGTTGAAGGCGGCCAGTCGCTTGTAGGCCGGACTTTCGCCGGACTCCGTCAGCATTTTGCACACCTGTGATGTTCATTGCCATGGATATTCTAATTCTTCATGCGCTGATTAATGGTTTACGGCCTCTCTCAACGGACGGATCTGCCATAATCGCCACGTTTGACAGGTTGGAGATAGCATCAGCAGATGCCGCGCTCATCGGATGCTGCAGTTTGACTATTTTCGTGTCGGTTAATCTACCATGAGCTTTGTAAAGCTCTCATGATCGACTCTTACTACGCCCAGGGAAAGAAGAGAAGTGGCTGATTTTAGAAAGGATGAGCTACCTCTTACCTTATCCTAAAAAGGCCTTTCATAATAGGAGCATTTTCTTTATTCGCAACGTTTGACAGCTGCTACCTCGTAACTAAAACTCCGCTGCCACCGGTCTTGAGAACAAATATTGTTAGTACTAGTAATTGGTTAGGTTTAAAGGGGAATATACCATCTCGTCCAAATGGTGGCGGAATATCCATCTGAATTTGCCGAACCCATGTTCCACAGACGAGTGATGGACAGCGGCATCCCTGGTGCAAGGGCACCCGCTTACACAGCGAGATGAACATATATGTTCATCCTTCCAAGAAATGAGTGACGACTTTTGCTGGAGCTTTCTATGCCGCGGTGGAAGAGAATATACTGATGTAGCAGTATATTTGAGATAGTTATTACTCCATCTGTACGATCTTTTCGGGCTTTTCCCTTTGTCGAATTTTATAGAAAATACATCCAACAATACCAAACTCAATTACCGTAGACTAGTGATGAGGAGCAGCATAACTAGGGCAGCTGTACCAGTTCTGGGATCATTTGAAAACATTCGTCTTTCACGACCTGTAAATGTCCACAGCTGGAGATATTAGGCCTTTCCATGAAAGCACCGACGAAAGCGAGCACGCCAAGCATGTAAAGTTTTCTCCAGACTCATCACGTTGGACAGATCGATGAACCCTGTGGCGGAACTCTCGAGCAATTGCTACTACTCGCCATCATTGGTCTGTAAGATGTTTCGGATTCGTTCGGCGAATACGGATGGATTTTTCGGTGCCATTCGGTAGCCAGAGCTCAACCGGTGCACCATGTACAGCTAAGTTGGCGTTTAGAAAAACCGAGGACTACGTCAAATGAGAATTGTTACATAGTTTTAAAAAAAAAACCGCTCTATATTCATTAGCAAATGTAGCCGTACACTAGCCCTGTCTCTGGAAAGGGCGCTTCTTCTCCCTCTCCCTCATAGCAGGGCGCGCCTACTCGGTATTCAAACCCACACGGGTAATGGTAACAGTAAACCCCTGTCATCCTGATGTTTCAAATAAGCTGTGATGAAAGGTGGGTAGTAGAAACGACCAATATTAATGTCTGGCCAGGCCAGTTGTGAGCCGGTCGTGAGAGCTTATTTATTATAATAACTGTTTGTGTTAACTTACTGTGTTTATGGTGACGTTCCGGTATCTGGTATCGGAACTGATGCGGTTGTCCTCATTGTACTGGACGAGGTTAGCGAAATCATCCGCGATGGAGTTATAAAAGTTCCTGATGTCGTTCTTCGTAGCCTCCATGAAAGGTTTGCAAACCCTGTCAGAGTTCAAATTAATCTATCGTCGCTGTTTTTGTTTTGCTCTTATGTAGCGAAAGTATTCGAATCGTGGCATGTGTGGCAGAGGGATGAGAAAGCCAACTCTGATATGCTATAAAATATTTCACAAAAAATTTCCGACTCCTACGGCCGCCGCGGGATGAGATGAGCTGGCAGATTCTCATAAGCCGCCATACGGCACCCTATGCGGGTTGTAAGCGTATCAATCATCACACACAAATCAGTGTTCGTCGCCGCATCAGTTCAAGCCTAGGTGTATTCAAGGGCGCAGCAATACCAAACCGCCCCCGACACCCCCTCTATCGATTTATATAAAAGCGCTAAAGCCTCTCTAAAGTGAAGCTTGAAACAAAAGCACGCGTTACTTAGTATCGATTACTATGCGATTGCTTTATTTATTGTATGCGTTAAAAAAAAGGTGTTAATGGAAAACAATTCTCAGAATCAATGCTATCAAATCGGTGAGGCCGCAACGCTCTTTACCGGCTTCTTAGCGTAATCTTACACATCAGAGTAGCGTCCACGCGTGATCGAGTCGCTGTACGTTGAAAAACAAAACACATGTTTGCTATTTGTTATGATATCCGCCATAATAACACATAGCCCTTTAGCGTAGGGCTCCCCTATCACTGAGCTTACACCCTTACGAAACCCTTGAAATACCCGCACCTTTTCAGACCTGAATAACATTTTACTAAAGTATTTTTACGAACATTACGGATAAGACAATTATTTGTCACTTCACCTGCATTCGGCTCGGTCGTGGTTCTTACTATTCCTGGGTAAATGTGTCCCAGCAGTGGGATATTTACAGGCTACTACTTCGCTATAAATATAATAAACTCACCTGAACTCCTTTTCAATATCTTTGGGGTTGGTCTTCATCATCGTCTCAATTTGGTTGTGCGCAAGTCGCAGCTCCGTGACGCATTCTTCTCCGTTCGTCTTCTCACGGAGGGCATCCACTACCACCTCGAAGTACTCTGCAGTGTTAAAAAAAATACTTTGTAGTTTCAATCTCTGTTCTCAACCTATCTGTAGAAAACTCTTTGAAGCGAAACCTTGAGTATTCATGGGATTATTTAATATGTGACTTATTAACTAAAAAGAGATACGTTTAAAATTTATTTAATATTGTTCTGTAATAAACATTTGTAAAAAATAGATCAACTCTGCCTGCGGTAATAATATTTTTGTCTCCGCCAATCGGTAAAAACTGATGAAGTTTTAATGTGACAACATTTGTACGTGGTAGGAATCGGTAGCTTTTGCTACTGCTCGAATGGGCCGGCTCGACCATGCTGATTACTGGCGTGAAGTAGGGGCATCTTGTACTTCTGCCTTTCGTTCGGTAAGGTAATTGTAAAGGCGAGCAACGAACCTGCAGCATCTCTGGTATTGCAGATATACGTAGGCGACGGTAATCACTTACCATCAGGTTAATCGCAGGCTCGTTTGCCGCCTTTCCTATAAAAAAACGCAAGTACCTCACTAAGAGGCAATCTCTGAAGCAATGTTTTGCAGAGGCTGGCTGAAGCCAGTATGATGAAATATAATGCAAAGATATTTACGGAGTTTCTTTCTCGTGTTTTTTCTCCGTCAGGGGCAGAGTAACATTATTACAAAAAGCAGATGATTGTAAACAATAAAACGTTGACATGTGACAAATTAAATAAAATTTTCTTAAATATTTTTTATCCCTTCAAGTTACGATAAACCTTGAAACAGGTGAAATTCTCTTTCTCATTCTATTCTATGATGAGTCATATCAGGACTACACTAGAAGTAATGTTCTTGCCCGTCTACATTGGCGTCGACAAAAGTAAAATATAGCTGTGCCGAAAGCCGCCATGTAGACAAAATGTCATCACGCGGTGTTGTGAAATTAGATTAAGGGAAATCCATAGAAAAAACCTTGTCTACTAATTGATGGTGGTATAGGTTAGTCGAAGCTTAGCGATTACGGGAGTGTGATGTCCAGCAGCGGTGCTACAGACCGTTAGAGGGCGAAAGAAAAAACATACCCATGAAATTGACTTTAGCAAACAAGGGTCCGCTAGAGGAAACCGCAGCGTACACAAGGTGAGGGTACTTCATTCTTAACCAAGCGGCCAATGAACCTGGATAAGAACCGCCGAAAGCCACCCACTTCACCTCCCTGTTCAATTTCAAATTGTCATTCATTGCCGTAATAAACTTTGCGAGATCTGCTAGTGCTTGGCTCGCCGATAGGTATTGCAAGTTCTTCACGCCTAAGTCTCTGAAAAAAAACAAGAGTGCAATCTCCATATTAATCAAATTATGTTTACTTAAATAAAAGAAGATTGAAAGTCTGCAATAAAAGCAGTAATCTGCTGCACTTTCCGTGAGTATCGTAAGATCTCATGTCAATCCTCAGTGTGTGTGTACACTTTCTGCCGAACAGCTGTGCAACTACTGTTGTGTTCCGGTTTGAAAGGTATGAAGTGCCGGTATAATTAAGGCCTGTGAGGAAGCCGGTACAAATATGGTTGAGGTCTTAGTCCTTAGGAGTGTCAACACATATGACCTTCTTCGGATGAGATTGTTTGCAGGTATCCGTGGAGAACACAATTGAGTGAACAAAGAAATGGACACACTTTGTAATTAAAAGGAGTAAAGTTTCAACAATTTCAACCAATTTGTTTAAAACCATAACATTTAGTTAATCGGCACATCTATAATTTATTTTGTGTATGATTTCTGAACAATACAAAATGTTTTATTATTTTATTTAACCCACTAATGATTATTTTACTCTTATACACTACAAACATTTCATATTGAAACATTGTCATTAAGCCATGAGTATTTTTTTTAAAACACACCCGTGTAATACATAATTGTTTGGGTCAAAGTTAAAACAAATGAAATTAATTAAATAATATCAGAATGACTCACAATACAACCTACTATGAATTTCAAGAGTTACAAATTATTTGAAGTAACTAGCAACATAATGTTGAAATCGTTGAAACTATAAATGTTTCTCAGCATCATTTGCATGGATTACCATGACTGACACTAAAAAAGGACAATATTGGTCCTTTTTTAGTGTCAGTCATGGTATAAGGAAGAAGTAAAATCACACATCAAGAACTCTATTCTAAAGCAATAGTCAAAAACAGTGTTATGTAAATCATGCATTTTCATTCAATATACATCTATACATTCATTGAATAAAGTATAGCTATCTATCGGTGACGAAAACTGAGATGGACAAAAACCAAACGCACCACAACTTCAAATAAGCTTCAGCGATATCAGAGACTATCCTGTATGGCACCCACAGGCTGCATGAGAACCACCCCCACTGCAGCTCTGGAGGCCATGCAAGATCTGCTGCCACTACACCTGCTAATAGAGTAGGAAGCGGCGTTAGCTGCCATCAGGCTGAGTATTAGCCAGGAGACTGTCGCAATCTCCAGTGGGGAAGTAAAATATCACAATATTTGGCAGTTATACTGGCCCTCGGCAGCTATGTCATGACTTCAGGCCTCACATATTAATGTTACCAGTGCTTAAAAGAGGTATGTCAGGTCAATAATATAATGAGATAATGATGCTATAATGAGATAAAGTGGTAATGATGCGGCGGACGAGCTTGACCGGGGCGGGTCTGGTCGGATCCCTTTTGGAGCGGAAAACATCATCCCAATGCCTTTGGGTATGTTCGTTAGCAAATACAAAACCGCACTAGGAACCAGCATGCGCAACTATGGACAAACCAGCTAGAATGTAGACAGGCCTGGGAGGCCCTTCCATTGTTGTTAATAATCGCATAACTAATATCCGATTATTAACCGCTGAATATTACTACGCTACTACTACGCCTGAATAAGCCCCACATTCGGATAGTAACTACCACCATAACTGGACAAGGATATTTTAACAAACATCTGTTTACTATAGATGTTACAGACAGCCCTCTATGCTGAGCGTGTATGGAGGGGGAAGAAACGATGCCCACGTCCTGTTGCAGTGTCCGACGGCGGAATACAGGGCTGAGAACCTCGGCTCCCCGAGGTCACCGGTAACTTTTAAGGGTTTACTGAGTTTCCTTGAGAAACTCGGTTGGCATGAATAGATCATATTCCTGCCCACACGCAAAATACTCGCACAGTCGTGGAGTTGCGGATACCAGTCTGTCATAACATAACATTTGTGACTTATAAATGTTTATTCTTGTTTACTTTGGTAACATTTGTGGTACTCATCTCGCAGAGACTTTATACACTCCAAAAAGTTTGTTAAAATGGATAGTACACTACTAAATGATAACTTTAGGGTTTGTGTAAGATATTTTATTGAAATTCTTCTATCTTCATAAACCACTACTTTTGGCATTTTCGTAGCATTTTTCTTAGTTTTTAGTTAACCAGAGACTCATTTTCACGGATCAATTTACCTCTTTTGAATTCCTCTACCCAGAAAGGTACAATAGAATAGGTTAAAGCATCAGCCCCTAATGCCTGCTGAAAGTCCAAAAAGAAATGGACAATTTTTTCAGATACAGGATTATCACTACACATAACTCAATTTTATTCACATCTTTATCAACTTGTTATGCAATATAATAAAGTTAAAATGACAAGAATGTATCTATTAGTACTTTGCATAAATACTAAGTGATAATGACACTTCAAAATATGGTTGAATACCTTTAAAATGGGTTATCTTAATAAGTATTTCTAAGAAATTTTGATGCACCCCCATAATACCAACACAAACTGTATTTCACTGTGCAGGTAAATATTGCCATACTTAAATTGCCATTTCCCTCCCTCAGACGGAAATTAATAGTTTATGCTAGTTTTAAAGATTGTATCTTATACCATAATTAGAAAACTTTAATAACTTTAAGGTCCTCCTTACGGTATATTTATCAATAAATTGTGAATAAAAAAATTAAATACCATATTATCAGGAAATATAGCATTTCACTCTCCAAAAGTCAAACTCACCTGCATGCAGTGCATCCCAATAACTAGCAAATGATGGTTTGGCAGCCATAGCCTTGGTTGCCAAACCATCATATAAATACATCCAAATTTCAATAGAGAATTTGGCTGGGTGATACCACATACAACCTGAAGACACAGTAAGCACCTTCTGCGTAGATTGAATAAAAATATTACAATTAAAAGTTGAAGGTAGCTTGATTAAAATTTTACATCAGGTTGTCTAACACCTGTCCCGTCGAGAAAAAAAAGTTTAAATGTGTGATGATACTTTTCATAAAAATAGTGTCGTTTCATGTGACTAGCATTAATTTAGCATTCACAAATTTAGAATCAAAATTCAACTTACACAGTAGGGCGACTCTTGCCATAATATCGATGCTCTAAGTTTATGCAAAGAGCTTTAAATTTTTTAGCAGTATCAATCCATGTTCCTTTGACCATCCACCTAGGATCAGCTGGCCCTTCACCACCAATCATCAAAAATATTGGGCCCGGATTTTTAAAATCATAAAAGCTGTCATTCAAAAAGAATAGCTGTAAAAGCATTGACAACATAAAACTCACAAATTTTGTGTAATGCAATAACAAGGAAAATGTGAATACAACCTTAATCTCAGTTTTGAGCAGAAATTAAACATTTTAGCGTGTATAAACAGATTAAAAATTTGTTATGAATAAAAACAGTAGTACGTATTAAATTGTGTATTTATGTTCTAAAATATCAAATTTATCTAGTCTATTAAGACTTTACGAAAATGTAATATTACAAAACGTCTGCCATGCCAAGCCATACCTGCTGCCAAGTCCTCATATCTGCGGGATTAAAATGGTCTAGTTTCTGTTTAAACCATTGTGCTTGTGGTAGTTTTTCACCGAGATAATCCCCGGGCGATCCCAAATTGCCACCCTTACTACGCCCAAGCCGAAAAAGCTTGCTGCCGTTAACCGATAATAAAACATCAAATAATGATATAAGCAAAACATTAAAATTCATTGTATACATAAAAAAAATATAGGTTACGTATACAAGTTACGCCTGGAGATCTGAGCGTTATTGCAGTTCAATAGCTTATCGATCTGTGATACTAAATGGCAACTTGCAAATTCAGAGTTGCCAACAAATATTTTGAAATTCCGATGTTGTATATACATAATTTTTACCCGACAAAAATACTAATAAAAGGTATCTTAAAACTGCTACTCACGATGCTTTGACAAAATATATATTTCGAAAACGAAAACGAAGAGCTTATCTTGAAGCCGCACGCTTCGAAACTTTAGTTTTTACATAATTCGATGAGATTGTTATTAAACAAAACACGATGGATTAAAATGTTACCGAAAATTACTAATTAAATACGAATGAATTGTTACATTATAATGGATAATTATAATAATATTTCATATACAAAAAAAAATGAAAAAAATATTAAAAAATATACGGCCATACTAACGTTTAAAAAAAAGAAACAATGCTATGAGATATACGTATATTAAATGAATGAGTGATAAAAAAATCCTTAGAAAACCCGTCACAACATACCATTTATCCCGTTTTACGCTCATCCATATCCGCTAGATTTATCAGACAGTCAAGTTGGTAACTTTGACAACATCTATAGCATTAATCATAGAGTAGAGTATTAGATGTAGTACATCATCATGATCCTTTGTCACTATCATTGATCAATCAACACTTTCAATTTTGGATCAATAATTACACTGGACCATAGATGTAGAGTACTGAACGAGCCGATGAGAGTTTCAAATCAAGTAATTTTTTTTGTACGTAAAATAAATATTAAAATTTTTATGAATTTAACATAGCATGTTATTGATATGCTTGTACCGATAAGTTTGCCTTGTGCACTGTGGTATGTCTGAAGTGGCTACAAATTGAAGTGTGACTATAAATCACAACTCTAGAAGTTATGTTTTTAGGTACGATAAACATGCATAGAACAATGATTCCAAATTTAGAAAACTTTGTAATTGAATTGTGACGATGACAAATGCGTTAGTAATCGGTATAAACTTGGCCAGATTTATCCGCAATTGAATAATGAAAGATATTTGAAACAGTGGATCAGTTTCTCTTAAAACCGCATTGATTAATGATATTAGGTTATCCGGTTATAATAACTTTTAGAAATAAATGTCATCCAATAAGCTGAAATTTTTATTAAGTTTGTCATTCATAAACAATGTTAATCTGAAAGCGATAATATTAAATAAATACCAATGGTAAAATGTATTCGAACCAGCTTAACATTGAAACGTGAGACTCACCGCATTGCTCGAGCACATTGAAACTCAACAAAATTGGTCTATTGTGTCGTAATATGTGTCCACCCCCTGACCGGGATTATCACAACAGATGAAAAAGGTAGTCGAACCAATTATACTGGACGGAGTCAAAGCATCATATGCTTAGTAACAATAGTTATTAAAGACTTACTTACGAAATGACAAGTATGGATCTTTTAGGCCTCCTTTCGTTGTTTTAAAGAAATAAACGATATCTTTTAACTTTTTCGCGATAAGAACATCTATAGCAATGAGATTTATCAGTACTTTACTTTTATGCTGCACCAAACCGTGATACTTTAACTATTTAGTCGGTCACACACTGACACGAATTTCACATCCAAAGCGTCGTTACCAAACTAAAGTAAGCTATTTCCGCGGCTCAGATAAATAGACAGAGATAAATACATGATCCTATATATGACAGCGGCAAAAAATCCCGTCCTGTGCCGGTTGCCATTCCTAAATAAACACTGCAGCAACCAAAATCAGAAAGCATGTTGTTCAACCATCTTTACTAAGACCAAGACCAAAATAAAATTTTGATGTCACATCACTAATGAATCGCTTGAATTCCTGTATACGACGGTTACTCTTTGGCGAATGCGATCGATTACAATACTAGATACGAGCCGAGCATTTCGTACGCTAGTTTAGTTGTGTGTTGGTTAGCGCTCGGTGGGTTTAAACATGGCTCTTTTCAGGATTACTTCGACAAAATTAATAGAACTTCAGGTAAATATACCAATTATAATAGTACTTTTAATATCTACTGTGCCTATACTTTTTATTGCACACGTATATTCGACATAACCTTCGAAGCACATTTTTAAATTGCAGTTATGTAATAAGTTAAAAAATTAAAGCTATCTTTTAGTTGAAAATGTTACCGTAATATTTTGAATCTATTATTATTTAGCAACAACTGTATATTTTTGAAGGTAATTTACTGGGGTAATTTCGCGCTAAAGCTATTCGGCACGCGCCCTATAAAGCTAAGTGTATTCTTGTAAAATGTAATATGCATTGTTTCGAATTAAGGCGAAAACATAGTTTAAAATCGTAATTCATTGTATTTTTGTAGCAAAGGCATGCGTGTCTCAATTTGACCTGAATAATTTATGTCTACATTTAATTTGTTTTTTTTTATAATATATAACGAAAGCTCTTTGTGGTAACTAACGATTTAAGTCTGCATATAATTTTTGCTATCTATATACTACAATACACCTCTTTGCTATATACTTACTCTGATTAGTTGAAACCATCTTATATAAGAATTGTTAGGTAACCTTTGTAGTTAAGCCCTAAATTCTAGATTTCAACATTGTCATATATAAGTGTCTAATGATAAGATGATAACCCAAAAAGGGTTGGCTGACAAATAATCATGTGGTATTAAAGAGTTTATTTATGTTTAAATTATTTTCTCTTGATATCATCATATCTTGTGTTCTAATTATTTTCTTTATATATTTAAAAACTATTCTGGCCTACTATACTGTCTACCTAACAAAATAACTTATTTAGTAAATTTTTCAAGTTGTTTCTTTTTAAAATATATCAGTTAAAGTGTATGTATGTGTGAAAACTAACATAATTTAAACCGAATCAAATGATATGAACCAAATATTTTAAGAGACAATATTTTTCTTATTATTATACTTTTAATATTTAATGTTCTACTTATATTGTAATCCCGAACAGATAAGAACTTTGTTTCTTTAGGCACTATGTTAACCCGTCATTGTTCTAGATATACAGGAAAAAGACCACTACCTGTATGATCACAAAACTCTGCTCTGTTCTAAAAGTTCTGTTAGTTTAAGACATATGCAATGTTTTAAAAACAAGTAAAGCATGTGTGCTTACACATGTAGTTGGTAACCCAAATGAAATATTTTATAATATAACTTTATTTTGTGACCATTCATACTTTTATAAAACTCATAATGCGGGATTTACCAAGAGCACGACTATAGCCTTGGCTTACAGCTGTGTCATTGCCATAGTGATTCGTTGCTGGCGCGATAACCACTGCCCCAGTAGCGCGGACATCGCCTTTGTCACGTGAATTTGATAAAAAAAATATTTCGCGCTTCCAAAACTTGTACCTAGTTAAAATTTTAATGCGATTACGTAAATCGTTAGTTTAAATTACACCGCTCTCTCTCTCTCTCTCTCTCTCTCTCTCTCTGTAGGGTACAAAGTGCGTCTCTATACAAAAAAAAAAATACGTTTGTCTCAAAACATAAGATTTATGAGTATATTTCCTGTCCCGTCTTATACACCCGTAAATTACTCGAAATAAGCATAAGAGCTCTTGCTGTGCGATTCCCCATAGTAAAATTAATTACAGTTTCGAACCTACGTCTTCTTCATCAGCTTGCTAGCAGTCTACTACAGGACATATACCGTAATGGGAGAATTTGTCTTTGCTTAGCGCGCGAATCGTATATCGCTGTATCGGAAAACTTGCAAATAAAAACCCGCTACCAGTTTTTTTTTATATTGTTAATTCGTTAACCTAGACATTTTTAAGCCTTTTTCCATAGTCTACTCTTGCGGCACCCACGGTACTAAAGGAGCAAATTTTACGCTGTTATCACACGACATGGCAGCCTGAAGTCGTGGTCGTGCTAAATGATGTGGTCACTTAGAGTATTTCGATAAAAAAAATATAATGTTACAGTTTAATTTCAAGACCTTAGAAGTTGCACTAAAACCTCGCTGTAAGATCACTTGAGAGTCGTATAGCCCGTGTTATTTCAATGGCCACAGATAATGTTATCGGATATAATGGATATAGTATAAGTACGCCGAGTAATGACTTTCACGTTGCGTGTCCTCTGCGTTGGAAGCTAAAGATAACACAGGTCGTGTCCGCTGCGGCCGGGCACGCACCCAAATATGCATTAATCTGCCGCCGACTCTACTCTCGACTCGACGCTTCGCCGTTCACATGACACTTCGGCTGATGGTCCGAAGCGTAGGTAGTTACTTCAAAAAATGTTACATTTATTCACGTTTCCTTATCGCAGAACAGTTTGAAAACCACTAACATAAACGCATGCTTCGTATTTCTGTTAGTGAAAAAAAAAAACACCACATTAACGAACTGCGACCCAAATTCTATGAAACCATCTTTCATAAGATTATTTTTACCGCCAATTATTGGCGGTAAAGATGTGATCAAGCCCTAAGAAAATATTGTTGTGGGGTATTGAGTTTTGACCTCAAGGGATTTTATGAACTTGAATATTTCTAAACACTGGTTCGTAACAGCATATACTTATTCTACGTAATTGTCTCCAGCGTCAGACTTTTGATAACCCACCGCTGGCCTAATGCCTTTCCCTGTGGCAAGATTTGCTATAATTGCCACGCTTAGCAGGCGCCTAAAATACGCTGTTGCCCTGAAGATTAATTTCGGACTTGCATCTTTTTGAGATGGTTAATCCGCTTCGGCTATCCGTTGGACGCCATCATATTTAGAAGAAAGTGAGAAAGAAGTCTTCTCTAAGTAGAGCTACCTGATGATGATAGGCTATGTATTATATAAAAAAAAAGGAATATATGGGATTCGTAAGAAATTGGGATATTTAATATGAGGAGTAGTTTAATAAGAAGGGAAAGGAATTTAATTTTAATTAAATAGTCCTATACAATTAATAAAAATACTACTACGTGCGCAGTAGGCGCGGTGAATCGACTTTGTACTTTGCGGATGTGGATATTATAGAAAAACTTGCTCTAATACAGTCAAGTTCAGTGGTACCAACGTGCTCACTCGAGGTCGCGTCCGGATAAGGCCTCTGACTCTGACCGAATTACTTCATCAGGCTTTATATGTATTTACTCAAATATCACACGAGAATAATTTCAACTTAGCTTTTTAGTAGTTAGTTAGTCACATTTGAACGCGGTAAAGCCAAGCGGCGCCTTTAGCTTCTCGAATGGGCCGGCTCTACCGGTGTAGTACCAGGGTCTCGCAGAATACCGGCGTGAAGTAATTTCGTTTTCGGTGAGCGAGGTAAACGGAGGCTTACTCCCCCGCTGTCCTAACTCCCGCCCATGGGGGCGGGAAAGACGATGGCGTCTTTCCCATCCCCCACATATCCGTAAGGTTTACGCATCTGCAGCTCTTCCGGCACAGCCGCTTATTCGTTAAAAAAAATTCACAGCTTGCATTTAATGATGTCATAAAATAACTTACATTAAAACTTATTTATTAAGTTATGTGTCGGTGAGAAGGATAAGAATGTTGCAATCATTCGTCCCCATTATATGTATATACATAAGTCGCTAGCCATGAACGCGTTTTATTAATATTATCTATATACCAGTAATTAAAGTTCCTTGACGAAATCCGTTTCTGCTCTTACACGTATGCACTGAGGCTTGCTGGTATTTAATCGAGTACATTTAGTTTTACTAAGTAGACGCCATTAGCCGGTTTCTAGAAATGATATCTGCGAATGCTATTATAATGCTTTATAACCACATCTATACATAATCAGATTTTGTAGGCACTTCATTGATAGGTATATTTGGTGCATCGATACAAATAAAATAAAAACATTGTGGTACTGTCTGTGTGTTTATTTCCGTAACACAATTAATTGTTGTATACTGAGAGCTGTCTTTGTAAGTTAACTTGCACCTTGCCGTTTTAATATTATAAAATGTAAAACGGTAGTGGTGCTGGAAATTAATGTGATAAAAAAAATAATCCGCACCACCACCTGAATTGTATTGCAAAGAGGAGAAACTTTTCTCGAAACCTGCAGACGTTTTGTAAAATTACAGTTTTTAAATATTATATTTGAGGAGTCTATCTAGGTTCGTACCATAATGTTTCCTATCCTTTCCTTCCGCCAAGCAGCAGTGCCCTGCTGCGTTCCGTTCGGAAGGGTATAGAGAGCTAGTATAAATACAGGCTGGGTGGCATACCATCCTAGTCCTCGGTTAGATTCACACACGGGGACGTGTATGGATTACAATTAATTGATCAGTTTCTGGGTGTTTGTTTATGTCCAATTTATTTACATTAACTGTCTCCGCAATACTGGACGTATACTCTACACTACACTGGGTAATTTTATTATGAATGAATTAACATAAATACTCCATATAATTAAAAAAAAAATTAATGCACAGATATAGCCCTCTTAGATTTTTTTAATAGTATAGATGATCAACGTTGAGGGGAGAGCAAATAAGGAATATAAGCATTGTATCATACTTCCGCTCATGTCGTGTACATTGGAGTCAATGGATTATTTTTAAGAAATGTGTTGAAGTAAATTCGCCGATACGAATTACCACCGTGTCACTGATGACTCCGACACTGACACGTTTATACTACAGCTATCTTGACACAAAACGATTCGTTGGATTATGACATGAGTTATACAGTATTTTGATAATTTGTTCACCTCAATCCATTTGTAGAAAGTGAAGTGGTTGTTTGTAGTAGTTGATTGCGAACAAAAAAGAATATTCGCTGTTGCTTTATCTTCATTCGCTACTGAAGTATTTCAAATTTGAAAGTTTATTTCATAGTTTATGTTCCTTGCCACGAAATTTATGCTTATTGTTTTTGAACTCAACGACACTGGGTATATCAATGCGGAATGTTCTAGAGAAAACGCTGGAATTGGCGTGTGCGTGTCTGTGTGTGTGTGTTCGTGCATGCGTGCGTGCGGCTAACGGTATAAATATAAATTTAAGAACAGAATCATTATAATGTTGCCTTCTGCACATTGCGTTCATGTTATGTAATGACGCACGCGTGAAAGATAAGATATTTCATGCAAACAGACTCGATAGCGATAGCTAGTATCTTATTTCATCAGGTTTTCGTTTTTCAAATCTGGCCTTTTTGATAAAATTTCTGCGCCCGGATGGAATTAGGTAGCAGTCTAATAAATAATGTTAATACGGCTATAGCAAACAATGAAATCAATACGTTTGCATAGATTTGTATCCGCGTGCTACCCGCTTACAGCGAGTTGAGACCCCACGGTGACGTTTGTGATTGGTTTCATTTACAATGAAATTTCATAAAGGGCCTAGGGAGCCATGTTCATAAATTCGCGGATGGATACATTAAACAGTTATCAATCTAAAGTGCCTAAAGAGCGTAGTTAGAGCGCCACGTGTCAACTACGGTAGCCAATTGCATCTTTATTTCACATTATCTTCCTCATTTAAGCACGCCTACGGTCGAACGAATCGTTCCATGCTTTACAGCATCGGTTGCGTAGAAAAGAATCCGAACTTCTTACTTCAAAAACACATTATGTCAGTTACGCGTTTTTTCACGACTGCGTTACGCAACCGCTGAAGGTTATTCTTGTTTCAAAGTCGTTGTATGTTGGCGCCTCTTTCTCGCGATGTCTTATGACGTCACCGCTCGTTGTTAGCTCGCACCCGAATGAATTAAAATTTATTGGAGCGGTCGATTGCAATTTGATTTGTAGGCACTTAACGTGTCTCTGAAACTGTCGCAGATATGTACGCGAAAACCATATCTGAAGGTCATCATGTTACTTCCCTACGAACTATGTAAAGAATAGAAGATAAATTATCTCAACATCGAACATAAGGCTTTAATATGTTCAGAGGATAAATGAAAAGCAACGATAACTATAAGAATAACAGCGGAAGAGAATTTGACCATAGGAGCGAGGTCGATTGCGTCGTTCGTTTAGTGAATACCGAACAGGTTTCTGTTATCTAATCGTTCTACCTGACAGCATTCATAGAGTTCATAACTCACGAGTACATGTTTTTACTAGATAGGTGACATATTAGAGTAAAAATTTAAATGTCATCGACAGCCAGGTACGATGTTCACCCCGACCCACAAACCTCTTACATACAATGGCTGCAGTATGATTAAGATTTAATGAGGCATACTCCATCTTTGTCCCCAAACGGTTCACCACCTCTCCTGCAGGTGGTGAACCCTGGCAAAAATAGGTCCTTGTGAAAAATGACGCGAGGGATTTCCCCATACATCATTGGGTATCCTACCGGCTTTTTCGCCAAAGATCAAAGACACTGACCTTTTGCGAATCTGCTGATAACGATCGATGGCGGAAAATCCAATCGAATATTCCGCACGCAAATCTTATAGATCCGCATATTGATGGGGAGCAGCAGAATCGAGGCGAATCATGAATACATGAATGGCACGCCAACTTTAGGTGGCGCTTTTTTGGAGAGGCCTATGTTCAGCTGTGGACCTAAATAATCCGAGTAGTGATATAGTTGAACGTATTTTAAACGTAAGTCGGGCGTAGTACACACACTACCTGTCGAAGTGGACGTTAAAAGATCGAAGCCACGAACCACAAAACATACCAGAAACAAAGGAAAATCTGAAAAGTAAGACAAAATTTGAATAAGATCGATCGTGATATAGATCACTGTTTAGTAGAAAATATTCTATATATATATATATATATATATATATATAGTTCAGTAATTTATTATTAATTTAAAAATGAGGTCGCACTGATAGATATGTGAAATATAAACCAAATATGCATGTATTATATGTAAACCTTCCTCATGAAATGTTCTAAATGGTGGTGAAAGTCGAAGAGAAACCCGGAAATGGTGACTTTGTTTTATCATTTGAAGATAAGTCCTCGATAAAATGGCTCGGAGGACCAATATCCGTTGACTAAGAAATGTTGCCTTGAGGCAATCTTCTACCGGCAGGGAAAGTGTAGTCAGGAACCAAGGTATAAGCAGGAAATTCGCGCCGTTTACACCTCGCAGAATATCGATGTGAAGTAGCGGGATCGTGTGCTTCTGCGTTTTGATCGGTAACCGGATTTGTCCCGTCTTCCCAAATATCCTTAAGGCCGGCAATGCACCTAGAGCTCTTATTGCAGATGTACGTGTCCCGTCTCCATAAAAAAAAGATAAATTCTCACTAAGCTGCCCGTTATCCTCTTCTGACATCGTTCTATAGATAATTACGTTATTCAGCCGTGAACTCATTATTTATGAGGCATTGCGTGTCGTAAAGAATAAATGATGATTGAGCATAAATCCTAATGACGGCTTGCTTATATAGGCATTGAGAATATTCTTATTCGCTAGCCAATAGATAGGCCTGTCCGTAAACAAAACATCGTAAATATTACCTTTACCTTCATAGCGATCTTCCATAGTTTTCGTAACAAATAATACAGAAACAAACTTAACTTTACATGTTTCCTCAAGGAAAAGTAACGTTTAATTTGGATTTTACTCGGCGTGTTCTCAACACAATATCTTCATGAGTCACAGCAGTTACCCGCATCTGGGTTTTGAAGGATTTTATTATATCCGATGCTATTGCTACAAATACATAATTAAATCATGTTCATCGCAAACGATATGTTTTCTCATATCTACTTGACTCTATAAAATGATTTGTATGTAACCTCTGAAAACAGCCGTGGTAACCTAGCGGAGGTTATAGTACGAGAGTGACCGGGGAACCCGGAACAGTCCCAAGTACTTAAGAGGAAGTATTACCCAGCTGTGGGCATTTACAGGCTGCCAATATTTTACTGTACTTTTAACTTTAAAGAATTCAAAGTTTAGGATAGGGGTTACGTTGCAATAGTTATACTAATTTTAATTCACTCGTAAAAAGTAAAACGTATCCATCATTTATTAAAGTAGCACACAATTTGTTAATTTAGTACAGTAAGTAAGTAAACCACAAATCATTAATCAAAAGGCAAGTATGCGAATCGCTCATTTAAAAGTCAGTGCGAGTGCAATGAACTGCCGCCTATGGTCATCGATTTTATGTTTCAGCGACAGATGCGTTCGTGTGGTTATAAAGTTTTGAAGACGGCTGGCCGAATATAGTACTATTGTATACATTGATGTATAATATAGGGATGATAATCATCATCATCATCATCATCATTTCAGCCTATCAGAAGTCCACTGCTGAACATAGGCCTCCCCCAAAGATTGCCACGAAGCTCGGTCCTGAGCCACCTGCATCCATCGACTTCCCGCAACACTGCGCAGGTCGTCACTCCATCTTGTGGGGGGTCGTCCTACACTGCGTTTGCCTGTACGTGGCTGCCACTCGAGAACCTTTTTTCCCCAACGGTTGTCAGTTCTGCGAACTATGTGGCCGGCCCATTGCCACTTCAGCTTGATAATGCACGGTGATAATTAATAAGTGTAAAAATATAAGTAACATGTTCTATATTGTTCCTGTATTATTAAAGTAGTCGTAAGTTAGCCATCAGGGGCGTTCAAGGAAATCTCGGTATCATGGGGATTTACTGATGATGTGAGACATTATCTGAGGGTATAATTATAAAATTTCCTAACAATGTTCAAGCAAAGCGTGCACCGCGCTATACGCTTACTTTTACAGATCAGACTCCAGATTTTTTAAAGATTATTCATATTCAACATTAGACACATTTCAGCTGGAGGAAACGCTCCATTTCAAACCACTTCTGGTATTTAATAATCTATTTATTAAAGGTTATTAATATTCAACATTAGACACATTTCAGCTGGAGGAAACGCTCCATTTCAAACCACTTCTGGTATTTAATAATCTATTTTTTTAACAAGTATTAATCGAATATATCCTCAGATATACGTCTGGTCTGGGGTTAAAAAATATTTTTTTTTTGAAATACAATTTCAAGCTTAGACGTCATTTTAAATCCAAACGTAGGCTGGTGGTATTTTTCGATTTAAGTATGAAATATTTAATTTCAGTATAACGTATGACTATTAATATTATGTATCGTGGGTATAGTATAGCCGTGTATAGCTTTTGGTGGATGATAATCTAGGCGGTTACGGCCGAGGTCGGCGAGTAGAACGTCATCATTACTTATTTTTGATTACGTAATAATTGAGTGCGAGAACTTTAGACAAACGAAAGTAATATTTTACGTCGTTGGATACTAAAAGTTTTTTTTTATTAATTTCGTCAAGGTGAATTGTTAAATTTGGAACTTTCCGTGGCCAGTGGTATATTGAGCCTAGGCGGCGGTGATCTGATTTTAAAACAATGTAATATATTTTTTTTAGTTAGTAAATTTTTAAAGTAAGCAAGTCGTTAGTCTGATTATTGTGGCAGTTATGGAATTATTACTAACTTTCACGTTACATATGTATAAACAGATCGCTTATCTGCAGCTCTTCAACGGTAACTTGAATGAGTTAAGTGTGTGTTAAGTGTATTTTCATTATAATATAAACTTTTAAAAGCGCAGGATTAATCGGCGCTCATCATAATAAATATTACTTAATATGAATATGTATTACTTACTACGTTTTACTATGATGTGTAACTAACTGCACACAATCACACATTACTCGATGTATTTTGCTAATATAATAACCGTGTTCGTTTTTAAAACTCAAGAATTCATTTTTTTAATGCGAGGCCGTGTGGTGTTTTTTTTTAATTAATTAAACTGGATATGTCATTATCAGTTTAGTTTTATCGTTACTAGTGATGGCCTGGTGTGTCTTATTCGAAATATTTTGAAGAGCCATGTTTGTGGTAAAATACCTAGAAAACAGTTCAATTCGAGCAGTCTGCTTGAACCAACTTGCCAACCAAACCAGTGCGGTATTAAACGATATCTTTATTTGGCGGCTCCTCAAAAAGTTACAGTTATGTTTTATTAAATTTTTTACTACTCTATATTTCGAGTTGACTCGCGGTAATCATTGCGAAACAGCTCCTGAATTAGATGAGATCGCTAATTTTCGTTTTGGTTCGTATAAGTCGAACAAATTTCCAGATAAAATTAACTAACATTAATTTCATTTTAATGTCATAATTTTTAAAAATAATGGAATCTGCATATTCCGAATATATTGTTTCAAGTTGTTTCAATAATAACCTTTGATAACTGGCAGAAAGTTATAACCTGCGTCTTAAATCTCCAGACCCGCGTGAAACATATAGTTGTAGGTGAGTATAATTGAATTTGTCGCTCATCACTCTCGTCGTTCAATCTCGGCTCTAGTACTATTAAGAACTGTGTCAATAGGCCCCTCGGAATTACTCGCCTTAATTGTTCCCACGAAAGATTCCGATAGCTAACGAGTAGCGACGTCAATTACGTTGCTAGTCGACGATTACGTTAAACTCTGGCCCGATTAGCCTCTGATCGGTATTGATATCGCCCCGTGATGTGACTACTGTCCGACGATTAAAGCGCGGGAAAATCTTACGGATTGTTTTTTTTTTTAGTGGAACAGCCGATCTTAACGATAATTAAAAGTAAAAGTGTGCGTTATTTTATCTCGTAATTACTCAAGTGGATCGAAGCATGAATTAAGTTACATATATTGCTAACCGTGAGAAATTTGTGATTGAAAAGGAACTAAAATTATAAGAAAAGTTAGTTAATTAATATTATGTTAAATATATATTCTTCTTCAGCACTCATTAACGTGGCGCAATCGCCTTGCGGTAACCTTCTGTTGCATAAATATAAAGTTAATTGGTTAAGATATCAGCATTTAAAATTTTATAAATAATTTTTCAGTACAGTTTTTTAGTAATAATACTTTTTGTAAACAAATGTTAAACATTGTTTCTTATCTTAAAATATGATCTATTGCGTTTTCATAATAGTTTTTATCCGTTATTGTTCTCTTATTAAGAAGTCCCGAAATGTGTGTTGATAATTAGGTACATATAAAGCAATTAAGAAACTAAAATAAGCGTAATTAGGAAAAACACTTTAAAAATTTCCGTTAGTTAAACATGGTTAAACTTAAGAGCTATTTACTAACGTTTCGACGAACTTTAAAGCGATTTCAATCAAATAGTAACTTTATACGTACTATCTATAACGTAGTGTAAAATATTCGATCCGATGTGACAAGCTAGACTCTGGCGATTCCGGATGGCTGTCTTTATTACAGAAGAAGGCGGCACATGGCAAATTGGCTACTCATCTTTGTACATTGTGTGCACACTCTTTAACTACCGGCCTCTCCCTCCTCTCCTCCTCCCGCCCGCCCCCATCCCCCTCCCCCTCCTCCTCCTCTGACCCGACCGAGGGAAAGGCAGACATAGGTATCGAAATTGACGGTGGAATAAAAATAATGAGACCGAAAATGACCAGACCGGTGACGCTAGCAGCGTTACATGAGTTCGTCATTGGGATCATTAATCCAAATTGTCTTCCGTGGTGATTAAGGGCATAACTTTAGAGGACCAGTGGCAATGGCGTTTTTAGATCGAAGCTCATGTGCTGGTCCTTCGCTGAAGATCATGTTAAGGACCTAAGATGATCATGTTCAGAAGGGTTGGATGAAAGGTCGATGGTTTGGGAACAATAGTCGATGTTCTGCCACCTTAAGTAATTGTCCTAAGAAGTGACATTACTGTTTACGCTGTCAGAGTTTGTTATACTTTAAAACTGGCCTGTTTTTTGACGTTATAGTTCATTCGTATAAAGATTTAAATCGCTGTTTTGTTTGTATATTTTTACGTAATAGCTTCTCTCGGCCAGTTACGGTAATAGATATTGATAAGTCTGTTACTATGCTAGCTCAGATGCTTTGTGTGCAATCGAGGGACAAATAGCAGCTCTGGTGTCTGGCAGCGGTTGAACATTATATAATTCCATTAGATTATTGTGGTTTTTTCCGTGCTTTGTTTAGTATAGACGCTTTTTTATTATTACATATATTACAAACTGACAAGTATTAACTAAGACTGCTTTGAACATCGCATACTTTTTTATGTAAATAGTAGTTTAATTTATAATATCGGTGACGTAAGCAATTCTTTACGGGATGATTTAGTTTGTTTTGTACTTAGACTCCTATACAATTTTGTGAATACATCAGTTACGTATCAAGCCTCCAAATGTACCATTGAGTTTCATTTTTATTTCTACTTCGTTGATATTACATAGAAGTGTCATCATGTCAAAACATCGGTTTAGGTGTTAAATTTTAAGCGCGCATGCTTGTAACATAACAAGTAACAGGTTCAAAATCGATAACAAATTTGATAGGAACCTCATTCCGAAACGGTAAGAGATTGTTAACAAAGTAATAACTTAACGTAACTTACTCGTATTCCCTACTAACTGTATACGGTAAATTTTTCTTTCTCGCTTTTATTTCATTAATATATATATATTTTTTAATTATATTCCGTGACACCGTCGGTTGACCTCTTCGTTTGCGATTTTTGACTACAGGTTGTTCCGAAATTATTCATTGGCAAAGTATGGATAGCATGCTCGTGCATATGTGAATAATTATGCTTTAAGTACGAACTTGAAATAACTTGTAAGAATATGAAAGTTGTGTCGAATATCTGAAAATGCGACACGGCGTTATGCGCGTTTCCATTTAATTTCGTACAACAGAGGAACACGTACACGTTGGTTGTTATAGTCATCATGTAGCTGCTGAACGACTTGACCGATTGAGATCAAATTCATACAATATATTATTAGGCGCAGTAGTCAAGTTATTAACAAGTTCTATATTTATGGACACAATTACATAATCATTTTCATGAGATATGTTAGTTTAGTACCAAGAAAGAAAATCACAAAATCTGGACTCGAGATGGCGTTGAGGTCGAGTTAATAAGTAATTAGGAATGAAACTCATCGCACCACTTCTAGCCGAAAGGGCAGAACAACGTCTGCCGAGCTTGTGCAGTATCAAATTTGTAGATGCGATTAAATCGCGTGACCTTGAAAAGTCGATAATGAACTTCCTCAAACGGTTTCGCGTTATGACGCGTGCAATAGAAATATATATGCAAAAAGAATACAACCACTAGATATTTTCACATTATAAATCGGGGTCTTATTTTTGTTTCTAGAAAGCATGCCCTACGGCAACAATTCTTTTGAGGAATCTGAGCGCGGAGCAAACCAATCTGAAGAACATCCTCCAGGAGAAGATACCTAAGGAGCAGGAGAAGGTTCGCGAGTTCCGCAAGCAGCATGGATCCACCAAAGTCGGGGAAGTCACCGTTGACATGGTTAGTGTTTCAATAATTCATCACATTTAAATTTGAATTTGCTGCGATACTTTCAGTTCGATACTTTAGTTACAGTGAAAAGTCCACGACCTATTTACCCTTAACTTGTCATTACAATAAAATTTCCATTCACGTGACGAATCACGAACAAGTCACGAGTCACGCATGAGTTATATACCAGCGATTGTACACAGATTCGCCCGCGTGACCTTAATTTTTTTTAAAAGTATCTCCTGATCGAGATAATAAGTTTATCATATCAAAGTTATCAACCGTTTGATCGATTTGTATGAAATTGGTTTTGATTTGAAACCGTTTTTGCGTGCTTGAGCGCCAAACATACAAACATTACAAGAAACCTTCACATTTATAATATTAGTAAGGTAATAAAGTTATTAAAGCGCGAGTTCACCGTCAAATTAACAGACTTAACGCCAGTTGATATTACGGTGAACTATCGTAAGCGTGCTTAGTATTGAAACTTGGCTATCCTAAAGAGATAACCGAAAGTAAAAATGAAGATACGATTTTTGTGTGAAATATTCTTCCATTTACCGTGCTAACAGAATATGTTAAGGGACATCTATATATAAGCAATGAGGGATATGTTTAAGTCGCTTCACGTTTTTTTTTAATTGCTTGCCTTATATGTCGTCTGGCTTTGATAATGGATAACGGCCTTAACGTCCTGAATACGTAAATATTTTAAAAGGAAAATTACTCTGTTGTCTCGTGTGCGTTGTGCGATTTTTTCGTTTGACTCAATATTTATATAAAAAAAAACTTTCGTGATGTCATGTGTACCAACTGAATCTCCTCACTCTCCCTCCCACAATTGCGTGAACTAAATTACAACTATACCACCCGACACTACACAAACGTCGACATGCGTGCGTTTTCTTCTCATCTCTTCTCTCTCCATTTTCTAATTGTAATAAACGCACTTAACGCTTGGATCTATTAACGTATAGCACTGAATAACTAATTAGTCCATTCACCAAGAAAGATAGAAATAAGATGGTTAAAAACCACGAACCAACATCAGGACGGACAGACAAAACACAAAAAAGAGCAACGTTCATTCTGTTTGAAGATTTCATTGTAGCCGAGTTGATTTTTATTTAGCCTTTGTATTCTTCTTTTTAAATTTTTTTGTTTTGTACACTTTGATTTTTAATTTTGTTAATTTTATAGCGTTACGTTATTCTTTTGGCGTAGATGTATGGTGGCATGCGAGGCATCAAGGGCCTCGTTTGGGAGACATCTGTCCTCGACCCCGATGAAGGCATCAGGTTCCGCGGGCTTTCTATCCCGGAATGCCAACAGCAGCTGCCCAAGGCTAAAGGCGGAGAGGAACCCTTACCCGAGGGTCTCTTCTGGCTTCTTGTTACTGGAGAAATACCCACCGAGGCCCAAGTTAAAGCACTGTCCAAAGAGTGGGCACAGAGGTGAGTGGTTAACTGGCAATTAATTGAATAAGAGACTACTCTATGTATCAATGATAAGAAAAAGGCTTAAAAATTTTATATTGGTCGAGTTTTATAATGAATTATTAGGCCATGGAAGCTTGGAAGCCGGGTGATCGCATTAAGTTAATATAGAACGCGAGGAACATAGTTTCAGGCCTCGTCTGCACCTCTTAAGTTATTATTTAAAATGCTTATTAAAAACATACCAGGTGATGGAGGAAGTTCAAAAGTTAAAAAGATATTCGAGGAAAAGACGAAGTTGGAAATGAAGCTGGTTCTTGGATTCTCCTCGTCCTAAAACCCTCTCAAAATCAGAGGAAACCTCCGTCCAGCCGAGGCACAGTTGTGTCATTATAATTAATAATAGGTTACGAGTTTCAATATTTTACGAAGAAAATATGTTTCACTAGGTAACTTGGTAGTGGTCAGGGCACTCGCTTTAATTTCTGAATACACGAGTGACATGGGTTTGATCATCGCTGCCGGTATCGATAACATTGTTAATAGCACTTTTAAGTGAATTTACCACTTGTTCGGCGGTGAAGGAATACATCGTGAGGAAAACTGTTTCAACTATTTGAGAGGAGGCCTTTGCCTAATAGTCGGAATTTAAAGGCAGATACTTAAAGTAACGAATGAACGTATTCTATATTCAAATTTGAATCACTCCATCGGCATGACGTATTCGTCAAATGGTGGAGGCAAATTATATGATATAGCTCATTAAAGTATCAAGATCTCGACTGATCGTACTACCCACATCACTTAGCGTGAGTATTACTCTTCTGCTCTAAGCTAACTGTCAGGGTTCGTTTAGTTTAGTGGAATAATCGAACCTGTGACCATCTCGAACAATTTAAACAGCAATAGTAATGATTTACGGACACATAATATAACGTTGCAGGTTCATACTGCCAGGACGAACCATATCCTGAATAAGCTAAGTTGGAGAAATTTTTGTGAATATTATTGTTGCCAGTATTTTTCCCCACACACATATTTATATATATATATCTATTTATACATATATATATATATATATATATATATATCTATTTATACATATATATATATATATATATATATATATATATATATATATATATATATATATATATTATATATATATATATCTATCTATATATATGTATATAAACAAACGGTCTCTTGTGATCGCTTCAAAATCAGTAAAAGTACCAGCCTGTGAATGTTCCATTGCGGGGCAAAGATCTCTAAATAGACCGTCAGGCTTCTTATGTGCAAGCATATTTTATTTCATAGACATGCAGGTTTTCTTTGAATTGCAGTCGCTTGACACTAAGCGGTGAAGGAATTTTTTAATATGCCCGTCTACGTATTTCATTATACTAAAACCTTATTTGATGAGACTACGATAGTGTAACCTTTTTGTACATTAATATTGTAAAATCCGTATTCGGGTTTGTGTTAATTTAACCTAAAAAAATGTCTGGGCCGTGGAAAGTGTGAGACGTTTGATGTATTGATCGCTAGGCAACCAATCAAGCGCGGGGATGACGTTATATTCTTCTAAATTGTCTATGTTCTACCTTTAGACAGTCAAGTGATTACAGGCTAATGATGATACTTTAATGGCGAAGAATATTACAACTAGTAACAATATAGTACTTAGTACAGTTTGTCACTAATTCTTGTTTAAATTTGACAATAATATTTCTAAACTCAAATAAAATCAACTAGGGCCGAGCTCCCAGCGCATGTGGTGACAATGCTGAACAACATGCCCAGCAAGTTGCACCCTATGTCGCAGTTCTCCGCGGCCGTAACTGCGCTCAACAGCGAGTCAAAGTTCGCTAAAGCTTACTCCGAGGGTGTACACAAGTCTAAATATTGGGAGGTGAGTGATGCTTTGACCAGTTTTGTTTTAACTTAAAATATGATGTGTTGATAAGTAATTTCAAACTGAAATTTAAGAAAACTTGTTGCAAATATAAGTTAGGATAATTGTAGATAAAAATTAAATACGATATCAACATGTTAGGTGTCGTGCCGTGCTTCTTTACCAAACATTACGTTGTCCAGAGTGCAGTACAAAGCTTCTCTCAATAGGTGACCTAATGGAGCATAATCTTTGACGATCACAAAATATTTCACAGCAATTCCGAGAGAAGTATTATTTTCATTGGTAATCATATCTTGGAAAAATGAAAAATGTTACGAAATGCGGTATGATTTTATAGGGAAAAATATGTCACGCGGAATGCCAGTGAAATTGTGGGTAAGGCCCATGCTATGAAAACTGTTATTAGTATTAAAAGCTTAAGTTGTACCTTTATTTTATTGTATATTAATATGAGACTTCTCGTTCGACATAAATCTATTGACAAGTTCTTAATTTCTGACGTAGATATGGCTTCAAGCTTAAAGACGATGGAGCGTCGTAAGATATCTTATTATTTAATTTACTTTTCTTTACCATTATTTCTACTTCTGCATTCTTGTATTTAGTACTAATAAATACTTTTGCATCGAACTCCTTTAACTTGTAACAATTTTCGACTGTTATGTAACAGTAATAATAAAAATGACACTCGTACACGCCTTCTAGTCCCAAGTTACTCAATTTTAGTTACCAAATAGGGTATTGGGTCGTTTTCAAGAAATTTCAATACAAACTGACAACTAAGTCAAGTTTCTGGACCAATAAATTTTCTAGATATCTATGATATGCGCAGTATTTAAAACAATGGAATCCAACAAAATCCCAATAATATAAAAATATCCCTTTTATTAAAACCAACCAACCAAGCTCACCCATAATTCGATTAAATATATTTTTTCTTAGGAAAAAGGACCTTGAATTTTTAATATAAAACGGCAACTGCTTATCACATCCCCTATAATGAATGTATATATGCTTGATAACACGAGCATATTTTTATTAACTAATTACGCGCCCCCCTTCCCACAGTATGTATACGAGGACTCGATGAACCTGATCGCGAAGTTGCCGGTGATCGCGGCCACCATATACCGCAACACGTACCGCGATGGCAAGGGCATCGGCGCCATCGATGACAACAAGGACTGGTCGGCCAACTACTGCACGATGCTCGGCTTCGACGACCCGCAGTTCACTGAGCTCATGAGGCTCTACCTCACTATCCACAGGTGAGGTTACGAACACAGGCACACTAAAATCAATGTGGCATAGTCATATTGGCATCAGAAAAAATCTCAAAACGAGATATTGCGGAATTGATCTTGAGTCGCACGCCTCATCTGGCAATTTATTCGATCAATTCGTAGATCCAGTCTTGTTATCTTATGAAAAAAAAAAATTACACGTTTTAGAATAATATTCTTTGTATCACAGATAATTTGTTACTATTAGCTGCTATGCGATTATTTTAGTAACGATATCGTAGAATATATTGATTCTTTTCATTGGAGTGCATGATGTATTGTATTTTTGTTACAGAAATTTATTATGGCTTATTTTCATGTAATACTCGTCATTTAATAAATTTGAAATAATTGTTAGTGAATATTGAATAGAGTGTTATCACAGGGTACCACTTTGGTGTCTTTGTAATTTATTTTATATGTAATCAACGTATGTGAGCCAATTAGCCTTCCGAAATTAATCTTAAGAATCCCTCTCAGTTTTTGTTTTTTTTAATTGTGCTAGCGTATGTTTTTGCGAACGACCGCTGCTCGAGCTTTGTTTATTATTTGATTGTGTATGCTTGCGATTTTTTATGTGTTTCTTGTTTTGTTATGTGATTTCTAACACTTTTGCACCAAACCCCTTGATAATCTGAATTCAATAAAATACATCCGTATTACATATTTACATGTACAGATATTACATATTTATATCTGATTATCATATGTTCAATCGCATTTTTCTAGCATGTAATAGCATTCTTAGTTCAAGGTGAAAGTTTTTGGGTGTATTTATGACTTTGCCGTGTGCTATGCATGCTACGTCATTTAAATAAGTATTTATCATTCCTCCTCATCGTAAACACCGTGGTGTATTAAAGTGTATACAGTTTGAAATTTACCTTGAATTGTATAGTATGGGATATTCCATAATATAGCAATGCTACATGCAATCCCATAAAAAAGGAAAAGGCTGATTATTTAGAAATCTTTGTTCTTTTAATAAACTTAACTTGTCTGACGATGTATATAAAATAGATTAGACAGTGGATGGATTAGGAATAGTCATTCGGACAACTTTCTTAAACAACAAGTAAAGTAGCAATCTGTAAATGTCCGATTGTTGAAGAAAAGTCTCCTCCCAATATTTGAGTGGTATTTATGTCAGGTAGCGTCCGTCACGCTTTTCCAATGCTGGTTTTTACGTGAAGGAAGCGTACTGGAAGGGCTTTACGTGACGTCGATATATATAGCGTATCGTTGTTTTTCTTTACCGTTGAGTACTCGTATACTATGAAATGAAAGCAAGTACCTTGGCACCACGGCTACCTAATTACCACCGCTTTTTTAAACACAAACTTAGCATTAATCATCATCATCACTACAGCCGAATCCACCACAAGCCCATTGCTGAATACAGACAGACCACCTCCCAGATTGCGGGCACACAATTGTTTATCACACCATATTGGTGTGCCATGGACGTTACATATGATCTTTGTCATGCCTATATGTAACCTAAAAGGATTGAGAGACATTCGGTATATTCGGAAAATCCTTCCGAATATACCGAACCAGAATCCCACAGACTACTGACAAAAGTATCTCCAGTGCGCGGGTACTGACACTGCACTCACCGACCAGCCCGCTCAGCTTGGTGAGCAAATTGGACAAATCTTTCATGCATGCCGTGACAAGTTCAGTTTTTTTGGTGCTTTCATGGACCGGCGGATGCAACTGAGGGCTTAATATAGCCTATTAAAGAAGAAAATAAATCTATAATAATTGGAGAAAAAATATTGTTTTAAATAACTAACAAGACCAAACTATAGGTTTAGTAGTAGCAATTCAAGGGTTCCGTTAACCACGCTTCAGCTCCGTCATCAGACCAGTTCGACGGTACATACATTTGCAAATCTGATCAAATAGATATGATCACTAAAAGTGGATGTAATTTGAATTCTTATTACAAACTCACGTTCAGATCGACCTAATATAATAAGCGTGTTAATAACAAAATTCCTTTCTTTTCGAACTTGATTAAATTCAAAAGAAAGGAATTTGATCTTAGCATGGACCTAGTATTTGGACGAAGCCTAGTACTTATGCTTCGTGGTTATATGTTTTTGTATGTACCTACCCAGTTGTTTCCTCATTTACAATGGGAGTCGAAAATCGTAAATTATTTATTAAATCCGGGAAGAACACATCGTGAGCTTATTTTAAAATTGCGCGTCTTCTTATCGAGGACTTGCAGCCCAAGGTCCGTTCCGCAAAATCGTACTCCGTTATCCATCTGTCTGTGAGTTTATAAATATAACCTTGAAACTAAAGACAAGCGGTTTGTTTTATAACGACTGTGCGACCTCGTGACTGTTGGTAATGGAATGGCTCATAACGGATTGTCACTGCGATGCTTTTACGTAACTATCTTTACAATAGGTAGTTTAAAAAGTATAGATAGCATAGAATTAGCATAGTATAGCATTTACTTTATTTAAACGACTTAATTAGTATGAAGTTCAACATTTACACACAATCCTCTGAATTAGAAAAAAAAATTTTTGTTTTAACTCGGCCTAGGTTCGTTCAGCCTATTCATATCCGTTCAGCCCTTCATATCTGCCTATCACAAGTCCACTGCTGAACATAGGCCTCCCCAAAAGATTGCAAAGTAAGTCTTTATAAATCTAAAATCTAAAATATAATCGGTTGGTAAACTTTTATTGTTTATATCAGCAAGGGCCGGCTGCAAATAATTGTCCGTGATTTTCGTAATTACTTCAAAGTTATCTCTTGTATGATTTTACTACCTTGTATTTAATGTCGCGTGTTTGCTTAAATCTATTTTAATGTTGATTGTAATATTGTGTTAAATGTTTTAAATAAAATTACATTAGCTTTAGTTGAGATGTTTTTAACCCTTGCTGTCAGTTAAGGTTTAAATGGAACAGCATATTAACTTTTAATATTATCCGCAAATGTTATGAAAAAAAACCAAATTTACTTTAGTTTAGTTTACTTTTTGAAATAAGGATGTGTAATTGTAACAAACGCCTAAAATAATAGAATAAATAGTGTTATATGTATAACACATTATAATTCAACACTTTTATCATGAAAAAATGGTCTAAACGATGTGAAAACCGCATTAAAATCCGCTCGAAACTTTAGAAAGTTATAAGCGAATACACAGACCAACACGGATTGTGACGTTTTTTAATACTATTTATATTTATTATTGTTCACAGTGACCACGAGGGCGGCAACGTATCTGCGCACACAACTCACTTGGTCGGCTCGGCCCTGAGCGACCCCTACCTCTCTTTCGCTGCTGGGCTTAACGGCCTCGCCGGGCCCTTGCACGGCCTCGCCAACCAGGAGGTTGGTACTGCTGTCATCTATTTGAATTATGAGATGCCGAGAAAATTACAACTTTTCATTTTTACTGGAATGTCTGTTGTTGAGGTCGACTTATTGCCGTTCCTATCTTTTCTTTTCTTCCTAAGATATCAAATATCCTTAAATAGGTTTTATACTCCTCCGGCTTATAATTGGATGCTGCTGATTCTTTTCTAGATGGTAATAACCATAACCACCTATTGGAAGTCGTAACTCTTAAAGTTGTTTATTCTCACCCATCTTGTACTCTTATCTCCTTTATGTAATTCCTAATATAAATCATGGAGATTGTGCTTATGATTGAGGAGTTAACAATTAATATTTAAATGGGAAAAATTGGTTTTTTAATCGGTCTTCGTGCTAAGTGAACAGTATGGTATTAATTTATATTCTATAACAGTAAATCTACTGCAGTTTCACAATTTGTTTTCTTTTCCCCATTTAGGTACTTATCTGGCTGGAGAAACTGCGTAAGCAGGTCGGTGACAACTTCACTGAGGACCAACTTAAGGAGTTCATCTGGAAGACGCTGAAGTCCGGGCAGGTTGTCCCTGGTTACGGACACGCTGTGCTCAGGAAGACTGATCCTAGGTGAAAAAAATTATGTATTTGCTAGTCCATTTAGTAATAATATTCAGATGCCGCGCTTAGTGCGTTGGACACTGCAGTAAGTTTGCAAGAAAAGCTACTTATCCTCTGACTTACATCCTTCGTTATCGTAGATATCTTGCCTGGATGGAAAGCGCCAGCAACCAGAATTTGATAAACTACCTATTATTTGTGTACAAAGCTTTGGCTGGGATACGATCCCAGGAGTCATGTCATAGCAGCCAGGTATGCTAACCACTGAGCCACGTGATCACGCTAACCAGACTATACTCCGTATGCCATGGACGGTTTGAAAAGGTGTGAGCTTATTCTGGTTCTTGGTGGCTATTCAATTCGAAGGCGACGAAAGTGTTATTTGTTCGTTGGAAATTCATAAAAAGAGAAAAAAAGTTGATAGTTTAGCGTGAGACGTTTAATCTGCCATCTGTTGGATGCCCTTAGTCGACTCTTATAACACCCGCTCATATAATCTTTCTACTTTATATGTATTTGCATGACATGGTAATATTTACAATGCATATTAATTTTTGGTTTTTCCATTCAGATATACATGCCAGCGCGAGTTTGCTCTGAAGCACTTGCCCAACGATCCCCTGTTCAAGTTGGTGGCAGCGGTTTACAAAGTGGTGCCCCCGATCCTTACTGAGCTTGGCAAGGTCAAGAACCCATGGCCCAATGTAGATTCCCACTCCGGAGTACTCTTACAGGTTTGCTATGCTCTATGTCATTTGCTCATCTATGAATAGCATTTTCTAAGGGACTTAATTGTAATTACTGTGATTTATCACCTCACATCAACAAATGCCGTTAATAACATGCAAGAATAAGTTTAGGTCCTGTATAATAATAGATTGTATTTAAACTATAATAATTGGACATAAATTTCTGCTGAAAGGACGAAATGTGTTTGAGGTAGCCATTTTGGAAAGCCTGAACTGGTCCGTGTCAAAAGGAATTCCGTAATCTCTGCCTATCGCTATGGTCTGATAATTTAATGTTTCTCTCATTTCATTTCAGTATAGTAAAACCTTACCATAACATAAATATACACTAACTTGCCACAGCATGGTAGAGTATAGAAATCCAAAGGAAACCAATTTAGTTTGACACTTTCTTAGAAAGGCTAGTAATGAATTTAATACATGCTGTAGAAAAAGAGATGTGTGTATAAATAACAGTCACATAACTCCTGAACGTTTCTTTTTCCAGTATTATGGTTTGAAGGAGATGAACTATTACACGGTGATGTTCGGTGTGTCCCGCGCTCTGGGTGTACTCGCCCAACTGATCTGGTCGCGAGCGCTCGGCCTTCCCATCGAGCGGCCCAAGTCGCTCAGCACCGATCTACTCATAAAGCAGCTCGGCAAGTAAACCACCTACTATACGTAACAGGTTTACGTGTACGTCACTGCATACGTGCGCGTGGCTGTATGGGTGACGTGCGCGTATGACGCACTAGCGTGGAGTGACGTAATGGTATCGTAAACGCACCCGTTGTATGCGTATGTCTTAACGTATATGTGCCAGTTGTGACGGACATACTGGTAATTTTACTCAAGCAATATTGACTTGTGTCTGACATACTAGATTTACAATTAATTGTACCGCATTACTTATACGTGTAGTGACGTATGAGTGTGCAGTGACGCTTTCTACGCGACGTGTAAACAAGTCGATAATGCGCATATATGTTGCGACTTACGCGTACATCCGTTGCACTCGTATGAAGCAAAGTGTCACACGCATAGACAATTGAATGTTTTAATTAAAAATGAAATTATTATTTGTGATTTTACTAGCGCAGTGTTGTATGCAGTGTGCGTTAAATCAAGTGATGCCCATTTAAGGCATTCATCAATATTAAACTGACATAATATAGACAATGGTTTTGATATTATTGCATAACCATAACCAAAGGTTGTTTATCGTAATGCACTTTGCTTCGTACCAATGCGGCCAGTAAGGGCGGTGCTCGGTTATAGTGTAACCTTTTAGACAATCTTCTTCCTGCAAAGCAGTTTCTTCTTTCTCTTTCTAGATCAAATTGTTAAACATGTAATTTATAATTACGATTTGTAGTTGGGAATTCCAATAACTTACGTCAGTTGTGTATGTATAGATATAAAGTATCCATTGAACTTTGTAATACCGAGCCCGTTACAACTTGAATAGTATAGAAACAGATTGATTCACACATAACCAACAGTCAATTTTTATTAGGATCAATATCAATACACTAAACTAAGAGTAAATGGCGTTATGTTAGCGAATATATATATTTCTTGATTAATTGAAACTAAAATTTAAAAATCATACCTCCGGTCTAATTTATGTTTTTTTTAGTATTAAGATTAAGTGACGCATTTTTCATCGTGTCGATTTTGTTTGAGGTGATTATCGTAGTTGATAAATCAGCTACGATACCTCTTTGTACTTACAACTGTGATGAATAATATATTTTTTTTAATTGTTATGTATATTTAGTATTAATATACAGAATTGGAACACAACGAAAATTATATGGGTTTGGGTCTAAATTGACTAGTGTGGTGGTGTGATTCAACTGGTATTAGGTAGTATCTGTAATCAGATCCATTGTAATGTAGGTTGAATAATGATTAGAAGGAATTTATAGCTTTGTGTGGATGGTATGTGGTACCCAATCAATGTTAAACTCGATTTACTTTTTTAAGTTGAGACTCAACATTTTCTGATATTGAGATTCGGTTGTACTTTCAAGAACTTTATCTATTTTTTTCCTTTTCGTGTTAGGAGTTAATTAAATTCTAACATACATAAAACTGAGTTGATATCATCCCACACTGTAACTCCTAGTTGATTCTCTTATTTATTTCACATCTGTATCTTAAACACTGCATATAGTTGTATTCTAATTTAATATCAAGTTACCAAAGTATTGATGTAATTTATTTGATATACGAAAGTGATGTTGTCGATTTATGAATTTTCATTGAATAACTCATTGTTTACATTGTTTTATTGTATTATCGAAATTTAATTTCATTATAGTGTAGATACAAGTGTAATCAGTTGCCAAGTCAGTTATATGATTGTAAATCATTAAGATAATTTTTGTTTCGGTTATTATTTATCACATATCTGCAAATAGTTCTTTGACGGTATGTATGTGTTGTGGCCGTGGTACGTGGAGTCGAGCACACTCCAATGCACACGTCAAAGTGGCGGTTCAGTAAATTGACAATACTAAAATAAATTGGTGTGGTTGTAGTACTTAGAAGTGTTTTTCTCATATACCCATTATCAACCCAATCCTTGTCCTATGTTATAAAAGTGACATAATGCTTAATCAGATTATATTAAGTGAATATATATAACCTATAAGTAGCAGTAGATTGGTCACAACTCACAGAACTGACAGCTGTTAGGAAAGGGAGGCTATCGAGTGGCAACTACCGTTTTTATAATATGTGGTAAAGCTATACTGCAGTTGTATTATAGCTGCAGGAGGAATGGGTTGACTTGATTGGGAGTACACCACACTCACAGAATACTAAATAATAGCATAATGCTGTGGTGCTCCATTCCATATGGTCAGTGAATAAACAGGAGACCCGTTTACTGTTAATAGGGAATGCTATCTTAGACCTCAGGGGTGACAATGCATCTGCATTTTTAATAGAGCATAGATGCTAGTGTCTATTGTCTGCAATAATCGCTTACAATTAGATGCGCTTAATATAATTAATATTTGGCGTATGACCTGGAAATTTCCTGTGAATTATTTGGTTAGATTTAATGTCGTAACGTCGCATCCAACCTATATATATTATATTTTTTTTTTACTTAAACTTGTACGCTTGTAAGGTACCCGTGGGAGTCGTAAGTCGTAGATGTAATAGGCAACTAAGGAAAAAGCTGATGAAACCTTAATATGACAATCTACGGTGCCGAAGCTGGTAACTAGGCACAACAAATCGAAATGTATTAATTTTTTTATTATTATTTCTACACAGATTTTTACTTGAAAGAAAGTAAAGATGATGCCGTAAGGAAGGTGTAAGTATAAGACAAGAGTTTAGAAGATGTTTCGCAGATGATGATTACCGAAGTAAATCGGCTATTCATTTTAATTAGAAACTTATTGAAGCTTAAAATGTGAGTTTTATTACATTTTTTTTGATACTCCTGATGTTTTTAGGAAATTTTTGTTTACTCGCGTGAAATATAGGATGCATTTACATGTTACAGAATAGTTTCATTAACCAATTTTATATATAACTAGTGACATCAAAAAGGGCTAATTGTTTGGCCTTAAGAATATTGTCTAGCATAAACAAAGTTGGAAGCTACTTCCGACTAGGCGCGAAATTTTTTTTTCAGTTCTACGTGGGGGAGAGGTGCTAAAACGTTGCACCGACTAAAACTCCCCTCGGCAGATACGCTGTGGGCCCGGTGGCCTTAACAGCTCCGGCGGAAGACTCGCGAGCAGAATGCCCGCATTTTCAGGTCAGACTGGGCGCGAATCTACATATGCCAATGTTTGAACTTTGCCTCTCCGAAGTTAGCAACATAAGGCTTCGTAGTAGTTACATTTAGGTCTGATGCATGCGCAGTGGAGTAACCGAGGAGCGTCACACGATCTCATTGTCGCTCCATGTCTCGCTCGCTCCGTGCATATTCATGTTAGTTTTGTTTATGTCTTTATTGTTTCTTTTATTATATTATTATCCATTTGTAAGATACATAGTTGTAAACGAAAGTTATATATTTTTGATATACGAGTACTTTGTAAGTGCCATAAGTTTAGTTACACAATTGAATTCAATCCTATTTTAAAGAAATTGTGTAATAATAAAATACTGATGTATAGAAGTCTCAGCGATTAATTAAAGCCTTTAATCTCTCTTTCCACGAATCAATGGATATAGGCAAGGTCTCCATGGGGAATTGAGCCACTGTTAGCTCTAAATATTTCTTGAGAGACTAGTGGTTCTCTAGTACTAACCACAATTTGTAGTCCAACGGATTGACGTCCAAGACCTGGACTGGACCATACTACGACCTGGAAGAGTCTCATGATAAACTTTGACTGACGTCTTGTCTAATTATCACATAAATAAAACTTCGTGATCCTTAAGTCGGACAATTCTCATCAAACCACGATTGCCGCAGGAACTTTACAGTTGAACTTTACCAACAAGTTGCGAGGCTCGTTTAGAGCTGGGATCAAAGACTTTGTCACTTTGCTTGTTGAAGTACTATTCAAACGTTAATTCAATTGCGCGATTGCTTTGAATGCCTGGTTTCAGCGCTTGAAAGATGTAATGTAGGTAGGCTCGACAGTAGGGAGATGGGAACGGAGCGTTCTTTTTAATAAATTGATAACTACAGAATCAACGTTTTATAGTTCACTGCTGAACGTAGGACTCTCCAAGAAAGTGCCAGCAAAAGCCGGGCAAAGTCACCACGCTGGGCAAGCGGGTTGGTGAGTGAGTAATCATTCGGTCCCCAGAGCCTCTAGGCTAGCGGGGTGCACCACGTCCATGTGAGATTGGCATTTGGGGAAGGATGGGTTATAGTCCCTTTTTTTTTGTAGATGTTATTTACATAAGCACTCACGCTTGTCACCCATAGGGTTCGATGGTGATAGTGTTTGGATTTGATTTTTTAAAGTGTGTGTATAATCAAAATATGTCAGATGCAACGTAAACATGACGGGGTCTTTAAAAAATATTGTTACAAACATAGTTCAAAATTATTTATTCATCTTAGTTGATAGCAATTTTGTTACATTTTACATAGGTACAGGTAATTGACTAGATTGGTAGGTATGTACAAGCAGAGGTTTAGAAATAAACTTAATTGGTTAGTTGCGAAACGTGTCACCAAATAACAAGTCGGGGATAGATCAATAGCGGTTGAATAGCATTGGAAAGAGGGAAAACAGACTTTTCTTTCAAAGATCAGTCTCATCGGCACGCAGTGCACACTAACGGAGGAGGCTCTGTCGACCGACTGACGATGGGAACTTAGTCGGAATATGCCGAGTCCAAAGCCCATAAACTAGTAATCGAGAGCAACATCTCTAGTGGAGAGTAGCAGCATTGCGCGCACCAACCCGCGTGCCCTGCGTCGTGAGTATGGTCAAACCTTCCTAGAAATGAGGGTTTTAATAGTATGGTGATATTATATTCGCGAAATAATACATTTTTAACAGTCGCGTAAAATACTTAGACGTGACTTTCCAGGTCTTATGAAACATGGATTATTAACATTAACCTAACAATAACTTTGATGGTGTATCAATTTTGGTTGTTTACATCCTTTTAGTTATTCACGTTAGTGCATTTCCACCTTGCTGATGTAAGAAAAACACCCCACGAGCCTCAAGGTTTGTTGGAAAAATTTGCTTATCCCTGCTATCTGTTCTCTATATGTGTCATCGTGTGAAGATCGTAATTCTAGTGCAGGGAAATTATGCGCGCTCCATCGCGCTTGAATTGGTTAAAAGCCGACAACAATTCCTGTTACTTGGGGTCAATCGGTGTCGAGCATTTGCTCTCTTGAGCGTGAGATAGAAATTTGCATCGACAAGGCACGGTTTGGTAGGTCGGGTAGAAAAGACTAGAATAATAAATATTTCAATGAGAGCCAAGTTGATTGTTTATCAAACTTGCGTCTTGAACATATCAAGCGTTCGAAACTCGGACGCCGTACGCTAGACATGAAATATAACACAACAAGTTTCCCATGCGCTTTTTTCGGAGACATCTTGATATAAAGTGGACAGACACGGCAACTAACAAGACGGAGTTCCTTAGTATCACTGCTCTCCTCAAATGGAAACGCTTGCAGTGGCTGGGGCATGTACATCGAATGCAGTACGTACTTGTTTGTCTAGGCAAGTTAAATCGATTACCAGAAGTGGGAGTATCTCTCTTCCCACTCGAAATAAGGGGAGGAATGGGAATGCTAAAAGGGCATCAAAACAAAGCTGCGAGATTATTCTGAACCACACAAGATAAATCAGAATGCCCAATGATGTAATTCTACAATCAAAACAACATTTACGATTTCTGAAATTTCACCTTTACTTATGAAGAGTCATTCGTCGTACCTAAATCTTTCAGGTCGTGCGGGACATTTTTATCTATAATTAAGCAATTAAGCGGATTTAAGTTAACACTTTAAAGAATGTAATACTTAGGACCTTTTTTTGGGTATTTACAATGGCTGCGTAAAATTTTTTTTTATTTATGCATCCATTGTAAATAAAAAAGTTTATTGTCTCCTGGATAGGTTATCTACGTACTCCAAATGGAATTTTCATCGCCGAAGTGGACATCATAGAAGTTCATCTTCAGAAAAGTTATTTTATTAGGTTATGTCAAAATATGGGATTAGTAATTAGTCGTCTTATATTATTCTATAAAATCAAAAAAGACAGACGCGTTAGTTCGTGAGCGCCGGGTAACGCACGAAAACGCGTAACGCGTCCCGGCTCGGTTTAAAGTCTGGAGTATTGGAGACGGTTATTCCGACATCAATTAGATTCTGTGATTTGTCACCGCTATTTTGCAAATAATTCGAATACAATTTTATTTTTTAATGTACACTATATCGTTAATGGTCTCTTAGACAATTGTAGGTCTGCTCTTGGGAATGCGATAGTGTTTGCCACAATTGACATATCTATGAGTATTGTAGACTTGAGTATGTCTGGCCTCCGCTAGTTGCCGCGTTGCGTGGCGGCGCGTCCACATCCCTTCAATATAGTTGATAAGGGTAAAGGCTGTCACATGCGCCATACTTGTGAACAGGTGCTTGTAGAGGCTGCTCTGCTCGAGTTAGCAGTGCATTAAAAGTTTTGTGGTTCACTATGATCTTGTGCTCGAGGTTGCAATGCACTTGTGCTTTAATTTTGTGGATCACTATATTATTGTAGCATGCTTTCGGTTGGCTATGGAGCCATACCTTTTTTTTATGACATTGATACATTACATTTATAGAATTAAAAAATCACAAAGCCTCTTTTTTGGGTTAAAAAACCTTTCGACTCCATCAGAGGAACCTCAATACGAAACACGAAACGATTGTAAAAATTAATAACAAGATTTGACATTAGACCAACTATGTTTACTTTCTTTCGTAGAAGAATAAAGAATTTTCAATCATTTCATTCATTCAGTCGAATGAGACAAATTTTTGACGAGCAGCATTCATTTTCTTTAATTATTAATGACCAGAAATACAAATGAAAACAGTTAAGCTTAGACGAAGCTGCTTAATTAACTTTACATTCATTTTAATTTACATTAGGTACTTAGTAAACATTACATTAATTATTGTATAAGTTTTAATGTCGACTGTGTAATCGTAATTCTTTTATTATCAGTACAATATCTATAACTTAAAATATACATAACTAATCTTTGGGTATAGATTTATGAGAGATACATTTTAAAACGTCACATTCGGGACCTAAAACGACGTGAACGGGGTTTTTTAAATTTTTATGTACACAAGAGACTAAAAATAAAAACACACAAAGGTAGTCCGTACCTGTGTCTAGTGCCTACTAAAAAGCTGCTGTTGTAAATAATCAGTAATTAATCACTGTTTAGATTAAAATTTGAAAATTTTTAAAATGTCGTGTACATTAGAATATGGGTCAGGGTGGCGTGTATGTCTTCCAAAGAAATGGAAGGGAATAGCACATGTTCGAGGAGTCCTTGGGCGGTTATGCAGCAGACGCTGGGTAAGAGGAGCATTAGTCTGATCAGCCTGTGAGAGTCCTTGGTTGCACAGTGTTTTTGAAGAGTAATCAACATCTGATCTTGAAGAACTTCTATTTGACTTGAATTAGGACTTTCCGACAAATCTGTAAAAAGCAAAAAATCTACATTATATTAATATCTAGTCTTCTATTTCTAGTACCTAAACTAAGACGATTCTTAGTAAAGTTCTTGACACGAATATATTTTTTAACAGACATCTTATGAAGTTGTGACAACTGATATACAAGTACTCTTTGATGTCGGCAATCAAAGTTGTGTGTTTTAGTAAGTACATAACAAGTAGAATGGTTGTACAAAACCCTCGGTGAACGAATCTGACTCGCACTTAGCCAGCTGTTTGGTTGACGTTTGGACAAGCTAAGGCTGCCACGCTGGTTTATTTGATTTCTAAGAGATTTTAGAAATTGTTGTAAATAAGTGTAAGGAGGACTATAATATCTATCGGACGGACAAGTCTATGGTGACCGAGAACCTATCTGATAATGGTGAACCTAGATGCCATAGTATAGTGACGGGGAGAATCGGTGTGACTGTACCGGAACTGCGCTCACCAACTTTCCAACGTGGCAAATATGTAAGACTATGCTTCTTTCGCACTTTATCGGCCAGTAGTTTGTTGGAAAAGAATAATGTTGTGGTGGCGGGCACTAGTTTTTTAAACGTAGTAGAGCCAAGCGGTGGCTTTTGCTGCTACTCGAATGTGCCGGCTCGATCGGATTGGTATCACGGCCTCGCAGAATACCGGCGTCAAGTAGAGGCATTTTGTGCTTCTGCGTTTCGATCGGTGAGTGAGGTAACCAGAGGCCCACTCTCCCTCCCCATCCCCTCCGCTTCCTCCCTCCCATCTGCCAAATACCCTAAAAGGCCGGCAACGCATCTGCAGCCCCTCTTGTGTTGCGGATGTACGTGGGCGACGGTATTCACTTACCATCAGGTGAATCGCCTGCTCATTTGCCGCCTTACGCATTAAAAAAACGCTTTTGCTCCGCCACTATCCTACTTGAGATTTGAGTTCGGCATGGATGGATGTTTTTTTCGTCTTCAGTCGGTCGTCGGAACCCTTCCCCGTTACACCTTGCCTTAAAAGTCTGTAAGTAGTCCACTGCATGCAGTGGCTATGTCCTGACATAGACCTCTCCCATAAGCAGGGTTTGCTGCCCGTCGCCGAAAGTAGGTTATCCCGCCATCTGTCGGTAGCCATTGGAATTTTTTAAGACTATACCCTACGCCCCTTTTACCACATGGGAAGAAAGGGGGTGGCAGATACTACACAGCTGCTCTGTTAGACTCTTCTTACAACCACCAACTTACACTTAATACAGTAAATATGTCAAAGTACCAAAGAATTCTAAACTACAGAATGTATACTGATCAATTAATTTCGCGGCGAACATAGCTTCCTACAACCAAACAATCGTTCTCTTCTACTAGCCACATCATGATTTAGGAAATGTTATATTTTATTACCTGTTCGAAATAACATCGCAGACTTAAGGCACTCGAACTCTGTCCGGTCGAGTCGACACTTTCCTATTTTGTTTAGCAGCGATACTAATTTTTTCATCTCCTCCTTGACGTTTGGCTGCTTCAATACAATCTCCGACGTAATGTGATCTGTAAAACATGTACGAAATGTAACAATGTTCTGTTTGATTGTGTATTATTAGCTTTTGATCTTAACTGTACACATTGATCAGCTGAATCGTTTTTGCTCTGTTAAATGAGAAAATATTGTCAGATAAGTAATACATATCCTGTGGCTACTCAAGCCCATGGGCCCGCGAAGACAACTTCAGTCGAAGGAGTTCAGATGAGTTGCCAACCCTAAGGGCCAAGACTGAATGCCTCCCAGGATGTGATTAATACTCAGGATATCATGTGAATGGGAACTTAACAGTAGTTGCACAGCGGATTGGCGACCGAATTAGGTAAGAAGGTGGTACCTACAAAGACGACTCTTAGGCAGAGAAGGAGCCCACCATCTAGTGGTACCACATAAACGAACATCATTACCATTGCATGCCATACAAACACTTTTTTCGTGCTGGAATAGAACTCGCACTCACCTTCATCAAAGTAATAGGAATACTGAGCGGCTGTAAGAACAAACAGTTCCCTCCAGTTACTGTGGAGCAAAATTGACTGATCGCTGGGTTTCATTTGTTGGAACGTTGCGACACTGTGCAGCCACTTCACAGTTGCCACCAGCAACTTAGTCGTCGGATCGTGAATACCCCCGCATGACAATGATCCTGTGGTTTTCAGTTCCCATTGTAATTTGTCATCGAAACATTTAGTGCTCTCCGCTCGTCGGATAGTCTTGTCCCTTTCCATCGCGTGCCCGAATGTGTTATTTTTCTCTAAATCCAAATTGTACATAAGTTTCTCCATATTCTTCGTTACGATATACACGGGCGGCTCGAAGTTGTTCGAAGAGCGCAATTCTTTTCTGGAATCTATGAAACAAAATGAAAAGAGTAGTGTGCGATCCTGCAATATATGTCACACAAATGTATAATATACAGTATAAATATTAAACTAAACGCATCAAAAAATCGCTCAGCACATTTAACGCCATTCGCTTAAATTTGCATTGTATTTTTTAGCGAAGTCATGGATACACTATTAAAAATAAAAAATAGATGTTATTTTGAGTATTATTTTTAAATTGCCAAATATCGCAAAATATATTTTTGAATTTATTCCATATGGTAGGAACTTTTCGATATAGGAACCGTTTGGGAAGGTAAGATATTCTATTACTGCCGCTAAGCAAGTATGTTGTTCTGACATAAAGTAAAACTAATATACAGTGTTCCGGCCTAATCGGTGCGGAGATGTCAGTATAATTACAGACGTTCGTCCTGATGAATGATAATGCATTGCTTGTTTTCTTTTTAAGTTATTGGCAGGTGTCCATGGGTTGAAGTAGACACTTACTACCAGTGGACTGTTAGCTTGTTTAAACATCCATGTTTGTAAAAAACTGGACCAACTTATTGATTAACATAATATTCCAAATAAGAAGAAAGATTATTCAAATCAACATCAAATTGATAATTCGCCAAGATTTATAGATTATGGAATTATAAAAGATATATCTACCTATTAACGTTTAGTTCGGTACGAAAATTGTATATCATATGGCTATGGGCATTTTATGAGGACTCAATTGAAATAGTATCAATTATTTTGCCACGTAGTTTGCGTCGCACACTAAATGTTACGAACCGTCTATATTGACTTCAGCTGGGATATCGGTCTTGCAAGCTTCTTCGGAGCTGGACACTTCATCCTCTTTTAACTTGTCGGAAAGCTGCGAGTCTGGTTTCGCTGCATCACCTTGAAATGGTTGATGGAAATTTGCCGTAGTCAGAATAATGGGCTCTAAAAACAATTAGAAATTAGTTACTAGTAATAACTAACAGTTAGTTGAAATCTGTTTAAATTAACAACACACAAACAACCCTATGTACGTTAAGACATTCTTAGGAATTTATTGTTATTATTGTTTGTGTTCATGTAAAGTTCATGCCAACAATTTTTAAAAAGAACTGTTTGTAAGTACTGACCATAGCGTGCTTTTTAAAAATTCTACAGATACTCACTATTGCTCCTAGATTCTAATTGTAATATGGAATTGTCCGGAGCAACGGGAGGATAGAAAATATTTGTCGGGAAACAGCCGGCGTGCGATTGATAGTGGAGAGAAGTAGAAAACAGAGGGATCTTGAAAGGATTTAGTGGATTCAGCGGACCAACTTGTGTGCTTAAGAGTGGACTCAGTTGGATATCCGGAGGCAACGTGTCGGGAAATCTCGGGAATTCGTGAAAGGAGTTCTCTATGAAGGAATTTGGAGCGTGCACATCAGACGAACTGACCGTATTATAGGCGTGAAGGGTTGGAAAAGTGGACATCGCGAGCGGAGTGGAGGGGAAGAAATTCGAATGACGCGCGAAGTTGTAGCCCATTTTCTGCAGCGAGTATTGGTGTTGAGCTGCTATTATCGGACGTCTTGCTCGTTCATGTTGTACTGCTGAAAGAAAAATTATCCCTTGATAATCTTTTTCTATCTCGAATATACTCATATGGGCATTAGATACATCTAAAAGGTTATTAAATAATAACATGCATGAAAGTCATCTTTTGGCAAATTTATTATCACAATCACAACTTAAATGACCGATGCCGATTTTGTTGTTTTCATGCCTTGCAAAATTCAAAGTTATTTGGATCTTATATGACAGACATTGATTTTAATTGAGTATCTTTCTTCGTCTATTAACTAAATAAGCACTTAATAGTGTCCGTAATAAATGTTTCGGAATCCATTCCAATGTTATTACAAGAGTACCTATGTTGTATATTAAAGGCACCCTTTCAAAAAACGTTATCATTGTTGTATTAATTTACTGTCTACAGGGCGCTCGATGGTGATTGCGCAATCATAATGTGTCGGCTAAAATCACAAGTGTCGGGCAAACATGTCTATTACATTAGGGTTTCGCGGTCCCGGCGGCAACGTCCTATGTAAATACACACTGCTGCGGGTGACAGCTCGCTTCGGGAGAAATAAGGGCGAATACAAACGGAAGAATTCTTTAATTCAAATTAACATTTAAAAGTAACATGCCGTCTACTGAGATAATTACCGCAATTATATTTGATTTTATATAATTGCATCGTGCAGTTGTAGTCATAAAATTGTTGCGTTTATGAAGGTGCGTCGTGTGCATTGTGACATGTTGGTTGCGGCAGCGAGCATATGTTTGCGGTGGAAGGGTTCGCGACGCAGGAGCCCGTCCGATTTAGGAGCCCGCAACTAGGGTTGTCAGATCTATGCTAGGTGCGGTGTAAAATCTTAATCTGACCTCTCATAAACTGAATATAATATATATTTAATTTGGGATGTTGTTTGAATCACGAATAGACAATTCGTAATTGTTTGCGGTTTCCGTGTCTAGTAGTTTTTTTTAGACTAGCTATAAGCACGGTATATTTTTCTACCACATACTCTAAATTTACGGACGCTGGAGCCGAAGGTTTCACAGATAAAACTTGGTTTCAGAACAAATCCAGCTGAAACTTCCACTGTGATTGGCACTACCAATTAAATGATTTAATAAGTAATGAATGCGTTCCAAATCAGTAAGCCATGGATTACCTTCTTAAATGTTTCATACAAAAATGGAAACTCTTGAACATCTCCATTAAAGGTGTCGAAAACATTTAAAAATGCAGTACCGTTCGTCGAATGCAGCGAGTGGTTGATAGTTGATTCAATCTTCGTTGCATTCTAAATAAAACATTAATGTCGACCATCAAGGCATGATATCCATCCGTCCATCATGTCGCAGCTCCTCGATATTTCGCGTTTGCACCAAGACTTTACTCACTTTAATTTAATTTTATATACCATTTGTTTATATATTTTTGATTTATGGGTTATCTGATTTAGTCATGCGACCTTAAATTATAATAAAAATAAATAATTAACTTCATAGAAACACTAATTCAATTTGTTACGGAACCCTCGGACTGCGAATGCGGAACGCTAAACACCTTGCTATTAATGTTGTCAAGTGCGAAATGTGAGTTAAAACAAATTGACAAACAGAGAGCACGTTTACATACGTAGGGTTCACTGGAAAAGTAAACAGGGCGATTACATTAGATTACATAGAATAATTTTTCTCTACTTTGGGCAAGAAAGCGCGACTTTTACCACACGCTCGTGTTCGTTGCGTGTCGAATTATTGGACATTACACCACAGCCACAGCAGTATTGAATGGTGGATATGTATCAAATGATCTCTGTATATTTCCAACCCTTTGTAAATGTACACCGTGTTGAGGACTACACACAGTAGATGCGTATTCAAGCGAATTACGAACAATGGCATTACAAAGTACGATTTTTACTGCTGGAAAGTGATATTCTCTGGTAAAATATTTCAAGAAACCAAGTTTTCCTGCAAGTACTTCACAATGGAATTGACGTAGGAAATAAACTGTAGTTTGGAATCTATAATAGTTTCTTTAATATTGTACTATTAATCGAGTATCTAAATTTCTTTTCTCCTCTAGAAGTATATGTAATTTTATTTAATTTACTCGCATTGCAGATCATGATGTATTATCCCACTAAGTTTGCAATCTATACAAATCACTTTGCAGCATGTCTGCATCCATTTTACAGCGAACGACTTTAAATATGTTTAAACCAGACGGTTGCAGACGCAAATCTGATTTCATCATGGCGACCAAGCGATAGCTGTTCACTTATGTCTTTGTGAGCACTTGGGTGAAAAGGGGTATTGATCACCGTATTTTAAGAAGCACACTGTACCTTAATATTGTGCTAGAGCGGTGCCATCCGATGAAGTCCACCTCGAGCCCTTATTTAAAGCCCCGAAGCTTTCAGCTATTGCGTTACAGTGGATGATACAAATAGAAGACTTGAAAATACAAAATGGAAACTGTCCAGGCGGTTTATCAGGACACCTCGCACAAAAAAACCACAAAAGCGCTCCGATCACACTCTAAAAGTCATGTGAGCTTCAGTCATGTCAGTCTTCAACTGATGCGTCACTGTATCGGCGTAGCTGTATAGACATCAGTATATCTCCAAATATCTTATATCTTAGAGGGAAGCCTATGTTCAGCAGTGGACTTGTTTGGCTCCGAAGTGTTCGCCAGAGATCTGTCTATAGGAAAGAGCCAATGAGTAATGACCAACTTGAAGACCGAAACTGCCGCAATTATTTCAGCTGGAACTGCGTTTTTTAGTGAGATCGAGATATTTTATGTACAGTTGTACGCATCGTCGTTGAAATTACACACTAGTGTGAGTAAGCACCCAAGAGCCAAGCTTATCTGTTACTATTCCGGTGACATCCCGGACATCAGTTTCGGAAAGATTAGGATGGCTCTCAAACAGTTTATAAACGGCAAGTGTCGATTGAAAAAACGTTGAATGGGGCAACTTCATTAATTTCGGGACAACTTTTGCTTTGTTCTAGGCATCAGGAAATATACCGTCCATTATTGATATAGAGATCGATGTATCATAAGCTCAAGGTGAAGGGGGATGACATTCCTAATATATGATCCTGACAGAGTTTTATCTGGTCCAGAGTTCCTGCAAAAGTCGAATTTCGTTCGTTATACTGTATTCCTTACGGCGAATTGGAGTTTGGAAATAAATCTGAGTAATGTCCTGAAGTAGTGTCCGCATTCATATTGTCCATATCCATAGACAGGAGACAGGAATTACCTACCGCCCTTCGTTTCTTTAACATATCGCTAAAATGCTTTGGGACTTTCAATAATATTATTGATACAACTAGTGTAAGTTTTTTGATATACTTTGTGGCATCGGTATAAGTATGTGATATTCTGTATAATTGTTAGGGTAATTATACTTTCATCTATTACGTCAAACTTTTTTCTTTTCTTTTATACCTTTAATAAAGGGCTGTCTGAACCAATTAAGGTACCAAGTAAGTTTATCGTACTTTTACGTTTCGGAACGTATTAGCAAACATCTATATTTAAAACGACGTAAAATTTTTTGTCATTTCATTTTCATCCATTGCCGTAGAAAATGGTTTACTTCAATTACCTTTGCTCTAATCTGTGATGACCTCTCGTTACTCGTTTCTAGTAATAGGAGATAAGTAGGCAAAGACCTGAGCAAGAGATGCAAGCAGACTGGGACGTTTAGTATCTAATTTACTTAAAACGTCCAAGGACTGTTCTACCATGACTCGCATATTATTTGAAACTAAATCTAGTATTTCATTCATTAGACCGAGCTTCGTGGCAATCTTTGGGGGAGACCTATGTTCAGCAGTGGACTTCTGATAGGCTGAAATGATGATGAAATGACTAGTATTTCATTATCAGCATTGTTAATATAGTTGAGTTCACTTAAGAGGTTGATAATTATACTAATATACTACTACAACCAACTACAAATGCATAAACGACAATTATATTAGGCCGGTAATCATCTACAATAAAAACTCTCCAAGCTATATAAGCTAATATCTCCAAGCTCTCTAAGCTTCTTAATAAGTAAAGATCTGCTATCTTCTTGTTTGCAAACGAAAACTCATTCGTATTTGTACTGTAACTCCTTTGCTTTTATTCGTGCTGCAGCTTTAGTCGGAGTAAGATGCTCTGAAACAAATACAGGAACGCGTGGTCCATCATGGTCTAAATTATGTGAACTCAGTTCGTTGTCAGGGTTCGATTTATTATATTTTATAAATCCAGCGAGATCTACGTTTAAGGTTGCTTCGTAATTTTACGACGACTGCACGTGGATGAATACTATGTGCATCTTTATTAAGCTCTGCAACTCGGGTTATCTGTTAAATATCGCCGTCGCCAAGTGGATTTGCAATGATAGTGTTCTTTAGTTAGTAGTAGGATTCAATTTTACGACTCTCATACTGGCTAGTGAAAAAACTAGCGAATCACGAAAGTCACGGAAATACATTCAATTATTTCCTACGTTTGTATGGAACGATGATCGCGTGCTTTAAAGTATTTTCATGTACAATGTTACATTAATCCATTTTTATACTATTTTTATTATTAATATCTTACGACGTGGAACTGGAAAACGAATAAAATTTAATGGTCTCTCCAACATTTCAACTTCTTGCAACTTGAAATTTTCTACAAGGAAAAGCTCAAGGATTTCGCTATATCCGACACCGCAGTATGTTTGCCCCCGTGTGAACGAGCAAACTGCGAGGTAACGGAGGACACATGAAGGAGGGACCATTGCGTCCCTCCCACGATTTTTATCAGTCGCCACTTACTGACACTCGTGTACCGCAAATACTTCAAATGTCGACTAATGGAAAAGACATGCTGCGAAGAAGCAGCCTGGATAAATACTTTATTGACACAAGTGCCGAGCGTCAGCTATTGATTTTTACCCTCAACTTTTCATCTTCCAATGGTGATCGTTTAATTTTCGCTGGGAAATGTTCCACGGAAAAATTAATTTTAGATGTTAGATAATATATAATGTACATAATAGTTTATGATCGTTATAAGATATACTTTCTCTGTATTTGCCATATTCTCCATTTTCGGTACTACGTCCATTTTAAAATCATTTATAACGACGTTCATAATTCATTTATAACTATTTAATTTAAAAAAAAAATCATATTGGTAAAATCATGACACGTCGTAAGTAGTTTTGAATTTAATGTACGTCTGAGTACTATGAATGAAATGTCATTACCAACATCATTACAGCCTGTCACACATATTTGTCCACTGCTGAACATACGCCACCCCTAAAGATTGTCACAAATCACGGCCCTGAGCCACCTGCACTGATCGTTCTCCCGCAAAAATGTGCACGTGGACACTCCGTCTTGTAGGATGTCGACCTACAATATGTTTGCCTGTACGTGGTAGCCAGACGTGAGCCTTTCTTCCCTAGCATGTTTTCAAAAACTATATAGTTGAGTATAATTGATTTGAGTCGAATTAGGCCCAGAGTTTAGAGGATTTGCCTCCTTATCAGGAGACTTCGAAACTTTTGTCTCAAATATGTTACGTGGTCCCAAATAAGCCCCGGTGAAAAGTGTGTTGAAAGAACTGAAATGTCAAAGACCTCTGACTAACCCAGTATACGGACGTGTGAGCTTATTTTTTTGTATATTTATTTTATATTTACAAAACAATAATCGATTGCAGAAACGCTATTTTGATATTTTAAATTGTTATTTCGTCGTTGCCGTGTAGTTATTTAGGTAAAAAATTTGTATTGTAAGTAAAAAATGTTCCGAGTTATAACATTAATTATCACTCATTTAATTTAACATCACATCATGTGCATATATAGTGTATCCTGTTCTAAGTATGATGAATTTGCTGTCATCGGCACGGTTGACAGGTGTGTTGGCTATCGTAGTCCCAGACGCTTTGAGCTAAAACATTGCGGCCCACAGGGTCTGTAGGCGATCTGGCTTTTATATCGGACTAATCAATAAAAACGTAAAGAAATCCTTATCGTAGTTCCTCAGTGAATCTCTTACAGCATCCACGGAATTTGACGTAGATTTAGTTACGCAGGCAACTATCGGCACGGTAACATGAATTGAAGTTACTATACATTAGGATAATATTAAAGGGTTATTATAGTAATTAAAAATGAGATACAACAAATCTGCAACAGCGCAGAAACGAGGACTAGCCGTCGAACAAAATGTATGGAAGTGTAGTCTTTTAATAAAACAATAAATCATTCAAATATACTGGAGGTGTAATATTAACTGGTGAACATAGGCCTTTCCCAAAGATGCACATCCACAAAGCACAATGCCTGCAACAGTGTGCATCACGTCGTTTACGTGTACGAGGTTGTCAGTTCTGCGAGCTAGGTGGCCGGCCCGTTGCCACTTCAGCCTTCAGCGTGCTGATCCTAACGGCTATGTCAGTCACTGTAGTTCCACTGCGGATATCATCGTTACAGATTCTATCACGCAGAGAAACACCAAGCGTAGCACAGTCCGCTGAGCAACATCGATAATAATAATTTGTGCGTAAAATGTCATAAGTGTGGTGATGAAATGAAATTTTATATTCACGAAACGAACACACACGAATTTGTTTTTATAATCTTAGTTTGTTACTCTGCATGTCTGTCCAAATCTTGGATGCGATTTTGACGGATACTTTCGCGGGAAGATAGAGGAATTTGTAGTGAGTAATTATTGAGACTTAATTTTACCCAGGAAATATTTATGGTTCCCGCCTTGAAAAAATTTAAATGTTACCATATCGCTAGTCTGAATTGAAACTGTAATTGTTACCTTCCTTTTTCATGTTGACTCGCAGGCATTTGGAGAAGCGACACGCTTGGCACTGGTTCCTGCGGCTCACGTCCACAATGCAGCGTCCCCCTTCTTTGCACACGTAGTCGAGGTTTCTATACATATGCGAAAAAAAAAATTATTCTTATGTTTTTGGCGGAAACCAGGGACATCTTAATGCAAACAAATTAATTGACTCACTGATTGCTATCATTACTGGATGAATACTTTACCTTCGGATGCTCCTCTTAAAGAATCCTCTGCAGCCGTCACAGGAAGGGACTCCGTAGTGCCTCCCGGAAGCCTTGTCGCCGCACACCCGGCACAATACCTCTGGCTTCCCTTCACGTACCTCCATCATCTGCTTGTTAAAATCATTCTATTTTCACTAAATAGCTGATTCCGCTTTTCTAGTTGCGCGAGAAAGATGAAATCAGCTAATTTATTTCATCGGCTGTTATTTCGAAGGTCAGGAATGAAAAACTTCATCTCGATTTCGATATTGTACATTTATTTAAACACAAATCCAACAGTCTTAGATATGGACAGCAGTCTAAAGGCCAATATAGGGTTTACTCTTTATTTACATAAACAAATATAATTGGGAGCTACTACAGCTCAACTCGTTTTAAATTTCATAGTGACCTGGACAGCTCCAGCTGTGGTGACACCACTATAACTGTCCGTTACAATTCTTAGCGCTGATGCTGAGTTGTAGAGTAAAGTAGAGATCTATTAATGTTCCACTAACCTGAAAAGATTAGAAGAAGAAGGTTCGTATTCGAGAAGAGGACATTATTATCGTCTATTAACTAGTTGAAATAAAAAAAAAACGACCTACACGTATATAGACTTGGTTGGGTATTTTTAAGTAACATATAAATAGGTGCTTTATATTTTAATCTTAAAATACATATTGTTATGTAGATGTTTCTAAATATACTTTATTTCTTGTATATGACATTGAGGTCGTTACGAGTCCGTCACGCATAACCAGCCGCATAAGACTCTAGACAGATTGAAGCAAATACTTAAAAATGTTATAATATTATAGTCAGAACTATAATTAAATTTATGAAATTAATCTTAACTTGTCAGGAAAGGTCTTATTGTGTTGTAAAATGAAAAATATTTCGAAAGTAAGTTAGCCGCATTAATAAAATTGTATAACGTATTCCGCAACGGTTCTAAAATATATTTAAAAATATGCGCATATGAAATATTTGCTAATACAATGGTTCAATCAATTTTCCAAATATCCGCGCGACACTTGCGGGAAGTTTGAAAGCGTCGCGCCGCGTCATCGCACGCGGGCTCTTAATAATCGATTGATAATTCAAATCCGACACCGGTGCGGCGTCGCCCCGATTGTTGTCGCTAAGCCGCCGGCGCCATGGTGCTGAAACGAGCTTTTGATAGAACTTTTTCATAAAATACCTATTTGTTTGGTTACTAATATTCAGACTGGGAAAGTTTTTAAAAATGTTTCATGCTTAATCAATTGTGAATTAAACAGTATTACAAATATATATATATTTAAAAAAATATATCTGAAGTATGCTAACGCGCAAGGGTAAAATGTAATATTTCTTTATTACGAATTTATTACTTACGAAGCTTCGCTCGGACTAAGTTGTAATGCTATATGCTACATCGAATATAGATTATATATAAATGCATATAGAACTAAATGTGTATTTGTATAATTTGCGGGCCTCCTGCTCGCGAGTCTCTACCGATGTAGCTGTAAAGGCCACTAGGCCAACAGCAGATCTACCCTGGGGGTTTTAGTCGGTCCGGCATCTAAATGCTGATCCCGACATAACCAGTCACCGGAGACGGTGACGGGTAGGTGCGAGCACCTTTCCCCCACGTTAAACTAAAAAAAAAAAGTATTTGTTATCTATGTCCATGTGCTATAATAACACTACGTGGATTATTTCTATGCATTGACTTTTTTTTTTAATTGGGTTATACCATACTATCGATGAAGAAACCAAAATAACAATTTTTGGAAAATTTGTCTGTCTGTCTGAACGCGCATCAATCATCAAGACGGATTTGAATGGAACAATGGGCTACTGTGTTACTTAGTTTTATAATACATATCATCACGCTATGTGTTATTATGTCATGATACATATAAGGTTGAAACCTCACGACAGATTCTGATCGGAGAGAATAACTGCGCAGTTGGCATAAATAATGTTAATTTATAGGGATACAACGCACACTATGGCGTTTCTAGGCGTCGCGTCTGTACAAAATGTAATTTGTCTTCATACTAGGTAGTAGGCGTGGTCTGGTGTTTCTGTAAATTGTATATTTTTTGTAGATATAATATACAATTGATACGGATATCAAACAACAATATTTGGAAAGTTGTCGCGCAAGCTCTACATATCTATAGATTGAACGTATTGCAAAATTTCATAATAGATGGTATAAATTATCAGTGAAAGAATGCATTGCGAATTTTTTTTTAATTTAACATTTTCTTGACTACCTTCCCCTCAGTTGGTGGTGGTGAGGAAGTTCTGGGTGGTAGCGCAGTAACTCAGTAAACGCCTATTCACTCTATGCATGATACATGCACGCATGATTGAGAATTCAAGGTATATCTACAACAAGGTTGGAAACCCGTACTTTTTTCTAAATGTCCGGTAAATAGGGTATGGGTATGGTAAATCATTTAATTTCTGTGCACTCACCAAAATGTATCCTTTAAAACATGTGCTCAATACTATGAACATTGGAAACCAGATCCAGTTCGTCATTTACATTCTCGGATCCTCTGAGTCCAACGCTGCCAAATAATATGCCGAATATGACAACAGAATCCACACAGGACTTGACCTGAGCTTTGTATATAACTACAAGCTATCCCTGTGTGAAATACTGAAATACACACTTTGTTTGCTATGATTCCTAACTTCTTTGCAGCAGCCATCGCTTGTGCTGCAAAGTTAAGATTCAACGACATTTCAACTCCTAAAAACTAAAGACGGTCGGAGTGTCCTAAAGACCCAAGTTGGAAATTAGTACCAATGGTGACCGGGTTCCTTTTAGCAGTAAACGTTTAGTGTAATAAGATTGGCAAGGTTCACACACCCCCACCGCAGCCTTTCTTTCGCCATTGGTATGCTTTCAGACTACTTCATTCCGACTAGCTCGACCAAATATCGCGCTAAAACTGTTTTGTCATTTGTGTACCTAAAGGTATCGAACTCCAAAAGATCATTACAATACAAAAGAACAGGTACCACTAAAACTTTGTGAGGAAACCCGCATGCTTGAGAAATAATGAAAGAATAGTATTTCGAGGATAAATGAAATCCGCCAACCCGCACTGGAACAGCGTGGCGGGACTCTTCCAGAAACTTCTCCCAAAACCCTCTCCAGGCTTACAGGCTGCTACTTTAGTATTGATGAGAATACACCCCTGCGAAATTTATAATAAATTTTCGCCTTTTATTAAAATTCACTAAAACTTTAAATAAGTATCTAAAGAATAGTGAATAATTAGTTGGAACAAAGGCGTAAAATTGTAATATAGAATGTGATGAATATGAGATATTTAGCTTTTTATTTTAAAGAAGTGGAGTAAAATGCGCGAGCCTTTACCGTGATGGTAAGAGATCACCGCGGGCCGCGAATAACCATAAGAAAACCAGACCGGGGTACAGGGCCCGGGCTGCAATTCAAGGTAGCACCAAATTATTTCAAACTTCTTTCACTAGGTGAAGTTCCGAAAGGCACTGCGTGTAGTGTAGTGCAGCACGGTTGTTGGACGGTAGCACCAAGTTGTCTATAATTATATCTAGTACATTCCAAATCATACACTGTATAAAAAAAATATTTTATAAGTTTAATTAATATTATATTAATAATTTGTTATTTTTTTATTTTTATGTTTTCTATTTACTATCGATACGTAGCGCGCTACAGATGCTGCGGCGCATCTTGAAATGCGCCCTCTAATGGAGAGTTAAGGATTAATCGTACCACCGCCCCAGAGCAATATCCATATGAATATTGCTCTTAATTTTTCTTTTACAATAAAATTTAGTTTTTAATGAGAATTTTTGACGATAAAGATGGAAATAAACCCATACTCTCTTTTATTTTTCGATCAATGAAGTAAATGCACGGTGCATTCTTGATTTAAGAAAATATTGAGAAGAACCAAAATTGTCTTAGTGGAATAAAAAAATTCTTAAACCCACAACATTTTCTTAGCTTTATAATCCCTTCCTAACAATTTTTTTTAGTTCCTGTAAACTTTTTTGTGGTAACTAATCTGTAAAAAATCTTAAGTTAATCAATACCTAGGGCCTAATGATTGATATTGAATTTTAAAATTTTTATACATAACAATTGTGGCATTAAGGCAATGTCATTTTGAGATCTTGCAAGAAATAAGAAAAAAAAAACAAAGGAATATTGGATCGATGAAAAGTCAAAAATCGCGCCAGTTTTCAAATCGAATCGAATCGAGAACACTAGACCCGACTCAGCTGTTTTCCAATTCCAATACATAAGTGGTGTTTGACAAAATTTTAACACATATTAGAACTGGGGGAGAAAATGCGAAGAACCTGAATGAAATATTGGCCGTCCGCTGTGGCCACGCTTTATAAATATGTCCTCTGAAGATCTGCAGAAATGGAACTGACCGAGCTCGAAAATATTCCAGGGACTTAAACGCAATTGATTTCTTTCATCATCTAAAAGAGAGGTGGACCTGTTGTAACATATATGCAAACATGCCTTACAGGAAGCTTTTCCCAATATTAGTATAGATTTAAGGATATACTGCACGGTACCGACGGCACCTGCAAGCAATAACCATGGAACGTATATCTGGCCTTGCGATTCTAGCCATCGAAAATAAACTGCCCAGGAGACGAACTTTGACGGGGTTATACATCCAGGGAACAGAAAGTGTAACCTGTGAAGGTGTCTCAAGTGTTCTGTGTTATCTGGTAAATTTGTTATCTGCACCGGTTGTATATATTCTACATTAATGGAATATATAAGGATTAGGTCCACTAAACTGAATTGAACAAAGTACATACATGATTACACATAACATAAAAGAAAGGATTCTGTTGAAATTGCATTCTGATAAATGTAGACACAGCATGCCTATCGCATGATAACTTATTTGATACTTAAAACATAAATTTTAAATCTTAAATCAATTCAAATAATAAAAATAAACTGGGACTTCAAAGTTATGAGCAAATAGGGAAATTCCCACCCAGTAAATTTGTATCTTTAGTTTTATGTTGTTTAAACACACAAATTCTGGAGGAAATGTGTCAAGTTCTTGCTCCGGTTCGAAAAAATCGTAGATCCGAGGCCGAGTGGAGACAGATCATCTATCTCCACACAGCTATCAAATATATCTGGGCTTCGGTAAAAGAAAAGCAAGGTAATGGACAACGTTAAAACCGCAGTGAAGTCCCCTGATGTTGCAGAAATTCACAGCGAGCGCGGCAGCGTCCTGCTGCTGTAGATATAGCGATATTTAGCAGTCAAAATGCGCAGTGGCGTTATGATAGCGCTTAGCAGATCGATTGGTGATCGCAGCCCGAAAACTAGCGCCATGTTACTTGTTACTTGGTCCACGCCATCGACTTTTGAGTTTTAGGTCTAACGTATTTCAATTGTCATTTTCGTCATTTTATCGAGCGCTACGAAGTTTGAAACCCTCCTCGATTATGATTGCGTAGCTAGCACTTCCACGTGAGATATTTTCAATCATGGTGAAAACTGCAACGAAATCATGGACTAACTGACAAAAGCGCATTGCAACTTCGTTTTGTAAGAAATTTTTGAAAATCTTGGCTAGTTTTGAATCGTTTGTTGTGAATTGAAATACAAATTTATTTCGAAGGTTTCTTTATCCCTTCATTTGTCTTAACATTAGAATATCAAGAAATAATTATATTTATTACACGTTCTTAACATCCAAATCTTCATTATCAATCAAACAATTAAGAATAATAAAGAAAAACGTCAAGTCTATAAATCCTTAACTATTCGTTATTGATTTTTACTAACTCTGTTTCTGAAATAGAATTTATCACAATTTCTGGTCAAGGCCTTTGACATTAATTTATACCAAGACGGCTAGAGTTTTAGTGGGTTTTTTTTTAATATCCATTTCGTTGTGCAGGCTAATCGTCAAATTTACTGGACTGATTTTGATCGGTTTTATTTAAATATATTTCTTCTGATGTGCAGGACACAGGCTTAATTTTTTTAAATATAGCCATGATCATAACCCAGGCAACGTCGAATATACCAAATAGCAATAAAAAAGATGTAACTATATTTTGTTGTGTGTGTAACTATAAAGTAAAAAAAAAATAAAAAACCGTCATAAAACCACGATAGGAGTTCTGTCTCCTATGTGATAGACCAATGAGTAGTACCAATGAGTTTTCTTCAAACTTACGAGATCTCGAGTCTTACGTACGATAGACATCGTACGTAAGAGAGATCATCTGTCACGTTGTTCCAAATAAGCTCTAGTGTAAAGTGGATTGAAGGTACTAATATAAAATGTAGACCTCTTACCAATCAATATCGGATATAAGGTGTATATTATGAAATAGTGACTGAATATTCACTGTTTCATAATATATACGTTAGTATATACTAGGTACTTAATTGAGCGAAAATTTTGAGTCGCCAAAATTGATTAATATTTGAGTTTCCTGAATCCATGGACTTCCCGCAACATTGTGCAGGTCATCCATCACCACCATCATGTCGTTCTACACTGCTTCTTCCTGCACGAGGTTGCCAACCGAATACCTTTCTTCCCCAACGTTTGTCCATTCTGCGAGCTAGTGTTATATCCGACCGACATAATACGATTATTACTTCAGGTCTCATAACAACAGAATTTCTATCATATGAACACGGCAAGAAATATGTTAGGTTGGATTCAATGTAAAGTGAGCAAAGTGATCTTGACCCAAAATATCTTGTTACTTAAAGCAACAATAAAACTTAAACTAGTGTGCTTAGATAATAATCTATGAAATGTCTGTGATATATAAATGTAGTCATAGCAAAGTGTAGCGGTGTAATTTGAACAGCTCTCGGAACCTACGATGCCGCGAAGCAATGGACGCATGTGGCAATTCCCACGGGGTTCACGGGGGGCTGACTTACCACCATTATCTCGGATATCTAGGTATGTGTTTATGGTGACAGTACGCTGTAGGAGGTTGTGGGCGTAACCTCATCATTACTTTGCGGCTTTTAGACTATCATTTAACAAATTAATTTTAAAAACAAAACTAGAGTTATTAAGTTCCATAGACCGATACAAAGTCGCTTATAGAATGTTTTGATCGCTTCTTGTGATATAATCACCACAGCGCATCGAGGCTGCACATCAAGGCAAAGCTTCTAACCACAAAAGCCAGTCCAGTGAGCAAGATATTAATGGAAGAAGCTAATCACAAAGTGTTGCAATAGCCAGTAAACTATCAAGACTTAAATCCAATCGGTCATTTGTGGGACAAAATAAAACAAAACTTTAAGAAGTTTTTCACAGAAGCAATACAGATTCTATTACGTTACGGCAATAAAATTGTACTCGAGAAAGTATTGGGTTAGTATAAATTCATTCTGATTTGTCGGGGCGCCAGAACTCAGGATTTTAAATAAAGAGCTGGTAGAATAAATTGGAATTTACTCAACTCACACGACTTAACTTACTTATCGAGTACGTTTGCTCGCCGTATTGTCAAAATATTTAGATATCAATCTCATGTTGTAACAAATCGATGTTGCTCTTTTCTATTATAAGCCACGCGACAATCATTAGTAACGCACCCAAGAATTATTATCGACTGTTTGGCAGCGCTGGCATGTTTTGGTTGCGCGGCACAATTACGCCGTATGGTGCAAACGCCCGGCCTCGGTCGCTAATTATCTATTAATGGTAAACGCTGCAACCCGACGTAATTGCTATAGTTAACTTTTTGAGGGCGATACACAACGCACATATAAACAAAATTTTGTGTTATTTTATATAAAAATACAAATAGTATTTACTACCATTTATTTTTAATACAAATGTTTTTTTTTGTTGTAAATTTGCAAGTACCGTTATAATTTCATAATGAATGACAAGTAAAATAAAAGGTTTGTGTTTATTTTTGTTGATATGACTCCTATTAACAGCGTTGAGGACAACGCTATGTATTTAAAAATGTGAAGTGAATCAAAGGAAGTTCCTCTCCTTTTAAACCAGAAAAGTCAAGATGCGAGAAATTTGAACCACACGATAAAATGTTAGGAACAGGGTGACGCAGTTTCACTGGGGTGTATAAATGATTTCCGTAGCATGAAACATATTGTCGATATCGGTAAGTGGTTAATTAAACGACGGGCCGGGCGCAGTCGCGTGCCCCGTATAACGCGCGCTGACATTTGAACTACGACGACCTCGCATGCTGTTTACTGTTTGAATTTAGTGCGTGCTAGAGTATGTCTATTTTTGAATTATATTCAAAGCAAAATCGACCAAGCGTGTTCAACTCTCATGTAGATTCCGTACCACGAGAGAGGGTTTCTCGCGCATGCCGCCTGATGCGTGACCCGCGCGATACCCCGAGGCAGTGACCCAAGTTAAATTCTTAAATCCTGTCCTGTCTTTTATCCGTATTAGATGACACATTTGCTGGGAAACAGAATAACTGACATTGTGTTGCAGGTATCTGCATAGAGGGACGTTAAAGTCCGTCACCGTGCGACTGATGGTGGATAATCCCACAGACTGGTGATGGGAAACAGGGGCCAGAGATTAGTGCGACTGGGCACAGATTTGTGGATCAGCGTGGCAGGTTATTGAGTGAGTGCTCAGCCCAGCGAGGCGAGTATGGCATGTATTATATGCATGCCATGCCAGCTTTTGTAAGCGCCTTCAAGGTAAGGCATATGTACAACAGTGTATTTATACAGACTGATAAATCCTGTCCTGTCATATTAACATACATAGTCTACAAATAAAGAGATCTGTGGTGGAAGTACTCATACTTAACATGTGCCTAAAGCAACCGCATACTTGAATATGACAAACACCATAGCAAAAAAAAAAGTTAACGAAATTAAAAAATATAATTTGAAAAATGGAATGTTCTGCGTTTTCTTTTGTTTTACTTCATTATTTTCGCATTCATTGGTGTCATTTTTATTGTGTTTGTTAGAAAAAATATATTGAACATTTATTATTTTCGTTATGTTATTGAAAATTGAAGACATGATTTCACGTGCCATTTTGCACAAGCGCTGGAAAAAAATCGGTGGTGTTATTTATTAGTTAATTTCTAAAATAACGTTTTTCTCTATTCATCCCGGCTTAAGGAAGTAATTTTGAAGTCACCTAGAGGTAATTGATAAAAATAAGGTACCTAATTTTGAATAATTTGTTGCTTAGTTTAATTTACTTATAATGCCAGAACAAAAATAAAGCCGATCGATGACGGGCAGAACTGTCTAAGGTGCGAGGTATCTGATACTACGCTTGCCGAGCGTGACGATAATGGCAAATCCATTTTATGGGAGAGGTCCTATGTCCTGCAGTGGAACAATTCGCAGGCTGTCAAGGTAGCCCTGTACGGATTTTAAGTTTCTGTGCATTGCTTGAGATTGAGTAACATACAATAGGAGGCGATTAACATATAGCCAGAGGGAAGTACAGAGGTCGCTATAACATCGATACATATCCCAGTTCTGTCAACTTCATGAAGGTCAATACATTCGGTCACGCTATTGAGCGTAAAGATTAGGATTTGTGTGATATTATGGGGCGGGTTATTTGTGTGTTATGAAAATACTGCGTGCTATTTTCCTGTTGCCTGCAGTAGTAATAAGCGGTAGGTCACCTTTTAAATGATATGTGGAGCCCATATATTTACAGTCTGTGCGTAATTCCATCTTAGTCCTCAGGACTGACAACGCGTTCTGTAACCTCCTTAGTGTGATGTTGGTTGCAGGTATCAATGGTTAGCACTTAGAAATTGGCGAGAAAAAAAAATTCTAACATCTAAAATATATTTTTTGCTAGAATTTGGTTAGATGTTATGGTCTTTTAAAAATTTTAAACTAAAATACGTAATAAATTTTTTTCGAAATAAATAATATTGAAATATTCATATTCACCGTTTAACAATATCACTTTTTCTTTAAAAGGGTTAAAAACTATTTAAATGTGTAACATCAGTGCTATAAACTCGGAAAAAAATTAAGTAAGTGAGCGCAAAAAGGTGTTGACAATTGTAATCAAATTCACTGTGTACAAACTCCGCATCATATCCTGATATCCTCATATCCGACATTTTGATTTGTATTCTTTATAAGTAGTACAAAAACATTTAACAAGGCAGGTTTACATGAGTAGTACAAGTATAACGCATAATTATTTAGTCGAAAATATTACAGATGTGTGATAAGCTTGACAATGATCTTTATCTAGCACAATGAATGCAATTCTAGGATAATTGAAAGTAGGTACGGGAAGCTATGTCAGTGCATTTTCAATTTTTATTCGTACGATTGGAGCAATCTATATTTTACGGATTTTCATGAAATTTGGTATGCAGGTAAAAAATATGAGCCTGATAATTTTTTCAGGGTTGGTATACGATGCCTACGTTAGATACAAACTCAAAACCCTCAAAACCAATTGTTATGGTTTTTGTATTTTTCATAATATACACAATTTAAACTAATTTAATAATGTTGTATATTAATGTCGGCCGTCTATTTGTTTTTGTGTCTAAACTATAGGTAGAAAGCGCAATCAGGAAACTGTTCATGTAATAAAATCAAAATAAAATCGGAAATATTCAGCGTGCGTGTTGAGCCGCAGCCAATATTTGTGCTGTCTGGTTGTGACCATGACACACTTCCTCTGCTCTTATCTCAGAAGCTTGCCATCGGATACGGGAAGGTGCCAAACAAGTATGGTGATAAACAAGCGAGTGCCTCTGTGTTTACGTGTACACTGATTGCACTATAACGTATCCTGCGCACTTGACAACTGCCAATAGCAATATCATCATAGTGCATATGTGTAAATATAATTTTTTTGGAAAGATGTTGGACCTACTGTAGATGCTTCAATCCTAGCAGATTTTCCACAAAACTTTGGAAAAATTTATGAATATGTTCTGCTTTGAAAGTGAAATATTTTAAAATATTTTCCTTCTAAATAATAACCTTTAATGAGTTATACGCTGTAAGCTGCTTAGTTACTACGGTTGAAGAATCAGAAAACATTTTCGAACAAAACAAAACTGTTTATAATTGTTGTCAGAATCGGCGTGGGAGCATCATAAGCGTACAGTCCAAAATACGACTACACATCCGTGAGTAACATAATAAAAACAATTATTTACTGTTCACAAAATAAAAAAGTCAAAGAAACAACAACACACAAACAAACTTAATTTGCATATATAAAAAAACGATTACTACAAATTTAAAATCAGAACAAACCTTCTATCCTTACGTGGCCTTTACACACCACTTAAAAATTATAATTTATTAGGGTAGTAACTTAATTATTGAAATAAGAAAATAAACTCACAGTCAACACGAGTCGATGCACGACAACCCGACGCAAAGGTTATAAACTAGTTCTTTGATTTTGGGGCGGACGTCTAAAAGGGGCGGTTGGGCGAAAGGCGGGGCGCGACTGCTACGGGGGTGAGAACACTCCCTTAAGCCCCACTTCATTGGGCAGCTGCTTGAGGGCGTTGTCGCTGGTTTGTCGCTTCATTACTTATTACTGAAGGAACAAGTGCCCTCACTTCTTACAGTCAAATAATAGGCCATTATTAGTTAATGTCTCTTTCAAATAATATGCTAGAATGTAACGAATTATATTTTAAAATTTAATAAATTACAATAAAATAAGCTCTCACAGTCATATATCCAATACAGGGGTGGTCAGAGGTCTAGATTTATAGTCCCTTAAACACACTTTTCATCAGAGCTTATTTGTGAGAACGTGCGAGTAGGAGAGACCGTCGCTGTCTCAGTGTCTGTCAAAAAAAAGAGTCATTGTTACGAGCCCTCCAAGTAGGGGTTCCCACTTGAGCCTGTCGAGGCGTTCTAACTTTTTTTTTTATTTGATCGAGGTAAGAAGCGATCCTAACAGTCCACCTGATGGTAAGTGGCTATTGCGGGCCATGGATACAACTGCAATCGATAAAGGTTACACTGATGCGTTGACAGCCCTGAGGACCAAGATGGAATGCCTCATAGCCTGTAATTATGTCTATAGGTACAAACCGGAACACAACAGTGGTTACACTGCTAATTGGCGGCAAAAATGGGTAAGAGGGGGGTGTACCTACTCAGACGACACCTAAGCAGAGAAGCAGCCTATCGCTACGACCACGAGTATACTTATTCAATTATTTAAATTTTGTGTTAACTTATGATTTGGACAAAAAAAAACACAGTCCCCTCATATAGTTGGCAGACGATTATATACTTCAGGAGATAACTTTCACCCCCAAATCTCATAGTTCACGGAGTCACAAATTATTAGTTTTTGTGTGTACGTTATATACGACTAAAACGCTGGCTCTTAAAGCAGCGCACCTGCCTGTTCAAACTTTGGGCCCTGGATTCGAACCGCAGCTGAAGCCGATATTTGTTCAGGGTGCAAATGATTGGCTTCGGGTGTGTATGCTGCGTAGTGTGTCTGACACTGGAACCGATAAGGAGGAGTGCATTATCATCAATATATCTGCAGATATGCAAATCTGTAAACCTAGTCAGAAATATAAAAATAGAATTAAAATTAATATTGTAATGAACAATAAAATGATAAGTGATGATTTATCGCAACCGACCGTGAATATAAATGGAAATTACGGTAACTAGGCCATGCAGTGGCGGCTTAAGAGCCAATCCTATCTTCCTGGTGGAGTCGAAAACACTGACAGAGGGCAACTGATAGAAGTCGGATACTATATTGTTGGATCGAATATACGGCCTCAACGTTTTCGGTCACCCCATTGTCCAATCACACGTGGGCAATGGACCACCCCGAGCCCATTGAGTCGGGCCGGTCATGTAGGATCCCCTTCACCACGGCTCCTAAGACAATTCGGGAATCGGTTCGCAAGGGGCTTACGCCTCGCCTAACACGTGTCTTAAGTATTAGCGCAAACGCGTAATGCGATAAGGTACCAAGGGGACATATACAGCGTGAGAGACACCTGATACAACACAATGCAATCGCAACCGAAAAATATTAGCTCCTGGTGAGATTCATGAACGCTAATCAGGGAAGCTTTAAATTATAGTTCATAAGTCAATTCAGTTACATAAATACTATATACACTTTATTTTTTTCTAGAATCTTATTTCTCATTATATCTTACTTATCGTACCGTAACAACCTGATAGTCAGATAGTCCACTGAAGAACATAAGGAGGTATGGCATAATCGCAGCGCTCGCCGCTTGGCAGACTACTCGCTCCTTCGACGTCGCTGTCAGTCATTGGTCTGCTTATTTTTGGTCTGATATTTTTCGAGATTATCTTGCCATCTATCGGTAGCCATAGCGATTTTCAAGGCTCGCTGTCGCCTCTTACGATACCCACGAGAAGAAAGAGGGTGGTTCTTACGCCGATACTACACCTACACATACCCGTTACACTTATGAATATAATATATATATTAAGTTTATATGACATACCGCAGACATACCGTGCGGGCCTCCTGCTCGCGAGTCTCTACCGATGTAGCTGTAAAGGCCACTAGGCCAACAGCAGATGCACCGTGGGGGTTTTAGTCGGTCCGGCATCTTCAATGCTGATCCTGACCTAACTAGTCACCGGAGACGGTGACGGGAAGGTGCGAGCACCTTCCCGTCACGTTAAACCAAAAAAAAACCGCAGACTAAAGCCTCTTCCCATAAGAAGACTACGTCCTGCATATATTTTGTTTGAAGCGTAGTCCTTCTTGGTGCGCTGTTACAGATTTGTTGAATTCGCATTTTTTAAGTATAATAATGGTGGCATCCCTATTAGTGTCTATGTGGAGTGCTCGTACCTCGTACCACGGCTTTGAACCGGAGGCCCACTGCCCCTGCCCATCCTCATCCGCCCTCCCATCTCTCAAATACCCTGAATTGGCCAGCAACGCACCTGCAGCACCCCTGGTTTTGCAGATGTACGTGGGCGACGGTAATCACTTACCATCAGGAGAACCGCTTGCTCGGTTGCCGCCTTTAGCATAAAAAAAAGTTCTGCTATAAATTACTATATTTATTTTCTGTTTTTCAAGTCTCAGTAAAGAATGGAAAAGATGTGTAATGTTCTTCAGTAAATGAGATGAATTTTATATTCTAGACTTCTTAAATTTCGGTAACGCGAGGAATGATTATTTCGTTTGTTTTACTAATTTTGCTTACCTCTGCTTAAAATTTGGACTCGCATTCTTCTGGTAGTGGGTTTTCATTTTAGATTTTATTTAGATAGGGTTGTGTTCTATAACCTTCAATGTAGATGATATGTTTATTTGTTGTTGGCTGATGGTTTCTTTTTTCTTGAATACCTCTCCAAATATTCGGATAACCAAAACCCGATCTTCCTAAATGCCGTTACATATGACTTTGAATACTTTGTGGTTATTTTACAAAGGGGTTAAATTTTAAGCGTCTTCGTGAACTTGTTATCCCTATACAATTGAAATACTCGATGTATCCGATTAGAGTTAATGGCATAATGCCTGTTATGCTATATATAACTCTGATAGCGTTAGATATGTTCAGATTCATTCCTTAGTTCGCGTAGTTGGTACAGTACAACCACTACTATAATCTATGTCCGAATATTTTAAGTCTAATGTTTAGACCCGAATGTTATATCTTTTCATCGAGTATACCGCAAAACCTCAAGAACAAAGTATACAACTGTGCGTGTTGCCAGTGATGACATTCGGAACTTAGACTTGGTCCTTCACTGCAGGCCGTATGAGAAAGCTCAAAGTTGCTCAGCGCGCTAAGGAAAGGGTTATGCTCGGTGTTTCTCTGCGTGATAGAGTCTGCAACGATGATATCCGCAGCAGAACTAAGGTAACCGACTTAGCCGTAAGGATCAGCAAGCTGAAGTGGCAATGGGCCGGCCACATAGCTCGCAGAACTGACAACCGTTGGGGAAAAAAGGTTCTCGAGTGGCAGCCACGTACAGGCAAACGCAGTGTAGGACGACCCCCCACAAGAAGGAGTAACGACCTACGCAGTGTTGCGGCAAGTTGATGGATGCAGGAGGCTCAGAACAGAGGCTGAAATTATGATGATAATGAAAAAACAATCTAAACAAGATTGTTTTTTCTTTAATACATTTAATGAAATAGAATGGATTTTAATTTTCTGTTAAAGATATCTTCTCCATAATTTCATTTTATTCTTGTCGGAGCTCATTTTTCCTTTTCTAAATTAGATATTTATTACGTTTTACTTTTGACTGTACTTCGCAGTTCATTTCAGTTTCTAAAATAACACATACATACTATTTATTTTAGTTATTCTCGTTTGTAGAGCATTTAGATTCTATAGTTATCATAGGATTCCAGTTTCATATTGTGATTTTTCATATCGGTTTTGATTAATTCTAGTAAAATATTATTAATTTCGTTCGGGTAGAGTTGAAAATGGAGTTGATATAGGTATCGATTTATTTAAAGACATTGAATCGTTTGCGTCTGGCTTCTTGTGATTATTTGTAAATTGAGGATTATTTTGTTGCTAGTCCGTTTTATTTAAAGAGTCCGTGGAAGAACATTTATTTAGAAAGAGTTAGTCTGACAGACGTATTTTTTTTGACAAATTTTGATTTACATACTAATTTCTCTTGTACTATATTAACAATGTATAATAAAATCTCTTCTCTGAAATATTGCAAGACAAGTAGTTTCCGATGCATATTACATTTTTAACTCTTCGGGCAAAAATTTCTTGTAAATATGCTGTGCACGTTTACCTTTACCAGCCATCTCACAAATTTGTGATGTATAATATTTCTAAATTTAAGCACAACATTTTTTGAAAATAATCAATAGACGTCGCTGTTCAGTATTCGGAAAATTACCCACATGAATCTCGCGAAAATGTTCGATTATTAAGTTCTTTTTTTGTAAAATCATAACCTCTCTATTTGTTCCCAAAAGTAAGATGTGTTCCCTGCACACATCTTACTTTTGGGATATTAGACACTGTTATACGTATCAGATTATGGAAATAAAACTACTTAGGTTTTTGAAAAGAATAAACTTTTGAAATCTTTGAAAACAGAGATTAGGTTTTTTTCTGGCGCATCGCCATAGTAGTATTTTTATTTGGAAAAAGGAGCAAACGAGAAAATGGCTCACCTCATGGTAAGTGATTACCATGGCCCACTTACATTTGCATCACTAGACGAGCTGTAGCTACGTTGGAAAGGAGGATGAGGAGGGAGATAGGGAAGTGTGGGAATGGGCCTCCGGTTACCTCACTCTCCGAACGAAACGCAGAAAACATGGGATGCTTCTACTTCACGCCAGTATTTTGCGAGGTCGTGGTACTACCTCGGTCGAGCCGGCCCATTCGAACAGTAGCAAAAGCTATCGCTTGGCTCTACTAAGATACCAATACAACTTGTTTTTAAATGTTTGCTTGACAGTCCGTTTGTTCGGGCGTGCATCACGCGCGCAAACTGTTTATATAGGTCTCATTCTAATTCCTTAATTTTTTAATGAATAGGTTTAGGCGATATGTAGGTTTAAAATAAAACAATAATACCTCTTTTGGGACCCATTTATTTCAAAGTCCTCATTTTATAAAAACACAATGTTCTAACTTACATTAAAAGTGTTACAAAAGTGCATTACATGCGTGGTGATGTAACTGTAACGTATTATTTAATTTAACAAAGTGTTATTTTAACGTTAGTAAATAAATAAAGTTTTACTACCAGCTTAACATTATTCAAAACTAATTTGTGCTTTGGATTAAACACTACATAAAAATTAAAGGGGTGTTTATTGGTGTTTAAAGTTGACCCAAGACACGGGCGTATTCACAACACTGCTTCGCTTAAGCCGCAGACATATCTGGTGGATAAAACGTCACACCTCTTTCAATCCTCAATGGTTTTTCTCGCTCTTATGGAATTATTAACATTTATTTGTACCCTAAGCGTTCGATCGGTTTGCGCTCAAAAAAAATTCGATGTTATTTTTTTTTAATTCAAAGTCCTTGCTTAGGGCTGTTCTCACTGTATAATCCTGTATTTACTGGGCAGTCTTCTTGTAGGGATCATGCACATTAGAGCATTGGTGAAGGACACTTACGCGATCTTACAAAATATAGATCCAATGAAATTTTGCCATAGCAATAACTCATCCCCTACAACTGGTCGTGTCGTAAGAACAGCCCTCAGGCTTTCCACTCGACACAAATACGCGAGTCTAGGACGGTACGGACTAATTTTCCCTCCTTTGACTAGCAGATGCTCGAACTCATATCAAATTGTCAAGGCATGTCCAATACGCCGTTTATAAACATTTTAACAAAATTAATTACTTATAAATAATGTGCATCTATATATTACATATCCATGAATATTTATTATCATTTAACTAAACGTACAATGTATAATAAAGCAATGAACATTATATACTTTTATATGATATTATAGATTCATTACATTGTGATTTTAAAACGTAGCCGAGGGTTTAGTGAATGCTTAGCACTAAAGAAGATCTTATCTTTGTGCGACAATAAAAAATAAAAAAACTTTTACTACTACAAGACTTGCTTTTCTGAATTCACATGTCAAATTAGCACTTTCTAAAACAGGATTTTACAGAAGATTTCGTACACTGGAAAACACAGTTTGTACTTTGGCTATCGGATACAATTTTGTTTATATAAATGTATTTCTAATACTGTAGAAATTAAATTTTAGAAAAAGAAGCAAACAATATAATGACATCACGCCAAAACAAAAACAAGCTCATAGATACCTACATCGGTATAGGCTGTGGTGCTTACATTACAATTGCTTACTTCACAACTTTATTGCTCTTCTTACATTCCAGTACACATGCAGATATTATGTATATAATTAATTTCAAACACGTCACGTATATACCGCGCATGAAATAACAAATGCGGGAAGTATTGTACAAAAGTATTGTCTGGATGCTCCGAAGTAATTCTTTTTGCTAACTGTTCGAATATCTTTTTCTCGTGCGTTTCGCAAAAATGAACCGTACTTATGTCATTACATGATGTTTCCGGTGTTCATCAGCTGCGCTAAGTAAATGTTTTATTCATTTCCGATTTTTTATGTTAAAACCAAATTAAGTAAATGTTCACAACATCATTAAAAATGTCTATTAACCTATAAATCTGTTCAATTCTCGAAGCGTTATGGGGATATCTCTTAATCGTTTATATTAAAACGAGTAAACACGCATGGATATGGCACGCGTGCTTACGAAGTAATTCCAATAAGGAATTTTAACACTGGCGACGAAAACATTTTTGTATTTAATTAGTACCTATATAATGTGATCTATACAAAATAAAATGTAATTGTTTTTTTTTATTAAATCTTCGAATCACTTCGGAGCACGGACATACACGATTCTTAGCTAAAGTTATATAAATAAATGGTGATTACATTGCTTTTTTTTTATTTTTGTAGTACATGCTTGCCTTTTTATTACGCATTAAAAGATATATGTGTTTTTTTTTTCAAATCGTTGGTATAGATATCATATTTTCATAGGTAATCTTGTTTAGTGTCCAGTATTAAAAGTATTGTTTTAATTTCTACACACGATCCAGAATACAGAACTATTCAGTCGTTGCGATCCTCGCGCTATATTTTCGACTATAATGTTATTATTACTTGGTTCATAGATTTAAACTTAAATAGTTTACATTTTAAAAACAAACGGTAACATTGGACTTTTTTCGACCAATTCAAATGTCAAATTACTTTTCTAAAATTGCAAAATACGTCGATTTTTAATCGGACTTTAATTAAAGAAAAAGAGGACCACTACCCACTAAAATGGTATGTCTTTTTCAGTCGGGCGGCGGTCCTCTTTTCTAACATCATACATATGTTAATTTAAATCTATGAGCCGATATACAAAAACCCACTTAGAGCTATAGATCTACTTAGTTTTGGTTAAATAAATGCATGCCGGGTATCATCCTTTGCTAGTGTAATCAATTGCCTACGTCCCAATAAGCTTACACGGTAATAGTCAAATGTAACGTTTTTAATCACGATTACGTAACGCTGCGGCGGACAAGGCAACGACGTCACGCGCCGGGAACGCTCGCTTGTGCGTTGCAATTGTAACGGTTCACGTTTGTCCCATCCCATCCTATCGTTTACATTAAATACTTTACATTTTACATACATTTACAGATATGCCATTATTTTGTAACGAAATCTCAGTACCTCAACGTAATTCGTAATGGATAATGAATGTATTAATGTATCCGAATAACCTAACGAGATATATGTTACAGTAATTAGCATAGTTTATAATTATCATACCCTAAAATGATATCACTTGGTTATCTACTATATTATGGGATTCGAATAGCTTATCTCCTGTCTCAAACTCGGATGCGGCGAAGAAAAGAGGCGAGAACTGCTCGCTTCGATATGTAAATGTATAAACCTAAGCCCGCGACGCTTTTGTGTTGAGTAATGTTGCTACTAAACTAATAATATCGACAAGTTCATTTTTATTTTTAATGGTTCATAAAGGCCAAATAGTTAAAATTTCGTAAGGGCAAAAGTGATAGATAAGATCAGCTTATGGGTAAATAAACGTCGTATAATAATTAACTTTCCAGTGAGGTCTGTCGGAATTAGAATTGGAATGATAAAAAGTTCTTAGTCAATTTTAATTTTGAACACTTTTGCCAACTGCTACATCTTTATTTTTTACTTTAGCCATTTTTAATATTAATAAGCCAATAAAGCAATTACTGTGGCGGTATGGCTTTATCCTAAGAAGATTTATTCTGATTTCTCATTGATCATAACAAGCATCAAACACCAATCCAAACTTCATACAGAACACGTGAATTGCGTTCAAACATCGATGGATTCTTTATTGTCGAGCGCAGACATCAATCACACCAGAGAGTTAGTTACAAACGGCGAAACGTGCTAAGGAGATATATTTTTTTAGAATAGACACTTATTTCATTAAACCTATTTCGACAGCTATACTTCATAAGTCCATTTCTAGACAATTCTAATAAATCCGAGAACTTATGTCATAATTAACTAGTCCAAGAACATCTTATCACGAAAATGAACTTGATTTTTGTACGCGTCGGTGCATTATTTACGATTAAGCGACATCACGGCCATCACGTTAGCCACGTTTACTTAGATACGATCACAATACACAATCGAAAGCATTCGTTATTCCTTACAAATGATTACTTATAACACTATGAATATTCGGTTCACCCACAGCCACAATTTGTTATATTAGTATAAAATTCACTGGTCGACAATGTTCCGACAGGTCTGTATCTTTGCGAGAAATGGAATCGATTTTGGAAAATCTTCAATCGAACTCCTAATACGAGATAGTTATGCGTGTCTTCTTATCAGAGATGTATTCTTAAAGAAAACTGTACAGTGTTCCCTAAAACAAAATCGGTGCAGTGCCATCAAATGTTTGCTGTTAAATGGTAACATTCAAATAATATACAAAATGAGATACTTATTCAATAGTAATATAATAATGTGAAAAACGCGACACTACAGAGTGCACTCGATACTTTAGTTGGCACTCGGTAACACAGAGTAGGTGATCTGAAAACTTATCGCAAAGATACATTAGATACTGACGATTTCGTTTCTTGTATAATACAAACTAGATTTGTGAATTATTTCCACATGATCACACCATTTCGTCGGTCATCACATTACATTTGTTTCATAACATACAACCGTTCAGTTAATTTACAAGTACAGACATTTCATTAATTGCGGTAACGTGGCAGCAAATTACCGCACAAAGCTAGCTAATATTAAAAATATTCTAGAAAATATAGGGACTATAAATCACCGTTTGATTGATATTATTACGTTCCATTAACAAAACATTCGTGTGTCCCAAGTGTTAGGTGAAAGCGTTTTAATAATTATCGTAAAAATGTATACGTATATAAAAATAACAATATTGCACAAACTGTTAGTTACTGCTATTTCGAGTTTAGGCACGTGACTTATTACAGCAAGCAAGATTGTATTATAGATTAAATGTGAAAAAAAAAATTACGAATTCCTCAAGAGTATTGCTCTTTTGCCGTCATCTCAGAATGCGCAATTCTAAAGCTGTTTACGTGTTCGACGTAGAGTATTTGTTCTTCGAACGCCGTAACATTTTGATCGTTTTGATGCTCGAATACCATGTAGAATGCTTAACCGGCATCCGTAGATAAGACAAACACACAAGTCCCGGATATTTATATTTTGTGGCCTATGTACTTCCTTCCACTTTTTCATTTCTAGTCCGGTGTTTTAATACTTCTGGCGGTTTTGGACTATTTCTAATTATTTAAACAACATTTGTAAATCAGAGCGTACATGGTATTGTAACAGAGTTGAGGGAATTCTATAAATTTTAACACATAACTTGGGACACACTCAGACTTAATTACCAAACTCCCAGACTTTTATTCGTACATCCCTCACATTGCAGGTAATAAAAATGTAGACTAATACGCTTAGTTATATTACAGTATTGTTCACAGTTGAGATTATTAGGTACAGCTACACTTTATCGTTTAGAGCTAAGCAAATGACGTACCTAAACTATGCATCATATGGTTTATAGTTGTTTGTATAAAAGTTATCGGAAAGCGTATCTAAATCGTTTACGGTCATATGTAATTACGCTATTTTTGGCAAGATTTCTATTTGTACTCATGTGCAAATGCATGTGCTACGTGGTGTAATCAGGTGTGGATGCAGAGGCCGCAGACGTAGATCAATGCTTTAAAAGGCACTGCAGAGTGAAATTTATCTGTTACTAATCTCCGGGACTATTTTAGCAAAATTATTGCATTCTAATTATCTGTAAACGTTTTGAAAGATATCAATTCCTGCAATACGGGTGTAGTGTATTTAACGATAATTCAAAATATTAACAACTATACACACGTGCAATTACTTACGCAGATTATATAACGTGTATTTTAGTGTTGAATCCAAAAACAATTCATAAAAACGGCGTAATCTTATTTTGCTACATATACGTTAATAATATTTAGCTCCTCCCAAAAGCTGTAAATGCTTTTTTAGAGATCATGTGAAGTATACTAAACCGGGATTTTTAATTCGAGATATTATATTTTTTTTAAAAGAAATATCAATGCCAAAATGACATTCGACAAGTAACAAACCATTAACTGGTTTAAAAAGGAACCTCTTTAATTTATAGCCAAATTATGAAATTGCGTCGGCTTCGAACGGACAGGTCGTAGCGTTCATCGCGATTTCTATTAATCACTGTTATAACCTCGAACCAAAATCCCGGTATAGCTATAAGCAGACAAGTTACAATATGGCCCGCACGTAACTACTAAAAAAGATTTGTCTTAATATCATGAGCCTGTAATATGCAAACCGAGCAGATAGTCGTAGGCAACCCACTTGATCGATTTAAATTTAAATAGTCATGAAGTTATTGTTAGATTCGAAAACTCCGTATACAACATCTTATTTCTATTAGGTTAATGGTTCACAATGAACCACTTTATGCACAAACTTAGCGTAGTACAATATCAAAATACAATTGATTTCATGTATTTCTATTTCTACATTTATACAAGATAGCGTAGGAGTCATTTGATCAGTAAATGTGATGTAAATTACGGAACAACAAAATATTTCAAGGACAAATACACATATAAAAAAAAGATATTCAAGACTAATTAAAAAAAATATTCAACAAACTTAAACCAGATTCAGGGAAAAGATATTTAGAATACTAACGTCACTAAAAATATTAATCTTTGGTATTTAATTTGAATGTTGAAACTGGCATACCAAATTATACATAAACAGCATTATAACTCTATTGATGTATAATCTCTACAAACAAGAAAATTAATTTACTATCTTCTATTGAATCAAATACATTTTTGTTTAATGTAACATAACAAAATAAAGTTTATTCTACATCTGTACAATATAAACAATACAATTTATTAAAAACATTATAACTCATTAGTAACATAAACAAACATTCATAAAATATAAAAGTATGCTTATTGAGGTTGTTAGTAAATACGTTTAAATTTATAAAGAAAATGAATTCCAATTAATTAAAAAAAGTAGGTTTTAAGCTCTAAATAGTAGTAAATAGTAAGCAGACTAATAAAACATTTAAGGATTACATATTGTAACTAAATCATAACATTGATGATTGAATCAACAATATAATAATGTGTATAATGAATGTGATTGTGTAAGTGTTGCACACATATGTATTCTAACCAGCGCTCATAAAATATCGTACAACTTCTTATAAAATATCGGAGGTTTATACAAAACAAAAAACTTCTTATACGTATAAGAAAAGATTATCATAAATTAAGTGTCATATGAATATTCATTAAAGACTATATTTACAATTGTGCAAAAGCCACCTAGAATAATAAAACTTTTATCCGAGAATTAATCTTCAAAATTTAACTTCGAGATATTCTAACTTATTTTTCATTTTACCAACCACTAAACCAGGAACAAGGTTACACTTATTAGCCATTTATATCGCCTATTTCGATTCAGTAGAAATTCTCTAGTTAGATATAAGCAAAAATTAACCTTAATGTCACCAACACTGTCGTTCTTTTTAATTGACAATTGACGCGATGGTTAGTAAGCGAGAAAGCGAAATGGTTAAGCATTACACGTAATTCAATAAAAGTAATGTATTCTCTAATTTTGGCGGTTATCAGGCAAGTTTACAGGAATAAGCAATTCCAAAAGCATTGTTTATTATTGCACCGTCATGGTAAAGCAATCGTGATGTTATCCTTGGAATAACAATGTATAATAGTTACTCGAAAGCAACATAATTTTTGGTCAAATAAGCATTAAGAGATAAAAACATATTATTGCACTTTTAAATTTTAGCAATTCCAATGCGGTGGAGACCCACCTTCATAAAAACGTGAGGGCAAAGGTGTACATATTCTTACAAAGGCCAGATATAAAAGATTTTAGCTTTTTAAAATAACGCAACCGAACAAATATTATGTTCGGTATATACACCTAATAAAAGACAAACTTATAGAACTAACATTTTCAGTTCACATCACTGTCAGTTTGAATGGAAGGCAGGCGGTTTCATACGGGAGGCAATGGCTATGCTTCCATTCAACAAATTATAAAGCGTGTAGGCAACACTAAGCAGTGTCTATTGTACTCTATGTGTGAGTGAATCATTATTACACAAGAATATTACCATACGTAGATACATATCACTAACATTTACGACGACACAATTATTTTTGTAGCTTTCCGGTTTTATAATTAATTAACTGCAGTTTTATTGTATAAGTTTATATATCCGTTACCTCATATCTTTATTAGTAAGCATAATTTATTCAAAAACATTCGAAAAATTTGCAAGTCAAACTTAATTACTTGTCCTTTAAATAGCGACGAATACCTTTAATATCATTACTTTTTAAATTATCTAGTCTATAAAAATCACGCATATTATTGAAAATTGTTTTTACATGTTTAAGATTTAGAAAAAAATGAAGAAAAATTTACGGAGTGACTTTTACATGGTTCTGGAAATCTATTTCGTTTACGGAATATATAGATAGTATCAGTTTATAAGAATATTTTTTTTTTCAACTTTTAAATACATTAATTTTCGCATCGTAATAGAAGAATCACAGCTCCGCTTGTAAGACTTCTGCAGGAGTATAAATTAAAAAAAAATATTTACCGACAGTCTATCTTTCTTACACAGGTAAGCGGCGTTGGTAAAAGCTATGGAGCCGCCAAAAACATTAGTAACCAATGATAATGCATAAATTGTCCTGGGCGAGTGGTCTACTCTGCCTACCGTAACAATCGGAAGTATTGCTTAGATTTTATTTGTATTATCAATTGCTTTTATTAACTAGCAAATTATTTTTGTCTTAAAAAATATTTTCGAATTTAATCTCAAGTAATTTTAGGAGATCTTACATACATAAGTAAAATATTTACATACATAAAGAGGCGACATATTTACCACCCCGTGTTCATGTTTATTTGTTATCGTGACGTACATACATTGCCGTAGTCGAAAACAATGTGAAGGCCGAGCGCTCGACGACAGCGGGGGTGCGATAAATGAACTCTCGTTATTACAAGGTTATTATTACTCACCTATCTAGTAATTGCTGCGTAGTTGCAATGACATAAAAGGTGAAGCAACGAAAAATTTAATTAAATTTATTAATAATTAACTTTACTAATCGTTATCCCTATTAACGTAACGTACCAATTGTTTAAACTTCGTACGGTTTTGGCTCCAGAACCATTAAAAAATCACGGTGTATAAGTAAAGTTTAATTAATAATAATACGATAGATATGTACGCCAACCAGAAAAGGAGAAACCTGCTTAAATACGCTTCAGTTAAATAGGGTGTACTTAACCAAAGCATATTCAATGAGGTAATAAAAAAACCCATAGCATCTCCCAAAGCGAAAAGACTTACAAATGAGCCAGGCGTACCATCTTGTGATAGTGATAGGTAGTGTAAACTAGTTCGTGTTGCATTTGAGACGCATATACTTCGAACGCCTCTAAGTTTTAGAATATTTTCGCAAATTTAATTTTCAACGTTGGTGTTTATGTAGTCTGTAACTCCATAACGGTGTTAAATCAAATTATGATTTATTTTCAAATGAGAAAATTTAAGGTATTGAAAGCAAGCTCTATCTAAAACATACAATTTAATAGTAGCCGGACTGAAAATTACTGATACATTTTCAAAGGTAAGATACGTCAACGCCAAAATTGCAGTAGAAAAGATCGACAATAATATTAATCGATAAAGGCACTCGGGCGGTATGCAGTAATCGCACATTGTACACATAAAAAAGTATTTTTGTACGAGTATGTGTAACTACCTTGTCTCAACATTATATAATTATCGAGATTTAGTACAAAAATGCCCATTTCACACATGAAAATTAATTCGACCATTTCCTCTCAAAGTGTAAGTTTTAGACAAACATATAATGTTTTAATTAATAATAATGCCCGTGCAAAACTTTTTAAACAGGTATCTTTTAGCAGTGTTGCCAACAACATTAATGTTAGTAAAACATTCGTAAGGCAGCAACACTGCTTAAATAGTTGAGTGTTAATGACGTAACTTATTATCCGGTATATTATATTGTATGCAGATTATTTTTGAAGGCGAAAAATTCTATAATTCTATGATCACTGCGTGTGAGTCGATCTAAGGCATATTGTAATGGTGTTCCACGAATATTACGCGTAAAAGGCATCAGCGGATTCTACATAGAATCCATGCTGAATTATACACGAATAACAATTATTAAAAGTAATACTGCTTTGTTACACAGCCCAAAGTTACACAATTTAGAATTAACACGTAGGTTATAAATCGATATCTAAAACTATGTGTATGTTGACACAATTTGATTTTATAACGCAATTTACCATACATTTAATAATTGCAACCACAGAATTATAAGTAAATAGGCTTCATTCTCATTTTGACTCTTACAGATGTTCTTTCGAATTGCATAATTTAAAAAAAGGCAAATCGAAAGGCGTGTCTTTTCCCTATTACTAAAACCCGAAAGTAGTGTTTCCGTTAATTTAAAAAACCACATTAAGCGCCGTATACATAACTACATAATTGTAAACTGAAGCTTGTTTCGTTATCGATTCTTATCACAATAGAATAATATAATTATTCAATCAAAGACGAAATAAAATGTTTGTTGCCGAATGTTACAGTAGATATTTCAAACAACTCCGAATATTCCAGCCGAGTTTACGAGGTACTTTCTTAAGTGTGCGGCTGACATAGTACTTGAGGTATATTTGAGGTACCCAGCTCAGAGCTCCAGCGCCTTACATCTCGGCAAGTAGCTCTGAGTAGTAGTGGGTGGCGCTCAAGTAGTCCAGCAGACGTCTCGGTAGCGGTAGGCTGCTGATTAAGTCACGCCGAACATATTTCAAGATCACGAACCTGAAAAAATATTTATTTGTGTACAACATGAAGTGTTTAATTTTTTATTTAATTACACATTTGTTGTTTAATTACACGTACAGGCAATTTACACATTACAAATTACAGGTACATAAAGAAAAAGTGTACGTGGTGGAGCCAAGCGGCGGCTTCTGCTCTAATGGGCCGGCTCTTTCGGGGTAGTACCACGACCTCGCAGAATACCGACGTGAAATAGAAGCATCTTGTGCTTCTGCGTTTTGGTTGGTGAGTGTGATAACCGGAGGCCCACTCCCCTCTTCCCAACTTCCCTCCCATCAAATATCCTACAAGCCGGCAACCTTCCTTGCAGCTCCCCTGGTGTTGGTTGCAGATGTTCGTGGGTGACGGTAATCACTTACCATGAGCTGTTTGCTCGTTTGCCCCTTTACCATAAAAAAAACAAGAAGAAAAGCATATAAAACAAATAAAGAAATGAATTGTGGTCTACTCAGCACATAAATTATAGAAACTAGATTTTCAGTACAGGCCTAAGAACAAATAAATCAAACTAACTATCACAATCAAACAAATCTAGGGCTCCAACGTGAAACACTCAACACACACACACATTCGGACAAAAGGGACACCAATAAAGATAAAATACAAAATATTTAAATACAGCAAAACAACTAAATGAGACAACAATAAATAACTTAAATCGTAACCAGGGTGTGATACGTAGACCAAGCTTTAATTCCATAGTTGCTGCAAAGAGAGAGAATATGCTCTTTCAATTTCATTTTAAAAATAGTGTTGCAATTTTTAACGCATAGATTACCTACAATGTTGAGCGATGAAAAATATTAGGTTTTTCATTATAATATTTATGGAACACTGCCTGGCCGTGTTATGTAGCGTCCAGTGCCTTTGACACTGCATCTGAGACTTCCGATCCTATCACATAAGCGTAAAATATAGTATACAGGTAGGTTATGGAGTGATCATCACTATAATATATTCACGCTGAATTTTGATTTGGAAGAAAGGAGATCTGGACATGGAAGTTGACAACATCTATCAAAGTCGTCCGGAAAGTGTCGCTGTGGTCTAAATTATTCAGGAGGACATCATCATCAAAGGCCCCGTAACTTTATTAGCTTCAGTGCCCTTCAAACCAAAATACACACTTGAACCGCTTGGCGACCGAATAAGAAAATCTTGAGTTCCATATCCCACCAATAACACCACCCAGATTGTGGACTCGTGTTACCAGCGGAATATTCTTATGACGAATGCCACACGTACAGAGTAATGACAGCAACGCTATTGAGCGGAGTTGTCATTTATTTTTTAATTATATTTATGTATGGTATTTTGTAACCAAATAAGTAAGGTTATTTTTTTTGTTGAAATTTTATATATGTGTCATTATGCTACATAACGCAGTCCCAAAGGAGTGTATGCTTGTGTGTGTGTACGCGAGTGCGTGCGTGCGCGCAAACGCTACGAACGCGGACTCACCGGCACATATGCTGTAGACTCTGCACGCGCTTGAAGCGCGACACCGGGTAAAGTAGTTGCACGCGCACGGGCCCCAGCACCGGCCGCAGGTTCAGGAAGAACAGGTACCGCCCTGAGCGCGACGTCTCCACCGCGTTCTCGATGAATTCCACAATCGTTTGCGCTTTGAACATCGTGCAACCCCCGAAGCAAAAGTTACCTGCAACAGATTTAATAAATTCATTTTATGATGCATTGGTCCGTATTATTGAACAAATCGGATTAACTGTTTCCGAGTTAGTAGCAGAGGGATTTTAATTTACTTGTCGCGGCTTATCGTGCACATTTACGAACAAAACATTTTTCTGTATTATATATGTGTTCAAAGTTGTAATAACCGATGGCACATAAAGCAACAGCGGCAACAGTTTCAGTATATTCGACCATCTCTTCGGACTTCGCAACTACAACTGAGTTAGACGAGAACGCACACGGTTGCGCTTGGTCACTGGCCTCTCCCGAAATGTCTCGAGCGAGACCTTACGAGAGGGTACGGCCACCATCAGACTGTCTTGTCGCCAAGCGAACAACTGACGCTTGCGTTTGTGAAACTCTTATCATATGAATCAGCCTAATCATAATTTTTACACGTGGTAGAGCCAAGCGGCGGCTTGCTTCTGCGTTTCGTTCGGAGAGTGAGGTATCCGGAGACCCCTCCCCCTGAACACCCCATTCTCACCTTCCCTCCCTTCTACCAAATACCCTGAAAGGCCGGCAACGCAGCACCGCTGGTGTTGCAGATGTACGTTGGCGAAGGTAATCACTTACCTTCAGGTGAACCGCCTGTTCGGTTGCCGCCATTCCCATAAAAAAAAATCAGCCGCAATGGGCGAGGCTGTTATAACCGGTTGTTAACGGAAAATACTTCCAAATCTCACAGAGAGCAACCTCCAATACCACAGATGGGGAGCAGTATGTTTATGTAGTGGCGACATAAGCTGATCGACCACCCCATCTCATGCATCTAATTAATTTTTGTAGTAAGAATCGATAAGGGTTTAAAAAAATCTTATGATTTGAGGTACTCGTAGATGGTAAAGTAAACTTCTCAAATACGCCAGACATACATTAAACAGATTAAAGACAGCTTACAAATTCCAAGGTAATCCACGGGCTGTATTTAAAGATCTAAATTAAGACATTATATAAAAAAACAATCACTGACGACCGTATACCAAATGGGGTGTAACAGTTTGAGATATATATTAGAAGTCTACAATAAGAAATAGAAGTATATTATCTTTACATATCACACTATTAATGACAATTTACTGGTAATTTAAGTTTTATAATATTAGAGTAACAAATGAGCTTACTGCACTTGATGGTAAATGGTTACCTCAGCCTATGGACACCTGCAACCAACTTGTTTCAATAAGGCTTTTGTTATGTGTATCCGGCTCTCCGATATATTACAAACAATATAATATATCGGAGATCGGATTTGACCACCTAACAACAATGCAATTACTGTTGTGTTCCGGTTTTAAAGGTAAAGAGGAACCAGAAAAATCACGGGCTCTGAGGCAACCCAACTTAGTCCTCATGACTTACAATGCATCTGTAACTTTCTTCGATTGAAGTTGTTCCGAACCGAATTCCCACAACTTCGCGCGCGTTAATTTTGTTTGATTGACATTTTTACGAAATATTGGTAATATAATAACTATAATTTATAGTATTTGTCTCATGTTAAAGTTGAATACTGTAAATTTTGTATGTTTGAAAAAAACTAATGTATTTTATTAAAATAATGGTGTAAATAAAAATGTTTTTCAATTCCCAACGCGATGACACCACAAACACAGACTCAAAATAAAATAAGCCCGTATTCACTGCTATCGAGTGTAATTAAATCCTTTGTACAACGTCAATATTTGATTGACGCGCTGTCCGCTGTTTAAGCTCTAGTGATTCCAAAGCAAAAGTTTAACTAGTCGTACAAAAACATGAGCGAATAAACGGAAACGGCTGCAAACAGGCGTATGTGTAAATTTCTTATCATGACGTTGAATTCACATGCTACGCGGAAGGGGGTAACAAATAGAATTTTAATTTAAGTATTGTAATTTTTTTTATGTCGAAAAGTCACGCACGGTCGATTTAGTGCACAGTTTTAATTGTAAAACTGATTTAGTGCATTATTTATTGAATAATAACGTTTGTATATAGTCAGTTACACAAATAGCGAAGTGTAAAATATGTAATATAATTTTAATGTTTAAAAAACCATAGGTAACATTAAAACGCCTTTAAAAAATAAGCATTTTGTGGCCTAACGTCAAGGAGCATTAATGTTTCATCATTTTGGCTTTAAAATTTCAATAAAACGTACATGGATAAATTAATAATAATCTAAACTACATAGAAATTTTTCGACAAAAAGAAAGCGTGAAGCGGTATATTTTTGGACACACGCATGTACCTTACACAATAATTCATAGTTAAATTTGTATTTTCAATAATATCATGTCTTCAATAAATTCAATAATAACTCGTTTAGTGCAAAGGCTATTAGGATTAATAACGAAACAGATGTCTATAACGAATATAAATAATATAAATAATAATAATAATATTAGGATGAATAAGGAAACAGATGTCTATAACGCCAAATCGTCCGAAAGCGCATTGTTTATTTGTTGTATAGCAATTGAAATATACGGATTTCGAATTTTTAATTGAACAAAAATATACTGTTTTGTTTAAGATTTTATGTTGTTTTTTTTCAAAAGTGAAGAAACAGAAATCTTTCTTGATGTTCTTATTTTGTAATTAAGTTACTGCTAATTAAACTGATGCAAATAAAATATTTAAGTATCAAAATAGCTGTATTAGACGAATGTTTAATATTATTGTAAAACTAGAGAACAAAACTAGTGCCCTATTTTAAAAAAAGTAAATTGCTAACATTCCCGTCTCTATAATATATAATCGGGACTTAATTTACAGGTTTTCGGATATTTTTATTGGTATTAGAGTGGATATCAATAGTCTTTATAAATAAAGTCTAAAACAACATGAATGTGCCAAAAGTGTAAGCTTGGAGAGAACTTTCTTGCAAATTTAACTGAGAAACCTATGGATTGGAAAATGTTCTTATTCTGTTGGCGAATTTTATAATGTTTACATAATACAAAAAAAAAATGAGATTTCATTACGCAGTCGTTTAAAATATTTGGTTACATCGACTTTTATTAGGATTTTAATTGGAAGAGACTTCCAAAATCATTAATTTAACCTCCTCTTGTTAGTTTTGTACTTTTTAAAAAAAAAATAAGTGCAATAAAGATGTTGTAAATAAATTAAGCTGTTTCGCGTTATGGTGATAATAGAGCCATCGCAACTTCGCGTCCGAGGCGTAGAGTACCGGCGCCTGAAATGCTTATTGTAAATGTCAGCCAAACGATATCGTACACGGTTAGTCGGACGTCGGACACACTTGTGTTATTTTGGACATAGTTCATTTTTAGTTTATTTTAGTCAAATTTAGCGCGAAGCCGAAATAAGCCGATTATCTTTAATATTTTGACAGTATATAAATAAGTTAATTTTAATGCGGTTTTCACCTTAATTTAGAGTATTTCATGAGGAAAGAATCATTCATTTAATGTATAACACATTCAGATTTTGTTCATTTATAAAAGATCAGTCCGAGCCGAGCCGGCGCATTTCGCTAGTTTAAGATAAATGAAATGATTCTTAATTAACAATAGGGAACCTCATCTGCACGTACCTGCACCCTGTTAGTTTACACGCGAGGCTCTGCCAACCAATGATAAATGAAAATCCATCAGAATTTGCCGAACTCAAATGCCAGACCGGTTAGTGACGGAGAGTAGTATCAGTAGTGCCGGTAGCACTGCGCTCACCGACCTGCTGCTGGCCCAGATGCTCTGCCAGAAGGTTTGCCCATGGGGTCAAACCTTTCACAAAATGCATACCGGCTTTTTTGGATAGACCTATGTTCCGTAGTGGATTTTAATAAGTTGGTGAATTATAAAAATACAATCCAAAAGCGCATTTCGTATAATTACCTTGATCGTGCTCTATCCGGACGTGACGCAACCCGTTGAGCTTGAAAGTGAGCGTGAAGATGTAGTGATCGTCGCTACTGTCGCGTACGATGAATGATCCGTCCGGTTCGTTGGATAGTATCTTCTCCGCCGCCTCCACAGATATGGGGCCCCAATACCAGGGGTACTGGAAGACGATACGCAGATCAGACACATCAACATTATATTTTAATACATGCTATAGCATATTAAAGGTCCGGCACGACCGGGGAAGAACGACGCACCATAACCAGTATACAAGCGATAAGTGGCAGTTGATGGCAATCAGTGGATGCGTGCACCCAATTTCCTACTAACCGTGCACTCTATCCTAATCCCATCGGTGGGACCCCATCGTGTCCATCCTAATTCGCTTTATTTCTATATATGCACTAACCCACTTCGACAATACTAGACAGCGTAGCATATTTAATAGTGTCGAAGTGTACGTGTAGAGGGTGTTAGAGGGAATATACTTTTTATTTTTTCAAATACTACCCGCACCTGCACGTTGCCGCACCCTGCTAGCCGACAAACGGGGCTCGGGCGACCGAATGATGGCGGAAAATCGATCCGAATATTCCGAGCCCAAATCTCACTCACACCTGCTGAGACGTGGCGCCACGCAGATCTATGCAACTGACATTTGGTAAGTTGGCGTAACACTTGCCATCAGAATAATAAAGAATCTTTTTACTAGAATAAAGGCAGAAAAGAGTGTCTACATACGTCCTTGACTTTTTGAATGGAGGTGGCAAAATCCATAATCGTGTCTTCATCATTGGCGGAGCGACGCGTGTGTGACGTTTGCGGTGACTGCGGTAGCGGAGGAAGCGCACGGCGAACCGCCGCCGGCGCGGAGCTCGTGACCGCTCGGTCCGCTGCCGCGCCAGCCACACCCCCCGCCCCCACTTCCTCCGTCGTCGAACGCCGCCACCGAAACAAGTTGCAAAAACTCTGTTTCAAATTCATCGATAATATCCTCACTGGCGACATCTTCACTTTCGGTGACGTCGTCTTCTTCCCACTCTTCTCACTTTTATCCAACTCGACGATATCCTTCGGTATATTTTCTTTGTGCTTCTTGTTCTTCACGGTTACTCCAACTGAATTCTTGTTAGTATTCCTATGGTTGTTATTCGCCTCTACAGTTCTAGAAATTTCGTTATTTTCCTTGAGGAATACAGCGGTGCCACTCTCTTTGTTGTTGCTATGTCTGACATGAATGCCGACGTTTGTTATAATGCTTGTGTTCTTTTTATTGATAGTGTTACGGCATTCCGAGTCGCTCGAGCTGGAGTACAGAGTGTGCAAGTACTTTCTCATCTCTCGCAATGTCAAATGTAGCGAATCTGTGTCTGAATCGGTGGTGCTCTTCTTGCAAGAAGAACTAGGTAAGCTGTGCCTCTTCGTTTTGGCGTCTTTTTGTCTGTTAGAATCTTTTGGTTTATGACTCCTTTCAATTGGGGCGAAGTTGCTACCGATATTCTGAGGGGTGCTCTTGCCTCGTCTTTTATTGGTCCTAGTCGTCTTTTTAGGTTTACTCCTGATGTTGCTGTGGCCAGGCCTGACCATGTCTATTGGGACTGCGTAGATGTCGCTGTCGAAAGGGACATTGTACATGTCAGTTATGTCGGATGTTTTGGCGGAGAGCGTGTCGTGTGATATCGCCTGGGTGATGAAGCTAGAATCGTCCGCTTGGAATTGTGTGATAAGTGAGTTGTGGCTGCTCGACAGACGGGACGTGAGGGAATTTCTTGAAGATGGTCTGTTCCCGCGACACGGACTTAAGTGTAGGAGCCTAGGACTTGCGAAGCGATGATTTAAACCTTGGCGACGTTCGTACAAAGATTCAGGCTTAAGCTTCCTCGGGTACATAGGCGACACATGTCGCGTGTTCATAGCCACATCTAAGGTCGCCGGTGTGATTCTACTCGTAGTGTCATCTGTGGAGACAATTCGGGGTGGTACGCATATAGGCACACATTTATCTACATTGGTGGGTGGCGCCGGATTGTCCTGAAAAAGAAAAAAAATATTTTGTTAAATATTAATCATATCTTAAATCTGCCAAAATGGAAAAGTCGACGACGACGAGCTAGGAAATAGCTTCTGATAGATGGTATGATAAGCAGCTCTCAAGACCGTATATCTAACTACTGTAGTACTGGAATGGTCAAAAGGTCATTACAACCCACTTTTGTCCAGAGTTTATTTGGTACAACATGATATAGTGGCGAGCTTGTCGCCATCTTAGTGTCTGAGCATGTTACAAAGCGTACTCATAGAGAATCGAATTAGAGTCTCAGAACAAAGAATAAGTGGAAAATTGATTTCAAGTAACTCACTATTTATGTATATATAATGCCTATACGATGCCATAATGTCGCTTTGGTCTAATCGACCATGAGTACATCATCATTACTACACTACGTTCAAATATAAAAATATTTGCTATACTTATTTGTACAAAAAATATTTTGAATATTTTAGATTGACCACCGTAATTTAAGTACGAATAAATGATCTGGTTCTAAGTGAGCCACTTTTAATAAAAGTGTTAGAATACACAATTACTAACGTACATTTTATTTGATTCAAATGATATAGGCAGGATCACCACCTGTCACATTATCTGAAATAAGCTCTGGTGAAAAGTTAGTTGAGAAGACTAAATGTCTAAACCCCTGATAAACCAAATATTGGATTTACGATAGTTACATTAAATTTCGGTCACGGTCTGAATTCCAACAAGCGTTGACACACTGAAAGTCTTATTTAGAAAGACTAAGTTCGACTTCCATTACGACGAAGTTTTGAAGCGAAGTCATTTAAATGATGACAATAGTGAAGAAACTTTTCCTCACTATTGTCATACTTTTTGCCAACGGGAAATAGATTGCACGTGAATCGAAGAATTTAAAAATCTAAGCAATGTTTACTAATGTATCGTTCGACAAGAGTATAATGACGCCTGATGTAACGAGCTCTGTATGAAAGCCTTGATAGAAAAAACTATATGAAATACAATTGCAATTGTACGATGTACAAATTGTATTGAATGACGCTACGATAGTCGAGTGGTGAGGGTTTGAATCAAGACACCCGAGTTCGATGTCATGTGTGGGAGGGAGAGTATAACGAGAGTATACTTAACTCACGTGGAACATAAGTTCGTGGAATGGAGGCCAAAAATTATAAAATTCCTACTCATACTCATTATTATTCCTTTTCGATATAATCATTAAGGGCTAAATCCGGGCTGTAGGGTGGGTGTTCCAAAATTTCAAAGCCCATTCTTTGTACAGCAAACATCGCAACATGCGCCATGTACACAGGTGCGCTGTGCAAAAGCAGCACGCCTTTGTTCAATTTTCCTCGTCTTTTTTTCCCTCACGGCGCCTTTCAACCTTTCAATTATTCCAGCGTACTATTCTTCCGTTATGGAAATCCCTTTTTCTTTGTAATCAATCAAAGAAAATTATAAAAATACTGTGGTCAGTTTTCCGGTCAATTGGCACATCTTAAACTTCTTAGGTGGTTGCCTTTTTTGTGCCACTACATGGAGTCTTGCTTGAAGGCGGTTCATAATGATGAACCCGGGTTTCATCTCCAGCATCGATCCATCCCAAAACTTCTCCTTTGGAAATAAGTTTGTTTCCGTACGGAGCTCTATTACTGAGCCTACACCCTGATCGTTATTCCGTCTGTATGTCCTATCTTTAGAGGTATCTTTTGAATCCGTAATGGGTAGACGGTTGTAATTTTTATAAAATATGTGTTTATGTTTATGTGTATTAACGTTTTTTTCATTTTGACTCTATCATAGGAATACGAAAACGGTAATACACAAAGCCTCAAACTTGGTGATTGATTGATTATAGTCGAAATTCTCAAAGTAAAACAATAAATAATAAAAACCGGCCAAGTGTGAGTAGTGTGCTCGGATCCCGAACTGAATGAAAGAAAACTTTTTATTTTTTTAAAAACATACATTGTATGGTTGTACGGAATCCTCAGTGTGCAAATCCACCTAGCACTTGGTAGGTTTTTAATTTTTGCATATTTTCCGCAGTAAATGCCGCGATCAGCTTTGGCTTCGTCTTTATGCGAGTCTCCGTCTTGCTTAAAGATGTTGTGTAACTTCACCATTTGTAAATCATGGCAAGACATCTCTCCCGAAATGGTTTAATGAGGTTTTCCCTACTTAATGATGTTTAGAAACTTTTTCATTTTTCAAATTATCTTCCCGATTTACTTGTTTGACCAACGATTGGATGAGATTGAATGAATGAAAGAAATGAATATCTTATTTAGTGTATATATTAAAAAAAATGTTCTAACGTCTACCCCTTCATTGTGCGAGCTTATGACCCTCACCAACGCGGACGCCACTCCATAGAAAAAAATCGTTAAAATTTAATAATGTCAAACCGTCACTGCATTGAGTAATACTAACATACGGGAATACTAAATAGTGCCGCTATTAGTCACTTAGTCGTCATGGCAACAGTGTTATAATGTTTATAAGTAGAATTTTTTTGTGATAATTATATGTAATTATATAAATTTCACAAATAAAGAGATACAGAAAATAGGTGCTACGACGTTCGTAGCGAGGATTGTGTTAGGTTCATTGTTTCCAGAAATGCAATGCCGTACGCATTTTTAATCTAAGGAGATCAATAAAACATTGCCATAGAAATAACTTTCCTTGACTCCAAAAAACTCCTAGCAAAATTGATTGATGTCCCTTTTCTAAAGTGCCTCCTAGGCTACGTACGATGATCGAACGATTAAATGTGAATATATCGTCCGATTGTTGGGTGATTAGCACCAGCCTTAATTTAATAAAATATACTACAACATTCCCGACAACCAAGCCAAGTCACATACTAGTTTGGGGATCCGGGGTAATTTAAAGAAAAATTTTACATTTTATTTTGGAACAAATAAAGATTTAATTTTTATTAATGGGGTTAGATACATATTATTATGTTATCAATTAATATGACGTTGTAAAATACTAAAGTATATCACTTAGAAGTATTATTCGAAGCAGCTTTAAATTTTAGCAATCAAACATTCCTCTATTCAAGTTCAAATTAAATACTAGCTAATGAATGTTCATATATGCATCCGTTGGCGCCACCACGATATGGTACCTTTTAACGGAGATTTACATGAATCAATTGGAGCGTATAATATTTTGTGCGTAATGTACTAATTACGAGGTAAGCTTTAGATAATTGGCATTTCTCTCTACAGAATTTCAATTCCCCACTAACGTTGTCAAATTCGCCGGCCGCCGGCGAATGTAAACACATTTGTTTCATACAGCCATGAATGCCTAATACCAGTCAATATTACAATGAAATATCCGCTAGCAAGCCCAATACACCATTACAGAGTATCGGACATTTAGTGGATAAAATGTTGAAAACAATACGTAATATATATATATAATATCAGTCTAAAGAGAGTAAAGATTAAGAGACTGATATTATATATGGGCTATTGCCCACAACTGGATATAGGCTGGCATCCGAATGGAAGGATTCACCATAATCCCAAACCACCAATACACCATCATAACCAACACCATTGTTTCGACCTGTTTTAATTCACCGATTATGTATACCCAAAGTAACAATCTTCACAAACAAACGAACAAATAGAAACGATCCCAATACGTACACACCTATGCCAACCGATTCCCATTTTAACTTTAATCCTTTTATCTGTTAATATAATTAAGGCAACATTAAACCATTACTTGACACAAATTTTGTTCGACGATCGCAATTGGATCAGTGCTGAATAGGATTAAGGATTTAGGGCGCATTCACGCTAGAGCGAATGTCCAGCTGCGAGGAGCCTTCGTTCCGCAGGTTTCAAATAAAACTGCATTTCCACTATGCTATGCGGACAATCTGCTTTCATGCCGTCCGTTATCGACAACTTCCAGCCTGGTTCATTCATTCTGTTAAGCTTTGACTTTGCGCCTATACGTGACTCCACTTGAAATAATCTTATTTATGTTTACCAAAATTGGTTTAATCATGATTACGCATTGACGAAGGCATCTGTTCATGCATAACCAAAGGTTGTCCCTAATGCAATTACGAAACGGTGCTAGAATTTAAATAAAAATGACGTTCGACAAGTGAAATGTATGTTTCATACGTTGAATAAATGATTTGATTTGAATTGATTGGATTTGTTGTGATTGGGGCGAAACTATGAAACTACTATCGTACATCGATACCTTACGCCTTTATTAATGTAAAGTTTTGATTCTTCGATACTTTTGAACTCGCATTTTTCTAGAATATTGATTCATTACTTGAGCAATTAACAGAGCACGTAACTCATTCCCTACTCTACTAGGTGGTAGTCTCCTTCCCTCACTAGGAGCCGTCTGGGCAGGTACACCCGTTTACGTGTTACTGCAGCCAATCCGCAATCTAACTGCTGTCATGTGATTTGAAAGGCAGAGACTCTTCAGAGGGGATAACGTATAACTTCTTTAATATCTTTGAGATACTTCGATTGTAATTATTTGCAAAATGGACTGCAGTAGCCACTTACCATCAGGTGGACTATAAGCTTGTTTGTCACCCCAATCCAATAAAAATAATAATTAAATAATTTCAAGAATAGATTTTCTTTTAACTTTTATGTTAAATTAAATCGAACACGATAATGCGTGGAGAGGCCCTAGTGTCCGCGGAATTAAACGGTTGTAAATAAAAAAAATAAAACTATTTTTCCTTATTCCAATATAATTTCCCAAATTATTAAGAATTATTATCCCGATCTGCAAATAGATCGGGATAATAACTTTCCTAACCAGAAAATTTTTGTTTTGTTTCGGCTCTCAAAATGTATATGGATAGATGGTATGGTATACCTTTGTCTTCATTGTCGTCTAAACATCTCCCTTAACCGTTTTTTTAAATTTAGAAACATATAAAATAACTAGGGGCTAAATTCGGACTATAGGGTGGGTTAACAAGCGGTACGAACCCGTATTTGTGTAAAGCAACCATCGCAACTTTACTCTTGTGAGCCGGCGCGCGGTCATGCCAAAGCAACATACCTTTGGATAATTAACAAATAAATAAAATCGGTTCAGTAGTTCCGGAAGGTATCCCCCACACATATGTACAAATGCTTTATCTTTATTTCATATTAGTATACCTTAACATGTCATAACAATAGAATGTCTATTGTTGCAACACGTCATCGGGTATAAATGACAGGTGCATTTGGTACAAAACGCTTCATTTCGTAACCAGCATAATCGGTAGCTAAATTCTCACGGGCGGATGCTTCTAATTAATTTGACTGCATTGAATCAATTATAAAATATTTCGCAATGTTCAGTAAAACATGTTTCCAATTTGTTGTTAAAATTACGTTAGCTCTGAAATTCGAAAATTTATATCGCGCGATTCCATTTCTGTGGTTTCGTAGATAATCATTTTCAGTTTCATATTTTCATATTTCATAATTACGAAAACAATAAACCAGCGAATGTAATTTAAATAAATCTGCACACGTCGTTCAATGAATGCAGCTTCCCTACATAGTATACCATATATGTATATGTTAGTAAATAGCGTTTGAATACCGAGCTATTCTGACATTTTGAAAGAACCAACAGATGACGCTTTTACAAAGTATATCTTTAATGACAACAAGGGGATTATAGGCTCGGCGACATAAGAAGTAAGACAGAAGTTTTACAAATACAAACTAAAGTGCATAACAGCACTAATCTCTCAGCGACAGTAAGGACATTCATTTATTTATCTATTATCTATCCACAATCCAAGTAAAAGCATTGGTTCCCAAAAAAATTCACTCACTCGTTTTTATCTTCCCATATCCGACGTAACACTTATGCGATAAGATCTCTTACGAAGAAGAGACTCGGGACGAACAGGACACGACCAGTAATATTGACTGAGGCTGCGATACGAACCACGGACCCGTAGCTTAATAGTCAAATACGCTAACCATTAAGCCACGCGGTCGTAATATTGAATAAGACTACTAATGCGTTAAAACAAAAGATAAAAATTTGGTTAAAACAATATTATCGTGTACATAACAAAACTACATTCAAATAAAATAACCTATAGAAGTAAACAATCTGGAAAATTTAATGGCCACTTTGAGTTTAAAGAGGAAAACATAAATGTTGTTTAATAATTATTTATAATTAAAATCTATTTCCATGCAAAAGTGCTGTTGTATGATCATCGCCAAGTCTGCATGGGACCTAACTGGAATATCTTCTTTCGTTCTTTTATCGAACCCAGATCCCTAAATGACAACAGTGTTAACTATCTGCCAGTGTCAAACTAATATAACTATTTTCGGATACAAATCTAATCGAGCCTGAAAACATATTCAAGTATATTGACGGTAAAACCATTGTTAACTTTTGCCGAATGATAACACTAAAACAAAAACAATGATTTCCGTTATTATATTGAATTTTCTCAAATACTGTACACATTCACCGGCACTAGCGGTATAATACACTATCAATATTATACACGAAAACTCGAAATATACAGAAATAACAAAATCTAATAAAAAAAAACACCAATCACTGTTCGATTTCGCGCCAAAAGTCTGACATATCTTTACAGATAAAATCAACAAATCGGTTTAGAAACGCTCGAGTAAGGGGCGAACATATTAGGGGTTAATGTATGAAATTGTCGTTTTATATTGAAAAATTCAAACAACATTTTTGTAAGAAAAAAATATATACTTAATCGAAGTTATTACCCTATATAGTCTAAAGTATCGATACATTTCTGCCATCACGAGGGGAAATCAATTGCCTTTGCGTCGTTTAGAACTCTAGGGATCTGTACTCTACTTTACAAATTATTACCACGTTCTGAAAACCAATTGTTTTTCTTTGCACGAAATTGTCCAAATTGTTAAAAAAAAATGGGAAGCGGTTGAGGTTAAGTCTGGCAAGTACGAAGGACGACATATGGTTTCTGAATGCAGGTCTTGTAATGTTAAAACGGTTTGTCAAGCAGTGTGTGCGTCGTCGTGGAGAAATAATGGCGAAGATCGATTGACGAATCGTGGTTGTTTCATTATTGTTCGATGTTCTTCATAATAGAAATATGTTGTTATTGATACAGTGGATCTCAAAAAGCTATAGTGAATTACACCACGGAGTGCCCCCAAACCGTTACTATCACATGTCAAACTCAGTCCAAAATACAGAAATGCAGGATTCCTGTACCTTCTTATCAAACCAAGGCAAGCTTATTTATGCGCGTCAGTTAATTATTCAGGCAACCACTTTTCGACTTATTTTATCTTACCAATTTGGTCCAAACGAGTCATATTATGTTTTACATCTTTTACGTGGTTAATTCTTCAAGTCTAAGTTTCCTCTAAGAAATCGATTAAACCTAAAACGCACAGTGCTTAGTCGCAAACTCTCCAAACGCTATATCGATATTGAGAGCTGTCTCAGCTGCGTTAGAATCATAACTACCCTAATTTTTTAGGACTCCATGTTCAACTCAAATACTTAATGTAAAATCAATTGAAAGACAAACAATAGAAAGTAACAGAGTTTGTGTGCGAAAAACAAGCTTTTATTTAATCCACAATCTTGGATCATGCCGGTTTAATTTTAATTCTTAGTGGTCACTTCATTAACACGGCAACTACATACTTAATCCCCTATTGCATTAAATCATGTAGTCGCATTTAGACGGTTACAAAATAAATTTATTTAATAATTCTTCTTAACACTAAACCATTTACGGCAATTAGTAAAAGGTATTTTGCAACCTATTTTTAATTTAGTTTGTACTAAACATTGACGTGTAATCTTTCTACTTGAAAATAGTATCAGGGTTTTATTATAACATTTTTATTTATTCGATTAGTGTCCACATTTATTCATTCAATATATACTATAGCAATAAAATGTACGCAGTGTCGGTAGCAGTAGGCAAATATATAAAGTATACCAAATACTTGATACAACATTGATAAAATGTTAGTTTCTGCGTAGTTATTGCCAAGCGGCGGCTTTTGCTGCTGCTCGAATTGGCCGGCTTGATCGGGTTACTGCCACGACCTCGCAGTATACCGACGTGAAGCAGAAGCATCTTGTGCCTTTGCATTTCATTCTGTAACTGAAGAAAGCGAAGGCTCGCTTTCCTCTCCCCAACTACCTGACCCTGTCACCCTCCTATCACCAAAATATCTTTAAAGGCCGGCAACGCACCTGTAGCTCCTCTGGTTTAAAGTGCGGCCCTTCTGCTCGCGAGTCTCTACCGCTGAAGCTGTAAAGGCTACAAGGCTAACAGCATATTATATCTACAGTGGGGGTTTTAGTCGGTCCGGCATATTCAATGCTGGTCTTGACATAACCAGTCACCGGACACCGTGACGGGAGGTGCGGGGCACCTTTCCCCCACATTAAACTCAAAAAAAAATATCCTCTGGTGTTCCAGAGAGTGGCGGTAATCACTTGGTAAGTGATTAGCGCCGGTATTTATATTAGGTGAGCCGTTTGCTCTTTTGCCCCCTTAATCATAAAAACAAAAAAAAGTATATTGTGCGTATTAAAAAACTTATAAAAATATTACATTGCACAGATAGAAAATACGATTACAGAACGGTTCAAACGTTAATTAAATTCCGGATTTCCAAACGATTTATTTAAATAAGGCCTTTCTTAATACAAAGCTGGTTTAATTTTTACATTTTTATTTAGGACTACCTTGACATATTTATAAACTCGTAGGTGCGTAATGAGGTGGTAAGTGCATTTCATGTAGTATGGAACGAGACACGGATCAATTCCAACCGACAGGAGTGAAACGTGGGCACGGTTATGTACGTACAATAATTCGTTGTTGAGTATAGGCGTGGGGTCTGCTGTTGGTCACCATTTACTACCTGATAAATAGTACCCTAAGTGTGAATTTTACATTATTACTACAGTGTTTTCGTTTACTTACATATGTATATATGAACATACTCTGGGTACTGGATACTGGGCAGTCAGATTTTATGGATTTCCATTAAGCACGACTCAAGCCGTAGTCAAACGGACATCCACAATCCACGGGATATAAAACCCGACGGATGGCGAGCCTCATCGCTGGGAGATTTCCATGGGATTTTTAAGGCTTTTTGTCCTCATTTACGACACCCGCGGGATGAAATCGCACGCCAGATTCTTATCTTCGGCTAACTTTACAATTTGTATTAAAATGAAAAGCTTCCCTACCGGATAGTTCGGGATACTAGTTTTCATACAAATTGTATTTAAACCCACACTAGTGTTAACCGTTACACGCGGTACCATGTATGGTACTTTGATTAGCTTATTAAAAAAAAATGACATAAATGGAGTTAAATAATATGAAAATGCCCTGCTCATGATACTGGCCTTATCTTCACATAGGCTAATAGGTGTTACTATACGCTTTATGTGCAATCGACCGTAACGTGCACCCAGCCGGCCGGAAGTTCATCTTTATTCATGCGTTTGAAATTTCAGTGAAGCCTTCATTAGCTGTGACTTTTCACGGGTTTTCGTTCATTTAGGACGGCTTGCATAATCACACAAAACAGGGACTGAATAACCTAACCGCAAAATTAAGGTTCATTTAAACAGCGATGTGACGTACCGCTTTTAACTACTTTTGCGGTAGGGTAATCACATTTCGGTACCAAAATTCGGTGTCAAAATTTGACATTGACAAACTGGTACCGAAGTGTTGTACATAGCAAGCCACCACTGCAATCGCTGCCGTCATTGGTCCATATAGACTCTATACTCGCTCAGCACTTAGATTGCGGTACAGTAATGAGTAAAAAAAAATAATGGATTAAATAAAAGTTAGAGACGGTTTTTTTATACATTATACCTCCGTAATGCAGTTAAATACCGGTACAACTCATACGGGATTAAGTCCCTGTCACAAAACACTACTGCACCTCACTTTATAAAATCTGCACTAAACATAATTAAAAACATCATTCTCTTTCTATCAATTGTTTGTAGTTGAAAGAGACAGAAAGATGTGTTAAACATATTTAGCGCAATCAAGTGTGTAAGTCAGCGGAGGTACGAGCCGGATTCACACCTCACTCCGTTACATTCACGCGGTTGTACGAGTAATTCACTAACTGCTACATTAGATTATTGTCGAATCCATTAATAAAATTATGCAAACTAACGCTCTCAAACCGCCAAACGATAACACGATAGCCAATTTCCCATAGAAAAAGTTGCTGTTATAACTATAAAAATATTAAGTTAAGTGTTAAGACGTGTACTAACGCGGGACCATTTCCGTGTAGCGTGGCATCTTCGAACATCGCAATGCGCACATTTGACAATTTCAAACATTGTAGCGATGCGTACGTTGAGCTGAGCATTACGATTACATTAGTTCCTTCGGCCAGTACCATAATCTGGATCTAGTGCACCGTTGTAATGTAACGCTCGACATGCATTTCTAACTGCTGCATTTACATATAATGGAAATGCTCCCGGTCAATATCCACTCTAATACACTACACTGTCCTCTTCACAATATTATCTACATTTTTGTTTCTATCTTCACATAAAAATGGTTACTCTATATACATCCAGTCTATAGGTATATGGAAGAGCATGTTGTAAGGAAATTGCAAACAACTTGCCGCTCTCATTATGTATAATTTCGTTGCAGGCCGCAAGATAAAAAAAGTTTGCTCCCCAGACGGCTTGAATGTCAACAAAGGCCGCGCTATTGATCCTAGTTAAGAATAGTTGCGGCGGTGAGAATGCAAGATGGGCTGAGCTTTATTTACAAAAGATTTTATTCAGCGTATAAAACGTTGAGGCGAGAGTTTAATGTAACAAGATTTTCCAATTTTGAAAAATAAATAGACTTATAAACAAGCAAGGAACGACGATATTAAATTCGTGCGTCATATTTTTGCATTTCCCTTTTCGCGAGCTGTTCCATTTTAGGGATGCGCTATCGAGAATATTGCATTTCGAGTATGTTCCTTTTAATCTTCCATATTACCGTGAAATAAAGGCTTATCGTATTTCATAAATGAAACATTTTTTAGTCTATTTAATTGAAACGTTACCATTTATTTTTAGTAAATGGCGAGATAAAACATAAATTTACAAACAGTCAAAAGTTATTCTGAGCTTTGTTTTAATTTATGCCAAGAGAGGGAAATTAAAAACATGTAGAATACAAAGGCCAACAGGAACAAATATCGTGAAAATGGACACTGAACATTAGTTCCTCTTAAAAATTTATATCTTAACACAAAATACTAAGAATAGCCCAGACTTACTAAGACGTTGATATAAATGAAACGTTAACGGTTTGAGTTTTACATAGTTGTGTAAGTTATAGCTTATTTTTGATGTAATAATCATTATCATTGTTTTCGACCACTGTAACAAGTATTTAGCGCTTAACATATTATAGTGCCGTTTGCCACTCCCCTATCTGTCGTAAAAATCTACCAAGAGAAAACCCTTATAAATCTCATGGCAAACTCTACGAGCAAACACGGCGCCTGCATCGCCACCCTTCGCGTACTTTCTCGTCGTTTGGTTACTCTGTCTCGTGCGAAATGGAAATCCGTAATCTCTGCAAGTATAAGCGTCAAATAACTATTAGAAACATTCGTCTTCACCATAATGATAGTTATGTATTAAGTAAGAATAATAAAGCAGCGTAGCAATACATTATAATTTTCATAAACATGGGTTCCATCTAGGCACAGACATTTACTATATTAAATATGTGTGCTACTAGTATTCGAGTGCGGGACTCGAGCGGGTATCATAAATGTTGAGTAGCTCAAGTGTTTCATATCCACACAATAGAATATCGACATTAATGTATGCAGCACTGCGCTCCCGTCGTACATCCCAGCGACCAACATTTATTGTGCGGTAAACGCGAGTGACGCATCAGCTTTTATGAGAAAGCGTCGTATTTGAATGTATGACGCCAAAGTTGCGTCGGAAAATGTGGGACTCGAAATACAAAATATTTTTATTACAACTTACCTCAGTTTCTCGCGTAATTTAACAGGGAATGCGAACTAAAATTGCATTCCACTATTACGTCTACTGAGCCGTGGCAGCATATACGCCCGTGATTTGAGTTCAAATCCCGTTGCCATCAGTAAAATTGTTAAATGCGATTTTAGGTACTGAAATTATCACGTCTTGGCAGCGGAAAATATCGTTAGGAAAAACCTAATGTCTATGAAACAATAATTTTTTTTTGAGGGCATGTGAAGTCCGCCAACCCGCATTGGAGCACCGTGGTAAACACTTATTTGCTTCAAAACCCTCGATGAGATTAAAAATAAAGTCATGAGGTTCTTATATTTTCGTGTTTTATAATTGAAGTAATACTTTTAAAAGAAAGTCCGACAAAGGTTTATTCTTTTAATTCTAAGATACGAAACTAACGAAATACCGGAAACGAAACAATTCCAACAATAATAATAAAAATATCTGTAACGTAATTTAAATCACGTAATTTGCAGGAACATTTACATGTCGAATTGAATTGCCAAGTAGACGTAAACGCAGAGCCCTGACATTGTACATGACATGATACAAATAGAAATACAAGTGTTTATTTATCCTTTTCAGTTACTATATTGCATATGGCAGCTGACAGTTTTCCTGTTCCCGATGTAAAATGGAATCCTTCTACAGTAATAGCTATTTATTTTTCCAATAACACAGAACGTGCCTGGAGTTGTTGCGGATAAGATAACGATTTACTTTACGAACTAATGAGAAAGGTAAGATCAAGTTTCTTTTTTACAAAATACACTTGCGTGGAGAGCAAAAAATCGTACAGTCATAATACTTTAATGTTACGTTTAAGTATTTTTAATTAAATTTTCTACTGCAAGTATGACTTACACGGAATTACAAGTTTCTTCATGCAGTAAGAGTTCGAAGAAACTTTATTTACTAGCACTTACCTTCAAAAACAATACAATAACATGTGGGTATCGTAAGAGACGACTAAGAGAACAGCATTGAAAACCGCAATGGCTATCGACAGAGGGCAAAATAACCGCCTCGAAAATACCAGGGCAAATATAAGCAGACCGATGATGGGTAGCAGCGTCTAAAGTCCGAGGAGTCTGGTGCTGCGATCGCCAATCCGCTTGGCGAGCCTGGCGATTATGGAAAATCCTCCTTATGGGTAAGCCCAACGACCTGCAGTGGACCATTTACAGGCTGAAAATGTAAGATGTGTAAACTGTCACCAGTTTATATACGAACATGAAGTTTATGAGTCTGATATAACGAGGCTAAAAAGACGCTCAAATTTAATACAAATAACTTTTCGGGGAATTGGACATATATGTGACTTCTAGAAACTCAACTCCGACTCACCTCTTACGATTTATAAGACATAATCCTGAAGAGAATGATCGGCGCTAAGTTATGAAACATTTATGAAAATAACTCTGACTGGAGGCGATAATACTTCGTATTGTTTAAAGTATTTATTTTACGTGGTTGATTTTAATTTTTATCGCTAAATCCGAAGTAAGTATTGTGAAAAACTGCGACATTTCCTGGCTTACCTTTAAATTTAAACTCATTGGTGTGCAAAAGATGGTCTGTTCATGTGTCATTCTCTAATGTCACCATCAAGGGGGCACGGTGGCGCAATGAACTTTTGTATACAATTATCAACAGTTCGATTAATTTCCCAGATTAGAAGATTAATCGTAAAACACATATTTTTGTAAAGTATAAACAATGTGTAACTTTTTCCTCGCAAGTGTATATCTTATCTATTCACTTAAAATAATTTAATAAGTACTCCGCTTCATGTATATTAAACTATACTGGAGTAAATTCAATGCGTTTCCTTTCATTTGTAGATTACAACGATAAATAAATTAAACAACTTCTTAATAGTTTTATCCATATGTTAGACAGTTTATTTTAAGCGGCGATCGTAGAATGTACCTAACGCGTTTGATGTAAGTAAAGGCATGTACATCAAACATGTTCTCTAGCTATATAGATAGCATAGCATTTCTTATGTTGAATACTACTATGAGTACACGTTTTCACTGATTTGGCGACCCTTCGATTTGAAGCCAATGGTTCATCCGCTGCGCTAATCCGGAAAACAGTTTTTTAACACGAACAATATTATACATTTAAAATAATAACTTTAAAAAAAAATAAACACTTGTTCCGTGTTTAAACATAATAATGTTTTAAAAATTCAAAGTGAATCTTGTTGGAGATTCCTTTAGCATATTTTATAGCAAGTCTGGAAAAATGTCGCTGTCGCCATTCCTCTCGAGCGTGTCCTAGTATACAAATAAGGGATTAGTCCAGGCGTTAAAAATGTAAATCGTTCTACGAATTTTAAATTTAAAAATGGTGAATAAATCTCTACATACGCAAAAGTTTGTTCCATTTTATTCAGAGATTAAAAACATTGAGCTGTGAGTGCTATAAACGGATCAAAATGAAATAAAAACCCTATATTACATTACCTAAAGGCTTAGTTTGCTCCAGGTGCATCTGCGAATTCAAAAAACTTCATAATATTTCGTTTCGAGTTTTACATTTAGTTAGAAAAAAAAAAAGGTGTACATACAATATGAACGTATGAACGGATAGACGTATTCACGTCCACGTCACGTATCGGGCAGATTCTTTTTTATTCAATCCGATAGGTATAACGAATAAACTCAGGCACGTTTGGTTCCGAGTATGAAATAAACTACAAATATAAAAATTTGTAAAATCGGCCGGAGTGGTTGAACAAGGCAGCTCCGTTGTCCTGAAATTTAAAACAATGCATCTGCGGCCGGAGTTCGAAACACTTCGATTTTATTAATCAGTGATTGCTTCAGAGTTTCATTTCCTCTGATTGTTCAAAACTTCCCGAGTCTCCGTCTCCGTTTGAGGCGAGAAGTTTCCAACGAATTAAGTTCAGTCTACACAAATATTTATCCGCTTAAAACTTTTTTTTTTTTACTTCGTTGCGGGATATGTCTAAATAGTAAATTGTATCTTAAAATAGAATTGGCCACAGTATTGTCTACCTACCTACATCATCTCATCGTATTAGGATACGGCTACGGACATGGTATTACTATCGGCTCGTTAAAGACTTTTTAAGAAAATGCTTAGAAAATCCCAATTTTTTTTCCCACCACGAGTTTTAACCTTGTTTTTGATTTAAACATGGACTATTATTAGACATACTTAAATGTCAAAACAGTCTGAAGTTGAACCGAGACTAAAATCAAAACTCGTTTTGTAATAATACCTCTTTATATGAAATTAAACTTTTATTTACGGAATTTATAGCGTTTAATTTTGTTTGATATCAATCAAACTTAGTTAATAAATATTTTGAAATTTAATGCGTTTCGAGTACTTCAAGAGTCCCATATTAATTTCAGAACAGAATCGGCTAGACGCGCCTTGATACAATATTATGAATGAAATCTAAAATGAGCTACGCAACAAAGTTATTTCCATTGTATAGGAAAATTTGACGTACTCGTGTTAAGTTTAACAATCATGGATACAAATGATAAACTATACATTCGTCGTAACGTCCATTTGTATTGAATAGCATTACACTTTGAAAGTCGGTGAGGCGTACACTTTATCGCCGAAATTGGAATTTAAATAACGTTTAGTCTGAACCAGTATTACGGATAAACGATATGTTTCAGGTATGAATATAAATGATTAAATTATGGATAAATCGTATTTCTAAAGATAAATATTTGACATAATTTGTATCGAGTTTCTATTTAATTCGAATCTATCTTTAATAAATAAAAGGGGCCGGTAGAGTCTTGTGATACCCAATTTTCTTATATGGCGATGAAATATGAAAACCTCACTTCGACTAGAGGATTTCGACCCCTATTAACCCCTTAAAAACCCCTATTATTATTAATTATAAAAATATTAAAGTATGAAGTTGTCGTTTTAATGGACTTTGAATAACCGACCAGACTCGTGAAACTTTTTTACACAAGTTTTAAATTCAAAAAATTTTGCACATTCTTTTGGCTAACTTATAATTGTATTTGAGTTAAAATATGGAAACCTCAACAATTAGAGTAATTATCGAATACTAGTTCCGACGTGGTTTTGATGCAGCAGAGATAACTTTTAATATCGATACTGCGTTTGGAGTGGCTACGACTAAGCACTGTGCGATTTTGGTTCAATCGATTTTGTAGTGGAAACTTGAAAAATGAACCACGATAAAGACCAAATAACGATGAAATAAATGTAATGGTGGAAGCCAATCCTTACCAACCAAACAAGGAATAATCTATTATGTCTCTATTGTGTGTCTATTGTAATATATATTGACAATTGTTGGTAAACTAACATTACACTATGACTAATTCCTTGGTGTTTGGTCATTTGCACCTAATTGGTGAAATAAAAAAAATCGTGAAAGAGGTGCCTTATGAATAACTGATGTGCATAGAACAGAAATTAAAATTAAATCTGAAAAGTAGATTATCTACGATAATTGCAAGCGAAAAACGCATTGCCCTAAAGCAAAGCTCGCCCATTGAACCATAACTTTTCGAGATCGGGAGTGTATCTATTGCGAAGAACTTCGAACGAAAGAAAACTAAAAACAAATCGCGAAACTCTCAGAGAAACAACCCCGACTCGTCAATCGATCTTCACGCAGCTCGTCAAACCGTTTTAACATAAAAATCTACAGGTAAACATTATACATCATCCTCCGTATTCGCTATATAGACATATAGCTTAATGTGAACTTGGTGCACACAACATAGTGAACATTTTAATTTATCAATTATACATTAATTTTGCATTAATTATACGAAGAACGTTTAATTAATAATTCTGCCTTAAAAACACATAACATGATTTTAAAAGAAGTTCGCATATGTAAATTGCGAAAAAATGCATTAAAACAAAGGAAGACACTCGGTAAGTGTCCTTTTTTATTCAAATTGTTTTAAAGTTATTTTATAGCAGCGGCTTTAGCTGCTGCTCGAATGGACCGGGTCGACCGGATTGGTACCACGGACCCGCAGAATACCGGCGTGAAGTAAAGGCATATTGTGCTTCTGCTATTCGTTCGGTGAGTGAGGTAACCGGAGGCCCACACCCCCTACCTATTCCCCTCCTTTTCCCTCCCATCTCCCAAATATCCTTAAAGACCGGCAACGCACCTGCAGCATCTATGGTTTTGCAGATGTATGTGGGCGACGGTAATCACCATCAGGTGAACCGCTTGATAGTTTGCCGTCTCTTCCATAAAAAAAATATACATTTTAAAGATTGTACACAAAAAAAATGCACTACAAAATAACGACGTAATTAAAAATAAAGAAAATAATCAGTATTATCCAAAAACTAATGCTCAGTTCAAATTTTAATGAGACAAATGATTCAAACTTCTCATAAAAAGTAAGTAAATAGCGTAACAATGTTCTCCTGGGAGCTTTCTAAATTGGGACGCTAATCTGTCAGCGAAATAGGATTAAGCATTTTTCCACGGTGCAGTTCTTGACAGTAGAAATAACCTAACTATAATACTGGTTTTTCACTGGCTCCAATTATTTCTCATTGCTACAATGTTCAAAACGTGACGTGTTGAATCAATGGAATATATTCTATAGTCTATATACCCTTTACGTATAATGACACGTTAAGGGTATATAGACGTAATGACGAGAAAGAGATAAAAAATACTCGTATACTTTTAATTTTCTTATCAATTGTCACGCTTTCGCTTTAAATGAAAGCACTACCTCTAAATTAAATAAGTAAAAGAACAATAGTCTTTTTTCACTTGTAATGCTAAGTGCATGCATGCAAGTTTTTCAAAGTTTTTTAAAATTTGCTTCGAATGCAAAATTTAACTTAGTTTTCGATTATCCGATCTATGAACATTCGATCATCGAATTTAAAATTGCTGTAAATTTTTTTAACATATTTTGTTTTAGCTATATCGAAAAACCGACAAGCATACAAGAGTCAAAGTTGGTCAAACTAATATAACCCGGCCAAGTGTGTCAATCACGAACGGAATAAAAGAAAACACATTTTTTTGATAAATAGATAACACATATGATGACGATTGAGAGAGACCTTCTGACCGATTTCGACCACGGCGACATCTTCGGATTACTATCGGCGAGTTGTCAACTACGCAGGCGATGTTATAGTGCCGTTAATGTACGCAGAAACACAGAGGCGCTCACTCATCTTGACCTTCCCATATACCATGTAATGCCTAGGCGAAAAAATCGGAGCAAGGGTCAGGGTCAGATGCAGTGGCAAAGACACAGTACGAACACAACACAAACAGACCTGATATCCAATCATTTGTATTTTTGCACAAATATTGATTAAGGCTGAGAATCTATGAGAAACTATGAGACGGTCACGAAAAGGTTATTGGCGTAAACTATGACGTCTGGCATATCGATCCGCTGGACAATCATTGTGTTTACCGGAAACCGCTTCATCAGTGGACTGTTTTCAGGCCGCTGACATAAACAAACTTCATATAAAATACATCACTAGCTTTTGGTCTATAAACAAAATATTGTAACGAAACTGAAAAATTGTTTCGAAATATGAAAAATAAATCAAAAATCACTGAAAGTGCGTATCGCCGGTATAAAAAACCGACAAACGTATAAAAAATAATAATAAATGTTAACGAACATCAAAACGTTCGATTGCTTTCAAGTAGTAATACAATTTCAATTGATAGCAGTTTACATCTGCATTCGTAATTTACGTATATTCTTCTGCTTCATCAGTCTAATCAAGTCCAGTTCTGAAAATAGACCTCTCCAAGCAAGCGCCAGCAAAAGCCGGTAATCATTTCTTGAAAGGTATCGGCAACTATACTCACCTAGCTGGGCAAGCGGATTGGTGAAGGCAGTGCCGGCGCCCTGGTACTAGAGTGATGCTGCTACCCATCTATCACTAATCGGTGGGATGTGGATTCGGGTTTTCAAATAAATTTTCCACCAGCATTTGATCGCCATTAGATGCGCCTTTGTTAGCTACCAGGTTATCACATGAGGTTCAGGTTGGCAATTGAAGAAAAAGTACGTAGACCTAACTCAATCTGTCACAAGTCACAATCTCCCTCGGCTAGTAATTAGGTTATAAAAGACTCCCGAGAGTTAAGTTCGAGATGGTCGTGTTACCAACCTAGCTGGAACGTTCTAGTTAATTTTCCTTAGTCATTCAGTACAACTAACAAAAACCTATATAGTTAGAAGTTATTTGATTTCCATAAGCAATTAAAAGGATGTATTTAATACGAAACTAAAACTTATGTGTCCTATAAGCATTCCATCCAAGCAAGGCAGTGCAGCAAAAAAGAAGGTAACCGAGGGATGCTTTGTCGGATAATTAATACATAATAGCAGCTTAAATTAATTGTGGACGTAATTTTAGACATATTACTTCACTCTCAGTACTTTCCCCTAACAAATCGGGCAGATTTCCGAGTGTATATTGTAATTTTCCTTTTGAAATCACCGAGATTTTTTTAATATATTTAAGATAAAAAAATTTATTTATTCGAATTATTTACTCTCATTATCTATACATTTCTGCCATCTCGCGTGAATATCATTTATGCCTTTGCGATAAAACTTTGGTGATCTGGATCTGGCTTCCATGCACGTACGGGTTCCATCTTCAGTTCAACAACTTTTGCCAGGTTTCCCAAGTTTCATTTGGGATTAACCTACTCCACTAATACTATCTGGATATTTCAGACATATCTAGGAATCTTAGGTGCAAAGTAACTTTGTAACATAAATATATTATAGTAACAAAGTATTGAAATAACTAATTTAAAAAATTAAACGACTAATAATGATCCAAATATACTGTATTTGGCTATACACTACACTTACAATACACTTCATGAAAGAGTTTATGCCAATAAATTAATTAAACTGCACGTTGTGGGCTCCATACGAACTTTATAACAGGGCGACTTGTATTAGTCCGTTGAGGAATTCACTTGGAAACTTTCCCCCTTATTACTAAATGAGTTTTAACTTTAGTTTCCGTTTAAACCGTCCCCTATTGGTTATCTGTGGTGGTAATGGTAATCGTGATCAAAGTGAATTTAAATCTATCGAAACGTTAATATTACCTCGGTGAACCAAGATGAACGAACTTACATGCCTGGCTAGATCTAGCTAGCTGGCCCACGGTGGCCCCTCCGAGTGTACTTCTCGTGCCCACTTCGGATGAGTTAGTGGACTGTTGGACCACTCGTTTACGTCGTTGTTATGCACTGCCCGGCTTGCTCTCTGCAGCCGAGTTTTGGTATTGTGGTACGCCACTCTCCCTATATATTGGCACTGAGGTGGGTTTGCACCATTGATGCAACGGTGAAGAGGTTGCGGGGGAAGAGGAGTGTCAGTATTGCGTTGTGAACATCTTGTCGAACCCAAATCCCGCAGACTAGTGACGGGGAGCGACATCATGGAAGAGGATCGACTGGTGTTTACAGGCCCTTAAAGAAACGCACGCCAGCTTTTGCTAGCGCTGTCTGTGAATGCCCTCTGTTCAGCATTGGACTTTAATAGGCTGATGAATAAGAAGAATATATTGACTGAAAAGTAGGTACTACATAAAATAACTTCATTTCATAGAATAATTATTTACGTTATGACCGGCGACGAAGTAAATTATAGGGCCTCACAGCCGACGGTCGTGCATATTAAGCGGATGTCACCTGCCCCTAGAAAACGACGTTGTTCAAAGAGTTAATTGCAAACTTTGAGCGCGCAGGAAATAGCCTTAGATTACGTTAAACTGAAGTAAATGAGTTAGAGATAATGAAGTTTCCGGTCCAGGTTCAGACATGCAAAACGAATGCAACGGTGTGCACGTGAAAGTTGATTAACTTACATGTGTGTGGGAAAATCGTCAGGAACTTACTGGATACGCAAAACTTGTACAAAACATACTCATACCTAGTCACATCACACATCATATCTAGACTATGTTCAGGTGAACCGTATAACTTAGTTAGCCCTTCTGGCATATAAAGCGTGTAAGTTTGAAATCATGAATTCTAATTTATGTTAACAAAGTTTTAACATACTTATTGTAGCTTCACTTGTAACTAAGTTAGTAAAGAAATATAAGAAGTCCCCTTGTAACTTGTAAATGTATTTAATTCTGACGAATGACGATCAAATATGTTATGATTTAATCGAGCTATGATAGAGCCCGGGGGGAGGTGGACTCTACTAGTAGACATATCGACTTGGGGTCGTCTGATTTGTTTTGATCAGATCTATTCAATATAAGTTGTGATAAGGGACTGCACCCATGTACATGTTTAGAGAAAAAAATGGTTAAATTTATTAAATTTGTTTTCTTTACTTACTAAAAGAAGGATTTTAACTTAACCTTTTTTCCGAGTTATGCGGTTTAAAAAACTTTTTGGATTTTGGCATTTCTTTTTTACAAATTTTAGTAAAATATTTAATATTTTCCTTTAAAACGTTTTTGTGTTACATAACAATTACTACATTGATAAATTTAAGTCATAATGTGTCTCCAAGCTTGTCCCTTAGTCGTTTGTGATTTTTTGCAATTCTGAACGTCACCGACCGACTGGAGAATATACGAGACGTAAAGTACAAAATCGCAGAACAGTATCAACGGCGAGAGGCAACAGATTTATTGTAAGCAGCGTGCTAAGCAACCGTACTTCGACTTATTCTGAGGTAAGAACTAAGCTTCAGAAAGTTCAACAAGTGACAGTGCAGCGATAGTTTCGGAATATCTTAGAGAGGTTGAAATCGAAGTTTTGGAGTGGCAATCCCGCTCGCCAGACCTAACCCCAATAAACCATGTTTGGAATAAACTGAGAAGACAAGTTAAACAAAGATATCATTAGATGACTTAGTGCTTTGGTAAATGAATGGAATCTAATGCCACTACGTTTTATTTTATTTACAATTTACAAATTAAAATTTTCTTTATGAAATATTTTTCTTAAAACTACGGTATACATTTTTATCTCCAATTTCTTTTATTTTCTATTAGTTATTGTTTTGTTTTGCTGTACAATGTTAATTTTAGTAATTAATGCAAATTTATTAATTTTTTGCATTCCTCTTAATATGTCCATGAGTTTATAATAATATAATCAAACATTGAACAAAGTATCAAATCTATCGGTATTTTTTAAATAAAATGTAAAATCTGTTTATGTTATGCGTAATAATATACAAAATACTAAATACGTACGTACGTATTTAGTATTTTGTATATTATTACGCATTCCGTATGGCTTGGTACAGTTTATGACCACTAGAAAGCTGAATTGAGAATCCATTCTTAAGCTATTATAAAACTGTAAAAAAGCTGCGTATAGTAGCTGGGTATAATCTGAAATATAATAAACCTTGGGTTTATCCGCTATGCCACAAAATAATTCCGTATTAATTTTGTAGTCATTCCTCGATAAAGTCCAAAAACAAAAAAGAGAATATCTATAGGGTTTCTTCTACGTCAGAGGAACCTCATTACGAAACGGTGGTAGATTAAAAAAAACTTTCTTACTGCGAATAATAAAGGTTTTCAATATAACAAAAAAAATCAACGAATCTGGAGGCTAGGTAACTAGTGAAAAACTGTATCGGAAGCCAAAGAATTTCTGTCTGTAAAAAAAAAAGAAATACTATACGACGCTACAATTTCTAGGATACTTTTCGACAATCGTTGCCTTCGAAAAAAGATAGCGCGGATTTAATAATTCACTGTACAATAAAATTCACATGCCGCTGTGGGATTAAAAATTGTAACAGCTGGTATTATTGCCGTGGAATTCATAAAGGTGGCCGAGAGATTTCAGATTATTATTGCGCATTGGACGATCAGCACGGTGATACGATTCATACAATTATTGTTAAATTTATTTAAAGCTCCTTCACTGCAAATTCGGCGCCGATTTGCAAATTTTATTTTTATGTATTTAAAATAAAATGTAGCGTGTACAATGTTTATAATTTTTAAGTAGCATATAGTCGGACAAAGTATACTTATCATTTATTTATGTGTTTTCAGTTTCTCAAAAGCGTGTGTCACTACATGTGTCTCGCTAGATTAGTTTAGATATAAAAATTGTTAGAAAATTCTTGCAGAGTACCAGAATTTGTCACGAGGATAACTTGGTTAGGCTTGTCATTTACATTCCGACTTTCGTATTGACGTTCCGACAGTTTGAAAGACCGAGTCGTAGATGTTTAATCGAAAAAATAATCGACTATTGTTGAGTAATGTTCTCCTTCTTCTCCATCAATCTCTACCGTATATTAGCAGACAGACGGGAGACGAGAGACCAATGAGAGGACGAGGAGGAGAAGGATTGCTGGCTCGCTTTGTAGGCAGGTCAGCGACGGTAGCGCCACGCATTCGCTCGTCACCAGTCTGACTTATGAAGGTCTAGAATATTAGTTGCGATGGTTATTCTGCGACCACTCGATATCCGTAAAGCTTTTCTGGGAGAATGAGATGAGATGGGGTGGCAGATACGCATCATACACCGTACTCAGTCGGCGAGTAGAGTCTTTTTATAATTAATGTAATTTTACGTCTAGACAAATAAATAAAATTCTATGTGCGAACGGATTTAACATAAAAGCTATTTGATCGAACTTTACGGGACCCTTTTCCCCTTCGGTGAAGTCGCACGAGTTACAGGCGAGAACCCTTACAGTTGAGAGTTGCACTTTCTTAAAACTGTAATAACTAATTGCCGTATTGAAGATTTCCAGACTGCGATTCTTGGAACGTAGCATATATTTTGATGATCGCGTGGCTCAGAGGATAGCGTACTTTTTTTTAAAGTTGGTTATACGGTGGTAGTGGTACCACATTTCCAGGAGTTTATCATCCATTTATTGCTAAATAACGTAATAATCCGTTTTAAATAATCTTTGTTTAATAAATGTCTTAAACTGTTGACATGAACACTGTATATTTACAGGGATTTTGTTGTGGAAACCTGTATATTGCCCACGAATGAGTTACTGACACTATTAAGGTGAGTAACAGGCATAATAAGCTTGTGTTGTTCCTTGTATTGTTATTACGTACACTAGTTTTCTTACAAAACATTTTAATGTACTGTATGTATTATGTACAAACATAGCATTATGTATATACATGCAAGTAAAAGTTAATATTATTTCTTTAAATTTATCCCCAATCGATGCTCCAGAACTAAGATTATAAATATCTCTTATGGCCCAATTTTGTAGAACGAAAATAGCTTCTATACAGCAAAATACTATGTGATGCATCTCTCACCTTCTTGAAGTTTACTGCACGTAAATACGCTCCAGTAAGTGGCTGTACTAACAATCAGGAGGAATATATTTCAGTTGTCACTCTTATGTTATAAAAAAATATTACAGGAAGTTCTCCCAGGTATCAGGAGTATTGGATAATGCGAATATTTCCTTGATATAAAACACATCATATCGCCTTTTACAATTTCCAAAACAATCTTCCATAGCTTAGCTTGCCCGAGATGGCTACTAGTGGGTTCGGCGAGTTCACTTCGGATGCGAGTTTTGATGGATCCTCCGTGACCCAGGCGGGGCCGCACCGTGTGTTCAGCCGCTGCAGCAGCGGACGTGTCCGCGACCGTTCCCGTGGCATTGCCGAACAACGGTGAAGGAGTGTGGTGAAGCCATAATAACTCATCCTTGAGCCCCGGGGGAAGGATATGCGATAGGTATTTATTAACAATACGGCCTGTATCGTTTTACCTCTATTTAGCCCCTACACCTGAAGAATACATTTTACTATCCCAGGATGTCAATCGCAGTAATCTTCTTTTAGTCATCTTTGACAGGTTTTGAAAATTCTACTGCTGGTATAAACCTCTTTCATATGGGAGATTAAGCGTAATCACTACGCTTCGCAAAATTCGTACCTTAAACGCTGTTCCCATCACTGGTCTGTGTATTTTCAGACGGGCACACAGAATGGATGCAAATTTCTGTTTGTTAACCAGAAAATATCTATCTACGGGGTCGGAAGCCGCTGGAGTTTCCTAAGTAGGCATGGATATATACTAGACACATATACCGCGAGAATTAGAAACCATCCAGAAGTATAAACTGACATCATGACTTTTTTATATAATATTTAAAATTGAATCTGCTCTGTTCTGAAAAATTAAACGTTGGCAAAGGCATGGCGACTGCGTATTCGTCGGAAAAGTCGAAGAAATGATTGAAAATATTGAACTGATTTCTCAGATATTAAATTTTCAACATTGGAATTAATATAGAAAGGAAAAAATTCTAGATCACTGAGATCAGATGTAACAAACTGCAAGCTGAATTATCGGCGTAGTTACGAACTTAAAATATGGCGTATTGAAATTTAAAAAAAACCACAACAGACTAAACCGACTCTTGGTTATAGTAGAAATGGAATTGATCTTGGCTTTATATCTCTGCTTCTGTTTTCAAAACAAACATGATAATAGAAAATCTGTCTGTATCTGAAATCCTATTAGATTTCGTTCGCTTTGTTCGGTAAATTCCGTATTGTTTTCCAATTTGCAGCACTGCAACAGGCGTACATTTTCCATACAAATGTATTTTATTAATATGGTAGGTTCTAACATTTAGTTATGAATTGTAGATTATATATATTATTATTATTGTATAATCAGTTAAGTAGACGTGTATTAATAAAAAATAATTTAAATTCATAAAGGAAATAATTCGAAGAATGATAAAATAATCTGTCCACAAGAAGAGCCCGCGAAAGAATCTGCAATAGTCCGAATACTGTAACGTATCTACAGTCAATATCTAAGTTCTTTAAATAGAGAAATAAGATAAGGCCCTGAGTGCATACAGCACAAGTGTCAAACGTTCTCTTTCCCTTATTAATAGACGAGTCTCTTGCGACTGAACGTTGAAAACGCCGCCTCCCAACTTCTCTGGTCTTAACTAGAGCTTCAGGGAACAATTCAGAACTTAAGTTCTTCCTTCGAGGCCAGAAGATCATTATTATCATCATGGAATGAAAAACCGTCCATACAACTTGGGAGAGACTTCCACCAACAGTTGCTAATAGAATATATAAATATAATAATAAAAGTATGCTAGAACGTCATTAACATATGTTATGCTTTAGTTTTGACAGAGTAATAAAAGCAAAGAACGTGATATATAAATGGCTAACCCCGTTAACGTACGAAAACACAGAAGACGTGTTTTTAACAAGTCTTCTGCAATGTAAAGTAGAATTGGGCTTGGCTCATATTAAAACGTGTATCCAAAAATATTCTTTTAGTTATTATGACATTTACATTATATTAAGTTTATACTTGTTAGCTAAAGCTTGTTATTTATTCACAGTTCACTAGCTACCATACTGTAAGTCTACCGAACTACGAAATATTACTTCAATTGACCGATATCAAAGAACTCTATGGGCGGAATATCTGATTGCAAATGCCTTTTGAATATGGGCTTTCTCGATACAGGCTTTGCCTAGTGAGGAGCCCAGTAGTCAATATATTAGTTATAGTAATATTGCAGATATATTTTCCTTATAGTACGATACAAAGGAAACATCTCTGCGAAATATTTATACCTGTAATAGTTTTTATTCTACTTTTCAGTGTAAACTGTTCTTTGCTCTGATTAGAACAATTAAAGCGAGCATTGATTACGGTGATAGATAAAATTACATTTAGTTGTCTGCTTTTAGTTATGGCTATGGGACTATACCTAATTTTTATGACATTGTATGAATTAAATAAAAATGTTTATATAAAAAAAGAGGATACCTAAGGAGTTTCTTCTGCCTGTTTCTTCTCGTCAGAGCAACGTCATTGCGAAACGGTGGTAGATCGTATAACAAAAAGCAGGAATTGACGACAATTAATGCATTTTTCTTTTTTATTTCAATCGTAGAGAAACGCACATTTTTCGAATAAACTTCATTAGTGTTAGAAATATTTAACAAAGGCGAAGTAAAGACGATTATTACAATAAATAGGAATGGCGCGATAGGGGAATAAGATGATCGCGATCAAGCTTTTAATAAATATCATGATTTTGATGTTATATATAACTAGCCTCAGCCCGCGACTGTCGGCGTGGAAAAGTTTTTCCACAGCTTCGCCAGGAAAAAATGTTCTAGTTCGAGAGACAGCGATGCAAATGACACAATCATTACATCGGTCGCAATTTACATTACAACTGTTTTTTCTTCGGCCATTGGCTCAGTTGGATCAGATAATGAATATAATATGGAATGAAAATAAGAAATAATATGGCGAAAAATTTTAAATAATCTCATTTCATTACACATTTTAGAGATAATACTGATTTTATGTTTACAACAATATTGGTTTTTGATTACACGTCAACTGCCCCTGTAAAGTAGGGTGTAGAAAGTTATAGTGTATTTTTTATTTATTTAAAATAATGAAAACAGCAATCAGCTGTGCTGTCAGCGTATGCCGAGCGCATGCTATCTGTGCGACGGATAATTTAAATAACAATCCGTCTGCTACTTCTGCTACCCCTGTCGATTAGCTCACTATGATTTTTTTTAAATATTCAGTGTGAAATATTAAATATAAAATGAACGGCTACAACCTTTTTTTAAATTACGATTCTATGATACATTTTTTTCAATAAACATTATATATAAAAACTAACTATGATATTAATCGACAGTTGAAAAAAAATTTTTTTCATTTACTTCTCACTTTTTGTATGGCAATAGTCAATATTTTTAGAACCCCATTTTAAATAAATATAACAACCAATTAAAATTATAATAATTATTTCACCTTCGCCGCTTGAGTAGTGAGAGTAGAGTTCATAATTTCAATATTTTCAAGTTTCCTGAAACAAATGAGTAACGCGTCTCTAACTTAAAGATGGCAATAAAACTAAACGGTATATTGCAACTTTTTTTGTATTAGTATGACCTGTAGGATATAATAAATATAATAAGTTGTGCTCCTTTCTTTCGTTCGTTCGTTCTGGCATGCGTTCTTTTACTGCCCTTAAGATATGATGATGACAACAATTTACAAAACATATGAAAAAGACAATAATATAAGATTGGAAAGATGGATCAAAAGCGATGGATGGAGTAGGTTTATGATAGAGAAAGACATTTAAGTATGCAAATAAATCTTTTTGAAGATCACAATTGAAAAAGCTTCACTGAATGAATATTAAAATAAATAACAAACATTTTTATTGTATACGTCTTTCTCAACCGTTGCCGATACTCCCAACGAATGGGTGGTGAATTACAAAAAAAATAACAACAATAAGAATTAATTATTATTACTAGTTGCCCCATTTTGCTGGGTAATGGCTTTTTGATGTCAGGAGCCGGGAAGAGTCCGTGCGACATGCAGGTTTCCTTATAACATTTTCCTTCACTGCCGAGGATGTGATTAATTTCTGCACTTAAAGCTGATAGTAAAGCAAAGTCAGTGGTGCCGTCTCCAGGAATTGAACCTTGATCACTTTATTATCATTTTTCACACAAGTTTAAGCGAACGCCCTAACCACTAGGCTATCGTGTGATACACAAAAGTGTATTACATATATTTATTATAAATATGTATATATATATATTCATATATCTGAGATTCGTACATACGACACACCGGGTCGAAGTCTACAATGTATTCGGCTCCGGCTATTTTTATGCCAGTGTTTTCAAATATCTATTCTTAGTGCACCTGCGGAACACAAAATAAGCCTATATATGAAATACCTTATGAGCCATTGCCTTGTATTTGGAGATATTGGAATTTGGAGTGCGTCAATGTGCAGGATTTGGCTTGTATATATAATTATGAAATATAATAACTAGTTAACTAGTTGAACAAACCAAAATCTACGCGAACCGTGGAACGGCAAAGTTCTTAATTACACAACGGAGTCTTAACATAGCTAAGTGACGTGGCGCTAACTGCATTTGCCACAAGTGTCAAACTCACTCTGCTGGCAATTAACAGGCCAGTCTGCTGCAACAAAACTGAAAGCCGGCCACGCACCCACCTTCAATTTGGCCAGGCTTAATTACCCGAGATAAGCCCAAGGCTTCTTGAAACATCATGCAATATTCCTTTACATTTTTCAATATTATATTACTAGCACACTAGTCTTTCCTGATAGAACTCGCGGAGGATAGATCTAATGAGCAAATTATTTTTAAACGAAATTTTATTTTTACATTCTTCTCATCGATCGCCTGGGGTTGTATAAAGTATAGATATGGAATTTCAAGGTCTCAGGTATCATTTCGCTGTCGAGATTTTATATACAAAGATAGAATGAAGACAGATCTTGTAGTCATCGGTACGACCCCTCCACATATGAGATCGATTTCGTTTCGTGTATCCAGATTCGGAGACTGACTTCGCCACTAACGTGGCCATATTTATACGTGAGGAAATACCCGACGCGCATTCACCCTCGCGGGGGCAAGGATGGGCTATGTCGGGCCTGCACAGACTTAAGCTCGCTTTACACATGGCTAAATACAATGCACTAAATTTACACAGGCAGCGAGGGGGCCATTCAGGGCATTCTCGGCATTCTCTTTACACTTGATCAAATTAGCTTGCTAAATCAGTGCAGGCGTGAACTTAGAGCGTATTGTACGTAATAAAGTCATTAAGCCTACAAAACATCAAAGATAAAAAAACTTTGAAAGGAAAATCGCAAGAATTCACAAAAAAATGTCAACTATGCATTTACTAAACGTATTAGAAGCGCACATCGCCGCGCGCCGCGGTGACGAACAACTTAACGCATTCATTGTCTAAATCGCTTTACACTATGCTAAATTATGCATGCTAACTGATTTAGAGCGACTCTGTCGACTCTTGACTGCCTAACTAGTGCGTTTAGCAGTCAATTTTTTTTTTAATTTCTCTAAATGTATTACACTTTCACTGAATTTAGCCATGTGTAAAGCCCGCTTAACTTAAACGGTGTTCCACCTTCGTCGTGCATCGTGATGGCCCCGGGAACGCTCGCTGACACATCCGCAACCCCACCAACGCTGGAAGTACCTCTTCGGGAGAGTACTCCTCAAGTCCTGCGCGTACAAATACTGTTTATTCGACTGAGGGTGCTACGGCAACAGCGACATGGTAAATTTTTTTCTTATCTTGCCCTCATGATAGTTTACAATTATTTGCTAATTGGTTATTGCTTAATGCGCAGCTACGGCTTGCTCCCTGTTTTCCCTCTTCTTATAAATACTTTTTAAGATAAATGATATGTTCGTCGGGTTGATTCTTTGATGCATAATAAATTTCTTTGACCTTCCCAGAAAAATTGTGACATATTGTTACGACATATTAGTCTGTTTATAATTTTATGACTGTATTAGTCATAAATAAGTGTACGATTGGAATTTAACATTTGTTCACGAAGGATATTTAGTTTCATTTTACCTTACCTAGTATTGGTAAAATATTGCAATGTTTAAATAATGCAATGGCTTCTTCATGTTATTTTAATACTTATCTGGGAACTTTTACTGTTTTTTCAAATATACATATAACACCAAAATGAAATTGTGCTGATGCTCCGTCGATGATTACGGGTGTTAATGGATTACGATGGGGAGGGGCCAGTAACCCCGGTAAGGTTACGCATATCAATTTCCAGTGTTTAGAGCAACTTTCACTAGGTACATCTTACAATGTGAATTAGTGTTCGATCAAGGACCACCCTTCCCTAGCTTCGATTTTTCTAATTTTCATAAAATGAACGGCGTAAGGCAATTATTTTTCTCCGTGCCCTCATCAAAAGGGGCTGCAGAAAATGCTGTTAAGCTATGCAAAAGAGCTCTAATAAAAGCAAGTCGCGATAACATCGATTTTTACGCTCCTTTGCGAACCTTCTTAATGAACTATAAAAACACGGTACATTGAAAAACGCATATTACTTAGATAACTAGATTTGTTACGTAATGACCGTATAGGGCAAGATAAACCGTGTGTAAATACATAGATAATATGTGTATAGTGAACAAGAAATGCGATAGGAGTGCAACGAGAGTCCGGTAACGCTGACAAAGTTTGGGCTAGAGAATTCGGAACACAAGATAGATGGGTGAAACCGGAGCACTAGCGTTGGTACATTGTGGATAGTGATAGCGGTCAACTTCAAAAGCATCAATAAAAAAGAACACGACAACGAGTAACTAATTGCGCGTGAGAATGTATGCTTGCAGTAGAGGTGGTTGATGGCAATAATAGTACACCTAAAACTATCTGTACACCTATTGAGTCTTCTAGCAGTGGAAGTACTTCACCACAAAACCATCTGGCCCAGATAAATACTAAACTCTTAATGCATCCAATAATCAGACACTGTATTGAAAGATTGTTGTGATATTAGAATATTATTGTGTAAAATCAGTAGAGACATGTTATCTGTATTGACTTTCAACTAAGTATGTTAGAAGTATAAAATAAAGTTTATTAAATTTACTGTGCTTTTTATTGCATACACTTATTAAGAGAAGTCTTAAAAAATAGTGGTGTTGGAATCTTCCTGTCATTGTTAATTAAATGTCCGTATCGGTAGTATTACTTTTTCTTCATAAATGGCTTGCAGTCCGCTTTAAATTGACATATATGCTGTCAAGAAGCTGTCGTTTGTTTCAATTATTCTGATTCTAATATATCATACGTAAATATCACTGTTTCCTTAAAGGGTTCCGTCGAATGCTGGCTTTGATAGCGTTCACAGTCCGTATGGCCCTAATAGTACTGAGCCGCCCTGAACTTTTAGGGTCTTTGACAGGGGATTTGTCAGTGCACCTGTCTATAGAGCGATACAGAAACATACGACTGATGCCTAAATCTTGAAGCGTCTCAAAAATTTCTGATGGGTCATCTGATGATATTTATGCAAAATTATCATTGCCATTCTGTTCTCTTCAACGCCCTATACCATAATGTTATTTAACAAACTCGGTGAAGAATAGTATATGAAATGGCGGTAAATTTATCGTGATTAAATAATTTTTTCATTGTTTTTTTCTAAATCGGTCGAAGGCGATTCCAAATTTGTTTATTTTTTAATTGCAGTATTATTTATGGCTAAACTAATTCCATGAGTATTTTACAAACACCGATAGCAGTAACTGTCGACAGGCTACAACACTATTCAGTTATACAGTTTTATTTGCATCTAGAAAATTTCTGGTGGTACTGGTAATCACATAACTTCAACGTTGCAATGTGTTTGCGATTAATGTTTGTTTAGTGTATAACAAAATAAAATATTGAATATTGAAGCACTGCAATGGAGTTAGCAGATATTTCACTCGAAACGCTATTTTTTCGAGCTGAATGAAATATTTAAAATATAAATACTTCAAAACATAAAACGAACAGAAAAATCATATTTTAAAAAACGTTAGCCCAGGCACACAGAGTGACTTTTTAAAGCGCTAACTTAATTTTACGAATTCATGAATAAAATCTGTTGTTGTCATGGAAAGTTTGAATGTATAGAATTTTTTATACATTACCTGTAACTTTTTTTTTATTACACATATTACTGAAACGTTCGTTAATGTGTGCGGTCGAAATTCACACGTGTACTAGCGAAATTAAAGCGAGCGCCCTAGCCTTGCGCCTACCACCACGGACAAAGATTAATTAGTCTATGGTTACCACGGATCAGCCCGAAATAACCGAGTTAAAACATTTAATCTCCACGAGTGAATAATTTTCAGGTACGGCAACATGTGACGCGTTGCACGGTACGGTGCAAAAGCACTTACGCGCTTGATTTGCTCCTTATCATTTCCTTATCCCACTTTATGCTTAACGTGGCGTAGTATCGACTACGATTACAACGGATCGTCTTAAGCCGGCTAACATGTCTGCCGATACAGTCCCCTAATACTACACTGTAATGGATACTGAAATTTCAGAGATTGATCAATAGCCAACTTCAAGTCGAGTACAACATTAAAGCAAACCGTGTTCGCACCAGCCTTTTTTAATATTAGCATAATTGAATTTAGCATTATTAGTAGTATCATAATATTATTAATGTATGTAGTGCATGCATGGAGACGCATACGTATGTATGTGTATTTTTTTATAGTATTTAAATCATAATAAGTATATTTATATATATGGGTATGTATGAATTTATATATATATATATGAAAGTATTTTCCTCTGCTTTTTTTGGTATATACTTGTCTGGTTGGGTGATATATATAAATATGTATAAATACATAAAATAGAATAAAATTATTATTCTTACGATCCTGTCCATCCAACAGTTGTCTGGAAGATATTACTATCAGCAATCAGACCCCCATCGATAACACCTATTTTGTATGTATTTTCGTGCATTTTTGTTATATAGTTTGCAATAAATAATAAATAAATAAAAGATGCAATTAAAAATTATCGTCGATGTCTATTGAAGTTTGCTCTTTCAGTGAGTTAATAAAAGTCCCGAAACGATGCTCGTCTTATATAAGTAACCCCATAACCCTATAAAACTAATGTCATAAACGGCCATTATACAACACCCAACAGAATAAAGGACACGTCGCCGTCGAACACTTAACAACGCTAATTATCCATCTTCTACATTAAGCATTAATTACTATTAGTACTACGTCAGCCTATTTTATACATATGCTTATCGCAGAAAGCACCCGCATAAGCAAGCATATATTTTTTGGATTATTAGCCCACTCAACACGCTGAGCAAGCATGATGCCGCTCCCTGTCACTAGTCTTTAGGATTTGGGTCCGATAAATTCGGATAGATATATTCGGATAGATATATATTCCACCATCATTCAGATGCCGGAGCCTCATTTGCGGGCTAGCGGGCTTCATCGCTGCATGCGAAGTTGGCGTTTGGAGAAAGAGACGATATATTCCCCCTTACACCCACTCACTAACATTTACTAGTGAAACATAAAATCTTTTGAAGTTAGTTCATGCACATTTGCAAATTAAAATGGAAACGCAAAAGGAGAATTTTTTTTCTGGAATTCAATAAGCCGCTATGTATGTATGTCCACGTCCAAAGGGCGATTGAGAGATTTTTCCAGGCATTGCATTGGAAAATATGAAATCCTCTAAAAGTTTAAGCGTTTTTGTTAGTATATTTCAAATGGATATTGATTAAGTTTTGCGCACTACTGCGGTATTTATAGACTCAATAATAAAAAAAAAGCTTTTACATTCTAGCTTTTATAGTTACAGCATCCGCCTCGGTTATTAAAAGCGAGGTCTATATCTGACAAAGGTAGCTCGTTTTTACAATCGCGAGGTTTAAGTTAATTTTGTACGTATTCTGCGCGCTGAGTGGTGGTCAAGTCATTGCCGATAAACTAATTGATTTCTGGTCAATGTGCTTCTGAGTCTGCAGCGGACTTTGTCACTGGTCGTGTTCGCCGAGTGACTCTGTGCTTGGCGTATTCCAAGATATACTATATTCGCGCCAATGACATTGCCGTACTCGAAATCGTTTCAACACTTCGAGTGTGTTACATATTCCGCTCAAAACTTCTCGACCTACCTCAATGGTTTGCGTGTGTCAATGGTCAGAACAGACCGGCGATGTCTCAGAATAACTATAAAAAATTATAAATTATTTCGCCAGTCGATACGTTCGGCTTTTTGAGTTTATTGGTGTTATTAAAAAACGGTTGACATACGAGCAGATAAGTTGACTAATAAGTTAATAACAACGGACGCACACATACATCCATCCGGGATAAAGGCCTCTTTGGATGTAAATGGGTGTAGTGGTATTCACCAAGCGAAACGAAGCAACGCTATGCCACTTAGAGCTGGTATTGTATGAGAAAATGCGTGCCTATTGCGTAAATCTAGTGATAAATTCTAGCGATCGGTTTTGATTTTAAGGTAATTTAACATATTAATCGTAGACACTTGTCTAATCGAAAATTGTTTCCTAGTTAAGCTAGCTAGTCTCTATAAGTCTCCACAACGCGATTTGTCAAATTGTCGAATCTGGCGGAACTTTAAATTGAAACCGATTACTATCAGGATTAACACAACAGGGGCATGTAGCTTTCCCGATCGACCCGACGCATAAAGGTGCGACGGCCAAATCTGCAGCTTAGCTCCTCCATTCCCTACTGGAGTTCCGAAATTTTCGATAGTGTTAACAAACTTATGCGTCTGTCCTGAGGATATGTAGTCTTGTTATCAGCAGTTAGTCATTAAATTTTAATTTACTTGAACAATATCTCGCTCCTATAGTATTTAAAAATAAAAGAATAGCGTCCAATACGACAGAAGTGTTAATTAATTAATAGTTACAATAATTAATAAATTTCGACCAATAATTATAATTTGCAATTTATTTTAACCTTTATCCAATATTTATGGAGGCAGCGGTGTGTTGCGCTCCAACTAAAATTACATTAAAACTCACGCAAAAAATATTTTATTATTATGAAATATTGCTACTGTGGTATGGGGGTTTTTGCTGCTGCAGCGTAAGATAATCTTTATCGTCACTTCGTCATCTGCATCGACAACGAAAAATGCCAGGAAAATGTTGTGGTCTCCGTCAGACTACACATTTTCCTGGCATTTTTCGTCCGTTCAACGTTCAACTGCACAAGTCCGTTGAGAGAACCAGGCAAATTCTCCTCCCATTTCTGAAACGAACTGCTGTTCGTTCAAAAAATTTACTAGCAAAAAAACTGCTTCCAGCATACAGCAGTCAGTTAATAGGCTAGCAAATAATGGGTGCAAAGGGCATATGCCATTATTTTCTCCAAATGCCAACTTCAAAAATAACGAAGTTCTGGGCAACCTAATTATGGCGAAAAATCCAGCCAAATTTTCTGAACCCTTTTTTCAACCCCGTTTGCCCAGCGTCCTGAATATGCTTACTTCTGCATTGAATTTAATAGGCCTTATGAAGAAGTGAAGTATGTATGATTTTAGTTTAACATCATATATTTGAATTTGTATATCCTTCAACCCTTTTATCGCAAAAGGCGAACTCATATAACGTGTATGTGAAAGTTTATAATTACACAGCGTAATCTTTAGATATTGGTACTGGGTGAAGTTAATTTCCATCCAGCGCCAATGTTAAACTCACTGATAATTGATAGACAAGACCCGGCGGCCGAGCTCTCGCGCTCCACGAACGTCGCGAATTGGTTTCTCACCGTAAACTTTGTAATCAATAATTAAATGTTACATGTTAGTTATTTGTAGCTATTTATTAATAGCTAGGCAAAGGTCTTAGGTCTTTAAGTTCGGCAAAGTCGACTGGAATCAGTCGGTCGCCAGTCCCTCCCGTTAGTCGCCACCTGCAGGTGAGGTCAGTCCAGCGAGCCATATCAAGAACCGTGGTAGCCCAAAGGCGCCCTGACGCTTGCTTAAATTATATATAGCATAATAAGCGAGTGTCCTGAGTTCGATCCCCAGTGCTAGCACCACTAAAACTGTCAAAATCAATTTTAACCTGAAGTTACCACGGTCTTAGCGGTGAAATGTTACAGCGTTAGAAAACCAATTTTTTTTAAGAAATAACAAAAATAATAATTCTAAGATATTTAAATCTGCTGTCCCGCAGTGAAGCCACGCTCTACGCTTTTCTGCTACAAAACCCTCTCAAATATTGGGAACAGGCCTTTACCCAGCATTAGAATATTTAGCATAGCCGAACGGGCTTCCGCAAACCACTTTTAGACTCTCCGGAAGATAGAACGTCGAGGGTCGCGACTCTCCCTCCGTCGGGCTTACTCCCGAAGATTGCCAATACGTAACAAATAAAAAAATATTTCTCGAATATAATTTTTTTAGAGTTTATCGTTGTAAGTTATAAACCATATAGAAGGATCGGAGACCGTTCATTACTGATAAGAACAATAAAGTGTTTAAAAGACAAAAGTTATCCTGATGGGATAGTAAAATAGCTTCAGTGACACCTTTGTTACAAATGAATTTGTTTAAATAAAAAATTATCAACTTAAACTAAATATCTAATTCAAAATAACTATTTCATGGGGTAATATTTTTTTTAATTGATAATATAAATCGCTCAAAACTATTTCTTTAATTATTTTAGTACGTTCTTAATTATAGATTTACACAGTACTTTTTTGTCTAAAAAATAAACAATAAGTATTCAATGGCTTTAAAATTATCTTTTATTGTATTAATAAGATTCTTCCTATTAGAAACCTACACTGAATTTTAAACTCACAATTTTTTTGGCTACGTTTTTATGATAATAGCCATTAAAAAAAACTCTTACACAACACATTTTTTTAATAAAAAATTAATACTTTTTTTTAACTAAGTTAAAATTTATTTAAAAGGCTTAAACATTCCGTTTAATAAATGTAATAATAAAGGGGTATCATCACATACCTGAAACTCCGGTGGCGGCTCGATGGCAGTAACTATGACCTTCCCCGGGCCTTTCTTCACCGTGTTAAAGAAATCATCACACATACGTTCGGAGGTCTCAGTTGATTCACATAGGGACAGCGACCTCTCATCAAAGTCGCTCTCTTGTAACTGCATACAAAACATTGTCTTAATATAAAATGAACCGGATATAAACGAGAAAAAATATTTATATTAGACGTAGCACTATAAATGCAGTTAAACCGCGAAAAGATAATTCTCGACTAAGTTGAATTTAGTTCGCCGAGCTCACGCGTGGCGCGCGAGATCGCAGACCGTCCGTTAGGGTCCGCTAACGGCGACTGGTAGACGAGGAATAAGCAAATACGTTCCAGCGTTAATCTCTATTAAAACATGAAGCGTGTTAATGATTCCGTGCCCAAGCTCCGAATGTAATCAGACACGAGCGCTCCGCACCACAGTGGGGCAGCGTATTGACCTAGGGTCCAAAACCCTTCCCTATAATGCGTGCATCCTGCACTCCATGAATGTTATTGCATCGATTAAATTAATGCGATATTGACTGTATTCATCGTTTGGTGCATTTTGTGTATTCATGGTTTTAAACTAAATCCAGTACATTCACGACGGATACGCATTAAGGTATAGTAGAGCTCCCATAGACTACGAGTATGAAAATAATTCAGATATATGTATAATATTTTTTAAAACTTTGCAGTGGTTAAAAATTGTAGACGTTTCGTCCATACGTAAAAATATTCAATAAAACCCAGACGCGTATTAAAGATATGTACGGGTAAAAAGCACCTGTTGCTTTAAATATGAAACTACCTAAACTCTTCGGATTGTAATTTATTCCATTGCAAATATATGTTAGCTGTATATAAAAATTATAAATTATTATGATTATACATTTACGGACACATATTATATTATATGCTATGTACATTACACATATTATATGCTACGCCTATTTAATTAAGTCGAGGGACTAATCCTAACTCATATGACTCAATAAAGCAATTTCAATACATTCAAAGTAATGACACGTGAAGAGGTAAGAATGTTTATTTTTACGACCTAATGACATTTTATAAGTGAAAGAGCCCACGCAAGAGGCTAATCGCAATAGTTCTTTAGGGTTTTTTACAAATTACAAAAATTAAGAGGGCCCCCATAGAAAAACGTTTTTTTCATTATTTTTCCTTTTTGAAATGAAATTATTATTTACGGACTTTATCGCGTTTAACCAGTCCCCGAAACGTCGGGATTTAAAAAACCTAAATTAAACACGATAAAACCCGTAAATAATACTTTATTTTATATCTACAAAAGGTTATATATTTGTATCTACAAATGGAAAAAATAAGTTAATTATAGTGCAAGCTGTAAACTAAAACAACAAATATTGAAAACCGGCCTAAGTGTGAGTCGGGCTCGCGCTAAGGAAATCCCGAACTGAATGAAAGAAAACTCAAGTTTTTTGTGGTACAAACATTTTTAACCTTACACATATATATTGTGTGGTTTGTACGGAACTCTCGGCGCACGAGACCTTGGCCAGTATTTATTAACCTGTAATAGTAGATATTAAGATATTAAATAAATAAATATATTTTAGAGTGTAACCTAAACGTGGAATGAATAATATACAACAGCACGAATACTGCATTAACTGTTTGAGGTCAGACAGAAATAGGTTTTAAAGTTTGTTCTGGTGTTTCGAAAGAAAACTTTCCTAATAAATAACGGTTAACGTAGACTATATAACTTGGCTTGTGGGTCGCAAAGTAAATGTGTTAAATTGGGACTCTACGACCCGTTTCCTTACTTATTTTCAGAGCGAACACTCAGAGAATCTAATCCCGCGGTAGAACTGACACTATTATGCCTAAGACCAATAATTAGTTTCGGGTATAGACGTTTCTTAATTGGATTTCGAGCGTGATTGCGTTTTTAATAGTACATTTAGGGGAATTCATTTTAAATTAAATAGGAAATAAATTGTGTGTAGTGTACTTGACATATTTTTTGTACCTAAAATTATTAAAACTGTTGAAATATATCTTTAAAATTGCCACCATAACGCTTGGCGATGGCGGCTGTCGTCAATACCAATACCAATCAATAACAATACCCGGCAATCGTCGAGACTAAAACAATTTTACCAGAAATTATTTCGAAGTGATCATTTACATATGAAAATTAAAAATTCCGAGACATATCGCTGGTACACAGTGTCAAATTTTAATAACTTGCTTGAAGTTATAAGACAAAAGGTAAATTATTTCGAGGCAACGTCATTGTCCTAATGGCTTCACGACACTCGAATGCCGTTTGCAGTCACGTGACATACAGATTTTATCTTAAAAGCTTTATAAATTATTTAATGAAAATATTCAATATCTTTATAACATAAGCATTAGTGATTTATATACCACATTTACACAATTCTATTATTAATTTCCGACAATGTCAAAGACTCGATTTATGCGGAAGAAATAACCTGAGGGCTGGATTATAGGAGCAGTATCACCATCCAAACCTGGAATTTGAAAGTCAGATTTGTTAGAGCTCTCTTGTAAAGACTTATATCCAGCAATGACAAAGGAAAATTCAGAAACAAGCAATTTTACTACTGAGTAAATTATTTGAAAATAAAGCATTGTATTTTAAGGGGACTTCTGGCCCGCGCTTTCCTTACGAGGAACCGTCTGGCTCCGCTCTTCTATCTCCTACCAGCCTACTTTTTATCCGTTGCCTATTATCCAAGCCAACCGGATTGGTGAATATTATGACAGTGAACGTACTATATTTGACTACATTTTATAGTTTTAGGCGTTTAGATAAATTAAAAATAAATTCTATATGGTTTGCTATATGTAACCCACTTTACGTGACAGTTTATGCGCAGCGGAATTTTATAATCGGTGCTTACTCTTAAATAAATCAGGCCCAATAATATCTTGTTGCGTAAAACACCCGTAGAAAGCTAAATTTTGTTGCTATTTTATTCCAAGCGCTTTGTAGTAAAGTTCATCGGTTGTACCAGGAATTTACAGTTAATATAATCGCCGGCGTAATTTGACTGTATCGACGTTGAGATTGTACACCATGCAATTTTGCCCTAACATGCAATGTGACTCGAATCTATGTAGGCTTTTAGTCTGTTAGTGAAGTATTTTTAGTTGAAATGAAGTTATTAAGTTCTTTATTAATTTTCACGTAAGATTCCCTGCTAATATTATAAGATAAATTAAAATACACAGCGCTTAATTTAGTTATTTACCCAGACCAGAGTGGTTATTGGTTGTTTTAATTTGGCCGTGAATATGTGTTTTGCTAAAACAAACAGTATTCGACAAACTTTGCGACCACCGCATGGCTAATCAACGTTATTTACCCACAAATTATTGGTCAGGATATTCTCGTGATCATCATATCTCCGACACTGCATCGAATATTTCTCCGGATTATATCGCTTAAGCGTTACATCGAGCACAGGGTGAGAGAGACGAATGAGGTACATAGTAGATTCTCTCTTCTATGTGCCTCGTTCATCTGTGTCTGTTTAACTCTATATGTGTCATGACAATATAACGTCCGTTGTTACAACTGCTCAAGAGTTATACACATATCGCCGTTGTTAAAATTTACCTAAACATCGTCATTATTACTATGTACACACGATAATGAAATGTACAATTAAAATCATTAAAAAAAAAAAATCAGAAAATGTTCATTAATATTCGCAAAATTTGCAATTTATACATTAATAAAGATAAAATAGCAAAGCATGCTCAAAACGCTCAGCTTAATAATAATAAATGCCTTTAAGGTCAATTCGCGCACGCAATTTTTTTGGTTAAATAAAATAATTATTGTTCTAATAACTATTCTCATCAATTAAAATTATTGACACAGTGCTTTTTAAGTAAATACAAACGTAACAGAGCAAATACATTTTTATTTTGATATTAATATCAATTCTTAATTCAACTAGTGCCGTGTTGCAACAATAGAATGTCTTTTGTTATGACACGTTAAGGAATAACTAGTGATCGACGACTAAGTAAAAATTATAATTATAATCACGCAGTATTTTTTTTTTAGTTAAACCTAACCGCACTAGACCAACGTAGTTGACTTTACGGTTATAAAGGACGCTCAATATATGCAAGGCATTTCTAGACAACAACTGTCTAAACCCCTCCTCTATTTTACCCTAACTCAACTGCAATATGTCTTTTCCAAAGAAACGCTAACAAATCTGACGTGCTTTACAGGAATGATTTTGTACAGGCGGATTGTTGAACAAAATTGCGGGTACTCTCGCATTGTTGATGATGCTCCATCATTACAAGTGTACTGTGTGAGCTCGGTATATTCAAATCGATTTTCTGCAATTAGTCGGTCGACAGAGACTCGTCTGTCAGTCAACTGGGTGTACCGCATATGATACGGATGACACTGGACAAAAAGTTGGTTATTACGCTGTACTGTATTTTAATTCAAAAGACATATTTATATAGAACTGTCATTCGGACTGATTTCTAAACTAAAGATCTGCTTCAGTCATTTAAAATGACTTTAAAACGATAATAAGAGACAACTTCAGCTATTGTATTTCTCAGTATGCATTAGCTCTTATTATCAATTTCGCACTTTGCTTGCACATATTTTGTGGTTGGTTGGCACAGTTTGTTAGTGCTGCTTGTTTTTTCTTTGAAATTTTCTAAATCTTTGTTATAAGATCTTTTAAATATATAAACAAGTCATGAATTATGATAACAGATATACAAGTTTTCACATGTGAATGATAAATTAAACGTCGAAATTACTTCGGAAAATTGAAGATAAGATTGAATTTCGAGTTAAATCCAGAAATTCATGTTATTAATTAATGTGAGTAATTGCTTTTCCATGTCGTGTATCAATCATCGTATCGATATATAGATATAGACACCGGACTCTATTGGCAGGGCAGCACGTTGTGCAACAATGAAATGTCATCAACGTTGATTTAACATGCAACCTTCCGATAATTGAAAACCGGAGGTAATCCGTTAGGCGCAAAATTTACAGAAGCTGTTGTGCCATGATAATACAATGTTGTTAGGTAAACAAAGCACATTTTCAAGTAGCCTATTTTTATATGTAGTGGTTATTGATACATCTTCAATGTTTACATCAACGAAAATGATTATCCGGTAGCTAGCAAATAGAAATATAAGCATAAAATTTTAAAAATTGTAAAACTGACGAGGACTTTCATTGACTTATGGCTAAGTACTAATTTAACATATAATTTTTATTTAAAGCTATAAATTTAGAATCTCATTATCTTAACAGCCTGTAAGTAGTCCACTGTAGGGCATAGGTCTCCGTAATCGTGTATTTTCGAGATGGTTATCTCGCTATCTGTCTGTAGTTGTGATTTTCGAACCTTTTCCATTAGTCGCCTGTTATGCCACCCACGGGAACAAAGGGGTGTGTGTTATGTACTTTATATTGTTTATATGTTTGTTTTTGAAAGTGAAAGATAACAAATAAAAGTTCTTAGAACACTGCATGATTTTTTTTTTATTGGAATGGCGGCAAACGATTATCGGTTCACCTGATGGTAAGTTATTACCGTCGCCCACATACAGCTGCAACACCAGAGGTGCTGCAGGTGAGTTGCCGGCCTTTAAGGGTCGTCTTCTTCGTTTTAGTCGCCTCTTACGACACCAACGGGAAGAAAGCTGTTGGCAAATTATTACGCCGTCGCCAAGTGACAAGAATCTCATTATTTATTTATTTTTTTATTATAAATTAAGTTTGATTTATAGAAGTTGTAAGTCTGTTGCTACACTTCATATCAATCATGACGAGTTTGAGTGAATAAGAGAGTGAGTGAGTGCCAGAAGTAGTTCAAGTAATATATATATATATATATATATATATATATAATATCCCACACAACATACATTTGAAAACAGGCCAACTCATCAGAACTAAAGAAGAATAACCAATTTGTAGAATTCATGCCAAGGTCCTTGCTTACATGTTATTAGCAGTGTTTTGATTAGCATTGATAAATATTGTGTAACTGAATAACTGATGAATAAATTTACTATGTTAATAATGAGAATTCTTCTTCTACTTTAGTATGTACTACTTCTCTTTTAATAGCATTCAACCAATGTCAGTCATAGATAATAAAAAGGACAGATAAAACAAAAAACAATACATAAAAAACACGCAAGCAGCAAATAAGGTATACATTTTACAATTATGAAAATATAAACATATGCCCATACCATAAGGTATACTCTTATTTGTAGAGTATTGAGACCATGTCTTTTAAAAAGACAATAAATATCCACTACTTACCACCCACAATTTAATTTTGGACTTATTAAGAATGAAGTTGTAGTATCTGTAGGCCAGTCTAATGAATCCTAAGTTTTAGGTAAATTATGGTATTTATTGGTGTTATTCTTTGCATCCTTGCAATGAAAATTATTTCCAGTGATTGACCACTTGCCAAATTAAGCTAATCTATGTCCTATGGGGTAGTGAATTTTATCAAGTAATAATGAGATAAATATACCTACATAAATAGCTGAATTTGTAACATAGGTACTAAAATAATATCTTTAGTAAATTCTCACCTAGTTAGAAGAATACTACCTGTATTAGTACAAAAAGTGCCAGGTGTTGCACTCTCCACCAACCTACCAAGTGAGGTGAACATAAGTGCACCCACCAAAACAGTGCATGTTAATATTTGCTAGCACTTTTTATCCCTTAATATATCATAAGAATGGAATTTCTATTGTTGCAACTGGACTCCTCTGCTGAGGAGTCATCGGGGTGGTACCACCCTCTTTACCATTTATACAATCAATACTTTAAGCACTGTGGTAATTCAGTTTGAAAGGTATAGAGAACCATAATTATGGTATGTGAGGCATAACCATCTTAGTTTACATAGATGACATAGCATCTGTTACCTTTGTTGATTGAAATTGTTTGCAGATATTGATGGGCTGCAGTAACCACTTACCATCAGGTGGACTGTTAGCTTATTTGACCCCACAATCTTATTAAAAAAAAAACAAAAGACTGGTGTTGATAATGTTGAGCAAAGTTCATAAAAGTTTATAGCAACTTGATCTAAGCTATTTTATCCAAAATTAAATGTTAAATTCACAAAATACCATGTTTGGATACCTATCTGTAACCATATAATTAATTTTGGATTATGCAGAAATGCAGAAAAGGCGGATTTCAAATCTTCCTACACAAACCTAACTAGGCAATTTATAATAATATAAGAAAGTATGATGGAATGGTATTTAAAATTATTACTTTGTTTATTTAAACTGGACTTACACAATTGCAAAAAGCTCGTGTTGCATTTCAAAACTATGGTCAAGTAAAGTTTACAAATCCACTAAACTTTGTTTTACTTTCTAACCTAAAATACTTTTTCATTCTACAAACAGTTATATTTCGTGCATAAAATTATAAATAAAGTAAGCAAGATTAACTATTTACTTCAATCCTTTTTCATTTAATCGGTAAAGAATACGCGACAATGATACTATAATGTTGACGAGTGTCTAATGTTGTAATTAGATTCTGCTAATGGCGCATAATAACAACTCACCTCAGACGTGATATGATGCCATCCACTCGCAGAGTCACTAGAAAATGAACCACTTGTAATCAGCAGACCACTATCTTCACTTAACGGTGGTGCTTCTGAATGTGTTGAGAAAGAAGGCGGTGACTCCATCACCCCAAAAACAGTTACTTACAAAAATATTCTAAGTAAAACATAAGGCGCTCTAATTTACGAAGATCATAAAAATAAGAAATTTAACATATCTATTGCAACATTCAGCAAAAAGTTTTCTGTCTCTGTCGCTACATATCCATGGTGCAATTTTTTTATTTTTTTCCTCGATTTGCATTTTGCTCTTAGAAGCAAACATAACTATAACACAGACAGACATTTTTATGAAAAAAGTGAACTTTTGATTTAATTTTTAAATTCGACCAAAACATACTCATTTTACTATACGCGTTATTAAACTAAGTTAAAAGTAAATTTATCATAAAATAGTTTGAAATACTTTTAAGAAGTTGTGACCATTGTAAAGACGAACCGTTTTTGAATACTGTTTTGTGTTCTACGACGATAGACGTTTTCTGGGTCAAAACAGTTTTCGTTGCGCAAACCAGTCAGTGAGTTGTGTTATTTATTACTAATAAAATACAGTCGAAAATGCAGTGATTCAGCCATTGCAATAGCTGTGAGTTTTCGTTTCGTTTGTTTGCAAAACAGTTCTCTAATAATATAAAGAAAATTTTACTTTAATTTGTCCACGTTGACGTCCGCGAAGTCTTGTCGTCAAGCCGTCTTATTACAAACAAAAAGTGCAAATTCGTCTTGTATTGCAGTTTATATATGTAGTGTACACTCACACTACATATATAAACTGAAATAATAATATTCCTGCAATTACCGGCCGATACCCGTGCGCGACGCCTGGATCTTTTTGGTTTATGTGCATTTTTTGGTGCACATAGTTTAATTGCATATATTATTCTTATTACAAAAATAACCTTTTTGTATTTTTTTATGGATACACTGGGGAGTAAATTGAAAATAATTACAAGTTGGCTTGTTAGCAAATCAGGGTTACTAATTAACAACCCACTAAAATATATATAAATACAAAAGAAGGTTAAAAAAACGAATGTAAGTTAAAATATACATAATGAAATAACCTTTTAAATACACATGGTAGAAAAACCTGTTCATGCCATCTTGTCTAAGCCTAGAAAAGTATAAAGGTTTAGAGGAAAATGTAATAAAACTAATCTAAATTATCGGGTATACCATTTGATATATTTTTCTCTCATTGATCGTTTCAACTGTAAGTAATGTATCAGTTTCTGTTAGAACTAGTTCCGTTCGATGCTTTAGGCTATCCTTCAACAAGAACTAACGAAAACCGTTTCAACGATAGGTTTCATCCACGTGAAAACGGTTGTTCAAAAATTCAACACCGACCCACCACTACTTTTATGCTGTTGCTAGAGAGATCATAGAGATATAGACAGAGAGAGAGTCAATATTGCCAAGTAACTGAAACATGAATTGGCTAAACAGTTTTATTTGAGGATCCCTTAAAGTGGCTAAAAGTAGACAAGATTATATGTAATATATAGAATTTTTTTAATTTAATTAACAGCAACATTAATGGTACATAAAAAGCACAGGAAGCACTGTAAACAAATCACGGAAAGAAAAAACTTAATTTAGCCGGTTATCAAACAAACTGTCAATTTTGAAATTGAGTCTTACTTATAATAAAATTAGTTTTAGGCCTGGATTTAAGTCCTTATAGTCGAATGATTGGTCACACAATGTTTTGGATGTATGGCACAGTAAATAGACAGATATTTATTTCTGCATGTATAAGTGGTCTTATGAATTTAATTACTTTTATATTTATGTCATATATAAAAATGTATTTTTAGTAATGTAGTAGTAATAATAAATATTAGTACTCACTACATGTTATTTATCTTAGTATTAAGAGTGAAAACAAAACGTAGAAAAATAAATAAAAGTACCAAAGAATTTTATTTAGTAGTTATTCACTCTGTTTTTATATGCCATAATTAAAGTTTCAATTTCCTCAGAATAAGGGAGTACGTTTTGTTGGCTGCTATAGGTTGTATGAGCAGTGAGTGGAGAGTGTTTACACGAGTGCTCTATTAGTATTTAACCTGAGATAATAAGTAATGAAAAGAAGAGGTTCTGTATTAGGTTTTATAATAGCAATCGACAATAGCATCGCAGTTCCAGGCGAATCAAACATTTTATAACAGCAACACTTTAAGGCAAACCACACAATCCATACGTTATTTCTGTGATAAAAAAGTTCCTGTTTTATCAGTAACGTGTAAAATAAACTATGTAATTTTCTGGGCTATATTTAGTGCAACAGTCCGTAACTGTTTTCATTAAAAAACGTATTGATCACATTTAAACTCTATAAGCATATAAAGTCTAAGAATTTTAAGAATCTATGTTTAAAACTTAACAAAACAAAAATTATAGACAAACACTAAAAGTATTCACTATTCATTAGATAATTAAAATTAAAGTCAAAGCTAGTGTTGTGGACCATTTAATAAATAATTATTTGCTTAAATATATTAAGTCTAGCAAATATATTAAAGTTATGTGCAATTAAAACCCAGTAAATTAAAGTTTTGCAATAATATGCTAATATTTTTTCAAAGCTATTCTTAATATGTGCGTTTAAAAGTTTTTTTTACCGAAACGGTACTAGAAAAGTGAAAATTAGTTTATGGTTGATTTGGCGTTTGTCAATATTGCTCTTTATTTCGTAGTCTTTTTTTTCTAAAAAAAATATTCTAAATTAATTAATATCTCAGTCGAAATGACACAGTGCGGTCCTTGTTAAATTTTTGAAGTTATGATATAGTAAGTTGTTTTTAATTTTGAACACAAAAATGGCAGATACTCAAGTAGCAATCATTGTCAACGACATTTTGGTAAGTCTTAAAATTTTCTTACTGCTTCAACTTACATTTGAGTTGAAATAAAAATCCCTTAAATGGTTTTTAGCGAGTGGAGACGGTGGAGGAAGCTTTTAGTTGTTTTCTCGTATACAAGCCGGAACAAGAAACTGAGAGGTTAGCAATGTACCAGAAAAAACTATGTGCTGTGATGACTACCCTGAGTGCTGATGTCCAAGAATCTGCCATTCGCCAGTACCTTACGCTGACAGCAAATCTGACCAATCGATATAAAATGAAACAGTTGTTAACACTATTAGAAAATTTAGTGAATACTAACATTCTGCAAGCCAGGTAGGTGAAATATATTGTATATGTCTATTGGGTGTCGTAAGAGGCGACGATGCTTTAAAAATGGCTACTGACTTGTGGGTAAAATAACAGACGTAGAACAGAATGAACGATGATAAGAGTCTAAAGTGGGTGGGCTTTTGTATTGCGATCGCACATCTGCTTGCCGAGCATGACAATTATGGCAATTCTTACTTATGGGTAAGGCCTATGACCAGTGGCCTTTTTACAAGCTATTATGGAAGGAGAGTGAAAGTATTCTCTTAGATAAACACAGTCAAATATGATATCCTTCTTTCCATCTTTTCCTATCCTTGCTCCTCTGACCTTGGATTGGTTTTCTTTTAAATTCTGCCTTCTGCAAGGTGGAATACTTTCTTAACCCCTTGTAGTTTTAATTGTTTGATTAAATTGTAAAGTTTGAAATGATTACTTATTCATAAATTTATATTTATACGAGTAGTAGTCGTGACAGTTTCACAAAGTAAAAATAAATTTAGACTAGTAGGACTCGTGATTGATTTACACAGTAAAAAAAAGTTTACACAAGCAGCACTCGTGATTGATTTACAAAGTCAAAATAAGTTTACACGAGTCAGACTTGTGATTAATGCATAAGGGGTTAAACACTCTTTGCAGTTTTATTAACTCAATCACTTCTACTTTCGACTGTGCATATGCTATGCAGGTGATCTCTATAGAAATGTCATGCAGTACTCATTATTAGCTCAAGGATACTGCCTAAAATCATCCTTGGAAGTCTTCCCCCAATTCACTACAATGGTAAATTTAGTCCCTTATTCTGACTCAATGAGAAATCTTGGACTGCTATATGGACAACACACTGTACTGGGGAAAACAGCAACCAAAATTAGCCAGAGCCAACAGTGTTCTTAAGGAGGCAGATTAGCTGCACTATTGTCTTCAAATACTTTCTTCCATACAGATTCCAGACACTTGTTACACCCATTATTTATTATGTTTATCGGAATGTGAACAAAGATCTTCTCAACAAGCCAAAGTACTATATATGGTTATCTTTGGCCTTTGTAAGTATGATCATATTCAGTATGGTTCAGTAGTGGTAGTGGATAGTGATCCAACAAAGGTGTAACTCTAGGTTTCTATCTGCTTGTTATTCCATCCAAAATTGTGTAACTTCCCCATCTTACCTTCAAGAACAAGAGCACTTGAGGAATTCTTTATTCTTTATTTAATCATAAGATTAGTGTTCCACTTCACTTTAACAGTAACTCTATTAACATTCAGTCTTTTCTTCTCTGGAAGTCTTAGCAAGAGTTACTCTTAGAAATTATCAAACAAGAGCACATTTAGGAGATAAGTATGAGAATATTTTTGATCATTTAACACTAGTTAAATTCGATACTACTGCTTTTACCATAATAAGTTAGTATATTAAAAATGTATGGTATTTTAATTTATATTTTTGTGGATATATATTTATCTATTTAAAGGTATAGTAAATATGTAATGTTTATTATCCACCCTTTGTTGATGTGAAAACAATAAAGATTTTAAATTTAAAGAATATTTATGTAATATGCTCACTTCAGCAAACAACATGATGCTAAGTACCTTAATGCTTTACTTATGTACTTTAGTCACAGACTACAGTGCATTGAAATGTCACAAATGCGTACCCCACTTTATCCAATTTTACAAATCAAAATACAGAGTGACATAAGAAGATTCAATTCCACTAAGGTAATTACATCCTATGGCTTACAAAGACCAATGTTCACCATTAGTATTATGAAATCTTATTACTTATTATATTACTTACTACATATCTTATATCTTGCTCATTTATTACTTTTAACACATAATTATTCATGTTTCTCTTCCTTATGCATCGAAATTTTATTAGTCTCTTGTTATGGAAATTCATCAAAGTAAAAAAAACTTTTGTGACAGAATGCTGTGTGACTGCATCCTGAGCAGTGAAAAACTTGTATATCAAAATGCTGATTACTGGATAGAGTGTTTCAATCTAATTAGAAGGATCATTGGTGGAGTTGATTATAAAGGTGTTAGAGAAATAATGAAGGTAAGTAAAACAGTAAATGTAATAAATTTAAAAGAATCAAGTATTACTTTGCGGAAATCCATTATTTTAAAGATTATTTATTACCTAGTGTTGAATGTAGTGTGGCTGATATTTGTGGTATAGGTGCATGGTCCATACCATTTGTAAGAGGGAGAGTGGGTACTCTTCTTTGGTTGGAACCTTGTGAAATGTCCTAAATGATGATGAAAACCACATTGAAATCCTCTTAGAAGTTTGGGTGTAACTATATTAATAATATGTTATTTCTGAAAAATATATAATTACACTAAACTTATTCTGTATTGCAGTGTTACAATATTTTATATTATAGAGCACTGTGTTGAAATATCTTTGTTCATTTTATGTATATTATTAACTGGTACATTTTCTTCATTATCAGTTATTAACTTTCTTTGTAAATCCCTATCTGTGCAATACCAGTGTTTTCCAGTATTAAAAGGATTACTGGTTTTTATATTGAGTCATATTATATGCATACAATATGAATGAATAAGCATAGATAGAGAATCCCTAATGTAACTTTTAAGTTCAGAGTCAGGCAGTCATGTCTTATCTACAGTTTTATAATGGAAAAAGATTTTGTTAGCTTTAATATAAATATATTGATATGTAAGTTTTTGTATGAAAGTACAAAATACTGTACTTTCAAAAGAAAAAACCTTGGGATATGAATTTAATATTATTTTTTCCTAAATAGTTGACTACTCTTATAATTATGACACTAATACGGCTCCGTGGCGCAGTGGCTAAGCGTTTAGCTGCGGCGCTGTGGGTCCTCCTCTATTTTGTAACTCTTTAGTAATTGTATCAGTGTCCAATTTCAATATGAAGTAACAATTTAATTACAAGTTGACAGATTGCTTTGCAGATACTTGTCTATTTTAATCCGAAATATGATTCTTAACTAAACTAGACAAATCTCTAGGACACAATCTTCAAACTTTCGAATCCGGCATATCAAAGTTACGCAATAGATATGCTGGATTCAAATAGTTAACAAATACAATAATTTTTGTTTTGCTATTAACGTTTTTTATTAGTTCATATTAGTGAAAAAAACTAATCAAATATTTCTAATGTTTTATTATAGGGATGCAGAGAAAAAGCACATACATTGCCAGTGAGATTAAATTCGAGCACCATGCCACAGTTAAAAGCGCTGTACAATGTTATTGAATACATATTTGACCGTAATGCGTCATTGCTGCCTGCATATTTTATAGTTACAGAAATTCACAAAGATTATCCTAGTAATAATAATTGGCCTCACTGGGTAAGTGAATTTCTTCGTATTTTAGTTTGTAACATAGGATATACATTTACTTGGGAACCTAAATTTCTCTCTTTATGTAAATGTACCAGTTACTTTATAAATCACCCATAGCATCATATAACAATAAAACAATAAAAATTACATAGTTAGAATTAATCAAAACCATTTTTGATTTATAAAGATTGTGGTTAACTTTAGATCTGGTTGTTTGCTTTGTAATGCTCATTGCATCTTTCGGACACTCTTCGCATCTATCTACATACAATATTTCTAATAAAGGAGATCAAATATTTGATGAAATATTTCTATACTCCTTCATAGTTGTAACTATTTTTATCTAACTTTGTCAGTCAATAATGGGTTTATCTGGTTAAAAGTTGTGTGTTTTAATAGATATCTTAACTATATTTTCTGATAATCTGCTTTCTTTACAGCAATTGGCAAAACTTTTAACCAGCTTTGTGGAGAGTTTCAAACCTTGTGCCCAAATGGTCTCAATAATAGGACATTCACATATGCTACCTGTGGTGGAGTTCTCAGGTTATGCTGATCACCTTGTGAACCCCTGGCGGCTCGACCCTACTACCTTAAAATTCTCACTGAAAGGCAGCTTGCCTTATGATGAGGAACTACTCAAGCCACAAATAGCATTACTGAGACATGTTTTGCAACAGCCATATTCTAGAGACATGATGTGCTCAATGCTGGGCTTACAAAAACAGCATAAACAGAGTTGTATCGCACTTGAGGATCAGCTTGTTGAACTAATGATTTTACCCATGGAAAGGAGCGAGCAGGAGAGTGAGGATGATGAAATGTCTTCTACACACTGGTGCTGGTTACACCTGTCTTCTCAAGTGATTTATTTAATATTGATTGGGTTCGCTTCTTTCTCTAACATTGTTATGGGGCTGCACAACAAACTAATTGGGCATGACATGAAGAAGGGGAGAGATCATCTCATGTGGGTTCTTTTGCAGTTTATCTCCGGGAGTATCCAAAGGAACCCTCTCTCCAATTTCTTGCCTATCATTAAGTTGCATGAGTTACTATATCCGGAGAAGGAACCATTACCCGTACCAGATTGTACTCGAGCACACTGCACTCATCAGATGGCTGTCGTTTGCATCTGGATGCACTTACTTAGGAAAGCTGAGACTGAACATAAGACTATGTCAATGCCACAGAATTTGAAAGTACAGTATGAGTAAGTAACTATATTACCATGTTTTTATTAAGTTGCTATCATGTCTCTATATTTGTGTGTTCAGTACAAATTTTGCAATCAATTTGCAACTAACTTCCTAATAAGATAAAGACTTGGAACTTTAAACATAGCTCAGCACTCTACTTAACTCTCTTACTTGTTTTGTCTGTTTAAATATTTAGTAATAAATTTTTATCTAACTTCCAAAAGAGCTAAATATTTGAAGTTTTATACAAAGCTCAGAGCTGGATGACTAACAATAATTAAAACGTCGTAAAAATATTTGTATTGATTATAAATTATTATTCTGTTTTTTGTATTGGAGTAGACTTTTTTCTTCATAAGCTTCATAATGAGGATTTTCCATATAGTTTAATCCAATAAGGTGAAAAACGGGGTCAACCTCAGAATGAGACATAATAAGTTATAACTTGTATAAGTCTTTGTTTAAATTCAAGGGCGTGCTGAGTTTCCTTGAGGAGTTTGGTGAGCTCTAATTACTAATATTCCTGCCCATTCGCACAATTGTGGAGTGGCAGAAACCAGCCGGTCATAACATAACATTTGACATTTTATGACTATGCTCAAAAGTATCATAGAACCTTGTGTATGCTAACTGAGATATTCAATGTCAAAGTTCGCAAAAAGTCTTATTGTTGATATGTTGTTTCCTTAGCTCTAAATTACTTTTAGTGTTATTGGAGAGGTTGTAGAGCTTATAATTCTCTACAAATTTAGTCTTAGGCAACATTTTATACAATTAACTATGGATAAAACTATTTTAATGAGGAAGAAACCTCAGTTATTTACTAATATATACTATTTTAATTAATCTTATTTAGTTAATAATATTTAGCTAATTTATATTTCTAATCCCAGGGGTGTTAAATAAATAAAAATTGAGAATGAATATGTAGCTTTTATTAAATGTTATTTTATTGACACAGTTATGTTTTAGTGTAATACACTTGGATTGTCTTTTTTTCTTAGCCAAAATTGGAAAACTGAGCACCTAAAAATTCCTGAATGACATCAACTACAACTTCATCATCTTTTAATGTTTTTCCAAATTACTAGGTCGACCCCAGTATTAGGTATACGGTTGTGAGAGCTAATTTTTATGATTTAGTTCCTATTATATCCTATTAGTATTATCTATTGACCAATTTTACAGATTTTTGCAACATCTCATGACGTCAAACAACACACCAACACTTCTGGGCTCTGACTATCGTATAGCACTTCTATGTAACGCATATTCAACAAACCAGGAGTATTATGCCAGACCTATGGGTATCATAATAGAGACATTATTTGGAAGTCAGAAATCATTGCCAAATGGCAACCCAGCGACTCCATTACCAACTGTACCATTGTCGATGTGTATCCTGGATAGTTTAACGTTGCATTGCAAGATGTCGCTGATACATTCCATAGTGACACATGTGGCAAAGCTAGCCCAGAACAAAACGAACATACCCGGGAGTAGCATGATGGCACCCGCTCTTGTGGAGACCTACAGCCGGTTGCTTGTGTACACAGAGATAGAGTCTCTTGGAATTAAAGGATTTATTAGTAAGTTTAACATTTATTGTATAGAACCTAACTTAAATCGGCGTCTTTCGTCTTTGCGTTCGAGATGACACACCCATCTAGACAAATATGGAAAGTAAAACACCTAAATGCAATATGTCATTTCGTTAGAAGCGTTTCCGAGAAACTTAAAGTGTGGGAGTGTACTGTAGACTAGTAGATTATAGCACTTACTATATTACTTATTGCACTATACTGCGCAGATATGTATTTCCTGGTTGTTTACTGGAATTTCATCTTCACAGACCAGCTGTTGCCAAACGTGTTCAAGTCCCACGCGTGGGGTATACTGCACAACTTGCTGGACATGTTCTCGTACCGCATACACCACATCCAGCCACACTACAGAGTCACCCTTCTTTCGCACATACATTCGCTCGCCGCCTACCCTCAGGCCAATCAAACACAATTGCAGTTGTGGTAAGTGTACCTCTTTAATGTTAAATTGTATGTAATGTAAGTAGATAAGTGAAAATAGTACATGCACCTCTGTTCGCGTTAGCTACAGTTTTGTTCTCAGTTAACGTTTGGAGAAACTTTCTCTTATACCATTTTAATACACCGAACAAGGAGAGACCGAGCTATAAGAAATAACAGAACGCTAACTGTGTATTTTATTTCTTCGTATAGCTCTGTGCCTATCTGTTGGTTGACAAATAGTTGAAGTTTCAGTCGAATTTTACATAGATGTGATGAAGAGAGATAGAGGAGAATAGTGTGATGGATTCTCTTATGCTGTCACCACACATCATTGATTAGATGTTGTTATTCCAGTTTTTCATATTTAATTTAATTACATCTGTTCGAATTGATAGCTGATAATAGAAAACATGTGTTGCATGCATTATTGCGGGAAGAGGCTGTTTATGTCTTATTTATCGAATTTTATTTTCAGGTTTTCGATTTATATATATATATTAGAGAAAATTATATTAGAAAATTCATAAAATTTTCGAAATTTCTAGCTTCGAGAGCACAGCTTTACGTTTGATCACGAGCCTGGGCAGTTCGGGCGTGCAGCTGCAGATGTCGCGAGTGGTGTCCGAGCCAAAGTCGCTCGTCTCCGCTGACAGCGAGGAGCTCAACAGAGTGCTGGTGCTGACACTCGCTAGAGGCATATACATGACTGGCGCTGGTGAGCCACTTCCGTACATGTATTTGCTGTGTTCGAAACTCTACTGCTATATAATACTAGTTTACGCCGAATCTTTTTATGCGGTACGAGAACACTTGTTCTTTGTGACAACAACAACGCCTAATTTTAACCTCTGTGTATAAAATTAATTTCTGCAACAAAAAGTAATATTCTGTGTAGTATGTAGTATTGTTTTGTTGCTTACATATTGTTTTTGTCTTAGTTATGTGGTCGTGTTAAATTTTCGGGCAGACGTTTTCTGCTTCGGGAATACAACAGTGAAAACAAAAATAAGGATTTTAAATTTTTTTCTCAAACTACCTACTTAAGCTTCATTATTTCACTTGTTCGCACGGAGCTATTCATTCATCGCTTCAACGCTAAGTGTTCACTGGTCGGTTACATAATTAATATATACTTTGTATTTAATTTTTTTTACATTGGTTTTGATAATGCCGACTTCCAATAAAAGTGCTGGTTGCAAAAGTAGTATTAATTTTTTTTTCTTCATAATGTATAATGCAGCGTATGGTTAAATTTTTGAATTTGTTCTTCTTGACGCTTTGTATCATTCTAATTAATACTTAAATAATTGTCACCAATTGGTGAAGGCTGTGCTGACCTGTTATAGGTGTTGATATCGGAATAATTTTAGTTAATTTTGTTAATTTTTTTGTAATTGTGTTGTTATGTTCACTGTTAGTATAATAAATATTATAAAAAGTAATGTACCCGAGATGAATCACCTCTGATTTTGAGCGTAGCGCGTCGACCAATGAAACTAATTGCCTATCCAACTTGCAGGAAGCGACGGCGCTGCGGTGAAGGAACTCCTCACCACCATAATGACGAACACACCTCACATGTGGTCGCAGCATACGCTGCAATGTTTCCCGCCTGTTCTTGTGGAGTTTTTCGCACAGGTTCGTATTTAAAAAATAAATTTGCCAACTTATGATACCTATTAAGAAGCCACTGCTGGACATAGGCCTCTCGCAATGATTTGACATAGTCGCCACTCACCTAAGATACACACTGTTAGTCTTCATCGGTCTCTTTATTCCCTGTCTGATATTTTTTGATATGATTAATCCGCTATTTGTTGGATGCTATGAGATATTCAAGGTACTTCCGCTGGCACTCCGGAAATTTTATGAAGTAAATTTAACAAATATTATAAAGGCCTCTCTAAGAAAGCACCAGCTGAAGTCCTCGTGTGCCACGCTAGGCCAGCAGGTTATCTAACGCAGTGGCTGCTCGGACTCCTGCTCCCTATCACTAATTAGTGATGGAGAGCAGCATTCGGTCGCTAAAGGATTGTTTTGGAGAAAAAGATTACAATCTTTTTCCAAAAACTCTGTTCCCCTTTACATCCATATATATTTTTCTTAGTAAAGTAAAGTAGCAGCCTATAAGTGCTCGCTGCTGGGCAAAGGCCTCTTTCTCAAATATCTGAGAGGGTGTAGGAACCGGGAATGGCCCGCCATTTCTGCTCCATTGCGAGTTGGCGGGCTTCACAAAATATTTTTTTTTATTATTTCTCACATATGCGGGTTTCATCACGATGTTTTCCTTTACCGCTGAGCACTTGGTAAATACAACACTTAAAATTGCTATTAACAATTTTAGTGTTGCCGGCAACGGGGATCGAACCCAGGTCACTTGCGCTCTATGATACTAAAGTGAGCGCCCTGACCACTAGGCTACCGCGGCACGGCATTTTTCTTAGACGGAGTATAAATTTAAAATGTGGGTACAGAATCCGGCGCCAAAAGAGAACAAGCAGCTTCTGAAGAAATTCGTGGATGAGGAGTACCGCAAGTGGTCGTCGATGGCGAACGACAACGACATAGTGTCGCACTTCTCAGTACCGGGCACTCCGCTGTTCCTCTGCCTGCTGTGGAAGATGATATTCGAGACCAACAGGATCAATCCTATCGCTTTCAAGTGAGATTTTGTAATGTAATTTCTACTGACTGCTGTTAAACTCTTTTTTTATGGGGATGGTGGTAAACGAGTAAGAGGCTCACCTGGCGGTAAGTGATTGCTGATGCCTACGTAGATCTGCAACACCAAAGGAGCTGCAGGTGCGTTGTCGACCTTTAAGGATTTTTTTTTTTATGAAAAAATAGGCTTGCGTTTGACCTCAATCTTGCTCGATGGAAAGCGAAGATGAGGCCTAGGATGGTACACGCTTGCCTAGATGTCTGTTCACTTTGGCCTTGAAGAGGTCCAGGTTATAGGTTTCCGGAAAAAACTAACCTCGGCAGAGAGTTCCACTCCTTATCCGTCCGCATAAAGAAAGAAGAGGCAAACCGCTTCGTGCGTAATGGAGGAATGTCTACAACATAAGGGTGGAACTGCTCGCCGCGTCTAGTCGTTCGGTGATGGAAAGGGGTAGGGGGTATCAGGTTATGCACACTCTCCGAAATGAATCCGATAAAAAACCGAGAGGCAGGCCACTCGTCTACGGTGTTCGAGGCTTTGAAGTTTTGCCTCTACTAGTGAGTCACTGCCTATGATCCTCTTCGCACGGCGCTCCAACGAGTCCAAAGCATCGAGCTGATGTTTTGCCGAACCATCCCAGAGGTGGGAACAGTATTCCATGCAAGAGCGGACTTGAGCTTTGTATAAATTTAAGAGCTGCTCCGATGTGAAGTACCGTCTCACCCCCCAGAGGATACTAAGTTTTTTGGCAGCAGTGTTTGCTATGGACTCGATGTAACGACCGAAATTTAGATTAGAAGAGAGATCTAGACCTAAGAGCTCAAGACGGTCATTTACCGGAACGGGGACATTCCGGAAAGTCGGAGTCAGTTGGAATGGACTCCTTTTCGCCGAAAAAAGACAAGCCTGTGTTTTAGAGGGGTTAAACCCGACCAAATTGGCATCACCCCATTGGGAAACAGCCTCCAAAGTCGAGTTCACCCCCTCAATCATCGATTCCCTGAAATACTGGACTTTTGCCCCAGACTTCGCATCGGACAAGTATCTCCCCGAGACTGTGCTGTCATCTGCATACCCAAAGATATCGGGTGTTACCAGCAGGTCGTTGATATTTGGGGAGAGCGAGGGAGAGTGGGTTTCCGGTTACCTCACTCACCGAATGAAACGCAGAAGCACAAGATGCCTCTACTCCGTCTTCGCCAGTATTCTGCGAGACCGTGGTACGACCCCGGTCGAGTCTGCTCATTCTTGCAGCAGCAAATAGCGCCGCTTGACACTACCACGTGATTAACTGTTAACCTCTATGTCATAACTTCAGCTTAGCCTCTGTGCTTATGATAATTTAGGTCTGGAGTAATTTGTGGTTATTCGTGAGTATTTAAGGGTGCTATACCACAAACATTTCACCTAAAATTTTCCGTGTGATGTAATTCCTTCATAAAATCATATTGTGCCATTTTTCACACCTATTACACGGTTATGTTTACAGATAATAATGTCTTGGATAAACGAAACCATTTTAAAATATAACACGTTAAGATTTTATCGGGGAATGATGAGTTAATTTAGTTAGTATAGTATTTAGACATTATTTACGTCCTTGTTACAACTTGATAAATTTGACAGGATATTGGAGCGTATAGGCGCCAGGGCTCTGTCAGCGCACTTGCGCAAGTTCTGCGACTACCTGATGTTCGAGGTGACGAACCCGGCCGGCGGGCCGCACATAAACAAGTGCGTGGACGCTATCAACGACATAGTGTGGAAGTACAACATCGTCACCATCGACCGCCTGGTGCTGTGCCTCGTAAGTGTTACCGCAGTAGATTTTATTTTATTATTATTTTGACCTTATACTGGCTTCCGCTAGCGACTTCGCTTTCCCAAGATACTCCTTCTTTTATAAAATTTCACTGAAATGGATACAGCGTATCAGGCGTGAAAACGTAACAAACAGACAGAGTTACTTTCGCATTTATTAAATTACTGTGGATAGTATGAATAAGTAAATGAATGATTAATAGATAGCAAAAGAGAGTCATAAACATTATAATTTCAAATTGTAGATTCAGTCTAAAGATGCAATAAATCAATTTTAATTAATTAATACTAATGAAATTATTATTATATCATTTATAATTACTGCAAACAACGAAAATCAATGCTATTTCGTTTACAGAATCTGTAGGTACTAGCAGTTTTTAAGGAAAAAAAAGGAAATCAGACTATACGGAAAATAAATAGCACAACAACTTGCCAACAATGTTTGTTTTTTCTTTAACAAAAGAGTGGCTAAAAGCCATACTAAATAAGGTAGATGCCACAAGATGCGCCCAGCGGTGTAGCGTCACACCTTTCGTCTCAAACATTCCTTGCCGGAATTAAGCGTGAAGATATTATTCTACACTGACAAATCAAAAATCCTGCTTGGTCGCCACTCTTGCCGAGGCCATTAAACATTGTTTCGTTTGGATTATTAGGCAAATTTTGTCATTTTTACTATTTCGAAATAATTATGACCTCTAGTACTAATAAAGTGTTAACTAAATGTCAATAATAAATGTTTACAGCTATTAGTTTGACTATTCAATGTAATTAAGCTTGCATTCAATGTACATTTGTATAAAAAAAATATAGATATCGAACAACTGTATAATACAATGCTTGTGACCAATAAACATCTATGTATTATTATTCTAAAGGTGTTGAGACCTAATCTGGATGGTAATGAGAGCCAAGTGTGCCTGTACATCATTCAACTGCTGCTGCTGAAGGGCTCCGAGCTAAGGAACAGGGCCCAAGATTTCGTCAAGGAGAACTCGCCGGAGCATTGGAAGCAAAACAACTGGTAATTGTACTCTACGGTAGCATTGTTTCTCAAACTTAGTTAAACTCGTTACCCATTAAAAGTAAAGAGAATCCTCTAGGGTTTCGACCCCAAGGTTGGTCTTATACTTTTCTTAATTTTCTGCTTATGTAAGTAAGTAATAATAACCATGACGATCCAGAAGAAAACGATAATGGAAAAAATTAAACATCGCGCTGTGATTAAGTTCTTGATTAACCAAGGAAAATCCGATCAAACCATAATGAGTAACGATGGAAGCCGTTTATGAAACTCTAGTAACAGTCCTGGTAAAACCATGATTAACAAGTGGCATGACTGGACCATGTTCGAGAATCGACGTCACTTTCCCTGGGCCCTGTTGTGCTATAAAACTATTTCACAACAATTCCATGAGAAGTTATGTCCCGATAAAAACATATCGTGTTATTTTTCACATCCAAAACATAGTTCATTTTTAACAAAATCATGTTAAAAATTAATACAGTATCAATTTATATGGGAACGATGTCATCACGTCAGACATCGTCAAGTCGAAAAATTAGAACAAAGAGATGCCTGATTGAGTAAATCTTGCATATCATATTTATTTTGTTTGTTGTCATCTTAACGGGGATTGTGGAAGGAATTTAATGAACCTCCTCGAACCGAACAAACTTAAACGCTAAATGGGCTGCAGGTTGCTGATCGCCGATTTAAATGATGAGCAGTACTCGATTGGCAGATATTATTTATTTATTAAGTATTACCAACAAGGTTAACCCATAACAATTTTTTTTTTTATAAAAATGTTATAAAAACAGGCATGTGTTATCTTACTTAAAGGCAACCACGGAAAGTCAGTAGATACAGTCTAGTATAGTTAAAAGAATATTAATATTAATAATAAATAGATTATAATAATATATATTAATTAGAATAATTTCAACAATAGCTAATATAAGTTTATTTAGTTAAATATAGTAATTTTAATGATTAAGTATTTGTCAATTTTAACTAAATGGCTACAAAATAAATCGTTTTCTTTTCAGGTATGACAAGCACTTGGCATTCCATAGAAAATATCCTGAGAAATATGCACCGGAAGAAGCTAGCGGTGCATATGGAGGCACGATACCGGTGTACCTGAGTAATGTATGCCTTCGTTTCATACCAGTACTGGACGTCGTGGTCCATCGTCACCTGGAGATACCTCAAGTGAGCAAGAACTTGGAGCAACTCCTCGAGCACCTTGGGTACCTGTACAAGTTCCATGGCAAGTTATTTACTACACTAACAAAATAGTAAAAAAACATTTTTGGAAAAGGAAAAGAAGAACGTCTTTTCAAATAACTTAAATAGTCTAATAATCCAAACGAAACTCAAATGCGATTCGTCATTAATAATAGTTTACTTTCCTCGACAAAAGAGCGACGAGCAAGAGGATCTCGTTGTGGGCGCGCTGGCGACGGCGATTTCAAACGCCAACCTGGGTGTCATTGACCTATTAGCGCAATCTTTGAAACAAAAAAAATGAAAATCAAAAATATGTTCTGCGACTAACTAACTACTTACCTAAAGATTAACTGAACGGATTTTGATGAAATTTGGTATAGAGATACCTTGAACTTTGTGATGTAGTTATATATATATAATTAATTTATATGGAAAGAATAAGCAATCTATTTTGTATGATCAAACGGAAAGGGGTTGCAGTGCTGAGTATTCCTATAAAATACACTGAACCTCCTCCCTTGCCTAATATGGGCATCGGTTTAATTCATTAGCCCTTTTACCGCACGGTACTAGGTGGTAGGGTATTTTTCTGCCTAGCCGTGGGGTCGGCAACCTTTTGAGTCGGAAGAGTTAATAATTACAATTTCCAAAATTTAAAGAGCCACAAAAATTGTTCTTGCCAACAAAACAATAAATAGTACTTGCATAAATAAAGTTTTTTTGAAAAAAATACTAACTGCGCATGGAACTAAAAAGCCACAGCTTCACATCCAAAGAGCCGCATGTGGCTCGCGTGACAGGTTGCAGACCCCTGGCCTAGCCGCCTGGGTGAGTATCACATCCTTTTACTTATTACTGCAGCCTGTTATCGGTGCAACCTTTAATTGTTTTCTGGTTTGAAAGGTATAGAGAGCCAGTATAATCACAGGCTGTGAGACATTCCATCTTAGCCCGCAGGGGTGACCACGCATCTGTATCTAAGCTCAATTGAAGTTTTTTGCAGGTGTCCACGGGCTGCAGTAGCCACTTCCAGCTATTAGCAGGTTTATCACCACAATTGGATAAAAAAAAATTGACTAATATCTTGCGCAGTTGAACTGCTGATAGTATCCGAAAGTCGAAGGGATGACGTCATCGTCATATTTAACTGTTTTAAACATGGTTTCAGACCGGCCAGTCACATTTCTATACAACACCTTACACTACTACGAAATGAAACTTCGCGACAAACCGCTTTTGAAGCGTAAGCTTGTAAACGCGGTACTCGGGTCGCTGAAGGAGGTGCGGCCTGCGGGCTGGGCCACTACCGAGAGCTTTCAGACATATCTGTGCAAATCCGATGTTGAAGCCCCCGGGTGGGCCCCGGACCTGAACTATTATTTGGGCCTTGTCAACAGAATGGTGGACAGTATCCTTTTCTAAAATATTGAGCATATTTTGATTGAGTTCAATTAAGTTATTGACGTAACTATCGCTAAGATATGGCACATTTAAAGGTCATTGCGGTATTTTTTTTTTAGAAAAGAGAAGTAAACTATTTATGGCGCCAAAACCAATGACAGAATAGGTAATGCAATTTAAAGTTCGACGACGACTTTTAACTTTATATAAATATGGATATGCCGTCGGTATTACGTGATTGTGTCATATTTTTTTAAATATATTATCTCCTTAGGGGATACCTAAATTATTTCAATATCTAAAATGTATTTTATATGATTATTAAAAAATTTGGGTAAAACGTTTTATATCAGTAAAAACATTATCAATAGGTTTGCATTATTTCTTAATACAGTATGAAAATAATTAATAACAAATAAAAAAAAATATTCGCTACAGATGTTTACGCTAAAAATTTTATTTTGTTCAATCTTTGTCTTCACTATTGCTGTCAGGATTAGAATCATCTGAAATTGTTTCTTTATTTATCATAAAATTGAAATAACTTACAAGAAATTTTTATTATTTTCTACTTTGACAAGAGGTCTTATTTACTTTGACATTGTATTTCCAGTTATTAAAAAAAAACTTCATTTTACTTCTACTGAAGTCAGTGCGGTGAATAAAAAAATCGTCGATTGACTAATCGTTTGGGATTTGAACTGAATATACTCTAGTGTTATCTATGTCCGGAATTGGAGGCAAGAGTTGGGGTCCATCACTGCTTCTAAGTTTTTTCAACAATTAAACATTTATAACTATGCAAACTTCATCAAAACCAAAAAGAAAGTTGAATTAAAGGTGTCATCCGTTTTTGTAGCTGTAGAAGTTTTTTTTTAAATTAAATTAAGAAAAATATTAATTGGACGTATTTTCCAATGAAATTTGAAATGTCGTAACAATGTTTAATGCAAATTTGCCAACGTATAATACTTTTTTAAATATATTTTACTATTGAATGTAAACAGTGAAACCTGCAAAAGCCGGTATCCATGTTCTGGAAAGTTCTACGATACTCTGATATAATAAGCTCTGCGCCGGCTCTCACACATCAATGATGATACTCATCATAAATATCGCGCCGTCATAGGGTCGCCAGGGTCTCGTTTGTTAGCTAGCAGGGTGTACCACGTGCAGGAGAGGTTGGCGTTTGGGGAAAAAGATGTTATATTCCTCCGCACTGCACCCCTTCAAACAGCATACGTAGGTCTTTGTTACATTTCTTTAAACGCTACTCAGCAATGACAGGCCACTCTCATTTCCCAAACACGGACTGGCGTTTCAACGAATACCCCAACCCGTCGGCCCACTCCTTATACGTGACTTGTGTGGAGCTCATGTCTCTACCGCTGCCCCCCGGTTCCGTGGGCAACAGTCTGCTCGATGTGATCACGCGCGGCTTCGTTGTGATTCCGGCGATGAAAATTCAACTGTGGGTGAACGCGGTAGGGCTCATAATGGCTGCCCTGCCCGATCCGTACTGGACAGTGCTACACGATCACATATTAGAGTTGATGGTGAGCAACGAGATGGTGGAATGGCCGTACGCCCACTCGCCGTTCCAGCTGTTCAACTTGAACACCACCAATGACGCGATGCTGGAGAACAAATACAGTTTGACGCTGGCCTTGGCTCACGCTGTTTGGTATCACGCCGGCGCCGGGCAGGTTATGCAGGTTCCTCAGTGAGTAATTTTTTTTTTGTGCTCCATCTCGGGTTAAGTTTTTCAAAACAAGGACTAATTTAAAGTTTATTAGGTGGTAGAACTCCAACTACCCTCCTTCCCATTTCTATCCTTTACCCTAACCAGCAGTGCATCCACTGTTGTTGTTCGAGAGGTTTAGAGACCAGTATAATTACAGGCTGTGTGGGATTCCATTCTAGCCCTGTGGGATAATGCACATGTAAACTTCTTCGATTGGAAAGTTTGCAGGTGAGGATTTCACCACCAGATGAGCTCTTTTATCTCTCTCTCCACAAAGTTTAAAAAAATTATAGTACTTCAAAGTTACACCTTTTTTTTCTAAGAGCCTGTAATCAATCCACCACTGGGTATAGGCTTCTCCCATTGAGACAATTTGGCGTATGCGCTACGCTTATCAAGCGGGTTCTCATGGCAGGCCGTGGTAGCAACCCGGTCGGGCCGGCCCATTCGGTTTGCAGCAAAAGCCGCCTACCACAGGTACGTCCACATCGCCGCGCTATGTGTGTACCTACAGCGGGTCGCTTGCACTGTGTAGGGATTTTTACTCATTGCTCTAAAATAAACATCATCAACACAACCAAGAACCATGAAACACAAACCATTCCTTTACTAGGCGATGCCAACTTTTCTGTCTCCAGTTTCTAACGGATATCTCTAAAAATATCGCAATGTTTTTTGTTTCAATGATTTCTAGGTTCGTAAAAGAGAAGCTGTCACCAGAGATCAGCACCGAGACTCAGCTGCTGTTCCTGTGCCACTTGGTGGGTCCGTTCCTCCAGCGCTTCAACTCGGACGTTTCCCGCGTCGTCATGGACCTTACGCTGGTCCTCTACGAGCGGCTCGCCCACATCGATAAGAGCCTGCCGAATTTGCAGTACATCGATCCGATATGCGATTTGCTGTATCCTTTTCATAACATTCTGATAATAATTTAATTGCATAATTATTTACGCGTATGATAACATATAATTGCATTTAGTTACGTATACACTAAACGAGTCAAGAGTAGAGGCTGCTACTGGCAACGAATAATAATTATATTCAATGGCGGAAGCAGAGCACTTAGGGTTCTCGAGCTTCTACATGCTCTCGCATTTCGGTGCCCTTTTATTTGATGTGACGCCAGTTCATACAGATTATTTATTTATTCAATCGAAGTATGTATCATTATTATCTATGCACTTTCGCCATTTTATAGGTAGTTCATTGATTCCATAGTTGAAAAAATTTTGAAAGCGAGAATTTATGAAATCTTTGTAAGCGATTTGTACTGCCTCATTTGAATTGTACCTTTCAAGAAATTGTCTAAATTTCGAAAAAAACGGTAATCTGTTCGAGCAACGTCCGAGGAGTGTAGTGAGTGTCGGAGACATTCCAATCGCAACTCTTCTAATTTAGTGACCGTCTGTTGTGAAGTATGAGGTCTAGGAGGGATCTCCATTTCGTTTACAGAAGGATAAGAAATAAAAAACAAATAGTGCGCAAACAAATGAATCAATAAAATCGAAACACAAATACACAAGCCTCAATTTGAAATACATTTGAATTTGGAAATCCCTAACCAAACGCCAGATTTGAGATCAAAGTGGCCAGTTCCACAAAACGCCAATTTCATATGAAAGGACCTAAATTTCCTTGCGTCACCCCTTTGACGAACCCTCAATAATTGCCATGGAGCACAGCACCCACCTCCGACATATATATCTAAGTCCAAGGCGTAAAACGGCGTTGGTCTCGGTGGGTCCTACCAGTGACCGCAGTGATTACAGTTCAAACAAATACATACACACACATATATATAAATATATATATATATATATATGTTTATAATATTTATACATTGAGACGAGTACGAGTTACCTCCTCTGTCTTCCCCGAGAGAGACATAACCAGTGAACGTGCTATGTGAATGAAATAGTAATTCGATTAATTTTAATTCCGACTTCCGGTTTATTTCCGGTTTCCTTAACACTGCCTTTCAGCTATCACATCAAGTACATGTTCGTCGGCGACACAATGAAGAACGAAGTGGAGAGTGTGATACGTAAACTACGGCCCGCTTTGCAGATGCGGTTGCGTTTCATCACTCACCTGAACGTTGAGCAAATCAACACCGCCTAGCAAAGCGACTGCTACAGCTATACGCCGTTCAGTGCCAGCTCCTGCTCGGAGTGACCCGGCCCCGCTGTAGTCATCGACTATGCATGTGAGTTCAGGTGACACGAATACAGGGTCATTTGAACGAATAGAACTTAAATCCATTTTCGACGAATCAAAACGTCTGTTCACTGTGTGACACTCCTTAGGACTAAGATGAAATGCCACGTTGTCAGTAATTATGCCGAGAAATATTTATAACACTTTACTATGGATATGGGATATTGTCTATGATACAATGTTATAATGTCTTTAGTCCACCGCGGATTCTAAAATATTTATACTATCTGTTTCCGTTTAAATAGTATAACAACTACAGCCATTCTAGCCGCTTGCTCTTCCTCGTAAAATGATTACTGACTGACTTGTTGACGCAAATTTGTGCTTTATTTACAGTCTGGTAAAGTTTTATTTACCATAGGTGTAAGATGTTTTACGATAACTATCAAACCGTGATTAATCTAAATATACATATTGATATAAATAAACATCAACCAAACTGTGCGACGTACGTTTAAGTACTACATTTATAGTTTTTATTTTTAGCTTACATTATCGATGAAAGACTTGTATTACGCGTGAACGATAAGAACAGAAATATCAAATTGACCTCTAGCTTAACATTGCGCATCCACCTAGTTCGTAGTTCGATTAAGAAGTACAGGTAAAAAAATGTTTAATTAACTGCGAATCAAGCCGAACATGATAATTGCTTTCTCTTCTGTCTTTACGCCCCACGATGTGGCGTGAACGAATTTACGAAGAGACGAAATCCTAGACTATAGATATAGATATGTTTGACTATATTTTCTGCATCAGTCAGTCCTCTCTATATTTTGAAATACAAAGCAATTTTTTTGTCGACTCTTTGCTCGTTAGACTAATACGTGGTAAATATGTTCACAAATGGCGACAAATGTGATATAATCTGTAAAAAGCTATATGTTACAGTTATATGTTTAATATATTGATTGAACTTAAAAATAAAACTTTTCTATTTTGTAAATCATCACTATTATAACAAGAAGTCGTTTACTTCGACTTTCTTACAAGTTTGTAAGAAAGTCAAATCGTATAGTTATACGTAGTTGTAGCTGCGACTAAGTCGTGGCGGGTTATCGTTTAAACGTTTAAAAGATTGAGCTAACGTCGAAACTGCGGTTAGTATTTTTGTATAGATTATTGTATGAAATCTACGAAATCTTGTGATAAAATACGAAATTGCAATCATTTGCTTTGAGGAAAATAAAGGAAACATAAAATGCGTATTCCACATATCGCTTCAAAGTCGCATCCAATCTGTGAATTGCTTAATACTACGTGATAACAGATAAAATACGTTTATTGTTTTATGTTATCGCTGTCAATCAAAAATATTCAATTTGGATGCGACATTAGGCACATTATATTAAATCTCATATTTTGCAGGCCTCTTTGCGATGTCGCCAGATTTGCCGTGGTCAGAAAACTATTGTTCATGTTGAATGACGATTGCGTTGCATTTGGATCTCACGTTAATTGTTTTGTAACAATACCTAAATAATTATGAGCACTTTTAATTAGCCATGTTTCCATAAAATGTCAATCGCGTCGCATCCAATCTGTATATGTTACAGATTGGATGACATATACAGATTGGATGGAAAGATAATTAAAATCTTTGAAATTTCTAGCCAATACGTTTTCTTTTTTCGTTTGACGACTGTCACTATGATTACTAGTCAAAGAAACTCCGGTCAATGTTTTGTTATTTATTTCCTATAGCTCGGCGATAATTCTGTTATTTTTTGTTATAAACTAGACAGCCTATCTACGACAGTATATCTGCCTATATAGTAAGTACAGTAGAAAATATAACTGATCTACAGTACTATATAGGCAGATAGTTTCGTAGTGCAATTGCAGCTTCAAAATAATCACATTGATTTTTAAATTTATTACACTACTACCATTATTATTTTAGTCCACTGCCGAGCCTTGTGGCTTAGTTTGGTAAACGTCTCGTTGTTAAATTTTTTTACCAGCCTACAAACAAAAAAAAAAGAAGAAAATATTGTTTATTTATAAGCTTAGTGATCACCTTGATAGTAGTAGATTCGAATTGTAACATCCCACAAACAAATGTTGTTTAAGATTTTACATGCTAGATATATAACTGTGAAAGATAACATGTCGCAAGGAAACTGGCATGTCTAAGAAATAATAACAAAATGTTATTTCGAGGACACTATGTCGGCTTATGCGGATTACACCAGCTTTGCGAACCCATCCCAGCCTACTACTCCAATAACTAATAAATACTGATTGATGCATTCAAATGAAGACATCGTTTTTATTTACGTTTCTAAAATCTGAATGCAAAAACTTAAGACTGTCAAAATAATTAAGAAAGAAGTTAATACCACTGAAAATAGTAACATAAGAGAGATGTAGTTATTATTAAATAAATTAAGCAGTTGAATAATTAGAATAACGTGCTTTGTATATATATACTATTTTTATTAAATATAAATAATTTTAATCATATTTTGATCATTGTTACAATTTTTCACTCTTTAATCGTGCCTAGACATAGTAATGATGAAAATTTAAATCAATAACATACATTATATACCTTTTGAAAATAGCTTTCTTAACAACACTAGTACACTATAATGTAATTAAAATTAAATTTTCAAGTTTGTATTTCTAAATATTATTATGATGTATCTAATATCCAAACATTATTATGATTTTAATAATTTTTAAGTATAATTATTACAAAATTTCTTTCAAAATATGTCCAGTATCAATTCACAACTGAAGTGGCTTCAAAAATTTTATACTAAAACTAGTTATAAGCTACAGAAATCACAATGAAATGCAATAAGTATCACTTATCACAAATTAGTTATAATAGGAAGCGGTATTGTTAGTGTAATTTAGTAAGAATAGTATTTTAGTAAGTTGTATTGGGATGTTGCTATGAAGTTTAATTATTAGTTAGATACTAAATAGGCCGAAGTTAGTTCAAAACCTTAATGCAATTTTGTTCAACACTGAACATACATGGGTATTTTTAGATTGTTTTCCTTTGTTTTTTTAGCGTCCATTTGATAAGAAACGCAGCAGAATGCGTTGGCTGGACTCCATTCTACTATGCTCTGGTTTAACATAAGATAACAATAAAAGCATTACACTGTAGCCTCTTAAAATAATCTATGCCCGCCAGTAAGGCGTGTAATACAGTAAGTTATATTTACATTATCTATATGTATTCATAAATATATAAGCATAAATTGCATATAGACAATTAAGTTCATACAAATACTTGTCAGACAAACGCTTAGCCACTACACCATCGAGTAGTCGAAATATGCATATTGATATGCATTACATTATCAAGAGAAAGATTTATAGGTATTATTATTTAATACTTACTTATGCCCAAAGTAATAGGCCTATTATGTAACCCATATTTGTTGTGCAAGGCAGTATCGCTTTAAACTAATTACTACTACTGAAACTAACTCAAAGTTGTATCACAAGTTAAACTTTCATAGTAGCATCCCTATAATGATATGCCTTGAAGTTAACTATGATTCTATGAAAGCAATAGTCTCTACAATGTTTAATACGTATATAGGAACGATCGAAATCTGACCTCATTAAATAAGCTGCTATGTAAGAGATGTTCCATTTGAACGAACTAGAATTTAGGTCATAATATACATATTTTGCTTAGATAAATCTGTAGTTTTTAGCACTTTTGAAACTAAAATAGTTTTAGATTATTACTTTTGCTAACAGTTTAATGGCAAAATATTACTGTGCAAACTTCGCAGACTTTTTACTAAGTAGGTGAATTTGTTATTTGACGTTGGGAAATAATAGTTAGTTCAATATTTTACTATTATCTTTTTAATTGACACATATTTTCTAAATTATGCAATTGTCTGGTCTAAATGCTCAAGTTAAATTCAATTTGGTGATAAATTAGAGCTAGGTCGAAAATAAACATGTAATCAATATTAAAATGGCTGCACAATGTTAATTTCTTTTTAGGTACCTATTGACTTCTATATTAAAATTATAAATCAATACCAATAAATTAATTGGCTTCGAAGTTTTGATGATAACACTAAATTTATTTTCATCAGTGTCAAATAATTTTACATTATTAGAACAAAATTTATTTATACTATATTTAATGTTTTATACAACAATGAAAGCAGATTTAAATAGTATTATGTGTTTAAAACTGCCTTATTATTATTTTTTCACTTATCTTGTATTTCTTTGTGTTGTGATTATATTTAGTTTGATCAAATTTATACATAATGTTAATATTTTTGTATTGATTTAATTCATTAAGATTCTGTCCTTAGTTGATATTTTTGACATAATTTAAAAAAAATTCATGTGTCTAAATTGTGTCTAATTTAGTTGTGCTAAAAATATTTCACATTCATGCCAATTTTATTATTTGTAATGGGCAGAAGAAATATGCTTGTTTGATTATTTTAAGATCATTAATTTATACCTGTAATGGTTATAATTGTCTGACATTGTATGATTATTTATTTTGTAATATTATTATTAACTGCCACATTGATAACGACTTATGTGATTTGAATATATTTTTATAATACCATAATTGGCCTTTATTTATTAAATACAACATAAGTATTATACAAAATATGGGGAATATTGGTAAAATTTTTGGCCGAACACGTCAGGATGCCGATGCTTGACAGGTTAATATACCTACTCGAAGTTTAGCCTGTGCAGTTCATTCATGTTGTTATGGTACAATCACATGCGTAAATACTAAATACTCCACGGGGAAAGCTTCTACAGAGCGCACAAAATGTATGCATATTTGGGTATGGTTGTTACATGAGGATAAATAGGCGAATTATTTGTTCAGACACGAAAGCCACAGATGTAAAATATTAAAAATTGTCATTCAAATAAAAATAATAATTGTTCATTTTATTTCAAAGTTTTTCTTTCTCTTCTGATTTTTTATTTTACCTAATGGTCTGCAACTAGGCCAAGTTTGGTGATGGACGTAAACTGAATTTTTTTTATCGAAAATTTTATAACTGACTGCCCAAACCTTCATATGAACTTCATATACTACCTATAGTCACTGAACGTGTCAACATTTACGATGCAGGACCGATTAAACCGGTGGACTTGACAGCTTAGACGGTAGACTCGCGAGCAAAAGGCCCGCAAGTTAGGGAGTCCATATAAAATTTTTCTGCAGCACTATTTAAAGAGTCGACATCTGTCTGAGTGTTGATTTGCAGATCGTAAACGTAGAAATTAGGTGAGTACAGTTGAGCTGTGAGGATAGAAAGATAATGAAAATAGAGAACGTTAGAGCAGATAATATTCCAACACGAGGCAAGTCAGACCGGAGCTGGCACCATTCAGATATACCATGACCGGAATGAACGGTTCGCTGACAGTCACATATGAAAGAAGAAAACCAGTCTAAAGCGATAGAACAAAAGTTGTGGTTATGGAGCATGGCGTGAAGAATTTCATGGTCTACCATGTTGGAAGCTTTGCAAAAGTCAATAGGTACAAGTAAGTAATTTTTATAAATAAAAGCAGAGACATATTGGTGAACTATAGATTCAACAAGTTTTGTTAAAAAGGGTAGAATAGAACTAGGACTATAATTGTTGATATGAGAGGGGTGTGCAACTTTGGGTAGAAGGATTACATAAGCTTTACGATACCAAGAAAGAAATGTCCCGGACGCAACCATAAAATTTATAATGTCAGTTATGAGCGGGAGAAAGTGATTGTGAACTGAAGAAATCAGCCCACCGCTTTTAATTTAATAAGAACAAAAGTTTTATGAATATCGTCAACAGAGACAAGCGAGAATGAAAAGGGTTCATGTTGAGGTTTGGCCAAAGAATTAATTTTTGGTATAGATCGGGACTTGATATTCGGAGAAAGTAAAAAACCAACACTAAAATTATAGTTTAGGTCATTAAGAGGGAAGATTTTTTTGGGTTCATATTATTCTAAAATCTCTTGGTATACTGTTGTTATTTCTTCTCTTGTCTCTATTCTCGAATCTTTACCATTTGGTTAACCATTTACCATACCAACGATTCCGAGCAATTTTATAAAAATTCCGGGACATCGCATTTACTGTTACTGAGTGAGCTCTAACCGGTGCATGAGCATCAAACAGTTTCAGAGTAAAGGTAGTGAAAAGTGTAACTCTGTTGTCAATTATGGCGCACCAAATGGCGCGCAAAAGATGTGGTTTTATGTGTTTGATTTTAATTTTTATACTTAAATTTGCAATAAACATTCTTTGAGGTGTGTTTAATTTCACGTATTTATATATTATATCGAAATGTATTTTTATTTCTATGAATTGACATAACCTTTTCCATACTAAACTTTATAATTATCAACAGAAGGCACCAAATAGGTCTTGCATACTTTTACACATCATATTATATTAATTTACATATATTATATGGGTACTATAGGTCTACCAGGATCTGATGGCAAAAAAAAGTTTAAAAAATAGCGATTGTTATACGGCAACAAAAAAAATGTCATCTGTTAACTGAAATTTCGAGGAATTGTTTTTGGTTTGACTTCAAATTTCCTTTAAAAAGTGGTGAAAATGTCGAAGAAACCTCTTCGATTGCAAGCAAGAAATATTGATTTCAATGTTTATCAAAGAATACTTGAAGAACAAGGTGCAGAACAAACACAATCATCGATATTGAGCCATGTGCAAGCGTTAACTGGTTAGTAGGAATGCCACGTCATGATACTTTGGTTTATTGCATCTTTCGTGTGTATTATATTATGTATACTAAACTTTGGTTTATTTCAGGGGTTTCTGATAATACCATAAGACGAATTGTTGCTGAAGGCAGATCTAACAGAGGTGTATTTAGTACGCCCAGTAAAAAGAGGAAAGGTGGCAAACAAAAATAAACTTGGATAGTTTTGATATAGAATTGATCAGAAACAAGATAAATGAGTTTTACACTGTACGAAAAGAAATACCCACTGTCATAAAATTGCTACAAATTCTTCGGGAGGAAATCAATTTTAATGGAGGAAGAGAATAATTAACAAAAATTAATTTCATTTTCTTTCAGTTTGAATATAATCTAAAAACATAGTAATCTAAAAATAACAATCTTATTTTGTCTTCAGACTTATTTTGAAAGACATCGGACTCGAATTAGTCAAGCGTCAATGAAAAAGGACAATCAGTGAACAAATGTTGGCAAAATAAAGATATTGCAGGCCCATCTAAAAGTATTTCGGCAGGACCTAGATGGATCATTGTACATGCTGTTGGAGAAAATGATATGTGCCAAACTGTTGTTTGGTGTATAGGTCGAAGAGTACATCTGCTGACTACCACCATGATATGAATAAAGATAACTTTGCAAAATGGGTTACTGAGAAGTTGATTCCCAACCTTACAAAACCTTCTCTAATTGTCATGGACAACGCCAAGTACCATTCTGTACAATTAAACAAACCGCCTACACAAGCCGACCGTTTTGGTATTATAAAAGAATGGCTTCAATCAAACAATATCCCTTACGACGATAATTGGCGTATATTTAAATTACTGGAAGCAGTGAAAAATCATAAGTCTGAACCTAAATATCAGATAGATGAGATTTTAAAATCACACGGCCACGAAGTCTTGAGGCTCCCACCATATCATTGTACGTTAAACCCCATAGAATTAATCTAGGGAATAATGAAACAAAAAATTGCAGGTAAAAACGTCAATAGACCTCCAAGTGATATAAAATCATTAACAGAAGAAGCTTTCTCTCAAATAGGGATCGATGAATGGCGAAAATCTTGAAAACATGTAATAAAAAGTGAAAATCAGTTCATAGAACAAGATCGATTAATTGAGATGCAGGAGGAAAGGTTTATCATAAATACTGCGTCTTCCTCGTCTTCCTCTTCCGATGAAGACTTTTTTATGGATGTGCAGTATTTGGAACCATTTTCAAGTTCTGATAGCCTACAATTAATTAATAAACTCATGAACAGAGAGTAATTGGAGTTTTCATCTAAATTTCGATCCCCACATTCGCTACAGTAAGATTTTCAAAAATTATCCTTGATCATTGAATAAATTTTTATATTTGCATGTATCACACACAGAATCAGCGGCTATAAGAAAAAAAAGTATCAAAACGTTTTACTCCAATTTCCCCAGTATTGCTAGCGTCAATTTCTTTTTTCCCTTTTTGCCTTCAGATCCTGGTAGACCTATAGCAAGTTATGAAATTGAATACTAAATTACAAGGTGGCGCTAGTGAAGTAGTAAGTTTGGAGGTCTTAATCTGAGTTTCTGTTCTTGTCCATCAGTAGAATATAATGTACATTATTATATAAAAGGAATATCTCATTTCAGCTAAGTATTAGTAGTTTTTAACATAAAAAAATAATTGAAAACTAAAATAGGTTAACTTTGAGTATTAGTATTATCACCGATTTAAATTAAGATAAAATAAATCAAAAGGCGTAATGTGTGTTGTTCGCTTAATCTCATCGGTCAAAAATTTATTTAGGCGTAAACTAAACTCGCCATTGTCGTTGTCGTTCAGTTATAATAAAATATTCTTATCTTACCATGAAATACATAGAAAAGTTATGTTGCGGTAACAATAATTATTGTATTTTTAAAGATAATTGCCTTATATAGTGAGGTAATAACATAAACTATATTAAATTTGTTAGCTGCATTTTATAGAAACTCGCCATATTGTGGTACGACAACGTTCGGACGAGCGTTGCCTGGCAACCAGTTACACAGATGCAGACAGCCAAAGAGTATAGTAACTGTGCAGTCTGCAGTTACTTATCTGTGAGCGAGGTGGTCTTGCGGTAAACGCTAGTCTGTCAAATTACTAACGCGCCCAGAGCGAGTGTGAGCGGTAGTGTACGATAAGTTCAACGCGACCGTTTGTGCGTGCAGCTCTATATTTAAGACTTGAGTGATATCTTAAATAAAAATGTCTACTGAAGTCGTAAATAATACTCCTGAAAATACAGAGAAAGCTAAGGAGGTAAAAGATGATACTCCGGTAGACAATGGTCAGACCAAAGAGGATCCGCCAGCAACCGAGGAAAAAGAAGAAAAGGTAGAAGAGAAAAAACCGGAACCAGCTCTTCCTAAGCCGTCCGTACACAAAACCAACTTCGAGAAGGACGTCGTGTATTTGTACCAATTCTCGCGAACGCCTTTGTTACCATCGACTTCTCCGTACTGCTTGAAAGTTGAGACATGGCTCCGTTTGGTTGGCATCAAATACCAGGTAAGTTTAATATTTCAAAATTATTCTTTATTTCACCCGCTTGCGTACACCAACCTTCCTTTATTTAAATTTATAAAAATAGATCTTTATTTTTGTTGTTGTGTTGGTCGTAATGCTGTGCTCCGTTATCGGCCTTTATTTCAGTTATCTTTATGTACTTAAATAAAAGTATTAAAGGGTAGTTTCATTCATGAAGATTAAAATATAGTGTTTTGTTCGTTATTTTAAATCGTCAAGATCCCGAGAACATTGCCGCCGCGAATTTTGCTTTGCGAATTGTTTGACTGTAATACTTATTACGTGTAAAACAAGTTGACTTTGTAGTATAAATTTTAAAAAGGAAATACGATTATTAGTGGCATTTTATGATTCTGTGAAAGTAAGCAGGCAGGAACGAGGGTAGACAAGAAACTAATTTGAATTATCTCAAATAAGGTACCTTTTGTCGTTTTCGATGGTTTAAAGTTAGCTTGATTTTTTCTTACCTAAATTTTTACATTTAAAAATCAAAAAGAATTTATTATTAGATTCAATTAGGTATTTGTTTTTATGTACGTACCGTAATACGTTTAGCTACTTGTGTACTCAAGGTAGCTACTTGCGTTTTCAGAATTATTAAAATCTGGCGATTATAAGTTTTGCCTAATTTTTTTTTTTGCTTTTATAAATGAAAATGTTGATGTTTTTAAAAAAATATTAAAGAGTTCCTATTAAATATTAAAGAGTTCCTATTAGATAGAGTTAAAGAATCCTAAATCATATTAAAAGAGTTTGCTTCCTTAATGTTTAGTTTATTTCGTTCCCATTTTATTTGCACCCCTGCCGTTAACCCAACCCTGCGCAGTGAGTATGCGCAAATCTTCCATATTTTCCAATTTCTTTTCTAAGAAAGGCCTACGTCCAACAGGCCAGTGGAGTCAGTAGGGTGTTGAAGAATAAAGAAGAATTTTAACCAGCCCCCCCTCATTATTTTTTTACTTGTATTGTCTTGCACTCTGGAGCAGACTATTCCCTCTTCTCTTTAACACACCCACTTTGTGGGTCTGTCAAACTGTCTGCAAAGCTTATAGTGCATTTAACAATAAATGTTGTTAATAGGTAGACAATTGGTTACTTTACATATCCGCGCGACCGTGCTTTGCTCGGCATCTTTTTAGGGGCAGCGCATCTGTAGCTCCTCTGGTGTTACGGATGTTCGTGGGCGTCGGTGATCACTTACCATCAGCCGCATGCTCGTTTGCCCCCTTCTTCCATAAAAAAAAAGTTTAATATTCTATGGGATGGGGTTTTTGTACTGAACTTGTAAAGTATAACATTAGCTAAATACAAAATACCATCCAATGTACATACTTTGGCACGACTCGACGTAATCAAAGGGGCCACACAAGGATATAACGTCACCAGTGGCGAGTCTCGCCGTGGGGCGTACTCCCGGAGTATTTTTATTTATTCGCCCCATAAATGGGCACACCTCAGTCATACCTGGAACATACCTCAGTCAAGGCCTCTTGTGACAAAATGTATTAACGCGGCCGAAGCAACGGGCAGTCACTGAATTGATCTTTTTGCACTATATTATTAGGAATTTTGTTGCATAGGCTTAATAACGGCTTTAAACTTTTTATTTTAGTTGACTCTGAAACAAACTGAGAAACTCTTGAAGCTTAAGCCAAGCTGTTAACAGGATTTTCTAGTACATGCTAGTATTACTAGAACTACTAGTATTATGTAGCTTTTGTTGATTGGATTGCAGTGGCATTCATTTATGATAGGTTGATGTGCTAATCCATTAGAGCCGACGTAACTTTTACTTTAGGTTTCGTATACAATTAGTCTTATGATTATTTTATTTATCGCTGTAAAACGTATTCCATCTTATCTAATGACATTAAAACCTTAGGAATATTTTATTTAAATCTGTTCAGTCTTTTAGGCGTGATGGAGCGTCGAACATCCTCATATACAAACTTTCCGATTTCTTGTATCCCACTAATCAGATTAGATTATTTTATAAATTATTTTGTCTCCGTATTAAAACTCCCACGGTGATTTTAAACAAGTTGATTAGAAACCTTCGTGCATCGTATTTAAGATGCTAATTCTAAATTTTATTTTACATAAAGATTTGTTTGTACTCGGATTTACTAAAAACGACACGCATCCATTGAAGTATAACAGATATGATTACAAATAAGACAACGTCGCAACCGGGTCGAAAAGGAAAACCGAGCGAAGCGTTCATTCGTGAACAAAGAGCGGACGAATAAGGCCTGATTAATTATTCTGGAATTCCATACTTGACGCAGCGGTTCGGGCGTCCTCCGTCAATTAAACGCATAGGCGTTGCTACGTCGGATTCGAAAGAATTCACAAAAGAACATACGATACGAAATGTTACAAAAACACATGAAACCCATTCATTCAGCTGCTCTGGTATTGTCGTTACCGATGACATCGAATTGTCACGGTGCTGAGGTTCGATTGATGCGTAATAGTAATTTTTGAGACTGGGAATTCTCTTCCCAAGTGTTAATACCACTCGTCTGTTTCAGTGTTTTAAATTAAATTTTTTTTTTTTAAATAACGGTAAAAAAAAAGATATTTGGAATAAAAACGATAATGCCTTATAAGTACGCAAACGTGTATAATTTAGCATTACCATTGCAGGATTGTTGTTGTGCTATTCGAAATTTAAAATTGCAGCATTTAAAAATTTTGCTGTTCATGCCAGGTAAGTATGGGCTGGCACGGGTTTAAAGTCCTTATTTTTAATTAGTTAAATTTTAAAATCTAGGCACTGTAAACGTGTTCATCGCTCCATGAGATCAAACAAAAACTAAGTTAAAAATAACTGCTATAGTCTGTTTTCGTTTTAAAATAATTCCATGTTTCATAAAACTGCGCCGTCAAGGGCTGCCGTTAATTGTGTATTTAAAACGCGCATTTGTACCGACAAATGAGTTCGATATGGTACGACTTCAAATATATTTGCATTGAGATGTTACCTGTGCGCAAAACAAAGTTTATATTGTAGAAATAAATAAGAACCTATATATCACTCATGTGTGTAGTCCATAGTGGGACACCGTCGCCGTGGTCAATGCTTTTACCTAAGTCACCTCTTACTACACAAACGAGTAGATTTTAATACGATGGCACCGACATGTTTGAATGTGCTTCGACTTGTCTTTTATGAACATTTTGTTTCTTTGTTAATAATACATTGAAAACGGCAGTTATCATATTATAACAAGTAATAAACATTATTTACAACCGGTCCGACGAGACTGTGTACGTGTTTATTTTAAGAGTCGATAATAATGACATATTGTTTGTGATGATATTAAAATATCTTTTGTTCTTCATTGAATGTCCCGAAGTAGTCGTATTTGCTATATTCTTTTCACAAAAATTAAAGTTTTAAAAATAAACAAAATTGATGCTCGTTGATGACCACGTTGCACCTTTCCATTTGCGAACCCTCTTTAGGCCTGTGAGCGTACACTTTGTCATGTTGCTGTTGTATTCAACTTCAATTGTAATTTTTTTTTAAAGAGCACTTTAGGAATGCAAGCGTTTTGATCGATCCACTCTCTGAAGCTGCAGAGACTGTCCTGTATATTGATGGTAATTGCAAGAGGACATGACCTGCTCAAAACATCACTCCGACGTTGAGTCACTCTAGAAATATTAAGAGTCAGTAGTGACTAAATCCCCTTAAGAGACAAAATTTCAAAGGCGGCCACTTTGAACGCTCATACGATAAATACATTTATTATTGTTACACTTTTCTATGTGCGTGTAACAAAACTTATGGGCATACTAGGTATATATTTGTGGGTACTATGATACCTTAAGACATTGAACATTCGATTGTCGATGCATTACTGTTTATGACTTCAAATGTAATTCACTTTCGTGAAACTATGCGTTTCCTCCCGAGTTTCACATATGCGTATAGTGGTAAAGAATAAGGTAACGTTCGTTACTTAAGGCAGAGAAAGTATAACGTTCTTTATGGTTATCTTAGTACTTATTATTAATCAAGTTACAATGTTCTGTTTTGACGCACTTATTCAAATAATTCCAAGAATTCAAATTGACAATGACCGGAAAAAAGTGTGTATTTTCGCTAATTTTTATGCATAAAAAAAATATGTATGCAGTTCTAAATGAGAATCTATAGGCCCATGAAGACATTTAAACATCACAATTACCAAATAAAAATTTCTGCGAATCAAATTTATCCATATGCATTTTGTCACGAATTATTCGAACAAGTTTAATTAGAATCTTCACAAGCAGGACAGCAGCACTGCAATAATTGGTTTTTGTACCGTTTGTTTACTTGCGGTTTCCGTACGCTCCCAAGTTATTATATATTACTTGACTATAATATAGCATTATAACAATGTTGACTAATTAACTTATTAGTCTCTTCTTATCTTAACAATCTGCAAATAGTCCCCTGGAGGACATATGTAGTTCACTTTCACCCTTAAGAAAGATTTACTATAACCGCCACACTCAGCAAGCTCGCTTGGCTATCGCAGTACCGGACACCTTGTCCCTGAGACTCTATTGCCCATCATAGGTATGCTTAATTTTGGTTTGGAATTTTTCGACATGGTTATCCCGCCACCTGTGGGAAGCCTTTGCGATCTACAAGGTTATTCCCCTAGTCGCCTCTTACGAAACCCACTGGTAAAAAAGCGGTGGTGGACTCTTACGCCGGTAACAAACAACTCATATCATTAGTCTGTTACACTTCTTAAGAGAAATCCGGTTGAACAAAGAGTAACGACATTGACATTTTATTTTTATAGTAAAGATCAATGTGTGAAATAAGTTACTGACTTTAAGACACAAGTGAAAATCCGTAGGAAGGAGTAGGAAGTCATGGAAGAAACTTTATGAGATATAATGGGATTTGTTCAGGAGGATCAGAATAAAGCTATAGGTAGACATGGTAGCTATAGGTAATGGCTACTCGGTCAAAGAGCGATGCTCTTAGATGAATCGTATAAGGATGATAATATTAAGGCATTGTCATCATTTACCATCAAATGAGAGTTGAATGAGAAGCTCTGGAATAAAAAAAAACATTATTGTTGTATAGAATAATAATTAAGGGAACAGATATAAATCGTCTCAGAGCGTAGTTTATTAACACCGCTGCATATAACGTTAATTTATAAAACACATGACAGTCCGTGGCATGGTTGCCAGATGTCGATTACTTTAGGCTTTCAAGAGCTCGGTGTCAAGTAACTGGGTGCGCCGTCGACTGTTGTAACGCCTGTAAGAACATTACTTTTTAAATATTTAGATTTCTTTGTTATGGAACTATTGTTTGTTACTGGTACCTATCCAGTATTTAATGTTTAGTATTTGTTAGTTTAGCCGGAGGAGCTCAATATTTACTTTTTAAATAATAACTAAATATGAAATTAATATTATGTAATTATTTTATTGTGTATGAAACAATTTAATAATTATTTTATAGAACTTTTTATTATTTTTACATTAATTTTATGATACAATTTTTATATAGTTAAATAATAAAAGAGTATATTTCTTTGGGGTATTTCTATATATTCTCATCTGGTTGGGTAGTATATATAGATACATATAGCTACAAATAAATACCGTAATACAAATAATATTTAATAAATTAATTATATAATAAAATTAAATAGATAATTAAAAGTAAGATTGTATTATTATTATTATTTGTTGCCTTTTGCAAATAAGAGCAATATTAGATAAGCTCCCAAATTATAATAAAAAATATGTTGTGAGTTTGAGCGAGCAAACAATATTCCTCAAAAGTTGTTGGTATCCGCAGATGTGAAGTTCAACTTACGATTGCCATATTGATGCTAGTACATTTATGACAAAATCAATTTCCACTTTACAAGATCGTTGAAGACGTAATAATTATGATAACTAGAAGCTTTTTAAAAACCACCGGCAAAATGATAGTTCACGTTTATTGAAGACTATGTCAGCTGATAAAACCGAAACGTTAAGTAATATATTACAATCACTGTTCACTTTCACGAGCAAATACATTATCAATTTTAAGCATCAAAATTATCACCACAACCGCGCGTTTCTACCAAAAAACTCAACTTAATTAATTATTTAGACGCCTGTGCCAGCTCATCCGGTCTCAAGACTCGGACATGTTCCGCTCATATCGTCGAATGTACCAAATGTGAAATACTTGAGTAATGGTTTGTTTTATTTCGATTGGGATGCAGTACCAATGACTATATTTATTTTATTTATGAAGTTTTCATTTTAATAGCTTGCGCACGCTTATTTCTCCGCGTTAAAATATCTCCACACCAAATTCCATTAAACTGTAACAGACAGAATTACGTATGATAAAAATTTTAAGGCGGTAAATACTACATAGATTAAAAACGATCTTCTAGAAACTAAACACACAATTGATTTCCAACAAGTGTGATATATAAGTTAATGTTAATTCAGATTGTAATAGAAATACAAATAATTAAGCAGTGGGTCATGGGTTCGAATCGCGCTAGAGGAAAACATTTCTATATGGAATATGAGTATTTGTTCGCTAGTAGTGCATGTATGTAGTAGTGCGATCTACTGAGCAATATAGGTACGGACAGCTAAACACTTTTTTTGTATCGGGTTTTTAGCAAATATACAAGTACTAGAGTGCATAATACTCATTATTAATTTCTAATGCTTGACCCTTTTTTTTTCTAGTTAAATATTGCATGCTCTGGCTAGTGTAACCATACGCATAGAGAAGGTGTGCTTACCACAGAACACATTATAGGTGTATTATAGAATGTATTATATGGGTTTGAGTGATGTTAGTTCATCTAAGGCAATATATGCAATGCCTTGTGTCGGTTTTCCGTCGATGCATCTCCACCCGCTTGAAATATAATAACCACGTACTGAAGAGCTCGGGAACGCGACTCTCTAGCCTTAATTTGTAGTCGCAGGCGCCTAAAGATTTAATGGAGCGGACGTAACTAGGTCTTTGTAACTGGATCCTACGCTGCGCAGTACCGCTGCAAAAGATGTATTTTATACAATAAATTACAAATGTACAGAATAGTAAATATACTTATTCAGTGAATCCTAAAACGACGTAAGGCCAAAATATTCTATAAAACTAAAACCAACACGTCAGTGTCACGATGATTTAGGACCTCGCCAGATGTTTTAAGTTACAAAGAAGACAAATGGATATTTATGTCATTATTTTGAATGAATGTAGTCGTATTATAAATAAAACAATTAGTCACCTTTTAAATTCAAAAATACGTTGGACTTGACGAAGCCATATCCGCGATGTCATCAACAATTTCTCAAAAATTCCGCGTGTCATCATTCCTCTTTAACATCCCAGGAAAGGAAGGAAGTGAAACTTCAAAGAGCAAAATTTCAAGGTCGATATTGAGTGTAACGTTTTCATGCAGGTTCGGTTAGCTAGTACATTTTATATCGTGTAAAACTGTAAAAATGTCTTGGATGTGAAAAAAATACGGTATTATTTTAGACTATCTGAGAGGTTCAGACATTAATTTTAGTTTTTTCAATTTACTTTTCACCGCGGCTTATTCGGAACAAAGTATCGCCGTCCTAGTATTCAAGCCAACGGAATAGTACGATTTTTTTGAGGCTATGGTTATATTACAAAAGAAATTCATTTTAAAATACTCCAGTGTATACATACACTTAATGAAGATATTCCTTATTGTCCGGGTCCGGGTTAAACTCGGAAAATAACGAGATTGTGTTCGCGATGCGCAGGCCTGTAGGAATTTCTTCGATTGTAATTCCTCGCTCCCGTGCTATTGATCAATACAGAGCGTTGGCCCATTACAAAGTCACTTAGCCCTAATGCGGTTAATCTCCTACCTTAATTACATCTGACCAATTGCTTTGTTTCCACTAATGATCGTTGATGAAGTACTCGCTGCAAAATGTTACATGTTTTTTACCTATCGTTCACAGACAAATTCTTTTGTATGACAATTTATTTTAAACGTGAAAGTGTTGCATGCAATCGCGCCTGTTGTTTTCAGGGGTAGAGAGATTACGCATTTCCATTTGGCTTCTGGGTTTTAAAATAATTGTTAATAACTAAAATTTTAACACTCATTTATTAACAATTATATCCTTACTCGAAAACATAATGAATATATTAATATTGCGTAAATAATAGTGTGTTTATATTTTCATATAAAAAACGCTAAGCAGCTGAGTGTTTACTAGATCAATATAAAAATTAACTGCATGGTCGTGCTGCTAATAGCACTGTATTATAATATAACAAAATTCAAAATTCAAAATATCACAGTGACACTGCCGGCTTCCCAGCGGTCGAGACACGCGGACCCACTAGAGAGGGCAGACCCGCGGTATCCGCCGCGGGTCGTTGCCCCCCGTCATAACCTTGGACACACTCGCTATCATCTAATAAAGCTCACTGGGAGCCCCTACACGGATCACTTTCTGTCATATAACGATGCTTATCTATGAATTGTAGATATTAATGTTGATGACTAAATATTTTGTTGGCTGGTTGCTGAACATAAGGATATTTGTAACACACTAAAAGTAACTCTTTAAAGTAAAGCATGTTTATTTATTTTGCTACGATTATAAAAAATAAGGGTTTTAAAAAAATATTTTAAACGTTCTCCTAGTAGGTGAAATTACATGAAAGTTAATAATGTGGTGAATTGATGGCTAACGGGGCTAGAAAGACCGCCACCTCTGGGAAACAGAGTTAGCAGCTTCTCCTCACGCCGCTACCACATGGCGTCTCGCGTCCAGATCCAGAAAAATAGTCCCATTTTCATTTTATATCTACAAATAAATCGATCGAAAATAAAATAAAAATCTTGATTATTAGATATGAATGAATATTGTCAAAAGTATTTTTTTAAATACCTCTGTTGCGTAATGCGCCTCCTCTGATGGTGCAGAAACAGGCGAAGGAAACTCCGTAAAAAGTGATAATAATATATTAAATATAAATGAAACATAAATATGCAATAAGAAATAAAAAGTTAAGAAGGTATAGCAAAGATTAACGAGAACATTAAATTTTTTTCACAAAAGAATGGACGATGTTTATTTGTCGCTCATATTCGGGTTTCAACGAGTTTTTGATGCAGAAGGAACTGGTCCCGATAGAAAAAACCGAACTCAAACCTTGTGGACTTGTAATGGGGTAAAAAAGTAGGGTTATCGATCCGGAGCTCATCATATCGCGTGGCATGATGATGTGATAAGTATGGCACAAATAGCTTTAATATTATATAAAATTATATTTATTACTTCCTTTTAAGCTCACTACTGCCACAAACTCAACTTACACAGCTATAGACTAAACATAGTGAATTATTGAAGATAAAGTAGATTAAGTGCTATACGTAAACAGCAGCCGAGAAGTTGTGGGCGTTTTGTTACACATTAACCACCATCCATTTTGTAGACAGAACCAGCTCCACCAGTTTGTTGTAATAAATTCTGTTGGTTTTTTTTTCTTGACGAACGGCGCTATTTGAAGTACGAACAACTTTTTTTTCATCGAGACATTGAAATGAAACTTTCATAATATTTATGGATTTTATCGGCTTTTAATTTTACATTTTATTCTCGACGTTACTGAGGTATTTAAAGTCCTGATGTTATAGTAAACCCGGCTACCCTCAGCTTTTTAAATTATTATTTTTTGATATGATCTATATAAAAAGACACACTACACTCTCGGTATCTTAATGTCGTGAAGTGGTATGCATGACCATGGATTTCATTTTATCTATCACTGGCAGGTGGTAGCACCCAGCCATCTTCTTTACCGAACGCGGTGACAGTATTTTCGCTATATAGTGAGACGATATGTAAGTTGTGTCTTTAAGACTTAGTGGAGCATATGTCTTACCTTAACCTACAACTTAGGTGGTTGTAGGTTAAGGTAAGACGTGATCGTGAATAAAAAAGTAAAATTTAACGCGATAAAATCCGTAAATAATAATATTAATGATTTAATAACAAGTTATTTACAGTAATAATGGTACTGTGGTAAATGTGGTATTGGAAAGTCAGCGCACCGTAGTCGCAGTAGTGTTGCAACTAAATGCAATAAAACAGTATACAGTAAACAGTAATTAGATAGAGAATTTAAATTATTTAGTTAACATTTTCTGTCTATATTTTAAAATTTAGAATTAAAAATCTTCCGTTCACATAACTTTTACTAAATAGGTGCATAGGAGTATTGATTATACTTGACCCATATAATCAACAATTACCTACTTAAATAAAACGGCTCCTTTGATAATACAATGTGAAGCAAGGTGCGTGAGCGCGGAATAGTCTTTCATCCAACTGAGCCGTTAAACTCATGAAAGCCAGGCGTGAGATAAAGCTGCAGTCTACAACGGATCCGTCAGCGTATCGGCAACTGAATAGACAGATCTCCAAATGTATGAGGCAAGACTTACGCAAATTCAATACAGCCTGTATTGAAAAAGCGATAGAGCGGAACCAAGGCTCAAAAGTCTTCGCCAGAGATCTGTCTATCGGAAAGAGCCAACTGACCAAGCTGAAGACCGAAAGCGGCTGTTATTTCCGCTGGAGCCGAGATTTTGAGTGAGATCGAGAGATTTTACGGACAGCTGTACACAACGTCGTTGAAACCACACACTGATGTGAGTAACGACCCAAGAGCCAAGCTTATCCGACATCACTCCGATAACATCCCGGACGTCAGTCTGAGCGAGATTAGGATGGTCTCAAACAGCTTAAAAACGGCAAGGCGCCGGGTGAGGACGGAATTTCAGCTGAGCTTCTGAAAGCGGGTGGAAAACCGATACTTGTTGTCCTTCAGAAGCTGTTTAATTCCGTCATTCATGGCGGTGTTACGCCGAAAGCGTGGAGTAGACGCGTGGTTGTCCTATTCTTCAAGAAAGGGGATAACTGCCTTTTGAAGAATTATAGACCGATATCGCTTCTAAGCCGCGTCTACGTGCTGTTTTCGAGAGTCATCTCAAATCGTCTAGTGAACAGACTTGACGACTTCCAGCCTCCCGAACAAGCCGGATTCCGAAAAGGCTATAGTACCATAGACCACATACATACTCTTCGCCAGATTGTACAGAAGGCCGAGGAGTACAATTTGCCATTATGTCTGGCGTATGTGGACTATGAGAAAGCCTTCGATTCAGTCGAAATTTGGGCGGTGCTACAGTCTCTCCAGCGGTGTCAGATAGACTCTCGGTATATCGAAGTGCTGAGGTGTTTGTACAATGAGGCTACGATGTCTTTCCGAGTACAGAATCAGAGTACGAAACCAATCCAACTGCAGAAAGGTGTAAGACAGGGTGATATAATATCCCCGAAACTCTTCATCGCTGCATTGGAAGATGTTTTCAAGCAGCTGAACTGGAAAGGATACGGAATCAACATCAATGGCGAATACATCACTCACCTTCGATTTGCCGACGACATAGTTCTTATGGCAGGATCGCTGGAGGAGCTTAGCACTATACTCAATGACCTCAATAGTGTCTCCCAACAGGTTGGTCTTAAGATGAACGAGAACGAAGATCATGTCAAACGTCCATATCACACCAATACCGGTTGTTGTTGGAAATAGGCTTGAAGTTGTAGACGAGTACGTATACCTTGGACATTATTAGGTATTGTCCGATTAGGTAAGTCCAACTTCGACTCAGAGGTCAATCGACGAATCCAACTCGGCTGGGCTGCGTTCGGGAAACTACGTCATATCTTCTCGCCGAGTATACCGCAAAGCCTCAAGACAAAAGTATACAACCAGTGCGTGTTGCCAGTGATGACATACGGATCCGAGACTTGGTCCTTCACTGCAGCCCGTATGAGGAAGCTCAAAGTTGCTCAGCGCGCTATGGAAAGGGCTATGCTCGGTGTTTCTCTGCGTGATAGAGTCTGCAACGATGATATCCGCAGCAGAACTAAGGTAACCGACATAGCCGTAAAGATCAGCAAGCTGAAGTGGTAATGGGCCGGCCACATAGCTCGCAGAACTGACAACCGTTGGGGAAAAAAGGTTCTCGAGTGGCAGCCACGTACAGGCAAACGCAGTGTAGGACGACCCCCCACAAGATGGAGTGACGACCTGCGCAGTGTTGCGGGAAGTCGATGGATGCAGGTGGCTCAGGACCGAGCTTCGTGGCAATCTTTGGGCGAGCCCTATGTTCAGCAGTGGACTTCTGATAGGCTGAAATGATGATGATGATGATGATGATGAGCCGTTAACCTCATGAACCTTATATTTTTATCCATTGAAGCCAATATTTGTGGCTACTCCAGTCCGTTTTCACTCACGGGGTAGACAAAGGATATATACATTGAGGAGATACTTCGTAATGTGCCTTACATAATTATTCCTGGTAGTTAAATCACGCTCTCTTGATTAAAAGAATTACATAAGTGCAAGTTAAAACATAATTATCAGTCCATCGTAAAGCATATTTGCCATTTCGTCGCTTTCTACGATACTCTGAGACTCGGGGTTAATTATGTATCGGTATCGGTGCAGTGCTATCCCACACTGAATTTAGTAAATTATTCTTTGGATGCCAATTAGCGTTACCAGACATCCCTCTTTAGGTGGATAGTCTCGATTTTTGGCCTGAAATTAATGGTCACGCGCGGGTCATCCAGTCTCACAACAGTTTTTTGAGTTTATTTTTTTTTATCTTGTTTCCGCTGAACGCCTTTGATCGAATGAGTACCGCTTTTTTTTTTTACTTAATGGATTTCAAAATCCCACTTCGCCCGAAAAATGTTCTGGTAACGCTGGTGTCGGTAGACGATGTCAACTCCACGGATCCGCGGCCAATATGTTGTGTGTATATTGTAAAATTAGACTTAAATTACAAAACTATTATATCAGCATTCAGTAAACATAAGTCCTCATTATGTCGCCATACCTTGTTAGCATGCAAGCACGGACTTTTGCTCCCCTGCCAAATTATCCTGTCAATAATTCGAACAAATATGGCCGCCCCACGCATGCACAAAGAACGTCGAGAATGTGATACGACGCATCGCTAATGCAAAAGTCATACTGAATTGATATTTCAACGGCATACTTTCGTGCCACTAGTATCATCGTGTTGAATATTAAAACCAATGTACAATAAGTTTATTAAACACATTAGGATACACCCGTGGAATCGTGAGCGTAGACAGTATATTAGTTTATAGAGAGATATCGCGAGTCCTATATTTATATTATTACTACGTAACATGTTACGCTAATTACCGCCAATTTATTATTAACTAACTGTACTCAAGTGTCTAACTGTACTGTTTACTAACTAACTTCAGTGTCTCGAAAGTAGAAGCTTTCGCCAACGGGTTCTTTTCTAACACGGCTCAGGGTGTTTTGTCAATGTGCAATTTATGTCTGTAACACGGCTGAACGACTCGGGCGAGTATATTACAAAGTGTTTAATAAAAAAAAAAAAATTAACACTGACGTAACACATCGTTATGCAAAAGTATTAAACCAGGACGACATCGTTGTAATTTCGTTGTAGTACACGTCGTTGCAAACACAAACTGCACGCGTACTTTCTTTTTCAATAATGCACAGCATGACTACGAAAAGAAAGCAGGTAGACGACGAGGCGGTCGGTCGGTCGGTCGGTCGATCGGTCGGTCCTTTGCGACATAAATAAAGCCTCGGTATCAAATAGGATTTTCAATAAAAGAAGCGTGGTCGGACGTGTTTGTGCCTGAACCCGGTTTCGATGTACGAGGCCTTACCAGTGGCTTCATCCGCTGTGCCACAAATATACATATTCCACAGAAATTCTGTGTGATGTCATTCCTCGATAAAATTCCACCTTGTTATTTTTCATCAAATCAAATCATTCATGTGTCATAAGAAACATACATTTCACTTGTCAAACGTTATTTTTTTTAGTTTGCCTCCGTTTCGTCATGTGGTTCTTCTGAAGGAGAAGAAACAAGCGAAAGAAACTCCGATGGTATCCTCTTTTTTTGTAATTTTTACAAAACAAAACGTGTTACTAGTCGAATATTACCATATTTTTTTTAGAAACGGCTTGGAAGCGATCAACTCATTCCTAGGGGTTTCTATCATCCAAGTATTGCTTGTATAATATAATATAATAACCCTTTCTATATAGACTTTGTTTAACAAATTTTTTAATACCTATTGATACGTTAAAAATAATATTATGACATCATATTTAATATGTATAACGTATTACATACAACACATTATTTGAAATGAAACTATTATTTACAGATTTTATTTCAAATATATAGTGTTCGCAGAAATCATTCTTATTATTATTTTATCGGGGAATGTTCGTGAAATTTTTCTCACATAGCGGCATAACCCAAACTTCTTTGGAATGGAACTTTTATTGAGCGAGTTTTAGGACAAATCGGACGTGGCACCCTGAATTTTTCTGTTTACAGTACATTTTCTATTTATTATATATATATATATATATATATATATATATATATATATATATGTATAAATAGAAAAAGTTCAAAGTAAGCTTTATGGTGAGACTTCGACTTTATTGTCTGCTGTTAGCACCATTTTTCACGATAATTACTTGATATTTTGAATGTATTATTTTCTGCGCTGCGTGTGTGTGAGTACCATTAAATAGGCCATGTTTTCAGAATATTGTATTTTTGATTTAAGTCTTCATTTTTTGATTTTCACAGCACAGCACCTATTTTTCACAGCCCAAACTTTACAATCCACTAAATCTTAGTGTATAGTATAATAAAATAATACGGAAACCTCGGCGCGCGAGCCTTAATCTACCTGCTCACAAAGTCCGTGCCCAAATTGAACAATGGCTCTGATAATATTGTCCATTGTCTGCTTCCTTTTCGGGTATAGCTGAAGTTATTTTGTAAGTGACATTTTAAAGTACATAGTCACAATGTTAACCGTTTTGTTTTCTGTATCAGGCACCGGGTTATTTCTGTCCGCTTGTATCCGTGCGTCGTGGAAGATGCAATTTTAACGTCGCACGGCCAATGCTTTGTGGTTCTCTTCGAGCTTTCTCAGAAAATGCGTCCGTGTGAAATGAACGCGTATTAAAGCGTCCATGTTGGCGACATACTTTCATACGGTCTGCGTTAGCTTCTGTGCGATGAAAGGCAATATTGAGTGAAAGCGGACAACTAGAAATCTATCTCGCCTCTATGATCCATGAATTAAAAGCTGTTCGTCAAATCTTGTGAATCGTGAGATGTTTGTCATTTGTGCCAACTAAGACCCGTTTTTAAGTGACTTCATCGTCGTGCACCTACTAACTTACTGATAGATAAATACCGTGACCAACTTCTACGTCAACTTACTTTATCTTGTCGGCATTGAAGAGAAGATAATTATATTATTTAGATTGTTTCAATTTGTAACGGAAATAGTTTTTGGCCTTTTTTTTTGTTTATTGAGGTTTTAGCTGTTAAAACACTGTTGATATTATTTGGCCACGTTAAGATGTCGGGATATCGATAAATATACATTAAAATTAGTTCGCGTGTTCCTCATTATTCACAGGGGAGTGCAATTTAGGACGATTAGGCCTAAATAGGTGCTCAGTATACAGTTGTCACGCAACTAGACGCCTCGCCCCAGGGTACAGCCTTAATTAATTAGCGGTCGTCGATTATGAGGTCGTAATTCTGTTTGAGTGTCGACTTACGTTGTACGTTGCCATCCTACTAATGGGCGTAACGCACTCAATAAAAATGCTCGATGTTGCAGTATCGATGTTATCGATTGTGGCCAGTAATCGATTTCGTTTGTTACACGTTTATTATTCCGAAGAGGAGCGTTGATTCGTGCGGGGACGTATTTGGCGACGGAATGTGGGAGCTGGAGGCGGCTTAAGAAGCTAGAGCACGACGGAAGTGCACCATGGGTTGCTCGACCGACACTCTGCGAATTCGTATTAGCAGCGTGCGTTGGTCTATAAGCAACCCTGCAATCGTTATGGCATGCGTTGCGTCGCTCGTATCGCACATCGATCCTGATTAGGAAAGTTTCGTTCGATAGAGACCTAATTTATGTACGCAGTAAGACTATTGAAAATTCTTTTACCTTCCCCTTAATATACATTAATATTTTAATGGAAATAATAAAATGGAATCTAAAATCCTAACAATGAGGTTTTCAATATCACTTATTGGATGAGACGCATTATTGTAATGAATTCACAGTTTATTGTAATGAGTTCACAGTTTATATAACAGCATTATATATAAATTTTGTTAATAAAAAAAAAACTTAAAAGGTTGGGAACATTTAATATTGTATTTTATAAATATAAGAGGAGTGTTGACATGGGTCTTGGTAGTAGTACATCGAGCGTTAGCGTATCTTAATTTGAAAATAATTTATCAATATTTAATTCTAATATTACTGTAATTACTACTTATATAATATTAATCATTGCTAGCCATAGGAAGCAGGCTAAGATTCTGTCATTCCATTTTCTTCCGTGGGTTTTAGATTAGAGCGCTACTAAGGGATATGCTATGAAAATCTAATGGAAATCTCAGTAGCAAAGCCGGCGACGATGCTCGCTTCTTGTCACATTCTATCTCCCAGAGTGGAGATACTGCGTTGTCACGCTGCCGTGTGAGCTTGTATATGACCAGTAACTGTTTGCGGTCAAAACAGACTTGCTAGGCTTTAGAGTATTGCCACGAAGTAAACATATATAAAACATCATTTTCAAACGCAATTTTCGTAAGCTCTGCGAACTAAGAGTAAATGTCATTACGAAACTGAGGTAGATTTAAAAAAAAAACGTACAATTGCGAGTCGGACTCGGACACCTGGTTATCCGTACGACCACAATATATATGTGCTAGGTATTTACCAAAAGTAATAGTGTTTTCAGTGTGGTACGGTTGGGGATCCTTTGCGCGAGCCAGACTCACACTTGAGTGATTTTTATTATTAATTGCCTTACTTTAAGGTTTGCACTATACTGCAACGTGTGATTAGAATCACGACGCTTGTATGTATTACCATCTTAATGAGGGAAACGAAGTGTAAAATTTTATATTTCCCTCCGTTTCTCATTGTTTGTTCGGGTATCCGCCATAATAATATATATTCTGTCGAAATTTCATTTATTACGGTTCAAAAGATACACGGACATTCTAAAATATTTCGTTCTTCGACATAAGAAATATATGTAATTTTAGAAATCCGTACGGGATTACTACACTATTGGTATTACAAAGCCTACGCTGTCTGTCTGTCCGTCCGTGTCAAAATAATTTATTCGTTAAACATGTCAATAATTAAACGTTTCATTCTGTTTTCCCTTCGACATCAATACGTCGTTCGGAAGTAACGTATCAGGGTTTCGTCTTGTGCATTGCAAATAAGGACTCAAAATAAAGTTTTTTCGCATACTTGTTTATGGAAAATAAAGTAGAGATACGTCATAATAAAGTATGGTTAACTCAAGGCCATGTTTTAATTAAAATATTTTTTTCTTGTGGTAAGCGATTAAAATTATACATTTGTAAATGTAGGTGTAGAAAATTAATGATTTTGATACATGATAATTTTTCTATAGTGACTAGGCATGGTTCACAAAGTGGGAGTTTTTTATGCACAATATAACAAATTGAAGAAGTAAAAGAGTATGCTTGTATATTATTATTGTTGAGTGGTCGCTACGCGAGATACCAACTACGGGTTGGTCACTCAGCTATGAAGTGACGCGGCGGCGGTATGCCGATTGCACTTTCTCGCCCCGGACGCCTGCATTGATTCAACTGTCGCCACTTGGGACACGCAGAATTCCAGGACACGAATAATTGACTGAAAGGAAATACTGGTGTATCACTAGTGCAATATTTGTCCTAGTTTCTAAAAATACATATTGTACGCAAGTGCGTTTCTTACGTGTACTATGTGTGACCATTTGGATTGTTATACCGACCGACAACCATTAGAAAGCAGTGGTTAAGATCAAACAGTCCTTCAAATTAAAAGAAAATATCTTGAAAATAATTGTAAATGTCTTTATACATAATGTGGATATACTATTACTACTGAATCAGTCTATTTAAGTCTGTTGAACATAGGCCTCTCCGAGAAAGCGTCAGCAAAAGCCGGCAAGACATGTACCCTTTGAATGTTTGCTCATACTCACCACACTGGGCATGGGGTTTTCTGAGCGCAGTGCCGGTACCCTCGCACTGATGATGCTGCTCCCCATCACTTCGTTAGTGGGATTTGAGTTCTGCAAATTTGGGCGCATATTTCACCATTATTCGGTCACTAGAGTCTCGTTTGTTTGCTAGAAAGGTGCACCAGGTGCAGGTGAAGTCAGCATTTAGATAGACAGATGGTACCCGCCCAAGCGGGTGCAAGTATGAGTTATGACGGGCTTGTCAACGGACCTCCCGAGTCCGCCATCCGGAGGACGGGCGTGGAAAACGAAGCAATGTAACAGCGCCAATCCTGCTCCCACACGCATCCGAAATGAGCTCACTCAGAGCGGCCATTATTGCTAAGCCTGCGCCTGACCGTGCGTCTGTCTATCCTCTCTTTAAAGGGCTTTTTTGTAATAGGTGGCCCGTTGAAATGTTCAAATAATTTGTGTTGTTATGGGGGATAACCAAACATATATAAAAAACATTAACTAAAAATGTCCCCACAATAATAACATGTTTTTTTTCTAATATTTTGGTTGGGTTGGTTTGGTTTTGCATTATTGTAAAAATGGAAACACATTAAAAGCGTCAAATTTGGCGAAATTTAGTGCAAACTCTTAAGTAAACGTGTGAGTCTAAGTTGCGCTAAGGATCCCGGACTGAATAAAAGAAAATACTATTGTGTTGTTAAGTACATAACAGATATATTGTGTGGTTGAACGGAAACCTCCGTGCAGATTCCACGACTGCCACTTGCCGACTTTATTAGTAAGTAAATTTTATTAGAAATGAAAACGATGACGTTTTGTGTAAAATAATTTCAAGGAACAATTTCCTTTTGTACTTTATCCTGATTATATTCAATTTCGGCTGTCTAACCCTAAATATTTCGACTAAGGAAACTATAAGGAAAGCCAACTTTATAGACGAGTGTTCAAGTCGCCTTCGAAATGACTACCAACTTTACAAAAGTGGAGAACATACCTCTTTGACTGACGACCACCCCATTATTTAGACAATCCGTCGAGAGCTTATATATCTTGAATTTAAACTACATACTTTTTTTAACATTGGCTGAATCTTTTGGTTTTGCATTATTGTAAAATGGAAACACATTAAAAGCGTCAAATTTGGCGAAATTTAGTGCAAACTCTTAAGTAAACGTGTGAGTCTAAGTTGCGCTAAGGATCCCGGACTGAATAAAAGAAAATACTATTGTGTTGTTAAGTACATAACAGATATATTGTGTGGTTGAACGGAAACCTCCGTGCAGATTCCACGACTGCCACTTGCCGACTTTATTAGTAAGTAAATTTTATTAGAAATGAAAACGATGACGTTTTGTGTAAAATAATTTCAAGGAACAATTTCCTTTTGTACTTTATCCTGATTATATTCAATTTCGGCTGTCTAACCCTAAATATTTCGACTAAGGAAACTATAAGGAAAGCCAACTTTATAGACGAGTGTTCAAGTCGCCTTCGAAATGACTACCAACTTTACAAAAGTGGAGAACATACCTCTTTGACTGACGACCACCCCATTATTTAGACAATCCGTCGAGAGAGCTTATATATCTTGAATTTAAACTACATACTTTTTTTTTAACATTGGCTGAATCTTTTGTTTCCTTTGCAGTTCACTTAATCTATTCTTATCATTTAAACAAGAGAAATAGCGCTGCTGGTAATTGGAAATGTTTGAATCGCATAGAGAATTGAACATGCAACATACCCGCATGTTTAAGCGACGATTGGCGTTATTGCGTGATTCACGTCGGAACTTCGCTTGCGGTGTTAATTTTATTCAGCAGAGCCGTAATCTCATTAGCGGTTAATGGTGAACTACTAACAATGGTGTCTCTGTGTGGGTTTGTGTCGGGAATCAACGTACCTCATTGTTACGTGTTTTCATCGGAGTTAAGAAGAAGGAGAGGCGTTTTATGTCTGCTTTACATGCCAGTATACATGTAATAAAGTCACACATCAGTTCTGCATCAGCCTACAGCACATACGAGCAGAAAAATTCAAATTCGATAAATGTCGCGTTCCTTTTCTTCCAGTCAATTTTTTTAATTCAAGTGTCTCAATAAAAGCTCTTATTAACTTTAAAATCTACACTGGTTCGCAGAACAAGAACTTTTATTTCCAATTTCAATATATCAATAGCCAAGGCTTGTCCGTGTGGCTGTCGGAAGTAAAGAATAGCGCCAACCCTGTCTAACCATGGGTGTCGTAAAAGGCGACTAATGGTAAAAAATTATATTAGGAGATGGGCAGCAGCATCTTCCTGCACTAGAACAAAAAAAAAAAAACTGCGGTTGCCAACCCGCTCGCCAGGCGTGGCAACTAAGGCAAACCCCCCCATGATGAGAGGTAGAAAAAAGCAATGGCCCCCAGTCCCCGGCGGCCTCGCTAGTCCTGGCTATGGTGGCAGCCATGGTAACGGCGAGGCAGGGGTGCGAAGAATCACCGGCTGATTTCTAGCTGCCAACCCAAACGACTGGACCTGGCAACATATAACGCACGCACATTGAGGACCGACGAGAAGATACTAGAACTGGAAGAAGAAGTAAGCAAGTTACACTGGAGTATTATGCGGTTGTCTGAAGTCCGAAGACAGGGAGAGGACTCTATAATCCTAAAATCCGGTAACTTGTTCTACTACCGGCAGGGTGACCATCTGTCCCAAGGAGGTGTCGGGTTTATCGTCCACAGGTCTCTCATCAACAACGTGATCGAGATCGGAAGTGTGTCGAGTAGGGTCGCGTACCTTATACTCAGAATAACCAAAAGGTATTCGCTGAAGGTCATACAGGTATACGCACCAATCTCGACACACCCTGATGATGAAGTGGAGGCAATGTATGAGGATATTTCAAGAGCCATGCATTGCTCTAAGACTCACTACACGGTGTTGATGGGAGACTTTAACGCAAAACTAGGTACGAAAAAAGGCGGTGAGCTGATAGTGGGGAACTTTGGAGTAGGGCAACGGAACCCAAGAGGGCAACAGCTGGCTGACTTCATGGCAAAGGAGGGATTCTTTATGATGAACTCCTATTTCCAGAAGCGGCCCCACAGGAAGTGGACATGGATGAGCCCGGACGGTACCACAAAAATGAGATCGACTTCATCATGACGACCAAGCGTCAGCTGTTCAGTGATGTCTCTGTGATCACTAGGGTAAAACCGGCAGTGATCACCGAATGGTAAGAGGCACACTGAACCTTAACATTAGGCTCGAGCGGTCTCGTCTGGTGAAGTCTACGCTCCGCCCACCACGTGCCCTTATCCAGAACCCCGAGAGCTTTCAGCTCGAATTGCATAATCGCTTTCAGTGCCTAGACGATTGCGTTACAGTGGACGATACGAATAGCAGGCTAGTGGAAACTGTCCATGCGGTAGGAGCTAAGTTTTGCAGGACCCGCCGCACGAGCAAGCCCCAAAAGCTCTCTGATCACACTCTTAAACTCATGAAAGCCAGGCGTGAGATAAAGCTGCAGTCTACAACGGATGCGTCAGCGTATCGGCTACTGAATAGACAGATCTCCAAATGTATGAGGCAAGACTTACGCAAATTCAATACAGTCTGTATTGAAAAAGCGATAGAGCGGAACCAAGGCTCCAAAGTCTTCGCCAGAGATCTGTCTATCAGAAAGAGCCAACTGACCAAGCTGAAGACCGAAAGCGGCTGTTATTTCCGCTGGAGCCGAGATTTTGAGTGAGATCGAGAGATTTTACGGACAGCTGTACACAACGTCGTTGAAACCACACACTGATGTGAGTAACGACCCAAGAGCCAAGCTTATCCGACATCACTCCGATAACATCCCGGACGTCAGTCTGAGCGAGATTAGGATGGTCTCAAACAGCTTAAAAAACGGCAAGGCGCCGGGTGAGGACGGAATTACAGCTGAGCTTCTGAAAGCGGGTGGAAAACCGATACTTGTTGTCCTTCAGAAGCTGTTTAATTCCGTCATTCATGGCGGTGTTACGCCGAAAGCGTGGAGTAGAAGCGTGGTTGTCCTATTCTTCAAGAAAGGGATAACTGCCTTTTGAAGAATTATAGACCGATATCGCTTCTAAGCCGCGTCTACGTGCTGTTTTCGAGAGTCATCTCAAATCGTCTAGTGAACAGACTTGACGACTTCCAGCCTCCCGAACAAGCCGGATTCCGAAAAGGCTATAGTACCATAGACCACATACATACTCTTCGCCAGATTGTACAGAAGGCCGAGGAGTACAATTTGCCATTATGTCTGGCGTATGTGGACTACGAGAAAGCCTTCGATTCAGTCGAAATTTGGGCGGTGCTACAGTCTCTCCAGCGGTGCCAGATAGACTCTCGGTATATCGAATTGCTGAGGTGTTTGTATAATGAGGCTACGATGTCTATCCGAGTACAGAATCAGAGTACGAAACCAATCCAACTGCAGAAAGGTGTAAGACAGGGTGATATAATATCATCGAAACTCTTCACCGCTGCATTGGAAGATGTTTTCAAGCAGCTGAACTGGAGAGGATACGGTATCAACATCAATGGCGAATACATCACTCACCTTCGATTTGCCGACGACATAGTTCTTATGGCAGGATCGCTGGAGGAGCTCAGTACAATGCTCAATGACCTCAATAACGTCTCCCAACAGGTTGGTCTTAAGATGAACATGGACAAGACGAAGTTCATGTCAAACGTCCATGTCACACCAATACCGGTTGTTGTTGGGAACAATAGGCTCGAAGTTGTAGACGAGTACGTATACCTGGGACAAATTGTCCGATTAGGTAAGTCCAACTTCGACTCAGAGGTCAATCGACGAATCCAACTCGGCTGGGCTGCGTTCGGGAAACTACGTCATATCTTCTCGTCGAGTATACCGCAAAGCCTCAAGACGAAAGTATACAATCAGTGCGTGTTGCCAGTGATGACATACGGATCCGAGACTTGGTCCTTCACTGCAGCCCGTATGAGGAAGCTCAAAGTTGCTCAGCGCGCTATGGAAAGGGCTATGCTCGGTGTTTCTCTGCGTGATAGAGTCTGCAACGATAATATCCGCAGCAGAACTAAGGTAACCGACATAGCCGTAAAGATCAGCAAGCTGAAGAGGCAATTGGCGGGCCACATAGCTCGCAGAACTGACAACCGCTGGGGAAAAAAGGTTCTTGAGTGGCAGCCACGTACGGGCAAACGCAGTGTAGGACGACCCCCCACAAGATGGAGTGACGACCTGCGCAGTGTTGCGGGAAGTCGATGGATGCAGGTGGCTCAAGACCGTGCTTCGTGGCAATCTTTGGGGGAGGCCTATGTTCAGCAGTGGACTTCTAATAGGCTGAAATGATGATGATGATGATGAAGGCTTGTCAGAGCAGATGAAAAACTAATTTCTCACATCTTTAACCTATATATATTACTTTCTTTTATGGTATGGTTTTTATTAAACAAAGTTTATTTAATTATTCTTAAATGTTCTGCCCGTTTGATGCACCATGTTTTTAGGGATTTTATTAAAAAAATTTTGGTCAATTTAAATTTAGGAACCTATAGCGTATCGCCTCGCCCGTTCTATAGGGGACATTAGCACCTATTGTCTGTTAAAATAATTGCTATACGGGCATATTGTAAGCCCTCTTGTGCACCCCACCCAACTATTTTACCGTCGTTTAGTGGAAAGTCCGAGAAAAAATTTATTTTAATAGAAATTAATCTCACCGTTACTGCTCGTTTTGCCTACAGATTTTGTATAGATTTTGATTTTGCCAGGTTAACAATGTATCAAACCCACTGTACTTCTCTATTACCTATTGCAAGTCCACTTGCGGATAATGGCCTTTCTATGAAAGTGCCTATAAAAGTTGATTTCCCATTTTCACCACGCTGGGCAGGCAGATTGATGAGCGCAGTGCTGGCAATACTGCACCAAAGATGGTGCTCTCCCTTCAGTAGTCTGTAGTATTAAGGTTTGGCTTAGGTTAAGGTTGGCAATCAGTCGGATGTCAAACATCATTCGTAGATCAGTAGGGTGCACCGCGAGCTGGTAAGGTTGACATTTGGTGGAAAAGTTGGTATATTCTCCTTTAAATATATCCCTCCCACTTACACTTTATATCATATAAACAACGAAATATCATCAGGCACTACGTAGCAGTCGTAAAAATCAAAGATATAAAATTACTTAACAAATTTCCTAAAACCTTACAAAAACCCTTCGCCGCAATTTTTTAAAAAGTTCAAAAGTAATACATAAGTTTCTAAGTTTGAACAAAAAGCTTGTGGCTATATAAAATTAGATTTTTATGGCCTCAAGTCATTAATTCAAGTTGAAAGAATGTTATTGGTCTATTTCAACTTGTCAAAAGTATTTGGCTATAAGAGTAATTTGCGTCGATCGCGGCTTATTTTATTTGGCACAGTTGTTACATGAGAAGCGATATATTAGAATAATACAATCAGATATTATACATATAATTTCTCTATTTAGTGTAGTCGATTGGATGGTATGAAGTTTATTTTGTTTAAAAAAAAAAAGATTTAAGATATTTATATATTTGGTTTTAAAATGTTGGCGTTGGTTGTACGTATTTGAGCATAATCTCATATTTACCATGTTCCTGTAAATATCGGAATGATTTGCTAAATTCCACGTTTCCCTAATCGAGATCTCTTTAAATCATCACATTTTGCAAAAGAACTCTATTCTGGTGCATCAGAATAAATTAATTTAAAGAAGGAAAAAAGATGTTACAATTGGAGGATGAGGTAAACTTCATACAGTAAGCCTTGTGTGTTTTGAAATGATCGATGCGGTTTGAATTATTGTTTTGTTGCAAATGCACTTTGATAATAGTAATACTTTATAGAATATATCATTCTACGATTTATACTGTTGTATATTGTTTTATAGTGATCGCTTCGTTCATACTTTGATTTTACATCTAGTTCATCACTTTGCTTCTAGAATAGACTTTCGTTAACGGAAAAATATTAAATAGCCACTGGGGTGGTCAAAAATAAACAACATAGAAAATGTATAGCATTTTAGTTCCTTCAAGCCACTTTTCACCAGGGCTTATGGAGTTACGAGTTACAAAATCTCATTGCTATAGCTCACAATCGGGGATCGACTCGAGTTCCTGATTCGGAGATAGAGCACCTAACCACTTGGCTATCGTGTGCCAACTACGAATGATTTATCTCTGTAATACACAGCTATTTGGGTCTGCTGGAAGAAACATCATTATATGGAATGAGTAGTTCTCTTGTATAGACACTATATTTTAATATTTTTATGATTTAAAGAAACGCTCACAACACAGCTGTCGCTAATTCTGAGCTGGTAGTGTGGTCATTTATTCAGCTCATACCAGACACAGAAGTGACGACTTTGCGGATCCATTCTACAAGTAACACCGCACTTTCAATGGTGGTGATCGCCGGCTAGATATCATGGAGTGATGTGGTAGATGTGGTGCTTTTACAGAGGTTCCAAACTCAATACTATAAAATTTAAGGCCCTTCCCTCCCCCTACTGTCCTACGACTCACTATTTAAATATTTTATATTTGGGGATTAAAGTAACTTTATCGGTTTTGAACTCACAGACGAAAAAATATTCTAAAGCTTGGGTTTAACTATCGTACTTACAAAATATCCCCTTTAACTATATACGAGGTTGTTAAACTTTTATCTCGCTGTCGCCGCCCCGGTAGCGATGCGCCGGCCATTGCTTTATTGGACTCTTAAATAAACCCGATGCCACAGCGATAAGCGCCTTTAATTGTAACGACCTAAAAGTCTATTTGCATTACATGTGGTGTAATTAGCTAATGTGTTACGTGATAGATGAGCCCGCACCTTTAACAGGCTCCCTTCAGTGGGTATCCGAACACGAAACTTTTGTAATATTATTTTTATTATGTCCCTTATGTATAGTTTACGTAATCAAATCGCACGACATAATTATTTATTAAAATGGGTTTCTGTTTATGCTATATATACGTTATGTTAATTATATATAAATATACACATAGAGATATGAAAACAGATATAGCGAACTTTGCAATGGTGTTATGATTCTTAACTGTTTCTGAAAGATTGGTCCCAAAGATACGGAGTTGCTGTAAATCCAACCAAATGTAAAGTAATGCTTGGTGGGTAGCACACCCACGAAACCCCTCCATTGATGGTCTTTAAAGTGGATTATCGTAACATTTCTTCTTTTCTTATAATGGGTCCTTGATCCCTTTTATTATCCCTATTCAGTAGTTCCTCCAAAAATATTAGCCTGCAACACAATCAACGATCAAAGCATCGGACAAAAAAGGTTGCTGAAACCAGCAGTAAGGATATTGCCACCCTGCGTTCTCTTTACCTTCTTAAACATTTCTTGCCATTCAAAACAAAGCTTTCGCTTCTTGATTCGCTAATTCTACCTATTCTACCCTTCTATCGATGTCGATCTACTTAAGTACAAGCATACCTCCTATTATCGCACTAAGATTGAATGGCTTTCTATTCGTAAAAAGTACTGCTCCAGAATTCTACTTGTGCTGTATTGTATTTTAAATTGTCTTTTTTCTCTGTACTGAATTTTAAATATATGCATTATTTATTTATCATTTAAGTAAGACATATATAATATTAGACTTGTGTTAATAATTTTTCACACCTACCATTTTATTTTTGTCCACCAAACAGAGTTGCCTCGTGGAGAATGCCTCAAGGCAATTGAGTCCTCCCAATCTTAGCTATTTGAGCTTTATACTAGTTAACAAAACATTTATAAATATTTATTTCAACTTGCATCTGACTGTTCGGCGTTCTGTTGAATTCGTTGTTGTAGTGAATGTTCAGCCATTTCCTGTTGACCATTAATGAAACATTTGTAATGCAGGCTGTCAGCGATGTTGCTTTGCTTATTCCAAGATGTTAGATCATCTTAATTATATGTCACCTGATCGACGCTGACACCTTGTCTATTTATTAACTTTCTACTTGACGTAATATCCATGACAATTTTTCATCAAGGTCTTGGTTACAAATCCTTATTGTATCATTTGTAATGGCTTAAATAACCCAAAAAATAAAAACTTCTTTCCTTTGTTTGTTCTCAGTTTTAAGTAATAATAAATCACATTTTTTTGATCACACACTCTTCCCAGATGTGTGAATCTTTACAAAAGCTGGTAGCGTTCTAGTTCATTTAAAGTAACATTATGGGCGACTGTACATCGTTAAGACAAAGCCTAAATTTAAGTGATATGTTCTCTATATTCGTACCGGTCGGTGAAAGTGCACCTAATACAAAGAAGAGGTTAAAGTCTCAGTCCGTCACTCCGTACCTCATTACCTGAAGCACTAAAATGTCTACAATGCACAAGTGTTTCCCCGAACGCCTGTTTGCCTAACGGTAGCGTTGTCTGTTGCTTTGTTTATCTGTAGCCGCACGATATTTAACACTAGCATACATTGTTAAAATTAAATTCGATTCTGTTAGTAGTGTGCCTATCAACTAACATGCTATGGTATGCAATTAGCAGGTGCGTGGTAAATCTCTTGGTATGTTCGTTTTGAGCGCGAGCTTTTGATAAAATTTCGGTAATTTTTTTTTAAACCTTCACCTTGTTCGTTTCATTATTCATTTGAAATGAAAAGTGTATTTGACATAATGTACAGTGTAAATGTTTATATAATTATTTGGTAAAGCAGTTGGTATGGAAAAACTTGAGAAAGTTTAAAATTTGTTTTTCTCACTGACCACTGACTACATTTTGTAGTTCAGATCAGAGATCAGAATTCTGTTCAGATATAAGTATAATTACGCGATAGATTTATAAAAGCTTATACTTGCAAAAGTTTACAATGTAAGCTATCGCCCGGCTCGGAAGATAAACATGGAGGATAAGAGCTCAGTTATGAGTAACATCCGTTATTTTGGAAGTTCGAACCGAGCTCTTTGTAGGTACAGATTAAAAATGTAAACACTTTGTAAAGAGCTGACCAATCTTCCAACTTCATCTTGCACCACTGTTCTTTACAGAACATACTTTATATTTTTATATATTAGCTTTTCTCTGCGGCTTCGGGTGCTTTTAATACCATTAAGCGATGGACTTTTGTGGCCATGTGACTGCATAAGAGTATCTTTCACTCCGTGAGCCACGTCTGATTGCCTTCGGAATTACGGACCGGTGCCGGTTCAGTGTTTGACATGCCTGATAATGCACTCACCATCCCGACTGCCGAGCTTGGCGGTTACGGTAAATCTTTAGTATAATTCTAAGAATGTAAATTAAACGAAAAGAAATGAACTATCATACAGAGTTCCCTCTTGCAATATTGTTCGTTTCGGTATGTTGATGTCCCAGATGTAGCCTTGTATTAGAAATTAGCAAATTATTTTTTGCGGGTGACGGATTTAAGAAATTGTAACAGGGGGTGATCTCATCTTCATTGTGGAGTCTTCTTATGATGTCCCCCTGGCCGATTTTGACCACTGTTCCAATTTTCGAATAGTAGTCCAACTGTCAGATGTCAACTCCGTGCACGCGCCAACACACAGCAACTCACTTGTCTTGACCTTCCCGTATCTGATGTAATAGTTGTCAATGCGATGCGATCCGTGGAAAGGAAGGTTCAGTGATAGATACGCGGAACGCTACACAAACCTACCAGTTCCAGAAATGGTTAGTGGTTAGTCTAAGACAAACTTAAGTTGTCTAACAAAGACCAACTTAAGTTGAGCTTGAATTCATTTTTTATTTGTTGTATTTGATAAGCTTTACGATAATATATTATGATACGGAGCACTCAAGCTCATGGCGCGATTTCTACTCACGCTCACGCTCGGCCGTCATTTTTTAAAAAAAACATCGTGACACCATTTCACCTTACAATAGTGTTTTAATTAATGATTTACCGGAAGATGCGTCTGCATGGTGTCATAATTTCGCGATTTTTAGGGTTCCGTACAGAGCCTTATTACTAAGCCTCCGCCGTCTGTCTGTCCGTCCGTCCGTATGTCCCATTTGAATCATTTGAATCGTAATAGGTAGCGCACATTTTAAGTGACTCTATTATTTACGGTATATATGGTATTAGCAGTGTTTTGGAGAACAAACATACTTACTATATATACTAAATAATTTAACGTAGCCAATTAGTTGTCTTTTATTTAACAAACACTATCGTTTTATTTACCTTATTTGAAACAATAAGGCAGGCGGCAAGTTTGTCACCATCTTAATGTTCAGACCAATACAAATCATACATTAGTATCGAAAATAATCATTGGTAGAGAGTACTGTACATAGTACATAGTGGCGTCACAACGAACTCGTGTTTCATGATGTTAAGGGATGCTTGCCTCCGAAGCATCCCTTAACACTTGGATATCTTGACTACATTAAGATACAAATACTTTGGATGAAATCTGATGAAAGTACGCCTGTTATAAGTTGTCCCCGGCGACGCGAACAGTTCGAAACTGGTGCGTTACGTCGGTGAAGATAATCTAATGCGCACTTCATAAATCTTAACCCACTACTGTCTGGAACCGTTTGCAACACTTTACGGAATGTGTATCAATTGTGTTCACGTTACCTTTCGTGGTCTTGTTACACTATGGTCTTTTAGATAACACAAGTCACAATTTACAACATAGGACTATTGCAAGATTTAGTTCGCGAGACTTTTTTGTGAAATCTCGATCAACCAAACGTAAGTTAGTTACAGATGGATTGTTATTTACATATGCGAATCACTTGTCTGTATGTAGTGTAGAAAGGGTCTTAAAATAGCTTATTAAATATTCTAATAGTTCACAATATAATATTGTAGACATTAGTTCAGAATAACTTAGGGTTGTGGGTTGGTCATGTATCACTATTTTTACGGGAGTACTCCTAAGGTCACTCTAGTACTTTAAGTGAGTACTGAGTACTAAGCGTTACTGAATCCTAGGGTGCAATGTAACCGTACATATAGGGCGTGTGTGCAAAGTTCGACATTTTTTTGAATCGCAGGTTGCGGGTGACGTTTATTAGTATTAAGTTATAATGGACAATTATCCCGACCATAGAGATTTCATTTTACTTTTTTCACTGCAATTTTGAGATCTTCCTTTATACTCGTCTTTATACTTATTTTCGAGGTAAGAGTTACATTCGATCTCCCTCACGGTGTTTTAGAAAAATATTGCAAGTACTGAATATATCAAATGTCAGTATTTGAATTATATTGAAAAGAAACTGTATTATTCCAGATAGATTGCGATAAAGTTCAATTTTTTTTTAATTATCCATAAGCCTTGTTAAAATATTAACGCCTTAAACGAGAATTGGTTACTGGTTAATAAAGAAACTTCGTATGTATTTGAGTCAGTATTGTGCTTGAATTTCAGTATTTTTTATAAAGGTGCTGAAGTAGATGGAAAAGTAAATTGTTAAAGACTATAGATTATATCTGTAATATTGTGGTAAAGGACCAAAGATTGGTGGTAAAGTGTTTTCAGATGAAAATAATCAAGGGATTAAACTTTGGAACATCGAGCTTTTCCGAAGTCTCTTACAAATAGAAAGGTCGCAACCTGATATCGTAGAAGTATAATATGACGAAAAGAAAATACGATATTTCTCAGAATATTAAGGTGACATTGAAAGTATTTTTCTTAAAGTATTTTTTGCTCGTTATTATTGCCAACGTAGAAGAATATTTCATCTGCTAAAAGATGTGATATATATATAAGAAAATACTCAGACATATTTATTTCACAAGGACTAGACAATGTCAAAAGCCACAATATTGAAGATTGTGTATATAGTGGGAGTATAAATTAAAATCATTATCGTCTAGCCCTACCCTGCATATTAGAAATTCCACGGCGATGTAATGAACATACATACTTGGTTAATAATCATACATATTATATTCAAATAAACATCTATGTCTCCGGTAACACATTTATGTCCATCATACAAATGGTTTCTTCATTACTCGTGCTCCTAGCAAGATTCAAACCCGCGACCCTTAGCTTCGAGGGCAGGGTCACTATTACCTTTGCAATCGGGCTCTTGACACTTCACGATTTATTCTATCAAGTAAACATACCGCCTTGTTCCAGAAGTGGATAAACTAATGTGAGATTAAGATGCTGTAGAATAAAATATATAAAAACGAAACTAATTTATCCGTAACTTTTCATATAAAACCGACAACTATATAATTACATACTTACTGTTCATAAATACAAATGAATCTGAAGTAAAATATATGCTCTAAAGATCGTGTCAATTCGCCCGTCCTAGGCTAGAATCCCGTAATTATAGGAGTGGGTGGGTAGACCCGGGCCGGGCGGCCCGGGGTCGGCAACCGTAAGGGCTTCGACCTGGACGCGCCTGCGCGACCCGGCATCGACCAACCCCACCCCACGCTGCCCGGGACGCCTATACATAATCACGTCTGAGAATCGGGCCTATATCTATTCTCACTACTGCTATACAAATGAGGTAACCATTTTAATCCCCATTGTCACCACTTTACTTATGACTCACATTGAAAGGCGATATGATATTTGTAAAAAACCGTCGGAACCCTATTTTTTAAAATGCTGACGATCGTCATTCTCCAGTCAGTCTCCTTTTCACCCAGATTGCTTGTTCGATGTACACGTGACGGTCGCGTGACGGTCGCGTGACTTAGCGAGTAGTTGGTACAACACAAGTGTTTGGTATCCGAGCATGGTTGCGTATGTGTTCCTCCCGCTTCGTCTATGACACTGCATCTGATACTTCCTCCAATCTTAACGAATACCCGAGCGAATGTCCCAGTGAAATTACAATATGTCCTGCGTAGTTGGCAACTTCAGTCGCCGTTGTACTACCGTCCAGACGGAATTCTTCACCCACAAGGTTTATGTCAATAGATTTATCTATTTCGAAGATCATAATGAGTGATATCGTTTTTACATAACACTTATTAATTTTCTCCTTAGGTAACTGTGCTATGATTACTTCCGTTACCACGTAAATTGACACGTACATAGAGAACTATTTATATAATTAAGTACACGACTTGTGATGTGCCTGGTGCGTTATTTTTAAGAGCTAAGCCCAAAGAGTTTAACTTAACCACTACGTTCTCGTTAAGGCGTTTAAAGTAAACGCTAGTTCTATTTCACATGTCTCAATTTTTTCTTAATTCATTTCAATTGAAATTAATATGTCATTGAAGTATTTTTTCTGTTATTCACACTTTGACGTATGTTAGATAAATATAGTTGATCGAACGACGTTGTTTTACAATTTTACCTAGAAATAAGAGTTCCAAACATTCACATGGGACCATTTGTATGTTTTTTACCACTTTGTGGTAAATGGTTACAGTGGTGCTATATAGTTAAGAGCGACGGCCAAAGACTGTAACTTAACCACTTACAGTGGTGCATAAAGACTGCGTCTATCATCGATTAAGAGTCCAAATCCAGATGTTTTGTCACCCCTGAGGACTAAGATTGAATCTCTGTTTACAAGAAAATCGGTCTCGGGATCATTCGCTCACCTTACGAAACACAGTATTATGCTAATATTTTACCCTGGTTCTTCCCCGGTCGAGCGAACCCGTTTGTGTGGTATCTATAATAGAGCTGCAGCGTGGCTCAACCAAAATACTCCTCTTAAGAAGAATAAATAGGCAAAAGAAACCCCACAGGTTATCGTTCCAATAACGGTATGTATTTAAATTTCCGTTCAGTCTTTGGTGTCAGAGCAGCAATCATGAAGCTCTCTGCAATTATAATCTCTGTGGGACGGGGGACCTTATGCCCTCTTACATAATTTATAAGGCGTTGCAATCTGTTTATTTCTCGTAGTAGTCACGAAATCCTCAGAATGGAGGTGATTTTCTTGTAGAGTGAGTTGACGCATACGCATCAACTCACTGTCGTATCGATCAGTCGGTTCACTTCACGAGTTCAATATTGTAGCCTAGGAACCTAACGCCGGCTCTGAATACCTTACGCGTGTTACTTAAATTCAATCGCCTTTGCAAGTTGCCTTAATACATGATCAACAGAAACGCGTCCATGCTGACAAACGTTACTATGAGGTCCTGCAGTAAGCGCGAACGTACAGGGATATCATAACCCATGCAACCGCATTGAGAAATGCCTTACTTTGCTTCTTCAATTGGACAAGTTTTGTTTGTGAGGATGGCAGGAAACCTGAATGTTTCTGGGATATGTGAAGTACGTCAGCACGCATTGAAGTAGCGTTGCGCACTATTACCCGTTTCATAACCATCTTAAAATTGAGAGTCTGAGACGTGGTCAGGCTTTAAGACTTCACGTGTACTTGTAGTAAATAACCTTTCACGATACCAACGTTTTTTTTTCTCCCGAAAGCAAAGTTAATATTGATTATTAAATCTCATATTTTGTAATATTCTCATCAATCGTCGTACGATCGCTCTTGAAAAAACAAGCGCACGTTGTTTCGTCAGGATGACGACGACCGCACTTATAATACAATTTTTTCTAACAAAGCAACCTTATAGATTATTCTCTACTCGTTTATTTGAAGGATTCAATAAGAAATTCAAACGGGACGCGCAGCAATTGCATTCCCATTAGAGTATGATTTATTCCATCCACTTTTCTATTGTGCTGTTTACCGCAGGGACTGTGAAGGTTATTGGTTACTTGCTAAAGTGTTTGTGGCTCTAACTCTGGTGGGTATTGCGATGGATATAATATATGATAATATGTATTGAGATAGCGAGCCTGCTCACTTTGGTATTCTGAACATTGTTTCACGTTTGTAGAATTATTTTATACTCGGTCACTGACCACGTTCAATACTTAAAAATTGGTCCGAGGGCGGATCGCAATTACAAGTACATCTAAGTACAAGTAAATGGATGATATTATTCTACATTATCCAGAACCGTTGGTCTGTCTGTTCATTCGTCCGTCCGTCATAAGTCCGTTGTAAGTCATATCAGGACTAGTAACACTGTAAGTAATGTTCAATAATTTTGTATAAAAATACTAATTTACTTTTAAACTTTATCAGATCTTTAGCGGGAGAAATGTTTCAACCGTTTTTGTTTTTCCAATAGTATTGTATTTAAAATACGTTTCCGTAAAGAAACCATCATTTACGGATTTTATCACGATTAATTTTGTTTTTATATTTCCGACGTTTCGATTGCCTTACAGCATCCGTGGTCCTCCGTGATCACGAACGTGTAGTGTTCGCGTAAATACAAGAAATCGTTATATTAAAATACAATTGTTTACCCTACGACAGAACGTATAAGCAGTTATATTAGTAAATTATGCTGTGAAATTCAAAAAGATGTACGCGTGGACCATATCACACCAAATCGATCAATACAAATAGGCGTATTCAACGACAACTTTCACCCATACAAAAAATCATACCGCGCAATTAAACTGATCACAAATTTAAAACGATTTTACCAAGAAGATATACTCCTTTCAGTATTAACGACACGAATACTAATTAATATTCAAATGAAAGTTGGTGTGCTATTGGTAGCGATGAAAATAACTTTGTATAAATGGGTCGGCTGTTCCGATGCCGTGCCTCGGAAGAACACTTCGAGAACCACCCTCGGAGCAATAACTTCATTCTAATTTATCAGGCTTAAGCCACTGTCCACTGCTAGACGAAGAGCATTTGCTGTAATCGTTAACCGCCATACTTTACAAGCGGGCTGGCGACACGGAGGCCGTGACTTCTCAAGTCAAGTTTTACGACAACCAAGGGATGAAACTGGAGGTCGATTTTCGTAACGGAGATTAATCCTTAATACGATAAAATCAACAACACAGAAAACATTCACTGCCATTGATAAGGATTTAAGGTTATATAAATTACTATGGCTTACGCAAAAATAATCGCGTGGTTCCTTCGCTTAAATAACAAAAAAAAAACGCTTATCTAAAAATAAAGGTGATAAGATTATGTAAGTTAGAGACGAGATGGTTGACTTTTACGCTTGGGAGCAGACGAATCACGCAGGACAAGATACGGTTATACATACTCGTATATGTATACGTACAGCTCGTATAACCATGAACGAAACGCTAGAAAATCCAAAAAATTATATTAATTCTACACAAGTGAAACTATTTGACTAATTAAAAAAGAAACTGACGAACCCATCCCCCCTTTTACTTAAATGGAACGGTGACCTGTCCCACCTTGCGGCAAAGTATTGGATGCACGTGGGTCACTGCAGGCCGTATACGGAATCTCAAAGTTGCTCAACGGGCTAAGAGAAGGGTTATGTTTCTCCGCGTGATCGAAAGACATAGAATCACATTCGAAGACTTCTGTTGGAACAAAAGTAATACGCTTCATATTTTTGTCTATTGTCTGACTCTTGTTACACGACCCCAATAAGCAATTGTAGTGTATTTTCCCCTCAACTATACCGTTTTTGACAGGGAGTTTGTGAATTAATATAGCATCTATTATTAGCGTGAGAATTCTCCAATGTTGTTGTCTTTATTGCAGTTCTGTCTAAGAAAGTTATGACTGACAAAGACAATGTTTCGCTGTTAACATACATTCATTAACGGCACATGTTACTGTGTGCGTATAGTATAGTAATAGTAGTTAGTATCTTGGCATAGTATAGCTGTTATTAAATTGGTGTTTAAGTTACAAAAGTTCAAAGGTGTTTTTATGTGTAGATAGCCTAGTTGCTAGTGAGTAGTGTACTTTAGCAGCCACAATTGTTCTACGAAGCGAAGCTACTCTGTACAGTTGCAAAGCAGTGCGTTGTTATAATATTGAGAGGTCCACTTTGTGATTTTGTCGCGACGCTCGCGCAGCCTACTTGATACCAATATAGAAAAGTAGAACATTGTAATAACGTTAACGTGGTTGATCGATGTAGGAGTCGGATATCGTCGATCAGATAATGGGATGGAATTGCATTTACGTCACTTCAAGATGGGGTCTCTATAGGCCCGCGCGGATATTGTGTGGGTCAAGTGATTTCCTGCTTGAGATTCAAATGATTACTGCTGAATGTACGAGTGTCTGTGTGTCAAATGTGATTTATGCGCGTTCAAAGATTCATATTAGTATGCAACTCTTTGTCTTTCATGACTTATTTACATATACCTACATATTCACGTTTGCCGGTTATTGAACTTTTCTGTTTTTGTTTTGACTCGCTTTCAGCAACATCTCAAGTACGATTTATGTAATTGAAGATCTGATTTATGTTTTTTCCGATGTCACGGACTTTTATCGTACGCATGATGAGGAAGAAGAAAAACAAACACATTATTAATACGACAGAATAATTCCTCCGTTTGATCATTGCTAACGTTAAATAGATATTGCTAACGTTAAATAGATATTGCTATTTAAGTATGCTATTATATAAAAAATGGTAGGTGCATTCGTGTTTCTTAAAGTTAAACCCAGTTACAAAATGCTCGAAATACACAGTTGATCGTTGCTGGCAAGTTGACGTCTGTTGTGACGGCAAGCTACTGCACACTGAATACTACCATGTGTCTCTGATGGCTACTATCTGTACATTGTTGCTGAAACTCACTATATGGGTCCTGTCAACATTATAAGATGTATCTGAGTACCCGTCAGAGGTGACATCGATTGTTATTTTAGCAACGCAAATAGCATTACCAAAAACTAATATTTTTTTTATGGGAAAGGCGGCAAACGAGCAATAGGTTCACCACATGGTAGGTGATTACCGTCGCACAACATATCTGCAACACCAGAGGAGCTACAGGTGCGCCTTTAAGTTTATTTGGGAGGGAGGGTAAGGAGTGGAATGGGGCGGGGGAGTGGGCCCTCCGTAATAGTAAGTGGGCCAATAGTAACATAATTATCATTATTAGATGGTTTTATTCTTCTGTCAGGTTTTAGGCTTCTTATATTCACGCTCGTCATCAGTATAGGTAGGCTGAGATAACGGGTTTCTATAAGCTCGATTCAGCGTAGGCAAACGGACTTCAATTACCCACTTTTCTCCATTCCGGGTGCTAAAACTCTTTGAACCTCGTCGCCTAGTGTCCTATTTTCAAGATCTTTCTCTTAGTCACCTCTGTCGTAAGAGGTACTTAAGGGAAGAAAAGGTGTTGTTCGTAAGAATCCACGCTGCCACGATAAAGCTGCTTATTTAGGCTTTTTGTAAAGCAGTGAAGCGGTGAGAACTAATCAGAAGCAAGATTTTAGTATGATAAGTACAAGTGCGTGGCGTGCGTGTTATATTTTTATGCAATAAATTGCAAGTTTCAGTATTGTATTAAACTACAGGATTTACCTTCGAATCAAGTGACTAGAGATCTCGTACCAAAGTGCTTTTCGAATCTTATGTATATTTGCAGCTGTCACGTAGTCTCGAACAAGCTCTGCTAAAAAGTCTGTGCTGAAAGAACTAAAACATCTATTCACCCCGGAATGGGGTGGTCGTGAAGGCTTATACTTTTGTTAGACTGAATATGGTAGGGCCTCGTTTTTACTCTGCCTGACGCCAATCTGGAGGAGTAGAGGTTTATGCTCTAAGCGGTGTCGTAGTGGGCTACTTGTTATGATTTCAGGCTAATGATAATAATAAAGAAGATTTCAAAAATACATTAATAATTAGAAAAGAATGAGCTAAAACGATGGTCCTAAATATTCCTGGTGGAGGGCAGTATCCTACATATGTCAATAAGCAGACTTAACTCTCTTAGAACAAAATAAACTACGCGGTTGAAATCGTTGTCTGTCCATTAAAATAACACAGATATTAATTTTTAATTTAAGACGTCCTTTGCTGATTCTTAATTTGTTCAGCAATTCTTTTTAAGTAAACTAAACAAAAAATACGTTGGTAAAATTATAAAATGTTCTGAAAGAATACACAGATTGCTTTCACCCTTGGGATTTCGTGGACGCCCTCGGCGCATATCAGATTCATGATGTGGGCTATTAATCTTTCATGTTTACTCTGTCTGTGTTATCTTTTTTTTGGTGAGTTTTTATACATAAAATATTGTAAAGAATTGACTTTGTCCGCTTTGAGGTCTCAATATTGTTATTTGAGTAAATCGTTATTTTTGTAATAAGAAAGTGGTATCACAAAACTCAATGAAAAGTCAATATGGAATTATATTCAGACACTGGTTCTGCGAACCCTCAGACCCTGCTGCCCGTCACTGATGAACTGTGAAAGACTCGCTACCCATCATCGGTCTGCTCAATTTAGCTCTGGTATTTTTCCAAATGGTTGTCCCGCCATCTGTCGGTAACCATTGCGCTTATCAAAGCTTCCCTAAGTCATCTCTTACGACACCCAAGGGTAGAAAGGGGGCATGATCAGATGGCAGAATCTAACGCTATAAATTCGCTTCTGATCGGAATACAACTTAGTACGGTTAATAGTTTAAAACTCAAATTAAACGCTAGGTTATTTGGGTATGAATACTTGGTTACAAACAGTTACTGGACAAAGGAAGGAGAAAGACGGGAAGGACAGACAGGTGGGAAAACCATTATCGTGTTTTACGGTGCCAACATAGTGATGTGATGATGATGTTCTCCTGGTCGACAACTTCCGAATACGATCGACGGTTAACGCGTATATTGCGTAGGCTATACTAGTTGCTATACCAAAGTGCCGCAAGTACCAAGGTACGACGTTCTTAAAATAGAATAGGTTACGAAACTTAAATATCAAATTACGTTCGTGAGCCGTATTAGAATCTGCCATCATCTTTCTTCCCGTGGCCGTCGTAAAAAGCGACTTCGTTAACAAATGCTTTAAAAATCCCATGCCAATCTCCGGGACCCGTCAAGATAGAACGTAACGTAGCATAGATCTCGCAGACAAGCGATAACTAACTGGATTGCGTGTTGCCCGTTTGGCTATCTTTATAGCCGACTCATTAGTCGTGCTAAATGGAAATTCAAATTTTCGGCCTACTCCTTCAGATGACAGGCTAAAGTGTTCATCTATATATAAAAGTGAAATACGCACAAATTGGAAATTTGGTATATAGATATCGAACCTAACTAATGCACCCTGCATTCGCGAACAAAGAATTTTACTTAAAATTTTACCCTCATGAAGGGTTAATATGGGGGATGGACGGCAGTATGGAAGTCCTATTTTTTGAAGTTAGAGACATTAAGCACCTATAACATTTATTTAAAAAAAAACAGTTTAAGCGCTTCTAAAAAAAGAACCCTTTGAGATGAAGATGTATAGCAAAACATTATTTACTGTTATTATCAACTTGAAAGTTGATAAAATTTCATTCCATTTTGGAATAAGTAGAGATTTGTTTTCTAATTTTAATACAGCTACAGAAATTCAAATACAGCTAATATATACATATATATATATATATATATATCAAATTTACACAAATTTTACTTATCAGGTTTCATGCATTAATCAAAAATTTACAAACGCCCATTGAAGGGCTGGTTATTTGGTTTGTTAAAAGAAATCAAATGTTGTTTGTTAGTCGAACTCCTCTCGGGTTATATTTATATAGAGAAGATAAGGGCAAGTGGAAGACGTAGACACGAGCGGGATGCGCGATAATGAAGGCTCCACGCGATTTATCGCCTTTGTTCCAACGTGTCCCACCCAATGTATAATACGTCGGTGAAATAGTTTTTACTCATATTTTTATTTGTAAACTACATAACATTGTGTCACTGAAGATCTCAAATGAGTACTAAAATGTCATACGCATTCTTTTTAATAACTAGAACCATAGTTAGGTTAGACTGAACACTGAATTGTAGCAGTGGGGTATCCTTTAACTGTAGCATCACGCTAGCATATACTTATTTAAAACTACCAGTCTTTTATTAATATACTGAATACTGTGCATTTGTTTTTAATAAATAAATAACCCTACTATAATAATATATCGTTTGGCTACGACTATAATTGAAACTGCGTTTTATATTATCGACTACGGCGTACTTTTGTGAACGCACGACGCACCAAACAACCCCTTTCTCTCGCGGCTGACGGCCACCGTGCTATATTTAGAATTCGAATTCGAGAAGCCTCTGTTCTTTATACTTGGCATGTTTAGGTGCGAACATACAGAGCTTATGAGTATTACATTAAGTTTATATAATTATTGCGTATATAATTTGCTTTACTACTATTTTGTTTGAATAGCTTGGAATTATGACCTAACTGATTAAATCAGAGTACATAGATGCATATGACGTACATATATGTTGTAAAATCATTTTATCACATATGTATATATATACAAATGTAATGTATTAATTATCTTGGGTTGAGGGCCTGGTAACAAGATGTTAGTAGCTACGCACTGTTGCCGGGGTAGAAGCAGACGGGCGCGGGACGCGGGGTGCGGGGCACGCGGTGCGGGGGGTTAGGGGGAAGGGATGGCCGGCCGGTGAACCTCGCTTGACGAAATCAATACAGCTGCTCCCTGCCTGCGCTCGTCTGGAGCCGGTCGCCACGGCAACGCGCCCAGATAAACCACGCGGCCCGCCCGGCCGCTGCACCAAACACATATTTCTTTATTTACCGACACTTAATATCATATTACAACTTATGTTTTTGATTTAAATACGCAGTCGTAACTGAAATAAATTATTTTAACTGTATTTAACGTCATACTTGTGAACAGGTGCTGATTGTAGATGCTGATCTGCTCGAGGTTGCAGTGCGCTTGTGTTTTAATGTTGTGGATCACTACATTCTCGTACCATGCTTTCAGTACCCTAAGGGGACCATGCCTTTTGTTATATGACATTGAATGCATTACAATTATCAAAAAAAAAAATTGAAAAAAGGGATATCTACGGACTTTCTTTCGCCTATAAGAAATAGGAGCCTGCGGCAGAGGAACACCTCCATACGAAAAGGGGGTAGATTGAAAAAAAGGGATTGTCGTTTGACAAACGAAATTATTTTTCTTACGTCGAAGAACAAATAAATTTCGTTCATACTTCACTGTAATTGTTAAATGATGATAAGTTCACGTACGTAACATCAACAGTTCGAGCAACCATTAAAATTTCCGATGTAACGTTACCCATTGTTATAATTAATTTCACCAGTAGCAACCTCGCTGTGGTTGATTCCATTCCAGCAAATATCTACTACAAACATCATATTCGTCGTATTCAAAGAGCGTCACGTTCGCATTCAAACTACAGAACAATGCGTCTGCCTGAGTTATGTACCATGATGCAACAATGAGCGGGGACGTCGCCCCCGCCACCCGCGCGCCCACCCCCCTCGTCTACACGTTTCCACCCACAACCCCTCGCCCGGCTCCACTATCCCAGACACTGCCCTCTATTATATAAAAACATCGAACTTTGTTATCGTACAATTATCGAAACAACCTGTTGTTCTCACGTGCTTGTTGAAAACATTAACATACTAACGACAGCACGCGGCTTCGCCCGCATGATCGTCAATCCTATCCCTAGGTAACTTTTGATCGAGATAAAATATACTATGTCTTCATGGATTGATCTACCTTGCTGCGCCGCTTCATTGAAATCTGTTCAGTGCTTTGGGTGTAATTGAACGACAAACATACAAACTTTCAGATACCACCCATTACTCAGTACAAAGAAAATATTTCTTACCTTTAAGTTGCAAATGAATGATGAAATTAGAAACAAAACCAATACAACTACGATAGATACGAGTTAAGATAATCCTTTTTTCGTTAGAACGATCGTGTTACTAAATCTATGTTTAGGTAATATATGTTTCTGTGTATGTCAGTTCTAACGTCTATAACTCCACTTCTAAAACAAAGCCATCGACATAAAACCTTAGGGCAACAACTTATTTGTAGTAATATCAAAATAAGAAAGGATAGGCATATTTTCATTTGGATCCAATATGTTACCAAAAAGAATTCAAAACCTTAACATTATGTTTTTTTACGTTATTTTAACATTACATAACAACATATGTAAATTTAGCATATATTGAGGTTCGTCGCATGCAAGACTCCCAAGTTTATGTTAATTACATACAATTTGTTTACATTTAGAGCATACACTGTTCAGCTAGATATCAATTAAAATCTGTGGGGCATGATGCTTCTGGCAGTTTTAGAATATAGTTGGAAAAAACGTTTAAAATTTTCTCTTTAAACGTTTCTTTCTATCTCTACATAAACGTTATTTAAATATAAAATATTTTAATCATCTAAATAACGACAGTAACACAAAGTAAGAACTAGTAGGCGGTGACAAGATGTGTCAAAACAACTAACCTATAAAGGTAACAAATAAATGCCATTGCGAAGGAAGCTGATCATTAAAGTTGCGTTCAAAAATTAAAGGTTGCATTTCGATACTCTAAAGCTTTTCCTTTATGATTACGCATCGGTAAGTCCTAATAATTGATTAACGATGATATTGGTTATTATTGTCAAACCGTCAACTATAACCTCCGACGTTATTAGACTTTTTATTACAAAATTAGCATTAATTTGCAACATAAATAAAAAAATCAAGAATCAGACAAATTAACCACCAGCGACAGATTTCAATATCCAATCTATTACTGAATTTACTTACTAAAGAGAGGTTGACATAATTCGTATGGCAACGTACGGCCGTAAGCGTCGTTTTCTGGAATTAGAACCATTATTTTTTTTCATTCATTACAGCTTGTCACAAGTCACAAGTACACAGGCCTCCCCCAAAGAACCGTGGGGGAGATTGCATAGTAATATTCAATAATGTTCGAAATGTTCGGACCCGTACTTGGGGAAATTTAATATTATCCCAGCCGATTGGCCTGGAGTACAATTACTAAAATATATAGTTTTTACTTGCTCGGACGCAGTAGCGTTCTTTTTTGTTGTTGTTCGGTTTCAGAACGAGTTATTTACAAACCTGTGATGCTTTTTACAGAATGTGGACCACAAGGCCAAATTCCGATCCAAAAAAGGCCAACTGCCGTTCGTTGAGCTCAACGGCGAGGAGATTGCCGATAGCGCTTTTATCATCAAAGAGCTATCTGAGAAATACAATAAAGATCCCGATGCGGGTAAGTGACGTTACGAATTACTTTTTATTTACGTTTAAAAGCACAGGTTGTTCTGCCAGTTAATATAAATATCGTTGTTTTTTAATTTTGACATTTTGCTATGTAACATTTTTAAATTCTTACGGTTTAAGTGTTACCTTACTTAGACTACAGTATTTTTTTTACTGTCATATTATACTGTTATTTACAAACTATGTTCTTTTACTGTCGTTTGTATGAATAAAAAAAATTTACATAGCAAAAAGTCTACATTGTAAAAACCAAAAAAATATAAATGTATTTGTATATTGTGAACATTTCAAAAACATCTTGAAAAAATATTTTATAAAGTCTAAATTCACTTTCTTATTTCTATAGGAAATAAGTAAGTGAATTTAGACTTTAAAATTCCAACTCCCTTCTCCTTACAGGAAATTTTGGAATTGTGCTAATCCACCCGGTTGCTAACATTACACGTCGTCCAATATTTATATATTTTCTAGACGTACAGATTTCCTATCGATGTTTTATTCGCCTGTAACGAGATAAATTACAAAAAAAAATTAAATGTTTAGTAACGGACGCATAATAACATAAAAGAGGTCCCTGAGTTCAGATTCCATTTAATAAAACGGATACAAATAATCAGCCCCCTGTGAAAGCTCTTTAAAAAGCCCGGGCGACCTAAATCCTAGGTAACCTGAATAGTGCGGGGGCGTCGCGCATGTGCATTAAAAGTGACGCGCGATATTACCTTGCACTATCCTCCGTGTCCTGTTACATTTAGCCTTGACGTCGGAGCAGCGAGTTGTCACGCACGCGATGGTCTCCATGATAGAGAACCATCTCTCATGGGTCATTATGTGGTGGCGCGCCAAGTATCCGGACAGCGTTCTGAAGGGCTACCAAGTCAATCTTCAGAATGCTCTCAACACTCGTCTGCCGAATCCGATTTTGAACTTCTGCTACAAGTTCACTAGCGGACGCAAGGTGAGTCTGTCTTTGATTACTGTTTTTATAATGTTCTGAGGTAAACCTCATAATGAGATGTTTTGTGTTTTAAATACATTTCACTGTTGTTTAAAAGCTTGAAAATATATATATATCTGCATTAAAAATATCTCTGTCTGTCTGTCACTATAATTTATACACAACAGATTAAAGATTATGAGTATGCAATAGATTCAATATTTTGTTTATTTTTTGTTTTGTTACATAAATTTACACGAATAATAGTTTTATAACTAACGCGGACACAGCCACGGTTTAAGCCCGTCTTAATAAAGTCGTACGGGATCATCGGATAAGTGTTTCTTTGTCGTGTGTAAAGGTTGAAATTGGTTTGAATAGTTTTGAGCGGTTTTCTGTGCGGCAACGTGACTTGTTGACTGTTATTGTTTACTACCGGCACTGTACGCTGCGCGCTGTGAGCTTAGTTAACCTCGCGCGATAACGGACGGCTGGTGTGGGCGACTGTTTCTGCCTGGACCATGTTCCGTTGCTCTACATGTATTATCGAATGTCTAATTTTAGTTTGTCGGGTGCTTGACCTCGGACCAGAACGATACTTATAATATAAAATTAATTAAATATTAACAGTTATTTAACATTACAGTAACAGTAATTTCTTAAATTAATGATAGGTTCTCTATTCAACAAAGGAAGTTTTCAGCATTCTATTGTTTTTTATGTTTTTAAGTCAGACGTAATGTGTATTATTTTGAAATAAACAAATAAATTACAAATTTTGGCACAAGTTCGAAGTAAAGCCATGTATTGCTATTATTATTCATTATAAAAAACATTATGTGGCTTTAAGCTTTATATTACAAGGCGTCGCCATTTTGTACAAGGGGTGTGTTCATGTAAGTATAGATTTATTGATGCCGACGTTGATGAGAGGGGGGAGGGGGGAGATTGGGGGTCGGCGAGGTCTAGACTTGGATATCGATGCCTGAGTGCGTAACGCGTATATAGGGAGTGAATTATTGTTAAAATTACGGGGGTTATTTGAATTTTGAACCGAGCATACAGACATGTTTTCATGTTGATAAATTTGAATTGTATAAACATGTCGATCCCAATTTCAATTCGTATATGTACATCCTTTCTAAATACATCTAAAATTTAAAGAAAACTGCGCTGTGTCCGGGACTCTGTCGGGCCACCGAGATTCAAGGATGCAGGGAATCATAATTTATAATTAACGAATACTTAGCTAACTACGTGATTACAATAATGATGGCGGTGGTGTGCTGATGTCGATCACGGCGGCTTCCGAATACAAAAACTAAACTAATTGCAAGCGCAACTGTACACCCTAACTCCGTAGTACTCGTTCGCCCTTAACGCTTATTCAAAGGAAGGGGCGGATACAGTATCAGAGGCGCAGGACGAAATGTAGCACTGCAGGAGTCGAAACCAAAAATTTGTTTATTACAAAAAATATTGGATACGACTTTTACGAAGTTAATAAGTTAAAACGTATAGACACTTAGTTGACAAATAAATTGACGAAAAGCTTCGAATTAATTAATACAATGTAAGGTTTAATAAATCGCGTTATGTGAACCTTAATTAAAATGAAGCTGTGGCATATTCTAAGCGCGTTTGAAACGAAACTTTATGTAAGTTAGTTTGTAACAGTTTCGCTTCGTTAGTGTTGAAACTTAAGAAGCTGCTGTCACAGCAACGAGGTGAACAAAGATGCAGATCGAGATGATAAATTATATAACCCGTCATTTAATATTGCAATGTTCAGAATTGCGCTGAAGTTTCGGGAATAAAGAGCACCGCAAGAGGAAAGTTTTAAGCCGATTTTGTTCGTTACAAAGTTGTCATTAAAGCCCTGGGACTTAGGAGAACCTTTGAGGTTTTTGCTTTGTTCAGTTCTAGTTTTTTAAATGGAATAATTAAAACTTTATCTACTACCAGTGCGGGGACGCAAAGATAAAGTTGAAAAGTTTCAGCTGGAGCGTATAAATTTACTAAGAAGAAAGTCAAAGTCTTAAGATGTTGGTTGGATTAGAGTTTTAATTGAAGAGATAAAAAATGGCGGGGTCATCATCACTTTTCTTGTTTTCTATTGGAGATCTATATTGGTATCAAACATCAATTAGAAATAGTACCGATGTTAGTGATTGATGATCTGTGAAGGAAGTTTTAGTCATTATAGCCCAAGTTAAATTTAAAGCGTACATATTATAATTAAACTGCGATCAATGGAAACAATATATTAAAATAGAAAATTACAAGTTATGCGGAAAAAACTACATTGTATGCACATTAAAATGCACATGACTACAAATTAAAATGTAACTTGAGTTCTTTAAACCCTTTTTCTATTTTTGACTTTTGTATTTTGCTTTATGTTCTTTGTGAATGTTTTAGGGCATGAAGAAGGCCAAGGCCCACGGCATTGGCGTCCACAGCCAGGACGAGATCATAGAGTTCGGCAAGAACGACCTCCGCGTTCTTTCTGACATGCTTGCCGACAAGCCGTACTTCTTCGGCGATGAACCTACGCTGGTAGAGCACCTTTAACTTACTATCCTACGTGTCTCTATATTGTGGATTTACTTGGATACTTTTGAAAGTCTAATATAAAATAACTAACATTAAAAATAAATAATAGTTATTATAAATAATTACCGAATGTAATGGGGACGGAAACTGGCATATTAGGAACAATTCTGTAAATTTATACCTTAAATGCATTTATTTCTATATTAGAATATCTTTAGTTTATGGCTTGAGATACCTTTGATTTTTGTGTAATATCTTTTATGAACAAAGATAGCTTTTACATTTTACATCAGTGTCTACGAACATTGTACCATCCTGCAAGACAAACAATGCCTGAACTTTGATGGTAATTGGCCATAGTGTTTCAAAGACCTTATTCCATTGTTGATAAATGATCAAAATTAAGGAACAATGTGTGCAATGACCTATTTAGCTAATTAAGCTAATTCTTATCCAGTTACGTAGCATTGGCATTTTGTTACCCCATGTTCCGTTCGCGGTCGAGCCCATGAAATTGGATGGATGGATACGGTTCGGCCGCCTGAGCCTCGTTTGTTTGCCAGTATGGCGCACCGCGTGAATGTGAGGTTCTTCGCATTTGGAGAAATATATGTACATCGCTTTTACACCTAATCAGTTCGGTGCTCATAAATTTTAATTACCAACAGCTGGACGTGGTAGCCTTCGCTAATCTCGCCCAACTACACTTCATCGACAAAGAAGTGGAGCACCCATTGCGCGACGCCATGAACGAATTGTTCCCCAACCTGGTCGGGCTGGTTTCCCGCGTGAAGGAGCGCGCCTTCCTCGATTGGGACGACATCTGCCGGACGCTGGACTTGAACGCCCACCTGCCAAAGTCCAAGGATCAGGGCAAGGACAATAAAGAGGGCACCGGGCCCACTGAGAAACAGCCACTGCCCGATGAACCTGAAAAGGGCAAGGTAATTTTTTTAACTATTTCAAGCCTCTCTCACATGATTAATTCGCTCGCTGCTTTGGTCGATTTTTTGATTATTACATTTTAAAGTTACATAAAACGAAGCTAGGCTATATCGCTAGGATATATTGTTAAAATAAACATTTGGAACAATATTTATGTACGTTTTGACATTGTATTGATTTTGTTGTGAATTGTAAATGGCATTATATCATGGCGTTAAAAAAACTATTCTAGAGTTTCTTGCCGGTTCTTCCTTGTAACATTCAACAACTTTCATATGTATTTGTACTTTTATGACTGTATAAAAGACATATTTCTTGTTAATAACAAATTATGATTTGCTTTCAGGGAGACGAAAAAGAGAAGGAACAGGAGAAGGAACCAGAAGATAAAGAAGAGAAGTAAATTAAAGTTTATGTAACGCCCAAACGAAGTACGGATGGCGAAATTTATTTTAATGTCCTACTATACTTTAACACGTATGTATAAGTAAGAACGTTTCGCCCACTGTACAATAACAAGTTGAATTATACACTCAAGAGTCAGACTCGTAATAGATTCTGTATAATAAAAGCGTGTAAATCCATTTGTCTTTCCCGTTTCTTTGAGTTGTTGACGCTCGCGTACGTCACCGCATTGTCGTGTTTTACGTTTCGATTTTAAATATATGTGTATATATATTTATATATCCAGTCATACATACATACATATATAGATATATACATATATGTATTTCTGTTGAATTTCGCTCAATGTCGTTCGTGTTGCGGGAATTGGACCGTTTCGATTCACCGCTATAATATGTATTATCGACATTAAATATTTCGCTTCGTCTTTTGATCGTTTCCAATTGGTTATCGATTCGCTTTTATGTCCTTTGATTTCGTGGTATTGAATTAGGTATTAAACTGATCGTATATTAAGGTACTTACAGGACTAGATAATCGTTTATTCGGTTGAATTAGGTAGGATATTAGATGCGCCGCACTCACGTGACGTGAATTTGGAGGTTCTTGTCTCAATACGTTACGTAATTAACCATCGACTCATTAAGGGAGCGTTTCATGACTATTTCATAATAAATATATAGGAATCGTAAATAGATTTCACGATGATAAGACACTCGTGACATTCTATGACTTCGATAATTTTTGTGTCGTCGTGTAATTTTTACATGTTATAAAATATTATATCTAAAAATGTTAAGTCTAGTATAATTGATACCAAAAATTGTCTGAATTTTAGATAAATGGGTTTGTATTATGTGATCCGCATGTTAGGACTTCAAAACGGAACAACGTCGTGTTTTTTGACTGGTTTAAGATTACTTGTACTTGGTTTTTACATTATTGAGATAAAAAAAATTTACAATTTACAAATTTTTGATAAAAACGAAAAAAGCCTGGAAGACTGTTTTTTCATATTAATGTATAATTCATAGTCCGTAATGTTTTGATATTATATTCATGATTAAGGTTTATTATTAAATGTATTCCTATATATATATATATATATATATATATTTATATATACATGACATGGTCGTGCGGGGATGGGGAGAGCTTGTTTCACTAGCCGTCATTGTTACGTCCATGTACCGTTGCTAACGTCATCATACAACCAATCACCGTTCATACATTAAATCGAAACAACGCAAAGGGGTACTTACAAAATTGTAATATAACATAACTGCCATCAATAACAATTTTATTAGCCACTGAAACAGGCTTCAGTATTTTGAGTAACATTTCTTTTGTCATTTGCCATTTCGGTAATAACTGTCCGCCATTTTGTGAGTTTATCTTCTCGCCATTTTTGAAAGTTTTATTATGGCAGTGCGCGGTGTCGAGGTAATATGTGGACGTGTTGCGCTTAAATTTTCAACGGGTCTTACCCTTTAATTGTTTCTGTGAATTTTTCCATATTCTCGCATTTTCCTTTTCGTCATTATGTATATCAACATCCCCTTTAACGACTTTAGAGTAATATATTGTTAAGTGTAAGTTCCCGTACGCACTGTGCTGTTTAAATCCGTCGAACGCCTAATGCTGCGGTCGTTCGTAATGTTCAGCATTCAACAGCTACAGTGCATATAGTTATGAATAATTCAGATCTACATAATATATTAGAATATAATCATATAATTGGTAGCCGATAGTGCTCAGTGTTAGTTGTAAGAATTTTATCGCGGTTTTTAACCGCATGTAGTAGTAATCCAATGTGTAATCGATGGAATTAGTATACGTTTGAGTTGCCGTATGTATTTAATTTCTCAATTTTTGGGGTAATGGTCGACTTCATGTCCCTCCCGTCAACTGCGAACCACCACTGCCATTAATCTCGAATGTAAGGTTTAAATAAGGAAGTTAGTTTAGGTAAAAGCTAAGGTGAAACGCCGGTGTCTAACCGTATATGCGTTTATTGGTGTATAGGTGTGTAATTTGAGGCTATATCGGGGACAATCCGCGGCCTGTTTCAGTGAAATCTGACGTCACAGGTTATTATAGTAAATGTTCTAGATCAGTAAGTCTAGTTAATTGTTTCGGCTAACCTACGTTGCCTGTAGGGTATTTGACGATAACTGCAAGTTATTTTGTTAACACCATTAACAGAATGAAAGACATCTCAAATCATATAAGGCGTATATCTTGAATTTCCAACTCGCCCGCTTACCTTTCTATATAGTAGTAGAGGCCAAAAGTCAAGTACCCTATTCCGGCTTTGGTACAGAATGTTTTTTTGACAGAAAAAAGGCGTAACATGTGTTCGGTTGGATTTCTTTATTGTCTCACGTCTTACAACTGATCAGTTATTAATTCACACTGTCATGGCTCCAGAATCAACTCGTGACTATTAATAATTTCGTGTTATTATACAAATTAATGATAATTTAATATAGATTTATTCAACAATGTTTATATTAGGCAAGTAGTGTATGATTTAAGAAAAAAAAAATTAGTTATAAGTATTGTAGCTATTATTTCTCATTACTTCTGTATCCGTAATGATAAAATTCACTTAATGTGGTTTTACAATTATTACTTATGTCAATATAATATAACGGTAAGTTAATATTTGATTAGATAAAATGTTTTGACATACATATATGTATCGTTTACAACTGAGCTTTCAGTGGACGTAATGTTCTAGTAATATTTCTATGTAATATTCTGTCGATATTAAATAAAGTATATACCCAAAAAAAAAAACTGCAAGCGCTTCGACGTGTCGGACGGTCTGATGCGTGGTGGCACCGCGCAGGCATCGTTTTATTCACATTCGTCCCGTTCCCAAAGTAACAATGAACTAAAAACCGCACACAGTCGCAATCATGCAGTGTGGCGCTTAAAGTAGACAAAGAAAAATACCGAGAAGAGAGGCCGACATATCAAACTTCTTTAACACAACTTGACTACGTGGTAGGTCTTCTTTTATGCCTTGGAGGTGGGTATCACCATCTTACGGATTTCGGTCGTTATTCAGCAGCAGAGCAAACACTGACGTGTACCAGTTTGAAGAGTATGGAGAGCCGGTGTAGCTACAGGCTATGGCATTCCACGAGGCGATGTTGCATCTGTAATCTTGTTCGAGTAAAGGCGTGTTGGCTGGTGACCATGGGCTGCAGTAGCCACCACTCAGGTGAACTGTTAGCTCGGTTGGCACTACTGGCGATAGATTAGGCCATGATTAATTAATTCATCTCATGGCTACGCGAATATGCGATCTATCGACGCTGCTGCCCGTCATAAGACTTGCCATTTTGGGGTTATGGCTTTAGATTTAATAGAAGCAAAGTGAGATTGTTTATTTCGCACATGCAACAAATACAGCCAATTACTATCTGACACGTTTAATATTAATTATAATTATTGTAATAGAAAAGCATTCGACTCTGTGCCCCAAACATGGCTAAAGGGGTTCCTCGTGCAGACCCTCATGTACGATGCAGACCGTGTGTGTATAGGTGACGTTCCTCGGGCTGTGTAAGGGATAATGGAATACGCTCCTTTGTTGTCCAAGTGAGCGGATGATGGCTACGAAAAAACGACTAAGGACACGTTAGGGGTATTTTCCGGGGCGATTGTTCAGAGTGCTGTATAGTTCTGTTTCTCCTTGAACTCAGCACATTACCGATGGGGACTTTTAAGTGAACCATCTTTTCTTCATCGATGACCTCAAGTTGTTCGCCTCCAATCGCAATACCATCAAAATGAAGTTTGGAAAGGATAAGTCTAAAAAAAACCGTCAACAGTCCACCTGAGTGCAAGTGGCCACTTATAACCCATAGATAACTGCAAACAACTATTATACTTTTTTTTATGAGAAAGGCGTCAAACGAGCAAATGGTTCACCTGATGGCAAGTTATTACCGTGGGCCACAGTACACCTGCAATACCAGAGGTTCTGCAGATACGTTGGCAGCCTCTAAGGGTGTTTAGTAGATGGGAGGGAGGAAGGGGATAGGGAAGTGGAGTGAGCGAACGTAATGCAGAAGCACAAGATCCCTCCCTCTACCGGCCCATTCGAGCAGCAGCAAAAGCCGCCGCCGGAGGGGTCTAGCACTATCTGTCAAAATACAACTGAACTATACTAATTTACTGAAATATAGAATATAGAATGAAATATACTGGCTCTCTATACCTTTCAAATTGGAACACGACAGTAATTGAATTGCTATTTGGCAACAAAAGAGGGGTAAGAGTGTTGTGCCTTGCCAAACGACTCATGGGCAGAGGAAGAATCTACTAACGTGACAAAGGCATTATAAAAATTATACCGAGATGCTTGCGCGGCGTGATTGCACAGTCTAGGAGAGCAACTTTTGTTTTTACACCAAAACAATATAATTTATGAATGACTCCAGCAAGTAAATCGCTAAGGAGAAGTCTAGCGGTATGTTCAAATACATTTGATTTTACATATACTTTCGCAACTGCCTATGGAGCCAAGTCAAACTATTCAAACTAGGGATAGAGCCATCTACAGTAATAAAAACGTTTCGAAACCTTAAATAAAGCTGCCTATCGCATAGTCAACGACATCTATCGACATTTAGTGGTTCTACTTGTGTATAATGCAACTAAAAGCGAACGTCAGATTGGTAAGCTTTTAATAAGGGCATATAGTAAAACCTATTTTCACTAGATAGCGCTGTAGTAAAATTTTAAAATTAGTAGTGTTTAGTAGTGAATTTTGTCTGTCTGAATGTAACGTTTCATGCAAAATATGCTCTTCAGATACATCTCTTATATGTCTCTCTGATATTATGCATGTTTGATTTAGAGATAGTTACCACTATCCAACTGCGTTGCGATGAGATATAACAATGGAGTATAATTTAATATAGTTACTACTTTTGAGTTATTTTAAAGAAGGTTGTAGAATATCCATCTCTTTCTCCTAATGCCAACCTCACGGAGTAGTTCACTTTTTCGACGCTACACACAGCTGGGAAAAGGCCACTCTTGGGCCACTAAACATTTATTTCTATTATGGCTTGTGGTCGAAATTTGACCAATTGTGTTAGTGAAGTAACACGATTGGTTTAATTGAGAAATCACTTTGTTCACTTTGTTTTTAGGTAAAACAAAGAGAACATAATTTCCTTAACGGCAATTTTTGTACGTGGTAGAGACAAGCGGCGGCTTTTGCTGCTGCCCGAACGGCCTCGTAGAATGCCGGCGTGAAATAACTTGTGCTTCTGCGTTTCGTTCGGTGAGTGAGGTAACCGGAGGCCCACTCTCCCTCCCCTTCCTCATCCTGCCTCCCATCTCGCAAATACCCTTAAAGGCTGGCAACGCACCTGCAGTACCTCTGGTGTTGCAGATGTATGTGGGCGACGCTAATCACTTACCATCAGGTGAACCGATTGTTCGTTTGCCGCCTTTAAAAAAAGAAAAAATTATTAAAAGCGAATAGGTGTAAGGGGGTATACACCCTACTAAGTAACAAACGGGACTCTGACGACCGAATAGCGCCGGAAAATCCATCCTCATTGGTGCGAGGGACCGGCTCTGTGTTCATCAATGCCGGCTACGCTGAGTGGTGCTAAATGCGTATAGGCCCTTCTTTCAAGGAATGCACATCAGGGTTTTGCCGGCGCTTTCACGGAGAGGTCTTTTTTTTTTTATATGGGGTAAAGGTACTAATATCTACCAGTAATATCACCGAAGGAGGTGACCGGTTATTTCGGGATCCGAAAACAAGTTGTTAGATCGACTAGACCCCCACGGTTGGGATACGCTGTTGGCCCGGAGGCCTTGACAGCTTCACCGGAAGAGATTCGCAAGCAGAAGACTCGCTAGTTAACGAAGAGACCTATGTTCGGCGGTAAACATAAATAGGATCATGATGAATTCTCTATTACAATGGGAAGAAGAATGTAAGAAAAATTATTAAAATGATATTAACAAAGGACCATCAAAACCTTAATACTTGTACCAGACATTGCAATCTCTTAAGAAGATTTGAAGTTATTGTACAAAACTAATCACTTATCACGTGAGCCGATTGCTGGAATTGTATTGAGAAATACTGTCTTAATATTGTGCCGTTCACCAATTCTGACATTTTATACTTCTTCAAGCATACCACTGCACGACCTCAAGATACCGTGAACTCATTCTGTGTAGATTGAACAAAAAATTAATATACATTTATAATTTTTTCAAACGAAATCAATATTCACTAATAATTGTTCGCAAGACTGGTAAGAGTCGTAATAGTTCTAGAAACTAAATAATTTAAGGAATATACTTTGATTTGTAAATGGATTTATGTCTCAAAATCATTTCTGTAAATTGATGCTGCCCTTAAAATGAAACAAACATTTGTCAACATCAGATAGATTATTTCAAGCTCTCGTCTCACTTCACAGTATCAGATAGCCTCGCAGCGTAGTAATACAATCGGCCACCAGATTTGATCAAAGATTATATACCTAACTACTACGTTTTACTCTGGGTATTTTAGTTCATGTCGTTTTCATGTAGATTTCATCAAAATGTTTATTTATTTATTTAAGGACTGCCAACAGAGACTACAACGTATAACAGCGTGCAGTAAAAAAAGCTACGTCTCGGTTCCCTTAGTTATCTCTGGCAACACGCAAGTTTTTGAGGTAGATTTGACGAGAAGATGTGACGTAGGTTCCCGAACGCTACCCAGCTTTATTTTATTTGGAAAACAAACAGCCTACATAGATCTCTAAACAAAGTGTGTGGCGACACCTATGTCACTACATGAGAAGCGTAAGAATGGCAGACATTCGTATAGGAAATCAATTCTCAATATGGCGATATTCACAAATACATCCTGCATACATAAATCCAACAGAGTTTTACTTTTTAAAAAGGAAAGGAATGCAATAGACAAAACAATTTTGTATAAAATTTAACAAATGTGATCGCGTCGAAGGTAGGGCTGATGCCGCACTGTAATAAATATACGTACACAAATAACGAATATTGGAATTGGATCGACATATAAGAGAAAGTAATAGTACCCACAAAGGGTATCGTTACTTCATCTTGTTTTACTTTTATTTAAGGTGTACAATTATGAACCGTCTACTTTAGGGTGTATAAATACTAATAAAGATTAACTTACCAATAATTAAGAACAACACACAATTTGACCGCCAGCCAATGAATATATTATACCTTTACTACCTACCTTTTTGTACGACTTATCTCGAGCAGTGTAAATTTATCGAGAAAGTAAACAGAGATAATGTAATGGAGGGCATACTCTATGCCTAGTTTCGGCGCCTGGAATTATTAACGAATATTGTTGCGATGTTACTTAGTCCAAAAACTGTGGCATGTCGATTTCCTTAATACATGAGTTCTCTCAGGTATAGTTACGGTCACGCAGATGTAAAAGCTATGGGGTCAAACATTTTATTACTGTCTATATACTGAATAGATTCGTCGTGGAGGAAGGAAGGGTTAGGGGGGGGCGGAGGACTAGGTTTCTTTTATATAGAAATTCAATACTAATGCTGTGCTACTACTGTACTAGTGCAGCAATTTCTGTCTGTTGTTAGAATATAAAAGTTATGCAATGAATAAAAATGCATGCATAAATCGAATATTCTATACGCGAGGAAAATATCTATCGGATTATTTTCCCGCTCGGTTTATGAGGCTTGAGTTAAAATTTAGATGAGATGGCTTTTTATTGGTATTCTCTATTATCTCTTTAAGTAGAACTAGCTAAAGAAATTTTAAAATAAATCAGATCGAATAAGTCGAGTTGCTAAGGGAAATCCATTAAAAATGTCACGGCATCGGGAAAGGAAATCAAGGAAATACAGCTCTAGATTAGATCTAAGAAGTTTCTATTTGTCATTATTTTATGAAAACAAACGATGAATTGCATCTCAACCAACTTTGCACAACCAACCTCAGTTCCATTCATTCATTCTGCATGCATTCTGTTTACTTATCAGACGCGAATCTCATCCATTCAATGTAATCCTAGTACCTATGATCTTAATAGATATCGCTGAATATTGACAACACTGACTTCATTTGCTTTCAAACTAAGCAAAGCTGGTGTGTCGGGTGAGAATAACACGCGGTGGGGGCAGTTAATTATTGCGGAATGCCAGATCGTGTAGGCAAAATATGAAAACTATCTCCGGTCCCCGGTAGAGACCGATTCAATGTAATTACGATGGACCAACGGGTAATTGAGTTTTCAAACTTATACATATCACATGCGAAACGTCTAATTGAAGCAGATCCTCACTCCAACAGTTGCGATGCGGTAGCAATAGCGCGCACGGTGTCCAGCAAGTCATGGGTAGACAGGTAATATATTAACACGTGTATAATGCAGCAATGAACCACGCAGAACGCGCGCAGACGTTCCTTCATAACCACGCAGATACTGCCATTGTGTAATGAGGCCGAGTGGTGGCACCACCCGAGGTTCCCCGACTCGACGCGAATACGAAGAAACTGCACAAGTGATTCCCGCGGTGATGTCACATTGTTTGACATAAACTTCTAACAGCCACTTTTGCGTGTCCATTCCCTCCGGCCTTAAAAAGTTCCACTTTCAAAAGAAGCGAATACCATTTAGGGAATAGCTAAAGGTTATGAAACATAAGCAAATAAATGGTCATATATGATAACTGAAAAAATAAAGTTATCTACAGATAGAAACCTTATTGCTAATGAACAACTTGCGACCCAAAATATGAAAGTAATAATGCGAATAATAATATAATATTACTTAAAGAATATTCTTTAACTAAAGTGCGGTTAATAAAAATGGGTTAAATGAAAAAGGTTATTCTGAACTAAAAGCCGTGGTAGCCTAGTTGGGCGGGGCGCTCACTCTAGTATTACAGAGCGCTAGTGACCTGGGTTTGATCCCCGATCCCACTAAAATTGTTAATAGCAATTTTAAGTGCTATATTTACCACGTGCTTGGCGGTGAAGGAAAACATCGTGAGGAAACCTGCATAACTGAGAAATAATACAAAACATATTATTTCGAGGATATGTGAAGCCTGCCACCCGCAATAGAGAAGCGTGGCGGGCCATTCCCGGCTCCTACACCCTCTCAGATATATGAGAAAGAGGCCTTTGTCCAGCAGTGGGCACTTACCGGCTGCTACTTTACTTTATATTTTTATTCTGAACTAAGAGCTGGAAAATAAAGTGAGGTAAAAAATGTACCTAAGTAATATGGTTAAGTAAATTATTTAATCTTATCTTAACACGGTATTGCGTAGGTTTTTTACACCATGCCTGCGCGGGGAAGTAAACAGAATAGCGCCTAGGCTCTAGGCCATAGTCACAACCCAAGGAAGCTTTGACAGAAATACTCGTCGGTTAGTTAGGAAGGTCAGCCATCATATTATGAACTGAACGAGATTTGGCTCTAAAGCATAAATTAAATTTATAAACTATTTGTCGAATGCCCCCGCGCGGCTCACAGTCAGTTTCAGAAGCGCCGTAAGCAAACCTGAACTGGTATACAATTTTTCTTAATCTCTAAATGAGGAAAGCTTCCTCTGACACGAATAAAGCCATCGTGTAAAAATGGGCGTAAGTTTAATGATATATTTTAAACATTGTTTGTTAGAGTTTAAAAACTTGATGCCGTGTGCAAAATGAACATGTTATATAGAATACATTACCAATGGCTCAGCGGCTTCCAAATAGAAGGTACAATAGCTGCACGCTGTTGCTTGTGTAAAACTAACTACATCGGGAACATCGATAATTAAACCCAACACTCACGTATCAAATATTCGTGTATTTCTCTTTATCAGATATTTATTCCAAAGATAATTCGGATTGCGTCTTTCTTTTACCTCTACCAAAGTATTAATGCCCATCGGTCTCCGACCTGTGTCCACTTACTGATTACGACGATGTTGCCAACACTAAACACCCAGTAACTCAAAATAATGCCAACATATTATTTCCATATTAATAAATATTAAGATTAACCTAGTTCGTAATTTAAACTAGATTATAAAAGGTTCGTTTATATTCCTACCACAAATACATATAGTATTTGTGGTAGGAATATGGGTCATCCTATACTGCGTTTGCCTGTACGTGGCTGCCACTGATGACGTGATGACATACGGATCCGAGACTTGGTCCTTCACTGCAGGCCGTATGAGGAAGCTCAAAGTTGCTCAGCGCGCTATGGAAAGGACTATGCTCGGTGTTTCTCTGCGTGATAGAGTCTGCATAGATGATATCCGCAGCAGAACTAAGGTAACCGACATAGCCGTAAAGATCAGCAAGCTGAAGTGGCAAAGGGCCGGCCACATAGCTCGCAGAACTGACAACCGTTGGGGAAAAAAGGTTTTCGAGTGGAAGCCACGTACAAAATAAATATTTAACTAAAAATGTAACTAGCGTTAAAACTGCGACAATACTAAGAATGGAGCTCTAAGTATATTTTAAGCTGAAACACGGCAACGTTATATAAATATTAAGATTAAGTTTTTCAAATATCTAAGTATTATAAATTAACATGCAATAAGGTTCTTTACTGTTTAATATCCTAAATATAACGTTGACAAGGTGAAACGATTTCCAAATAATTAGAAGATCGCCTTATACGGCTCGAAGTGAAGTCATTTAATTGTTCACCACCATAACTATCAAATTAAAAAAAAGCTTAAAAATGCAGCTTGAATTCCCAATTTTTAATAGTAAATTATCGTTCACCCGTTCCGTTCTTGCTCCTTTTATGACAGTACAGATTTATGAATATTTGGTATAAAACTGTATCATACAAAAAATAATTGAAACGCCAATGGCATAATGGATTACATAGTGCGGACTGCAAAACAGATGTCGCAGGTTCAAATCCGCCATTCGACTACTGTCGTAAACCACTCCAGGCTCTCTCGTACAAGCTCTTACACTTAGTTGGAGTAGTTAACAGGAATATTATTTGTACATAAACATTATTAATTTTTACGTACAAAATACACTCAATATGTATAATTTCATTTGGTCAGTGGAAAGGAGATTGCGTTGGAAAGGAAATAAGAGCAAAAGATAAAGCAAAAAAGTCTCCCCGGCTCCTGACCGCCGGGAGGAGGGTGCAAGGGTGTGCAAGCACTTGCACCTCCTTGTCGTGGGAGGAAATACACATAAAAAAATAGAAGGTATTTTTATTCTAATTTTTATTTAACTAGGAGATCGTGGCGGCTTCTAGCTAACTACACTTTCTAATGACGTTGAAAACAGCACTAAAATCCGCTTAGAAGTTAAGAAGTTATAAGTGAATACACAGACAAACACGAATTGCGAATTTGTTTTAATTAAAGGTCTCAATTGTTAAAAAATGTTCAGCGCCTTGTCATTCGACTCAGGGTCCCCCTTTCCCTATGAACGCTGAACATACACAGGGCACATACCCTGGCCCGAGCTGACTGGATTGAGCAATTACATCTTCGCATTCAACAAGGGATCCATTTAAGGCTTTCAAATCATTATAATGATGCGCTATTGTAAATAGTGGTAGCTTGGTAACCGGCTAGTGGTCAGAGACCCTCGCTTAAGTTTTATAGAGCGCGAGTGACTGGGGTTCGATTCCCCGTACCGGCACCACTAAAATAGTTAATAGCAATTCTAGCAGTGAAGGAAACCTGCATGAGGTTTCCTCTTGCTCTGACCGCTCGCCAACCCTCACTGGAGCAGTATGGCGGGACATTCCTGGGTGCAAAAAATATTTTTACTTTTTAATGGGAAAGACGGCAAACGAGTAAGCGGTTCACCTGATGGTAAATAATTAGCGTCGCCCACGTACATCCGCAACACCAGAGGTGCTGCAGGTGCGTTACCGGCCTTTAAGGATATTAGGGAGAAGGGAGGGAGGATGAGGAGGGGAATGGGAAGGGGTCGTGGGCCTCCGGTTACCTCACTCACCGAACGAAACGCAGAAGCACAAGATGCCTCTACTTCACGCCGGTATTCTGCGAGGCTGTGGTACCAATCCGGTCGAGCAGCAGCAAAAGCCGCTGCTTGGCTCTACCACGTTTCGAAAACTATATGTTATTAAGTAATAATATAAGGTATAAATAATAATATAAACTGGCTGAAAACACCCGGCCGGCGCCCATGCCCACGTTAATGATTTTATTGATTTTGAAAACTACGGATAACGAGCATGAGGTGTCTGCAGCAGAATGAAAGCGCTCTCCGATAGATTGCATAATTTTCCTGGAAAATATAAATTTAAACACGGGTTGAAATTTCATCGTTAACATGCAACCGTTCAAACAGAATATAATTACAACGTTTTAGTGCGGAATAAATCGACTGATCTCTATGTTGATACTCATCCTTAATGATGCTTTATTCGTTTTTAGCATCCCCTCGAGCTATATTATATCCAATGCTGCAATGGGAAGTTTTGTAGTAGACGTCAGTTCATCAATCATTCGATTGGTGATTCCTTAATATATATCTCGGGTCTTAGTAGTGAAGGTGTGGTCAATTTAGGCCGGGACACTGGAGTAGATTATCACACAGTTGACGGAAAACCTGTGATTTTTCAACATCACGGAATGACATGAGATTGTCTAACGCCGCCCTGAAATTGCATTGCCGCCCGCATGCCATACATTATTTCAAAATAAATACATAGTTTAGGACGGTATTGCGTATGCAGCTTAATTGTGTGTTCGGCGCATATGTATGACTCGTAAAGACGAACGGCCCCCGCTAGGTGCCATTTATAAATGAATTAAAATTCGCAACTGTTCTCAGCCGCATGTGACAAGAGGACTGATCTTTTTCTCGTTCATTGCTCGGGCCATTTAATTCGTGTTGTAACAGAGAGAGAACAGTGTCCAGGTTAATATTTGCGTCAGAACAATTACTACAACGAAGTAATTAGCATTACATAAGCTCAGCATCTCAATTTAGCATTTAAATCGGCAAGTCTCGACTATAGGGCGTGGTAACAGATTAAATCATTTAGTATGGAAAGTGCAGTTTCTTGTGTGTTCTTACTTTAGAACTTCAGAACACGAAACTCAGCAACTCACAGAGAATATTCGAAGACATTTATTTCACTAGAAAATATTTATGGTAATCTGCATATTACGAGTTATGCATTATGCTATTTTACTGCAAGTATGTTTATGTATATATATATGAGTCAAGTTAACACAGTACCTAAGTAAAGTTTGTGCTGATAAATTTCTTATTGCTGCCTACTCTCGTTTCTTAACGTTTCGTCTTTTATTTGTAAGTCTGTCTAAGTTCACTACTCCACATGGGCTTTTCTATGGAAGCTTTAACAAAACTTAGCATGCCATGCATACATGGAAGATCTGCCTATACTCACCACGCTAGACAGACGGCTTGGTGACCATTGGGCCGATACTCTCGGACTGAAGATGCTATTCCCCATCACTCATGTATGGAATTTGGAAGGATTATCCGTCATGAGTGGGCCATCAGAGCTTTGTCTGTGGGTCAGCAGGACGCACCGTTCATAGCTGTAAGGTTTTCAAAAGTTTATAGTTTAGATATTAGGCAAAGTTAGTTAACACAATTATTTCGACTTCCATAGTAACTAAATATCGACGAGTGGATTACTCAATAAAAAAAAAAACGATAACGACTAGAAAATTGTAGTAGTTAAAGCATGAAGCTCTAATGGAGTGTCCACTTTGAATTGAAATCAAACCGATATGTTCCAAGATTCGTTTTGAAAAGGTTTTTTTTACACAAAACCTAGTAAGTAATAAAATCATCCTGCAGCCAATTAATTGCCTGCTATAGTATACTATATACCATATTACAATGAGTATAATGTAATATTTGTAATAAGTCGAAGGATAATTAAATTTTTTAATTGCGTTACACTAGCCTTCAGCTTGTCTTAACTACCAAGGTGTCATACATATAGCATACAGCGCTTTAATAAAAGGATCGTACACCGACTCATTTTTTATTTAAATTCTTTTTGTAATATTTCCCGCAGTTAGGTATTAATTACCATTCTTACTACGGCTATATCAGCTTATTTTAGTCTAATGCTGAATGTACGCGGTAGTGCCAAGCGGTAGCTTTTGCTACTGCTCGAATGGGCCGAAGCGTGAAGTAGAGGCATCTTGTGCTTCTGCGTTTCGTTCGGTGAGTGAGGTAACTGGAAGCCCACTCCCCCTCCCCTTCTCCTTCCTCATCCTCCCTCCCATTTCCCAAATATAGTTAAAGGCCGGCAACTCAACTGCCGCTCCTCTGGTGTTGAAGATGTACGTGGGCGACGGTAATCACTTAGCATCATGTGAGCCGCTTAAGCGTTAGCCCCCTTACCAAAAAAAAAAAAATGTGGCCTTTAGTGATGCAGCAGATGCCCCGAAGCACCACTCACCACACAACATCATCACTAGTATTTTGCATTTGGGTTCGGAAATTCCGGATGAATATTAAGGAGAATATACCCATCAGTGTCGAAACGTATCTGTGATTGTTTATGTATCACGGGCAATACCAAATTTCACCCGCGCCTTACAGCAATTATAAAATAACTGATTGTCTTTGTTATAATGTATAGTGTACATTTCAATTAAATCGTTGAATGCTTTTATTTTTACTACAGTAATCGCGGCTTGGTAAAACACGCTACAATTTTTCAGTCTTACGCGGGGAAAAGGTTTCTCACACCTACCAGTCATCGTAGACCTTTTCCAGAGTGTTTGTGTAAATAACACGTAAGTGTAGCGAAGTCAAATCTCGTGGGTGGAGTAAAAGTCGACAGATATATATGTATACATATAGTTAAATATAAAAAGGCAAATCTTCAAATCCACTGGAGAGATTAAGATCGGTTTTTCTTTTTACAAATTTCTCTGAATTTTTTTTTAATTCTTAACTCGGCAAATGCCGGGTACAACAGCTAGGTAATAGATATACTAGTTACCTAGCAATCCACGGCTTTTTTTATTTAAGGAATACTAGCAATGCTATTAAGTAGCATTACTAATATTCCTAAGCCTCCAACTAAGCATAACAGCTCGTATCTGGAGTCGTTCACATAAATAGTCGAACGACGGGTCCGAACATACGTCGTTATGTTTCACAATCCCCACCCTAACCCATTAAGCTATTAGCGCTTTGCTGCGCCGGCGTGTTCTTAAATTTTGTCCCAAGAGATCTTTTAATTGATATAAAGAGTATTCCATAACTTATTCCTCGGTATAATCTTCATCTATGCCAAATTTTGTTCACATCCGTTTACTCCTGTAGGCATAATGGAACCAGGACATTAAAATTTTCACAATCCTGATACACTGGAACTTTAGAACTTTTGACCTACAGATATTTGCATACTGAGTTCAGTGGAGAAAGTTGTCAAAAAACACTATATACATCTAAACGTAACCGCATTTTTCCAATTAAAAAAGTGTTATCTATCGTAGGACAAAACAAAGAAAGCTGGAAATTCTAAGAAATCATAGGAACATTTTCAAAATATTTGTCCAAATCCCTTAAATTGGTTTTAAGTTACATACATGCAAGGAAATAATTATATATATCAGTATAGATGCGCACTTCATCCTATCGCGTAGAGCGGTGTCGCACAGATTACGTATTTGTGGCATAATCCTGACTCATTGCTCTGGCCTATACTGACTACTGGACTGATTAACAAACTGATGATGAAAAATTAGATATTTTTCATCATCAGTTTATTACTATGCTACGTCCGAAAAGTTTTAATTTGTTCGAAAAATTGCATTCGTGCGGCTAATTTCCCAACGAAAAGAAGCCAATGCAATATGAGTTACAAAGTGGTTGCTTGGTTTCGAGATGAAAACAAACAGTCTACAATTTTCGAAATAAATTTAAGCTAACGAAAATTTCGAAATATTGAACGAGTAATCAAACCAACTAACAGCAAACTTTATGTTGCGTGAGTTCCGTACTTCCATTATTTATTAAATTAAGCTGTCGCGTCACTATATCACTTTCGTGGTTATGACTTCACATTTCCATAGTCGCCTCTTTTAACCGTCGCGGTGAGGAAGGCGGTGGCAGAATTTTCAAATCACCTAATTAGTAATACCTACCCTAAATATCCGGAAATCTATAATTTGAGTGTTTGCATAATTAAAGTTCTTCTTAAAATTGTATATAGAGAATATTTATTTAAAGAAGAAACCGGACGAAGCCTCGTGAAAAAGCTAGTATCATAAACATATAAATTTTATAGCAATTTTCTAAGAAAAGCTTCGTTTGAATGCACGCGTCCATTGCAACATCCATTTTAAACGTGGTAGAGCCAAGCGGCGCCTTTAGCTGCTGCTCGAATGGGCCGGTTCGACCGGATTGATACCACGGCCTCGCAGAATACCGGCGTGAACTAGAGGCATCTTGTGCTCCTGCGTTTCGTTCAGTGAGTGAGGTAACCGGAGGCACACATCCCCTCCCTATTCCTCTCCTCTTCCCTTCCATCTCCCAAATATCCTTAAAGACCGGCAACGCGCCTGCAGCATCTATTGGTGTTGCAGATGTATGTGGGCGACGGTAAGCACTTACCACCAGGTGAACCGCTTGCTCGTTTGCCGTCTTTTACATAAAAAAAAAAACCACTGCGACCGCGCGTTCGTCGATGCACGTCGCGGTACGGATGGCCTGTGTGCGACACGTGCGCTGACATGTGTCTGTAAAATTGTATGCGTGTCACGGACGCATTATTATGAAAGGTGATGATGTCTTCGTCATGTGTCATGTGAGTGTAATTTCCCAGCCACGCCACTAACGGATTAGGGTGACCCATGACATTATCAAAATGTCTTATGTATATTTATTGAAGAGAGAGAGTGAGGATCAGAGTGGTTAGATTTAGATTCGCGATGCAAATCTGGATTCCCCATGTAAGATAGATGGGATAAGGGTAGATGCAGTCACAAGCGTAAAAAAGGTCTATTTTCTACTTTAATAGAAATATGGAAGGTAATTTTTTTAATAGTAATTAGTTTATTTTATCAAACTGATTACACTGAGGTTTTTATTAAAAAAAAATATTATTTTATAAAATATCGCCATCTTTGTTGGACCCTCTTCTACGAGTAGTACTTCGCGGTGACCATCAGAACCGCCTTCTGGATCAACGGAATTGATAAATTAGTAGATTAGCTAAGTAATAAATCTAGTCTTTAATAGAAGTTTTTTTTAATTCACACAACGGCTCATTCGCGACCAATAAATAATTAGTTAATTCATTTAAAAAAAAAAGGTAATTTTTGACAAAAACTAAAATCCTTCGATTAAAGACTAGTTTTTAATGACAAAAATAAGATGTCAAAGTTTGATCAAAATTGTTCGATTAGATTCGAATAGTTTTTGAGTTACAGTGGTCACCAACCTGAAAAAAATACTAGTTTCGAGAAAAACGCGTTCAAAGTTTTCTGATGTTGATTTTCCATGATTTGTTTGTTAGAACTCGAGCTGAATGGAAAAGTTAGACTTTTTAATGTATGTATTTTGTCTGTGGAAGCCAAATATAACTGTTTTAAAAAAATTATTACAATTTTTTAAATACATTTTAGTTTTTCTTATATTTTGGGAAATTTAAAAAGGATTGTATTCTTCATAAAAAATCGTTTTAGATACTATAATAAAATTATCGTTATTTTAATTATATTTAGTAACTATTGAATTTCTCGTAAACTATTCATCGGATCACCTAGAAATATTTTCAAAATATCATACTTTAAGAATTAAAAAAAATTGATATTTTTCAAAATTTTGACGGCATCTACCCCCGTAATATGGAGCACCGGTTGTCCGGGGCGTGTAGAAGCAAGCGCGTTCACTCACTGACACTGCATCGGCGAAGATGTGTTCAGAAACACCCCTGTAAAAGGTAAAATTAACCTTCAAATTTAAACTTGCGGGCCTCCTGCTCGCGACTCGCTGAAGCTGTAAAAGCCACTAGGCCAACAGCATATCTATCGTGGGGGTTTTAGTCGGTCATCTTGAATGCTCATCCCGACATAACCAGTCACCGGAGACGGTGACGGGTGGGTGCGAGCAGCTTTCAAATGGTATGATTTAAAGTTATTATTATCTCCGTGATATGCTTAAAACAAAGAATGTATTTAATGTGATAAGCATTTATGTTAATCTATCGACATTGATCTCTTCGTATTAGAAGTATTTCAGAACGTCTATTTTTCTATTATTTGTCTAGGACTACTTTTTTGCGAAAGAGTCTGTCTGTTAAAGATAAATTATATTTTTTTTTCACAATCGACATCTAGAAACGTTATCTTGAAAGCCGTGTCAATTTACCTCTATTGGTTTCTATGTTATGATTAACCATGGCTACTGCCCAACTGATTTGAAGCTTTTGAGTTGAAACCTCGTTTGGATTTGTCGAGTGGTTTCTATGATATGCGAGTCATAACCATAACGCCTACTGCTCAGCTTCTATAATAGATACTGTGATGGTATTCTGATGTTTGTGTGAAGCGTGTTCAGAAAGAAAGACAGACAGAACTTTACAATGACATAAAAACATTAAATGTGCAGAAATAATCCTTTGAGAGTTTTATTATAGTATATCTTGTCGTTTATCGAAATGTCGTTTGTCAAAATGGTTTTGTATTATTCAGTTAAAGAACCCTCCCAGCTAACTGTTATGCACGTTGACCAACAAAATGATATTGTACGCTTTTTGCGTCCATATTTTTGTTCCTAAAGCCATATAAACATCGGAAAATTTTAGTTATAGGTACTCGGAAAATTTTAATATTTGGTAAAATATCTTTACGACAAGGAAGCCATAGTAATTAGTAAAAGTTTTATTTTTTTTTTCGTTTCGTTTCGCAATCGTCTTCTGTTTTACCAAGTTGTTGTTAAATTGTTATTTACGCAACACGTTTTACATACCTATCGTTTATGTTGAAATTTATGATTTTTGGTTTTGCTACAAACACTATAACCGGAATGTGAATCATTAATTCACACCGACACATACACATTTGTAATGAGTCATATTGAGCACACGGCTTCGTGGTTAGAGTACGTGCTCGCCGATTGTTGAATTCTGGGTTCGATTCTCAGCTGAAGTCAACCGACACCAATCAAAGTTATTATTTTTTACATTCGTCTCACAGTCACAACACTACGTATTCTCGAATTTTCTTCATTGCAAAGGTCATTGAATGGATTACTACGATGGAAGAAAATTGGATTCATTGGATGTGGAAAACACATGGATGAATAAAGATCGTCTGATGGAGGAAAATCTATTCGAATATGAAGAAATCAGGCCCACAGTGTCTAGTGACAGTCTCTAGTGCTGTGTGCATATTGATCAACCTGTAGATATTTATACCGCCTGAGTTAGGCGAGCATGAGCGATTCTCACATGCAGAGCGCGTCTGTTAGCTTTTGTCTGCGCTATCATGGAACGGTACATGTCCAGTTAGTTATAAAGAAATTTAAATACATAACATAACGGCGTACTCTGCGCAGGCCCGAAAACCTTCTGTAATTTCAATAAATACATAAACCTCAACCGTACATGGCCGTATATAATTAACTGCTGGATCTCACTCATAAATAGGATTTACCATAATCACCACTTTCTGCGAGCGGATTGGCGATGGCAAACGTGCTTACTCACAGAGTCATGCTTTCTCAGTATGATTCCTAAAATATATAGTTGTATCGTAACGGTCGCGCGGCTTCCTTGTAATCTTTACTATGTTGCATATTTATATATATATTTTACTCCATTATACACACATAATTATGTACGTATCAAACCGTGGCACACAGAAGTTTATTTTTCATATGGAATACTGGTCAAAAGAGCTAACGGCTCACTTGATGATAAGTAACTGCCGTCGCCGATGTACGTGCATCTGTAACACGAGAGGAGCTGCAGGTGCGTTGCTAGTCTTGAGGATATTTGGGGGATGGGAGAGAGGATGAGAGGAGGGCCTCACCTCACTCACCCAACACTCACGAAACGCAGTAGTAACAGATGCTTCTACTTCACGAGGGTATTCTGTGAGTTCGTGGTACTATTGCGGTCGAGCATCCTCATTCGAGCGGTAGCAAAAATACCCGCAAGGCTCCACCACGTATTAAAAGTTATAAGTGTCGGTACAGACAGAGACTCTCTCTTCGACTCACATAAGTGTTGCATCGGTTAAGGGAAGGTAAAGATTGTTTATAACACTAGAGGGACCAACGAGCTAACAGTACACCGAGGGTAAGTAGCCACTGCATGACCACAATTCATGTGTCAATAACTTCAATGGAAGAATATATATATATATATATAGAATATATATGTATGTATATATGTATATGTATATGAGCTATAAATGTGTCATCACCTCTGTGGACTAAGACAGAATGCCTCACAGCCTGAAATTTTACAAGGTAATACTCGAATACAATCGTGTTTACAATGTTGATTAGCGGCAGCATAAGTAAAGCGAGTTGGCGGTTCCTATCCAGATAACTTGTAGGTAGAGAAGTAGTCCTGCCACTCGGATGACGAGCGAGTGCCTCTGTGGTTGCCAGTAATCTTGTGGCAGTGGCACCGTGCCATGTGCATTAACTCCCGATAGTATTTGAAGTTGATCACCGCGGCCTAAATCGGCAAGGAAGACAACACCCTGTACATCCTTGTTATTTTTACCATTTGATATTACCCATCCCTTACTGCACGCTAACTTTAGCCACTAATGAGATGCTTTTTTTCTTTTAAAAAAAAAAACGTTACGTACTGTAGGATTTCTCTCAGTTTAAATAATAAATTCCACATGGACCTAAATTCGGAACCCGGACCCGGAACTTATTATTTATAGTCCATACAAATACTAGTCCCGTGCGCGAATCGAACCTGGTTTTTATAGTTTAACGTGGGGGAAAGGTGCTCGCACCTACCCGTCACCGTTTCCGGTGACTGGTTATGTCGGGATCAGCATTGAAGATGCCGGACCGATTAAAACCCCCACGGTAGATCTGCTGTTGGCCCAGTGACCTTTACAGCTATATCGGTAAGACTCGCGAGCAGGAGGCCCGCAAGTTACATAAACAAAAAGGAACGACGACGCTGCTGATGCTGTGTCGCGCTCGGACCCCTGTTAACGAAACAAAGACTCTCGACAAAAACTAGGGGGGGGCTGACGACAACCCAAGGGCCCCTCTTAGGGAGGTAAAACCTCGGCTTGGGTTGCAATCGAATTTGGGCAAAACTTTGATTTTAAGAACGCCTTTGCACACGAGTAATCCTCGTGTATGGCGTGAATCTGTGACCGCGCGTTCGACGGGGAACAGCGCGGATCGAACCTGGTACCCACAGCGCCGCAGCTAAACGCTTTTGCCACTACTTCACCGAGCCGTCCGAGATGAAATAGAATATTGGATTTAATAAAACACTGTACAATGATTTAATAAAACTTAATTTACTCGCGTTTTTAATACTTCTTCCCGCCTGTAAAAACGTAGGACCTTTATATGAAGTGAACATAATCAGTTATTTCCTGTCGTCTAGACGATGGGATATACTAGTATAGATAAACGAAATCCGAATGCGTATTAAGCGAAAATTCTACGTTAATTTGTACAATTGTCTTGCTTCTACTACGTGGGCGTGCAAGCAGATCAAATCAATTAGCGATGAACAGTAACAACATGTATATACACATATACACACATATATATATGCATATATATAAACACATATACATTAATTATTTCGATACAAATCTCTTACTGTATTTAGATTAACATACTTGCCCATGCGAATTAGTTAGGATTATACGTAGCAATGTGAAATCGATACATTTAGAACTAGCACATCATGGCTTAGCTTAATAATTGTCTCGAAGCCAAAGCCATAAAATAAACAAAAATAAAATCTATTTGAAATGTCCTTATTATTTACAGATTTTACTGAAAATTAAACGCGATAAAATAATTGTTTCATTTTAAATGTGCAGTGTTCACGTAAATAAAAAAAAACATTAAAAATCAATTACATAATTAAGTCACCCGAGGAGTATGTTTTTACTAAAAATATTATTTTTAATTACATTTACATTATAATTAAAGCAAATCTCCATCCGTCTATTTCAAGTCTGATCGTTTTCGATATGGGTATCTCGCAAAGGCCAGTTAACGGTTACGACCCCCTGGGGGTAGCTCAATAGTGTAGGTTATACGAGAGTTCAATTTAGCTCCCATCGGAACACCGATACGCCATACTCCCTAACTTCAACAGAAGTAAAGCCATAGAATAGATCGGCCTCCCTGTTTCCCATGACCTCCGGGTGGCGGTCTCGAGGGCATCCATTGTCCACTTGGATTTGGAGGGTGAGTGGATGTAGAGCGAGTTTAAAGCGTCAATATAGATTTCCGCGTAATGACGAGATTTGCATGAAAACAAGTCTCTTGCTTCTGGCTACATCAACTATTTACGTATGGAAATATTCGCTTATTTTAACAAGATACTTCAGTACCTACATTTCACGGTTATATAGCTTTTGCATGATGTAACGAGTTTGAGTTTATTTACATTTGCAAAAACCAACGGAACAATGGCACAACAATCAAACAACAACAAACGTCACACGCGTGACTGATGATGTGACTAGTTTTTGCATGCGAGAGGCAGAAGAAGATAATACTTCTTCTTTTTCTTCGTTACAAGTCTGTGTAAGTCCTCTGCTGGCCAGTAGTAGATCTACGATCGGGTCACTGCTGGGCATAGGCGTGTCCAATAAGGGTTTGATGTTTGGTTAGCGACTGCAGCAGAGGGGTTGCTGCAAGTCACTCTCATGTTTTTTTCCCGGAAGTCCTTTTCGTTAACAGGGAACGGAGCTCAGAGTAGCAGCAGCCAGCATCGCAACGGCAAGCGTAGAGACAGCACCAGCAGCGTCGTTGCACCTTAATTATTGATTACTTGCTGCTCACCTGATGGAAAGTGATTACCGACGTCCACGTACATCTGCAACACCAGAGGCAGGTGCGTTGCTGGCCTTCGAGGTTATTTTGGGAGACGGGAGGTGGAGGGAGAGAGAGGCTTCTGGTTACCTCACTCATCGAACGAAACACTGAAGCTTAAGATGTCACTATTTCACGCCGGTATTTTGCGAGGGTCTGGTATTACCCCGATTGAGCCGGTTCATTATATTATTAGCCTTAGGTTAGCGAGTCTCTTGCGCCGAAGCTGTTAAGACCGCCGGGCTGACAGCGTATATCCTATTCGTGGAGTTTTAGTCGATGCCGATCTCGACATAACCGATCACTGCTATTAGTGACAGGTACGTGCGAGGATTTTTACCCTTTTTTGTTACAAGAATAACAAATAGGCATGAGATGGAAAGCGGAGTGCCAATGCACCAGTGATGCTTCTAATCAATCACTAGTTTGGGGTATATTAATTTGGCATGTTCGTTTTGTATTGATTTCCGCCGTTAACGACCGTCTAAGCCTCGGTCGCGGCTGTCTGCACCACATGCCGGTGAGGATTGTTTTTGCAATATAAGATGTTATATTTCCCCTTACACTCCACTCAGTTTAAGTTATTTTTTTCCGAGTTTTTACTTTACAGAAAATTTCACCATTTCGCCATCATTTTATATGTTGAATTCAAGTCCACAGTTACGCTATCAGGTAACCAAATAGATACCAATACCAATTAAAAGATATGTCAAAAAATTCAAATATATTCGGTTAAAAGGCGCAAAATTATTTTAATTCACTCAGACGGATGCTCAGTGCATAGCTCGCTTTATTAAAATTTTGCTATCGTTAGAGCCCAGCCAGGTGTTATAAATTGGCAAAGCGCGAGTTGTACCAAAAATATGCGGGTGCCTTCCATAGAATTTTCATAAATATTCTTTTACATCACTTAAAGATAATCAACATACTACCCGTAGAGAATTCTATTCATTTAAAGACTGTCCTAGCCCGCCAACCCTGGAGCAGCGTGGCGGGCGCTTCTCGGCTCCAAAACTCTCTCTGTGATATTTTAGATGGAGGCTTTTGCCAGGCTGTGGGCACTTACAGGCTGCCATTTTACTTCTTTTAAAGACTATCCCAAATCTTTTTGCATAATCTGATTAGATTGTTATTTTATGTAACTCGTTTGGGTTAAATAAAAATACTTAAAATTTTGTTTTTGATTTCTATTAATTTATCTTTAAATTATTCCAAACTTTACACTTTTACTCTATATGCCTCTGTTTCACGCCGATATTCTGCGAAGAATTGTTGCAATACGTCTTGAGTTTTATTTTATGTAAATAGTTCGTAAAGACTAGGCATCACTTAAAACATTTAAATCATCAGAAGACACAAATAGTGTCTCTAGACATAATGATACTATACTTGAACGGCACGATATCGTAGTGGCTACGCGTTTAGCTGCGCCGCCGCTGGGACGCTGGATCGTTTCCTACACGGGACAAGTATTTGAACTACATATAATTGTTCTGGGTCCGGGTGTATGTCCATGTGCAACTTATGTGTGTAAACCAACACAGGAAAAAATATTCTACCTTAGTACTAGTAGCAGTACCACGTATTCAGTATCTATACTTAATATTATAAAGTACAAGTGTGATATTGTTTATAAGAGAAGGTGTAATCTCCGGACTGTCAAAGATTTAGTTACCACGCAACTTTCTTCCATTTCTAGACTTTCTGGGACTATTTGGGAACCCTATTTTCAAGAAGTCTTTTTTTTTTTGGTAATTAAACGTAGTCAGTGAACTATGATTAATTAAAAAGTACTTATAAAAATGAGGTTCCATAAGAATATGTACGTACTGGTGAAAAATTAAAAACGAGGAATAGGAATTTTATTTAAATAAATGTATTTCATTAAATTGTTATTCTCGCTTAACCGACAAGTAAGAAATAATATAATAAACTCGTATGCAACATACGAGTATATTACGTTAATTCATCAATTTTTGAGAACAATTTGACTTCACATGTGTTCGAAATAGTCCTTGGATATCAAACAATGTGAAGGAAGCGTAGAATAGTGACCGTACCGTTCAAGCAATCTTGTAACTATTTTAAACGATATTTTAAAAGGCCTCGTAGAAAATTGTACTCGAGAATGTGAAAGTGCTTGCTATTATTATTATATCTACATGTATTGAAGACTTGCGAATGTCATGTTCGTTTAGAGGTCTCTGCTTGTTGCAGCGTCGTGTGTCGGGACGTCCACTTTCCTTTAATATGACATGACCTGTGAACAGACTTGAGGAGGCTGGTCTGCTAGAGTATGCAATGGACTTGTGTTTTAATTGTGTAAATCCCTATATTATTGAATCGTGCTTTCAGTTAATTATGAATCCATTTCTTTTCTTTTATAATATTGTATAAATTACAATTATTATAGGAAAAAAGGCCATCTTGTGGAGTTTCTTTCGCGTGTTTCTCCTCCGTCAGAGGAGCTTTATTATGAAATTATGATAGGTTGTAAAAATAATAAGAATTAACTTTTGACAAAGAAATTATTTTTCATATAAATGTTTCGTAACTATATTTTCCTAAACACGCGTACTTGATCTAGAAGAACCTAGCATTTGTCTGTCGTTAGGGATTATGGCAGCTAATGACTTTTTATCTTTTTTTTTAATTGTTTTTTTTTATTTATGGCAGCTAATGCCTTTTTATTGTTTTTTTTAACTACCTTCTAGGAGTCTCTTGTGCGTTATAGGGGCTATTTATAGGCATAAATTGAGAGAATCGAACCCGGACTCGCAGCGCTACTTCCAATGCTTTGGTTACGCTAAGCTGGTTACCGAAATGACAATTGACTATTCTTCGTTAATTAATAATTTTATTAATTACTTCAGAAAAGGAAAGAAAGAAAGAAAAACCATTTATTCACGACACAAGTACAACACATTGCTTATTATAGAAAGAGAAAAATGCGAAACTTAACAAAAAATAATTAAGACACCAATAAGAATAATTAAGCAGCATTAGAATAGTACCCTCCCCAGCGTTCTGAGCGTCTCAAACGTTGTCGACCACATCTATTAAAGCAGTAGTCGGCTATGGTGCTTACTGAAACCAGATTTGTAGTTGTAGAGGTAATACGTCATTGAGCTCTAAATATTCAGTCAATTGTATACATACAAGTTTCTCTATGATTTTAGACATGCAAGGTAAGATGGTTATAGGCCTTAAGTCTCCAACGTTAACATGGTGTGTTTTTTTGGGAATGGGTTTTATCAGTGCGTGTTGCCAAATATCAGGGAATGTACTGGTATCAAAAGATTTATCAATTATACTGGTGATAAGTTCTAAAGACTCAGGAAGTAATAGTTTCACCATATTCAGAGAGATTCCATAATATACACTATAGCATTCTGCTGCATATAATTGATAGATTTACTAATCTCGGATTCGGTTACTTTTTAAACTTGAAAGCCATTTCAGACTCTTTATGGAACTCTTAATAAGTGAGCAGGGAAAATTAAATATTGGAATCGCTAGGCGCCTATTCAAGAAACTATTCATTAATTGCATTAGCATCATTATAGCTTAACTTTTTTAACTGTTTTTTCATCAATGATGGCATCATTAACATTTCTTTTCAGTTGTTTATAATAAGATTATATGCGAGTCTAGGCCATTTTTCCAAGCCTTAGCTTGAGCTTCATCTCGCGTTCTCATCATTAACTGTATTATACGTGATCCAGGGACATCTATGTTATTTAATGTCAACTTTTTTTTTTGAGGAGCATGTAGATAGTATATAATAAATAAAAATAAATAAAAATATCTTTATTTCCGTAAACACAGAATACATGTAACGATTATCTGGCGACTCCTTTTAAGCAGATAAGTGCCTGTGCCAGGAGACGCCGCTCTTCCTTATCTTAAATTAACGAGAAATATTTTCTATATTTACAAAAATATTAATTATAGAGTAACATGCGTGCAGAGTTAGTTTGCATGTGTATATGTGAGTGTGTGTATGTGGGTGTGTTTGTTTGTGTATGCGTGGGTGTGTATGTGTGCGTCAAGTGAGTAAGTGTATATGTGTTAATGCTTTCCAAATTACTTCACGTATTCCAAGAGTTTCTCCGTTTCATCATACGTTAATGTTTTTAGCCATTGTGTTAATACAGCTTTGCAGTCACGATGAGATTTAGAGTGTAAATCGATTTTTTTGTTAATTTTATTATATAAAAAAGCAGAACGTTTCTTATACTGCATACTTGCAAATACCGTTTTTACTGGGGCAGTGTTTGCGACACTATATTTCCTACGTTTAGATTTTGTGTTACTATCAAGTGGTACTGCTTTATGAGTTTTTAATGCAATGTGTAATATATACAACTGCCGTACGGATAATAAGTCACTATTTTCATATAAACTATAAGTAGGATATATTATTTTTTTTTAAAGTTCATTACTTTAAGTAACGCCCTTTGAGCTCGTTCCACTACAAGGAAATGAGTTTTAGCAGCACCACCCCAAATCGGTAAACAGTATATTAGTATAGACTGCACTAAAGCGATATAAACATTGTTCAATGTGTTATTTGGAGAGCCAGGTATATTTGACCTATTATTAGGAATAACATATCTTAAAGTTTTAAATAACCAAATAAATTTTCGAATTCTTGCAGTAATCTGCTCGATTTGGGGATACCATGATAATCTACTGTCAATTTGAATACCTAAATATTTTGTATGATATACCTTATTTATGTTTGGACAGTTACAATTATTGCTAGTTATGTTATTACAGTTATGGATTTTATGTTGAAATTTGGATTAGGTTGTGCGTTGTTATATATACTAAAGCAGATATAGTTTGTTTTGCCGTATTTAGTGTCAGTAAATTATATTTTAGCCATTTAGCAACGTAGACCATACTTTGTTCAGCTTTTACATTAACATCATCCCAATTTGATCCAGTAAAGATAATAGCTGTATCATCGGCATACGAAAAGATGTTTGCATTTTCGATACTCATATTGCAGAGATCATTAATATAGATTAAAAATAAAGTAGGTCCGAGAACACTACCTTGTGGTACGCCACATGATACACCCATATCTTCGCTGATGTATTGCTCTAATTTCACCTTTTGTTTCCTATTTTTGAGATAATCTCTAAACAAAGAAAGTTCTTGACCCCCTGATTCCTATTTTTTCTAATTTTTGTTCGAGGATGGAATGGGAAACGGTATCAAAGGCTTTTTTTTTTATGTCGATAAATACGCCTAGACATTTTTTTCCTATATCGAGACTATCTGTCACAAGGGTGGTTAAAGATGTAACTGCGTGCTCTGTAGATATTCCTTGTCTAAAGCCATACTGAGATGGCGACAGAATGTTGAATTTAGTTAAATAACTAAGCAACCTAGTATTTAACAATTTTTCTAAGACTTTTGAAATGGCTGGTAAAACAGAAATTGGCCTATAATTATTTACGTCGGTTCGATCCCCACCCTTGTATATTGGAGTGATTATAGACTGTTTAAGTGGTGTTGGAAAAACGCCTAATTTAAAGCTAAGATTGGCCAAGTGTGTTATGGTTGGGACTACTTCCTCTTTTATATATTTTAGGTATCTCGTAGAAATATTGTCCCATCCTGGAGCACTATCTGATTTTAAATTCATTATAATATGGTTCACTTCATCGTGATCCGTCTCTAATAAGACAAATGTTTGGGGTACGGAAGGTAGGTTTTAATATAATTATTTATTTCATTGTCAGTTATAGTTGACTGAATGTTTGTAGCAAGCTCGCTGCCAATATTAGAAAAATATTTATTTATGAAATTAGCTGAGTCAACGGGTGTTGATTTTGTGTTAATCAATTCAATATTTAATTTATTAGATTTATTGGTGTAAGTTATATTTTTAATGTTTTTCCAAAGCAATTTATTGCTTTTATTGAATTAGTTAGTAATTTTCTATCATAGTTTCTTTTAATTTTTTTAAAAGATTGTTACAGAAATTTCTGTATCAGTATAAGTAATTTTTAATTTCATTATGTGGATCATCACGAGACTGTTTCTGGAGTTTGTTACGATTTTTATACATCTTAATATCCCAGTGGTAATCCACGGCTTTATGATTCGTTTGCTTTTAGGGATAATATTAATAATTGTATTTGTTTTAATAGAATCTGTAAGGTGTTGAATCAGACAGTTTGTTATTATGTCAGGGTCATTACAAAAGAGGAGTTTAGCCAAATTTTTTCCTGTAAATATTTTAAGGCTTTTCAAAGTCTATAGAAATTGTTGTTTTAGGTGCAGTTTCATGATTTTTTATCTTGGACAAGGATAAAAATATTGTAAAGTGATCAGTAATGGAAGTTTGTAGAATGGCAATCAAGGCAGATGTTTTAGTTTTTTTAATTTTTAACATAAAATGGTCGAGACAATTGCTTTCTCTGGTAGGCAGTGTATGTCCGGGAAGAATACCATGCACCGACAACATATTTAAGTAATATGTCCGATTATTGTATTCATAAGTGTGTTCAGTTAATTTATGCGTAATATTAATGTTAATATCTCCCGTTATTATAATGTTTTTTTGTGAATTTAGTCTATCTAGGCGTGAACATAATGAATTAGTAAAATTTTCTGCATTTTTATATGAAGGGGATCGATAACACTATTCTATGCATATACATAGAATAGTGTTATCTAATATGTCTAATTGCAGACAGGAAGCTTGAGCTAACTTTATTTCCGTTACATGACATTTCAGTGTATTTTTTATGTAAACTACCACCCCATCGTTTTGATTGTTTTGACTAACAGTAGCGTAAGAGTTGTAGTTATTTAGAGTGGGTAAGGGTTTGTCTGGATTTATCCGACATTCAGTTAAGACCATTACATCTAACTCAAATGTGAATGTAGATATATTAGTTACAAAATCGTTAAAGTTACAATATATGCTCCTAATATTTTGTGATATTATTTTGAAATCATTTTTCCTAATATTGCAGTGCCTAGTAATTTGTGAAATATCACACTCAGTAGATCGTGCTATTTCTATGTTATCTATGTTTGTTATGTTTTTCAGTGTATTAATCATTTCTATAAATGTTAAAAGATACTGAAATCGTTTCGCAAACTGGGTTATATTTATAAAATAAATAGTATCGTATCATTATTAATATATAAATATCATACGAGTCTGTACAAAGGTGCAATATGAGTAACAAATTGGTGTAATTTAATATTTTATGAGTTATATAAATGAATTGTCTAGGCAGTGGCAATCTTGTAAGTAATGGGTGTGTTTCATATTCGTTTACTTCCATGGAATAAAGATAAATGTACAAGCAGTGCCTGATGGTATGTGAGCGATTAGTGTGTATATTTGAGATATTTTGGATTGCTATAATTACATGCCTTGGTGGAGGATGCATTTGTGTCTTTAGGTAAGTATAGTAGCAATGCAAAATATTTTTTAAGTGACAGATGTATATTTTAAACATAATATTATTCTCGTAACTTGAGTATAATTGGTTTGAATTATTTTTAACTAAAAGTTTTCTTATGGTAATATTAATCGTTAAGTAACTATTTTTTTTTGGAGAACGTGCTTGTAATTGTTGTTGGGAAGGAGTGTGTAATTGGAGGTGTGTTTTTGAGAAAGGTTTTTTTTTTTTTTTTTTTTTTTTTTTTTTTTTTTTTTTTTTCCTATTAGTAACAAATAACTTATCTATACGTTTACAAAATATTGTGCAAAAAATGAGAATAGGTAGGTTATTATAACAATCAAGTAAAAAGAAAGAATGAAAATTTAACCTCATTAAATTCGCTACATAAAGAGTTATACTAAATTTAATTATTTTTAATGTATATAGTAGTAGTAGGTATACAAACGAATTAAGTAGGCTATTATAAACATGATAAGTGTTTATGAACAAAAAAATTGCAAAATATAGTCATTTATCATTAATGAGCCCTTGTATTTGTGATTCACTCTTAATTAATATGACCGGGGAGTTTTCTTCCTTTCTTAAATAAACTCTTCCGTACGCGGTCCAACAGTACTTGTATTTTTTCGCCTTAACGAGGTCTCGCGCGAGGAAGTGTAGTCGCGCTCCTTTAGCAGTGAGTTGCTCAGTAATGTATATAGGCACTTCCTCCGGCAAGTGCAATCCTACATGTTTAGTGCTAAGTTTATTTTTTTGTTTTAAATTAAATATTTTGCATGCTTTCATGATATCGTTTTTTATTATGGTAGAGGACGTTTCTATCACGATAGGCGTGTTTTTGATTGTATCATTCTTCATGCGTACTCTATATACATCTCTGATGTAATTTTGTTGATTTGACAACCCACGGAATTGGACAGACTGATAACCATATTTATTAAATCCTCCTTGTTTTCAGATGGTTTTCTTGGAACACTTTTCATTTCAAAATTAGCTTTTTTACTATCTTGTTGCATTATTTCTATTTTGTCTTCCAATACAGTTATGTAATTCCGGTCTGATTTTATTTTTTCCTCTAACATTTCGATTTTATTTTTAAATTCTTCATTTTGTGCAGATAAGAATGCGACAGAACTTTCAATATTCACACTAGTCTGTTGGATTTCTTTTAATGTGGTGGAATTTTTTTTAAACTCTTTCTCTTGTGCACTCATTAAGGTTGAGAACATGCTTTGCATCTCTAGTCGGAGTTTTGAAAGTTCTGCAGCAAAATCATCATCTCTCTTTCTCTTTTGACGGGATGATACAAACTTAGGTGGCGTAGTGTGAGATTGTTCCAACTGATGCATTTCCGTGTCAGAGTGTGACTTATCAAACATGCTGTCCATTTGAATAGACCAACGCGTGTCACCGCAATATCTATGCGATAACGTGCATTCCAAGCGTCACTTGCAATAGGCGAATCCACTATTTAACTGTAATCCTGGTCAATATAAGCAATAGACACGCGTTAATCCGTCCGGCAAATTAGTGCATGAGGTACTAGGGCAGCATAAATGTCGCAAGGTATTTGTAGCACAAACAAGATATAAGTACTGTTGCAAGCGGAGCAGACAATCAATACTGGGTACAACTGCTCACACGCATTTGTCATAGGCCGTTGAAAACAAAAGAGCGTCAAGAAGGCGGGTGCGTTGCGTTGAATTATAGGCTGAGCTATCTCGCTCATACACATGCAATTAATTAGCGAAGATGGTGCGGAAGAAGTGAGATAATATAAGACGTACCATTTGATGTGCAAATTCAACGCATCTTGTACCTTCTCGTTGTTCATGCACTCCTATTTTTTTTATTTCACTTTAACATCGAACATTTTATTTTAAAAACTCAATAAATAATAAACACAGATCAGTGAGCACGTTTACACCCTGCGGCGGTCCGGGGGAAGAGGTAATAATAATAAAACAGAATAATATATATAATTTATAAAATATTATTTATATTATGGTACTTATTTGTATCTTATTTATATATACAACCCTACCAGATGAGTTAATATAGAAATACCCCATACAAAATAATAAAACAGAAAAATAATAATAAAAATATTAACATAAATGTAGTAAATAGATAGTAAATAATATATCTACTTCTAAACGAATTCTATGTCAAGCAGTGCTTGATTCTTAACGGGCACAATGCCACACATTGTGGAATAACTGGCTGTTGGTCTCAGTGAGATGCTCGTTAACATTAAACCTTTGAAGCTTCACACCTAAGTTCATACCTTTGTTTTTTATAGAAGAACGGGGCAAACGAGCGTGCGGCTCGGCTCACCTGATGGCAAGGGATCACCGACGCTCACGAACATCCACAACACCAGAGGAGCCACAGATGCGCTTCCGGCCTTTAAGGAAGGAATAGTCTCTTTACTTGAAGGTCCCTAAGTCGTAACTGTTCAGGAATACCGCTGGCGACAGCTGATCCGCCCAACTCTGCGCTTACAATATTGCGCTCGTCTAATTAATTTTTTTTTGACAACATCGTGACAATATTCATAGTACTCTCTCCACTCTTTTCGGTTACTCCAGAAATCTCAATATCGTTTATAATACTAGCATAAGTTGATCCCGTTCCTGTAAGCATAACGCCTGCGGCCTCAAGGACGCAGGCGCAAACCTATGAAGCTGTAAAAGCCAAAACGGCTAACAGCAATAACTTCATCGAATACATATATCCCGTTCCTGTAGCTCGCACCTCAGTTCGGCAACTGGTTTCATGCACTTTCGGGTCTACTGTCAAGGCCTGATGTTCCGTCGGGCTATGCTCGAGCGCTGCCACTCTAAGCTCCACATTTTCTAGCCTATTTGTAAACTCAGATATAGTCGTGTTTAATTTTGCGAATTCCTGCCGAAACGACGCCATCTCGCGGCTAACCGTGACCAGCTCGTTCCGGAGAATTTTAATGTCATATGTAAGTTCGGCGTCAGAGTTCTTACTTCCAGACGTCAAGGCATCACCAAACTAAGGGGTATTCCGGAAATGCTAGAATTTGTTTCACAGCCAAAAAGTTTCCCTTCGCGGGCCCGGCAAAGCCATTTTGCCGTCGCACAAACATCTGAAACTTTGCATTTAGCGCCATCTGCTGCTGAGGCCAATATACCACAGACGACACACTCGATTGCCATATTTTTAAGACGAATTATAAAATAGATAGTTCAGAAAAAGTATTGGAAGATGGCATTAATTGTCACTTTGAGAGACTGATTATAATTTTATTGTTAATTTAAATGCGAATATTCCTCCAAAATGGATATAATTATAAGTGTACTGAATATAAATTGTTTCCCGAATCACTCGACGTTTTGCACCAAAATTGATTTTAAAGTAGGCACTGACAGCTGATATGAAATCAGCTGTTACTATAAATGCCTATTACAGATTTTCATTGTATTTTAAAAAACACTGTATCACAAAACACAAGTGTACTGTTCCATAATTTATACTTTTAAGCTAATAAAAGGAATTTAAAAAATATTAATTTCTTGTATTGTTTAGGAACGATAATACTAACAGCTGACCGATCTACCCCCCATCGTTGTATCTTTACTGTAAACGTTTTAGCGAACCAACCACAGGATGTAAGTCTTAATGAGAAAATTAATTGAATATTTCAAAATCGGACAGCGCGCGTTTTTCTTTTGCTTTTGATCCGACATTCACTGTATTTACTGGGCGAAGGAATAAGATAGGGAGGAGAGGTACCACCCTCTTAACTATATCTGCCGCTAACAAGTAGTGCAAACATTATTGTGTTCCGTTTTGAACTATTATAGGCTTCGAGGCATTCCACTTTTGACCTGAAGGATGACGGCGCATCTTTAACCTTCTTCGGTCGGTATACAGTGATACGTACACAGTAAATTAACAGCCTGTAAGTGCCCACAGCTGGGCAAAGGCCTCCTTCTTAAATACTAGTATCAGAGAGGGTTTAGGAGCCGGGAAGAGCCCGCCACGCTGCTCCAGTGCGGGTTGGCGAGCTTCACATATCCTCGAAATAATATTTTTATTATTTCTAAGTCATGCAGGTTCCTCACGATGTTTTCCTTCACCGCTGAGCACGTGGTAATACGTACACAGAGTTGTATAAAATGAATGATATAGCTTTCAACTACATGTTCACGTTCAGTAAACAAAGTGTATATTACTGTACGTGAAAATATTGCCAAGAGAAAGAAACGCGATCTCAAAGCCAAATATGATTACCAAATATTTGCAGTTCACAACTGATGAACGTGCTTGTTTACATCATTATTTCTGAAGCGTGCACTACCGTAATTCCTATTACATGTACATGTTAAGCCACGTTACCATGGCATGAATAATGCTTTATCGTCAGTTTTTTTTTAAAACGTAGTACTTAAAGTCGACAGAACAATATCTTATTCAAACTATTCTTAGTTTTGATTATATTGGACATTCTAAGATAATGCCGTCAGAAGCTGCATTTCTAAGAACAAGTGCCCATACTTTTTTTAGAAATAGAAATACTTAAAACTTCGTTATACTAATAACTTAATATTTGGAGTCAAAGAAGAAATGTAATTTAGAGTAATTGAATCTCTCAGTAGCGCAAAAATCTCCTGAATGGACCTTTCCTTCTTCCTGGTAGGTGTAATAAAAATTGAATTCAACTTTACACAGAAATCTGAACTTTAACACTATCATCATACACTATAAAATTAAAAGAAGAATGTTTTTCATAAGTTGTGAGCGCTCTACCAGAATAATTAAATTAATCGTTTAAAGCAATTTAGCCAACGGATGGTAGAGTACCAATAAAGAAGACATCTAAATATGTAGGTGTAAAAATTGTCTAGTTTTTATGCAACTTTTCGTTAACTTGTTCACGTGTACACGATGCTTCCTTCTACGAGGAACTAATTTATTTTTCAATTATTCTTATTCAGTGAATTGTCACAGTTTCGCTGATAAAGCTATTTTAATTCAAATGGAAATGGATCTCCACTGCCGTTAATAATGAACGTTGTGTGCATCGTTGTTTTGCAGGGAACGCCCGACGGACCATAGAAAGTTCCTTTTCCGTGAGTCTCCATTGTGATGCACTTAAATACGAAATATAAATGTGGTGGTCAGAGGTCCAACCATATGTTTAACGCTTTTCACCAGAGCTTATTCGTTCGTGACAGATAGTCTGACGCCATCGTGTAGATCATATGTCACCTGTCGGTATGATTTGATTTCTTTGCCCGCAGAAAACAGAAACAAAAAATTGTTAATTCGTTTCATCAGGCGTTTATTCGTTTATTCGTTTTTTTCGTTTTATATATGTAGCATTTGAATTTTACAACTCTTTTCTTAACCCTCGGCCATTTTGTCTCCAGGCCTACATTGATTTTATATATTTTTATTATAGAAACTATAGGAACACCCCATGTCTGAGAAATAATAAAAAATAGTTAAACCGCACTGAAGCTCTATTTGTTTCGGGATGGGCGGAAGGGACTGTCTTTTCTGGAAGCAGTGGCTCATTCAAGAGCTGGTAACACTCCTGTCGAGGCTGTATGTCCTCAATGCTGGACATAGCGTAGCCTAGCTTATCCAAGAAAGCACAAACAATACTTGACGTCCATAGAGGGATCACTCACCACTCTGATCAGGGTACTAAAAAAGCTGCGCTATTATCCTCGTCCTAGTAATGCCGCTCCCCAGGATTTATTTGCGTAATTTATATTCGGTATATTCTACAAACAGACTTTCGATCAATTGTTCATATCTTTGGCATTAAACTGCACTACGTGCCGATGATGTAACAATTTTGACATTTGCCCACGGGAGATTCTCACCGACGTGACCCTTCTACACAACTCGTCCCTCCGGGCCGAATTCTAAATTATTCTCCCATAAACGACCCGTACATAATTCATCAAAAAACAATATAAGAAGTAGATTTTTATTCTTAAGCTTGCGATCTCTAGCCTGCGAGTACTGAGACGAGTGAATCAGGTAAAATTCAAAACGGATAACAGCAAAAATACACCGAAAATACACAAGCCAATAAAACAGAAGGGATATGCCCTTCATGTCATGTAAGCTTTCATCAACGATTTACAGTCATTGATGCACAATTGCGAGTAAATACTTCAATGTTTTACGTCCGAAGCATTATTATGGGCGCTTCAACAAATTTGTCGAATGCATTTGGATTGGTCAAATTTCGCGTTCACTGTGCTAAAGTAATCTACGGTTTAAATATGTCACGAATTGCTGCAGTTTCATTAAATCCGACATGATCTAACGTGCAAGTTATTTATTTCTCACTATCATTAGACTTTTCTTTCAGCAGCCTATAAATAGTCCATGACAGGGGATACGTTTTTATAAACAGCACAAACCAACCAACCGCAGTGCCAGACACCATGTGTCTTGGACGTTACTACTCTGTGAAGTAGACATTAAATGTCCCTTAGCAGTAAAGCTTTGAGCGGAGGTTCAGCCGCTCCAAAGCTGTTTTCCTTTCCACTCTCCTCAGTGTTGTTTGCATGTATAACAAATTTAAAGTTTATATATTACTCATCCGACCGTGAGAATCGGTTCGCTAACTTGGTATATTTAAAAATAATGCAAAATATGGTGCGAATTCCGTTTTGATTGATAGATGAAACCAAAGCGTGACTTAATGTAGACGAAGTAAATATGATAGACTAACAGGAAACTCGGCAAAATTTGAAAAATGTTGAATAAATCTTACAATAGTACCTACTATTGTAATGTCATGTACTTACCTAAGAACTTTTTTTTTTATTTTACATGGGGAAAAGCCTAACGCATACCTGCCCTCTCGGGGGCAAGGACGTCGGGTCACGGGTACGCTTTCACACACATCCGCGACCCTACCAGCGCCGGCCGCTGTAGGCGGCCCCTTCTGGGAGAGAACATACCCTCTCCCCCCGCGGCCCCACCACGGCCGATTCAGCGGTCCACCTCGGGCCAGCCATCCCCGACTCCACCTCGGCTGTGGGAGGCCAGAAGAGTGCTGAGCTAACACTCCCCCCACAGTCCACCAACACGAATCCGAAGTGGGCTCACCAAGCCCACTCGGAGCGGCCACCTCGGGCCAGCCATCCCCGCAAAGATAGGCTGGCAATGTAGGTTCCTCTAGGTTCACCGTGGGAGACCAAGCCACGGTTACTAAGTGCCCCCGCCACGACAAGGCGGGAAAGCATTCGATGGAGAGTAGGTAAGTATCTACTTCAACTTTCCTACTGTAACGATGATTCAATACAGGGAATTACTAACGTCTTTATGATAACGTTGTACAATTTTAAATCCGCTAAAATGTATTCAAATAATTACCATGTTTAGTTTGTCATCATGCATTTTAGAATTTGCATATTTTGTATACATATATAAGAGTAATAAGCTATCCATTTGTATTCTTAAGACCCCTAAAATAATAAAATGTCAATAGGTAATTAAGAGAAAAACATACAAACATATAGAAGAGAGTGTAAAGAATTTCTGTATAAGACAACTTTGTGTTATAAGACCTTATTTAAATGATAAATCTCTTGAAGCTTACATACATGTGAGTAACAATACCTACTACATACATGCTTGCATTTTGAGTGCTTTAAAGATTATAATGATTAGATATTTTTGTTTTAGTACAATTTCTTACGTGCGTACTTAAGTACACACACGCTTTTTTTTGATGTCTTGAGAAACAAAGCGTTGTTACAGTTTTATTACATTGTTACGAATGCTCGATAACTCTCGGTAGCGAGTGTTATATTCCTTGCTCGATAACGACTTGTCTACTGTTACGTATTACGTCTCCGAATGACAATGGTCGATGTTAATGAAACTTTTTTGTTGGTAAACAAAGGGTTTGCACCTGTTGGCTGTATAAGCATATTTTTCTTTTTTTTTCTCTGGGAAAGGCGGCAAACGAGCAAGCGGTTCACCTTATGGTAAGTAATCACCGTCGCCCACGTGCATCTGCAAACACCAGAGGAGCTGCAGGTGCGTTGCCGGCCTTTAAGGGTATTTGGGAGATGGGAGGGAGGATGAGAAGGGGGATGGGGAGGGGAAGTGGGCCTCCGGTTACCTCACTCACCGAACGAAACGCAGAAGCACAAGATGCCTCTACTTCACGCCGGTATTCTGCGAGGCCGTGGTACCAATCCGGTCGAGCCGGCCCATTCGAGCAGCAGCAGAAACCGCCGCTTGGCTTTGTCACGTTAAATAATTATTTTCTTAAATGAAATAGAAAATATCTTTAAGTTTGCCGAACCTAAATCCCACAGACTAGTGATGGGGAGCAGCATCACTAGTGCGACGGTATCGGCACTGTGCTCAATAACCCATTTGGCCAGCGTGATGAGTATGGCAAACCATTCAAGAAATCAATGCCCGGTTTTGTTGGCGCTTTCTAAGACAGGCCTATGTCAGCGGTGGACTAAAATAGGCTGAAGTAGATTCCCTTAGTCACCTCTCAGGTTCCCTTAGTTATCTACGTGAGGAAAGGGATGGCAGGTTTTTTATGCCGCAACCACAGCTTTTTTAAATGTAGACATCAAATTGTAATAAATACCTATAAAGTGAACGATCTTTTATTAAATATGCATATTACAATTTATTGGATTTATATCAGAGAGTCTTCGTTCCTAAAATTTACTGCTTCATTGAATCAATGTCTTAACGCGACGCTTCGGATTGATAATCTACGTATATTTTAATTAAGGGATTGATTCCATCTGTAAGACTTAATATCAATTTTAAATTATTGCTAAATAAAAAAAAAATCTATATTTGTTTAAATACTATTCTCTCACTCACTGATACTGATCACTGAATTTCAAGAACAATCGTAGTTCAAATCGAGTAAATTAGTTTTATCTGCAGAAGGTAAAATGGAAAGCTCTTTTGAGTAACTCTGGTGATAATGGTAATCGTGATTGGTTTGATTTTGACGTTTCTACAGATTCGACGGATCATGTAGATTCTCGAGTGGCAGCCACATGCAGGCAAACGCAGAGCAGGATGACCCGTCACAAGATGGAGTAACGACCTGCGCAGTATTGCGGGAAGTCGATGGATGCAGGTAGCTCAGGACCGAGCTTTGTATCACTCTTTAGGGGAGGCCTTTGTTCAGCAGTGGACTTGTGATAGGCTGAAATGATGATGATGTGTACATATTAGGTGAGCGCACCAAACCTGTAGTATGATCCTACTCCAAAAATAATAAGTGTTATACATTCTCCTGCCAATTATATGAGCACCTCTGAAGACAGCTGAAGATCGCAAACTGATTTATCAACTTTTGTGATCAAGGAATTTGTGTTGAAAATCATATTATCGCTTCGGAAAAGGAAACCATTTTTATAACATTTAAATGAATTTAAAATAGAAATTCTAGGAGTGCTTAAGGAATTCGGTAAGTTTAAGGCGGAATGTCATCTCAAATCGTCTAGTGAACAGACTTGACGACTTCCAGCCTCCCGAACAAGCCGGATTCCGAAAAGGCTATAGTACCATAGACCACATACATACTCTTCGCCAGATTGTACAAAAGGCCGAGGAGTACAATTTGCCATTATGTCTGGCGTATGTGGACTATGAGAAAGCCTTCGATTCAGTCGAAATTTGGGCGGTACTACAGTCTCTCCAGCGGTGCCAGATAGACTCTCGGTATATCGAAGTGCTAAGGTGTTTGTACAATGAGGCTACGATGTCTATCCGAGTACAGAATCAGAGTACGAAACCAATCCAACTGCAGAAAGGTGTAAGACAGGGTGATGTCATATCCCCGAAACTCTTCACCGCTGCATTGGAAGATGTTTTCAAGCAGCTGAACTGGAAAGGATACGGTATCAACATCAATGGCGAATACATCACTCACCTTCGATTTGCCGACGACATAGTTCTTATGGCAGGATCGCTGGAGGAGCTTAGTACAATGCTCAATGACCTCAATAACGTCTCCCAACAGGTTGGTCTTAAGATGAACATGGACAAGACGAAGTTCATGTCAAACGTCCATGTCACACCAATACCGGTTGTTGTTGGGAACAATAGGCTCGAAGTTGTAGACGAGTACGTATACCTGGGACAAATTGTCCGATTAGGTAAGTCCAACTTCGACTCAGAGGTCAATCGACGAATCCAACTCGGCTGGGCTGCGTTCGGGAAACTACGTCATATCTTCTCGTCGAGTATACCGCAAAGCCTCAAGACAAAAGTATACAACCAGTGCGTGTTGCCAGTGATGACATACGGATCCGAGACTTGGTCCTTCACTGCAGCCCGTATGAGGAAGCTCAAAGTTGCTCAGCGCGCTATGGAAAGGGCTATGCTCGGTGTTTCTCTGCGTGATAGAGTCTGCAACGATGATATCCGCAGCAGAACTAAGGTAACCGACATAGCCGTAAAGATCAGCAAGCTGAAGTGGCAATGGGCCGGCCACATAGCTCGCAGAACTGACAACCGTTGGGGAAAAAGGTTCTCGAGTGGCAGCCACGTACAGGCAAACGCAGTGTAGGACGACCCCCCACAAGATGGAGCGACGACCTGCGCAGTGTTGCAGGAAGTCGATGGATGCAGGTGGCTCAGGACCGAGCTTCGTGGCAATCTTTGGGGGAGGCCTATGTTCAGCAGTGGACTTCTGATAGGCTGAAATGATGAAGGCGGAATGTTAATACTTTATGGTAATAATACCATATGGCAAGATATATCAAAAGTAATAGACCAGCAGAGCTATATAAAGACTAGAATGGGACATTTGTTTTCAGAAGATAATTGGATCAAAATTAAGACAACACTATAGAAATACTAAAATGCCTTGAAAGTGATGTCAACTTACTTCGAAACATTCAAACCATTTCAGTAAAGTTAGAGCAACCTATAACAATTGTAAGCATTGATGATATAATAATTCAACTACACAAGCGTATGGAACGAAGTAACAATATAATAGTACCAGGAGTCTCTGAACCCTACTCCAATAATATGGTTAAAAAGAAGCAGAATGACAGATTTTAGATAAAGAAAATTATAAATGCTACATATCCTCTCAATCCTGAACCTGAAAAAAGCATGCAGCACGGAAAATACGACGTGAAGAAATCACTTCCATAAAAATTGTTTCGAAACCCAAGAAACCGCTAAAACAATACTGGAAAGGAAAGTAAACTTTACAGATCTCAATGTAATCAATTACCAGCCACCTAATCAACACTACCAGATTTAAATTGCACAGATCTGTGACGGCCACAGCAGTATTTAAAGCGCCATGTACTAATTGTTTTTAATCGATCTCTCTCATTAAATATCATTCCAAACGAGCAGTTTGGCTTTCGAGCTAAACACTCATGTGTCCAACAAGTGCACCGCCTCACGGAGCACGTACTTGAACGCCTAAATGATAATCCCAGATGTAGTGTACGAGCTCTCTTCTTCGATGTCGCGAAAGCGTTCGACAAAGTCTGGCACAATGGCTTGATCTTCAAGCTATAGACTCTAGGGGTGCCTGACAGGCTTGTGATAACCATTCAAGCCTATTTTTCAAACCGCAACTTCCGCTACAAAGTAGAGGGCACTAGCAGCAGAGACATAAAAGCCGGCGTTCCACAAGGCTCTGTCCTCTCTCCCACTTTCTACACGCTCTACACGAGCGATATTCCAGTAGATAAATACAAGAAAGTGGAATAAGCCCTATTCGCCGATGATACTACTGTTTATACATCCGACTTTAATGTATCTAGAATATACATTCGCCTCCAAGCCACGGCAACCACCTTAAGCGACTGGTTTAGGACTTGGAGAATTGACGTAAAGCCTGAGAAGAGCAAAGCGGTCTTGTTCAACAGGAAAGTACTATCAAATCGTCTTAATAAATACGAAAATATCACCCTTTTCGACAAACCTATTCCATGGGTAGTAAAGTAAAAAAGTAAAGTAACAGCCTGTAAGTGTCCATTGCTGGGCATAGGCCTCCTTCTCAAATACTAGTATCAGAAAGGGTTTAGGAGCCGGGAAGGGCCCGCCACGCTGCTCCACTGCGGGTTGGCGAGCTTCACATATCCTCGAAATATGTCCTTCACCGTTGAGCACGTGGTAATTACAGCACTTAAAATTGTTAACAACAATTTTAGTGGTGGCAGCACCGGGGATCGAACCCAGGTCACTCGCGCTCTATGATTCCATGGGTATCATAGGTAAAATATCTGGGTGTTACCCTAGACCGTAAAGTCAATTTCAAGAAACATATTAAAACTATCAGGGATATAGCGGCCTTTATATCCGGTCGCTCTTTAACCTATCCAACAGTAGTAGCAAAAATTTATTAAAACATAAAATGCGCATCTACAAAACTTGCGTACTACCTATAATGTCGTACGCCAGCGTTGCATCAGCCCATGTACCCAAAGCACGGCTAAACCCACCTCGAGCGGTTCAAAATCGCTTCATGCACCGAGCAATCGGTGCACCCCTATACATGCGGAATGTAAACTTACACCGCGGCCTCCAAATGCGTAGGCATGCAATGGCAGCCCTTTTTAAAAAAATCTGCACTAACTGCTTCGAGAGCATTAAAACACACCCAAACGTTAGTGGCGGAGCAGGGTAATTACGTACCTGTGCGCGATACCAAATTTAAATTTAAATCACCAAAATTAATAACGCGTATGAGACCCCCCCTCCCCCCGGGCTCACTAGCATAAGCACCCACACTAGCCAAGTCCTAGTCCCAAGCCCAGAAGTGGTTTCTCTTCGCTGTCGGGGCCCTCACATCGTCTAGCCCCTCCCCTCACTTTGAAAGTTTTTTCTTTTTCAACTGGCCTCCGCTCTCGCAAGTCTCCTTAGATGAAGCTGTAAAGGCCTCCGGACCAACAGCAATGTGGATGGTTTTTAAACAGTATGTTTCTCCGTTCGAGATCCGAGTCCGACATAAGCCGTTGGGTGGACTCCCGGCCAGCAGGGGGCATGCATAAAGCATTTTCCTCCACCCAATACAAAAAAAATTCTCGTTAATCCTTCAACGTGAAACCGTGAAAGCAGAAATGTTCTGCTCAGCGGCAGAGTATCATGCAAAGTGGTAATGCCGACCTGGACCCGTTTGCGATAACCTCCGATGATAATATCTTATTGTTAGTGGTAAGAGTACAGATCAGTGATACAAATAATTGTCGATTCCCTTATCACTCGGCTACCGCGTAACCCCGATTTCCGACAAAATTCAATCCCCTACAATTCTTACTGCTAGTTGCTTCCAATGTAACGTATCTGTTAATTCGTCGTTCGAGAAAAAGTTAAAATCTCGTCATCGTTTGTGATACGTGAACATGTATTGCCAGTGACTGTGACTGTAGGTACAAAGTTCTGCCGCCAAAAATTTTTTAATTAATCTTTAAATACAATAAAACAAAGTCGCAATTCGAGGCTATTTGTGTATTCGATTACAACTTCTTAGTCGATTTCGATGCGATTTTCAACAACATTTAATATATTTCACGAGGATTGTTTAAATGTATAACATATTAGTTTATACTCTGTGGTGTTTAAATAGTGATTTTTTTTATTAACATGGTACTTTCGCAACATATTGCTGTACCTACGAAATAAAGATTAAATGAATGTCTGAGTTTGGTTTAAGCCGTGATAATTTCACGCCAATAACTTAATAAACTTTAAGACGGAGAGGTTTTTAATCAGCTTTTAGCACTCAAAACTGTTTCTTTATCAGCTCATTCAAGTCCACTGCATGAAGGCGCCTAAAAAAGATTGCAACCGGAAAAATGTACATACATAAATGTTTCTGGTTGCCTGGCACGCTTAGTTTTATTGCTCAGTCATGGGCTAATAATTTACCGTGTATTAGCTACGTAAAGTCTGCTATCCCCTTTATTTCCATGTGTCGTAGAAGCAACAAAGTGAAAAGCCGTAATATTATTATAGGGAATAATATGGAACAGCTACTCCTCATTACTAGTCTTTGGGATTTAAAATTCGCATGGATTTCCTTCCTCCGTTCACTCTCCTCGGTTAGGCAGAAGGGTGCACCGTGTGCTGGAAACATTTGAAGAAAAGGTTGCCTTTACATTTGTTTAAGTAGAAGAAATAAAATAGAAAGATTCGCGGACGCGTGATGTTCTCCAATCCGTACTGCGTACTGCTCCAGCGTACTGAAGTCTCTCTATCCTCTCTAAAATGAGCAACGAGTTATTATACACGGGACGAAACTCAACATATCCAGATCCGAAATACACATAAATTGTGTTGCTCAAACAAAGGCATCGTATACGGTTCAACCAAACAGCAAAACAGGCTTCGATTGAATGAGAACCCAAGGCTCTATCTTCAGATACGCCAAACACTATGCTTCCAGAGCGGCTGAAAAGTTTTGAGCCTAAGTGTCACTAATGGCTCGCACTGCACAACACTAGTTGCGGGTATCCTAAGTAATATAAATGTCAAGTTTCATGTCATTGGCATCGCTTTTAGTAATAAAACCGTAAACATCACCATGTCCAAGTCATCCGCGCTTTGCACGAAATTGGAGTACAAAGCTATCATAAAATTCCTCATAAAGAAGAACAAAACGCCGACGGAAATATTTGAAGAGATGTCTGCAGTTTATGGGGAGTCTGCACCTTCATTTTGCCACCGTAAAATGTTGGAACCGAGAATTTAAACAGGGCAGGGATTTGTTCGAAGATGAAGACGTCGGGACGCCCCAACACTGCCCTACCGACCGAAGAAAATCTTGAAAAAGTGAAAAAACACTTTCCGAAGATCGGCGAATCAAATTGTGGCTAATAGCTGAAGCTATGGGCGTTAGCAAGGAAGGAATCGGCAATATTTTACAAGACAATGCGCCCTTCCACACTGCGCGAGTTTGTAGAAGGTGTTGCAAGGTATGCCCTCGCCTAGACAGGATTTGAAGAAATCAACCACCGGCCCTACAGCCTGGACCTGGCGCTTATTTCCTCTTTTTGAAATTGAAAAAAGACCTCCGAGGACGGAGATTTCCAGTGAAAACGAACATTTCAAGGGTAAAGTCGGGAATATCTTTTGACCGGTAAAGCCCTCTTTAATAAATGTAAGAAGTGTATTGAAGTAGAGGGAGATCACATTGAAAAATATTTTTTTTTTCCACATTTCTATCAGCAGTTTCAATACCTTAGGTTAGAAACATTTCACCAGCCCCTCGTATATATAAACTGTTATATTTAAAAAAATATTTATTAGGTTCTATTCAGATGCACAGCACAAGAGGGTGGTTCATGCGCTCTTGTACAGAATTAAATAAAGTAATTCTGCCCTTTCCGGTAGGTGGTGCGATTTCTTAATAACTTAATAACCGACCACATTTATCGTCTCAAGATTGTCTGATATTCATTTTAGGCACTAAACAAGAAACTAAGAGTAATTTTGGTCAATAAATATAGAATTTATTAATAACATACATGATTACAGCGTCATCTATCGGATTCTAGCATAGCTATGAGCTATCACCTTGTCAGTAAAAATCCTAAAATATTAAGGACACACAATATTTTTGTATATAAAAAACCAATATACTGCTATTCCTCCGCTAACCGAAAAGTTATTTGCAGTGAAATCAGTTTTTGCCCAATCCCCTTATTTGTGAAACACACAAGTTGTTGATTTTTGGGGCTGTATGTATTTTGTGTCAGTATGTCATGGCAGTTGAACCTTCCGCCGTTATCGCGTATGCTTCTGATTCGGGAAGGTGAAGGTGAGCGAAGCTTATGTAAGACTTGCATAGCGCAGTAGTTTAAGGCCGCTACTATACGCTGGCGCTTTATGAAAGTACTTCCCTAACACTCCTTCAACACGCGGACACTTTTTGGGTTACAACTAAAGCATGACACATAATAATTAAAATGACACATAATTAAATATTGCAGAGCAATTCTCATTTCATCATTTTTCAGATAAAGGTTTCTTTAACTGTAACGAAGCCAACTAACTATATTAGTTTATTGTAGTAAATTTTTACCTATAATATGCAAGTTTTTTCAGTGATCTCAAGAAAGTGCCAAAAGATATTTAGTCTATGTCTTTAATTACAAAATAAAAAAGTAAATGATAATTGATCATATGTATATTCTTACAATTCTTACTTACTTAACTGTCCCGTAAATTAAATGTAATCTTGTAGCAATAATATAATTTGCATTAGCTTAGTTATGCGAAAATCTTAACACTATATATAAACATTGTATATTATATCGACGCAAAACTTTAATAATGCGAGCGTTCGGGTCCAATCCCGCCCAGTCGTAAATAACAAAACGATGGAAAATAGTTGACAATGGGAGTCGCATGCGATAGCAGTACACGGGAGAAACCAGCAGTTGCGTCTCCGCCTCTTTTACCACCCGCTTCCCGCTTTCCGCTTACCGCCGTACCGCGCTAGCCGCAAGCCGTTACCCGTCGTGTTCATTCGCTCGCCAGTCGCCAACCGTCGCGGTGGTCTCTCCCGATACCCGGGGATAGCTAGAATGGGGAACTTAATTAAACTTTTAATTTTTGTTACTTTGGCAACCATCTCCCTATCCGTGATTGACTGCCCGCCGAAATGCATATGCTTGGGAAACACTGTTCGCTGTCTTCACCAAGACCTGCAGGGAGTTCCAATGACACCAACCGACGCGCACACTCTGTAAGTACTAAAAAGTTTTAAAAACCTATGGCGCGTGCGAAAGTTACGAAAAATTTTTTTTTGCGTGTTTTTAAAAGGGCCTGTTGTGCTCCCGCTCTGCGAGAAACGGCCGCTGCAATGTTGAAATAAACTCGTAATGACGTCGCTGTGTCGTATCTGATCCTTGGACGATGCTCCAGGTCGTTTCCTCTGTCTACCAAGGCGGTACCTAGTTTGAATTTTTGTTTTATCAGACGATTTTTGAAACGATTTTCAAATCCAACAGAATACTATTTGTTTTTTTATAAGTTTTTAGTTATGTTCAAAAATTAAACTTCCGTAACGTAAATTTCATGCTTTGTAATATTCAATAAAACTAAATAAATAATAAAAAACCAACTTTTGTTATTAAACATATATCCTAAAAAAGTTCGCGCCGAACGCTAAAGCTCGCAGAAGTTGTAGAATCAATTTTCCTCTTCTTTCCACATGTATTTTCTAAGTTTAGTACAATTTGTTGAATTTTCGCAGGCAACATATTTTAAAGATGAAATATGAAGGTATAGAAAATAACCGTTTTTTCATACAACGATCCAAATTAAAATAAGTAACATTACATTGTTTTTAAAAGTACTAAAACAGTTCCCGTCGCACGCTGACGAACGCCAAAGTTGTTGCATCTATTTTATAATAAATTAACAAAAATGCCTCTGTTTATTAAAGTGATATTAAATATTAAATATATATTTTAATCAATATATTTCAATAAAACACTGGTACATGAATTAATATTATGTTTTTTTTTTTTTTTTTATATGGTATAATAATATTTATACGTGGTAGTAATAATTTATACGTGTTAGAGCCAAGCGGCGGCTTTTGCTGCTGCTCGAATAGTCGGCTCGACCGGAATGGTACCACGGCCCCGCAGAATACCGGCTTGAAGTAGAGGCATCTTGAGCTTCTGCGTTTCGTTCGGTGAGTGAGGTAACCGGAGGCCCACTCCCTCTCACCATCCCCCTCCACATCCTCCCTCCCATCTCCCAAAAACCCTCAAAGGCCGGCAACGCACCTGCAGCTCCTCTTGTGTTGCAGATGTACGTGGGCGACGGTAATTACTCACCATCAGGTGAACCGCTTGCTCGTTTGCCGCCTTTCCCATAATAATAAAAAAGAAAATTCACAATTGTCAAAGTGGCAAAAGTAATAAATATTTTTTGAATTATCAGTTAAACTGTTACGCACAAAACGTAACAGTTACGTTACGTTCATAAATGACAATGAAATAATATAGTGTTTGAAATATATGAAATAATAACTAACTTTACCTTTAAAAAAATCATATTATAATAATACAATATTTTTTGGTAATTGTAAACCGAAACTACGAACACTTTCCACATTTAAGCAGACGGGAAAGGTAATTTTAAATAACAGATAGTTACTTTGTATTTGTTACCGGCGGTGTCCAGCAAGCTATGGATATAAAAACGAGTAGTATTATCATGCAAACGCAAGTAACGCAAAGTAAATTGAATTAAATAACTTATTTTATATATTTCTATTACCTTAATATAGTTTTATAAGTAAAATTTTTACAAACTCACACAAGTAAAATTGTTAGTTTTGCTGCCAAGTTTTGAAGGCGTCTATTATAGAGTATGTTAGAAACTTATTATAGCGAGGCTAATTTGTATGTATTGATTTAAGTAATGATATTAAAATTTGAAGACACAATAGCGTAAAATAAAAAAAATATTACGTAAGTTCTATGTTTTTAACATCTAATAGTTTAAAATTAGTAAAAGTGGAAGTAACAAAAAAAAAACTTTGGATACTTTTTTATATTTAGCAATTTAATCAGATTCGAAAGCCATTAATTAGTATGTTGCGAAAATAATTGCGGTTGAGATCCAAATCCAAGACCGACTGGGGGGCAAGTAGGCTCACAGATACGCGATAGAAAATTAAAGAAGAAAATATTGTTAAATGGCGCGTGTAACTTTAAGCACATTGAAAATCGTTTTTAACAGAGTAATAAATACTTAATCATTGTTTAAAACGTATATTATTAAAATGTATATTATTTACTGACGCCCACGTACACCTAATTGTGGTACAGCCAAGTGGCGGCTTTTGCTGCTGCTCGAATTGGCCGGCTTCGGGTTGGTACCGCGGCCTCGCAAAATACCTCATCCTCTCTCCCATCTCCCAAATACCCTCAAAAGCCACCAACGCACCTGCAGTACCTCTGGTGTTGGAGATGTACGTGGGCGACGATAATCACTTACCATAAGGTGAACCGCTTGCCGCCTTTCAGATAAAAAAAATCATCTGCGAAAACAGAAGAGCTGCGGGTGCTTTGCCGGAGTTTAGGTATATTTGTGGATAGGGGAGGAGGATGGAGAGAAGAGTTAGAAGGCAGTAGTAGGTACTCCTAGGCGGAGAAGGAGCCTACTACTTAGTAAGAGGGGACTGAAGGAAAAACCTAGAAAACCTTATGGCACCGGTGAAGAGGCTCACGGTTACACGACACCGGGTGAGGAGAAAGGTTCTCGAAATAGACCAGTTAGTAATAGGCCAACGACTATTGTAGAAATAATAAAATAACTCTATAAATATATCTACATTCGTTCGAAACTAATTATCCAATGTTTATTAAACTTGGCACAAACAATCTGCGGAGTTTAAACAGCGCCTAGATGCACTTTGATGACACTTGAGCCATTTTCATCGTCAGGTTGACGAACTTACTTGTGTTTAGCCACTAAATAACCGAAGATGCAGTTTAGGATGGTGTATTATGATTCTGAAGCACGTACTCAACATCTGCGATATTTCTAATTGCCAATAAGACCTGTACGTTAAGCTTTTTTATCGGTGGAGTCTCACATGAAAAAAAAGTGAACATGTTGGCGGAAGAATAATTAAAACCATGACTATAGAAAATACATTTATACGATTTAGATATTTTTTATAAGCAATATTACTTAAATAATTAGAAGCTTTAATAGCATAATGGGTTAGATGCTGACGCAGATTCGAGTCCGCCTTTCGACAAGAATCAAACTTGAATAATTAATATTTCCAATTAGTCAGATTTTGATTTTGTCAACCCAACCCGCTCGCCCAGCTGTGACTATGAGCAAAGCGTTCAAGAAATTTAAGCTGGCTTTTGCTGGCGCTTTTTTGGAGAGAATATTCAGCAGTGGACTAAAATTTACCAATATGATGTAGTACCTTCATTGAAGGTTCTTGCTTTGTTTTAACGTAGCAAGGGCTGCTAAGTTTATGTATCCCAAAGCAACTTTATTCGGTTCGCGGAATGCCAGTGCGTTTGACTGCGACCCATTCCGGGGAGAGCAATTAATCTCCTGCACAACTTACCAGACATTATAATTCTATAATTATTATAATAATATTTGATAGAACGCTAACTTTCTAAATTAAATGAATTGCCTACCCCCATTAAAAATTTATAATATACAAAGAAGGCTACAGCAACATCAAATACATCTTTGTATTTAGATTACGAAATTACTTACTCGCATTTGAATACTAAACTTTATAGTATTTATTTAAAGTTTTCCGAGTCGGGAGGTGCAAATACTGGCTGGCGCTCCGTAGTTGTTGCAAAACACATATTCAATTCACGCTTGAATCCCTTCTTTATTTCTGTTTCATAAACACAAAACACCGGACCAAAGGGTCCGATGGTAATTTTTCCCAACATTTGGCATAACTTGTTGCTTTGAATTCCATTTCAATTAAACATAATTTCTTGTAAGATTTTTTTAATGAAGCTGCTTGCTGCTTTAATGAAGCTGCTGAAAGGAAGCTGCTGAAGAAAAGTTTTAAATACTTTTCTTCGACGGTTTGCTCATACTCCCTACTTTGCGTGAGTGTTGTAAAATTCGAGTAAGACCTGCACGATCTCGTGGTTCTTGGAGCCCAGATGGGGGAACACCTATCTCTTATAATTTCAGACAGAAAATAAACAGAGCAGTGACGCGCAGCAGCGTCTAAGATGCGAGGTATCTGGTTGGTACTGCCATCGCGAATTCCATTGACGCCTGGTGATAACAGCACATCCGTTTTACTAGATTATAAAATTAAAGTGAAGTAGCAAAATGCCGTGTGGTATCGGCGTAAGAAACTGTCATCCCCTTCTTTCCCGAGAAGAAGAAAGACAGGGCATTCAGAGGCAGAGGCGACTAAGGCAAAAGCCTTGAAAATAAAAATCTTAACCGATAGATGGCAGAATAAAAATGACTAAAAGGAAGCACACCGATGACGGGTAGCAGCGTCTAAGACGCGTAAGGGTCTGGCGTTTTCGGCAAATCCTCGTTATGGGAGAGGGGAATGTTTTTAGGCTATTCCAGGGCGATTTGGCGAATTTTACATGTAATCTCTCAATTTTACAATACATCGCTACGTAAATTCAGTTTTCAAAATAATTGCTATTGACAATTTTAGTGGTGCCGCCAGCGGGATCGAACCCAAGTCACGGGCGTATTACGAAATTAATGAAAGTGTCATGAGCCATAAGCTATCATGGCTTATTAGATTACATTTAGATTATTTAAAGGCTGTCTAAGAAGAAATTAAAGAACTCTAGTTTAGTACGGTAGATGTATTAAACCCTAGTATGTTAGTCCACAACATAGGCCTCTCCAAGATGAATGAGACCAGCAATGATGCGAATTCTCTATCCGAATTGACCGAAACCAAACCTCACATATTGGTGATGATATGGGAGAAGCATCACCGGTGCGAAGGAAGTGCCGGCATACTGCATTCATCGAGACCCTTGCCCAACGTGGTGAAAATGGACCAATATACCGGGCTTGGCACGCCAGTTAGTACAAACCCTTGGCCAGGCCCCAAGTTCACAAGTGGATGTACTTGATCTGATGAGGAGGATGCACGTACATAGTTTCGTAAGCTTAAAATATAAGCTATAAAAATATAGATGCTGTTGAGTATTACTGTAAGTGCTAACGACTTACTACTTCATCCTATCTTGGTCCACTGCTTAACATAGGTCCTTCCAAGAATGCTCCAGCAAAAGAAGGTATTTCTTGGAAATTTGCCCGATACTCACTACACTGTCCAAGTGGATTGGTGATCGCAGAGAATGTCAATTTTTCTTCTAAGGATTACAATATTTTACAGAATAACCTTAAAAATATAGTACATTCATTAATTAAATATAAATATTATTCTACTTAGTGTTGTGAATATTTCATAAGTAAATAGTAATAACAGAACGGTTGGTAACCCTAGTGAGAGACCGCTCTCACTGTGACGCTGCTCCCCGTCCCTAGTCTACGGGATTTGGGTTCGGCAAATTCGGACGGATATTCATTATTCGGTCGCCAGCGCTTAGTTTGTATGCTAGCAGGGTGCATCACGTGCAGGTGATGTGATGTTGGCACTTGTAACGAACAGACAGACAAGAAAGCGTGTGAAATAAAGACGGTAAAAAATTGTTTAAAAGCTACATGAATATGGATACGCACGTAAGGTACTCCGATTGTTCGAGGAATCGTTGAGAAACTAATTATCACGCTACTTTCGTACCATGTACTGACAAATCTGCCAGACCTTACGAAAATATTAATTATAAATCTATTCAGGCAAATCCAGCGCGGTTTACTAGTATATCATTTAATAAATAGAGCTATGTATATATTCAATGTCTGAAGTATGTGATTCGTCTCCCGCTCACCCGCGCTGTTGCTGAGCCCGTACATTATTCTAATTTTGTAACAAGAACCCAGCGGAAATCGTTCTCATCCGCTACATATTATTACATGTGAAAATTAAATATCTCTCGTTTTAAAATCACTCAAAGTTACGGACAACTGACTGCATTTATTCAGATTAACATAAACAAATCAGCCATGATATCCGGTTAGGGATACTGCCTTCCAATCAGAAGATGAGCTTTCATGCAAAGCAAATCATTTCATGAACACCTTGGACCTAAATACAGTTCGCACGGATCGTAGCTGCGTCCACCAAACGCGTAAATAACGCGATAAAACAAAACGCAAATGAAAATAGCTTAGAATTTCTGTTCGGATTATTCTGCTGTAGATTTCCTTCTCGCCTCCTCACTCCTCGCCGATATGATGTTAAACAGTTCCTATGAACGTTTTCGGGAACTTGCAAAAAAATAGATTTTTTAAAATAATTTCAATGCAAATTACGTAAAGTATAAAATATTTGAGAATTGCGATGCCTCCCAGTTTTTGTACGTATGGCCTCGGAAGACGTATTATAATAGATTTTACTTTTTCATACATCGCAATAGAACTATCTAAGAAATATCTATATTTCTTTTTCTTATAGGTAAAATAAAGTAACATCCAATAATTACACTTTTGGGCATAGGTTTTCTACCATTTTTGGAAGGTTTTTGGAATAATGAAGGTAGGTTTTGTGTAGGTCGGTAACACATTTACTCGCAATATTTCTTTACAGACATACTGGTTATTTCAGATCGATATTTCCTTTAATCGTCTAAAGATCCGCAGACGGGGCCTCGCAACGTTTTTAATTATATACTGAAATACGTTAATTGATATTGAGTTAGCAAAGCCGCGTTACGAGTATATTATAATATACAGGATTTTATTGTCTCTTTATAGAAATTAATTTTGTTCATTTCACCATTGGCCGAGGTATCAGATGCAAGCATTTTCTTGAACACGTACGGGTCATCTTGATCGTCATTACAATCCAACACAAGTACACTGTTGAACATAGGCCTCTCCTCGAGCAGTCCTGAGCCATATATAACCATCGATTTCCCCGACTTTTTCACAGAATATCATCGTTGAAGCAAAACTGCTGTATAAACAATGTTCTTGGGAACTAAATAATTATTTTTGCAATATCTCTAACTTCTGTCTTTGATACATCGGCACGTGCCCTGCTTGTTATCTTTCTTCTTCTTCTTCATCAGCCTGTATAAATCTACGGCGTATTTGAATATCATGAAATCGTCAAATAAAGTTCTGGTCTGCTATAAATGAATATTGTGTATATATATAGTAATGGGCGTATCAGGAACACTGATATACTCGTATATGAATACAATGAATGGAAGATATGCCCTTAGTCAGCAGGCTGAGCAGGGGGGTTGGTGAGCGCTATACTAGTACTTAACAACTCCACTTAGTGTATACGTTTAGGGAGAACTAGGCCGTGTAAGTCCCGTTTATTCTGATACAATTCATCCCTCACCACTTTATCATAGACCTTCTCCAAATCTTTGAAAGCACAATAGACTTTTTGGTTCTTAGCCAATCTCCTTGCACATCCCATATATTTTCATCAGCTTCATCCATGACTCTCTCTATCAAAACTTACAATTTGCCGACAGCACGGCATTTCAGCCTTGCACCAGTCTCCCGGTACTCGGCCCATTGTCCAACACAAGTTGAAAAGGCGGTACAACTGACTAACTACCACGCCCTGTCCAGCTCTCAGCATTTCAGCCGCCACCCTATCATATCCCACTGCTTTATCTGCTTTCATGCTCTTTAGTGCTTTCATAATCTCATCCATACTTATGTCTCTGTCTGATTCACTTTTATTCGTTTCTTGAGGAGGCGTTCCTGCATCAGCTGGTGCCTCAACTCTTTCAAATAGACTTTCTAAATATTCCTTCCATCTCGTTCGTACACATTCTTCTCCTTTTATAATATTACCATCCTGACTTCTAATTCTAGAGAGCTCTGAAATTGCTGACTTTCCTCGGGCTAATCTAATTGATTTCCAGAACATTTTTACGTTCGAACGGAAGTTATTAAAAAGACGCCTATCAAATTCATCCTTATTCTCTTCTTTTTTTCTCCTAACAACCTCTTACACCAAAGCCTCGAGACTGTAACAAAATACATAACAAATTCTTTAAACATCTTCGGTAACATGACAATACTTTCTGATTACAGAATTTAGCATAATTTAATATGACTAGGCCGCCATCTGCCAGAATATACTACATTACGGCTTACAGAAGTCCACTGCTGAATGTAGGTACTTCCATTAAAGCACCAACAGGAGCTCGTTTTCATTATTTTTTATTTTTATACTTATTTATTATTGTTACTATTTTTTAACGCCGTAGAGCCAAATGGAGACTATTGATTTCCTGTTGCCTCGCGGTGGGAGTCTGCTCGGAGATATTTACATCTCATCTTCACCGGCGTGAAGTATAGGCATCTTGTGATTCTGCGTTTCGTTGGGTGAGTGAAGTAACTGGAGGCCCATTCCCTCGCCCCATCCCCCTCCTCTCTCCCATCTCACAAATATCCTTATAGGCCGGCAACGCACCTGCAGCACCTATCTAACCAACGGATCCGGACCACCTGCGGCAGGTGGACGAGGAAGTAACACGTAGAGACGAGTTACCACCAGTGGACGATCCACTAGAGCCAGTGACACCCAAAGAAGTCTCTGAGATAGTAAGCATCCTGAAAAACCGGTCAACACCCGGAATGGATGGTATAAGCAACAGGGTATTTAAAACTCTCCCAGCCCCACTACTATGCCTACTGGCAAACATCTTCAACGTACTCCTCGCCAGCTGCTCCTTCCCGGATGCCTGGAAAGAAGCAGACGTCATAGGCATTCCCAAACCAGGCAAGCCCCGTAACCTCGCCTCCAGCTATCGCCCTATAAATCTCCTCAACTCTATGGGGAAAATTGAAATGAAAGGATAATCCTGAAAAGACTCAGACAATTTGTGTTTGAGAACAACATAATCCCAGACGAGCAATTCGGCTTCCGTTCCGAACACTCGTGCGTCCAACAAGTGCACCGCTTAACGGAGCACATATTAAAAAACCTAAACCGCTCCTCCAAGCCCAATAGCACTGGAGCACTATTCTTCGATGTCGCAAAGGCATTCGACAAAGTCTGGCATAACGGTTTAATCTACAAACTATATAACTTCAATATCCCAGACAGGCTCGTGCACATCCTACGAGCCTACTTGTCCAACCGCACCTTTCGCTATCGAGTAGAGGGCACGCGATCCTCAATCCGCCCTCTGAAAGCCGGAGTCCCTCAAGGCTCCTGCCTCTCCCCGATCCTCTTCTCACTTTACACGAGTGACATTCCAAAGGAGCCCCAGGTCAACCTCGCACTATTCGCGGACGACACGGCCCTATACTTCTCCGACCGCCACAAAGGTCGCATCACATTACGACTCCAAGCCGCTGCCAATCGTCTAGGCGAATGGTTCCGGAAATGGAGAATTGAGGTCAATCCGGAAAAAAGCGTAGGAGTTCTCTTCACAAGGGGAACGAACACGGCCAATCATAATTACGAATCTCGTAAATTAGGCACTATCACCCTATTCGACCGACCGATCCCTTGGGAAAGGAAGGCGAAATACTTAGGGGTAACCTTAGACGCGGCGATGACATTCGCCCCCCATATTATGACAGTCAGGAACAGGGCCGCCTTCGTCGCAGCCCGCCTACATTCAATGATCTGCTCCTCAAGCAAGATGTCACTTAGACACAAAATACTTCTATACAAGGCTTGCATAAGACCTATCATGGCCTATGCCTCGGTAGCCTTCGCTCACGCGGCGAAAACACACATCGCCTCGCTACAGACCGTCCAAAATAAGTTTCTGCGTAGCGCCACCGGTGCAAGCTGGTACCAGCGTAACGATGACTTACACAAGGACTGTAAAATACCGACGATCAAAGCATTCTTCAGGGAAACGTCACGGCACTACTTCGAATCGGCCGCCGTACACCCTAACCCGCTGGTGGTAAACGCCAACAATTATTCCCCGATGTTAAACGCAACGGTGCGTCACCGTCGCCCGCGTAACGTATTAGACGACCCGGAAGACGTAACAGCACCGACAGACCGACAAACTGAACTAGTTTCGGTTAACACTACTCAACCTGAACACACTGTACATACAGTTAGGAGTAGAGTCACATACACAATACCCCGCCGACGCGTAAGAGCGTATCGTGCAAATCAAACACCCGCGTACAAACCGTGCACCCGGGATTCAGGGCGGTCCTTACCGCCCATTACTACCGAAACACCACGACCGTCCGAGACGAGGCCCGAACCTCCCTCGGACGGTCCTTAGATTGCTTACCATAAAGAGGTAAGCAGTAGATGTACTCCTGTACATCTACTTAAAGCATAAACGCCCGCGGCCTCAAGGACGCAGGCGCAAACCTATGAAGCTGTAAAAGCCAAAACGGCTAACAGCAATAACTTCATCGAATACATATATATGCAGCACCTATGGTGTTGCAGATGTATGTGAGCGACGGTAACCATCCGGTGAACCGCTTGCTCGTTTACCGCCTTTCCAATAAAAAAAAAATCTCAAAACTTGCGATTTCAAAACAATAGTGTATGATCGCTAAATAGATTACTTCGCGGTTTAGGTGAACGGAGACAATTTCATTTAGAGTGAGAATGACTTATCCCTTCTCGAGTCATATCAATGTTATAACTTTAATTGATTCAACTCGTCAAAACTTATAATAGTAAATTACAATGAACCTAAAATAAAAAAAAGACAATTGTACGTTACAATTCTTCAGTATTATCGGTCAGCAATTAATTTAAACGGTTTAGGTGTGTAAATATACGTTAGCCAGCTGTAGCGCAGAGTAGGTGCGACGGTAGTTGTGAAATGTCTGAGTCGTTAACACCGTCCCGGACTTCATCTTTTATTTATAGAACTGACAAAGCGCTGACACGATTGACTTTTAATTTTATCAACTCTGATTACATCCGATTTACTGCGATCGTAACGCTGTAATAATATGATATCTGAAAAGATATTAGGTATTCGGAAAAGTACATAGGTACCGGATCAATTTATGAATTCCACCAGTGTTTTAATGGATTATTGAAGTTTTACAATTTGTTAAAATGTGTAATACCTATAAGACAATGCATTTAAGAACTATTAAATATTTTTAACAAATTGAAATATTTTGCTAATATCTACTTCCCATATCTTGCCGTGTGGTGTCGGCGTAAGAATGTGCCACCCCCCTTTCCTCCCGTGGATGTCGTAAGAGTCCGCTAAGGGAAAATTGCAAAGGCTACATACATATATTTTTTGACATGGTAGAGCCAAGCGGCGGCTTTTGTTGCTGCTCGAATGGGCCGGCTCGACCGGATTGGTACCACGGGCTCGCAGAATACCAGCGTGAAGTAGAGGCATCATGTGCTCGTTTCGCTGCGTTTCGTTCGGTGAGTGAGGTAATCGGAGGCCCACATCTCCTTTCCACCCCCCTCCTTATCCTCCCTCCCATTTCCCCAATACCCTTAAAGGCCGGAAACGCACCTGCATTATCTTTGGTGTTGCAGATGTACGTTGGCGACGGTAATCACTTACCATCAGGTGAACCGCTTGCTCGTTTGCCGCTTTTACCATAAAAAAAAATGTAGTAGGATAATCATCTTGAAAATTGCTAGACCAAAATTGAGCAGACTGATGACGGACAGCAGGGTGTAAGGTGTCTGGTGCTGCGATCGCCAATCCGCCTGCCGAGTGTGGTGATTATGGCAATTCTTCCTTATGGGGGAGTGTTGCAGAGGACGTTTTTTAAAAACTGGTAAGGATCTACTTATCGTGGTAATGCGCCAAGAACAATGGCTGCATTATAACGATACATGTTCAATTAATAGCGGAAAAATGTCCTCATGCCCGCAGTGGCCAACAACCAGTCGTATCTTGTCTATAGCGAATGGCACACATTCATGGCCCAGTGGTTCAGGGTACTGCCTCCGAATCAGAGGCCCCGAGTTCAGGACACTTTGTGGGGGTTCATACCCATGACAATTCCGAAACTTCTGATGATCGATTTATATATTTGGCGAAATCCGCTCATCAACTGTCAACTGTGCAAAATTGTTTGAAGTTCTGGGGATAATGTTTGCGCTAATCTTCCGAATTTAGCTAGTTCTGATGTAGTCCTCACTGGAACAGAAGTATCTTCATTTTCAGCTAACTCCTCTTCAAGTAGGTATTCCTCGTAAGGCTGTCAGACCAAGAGGTTAATGCAAGTTGGTCTTAATTGGCACATATTGAATTGGTCCAGTGTTCCAGGGTTCGCCACGCTCTTGAATCTCCTGGAAAAGCGAAAAGTAGTTTGCTGAATAGGATAGTGCTAAATTCAACCATTAAAAAAACCACTACTTAAGATCATTGGAAGAGAAATTTTGAAACATTTGTCTAACTTTGCTCTTATTTAGAAAATAAAATTTTCTTTTCTTCAACTCTTGGAAATAATATAAAATATCGATAAACAGAATTTTAGATAAAAAAAATCTACGGGAGCCTATGACAATTGAGAAACTCGTAACTTATTACAATTTAAGTTTTACACCAATATTTGCTGAGGAATACTAAACGTTAAAACTCGTCCACTTTTCAAAATGGCGATGTTTGTTTGAGGATGACTGGAATTCGTACGGGGCCTGGCAACAACGGCTGTACACTCACGTTAAAAATAAAATTCGGTATACGCCGTACGAGATTGTGCAATTTTTCCACAGCGATCTCGAATATCTTATAATAAAGCTAACAAAACGTTTACTTGCACTGATGTTCGAAAATAGAATATTAAATATAATTTTGATTGGGCGACGAATCCCACTCGCCAGCGCATGACTCGGGCGTAGCGTCATCTTGTCTCAAAACCTAAAGACGAAAGTATTTACCCAGTGAGTGTAGCCAGTGATGATTTACTGAAACGACTTACGAACCTTTTAATTTATTCTTCTTGACGCTTTGCAATACATACATTCTATTTAATACTAAAATAATTGTCACAAATTGGTGAAGGCTGTACTGACCTGTTATGGTGTTCATATCGGAATAATTTTAGTTAATGTTGTTAATGTTTTGGTAAATGTATGGTTGTGTTCACTGTTGGTCTGTGTAAATAAAATTAAAAAAAAAAAAACAATTACTGGAGGCTGTATGAGGAACATCAAAGATACTTAACGGGCTATGAAATGGATTATTCTCGGTGTTTCTCCGTGAGATACAATCAACAATGATATCTGCAGCAGAATGTAGTAAGATTGTAATAGACCGTTAGTACTGTCTTTTTATAGTCAATGTCTACTGATTTTTAAGATCGTTTCCCTGTGAGATAACAACGCCTTGTTGACACAGCATTCCAGGTGATTAAGTCATCTGCATGTTGCTGCGATGTAATGACGTTCATTCAGGTTCTGTTAATACATTTATATTAGCAAAATATCGTTTGCAAGCCTACGCCTTAAAATGCATAGCTAATGACGTGAGTTCGGTTCCCGGTGATACAACTAAGATTGTTAATTGGTATTTTTAGCGCCCAAAACCAGTTTTCGATGGCGAAGGAATACGGCGCGGAAACTAGCTAGTCTTCCATTCAATTCTCTTACAGGTTGTTCGAAATATTATACAAGTATACAAGTATTGATATGGCTCACAAAAATAAGAGAAGGCCTGTGTCTACCGAAATATATATTATAGACTGGACATGATTTGTAAATTCAACGATTTTAAAACGCGGAGAGTCAAATGCGTTATAAAATATTACATAATTAACTTTACGATTATCACCGTGTACATTTACTTTGTACTGACTTTAATGGATTCGACCTAGCGTACTTTACAACGAACGTCGAAGTAACCCACTTATGTACATTTTGTACATTGATAGAAATATTGACGTAAAGTATTGTTAGGGTATAGTAGTTACGAATAGTATCCACATGTAAATTTAATCGCACTTAAAAGTCTTAACTGGTATACACTTACTGTTGTATTGTGTAACTTCTTAACATGGATTAGCCCAAAGAATAAAAAAAAACAATTATAACGGATTGAATTGTTATGTTAAGGATAAGATTCGTACCAGCAACTTCTAATATGCGTAAACATAGAATCAAAATACGTTATATCAGCCACCGTGTCACTGTTTTTTTACTTACGATAAAGGTTAAAAATATACAACTAGATTCTTAAATATCTGGATGCTGGCAAGCTTTAATTAGTGTTTTCTATGAAAGATTCATGTATACAAAAAGACTATGAAGGTTTCTGAAGATGTATCGAATATTAAAGATATTCTAAATACTTTACAAACAACATTAAGTAGAAACTTATCAAAACAAAAAAATACCTCATTTTAATAAATCATTAAAATATTTTTCAAATAAAGATTTAAATTACACTAGTATTTCGCAAGACATGAATCAGTGGAATCATGACCGGCATAACGATAATGATGTATTTGCATATTGACACAAGAGATCGCACGAAGTAAACTAATTTACTGCTCGCCCATTGAAAGCGGCAATGCAATATCCGCACCGTACATGGAGACGACTGGTTATGACAAGGTATACAAATAACATTCAATCTCTCACGGCTATAGTGTTTCAACTTCTACAGATAATAAAGTTCAGCTTCCGCTTTGATTAGATTATTTACAGTAATAGCACTAACGCTCGTACTAACACTTTTATTTCTATTTATTTAAGTCATCCTGGCTGTTTTCAACAATGGCGACATCTTCCGAATACTGTCGGTAGTTGTCAACAGCGCAGGAAATATCATAGTGCATTCAATATAGGCGCAAACACTGAGGCCGTTTTAGTAGTAGAAATAATAAAATATGAGATAACCATACCCGAGTTCCGGTGTCACAAACTATGGTATGGGTATGTTTAGGAATTCCAATATTTCGCGAACGCCTTACTAATTATACCCGGGAAAACACTATCGAAAGTTTCCACAACCTACTCGTATGTTCTACTAGGAATAGCAACTGTGGGCTACATATCACATACCACTATGTTACAAGTGTCTATAATTGTATAGCGTCGAGCTGTACTCCGCAATGGTTTAGCTAAATTATCGGCGATTTCAGCCCAAAACTATATACAGAACTACCGGTGCTCGGTTTCGGGACAAATTAAGTTATAAAGCATTGCGTGATGCAGATCACACTGTAAGTGGGTATTATCTACAATGGTTAGTGATTGCGCAGCTGGGAAAGGGGTTTATACTTTGTCAGACATGCCAGGTTACTCACGAGGTTTTCCTCGATCGACGAGTACGTGGTAAATTCTGCTCTTGAAACAGTAATTAACGATTTTAGTCATGCCGGCAGTGGGGATCGAACTCAGACAAATATAAAATTAAAGCGAATGCACTGGCAACTAAGTTGTATACGTAAATAACTATTTAAACATTATAAAAAAACAATTGCCAATCAATAGAAAAAAATACAATGCACTCGATACAACATTTGTAATGTAACAGATTTAAAAAAAACTTGAGCTACATCATAGCGGACAAATTCATTGGAAATTTAAATTCATTTTATTTCGGAGGTGGTAGGTCTATAACTTAAATTAGGAGCGTATACACGCGACAAATGAAATTAAAGTTGTTATAAATACAAGCTTCATGTTCAAACTCCGTAATTCGCCTCGTACGCCACGCGTTTAATAAATATGTCTTATTCAAATGTATTTTGATATGAACGAGATGCTTTTATTTAAGAACATTCTGGCTGTATTAGCTAATCTGTTATCCATAACTCAATTTGGATAACAGATAGAAATGAATTTTAAAACTCATATGGTCTACATATACTTGTAGTATTAAAAGCGGAATTTGTAACAAGTAATCTCAAAAAATGATGGACCGATTTCGACAACGAAGGCCGAGGAATACCACAATATTTGGAACTAAAAAAGAAAACATTAAGAACTTTGATGAGAAAATATAAATGAGTTAACTTACTTACGTGTAGAATAAAACAATATTGATATATCATATCCCTTTTTAATTATTTAAAAAAACATCAAAATACACACATAATTTCGAAGCGGATCATTATCACATAAAAATTATTTTTTTATTGTAATAACGTTAATAAATATCAACCTATATATAAAAGTTCTCTCTCGTCAGGATCGTATTTTGCGGCAATCTTTGGGGGAGATCCAGATTCAGACTTGTAAAAAAGGCAAAAACTGTAGTGCGTAAAAGAGCCTATTTCTCTAGCTTGTTAACATCAACTTTTATTCACGCATTTCATTTCAAGTGTACGCACCGTTCAGTACAAAGTCTAAAACGTCCCTGGGTTAAAGTAAAATGGAAATTATTGGAAGGTTGTCGTATCGGGCAGTCATAAATAAAGCTACTATTAATTTGCATTTTAACTCACAATGACGCATTAATTTTTAAACTTTTGAACCGAAGCAGTGTACAATGGTCCATATTAAGTAGTTGTTATTGGGGTATATATATATATGGTAAAGTTATATAACATTTTTATTCTGACACATATTCGACGAAATTATAACAAGTGTTAGAGCAAACATTTTAAAGTTAACTAAAGTATTTAGTGATTTCCAAGCAGATATATTATTCTGGCAGACCAGCAAGCACTTCGCGTTTAAGAGGACTTAACAGCTAAGCTTAAAATCTGATAATAAATTTCACTTTGACCGTACTCGATAATATGCATAGTAAACAACGTCTAGAAGTTGTCAAATTTGATATCAACGATTCCAATATGGTGTTATATAATGTGGTATGTGCTTTTCTTAAATTTAAGTAGTTACTTTTAGATATCTATGCTTACTTTGGTAATTTGGGGTGGTCTGAATAAATATTTTCACCGACCTGAAATTAATATTATATTTACAATATTTTGCATATGTTAAAAGAAAAAAAATCTTTCACAGTAGTCATTGTTTTTCGTTAAAGTATATAGAAACGGTGAAATGAAGAACCTAAAAATATAGTTATTAAAATCAGTAAGCGATTATATATATATACACACTTATATTTATATATAAACACGTCTCACGTCTGTCGCCCAAAGGGGTAGGCAGAGTTTATGTATTTAAATTTTCAACGATTCTGACACACCTCTCTCGCCTCTTTCGAGTTTGGGTGATCAACACACGGTAGTCGAGTTTTGGGTTATCTTAATTTAGTATTTAATTTTAGAATATCGCCATATGTCCGTCTAGTGCGTACCTTGCCCTCCCTGAAACACACTTCTGTGAATGACTTTCTTTCTTCACTCTTTCCCCTTTCTTAATTATTATGAAATAATAATTAAATATTTTGAATTCAAGTAAAGCCCATTGCCACAGTATAAAGATAGAGAGGTGCTTTTGTAGTAGGTTTTTTATTATTAATGATTATTGATTATATTGAATATAGGTACATTTAAAATATGAAAATATAAAAAAAAATAACTAGAATAGAATGATATCACTAAAGTTTATCAGACGTTGTGCATTTTAGCTGCTAAAGCATTATTCCGAATCTAGAAACATTGCCATCTAGTTTGACCATCCATAATAATTAACACTTTTTATCTTACTTTCCATAAACATTTTTGTTGGTGAATTGGATGCAAGAAGTAACAAATATATAACTTCGTTCAGTTCATTAATAACGCAAAATACCTTTCTGTATTGCACCTAAACAGTCAGGAAAATGGATTTCTTCAAGTACATTACTCAAGCAACAATCTTAAATGGTCTAAAAATAATAAATTTAAAGTGCATCGATATTTTAGGTATCATATACTTTCGCGTGTCATAATAATAGAAATTCTATTATGAACAAGTTATATTACATAATTTCGTTATATTAATTTTCCTACGTTTCCGAACACAACACACAAACAGTCCCAGATTCATGACTATAGTATATATGTATTCGATGAAGTTATTGCTGTTAGCCGTTTTGGCTTTTACAGCTTCATATGTTTGCGCCTGCGTCCTTGAGGCCGCGGGCGTTTATGCTTTAAGTAGATGTGCAAGAGTACATCTACTTTCATGACTATAGACTTTCGACGCTGGACTTTTGACGCGAACTCGAAAAAGTTATGACTGTGTCTTAAATTAAATTTTGTTAATCCTGTATGTTCTGAGTTTTGATGTAAGTATTGATAGTGCGAATATTATTTGATGTCGTATAGGTCTGGCTTCTAGATACTGATTTAACGTCATTACAAAGTTTTTCTTTCTTTCTTTGAATTTGCAATTAGAATTTAATCCATAGAATTTATCCATACATTTTATATTGATGCGAAATACTCCCAAAGTGAAGGCGATTGCTTCCCAAGAAATACTTAATCAGCTTACTTCAGGGACCCTGTGAATAGCTACGACAATGCCTCTTGTCGCTAATATAAATTACTAAGCATAAAACTTGAATGACTCGCCGAATGAGGGGCTTCGATCTTCGAATTTCGTTTAAGTTCTGTTCGACTGATGCTTCTTGGAAAACGCCAATAAATATAAGAACTTGACGGTACGGTTTCACTAGGTATAATAACTCTGCACTTAATTAATGGTGGGTGCAAACAAGGATTACGATATATTCTGTGGTTTTAGACTGATGAATCGAAGACTCAATATCCCACATATTAAATAACAGAATTGTCCACGATGATTGAAAAAATTGCGACAGTGTTAGATAATTTGAATGGCAATTATATAGCTAAGAACAATTATATATCTAGGAAAAAAAAATGTTAAGTTTATTACCCACTCAAATGATTCAAAAGTCACTAAAAGGGTTAAGCTTTTTCTATGTATAAATATTTTGACAAAATAAACGAAAAAGATCAATAATTCTGACCTTTTGTATATATTTTTAATTAATATTTAAATTGAAATTAAATGTTTTTTTCTGAATTCAAATTTGGAATGCGTTTATTATGTAAAAAGCTTCGTTCGATTTGCTTCCGTTTCCAATATTATTATTTTTGATAGTTATGGGCTGCTTTGCACAAAGGGGGTATGAAGCCGTCAGTTATTTTTAAGACGCTTCAAATGCTAGGCATCAGTCGTATGTTTTACTATCGAACTGTCGATAGGTATACTAAATTTTTTTCTGTCGTTGACAATAAAATGACGGGGACGACCCCTTATTGTCAGAACCAGACGGACCGTGAACGCTGTCAAAGCCAGAATTCGACAGCACCCTATAAGGAATCCAAAAATATCATCGCGTGAAATGAAGATTCCGCTAGGATCCTAAATTTATATTATCCGTTTGACATTCCGAGACGCTGGCTGAAGGCAACGAAATGTGATCTTTACGTATGAAAATGTTTTTCCAATTGCAGAAAATTACAATAAGAGAAATTACAGGGTCACAGCTCTGAAGTTATTTTTAGTTTCTACATTAATTGATATAGATTGATAATATAGTAATCATTTTTCCGAAGTAATAAATTACTCAGAACTTGGGGGTGAGTGAAAACCAGTTCACCCTCTTCATTTTTTCCATCTCAATGTGATTGGAGTAAGGAAAAAAAGACAATAATTTTTATCTGATCAAGCGGGAGCTGATATTTGTATAACAAAAAAAAATGGGTTCTATTAGAAAGAAGCTCGCTGAATTTAGCCTTACTTTTTCTCTCCTTGGTCAGAGATTAGAATTCTGATTGCGAGACTTCTAATATCATTTATAGTGTATAGAGTAACTTCGAGAACTTGTTTAAAACCCGATTTATTTTCCATACGACGCGGTTGTTAAGTGCTGGTGTTATTCAAAACAGTCATGTATGCTTGTAAAATATTCTTATTCACGTTAAGCGCCTTGAACCTTAGTGAAAGGTGACAGAGAGAATTCGTGCATACTGCATGCATTTTGAATATTAGGTAAGTAAGTACCGTGAACACTTGTAACATGATTATACTTAAATATTGTAATTATATTTATGTTTATGTAAATACATTTTTTACGGAAATTATTTACAATGTAATTATTGTAAATAATTTCCGTTTGTCTTTCTAAATGATTCAAGTGTAATGACGAGAGAAAACATTTTTTAATAGCAAAGTGAAATGTTTTTTTGTCGTAATACAAGTAACACGAACGACGATATCAGAATCATTTCAGTCATGGCAAAAGTTGTACAACGCTTGCTACTGCTACTGTTTGAAGAAAGGCCAGAATAAGGTTTAATGTATGTAATATGTACATTATGTAGCCTATATAGTGAAGTAAAAGTGTCTCATAGTTAACAAAAAACTGCATACTGTAAGATTGTGAAACCTCGATGCAATCTGGAAATATATGAGCAAATTTATATAGATATACCTGGCAACAAAAGTTAACGTCAGTGAGTAAAGTATCAGAGTAATAAATTACCTTTTTAAAAAGCATTATCTGCTTACATTTCTATAAACTTAATGAATGTCGCAGATAAGCCCACTGATTGAGCTAATTTTAATGGAGCCGCCTGGTGCGATGCAATTTTAAAGGATCAAGTACAAAGCGTGGAGCGTGTTCAGCATTTTATTAATGCGCTAAATTATATAGCCACTTGTAGTACAATCAGTTGAATAATATATGTATTTTAAAAGCGTTAATTAAATATTTGTGCATTATTACAAAATAAACATTTAGAATTCTATACGTAATAATTTAACAGGCTAATAGCAATTGTTTACCCTGTCTGCGGCCGCTTTAGTTAAAAATATATTTGACATATTATGGAGATGCTGTTAAATATGTATCTTGAGTAAGCAAAACGTACTGTAAATAGCAGGTTACGAAAATGACCGATAAGTTTATTATGAAGAACAAAACATGCTTTAATTACTAGCGGGTTAGTCTTTTGCACATTTAGGTGTAGTTTTTTTGTTGATAGAGTTATTACAGTATTAAAAAATTCTGCAATTTTCTTAAAATTGACGTATGATCTGTCAGGACAATTCCCACAAATCTCATATACCTGGTAACCATAGATAGCAGAGTTGTATCTTCTGCTTTATGGTATGGGTTAATTCAGCGCGTCACACACCTTTTTGACATGAGTGCAAATAATATAAATAAACAAAAGTACATGTTCATTAAAGGCAACAGAAGTTTCGTCAATTTAAATTTTGGCTTTAGCGTTACTTTTTAAATAGAAATAAGTATTCAAAATACAAGTTTGTATTCAGGCACTTTGTGGTGGTAGTCCGATATAAATAAATATTCATCGATTAAAATAAATACCGTAATGAACGTTGGTACTCACCAGTGCGATCTCAGAAAACATATCAGACAGCTACTCGTATATTTCCGGTCTGCATTACCACTCGGCTGCATGATCGTGAGAGTTATGTTGAAAATAACTTGCTTTATAGCTATGAACATAAAATAAGATTAAAATTTATTCATGTTATATCTGTATGATAAATTGAAATATATTTATACGTACGATACGTACAACGATCGTCGAACGTTCGTAGAAACAATATGTTCCAAGTTTTATCCACTCACCCGCTTTAGCTTGTGTTGTACCTACGAATTGCTCATATGACTTAGTCTAGTCGTGCTCCCGGTCATATATGATTATAGAGTTATTAAATATTACGTTAATTTCTTCTTTTAAAGTTAAATTAGAAATAATGTTACCATATGTAACCACAGCTCAGACTGAAATACGGTTCATACTGAACACCTTATCTGGTACGTGAATAGAATATAATAGATACTCACGCGGCTGGGCGCGCGGTTATGGGAGTGTGAGGCACCTTCTTATTAAAGACGATGTTCCCTCGAAATTCAGTATATTCAGTATACGCCATCCGTCGACAGTGTGCACCGCATGTAGACGATGCGCGTTTACATTTGGTGAATAAGTTGAACCCTTTACTGCCCTCTATACAGTCTGTATAGCACCAGTAACGGAAACTTATCGTGGCGGGAATTATAACATTTAATGTTATTATCCGCTCTCTTATGATCCTTGGACCATGCGGTGGGAAACGTATTTGCATTTAGAACATCGCTATTATTTAAAGCTTAATAACAGAAACAAAACATCTGCATGAAAAAAATCCACGAAGCGAATGAGCGCACGTAAGCTTTGTGGTGCTCTTATTTTCTTAAAACTGCAGATTAATTATATTTTTAGCTTATGTAGTTTTTCGCTTGTTTGTTTTATCGGTACGTTATTATCCTGTATGTAGTAGAATTTGATTCCATGTTATTGTAACGATGCAAACACTTGTAGTTAGAATATAGTAGTTAAAGTTAAGGAAGTTTTGTCTCAATTCGGGAATATATGAGCTATGCGTGCTTTTTGGTTATAGAATATAGATTATCTTACATTATCGACTCACGGTAAGGGATGTAATTTAGCTGCCGCTTAACGCTATGCATTTTTAGTGGTGTTAAGGGATTTCGCAATCTGCTTATCCGATCGAGACGGTGATGTAATTTTTACGACGACTTTAGTCGAATTCCACAGGGAAAGACTAGACCGATCCAGATTGTGAAGCTTATTATTACTGAGAGATATCTGGTAAAATTATTTTCTTCTCACAGTTTTATATTATCTCACATTGATGATGATAGTGTTTTCTGGCTGTTTTAGACTATGCGATATTATCGAAATATACGTATACGCAGGAGATGTTACAATTCAAGTGTAAACGCACACACAGGGACACTCATTCGCATTTCGCATCCCGTATCCGATGTAACGCATTAGCGATAAGATCGATGGAAGGGTCACATGCTCTATCAGTAACACACACACACAAAGCTTTAATTCGTTTTTGTACAGATATTGGTTTCTGCTGGGATTCGAACCCAGGACCCATGCCTTAGTAGTGAGGAACCGTGCGCTAACTTCTAAACCACGCGGTCGTAAAGCGTACCTTGTGCAACATACACAACACCGTAAACTAATATATAACTTATACCGAGAACACTGAAGGCGATTCCCATTAAAAATTAGTGCGATCCATTCCTGCTTAAAGTATGGGTAGGAATTGTATTAATTACGGCGTTGGTACATGAATGATATTTTGTAATAATTCTTGAAGTTCTTATTTACTTATTTAAACATTATTTGCACAAATCACAACAGAATAATAACTTACTATTAATTGTGAAAGTTACGTCTAACAGCAAAATAACAATAATTTCAATACATTTTTTTTGGATAACTACATACCCCGTTAAAGACCGCAAGCGTTACGAAGATATAACATGTAACTTTAAAACACTTAAAAGCGTTGCTAATTTACGAGAGAGTCCCTACATAATAAAAATGCACTTATTACTTCAACAGTTTGACGTTTATTTAAAAAAAAATTAAATGTGTTCTGTTAGTGTAGGCAAAGGTGCACATGAATTCGGCCAATGTTACACAGTTACGTAATACGTTACCGTAAATGTGGCAGTAATATGTTACAGTAACTAATACTAATAATGTTACTGTAATATCATAATATGCACTATTTCATTCAATTGCATTATGTCGTGTATATTTAGCTGCAGCAAGCTTGGCAGTGAAAAATTTATTTTATATTTTTTTTATACTAAGCCTTTTTAAGTAGTGTGTTAAACATAACCCATAAATTTGAGCTCAATCGGATGAACTAAACAAACAAATACTAATTCCCATATATTAAGATTTATATGCCATAAGATCCGCCACTCCCATTTTTCAAATGCGTCGAAAATGCTATCCCCCGTCCGTACCCGGAGAGGCAAATCTTGGATTGCGGAACCCCGTTCCTGCCAAATTGAAATCCGAATCTCCGCCCACCGATATTGGTGACAGGTGGAATGACGTCATATTTAATTAGACCGAGGCAAAAAATCCCTCGGTGGTAAAAAAAATATTCACACTTTATCGAAACACGAGAGGTGCTAATTTTATAAAAAGCTGAACTTTTAAGAGTTTTAGAAAATTATAAGCGAAATATGAAGCTCTAATACTTCCAATTTTAAGTTTACGTTTCAAAGAATGTTCATTTTAATTATACCTCATCCTTTAGTTGATTTTTATTCAAAGTGTAACGTGATTTTAAACAAAATAAATTTAAAATGATCTAGTAGTAGGATCCAGTACTTTTTGTTCTAACATTTTCGTTTTATCATTCCTGTTCCCCAGTAATCCAAGGAAGGTTAGAAACGCAGGAATCGTATGTACTTATTCATTGCCCGACTACCCCAGATAGAGGGGAATGTTTTTCGAGCGTATGTAGTTCTCTGGCACTCTCTGTAGCCTTAACGGCTTGATGAATTTCATCATATGAGGTCTAATTAGATTCATCTTCATAGTGGCAGAGAAATTTAAATGGGGCGTCAGCAAATATAAAAAGAGAAGAGGGTTCATGGTTGATACGCAGTCAGGTTTTTTAAATAATTTTGTTGCTTTTGTTTAGATTTCTCTCTTAAGAAAGAAAGTCACTAACAAAAATACATTTCGGGAAAACAGTGGAACCTCTATGATTATTATCATATTTCGTAAATGTACAGGAGTTTTCATCGTAAAGGTATATAACGATGCCGTGCCTGTATCGCTCCGAGATATAATGTTCATGGCAAAATAACTTCTCACATTTATTTCTACACAGTATTTGAAAAATGTGGAAGTTGAATCTAGTAATTTCCATGCGCATTTCCGTCGTCGACGCAGAAATTTAATAACCGGTACTGGATATTTACCCACCAGGGGGAGTATGTTACTAGAATTCCCTTAAAGTTCTCGTCTCGCGGCATTCTTTAACAACTTGTAAATAGTTCCCAGCAGATGTGAGCCTCCCCCGAAAGGGGGGATTTGTTATGGTGTCAACCCGCTTTATAAGACTGCTGCCCGGTACCGAAAAGGTTAATTCAGGTCTGGCATTAATAGTTAGAGCCCAGAGTTCTGATATGTTAGGCATTTCCTTTAGTCGGTTTCGAGGTTAATTCTTTTTTAAACTATATAAAAAAATAGAGTAATTACAATAGATCCAAAACTAAGAATATTTCATCAGCTTATTGAAGTCCTCTGCCGGGCATAGCCTTCTCTAAGAAAGTACCAACCGTCACTTAAAGTCGGTTAAACCAAGTGAATTACTTGAAAAGTGGTCGTACTCACAATATTAAAGTCAATTGAATAATCACAAACTTTATGTTGAATACTGTTTAACAGAACAGAATATATACGGGTATTTTCAAAATTTCTCCGCTCCTGCATTACGTTATTCGCTTTCATTGTTTGTTTATACTATTTATTCACGGCGATACGAAAACGTACGTTAATTTTGTGAGTGGCATCTGTCTGGTAGTTTGATTACGTTTGGCTTAGAAATAGCAAACTTTCGAGAGACGCTGGAGCATCGCCCTTTTAATGTATGCACTGCAGCTTTGAATATTTGCCTATCGTATACCATGTGAGTATATATCTATACAGTTTCGTTACAAATTGAAGTACCTCAGTCTTTAAGTTAATTTTAATTACAAATATAATTTTTAAATACAAATTTAGACGAAGCTTGGTATGTAGTTATCCTTCTTAGGAACCGGGGACGCGAGTTCTAATTCCACTAGGGGCAAACATTTGTATGTTTATATCCAGAGTCGTCTTCGATATAATATTTTTTATTATTTCTCAGACATGCCGGAAAACATACAACAAACTAAGTTTGCCATTTCAATAAAATTTCCTGTTAGGGTCTGCTGGAAGGAATTTCAATGTATGGAATAAGTAGTACCCTTGTTCTAATACTATGTTTTAATGTTTTCATGCCTTTTGGTGTACATAAATAAATAAATAAAAAAAAAACATCCTGAGCAAACCCCTCACGATGTTTTCTTTCACCGCCGAGCACGTGGTTAATACAACACTTAAAATTGCTACTAACAATTTAAATGGTCCCGGCCACCGGAGATCGAACCCGGGACACTCGCGCTCTATGAAACTAACTAACTGGGCTAGCACGGTTCTTTCGTTATGTACTACCTTATTATTCAATAGACGCCAACCATACGCGTTAAAACTAGTGACTATTGATTACAATTATTGCTGTCTGTCATTTTACGTGACTAGCCTACTGTCGGCGATACGAGCATCGACACACGCCACGCTCTGTCTCCCGGAGAGGCGATAAGAAGGCTCAAGGAAGCTCATTTGGCTACGCTGAGATGTAAAATGAATATCTGTAATCTCTGTATACTCGTATGGGTGACAGGCGTGAGTGCTTCATGTTTAAACATGTTTTATATTTACTTCTGTTATAAAAACGGAAAAAAATTCAGTCCTGTAAATTAACACATCTGTAAAAAAGTTTATTAATTTTTTTTAATAAATTGTTAATATGTGAATACAATTTTTTTCCTACTGTCGGTATTATAATTTGAAGCAGTATAAAAACTACATACACATACACGTACCCATAGGGTAGGAAGTGTACATATTGATTTTTCCTCAATTACTACGGCATGAATGATGAATTGAGGTAGCTTTTCGGTTCGGTGAAAACGAAGCTACGCAAAAGGTGGGAATAGAAGTTTGAGTTTTCGCATCCCGGCGACAGAGGACCCTGCGGATGTCGCCAATACGTAAAGTCGTGACAAGTACAAAAACATACATAGATAGGTATATTCACGCCTTGTTTCCAACGGGGTAGGCAGAGTCAATCTCCTTCCACTTCCTTCGGTCCTGACATACGTCTTTCGATTCTTCCACTTTCATCAATCTTCGCATACATGCTCGGTGGTTTAGAGTACTCTTGACCTGGCCTGTTTCCAGAACGTCTCCGATTTGATCGTGAAATGTTCGCCTTAGGTCTTTCTCTCCCGACCATTTACACTCGCCTCTTGTTTCTTGATATTCAGTAAGTTCAAAACTCGTTAATGTGTCTTTTTAAATGTAAAAAGTTTTTTTTAACGAAATACAGTTACGTCCTTATTCATCAGTACACACTGTACACACTGTACTGATGTGTAACGACGTAACTATATTTCATTGTGCAGGCTAATCTTCAAATCCACTGAACCGATTTTGCCTAATTCTGAATAATTATTTTAAGACTTACGAGTCACTAAGTTCAATGAATCGTTTGATCTTAAGCTTATACGGAGTAATGTTATGTAAAAGTTGTTGTAGTAAATGATTTGTAAAAAAATCACAGCAAGATAGCAAAGAAGATGGCGCTTATTCCTTTTCTATAGAGGTCATTTTACTTCAAGCGGTTGTCATAAACACGGCGATTGTGTTTGTTTTTATAGGGTTGTCACGAATATTTACGCCAATTAGAAAAGTCGGATTATATATGTCAGCATCTAACTATCTCGAAAGTTTCCAGACCAAAAGAAGAAGACCTGAGACTGTTTTTGAACTACTCTTTGCTGTATTTTACATTGAATCAAAGAAATGCTAGTTTTAATTAATAATATTTTCGAAAAATTTGGAATAATTATTTACTTTAACACATGTGTGACATCGATGCTTTCACGTCAGTTGCAGTTAATTGAAGTAAACTGTGAAATTAATTTTGGTTCCAATACTCGCTTTAATATCTCTTGAAAGGCTTAACGGCTACAATTCTAGACACACACTATATCATGTACGAGCGCTCCGGTTTAGAAGTCCAGGTACAAAATTAACGATTCCGTAATATTAAAACCGGTTTTCATTAGTCGATATTATAAATATGTTTCTGTATTAATCAAATTAAAGTTTAGAACCACTGTCTATTGAGTTTCATTAGGGTTGTACTAAAGCACGTAATCTTGTAAAGTTACTTTCGCGTATTATTGGAATACATAGCGCGACTTCGCTGTAATTTACAATGAGTTCTGTTAGTGAGAACCTTTTCGGGATTCGTTATTTTTGTGACAAGTTTAAATTAAAGAGAAAATGAGACGATTTTTAAAAGGCCCTAGAAAAAGAGACTACAAATTAAAGTACAAGTATAGCCCAAATGCCATGAATTTTTGTTTTCTTGACTAAGTATCTACAACCGATGATGAACAGGGGTACTTAGCATAAAGTATTGTAGTAATCATATATTATAGTATTGCCAGGTATCGTCCACTCCTGTTATAGGTCATAACAAGGGTGATAGATACGAGTGTCGAATATGGTTAAACATTCTCAGTTCAATGAAGTCAAGGAGTCTGAAAATTAAATACATACGTAAATAATATCCAATAGATATGTTTAGTTGGTAATAATCAATAAATGAAATTAAAAAAATAAGTTCGATTTCTAATGTGAAAATGTAATTAAGAAAATGCATTTATTAAACTATTTAACAAATTAAAATATTCAATGACCAATCTTGGGTAATATTATTAAGAATTTTTTTACGGAAAAGAAATCGGTTATCGCATAAATTTGGAATGCTGTTATAACTGCATTTAATTCAATTAGGTTCTGTTTGACAAACCGTCAAGTCTTGGTGGGGCTGTAGATGCTTAGTCCGATTATGATAATTAGTGATTTGCGTTGATCTCAGATAAACTCTTACGTGTAAAAGCTTCTAGGCCGCCGGATGCAAATGATAAATCTATCAGTAGTTTAAAAGTAAAATGTATGCAACAAGGGTTTATATTATTTATCTGAGTTATAAAATAATAAAAAAGAAATTGAATTTATATTTTCCGTCGCAAAATTGATGAGCCCTGCAATTTTAACATCACTGTAGCTGTTAATATAAAATGTCGTTTCTCGCAATATATTTTGTATACATTTCATATATTGTTAACGATCGAGATTTTCAGAATTATAATTCGATATGTGAACGCGCAAGCACAGCGGCACTCCCTTGCCTTCCCGAACCTCATGTAACACCGCGACGTGATCGGAGGACACTAAGCATCCGGACCCGAAAACTAATAACGTATGGATCGCACAATTATTGGCTTCGGCTGGGATACGAACCCAGTAACATTAGGTTTGCAGTTAGGTATGCTAACGACTCAACCTACTCTACATAAAATATATTCTAATAAAAAAAACATTGGATACAAGACGGAAGTGTTGATGGATGCAGTGGTCATAGTGGTGAAAATATTTAAAATTGTAAATGCTATAGTACTGTAGGACTATTTAAAAAGCTGTGGCGTTTATATCCACAGTATTTAACTTTGGTGCTGTAACTGTTTTTGGGTTTTCCAAATATTTTAATGAGGATAAGAGCCGTGGTAGTTTGGTGGTCACGGCGCTCACTTTAGTTTTATAGAGCGCGAGTGACCTGTGTTCGATCCCGGTGACAATTGTTAATAGCAGTTTCAATATAAATAATTTTAATTGTTAATACAGCACGTATTTGCCACGTGCTCGGTGATGAAGGAAAATATCGTGAGGAAACCTCCATGTCATAAAGAAATAATAAAAATGTTATTTCGAGTTTATGTGAAGCCCGCCAACCCGCACTAGAGCAGTGTGGCGGGCCCTTCCCGTCTCCAATACCCTCTCAGATATTTCAGAAGGAGGCCTTTGCCCGGCAGTGGACACTTACTGGCTTCTACTTGACTTTACTATAGACAAACTTTTTAAATAAAAATAGAATCATTACGTCCAAATTCCATGTGTTTATTCAATTGCCGTGTTTTGTTTCCGCCAGTAATCTATTTTCGATGCTTCGCCACAAATAGAACAAAAATTCAAATGAATAAACATCGAGCAAATTTTTTTGTCGATTCACCAATACGCTTACGAAAAAAACTCATGCATTGAACAGCAATACCTACGATGTCTTTGTTTTAATTTTTCATGTCTAATTTTCTCTCAACACAAAGGAGTATAGTAAACTTATGGCAAAAATGTGCGTCTGTTACTGAAGTAGCATTTCAAATAATTACTTTAAGAGAGCTAAAGTGGAGAAAAGAGTCCGCATACATACCAGCCAGGGAACTTTAGTTTTCGCGACCCACGTTTTCGGTTGCGAAAACTAAAAATTTCTTGTTGGGTTTAACATCAATTCAGAATTTCTATTTTGTTGACGTCTTATTGATTAGATAGTAACATCTTCGACCTTTGGACTTCGACCTGACCTTTTCCAATACACAAAAATTTTAACTGGCGGTAAATGTTCCTCCTCTGTATGAGAGTCATGTGGGTCAGTATCACACTTTTACTCATTTCCCCCCAAACAGTAGTTCAATTACTGTTCGGTACGTGTTCAAGTTCGAAAGGTACAGAGAGTCAGTATAGATACAGGTTGCGAGGCTATCCATCTAAGTGTGGGTGACTAAGCATCTGTAACCCGTAACCTTCTTGGTTTTAAGTTGTTTGCAGGCGTCCGTGAGATGCAGTGGCGGCTTGTCGTCAGATGTTAGCTTATTTTTCAACGTAATGCAATAAAAAAAATAACAACCTTCATATTTGTGTTTCTATCGCATAACTTCAAGTAAAAGTTCTCTTAATATCCGTTTCGTGATTAGAAGTAGAAGCAGACCGACTCGTCGGTTCCGCCGCCGGGGAGCTTCGAACATTTGTAACATAAATTAAATATTTATTGCGATAGACCAAAGATGCTGGCGACAAATTTTCAATTTATGTTCAGAGTAATAGTTGTGCTGCAATAATGTATTTTTTTTTCAATAAAACTATCAATCTGTAATAAAAAAAACATGAAAACATAAAGAATAAGTCGTGCCTACTTTTAAAGGAAACGAGGAACTTGACTTTCTATAGGCTAATCTTTCTTAGCGAGTCTGAGACCCGACTGGTTTCAAGACTGTTGGATTCAAGGCTAACATATTGCTTAGAAAGTAAATACGCCGACAATAATAGAAAAGGTAAACACCAAGGTACAAGGTACCAGCCTAAAGGCTCACTGCTGGGCAAATACCTCCTATCAAATATTTTGTGAGAGAGAGATTGATTGTAGTCAGGAAGGGTCCGCCACGCAGCTCCAGTGCGACTTGGCGGGCTTCACACGTCCTCAAATTTTTTTTTTTATTTATCAGACATGCAGGTTTCAACGCAATTTTTTTTCACAACTGAGCATGTGGTAAATTCGGCACTTAAAATTGCTATTAACAATTTTAATGTTGCTGGACACCGGGGAACGAGCCCAGATCAAATGCGTGCTATGATATTAAAGCGAACGCTCTGTCCATTGGACTACCATAAGTAATAAAGATACGATAATAATATTTATCAATTATTCTTCTTCTTCTGCTGGACACAAGTCTAACCTTATGGACAAATTGTTGGTGGTTGGCGAGCGCAGTACCAAACCCATTTCACCCTAGGTGGTACTGCTCATCCGCGACGTGGTTAATTGAGGTCTGCCATTTTTTAAATATATAAATAAGCGTCCGCTGCTTTTACGACGCCCATGGGACACGATCTATATACATGTAACTAAGTTTACACATGTAATCTGATATTACATGTATAAACTTTTGAATTAGTATGACGAATTCTGCTAACGCCGTTCAAATAATGTCGCGTCGTGATTCTAGATGAAGTTTCTATTACTAGTAATTTATAGTATCGAATGTCTTGTTCGATAAATGATATGTTTTTAATATGGCAGTAACGTCGGCAGAGCTAAACAGTGAGGTCTTCGCGTTCATAAAAGTGATGAATCTTGACTTTATTTATTTATTCATTCTTTATGGTTAGCCTTAAGCTTAAGGATACAATGGGCGGACTTAATCCCAAGTGGCATTCTCTACCAGTCAACCCCTTTTTTTTATTTCAATTCATTGGTATTAGTAGATAAATAAAATAATCATTATTTCGTTACATTGAACAATGAAATGAAAACTCCGTGCTTAAATATTGAATGGTCTCTTATTGAGATATCTTTCATTGTTTTAATGTTTATAGTTAATTTTTGTGACGTAGTAGTACTATAATAATATATCCTGCGCAGTTACTACATATTACTACTAAAATAGTCATTATAGTATAAATGTATTATTAGAAATGTACATAGATAAAAAAACTTAAAATCTTTTTGCACGAAGCATGAACTCTGAGTTTGGCAAAAATGTTGTATCAGACGTATAACCAATAAGTTTTAGTGATAGAAGGATACATAATGATTTTACGTATTTACGCGAACACTTTTAAATTTAAACTTTTATTAAGGGATTTTGTCGTGTTTCGTTTTAGATTATCTCGTTCTGTTCTGTGTAGATCGGACCAAAATTGATAATTAATTACTGAAGGTAACCCGGGTTAACTATGACATCAAGATGTCTAACAACTTAGTCCCACCGAGACAACGGGTGCTGTAAAGCATTCTAATCTTCGGGAAAATAAAAACTAAAAAGTTGGAAGCAAACCAAGATTCTTCATTATTCCTCAATGACATGCTCAAGAATAACGGCGCACGCGGTATTTAATTCATTAATTTGCTACTCTAAAATTATAGGACAATTTTCAAAGCTTAAAAATAGAACTTTCAACAAAACCTGAATGTAACTTTGGCATGTTGAACGTTTTAGAAATGTTTGCAAATATTCACATTTAAGAATAGTACGCTTGTATTTCTATGAAAAATTATCACAATACCCGAAATTTAATGAATCGCTTCATATTAGACTGTCTGACTCGTAGTGATGAATTTATAGTATTTACCGCTCTGTACAATAGTTGCTTAAACTCAAAGTTCATTTTATCTCCGACTCTCCGTCAGATGGCGAGATAACCATTTTTAAACACCAGACCAGAAGAAGCGTTGATCATGCGAGGAGTATTGCGATTGCCACTCCGCATGCTGACAATGCCGATTATAGCAAAACCCTCCAAAATTCCAACAGAAGACGAACTCTCCTTTCTTGGGTTGTTTTTAATTTTTTTTGGTTTTGATCTACTTTTACTTTACCTATATATTTAAAAATAGACGTTGTTATAAGTATATGAGATAGAAAAACTCCTACACCATTTGTCCGATCACAAGTGTACATGAAAAACATGGAAAAGGTTTTTATGCTAGCCTCTTTGTTGTAATTTGTCACTAGATGTCGCTACAACTTCTATACCGTTCAACTGATCGCCATGAAAATTAGTATACATGGGTAGTTGGGCACGGCGAATATTTTCGCACTATCCGCTCCTTAAGGCAGTGGCTTATGTCCTACAGTAGCCTCTTTCTAGACTGGTAAGGTAAGGTAAGGTAATTTTTTCTTTCCACGTTCATCTGAGTGAAAATTTATACAAATATTAGAATAACATATCCATTTAACGTAGTATCATACGATGCCTCGTTTAAACGTACCCAGCAGAGTCAACAGCTCCGCGGCATTCAACATTCGAAGCACGTAACCTCTAAAACGTAAACGATAGCTATTATTATTTCATTTTTGTGTACAACTAATTTTATATTACTTTCGTAATCAGTTCTAGTAGAGAGATTTAAAATAGCTAGATGATGAGCCGGCATTTGCAATAAAAGCTATTGAAGTCTGCACTTCATCGTTGTTAAGTGCTTATAGATTGACCAAGGCCATGCGCAAGTTGTCATGGCTAATGAAACGACTTCAATGTGTCATACATAATGGTATGAGCCGAATACTTACTCGAATAACAATGTCGTTTAGTATGCGGCACAACTGCCATTATTTAATGCGATACTAGATTATTTATGGAACGTATCATTAATGTATTTATTAAATTAATTATTATAGTATATATAGTATATCAAGTATTTATTTTATTAATGGATGTATATTATACATATAATGCACATTTTATGTGCATTATATGTATAATATACGTGCACTGATTACAAAATGGCCGCCACTGAAAAGAAATTGATGATGATCATTATTGAATGACCTGGGTTTTAACCCGATACCGGAGCCACTAAATTTTTTAATTGTATTGTAAACAGATGAATTTGTTGGCGTACAATAAAAATGTTTTGAGAAAACTTTAATAAGAAGTTTATCGAAGAAGTAAACTGTTGTGAATGGCGAACTTCACTTTATAAACTAGCACCATTTCGAGCAGCACTGGTTACGAACAGATTCCGAATCCAAGACTTTTTCTAATTTTGGAAATAATATAGACACAAAGGTTTGTGGCAAACCATTTACTAGAGAGCGCAGAAAAAACGAAATGTTTACAGTTTACGTTATCAATGTCGTCACAGTACCACCGCATTTTTCAGAATCTCTATTGATTTCAAGCTGAGCTTCAAGGCAGCGGATTTTGATAAATTAGTTTCGAAGTTTAGTTCTGCAATTTCCGCTAATAGAGGAATCAGTCAGTTGACTGATGAAGCAACAGCTGCATTAGTTTACATACTATATACATACATATATACACGTTTTCTCAGTATTATGTGTGTGTTACGGTTTTATAATGTGTACGACTTATTCAAAGATACTAATATCATGACATGACAGTCGTTGTTTATTTTTGATAACATTTTGTAATTACCGAAAAATATAAATATATTTTTTGTGTAAATCAATAAAAATACAATAACATCCGTAAAATGTAGTGCAACAAACAGGCACAATAATTAGAAACTAGTCAAAGATTTTTTATCTTAAAAGATCTACTATAAGATAGTCTAGTCTCAATCTACCCACTGGTGTATTGTAAAACTTTACATTTTAAAAATTATTGATATTCACATTGTATTTATTATAAATTTTAATTGACATTGTATTGATTTTAATATAAATTGTAAAATACATTGTAACATGGTGGTTAAAAAAAAAGACCGATCTATTCTCCCGGGGTTCTACAGGTTCTTCTCTCAGGTCTTTTGCGAACCGGTGTAGAGTTTGACGTTCATAAGATCTGCAAACAAGTATAAATTGAATAAAAAAGTTTTGACGTTGACTACCATGCCTAGGGCTAAGTGGTAAGGTTTAGTGGTCGCACTTGACTGCTGAGCCATTGGTCCTGGAGTCGAATTCCAGCAGGAGCCAAATTTTTTTATGAGACTACTACAGCGAAAATTCTGAAATAATTAGAGGTACGTGTGAAATTTTTAGGACAAAAAGTGCTGTGACCAAAATCTAACTGCGGCTTTTTGTCCAATTGCAAATGGTTTATAACAGCTTTACATAAACTACAACGGGTTCTGTGACGGAAATAATTAATGTGCAAAAATGTAAATAAAGCTAAGCTTCAATAATTTCAGCTACACGACCTTGTTTTATTAAACACGTACAATGGATCATATTGTAAGTTCGGCGGCACCTGTCATTTGCATATGCGCTGCGGTCATTCGAGAATATTTAACGAGGTCGCTCGTTTATCCCTCGACTTGCTTTAACGGATAGACACATGATTAAATCGGCTGAACCTTATTGAATATTCATAATGCATCACAGCATCCCCAGCGCGAGTGTGCCGGCAATGCTCACCAACACATCTGCTTAGCGCTGTGAGCTGGTGAGAACTTTATGCATGCCGTGCCAGTTTTTGTTGGCGTTTTCATGGAAATAAAACATTGTAGGTACCGCTATTGACCGATAAATATCACGTTAAAGATAAATTTTATTACAAACGGCTAAATTGTCCGTTTATTTCTAAAGGTATTAACGTTTTCAACATACGAGTAATAATAACAGTAGCAAAAAATAAGTTTTAACTAGTTCAAGAAAAAAGTTCCTCGGGGCCTAATTCGTAACAATTATAAATTATTTGAAACGAAACTATTATTTACGGATTCCATCGCGTTTTGTTTTTATATTCCCGACGTTTCAATTGCTTACAGCAGTCGTGGTTACAGGGGGACTGTGGTTTTAGACGTCTCATAGATAACTCGGGCTACCTTCAGCTTCTTTATTAATTTTGGTCCGATCTACACAGAATGTGCTCACATTATCTTGAGGTCGTGCAGTGGTATGCTTGTTTTTAGATTTAATTTTGTTTATTATTGGATCCCAAGCCGGTGGTAGTACTCAGGCATCTTCTATATTGAAATTAGGATGTTTTTGATTTCATAAGCCTCGCGAAACATCCTTGGCAGGGATCGGTGTTCTTTTGCGAGGATTAGTGGTCTATCAAATCTGAAGTAATGGTTGGACTGCGGACTTCCTAGAGCGTCATAACAATTGAATAACCGATAAAGAAAACACCTTGACATATTTATAACTTTAATTTTCTCACGGGGATTCTATGTGGCGTGGAAATTATAAGTATTTTAGTAATTAATAACAGGCTGACAGAGCATGATAGACGTTACTGAACATTTTCTTGTCACAATTAAACGTCGTTACATCAAGATTTAGAGTGGTCGTGTTTGCCAAATAGGTACGGCTTCATCTTCTACTGATTCATCTAAGCAAGAACTTGACGCATCCTTAAATAACGTTTGATTAAAACACGTTTTTACCGCGTATCTACTATTATTTGTCATCCGGTTCCAAGAAAATAAAAAAGTTTTGTGAAAAGAAGTGTCACGATCTAAAGAAGTTCGACAAGAATACAACATCACAACGCGATGTATATATTTATATTTCGGCCAATTACGTGTTCCCTTCGTTATAACTATTGATGACTGTAATTGTAAAAAAAATAATAAAACATTGTTAAAGCAGGCACGAGGCAACGACGGCCATTCAAAACGAGAAGCGAATCACATTAATCAATCGGCTCGGATTCAGTTTTAATTTCGTATTTACTCCATCCAATTACGCCGACATATCATAAATTGTACATAACGAGGCCAGGCGGGCGCAATGTCGACTTGCGATCTGTTAACAATTATTTAGCCGTACATTGTGATCATTTCAACCGACTGAAATATTGGTTCAATTTGAAGGAACATTGAAGAACAGCGAACAAGCGTTATTAAGTCTGAAGATTTATGTACACGTAGTCATTTAGAAAAGACCTAAAATGTTTACGGTGTTGAACATTTATAATTAACTATTGTATAATTGTGTCTCCTAAACCCCAGTAGAGGCAGTATGAAATATATCTAATTCACATAATAAGATTGTAACGAAATTTGTATTTAGGAGGGATTTAGTTATTATGTACTGCTTCAGAGTGGCTTGACCTCACTTCTCCACGTCGTGGAAGTCCGTGTCACTCACAGGCTTGTTGAAACAATAGAAATTCTTCTGTTATGACACGGAGAAGCGATAAGTATGCCCCGTTAAATAAGTTGACCTAATAACTATGTCTTTCTGATGTTTAATAGAATGAATATCTGAATAATTTTCTATGACTTTGACGAAGATGAACTACTCACAGTCTCTACAGGTCTGCGTAATAGAAAGCGTATAAAGCTTTGACTTATATATCAACACGGCCATACTGTTAGCGATTTGAAACAAAGAGCAGTACAATTTTCAAAACTTGATACAGTAGTTAAACGCGGAGCAAATGCAAAAAACAACTCAAAACGTAATCGATGTGAATTTACTATCATTGGCATCAGTGCAGTCAGCTTACAAGTACACGGGGCTGAACATAGGTCTCGCCTATAATCATCGACTTCCCGAAATACTATTCAGGTCCCCACTCTGCGCTGGCCACTCGAGAACCATTCGTCCCCAATGGTTCAGTCTTGCGAACCTTGTGGCCGTCCACAAATTTACCATTACACACGATAATATACTTTAAAAACAAACACATATACAAACTATAAAAAGTATAGAAGATATATGGATAGGAAATTGTACATACTGGTTTGTTTTATTTTTATGTCTCATGTCTGTAAATATCTTATTATGTTTTTAATTTTCTTTTGTTGTATGATTTCATCTCATGGACACGGCTAAAAGGAAATTATATGCACGGATGTATACCTTTAAGTTTGCTTAGTATCTTTTATTACTGACGGTCTTGTCTAATGCAAAAAAAAAATTAAATATCACTTTAATTTTAATTTTTTTTTTCAAAACGCATGGTAGAAAAAAAACATCTTCTTTTAATTAGGGTCGTTTGTAATACCGACTATTCCATTAATCATAGTGCGTTTTCCTGAGGTTTGTAGTTGAGAAGGAGCGGAGCATTAATTCAAAAGAATTTAATATCCTGTTGGTGGTCCACCCGCTCCCACTGCGGCCAATCCGCTGCAGCGCTCAGAAATAAACGCACATTATCGCTTTACTTCAAAGCACTTTTAAACGGGATGAAGTCAGCGCGGACTCTTTAAGATTGAAATTCCCTGCAACTTTACTTACCCTGATTAAACAAAACCGATACATTATCATAATGAGATTGCGGATGAGCAGGATGTCAGTGTGCTTTCATTTACGGTTAACTTTTATTCGATATATTTATTCGGTATATATTTTTAAAAAGGATATAAAGTATTTTTTAAGAATAGGTATTATAGGGTTGTTATTAATAAGTGTTAAATATTTGCTCTTCTAGCTGACAACGATTATAGATAGGTAAGATCTTTAAAGTAGCAAAAACAAAAAAAAATATAATTATATACAAAGGTACGAGTTCTTAACAGTTTTCTAACTGCTTATTTTATTAAATAAAACTTGCTTAACCCTTTCAAAAATTATAAGGAGGCCTGTGCCCAGCTGTGCAGCATTTGCAGGTTCTTACTTCACTTTATTTTAACTTTTTAAATTATGTTCATTAAAATTCTAACATTAAATCATAAATTTTATATCAATAAAAAAACTTCAGTAATAATTTTATGTTTTAGGAAGCATGTTTATTCAATCATTGATTATAAAATATATAATTTATGAAGATGGTTTCTGCTTCATCCAGTAACCAAATATAAAGTTGTATCTGTAACTAATATATATTGTAATTAATTTAATTGCGAGCCGAAACGTTCTAAACTGAGTATATTTACTATTTACTGGCATTATCATATATTCGGCCAAATTAATATTCATGGAGAACACGAACCCTCTATACCAACTACGCATTATTCTTAAGTACTATTTAACCCTTAGTATGTTCTAACAATTGAATTTATTGCAATAGATAGTGAGTTATACTAACAAGCCGTATAACTAATGTTCGCTTCTACGCGCGACTCCAGACGCTTATATCTTATTATCTTTACATTTATTTTCAAGAGTATTTTCATCCAGTTTCAAGCTAATAACAACAATAAATAAAATCACCCATGCAAAAAATTCATGCCCTGTTCTACACTCCTATCGGATGGTTTTCACAAAGCGCTTTTACAGATATATTATTTTAAAAAGTGTGATTCTAAAGGACGATTGTGTAGTCTCTTTTTAGTAGTAGATTTTTAGTAGATTTTTTTCATACTGGCATATGCAGTATGAAAAAACAAACATCAATATCAACATTGATGCTTACAACAATGTTACATTTTTTTTAATTGACTTCAGTCATTTATTTTTAAGGAAATAAGCATCATAATCAAACGGGTTCTCAATCTATGAAATTGTTAGTGTCAATGGGCACGCAGTCGCTATATACATACTCAATAAAATATAAATTATAGACGCGTTTTCACTACTAAGAAATAAAATCCTTATATACTATACCTATCACAAGTCCACTGCTGTACCTAGGCAACCCCCCCCCCCAATAGGATTAGAGGAAGGGGGGGGTTGCCTACATAAATCCTAAAGTATACGCGTTGCTAACTAAGCCGTTGCCAATTATCAATGGTACTACAATTATATATAAACTGTATCTAATTATAATAACCGAATGGAACATACAACGATCTTGTTTCTGTTTTTATCGCTCGAGATACCATTGCGAGTCCAGTCATCGCGTGGAGATAAGGCGGAGTCAAGCTTGGTTCGTTGTAGCGTTAGTCAGACTAACGAATGTGTAAATAATGTTAAGGCGCAGATCATGCGGCTGCACGCACGCTGATGTAGCACGTTGCATTAACACATGAACGATGCGCTCCACAAAGGAGTTTTTCGTTTTATTTATAATCTCTACACATAGCTGTTTGGTATGCTTGGAGCGTTGGACCTGGTAATTCGTTGCTTAGTAATTCCTTTAGGCTTTTCAAGTCTGGAGCCGGGGAATAATGGTGTAACGGTTATGACTTTGAATTGTAATGTAATTTTGTTCCCGGTTTTAGAGCATTGATGTGTAAAGATGGCAATATTGACCTATTTTAGCCCACTGCTGAACATAGACTTCGCCGAGAAGCGCCATCAAAAGGCAGCATACATTTCTTAGAAGGTTTGCCCATACTAACTACGCTGGGTAAGCGGATTCGTGAGCTCGCAGTACCGGTACCCCACATGATGCTGCTTCCTATGCTTCGATATTCCGCCATCATTTGGTCGCCAGGGTTTGCCAGCAGAATGCACCACGTCCAGGTGAGTTGGACATTTTGAGAAAGAGATGAAATTTCCCCTTACATCCTTATATACATAATACAGGGTAGGCAGTTTACGTAATTCCATTTTATTACGTTTGAACTTAGCCAAAAAGCTTTCGAAACCCACTTTTGGCCTCTCCCAGAGTGAACGTAATAAGTAGGAGAGCCTTTTTGCCGGGTATGTTTACAAAATGTTGTTCTAATATTTTTTTAAATTTTCCCCTGGTAGTAATTTTTAGATGTCGCGCATTAAAATTGTACCCTTTCCAAATTGACACTTTTGTTTTTTATTCACAATAATTTTTCTTCGTCGCAATGCTTTGTTTGTCATTATTAACAATGAGTAAATAAGGAAAACGAGCATGCGCTGAGTAATCTCTACAAAAACGATCCACTAATAAAAAACAAATGCTTAGTTGGGGTTGTTTTTTCTACCTCAATCCCATTACTTTAAATCCGCTGGTTAGCTTCCGGCTTGACTCTACTTCGCGCAGCAGTACAAGCCGCCGCAAGGGTCTATCATGTACAAAATACGTGGAATACCATTATCGCTAATAAAGTAAGCTCCGAATTGCTCATGCGACCGAGTAATAATGTAGGGTCTATCCAAACTTTCGGCAAACCTAAATCACTCATGGTACCGGTACTGCTGTCACCAACTCGCTTGCGGCTTGGGATGCCTATGTTCAGCAGTTGACATGAATAGACCGATTAAGAAGAACTAGAATTTGGTTTTTAAGCAGACTATTCTACTTTACTTATGAATATGTGAATAAATATTTTTTGTATGAATTGAGTAAATCCTTGTCATTATATAAATCCGGTAAAATTTTCGAGATATTGAACTTGTTTTATTTTTCAGGGACGTACGTTTCAACAAGATCTTCGACATAGCGCCAGGGGTGTTTAGTAATCTACACCGCTTGCACTCTTTGCTGCTCAACGACAATGAGCTAAGGTCGTTGCATTCAGGATCGTTTCACGGCCTGCGAAGACTTAAGTATCTCTACCTATACCGTAATCGTATCCAACACGTCGACTCCGATGTATTCCAAGGAATGTTGCACCTGGAACAACTGTAAGTAGCTGTATTTATTGAGAAAAGCAGAAATCGGAAAATTTGTATTATTGCCGTGTGACTAACACTAACCCTTTGTTATAATATGCCTTCTTTCCCTAAACTGTCCTTTTTTTTATATTTTTAACTATCAATTTTCTCTTGTTTCGCAATAATTCAATAATAAATATGTAATTTTTAGTACTATTAAATAACAAGCTTATGATAATAGTGTTCTGTGTGAGGAACTCCGACGCCATAATAGTTATATTTACGTATACAACCTAAACAAAGCGAACATGGAGTATTTGACGGTGTTCCATCGAACTATATATTTGTGAGGAACTACACGATATTAGAATATTTAATGCTCAGCAAAGACAAAGTGTCTGTTGTGCATTATTGGTTGCAAAGTATAAAATGAGTATTCATTGTGTTAAGAGAAAGTATATATATATACTTTCATATAAACCTTTTATTTTCTATTACAGTGATTCGGATGCTTCTGTTCATCATCGACGTTCGGCAGTCCACTGCTGGACAAAAACAATCTTGACCTTCGTCGCTGAAGTTACAACTACTTACTTTTTTGGCGATTCTTTTCATAAGGAATCTTGCACTTCTATATGTAGAGTTATCCCACCAATAGCGTCGAAGACACAATGTACGGCGATTTAAATTGGTCTACCTAAGTTCGCAATTGCACATAAAAACTAAATTCTTCGTTTTTCTTTCTCGGTATCAATTCTAATTGTTTTCAGTATTGGACAACTTCGAGAACATCCCCGTCGATTAATGGGTGCTGATATGACGTGGTGGTTATATCTGACGTCTGTATTTTTTAATACTCAATATATTATTTCTTAAAATCGATATGAACATGTGTATATAATGACGTGTATACGGAATGGATGAGTGAAAGAAAAATAGAACTTCACATCGATGTCGTCAAATTTTTTTTTTCACTATTTCAGCCATTATTTTTTTATTCTGTCTTAAATAAGTAATATGTTCAGACCAGTTTCCGTGTTCAAACATGTTTACATGTGAGTATTGGGAAGTTTGCATTATTATTTATAGTGAGCCAGAATGATAAGATAAATTCTTATGATATAACTATACTGCTTACTACGGGAGAACGAGCGCTTCCAACATCCGGATGCTCGCATTGCGCTTACCAACCCGCCTGCCAGGACTTAAAGGATATGAATTATTACATCTCTGTACCCCTCCCCTATTGACTAATTCTAATTGACAATAAACAATCAGAAATATATTTTCGATATCGATTTTATTTGATGTAAAAATTATAACAGTTGGTATCAATATGACTGAGTAAGGTCATATAATAATATGCGATTTGTTATTTGATGTTGTATTCCAAATTCGACGTTAGTTGTCTGACAACGCGTCGTATGTTTAAACAAAGGATATGTTTAAACTTCCAACAGGCCGCACTTGATAATTGGTTAAAAATCATAAATGTATTCCAAATTTTTGCTGTTCTTTTTTAGAGACTCGAACGAAAGAATGGCTATCGTAGACGAATTTATGAAAGAAATAGCTAAACTAAGGAAACAAAACGTGATGAACTTCTTTAAGTATAGTGCGGAGAGGGATGATGTCGCACAAACCAATTAAGAATACCGCCACAAATTAAAAAAAAACAATGGACCATATAGATAAGGAATTTTGAGCACGATATACAAATTTATATGTCTTTAGTATTAAATATAGTGATAAGTATACAACTTAAGAAACGACTAGATAGCAAAGAATAAATGATACCACCAATAAAGGCACAGTTACACAAGTGTTAATTAGCCAAAAATCAAGCCAATCTTTTGTCAACTGGTTTGTGAATTTTTTTTGAAAATTCCTCAGAAATTAGTAATTTTTATTTTGGTGAGTTTATTAACGCAATTAACTGTCGTTTCTGTTTAGACTACATTATATATATATATATATATATATATATATACATATTTATATATATATTACCGCCTTCCGTCCAATCTCAATCGTAGATACTTAGTCGTTACATTTCGCACCCATGATTAGAAAAATCTCTACGACAAAGACATACATACGGTAATAGTACATATCTATGGACTATCAAATTTTCGCAACGACATCTTATTTAAAGAGGACAAGGTAAATACAGGAACTTGCGTATTCGTGAGTAAATGACGCAGTTACACCATACTGATTAGTTGCACCTGATATCACCTATATACCGCACTAACATGTATGTACATGAAGCACAATTAACAGAACGGTTTTTTTTTCTTTATTGCTTATCCCTCTTTTTTGCAGTTTTCTACCAAATATATTCTCCACAAGCACTCACACCTGTCACCGGGTAAGCCCGACGTTACGAGTATCCATTTGGGACAACTCTGTTCAGCGTAGCCGATCGAGCTTACTTAAACTAATTTTCGTCTCTCCAGGAATTAGAAACTTACAGATGGCAAGCCCCACGGCAGATATTTTAAAAGGTGGTATACAACTTGTCTACCAAGCAGTAGGTACTACTCTCATAGGAACAGCAGCAAAACAACTGTAGTGTTCTGGCTTGAAAGGTATAGAGCCAGTATAATTACGAGCTGGGAGGCATTCCATCTTAGTCCTCAGAGGTCACCTCTCAACGCATCTGTGACCTTCTTCAATTGAAGATGTTTCCATCAGGATCCATGATTAATCAGCCAAACTTACACTAATCACTGTACCAAACAATCTTAAAACAAGTATACTACACGCTACAGTACATAACAAAGAGTGCATTTATGTTTAATGTTTCTTATTCTGTTTGTCCTTTGTTTCATCAATAACCCTTTCCATTTTAAATTCCTTCCGCGCCAACTATTTCATATTACTGTTCTCGGAATGTTCAATTATTGCAGCAATGTTTCACGAGATACTCACATATAAAGCACTTTTTTCGATAAAACTATTAAATATATTACTTTCTGTAAATGTCTTTCTATTTATATATCTTTATCTATGTGTGTACTAAAGTATTAACATATTAATATTCTTAAATTTAAATTATTTATTTTATGCTATTATATAATGTAAATACTAACTTTAATGATGTATTAAAAGTAAAACTTTATGTAAACATATTACAAATTTTCTTTCCAGATATTTGCATGTCAATGAGATACATCAAATCGAACCGGAAACTTTCTCACATCTGCCACGACTAGAGCGATTGTGAGTTCCATATTTATATGTAAATACCAAAGCGTACTTGATTTTAGTACGAGAAATATATGTGTGTGTGTGTATATTGTAAAATAAACTAGCAGGCTGTAAATATTCCACTGCTGAGCAAAACTCTCTTCTTAATATTTTGTGTGTGGTAAGTTTACTTGAAGTTGCAATCAGTGGTGCTGGTGGTGTCGCTGTGCGGGGCCGGCATCGGGAATCAATTCCATATTTTATACATAAAAATTATCTATGTTGAACTAATCGATTATCGCTGGATAACCAATTCGATAATGAACCAGCTCGTAACTTCGAACCTTTATATATAATTTGTATTACATTTCAAAATGAAAAAAACCGTATCCGAAGCTATGAAAAATTACTTTCTTTAAACAATATGTGTTTCACAAATATACCGATTGGGTACTCAATCCCAGGACTCACCAGTACCAACGCAAACCCCTAGACCACACGGTTGAAAATAATATCGTGGAAGTCGTGGGGATGTTCGACCCGGATAAACTAAGGAAAATTTTCATTACGATCTGTATTCAAAATGATGTTTTCCTTAAGATAAGATATCATGAATAATTTTCCTTTCCTCAACGAACCCATAGTATTCCTTTTACGATACTCGTAAGTTTGAAATGACAACTAAGTATACACACTATTGACTAAAATAAAATTAATGTAAATTAGAAACCATGTTAAGTTATTTGGCATTCATTTATTAGTAAAGATAAATAATATCAAATTAACATAATTCGTTTTAGGTATTTGCATAACAATCTCTTGAAGACAATACCTCCCGGTTCGTTCCGTGACTTGCCTAACTTGCGGAAGCTGCGTTTGGATAGCAATGCTCTTATCTGCGATTGTGCCATGCTATGGTTTGTTCGTATGTTATCCGAGCATAGCCAAATGGAAATTGCTGCTACTTGCTATGCGCCCGCTGTTGCCGCAGGTGCCTCATTGGCAACAATGAAAGAAAACGATTTTCACTGTCGTAAGTAACTTCTATTACAAATTTTATTTTTGTTTTATGAAGTCTTATAAAGAGCTTTTATAAATATTCCTTGCCTTGTGTGTGTGTGTTTGCCCCGGTGTGTTTATTTCTCCCATTTCTTTAGATTGTATGTTTGTTATAGCAGCATTGTTTGGTCTTATTTTAATCTGATTAAGAACAATTGCTTATCTTTCTATTTAATTATAGAACGCCCAGAGATTATGAAAGACCCCCAAGATGTAATTGTTAACTTCGGAGATGACGCCAGTTTTACTTGCGTCGTAACCGGGGAACCGGCACCAAAAATTGTATGGTTGCGAGACTCTGCCACCGTTCCACTTGATACTCAACGTTATGAAGTGATGGACAATGGTACTTTGACGGTTCATGCTGCTGATGAGAATGATGTGGGAATTTTTGAATGCAAAGCAAAAAACCCTGCCGGAGAAGTGCTATCAAAGCCAGCGAAAATGATTGTCCATAGCAAACCAAACAAAAATGGCAAGTTACGAAACTTCAAATTATTATTTAAATATTTACGTGCGCAATAAGGGTAATATTAAATTTCGTCTTCCAGGTTACCCTGTCTTTACTATTCTGCCGCGCGACCAAACGGTAAGGCTTAATGAAAATGTGCGTTTTGACTGTGTAGCTAAAGGAAATCCCACACCTCATTTAATATGGTCCTTCAACCAAGCCAGGATTTTGTTGACAGAGCGCATAACAATGCGCCACAACGGTTCTATTATCATTGAAAAAATACAGCGTAGTGATGCAGGACAATACATTTGCCAGGCTGAAAATGTAAAAGGAGAAATTCGAGCAGCGGCTACACTTGAAGTCATGGGTAATGTTTAGTTCCTTGATTATTTTTATTTAATTTTAGACTTAAACAAACATTGTGATATACATGAAATTTTATAATACGCCTATAATTATTTCTCTTCTCTTGAGAAGTTGCTATCTATTTTCTATTGAATGTACTTTTAGACACTTCGTATTTGCACAAATAGTAAGTTCTTGCTTAAGTAAGGAATTTCTTTATTTCAGTCGCACCCGCCTTTATCACAGTGCCAAAAGATGAAGTTGTTACTGTGGGTGAAAGCGCAGAATTTAGGTGTACTGCTAGAGGAACACCAAATCCTGTTATAACCTGGTTCAAAAATACAATGGCACTTCCATCTAGTGAAAATATAGTTTATTCTGATGAAGATCAAAATTTAACAATAGTTCAAGTCACAGCCGAGGATGGTGGATTATACCACTGCAGGGCTGAAAACTCTGAAGGTCTCACAGAAATCTCTGCCGTTCTCAAAGTCGAAGAGGTGCAAATATATCCTCCTAAGATTGTATTAAAACCGGAAGATACAGATGCATTTAAAGAGACTTCAGTCCAAATGCCTTGTGAAGTAGAGAGTGAACCACCAGCAGACATAGAATGGAGGAAGGATGGGTCGCGGGTAGAACCAAACGAGAGAATTACCATTTCCATAATCGGAAGCTTGATAATTAACAACATAACAATTGCTGATGCGGGTCGTTATGAATGCTCTGCTTTTAACAAGTATGGTCGGGACACCGTCTCTGTGTTTTTGACAGTGAAAGATCACATATTGCCAGGTGATGAATATGTCAATATAGCTTTAACGGAGGCAACACGAGATGTGGATCAAGCCATAGCTAAAACAATTGAACAGTTATTTAAAAATAATATCTCTGAAGCTAACTTCCATGATTTATATAGAATTACCCGATTCCCTAATGCACCAGCACGAGAAGTTGCACGAGCTGCTGAAATATATGAGAGAACATTAGATAAAGTAAAAGGGTTCATTCAATCAGGGTTAAAAGTTACTTCAGCCGAACCATTTAATTACGAACATATACTTTCGGGGCAACATTTAGAAGTGATTGCGCGTCTTTCTGGTTGCGTTGCACACAGGGAAGAGAGGGATTGTTCAGATATGTGCTTCCATATAAAATATCGTAGTATAGATGGTAGCTGCAACAACTTAGCACATCCTACTTGGGGTACATCTCTCAGTGCATTTCGCAGAATCCTTTTCCCCGTATATGAAAATGGCTTCAGTCAACCAGTGGGATGGAATAAAATCATTAAATACGACGGGCACACATTGCCGAGTGCCCGACTCGTATCCACAAACATCATCACGACAACAGAAATATCGGAAGATATAGAAATAACACACATGGTAATGCAATGGGGGCAATGGTTAGACCACGATTTAGACCATGGATTACCGTCCGTTAGTTCACAGACTTGGGATGGTGTCGATTGCAAAAAGACTTGCGATTATGCAGCACCGTGCTTTCCCATTGATGTACCTATTGGCGATCCACGTATAAGTAACCGACGTTGTATTGATTTCATTAGGACAAGTTCAGTTTGTGGTTCGGGTATGACTTCCATACTGTTCGGGAAACTACAACCAAGAGAACAAATTAACCAACTCACTTCTTTCATAGATGCATCTCAAGTATATGGTTTTGAGAAAGCTGTAGCTGACGATTTACGTGACTTTACTAATGAAAGTGGCTTGTTGCGTGTAGGAGCAACTTTCCCTGGACGAAAACCATTACTGCCTACGATTGGACTAAATGGTATGGATTGCAGACGTAATCTAGAAGAAAGTAGCCGTAACTGCTTTGTAGCAGGTGACATCAGGGCTAACGAACAAATTGGATTATTGGCAATGCATACTATTTGGATGCGAGAGCACAATAGAATAGCTAAACAACTAAAATCTATAAATCCTTTCTGGGATGGCGATAAGGTTTACCAGGAGGCACGTAAAATTTCAGGAGCCGAAATACAGTTTATAACTTATAAACACTGGTTACCCTTAATTCTTGGCCCTGAAGGTTTTGAGCAAGTAGGTGAATACAAAGGATACAACTCCAATATTAATCCGTCAATTTCCAATGTCTTCGCTACAGCAGCTCTTAGATTTGGCCATTCTATGATTAACCCTCTTCTGCATCGGTATGATGAAAACTTTGAACCGATACCTCAAGGACATTTACTCCTTCGAAACGCGTTCTTCTCACCCTGGAGACTTGTCGACGAAGGTGGGGTAGATCCATTACTTAGAGGTATGTTTACTACACCGGCCAAATTGAAGACACCAACTCAAAATCTTAATTCCGAATTAACTGAGCAACTTTTCCACACATCTCATGCTGTAGCTCTTGACTTAGCTGCAATCAATATTCAAAGAGGGCGCGACCACGGTATCCCTCCATACACTAAATGGAGAGATTTCTGTAATATGACTGCAGTCGACACTTTTGATGATTTAGCTAATGAAATAACAAATAAAAATGTCAGAGATAAACTTCAGAAACTTTATGGATCTGTTCATAATATTGATGTTTGGGTGGGGGGTATATTGGAAGACCAAGTTGAGGGGGGAAAAATTGGACCATTGTTTAGATGTATTTTAGTCGAACAGTTCATACGCTTAAGAGATGGGGACCGCTTTTGGTATGAAAACCCGACAACATTCAAACCCCAACAACTACAGCAAATACAGGAAACGAGCCTAGCAAGAATCCTTTGCGACAATGGAGATAACGTCGATACTATTGGAGAGAACGTTTTCTTGTTGCCGGAAGTGCAAGATGGGCTTATTTCGTGCGATGATTTGCCAAAAATAGACTTGCGATATTGGGCCGACTGCGATAGCTGCGGGGAAGATGATGATGGTGAAAAACGTCGTTCCCGCAGAGATGTGTCACCAGTAGATGATGTTTATGGCCACTTCGCTGAATATGAGGACCGTATAAAACATCTAGAAAGATCGCATGACACAATGAAAAAAACAATTGACAAGTTATTAAAACATATTAAACACTTAGAGAACACTTGGAAGACAGGCTAAACTGTGAATCGCACGTCACCAACATCATAAAATAAAGACGGTTAAATTTCGGTGGCACTTTACTGTATTTGAACTATTCAATGCTAATGTTGTTAGAAAGATCGTAGGTATACATAATCTTTAGAATAGCATGTAAGTTATTTTCTATGTGGTTCATCTCAATATGAATTTATTTCTACACCTGTTCTCTTTTTACATTTTTCAACATTACTTCACGACTGTTTGTTGCAGGGTCTTCAGCCTCGATACTTTTAAAAAGTAGCGTTAATGAATGTAATTATAATTAAGTATATTATACAATTATTATATGTCATATTAGTAAATAGAGAGCCCTGGTCTGAACATTTGTAAGTTAATAGAGACTATGAGAAATTTATGTCCTATTTGTGTGCTTACATCTATTTATTACGCAATGCAAATTTTAAAATTGGTTAGTTGCTATTGCAACTTATTTGTCAAAATTATATAGGATATAATTTCAATCTAAATTATAAATTGTACGTATTGATGATTAATAAAGAAATCAGGTTCCGTCCTAAACCTAAAATGTGTGTGAGTCGCATTAAGGAATGAGACATTTAGGTCTTCTAGAGGGGTTCTTTGTCTAATTATTTAATAATTGTCTAATAGATTTAAATTATTTATAATAACTTAAATGTAATGATAGATAGTATATACTTTATTTTTATTTATTTACTAAATCCACAGCTTTCTAGAACAGTTTACAATACTTTAATCAATTTTGTATGTAACTTACAGCCAAAAAGGGATTTATATTTTCCTTTTAGTACAGACTTATTTGACCGACTCGAGTTGTATCGACATGCATTAGTTACAACTATTGTGTGATTGTCTGTAACTTTACATGTATAATATTTAAAACTTTTTGTGTGTATATGGGTATGTATGCATGTGTGTACAGTAAATTACCTAATCTTTTAATATTTTCAGTATTTCTCGCTTAAAGGTAAGTTTTTTTTCGTGGAATATGTCTACTGTATTAACATTTATATTATGTACTTTGTATCGGCGCCAGACGGGAGTTTTGTGCATAATGTTCGAGTAAGAGATACAGCAAATAATTTCGTATGTCTTGTTCTAGTTCTCGGACAGCAAATGTTCATAACATTTGATAATAATTCTGCACAATCAATGGACATACACTATGCATGAAAGTCATGTCACTAAGATTGCGGTGGTTTTCAAGCGTTGGCGGTGGAGATGGTGATGCTTACATATGCTTATTTACATTGCATCCTAAAACACAAAAAAAATTAAAAATCTAACATTTAAAAAAAATCTAGACGCAAGGAAAAAATATTCATAGACGGTGTCTATACGTCTTAAATTACTATTGTTAAATATTTACTTCTTCAATATATAGTAGAAAATAATCAACGTTAGACTAATAGCATGATATTAGTAGTGTGTCGTAACATATGGAATAGATAACTGAAACAAGAATATTCACAGATGACGGGTACGTTTACTAATATACTTACTATACACTGAAGTGGTGAATGTATTTGTTATCGATATTTAATGAAAAATGCTAAATGTCATAGATTAACAGATGTGTAACAGATGGACTTTTGTGGTGGTATGTATTCTTATGCTACTTATTTGTAATTTTTAAGAGACTATAATTAAAGTGTAAGTGGAGTAAAGTGCTTCAATCACGTCAACACGTGGAAATGAAGGATATTCGACGTACGCCGATTATTTACTAATATATTGTATTTTTAATCTGTAATTTGTATATTTAATCATATACAACTCATAATCATTTAGAGTTATTAATGGATTGGTGCTTCGAATGTGTGAAGTCCGTTCTCATAGCGATATCTTATTTCGATAAAATAATCTAGTTAAACTTCGGGCGATTCGCTTAAAGAATTAGGTTTTACGGTACGGCTATATAAAGGTTCAAATTTCATAGGAGACATATTTGGTGTTGCATATATCGATCGAGTTTCAAAATTGAACATTCCTTTTTCAAAACTGACATGCGATCCGAATGTACAGTTAGATGTAGTCAGGCAGTCCGAGCATTTAGAAGATAAATTCGTTGTTGATTGTTTTCTTTCTTTTGTTATGTAACATATTAAAAAAAAACATGACCGAACTTTAACAAATAAATGAAGGTATATATTGATCTACAACCTGATCGCACATCGTTCACACAATTCAAACAGCCGTGCCGGAGAATCTGATGACGTCACCCAATGAGGTTCCCGGTTTTTGAGCTTAGCTTTAATATGGCTCATATGGAAACACGTGCGAGTTACCCCATAAGAAATAAATGCGCTGTGAAAACAGGTCCTTATACGTGGAATAGATAACGGAAAGATTAATTAGGTGCTGGTTATAGTTATTCGTGTATTTGCTTAATGAGGTAAATATTTATTGATTGTAGATGTTAATATAAAGTATAAGAGGAACTATGCTTGAAAATGTGTAACGATTGGAGTATATATTTATTTATTTACTTACTAATGATGTCTACTATTATTCTGAATTGCTGTTTACTATAGTAGAAACTTTAAGAAACAATCATATATACATTAAGTTATCGTCTAGTATGATGTAGCAGCAGAATTTACGTAGCTGGATCAGGAACATCATTCAATCATCATCATTTAGTATTTTCAAATGTTTATCAATATAATTGATAATCGAGAACATGTATTTTTAATTGGTGTTCAATGTGTAATTGAAAATCGATAATGTGTAAATGAGTCGATGTTAAAAAGTTGTGGATCTCATGGATCAGAAACCTAAATATGAATAAAAATAATAGATTTCCAAATATTATCTTAAACTGATTATTCATTAGTGATGGTCAATAAGTAAATTATTCTTTAATGTTATTTATTCTATTCTTTTTTTGGTTATGTGACATTCCATCAAGAGTTTGAGAGTTTCTAATTTGAAACCAATAAAAGTACTGAACTGATTACAGTAGTAGTTTTCGATTGAATGCAAATCAGTTGGTCTATTTTATTTAATATTTATTTAACTATTTAATCTCGGATTTTAAAGAGTCATACTATTTATATAAAATATGGTAAATACATTACCAACAATAAAAAATGCACTGATGAGATATTAGGTAATTATGGCAAAAATTACCCATTGACAGTGTTGGAGTATGGGCAAGTCTCACTTAGTAGACTGCTTCCAAGATACTGCATAGTTGGCACTAGACTACACTTTATGTAACACTTTCCGTCTGATGCCATTAAATCCGTCAGTTCTCGCTTCTATACTCATCCCAGATGAACTACAGCAGTGGGGCTGATCCATAAGCACCCAAAAGGAATTGTTGTATTTAACACATAACATATATCCATCATATCATAAGGTATAAAATAGAAATAAAATAAACCAGTGACAAACGAAACTTCTCTATTCAAAACAGTATGAGAATACTGCAATCTATATGGTAATTTTAAGTTTCTTATGCAAAAATAATACAACTGGCAATTTTAGGTCACAGCACTTCTTTTATAAAATGCATTATGCAATATTTTCACACTTTATCTGATCTGGTGATAATGATTCTGGCATCAATTTAGTATTATATTCTGTTTGTTATACTTCTGTCAGACTTAATTTTACAAACCAAACTCAACTCTTAGCTTCCCGATAAAAAGATTGTGTGTGAAATGTTTAATTATTAGACATGGCAGGTTTTGGCTACCAGTCCAGCTAAATTGCTGGCACTATTCTTCTCGCGACAGTGTCTCATCTTTTTTTATTAAAAAAATATTTCATCAAAATTATTATTATATAACATATATATAATGTACTAATGCAGTCAAATGTACACATAACATAATATTATATAACATAACAACATCGCATTTATCCATTATTGATGTTCAATGTTATTATATATAAATAAAATGTTAGAAAAGTAATTGGTATTTCATTACAATATACATCCCTTTACACAAATGTTGTACTTCTATGAAAAAATTTTAAGTTCAATAGCGTGAAACCATGATTTCACAGCAGTCACTATTTTCTAAAAGAAATAAAAAGCAAAGTCAGTTAAAACCATTTTTATAACTAATATAACATTGAATGTAACAACTATAATACAAGCTCTAAATTACACACCTACATACTTAGTATGCTTACCTGTGGCAAGGACTAGCTTGTTATCCTTATTACGAACTTCAACTTCAAGGAATGCTATTTTCTTTCCTACTTTCCTAGTAATAGCTTCTACTTCTACATTATCACCTTCCTTTGCTGCACTTAGGAAACTGCAGAATTAATATTATGAGTACTTAGTAATTAGAATTTAGTAAGTCGAAGATATAAAAAAATCTGTGATATTTTACCTTACACTAAGATCAATGGACACTCCACGGGTGTCCACATTATCATTGGTTGTAAGAGCATAAGTTGATATGGCATCCACCAAGTGAGCAATAAAACCACCATGCAGTGTTCCTCTTTGGTTCAGATGTTCTGGTCCTACTTGGAATTCCGTTAACATTCTGCCATTAGTGCAACATACCACCTTCACCTGACAATTAAACAAACTTATTACAATAGATATATGGAGCATCAGATAATCCCTATTGCAGACATTAAAAAGTTGGAATGTGTGAATGTAATAAAAATCTATATTACTTTAAACACAAGAAAGAGTATGTCAAAGATTTATCCTAAAAATTAACCAGTTACAGCAGTGTTAGTAACATACAACCTCAACATATGCTAGCTTTAGTCCTCTGCTGAAAGCAGACCTCTCCAAGAAAGCACCAGCAAGAGCCTATATTTCTTGGAATTTTACCCATACTCAGCAACCAACATGTTTGCCCAGCATGGTGGGCAAACATGTTGGAGCACAGAGTGCTCATACCTTCGCACTAGTGATACCGTTCTCCATCACTAGTCCACAGTATGATGGTTTGGTAAATTTGGATTGATATTCTGCGATCATTTGGTAGTCAGAGCCATATTTATATTCCCTTTTACACCCTATCACTTTACCCAGTATAGGTTACACTCACCTACTGGGTATTGCAAAATTAAAACAAAAGAAAAAACTTAACTTTGATGTAGTCTATCCTACGGGTACAATATATAAGAGATGGCTTAGAGAATTAATAAAACATTATTTACCGTAAGTATCTTGTGTACAAACCGGTTTATTAAATAAATGGATTTGTTACAAAAATGGGTGTAATGTGTCTATATTAAGTGCACTATAAGCTAAATTGTGATCATTGAAAATTAGATCAGTAACGAAGATTATGTTATGTAAGCGAACTTATTAAAATAAAAAGTTGTTTGTTTCACCAAAAATAATTGCTGCCTTCAAATATATATAACCATTATAAATTCAATACTTAACGTAACTGAATACCTTACGAAGATTGTGATCAAAACATTTTGTTGTTGCAATGGTTTTTGTAAATAATTCAGCAATCTTTGCCGCTTTATTACACATTTTAGACTGATATGTCACGTCAGATACAAATAGGACATATTAAATTAATTGCCGTTATAGTATCAATGTATATATCTGGAGGATAATGTTATTATAATTTTCAAGATTTCAATTACAGTAATTTCATTGTATATTGTTTATATAGTCAGTGTTGCCACTTGCCAAAAATTAAACTCACTAGATCAATACCTAAGACTCACCAGATTTTACTAAATTCGTCAAACTGAACTGACGTTTAAATCGTAAATTATTTTTGATTCACTTTATATTGATTGTTTGTCATCAATTTGTGTGAATAATTATGATGTTCCGGTTTCATTTGTAAAAACGGCAGCCATATATTAAACTTAGTTTTCTGAGGTATATCAATATAAAACTTCAGCTTATGACAAAATTGCCATAAAACAAAGTACACGCGATGGGATGACGTTGATACGAGAAACTACAAGATAATTAAAAATCAATGAACGGTCTCTATTTCTCCAAGCACACACGGTGAGAATTATTAACGTCAAATCCTTAAGGTGGCAACATAATTTAAAAAAAGTATTATGCTGACAGGCAGACACTGACATAACATGAAATTGTCACTAGGGCAATTTCTTTTGCCGCTTTAAAACCTGTTGTTTATTGTCAAAGATAGATGAAGACCTTTGCCCAACGGACATACCATATTTTCAATTAAAAGTTTTGAACTTTGGTATCGCCTGTAAATATTTCTTTGGACACATTTATAGCGTGAAATAAATATTAGGGTACTTAAAAAAATAATAGTATTCTTTTCGAACGAAGCACAGTTTCATAACCTTCTAAAGGATAATTTTTTTTAAAAGAAGTAGTAGTAATATACATTACACGTCTTATAATTTTTCATATAAACACATTCTGCTGGCTGCTGACGCTGCCAAAGATTTAAAATACGAGCCGACTGGTGCAATAATTACAGCGCTTCATGCCATATGACTCGCGAAGAAGTATAAATTACACCTGGCCCTCTTAATACTATTAAACCATAGAAGTAGTAGTAGTAGTTAAATGCGTAAGCATCACAACTAGTCTTTGAGCAATAAAAGCGTGTAGTAAGATGGGGTCTACCGTAAAAGTATAATTAAAACTCGGAATTGAAAGTCTTTTAATTATGACATTGTTTATGCCAACACATTAGATTTGGTTAGTATTAATGAAGAACTATACGCCCTTTACTCGCTCGAGGAAGTACGAGGAGATGATACAAAGCTGAGCGATCTAAAGTGGCCGGCTTCACACGGTCAGTGTGACATAGGCGCGGGGCCCGAAGCTTGTTGTCATGCATAACTTGCTTGACATGCTGGAGCTCGGTGATATGCACGACACGTCACACACGTCACAACAAATATATTAGTCTCTTCGTGTCCACGTTCACAAAAAATTCTTTCAGACCATTTACAAATACATTAAGTGGCTTCATGTGACACGAAAATCTTTAAAATTTTAATTAAAAAAACGCCTGCCAAAATATTGTAACTTTATACGCAAATGAGAATTTACTCTTAATTGTTTGTAAGGTATCCACCTAACTTTCATCATCATCATCATCATTTCAGCCTATCAGAAGTCCACTGCTGAACATAGGCCTCCCCCAAAGATTGCCCAAGAAGCTCGGTCCTGAGCCACCTGCATCCATCGACTTCCCGCAACACTGTGCAGGTCGTCACTCCATCTTGTGGGGGGTCGTCATACACTGCGTTTGCCTGTACGTGGCTGCCACTCGAGAACTTATATAACTAACTTTATATACGATGAATAGAATATGATGGCTACACGCTACAGAAAGAGAGTCAAATACAATTCTCCAAATATCTCACCTGCATGTGGTGCACCCTGCAACAAACAAACGAGACTCGGGAGAACGAATTTACCGAACCAAAATTTCAAGGCACAGTCGTGGGGAGCAGCTTCACAATTGCAAGGGTACCGGCACTGCGTTCAACAACCCGTGGTCATGTGATAAATATGAGAAAACCTTTCGAGAAATACATACTGGCTTTTGTTCACACTTTCTTGGAGAGACCTATGTTAAGCTGTAGACTTATAGGCTGTTGAAGAATTAGTTAAGGTACTGCGTATTCCAAGCTTGCGTAGCTTCTTTTAAATGGAAAGTGATATTGTTATCATTCCGTCAATCTGACATAAAATTACGAATGTTTTATATAACTATTGCAATAAAATGTTATATAAAGTATACAAAAATACATAAAAATTATACAATAATAAATAAAAGACACGTTAGTCTCTTTTAACTTATGGGCCTTCTGCTCGTGGGTATCTACTGATGAAGCTGTTTAGGCCTCCGGGCCAACAGCGTATCTATCATGGAGGTTCTAGTCGATCCGGCATCTTGAATGCGAGCACCTTTCCCCCACGTTAAAGTAAAAAAAATAATAAAGTTATACATACACGTTATGTATTTCCGTTTGGCAAGATTCAAAGTAGCCTAATAGGTCGCCGTAACTCAATCTTCATCTGTCCAAGAGATTTGACGTCTAAAACCATAGGACATCGAAAAAATAATTTCCTTCATATAAAGCCTCCCCAAAGAAAAGCTTCTACAACTCCGTGTGGTCGGAATAAAAGCTTAAAAACTATTATTTTTGTAGTGTTGGCATTAACCTACCTCATAGGTTTCTACACTGTTAAAAAATTAAAAAAAAAACTGTGGCTTCTAAAATGAATCATTTCAGCCTATCACAAGTCCACAGCTGAACATAGGCTTCCCCCAAAAACAGATATTTTGATTTGATTTTTTTGTATCGAATGGTAAAATTACAATATTTCTTTGATCAAATAGACACAACAGGGCCAAAAAAATACCTAAGATATCGGAAACTAAATATCAGTTTTCGTTTATGTATTTAGATACTACAGTTGACGCAATTTGATATTACTAGGTATTTACAGTCTATTCATTGTCTAATTTATGTCGCTAAGTTACATTCATTCAAAATGCAGAAAGTAATTCAGAAACATAAGAATTACTCTGAATCAGTATTGGAGATAGATTCATTATATTAGAAGAATTTTGGAAAAGTTGTAAGGAATTGTAAAGGTTTGTCAAAGCATCTTTTTTTTCGGGTATAGGTGCTTTAATTGCGATGAATAGACACGTCGCAATGTTGTCTTGTTGACACTTCACGTCTTGGTCTTTGTTTGTAATACATATTGTGATTATTATGAATTCTGAATTAGCTTCCTTTTCAGACGTGGTAGAGCCAATGTTCTTTCAGGAAGTATATATAAATCAAGTTATTTTTAGCGCAACGCTATCCCCTTATTGGGTATGGTCTTTCCCGAAATAAAAAAATACAATTTGTTAGCGACATTGTATTTCTCCGGCAATTTTACCATCGGACGGTTTTGACTAGTGCAGTTGTCAGAAACTAACCTGGAAACGGTACCTGTCTCTGCTTCGTCAAGTGTCTCATGCAACTGGCTGGCATGAAGCAAGTGGAAAATATATCAAGGAACTTGCTTCTTGGTGAAATTAATTATTGAAGAATTCGTAGATCTCTTTTATTTACTAGGGATAATGCTGTTCGCGTCCGTGGGCTATAGCTCTAGATACCCACACGTGTCCCTTGGGTAGCGCCAAATGAACGGCACCATCTGGTGGTAGGTTTCGGCCGCGGTTTGTTACGACCCTCTTGGCAAAGCCTTGCCGCCAAGTGATTTTTATCGCGTTTCGGCATGATGCCATGAGTAGCCATCTTGGAAGGGGAGTCTAGGCAGTTGCATGGTGGAGCGAACCGGTTCCGGTACTGCGTGGTGTCTGTACGGGGTGACTGTTCGCGGAGGGCAGCGGGATCCTAAGCACGGTCTTCCGCTGGCCGACCGCAGGTAGTAGGGGGTCCAACTAGTAGGTTAGCCACCTATGAAAGGCTGCCCCGCCATCTCGCGAAAAATCCCAGGATGCGTCATCGTGCTGGTTGGCGACCAGATGCGAGGGCCCGGTGAACATCTTTGGGGGGTTAGGGCGTCCCCGCGCGCTCCAGAACAGTCTTCATCAGTGCAGCACTATGATTGTACCGCTTGGTATTCGTTTTAGCTATGCCTCGCCTAACTGTCCCCTTTCTGTCTGTCTGTTCACCAAAAATAACAATGAAAAAAGTTAAAAATAAGAAACTGGTTAAACAGCGGTTGCACTCCCTTGCACTAAAAGTGTACCTCTCCAACATCCGAGGTCTGCACTCCAATCTCGTTCCAGTCCATCACCACCTTGAGACTGAAAAACCACATCTGCTGTTCCTCACGGAGACGCAAATCAGATGTCCAGCTGATGCAGCATACTTGCACTACTCAGGTTACACCCTGGAACACAACTTCAAATCCCGCGCTGGCACCTGCGTGTAGGTTCGCGATGACATCTGCTGTCGATGTCTCCGTAACGTAGAGGATTCCAGTTTTTCTGTATTGTGGGTTCTGGTGAACACTGGCTTGGAGCAGATACTCTATGCCAGTGTTTATCGGTCGCATACCGACAAGATGGAGACGACCAGGCTCTTTCAGTATCTAACTGACTCTGCGGAAAAAGCTCAGCACAGGTACCCGTCAGCGCAGCTACACAGGAGTGGCTGTACCCATACCTAAACACTGACTATGCCGGGAGATTAGCATACGCATTTGCTCTACCGCTAGGTCTCTCCCAAGTGGTAGCTGGCGCTACTCGTATACCTGATATTGATGGCCACACGGCCAATTGCTTGGACCTTCTGTTAACAACTGATCCAGACCGATATCAAGTTGCAGTCTCCTCCCCGTTAGGTAGCTCCGACCAGTGTCTGGTGAAATCTGTGTCTGTCTACTCGCCACCTGAACCCGAACACATGGGGACTAGGCGTGTATGGCGATACAAGTCAGCTGATTGGGATGAGATGCGGCATTTCTTTGCGTCCTACCCTTGGCAGCGCTTATGCTTGTCTTCAGACGACCCGGCGTGCTGCGCGGATGCTGTTTCTGGAGTGATATATCAGGCTATGGAATATTTTGTTCCATATTCTGATATCTCACTCCATGTGAGAGCCCGCCCTTGGTTCAACTCTGAGTGTGATAGTGCCGAAGCACTTAAGCACTTAGCCTACCAAGAGTGGGCGGATGCTCGAGCCCGCAAAGCGCCGAATGTCCCGAAACTGAAAAGAGCCTTCAATAGTGCGGCCAAGTCCTGCAAACGTGCCCTCCGCAAGGCCCGCTTCGACCATATTGGCCGTATTGGAGCCAAACTAGCGTCTTACCCATCCGGGAGTAAAGCTTTCTGGTCTCTTGCCAAATCGGTCGAAGCCAATTTCTGCCGGTCTTCTTTCCCGCCATTGCAGAAGTCTGATGGCTCATTAGCTCACACCGCCAAAGAGAAAGCAGACATGTTTGCCTCTCTATTTGCGAAGAATTCACAACTAGATGCAGCTGATAACTGTCCACCTTTGCTACCTCGTTGTGACTCTGCAATGCCTGAGGTACACATTCGGCAAAAAGAGGTACTCAAAATACTCAGAACTCTAGGTGTGAATAAGGCTAGTGGGCCTGACGGCATTTCTGCCATTGTCTTGCGGTCATGTGCGCCTGAGTTGTCTCCTGTTCTGACTCGCCTCTATCGCTTGTCCCTGAGGACTGGTCAAGTTCCGAAGTCCTGGAAGATTGCCAATGTCCAACCAGTACCTAAGAAAGGAAGTCGTGCCGACCCTGCCAACTACCGACCTATCGCAATCACCTCCATACTCTGTATGGTTATGGAGCGTGTTTTAAACAACCGCCTCCTCGCATACCTGGAGGACAACGACCTCCTCAGTGACCGTCAATTCGGGTTTCGTCGAGGCCGATCTACTGGGGATCTTCTTGTGTAGTGCTCCAGAGGTGAATTACACCTCTGGAGCGAAGCCATTGAGAGACACGGTGAAGCTCTTGCCGTGTCTCTTGATATCTCTAAGGCTTTCGACAGATTCCGATTCATTTCGGAGAGTGTGCGGAGGTATTGCATAACCTAATACCCCCTTCCCCTTTCCATCACCGAACGACTAGACGCGGCGAGCAGTTCCACCCTTATGTTGAAGACATTCCTCCATTACGCACGAAGCGGTTTGCCTCTTCTTTCTTTATGCGGACGTCTAAGGAGTGGAACTCTCTGCCGAGGTCAGTTTTTCCGGAAACCTATAACCTGGACCTCTTCAAGGCCAAAGTGAACAGACATCTAGGCAAGCGTGTACGATCCTAGGCCTCATCTTCGCTTTCCATCGGGCAAGATTGAGATCAAACGCAAGCCTATTTTTTCATAAAAAAAAAAAAAAAAGAAAATGCTCGTTTGGCAGCAAGGAAAGTTTTAAACTTTTTGGATGTCGAAAGTAGCCATTGTAATTTTTCCTTCCGTAAAAGCGTACTAAGCGTTCGTATTTTGAGTTGTAGAATGAAACCCCTTTGTCTATCTAAGAGACATCTAGGTAGGTGACCTATTTCTGCCGCTAATTAGCATAAACCTCTGTTGTTTTCTGACTTAAAGAGTATAGGGCCAAATAATCCAATGTGTACCAAAAACTGAGATATTACAATAAAGAAAGGGCAAAAATAATTGGTGTAATAAAAGTACAAATAGTGAATTAAACATTCAGGCGATGATAGATGTGATGTTTGTGTACATTTCGCGCATGCAATCTAATTTTTTCTTTATGTTTCACACTTTATGTAATCACAAATTGACTCATTTCTATTGAAAAAAACGTAAAATTGTAGTACAACTATAATAACTCCAAACAAAACATAATTTGAAAACTAGTCGCCAGCATCTTTGCAGCGTCGATAGCAATAAATATTTAATTTATGTTACAAACGCTCAAAGCTCCCCGGCGGCGGAACCGACGAGTCGGTCTGCTTCTACTTCTAATCACGAAACGGATATTAAAAGAAATTCTACTCGAAGTTATGCGAACGAAATACAAATATGAAGTTTGTTATATATTTTTTAATTCCTTAACGTTGAAAAATAAGCTACCTCTCCATCTGACGACAAGCGGCCACTACATCCCATGGACGCCTGCAAACAACTTAAGTCGAAGAAGGTTACGGGTTTTAGATGCTTAGTCACCCACACTTAGATGGAATGCCTCGTAACCCTTATTTATACAGGCTCTCTGTACCTTTCGTACCTGAACACGTAACGAACAGTAATTGAACTGCCGTTTGGCGACAGAAACGGGTAAAAGTGTGATAGCAACTCTGCGATTTGGAGAGGCCTTCCTCAGAACCTTTCAGGTTCAGCTGTGTAGATTATATTAGAAAGTAGTTTCATAAAAAAAAAAAAAGAAAATGCTCATTTGGCAGCAAGGAAAGTTTTAAACTTTTTGGATGTCGAAAGTAGCCATTGTAATTTTTCCTTCCGTAAAAGCGTACTAAGCGTTCGTATTTTGAGTTGTAGAATGAAACCCCTTTGTCTATCTAAGAGACATCTAGGTAGGTGACCTATTTCTGCCGCTAATTAGCATAAACCTCTGTTGTTTTCTGACTTAAAGAGTATAGGGCCAAATAATCCAATGTGTACCAAAAACTGAGATATTACAATAAAGAAAGGGCAAAAATAATTGGTGTAATAAAAGTACAAATAGTGAATTAAACATTCAGGCGATGATAGATGTGATGTTTGTGTACATTTCGCGCATGCAATCTAATTTTTTCTTTATGTTTCACACTTTATGTAATCACAAATTGACTCATTTCTATTGAAAAAAACGTAAAATTGTAGTACAACTATAATAACTCCAAACAAAACATAATTTGAAAACTAGTCGCCAGCATCTTTGCAGCGTCGATAGCAATAAATATTTAATTTATGTTACAAACGCTCAAAGCTCCCCGGCGGCGGAACCGACGAGTCGGTCTGCTTCTACTTCTAATCACGAAACGGATATTAAAAGAAATTCTACTCGAAGTTATGCGAACGAAATACAAATATGAAGTTTGTTATATATTTTTTAATTCCTTAACGTTGAAAAATAAGCTACCTCTCCATCTGACGACAAGCGGCCACTACATCCCATGGACGCCTGCAAACAACTTAAGTCGAAGAAGGTTACGGGTTTTAGATGCTTAGTCACCCACACTTAGATGGAATGCCTCGTAACCCTTATTTATACAGGCTCTCTGTACCTTTCGTACCTGAACACGTAACGAACAGTAATTGAACTGCCGTTTGGCGACAGAAACGGGTAAAAGTGTGATAGCAACTCTGCGATTTGGAGAGGCCTTCCTCAGAACCTTTCAGGTTCAGCTGTGTAGATTATATTAGAAAGTAGTTTCATAAAAAAAAAAAAAGAAAATGCTCATTTGGCAGCAAGGAAAGTTTTAAACTTTTTGGATGTCGAAAGTAGCCATTGTAATTTTTCCTTCCGTAAAAGCGTACTAAGCGTTCGTATTTTGAGTTGTAGAATGAAACCCCTTTGTCTATCTAAGAGACATCTAGGTAGGTGACCTATTTCTGCCGCTAATTAGCATAAACCTCTGTTGTTTTCTGACTTAAAGAGTATAGGGCCAAATAATCCAATGTGTACCAAAAACTGAGATATTACAATAAAGAAAGGGCAAAAATAATTGGTGTAATAAAAGTACAAATAGTGAATTAAACATTCAGGCGATGATAGATGTGATGTTTGTGTACATTTCGCGCATGCAATCTAATTTTTTCTTTATGTTTCACACTTTATGTAATCACAAATTGACTCATTTCTATTGAAAAAAACGTAAAATTGTAGTACAACTATAATAACTCCAAACAAAACATAATTTGAAAACTAGTCGCCAGCATCTTTGCAGCGTCGATAGCAATAAATATTTAATTTATGTTACAAACGCTCAAAGCTCCCCGGCGGCGGAACCGACGAGTCGGTCTGCTTCTACTTCTAATCACGAAACGGATATTAAAAGAAATTCTACTCGAAGTTATGCGAACGAAATACAAATATGAAGTTTGTTATATATTTTTTTAATTGCTTAACGTTGAAAAATAAGCTACCTCTCCATCTGACGACAAGCGGCCACTACATCCCATGGACGCCTGCAAACAACTTAAGTCGAAGAAGGTTACGGGTTTTAGATGCTTAGTCACCCACACTTAGATGGAATGCCTCGTAACCCTTATTTATACAGGCTCTCTGTACCTTTCGTACCTGAACACGTAACGAACAGTAATTGAACTGCCGTTTGGCGACAGAAACGGGTAAAAGTGTGATAGCAACTCTGCGATTTGGAGAGGCCTTCCTCAGAACCTTTCAGGTTCAGCTGTGTAGATTATATTAGAAAGTAGTTTCATAAAAAAAGGAAAGAAAGGAGTATCAAAAATTATAACTCTCAGAGTGTGAAATAGGGAATGAAAGTTTGTATTAGAGGCACTGCATTATCTAAAATTTTAATATATTTGAGGTACAATACTGGTGTATATGTAAAATATATTACGTAATTGGTTTCTCGGAAAATGGGCTTAACGTTTACGACTCCAAGGTTATTTTTCATACAAATAGCAAACTTACCCTATCTCATATTATATTATGATACCAGTATGTTAGCTATTTGACAACAGATGGCACTGCACTAGATTGTTAGGGTGGTTGTGATAGTAAGCTGAACGCGGCAAGCTCTGTCGTCCAAAAAGAAATTTATCAGGCCACTAGTAAGAAATATCCACAACCGCGCGAACAGCGCTGCGGACAAAAATAATAATTAATAACAGCATAACAATTCACATCATATATTTACACATGCCTGTGTGTTAAGATAAAAGATGATAATTGACAATGTAAACAAAGTTTCCAATGCGCTGGCGGCGAGAGCCCTGCAAGTTTCAGTTGCTTACACAACTATTTGATAGTTTGTATTAATTTGCACCTACATTTACGATTGTGTATTTTACAAGAAAACGGATGTCGACGTGGAACTACGTGTTATATTATGTTATATTCGTTAATTTGTTATTTGTCAGTTACACAGAACTGTCGCCTAAAAACTGTGCTAGTTTATTATTGGAGACGTTGTGGGATGTCACGGTTGCAAAGTGCAAATCGGCGATGAAGAGCAATATTGTGAAATAACCTGCATGTCTGAGAAATAACAAAAAAATATTATATCAAGGACTGTGTGAATTCCGTCAACCCGCACTGCAGCAGCGTTACTGACTCTTCCCGGCCATTGCACAACAGTGGGCTTTTAAAGGCTGCTATTTTACTTTAAGTGTTATAATGGAATTTAAAGGTAGTAGGACATTGACAGACCACAAATAATTGACTGGCAGCAACGTCTAAGGTGCGAGGTATTTGGTACTAATACATAATATAATACTATAGAATTTAATTGAACCATATCGTTGCATAGTGACACACCCATGTCCAGCAGTTGACTTTTAGTATCCGTCAAAACAGGGGCCCCAAGTCATAGATTCGGAAGATTTATAATTCAGGAATTAGTACCTATTTAGTTCTTATTGGTACTTTTAAATAAAATTTTACTAGTTTAAAACATCTAAGAATTTAGTATGAATCTAAAATTTTATTCGATCCTTAACGCTGCATAATTGTGCTTGTGTATTAGAGGAGAGAGAATATTGTCATAACATACGAAATAATAGTTAAATGAGATCATCTACGTTTTCAATATCAGGCTATATCTTTAGCATTAAATATTTTCTTTTGATACATTTTGATAAAAAAACTGACGATACCAAAGTAATCTCAGAGATTACATAACCTTGTTCATGCCGCGTGACTTAAAATACATGATGCTATCGGATTACATAATTCAACTCCAGTAAATTTCGGTTTGAATAATTGCACGGATGTCGGTAAAAGACAATAAACAACAAATTAATTAAAACTTTGAGCGCGCAGAGCCAACACAAATAAAGTTTACGTAACGCTGCCTATACAGATTAGAGATGCTGTATTGTAAATATTATGTAGAATTTCGATAACTAGCTATATAATATTATTCTCTATTTGCATAGAGATCTAATGCTAATCGCGAGAGAATATTAAAATTCTAAAAAAGAATATTAATATTCCTTTAAGGGCTATATCTGTAAGCTATTCAAGAATAACCTGAAAGGATAAACGAAACATACTGCGTGAATAAAAATATCAAAAAATAATTGTATAAAATTCCTCATTCCTTAGTAGCTGTAATAATTTGAAATAAAATAAAGATATTAAAATAGTACGACTATTTTTTTTATGGGACAGGCGGCAAACGAGCAATCGGTTCACCTGTTGGTAACTGATTACCGTCGCCCAAGTACATCTGCAACAGCAGAGGAGCTGCAGGAGCGTTGCCGGCCTTTAAGGGTATTTGGGAGATGGGATGGAGGATAAGGAGAGGGACGGGGAGGCCCACTGGGTTACCTCTATGACCTAACGAAACGCAGAAGCACAAGGTGCCTCTACTTCACGCCGGTATTCTGCGAGGTCGTGATATTTACCCGGTCGTGCCGGACCATTCGAGCAGCAGCTAAAGCTGCCGCTTGGCTCTACCACGTTAAGTTAACATAATAAAATAAAGATTTAATTTAATTTTTTAAAAATTATTTTAAAACAATACCAAAATATGGTAAACGAAACAAGATGGAAGCTACCATCTCTTTTTTTTATTCTATTTCTCGTTTTAGTTAACATACGTAATGTTGTTCTATGTTCCTAATGGTAATTTTTAAAAGTAAATTATAACCAAGTCGCAATCCGCGTTTATCTGTGTATTCATTTATAACTTCTAATCTTCCGAGTGAGTTTCACCAACATAGATATTTTAGAACATTGCCCGTCGAATTTTTATATATAACACAACAAATTCACGTCTAGTTTATACATCACAGATCTGTCCGTGCGAAACCGATGCAGTTTGATAGCAACTTATATTTTGATAGTGTAATTAATCTCTTTATAATTCCGATGGTAACAATGCTCGCTTTTGTATTACACATATATTATTATGTAACTTAATTAACAATACATGTTATACATATAATATATTATACATACATGTATAATATATAACTACAGTAGACATTTTGAGAATAAATATTTTGAACTATGTATATTATTTAAAAAGGTATTGTTAATCAAGACATGGTTTCCAATTAACCTAACCACGGTATGATTTTATCGAGGAATGACTTCACACGAAATGTGTGTAAAATATTTTTAGGTCCCACCGTTATGGACTGTTGGACCGTGGATCCAAAAATTCTTCCTAATTATTATCCTAATCACACTAAAAGTAAATTTAATCTGCTTCTAAAAGTGTATTTTAATTACACGTCTACAAGCGCATCGTATTTGGCCAGTACTCATACACTACAACTTTAAAACGAATCTACAGTTAAAAGGGAAATGGCATATGGGCGAATCATTTAGTTACGACAGCGTTTGTCTTTACGTGATAAACACGTTCGAACTGAGACGATTGGAGTGCTTCATTCGGTACCTCTGTAATTAGACAACGCTCGAGCAGAATAGAAACACAATTGTATTGTCAATATATTAAAATGTACATTATTTCCAAAATAAATATTTCTACAACTATCTAACTATATGATGGTATGTAACTGCACGTATTGTTTTCAAAATAGGTATGTATTTATATATTCACGCCTTGTTCCCAACGGGGTAGGCAGAGACAATCTTCTTCCACTTGCTACGGTCCTGACATACTTCTTTCGCTTCTTCCACTTTCATCAATCTTCGCATGTATGCTCTTTGGTTTAGAGTACCCTTGACCAGGCCTTTTTTCAGAACGTCTCCGATTTGATCGGGAAATGTTCGCCTAGGTCTTCCTCTCCCATTTACACTCGCCTCATATATTTTTTCTGTCAACCTACTTTCATACATCCTCTCCATATGTCCAAACCAGCTCATCATCCCTTTCTCAATTCGTGTCACTACATGGTCTTTCATGCCAAAAATTATAAATAATTATTGGCGTGAATATAATTTCAAAATATCAACATAATTTTTTCAGCTTCAAATTACTAACACATCAAAGTGACTTTCGTATAGCATTTCTATCTCCGAAATATATCTACAATAGAGACAACGAGGTCGTGATTTGTACATGCATGTACACAAACACAATACTAAATCTTGTTAATTTCAATACTTTGTTATCGTATGCTTGCTTCGTATTACGTATTACTGCATGTTGTATGCCATAGAATTGGAATTCTGATTGAATTAGCGAGAAACGGATTGGTTAACATCCGTTGTCATACTATTGCAGAAAGGCAAACAATATGATGCAGGTAGGTCTTTAATTATGCGATGACATGAATGTCGCATTCTTTAAAAATAAACGTAAAATAATTTTGCACAATGCTTTACAGCAATCCTCTATCATAAACGAAAAAAGAACACTATAATAAATCGAAAATAGTATCATAGGTTTATTAGAGCACATGTTTGATCAATTTTAAAAGAAAATAAGACATGAAATCTTTGAACCGGCAACGGGATAAAACTCTCCATTGTATATGTCACATCATATAGGACCTTTACGTCCGCAACCTGCATAATAGCGTGTTTCCATCATTTTCGAAAAGACCAAACATTTGGATCATTTATGAGGGAAGAGGAGGGGAAAAGGGAGGGGACGTGGGCCTCCGGTTACCTCAGTCACCGAACGAAACGCAGAAGCACAAGATGCCTCTACTTCACGCCGGTATTCCGCGAGGCCGTGGTACCAATCCGGTCGAGCCGGCCCATTCGAGCAGCAGCTAAAGCCGCCGCTTGGCTCTACCACGTATTAAACGCGGTACGTGGTCGAAAATTCTGGTTATAACAGCGATAACATTTTATTATACTCGTAACAATGTCTGATCTTTAAGCTAAAAATAGCATATATGTTTACGAGATTAGAAAAGACTTTTTTCCTTTTAGTTTACTTGGGGCAATGGTGCTAACACCGAAGGCGGTGACTGGTTATGTCGGCATCAACGTTCAAGAAGTCGGATCAACTAAAACCCCCGCGGTAGATACGCTGTTGACCCGGTGGCCTTGACTGCTACGGCTGTAGACTCGCGTGCAGAAAGCCCGCAAGTTAGTTTTGAAACGACTTTAACCCCCTGATGGCCTTTTAACCAGTAAAGGCTGAAGGTTTAGGATTTCAATGCCACTGAGTTGTGGAAGTTAATATTCATTTATTATTTATAACTAGGTTAGTCGATGTTGCGAACAAAAGTGGGGCGGAGTATAACATTTATTACATAATTTATATAATAATTAGTGTGTACATGAAAATCTCATTCATATCAATGAAAATAACTAGAGACATGGAAATGAATATATGCGCTATTCACAGTATTCACAGTAGTACCAATTATCAGCATTAAGTGTCATTAAAATCAGATAATTAGTTTTTGAGTTGCGCCCGCTTCACTTAGCCGACTCCACGCAAATTATTTATCGGTGTTACATCGCCAGCCAGTACACAAGATACAGACAATCATAGTTTGTGTGTGTACGTAGGTTAGTGTGTTCCAGCAAACTGTAATCTCAGCGTGTGTTTCATTAGATTTCAAAGCCTTTTCTTTAGTCGCCGGTTAGTTAAAAAAAAAGAAAGGAGGAGTTAGATTCTAGAGCCGCTATTGCATAGTTAAATTAGTATCACAAATATAATATACTACACATGCGCTGACCATTATACAAACTTAACAAAATATCCGTATAAAAGAATTGTATCACCCTCATATAGCGTAGTGTCACGTGAATTTCTGTTGCAACACGTCAATATTCAATCAGACAATGCTTAATAGGTAGCTATAGGAGTTTCTATGTTCATATACGTTGGCCTCTCTGTCTAGGTTGGCAGAACCAATACCTTTGTTAAATCTATTGAATGAAGCAACGTCGATAATACCTGGAACAGCTCGGATAATAAAAATGTTATAAACGAGTATTATTCTAGCTTTTTCCCACGATTTCATTTGCTTATAATCTATTAGTACGGAATATTTATAATGTTGTTTCTTAAGAAATAGACACGTTAATTATTCATAGACAACCGAATAGCAAATGTAACATTCAAATCGTTCTATCGTTCTTCTGTATGTATCCCATTCTGGCCATTACTTATTGTATTAGTCCCGGTCTGGGCGATCCCGGGTATTTACCGCAATTAAAAGTATGACAGTTTTTATTTTGAGTTTCGAACAATGTGAACCTATGTCCATTTGGTCTGGTTTTTGCGTTACAATCCTGTCGGTCAATCCCGGATATTACCAGGGTTAGAAAGTATCACAGTTTATATGTTGTTTACACTAAATTTCTTTAAAAAATTTCTCGTGTGTACTCTTACTGTCTTGATTTTAAAGTTTATTATTTTGGGCAGAAAGGTAAATTTTTTACGAAAGAAAAGTTCTTCGGAGAATAATCTTAAGAAGAATAAAACATAAAAACGTACTATTTAAATATAAAATTTAAATAGTACGTACATTTTTATTATTATATGATTCAAGCACTATAGTAAAGTACCATTTAAAACTTTAAAAGGACGAGGTACAAAAGTGAAGTGCAAAAGTGAAATTAACGTTTTCAATTACAAATTAAAGCTTAAAAGTTTTTAAAGGTACATTCCGTTTCCAATAAAATGTAGTTTCAGCGTCGGTCCCATTCCTTGTTAAAATCGACAATAGGGCTTTGTAAAAGCTGCATTTTCTCTAAAGGACCGTTGTCGTCTGGTGCTTATAGCAGACTACAGTTAGTTCTTTAAAGAAAAATGGAATCTTCCGAAGACATAAAATAAAAATGTTTTATTTTGATTGAGTCTGAGTGAGAGAAAAAAAATTAATGAATAATATTAAAAATAAGCTCTCACTACAAAAAAAAAATAGAGATGGTCAGAAGTCTGGACATTTTAGACCTTTCGACTTACTTTACAACTGAGCTTATTGTGACAACGTGACAGGTTGCGAGCTTATTGCTGTCGCCATTACTTAGTGTCCACAAAGCGCCAACGATACAAATCTTACATAAGTTGTAGCGTAACTTAGTTTACGTACAGTTACAGATAAAGGAAATGTATTCATTTACCGATACACAAACTATTATATGATGTTTATTTTATTGTATGTATTGGTTTTAGTTGTATAGTTTCTATATTTTAATTGCACCACCTACCTTGTACCCTGTACTATTGTTTCTCTATCCTTTTGGTTGCCTGGAAGAGAACGTTATGCAGCGATAAGGCCGCCAGATTGTACCTCCTAATTTACTTCCTTTTTTTTAAATATTTTTTATAATTTTGTTTTGTGGTATACAATAAAACTGAAATGTAAATGTACTTAAAAAAATGTTTTAAGGTTACTGTATACAGCACGTTCACACAATAATCACAACGGCCTCGACATTGGCCAACAAGAAAAGCAGCGGTCCACGAGACATAGAGGGCACGAGAAAAAAAGACGGCTTTTCAGTGGTTTTTCTCCAAGATTTCAGAGACGCGCGGCACTCCGGCACCTCCGTTTAGCCAAAGTCACACCGCGCATGGCACGCTTGACGGCAAGAGGTTAGTTGATCGCTTAAGTGACACATCCTGGTGAACCATCACAAAGCAGGTTATGAACGCGGCTACACCACTCGCTTACCTAGTAGCCTAACCGTTAGCAACGTGAACGGACGTGTTGGATATTTTGCTTGGATTCCTTGGATGTATTATGGAGGACTAAGGCCTCTGTTTTTAAGAAGATGGCATTTTCCAGCACACGCCCTACATTAAAATGTAGATGTATAAAAAATGTTGCGAATGAAGTAACACTAAACACAGACAGTTATTAATATTTGTATTAATTTTGTATTAATTCTCATGTTTAAATAGACTAGAACTTGACATGAAATTTTTATACAATGTCCTTTTTTTTTATTAATTTATGTTTCATTTTGCTGCAGAGAAAAATAAAAATACAAAATGGATAAATACGGGAGCTTATTTTTTCAAAGACCTTTGAGAAATACAACACCCAAAGAGTTGTGAAGGAGCCTATAATGTCGTTAGAAGTTAATAGATGTTTTTTGAGCAAAAATGTTTTTAAAGAGTACAATATCAGCCGTGATAGTCTAGAGGTCAGTCTTGTAAATAAAAATTTTAGGTGATGTATTTACCACGGGAGAAGACTGCATGTCTGATTGTCAACTGAGTTTAGTATATATGCGATTTTCGTTTTGGGATACTTTCGCAAATGTTACTATGTGAAATTATAACATGCTTACGTAACGTGCAACGACGCGTTAGCGTTCAAGTTGCGTATTCTGAGATGTCAACAAGTTGACATCAGGAAATGTTTTCTGAATATGAGCTGAACGGGTTTTGGTACAGGCCATCGGTTGCTACCAGGGTTGTCAGATGTGACGTTTCCGTTGCCTCTTCGGATTGTAGTGTCCAGCAAATAATTCTTGCTGACAGCAATTGATTAACCTTTCTTGTCACGTCGAGGCCACTATAATGTATAACTAGGCCAAAAGTTCAGACTATGATGTGAAGGGTATACGACTAATAAAATTTGTATGTTCTCTTAGTCGTTATTTTTGTGATGTTTTTTGACAAAACTTAAAAAATCAAAACACATTTTATTATGTGAATCATCATCATTTCAGCCTATCAGAAATCCACTGCTGAACATAGGCCTCCCCCAAAGATTGCCACGAAGCTCGGTCGTGTGGGGGGTCGTCCTACACTGCGTTTGCCTGTACGTGGCTGCCACTCGAGAACCTTTTTTCCCCAACGATTGTCAGTTCTGCGAGCTATGTGGCCGGCCCATTGCCACTTCAGCTTGCTGATCTTTACAGCTATGTCGGTTACCTTAGTTCTGCTGCGGATATGAAGAATAATATAATAATATATGTGAATAACATAATAAAATACAATTATTATATTTAATTTAGAGATGTACTTTCCCTAATGCCTGCACGTCACGCACCCGACATTAGCTAACAAATGAGGATCAGAGGATCGACAAATCCCACAGACTAGTGATGGAGATCAGCGTCATAAGTACGTAAGACTAATATTTGACACAGAAATGTTTAAATTGCTTTGTAAATAAACTAGTAAAAAATGTTAATTGATCAGGCATTAACATCGTAACCAATTTTTAGATATACATCAATTACGCGGTTTGTGTTTCTTCTCAAACTATGGTCGTCCCTTTCTTTATTTGTGAAAAGTAATACAAATATAATTATTTAAGTTATATTTGTAATCAATTATGTATTTCATATGTCAATGCAGGTTTTGTACGTGGTACGTGGTACTCGAATGGGCCTGCTCGAGCGGGGTAGTACCACGTCCTCGTAGAATACCAGCGGGAAGTAGAAGCAGCTGGTGCTTTTGCTTTTCGCTCGGTGGTTTAGGTAACTGGAGACCCACTTGCCTCTCCCCATATATCCTTAAAGCTTAGCAAAGCACCTGCAGCTCCTCTGGTGTTGCAGATGTATGGGATCATTATTAATCGCTTACCATTAGAAGTTCAGAGTGTTCGTTTTCCCCCTTCCCACAAAGAAAAACATTGAGGTATAGATTGACAACGGTAGACCCGTTTCCTATTTAATTATATTATATACCCCAAAGTAATTAACATTAAAAATATTACCCAACATCCGATTGACGAACACGTATTAACTTGCCCGTAATTTTCCAAATCCGGTTTCTTGTGTATTGTATTGTAACGGGTAGCCCTATGTAACAGACACGACAAGGCGAATTGCTTAGACCAGTTTAGCTATGGCCTCCATCTTGTATGGGATGGATTGGGATCTTAGTATCTATTCTTTTTTCCATACTGTTCAGAATATCTTTTTAACGATTCAACAAATGTTAGTTCGAACCATAAATATTAAAAATTGTATTTCAGACATGAAAATATTACCTTAAAAAATACTTTGCTAGTTTTTCGAGTATTGAGTGTTCCAATTGTCGCCTTTATTTCAGATATTTTGTAAGTTTTATTTTGTTTTCTATTTCACCTTTGATTGTACTTTAAAAATTATATTTTATGTGGTTATGATAAAAAATATATATATGCTATGTGTGTAAAGATATTTTAATTTACAACAATGTTAAAAGTTAACTACTTCTTTGTTCTCCGTCTTTTTAAAATAAGCGCACGAAAATCATAATATTCTCTATCATAATATCTCTTAATCATTCAATCACACCTTTAAAAAAATATATCGCACTATGAAAAATAAGTTGAACAAAAGATTTTTTATTCAGATATGAAATGGTGCATGTTTATTTAAAGAATCCTATTGTATGAACGCTCGCTGTGTATGATAATCCATATTAAATCAAGTTTATGAATAATAAAGGTATATATGCATATCATGTGTTTGTTCAATTGTCTACCACAGTAAAGCGCACGGTAATAGGTGCACTTCGATCAACGAGGCTTTGGTTTGAAACCATGATCCCACAGAATCGCGACGGTACCGTATTATTAATTTGTGGGATTGAGGACGACGCCACCTGTCCGGTGTGATGAGTCAAGGCAAATATTTCAAGTGATGTTAGCTTTATCTGCCACTTACATAGATACAGAAATATTATATAGTGAGTTGCGTGATGTGATATATTAAACGGTTAAACTTATGGTTAATTCAATGCAAGAACATCAGTTACAAAATAAAACAAAAATTAACAAGAAAAACAAAAGCGTACAAATCCATGTTCCAAGAGTCAATTCTCTAAAAGCTCGAACTAATGGTTCACGTACATTTTGCGGAAGCGGCGAGTCCTACGCAAACGGGTCCAATGGCTTTCGCCGCGATTACATACAACGCCCACCTGCTAAGAGTACTTCTTGTTAGCGATTGTTCGGCTCGAGGCTGTTCATGCGATACTTTCGTATTAACTCTCTTATGGAGTTCGCGGGCTCTGGTATTACCAGTTGTGTAATCTTTGATATTGATAGGTTAGATAGCTGATATAAAGTAGATTGGCAGATGATATTTGGCGGAGGACATGGCAATGCCTCTTATGACATAATCATACATTCATTAATGAATGTTGTCGATTATCTCTGACCTTAACTCGCCAAATTTAATAAAATTCTTAAATTACATTTTTGATACGTGATGATATTACATTCAAGAGATTATATCGCGAATGTGAATGAATCATTAACATTATTCGGTTTATCTTATTTTTGGTTTATATTATTATTAATGAATCTACGTGTCTATTAATATATTTGTATACCTATTTGTGTATTTATTTATATATTGTTTATACCAGTTTATACTATAATAGCTTTTATTCTTTGTTCTGTACATGCCATCTACTTTTCACCATGACAAGGGTTGATTGGTAGAGAATGACATTGGGCATTAAGGCCGCCCATTGTAACCTATAGCTTAAGGTCAACAATAAAGAATAAATTATTAAATATATAACATAAGATTATGAACATTAATCATTAATAACTTGCTTATATGTGCATTTTATATCTAACTTAGAGAAACATTAGCGTGACGACGTATTAGAAACTTCTCCCAGCATATCTGCAAGTAGTTATACGGTAAAGCAAAGTTGTGTAACACCGGATTATGACGAAACTGGTGCTTTTAAACGTGCCCATTGTTTACATTAAGGCGATGCATCGAAAGCGGCGATGGAGCTCTAAGCTATCTGGAATGGATTTCCTTTTGGATCTTTAATTGCGTCACCGTGATCGCCGTTTCTGAATTTCGAATTGAAATTTGAATCACTTTTAAACTACATCTTTTTTTTTAATAAATACAAACACTGCCATGATTAAGTACATAGGTAACACCGTATAGTTACCGAGACATGTAATTAACAGCTTATGGAATAAATGTGCGGTTCTTATAGATACTACTAAAACACTTAAACTATGGAAATAAGTTTCTGACAAGTGATCTCACAAGTTACGATTAAGTATATTTAATCTTCAAATTTATATTAAAAAAAAACGACTATGACTATTAAAGATACATCGCTCTTTACAATCAACCAATGTTGATGGCAGGTAAATGAAGAAAAAAATACTATGCAGACTTTTTTTGTAACGTTCATTGTTTTCTGTTTTATTACATGCTCACTATAATAGTATTTCTTCAATTTTTTTTGTTACGTGAATGTGAATGACAGCTGGAGGCAACAAGGCGAGAAGTTAGCGTCATTCGTTTCGGTGTAGCACATGACATGACCCTCACGTACGATGCGAACACTGCTGTTTCTGACAGTCAGTAACGTAACTATGTTCATTTGTAAAATAGGAAAATAGCCTGTAAAAATAATAATTTAGGAGTAGCTCGATACAATTCAGGTTTAATATGATTGGAATCATAGATCAGGTAACGTCACCGTCTGTTACTGGTCGTGTTTGATATGGCCCAGGGGGAGGGCGAAGAGTAGATGTAAACGGGAGTCTTACTTACCGATGATTAAAAATCCGATCGGTAGAACATTTTCTATAAGCGTTTATCCTTGTAAGATGCCGATTTAACCTAAGTTAACAATACCGCTCATTTAATCGTCTCTTTCCTTAGTATTTCTTAGTCGACTGCGGGTTAATAACTGCCGGACTTGCATACCGTTCAGACATCGGTCGGTGTGTGTCAAACCTGGGGAAGAACAATTAATACTGACTGCGCCTGGGAATTAAAACAGTATGTACGTGGTAAAGCTGTGCTACAGAGCTGGCTTAACCAGGGAGTGGAAACACAACCCCCCCAAAAAAAAGACCCTAGGTACAATTGCGCCATGATTTTTGTTTGAGCGTTTGAAAATTTGTTTTCACTACCACATACTTAATACTGGGTTTGTCAGAGGCAAAATTTTTAGTTTTAGTACTTCCAACCCACTATTTATCAGAGCTTATTTTAGACCACGTGACATATGGTGAGTCCAGGCCTACGAATCTAATCGTATCGCGGGGATAAATCCTAATAATACGAGGATTGAACCTAGTCTCCTGGTGCATAAATATCACGAATATCTTTTGCTCATTTAAAAAAAAATCAACACCTGGAAAACGCGTCGAGGAATCGATCGATAAACTCTATTCGCCCATTGACAAACACCCAGATTCTTTTTAGATCATAGAAATACATGTCATGTGCGTAAATAGAGCACGCGAACCTCGGTATCGCAGCTAAACTCGAACGGACATTTTTATACGCGGGTAAATACCTAGCGCCTATACACCCCCGCAGTGGCATGCACGCTCATGAAGCTCAACGGTGTTCCAGCTCCGTCGCTTATCGAGACGCTCTCGCATATATTCACGGCCCCACCGACGCCGGCGTTCCCCAGGCGATCCGTTCGGGTCTGAACTAGCCACACCGTCAACCCAACCGACCCGGTCGAGGAACGACGCCGGTGTCCAATGTCTATGGACCACAGTGACAACTTGCCTGAGGGGGTACTCATCACCATCAGATGTAATTAATCCCCTGCTAGACGTAGGCATCTCTAGTGTTAATTAGATTTGTCATAAACAATACTATAATGTTGACATTTATTATTACCTCTTCTACTAGTTTCACAACACATATATCAATTATAATTGAATACCCCGAAGATGCAGTAAGGCGAAACCGGCGGTAACTTATATAAATAAATAAAATATATAATAATAATTATATGTTGCTATTTCTCCAGTTTCTTCCCCTTTCGCCCTAAAGTACGCTCGCAATGCGTTCATATTCATAAGAGGTGTCCATCGCATGCGCCGTACTCCACCAGCGGCGGGTGCCGATTGCTGCATCCTGGAGGACCCTGCCGACACCAAGCCTACTGGTGGGGATGATAGATGCGAGGTGCTACAAGGTGGTCGAGAAACTCCTCGAGCTTGGCTGGCGGTCCGCATGCTACCACGTCCAGCGCCAGCTCCAGATGTGCCCTGGCGGTCCCCAGGCAGCGGCCCTATGCGCATACTCGTAATTTCCATCATCCACATGTGGGCGTCGTTTAACGGAAGAGGCCCGCACCGGCTCCGTTTATTGTGTGTCCATTTGCACATGCGGGCTTTGCACCTGCACTTTTGCCGAGGCACGGCGCTAACACCTCTTGACAGGTTGCTGACTGCTTGCGCAGACGCAACAGCTTTGACACTTAAACTGTTACGCCGGTGGGCCGTGGGTTAGTCACTTCCCTACGCCTTTAATATGTTGGAGTTTCACCAAGTGACAACCATCGCAAGTATAAATTAAATACTAAAACGTTATTTGGTAGCACTGGAAATCTCGCACTTAAACCGTTCCTTCCGGAAATCTTATCGCAGAAGCGTTACATAGCACACATACGTATACCGCACACTCTCGTGAGTGTATCTTCATTAAGCCTAGAGGTGCGACACTATAATGAATCCTGCGTCGTTGACAACTGCCCGTGTGCCGATAACCGGAAATCTGTTGAATCGGTCTGATATAATATCGGTATATTTAAATAGTATAAAAAAAAGTCAAAACAAAATAAAGCAAAGTCGCACAACCCGCGTTTGTAAAGAGCTTACATAGAGCTTTAGGTGCTGCTGCTCGAAAGAGCCGGCTCGATTGGGCTAGTACTCTCCCATCCCTCAAATTAAAGGTGGACAACGCGTGGGCGACAGTAATCACTCACCATCGGCTAAGCCACTCGGTCGTTTGCCCCATTTACCACAAAAAAAAAATCTTTCCGTGTGTAGTCGGAGCGGTTGGTTGGTAATGTATGAATCAACAACAAAGTTCATGTGTTCTCGAACTACGGTTCACTCACGCGGTTAGGAGCAATCGAGGCATCAAATACCTGACGACAGCCTCGTTCACAACTGTCGCAACCGCGGCTTGTACGGTGCGCGTATGTTATGTATTGTTTACGTAACGGTGAAACGATGAATCGATAGGAAACAGTTTTATCAAGTAGGCTGACAATGTGCCGTGTTTAGCGCCCAAATAGTCTACCGTTTCGTTTCTTTCCATGGTCGTAGTAGGGGAGAAGCTTCAATAACTCACGCCTATCCCCGGGAGCAAGCAAGGGAGCAAGGGAGATGTTGTACGCCACAAGGGTTGCTACCTTTTCTTTCAGGCTCAAGAGATTAAGAATCATGAAACCTAAAAAATACAGGATTTCGCTTGCATTGTTAGTTAAATTTAGTTTTATTTAAAGTATTAAGAGATAATCAAAATTGTAATTAAACATGGTAAGCAGTCTGGCTTTAATTAAATTCGTCGTGCGTTTCCTGCGGACGTCAGTTCACGAATCATTGCGAAATACTCTGTCGATAAAACAATTGAAGCTGCGATGCGAATGCGATATAGATTATAGAATACGGTTTATTCTTCCGTTTCTCGATTGTATTCATATTTTGTCATCCCCATGCCAACATGCATTCATGCTTTTGTGTGTAGTTGGAATTCTTCAATAAGCGCGTCCATATTTATTTACAATTTTATTAAGCAATTCCGCCGCCGAGTCAAATTTTTAGTTTATATTTGATTAATGATTTAGAAAAAACAATTAAGACTAAATTTTATCTTCGGACATGTTGTGTCTTTTGGCCAAACAGTCCAAATTTACACAGAATACACAGACAGGAATTTATGCAAGAAAAACGGGACACACGTGACTATTAGCATAGCTATTGGGCTTGGTGCAAAGTGGATTGACAGCAATCAGTTTGGCCACGCTGCGTCGTGCCAAATGGGTATTCGAAACTGTGACAGGCTTGGTTATATATATGTAGATATGCATGTCGATAATTTTAAAAGATATGCAACATATTTCAAAAAACACGTCGTCATAGAATTGAAAAGAAACCGATGTCTTCGAAAGTGGTGAAATTCTTAAAAACGTAGTCCTGTAACGGACACCAGCATCTCAGATATGCGGCGTATGTTGCTGCTCGAATGGGCCGGCGACCGGGTTGGTACTACGGCCTCGCTGAATAACGAAGTGAAGTAGAGGCATCTTCTGATTCTGCGTTTCGTTCGGTGAGCGAGGTAGCCGGAGGCCCACTCCCCCTCCCCATCCCATTCCTCATCCCACCCATTATCCTCCCCCATCTCCCAAATAACCTTAAAGGACGGCAACGCGCCTGTAGCACCTCTGGTGTTGCAGTTGTACGTGGGCGACGGTAATCACTTACCATCAGGTGAACCGTTTGCTCGTTTGCTGCCTTTCCCAAAAAAAATAAATAAAAATAACCAAGTGATATCATTACCTGATGTTAGATAATATAATATTTCTTTACTTTAACCTATTAATATAATACTAAAATAATTTACATCCACCTGCCAGTGCTAAATCAGAACTCCCTGTTGTTAGAGCCACTTGTCTGGAGTAAATTAGAGCATACGTACACGAGATCAGGATATTAAGATTTTAGTATTTTTTCAAGACTAAAAAATTCAACAAAGGTCGGACTTCGAAGTCGGCCTATAGGCAATCCAAAAATATGAATAATCTCTTACATACTATACGTTCTTCCATACATACATACATATGCATGAATACGTATATAAATATTTGCGAGTACTTTCACAAAGATAGATAAATAATTATAATAAAAGCTAATGATGGTATTTATCCTAATAATTTAGTGGATTTCTTAAATGCCCGCGAATCATCCTATTGGGAACTAACTTGTTCTGAAAATTGTACTGAGTCAGACACAATAACGCTGCAGTTTCCAAATGGCCACTTGGCAAAATGTATTCCGGGCAGTGTTACGCGTTGCCGGAGAAAATGAAAACAAACACCTACTTTCAAATTTGGAATCGGTCAATGCCACGTAATACCAATTACGTGGCGTTGGCTGATGTGATTTGAATATTTTTATACTTCCTTCATACGACGACAGGGCTTCTGATGCTACTTTTTATTTTTCTAATAACGAATTAGGCGTAACTGATTGTTATGACTAGATTTTTTATTTTCTCACCGAGTATTGAAGTATTGTTAAGATTTTATTCTTAGCCCTAAGGCGATCTGTGTATATTCAACTTTAATATTGCAAAAAAAAACATTTACGTTAAAATTAATCGTCTCGTAATCTGTAAATAATACATTCATTTCAATGTGTAGTAACCACGTAAATACAAGAGTTCATTATCTTTAAGATTTTTACCAATATAAAGATTGGTAAACAAGTACAATATTCAAAACACTAAAAGGTCATGTTATGTTTTTAATGTTGAAGGCTCGATTAACGTTGTGGTTGTGGTTTATATGGGCATTCCCGCTCAAAGCAAATACTTACATAACCGACCGGAATATGTAATATCTCTATTTATAGTAAATATAAATAAAAGCGTAAGTCACTAAAGTATTTAGTTTGATAACTATTTTGTTTATTTTTACTTTATGTAAAAGGGTAAAGTGGCGGACTTAATGTCTTTTTCTGCTAGTCAATCCGAGGTGGGAAATATCGTTTTAGGTGCATGGAAATATATACTTCTAATCAAAATAAAGTTAATTACAGAACATTATAATTAATAAATATAAACATATTATAACAAAACGTACATAGTTCATCTAGTATAATTGGAATTACAATATAATTCAGACAAAAACACTTAAATATTGATTTTATGCAGTTTTATATAGTAAAAGTAAGAGTAAAGTAGCAGCCTGTAATTGCCTACTACTGGGCAAAGGCCTCCTTCTCAAATATCTGACAGGGTTTTAGAGCCATGGAGGACCCGCTACGCTATTCCAGTGCGGGTTTGCGTGCTTCGCATATCCTCGATTTTATTTTTAGCTCACGTGGTAAATGGTGCCGGCACCGGGCTTCGAACCCAGGTCACTCGCGCTCTATGATACTAAAGTGAGCGCCCTGACCACTAGATTACCATGGCTCTTTATATAGTAGTTAATAGTGTTACATAGTTTGATTAATTTTATTATATATGGTTTCAAATGTAACTGAAACAAAGCGATGGCTTCGTTCCGCTTCGATCTCTGTAGGATTGCTACATGTCTGAATACGTGTCCTCGTTAGCTGATACACGATTATTAAGTATTTACCTACTCCGTTTTAAAAAATGTTAAGTATTTACCTGCTCCGTTTTATTTTTAAAACAGAGTCGTCGTTTATATTTAAATGCGACCTTACTCGAAATTCTTATAAAACAAATGAAATTTTCGAAACAAACGATACTGTGAATTATTCTATTACTTATAATTTGTATTGATTGCAATTTTCTTTTTGAAATGTAAATTGATTACTTTTTAATTTGTAATCCTACTTCCGACTACCTAATATTATTAATGTGAAAGTATGTTTGTTCGGATCTTTCAATCAAGCATTTGTTTGATGAAATTTGGTATGGAAATACCTTGAAGCCTAGAGGAGGACTTACTTTTTAATTTTTTTTATAAAGCCATGAGAAAATTGTCTTCCTGATTTCAGAAGTTAGGTCTTAGATAATCTGATTATTTGCATCTATTTTATTAATAGTAATCAAATTTTATTAATGTCGTGTGATGTGTGATATTGAGATATCTTTATGTTAGGGGTTATTTACATATATACTCATCTGGATGGGTGGTGTATATATACATACCTAAAATACTATAATATAAATAAATAAGATGTCTTCAAATATATTATTATTAAAATACTTAAGGAAAAATAGAATAACTAATTGATGTCTTAACATGTTCTTATTGTTTTTAATGATTATAAGGGACCGATTAACGTACACGATATAATAGAAGCCTAATTCAAAGGCCTATTCATTTTATTGCAAAGATTTGGGGCAGTCATTAAAAAAAGAGGAGTAAAGATTAAAGAATTGCAAAGACACGCCAACACGCCAGCCCAGGCCAAAATCTTCGTAAAATAACACCTGAAATGGTGTTTCTTGGGAGGTAATGACCTGGAAACTTTCGTGCGCCGAAAAAAAATTGGCTATGTTTGGGATTCGAACCGAGGGCTAAAGATTCAGCTGAAGGGTACGCGGTCCACTGTGTCGCGTTCATCAGCCAGACATACAGTTCGTTTTCATCCGGGAGAAACTAAATCGTCGTGCGCATTACATAACTGTTGGCATGTGTGTGACCGCAAACAACAATCGCTTATTATCTTTATCAAAGGACAAATTATCGAAGTCAAACTAGAGATATCACATTGTGTCTTCGAATGAGCGCGATTGCATACACCTAGATTGTAGATACATAATATGCTACGCGTGTGACTGATACTTGGAATTTAGTCACTAGAAAGTCGAAGTACTTACATATTAATAAAAAACGAGCACTATCAACCGGTAACCCAATTCAGGGGACGTCCATCGGAAGGCAAGATATTAATTTTAGTAGTTTCAACTCACTTTTCAACAAAGCTTATTTGGAACAGCGTGACAGTCGGTGAGCTTTCGGCGGTTTTTAATACTGTAAACGATTTAAAACATAACCTGCCTTTAACCTATCCTTTTTGTACGTGATAGAGCCAAACGGCGGCTCTTGCTGCTGCTCGAATGAGCGTTTCGTTTGGTGAGTGAGGTAACTGGGAACCTTGTTTATATTAAAGCCAACAGAACTGAACATGGGAATTTTTTTCAGCATCATCTGAGCTGTCTAGTGATGAAACATAGTCATCCATGTACATAATTATGATACTGGGCCTCGTAGGGTGCAAGTGGATATTGTTCACAATAATCTTCAGTGAGCTGGTGTACCACTCTCATGGCAAGGAAGGGTGAGCTAAAGATACCGAAAGAAACTCTATTAAACTCGTTTTAAGTTTCTATTTTAGAACTGGAATCTAACTTGAATAAAATGTCAAATTCAACCGTTAACACATTTTTTCAATATCTGCTGTTTCTGCTATAGAGAACATACTTAAGATTAAAAGTAAATCAAAGATGTGACGTTATAAAACCGGTCCTACGTATAGGAGGGCATTAAGTGATTTGCTCGAAGTGGTAACCAGGTATTATAATTTTTGCGTAACTGTGGCTTCAATCAAGCTTCATTTATTAAGCGACGTTTAGCTGCCGGGTAAAAGTTCCCTAACTTGCGATGCGATACATTTGCAGAGTAAACGCACCGTACATCGACAGGTGTTGCCAGTAGAGTAAAAGATTCAAATAATTTTTCACAAGTTTTCAACTTTCAAGTTTTTAAAAGCTTTTAGCAAAGCATTCTTAAGAGGGTTGCTCCGTAGAACAGATAAAAATTATTAAAGTGATTTGAAGACGAATTAACGAGTCCTGCCTACCCATAACTGTATAGCGAAGAGTAGTCTGTAAAAAAAAAATGGAATAATCAGGGGAAGTTCTTTTGTCACATCCGAGTAAAAATGGTAATAGTTCGTTTCCCAAAAGACAATCAATCTCAGAATGAGAGTAAAAGTCGCCCTCAACCAATGGTAGTTCCGTAATTTTATCGATAACGTAGGCTTGAATGTTATAAAAATTATGTGTGTGGTATCGAAAATATATTTTAAAATGAATACTTCCTGCTGAAATGCTTGTAGTCTACGCTATACCTGTAACAGTAGACGTCACTGTATACATTTTAGAACGTCGCATCAAGATTTCAGAGTCTCGACTTTTTACAGGTATTTTATTTTTTAATACACAAAGGGAATGTGTTGTCAGTAGGACAATAGTATTTTTATTAAATTGCTTGCCTGAATCTGTAATTACAGACAATGCTACATTATTTGAAGTAGAATGCGAATGGATGCATCGGCTTTGTGTTGCGGAGTGAGAGGAATGTAATGTCTACTGAAATTCCCACATTCAGCGAGTTGTGGGCGCGATGGTTCACTGCGTTCAACATCCTATATGATCGACTGGGCTCGACTCTTTGCCGATATTTTTTTTTTTGGCGAAGTAATGTATGATGTTTGATGGACAAACATTGCAAGTGTTTTAAGATTGACAATTTTTCTCGAATTATAAAAACCAAGACAATTATTAGAAAAATTATTTATATTAACGATATCGCACTTAATTTTTGCATCTTTACTCAAAAAACAGGAATATTGTGAGTTCTAAGGTATAGGTATTCTAAGGTAAGGTATGGGTAAGGCTGTGAATTGATCGAATATGTTAACAATTTCTTTACCTAATTTCTTTATAAAATTTACTCGATGACATTTAAGTAATAATAAAATCTGACAAATTGTTAAAGATTGTCAAAGTTTACACCTAGCGAGGTCGCTTCGGCAGCGCAAAATAGTTCAATAAATGAGTAAGGCACTGGTTAGGTTTGTATATAATCATATTTTGTTATAAATAATAGATGCTTGAAGGTGAAACTCTTCTCCTCTCGAGTTCCAAATTATGTGGTTATACTGTTAACGCCTTGCCTGACAAAAAAACCAAATATTGAATCTTTATAGCATGGATAAGTATAGTGCTACCATCGGTTAGATATTTGTAATTCTCATAAAACAACATCCATTTACTGAGAGTGAGGTCGAAAGAAGATAATTAAAGCGAAGGTAATTTGTGATTAAAAGTCGGAACGTTCCGACCGTCGAGCCAATTTTGAAGCAAATGAGTTCTAAATTGGCACTCAATAAACTTTCTGCATGTTTCATTTTACAATGTAATCCTTCTTCCAGAGTGTTTTTTCATTTTGAGTTAATACTAATAAATCAAGTGCCGCGATAAAATTATTTTTTATATTTTACAAAGATTTGATTCTTATCAAAGATAGGAAATTTTTCATAGGGTCAGAAATCTTAAAATCCGAAACGAATAAACGTTTATTAACGTACATGACCTTTTCTAACATAGAAAACAGACATCGAAGCGCTATCAATATCATCTAAACCTTTCACTTCGCGGAACTCGTTAAAATAGCATACGCTGGATACTATTGTAATAATCGGATCGGATGTGTTCGACATCCGGAATTAATAAGTGAAGCGAGCAAATCTTTAGTTTAACGAAAAATCCATGTGTAAATTTTCGTTTATTTAGTATTTATGTAGAGTAATGTATGAGTGGGTAATGGTCATAGCCATAGTGAACCAGCTAGAACTGGTTGCCATTGAGGAAGAATCGTTCTCGTTGTATCCTCGTGTAGGCAAACACAGTGATAACATCCCACAAGATCAAGTGACGACCTGCAGTGTTGCTGGTTTTGAGCTAGTCTATGGTCAGCTGTGGACACGTGTCACATTGTAAGGAAAACAACTGAAAAAAGAAAAAGTTAATATATATATGTATGAAATATTACCTATCTTATAAAAAAATAAATTTTGGTTTTCTAGCCAATTTGCCAGTGCCCATTTAACCAAACATATAGAAAATTAAGTGCTAGTATAACGTATAAAAGTGATACATAGTAAAACAGATAATGTACAATCGCTTTGGGGTTCTATATATAAACATATAAAAAATAATTTCTAGGTTAGCCTAGAATTATTTTTATGCTAATGAAGCCAAAGACCCGATGCCTTGAGCTGAACCTTTTCTGTTTGCCTTTATTATTATTATGTAATCTGTATATCTAAAAGGCTAATAACGATAATTGTAAAGACTTTTAGTTTACAACGTTATATCTTGTTGTGTCAGTTAATTATAACGTTGAAACTCGATTTTTGGTATTTCATATTTCCTTGCGGTTTACGTCGTTGTCAAATATTTTACCTTACTAATTATTCTGAAGATAACATGTCAAAGTCAAAACTTTTTCACACAATTTAGGCTTGTTTAAAGCTCTTAAGTGCGTCAAAATTGAGAAAATATTATCTCGAGGATATGTGAAAAAATAGGGTATGATAATACACTGATTTTAGGTATGTCATATTTAGTTCTATATTTCTATTCTGTAGTTACTCGGCATGTGATTTTGGCCATATTGTATAAAAAAAGAAAAGTAATTAAAAGTATACAATTCTATATCAAATGCGTGGTCAAAATTAATATTACTAGGTTGGTATGATAAAATAAGTAAGTAAAAATATTAAGATAATATGTTAAAGTAAACATAAAAGTTTTAATTATAAATACTATTACAATTTAGGGAGACTTAAAATTTATTTTAAACAATAAACACGTTTTAATCACGTGAGGGATGATTAGTTTATTTATGATTAAAGTCAAAACACAACATTTTATTTTCCACAAGTCACAATTAAGCGATGATTAACGTAATTTAAACTGTGAAAAGCGTATTTCCTTATGTTGACCTCGTTTTCGCAAATATCTTCATTGCTGACTGCGTTGCGAGTCGAATTGTTTTAAGTGGGGTATTACTTATTGACACTCTGTGGCACAAAGATGTTATAATAGTATTTATTACACCTGTACTGTGCTATTCTGTAATAGTATACCTAAGTCACGCAGTATTTGGTGTCTACTTTTGTTGTGTAATACGTATATTGCGGTTTGATGCAGCTATGTTTCGTTTTCTTTGTTTGTTGAAAAGCCTTTTGCCATGACAGAAATGTGATTAGCTTGAAAATTTGAAACGGTTCCGCAGTTGTAATGTAACTACATTTTAAATGTAACTACATTTTCAAGGACTTTCTCTTCAGTCACCTCTCCACGTCGGACATCCACGGGACGAAATAGAGTGGCGGATGGATGCGATGCAATCTCCGGGTATATCCGGAATGTATTAAACTTATCGTTTCTCACACCAATTTGACACTAGGCATCGCCATCGTGTTCTAAAATAGTCGAAGGCATCACCGTCACCGTTTGGAAAGACCAGTATCGCCACTTAAAAAATTCTAACGCTCATTTTGAATACATAAATACTGTGTTTATTACTTTTTTTCTTATTCCTCGTTATCAGTCTGTAAATAAAAACGCCATTTGTTTTTATTTTTATGGGAAAGACGGCAAACGAGCAAGCGGTTCACCTGATGGATCACTTACCGTTGCCCACGTAAGTCTGCAATTGCATTGTCGGCCTTTAAGGGTATTTGGGAGATGGAAGATGAGGTTGAGGAGGGGGATGGGGGGATGGAGTGGGCGTCCGGATACCTAACTCACCGAACGAAACGCATGCATGAGAGAATTGCCAGTACCGTGCTGGGTTAACGGATTGGTGAGTGCAGTGCCGATGCTCGCGCACCGGTGTTCCTTCTCCCAGTCGCTAGTCTTTGGTATTTAGATTGGTAATATTCGAACGGATTCTCCTATATCAGACAGTCTACCTCGTTCGTTAATCAGTTACTAATCAGCAAGTTAGTATATTTGACGAAGAAGGGTACACCACTCCATTGACCATTATAGTTGATCAACAAAAAGATTTTTACCACCGGCTGTAACCGCTCACCAAGCAGATTTTCGAAAGTATAAAAGGAGTCTCATCCTCATTCAAGGCCACAAAAAGATTATTATTTACCTAAATCTCACGCAAGCGAAATCCTGGATAAAAGATGATGTTCACGCAAGTCGAAATCGCACTTCGCCAGTTTATAAACATCCTTTCACTACGCAGTAACGTACTAGCTTACGCCCGCAACTTAGTCCGCGTGGAAAATGTTTCCCGGAACCTAAAGTAACCAATTTCTTCCTCTCATAGTTCAAGGGATCTCCACACCACATTTCATCAGGCTAGTTTCAGCAGTTTGTAGTCGTGAAAACGTAATAGACAGGTTTACTTCCACGTCAATAATTTTAGTATGATTGGTTTGGATTACACATAACACTAGGTTTATTTTTCTGAGGGATTACATAATGATTACTGATTTATTATGTTTTATATAGATTATTGATTTCTCCGTAAACTTTGACATTCGAGCGTAACTTCGTGATCTATAGTCCGAGCATGCAGAGACCTTCGTACATTCGCTATGCCACAAGAACATTTTGCAAAAATGTTAAATGTTATGCCACCAAAATAATCACGATATGATATTGTAGAGAACCGACGTCACCGCAATTTTTGTGAAATGTTTTTTGTCATAGTAGATAAGGCCGCTGTTAACAAACAAAAAATCGATATAACAGTTAATCTCGATTACTCAGTACAACCGTATGAGAAAAGAGACGAACTGGTAACGAAAACGATTCGTTCGCAAAATATGTCAATGCCTCTACCCTGGACTCTATAAAGTCTAGGGATTGGAACTTCGCTGAGCATGTTAATCCAGAAACTTTTGAAAACAAAGCAAAGTTTCCATTTAGACCAACAAAGATGATGTTGCATCGGGAATGAGAAAATTATATTAAAGTCTCCCAGGAACTAAAGATTTCCAACGAGCATATAAATTGGTATTTGTGAATAAGGTAATAATTAATTAAATGTTTAAGAAGTTTAAGATGTATACGTATGTTATCCTCTCCCTGCAGGCATTTTGTGCCGCTTCCAGTGAGCAAATGTTTTTGTCCTTTTTTTTAATAGAAGAGAGGGGCAAACGAGCTTGCGGCTCACCTGATGGTGAGTGATCATCGACGCGATGTTGTGGATCACCGAGTGAGGAGAGCTGGATGCGCTGTCGGCCTTTAAAGAAGGAATAGGCTCTTTCTTTTCTTGAAAGTCTCTAAATCGTAACCTTTGCCTTGCAGAAAATTATCCAAAAATGGTAACGACAAATGGTTGATGAACAAATATCCAAGAATAAATTGAACAGACTTGAGGATCCTACACAGCCCTGTCTAACACCTTTATAGATATCAAACCAATCCGTATACGACCCGTTAATTCTGATACAAGCTTGGGAACCCTCATATAGGGATTTCAGTGCACGTATCAGATCATTGTTCACTCCATGCAAAGATAGTGCCTACCACAATTCATCCCTCAACAATGACAATATGACAAAGGTATTGTTTATTGATATATATCCAGAAAGGTCTACCGTATATATGCTAAGTGGTAGACTCCTTCTTCGCCTAGGAGTCGTCTGGGTAGTTGCTTTGCAAAATGCTAAAACAGGAGAATTGGCGATAGTAGCAACCGACAGACAACGACGCAGGCAACTTGCAACTTAGATACTGCAGTTCTGCATCAGTACAATGAGAACACCAATTATATAAATCAATTTATGTAGTTAGTTTCTAGTATAGTTGTTCATCACTGATCATTATGTTTCCTAAAATAAGACGTGACTTGAAAATATAAAGAACTTATTAAAGAGCAAATCAAGGGCTAGGTTGTGCGCAACGAATATTAATTAGTTTAGTGACATGTAGGGCACAAGCAACCTTAAGTGAATTATATGATTTCTTTTACTTTAAAAACAATCGCAACGAAAGCAAAGAATAGATATTTGGTGTAGAATATCTCTATATTCTATGATATATATCTATGATATTCGATATCTCTTGGAAATAATGAGAGAAATAATTTCTTTTTTTCGCAAGAAATATCAAATGCATTGTTAGTGTATTCTATTTATATAATTTTCTGGTGACACAATCCTCTAACCATAAGGAGGATTTTCCATAATCGCCACGCTCAGCATGCGGTTGGCGATCAAAGTACCAGACACCTTGCACCTTAGACTCTGCTGCTCGGCATCGGTATGCTGTATCCAGGTCAGGAATTTTTCGAGGTAGTTATCCCGCCATCTGTCGGTAGCCATGGCGATTATCAAGGCTCTTTGCCCATAGTAGCCTCTTACGACACCCACGAGAAAAAATGGGGTGGCAGAATCTTGCGTCTCTGACGAAATCTAATAACTTTAAACTACAGAACATCACATTGCTCATATGAATCAGAAACCGTGACAGTGTTATCCTAAAAGATTCTTAAGACTATTTTGAAAATCACTTGGTTCTATTTTGCAACCTCATAGATATCCACAAATGTTTATTTAGGGAAGATAATAATACTTCAAAAAACAACATATAAAGGACGATCGTCATTCAAACACAGTCAAAGATCTAAGTTTAGTGAAACTGTATTTAATCAAATATATGGCAGTAGCTAAAGTCGAACTGAGTTTCTTTAGAAAAGTACCCTATTGCTCGCCCCCAAAGGTATCTATATACATCAAGTAGTCCGCATACTGTAAATACATCTTGTTCGGCTCAAGGCAAGAGGGTAAATAGTACCAAATGATTACTGAATCCATGTTCCGTTATATTCGCAGAACAGCTTGGCTTTTGACATCGAGTACGTTCAGTCAAGTTTGTTTTGCAATCCAAACAGAGCCTGGTTTAAACGATCGGATTACTTGAATTCTCAGTTACATACATTTCGTAGACGGAACGTATTTAACAAATAATGTGGTTACCTTTATAAACGACGTTATTTTAGACGCTTCCTGTCGGAAGGTTGTCCTATAGGTTGACGAAACAAATATATGAGGCGAGTGTAAATGGTAGAGTCGGGAGAGAAAGACCTAGGCGAACATTTCACCATCAAATCGGAGACGTTCTGAAAAAGGCCAGGTCAAGAGTACTCTAAACCAACGAGTATGCATGCGAAGATTGATGAAAGTGAGAGAAGCGAAACACGTATGTCAGGACCGTAGCAAGTGGAAGAAGATTGTCTCTGCCTACCCCGTTGGGAACAAGGCGTGAATATATACATACTTCCTGTCGGGCAGTGGGAATGCAATATCTACTGTGACTAATCGCCACGTAATTGGATAGATACTTATATAGTCCGAAGCTTATTTCCGCTTGGTTATATTCACATTCACATTCGCCGAGCTATTAAATTGAGCTGACTTATTATTCTATCTATCTGTACTATATATTAAAAAAAACATTCTAGTGTGTGATATACGCCCCACAGCAGAATCAAAAAGATCTTTATTGCTAATTGTTTCTTTGTTTGTCTGTATTTGCTGACGTGGTGCCTGATATCACGCATAAACTACTGGACTGATTTGGATGAGGTTTTCACTAAAAAATTGATAAATACTTTTACTCCCGGGAAAATTCCGGGATTGACCAGTACAGAATTTTTTCGTAAAACACACACACTCGTAGTACACTGTTTGAAAGCGTATGACTCAAATTAAAACCTCCTATACTTTTAATTCTGAAAAATACTGGGATTGACCAGAACGGTATTAATCACAAACACCACAGAACGATTTAAATGTTACATTCACTGTTCGGAAGTCAATTAGTAATTAATAGATCCACTTCTATATTACAAAACAACATTAAAATATAACTATACCGTACTTTTATAGTATAGCAACTTTTAGGATGACATATACACCGAACTCCTAACTCAAAAATAGTACTGGCTCTCTATACTCTTCAAATCGGTACACAACACTGGCTGGCACACATAGAAAGGGAGAAGTACGATTACTTACCCTTACGGCTTTTAGGTAGAGATGAACTCCTAACACCTTGTAAATGCTTACACTCCCTGTTACCTTGGCTTCTTACTAGCGACTCGATAACCTAGTTGATAATAAATCTGCCTTCATCATCCACTTTTGATGTTCACTGTACGACTTCAGATTCAAGTTGACTATCGCGCTACTTGTAAGACTTCACATGTCTTAGGAATCCAAACGTAAAAGATATAAATTAACGATTTCATTATCGATTTCTTTCATGCATTCATTCATCATTCATAGTAATCATTTCAGTTAAAATTCTTTTATCCGTCGAGTTTGAAAACTTTCAAAACATTTACTCTGTATAAATTAGTGACGATTGCGGACGAAAACGGTTTGTAATGTAAATTTATTCGTAAAACCTATTAAAAAAAGTAGTAGTAGCTTTCGATCGGGAAGTGAAGTATTTGTAATACATTATATTTACTAAAATGGCCTCTATGCCCACAACAAAAAAATAAACTTACCACCACTTATAAATTGTGAAAGTTTGCACGAATGTCACTGGCTCACTCAAAATGGAGTTAACGGACTTAAATGAAATTTAGCTAAACCTATATATTTTTGAATAAGGATTAAATACTTTTTGTCTATTAAGAGTTCTGTTGTTTTTGTGTTATGTTTTGTTCCAAATTTACTTTCATTATAAATAATAGTATAGCAGGGACTAAAGTAATGATCATTTAATTGTAAAATCTTTGTAAGTTCATCAAAGTCCTACCAGGGGCCGTATCCGCTATACCTTAAAAATTTTTCACAAGAATTCCATGTGAAGTTAGTCTTTGATAAAATTATAGTGCGTTATTTGTTAATTCTCATCCACGACTTGGTGTTTTTGGTAACCATGTTTGGATAAACGAAACCGTGGTAAAAATGAACACGGTACGATTTTATTGGGAAATAATGTCATCACAATTTTAGTTCAATTACTTGTGGCATACTAGTAATGGCCTCTGTCCTCTTTCTTACGAGAGAAAAGGAGTTCACCCCGTTTTCCCCTGTATGTGTCGTAAGAGTCCCTTAATCACCACTAAGAGAAAATCCTTGGAATTTCATTGCAATATCAGGGAGTAAATACGACGACTTGGCTTGCGATCTGTCATATATATTTAGTTAGAATCTAAATCCGTAATCTCCGTTTTCATTTCGTCTCTTGTAACAACTGACAGTGATCTACTGTTGTCCTCTCAAAAAAAAACATGAACTATGCTTTAGATTCGCTGGATCATACCCTAGATGGGTAGATATTGACCAGTGCCGTGTCAGTGTCCCCGTGGTAAAGATCTTCGCTAGTCAGCGGGATTTCAATTTGGCGTCTACCGATAGATTGCCCGCCATACAAAGGAATCACTAGAGCCTAGAACATTCGAAAACTTTAAAAACCAACGTGTAATGTGTAGTCGTATACAAGTAATTAAGGTCAAGGAAATTAGGAACGTTTACGCAGATTTCTCATGCAGATTTTCACAGTTTATTATACACCTCAAAGACAAACGCTTTTCACTGCTTATCGATAGTCTAATCTAATTTGTTAAGGACCGCGCACACTTTTTCGTGTGACTAACGTTAGTTAGTTACTTGTTAAAGTAACTGTATAGAATACTAAACCGCGTCGGCTACTAGATATATTTAATAGAGAGTTTGCATTAAAATCGCGATAAAATCCGTAAATAATAGTTTAATTTCAAATTGCTATTCTGTTTAATTCATTATGTAATTGATTGTCCAGCGCTTTATTCGCTTAAAGTAAAATTTGTAGAACACCTGCCGTCACAAAAGTCAATTCACCGAAGAGTTGAGAGATCCATCACGAAACCTGCGCTAAATACGATTGAACCCTCTTAGTAATGCGGGGAGATCTCGTATCTATAGTTTGAAGAAGAATTCACATCAATTGGATAAGTCTGATGGAAACCAGCCAGGCCCGAGTTCGATAGCGCGGATATAAAATTTCTAACGTTCGGTGTCCGCGCCTTGGACTGCTCTGGTATTCGTCCCAAGAGACATACAAAGTTATATACGTTGCAACGAGAAGACGAGCCCAACAATATCCATCAAATCGCTCAAGTGGGTATTGCTGCATGCAAACTCATTATAGCGCAATAAGCTTATCTGACCCGTTGACTGAATATAGAATTATATCAAAATAGTAAATCATAAATACCACATGCATTTCATCCATACTTGCACATATTTATATTGCCGCAATTTCACGTTTAAAGAACCGCAGGGGTGCGAAGCGTCTCCTACCTACCCCGATTGTCCGATTTGTCCGATCATACTTTGTATGAAAACAAACAATAGTTTTTCAAATTAAAACTCAACCAACGCTTAGTAATAATAGTAAAAGTTAACTCTTTCAATCACAAATGACGTAAATCAAAATTTACTTTACTTAAAAGCTATTTTAAAACTAGATACATGACTGGGCAATGTGGTGTACGGCCTCGTATTTGTCGACAGCGGGGAGCGGAGTTGAAGCGGCAGCGGAACAGTGGTGCGGCGGTGAGCGGAATGGTGAGAATCTGCATGTTCTACCAACCTCGCGGAATTTCAACCGCGTAGTGATGTGATTATATGCGCAGGATGTGGAGTTAATGACGAATTGAAGGTACATCATAACATTTTCTGTGACTTGGTACGGACTAAATATGGTCTTCACGCATATCATTTAGAAAGGAAGTTGAAAAGTGATTTGTGAAAATGTACTACAATCTGAAATATATTCAGTTGTAATTAGAATCAGGCCAATTACAATAAAATTCGAAGTTTTTAATACTAGTTGTATTATCGTAATGCTTAAAAATCCTCTCTTTATCCTCTCTCATACGCTAAATTAGTAGACAACACTACAAAGTTGGACCTTTCGCGCTGTCGTCAACAACCGCTCCATACAAAGAGTGTTATAGTTTTATCGTTCCGCTCCCGCCACCGCTCCCGCCTTGCTGTGGCCAAGCTTACCACTGTCGTCGTCATTGCGGCCTTCATTGTTAATAGTTAACAAAGAAGTTAAATTTAGACTCGTATTAGGGTTTAAACTTAAATGCATTGTCGATTAACATCAATCTACCCGACAATCAAGAGTTACGTAAAGTTCAAGGATAATACTAGATATTTAACTTCTACCGTTTTTGTTAAATGTCGCGGATAATGATAACAGAGGTAGCATCACCATGTACGTGCGTCATAAGTCTTTGCTCCGATGGAATTATTCAACGTGGGATTCGATCTTAGCGCTTTTAATATAGAGCTTTCTTTTCTTTAGTCAATGTACCATTCGTATGATATAATACTTTTCATTAATCAATCAGATAAATAAGAAGAAGATGACTGTTTGTGATTTTTGATTTGTTTTTCTTTCAGTAAGTATATTCAGATATTTAACAAATCCGATATTAAATTTGCTCTGTCGGCCTTTTAGCCCGACGGGATTGTTGTTATTTACAAGAAACTTGCAAAGGTTATGTATACTAACTCTGAAATCAATATGTTTCATTGAAAATTTTTAATGATGTTGGTATTATGTAAATTCTTAAATTCGTCGATGCCCATAAAATAAATATTTTGAGCAAGGTTTAAGCCTCCGTTTAACCTAGGGCTATTTCGCCATTTTCGTAGGCAAAATAGGTCGATTCGTAGTTGCTATGAGATCATATGTAGCATATATTTTTTGCTCTTTATTTTCACATTGGCACCTCGGTGGAGCAGTGATTAAGAGTTTGACTGTGGCGCTGTGGGTATCGGGTTAGGTTCCCGCATGAGGCAAATATTTGTATTGCCTACAAATAACTGTTGCAGGTCTGGGTATTTGTCTATGACAATTTATGTGTGTTAACTGCTCTCTCGACTGAATTTCTTTTACAGTAGGTATCTTACGTTTTCCTGTGGAAATATTTATATATATATATATATATATATATATTAAAATGCGTCCATTGGACAAGTATGGGTAAGCCTTAAGTAACCCATTGTTAGGTAATTTAGTGTTTATCTCGTTTGTCTGCATAAAATACTACATACTTAAGTTTTCAGGAAATTTTAGGTTTTGAACACAGCATAACTTAATTGCCTTCGACCTTACAAACATACCATCTGTCGAAATTAGTACAATTGGGTACAATAATGTGTATTACGTGTATCCGCTGAAGTGAATCACTGCAAAGCGTAGTTTAGCTAGAACTATGAGATTCACTGCCAAATTGGTCATTGCCATTAATACCTACAATTAAGAGAAATGGATATTGTTCTTGAGATTGTTGAAAGACATATTCCACTTCATAAACGGTAATTGTGATTCAGAGAAATATAATAGGACCTCGTGAGAATTTTTACAGAGCGGCGATGGCTTTAGAACATCTGCCACACTTTCTGCCCGTGACGTAAGAGGGTAGGGCGTGGAAAGTAACAAGGCATCGGATAGATGGCGGAATACACAGACTTGCGACGGATAGCAACCTCTAAGGTACGAGTTGTCTTTGGAGTGACCAACGAGCTAACAGTCCTGATGACAAGTAGCTGATGCTGATACCGATCCAGCCTCATTGAGGGTTTGTAAGGCACGCGTCCTTTCATATAGATAACGGCCTTCCTCGTTTTCACATACGTAAATACTTTAAAATTTATGATTGAAAATTATACCCTGAAATACCGTCCATAATTATAGAATAAATTTAAAATAAAATAAAAAGCCTTCTATTTCTCGCTATTCTTAATATACGCAGGTAGCATAGTACTTAAATAGTACTTATAATCAACTTATAATGTTATTTATTATATTGTTATCTTTTACTTTTTTGTATCGTGTAATTTAATTATCATTTATGTAATGATACATTATGCTTGTCTTACCTGCTGTCCGCGCTGTTCGTCCGAGAAACCCTTTGTGCTCCACAGTGTCTGTTGCCGGATGACACAAGAACTATGTGACATCTATTAGTATCTATTTTCAGCTTGCATTGAAACATTGAAATTTTAGAAGTTTTTATTAAACTTGTATATATTTTCGTTTCCTTTAACTGTACGCAACCGACGTTACTTGAATTACTGCAAGAAATGATAATATCCACGTGGGCGACTCGACAAACGGCGCCAGCTTCCGAATAGTATCGGTAGTAGTCAACTGCTCAAGAGATATCCTAGTGTCGCAAGTATTTGCGCAAACAAAGAGGCATTCGTTGTCTTTACCTTCCCATATCCGATACAACGCTTAGGCGCACAGGATGCAACACAGCACTACCAGTTTTTTTCACAATTATTAAGTTCGGATGAGATCCGAAGTCAACACCCATATCTCAGGAATCAGGTACACTTGTGGTAAGGCATGAGCTCGTCATCAACTAAACGATTATCGTCGGAGAACAAATTTGTTAATGGCTCAGACATAACTTCGGACATTCACCTTTTTCGAATTACGTTTAAAATTAAAATAAAACAAGGTCCGAAACCATGAAAAGTTTTTTTTCTTTTGTGTTGCACAAATCTTAACCGGCCGTGGGTTTGAATACATTATTATTTATTCTATACTGTCTCCGCCGGACATTAGTATGTTAAATCTTAAAACCAAATACAATTTTGAGAAATTAAAAGTAGTTATTTAGTCATAGGTTCAGACACATACTTATCAAATTTAGTTGTTGAAATTTTCATTATTATTTTTAGATTAATTATAAAAAATATTCTGTAAAAATTTAAGTATTTTTTCCGTAGAATCGAATTTCGCATTCAATATTGAGAATCACACAATTAATGAAAATAAAAAATAGAAAACATGAAAAAAAGCTTTTCGCATTTTTGTTAACAGTATGGATTCAAAAATACACAATAAATTTCTAGAATACTTCTTAAACTTTCTAAACTTTTTATCTGATTAAGTTCTGGAAAGAAAATGCTTAGATGTTTTATAAGAATAGATCATTTATAGCATAAACCACCATCTCCACATCCACAAACTCTCCATCCGGTTGTTATGGGAACCTACGATACAGGAAATCCCATATTATTATTATACAAGTATTATGTATAAACAAGGAAGTATAAACCATCAATTTAAGCATTGTATTAATCTGCTTAGTGTGCAAATCAAACCCAGAATACAGAGCACCCTCAGAAAGATAAAGTAACCTCTGCAACCACACCACTTATGAATATAAGAATTGTAAACTAATACAACGTTAAAGAATAATATTCTACATGCGCATTTATCACAACTGGTGAAACGGCCTTCCAGTATCCAATTTCGCCTCTTCGTGAGATAGAACGAGACGGTGGGAGATCATCAACGCCGATTTTGCTCCAGGAGATTGTTTGACAGATACAGGCAGTATCTGTCAAACAATCACATGTGGCACAAACCACAAATATTCACTACTCTCTTTCACTTGAACCCCTGGAAGTCAAAATATACCTATTTAAGGATGAAAGTTGAAAATTCTTAACAAACAAAGAAAGTTTCAGCATATCATAAACAACATTTATATTATATAGACCTCGACAGCCGAGTGGTTAGGAGATCTGTCTCCGATACAGGAGACCCGACTTCGATCCCCTATTTGGACGGCTCATACCAATGAGTTTTTGAAACTTAAATGCGATTCTTATCGTTGGCCTGAATCGAATAATAAAACGACGACATGATCACCAACTGTCAGATTGTAATCATTTAAAAATCTTTTAAGTTATCCACGATAATAACATACGAGCCTTATTATAAGCATTATCTTATATATATATATATTACATATTATGTTTATATACAATGTACAATATAACATGTATGTACAGACATATGTATGAATGGACGACCATCCGTAAGTATATCCTTTTTTTTTTCAATAATTATATTGTATATCGCATAATAAAAGGGAAAGTACCGTAGGCAACTGAAATCATTTAAAGCACAAGTGCACTGAAAACTTAAGCAAATCAGCCTCCACAAGGGGCACCTGTTTACAAGTACGACGCATGATGCACCCATCGCCCTCCTCAACCATATTAAATCGAAGTGGACGACCCGCCACCCGATCCCGCCACTTGATTTTTTATTTAATATTAATTTATACCATAGCATCACGGAGTTCGTTTAGAGAGCTGAAGTCGTTGTAAATGATATAAAATTAAAATTGAAAGTAATATAATAGCAATCAGTCGCATTGCACCGATTAGACAATTCATCCTATTTCACCTTTTACGAGACGTCCATTGGTTCCCTATATCAAAGGAACGTACGTACAAATCAATGTTCGAGAAACCCGTTATCCAGTTCGCAGAGGATTTGACAGATGAATTATACATTTTGAATTGAAGAGCGTACGAGTAACCGGGCATACTTATTGACACAGACAGTTTATTTATAATGTGAGAAGTTTAAATGAATAATTTGATCCTGTACTATGCTATATGTTCCAAGTTACCATTGTCTTCCCTAGGGCATTCATTATCAAACGCTCAAGTTCGGGTTATCCAGCGAAAGTGAATGCCTAACCGCGCCCCACCTTGCGCCTCATGGGGTGGGCTTGAATATATATAAACACATACCCAAGGTAATGGTATAGAGTAAAAACAGTTCCGGCGTAGCAGCTATTGGAACGGTCGTTCCCCGCCCCACCATGCGAGGGATCTGGAGCCAAGTGGTCAGTTAACAAAAGTTTTTAATCGCTTAGATTACGATTTCACATTACGCGGGTTTGGCCCATGATTACACTTTACGGAGACAGTGCAACGACATCGATAAGGGCCAGTGTTAAAATTGTGACAATCAGAATATTTTTTTTTAATTTATAGTAGAATATTTTTATATTTTATCTGCAACTTGTATATATTTTTTTTCGCAAACTAGACGTGAATACATTTAAAAAAATCTATATATTTTTATCATACAGTCTTACTAAATAATTATTATTCTAGTTTTATTGTTTGTGTTATCCGATAAATATAAACGCCGCTGTACTTTTTTTGACACCTAAAAGCTATTATTGACCAGTTAGCTAAGTTAAATATTGATATTTAACCAATTCAAACCAACTGTTCAAACTTTACACGGTGAGCAATTACACACGGACGTGCCAATTGTCAAATATTATTTTAAGTTACATAAGTCGCTTTATCTGAACGCTTCGTCCCTTTTTGATCTTGTTTATAGAACGGTAGGGATTTCGTTACTGTGACTTCAATTCTGACGCTCACGCCGGATGTTTTTATTTGTTATAAATCGCAAACGTCAGGTGATTGTTTGACAAAGTACACATAGCCAGCTCTATAAAAGACAAATGAAAAGTTTATTTATCTTTTTAAAATGTGCATACTTTAGAGCACAGAAATAAATCAACTGGTTTACGCTGGCGTAGTAATTACGAGATAATTGCTTATTATAAATTAACATAACTTTGCTGTGTTTTTATTGCCAACGTCCGAAATATTATTTATAAAATTCATATGTGACCGCTTGAGAAACACGCTCAACAACTCAATATACGTATTTAAAAGTCTTCTAGAGCACTATTATCAATTTAGGTATTTAATTTTTTTGTCTTAAGATATCTTCATCTTTAACGGCAAATCAAAGGCCATTGTTTCTATTTTTTCCAATTCGATGTTCTCTCCATTGTTTGTATAGAAATGGCAATAAAATTATACCTTTATTTAGATGAATCTTTGAGATGCTTTGCGACTTTCGCTTTTCATTGGAGCCGGTAAAAAGTTTTAATAACACGAATAAGTTCAAAAGTGAAGGTTGTTGGTCGAGTCTCCCTGTTCCGTACATAGTTTAGAGAGTTGCGAGTTAAGTAAATTATCATTAAAGAAGTATACACCAGATCGCATTGATTCCTTAATACTAACTAACGAGTTTATCCATGTCATAATCAATGATTGATTTAGGCGTCTATGGGCTACAGTGATCACTCATCATGGAGTGGGCTTCGTGCTCGTTCTATATCATTACTTATATTTTAAAAACAAAAAGCAGCCGATGGGCACAATCAAGTAATTCCTAGCCAAGGAGCTTTGAATCCATACAGTGCGTTCCAGTAACAAAGTTAGTTAGTGGAACGATAATTTTCCTTCTTCGTCTTCTTTATGTTTGTTCAATACTTACTCCATTTTCGTAACAATGAGAATGGACCCCAACTAGCTTGTTATTTATTATTAATGGGTTTCTTAACACCTTCATGCTTCCAATGCAGCAATTGTTCCTTTTGACTGTTGTTGCTACCTGTGTTAATGTTATTGTTTTTGTAATTTTATAAAGTTATATTACAACAGTTTTAGGTATCCCGTATATGTATCATATATCAACTGCATTTAAAAAAAATCTAGTCCGTTTGTACAAAGCCAGAATATTTTTTTTAAGTATATAAAGTGGTAACTATGTCAGTTTTATTGGAACCTATGTAACAATATTTAAAAATGTACATAATTATCAACACGGCAATGGAGTCAACTACACTACACTAACCATGCCAGTAAATGACTTCAATATAATTTAAGTACAGGATATTCATTTTCACACGTAGCAAATATGCGCGTGACACAGCAATATTATTATTGTATAACAGAGCCATCTCTAAAAAGTAATGACGAAACAAATGTAAATGGCTGTATCGTTAAAAGCCTTTGACTATACTTATGAATGAATATAAACAACAACAAAGTGAAGTACCTAATAAAAAAAATACGAATAAAATATAGACTATGCACATTACAAAAACATTCGCTCTTCCGCTTGCTAAATCACAAAGCAACATCTCATTTTGGTAACAGTTAAATAATACGTAATAAGTGCCGTGAGTATCGCCGCGAGCCGTGAGTGGGCAGCATTGCACAACATGTCCGATGTACGCTTTGAGAATTCGTAAGATCATCGTTACTGTTTATGATATTGGCGGCGTTCCACATTGCCCGGCTTTCGAAAAGGATTTTTTTGATATTAATACGTATACTTTTTTTTACCACATTCCAGTTCACCTTTAAAGGAAAAGTTTAAATTAAAAGAGTTCTCACGCCGTTTAAAAAAAATCACATCTCATTTAATAATTGATTTATTCATTATTCTATAATCTAGATATTTCAAGTGAAATAATTGGGTAGTAAAGCGTTTGAAGAAAACAAATTTTTATTATTAGGTATAAAATAACTTTTTGAGAATACATCAGACACTATCTTTTTAATATGTATATAATATTCGTAAATTACATACGTGCTTTATAATTGTATATATTTGCTGTATATATTTTAATGGGGTGAAAGACGAGCTAACAGTCCACCCGATAGTAAGTGGCTACTGCAAACCTCTTCAATCGAAGAAGGTCCGTAATTATTTTAGGTCTCCATACTTTTCAAACCGGAACTCGGTCGTTGCGCTGCTGTTCTTCGGCACAAATGGTCCTACCCAGACAAACAGACAAAAGGCGTCTACCAAGAAATATGCAAGAAATAAAAAAATTGTCTGCTCCGATAAATAGCAGAAAGCGATATAGACAACAGAGCAGATCCAATGATACTGGTGCAGTGGTTATTATATATTGTTTTCGTTTCCCTATATTAGTCTACTGCTGACACAGACCAACAAAAGTTGGCACGCCATTGATGGAAGATATGCACTTTCGCACCGAGCCGAGCAATCGAGTTGGTGAGTACCAGTACTTACCGGTACCAGCGCTCTTGAGACGCCGCTCCTTATCCATAGTCTGTGCTCTGTGGTATCTGTCTGATATTCTACCGTTCAGAGCTGCATACATTAATCAGCAGGCAGGATTTACATTTCGTTATTTTTTTTTACTTGATTGGGGCGAAAGATGAGCGTTCAGATGAGTTGTCACTGCCGCCCATGGACACCTGCAAACAACTTCAATCAAAGAAGATTACAAATACGATGTCACCCCTGTAGACTAGCATGAAATTCCTTGCAGCCCGTAATTACACTGACTCTCCATACCTTTCAAACCGGAACATAACAGTAATTGTATTACTGTTTGATGGTAGAATTGAGTACGAGTATGGTTCCTACCGAGACAGGCGACACCCAGGCAGAGAATTTGTCTACCGCCTATATAATCTGTATAAAAATTTGAATTTGTATCCACCATTGCACAATAGTTTTGCAACTGTGTCACATAGTTTCTTCCGTGTGTGAACTGCGCTAATGAAACAGATGAACTTTCACGGGCGGTTTTCACTGTTTACATAAGGCATTTGCAGATTTGTCGTGATATATGTGGAACAAATTTCACATGTTCGTTTTTGGACATACTATTTAATTCAACAATATTTATATAATGGTACTTATTTGATATATGATTTACTAACACAATCGTTTCCTGTTATAGAAATGCCTACGAGTTCAAAAGCAACAGTAAATAGAAAAAAAGTTCAAATCCTGTATTCCACAATTCTTTTGCTTGGCTTTATACGAAAGCCCCATAGTCATTATTTTTGTTTAGGGTAATAAACTAATTAAAATTTCAAGAAAGTTTGTCTACTTTTCGCGGTCGTTGCGTTTTGCTGTGGTTTATGGCTGAGAAGCCATATATTTATTCTAAGTAAGTAATTTTTGGAAAAGTCCCAAGGTGATAACTATCTTCAGTTTACTATTAGAACTGAAGTAAAACGCAAAACCTATTTTAAAGTGTTTTACAAATAAGTACTGTTTGCCAAAACGATTTCCGGTTTTCTCAGTAACATCGCAAGCCTATTTTTTTCTGAAAAAAAAATGTGAATGCTTGGCTAAAAAAAACGATGATCGTTGACCTGCCCTAGCACGTGAGCGTCTACTTTCCTTTTGTTATACGCTTGATAATATTATGTAACGTATTTTAATACGTGCATTAATTTATGTAATTCTCTAACAAGTATGTGGGTGAAATTGTTTGTTGTAGATGCATGGCCCGGTACGCTCCACGATTGGCGCTGAATGTTCTTCGTTCTCGTTTTTAATTGAAAAAATCTTCTTGTGTTATTAAATATTATTATTTTATTTATTCTCAACCTTGTTTCTTTAATAAATGTTATTATATTTCACACTATTGAAACAATGACATTGTAGTGTCAAGGCTTAGCGATTTTTTAGCTTCGCGTTTATTTTGCTATGCGATTATTAACATACAGTTTTTTTTGTTATGAATTTATATGAGATGTTTTGTTTGTTACAGATTACCCTAGCGGTAATACAAATCGCTCTAGTTACCGGTAAGGCATTAATACCGCAAGAGCAACAAGCACAGCAACAGCTGGAGTCTAAACCTGCATCGACCAATGCAGCGCAAAAACGAGTTGGCTACGATTACCCCGCGCCTCCGCTTGACCTTGTCAATCCGTACCAAGACCACGATGATCTTCATCTTCATGGTGACCATCACGATGTGGTAGAAAATCATGACGAACACGACTACCACGGTGAACCTGAGCTCCACGATGAGCACGTTATTCATGACAACCACGAGCACCATGAAGAACATCACATAGAGGAACATCATGACGAACATCACGATCACCACGAGCATCACGAACATCATGATCATCACGACCATCACGATCCTGGTTATTGGAAGAAGAAGCTTATTTGGAAACCAGGGTGGAAAAAAATATGGAAACCTTCCAAAAAGCAGATATGGAAACCATCATGGAAGAAAATCTGGAAACCTATTTGGGTACCGACTAAAATTCCCGTTTGGAAAGAGATTAAAGTCCCTGGCTGGAAAAAGATTTACAAACCCGTGTGGAAACCTATAAAAGTACCAGCATGGAAAGAAGTGAAAGTGCCGGACTGGAAAAAGACACAAGTCCCTGTGTACAAAGACATTGTTGTACCGGGATGGAAGGAAATTCAAGTGCCGGCCTGGAAAAAAGTGTGGATACCGGAATGGGTTAAAGTAGGTGTCCCTGGAGAAAAATACCTAGGTAAAGATCACGATGGCTGGGAATATACATCGCATGATCTTTGGAAGAAAAAATTAATTTGGAAACCAATTTGGAAGAAATATTGGAAACCAGCTAAAAAACAAATCTGGATACCAGACAAGAAACTGGTATGGAAAGATGAATGGAAACAAATATGGAAAACGGAAAAGAAGCAAATCTGGGTGGATGATAAAAAGTTAATATGGAAAGAGGCATGGCAACAAATTTGGAAGCCATCGAAAAAACTAGTTTGGATTCCAGACAAGAAGCTAGAGTGGAAAGAGGCTTGGAAACAAATATGGTTGCCAGACTGGAAAGACATTTGGGTTCCCGGAGTTAAAAAAATCTGGCGACCAGTATGGATATCGGAGTGGTTCCCATCACCTGATCATCATGAACACGTCCATGAATCCCATGGCTGGGATCGAAATGACCATAATACAGCAGCTAGCCAAAAAACAGAAACTGTGAAGGAAGCTCCTCAGCAAAAGAAGTCTCAGCAGGCCCAGCAGTCAACGTGGCAGTTCCCTAAATAACTAATTTAAATCGTTGTAATTTTTGGATGTAGATAAAAATCACAGAATTTAGCTGTATAGAGTCTTCAAGTCTCGAGTCAACAGCCTCAGGAACAATCACATCGAGCCTCTCAATAGGTAATAACCATTTCCTTACAAATAGGAATCTGAATTATTGCTCTGCGAAGATTGTGATCAAGCGATGCGATTGTTTCGATGAATTTAGAAAACACTTTAGCAACTATTGTGTGGCAGTTGTTAATAAATGAAGCTTTAATTGGTGTAGTGATTCACGAGAACCGACACAAGACAATCAGCAATTCTTAGCCATTCTTCTAATTCATTTATTAAAGGGTGTTTCATCAAACAATTCTATGAATTTAATAATACAAGGTTTCCTTAAGTTAGGTTATCTGTAAACTCTCCGTTTTCTTGTTTTACGATGGTTGATTGTGTGTTATTTATACGTATAGAGTGCTGCTCACTATTTTTAGTTACCTTGTAAGGGAAAGCTATCCATATGGTCGATTCAAATTTTCATACAACCCTCTTTATTCTTAACTTTACATTTTCATGTCATGCGTCATGAAATAGTCGGTTGGTAACAATAGTAATTTTCTTAATTACCATTCGTATAAGACAATTACGACAATTTCCTCGAGGCATTTGTACAATGATGTAATTTGCTACTGTGAGATTTTTTCCCACTGATGTTTCGTGTCTTGTTGTTTTGTGTGTGTTATTGTTGAGATTTTATTTGTAAGTTTTTTTTTTATTAGATATAGCTGAACCAATGAAATAAATATAAGTTTTGTTATATTGAAACAATTTGTTTTATTTTAGTTTATATAATCATTTGACCTTTAACCGTTGTCAATCTGAAATAATGTTTTTATTGTGCGTAAATTGTCTTCTTAAGTTCATTAGCATGAGAGATTTGATCATGTTTGCAGCATCGCAGAACCGACCCAGCAGTAAACTAGTGATGCTGCTTCCCATACATAGTAATTTTCAATGGTCCACATTCACTGAGTTATCAGAGCCTTGTTTGACAACAAATAGAGTACCAACACGAGCAATGCAGATAAGATTGGCATTTGAAAAATGAACTTGTATTTTCTGCAATACTACGTAACGTGTATTTATAACAACTTTATCTACGTTCGCCGTCATCAAAACAATGTATCATAATTAAAAAACACTAAAGTTGCATTAAATGCCTTCTTCTTCTTCTTCTTCATCAGCCCCTACTAAACATTGGCCTCATCCAACAGCAGGACTTGCCATAATGACTGACTGCTCGCGCGTTTGTGTGTACAGAATATAAGCGTTATGGGGTAGCTGTGGTAACATTGAAATGGTAATTTTATTGGTGCAACTAAATACTAAATGTGCATATATATATAAATGTGTTATTTAGATTAGGTCTCCTTTTGTACTTTTGCTGAATGAATAGTAAAATAATTCTGTCTTCTTCAAATGAACGAGACCTTGTAATGGAAATTTGTAAACAGCTATATGAAGTATTCGAGTGAAATCAAATAATATGTATTAGAAACTCTGTTTAAAGTATGGAAATGGTTAGTATGTAAATAACTATTTCTTTTTAACCTTATCTTTTCCATTTCAGGTTTATGATATGGAAAATATATCATAAACCCTAGTTAGACATCGCATAAACCCATAAAAGAAAAACCCTTAAAACTCTATTTTGTTTATTTTTACAAACTACATAAGTTTAATGTATTTTTTCTTTAAATTCAGTACATAACTATAATTCAAAATTCGTATATAGTATAGTTTGTGAGATAGACTCGTAACAAAAAGGTTGCTAGAGCAAGAAAAAACATTTCAGCACCTTTTTTATGTATAGAAATCCCTGAAAAATAATAATTTATTAGATTTTGTATATATAGTAATATTCAAATTTATGGTCTCTAACTCATTCCGTCTACAAGCTATCCGGAAAGACGGCAGTGTGACATTAAAAGGCTTAGTTTTGCCCTTTTGGTACGGTCACTTAAAAAGAGTTTAAACAAAACCTAAGGTCGACCACGTTTCTCAATTTTTTTTATAATTTCACATGCAAATTTCAGCAATGATTTTCTAAGCAAGTGGTTAATTCAGAAAAAGTTTGCACTGTGAATTTAACCCAGATCTCCGATTCTATCACGTCTTTGAACATATATGTGCCGAGCTAAGCAAACGACGTGACTCTGTTGTTGCCTTCGTGAAAGATTACTTCGACTTGAAGGCGTTCCATATTCATGTGTTCCACTCAGAGAGCGGAACTCATTACAGCATAATAGCATTACCATGTATCCACTGATCTGTTAGACAAGGTTACACTGTCTTCAATTGTTAACTTGTTATATAATGAGCAATTTAACTAAAATTCTTTAGAGAAAATTATATCTTAACTCATCATACTAACATTATTAAATGTGGGCTAAACTGACTTAACTTTTAAAGCTAAAAAAATAAATAGCTACTTAAATTGATCCATGAATATCTTTTACGTGTGTCGCTAGGCGCACAATATGGCGGCAAATCACCCGCTGCAGAACTTTTAACTTTTTTTTCATCTATGATTTAATTTAGAGCCAACCAAAAAAAACCTAGTCAGTTGATAAAAAAATTATAACAATTAAAACATTTTCTACTTATTTGATGTGTACATCGGTACACTAAAAATAAATAAATAAAAATTAATAACTAAATTTTATAAGAAATATTGACTCCTTCTTTTCTGTCTGAATAATTCCTGAATAGTGATTGATCGATATGAAAGCCTTAATGGCTCTTTTATCTATGCAAACTATTATCAGAATTATCTGCATAGTAATAGCAATAGTTATATATGATAATTATTTCATAATTAAACAAGTACAATGTCAAGGAACTCAGTGTAAATACCTGTCTCAGCCAGTAATTACGCTTTTAATATAAAACAAAGGAAGCATGGAAAATGTGCTAGCCTCTACTCCACAAAGCCGGCTTATTAGAGCTGGATTGGCTTTGAAAAATTCTAACAAAACTCTTTGATAGGTAAATAAAGGTGGCTGTTGACTAGTTGAAATATAATCCTATTTTCTTCAATAAAAATTCAATACCGTTTCGGGAATATTCTGGAATAATCGAAAATAAAAGGACGATCGAAATTCGGGACAATAAACAGTATACATATATAAGATACTATACATGATCACTGGAACGTGCTAAGGGAAGTATAGTAGTAAATTCTGAAGTAAGTGGAAGAGGAAGATCACGAAGAAAAGGTAGAGAAAAACGAAGAAAAGAAGAGAAACGATAGAGGATTGGTACTATCAGTAAGACCCGTGGAAGATCACGAGCGAGGCACAGCGCAGCATGAAGAAACTCTGCTCACTCCTTTAGGAAGAGTTAAATATAAATAGAAGTTTTAGCAACCGGCTTTTTTACTCCAATCTCGTAACCCGTCGCTCCTAACAGTATCTATCTCCTGCGCAGTTGCCAACTGCCGAGTTATTTTCTGTTGTCACCATAGTCATGGTAGAAATCGGCCGAGAGTAAATAAAATTACTCATCTCACTAGCCGGACGGGTCGATGAGCGTAGTCCCGGTACCCTGGCACTTGAGATTCTGCTCGTCAATACCAGCAATAAAAAATTAAGTGGTCAGGCGGGATAGCTTAGAAATTTTGTCCCCTATTCGTCGGTGACCAGATATCCAGAATCTCGTCTGTTAGTCAGCAAGGTGATATTAAAATCCTCTTGGAAAATTTTACATTCACTGTTCGCAGCAAGAGAAATTACAAGTACCTACAAGGATAGTGTATATTAAACTGTTTACGAGTAGCTGAGAAAGTAAATACCAATGCTTATGTAAAAACCTGATACGGACAAGTTCTAACTCCGGGCAAAATATAGCCACTATAGACATGTTTGTAACTCGAAGGGTAACAGCGTAATATCGTTTTATTAATCACAGATAACAATAATGCCAAACATCAAAAAGAACTTCTACAAATCTATTTTTGAGCGGAGTTTACAAAAAAGTAACAACTGTTATATTTTGTAATATTTTGTTTATATATGAGAAGTTGACTAGTTACCACGGGCCCACGGGTAGCAATTCCTTTTATCCAAAACGTGGTTATTGAATTCATTGTAGAAATGGAGACCTTCACCCACCGTCGATAAATAGATAGTAGAGCGAAGCGGCGGCTTTTGCTACTGCTCGAATCGGCCGGCTCGTTCGGGTAGGTACCACCCCTCCCAGAATACCGGTGTGTAGTAGAGGCATCTTGTCTCCGTTTCGTGTGGTGAGTGAGGTAACCGGAGGTCCTGTCCCCCTCCCCATCCTCCTCCTCATCCTCCCTCCCATGTCCCAAATACCCTTAAAGGCCGGCAACGCATCTGCAGCACCTCTGGTGTTGCAGATGTCCCGGCGACGTTAATCACTTACCATCGGTAAACCTATTGCTCGTTTGCCGCCTTTCCCATAAAAAAAATAAAGTCATAACTGTGATTACTCATTGGTGGCACCAATAAAATATGAGTAACCTATGTGTAACCACAACGCGTTCGAATCCAAGCAGGTGTCAATATCAGTAAAGGGAACAAATTATTGATATTTGGATCGGGCTATGTTCTGTTACATCCCGTGTAATTGCACTGACACTGCAATTGACACTTTCTCTGTGACAAGTTAATGCCTCTTTGTTTACCCGTACCATTGCCGGACTATATCGTTGGGCTTTGACAGTACGTAATTACTATTTTATATTGAAAACTCCAAACATCTTTCTTTCTAAGATCTATTTAAGCAAAGTATTTATAGTTATTATCTATACATATCTGCCATCTCGTGGGAAGATCGTTTATCACTTTGCTATAGAAATTTAGGGATCTGGACTCTATCTATGAAGATATTTTGTACCGTCCACTGAGTACATAATTTTTTTTTATTGCAGGAAATTTTGTTCAAATAGCGGAAAAAAGGGTAATCGTTAATCATTTGGGACAAGGTCTACCTAGTACACAGGATTTCTTTTATGGGAAACGGGGGTAAACGTGCCTACACACTTACCTGATGGTAAGTCATTACCGACGCCAGCGTACATCTGCAACGTCAGAGGAGCTGCAGGTGCATTGCCGCAAGGGAAAAGGGGAGGAGATGGCGAGTGGATATTCGGTTACCTCATTCACCGAACGTAACTCCGGCCGAGCCGGCTCATTTGACCAGCAGCACCCACTCTTGATGAGTAGGTACAGCAAGACAAGCTTCAACACGTCCTCCTCTATGCACATCAGTTCATTCATAAGTCCCCTTTTTCTATAGTTTTTTATTTTACCAATTTGGTGTAAATAGAGACAATATTGAGGGTAAACTACGTGTTTGATAAGGGTCAGGTTCCAGCATCACTTTAAATTCATCGTTATTTACTTTATTGTCCGGTCTTTCTCGTGGTTCATTCTTAAAGTCGAAGTTTAAACTACGAAAGCAATTAAACCAAAAATGAGCAGGTCGTTCGTTAGTCGTTAACTTCTCCAAGTGTAAAAAGTTTTAATAACGAATCTTTGACCATGCAGGTTTAATTTAAAATTAGAGTGGTCACTTCATTGAAATAGCCACTTCATACTTCAACCCCTATTACTAAATCCTGCGTAGTCGCGGCGAAATTAATCCAAAGGGCAGGGAATCGGCAAAGATCAGGTGCAGCGTGAGCGAAACACAACACTCATTGTAGTATTGGTGATACAGCACTTACCAAGTAGAAAGTTCTCGAAGAAAGGGTCAAATGAAGTAACAGAGAGAAGTAGAGACTCTGATGCTTCTGCGTTTCGTTCGGTAAATGATGTATACTCTAGTATACTACAAGTTCTAGATAGCACACTGGGAGGGCCTCCTGCACGCGAGTCTCTTCTGCCAAAGCTGAAAAGGTCGACAGACCAACCGCCAGGTTGAGCCTTAATCTCATTTCCGTAGGGTTTTAGACGGTCGCTGCCTTCAGCGCCAGATATGCGAACTCATTTACCATTTACGAGATAGAAAATACTACGGACAATAACCCAACTGGAGACCATCTCCCATCATCCTGCAGATGTATGTGTGCGACGGTAATCACTTACCATCAGGGCTGTGAATTAGCGTTCCCGTGGTTCTACCGATATAGAACGAGGAGGAAGCACCGTAGTCAGTCGGTTGGAGCGCGGCATATCTCGTTCTCACCGCCGGGAGGACAAGTAAGCGTTTAGCATTTCCCACGAAAAAAAAGGACTGGCAAATTGGAAATGGTTATTCCGCCATCTACCGGAGGCTTTAAGATTGAGCCGGTAGCCTAGTTGGACTTTACTTTCAATGCTATATGTCAAAAACGACAAAGTCGTAATCGCTTAATGACGAATGTTGTTGAGCATTTCAAAATCGATAAGTATATCAAAATAAACAAAATGACATATTAACATCCAATACATAAAGTAAATCACTATTTCGAAATGCAAAAGTATATCGGATATCATCGTTGCAGACTCTATCACGCAGAGAAACACCGAGCATAGCCCTTTCCATAGCGCGCTGAGCAACTTTGAGCTTCCTCATACGGGCTGCAGTGAAGGACCAAGTCTCGGATCCGTATGTCATCACTGGCAACACGCACTGGTTGTGCGTGTTGCCAGTGCGTGTTGTGCCATAATACAATACACAAAATAAATCCTCTAGACGTTTATTCACAAGTTTGACATCTATAAAATGTTATCGGCAACGATATTATGTCATGAAGCACTAGCCAATCGCGAGACAAAGGCAAATTCACATATAACTCAAAAGAATACAATATAATGTCCACAGACGAATCGAGAAGTTTTGAAACTGTAATTCGAATCCATAATGAGAAATATATGAGGGCCAAGTTGTTGAAAGTAAGTGACAATCAAATTAAGTGAAGTAGCTAGCTATTTTACATTTAAATTTAGTTAAAAAGAAATTAACTCATGTTTTGTTACAAAAAACTTATGACGAAACAGAACATCTCTTGCTCCAATTTCTGACGAACGACTTTCAAACCAACATGTAAAAGATTTTTTTAATTTTCTTTAATTAGTTAAGTTAGTACCAGAGATTATAATTATTATAATATGCCCTATTCATACATACCCACGGAAGGTTTTTTTTTAATTAGGAAAAGATTTATTCTATAAAATGATTATTGTTATTTTTTGTATGATTTACCTATGACATATACATGTCTTAGAATAAAATAGAAGACAGTCAATGCCATCTATTGTCAAGTGGACATTTTTATTTATTTGTGCGTAATACAATAACAGATTCCGAAGACTAGGCGGTAGACTACTTCTAAGTCCAAGAGTCTTTTGGGTAAGTTCCACCTATTTCTACTTCAATCAGGAGTTGTTTTCTGATTTGAAATCTCTTTAGACACTGTTGTTTTCTGATTAGTAAAGAGATTTCACTCTTTACTAATCAGTAATTACGCTACGCTATACTATTTAGTAATTAGGCTGGATAGACAGCCAGCGTAATTATTAGTCCGCAAGGGTGACAACGGATCTGCAAACTTCTTCGTGAAATAGTTTACAGGTGTTCACGGGTTGCACTAGCCGGTTTCCATCACGTAGAATGTTAGCTCATTTCTCCCACCAATCGGGTAAAAACTGACATATGGTAACTGTTTTCTCCGCTCTTCGGGTAGTCTCAAGTTGCTGACGCCTTTACACCGTACTGGGTACTTATCTAAGTCATTCGCTCTCTGGAACGAAATCCCTCTTGACATTAAAAAAGCTCCTAATAAGTTTGCGTTTAAAAATAAAATCCGCAAACACTGCAAAAATGTTGCAAGTCTGTACTAGTGCTGCTGTTTGTCATTGTGTTGTTTCAGTTGTTTGTCCTGACATGTATATTTGTTTGTATTTTGTATTAAAATTCATTATTCTATGTGTATATGGTATATATTCGTATATATTGTATGTATGTATCTACCTATCTGTGTAAGTATATAGTTTGATATTTATATCTTTTTACTTGTTTTATTCTGTTATCTGTATCGCCTCTATTACGTGTTTATCTCTGCTTACCCTAATGGTTGACTGGGAGAGAATGCCTCTAGGCATTAGGTCCACCATGTGTACCACTTTGTGTTTAAATAAATAAATAAATAAATATGGTGTCAATTGTCGTTACATACTCAAATTGCTACAGGCACATGACCATTTCCCAATTTGAGCCCTCTAAATTATCGAGAAGTAAATTTCGTCAAAATCTGTTCAGTCCTTGCGCAACCCGTGTTTAAACGAACAGACATTAAAAAATTTCATACAATACTATTCAATTCAATTCTAAATATTTATACTTTGTTATGGCAAAGAAATAATCATAAAATATAATGGTTGTTATGTTTAATAACATTAGTTAAAAACAAGACTCAAAAAGTTAGTAACTTATTAATAAGACAAAGACGAATCAATAACAAAATACACCCAATAAGTAGGTTTTAAACTAAGACTATAACATCATTTGTAATGGTCACTTGCATACATAAATATTTTTTTTTTATTTATTTATTTAACTTCATATACATGATAATGTATATAGGCGGACTTAATGCCAGAAGCATTCTCTACCAGTCAACCTTTGGACGATGCAGAGATGAAATGTGAGGTGAAGAATAGAGATAACTAAAGAGAGAAAAAAAAATATAATAAATATAAATCTATATGTACATGCAATATTTAAATACGCATACAATAATAACAACATATATGATAATAAATATATACGCACGTACGTACATACATTTGCAATTTTTAAATATATTAATAAATTAAACATTAAATATATATAAAAATAGACTATTACTGTGATGTTTTCTAAATATCTATATAATTCACATTTTAAAAATATTTATATGAAGATATGATCGATTTCGCCTTCAGTGTGAAACTAGTACGAGAGTTTATAATAATTTCCATTAGGACTATAGTCTCTACTACGACTATAGGTTTTCTTAACAAAGGGCAGAATCGTCTCATTAATAGTTTAGTTCAATAGATCAATATATATATACATATATAATTTGTGCTATCGTTTTAATTGTACATGGACTACCGCCTAATTATACAGTCCGCAGTATTGAAGATCTTTTGTTTTATTCAAGAATTCCATTGCAGTCGATTGAAGCTTGACAATCTCACAGATTATTGTAATAAATTACTTATATTAAATCCTAGATCAAACATACCACTGCACGACCTTAATATACCGTGAGCTGATCTTAAGTATAACTGTAGGACGTCAAACTCCTCAGTCCTATCGCGTTGTCCACGAGTGCTGTAAAGCTAAAAACTTGTGATTAAAAAAGTTAATTAAACGTGATAAAAGCCATAAATTATAGTTTCATTTCTAATATTTAAAATTATAATAAAAATAACCAAACTTGTCGCTCTCGCTAATTTTGCCTTCATCGGAGAAACCTTAGTACGATATTCAATAAACATTTAACAAGAATGTTTTTATATTTAATGCGTGAAATAACAAAATAAAACACTAGTCAAACAGAAGATAATGTAAAGGTTACTGATACATATGTCGCTGCAAACAATCAACATTCGATCCCTTACCGTTACTATTTTTTTATTTATTTATTTAACTTCATATACATGATAATGTATATAGGCGGACTTAATGCCAGAAGCATTCTCTACCAGTCAACCTTTGGACGATGCAGAGATGAAATGTGAGGTGAAGAATAGAGATAACTAAAGAGAGAAAAAAAATATAATGGTTGTTATGTTTAATAACATTAGTTAAAAACAAGACTCAAAAAGTTAGTAACTTATTAATAAGACAAAGACGAATCAATAACAAAATACACCCAATAAGTAGGTTTTAAACTAAGACTATAACATCATTTGTAATGGTCACTTGCATACATAAATATTTTTTTTTTATTTATTTATTTAACTTCATATACATGATAATGTATATAGGCGGACTTAATGCCAGAAGCATTCTCTACCAGTCAACCTTTGGACGATGCAGAGATGAAATGTGAGGTGAAGAATAGAGATAACTAAAGAGAGGAAAAAAAATATAATAAATATAAATCTATATGTACATGCAATATTTAAATACGCATACAATAATAAATACATATATGATAATAAATATATACGCACGTACGTACATACATTTGCAATTTTTAAATATATTAATAAATTAAACATTAAATATATATAAAAATAGACTATTACTGTGATGTTTTCTAAATATCTATATAATTCACATTTTAAAAATATTTATATGAAGATATATCGATCGATTTCGCCTTCAGTGTGAAACTAGTACGAGAGTTTATAATAATTTCCATTAGGACTATAGTCTCTACTACGACTATAGGTTTTCTTAACAAAGGGCAGAATCGTCTCATTAATAGTTTAGTTCAATAGATCAATATATATATACATATTTAATTTGTGCTATCGTTTTAATTGTACATGGACTACCGCCTAATTATACAGTCCGCAGTATTGAAGATCTTTTGTTTTATTCAAGAATTCCATTGCAGTCGATTGAAGCTTGACAATCTCACAGATTATTGTAATAAATTACTTATATTAAATCCTAGATCAAACATACCACTGCACGACCTTAATATACCGTGAGCTGATCTTAAGTATAACTGTAGGACGTCAAACTCCTCAGTCCTATCGCGTTGTCCACGAGTGCTGTAAAGCTAAAAACTTGTGATTAAAAAAGTTAATTAAACGTGATAAAAGCCATAAATTATAGTTTCATTTCTAATATTTAAAATTATAATAAAAAATAACCAAACTTGTCGCTCTCGCTAATTTTGCCTTCATCGGAGAAACCTTAGTACGATATTCAATAAACATTTAACAAGAATGTTTTTATATTTAATGCGTGAAATAACAAAATAAAAACACTAGTCAAACAGAAGATAATGTAAAGGTTACTGATACATATGTCGCTGCAAACAATCAACATTCGATCCCTTACCGTTACTATTTTTATTGCACCCATTTTCTCAAATTTTCCACCGAATTCACATTTTTCACACGTGCCTTTTATATCTGTACCATGTTCAATAATGCAAGCGTTCCCCGTCTAGTTCAGCTAAGTCTCCTTGCTAGTTATACCTAACATAGTCCAATGAGTAGATCGCAAATATTTCGATCCAATATAGAAGTGAAGCATCTAAAGTTGGACACACTATTGAATTTTAGAAAAGCAAAGGTTTTAACTTCCGTTAATAATGGTTGGTTCACCAAGAATTTATGAGACCGTTTTCGGTGGGCTAAGCTAATTCTAAAACTAAATACTATAATAATTAATCTGAGCTATGCTAACGTTTATATGATAGTGAATTTGTGATTAATTATGCAAATTTATAAATGCTATGTAATTTATATTTATTTTTTAAAAAATATTTGCATGCATTATGCATTAAAAAAGTAGTGAATTCATCTACATTTTATCTGTGTATCCCTTCACGTATCATAAAAATAGAACATAAATCCCCGAGCGGCTTTCACTACCCTTATCTCGATAACTAAATCAGATTGAGTCTTCAAATTTGATATGTCTACTTCTGAACCCGTAAGGTTGGTGACATTAATGAGAAGAAATATTTTTCAGAGCACTTTGCACCTTGCTACGTCCGCTGCTGCACGTCACAGATCAGCATATTTTCAGTCTAAAATTATCCGTCATCCAACAAATAGTCAACTCTTACAACCCCAAAAAGGCGCCTGACTATGTTTATAAGTACTAAAAGAATACTAATCATCAAATGGATTGTAAAAGGTTGAACATATAATTTTGTTGTACACGTGTCAACCTCACCTGCATCACCTGCATCACCTGCTCACCAACCCGCTTGCCCACAGTGTTGAGTAAAGGGCAAACCTTATCTCGGACAGTTATAATTGCCATATGCAATCTGAAAGGCGCTATAGTGAAAATGATTTACTAAGGAAATACAAAAGGACGGACTAAACTTTTATAGAAAGTTACAACGCTCGTTAAAACATTAAAAGCTTTTTCATAACGGACTCGAGTTTCAATGAAAGTAGAATCTGAAAGTTAGAGACTATAAAAATATTTAACACAAGAACTATCCAGTTACGTCTAATGGGGCTGCCATTCCATATTCCGTAAGTTTTTTTAATTCTCTTGAAACATATTAAGTCGTCCGGTGTCGCATTTACATGTAAAATTGCAAAAACTGGAACTATAATTTAATATGCTTAATAATATTTATATACTTTGTGCTTTAACTCTGTATTTTAAAGTCCTGCATATTTCGGCGGTTCGACGTGTTAATATTTGCAATATTTGATATTTTGCCTTTATAAATAAAACCCGAGAGATTGACTGATATGGAAATCAGAAATTTGCTATATTTGGCAACTAAGTTAAAATATGCCGAATCCATCAAACCACGGATATTTAAAGTAATTCAAATGGGATATAAAATATACTGTGTAGTTTTCGCGACTAAAACACTGCACCGATTTTGCTTGGGAGTACCTGAAACTTGGCAGTGATTCAATATGTCACATTGATCAGGTGCACCCCGAGCACCGTTGGCGTGCAATTTTTTCAAAATGGCGGACAGTGGGTACGCCCATTATCTTCAAACCATTATGTTAAGTGCATAATTTCACTCAGTAAAATGTAATTTTGTAAAATTAAAATGATTAAATGATTTTTTTTTTGATTCTTGTGACTACCCGGTCCCTGGAGTTTAGAAGTTCTCGTTTGTTCAATCGAAAACTATTAGAATTATGAATTATCTGTTATTTAAGTAGACTTGTTATTTTACATTTGATTCCCGTTTCAAGTGTCAATCATTCAATATTAATGTCAAGACGTATTTGTATTTTGACATGCAGGTTTTCTCGCAATATTTTCCTTCATCGCCTTAAGTTCCTTGTCGTTATTGCTTAATGAAAAATTATTTTGCGTCGAAGAAAGATCGAAGAATATATTTTCTGTGAGACATTACGAGGTAATCTAATTGAGTCTTCTAAATTCTGGCTTTGATCATTCTTCGTATGATGATGACTCAGAAAAATTATGTCTACCCATTAAATGTTTCGGAATTTCTTTACATTGGATTCGTACAAACTTAGATTACGTGATGTACGTTGTTTGATTGTTTTGCTTATTGACGTTTATTTTGTCACCAAATTTTGAAGAAGGGAGAGAATCGTGAGTCTTAATGATCATCGTACGGACGAGATAGATGGAATTGATTTCAACTTTGTAAAATCTTGAAACACCTTTTTCACTTAATTAACTTTCATTAACCTCTTTTTTTTTTTTTGGGGAAAGGGGACAAACGAGCAACCCGCTCATCTAGTAAGATTACCGTCGCCCACGGGAAAACCTGAGGAGCTGGAGGTGCATTGCCGGCCTTCTACCTCTTCAAACATTCTCGTCACTTTAGTGTAAGTAAACTGTTTTTTTGCTCAGAACGTCCTCAACTTGATCGCAGTATGTCCTCTTCCAGCTCCAGCATCTCATCGTATTCCCATCTCGGTAATCTTCATTCGTCAATACTCTTTCAATGCCGAAACAATTTCAATACCACATCGTCTTAATTATAAGCCTCTCCTTAACTTAAGTTTCTCCTGCAAACTACTAGAGATAAACATGGCATGAAAACTGCAAATAAATTTATAGTAAAAACTAAAAAAAAATTACGAGTGTAGTCAAAAAAGTTGTCATAGAAATTAGAGAGAATTTCCGTTTGATATGATAATTGTATACTAACGGTAAAGAATATTAATATTTCCTGTAATAATTTTATAAAATAATCAATAGATATATAAAGTGCAAATACAATTGATGTATTAACCGACTCTTTATCTATATAAAGAGTCGGTTTATACCTATATACAACCGAGTAATTGTCTTTCAACAATCAATTCCGGCTTGCTGTTGCCTTCAATAATATAGAAAATATTTGTGGAAAACATATTCAATTATAGCGTCAGAATGAAGTAGTGAAGGCGTGAAGTAAAAGCATCTAGTGCTTCTACGTTTGGTTCAGTGAGGTAACGGGTGACCCTTTCTCCAGCCGCAAAGATGTTTAAAGGCAACGCACCTGCAGCTCCTGGTGTTACACAAATGCAACCAGCACGTTACAAGTGAAGAACGCGTAGCGCGTTTTACAGCGTATATCTTTTAATCTTAATTGATATTCGAAGACCAGGCAAAAGATGAATTAGCGACATATCAACAAACTAGCTGTTATCCGCGACTACATCCGCTTTAACTTTAGTATTCGCTAATAGGTTGTTAGAAGTATTATAAACAAAATTACAGTGTAAATAATATCATAGTGTTTAGAAAACATTTTTTTTTAATTTCGTATTATTCATTATTCAAACACATACCGCATGTGTCGTAAATCCACATAAGTCAGTCCTGAAAAGCTATATGCTCAGCGGCGGAGCCAAAGACCATCTGCCGCTGCTCGCCTCCACTAAAATAATAATAATACGCCACGAATTTTAAAGGTTTTTTTAATTTTTGCACAGACAACCTATTTCCCGTGTACAAGAAGAGCCTAAATTATTTTCTACGTGATCCAATATCTTCTCGTGAAAATCACATTAAAAGTTTTTAATTTTCTTCAAAGGAACCCTATCACATCTCGAATCAAATATAGCGTACTTACAGTGGATACATTTATTCCTAACGGTGGACTTTCACTGGGAGGCAGCGGACATATACTTTCCAGTGAAAGTCCCGTCAAAATCGGTTTCGCCGTTTTCACGATTAGGCCGGACAAACAGACAGACAGACACAGTCAAACATTTTAATAGCGGGTGTTTCAATTTTGCTTTTGTGCAATTTTGAAATCACAGAGATATAATTTTATTTACAAGTATTTTTAATTACGTTATTTTTCAGTAATGATGTGAATGTATAGAAAAATCGTATATTTTGAAAATCGTATATTTTATTTTATTATAAATTATAATAGTGTATGTGTAAATACAGTATGAACTAGGCACTTACATGTACTAAACGCTGATGTTTTAATATAAAATTCATTGTCTTACTTATCCTTCAACTTACAGATTATTATTTTGAAAATACCTATAATTTATAGCCACGCAACGTTTACAGCTTCGTTACATTAAACTTTGACTTTAAACACGTAGCGCCATCTACCGAGGAATTGCATGTACTGAGATATGTTTCATAAATTTTATTATTTTGTCGACAGAAAGGACCGTATTCTTTGCCTTTTGGATATAAATGATTAGTTATTTTCTAAATTATTACGGATTTTATTGTATAATCTATGTACTGCGTAGTTACTGCGTTCGACGACTACTTAGGTAGGTACTTTGTCTTTCATATGGACAGTTGATTTTTTAAATGATTATTAGATTGAGTGACCCGTTTGCGATGAAATAAAGATTCTATGTTACTCTAAGGCACTATGTTTTTCTACTAACTAAAAACTCCATCTAAATCGAGTTTGCCGTTTTTACTTGAAGCGTGGCCAAAAAAACAGTCGAATAAACAAAAATTCCAAAGATGATCAAAATGCATTCTATCTAGTATCCTTTATCCCACCAATTATTAATCTTGATAAAAAGAAAAGAAAAATATTATTTATGATATGCTCCAGCGCAAACACACCATCGTACTACGTAGCCTACTCCTACTAGGAAAACCGGCACACTGGCAATATCGCAATTGCCGAAAAACACGAATTTTCTTCTTCCGAATATTACTCGCATCTAACCGACATCATCATCGTCTTCCTAAGCGACAATGCGGTGTGACGTCAGCTGTCATTTGCTGTCTCCAGTTTCTTCTCCGTGAGAGAAACCTTACTACGAAACGGTGGTAGAATGCAAAAGAAATTTTAATTTCTTAGGTCAAATAAAGAAATTTCATTCATTCATTCATCATAAAAAAAAATTACCGTTTAAAAATATTTGAATGAATACATAATATTAAAATTTTAAGACTTACAAATAATAAGAATCTATAATAATATTATAATACATACATATCTATGTAGGGAAACTATATGTTTATAACGTTAATTTATCATAAGAATTACAATATATATTTACAGACACAATTTATATTTATAATTTCATACGCGAAATTCACAAACGCTGTAATCCAACAGTTCGTTTGAACGAAGTTACGTTCCAACAAATTATAAATGTTCGTGCGAATAATTCGATTTAAAGAGATGCGAATTCATCTGACAAGGCACGAGTAGCGTACTCGGAAAATATTTGCAACAATTTTGATTTTAGCTAGTGCTTCAATTTTAATATAGTATTTATTTTACATGATAAAGAGTCTCCTATAATGTCTTGTCTTATGATCGCCCTACGGAAAATTACATACTACCTCTTACTTGCATTATTAATACTATAATTTGACAAACTTTCGTGTTTGTCCAATTATCAGTAGTTTCATGAATACAGTAAACTTAAGTTGACAACTTTGTATAGTCGTCAACTACTGTGTTTATTCACATTATTTTAAAGTAAATACAATCTTCGGTTAGAGTTTGTCTAGTTATTTTTGTGTCAAGTGAAGTCAAGAGTAATTCGCGCGTTTTCAGGTACTCTGTGTCATAAGAATAACTAATAGTATAAGTAATAATTCACCTGATGGTAAGCGATTACCGTCGCCCACATACATCTGCAACACCATAGATGCTCCAGGTGCGTTGCCGGTCTTTAAGGATATTTGGGAGATGGGAGGAAAGAGGAGGGAATAGGGAGGGGGTGTGGGCCTCCGGTTACCTCACTCACCGAACGAAACGCAGAGGCACAAGATGCCTCTACTTCACGCCGGTATTCTGCGAGGCCGTGGTACCAATCCGGTCGAGCCGGCCCATTCGAGCAGCAGCTAAAGCCGCCGCTTGGCTCTACCACGCTTATATGATTAATCTTACCTTACAAATTCTTACCTTAAAATGTGGAAATGCATGTAAGTATGTGACAACTTCATAGACAGATAGGGACCGTCGCCACTGCAGTATAGATACATTTATATTAACTTAATTTAAAGAAAAAAATCTGCACGTGGTAGGGCCAAGCGGCGACTTTTGCTGTTTCTCGAATGGGCTGGCTCGACCGGCGTAGTGCCACGGCCTCGCTGAATACCGGCGTGAAGTATATGCATCCTGTGCTTCTGCGTTTCGTTCGCTGAGTGTGGTTACGGGAAACCCTCTCTTCCCTCCTCTGTTCCGCCGTCCGATACTCCTATCCCCCATACATCCTTAAAGGCTGGAAACGCACCTGCAGCTCCTCTGGTATTGCTGATGTACGTGGCCGATCGTAATGACTCACCAGCAAGTGAGCCGTTTGCTCATCTGCCTTTTTAAACATAAAAAAAAGTATTTCTTAGTCTTATGCTATTGATAATATAATTAAAGTTGCATATAGTCCCTGTGAATAGTCGCATGCTATGGCGGCTGTGAGGTATACGAGTGTAGCTAACAGTATCAACGTTCGATGTTCATTCGAACGGCAATCAAAGTACTCGAACCAGTCAACTTTGCCAAATCAGATCAATTTCCAAACGAAATAACGTCTGATAAACGTGCCCATTGGCTTAGTTCATTAGTTGGCAACCGTATATTATATTTAAAATGTGGCCGAAGAAATGATTGCCAAATTAATGAAGATGACTTAATAAAAACCACATCGATCTGATTAAACATTATGCATTGATGTTTAAAATCCTACGATTGTAGTATCTAATTTGCAACTACCTTAGTTAAAATAGTCCACTGCTTACACCTTCACTTCTATAAAACTGCATATGTTTTTGTTCCCTGAGGTCTGAACAGATTGTACTATTTTTTTTTAATATTAGATTAGAATTTATAGTTGAGCATGAGGTTGTGGCGTATATCTACATTCCCCTTTTTACCGTAAGTGTTATACAAAAGTGGCGAAATTCTTGAAAATCTGATAGTCTCCGAGAGCAAACCCGGCGATGAAGTTGAACCCTTCGCGTTCCACAACGGAAAACAAATCGGCTTCGCTGATTCGTGTCAAACAGAAATCTCTTAAAACCCTGCCTAGTACTATGGGCGAAAGGCGTGAGTTTATCTATATATAAAATGCCAGATCAATACGCAGTTGTGCTGCTCCGCGACCACGCAGGCAAAAATTTACTAAATTAACCAATACTAAAACTATTATTTTTGAAAATGACCCTTGAAGAGGACTTACTAAGGTCTCTTACTAATGTACTGTGCATTCGCAAGAACTTTAATCCTTTCCAAAGCTCGCTAGCATTTGCATTGCCATAGCCGAAGTAAATTCAAATGAAATTGTTTCGCTGTCAGTTTAAGAGCGCTCCTTGTTGATATACTTGACGTTAACGTGAAATGAACGGAATTCGACATAAAGCGCTTGGGAAACAATGCAGGAATCTGACACTACACATTTGTTTGTCGGATACACAAACGAAAGTCGGTAACGATGTTGAATTTAAACATTTCATGCATTTATATTTTTAATTAATATTCGATTAACACACGAGCCTGAAACAGGCAAGAGCAGGCAACTTCATTTATCGATTACATTTTTAAAGGAATGCTTTATGTTATAAAATGCGCGTATTACCAGCTAAGAAAATATTAATAATTATATTTTTGAATTAAATAAATTGTAAAAATTACATATTCCTTTTATATGAGAGCTTTACTCCTGGTGAACTTTATACATAGAGGAAGAAGCTCTTGATTAACTAATGATAGAAATTCCGACATAATCCACCGAACCTGAGAAAGAGCAAAATTTCTTTGAGGCACCTAAAAACCTCTCACCTACTCACCAGCCACAGCCAACCCAGAGTGGTGAGTAATTGCGAATCTAACATGTATGACAACTACAGTTGATGCTTTTATCGAAAAGCCTATGCACTTATACGTAACCTAATCAAGAGTTGACTAATTATCTGTTCAACCAGAGATTTACTGAACTAAATGTTTCGCTCGTAACTTGCACCTCCTACACCAATCAGTTTGATCGTATATCGACATCGGACTTATGTTAACGTGACGTTTACGATATCGCAAGCATCTATGCCTGCGGGGCTACGTAAGTGGACGGTCCAATGTACTGTAAATTGATTTTTGTTTGCAGCGAAAAATGTTACTTGCCTCTTATTTTAATATATCACGACATAGGCTTTTTCATGAAAGCGCCAACATAAGCTAGTTATGCATGGAACATACGCCCATGCTTATCAATATGGACGAGTGCGGTACTGAGTCCCTCGCATCAGTGATTCGGCTCCACATGACTAGTCTATGGTATTTGGGTTCTATAAGTACCTACTTTTATTAAATTTTGGATTTTATGCACTTTCGATGGAATACTAAAAGTTTTAACTTTCATTTCCCACTGTAAGATTGCATAAAAAAGTTATGTCTTACGACAGTTGGCACGGTAACTATCTTAGATGCGGCAGACGGGAATGGTAACGGTAGCATCAATAAAGGTACGATCAACGGTGGATTCTTAAAGCTGTTAAAGAAGAAGAAAAAGTTTTCTTAATAAAATAGTATTTTAAAAACTACGCTAACATAGGTATACTACCTACTCCTACTCTTTTTCTGTGTAAGTACCACCGTCTTACGTTTTTCAGGCGCTAAGCAGCAGTGCAACCTCTGGTTTCGGTTTGAAGGCTTCAGATAACCAGAAATATTACAAGGCATACCGTTTTAGTCTACAAGGATCACGACGCATTTATATTTTTTTTATTCGAAATTGTTTGCAGGTGTTCATGGGCTACAGCAGCCATCTCTTTTATTACTCTAATGTTATACCTGAATCAATATTTTATGTGGGACTACGTTCAAAGACATCGCTTCTATTTCACAAAGAAAATATCACTTTTGCGTAGATATGCGGGTAATGGTTGTTACTGTGCACTTGAAATACAAGATGGGAATTGTGTAGTGATTCCTTATTTCATTAGAAAACAAAAACACGCGAAACTATCACCCTTTTTTACACTCTTCTTCTTCTTTTATTTTTCCTTCTACGTATTGATCTGTCTATGAGTATTCCACTACTGAACATAGGCCTTTTACCTTAACGTCTCGAACCATAGACTTGTGGCGACACCTATATCACCATATGTGAAACTCTACGTGGTAGATATTCATTCAGGAAAATATTGCGCTATTATAAGTTCTACATCTCAAATTACATATACAAGTTCTAAATAAGTGGTTAGATTTTATTTCCATTGACCCCGTCGTTATATTGTGGATTTTCTTATACATAGGTTTAAAATTTTATACAAGTTTAATCCGCCGTCTATCGGATGCCATGAGATTTTCAAGGCTTTTCCCTTAGTCGATTCTAACGATATAACCAGTGAAAATAACTTCTAACTATAGCACTCACTTACTGAACAGTACAATGATTGGAATGTTTTTTAATAGTATTTTAAAATTTAAGTCCACAGCTGAACATAAGCTTCTTTAAGTAAGTGCCAGAAGAAGCTAGCATGTATATCTTGAAAGGTTTGCCCGTACTCACCACGCTGGACAAGCGGATTGGTGAGCGCAGTGCCGGTACCCTCGGTTCTTACCCATCACCCATCACCATCCATACTCATCACTAGTCTGTATGATAGATAGATACTTACAAGTGAATAGAGAAACAATTAGTTTTTGGTAAATATGTGAACCCTATATGCGCAAGCCGACTCGCACTTGGGTAGTTTTTATTCGGTATTTTGTACACATGTACTCACGTCTGTAATCCAATAGGGGTAGGGAGAGATTACAGATTCATACGCCGTACTACACGGCATATTCTTTTACCAGAATGTTTGTTTTTTATACAACGTTTATGCATTAATTTTATATTATAAATTTCCGAATGGTTACGAAAACACATTATAGTCACGACCAGTGACCAGATCTTATGCGCCGTCCATCATCATACGACCAACTTAAATATGCCGATCTGTTGCTGTAGTCCGCCAAACGATAAGATTATGGCATAAGCTATGAAATTCGAACAAGCCTATATCCTTCCACCGTTTGAGCTCTAGTTAAGGGTCATTCACTTAACCTACTCATTGGTCACGCTTTGATTTTATTACGCGTGTCATCTGGTTCGAATCATGATGTCGGCACTACTAAATTGCTAACTGCAATTTTAGTGTTCAATTTAGTAAATGCTATGCAGCTATGATTAGAACACCAGATCTAACCACTAAACCACCCAGACAATGACTATATACCTACAACGTGATTTTTTTATCGTTCTGGAGCATCAACTTAAAATAAATAGAAGTAAGAAATAGTAAATTTGTGTGTACATACTTTTTATTATTACTTTAAGATATTAGACATGAACAAAGGATGTTCATGTCTATTACATATTTACTGATTTATATATGATCTCCATGTGCCTTCTTAATTTATTCCGGCTTAATATTGACGGAAATAATGTATTTAAGGTAAATATGAATTATAAACAAAGCGATTGCCATTGAGTATATTTCAAACGTAAATTAAATACGATTTTACAAATAAGTAGCAGTATCTATTTTTTATAAGTATATCTACAAAACTACTTACTCTTTTCTGTCTCGAGGCAAATGCTGTATGGAAGTAGAATCTACCTTGCTCGATACGCGATGTCGTCCGTTTTATCACTATTTTAGATTACTCACCACGATCTATGATCATTGATCATTTATCAACTAATCTGATACTTCCAATAGACTGTAAATGTAGTAGCGTTGGTTTTCATCGTTGCCAGAACTATGTAAAAGTCACATGGTTATACCTTCATATGTACTTACATACATTACACAGTAAATTAAATAAAATATCTTTAGTATTTGACATATTCTGCTTTAATACTTGTACCATCAAATATTAAAAAAAATATAACTGCGACAATAAATAATATTAATAATAAAAAATAATTACTGCACATTCCGCAAAATGAGCACCTTTAAAATATTTAATATAAATATTTCGCACAGCAATTTTAATACAACTTTCGCACAAATACAAAAAAAAAACAAATAATTCTTCTATGCTAACATAGATGCACTACTATGTGAATTTTATTGTCGTTGGTATTCGGCCTATATAATGTAAGTAAGTTATATACAACTAAGCGAGCACGCGGGCGAAGCCCCGTACCTATGTGCTCACAAATCTTGCTACCTGAAAAACTCTTAACTGAGATGAAAAATATTCTATATCATATTACAGGTCATAATCTACATCTCTGTGAAATTTCGTTTTTCTATATTATTCATAAAGTTCTTTAAGCGTGATTGAACGAACGACAAATATACAAACTTTCCTATTTATAATATAAAACAGCACTTCAAGAAGCATGACGATTTTTTTTAAAATAAGTTTTTATTTTTTTCCGTGATTTAAATATTTAAGTTAAATCTATTCAAACATTTATACCTATTCAATGTACGTGTATACACAAGTACATGCTTCCAAAGAGGTTTATTAGTATAGATCAGGGGTCGGCAACCTGCGGTTCGCGAGCCACATGCGGCTCTTTGGATGTGAAGCTGCGGCTCTTTAGCTCCACACGCAGTTAGTTTTTTTTTATCAAGAAACTTTATTTATGCAAGTACTATTTACTGTTGGCAAAAAAATTTTTGTGGCTCTTTAAATTTTGTAAATTTTAATTTTTAACTCTTCGGACTCAAAAGGTTGCCGACCCCTGGTATAGAAAGATGATTATGAAAATTACCATTATAAATACTCTGTTCCTTCGATTACCGTATCGTAACGCAAATGTTTTTGTTCTGACTAGTTAATCATTTTTATTTTTAATTTTCTAGTTGTCTATGATTCGGCTAACTTAATACATCTGAATAAGGTCCTAGTGTTAGTGGGGTATTCTGACAAAATTCGGGCCAACTGGGTGTTTTATCCACCCCGGTGGTGGCTTGGGTATAGGCATCCACTCCTTCACTTCTACTGGACCCCACATACGCTTCCACACAGCCACGTAAACCTTCTTCTCTTGCCAAGTCTTCACCCATCGGGGACGCCAAACGAATTTCTTCTTCCAGAAACCTTGGTATGTTGGATCCTGGATGTGGTGGTGAGATGAGCGATCTCTGTCGAAGATATAAATTATGTTGTTATGTACGTTCTTTTAATAAAATTTCGATAACACTACAGTACTAAAACTACGTAACATGACGTAAATTATAATAATTGTGTAAGGTTTTTACGTGGTAAACACAAGCAGTGGCTTTGCTGCTTGCTGCACGAAAGGGCTGGGTCGACCGGGGTAAAACCACGGACTCGTAGGATACCTGCACGAAGTAGAGGTATCTTGTGTTTCTGCGTTTCGTTCGATGAGTGAGGTAACCGGAGGTCTTCTCCCTCTCCTCCTCCCAATCCTCTTCCTCCTCACCAAATATCCTTAAAGAGCGGCAACACACTTGCAGCTAATCGGGTATTGCAGATGTACGTGGGCATCGGTAATCACTTATCATCTGGTGTGCCGCTCGTTCTTCATCATCGTTTGTCCCTCGTTTCCATAAAAAAAAACAAAAATGCAGGTGAGGTGGACATTTGGGGAAATAGATATGATATTTTCCCTTACACCCCATAATATCATAGTACCACGAGGTCTTTTATACATGTATTCGCGCTTAATCACTTAGTAATGTCACTAAGTGACACATAGCGTCATACTCTGAACATCAGTATGTTACTGTACCAGTGTACCACAATATTTTATGAAGACTTTTAAACAATGTTAATTATTTTTTTTAAATTTACCGAACATAAATCGCACTATACATTTAATTAGTGGAATACACATTTTCGCTTCATCACACACTCGCATATAAATTCCAATCCGATCAATCCCTGTAGCCGTAGAGAGACGTAGTGGTCAGGGCGCTCATTTTAGTTTCATAGAGGTCGGGTGATTCTGGGTTCGATCACCTGTGGTCGGCACCTCTAAAATTGTTAATAACAATTTTATGTGTATACAAAATTTAAGAAAGATCAGTAGTTATAGCCTTGCCTAAGAACGAACTCATCGAAAATTGAATTAGAAGAGCGTCGGCTCATTTGTAGCCGCAGTCAAGGAACCAATGCTACGACGATCGCAGGTTCGATTCCCGTACGGATGTTTATTTATTACTGTACGCAATTTATGAGCCCTATGATATACTAACAAACATTACCAACGTAAAAAGGATCTTAAATTTATAAGTAGTATGTCTAAACCATAACAATTTTTGCCTTTCACCTTATATGCGTAGCAGGTACATGAACTAACCAAGCTTTTAAGAAAATAATTATACTTACATATCTTGATTAGAGCTATTCAATTTTTGCTCCAACTTAGGTTCCTGATCCTCACTCGAAACTATATTTGACAGAAATAGTAACCCGAGAAGAATCTGTAAAGAAAAATGTACAAGTTAGACGAAGCTTATGTTTCAACTATTTAAAGTAAAAACTTTATAAGTATTAATAAATTTAATTTTATCATTATGTAACGTAAAAAAAGAGATTTATATATAAAATCACACGGAAAGTTTTTTTTCAAGCTCGAACGTGCTTTCAAATCTAATTGCAATGTTTGATAGCGAATTCGCAACACAGCTATGCTTAAATTGGATTAGAACCTTTGCTGAAAAATAGACGGAGCAATCGAATGCAGACCTAACACTTTTTATTGCAAACATTCCGTATTGCGCCGGTTAGAAAACGTCAATACGTTTATCCAATAATACCATTCATCTGAACTTCAAATAGATTTTCAGAATGGATGACTATTCCAATAGGAACAAAGGTGAAATCTATACGTCTACGTTTATACATATATAAAAAATTTAAGTGTCTGTATGTGATTTCTAAATCTTATTTACACGTAGCAAAACTTGAAAACCAATTTTGAAAATGTTTGTCTGATTTTGACGGAACTTTTACTAGCAGTTAGAGAACGTTGTAAGGAGTAACTGAGGTTACTATTTATCCAAGAAATGTTTAGAGTTCCTATGAGAAAATTTAAAAACCTTTAAAATTTGCCTCTGACGAAAGCTAACATCTTAGTGGATCTTAGGGTAACACTATTCTCTTAATTTCACAGGTTCGTTCTTCTGAAATCTATACATCTTCTATTTATATATACACATAAATATGTGTACAGATAATTATATTGACGGCCCGTGATTTCGAAATGACTGTTTTTTCTTAGTTTACGTAATTATTTGCACGATACGAAAACTGAAAACCAGTTTTTTAAATAAAATTTGTCATTTCGTCTGAGGTTGATTAGCAACGGCTAAACCGAATTGGACGGGATTTTTACGAGAAGAACAACACTACCTTTTTTATACGTGGAGACACCTAAACTATACCTACTATAGCGGGTGAAAAACTGTAAAATTTAAGTAGAAATTGAAAAAATTAAGTAATAATTGTTTATAATTTATATTTTAAAATTCATAAAATATAAAAGGCAAGGGGCAAACATTATTCCACGGTTTTAGTTGTTCATATTGTATTAAACAAACATAACAACTGCTATTCAAGAGTTGTATAGCTGAGTTAAAGTGCATTACAAAAGTGTTCAAACCTGGCCAATTATACCACGCACTTCTTTTACTACTTACTAGCACTTTTCTCTTCAATTTAATATATCAAATACGTATACGACTGAAATTCATTTCAATTAATAAATACAGATACAAAAAAAAACTTTAAACACACTATGAAACAATGTTAGCAAATTCATTAAAGTCATTACTGAGTGCAAATTTAATTATATAAAACTTTACGCCAAATATTTAATACCTTTAATATAATAGTGAAATATTTGTTAATTTTGCACAAAAAATCCTTTCATAACTAATATAATAAATTTAGTAATCTACTAACCATAAATCGCACATCCATTTTTTAAATGTCCGGTTCACCTCAATAACTACAATAACCCTTTAACTAATAAATTAATGCAGTACAGACCATTACTAAGTTAAATTGTAACTGGTAATAGATTTAACCAATAAAGTCCTTTTATATTTTATAGGTGATTCTTGTTTGACGCCTAGCCAGGGCTGCTCAACCTTGCTTCCGATATTTCCGAAAAAGGTAATGGACAGTATAAATCCTAATATTAAAATCACAAGTTTTATGATAAAGTTCCGTGAACACTGAAATAATCCAAATAAGTTAAATGCACATGTACAGGTAGATTTATATGAAATTTTATTATAATTTAAATCTTAAAGTTATTTAAAAAATATTTATGTAACCCGTACCCTTCTCTGGCGGTTCACACAGCTGTCTAACGGACCAAACTCTGGGAACAGGCTGATGGCGGAAAGTACATTCACCCACCCACAATCCCAAATCAAACCTCACATCCCACAGACTAGTGATGGGTGCAGCATCTCTAGTATGAGGGTGCCGATACTGCACTTACCAATAGAGTAGTGAGCAAATCTTCTACCCATAGCGTACTGACTTCTGTCGGTCGGACAGCTGTGGACTCAGGATTATAAAGAAGAAGAAATAGATAATAAACGAAATTATAACGTTAGAAAATCGTTATTGAGTTACAATAATGTAAGACAATGCGACTCATCATAAACAGAACATGTATATACAGACTCTATTATATACAACTGTTGCAACAGACATTGCAACAGGTATATACAAAGTCTGTACAAAAATTACTTGTAATACATTATTTAACTAACAAGATGGTGACTAACTCAATTAAATTAAAGTTTCTATTTTATTTAAATAAATAGTACATTGGAAGAAAGATAACAATACGAATGGATTTAATGGTTTCAGAAATCATTAATGCAATTTCGTATAAAGCATTATTACAACTATTAACGATAAAATTAAAGAGAGAGAGATAAAGTTACAACATTTTTACGGCCCGCAACGTAACTTCCAATGCTATCTGTAGCATTAAGATGCTCTACACACTCCAACACACACTGTCCATAATAAAATGTCCGGAGTTTCGAGGACTAAAAACAACATAACGATATTACGTCACTGGAGTGATAATGTCACGTAGTGATTTATGTAACAAAGAAAGCGACCTATCTGTGAAATATCACGTATAATTACGTATAGACCTTCAAAGTGAAGCCGCACTTGGCTGAGGCGTTAGATATGACTGCAGCAAGCAATATTGCGAACATCGATGGCCACATGACGGTTGAATAATTTTATCATTAATAACTTCGCTATAAGTTTGCTATTTTTAGTTCATTTTAATTGGTCTTTAATATCATGGTGAATTGTAATAAGAGAAGAACCGTAAGTAACCATGATCGGTTACCCTCCCAAACATATATAAACTACTCAAAAATGTATAGTTTATACTAGCAGTAACATTTAATCAGTCAATAGAGAGACACATGTGCTAAAAAAAATCAGTTGGTAAATGTTATTTTGAGAAAATGACAATTTTTACAATATATCAGTAGTCAGGGGACTTGCAAGTTACTTTCACAGACATTGTAGGCCTGTCTTTAACAATGTTTTTTTACTACATGCCAGATTGTTGCACTATATTTTTAAAATGTTATTGACTTTACCATTACTTAGAAGCGAGGGTCAGAGGGATCAACTCGTTTTACAGGAGACAGTCCGTTTTTAATTAAATAAATTTGTTGGTCCGAATTGGTTTTCAAAAATAAAATCAATCGCACATTCATAAAGATGTTCTGTTTCATAGCAAGTACCATTTGTCATTTATTTATTTTTTATGAATGATTCAGCGAATCATTTTCATTTTCAAAATTTATTTCCACTTTCACCTTTTTGTATATTGCTTATTATAACAATGTTATCGCGATATCGCTCTGAAATAAAGTTATACGCCTCAGTAATCTTCGTGTTTCTGAATTAGTACGACCAGCGCCTTGTCAGTATTTCTATATGAAAGTATTAATGCGTCGGTCAAAAACAGAGTAACTTATATATACCCAGATAGACACATAATTTAAATACGGAGAGCAACGCCATCTGACGTAAAATTATTGATGAAGAACTGGTCAAGCGGGAGCTTTTGCATATTACGAGAATATTAAATATTTGACTTTTTTACACTTTCAGATGATGGCAATATACACTAAATACAATAATTAAATTGAATATGTCTAAATTTTATTATTGTATTAAAATAATGGTAGAGTCGGGAGAGGAAGACCTAGGCGAACATTTCACGATCAAATCGGAAACTTTCTGGAAATAGGCCAGGTCAAGTACTCTAAACCAACGAGCATGCAGGCGAAGATTGGTGAAAGTGGAAGAAGCGAAGACGTATGTCAGGACCGTAGCAAGTGGAAGGAGATTGTATCCGCCTACCCCGTTGGGAACAAGGCGTAAATATATATATATGTGTGTGTATATAAAAACAAGTAACATACTTATTATTATATCTTTAATTTTTTTTTCTTTTTACATTGCTACATATTTTAAACCAAGAGTTATCATCACCAAGTGCCTGTTTTCTGCGTCCTGTTAAAAATGACTGGCCAATCGGAACACAAATCAGATTCCAATGTATTTTCCGTGGGTCAAACGAGTTTTCGGCTTCCAAGAGTAAGCAGGAGGTTGAAAATTATTAAAAATACTGATAAAGCACATTTACGAAACATCAGAGGAAACGGAATGATAAATAAAGGTTGATTGTCAATGTCATTTGAAAAGACATTAATGGCGGAATGTTATGACAACTACATTGTGAATAGCACCATCTAACGCAATGTAACTCAGTTAAAATCCTATGCAAAACTCTTAATGTATGAAGTGAATAACCCTGTTCACTAAAGAGCTCAAAGGCGGTTGGAAGTGTATAGTTCTAACGCCTCATTTGCCTCGTCTCATATCAGTAGGTATTTTGAAGACTTGATCATCGCATTATTTGTAAAAAAAAATAGCTATGAATGTGACCACGGTAAAAGCTTTAAAGGATGTATATTGGACATACAATGGAAAAAAGTTTTAAATTTGGGCTAAGAAGTTATTTGTTTTTTAGTGTCATTAAAACTTAACTACTCAACACAATATAAAAAAAAAACACTATAATAAAGTTAATAATTTAATGTTTTAATAGCTAACAAAGTACAAAAAAGTTTTGCTAAACATCGTACTAACAATAAAATATTGTAACTCACGAAACTTAAAAGGAAGAAAAGAGTACGACATATGGAAGATCACATGAGAGCAATAGTGCATCAGGAAGAAACTCTGCGCCCTCTGTGAGTTGTAAAAATAAATAGAATTTTAAGATACTGGTCTTTTACTCCAATCTCGTAACCCATAGCTCGTAACTATATATAAACAGAAATATATTACTCCACTCATATTTAACTTTTTCGAGGTAAATGATTCGCACGAATTCACAACACACATCATTTTTAAGCCTTTAAAAATACTTAGTGCGAAACGATTTTATAACAGCGGCTTTCAAGCTGATCAAATTAACTGAATTTTCGTTTTAACATATTGATAATGCTTATACGTAAGAACACGCGAAACATATATAAAGTTCTCGTTCTTTTTATGCTGTATTTATATAGAAAAACCATGTATACGATTAAAGTTATATTCCTATTTCTATTTTTACTGGCGAGACGATGGTTCATAGCTATACAAACACTCGATAGGTGGCGCTTTGGTCTTTGGTTTGGGTTATTAATAAATTTTATCTGTAATACTTATCGCGTCACCGGAAAGAACAGAGCAGCGTCTGCCGGGCCTACTAGTACGTATATAATTTATTTTTCTATGCATTCCACCTGCCGGGCTTAACTAATTAATATATAACTAAAAACGTTACAAGTAAACGTGAAAAATGTTTTAAAAATAAAGATTTAATTACTATCTGCCAGAGAGGAATAGTGCGAATCTTGCTCAATTTAGAGAAAATTATAAAAGTACGACATAATAAAACCATTAAATAATGGTAAAATAGCATTATGCAAGACATGTAGCGCGACTTCAAGATAAGTGATGGACAGAAAGGGTAACATTGCGGGAGGGCCCAAAAGGAAAATGTCATAAAGGAACCCCTATGGGAAGACGCCGTAACTACAGCTAGCCCTCTTTGGAGGAGGCCTGTACCTGCGGAGGGGTTTTTGGAGATTAGAATTAAAACAAATAAGTAAGCATTATGATTTCTTGTATTTACGCGAACACTACAAATTTGAAATAAAACTTATGATGGATTTCATCGCCTTTACGTGAAGGGTGGCCAAGTAAACAAACATACACAAATACCTTATCCCTCCAATCGCTATTTTCGCAAATACCTTTAATGTACAGACACAAAAACATTATTACAATATTATTATATGTACAGATACCTACAATCATAACATTAAGATTATCGTAAAGTCCTATCGCTCTTGGAATTGTACCAAGAACGCTGGTTGCATTTCTATTTTCTTCTCGTTCTGTTTGATCTCTTATCCAATTTGGTAAACGAGTAAAATACTAATAATTCATCATGTTTTATTCTTCGACCAAATTTGATATGGTATTATATACTAAATCTATGTTATTAACATACCATTATTATGAAATACAATTTGGGTAATGAAATACATTTCAAAAGCAGGATAGCGATATAACGTAGTGATTACATATTCTTTGGGCAGCGGTAGGCATGAGCGATACAAAACGTACATAAATGCATACTACATATCGGTACGAAACCTAATATCTATGTATTGGACGGTACATTATCTAAATATTGAATATGGAAACAAACTACGTAACGTTCCAAATTCAGATATGGTACGGTATTCTCACCGAAGTCGACTATATCCGATCTGAAATCGGAATAAAACCGAGTGCGCGGGAAAGAGAACAAGCTACGGGTACTTGAGATAAATAGCTATAGATTGACACTAATAACAGCTAGCTTAACCTTTTGCTTAGCGAAATAAGTTTTAAGATCTATCATCGAATAAATTATATTTCTAAAGACTTGACACCTTTAACATAAATGTCGAACGATTTTGTATATTAACTATATGATGTAGTCAATTCTAGGCTTAAAGGAAGTTCAATTCACTGATTATAAATAAATGTGTGTGAACAAATTACAATATGAATAAATCGGCGCAACATACTTACAAAAATTCATTAATCGAGCAATAAAAACGTAATATTAATATTGTACGACGATATACAGATATCATGACGTAGTTTATACACTTCGTACCGAACTACTTTTACTAATACGAAATACGATACGAAAATCAAAACATGTAAAACTCATATCTGTTCATTCGTTGCATTGCACCATAGATTTGATCAGCATAGAAATATATAGGTTCGATATCTGATAACATAGCCTGATATCTGATAACATAGCCTGATATTCAATACACTGTAATAACGATATTTTCCATGCCTAGACTCTCAAGCTAAAGAAGTTATTCCGAGATAAGTTGATTGTATTTTTTTCTTTCTAATGGTAGTACAAAAAAATGTCCCCAAATTAAACTTTTCGAGACCTGTACGAAATATTTTTTGTTTGTTCATAAACTATTAGGTATTCTGCGACCTAGGTAGTACACAATAGAACTCTATACTCATACTATACTCTATGATATTAACTATCTGTGACGTAGCTTCGATTCTCTTCTCTTTGTTATTCATAAATATTAATTAAGATACAAACAAAATTGTTTGTCATAGAATCGATTGAATTGCATCATATGAGGAAAGTAATGTGGTCACAGGAAACGTTTTTCAACGGCCCACCTAATCATGCAACCCTTAATATCACCTATAGGTGAGTAAAAACTAACTATTTTCATAGTGAAGCCATTGTATGCTATTAATTTTATTTTATTACACCATAATTTCTGGGTATCTTTCCATTTTATTTCACTAAACTTTATATAATGTGACTTTCTCTTTAAACTTTTTTGCATAAATCGATTATGGACGACTTTTAAAATGCGTTGCTTCTATTACATCATTGTCTTAATCACAGGTAGATCAGATCCCTTCACGTATCATAACAATACAAAACATGAGAGTTATAAATACTAAAGTTTTTAATCAAATTGTCACGTCACTGCTTCTTTCTCCCATCCTTTTCAAGATGACAGACTAAATGAAAACGGACCTACCTAAGAACAACAAAAGAATATTTTCATATAAAATCAACGTAATTCATACTCATTATCTTATCACCTTATTACATGTGCCTTGTCTATGCTTCATGTCATGTAATAATACCTATTTGCTGAGTACATTATTTATTTTGATTTGTTTGTCTGTCAGTCAGAATGCAGGATAGTTTTGTATATACCCTGATGTGTGCAAATCAAATTAGCTATTCATTATAAGTAGTTGAGAGTGAAAATTACTTTTTATGATACTTGTACTGATAATAACATCTAGCCAATGACTGACGTTTCTTACAACATTGGTAAGATTAATTTTACTTTTTAATCCATCACAATTATGAAGTAGATGTTAATTTTGTTGTTTTTATTTAGTTCAAAAGTAATGGTGTTATATAAAAAAATGTAAGTTATTCTGAATTGCATCTTATTTCATGACTAACCATAAAATCAACTGAATAAACTTAAAATGCATTTTTTTTAATTGAGTCATTGGTCCCATATTTTCTTTTACTAATTGACAATATGTTCACTGGTTTGGTATTTAATATATTTTCCCCCAATAGAAACTGATAAATTGAGCTTAGATACTGTCTTACCTGTATTATTTCTGATAAATTTAGAACAAAAGTAAAGCACATAAGATAACATCAGCTATAATAGACACATACTCATGGAGGGTTGCCACAATCAAAATTCTTTTGTAATAAGTAATAACCTCTGTGATAATGGCACATGGGATAGTGAATGAAAGAGGGTGGGTTGAAAATACAAACTCTTTAATAGTTGGGTAACTTAATAATGGACTAAGCAAAGGATGTACTACATATTTTTTATGTCATATACTTTCAAATGCTACTTAATTTAATTAATTATACTACCCTCAAGCCAAACAGTGGGATCTCATTAATAATTAATTTTGATATTTTCAATACTTTGTGAATCTCGTTTTTCAAAACAATTGTGGTACCTCTTTAAAAAGTTTTACATATATGTTATTTAATTTGTTTTAATTACTGATGTGTTCAAAAATATAAATAATATGGGAATATTTATTGCACTTGTACCACCTTTTTACTTAAAGTAAATTTAATTTCTTTAAAAAGGAGTTAACACTTTTAATTTTAGTCTACTCATGTCAAATGTCAAGTTAATGTATATGTATAATTCAATGTTTTAATACAATTACAACAAATTAGGAAGAAAGTTTTTTCTCATAATACTCAAAAAACATAATCACTCAAAGGAATGAAGTTATCTCCAAAATGATAGACTGTCGCTTGGTATTAGACTTTGAAGTTAGATATTATCTTTATATCCTGAGAAATGCTTTTTGGGGTGGCTTTTTGGCTTTCTTTCCCCCTTTCCAAGATATAAAATGTGGATACCTTCATCCCCAGATTTACTCCCGGAGATGGCCCTGAGATTGTATACCCACAGAAACAAAGGGCTTTTACAGCTACCTTACAATTTATCAATGTATGATATATATATATATATATATATATTACTACCACTAGACTGAATCCTCTTTTAAGACTTCACACCACCACATCATCATCCAGTCATGTGCATTGTAAATATTAAAAAAAATCATTGTATTATACCATTGAACTTTTATACAAAATCATTGTATTTATGTTTAAACTTGTAATGTGATTATAAAAAAACTATTTTCTCAATTGGACAACTACTGTTTCACTTATTCACCTCAAGAAAATTTAACAGTTATGGATGAGAATAGCTGGATTGGATATGCTCAGAAAAAACTATGGAAATAAATCTATTTATAACATACTGATTATTGTCAGTATGTTATAAATAGATTTATTTAATTCAATGGGTCTAATTGTCACAAATGCTTGTTTAAGACTAACTTTAAATACAGTAAACCACAAAGGGTTATCAGTTTCCGTTTGGCGGTTCAGCGTTTGGGCTTTAGAAATTAGTGCGTGCACACTCCCGGTAGTATCAACATCCGTGGCCGTTTCAGTGTTTGAAATAAAATAATGTATTCATTTATCTCTAGCTCTAGCATGCAGCCATGCCCCTTTGTCCGTGATCCCAAAATGTAGTGCCAAAGAAATTCAAGAATTAAAATTTCCTTTTAAAATAATAGAAATCCTTTTGTTACGTCAATATGTATTTGTCTATAACTTTTATCCTATTCCATAATACAATGTACAAATTTGACAATTTTCGTTTATATTTCGATTTGTTAACATTATTATTTATGATCCGTCATTTTCAAAGTTGTAAAAAAAAATATTCAAGCAAAGGGTTAAATTGAGATAAGAAATTTTTTTAAAGGGAATTTAAAATATATTTAAATTAAGGTTTGCACTTAGGCTTCGTTCCTCTGGTGCATTATTTTCTATTATATATTGTTTTTTGACTTATGGGGACCATGTATTCCTCACCAAAAATTATTTTTAATCTGTTCTAACATACATACATACAAAGATAATATGATTACAATTTAAATAAATTTTATTCAAAAAAAATATTTTAATTATTACTAAATAGTTTATCTTATACAGGCCACCATAGCAGTCATGAGATCTGTCTCCGATTCGGGAGACTCGTACCATCTAGTTTTTCGACAAGTTCTAATTTCTAGACTTAAGCTATTGCAATAGGAATGAAAACTTAGGTGATGGAATCTACTCACAAACTTCAAAAGTCCCTCCGTTGATTTTTAAACGCTTTGTCTTGTCCTTTGTTTCACTTCTCTGCGAAGTTTTTTGTTTCGACGATTCATACTTATTTTTAATAGAACACGAATTTAAAATCCTACAGGCTGCTCCAGTGAACGTTTAATACCCAAATTTATTTAATTCAATGGGTCTAATTGTCACAAATGCTTGTTTAAGACTAACTTTAAATACAGTAAACCACAAAGGGTTATCAGTTTCCGTTTGGCGGTTCAGCGTTTGGGCTTTAGAAATTAGTGCGTGCACACTCCCGGTAGTATCAACATCCGTGGCCGTTTCAGTGTTTGAAATAAAATAATGTATTCATTTATCTCTAGCTCTAGCATGCAGCCATGCCCCTTTGTCCGTGATCCCAAAATGTAGTGCCAAAGAAATTCAAGAATTAAAAATTTCCTTTTAAAATAATAGAAATCCTTTTGTTACGTCAATATGTATTTGTCTATAACTTTTATCCTATTCCATAATACAATGTACAAATTTGACAATTTTCGTTTATATTTCGATTTGTTAACATTATTTATAATCCATTCGGTATTTTACATAAGCGTGAGTTAACGACAGACACGTCAACTTTCACATTTCCTAATATAATCATCAGGATAAAATCAGCAAAAACAACAACAACAACAACCAAGCGAAACTATAGCACTCTGGATAAGAAGCATCTTCATAAAAATTCCATCAAAATTCGTGAAAGAATTTTATACATTTGTTAATATATTTTACATAGGAACTGCAAATTTAAATTATGAAACATATTTTTTTTTTATAATTTACCACTCTTTTGTAACAAGTTTCCTCATATGAAAAATATTTAAATATATTACTGTATAAAAAAAAGTTATTATTAAAATTAATTTTACACTTCTAATCTTCACAAAGGACTGGACCCAAAGTATTTGGGCCCAGAACACCTTCACATACCTCCTTTTAGTTTCCCAAAACATCAAGTTTTTAGGAACTAGGTAACTTAGGTTAGATAGAGAATATCAAAATGTTTTAAAGCTTGGTCCATTCGTCTTCTTCCTACAAGGTTATTTATTTATTTATCCTTTATTGTTGGCACCTTACCCTTAATGTGGCATTCCCTACCGGTCAACCCTGGCTGCTGATGACAAGTACAAATATTTAGAAAAGATTTGATGTCTAAAATGTTAAATAATATACTTACTAATACTTACTAATAAATTTATACAAAATAAATAATTCGTTCATTAAATTAAAAGTAGATCATTAAGTTAAAAATAAAAGTAGTTTCACTGCGGGCCCTATAAGAAGCTCAAAGTTGCTCAGCGGGCTAAGGAATGGGCTATGCTCGGTGTTCCTCTGCGCGATAGAATCTGTAACTACGATATCCGCAATAGTTCAAGGATAACCGACATAGCGTTAGGTTAGCATCAGCAAGCTGAAGTGGCAACGGGTCAGTCGGTAGCTCGCCCGGTCACAGCTCCGCAGACCTGACAACCGTTGGGGAAGAAAGATATGTGAACCTGTACAGTTTGTATTTGCAGTATTAGTAATTTCTCGTATGTGCGTAATTTTCAGTATTCAATTTATGTTCATAAATAGTATACAAATGTTTATACAAGATATACGGCATAAAACTTGGTAAATCAATTTCGAACCAGATACAGTCAAAGTACCCTTATGTGGATTTAACATTACCATATCAAATAGATAACTCACATTACACGGGATATCATAGCATGTGATACCTAATACGCAAATGCGTTATATTGGATAATAATTAAATGTTCATAATTATGTTAGTATCTGTGCAGCTGTAAGCATAATATCCAGTGTCATTATTGAATTCCTCGAAAGCAGTAAAGCAGTTTTTTGAAAATGACATCCGAACTTCAGTGTTAGTGCTAACATGGAAGAGCTTCCACTTCAAGCCTTCTGTAACTAGAAAAATCTCATACCTCTTTACTTATTTTGTTACTTTTTACATTTTGTAAGCTCATTGTTCTGAACATTATCATGCGTGAAACTAACAAATATTGTAATAAAGGATTGTATATTTCTGTATAATCTCAAAAACTTATTTCACCTAAAGGTCGCAAGATACCTAAGTATCCAATTTCAATTTCTATACCAATTTATTCCTTGTCTTGTCAGTCTTCTTGAATATTAAAAATGAGTGTCTTTTTTGACTTTTGTAAAGTAATAGAGGTTAAAGTATGAAACTGCCGTTTTAATGGACTGGCCACTTTGAATTAAAAGTAAACGTGCATGGTCCAAGATTCGTGATTAAAACTTTTGTACACAAAAACTAACAGTCTTAATTCAAAAATGTATTTAATTGATATGACATTCTAGTGTTTCACTTTCAATCGATCCTTATCAAACAACCTACTTGGTTCATTTGCTACTTAAATTGACTGATATCCGAGTACACGAGGAGAACGGGTTGAAGCTTACTTTGCTTTGATAAGTAGTTATAGAAATAAAGAGATTTCGGGCAGAATTGTGACGTGTTATCAAAAGTGAGTTCTCTACGATGATCACAAGCGAAAACCGCAATGCTGAACCTAGTTCGAATGTCGGAACAATGCTCTAAAGCGAAGCTCGCCTATAGAAAACTAATGGTAACTGTTTGGTGGTCACGTCGTGGTGTCTAATGTAAAGAATTTCGAACAATGATGGCGAAATTCAGAGAAGCAGCCTCGACCTCCGTACACGCTAAACCTATCAAAACCGATTACTATTCTTACAACAATTTGCAAAGAAAAAAATTTCTTCTCAGGAAGCGGTACAAAGTGCCTTCATAGGCTTTTTAAGAGTCCAGATCTCCAGAGTTCTATCGCAAATGCATAAATGATCTTCCCTCGATATGGAAGAAATGTAGGTATAGATAATGAGGTTAATTACTTCGATTAAATAAATATATTTTTTTAGAACACCAATTTCATACTTTAACCCCTTATATTATCAATTAAATTATTTATATTATATTAAAAACATTAAGCCGTTCAAAACTTCTTACATTTGCTGAAAGTTTTTTTACTGAGGTATCCCTTCGTTGTTAACGGTGTGACATTGACAATGCATGTACATTTTGGTTCTGTACCAAGGTATCAGGGATTTTAAGTGACCACTAACCATCGGGTGAAATATTAATTAATATAACGTATAATTGATTCAGAAAATATCTGATATTAAGTAAATTTCGAAACATTGGATTCGATCCTGTTTTTAATTTTATCAATAGTTTTAAATTATTCAGATTTATGTAATACCTTTCGTTGGTACGTTAGTTCCTAAATTCCATGTACTCTTAATAGATATTTTTACTGTAATTAAAATTTACATCTGGTTATCGACAGATCATGAATCACGCACCAATTCACACCGAGCCGCAGAGGAGCCGAGGACCTCGGAGACATCCCCACTCCTACAGCGATTCCCGAGGGATCCACGCCAAGATGAGAACCGGCATTTTACAACCTTTGTTATAAGCTTACTACTCATAATTCTTCTCTCAGGAGTTGTCATCGGCATATACCTGTTAGTTATCGAAAACAGATCAGGTGAATATTTCTGTTCAGATCATTACGTTATATTTTCTTTACAAGTGGTGATTTTTCTCGGCGCTGTCGTGTGGTAGCGGTGTACGAATCTGCGCCTTTCTTCGTTCCCCTGGGTGACGTAAGTAGCGTCTAAGAGAGAACGCTGTCATCACACATTCCGGAAGCAACGCCGGCGGCAGGGCTCGAGGGCCGTCACATTCTTTCTCCCGTAAGAGCGAAAAGAGGGTTTCGTGAATCCTTGGTGGGAAACACTGTCGTGCTGAAAGAAAACCCGTAATCTCTGACTACACTTAGTATTACAACTTTGGTGTGGTATTTTATTCTGGGGTAACAACAGTGAGCACCAAAGCGCAAAAGAGATGCATTAAGCTATATGCAAAATTAAAAGTATAGAAAGCTGCTAACTAATATTGATAAATTACATTGCCCTAAGATAATGTGGCATTTAGACAGGACACCTGTCTATCCTAAACCAATAATAAAAAAAGCACATCAATTACTTAATGTGGTAATTTATATTGTTACAGAGAATGTTCTACCTCCAGTCGAGATGTCAGTACGACTAGTGACCCGTTCCCAATGGGACAAGAATTACAACCGGCCGGTTATGCAGTTGCCTGCAATGAAAGCAGACGAGGTGATAGTCGTGCAGACAGATACGAGGCAGTGCGCCTGCATAGCAGACTGCGCCGAGCTGCTTGGTGAAATGCAGGTGATTATTATAGGCGATGCCGAGTACCTTCATCAAATCACAAATATGAAGTTCTAAAGGAAAATCGGTAAAATATAAAGATTTTTATATCAGTGATTACTGATTAGTGAGTTTGGACACCACACATCTATGCCGCTCACTATGTCTCTCATTTTGGCTCAAAATTTTACTTTTTATTCTGCACATGCAGGAAAAGGAACCAAATAGATTTAAATTATATGCTCGCGAATTCGTTGATGAACTGCTATGGCGAAATGTTGTTGAGTAAAGGTAATTTGTTTGTTAAAAGAATATGAAATAATTAAAAAAATGAGATCTCACGATCTACAAGCACTATAAGTATCTTATTTTGGCTCAAAACGTTACATACGTTTTTTATTCAGCACATGTACAATTACTTGCTCGCGTATTTTTGATTTGACACACTGCTATAGCGAAATTTGGATGTGTTTAAGTAAATTGTTTGTTAATTGAATATCAAATAAAAGTTATCAGCCCTCGCGACCGTATACCCAATATTGGGGTGGCCAGAGATCTAGTCATTTATTTTAGTCATTTTAAACCCGCTTTTCACCTCATTAAAGTGATTTGGTACAACATGACAGGCGGTGACGCCGAATATCTCTATAAATAAAATATTATTCTTTATGCTTCAAAGTCAAAGTTAGTTACAAAACCAAATAGACATTTTCTTTTCATGTGCTAGGATTTGTTCTCTTACATGTATATTATACGTTTCCAATGTGGAAACACGCCAGCGCAGTCTTTTTTTCTGGGCTATATTTGTATGACAGGCTTTTTCTTTCATTCTTCATAAATCATTCATACTTCATATAAATGAAATTTGTTTTTTTCTAGCCGACAAACACATCAGACCTGCCATATAACTACTTGATATCGTCAAACGGGCAGACTTTTGAAGCTCTGGGGTGGAGCAGACGGTCGCCTCTGTTCACACAGTACTCTGCTAACACTTTAGTGCTGGCTTTTATAGGTAAAATACCTTTGATTTAAACATGCACTGCCATATATCAACCATACCCCATTATTCTATGGACTTTGGGGACTTTGGTGGACTTAGTGGTAAGTATATCTGACTATTGAGCTATGAGTTCTAGGTTCGAATCCAGCCGGATTTAGCAAATATTTGTGCATCATACAAATTTTCGGTTTTCAAGTCTGATTGTATTGCGGATTAGCCATTCAAAATATGTAAAAACAATATGTTGTGTGTCAGAGGGTAAGTGAGAATAGTGTCAGAGAGTAAGTGTCAAAAAAGTTTTTACCTTTTATGCTGGACCCCGGAGCAATACCCTAAATTTGCTGCCTCTCCTATATTTCAATCAAATTTAATTTTTTGTGGCAACAGAGTTAATTTGCTAAACTGATTTGATTCAAAAGAGTCTCGAAGCAAACTTATGCTGCAGAGTCGGTAAACCAACCCTTTGTCGACTAAATTAGTTGAACTGAAGAAGGCCTAAGTTTAGAGTCTTACTATGTGCTAGGCTCCTTCTCTGCCTGGGAATCGTCCGTGTAGGTAGGTACCATACTCCCTCTTTTACTGTCGCCTATCAATATTATGTATTGTCTCGCTAAACCGGTTTCATAGCGATTACAGAATCTCCGCTATATTCTGTGGCCACAGACAAATGCCCGGTTATCTTTTAGGTATAAGATTATACGCCTCAATATTCTACAAATAATAATTGCATTATGGAGCAACTTTACTCTTTAGTAGGCCCCTCTGTCTAGGAGTCTTCTGGGTAGGTACTATCCCCCTGTTTCTGCCGTCTATCTGTAATGAAACGACTGTTGTGTTCCCATTTGAAAAGTACACTGAGCCACTATTATTACAGGCTGTGAGGCTTTATATCTTAGTCCTGGTGTAACGTCCGCCATCTTGTAAAAAGTTGTTTGCAGGTATAATGCAAATAGCCACTCACCCTCGGGTGAACTGTGGCTGCTCGTTGGTCTACATTTCTACGTGTGTGAAAGACGCGAAGGTGGTGTGTCAAGGTCGTGCCATATCTACCCTTTCCTTTAGGTTACAGTCGTGAGTGCTTATACAGGCTGGAAGCGACTTTACGACATTAAATTTAACCTCGTATTTTACTGGCCATTTCTAGTTTATACACCCCATATCAATTATTTATGTACAGTAGTATAGTTACAGGATATTTTTAGTTTATTTAGTTTTTGTCTTTTGACTCTAGATATATTTGCGGTAATGGTTAACGACATTCAGGTCAAAGACTTTATCGACATTCCATGCCGGTGTACAATGCAATCTTGCAGGGTCGACGGTCTTGCAAAGTTCAGTGAATTATTATTCACGACGAATATACGCAGAACGATGTTGATCTTTGAGGTACTGTGAAGGCCAGTCTGTCCGCCAATTGTGGCAATTACGCGAAACACTCCCATTTCCAGTGGCCTATGTTATGTATTGAGCAGTAGACTATCTGTTAGAGAGGAAGAAGAATAATTAATATTCACTAATAATCAATCTGTTTCAGGTAATTACACACAAGAAAAGCCAGTTATGGCTCAAGTTCTAGAAGCAAAGAACTTTCTAGCAGAAGCATTAAGCCAAGAACGTTTGGAGTCACATTTTATAGTCATTGGTAAAAGAACGAATGAATACCCGACGTATCTATTTCTTGAATTAAGTGTATTGCCTCAGTGGAGTAGACAGTTCTCTGACACTAATTAATTTCTATTTAAATAAAAAGTAACACGGAGAAGATGACTACACGAATTGAGAAGAGATATTTTAAGTCATAGCTATATTTATAATTGTGGAAAGAAAGTTGTATAAATGTTAAGAAAAACGTGTTATAGATGTTGTAAATGTTACGCTAATGAACATATAATTAATATGGACTGAGATTGCATAAGATTGACATTACTTTGTATTACTTAGTATGAGCCGTAGATCGCTGATGATTCAGAGCCCTCGTTTTAATTATACATTACGCGGATGACGTGGGTTCGTACTTCGATGCCGGCACCGCTACAATCATGTAGTGCTGAACCTACTACGATTTTAATGGTAAAGGAAAACAACTAACAAACTATGTGCTCAGCATGTTGTAGCATAATAAAGTAACAATCGCTGCTTTCTGTTAGTATATCACATGTTTTTAACGTAGTGTCCTAATCAATCAAAGGATGTGGTCCATAAGTTTTGCGAAACGTCCTAAAATGTTGACAAGTATTTTATATATTATTTGTTAAACACACTAGCATAAAACTTGTCTTATTGCGTTTTAAATTGTTTTATAAAGTCTAAAATTACAAAGAAAACTTTGAGTTTCTTCTTATTGTTGAAAGTAATCTCAGAAACGTCTGTTTTAAACTACGTTCTACTATATTCCGACAAGTGAAAACGTGGGTAACGTGTTCGAATACCGCTAAAAGCAAACAATTGAAGGATATATGTATGATTGTTTACATCATCTATCTTGACAGCATCCAGTCACTAAGACACACGGAGCCCTAGGTTGGGACTGGATGGCGTATGTTTGTGGACCGATGTATTATACATTTATTACAAATTCGTGTGACGGTTCGGAGGTCATAGGATGTGGTGGGGTTTTAGAGTGAATATACCATCTGTCTCTCCAAACCTCCAAATCTCACCTGCACGTGGTGCACCCGCAAGCCAACAAACGAGGCTCATAATGATGGTGGAATATCCATTCATGTTTTCCAAACCCAAATCCCACAGACTAGTGATGGGGAGCGGCGTCTCGTCTCGTCTTGCTCACACACCCGCTTGTCTAACCATTCAGGAAGTATATCATGGATATCTTGCAGGGACCTATGTTCAGCCGTGGTCTAAAATAGGCTGTTGTCGTAGTAGTAGAAGCTATGGAATATATCCAGGGTATGTGACATTTAATAATCAATGTTAGAGGTGCATAGGAGTGTTCGTGCGTAAACAAAAATTAAGGTGTAGGTTTCTGCAATAGTGGCCTGGTGTATACAGAGTGAATCTGACAGTACGACTTTAAATAAACATGCGGCTAGTAGTGGTTCTCATAATTTTTTTGAATTAGTAAAATAATGTTAACCGAATAAAATAAACTTAAATATGAAAAGCTTGAATCGTCTTAACGATCCATTTTAATCGAAAGCGACATTCGTGAAACAATAGTTTATTGACCTCTACAAGAGCGGCAACATCGCATGGTTTCTTTATCTGCCTGCTGTGTGACTCCTATTATACAGATGTAAGAATAAATTGGCAACAGTTCACGGAAATTAAAAGAATGCGAAAGCAATGATATGGTACTTGACCTACGTCTCTTACACCTTTTTTTACACATGGGGAAATACCTTGAGCACCCTCTCCCCTGCGGAGCAAGGATGGGATACGTCGGACTTGCACCGAAATAATCCATCGACGCATCGCAATACAAAAACTTCCTCCTTCGCGACTCCACCAGAGCCGCGGAGGGCAGGAAGATCGCTGCATGTCACCGATATCCTTCTTCAATAATATTATTTGTATGCTATTGATATGGCATGTAAAATATGAGGTTTAATTTACGCGTGACTGTAAGCGCTATACCGCGCCTTAGCTAGCAGCGCGATCCCTCTATTTTCTGTCATCTCATAGTCTACGTTTTCGCCGGTAACTCTGTACGTCATACACATTTGAGAAAATATCTAAAGAGCGTGCTTTATCTCGTGATGTCATAGCCATAATGAGGCCAAATATTTTCGTAAAAGTAAGAAAATCAACATATATAATATTGAGAGAAAATCAATAAATATCTAAGCTTTGAAAAAAAAATCAACAAACAGGTGGCAAAGGGGTACCCGGGTACTCTCGAAAGACTGAGTGTCATATTGACAAAGGAGAGAAATTTATCAGCTGAAAATTCGAATTCGTTCGCCAAAAACACCAAAAGACAAAGAAAAAACTTATTGGCTTTCTTGCTTCTCTTAGAAGATATTTAAAAATTTAATAATAATATGAAGTAGGTGCCCCAACATAAAGAGATATAAGTGTCAAAATCTTGTAATACTCGTGCTTTCCTCCCCCCGTACGCCCGTCGCCACGCATTGCGCGTTACAGCTTCCGCTCGCGCCATAAAAGCCATAACATACAAAACTGTTGTAACACAGGTATATAGGTAAATATATATTAATCAATGTATACATATCTCAAACTCTGAAACATCAACATCCTTAATTTTTCTTGTCGTTTAAAGTAACCAATGGTGCTTTCAATTAACAAAAAATATTTTCGGAGTTTACTTTGTGCTATGAAAATTAATAAATTATAATTATTCTATTCTATTGATTGTAATTACTTATAACTGCATAAATAATCTTAATTGGGTTATTTATTAGGAAATAATTTTATTGCTTAGAAAAAGCTATGGTTGATGTCTGAATAGTTTAATTAGTGATTTTATTTTAAGTTTTTCATATTTTGCAATTTTTTGTGTTCTATTTAGCGCAAACATATTTCAAATTAAGTAGTTAAAATATGTTTTATTATATGAAGTGACTATTGTACATGCTCATTAAATACATATGTACATCTTAACTGTAAACGGAATTAAAAAAATGTTAACTGTTTTATTACTTTTATTTTTATACATGTAAAAAACTCAGTGCGTTTAATTTACATAACACTAAAAAAAATTAAACTACGTACCTAATCCTTTATTTCTTATTATTCAATGTACGAATCAGATTCAACTAATTGTCATGAAACATGAAGTTTTTTATAAATGAAACTTGTAAAATGCAACTAAACAAAGTACTGGGCGCATAAACCTTACTAGGATTTGCGCACGACGATATCGATTCAGTAAAATATCTACTTATAAAATTGCAAAATGTCAATGTACTAATCTGGAAATATCTAATTTTATATTAGACTAATCTATCTCTAGTTTTCTGAAGCTTCCTTCTATCGAGACTGTATCGCCCGAAATGGCGGCGCTTTGGTTCTTGGACGAAGTGATTCCTCTTGTGCTTAGGATTTCCATGTCGTCAAGGGCGATCAGCTTCTTCTTTTGTTCGGAGAGTATTTGCCTAGTGTAGGAGATCATATCTGACAGTTGTAATGGACCGCCGTACGTCTTAGGGAGACAGCAGACGTCGATGTGTTTGTGCAGTTGTTTCAGGTTTGTGTGAATCTAAAAATGACGGTCACATATATAAAATTGAAGAGGCTTTATATATTTTTTTTAAATATTAAGTGTTAAACACATTGTAACTTTAAGTTTGGAACAGCCATGTCAAACTGCCAGACTTAAATTACGTAATCGGGCAACAGACAGACGCGATTAAAATGGATTCGTACCTTGTAGTTTTCTTTTAAAATATCCGTCTAGCATACTAGAACCATATGCACAACGATGGATAATATACCGGTATATTTACTAAATCATGAAACAATTTTTTAAATATAGTTCAACCCTAAAAGAGAGAAATGTATGTCATACTTACATTCAGTCTTTGCGCCATTTTAGGTGTGACTTTGCTTACAGCGAAGTCAATGATATATTTAATCGCTGACGGTATTTTGACGAGGTGCAACTCCTTGTGACGCATCGGGACTGATTGCTGCAAAATACGTCATAATCTTAGCATCATTGAATTATTTACATCAATTAATTACATCATGGCCTACAAAGATTAACGCGATAATTACGCGAATGACCGAGGTTCAAATCTCACGACTAAAATCGTGAGCAAAACCGCGAACCCCCATTGGAGCAGCGTGACTTTTCCCGGCTCCAAAATCGCTCCGAAAATTACATTCTCTTCATGTTTGTACAAATTTTATTCATAATCAGTCTAAGTCCAAGTCAAAGCTGTCATGCCTTACATAGAAGACTGGTACGTTAAATTTTGTTTGGTTAAGTTAATGCATATGAATATTGTGTACATAAACACAGAAGTCATTTAGAAATATTTAGCGTGAAATATGAAAAATCTGCGTCATTACATTACCAACCGGACTTTGTTTGACATAGCTCCATTTCCATTTAGAAACACGATTTTCTTCATTGTTTATTAGCATAAATGTTTATAGTAGTATAAGGTTTGTCCACGTTGAGGACTAAAGTGGGGCGGATTTTAAGATATTTGTACACGAAAATAGTTACGAGACATGAAAATGTATGCACTGTTCACACTACGAAGATTATCTGTACTAAGTTTCACAAAAATGGGACAATCAGTTTCGGAGGAGAGCAATTAAAATTTGCATGGGGAGATGAGAGGGCTACGTACGCTTCGCTCTGAGGGTCTGCCCCAATAACTACTCACGCTTGTAACCCACAGAGAAAGGCAGAGAATAAAATTATATTCGTTTCAGCCAATCGAGCTTCCGCAACCCAGATTTCGACTCTCGGAGAGACAGAACGTGATGAATGATGGAACGTCGAGTTTGCTACCGAAGGTTACTTTGAAATTATTATTATTTAGAGGACGATTATGAACACATGGCTTAGTGGTTATTGTACCTGACTATTCGAATCCTCGTCAAAGCCGATGTTTATGGTAAATACAAACTACTGGTTTTCGCGTCTGGTTGTGTTGTATTCGTCTCAGTATCTTTGATATTGCATCTGACCCTTTCTCTGATTCTGATATCCTTTTTGATCTCTCGTCGCATAAGCGTTACATCGAATATGGTGATAAAGGAAAAAGGGACAGCCTATGCGAATTCAAATGAAAACATCTGGCGCTGATCAGAATTTGTGTATTTTATAAAATAAAAATCAGTCCAAAAGTATAAATCTATATATCTATATATAAGTAATAACCTTTATCACTGCTATATCCACAGCTTATAATTAAGACGGCAGCGTGTCTTAGAGTTTAGCGTAGCTGACATTCGAGCTATTGGGGCTATTTTTGAATCCCAGCCTTACTCTAAAACTCATTTGGTTGTATTGTGTCGGGCAAGCAATGAACGCAATTTTAATAAAGATGAGGGCACGTAGACTGACCACCCTATTACATATCGCCCTGGTCGAAATCAGCAAGGAGGACTTCTATAATTAAATTTTAGGCGAGTTAGGAATCTTTAGTTTTAACTATATTTGTCAGATATATGCCTTATTAAGAGTTGCTAGTAATAGTGTAAATTATACTTATTTAAAGTAATAATTAGCTCTATATTTCGTTTATGTTAAGACCCCATAAACGTGTCCGCGAATTATCTAATACTTCCACACTTTGGTAACTGCATAGGTATTTCTGTTTCTTTCCGAAGTCAGATAACGTGATCAGAATCAAAGAAGGTATTTTAATTATCTCGATCAAGTCGGATACCAAATTACTTGCGCAACTGATTTCGAAACTTCAAGTTACTTTTTGCTACTCGTACATAATAAATAAAGAGAGACTGTTTACGGTTTTTGAGTTACTACATTTAAAGCAACGAAATAAATAGTAATTATTTGGGAATTACCTATGATAGCAATTGTTAGTAGCGATTACGTTAAATTATCCATAGATTTAACGCGACAAGAAAATGTGGTCATGGCATTAATTGAGGAACCTTATCGGAAATCATTTTTACAGACTCGTACCAGCGTTTGTGAACGAAATGCTAATGCTAACTAAATGGTGATACATTTTAGTCTCATCTGTGCTTATAGAAAAGAGAGAAAATCAAAAGTTGTTTTTTATGAATTTTTTTCCTAATTAGATAAAAGTCGCCCGCTATTTGAAGTTACATTGAAAAATCGACTAAACAAACCTCGTTTATCATTCAAAAGGGCTTTCTTTGTTAACAAAATATACAATGAGTCATTTTCATCGTGGTCTTCAGAGGCTGTGTCTGGTATGCCACAAAGGTATTTCAAACTAATTCCGTGTTTCCTCGATAAAACCGTGTCGTGTTATTTTTCACATCCAAGACATGGTTTCGTTTATCTGTAACCTTGTGTTGGATGAACGAAACCATGTCAAAAAAACATGGTACGATTTGTGTTTGTTATTCAACAATTTTTTTGTTTTGTTCTGTCGTTAAAACGATAATCTCAATATGATTATAGTGCATACTCTACAGTACGAGTAAACCATCACATAATAAAAACCGGCCAAGTGTCAGGTGGGCTTGCGCTAAGTATATAAGTTTTTTTTTTTTATTTAATAAATATTTTCTTATTTTACAACACTGATTAACAACCAATATCGCTGTAATTAATTTTCAGATGGCAACTATCTTTATTTTTAAATAGTTAATAAATAAATCCTCTTTGGACCATTCTCAATAGCGATGATATCGGAGGAAGGAACTGTCTCTTGTCTCTATCACAAGAGACGCGTCTCATAATTCAAAAAAATATTGTTATCTAATAATGTCTAGATCACATAGATCATAGACAATCGAACGTAAACAATATTACTGCTGCTAATATAAAAATTAAGAATAATTTTCATATTTAGGACACTTTCCATCAAAAATCAATCTAAAATACGCGAGTTAATTAAATAGTATTACGTATATATAGAATACAAGGACGTTACTATGTATGTTACATATATATGAAATATTTACCTCTATAAAAGCTATTTCAATTAAAATATTATTGTGTGAAATATCCACCCTGTTAATGATTATAATCTTGAAGGTACGTCTATCTACATATATTACAGCATTATCTAAAACTTTAAATAAAATATTTCAAGATAAAATAAATTACTTAATGCGTTGCATATCTCCTTTATTTATTTACTTTCGTGATATGTAAGTGTAGGATTAATTTTCTTTACGGTATTATAATCCTATCATCTCAAACTTTTGGTGATATAATGTTTCATCATTTACAATATAATGCAACAACAATTGATCAAAATGATAATTTACTAGAGTCCCTTCCGCCGACGCCGTCAAGGTCAACGGCCCAACGGCTAATTCCGTGGGGGTCGGTCCGGCACTTATTACTGATCTCCCACATAACCTGTCACTGCCTTTAGCGACTGGTAGGTGTTTGAACCTTTCCCCACGAGACACAAACTTAACTGGTTGACAATAGACGGTAGTGTCTACGGTAAACTATAGAAGGCAATTTTAATGACATAGACTTCCTTGTAAATTGTGTGACGGCGTGCGTATAATGTTCCTTAAATATATTTAATAGTCTTATTATATTCTTACTTCTACTCAATTTTCTGAATAATTATAATAATTGTATATGTCATTTATTATTTTCCTTCAGATATTACACGGAAGTATTTCTTACAATATCTAAAACAAGTACTGTCCTATTTCCTGTATAATATTAAATTATAGTTTACAGTTTTTAAATTATAGACCACATTTTAACGGTTTAACAAAACATAATAGGTAAGAATAGTGAACGCATTCAACGTCATTAAAAATAATAAATAAACGCATGTGCAATAACTTGTTCAAGAAGAAATATTTTTTATAACTACTATTGTTCATAACCAATATTGTAATGTTCAAATCTCCTCAATTAAATCTGCCAAAAGTAATTGCAATACGTTAGATGAAACAAAAAAGAGAGATCAAACAACATTAAGCAATGAGATATCGAAATGCGTTTGATATAATCGGAAAGTTCTATTACAACCTAATATTTTTTTTGCCTTTAATTTTGGTGAAATATATTTAGACTTTCATGTATTCTACATAAGTGCGTGATTCATAACCAATTGCCTACGTACTCATTTTCTTTCAAATTCATGTTTAAACTATAATGGAATATGATCATCGATGTGAAAGATTTTGACCTTAAATGTAACTTAAATGAAAATAAAATCTTTAGATAAAGCTTTTGTATACAAATGTTTACCATAAAGGAAAACCGTAATAAAGTTTGAGGTTTTCTATTAATCTGTCATAGTAATGAGGGATAATTACTATGGACACTCGGAAACAACATTTAGATCTATTTTAGCTAATACTGAAAAAAAAGTATACTGTGGTATCATCGCGAATCGTCTAGCAAGAGGGCTTTTAGCCGCAACCATAAACCTTATAACATACTTTTCGCCGGATTGTGCCGAAGGTAAAATATGAGAAAGCCGTCGAAATTTGAGAGGTGCTTATGAGTTATAGCTCTAAAGGAGGTCTCCATGTTTAACTCAAAAAAGAAAATCATACCATAGAATGACCAACATTTTTGTAATTGTCAATGTTTATGTTTTAGTGTAAAAATAGTATTAACTACGCATCTTGGACCATGCAGATTTAATTTCTAATCGTATTCCTCTCCACTTCATACTTTAACTAACTCCTTTTTCTGTAATTTCAGTTTTTATGTATCCCCAGGTTTGATACGGAAACATTATGGTATTCAGTTATAAATATATTCACACTTATATAACATCCGAAACTTCTGCAATCGACTTTAAGTTTAAACACACTTCTCCATAATAGGCTAATCGACCTTGATAAATGAAGGCTTGTTTGGATCTTTGATACATTCATGACCAACATTATCAAGCCGCAGTTCAAGTCAGGTGTTTTCTTATCAACTAAGAAATGTCGAGAAGTTAGATTTAATGTTTATTACATTTTATTATCCTACAAATTGTTATAAGAGATAATAATTCCATGTCAATTTAATGGAGCACATAACGTGACGCCTGTAAAAATTATTTTTATCTGAAAGCTAAACATATTTTTTGTAATCTAAATTATCTGTCAATCGTCACAGTCCAGCTTTTCAGCCAGCAAGTTACATCATGCGCACGTGTTGTAGGTCATTGAAGAAAAAAAACGGTCTTTGAACTTGTGTAATCCTGCATTTGGAGAGGATACGACTAAGGAATGCACAGTGCGTTGTTTGTTTATATAACTTCCGTAGTGAAAACTTCGACTTGAAGAATGAACCACGAGGATGATAGGACACTAAGGTAAAGAACAATTTGTTTACCCACAATATTGACATATTTGCACCAAATTGGTAAAAAAAAACTCGCAAAATTATTCATGATGAATTGTCTGATGTACAAATTGTCTGAGGAGGACCCGTTAAAGCAAACATTGCTCTGATTAGTAGTTACAAAATTAAAGGGATTTTGGTCTGAATTGTGACGTGGGATGAAAAATGTATTCTCTACTATAATCGCAAGCGTAAAACGCAATGGCCATAGTAAAGTAAAGTAGCAGCCTATAAGTGCCCACCGCTGGGCAAAGGCCTCCTTCTCAAATACGAGTATCAGAGAGGGTTTAGGAGCCGGGAAGAGCACGCCACGCTGCTCCAGTGCGGGATGGCGGGCTTCACATGATATCCTCGATGGGATATCCTCGAAATAATATTTTTATTATTTCTCAGACATGCGGCAGAAGAGCCGTGGTAGCCTAGTGGTCAGGACGCTCACTTTAGTTTCATGGAGCGCGAGTGACCTGGGTTCGATCCCCGGTGCCGGTACCACTAAAATTGTTAATAGCAATTTTAAGTGTATACGTGCTTAGCGGTGAAGGAAAACATCGCAATGGCCATACCCAGATTAAATACTGAAACAATGCCTTAAAGCGAAGCTCGCCCATAGAAAAGTAATGGTTACTGTTTGATTGTCCCGTCATGGTTGTAATTTACTAGGTAATAGCTTTTGAGTTATGCAATCTGGACAATAACCTTCAAAAAAAATGTATTCTCAGGAAAGAATGCAAAATGCGCAAAGGCATACATAATCTCCTTTCGAGGTGGCAAAAATGAAAAGGGGCGTAATAACATCGATTAAATAAATATTTAATGTCTCTATACAAAAAGGGCAATTGCACACTTTAACTCCTAATATGTACGTAGTTAAGTGCGTAAGTCTAGAGAAATATGAAGAACTTAAAATCCATCAGACATGATGCAGCATAGCTAGTGCGTGTTATTACTTTTCTTTTTACCTATTAAAGTAATGAAGGTTATGGAATATGAGGCAGAATTACCTAAAATACCGTTTTTAAAATAACACATGTACGTCTAAGTACACAGAGAAAGAGAAGTGAAGTAGTATTCAACCTATGGGTTACATCGCTGCGAAAGCAAACAACGATATGTCAACACTTCGACCAACTCTCGCAGGTCAGGGCAGAAATTATGTAAACATGCTCATAACAGTATTATTTATAGGGCCATTACCCAAATAGCCGTATATGTTCGCACAGTTAACCTTTTAGCAATTGCATTTGTAAACCATGTTCATTATTGTTTGTATTTCTTGTGCGTGGTGGTGTCAAGCGGCGGCTTTAGAGTCCAAACGAGCAAGCGGCTCACCCGATGGTAAGTAATTAACCCACGCCCACGTACGTCGGCAACATCAGAGGAGCTGCAGGTGTGCTGCCAGCCTTTAAATTTATATGGGGATATGGAGAGGGAAGGGGGGACCTACCTCTCCCCACTTAAGGAGCCTCGCGAAGTCGGTAGGATTCCAAGCGGTGATGTGTGCGCTGGTAACGCCCGTGCCCTCGCCGACGTGCGTATATCCTAAAATTTGGTCTTCGTGATCATCCAGAAGGCTCTCGTACACCAGCACGTGCACGCGACACATGTCCCAGCATGTGAACTTATTAGCGTTGAACTTGCCTAAAAACATATACATATTCACTGACTAATCCCTAGTTAAAGATTTTCTATTTAATTATTAAGAAATTCGTTATTATTTATTTGGCTTAGCAAAGAACATCGGAAGTCTTAAATCTAGCGTTCACATAGGTGAATTCACATCCAGCTTAGTCTTTGTTGAATTTGTACAAAGTTAGCAAACAAATCTATATGTTGGACTTTAAAGACTAGGTACACAAACAATTAGGCTATAAAGGAATAAATAATAATAAATAAGATTATCCGCTCTAACAATTCAGTTGCGGTTTGAATTATTAAGGAGACACTGAGCATCCATCAATTGGAAAGTATGAGTTTTTTTTGGTCAATAAATTAAAAATAAGTCTACGAGCTAACCATAACTATTATAAAATTCTCTAAAAAAAAACTATTGAAGGTACACTTTATGACGCCCTTCACAAAATAATGATTATGAAGGAAAAATTCGCAAATTGTTACATGAAAAAAATGCGCAAGCAAAATCAATGTCCAGCTTTTGAGAGTTTCGCATAGCTTCCAATTTTGTTTTACAAAATAGTTATTCTTACTCATATTATAGACGATGACGCGACGCCCTTTGCTGTCTCGGACCGGTGAAACCACTATGTACCTTGAAACCAATACAAACAAATAGATTCAATTGTGAATATGACTCGACCCATGGGGGTTCCGTGTTAGAATATTGCCAATCGGAAAAAAACAGGCATTATGATAAAGCTTACAAGGATCCTTCCGTTATTATTCGGCACATGGTTCACAGCTTACAGAGCCGCACTCTTCAATCGTTCTTTGTTAATGAAAAATGTATAAGAATAGTAAAGCAGCAGCATGTGCCCAAGTGCCCACTGCTCAGGCAAATACCTCCTCTCAAATATATGGAAGAGTTTCGGAGCCGGCCACGGTCCTTCGGCGTACTTCTCATGTCCTCGAAATAATATTCTTTATTGTTTCTCAGACATCTAACGATGTTTTCCTGTCCTGTTGAGGCACTTTTATACAGAGTAAGTCCAGCTAACACTTGTGTTTATTTGGATTGATTTACTGGAGTAAGTAAATGCTCGTCTCTAATCTCATCTGGTGTTAAGTGACGATGAAGCCATAGATGATAGTCGCACTAACTCAGTAAGAGCATAATCACATCTCCCTTAATAATACTTGCTAAGAACCATCGAGAATATGAACAAGATGCTAGCTACAGTCACTTGTATCATCTTTGCCTACTCGTAGATTAAGCGTAAGATAGACATACGTTTCCTAAATAAAGTAGTGGCCCACAAATGCCCCAATGTTGGAGTACTTGCGAGCCACTACTCACTACACTGCAAAGGCAAAGTAAGATTGGTAGTGGTAAAGGGCTCTAGTGATTTTAGAAAGGGTTCTGAAAGTTCTGGAGCGAGGAATTGTGCACTACGCCGCTCTAGTGCAGACAGATTGGAGTACCGTGACTAACCGTAGCGGTGAAATTAACATTTCCTCAAAATATTCTTTATTTTTTTAAATTGGTATAGCACTAAAAATAGCATTTGATAATTTTAGTAGAGCCGGCATCGGGGAACGAATGTAAAGTAGCAGCTTCTAAATGCCCACAGCTGGGCAAAGGCCTCCTTCTCAAATATCTGAGAGGGTTTTGGAACCGGGAAAAGTCCGTCACGCTTCTCCAATGTGAGTTGGCGGACGTCACATGTCCTCGGAATAATATTTCTCAGACATGCCGGTTTCCTAACGATGTTTTCCTTAATTATCGAGCACGTGGTAAATTCAGCATTTAAAATCGCTATTAACAATTTTAGTGGTGCCTGTATCGGGAAGCCAACCCAAGTCAACCGAGCTCAATGAAACTAAAGCGAGCGCCTTGACGACTAGGCTACCACGAACCCGGGTCACTTATTTATTATGAAACTTAACCCAGCCCCTGTGTTACCACTCTATATATTATTTTATTCAAATGTTGAAAAGGTTACATGAATGTTTAAGTTCCGGCCAAACCTTGTTAGGAAATTATTTAGAAATATAAATAATTATATCACAAGAGAAATCGGTTATATAAAGTACGCAGTGTCACTAGTTCAAGGCTGTTTAGGGTTACAACGTTTACATACATATAAAATTTAAATGTCTGTTCGTATTTCCAAGACCACATTTACTGATTTCCACAGTACCAGAACCCGTTATTAAAAGTTTTATCTGACTGCTGGTGTGTACGTCTGTGCTTATCTCTGAATCGATTTTAACAAGCCTTGTACAAGAAAAGAGAGGGGACTTTATATGCAATAATTTAAGCCGGAAAACCTGATATTTTGCACGATTTTACACTGACGGTGGGATAACCATCTGGAAAAATACCAGAGCAAAATAAAGCATGGACATGGTAGAGCAAAGCAGTGGCTTTTGCTTCTACTCGAATGGGCCGGCTCGATCGCAGTTCCACAGCCTCACAGAATACCGGCGAAGTATTCGCCCTGCAGTGAGTGAGTGAGGTAACCGGAGGCGCACTCCCCCCTCCCCATTCCCATCCTCATCCTCTCTCCCAACACCCAAATATCCTTAAAGCCCGTCAATGCACCTGCAGCCCGTCTGGTGTATAAATGTACGCCGGCGACAGTAATCACTTCTCATCAAGTGAGCCACTTGCTCGTTTGCCCTTTATACAGCAGACCGGTAACGGGCAGCAGCGTGGTGATCATGTCAAATCCTCCTTATGGGAAAGGTCTGTGACCTGCAGTGGACTATTTACAGGCTGTAAAGGTAATGCTGAACATAAAGCCTCTCCAAGGAAGTGCTAACAAAAGCCGCCATGCATTTCTTGGAGAATTTGACAAAACTTTTTAAAACGTGGTAGAGCCGAGCAGCGGGTTTTGCTGCTGCTCGAATGGGCCGTCTCGACCGGGTTGGTACCACTACCTCGCAGAATTCCGGCGTGAAGTAGAGGCATCTTATGCTTCTGAGTTTCGTTCGGTGAGTGAGGAGGCCCTCATCCCCTCCCCATCCCCCTCCTCATCCTCTCTTCCATCTCCCAAATATCCTTAAAGACCGGCAACGCACCTGCAGCACCTCTGGTGTTGCAGACGTACATGGGCGACGGTAATCACTTACCATCAGGTGAACCGCTTGCTCGTTTGCCGCCTTTCCCATAAAAAAAAACACCACGCTGGGCAGTAGTCACGCCATCATTCGGCGCTCGTTTGCTTAGATAAATGGCGCATTCCCCCTTACACCCAAAGTTGTGATGTATATAGATTGATTCGTATTATACTTTGAGAAGAAAATATATTGACTAACATCTTTGGTGGGATGTTAAAAACTCACCCGTTGTTCAGTATCTCTGCCACCCTGGTATCTTCGTAGTCGAGCTTTGTGAAACATTCCGGATAATATTTCCTTAAGCTCAAATACTTCAGCAAAGTCTGCTGCGTCAAGGGTATGCTGTACTTTTTCTGGCGTAGAAATCTCAGTAAGAAAATATCGTCTGTAACAAAACAAATACTATTAATACACGCTTCTACGACTGCAGTTGACTCTTTAAGCCGCGTCTGCTGCAACCATATTTGTGCATTGAACATGCTGAACGGACAAAAGATAGGGCATGGCATAAGGATTCGTTCAACATTTTTGTTCATCGGACTATCATACAGCGGACGGAAAACATCCATGTTTTGCCAACCTTGGGAGAGGTACCTCCCTTACTCCAATTTATTTGCCTCAATTGATTTATACGTTGTTTATACAATTTATATTTATATTCTTTTCATGAAACATTGTTCGACTGTCCGGCGTCGCAGGAGACGCAGGACAGACGCCGGAGGCGTGTTTTACGAACCATGTTTTGTGCGTTTATTTTACAGACACTGCTTTTGATTAAATTTGTAACAATAACTCAAAACCTTAAAAATGGATGATACGTCAAGTCTTGTAAGATGCCTTGTGGTGGAAGCGTAGGAAAATTTGCTCTTCTTCCCGTGGGTGGCGATAGAAACTACTTTTTAGCATCCGCAACATAGCGGACTAATCCATAAAAAAAATGTCTCACCGAAAATACGTGGGTCGCTCTAATGGTAAAGGAATAATTACACCGTTCGTCGACATTTGAAAAAATTATGACATGTGTTAACGAGTATTTTATTAGTTTATTTGAGGCAATTCGTTGCATCTTATTTTATATTCTATAATTTGTAATGTATAAAATCGGTTTTAAAACGGAGTTTCTCCTTAGTGCAGCATAGTACCTATACAAACTGATTCCTTACCTTGTCTTACGTTTCTGATGTCCTTATTCTTTTGTATCCACTCCCTCATGATCTGCAGGCTTTGTTCCTTTGTGGTCGGCGTCTCGCGAAGCTCCCGGGCTGCGATAGCGGCGAAGTTCCAAGGAGCGCGGCCCACACGCTCATCCTTCTCGCATTTGTCAGTAGCAGCGCTCCAAGTGGTGCCAACCGTCAGTAGCACGCTTGCGGTCGTCATTTTGTTTGTTTGTGCAGTTTCTGTTAACGAAATATCTAATTAAAAATTGTATGTTGAAATCAGGGAGCATCTGACTGTCTATTGCTCTAATTTTCTTTAAAATGTCGATATAAGAATCATTTGTTATACGTTTTGTTATACTATTCTTTATATCAGTTTTCAGGATTCTATAATAAAAACAATAATGATTTCTTGTATTTACGCGAATGTTACACGTTTGTAATGAAACTATTATTTTTGATATCAATATCCTCGTGAATCTCGATCTGTAAGGACACGCCTGACAAAGAACACATAGCTGACGTGAAACACCGACGCTCTAGGAAGTCTGCAGTCTGTCACCATATCCTTAATCACCCCAACGATTGCATCAGATTTGATAGACCACAAATCACCGCAAAAGAACACCGATTCCTGTCAAGGACACGCGACTCGCTCGAGGCTATTGAAACCAAAAAACATACTAATTTCAATAGAGAAGATGACTTGGTACTACCATCGGCTTGGGATCGGCATCGGCAGTAATAAACAAAATTAAATCAAGCATACCACTGCACGACCTCAAGACACTGTGAGCACATTCTGCGTAGATCGGATCAAAATGACTAAATAAAAGCTGTAGGTAGTCCGAGTTAACTATGACATTTGGACGTTAAATACTTCAGATAAAATCCGTAAATGATAGTTTCATTTCAAATAAAAATAATATATTACAAATTAAAACCCAAAATTACCTTTTCCATAATTTGAATTTTTTAATAATAATTGTAATAAACTTCATGGCGAGATCAGATGAGTCATTCTGTTTGGACGTCTTTAGCTGTGATAAAGGGCTTACCCCTATATCCATAGCCAACGAGGAATGGCAGGACCCGGTAGTACAGAGCGTCTCCGACCGGGAGACCGTATGGAAGGAGAAAGAGCTCCATGGGAGGTTCTACGAAAGGCTAATGGAGATACCGTCGCCTCCCTCAACTGGCTGCATTTCGGTGACCTCTTTGTGGAAAGCGAGAGTTTTGTCTGTGCGATACAGGATTAGGATATTAAGACGAACAACTATCGGAGATACATCCTAAGGGATGGCACTCGACATCTGTCGAGCTTGTCGCCGTCCCGGGGAGTCGCTTCGGCATGTCCATCTCCGGTTGTTCAGCGCTTTCTGAGTATCTACACTGGCACAACCAAGTAGCCAGGATTCTACATCAGGAATTTGGATCGCTCTTGGATCTAGACTGCCTTACTATAAGTACTCGCCGGAAGCCGTCCTCAAAAATGACGGCGCCAGGCTCTTTTAGAACGGGCCCATCATCACGGAACGGAACCGGGCACAGTCGAGGATATTTTTGGTCGACATCCCCATTCCATATGACGAGAACCTCCTGAAAGCCGAAACAGTTAAGAAAACGAAATATCTGGACCTGGTTCACGAGGTGACTGACATGTGTGGTGGCATGCCGACGGAAATAATTCCGATAGTCTTATCTGCAAATGGGTTATCCCAGTCAGCCTCTCGGAACATCTGAGGTGGCTGGGACTCCGTGACGGACCGCTCCGAGCTCAAATGCAGAAGGCGGTTGCCCTTGATATCGCTTGCATCGTCTGTCAGTTTTCCCTATCCTCCTAACCCTCGGACGTCTGGTCTCCTCTGCCGAGAGCTTCGGCTTGGTTGGGTTATTATTATTTATTTATTATATTTTACTTTAAGTATATTAATAATAATATATTTTATGTTATTTATTTTATAGTATTTTATGTATGTATACGTATTTATATACCACCTAACCAGACGAGAACATACGTATACCTCGTTTATTAGCTAGAAACATTACAATAATATTTCACAAGTACATCTGACAAATTTATAAAAATACCGAACATATTTCGTCCATAGTTGACGTGCAAATATAAACAATTAAGAAAATTAAATTAATATATGATGATGAGTCCTAAAAAGATGAATTTAATGGATTCAACACACAGTTATAATTAACAACAGTAATAATCAACAAGATACATGGCGATCATTATGAATCGTTGCATAAATATTAACTGATTAGAAAATTTCAATAAAATAAATGCAACAAATTTAGAACTGTTTTAAAATTTGCAATAATTAGATTAATTAATTAAATTTAGTTAAAAAATAAAACATTCAATTCTCAATCATTCACTTTTCGTCATAAAAACTCATTATATTAATCCTCATTAGTCCTAATGTCATTCTTTTTACCATTTTTGTTGTTATACTTTTCACAATATTGCATATACTCTGTAGAGTTAGAATTATTTAGGGACTTAATAATCGATAAAATCTTTGATGCATAAGTCGGTTTTAAAAAAGGACTTGAGTTATTTTGTTTTATTAAATAAAGACGTTTTCTATTTTTATTCATTATATATATTCATGCTGCATTGGATCATGTATAACTTTATTTTGATTCGTAATACGCTCTATGTTCTTAAGTTTTGAATTATTATTTTTCTCGCTGATCAAGTTCCAAGACGCTTTGTATTTGTTTTTTGATTTAAGAATGTAGCTGTTGTGTAACTACTTTTTTTTAAAGTCTAGGCAATTTTGAGGAACTTGGAATAACTATGAAATTTGTTTTATAATATTGGAACCGCAGTTTACTTTTTCTTACAAATGAGCCTTTAATTCTCTAGTCAGCCATAATAATCATCATCATTTCATCCTATCTATATCTATTTGATGGCTGACTGCCTTGTCTATACTATATTTAGACAAGGCAGTCAGCAATCAAATTTTTTGATTAGTCTCACCAATCTTGTATCTAATTAAAATAATTTCAAAACTTGTATTTTATTAAATATGACGTAAGAATATAAACATAAAAGTTTATTATGTCATGAAATAAAACAGCAAAGCTTTTATTTCTATTCTCTACTTTATTTTTCGAATAACATGAATAATAATTAAACAAATGCCTCTGCCTCAGCTCCGTCGTTAATAGAATAATAATTAAGTTCATTATTGCCACACGCTTTTGTTCAATTCCAAGTGTGGATGTGACGATACATAAAATCATCTATTGATAGGTATATAAAACAAAATGAAAATGCTACTGTTTACAATATATCACTAAAATGTTAACACAAAATCTGTCGAAAACGTCACACACATAGTACACTTCATATGGCCATCCTTGTACCGGCACCTTTCATCTTAGACGCTGGAGCCCGTCACCGGTCTATGTATTTTGGTCTGTCCCTGTCTATCGGATACCACTAAATTTTCAAGGCGTTTTAGTTAGTCTACTCTTCCTTATACCACTTGTCATATGCGGCACAGCAGCTATTACACAGAAATATCCCAGTAACGTTGTACGTGGTAGGGCCAAGTGACGGCTTTGCTGCTGCTGGAATGGACTGGCTCCGCCGGGGTACTACCACGACCTCGCAGAATACCGACGTGAGGTAGAGGCTTGTCCTTCTGCGTTTCGTTCGGTGAGGTAGGTAACCGGATGTCCTCTCTCTCCTCCCCTATTCCGCCTCCCGATCCTCCCTCCCATCCTCCAAATATTGCTAAAGGCCGGCAACACGCGTGCAGCTCCTCTAGTATTGCAGTTGTACTTGGGAGACGGTAATCACTTACCGTCAGGAGAACAAATTGACCGTTTGCCGCCTTTCCCATAAAAAAAAAACTATCCGCGGACCTTTATACCTTCCTTATCATTAATAGTAAAGTTTCTAGGTTATGTAAGAACTTAACTAGCATGTAGGAATCTTAACTTTTCACTTGTCGTTAAACAATAGTAGGCATTTCAATACGAACGGTAATCGCGGGAATCGAGACCGCCCGTAAATGAGGAACAATCCATCACACAATTGTTTTACCTGTTGTTGTACAAGTAAACAAGACTTGATAGTGCATATGATCATCAATTATCACCAGCCGAGGAGGAGTCGTCGCGTTATATCAATATGTTAATTTTCTTGCGGATGAAAAAACTTATCCACGAATTTCTTGGGTAAAAATTTTGCAACTTCGCCTACTATGTTTATTATGGCATTATTCCAGTTGTCAGGCGGTCCGAATGCTTCGCTTTGCATCGCTAACGTCGCAAACCCCAACATCACTTCAGTCGTACATTTCAATTTTCCGATATCCTTTGAAGCTTCCTTGTAAGCGGAGGGATGGATTCTTTCTATTTCGCTCCTATTGAAGGCGCAAAGTATGTTTCTGAGCGCTGTCAGATCATAAAACGTGTAATCCTCTGGTTCTTTCGCAGCGAAATCCTCTCTTACTCTTTCAGCTATAGCAGCCAATTGCGCATGGCTGAGCTTGTAATCCAATCCGAAGTTTTGTATTACATCAATGTTGTTAAGAGTTAAATTAGCGTAATCAGATATGTTTAACGCTGGCGTCACCCAATGAAGAACCATCAGCACCTCATCGGGGACGTTAGCGACGCCGTTGTAATTTTGGACCAAGGACTGCCAAATAAAGTCAGCCTCGCCCCTCGGTATTTCTTCACTGGCGATATGCGGTAAACAATTTAAGATCTGAGATATTAGCATCGTTTGCAATTTTTTTAATGTGAGTTTTTTGGTAGAATTTATTAAATTCTCACAGTCAATGTTATGAGCTAAAATAGTTTTTACTAATAATATTACGAGAAATAGCATTTTGTGAAGCGGTTACTAAACGAATACACTGAAATAGCTAAGTGACCCAGAAACGTTATCCGTTGTAGCATACATAAGGTAGGCTTCATTCTCTATTCATGTCCTAATTATTCAGTTAGGGTTGAACAACAAATGTAGAAAGTCTTTGGTTCTGTTACTACTCGCCATTAAGTTATTGGCAAAAAAGTTCTGATGACTGTGTACCCAATAGTGGAGTGATTTTTCATTTCAAGATATTTACTTTTATTTGTTTCAACCCTCTGTTCACCAGAGCTTATTTCAAACAACTTAACAGGTGGTGACTACCTACCGCCGTCTTAGAGTTCGAGTAAACGATTCTAATCGTACTATACAAAAATAGCATCGAATACTTATCGGAACGAGCTCTCAACATAGAGAATCGAACTAGCGTCTCCCGATTCTGAGGCAAATCCCCGAACTACTCTGTAATCGAGGATTTTTGTTATTGGGATAGATAGGTGCTAATGTCTATAACTTTGACTTCGTCGATATTCCTCTCCTTCTATTTAATTGCTTTATCATCAGTATGTTTAAGTCCACTGTTGAACATATGAATTTCCATGATAGCTTGGTTTGTGGGATATGTGATAACTCCACATAATAATTAAATAAAAGTTTCTCAGAATAAGACGAAATTCTTATCGTCATCTTTGTGGTTAAATTTCAAAAGCTTTTCACTATTACAGAATATACTATACGTATATAATATAATCTATTTAATATAAATATTAAAATAATATAATTTGTTGATTACTACTAAGCTTAACAGCTGTATTACAAGATAGTTGAAATTAACCTGTAACGTTATGGTTCAAAGACACCCTGCACAATATATCTACTCACGCCCATCACCCAGGGGGATAGAATAGATACATAGATTTGGCAAATACAGCGAAGTCAAACGGGCATCCGCAATCCACTTTCCGCCTTCACGGGAGATATAATATAACCTTTGGTGGGTCACATCGCCGGATTGGTACTCGAATATTGCCATAAGATTTTCAAGGCAATATTTTCTCTTACAATACCCACGGGAAGAAAGGGTGTGACAGTTTCTTATGCCGTATCACACAGCATACCCACTCACACCTTTAGGCTATGAGTATTTCTTTATCTCTTATAATTCAGGACGTGGCAACAATATAAATTCTATTGTACATACACGTGAATGTTTATAACATAGACGCGTTTTACAAATACAATAACATTTGCTTAACCCATGAAATAAGAATAGTATTGAAAATGTTCAGGTGAGGCAAACCATACATTACAAAATTGAGTATATTAGCTCAAGATTATAGCGAAGGTTAACGATGCGGAAAGTATTTGCCCGTAAATACAACGAGGTCAAGAAAAGTATTATAAAATGTTTGCATAATAAAATAACAAACATAAAGCAAGCGCTTGTACGTTTTGTTGTCACCGATGATATAAAAATCACATTATTTTACGTTCTACGTCAGAAGTCATTGACAACCCCATCATCGTTTCAGTCTGTCACAAATCCACAGCTGAGCATAGGCCCCCCCGCAAAGATTGCCACAAGGCACAGTTTTCAGCCTCCTGCATCCATTGACTTCCCACAACACTGCGCTGTTCGACACTGCATCTTGTGGGGGGCTGCCACTCGAGAATCTTTCTTCGATGGTTGTCAGTTCTGCGAGCTATGAGGCCGGTCCATTGACATGTTGACTCTAAAATTGTATAGGGCGAGTCTATTTTCTATAACATTCCAACGTTATTGTCCATAAGGACTAAGATGGAATGAATAGACAACCCGTATGATTACGGACTTTAGCATAAATAAAATTTAGTACTTCACATATTTCAGTAAACTATGAATAACAAAGTTGCCTATTTCTGACGAGTCGACTTCACGGAGGTAGTATTCTTTCTGTTTCGATAACGAGACGTTTTCGATTAACTACACTAAAATAATATTACGTCTTTAATTTAGTCATATCAGAAGGTATTTTATATGAAATGAGCAGTATGAACTTTAAAAGCAGGCGAATGACTCGAAACTTTCGCTTCTGGATTACATTACAATGTTTACATTGTAATAATCTACGTGCAAGTGTTAGTTTGTACTTTTATATGTGGGGTAATCTCCGGAACTAGTGGACTGATTTTAATAATTCTATCGCTGGTTGAAATATATTATAGAGAACTTGAATTTTGTTGGAATAACACCTAGTTAAAGAGGGTACTCAATGAATCATTTACCTCACTAGGTACTTTCTTACCATGTAATGACAAAGGTAAGATATTTTAGACAGGTACCAGACCTATCTAAAATATTTTATTGAGCTGTTCGTGCGATACCGGCAGGGTTCGCTTGTAGGTACAAAGGTCACAAAAGTGAAATAAATTGAAGGTCAAGTACATGACGGGAACCTCCTCTGTGAAGAGTATGAGTTGTAGTTCAGAACCCAAGAACCAAGGAAAAGAGACAAACGAATGATACGTAAATCTCGAAACAAAAATAATAATAACCAATTTTATAAAATAAGTAATAAACTGAGAATCTATTTATGTACATTTATCGAATCATAATACACCGCCCAATATCCAAGAAACATGAGTATTTATCACAAAAACACTACAAAAACTCTAAAGTAATAAAAAACAAAAGGCTGACCTTGCGTCTGTTATTAAATAACGTTTTATGATAATAACATGCCATAAAATTAAATGAGGTATTTGGTTAAAAGCTGTTTGTATCGGTAATTTATCATTGTTTTTGCAACACTGAGGCAGTTACGTTTTGAGTGTCTAACCTACGCTCTGTTATCTCTTGTTATGAACTTCCGGCAACCGTTTTTAAGATTTGGAAGCGAATAATATTTTATTGTCATTATACCCATGTTTCAAATGTCACCAGTAAGTTTAAAGTATATCGCAACTGTCATCGTACTAAGTTAGTACCTTTAAAGTATCTTTAAATCGTCATTTTTAATAACGGAATATATCTGCTCATCTGTATGTGGTGGTGGTGCCCCTTCATATAACCAGGCACTGCCGACCGTCAGATGGTAGAAAATAAACTCCAATTTGCAGATTAGTGATGGGGAGCAGCATTTCATCGGATTCATTTGTGCGGAGGTGACGGAACTGCGCTAACCACAGCGTCAACCCAGCGTAATGTATACAGATTGCCGACTTTCTGGAGCTTTCTGGGAGAGGCCTTTGTTCAGAAGTTGATGTCTGATGAAGAGGAAGTGGCCGAATTAAAAAGAAGGTGGCTTACACACTTTATACAGCCTCTATGATGACGATTATGGGGAACTGGAAACCTATCTATCTATGATAAATTCAATGTAAATCAAATCCGCTTGAGAGTATAGACTAAGATACCCAATAATTGAAAATATATAAACGAATGATACGTAAATCTCGAAACAAAATAAATAATAACCAATTTTATAAAATAATTAATAAACTGAGAATCTATTTATGTACATTTATCGAATCATAATACAGCGCCCAATATCCAAGAAACATGAGTATTTATCACACGAACACTACAAAAACTCTAAAGTAATAAAAAACAAAAGGCTGACCTTGCGTCTGTTATTAAATAACGTTTTATGATAATAACATGCTATAAAATTAAATGAGGTATTTGGATAAAAGCTGTTTGTATCGGTAATTTATCATTGTTTTTGCAACACTGAGGCAGTTACCTTTTGAGTGTCTAACCCACGCTCTGTTATCTCTTGTTATGAACTTCCGTCAACCGTTTTTAAGATTTGGAGGCGAATAATATTTTATTGTCATTATACCCATGTTTCAAATGTCACCAGTAAGTTTAAAGTATATCGCAACTGTCATCGTACTAACTTATCTTTAAATCGTCATTTTTAATAACGGAATATATCTGCTCATCTGTATGTGGTGGTGGTGCCCCTTCATATAACCAGGCACTGCCGACCGTCAGATGGTAGAAAATAAACCCCAATTTGCAGATTAGTGATGGGGAGCAGCACCATTTGTGCGGAGGTGACGAAACTGCGCTAACCACAGCGTCAACCCAGCGTAATGTATACAGATTGCCGACTTTCTGGAGCTTTTTGGGAGAGGCCTTTGTTCAGAAGTTGAAGTCTGATGAAGAGGAAGTGGCCGAATTAAAAGAAGGTGGCTGATACAGCCTCTATGATGACGATTATGGGGAACTGGAAACCTATCTATCTATGATAAATTCAATGTAAATCAAATTCGCTTGAGAGTATAGACTAAGATGCCCAATAATTGAAAATATATAAAATAATATAAGCCGCAGAGCAAGTAATATTACGAATAATGAGCATTAAATAATGTTTCCATAATAAAGTTTTCATAATCATGGTGATTACCGTCCATTATTAGTTGCATTCCCGCTGAGCATTTCTGAGCTTCCTCATACAACATGCAGCCAAAGGTAATATACTACTTAGCTATTAACTACTACTTGAAGTATATTACCTATACTAGCACCAATTTATAATTTTAATTGATATGTTTACGTAACACGTAAAGAATTACATGTTCTCTTGATATATTCAACCACATAAAATTATGTTGCATCTCTGTATTGTAAAGCTCAGTATATCTTAATAAGTTTTTCTACGTGATAGAGGCAAGCGGCGGCATTTTCTGATGCTAGAATGGGCCGGCTCGACCTCGTAGAGTACCGGCGTGAAGTAGAGGCATTTTTTACTTCTGGGTTTTATTTGGTGACTCTACTTCCTCTCTCCCATCTCCCAAACACCCTTTAAGGCCGGTAACGCACCTGATGCACCTCTGGTGTTGCAGACGTACGTGGGTGACGGTAATCACTTACCATCAGGTGAACCACTTGCTCGTTTGCCGCCTTACCCATAAAAAAACTGGTGGTAGACACCTCTGCCTCTAAGTCGGTAGGTTTGACTCCCAAATCGTCTGGGCAATGCAACTACTGTCGTGTCACGGTTTGAAAGGAAATTAGAGACAGCATGAATAATTACGGATAAGTTATTCCATCTTAGCCCTCAGATGTGACATTGAATCTGTGAACTTCTTCGATTGAGGTTGTTTGCCGGTGCTCACGGGCTGCACAAGGAGGACTGCTGACGTTTTCTACTTTTATCATACGATATGATTATATGCTAGAAGAAACTGTCTTCATTCTGTCGCGCCACAACAGACTTCAGATAATTCTATACTAAATGTATAAAGTTAATGAGCGTTTATCGTGTGTTCTTTAGTAGTCTCGGCGCAGTCCAACACAGACATCCTTCAATGGTAAGCTTTACCGCGGTGGTCAATCTTGGAATGCGGATTCTGTAAAATCTTCTGTTAATTTGAAATGGTAGTTCACTGAGTGAAGTAACCGGAGGCTCCCTTCCCTCTCCCTCAACCCCTCTTCCATACCCCAAATATCCTTAAAGCCCGGCAACGCACCTACAGCTCCTCAGGCGTTCCAGATGTACGTTGGCGACGGTAATCACTTACCATCAAGTAAGTCGCTTGCTTGTTCTTCCCTACCCAATAAAAAAAAAATATCAACACCACAATGGGCAATATTTTAAACATACATATTACGACATAAAGTTTTATTATCTGTGCGGGGTAGTGAAGTATAATAAAAAATACTTTTGAAAAAATGTATAACCATAAGTTAAATAATATTGTCTGTGCCCGAAATTGAAGCACATATTTCATAAGCCGTCTATCAATACACCGGACAAAGGGACTACTTTACGACGTATCGCATGAAAGGTAAACGTGAATATTTAAAGCGCATCGTATTGTATCCGTTTCAATTAGATTTATGTTAAGGTCATTGAGCATAACATCTTTTCATACAATATCTATGGCTGTCCGTACGCTGTCTGGGATGCTTTATCAATTTTGATTCTATGCGGTGGCCTAACAGCTCTGGTAGCTGCCTCTGGAAGCAAATTATAAAGGCTCTTACCATCATATACCCAAAAATAGCGTGGTCATAGGTCTGTACATTTATTTTTGCCACTTCAACCCACATTTCAGTGGTGCTTATTTGGACCAACGTTAAAGGGATTGAGCTAGTCGCCACCTTATAGTCCAGCCGAATGATACCAGTCGTATTGAAGTTTCGATGAATTCTATTAACCTTCCGCATGGGGGATCCAGCTCGGGTGTTGAAGTCAGGCATCCCTAATCTCACGGCTGTCGCGACTAGCAATTTAACAATTGGTGGACTTAATTAGTTCATGTTCGAGAGAACAGACGACAGCGATTCTGGATTAAGTATCACAATCCAGCAGTAAATTCATCGAGCGTTAGATTACACGTGATAAATATATATTTCGTAAATGATCAACATGAAAAGTATTACGCATGGTGTAACTCTGTGCGAAGAGGTGATGGATAAGTATTGTGAAATAGCGCAGGCATTCACCATAAAATAATTTCAATAGTAAACCAGCTTAAAATTTACTTCATCGCGTGTTCGACATTCATAATTGATAATCCCTCTCTCTTATGAGGTACATCATTACATCAATAAGGTATCATATTCATATATTTTAATACTCGAGTTATCTACTTCACATTAAGCACACACGCTTGGCAGAGATTATGTATTTGAATTTTTTATAATTTTCCATTTCAGACTATCACTAGTCCACTGCTGAACTTAGGCCTTCGCTAAAGATTGGCACAAATCTCGGTCCTGAGCCACCTGCATCCATTGACATCTCGCAACACTGCGCAGGTCGTCACTCCATCTTGTAGGGGGCCGTCCCACACTGCGTTTGCCTGTACGTAGCTGCCACTCGAGAACCTCTCTTTCTTATTTATTTATAACCATATTTCGAATTTGCACTACTTATTGTATCCAAACGGCCTCTTGACGGGTGATGGGTTTCGGGACTCAATTTTGTCAACATAGCTAAATATAAATTTGTGTCTGGGCTCGAAGGATTCCTAAGGTTTTCCTGGTGTGTAAAGTTAAAGCTAATATTTTTCTCCGAAGGTTCTTCCAAGGGTAATAACCAGCTCTCGGTGGACGAACTAAGGGACGAGGCTTTGAAGACCGACTGATAGCGATGATCGAAATCCATTCAAAATTTTTTCAAAAATCTTTTAATGTTCACATCTAACTTCGCGTTCGCGACACCAATATAAGAACTGTTATTATTTTACGCTAGTATTCTGTGAGACTATTGTACTTCAACGGTCGAACACAGTTATTTGACAGCATTACCACATTTGAATATCGATTAATAATAATACGCGACACCATATAAGAACTGTTATTATTTTACGCTAGTATTCTGTGAGACTATTGTACTTCAACGGTCGAACACAGTTATTTGCCACCATTACCACATTTGAATATCGATTAATAATAATACGCGACACCGTATAAGAACTGTTATTATTTTACGCTAATATTCTGTGAGACTATTGTACTTCAACGGTCGAACACAATTATTTGCCACCATTACCACATTTGAATATCGATTAATAATAATACGCGACACCGTATAAGAACTGTTATTATTTTACGCTGGTATTCTGTGAGACTATAGTACTTCAACGGTCGAACACAGTTATTTGCCAGCATTACCACATTTGAATATCGATTAATAATAATACGCGACACCGTATAAGAACTGTTATTATTTTACGCTGGTATTCTGTGAGACTATAGTACTTCAACGGTCGAACACAGTTATTTGCCAGCATTACCACATTTGAATATCGATTAATAATAATACGCGACACCATATAAGAACTGTTATTATTTTACGCTAGTATTCTGTGAGACTATTGTACTTCAACGGTCGAACACAGTTATTTGCCACCATTACCACATTTGAATATCGATTAATAATAATACGCGACACCGTATAAGAACTGTTATTATTTTACGCTAATATTCTGTGAGACTATAGTACTTCAACGGTCGAACACAGTTATTTGCCAGCATTACCACATTTGAATATCGATTAATAATAATACGCGACACCGTATAAGAACTGTTATTATTTTACGCTAGTATTCTGTGAGACTATAGTACTTCAACGGTCGAACACAGTTATTTGCCAGCATTACCACATTTGAATATCGATTAATAATAATACGCGACACCGTATAAGAACTGTTATTATTTTACGCTAGTATTCTGTGAGACTATAGTACTTCAACGGTCGAACACAGTTATTTGCCAGCATTACCACATTTGAATATCGATTAATAATACGCGACACCGTATAAGAACTGTTATTATTTTACGCTGGTATTCTGTGAGACTATAGTACTTCAACGGTCGAACACAGTTATTTGCCAGCATTACCACATTTGAATATCGATTAATAATACGCGACACCGTATAAGAACTGTTATTATTTTACGCTGGTATTCTGTGAGACTATTGTACTTCAACGGTCGAACACAGTTATTTGCCAGCATTACCACATTTGAATATCGATTAATAATACGCGACACCATATAAGAACTGTTATTATTTTACGCTAGCATTCTGTGAGACTATTGTACTTCAACGGTCGAGCACAGTTATTTGCCAGCATTACCACATTTGAATATCCATTAATAATAATACGCGACACCGTATAAGAACTGTTATTATTTTACGCTAGTATTCTGTGAGACTATAGTACTTCTACGGTCGAACACAGTTATTTGCCAGCATTACCACATTTGAATATCGATTAATAATACGCGACACCGTATAAGAACTGTTATTATTTTACGCTAGTATTCTGTGAGACTATAGTACTTCAACGGTCGAACACAGTTATTTGCCAGCATTACCACATTTGAATATCGATTAATAATTATACGTGATGAAAATACTAATATTAGTATGAGTATTTTTATGACAGTTGAATAACTATTGTTCCGGGTCTAGATGGCTGTCCATAAGCATAGGTATGTCATAGATGCTCCCCTTAACCAATCTATGAATTATCTTACTGGCTTTAGTGACAAACGAGCTAACAGTTCAGATGGTAAGTGGCTACTGCGGGTCATGGTGCGTTGCAGACGCAAACTTCAATCGAAGAAAGTTACTAATGTGTTGTTACCCATCAGGACGGAAAAGCCTTAGCTCGTAAAGATGACGATTTGATGTGGTTGTTCCGCTGTCAGACCATACTTAATTATATCCTACGTTCACGTGTAAACCCACTGGATCAGAACGGATGGTTTCTTTTTAAACCCACACCAAAAATTTTAAAGAGCGCCCAATTATATTGTTTTAGCTTTCACAATACCCCACGAAAGTCGGTTCCATTTCACAGCACGAATATTTCGAGTTCTAATAATCGTTATGTAATATAAAAGGCCGGATTCCAGGAAAGAGCACAATTGTTTGCATGTAATTGAGCACACAAAGGCATAATTTAATGTTACCATAGACATTTGCCGCTGTGACAAACTAGATCTTACGAAATCATTCTATACGTAACGTTTTTGACGAAATGTTATTATTATTACGTGTAAAGCAAGGAGCGAAATTTTCTTTTGGGAACCTCGTTCGTTTTACCCAATTGCAAATATAAGTGTAACATTTAAGGCATCTTATAACTTTTTTCGAATAACCAGGGTTATTACTTGCGAATTCTATAGGCAATAGCCAATTGCGCAGGATATTTTAATTACGCAATTCTGCCCACAAACACAGTCGCTCGCTCATCTTTATGTTTCCGTGTCTTGCTCAGACACTAGCAGTGTTAGAGACAAATAATACAACACAATACGACCGGATCCGAACAGAAATATAGTGCGTTGCACAAATGTTGCCTTCGGCTAAGATTCGAATCCAAGCCCCATGACACAGCAGTCAGGTACACTAACCACTAAGCCACCGCTGGCGTTATAGTACGATAGGTAACTAAACAAAACACTGCACAATCAATAGATTGTTTAGGATCGAAATAACTAAACAGTATCGATACATTGATTAAAAATATACAAATAAATTCTATAATTGATTACCAGACCCATAACCTATTACAACACACGCTGTTTCGAGTAGTTACGACCACGTCTCGAAGTGTTGCCCATTATTTTGAGCAGCGCTTCGTGTATTACGTATTGTTCTTTAAAATTGTTTCATTTGTTCATCTTAAAAGTACTTAAAACTTTGTTATACGATATATCTTTTTTTAACAAGCGCACCGTTCGCGTGCGTGTGAAGAACTCTTTCGTTGGGTCGTACGCACGAAAGAGTCGTTTTCCAAAACAAACAATGCGGTTAATTAGTTTGCCAACGCGTTAGAGGTTTGTGGGTCACTAGTTCTGGTATCACAAGAGGCATCGCTCTGGCACTCGTCTCTACACATCTGACACTGGGGCCCAGTTTCGTGTGACGTAACCGAAAGAGATTTATTTCGTAATCTATAGGCAAATATTATTACAACAGCGTCGTCTCTGTTCGAGACAAAAGACTGAAAAACACTCCGTATGTTTGAATTTTCAGCGTTTTATCGTTTACATCTGTCACTCAAGGGCTCAGGCATTGATCACAGATTTCTCTCTCCGATTAACACTCCGGTTGATCCGTAAACTATTTATATTTTTAACGGAAACTAAACGTTATCGCGTCAAACGCCATGTTCACTCCGGTCGCGTTTTAATATGGTCAATATACGAGCACACAGTCGATTTTAATTAAATGATTTGATAATGTTGTTATAACTACAAGCACAGGAAAACATGAGTGGGTATAAAACTTAATATAGTTTTTCATAGTTTAGTAAAGCGAGAGTGCTTATAATACAATAAATTATGATTACGTAACATAAAAGTTATGCTCTCAGCGCTATAGTCAATAATGTCCACATTATTGAGTGCGATTGGGTAGATGCCATTTTGGTTCTTTCAAATTTATTTGAACCATAGTTTATTTGAGCCAACGTGACAAGTGCTTCGCTGTGTAATCCTAAATTTTTTTGCGCAAGAGCTGTATTAAAAAAAATCATAAATTTATGTTCCAAATTAATTTTTTCTACGTTCATGTTAGTATTGCGCTATGCCTTGCCCTTCATGCCCTTCAGCGCCTGTGGTACAATGTTCAAAAACCGAATGGTCTTTGGCTACATTACAATTATTACTATTCAAAACGCTCATTGAAAGGTTATTGGCTAGCAATAAAGTAATGACACTCCTATTTAATCTCAGTAAGCTCAGCTCCTTCTTATTAAAAATAAAGCTTTTTCAACTTAATACTTTGATTTATTGATACCCGTAACCTAAAAACAAACACTATATCAATAAATTATACTAGTAAGCCCATCTTACGATATCGCCGGCTAGACATATTTATAGATATACCATAAGAGAGTATCTACAGAACGACTGATCACGATTGGCACTACGGGCTACACACACGAGCAAATTGCACATGGACAAAAGTTCATACAAAGTTTTACCATGCGGGAAATGCGAACCCAATGCAAACTAATTGGCTGGGAATACTTAAGAAAACGATTAGATTAAAGACAAAATATATAGGCCGCGGTGACCTAGTGGTTACGACGACCGCTTTAAGTTCGTAGTAGTCGCGAGTGACCTGGGTTCGAACCCCCGTGCCGGCACCGCTAAAATTGTTAATAGCTATTTTATGTACTGTTTTTGCCATGTGTTCGGTTGTAAAGGAAAACATCGTGAGAAAACTTGCATATACGAGAAACATAATTGTATTTAGAGGGCTTGGGAAGTCCGGACCCTTCCCCGGATCCAAAACTCTCTCAAATATTTTGTAAAATATGCAATATAATTTAACATTAATAAATTGAAAAAAATTGTTATACAAGTGACTTCAAAATTAACCTCACGAGTAGCTATTAAACTGAAGACGGAAAATACTTGCAAAGTTTCTATTCTAAACAATTACGTGAACTCCGTTAGCTGAACGCAAATGCACAACAGATAGTTTAGAAACTGGTATAATTATTTACTGATGTATAATTATAATAATTTCCAATCAATTAATTTATTAATGGCGTATAGTTAAGCTGCGCCATTAACAATCTTTTACGATGCATTCTTTCGACAATCCTTTTGTTTTCAGTCAATGTATTTTTGTCGTGAGAAATTATACATAAACCTGTAAGGTTATTAATAACCAGAATTAAGCAGTCTATAGACACCCACTACTGGGCAAAGGCCTCCTTCTCAAATATTATAGAGGGTTTTTGGAGTCGGGAAGAATCCGCCACGCTGCTCCAATTAGACGTCCGTCCCGGGTTGACTTCACATGTCTTCGAAATAATATCTATTATTATTTCTCTGTCATGCAGTTGTCCTTCACCGGCGAGCACGTGATAATAATAAAATTCAGCATTTAAAATCGCTATTGACAATTTTAGTGGTGCCGGCACCAGGGATCGAGCCCAGGTCACTCACGCTTTATGAAACTAAAGCGAGCGCCATGACCACTATGCTCCATAACAATGATTAAGCTCTGCTCTTTGTACCACAAACGCTAAGGACATAACAATTATAGAAATATGGTGATAATGTTCGATCTAAGCAATTGACACTTACATAATTCTCCAATTTATAGACACGATCCAATTCCTTAAATAAAGAATTTATGAATGAAGATTTAGAATGAAGACATCTAACATTTAATTATTTAAAAAGAACAGGAATCTTAACTATGATCTGATCGGTATTATTAATAAATTCAAAGAACAAACTCATTTTAAATACAAACACGAATTATCATTATGAAATAAAATCAAGTAACAAACAATGAAATCAATGCTCACTTATTTATTATTTAGATTAACATTCACACAACAATTTTACTGAACCATATTTAACATATTTTAGTAATAATAAATAACATTGGACTTTTCTTCTCGAAACCGTGTTCTACTAACTTTTTGGAATTTTACTTTGATTAAATGTCAATTAAAAGAAATATGACATCTACGTACCTAAATAAGTAAACAACCCATGTTACTTTAAATAACAATTATAGCAATTACTTGTTCTGAATATTGGTTTAGTTTATTCATAAAATGCTAATTTGGACTTAACATAAATGATGTAAGTTTCTGTATAATTAAAAATAATAAGTAGTTTTTTTACGTTTAAAAAGAACGTAATAATAAAACTGCCTACACCTAAAATCAAGAAACAAACAAAATGCGCCAGCATGAATAAATAAATAAAATATTATAGTACGGTTTAGTGATTTAATAACTTTATGTATTTAATAACAACATAATTTATCTAATACTAACAAGCATTGAAACTTTGGCAATATTTTTACAAAAAAACATATAACTGTAAACATGTAACTGGTCGAACAGAAAAGGAAAATATAAATGAAAAAATTACTTACGTACTATTTTTCCCAGTGATACGATTCGCGCCTTTTTGCAATGCGCTTACCCGTGCGACGCACAACCTTACAATGTCCAAGCTACGAACTACGCACACGTCTCCTTTCTGGTTCTTTTGCGGCTCTGCAATATACCACCGCGTATGAAGCAACAATATAATAATCGCATTAATCACGCATACTTAAGAATACCGAGAGAACTTGGTAACACACCAATTTTCACAAGTCTGTTTCTTTGATATCATTACGGGTCGTATCTACATGTACCGTGTTGGCACGCATATACAAACTCTTTTTTCTTATTCAAATAATAGAAAATCAACGAGCACACAGCGCACCTGATGATAAGTCATCGCTGCGGCCCATAGACACCTGCGTTGTTAAGACGGAATGTCTCGTATCGAACACATAAACCTGACTATATAAAACACAGAAGAAAATTTCTTCCACAGGCAGTGCATAATTACCGGTTAAAGCATTTTTAACCCTTCTTGTGTCATAACTTTGAAACAATTGAAATTATTTTGTTATAAATCAAGTAAGGACTTATGACACGAGAGTATATATGCAAGTATTTGTACTATCTTTTATATGTGTAAGAGACATGAACCCAAAATACAATACCTTGTGTCCCGTAACTCCTGGTTGGCTAACTTGGCAAACGGTCTAACAGTCCAGCTGATGGTGAGTTGGTTCTGCACCCCATGGACACCTGCAAACAACCAATGAAGAAAAAGGAGGAGTTTATGATCTCTGAGAACTAAGTTGCAATGCCTCATAGTCTGTACTTATGCTGGCACACTATACCTTGCACACCGGAACACAACAGTTAGCACTGCTGATTGCCGGTCGAAATGGGTAAGAGAGTGGTACCTACCCGGACGGCTCGTAGCTAGAGAAGGAGTCTACCGCCTTGTAAAATCTGTACACATAGTCGCGAATAGCTTTGTATAAAAAACTTTTGTGCGTCTGTTAGTGATCGTGTAACTTTTAAAAGGATTGACCGATCGAGGTCATATTCCTATACTATATTTGTACTCGAGACGATGGTTCATAGCTAAGTTAAGTTCAAGTAGGCGGCTCTGTGATCGAGCTTTTGCGTAATTAAGAATCTCAAACTAAGTGCGCCGCCTACCGGAAAGAGTAGAACAACCAATAATTATGTATATATATATATGTCACCGTCAATGTAACAAATTAAGTTAGCAGTAATAATTACCGTTATGTATTAATAATAATAATATGGTATTAACTATGTTAGTATACAAACGCATTTAGTGGTCAATGTTACTAATGATTTGCCTTCGATCGACACGCTCGGCAAGCGGATTGGCGATCGAGGTACCTCGCACATTAGACACAGTCGGCTTATTTATATTAATAATAATAATATGGTATTAACTATGTTAGTATACAAACGCATTTAGTGGTCAATGTTACTAATGATTTGCCTTCGATCGACACGCTCGGCAAGCGGATTGGCGATCGAGGTACCTCGCACATTAGACACAGTCGGCTTATTTATATTAATAATAACCGGCAATTATAAATAATTTGTAATTATATTAAAAAAAACCGAGCACTCAGACACAAACATTTATAGTCATCGTACAAATATTTATCCCTAGTGGAATTTGCATAGCTACGAAGGTGAAGTCACTTCCACCTAGGCAATATTTATGTTAATTGTTTCAGTGGTGTTTTTTTTTTAATCAATATTCTTTCTTGAAAGGCCGATGACTCTATACGTAGCAAAGAAATGTAACCCTATTTCTGGTGGAGCCAAGCGGCTTATGCTGCTGGTCGAATGGGCCTCGACCGGGTTAGTAATATCACGGACCCGCAGGCTTGTAGAGGCATCTTGTGCTGCTGCAGTTTATAGTGAGATAACCGGAGGCCCACTCGGGGAAAGTCCCACATCCCTTTTCCCCGGCCAAATTATCCTAAAAGGCCGGCAACACTCCTTTGGTATTGCAGACGTACGTGGGCGTCGGTAATCACTTACCATCATTCCTACCTTCCGCTTAATTACGTTAATAAATTACAGATTTACAGCTTGTAGCCATTTGCACTTATAAGAGTTAGTTATTGCAAAAATAGTTAATACGCAATACTTATGTTTAACGAATTGGTTATTTCCAAATGCTCTTGACGCCCCTACAAATTGACATTGTTGAGAAAAACTATATAAAATACATACATAAATGTCACTACATGATAGCAGTATCATAACATGAATATAATGTTAATTGAGTGCATTGAGTGTTGTAATTGAATTGGGAGACTACGTTAGGATAGAATACTCGCAATCCTCGTAGGTAGACTTTTCGAATGGGGTTACGTAATTATTCAGAAAATGGAAAAAACACTGATTGTGGAAATATCTACCGGTTTACAGAAAAACGTCCATGCTCATCTCAAGACTAACCTGTTGGAAGGTACTATTGCGGTCATTGAGAATAGTGCTAAGCTCCTCCAGCGGTTCTGCTATGCACATAAAAGTTCGCCTGTTAGGAAATAGGAACACAGTCGACCGGCCGTGTGTTTCGCAAAGCAAGGGCAAACATTCAACGCCGCTAAAATTTGTGTAGTTATAGATTTGGGCGAGCCGCGCTTTAGTTTACTTACTCCATACGGATATTTTGTAAGTTGGGATTTTAATTGGTATTTAGTTTGGTTTGAAAATTGAACATTTATAATTATAGACAAATTTTAATTTGATTAATTTTACAACAATAATACCAATTTTGTGCATTCAGTTAATGTGGTACGTACCATAACACTGTTTATACAAACATGTGTATTACATAATTTTATTTAGCTCTCCAACACAACGATTTGTGAATGAAATAAGTGCCATGGGATTCTTGCGAGGAAATAATAAAATCATCAAAATGTAGTAAAAACTTTTATTGAGATAAATAGAAAGTAGAACGACAAAGACTGTGTTATAATAATGTTGTCAGATTTACCGAGTAGGCAAAAGTGATACCTAGATTATATTTGCAATACTAATGCTACATATTTACGATATACCAGGCTTATAGCACCTGTTAATAAAATAGTCCTACCGCGTGGGAGTTAGACAGGAGCGCAGAGGATTCAATATTTATATTATATATCCTTAGTATAATGTTTAGAAAATTGTTTCATTTTTCCTCTAAGTAATAGTAAAACGTAGGGCTTTTCCTACGTTTTAACCGTAAATAAAAAACGAATGAAACATGAAATCTTCTTAATTTTAACTAAAATATTTCTAAATATCTTTAACCGAAAAAATTCTTTACCAAATTTTAAGTCCACAGGCCATTGCCAAGGTATTAAATAGAAACTGGGGTAACATACAGACAAACACTGAAGTCCTATAGATGCAAAGGGATCCTTTGACATTGTAGATTCGGAACGTTGCCTACATGCAGCCGTAGCGCAATGCTACCACGGCTAAAAACTTACATTTTAAGAATGATTGTGGTTATAAATACCTATATGAAATTGAATATACTTATACAATACACCTATATGCAAGTGCTCCAAGTGATTTATATTGACATTTACACTACACACAGGAAAGAAAAAAGGCATACAAAATTATCTCGACGTCATATCTCGGCTTCTTTAAGATATAACGTTTTAGTGCCCAAGCGGCGTGCTCGAAAGAAACACACAGGCGCAAACACATATCCATAAGTATACAACCCTACACTTACGGAGAGCACAACAAAAGAAAGTAAATGTAAATATTCATTTGACGTTTTACATTTGTCAATTTCACAACATGAACTTAACAATATTATCTGTTCTCTGGCAGTTAACCCGAGGCGTGGAGATCCATAAAGTTTAAATAAATAAAAATAGAAGCTTTTTAGAGCCAAAAACAAAACGAACACAACAACGTGCGTCAAAGATGCATTTGTCAAGCTGTTTTGCAGTTGTCTATAAAAGAAATGGAGCTTTGCAGAATATATATTTGCAGTATTTTATACCCTAAAAATCACTTGGTACATAAATCCTATACTATACTAACGGTTATTTACAGACATAGAAATAGGCTTAAAACTACAACGATTAGATCATATATCATACTGCAATACCTTTAAATACAACCTGTTAAGAAACCTTACATTACTAAATTATTACCAAGCTCTAGATAAATTCATAAACTTTAAAATAATTCAGTCCTAAACCAAGTATAAAATAGTCTGGTCTAACTCATTATCTGCAAGACATTCCCAACACCAACCACGTCCCCACGAGGTGCACACTACTGGACTAACAAACGAGGCTAACTAGGAATATATATATTCCACAATACAGCGGTAAACCCCAAGATGAAATGCTTTCCGGCTTTTCGGCGCAGAGGCATGCAGAGGTCCTATAAACTATGATTGTAGTTTTGATATTATTAACTCCAAATCCAAAATCTATCCCCTTTCTTCACGTCCTTGGCGAAAGAGTCTATAAGGAAAAGCCATGAAAAACGGCGGCCATCAAAGGACGGTTTAACCATCTCAAAAATACCAGGGGCTTTATCCGCCGCATCACAAAATTATTTCAAATAATTCCAAATAAAGCCACTCTACGATAAAATCATACTGCTGTATATTTTCATATTCAAGATATGCTTTTTTTTATGATAACCATGTATTTGAATAAACGAAATCATGTAAAAAATAACATGGTATGGTTTTATCGGGGCGTTCCTCGAGTCACCCGTAATTTTTGTGATTTTTTTTTATAGGATAGAGGACAACACCGCAGATAGACGACTGGCAAAAGCGTCTAAGGAACAAGGCAACTGTTACTATGCTCAACAACCTAAATCGAGTTAAAAATTAGATATATAATATCTAAGTAATAGAAAAAGACAGAGGATAGTTTAAATACTTTGTGATAAGATCGGAATCCAGACATTGATTTAAAAGTAATAATTTTGTGTTGCCATCACAATTGTCTAATCCATGCAGTCGTAGAATGTGCATTGTGTGGACTATATGAAGTATAAAATAAATTTGTAGTCGTATAACCTTTTTTTTTTAATTAACGTCCGTGAGAACCTGACCCAAACCTGTGCATAACAGTACCATAATTTTTCATCTACTTGTATTAGGATAATCAATATATAGTTACGTGATTCGTGCTTATTATAAAATAAGGACGAATGGCATGGCAGGAGTAACAATATATCATTAATAATAGGAATTATACTACATAACTTAAATCGTAAAACTAATAAGTACATTTTCAGTTTTCTTAAATATAGTTTTGCCATAATTGGTGATAAAAATTAAAAACAATTGTTTATCCACTTAATGGCTTTGCCGTAATTCCAATGGTATATACACTTTTTAAGTTAAATTAGGTATAGGTGCAACAGAAATATTGAATATAGTTACATATTAAATTCGAGGAGATATTACAATGCATGCACCACACCATCTGTACCCTATATTACGTACATTAGCTGTTATCGTCCAACAATTCCGGCTGGCCTTAGTCGCAAGACTAACCTAGTTCATTTAAACAAACGTAGGAACATAACGAGCTTATGTTGGACGGTTCATAAGATACATAAAAGCACTAAAAGGATGAATGGAGTGTAAAGAAACTTATTCGTGGACTCTTAGATCAATGAGTGTAAATTAATTACTGTTAATATGTGTGTAACAATGCAGAGGCGAGCGTCGTTCAGATCTATTTCACGACATAGTTTCAAAGCGATAATCTAATTAGTAGATTTAAAAAGATACAGAATGAAAATATTACGAACTGTTTGTTAATAATCATAATCATAATTTGTTAATATGCTATTGAATAAAAACTACAATGTTTTCACCAAGAATAATGAAATCTATACAACTCTTTCCAAAACATTTTTATTACAGGCCAGTTAACAATCCTAAAGACTGGATTGAAACTAAAATATTTTCTTGCCTGTTTGTAAATTTTAAGGAGTCTAATATGGCGTAAATAAATTTTATTTAATAAATAATGTATTACGCTGATGATGTGACACAGAATACGAATTACAGTGGAATCAAACCGTTTCAGTTTTGAGGTTTGAATGTAAAAGGTAGTGTATTTTTATCCATTCACGTGTTGTAACTTTGAAACAAATGAAATTCTATTGTTAGAGTTATATCAGGAACATTTGAAGGGATTAATAATTAGCAGATGTAACCGAAAGGTATGACGTCACTTAACACTCCATTTAGGTATAACATATCGATGTTAACATCTCAACACTGATGCACGAAATTTATCGTAAACAATACATCGATGTTGGCCAACATCGACGTTTTTGCTCACATTGTTACAATTACATAAACACAAAACGGAAAAATTGTATTGGCTTTATAATGAATTTAAAAAAATAAGTAAAGAATGTGTTGTGTCACAGAGATATGTTTTTCATGTGTTCAGAAATCAGAACTCGATTAACCTGTACTTATGAATGCGGTCGCAGATGTCGGATTTAATTGTTCTGCTCCTGAGTTGACATCGATGTCGCGACTTTATATTATGTGTTAATTATAGTACCAAAATCGGTGTATAAATTTTTAACATCGATGATACAGGAACATCCATTATTAATTTGAGCGTTCTGGGTGGTAAAGTAAAGAAGGGTTTATGAAATTCTTAACACTTAATGACAACGTTGGTTTTAGCAAGCATATTTATGTTTTGGTAGTTATGCAGTAACAAGTTTTTCAAAATCTGTCAACTATAGCGTTGCAAAAGTAATCACATGCACTATATATTCCCTATTTCCATTTATAATATGTTTAAACACACGCAATCGCATCTTTGCTTCTTTCTTTTTCCTGAAAAATTTAGGCGTTTAAATATAAGCTACAAGTAATTAGTATAAACTCCTTGAAAAGTAATGTATACGTATCGTATTTTCCTGAATTCAATAAAAAATACATGGTAGGTAATTTACAAAGTGTAAGATCTAAATCCTACACCATTAATATGTAACGCTGACATACAAATATAAGTTTACAAAACTTATATGACATCTGCACCGATTGTAAGCACTGGGCCATTCTCGTTATGTGATTGGCAGTTGTATGAGGGTACTAATTGGCCCAAACGCCATGGACTCGATGCATGCATCATATCGTATTTAAAAAAAGGATCTTTTGAAACTAGCCTACTACATGCCTCCCAGCATTAATCATTAACTATGTTTTTTTTAATAATAAATATTAAGACATTTGTACTTAAAATTTGATGGGAACTACATGTGTCTTGCATATTGCATAATCTGATCTGCCATTGAGTTAGTTTGTAATTAAAAAGAATGAAAACCTTAAATTAGTTCTTTTTTATTTCTTAGTGATTTTTTAATCTTATTATACTTCAAATAAATAATGAACAAAACAATTATTAATACTTCAGTCTGTTATAGTTTCATATAAGAATTACACGACTATGTAAACTATATAACCATATGTATTATTAAAAAGTGTTATTACATTCACATAGTTTGAGGTTTAATATAACTTTCTCTGGCCTGATTATTTAAGCCGATCGTCTACACCAAAATTGGCAGTTAAAAATAAAAGTTTTGAAGTATTATCTTTCTGTGAAATATAACGCAAAAGGAATTTTAAGACTTTGCCATAATAACTAATATTTTCAATGAGTTACACCATTTCTAACATTGTAACATTAATTTGATCTAATTCGCATTAAACTAAACCATATCGCTAGAAATAAATTAGTTCAATCCCATTCTTTATAAATAAAATGCAACAAAGAAAAAAAGAAAAAAAACATTCAAAATTTAACAACAGAAATTCGAAAAATAATGTAAATAAAAATTTATTGTTGGAATCTTTTCATTTTTCTTTCCATTTTCTTTCGCTTCTTTTCGTCTTGTTCGGTGTCTTCGGGGACCTCTTGGAAAAACCACGGACCGAGAATGTTGGTCCAAATAAGCCAGAAAGCTCTTAAGGGGATAAAAAGTAGTATGAGCCAAAAATAGTTCGATATGATAGCGAAGAGGTGAGTAATTGATGAGAGTATTACAATATCCTTTATATGCCTGAAACAATAGAACAAAATCAATAATGAAGACAACAAACCTGTTTAATTTCGCGCAATAATAAACAACTAGCAATAGTTTTGCGTATTTGGGTACACAAAAACAAAGCACTCACTATTTGTTGTTTTTGAAGGTAAAGTTTTATGTTTGTATGAAAAAAGTCTTGTTTATTACTATTAATAAATAGAATGTATAACTTATCTTATCTCTATAATGTGACACAAGTTTACAAGAGAAATACAAAAAATCTCTAGGACCTTGCTAAATTCTTTATATTTTCCTTAGAAAAGAAAAGGAAACAAGCTCACTTTTATACGCATCCTTTACCAGCAAACCTCGAAATTCAGACAGCTACATTTAAGATACTTGACATCTGGTACAACTACACAAATCTCTATGCAAAATAAAATGCTTGCATTTACTGATTTATACTAATCAGTGATATAAATATCGAGAAAAATGTAAACTTACTCTCCCATTCCTCCCTCCATGTTAAGATCAAGACCGGGGTCGACAAGAAGACTGTTTTCCGTGTATCGAGGTCTACTAATAAATCTCATCAATTGGTAACAGGTTATGTAGATCAGGGTGATTAATATGTTCATGAACTGTTGGTATAAAAATAAATATTTAGTACATATTAACTCTAGGATTTACTTATAAAATTTGTTCAACATACAACGTAAAAAAATATCGGTGCGGGTACTATACACTCTTTAGAAGTTAAACTTCTTTGGCGTGACAGAACAAAAAAAATATCTCGCTCGTCGATGACATTCTTGTAATCAACACCCCGAAATACCTCGATAATTACTCGCATGTCGAAATTTTTCAGAAATGGCATATTGGCCATATTGGTTTTGAAAATGGATGACATTCTTGTAAACAACACACGGAGAATGCTCAAAAATTACACCCATATCGACATTTGTAAACAATTTCATGCCCGTCATCTTGGATTTTAAAATGGATGTCGTTTTCGTATCAGCACTCCAAGCAGCATCAAAAATGAAACCCGGAGACGTCGGGAATATAAAAACAAAAATTAAACGCGATATCCTGAAATAATAATTAAATTTCAAACCCCTAAGAGATTTCTTAAAAAAGCGATATGTCCGCCATCTTGTTTTGTAAATGGATGTCATGATGAAAAATTTAAATGTAACAATTAAAAAATTAAAATACGGGATGATGATACAATACAACATTAACAATCAGGATTATGATTAAACAGTACCGAATAAATTGCGCCGCAAACAAGCTGATAAATTTCAGTGGGGTAATGGCACCGTCTTAATTTTTGCGAGTTTCGGAGCTGATTAGTGTCTGACACACTAATCCAGTGCGGGTTGGCTGATATCGTAAAGCTGGAGCCCTAACCACTAGCTCCTACAACCGTTTAGCAGTGGATTTGTGTTAGGCTGTAATGGTGATGCATGTTAGTTGCAGCATGCTGGGTTGATAGTCACTGGTGTCAATAGATTAAACTCTAAATAAACACACAAATGTCTTGTTTTAATATCATGCCCTTTTGAGTCATTAAATGGAGCTTTTTCTCATTTAACTTCTATTCAGTCTATCAAGTCTTTAATGTGAAGTTATATATGCACTTATTACTGCATGGTGTAGTAAAATTTTAAAAATGAAACTAATTATTCAATGGCACCATTTGTATGTTTTGACAATTCTTACTGGTAATCCAATCAGACGCGTGAATAGCTAAAGCATAGGTGCACATATGACTTGTGATGTTAAATTGTTAGCATTATCAGGGAACTGTCACACATTCAAATGTGAAAAATTTGTAAATGTTAAAATGTATTATTGATTGTTGATTTTATAAGTGTTTATTTCATTGTAAGCCTATTTAATACTAATACAAAATATTAGAGCTAAAATTTATTTTTTCATAGACATCACTTGATGACAAAGAGTTTGAATTCATAGGCTTCATACCAAAAAAACATAAAAAAATGATTACATTAATTTATAATGAACATTTACTGTTAATAGAATTAATCATCATGTAAATTCATCTTTTTTATCAAATGTCGAAGATGAAGAGTTCAGAGTCAGAGGTCAGAGTAACATAAATAGAAAATAAAGAGCCAACTCCAAAGAATGGAAATGGCAGAAAACAATACTAGTAGGATGAATGGAGAAATCTACTGAAGTTTTCAGAAAGTATATGACCAAGAGAAAGCAAAAGACAGAGATAAAAAGAGAGCCACTCAAGGAAAAATATACTCTACATATAGATTTACATTTACTAGCTGTTAAACTTTATCTAAATATTAATGCTAGTGCTGTGTATTTTATGACCTTGTCAGTCTTGTATGGCTAGAAAACGCAACAATATTATGGCCATTTTGCTGTAAAGTAGCAGTGGCCTGAAAGTGTCCACTGCTGGGAAAAGGCTTCCTTTACAAATACGATTATCTGAGAGGGTTTTGGAGCCAAGAAAGGCCCGCCTTGCGGCTCCGGTGCAGGTTAGCGTGGTTCACATATCCTCGAAATAATATTTTTTATTATTTCTCAGACATGCAGGTTTGCTCAGGAAGTTTTCCTTCACCGCCGAGCTGGTAAATACAGCACTTAAAATAGCTATTAACAATTTCAGTGGTGCCGGCACTGGCGATCTAACCCAGATCAATCACACTATATGAAAATAAAGCGAGCGCCCACACCACTAGGCTACCATGGCTCTGGCCACTTTGCGGACCAATAAAATGTCTAGAAATGTTAACATGATTCCAAAAAATTCTCAAAGGGCCGTACTCTGATGGCACTCTACTGTTGGACACTCATTTATAAAATGACCCCTAAATATTAAAAAAAAGAATTAAATCTGTTCAACCTTCAAAACACTGTCTACATTGTGTCATTTCAGAAAAAATTGTTGGGAAAGTATCAGCCTTTATGGAGCTATAATCTGTTCTTCCTACATCCCACTCATTAATAACAATTTATTATATTTTGCATCACTACAAAATTTTGGTGAAAAACCTGTTTTATTTTAAGATTGAGTTAATCTAATTCCATGAAAACATAACTGAGACCTAAAATATATTTCAAGACATTGCATATTTTGATATCGTTTCCGAAATATAAATGGATTATATAACTTTGACCCTACCATGAAGTTCAGCAGTTCAAAATACAATATTTGTTAAAATAAAAAGGTTTTTACTCTATGCTCTAAAATTTGGTGATTTACTCATTAATGAAATTGCTATAATGAAACTGGTTATGCAGTTAAGCCAATGATATGTATGTATACAGAGGCATATTATTTAAATGTTTATAATCAACAGTACAACACAGCAGATAATAGATATCTGTATATTATTCTAAATTAAAATTTAGAAATTTAAATTTAATAAAAAATAGACAAAATATTAACAGAGTTCAAACAACATTCGCATTTTAATTCGCATAGTGTCTTTGAAGTGATTTATTTTTATAATATTTTATGTATCATAAGTCAGAACCCTTCACATGTCATAACAATAGAATTTACATTGTTGCAACTTGTCATGACTTATGACAACCAAGTTAGCACATCAACATAAAAATGTTCAATCTTACACTGCAAAGCATGCCAGGATTATTACAGTATACTCATACAATTTTATTTTCCAACCTCTATAACTATTTATAAAGCAATGAAGATACAATAAATTTGAGAACATAGAATTTAATATATTTGTTTAATATTGTGAGAAAAACTCACCATGATAAATGTTGACATTGATTCATAAAAGAAAATAAAAATAAAGATATTATAGAAAGCTCCTGCACCCAGTGACATGTTTCTATAGAAAATCACGGTAGCCGCATTTTCTGATAATATTTGTTTGGCACCTTTAGTCGGTGGTTTTCCTTTAGGTGGCTGTAATTAAAAAAATGTATATTATGATCACATTTGAAAATAATTTGTTAAGTATTAAACAAATATAATGCACCACATAATGTACTTTTCCTACCAGATACAAATTTTAAGGCTACAAATCCACACCATACCTTAATTGAGATAGGTTTTTGTATATTAGCATACTTATACCTTTGCAGCTTGTAAATACTCTACTTCAAGATAAAGGCCCCTCCCATAGGGAGAATTTGTCATAATATCCACACTACCCAAGGGTATTGGTGATTCCAGTACCAGACACCTCTGACCTTAGATGCTGCAGCTGATTATCAGTCTGCTTATTTTTGATCTGGTATTTTCGAGATGGATACCCTGCTATCTATCAGTATCCATTGGATTTTTCAAACCTTTTCCTTTAGTAGTCTTATATAATACCCACTGTAAGAAAGGGGTCGGCAGATTCCTACACCAATTCCACATGTCTACCATATTACATTATTATCAATATGATTTAATTATAATTATTGATAAAAAAGATACTAGTAAAAGAATCCCAGTCTGTTAAGGATACATTAAATTTTAAAGAGTTTGTTCGAACTTAAAGACAGACATTCTCCCTTCCATATGGAAGTACAAAACCTTCCATAGTTCACCAGGGAAGGTTTCCGGTAGTGGGGTATGAATTTCCCTACGTTAAAAAAGATGGCTTAGAACCCTACTTTAAATGAAAATTTGGGGAGGCCAATGTGCCAAAGCAGCAGATTTGTAATATTATTATTGTATTTATTTGGAATTATTATGTTAGTTGCTGTATGTAGTATGTAGTAGATGTATTTTTTTATGCAATAGAAAAAACTTGCATTCAATTACTCAAACAACAAACATACTAATTAATACAGAAAAATCGACTCTTAAGTACTTACTGGTGGCATGTTTAAATTTTGTCTTCTGTCTTATAAGAATAGGTAAAAATATTTTTTGGAGGAGAAACTAATTAAGTTTTCTTTTTCAACTCTTTTAAAAATATTATGTCACTAATTGTTATATTTAACTATTGAGAGTGAAAACCTGTTACACTGAAACGTCCATATCCATATCGATTATGACGTTCCATTTTCTATTTTCTAAACGTATTATACAATGACATTTAAATGACATGTCATTCATGTATGTGGCAGACCGCACCACAAAAATGTTATACTTGTCTGTGGTGTAATATCTCTAGATTTTTTTTTATTGTCAGAATTAGGTCTAATACTAATAATACTCGACCGAAATTATTCCTATAGTCGTCTCTGCAAATAGGTTAATCCCAGTCAGCCTCTCGGAATATCTGTGCCGGCTGGGACTCCGTGACGGACCGCTCCGGGCTCATATGCATAAGGCGGTGCTTCTTGATACTATTATTATACTATATTTATTTATTCTATTTTATGTATTTTGATTATAATATATATTTAAGATAACTTATTTATTTTATTGTATCTTATGTACATATTCATATATATCACCCAACCAGACGAGTATATATCTAAATGTTAAGTGATTACCATCGCCCAGATACATCAGCGACAACAGAAGAGCTGCAGGTGCATTGACGGCCTTTAAAGGAAATCTTGGCAGTATTCATATAGAGATGTGACAGAATATAGAAAATATTTGTATACCTACTTTTAAAAGTACTCCGTGCGCATTTTCAAGTATACTTTGGGTTTACTCAAGATGCACCTCCCAACGTCTCAAATACTAATAGATGTAGTACCCGATGATAGCAACAAAATTATCTATAAAAGCAGAGCTCCCATTTATAGGGGAGTTTGTGCCTATAATTTTGGAATATAAATGTACAGTTAAGACCTACTTAATTAATACTTAATTAAAATTAATACTTTCCTTTACGTTTCCTTGTTTTGTATTAAGTAAAAATATGAAGTTAAGCAGTTTAAAATTAGCTAAGAATCTTTCTTACCATTCATATAAAATTACACAATACTAATGATTCGATTTAACATTTATCTTAAGTTTGTTAACAAAATGTTTCTGTTCTAATGTGTTAATTACGCTAGCCGTTATAGTGACCAAAAGTTTGTGAGATCTGTACTTAGATTACTTAGGTATTTATTGTAGGAGAGCAAAAATAACAGCAATGTTGACTTTTTTTACAAGAGCTACAGCAAAGGAAGAAATACTATCATAAAAAATAAAATTATATTCGAACTATTAAGTTTTCATTAATACTTGAATATTTGTATTTGTATACCCCACTACTGTGGCACATGGCCAACTATATATTTATATATATCTCATTGATAGGGTGCAGATTTTTGAGAATATTTTACTAATGCTTAAAAACCAACATTATGATTATGCAATTAAAACGTTCACAAATACTGAAGATCCACGAAAATTACAGACAGTATACCAAGACACTTTCAATCAATCGAGCAAGTGTATATAGGAGAAAATGTCACAGCCACACTGAATACATTTTTCGATCGAGATGCAGGGACTTCTACATAGAAGGAGCCAAGCAGATGAAATACCATTACGGAATAAACATCGGTGAACGTTACCCTTAATTAATGCAATAAACCACAATAATAGAAAAGTATGAATCACATACGCTAGATTCCGAATAGAGGCATCATAAAAATAATCTGGCACTTCATCCCACTGAACTCAATGAGGATGTGGAAATGTTTTGGGAAAAAGTCTTAATTCAGTCAGTATATTATCCAGTATTTAAAGTTTATGACTGGAAGAAGTTCTGAACAATAACTATTATTAAATCAATACTTAGAAATAGGGTAGAAACAGATACAGTCACAGGGATTTAGCACACTATACAACTTCTAGAGAAACAATCACGCTATGAGATGCAAGCCTATAATAAATTAATTTCTGTTATGAATAAAAGTATGTACATAACAAATTAAAATGACATATCTTACTGAAATAGACTCTTCATCCAGATGTATTTTTTAAGATGATTATACATTTACTTTAGATTTTACAAACTATTTTGATTATAACCGAAAGAAATACAGATTTTGTATATACCTTGGATATACAAATTTGACCTCATAGCTATCTGGCAACAATGCCTATGAGGAATAATATGACAATAATACTTTATATTATAATAACTGTTACAAAGTCTATGGTCGTGAGTGAGAGATCGGTATGATTTTATTGATTTTGAATGAAACAAGTTTGAAATGAAAAATTTTGTGAAATCTATTTAACTACTTCGCTATATATAAACTATACTCTGGCATTAGCATATCTCTAACTAAAGCAATAAATCACGTTAATATGAAACTTGTAAAGTATTTTGTTTCATCTCGACCCTGACCCTCAAATTAGGTTGGCTACAGTTTTTTAGAAGTCCTCGGGTGGGTACAATATAAATTTTGTGATGTTTTTTTACGTAGTATGGAAAAAAGTTATTACCAAGTATCATACAAATGTTTTTATCTTTAAAATGCATAGTAATTCATGTTTTCCTAAATTTTGTGTTGATTATACATTACTAGATAATGTACATACCTAACCTGGCTCTGCGGAAATACAAAGTTTAAAATAAGCTAACATTCACCTCTGCGTAGATATTTATACAACATAATTTGTTTTTCATAGTAATTATGTTACTAACTGAGGTATTGGCCTCTACTTTGAGCATAGTAGCAATTTGTAAAAAAATCTTTATAATTCTGTGTTATTAGATAAAATTATGAATTTATAATTAAGATGAATCAGAAATATTTATGTTCTTAACTATAATTGCTGCAACAGTTCATATACTTTATCATTGCTAAGCTTGCCTAATATTTTTCAAAATATGGATATAGTTAATATAGTGTCTTGTATTTTTGCTCCCTTTAAATACCAATTTAAAGAGAAACATTCATAAGGTTTTTAATTATATATAATTCTTAAATATGTCTTATAGTTTATAATATGCTTAAGCGAAGTTTTTTTGGTACTTCATTGTGATTAATTTTGAGACAGTTAAATATTTTTGGTCTTTGTGTCCATAATTAACAATACCAAACATATAAATAATTTTGATTTATACCTTTGGTATTGTTTAGTGAGCTCAAGAATTACTGTTTATAAATTTGGTGTGTGAACTCTGGTAAAATGAAATGAAATGAAACAATGTATTATTTTTTTTACTTTTAGGTTAAAAAATAGCTAAATGATACGAGAATTCTATGATAGCTCAGATGAAGATGAAATGGAAAATCAGTATCAGATAGACCCAGAATGTTTGGTGCTTACTCGACCAGATCGCGACATGCATAATCGGTGCTGTGGCGGTAAGGCTTGGTGCATTAAAGTAAGTAAGAAGTAATACTGTACTACTATACTATACTTAGAAAGAAAATTCCTTTAATCTTTAACATGTCATAATCATAGAATTTATTATTGCAAGTTTTCTGACTCTGACTCTGAACTCTATGTAATGTTAGTTATAACATTGTAATTATTGGCCCATTCCGATTTCTTACATAAATGACTTGCCTTACTTTGTAGGGGATAAACATGGTATAGTATTATTTGCTGATGATACTTCATAAATCTTTAGTATTAAAAGAGTTCTTGTAACACACAACCAGGAGAATAATGCAACATCAAAAATAGTTCATTGGTTTAGCATTAATAATTAGCTTCTTAACTGCAATAAAATGAAATGTACAAAATTTACTACACCTAATGTTAAACATTTCGATACCAAAGTCCTTATAAATCGGGAAGAGTTAGGCAAGTGGTATCCACAAGGATACCACTTTTTTCTTTGAATAACTCTAGACAGAAAGCTTCAATGGCACTCCCATGTAATGGTGCTACTATGTACCTCTCGGCTAGTAGTAAGAAAAATAAGATTGTCTCACAGGTAGTTCATATTATTTATTTCCACATTGTAAACAATATTCATTATACTAAAGAGGGCCCTAAGAGAGATATCAGTAATCTTAATTATGGAAAATCTCTTATTGATAAATTTAAAGAAATAAATATTCTAACCCTGGCTTTTCAATACGTATACGAAAATGTAATGTACATAAAAACATAATTACATTGAATAAGAAAGGTGATATTCATAATATAAATACTAGGAACAGACACAAGCTTGTAATGCCAATTACTAGAATCCACAGAGTTAGTAATATTCATTCATGGGGCAATATACTACAACAAAATCCCAGCAAGCATGTAGTCTTCCTATCTTTAAGGTTTAAAAAATTTGTTAAATAAAGACTTTAATTTTTAATAAAATTTATAATAAGGAATATTGATCGCTACCATGTCATTTCTAGAAAAATATTGTAATATTAGAAATGCTATTGCTGCTATATCTATGCTTTGAAAATTTTCAAAAAAAGAGGATACCTTCGGAGTATTCTTCTTTGTCAAAGAAACCTTATTATGGAACGGTGGTAGATATAAAAAAAAAATGATCTCACAATTTAGCACTGGAACCATTGCTACTATTATATAACATATTGGTAATTAATAGGACACAGCATTTTTCAATAATTTGAAATTTAATTTTACATTAGAGGTACAGCATGTCCTTGACATATACTTTTATACTTACTATGATGCTCTTACTCCTAGTCCTTGTTCTAACCTCTTTTGGCTACAGCAACAACTTCCGAATACTATTGGCAGTTGTTAACTATATGGATATATTATATTCTAGTGCCACAAGTGTACAGACAAACACAGAGATACTCACTCGTCTTTCTCCCATAGTCAAAGTAAAGCCGATTTGTGCAGATACAGTGATATTAACATGAATGTCTATTGCATAACTCTCGTCATATCCTTAATAACAAATGGTTCAATCAAATATTGTTTCTGAGTTAATTTAGTAAATATGGCAGAAAATCAATTGGGTAGGAAATCACACAATTGTACTAAGCTATGTCATCCTTTACTCTTTTTGAATTAACACAACGCTTATTATAATACTAGCGAACTGCGATCTAGCGGTCATTTCGTTAAATTAAGAACAGGATTATTATCTGTGTGCTGGATAAAAAAAATTATAAATCAGTTTATTATCAATTCACTAAATCCTTGTTTGGCTATTAAAGTGTAAACAAGTGTGAAAAGCTTAGTAGACCTACCCCTAAAATGCTTATTATCTTTTTTAATAATTAACTTCTGAGTCTGTCTAGGTCGGCACCGCCGCATTACTAGATATTCTGCCGTCAAGCTGTATTTTGCAACCATTATTGTGTATCCTAACAGAAAAATTGCCACTCTTGACAGGAGTGTCATTAATCAGAGTTCAGAAGATCTTTGAAGCACCACGGGTCATGTCACCAAACGTTTTTAGTTGTTGAAGTAATACAGCAAGTGTCAAACCAGTAGAAGATATTTAAAAAATCTATGTATTTCGGTCATTTCAATAATAAAAATTATTGTTTCAGGACATATGTGGAATAATTTGTGCTATTTTAACATGGCTGCTTATTCTATATGCTGAGTTTGTGGTGATGATGGTGATGCTTCTACCCGGGGTTTCGACATATCCATTCTACAGCTACGTAAACATCGTCGTGTTCCAGAGCCTGGCATTTCTAGCTTTCGCGTCCCATCTTAGGACAATGTTTACTGATCCTGTAAGTAATGGGAATTTACACGTTTTGTGATAGCCTAACATTACAATGATCTCGTTCTGTACCTATTCTACTGTTACTGCTCAGTGGCTGCAATTGTTAATTAATTCTTTACCATTTTTTCTTCACTCATTCGTCCATAGATATATTGAGGAATATCGTAAAGAGCAATAAATGAAACATTTTACTGTATTTAAATTAAAGTAAACGGTGTTTATTACTACAGGACGTAAATCTCTCTGTCATAAGGAGGATTTGCCGTAATCGGTAAGCGGATTGGCGATCGCCGTACAAGACGCACCTTGCACCTTAAACGACTGCACAGTTTTATTAAGCACCAGTGTGCTTAATTTTCCTCTGGTGTTTTTCGATATGGTAATCCCATCCTGTGTTGGATATCCATTGCGATATTCGAGACTTTTCCCTTAGGTGCCTCTTACGGCACTCACGCGAAGAAAGTTAGACTCTTATGCCAATACCACACCGCCATATTAGACAGTCCACATAATATTCCTTTAATTGGAGGATTGGTCATGAATGCTACCCCATGCTTACCCATGTGTCGACTTTTACAACACCCACAGAAAGAAAGAGATGTCGGATTACCTAACGCCCGCACCACTCTGGTTTTTATAACTGGTAGATTGTAAATTATTAGCATTGACAATCTAAGTGTTAGAACAAGGAGGAAGTAGGCACTACCCTCTTTTACTTTACTTAGTCCTCAGAGGTGACAACATATGGGTAAAATATGGTAAATTTCTTAGATTGAAATAGTTACCGTTGTCTTTGAGCTGCAGTAGCCACTTACCATCAGGTGGACTGTTACTAATTGATCATTCCAAAATTATTAAAATACAAGTGGTTTATTGAAATTTTCTTTCTTCACATAGGGTGCAGTACCAAAAGGAAATGCAACGAAGGAGATGATAAAGCAGATGAGTTTCCGTGAAGGACAAGTGATCTTCAAATGTACCAAGTGTTGCAGCATAAAGCCTGAGCGGGCCCATCACTGCTCAGTTTGCCAGCGATGTATCAGGAAGATGGACCATCACTGCCCTTGGGTCAATAACTGTGTTGGCGAGAACAATCAGAAATATTTTGTGCTGTTCACAGTAAGTTTTTTTTCTCACTTGCATACTAGAGTAACAATTTATTTGCTATTATCCCAGAGCTTGGCTAGCAGGTGCAATTGTATAACGAAACACTTCCTATGCCATGTAGGGGCGTAATAGAATCTGCCACCTCTGCTCATCCGGTGAGTATCATTCAAATAGACAAAGTGTAATACAAAACCAGATACCATAATGTCCAACCAAAATATATAGCAGTCTTAAACTACAGTAACATGCTCAGAGTTGCAGCAATGTCTGAGGCTTATATCAAACAGTAGACTGGCAGCTTCTGTAGCGGCCACTGAAGAATATAGTTGTTACCATACCAGGTAAGGGGGAAAATGCTACCTTTCTCCAATGCATCTGCATGTAGCATCCTGCTAGCAAGCATGCGAAGCTCTGACCACTTGGATGATGAAAAAGTCATCAAATCTCCACCCATCAATATCCGAATTTTTATTATAATATTATAATGCTTCTGTTTCATATAATTGTCTGTATATCTGACCACTCTGGTATTATGTGAGTTTATATTTACCATTTTAGTGGTGCTGGGGTTTTGTTCCCAAGTGACTCGTGTACTATGAAGTTAAAGCGTCCCGACCCCTGTCTGCTTCGGTTAACGTTTCTGAAATAAACACACCTTTTTTTCTTCTAGTTTTACATCGCGGCGATCTCGATCCACTCTCTAACTCTGTCGGTGTACCAGTTTGTGACCTGCATCAGACACGAATGGCGCGACTGTAGTGCCTATTCCCCACCAGCGACAGTGGTCCTGTTGCTGTTCCTCATTGCTGAAGCACTGCTGTTCGCCATATTCACCGCCGTTATGCTGGGGACTCAATTGCATGCTATATGGAATGATGAGACTGTAAGTATAATCATCTAAATCTATTGTCATTATACATTTTGGTTGAGGATTTGTGCATGAATGCCGTCGTGCGTGCATACCGGAGTGCGTACTTACATGCGTGGCTTGCGTGCGGGCAAGTACCTACGTGAATGTGCGTGTGTGTGCGATGTGAGAAAAATTTACCAAGATGCAACCTCACTTTTTTTATCTTTTAGTACGCAGTCATAAAGTTGGTTCTAGGTTGAGGCAAATTTTTCACTTACAATTAGCTGAAATTCCGGCAAGTAGTTTTATCTTAAATTCCATCCTAAATTATAAGTATGTTGGATCTAACAACTTTCGGTGCTGATGGTACACGTAGGATTATTGCTGACTATTAACATGACAAATATAAATTATGTTGTCCCGTAATACAAATATCAGGCGTATCCACTAAAATGTATTAACATTTTAATGTTCTCCCGTTACAAATAATCAAAATTTTTCCAATCTTTTTGGCTTCAGTACACCTCTGTAAATAATTTACACGAGGTCGAAATCCGTGCCACTTGAGTGAGGCCCCATGCCGAGCTCCGACAAGACCGACGGCCGAAATGTCTACCGCGCACAAAGGCCAAGGACCTGTACGTTCTCATGGAGGCAGACGACCGAGCTCCGCTCACTGCGAAGCCTGGATTGTTGAAGAATATTTATACCACCACCGAGATACCTGTACGGCACGCTAAATACGTGCCTGAAAGGGTAGTTCATTAAATAATTTAAAAATGTTTTGAATGTATATGAGAGGGCGAAACACCATTCCTCTAGATTTTTTGAATATGTATATCCCTTTATGATATGATTATGGTAAAAATATCCATAGATACCTATGTATGTCCAGCAGTGGAATTTTTTAAAGGCTGTTGAAGATAAATGTGAAATTTGCCACAAGGGAAACCATGATCGAGATATTAAGTATCATATGTCTTAGTCCATGACATAATTGTCTTTTCTGTCAGATATTATTTAAACCCATTAATCCATTGGGCCTAATCGTGCAACAAACAAATAAACTTTCATTTAATTATCATTCTCATTATATGGCATATTTCGAAATTACTGGATTTCTGTCTGCAATGGCTCAGGGTCACGGATCTTTTCTTTAATTATAGATTATGGAGTTCGAACCCTGGTGCCGGTGTCTCTAAAATTAAATTGCATTCAGGAGTGAAAGTAAAACCATCTCGACACTAACAATATAAAAAACGTTTTGATGAACTTAGCTAACTTGCACTGTTTGATCATTTTCAGCTACAAAACCATCGCAAACATGCTTTATGCCATGCTTTATGTTCGCCCTCAGCCTTATGTCCTAAAAGAACTCTTGATCAAGATTAAAGTGCCCTATGCTTTACTCTGTTGCCGTAACAAATTTATTCGTAGGATTTCTTTTGAATCCGTTCACAGCCCGTCAATTTCTATCTAACAGGGGGGAGAACAGAGGCTTGTGAAAGCCTCTTTTCCAAAAAAAACGGAAATTTGAAATCTCTGTCTACCGATGCGTAACAGGCATGAGTGTATGTATAGGATTCAGTTATGTATATGCTTCATTTACAGTTATGTACATTTTACTCATACGTAAATTATTGTGTCTATTATAACCATTTAATTAATAAATCACGAATTTAATACACCATGGTCCCAAAAGTCATTACGTCTGAAATTAGGCAAACAAATGCGCAGACAACGTATTGTGACGTGTAAATCATTGTATACATTTAAATTAAATTTTAATTTTCAGGGAATCGAGCAACTCAAGAAGGAGCAAGCGCGATGGGTTCGCAAATCGCGATGGAAGAGCATACAGTCAGTATTCGGCCGATTCTCTTTACTATGGTTTTCGCCATTCACACAGCCATCGCCGAAAACGAAGCTCGAAAGTTACCTATACAGTGTCTAAATTGGTAAGGTATAAATGAATGAGGGCGCCAGTGACGTCACAACTTGCTTCAAGCTGGACTGAGAGAAACACGCGATCATTTTTCGGCTCATATTCCGTGAGTTGTTGGGACGTCAAATTGTCTAGTATATAGTCTAACTATCACTAATAAGTTATTTTGTCATACAGAAACATACGCTTTCAAACTATATCAATGCTAATTGAAGCAATACTAATTCCATTTTTTGTGTGTATTTATTTGATAAAATTGTATGTCTTTATTTGAGTTGAGTTGCGTTTTGATGTTAAGGCTGCATGCTCGAACAACCTTTGACTGATATTGGAATCAATGTATGTGTAGATTTTATTAATATACCAAACATTTGCATTTATTGGGTCATTCTCCATTTATGCTCCATGCATTGATTGATATTTTTACAAGCTTTGGACTCTCGGGTTTTATTCACAAATATAGAAAAAACACATAATTGCACGATTTGTTATCAGAAGAAGTACTAAATCGCAATCGGCATAATTTATTTTTATAAACTTAATGACAATAAAAGTTCTTCATTTCCTGATGCCACAAAAGAAATTCTATTATTGTAACATGCAAAGGGTTAATAAGATAACCTTTAACCATTCCAGTGATAATGTAACAGTATGGTAACAGACTTAATTATTGTTAATACAATGGAACTATGAAACCTATGAGAGATTCCAGCACTAGTAGTTTTATGACCATAATTGTGTATTGGATAACTTCATAATATTAAATACCTAATATTAAATAGATCTTATGTTATTTTAATGTTATATTAAGTATCGATCATAATTTCATCATATTTAGTATCTTCCGGGTTCCGTGCAATGAATATGTACTAAAAATGAATGCTGCCAGAATATAGACCGAAGTTATAATGAAATTGAATTTAGCACAAATGGAGAATGTACCCACTTTTACTGTAATGGTCATGTCTATCAAGACATGGACTAATATACCAATCAGATTACTGATTATTAAAGTTTTATTATATTTGGAGTCGGGATTCTCCGATAAGTGTATGTTCTACTTAAATATCTTTAAGAATTATTATTTTCTCTGGTTTCACAAAACAATATTACCGTTAAAGGCGTATTAGAGTTCGTTTTTGAAAAGTTTTTATTTTCTAAAAATAATTGAACAAATATGTATGTTATCAAACTATTACCGAAAGGCATTGAAAATAAAAAAAATATTAATGAAGTAGATGGTTGTTTCGACATGAAACACATTCTCTACAGAAGTATACTCAAATGTATTGATTGGGGCACAAAATTTGTATATTGGTTGGATAAATATCGGTATGTTAGGTACGTTTATATAGATTGATGGTTATCGTTTATTTATTAACTTTCTATATGAGCATTCAAGGTGCCTCTTTAGCGTATTGTGTATAGAAATGTATTTACAATCCAAACCAATTGTGTTTACAAACAGAGATGTCACACAACGAGATCCCGGACTACGAAAGTCTTTAGATTGTTAATCTTAGGACTTTGGCCTTCTATGGTCCTTGTGGTTGCATAATAATTCAGTAGTATCGTTAAAATTGAGTTAATTATTCCAATTCATTCTTTCGTCGCAAGAAAATCTCGTATTTTTTTTTATGGTAATTTATCAAAGTATATATTTATAGATGAATTCAATGCGAGATTTTCTAGATAGGTTTTGAGATCTCCAAAAAAAAAAAAATGGCGTCGCGTTACATTAGTCGCATTTGTATATTATTAATAAATTTTTGATTGGAAATTAATGGAACATATCTCAAAAATCAATGCTGGTATTTTCCTATAAATTTAAAGTACTACACGTTACAAATAAGAATAGGATTGAAAATCCGCCATCTTCAGCCTCAGATCATTCAGTATGAAATCATGTCATTCTTAAAACCATTTCCAACCAACCAAATCATTTTTAAAACCATGCTATAATTATTTGATGTCGACAAACCTTCATCATCATCATCATCATTTCAGCCTATCAGAAGTCCACTGCTGAACATAGGCCCCCCCAAAGATTGCCACGAAGCTCGGTCCTGAGCCACCTGCATCCATCGACTTCCCGCAACACTGCGCAGGTCGTCACTCCATCTTGTGGGGGGTCGTCCTACACTGCGTTTGATGATGATTTATATTATATTTATTTGCCTTAGATGATGCATATGTGCGCGCCTAGAGCGGACGTCAAACAAATACTCGGATTTGTAGATCGATCGATTGACACAATAATTTTACATTATTATAACGCTGCATGCGCTCATGCATTCTTCTCTTATATTAGGATACGTCACATTTTGAAGGGCGGAGCTCTAGCTAGGAATAAATTAGTTGACCATCAAATTTAATGTTATATTATAGCGAAGTAGCACACATAAAATTACCGAACACTTCGTAATCGTGTGGTTATAACTACGTTAAAACAGTAGCTTAGGGGGACGGGCAATACTCATAGACGAACTATGGGAATTTTTCTACAAAATGACTCTTCTAAGGTTCGATTTCATAGACAACAAATGAACATAAGAAAACAAAAGTTAACCGGCTGTTTTACATTGATCGTCCGTTAATTCTTTAGCATCACTAAGTCACGCGCTTTAATCTGTAATTTTACATCATCTGTCTAAAATTCTGGTAATTGTTCATATAATCTTGATTCAAATACAACAGTCTGATTATTCAATTGCCAGATCCTATATAGTGTACATCACTGATGCACAGTGCAAATATAATATAATAATTAAAGATATTATTAAGCTCAGGCTAAGACAATGTAGAATTATTGATTTAGGTAGAAACATATTGCTTTCGTTCCTTTTGAAAGATTTATTTAATTTTAAAACTACATATTTATGTTTCGCTATTTTATTTTATTGTAAGTATTTTCGAACAGTATTTAAAAAAATGTATAATAAACCTTTTGTTTATGTTATGTTCGTTTTTGTTTTAATTAAGATCCTTGTATAAGTTCGTTTGTGTTATCATTTACCATTATTATGTATATTTTGTTATTTTGTACATGTATTATAAATTTATTGTATGGTCTTGTTCAACATTTTTAATTGGACTTCTTTTCTCAATTCCGTAATTGCATTGTAGGTAGATGCCATACATTGAAAATGGAATTTAACGTAAGTTGCATTCTTGTAAATATCGTTGTGACTCGTTGTGTGACACTAATTGCTTAAATAGTTCATCGGCTTAATTAAAGTTGATGAAACGCGAATTTACATTGTGTAGATAATATTAAAATAACACCAATAGCATACAGTTACTAAAAAGAATATAGAGTGTAAGTATTCTAAGAAAATTAAATCGCCCTTTACTATTTCACGTCGCTATAATGTTAAGTGCGTTTTTTAAATAATTGTTTATGCTTAGTTCGAAATTTAAAAATAATGCCCGTAGACAAAACGAACGCAGAGCTGATCCCAAAAAATATATTTTAGATGTAAGTATGGCGATGTTTTCGGGATAATTCGTTCCGTGCAGACAGACAATAAATTATAAAAATAAGTTTGTGTCGCGTGGTAGAAAACAGGCGTGTTAACGACGTGGCTATGCGAAATCATCAGGCGCCTATGACGTTCAAGTATTAATATGATTCATTGATTCAACAAACTGGCGTAGAAGTACGGCAGTACAGAATGAATAGACCATAAACGAATAAACTAGAGCAAAGAAACGGATCAGCTGTTTGCAACTTCAAGGGTGTTAAAATTCCGACAGACGTGTAGAATCCAATATCTGAAAGAGGGAACTTACTTTAAGTTCAGCGTATCTTTGTGAAACGTTCTTACCTTGTTACCCGTTTAGGATTTTTTAAATTAAACATTATATAGAACGCTAGGAGATAATCATGAATATAATATGCTGTAGCAATTTGTGCAAATCGAAAATTGTATGTAGGCTAAAAAAAAAAAAGATAATAAGAAATATGATTTTAATAAATTTAAATAGTTAAGTATTATTTAACCATTGGCATGGTTTGCGATCTCTTATGTTGTTTGTCGGTTGTCTTACTTCTGTTTTGCTACCTAATGATAGATTATAAGGGCGGAAACGCGCCAAGGTCATGTATGCAAAAACGAACATAGAACAATTAATACGCGGCTTTTTTGGTGGGTTTTCTCTCTAATTTAATTTGGGAAATGTTATAATAACCTTAGATAACTTGCGTTACTTTTAAATAATAGAACGAATCCACAGCTTTGGTGTGTGATTTTTATCATTAAATTTCGCCAATCGATGGTATATAAGCGATGGTTGGTATTTGGATGGCGGATGGTATAAGACGTATATAAATACTTATTCCATATAATAAGAGAGTAGAAGAAATTATATTTGTAATGTATATTTGTGAATTTCTTATTCGAGATTATTATGTAGGGATAGCTTAATTGATTCATAGCGGCTATTATATTTATTTATGTGTATTTATCAATAAGATAATGAGAATCATTTTAATGTTGAAACTTAAGCGCTGGTTAATATGTACATGTTTGTGTTAAAAGCTATTAAGGCTAAGGCTAACTTAATTATAAGCAATTGGGGAATGACGAGATATTCCCGTTAACATAACACTGAGTCTAGACAAATCTTTGCTAATTCTAACTTTAATAGGTTATCCTGCTACAAACGTGACAAGTTTGACAAACTTGACCGATCAATAATTGTTATCACTTCCTCCGTTCCGCCGCACGTCTAGTGTATTCTCAGGGACGTTAGTTGTAGGCTTTAGTACAATAATAAGTAAACAGTGTGCATATCTGCATTGACGCTATCCCAATCGCGTTGGCTTAATACTTAAATCCTGAAAGACTTTCTGTACGGCATATGTATTTGTATACAGTCATTGTTTCCGGGTAAACAAACAAACACGCTTCGTGATATTTATATCTAAAATGTCTGAGCTATACAAGAGACAACCCTACAATGGGATGTTACGTTTTAATAAGGAAAAAAAAAAACTTTTTCATTTACATGCAATTTAAATGAGACGTGTTGTATGTAAGGGCTGTCCCAACACTCTTGAAATATGTTAATTGGATCGATGTTATAAATTTTGCTACACGCTATATGTTCGAAGTGAATTTTACCAATTATTCTTATAGAAAGCTGTGCATCGTGCATATAATACGTGCTTGTCAAGCATGTAGTTATGTTTGGAGCAGGATTTGACGAAAAGTTGCCATCGCCGAATGGCCTATTCGTGGGTACGTATTTAATCTGGGACATTGAATTTTTTGTAAAACTTAGTGCCTAGTAGTAATAATGAAGCAGCGACGCAGATATCACCTCTGTTTGAATTCCGATATAGTGAGAATAATATCTAAAACACAGTTGTGCCTAATGATAAATCTATATATGTCTATAAATTGTATTTTTGTGGGGGACTTAGGGGTCGTGCGTCATTTTTGTGTCATTCTCATTGTTGTAAAATAGTTGCTCGAGGAGGATCATATCAATTCAAAGGAGTGTAAAACTCTGGGCTATATTTTTGATAATAATCCGAAAAAAATACTTTTATCAATGAAATCACAAACGAGAGTTTATTTCATTCATTTTCAGTAAGGTTATTTCTCAAGAACGGTTCATGTTGTGGAAGGAGAAGTTTTAAATCATTAGATGGGCCCTTTTCATGCGTAGCGCGGACAGATTAAAAATATAGAAATCTCTTCTCTTTAGTTGCACTAATGAAACATCATCCACGACTGATGCTAATTACGCTTTTGGTTTTTTCAAATTAAAACCATACTAAGTCGTAGTGCCTTCTTGTGTAGTTAATAAATGTTCCTAAAATAGACGAAGCGGTATCAAAACATATATTTTTTTAAATTTTGCTGATTAAATATCATTTGATAAGAACAATAGAGCGTTTGAATAACAAAGCGCGGAAGCTTACAATTATAAGTACGAGTGAGCGAGACGTCTTCCGTAACGTAAGGTCCATTGCGTTACTTATAATACAACTCGTCTACGTCTAATTAGCAGATATTTATTATTATCATGCATAAGGCCTATCTAACGATTTAAGTCGTAGGACAAAGTTATGTTAAATTTTTGATAAACTAGTCTGTACGGTATTTATTTAATCTTTACGCGTTACTTGGCACCTATTCCATTTACGGACATAATATATTACTCGTTGAATTGGTTCCAAAACTTCATTATTTTTCTTACAGTCGTCATGGTAAAATTTTAATATAAAAAAAAGTTGCGATATTATAAACAAAACAACAAAAAAAATATAAATTTTTCATTCATATTATACACTCGTACTAAATACTACACAGGCCTTCTTTACGTTTATAGATTTTTGTATTACCATAATAAAATAAGGCCGTATAATTAAGATTTATTATTAACGACTTTTTAAACTCATATATGTTTCATTAAGTTAAATATATAGTAATTACATCAAGAGTTAAACCTTACTGACTTGTATGAGAGCAAACACTATGCGCTTATGCATTTGCCTCACAGTAAGTCGTTCGTGCTAACCTCACACAGTGCCCTTCGATTTGCATAGTATATATAGCAGTAACGGAAACACCAAAAAATAATACGCTTGCGTATTTTTGTTTAGATGAATGTGTTCACAATATTTATATATAGTAAGGATTGTTCTCTCTATATAGTTACATACTGAGCTCTTCGGGCCATAGTGTGTTGTGTTAATGTTTACCACATTTAAAATTTAAATGACCCATTTCTGTATTAGGACGTGTATACACCAGTGTGGTTTCAATCAACGTCGTCCACGCAATGATTGTTGCAAAAACGTAAGTAAATATCGCGTATAGTACTCAGGACGGTTATTGTAAGTAAAATAATAAATGATTAGTACAAATCATTAACATCAGCTGTTTAAATTTTCCTGTTTTAATTAGCGCTAAAATTAAGTGTGAAATTCGTACTACGTAACTACGTTGGTGAAAATTACACCCTGGTGTTCACGCGCCTTAACCCTGTTTATCGGAAATGTTTCGACAGTTTGTTATAAATTCTATATACATTTGTACCTAAATGCGTACAATTCGAGGACTCTACATAAATATGTTTGTTCAAGTTTCAAATGGCTATACTTTTGATATAGATGTGAAATATAAATCTAATGATTGTTGTCGACATTGAAATCATCTTGCATTATAAATGGGCATTGTGTAAATTAAATGTTAGAGGCCTAACCTGGGTACTTTCATGGTCTGGTTGCCGTCGAATTAAAGGCAAGTAATAAAATCGTTTTAGTTTGAGTAATGTCATTTATTTTTACTTATGGGTGATTGTAGCCCTACGTTTTAAAATGAACGTTTTCAAATATGTTTAGGCGTATTATGTTCTAATGTTCATATGTTACGTACGTGAATAATCTATATTAGCGTTCGAATTAAGAAGTATTGAAATTTGAAGTATTTACGGGCAGTGACGTTAGTTCTTGTATTGAACTCTGATTTTTGTAATACATTTGTTTCTGACCATATGTGTTAATAGTTATAACATAGGCCGAGTGGCTCTACGCAGATCATAGTACATAGAAACTATGTGGTAACAAAAGAATCTCAGCGCATTTAATAGACGTGTGACTCTTTGCTAGTTATCGTTGTTTGCACTGTTGCACTTGTGGCGCCCAGCCCACGCCAGGCAGCAATTGCGAGAGATACGAAACTTTCACTTCATCGGGCGTAACGTTTCGTATGCTAAGCTGTTTAATTTCTTACACGAAACTACTGTCGCAACACCGAGTGTATGTTGATTATATGTGACTCAGCTGTTTTTTCTGTCACTTTTTGCAGAACAATAGCTCGTTATGTTTGTACGACTCTGTAACTGTGTCTTAAAAATATTGTATCTGACAGTTTTTCCGTACCTTTTTTTTTCACCAATTTATTTGATTTACATTTACTACTTTAAATAATCTAAAACTGACTACGTCAAGCTTTGCTTTTTGAAAAAGTTATGTAATCATATGCATTGTGAGCATACGAACTCCAGTTCTCTTTCTACCTAATGCACATTGGCGTTTGGCGATAGTATAGTGACGTGATAAACAATTACTTCTATCGTCCGTTAATATCTATTACCTATTAAATTGTATAGACAAATTTGATTGACTTTAGTATATTGCGCCAGCTTCGAAGGTTCAGATCTGTAATATAAACTAAACTAAACTAAACGTGAATGTGACATACATATAAACCTTCTTATTATAATTTTATAAATGATTGTGAAAATCGCATTACAATTTATTTAGATTTTTTTTTATGAGAAAGGCGGCTAACATCGCCCGCGTACATCTGCAACAGCAGAGGATCTGCAGGTGCGTTGCCGGCCTTGTTGCTATTTTGGAGATGGGAGGGATGAATTCATATACATGAATTGCGAGTATGTTTCATACTATTTATTTAGGGATTGACATATTGAGGCCGATTAATGAAGATAATTAAAGTAAGCACTCATTGATATTATTACGTTATTACATCGTTTAAATAATTAATACGTTATAATTCAAGATCGATTCTTAATTCATTTCCTTGCTTCTTGAGGAACGTTATAACTGTACCTAATTGCTAAATTATAATAATTTATTTTACGAATTAGGAAACAAATGCTCTTCAATATATTTTTAAAACTTAACGATATAAACTTAACGCTTATCGAATAAACGCCTGTAAATACTTCAAATATGTTTAGGCGTATTATGTTCTAATGTTCATATGTTACGTACGTGAATAATCTATATTAGCGTTCGAATTAAGAAGTATTGAAATTTGAAGTATTTACGGGCAGTGACGTTAGTTCTTGTATTGAACTCTGATTTTTGTAATACATTTGTTTCTGACCATATGTGTTAATAGTTATAACATAGGCCGAGTGGCTCTACGCAGATCATAGTACATAGAAACTATGTGGTAACAAAAGAATCTCAGCGCATTTAATAGACGTGTGACTCTTTGCTAGTTATCGTTGTTTGCACTGTTGCACTTGTGGCGCCCAGCCCACGCCAGGCAGCAATTGCGAGAGATACGAAACTTTCACTTCATCGGGCGTAACGTTTCGTATGCTAAGCTGTTTAATTTCTTACACGAAACTACTGTCGCAACACCGAGTGTATGTTGATTATATGTGACTCAGCTGTTTTTTCTGTCACTTTTTGCAGAACAATAGCTCGTTATGTTTGTACGACTCTGTAACTGTGTCTTAAAAATATTGTATCTGACAGTTTTTCCGTACCTTTTTTTTTCACCAATTTATTTGATTTACATTTACTACTTTAAATAATCTAAAACTGACTACGTCAAGCTTTGCTTTTTGAAAAAGTTATGTAATCATATGCATTGCGAGCATACGAACTCCAGTTCTCTTTCTACTTAATGCACATTGGCGTTTGGCGATAGTATAGTGACGTGATAAACAATTACTTCTATCGTCCGTTAATATCTATTACCTATTAAATTGTATAGACAAATTTGATTGACTTTAGTATATTGCGCCAGCTTCGAAGGTTCAGATCTGTAATATAAACTAAACTAAACTAAACTAAACTAAACTAAACTAAACTAAACTAAACTAAACTAAACTAAACTAAACTAAACGTGAATGTGACATACATATAAACCTTCTTATTATAATTTTATAAATGATTGTGAAAATCGCATTACAATTTATTTAGATTTTTTTTTATGAGAAAGGCGGCTAACATCGCCCGCGTACATCTGCAACAGCAGAGGATCTGCAGGTGCGTTGCCGGCCTTGTTGCTATTTTGGAGATGGGAGGGGGGATGAGGAAAGGGAATGGGAAGGGATGAATTCATATACATGAATTGCGAGTATGTTTCATACTATTTATTTAGGGATTGACATATTGAGGCCGATTAATGAAGATAATTAAAGTAAGCACTCATTGATATTATTACGTTATTACATCGTTTAAATAATTAATACGTTATAATTCAAGATCGATTCTTAATTCATTTCCTTGCTTCTTGAGGAACTTTATAACTGTACCTAATTGCTAAATTATAATAATTTATTTTACGAATTAGGAAACAAATGCTCTTCAATATATTTTTAAAACTTAACGATATAAACTTAAACGCTTATCGAATAAACGCCTGTAAATACTTCAAATATGTTTTATATACCTAATACCTACCATTTTGTATGTTGCACCATTTTGAGGCTTTGCTTTTTGTAACATAATTAAATAAAATGAATATAAAAATCAAAATGTATTGGATATTAAGAAATTACTCGTAGGTCACCGAGGTAAAGATCCATAAAATGTATGTAACAAATAAAACCATTTTTAGTAGAACCAGTAGAATCCTCTTGTTCACAAACCCACTTGTAATATTGGTAGACCCTTTCATCATTTCATCATAAAATGTAAGTATTTTTGCGGGAATTTATTAAAGATGAATTATGATAACTATACCTACTCAGTGTTTTATTTTATATCTGCGATTTAGCTTATGCTATTTATTTATGCTAGTTGACACGAAGCCTTCACAAAATATAGCTCGTAACTTTTTGACTACGTGATTGATTTCGTAACTATTGGACTTTTTGCTTTTTAATACCAATTTTTTACGAATATATCACTGCTTCCAGCTTTCCTTTAAATGGATATATGCGATGTAACTTTAAAAGATAATATGCTCTCGTAGGGCAATCCTGGTTGATCGGCATAGGCACAACTTGAAAAGGTTTTGAAAAAACTTTTCAACTAAGAAAAAAAGATAGGATGTTATTTCAACGATAAAAAAGGTTATTTAATTGACTTAAATTTGTGATCAACGTTTAAAATAATGAATATATTCCTTATGAGTCATTTTAATCAATTTATTAATAATTTATTTTACGAATTAGGAAACAAATGCTCTTCAATATATTTTTAAAACTTAACGATATAAACTTAACGCTTATCGAATAAACGCCTGTAAATACTTCAAATATGTTTTATATACCTAGTACCTACCATTTTGTATGTTGCACCATTTTGAGGCTTTGCTTTTTGTAACATAATTAAATAAAATGAATATAAAAATCAAAATCTATTGGATATTAAGAAATTACTCGTAGGTCACCGAGGTAAAGATCCATAAAATGTATGTAACAAATAAAACCATTTTTAGTAGAACCAGTAGAATCCTCTTGTTCACAAACCCACTTGTAATATTGGTAGACCCTTTCATCATTTCATCATAAAATGTAAGTATTTTTGCGGGAATTTATTAAAGATGAATTATGATAACTATACCTACTCAGTGTTTTATTTTATACCTGCGATTTAGCTTATGCTATTTATTTATGCTAGTTGACACGAAGCCTTCACAAAATATAGCTCGTAACTTTTTGACTACATGATTGATTTCGTAACTATTGGACTTTTTGCTTTTTAATACCAATTTTGAAATATTGTTCGAATATATCAATGCTTCCAGCTTTCCTTTAAATGGATATATGCGATGTAACTTTAAAAGATAATATGCTCTCGTAGGGCAATCCTGGTTGATCGGCATAAGCACAACTTGAAAATTACAAGGTTTTGAAAAAACTTTTCAACTAAGAAAAAAAGATAGGATGTTATTTCAACGATAAAAAAGGTTATTTAATTGACTTAAATTTGTGATCAACGTTTAAAATAATGAATAGATTCCTTATGAGTCATTCTAATCAACTTATTAATAATTTATTAACATTAAAAAAAATAACGTTTTTTTAATGCTTTACCGATTCCTTACATTGTATCGTAACATATCGAACCTTCGTCAATTCAAATATATATATATGTACCTCACCGCATGTTAGTATGTATATGTATTATTCAATACTCTACAGACCAAAATAGTTGTGCCATTGAAGTTGTATAATTTTACTTCCTGTGCTTGCAAAATAAAAACCTACCTAGAAAATGAATCATAGCCAGTCAAGACACTTCCGCATGACAAATTGCGATCTATAAACAAAAAAAAAACTATGATTTTAATTAAATGTTATAATAAAAAGCGTTTTAGATAAAGTAAGATGTTAGAAAAAAATTACGTTATAATGTTAAAATTTGTCGCCTGTTTCTTAAACAAATGTCTACAATGTATGAACCACCCCATTTTGTCTTGTTCTTTCAAATCACCGGCTTTCAAACTTTTGTGGTTGTAAGACTGAATACTAACAACCCTAACACCAATATAATTGTTTGTTTAAAATCGAAATTAGAAGTGGGTAAGGAATCGCGATGAGTGGAAACTTGGTCCATAAATTTATAGACGTTTTTGAAGAGCAAAGAAATATTACTTCTATGCCACCGGTGGCCGTGTTTTACAAACATGCTGATGTCCAACACACGTGTGAACATTGTTTGCGACGTTGCTAACGACTTTGGATATTGTAGCGTCGTCGTTTAATAAGATTGAGTAGCGTCGTCGTTTAATAAGATTGAGTAGCGTCGTCGTTTAATAAGATTGAGTAGCGTCGTCGTTTAATAAGATTGAGTAGCGTCGTCGTTTAATAAGATTGAGTAGCGTCGTCGTTTAATAAGATTGAGTAGCGTCGTCGTTTAATAAGATTGAGTAGCGTCGTCGTTTAATAAGATTGAGTAGCGTCGTCGTTTAATACGATTGAGTAGCGTCGTCGTTTAATAAGATTGAGTAGCGTCGTCGTTTAATAAGATTGAGTAGCGTCGTCGTTTAATAAGATTGAGTAGCGTCGTCGTTTAATAAGATTAAGTAGCGTCGTCGTTTTAATAGATTGAGTAGCGTCGTCGTTAATAAGATTGAGTAGCGTCGTCGTTTAATAAGATTGAGTAGCGTCGTCGTTTAATAAGATTGAGTAGCGTCGTCGTTTAATAAGATTGAGTAGCGTCGTCGTTTAATAAGATTGAGTAGCGTCGTCGTTTAATAAGATTGGTAGCGTCGTCGTTTTAATAGATTGAGTAGCGTCGTCGTTAATAAGATTGAGTAGCGTCGTCGTTAATAAGATTGAGTAGCGTCGTCGTTTAATACGATTGAGTAGCGTCGTCGTTAATAAGATTGAAGTAGCGTCGTCGTTTAATAAGATTGAAGTAGCGTCGTCGTTTAATAAGATTGGTAGCGTCGTCGTTTAATAAGATTGAGTAGCGTCGTCGTTTAATAAGATTGAGTAGCGTCGTCGTTTAATAAGATTGAGTAGCGTCGTCGTTTAATAAGATTGAGTAGCGTCGTCGTTTAATAAGATTGAGTAGCGTCGTCGTTTAATAAGATTGAGTAGCGTCGTCGTTTAATAAGATTGAGTAGCGTCGTCGTTTAATAAGATTGAGTAGCGTCGTCGTTTAATAAGATTGAGTAGCGTCGTCGTTTAATAAGATTGAGTAGCGTCGTCGTTTAATAAGATTGAGTAGCGTCGTCGTTTAATAAGATTGAGTGACAGCCTTACATGCGTCATACTTGTGAACAGGCATTGTTTGTGGAGTCATGCATATTATATGTGATGTATTCAGTTCCATGGCACCTTAATTTTATGACTTAATTTTTTTTAAACCTTTTATTTTATGACAAAATTCAACTTTCTTTTGTCAGGGAATAATCTCTGGGTTTTTTTAAGACTCGAAAGCATCTCCCGAAATTAAATTTGTTTTTTAGACACTTAAAGATAAGTGTAATTATTTGTGTCTACGGATAAATGTTCATTAAGAAGTATTTAGAACCTCACAATGAACTATTGAACTAATCCTATTATAAACGGTCGAAAATACAGCGCATTAGATACATTGCGCGTTTAGCTTAGCACATTACTCGTAATGTAAGCCAGTTAAAATTTTGATTTAGCAGACAAATTAAAGTGTGTGTGTGTGTGTAAATTAGTATGAGAATAGTTGAATCGAAAGTATTACTGCATCGAGCCGTCAGCCTAGACTTGTTTCCACCATGATGTGTTCCCCGTCAAGGCAAACCACAGTCGCTACCCGCCTGCGCTCTCCGACCTGTCACAATCGTTTACGCAACCAGCACCATTGGCTCAGGCTCACAGCGCACTTAATTTACAACTGTTAAAGTCATTGTACGTGAAGTATGGAACATTTTATTTTATTGTTTTTGTAATTCGTGTCTAAATTTTATTATTTCATTGCAGATGCAGTCGTTGTTTGCGGTATTTTTAATAGTAATACTGGCGCCATCTATCTGCCGCTCATACGATCCTGAGGATGATGAATTGGAGAGTGTGCTGCCATCTACCGGCAAGTTTGAGGCGTTCTACCCGAGACAAGCGCACGGAATACCCAACGGGTCTTCAAGGCCTGCACACGGTCATGGTAGTTTCTACAAGCACCGTAACCCAGCGCTAGTGGATGTAAAAAATGCAGCGGCATATGGCTTTCGATTTGACGGCAAGAGAAGATTTAATTTCGATGAAGAATAATTTATCATAAGAAAAATTTTGTTTTTAATAAAATACATTTATGACCAAGTGTTATTCTTTTGTTTATTTTACCAGTATACCCAACACTATAATAATGTAGTTTTCTTTATAATCATATTAATAGCGTACTGCTAAACTATATCTGTAATCAGTATCCTTGGAACACGGGTCAGCGATATAGAATCTACTATTATATTCCTATCCAATATCTAAATAATCCAAATCTAATTATCCAATTTCGAAATATGCATGATTTGTTTAAAAAAAACATATTTTATTTAAATCACCATTACACTAATGTAACAAATTCTATGAACAGGTTAGTGTTGAGCTTACAAATGAAATGCTACCCAATTTTCCTCCTCTACCTACCTCTTTTACTATAAATCCTGTATTAGTACAGAACATAGATGTATCAGAACGTCTCATTCTTACAACCTTAAAACTGATTGTAGTGCAGGTTGGGATGGTGTTACACATAAAGGTTTTAAATGTCCTAAAATGCGAAACATGCAGCTTAATAAAACTTTCTCCCCAAAAAAAATAGAATTGTAATAGATTTTGAAGAAGAAGTGTAATAGGAACTTTTCCGTCTTATAGACATCTATTAAAAATGAAGGTGATCCTTTACCTTGCGTAAATCTAGAAAACGCCTTTTGATACGGTTTCGTCTTTGAAACTTATAGAGAAACTCGAAAAAATGGGTGAGTAACAGAAATTTACAGCTATAACTATTCCATTAGCGAGCGAGTCGGAATATACAAAACCATTAGTAAAGATAGCTCTGTTAATTAAGGGATAGTGCAATGTAGCGTTCACGGTCTAACACTATCTGTTATACGAGTATAAATGAACAATGTCAGTTCGTCACACCAGAATAACATGATTATTCAAAATCGTAAAATAATATCGTACACCGTCTATACCATCCTCTCTTTTTACAGTAACTCTTGGTAAAGATGTTTCCAACTTCCTTTTTCAACAACAGGAGTCACTCCTGTAATTCTTCACGGGGTAGGTCAAGTTGAATCTACCGCCTGATGTCAACGGTCATTCATTATACCTTAAAAGTTAAGGAAAGGCATAATAGATGAAGAGACAAAACATGAAAGAACGATTTAGTGACACGAATTGAGAAAGGGATGCTGAGCTGGTTTGGACTTGTGGAGAGGAAGAATGAAAGTAGGTTGACGAAACAAATATATGAGGCGAGTGTAAATGGTAGAGTCGGGAGAGGAAGACCTAGGCGAACACTTCACTATCAAATCGGAGATGTTCTGAAAAAAGGCAAGGTCAAGAGTACTCTAAACCAACGAGCATGCATTCGTAGATTGATGAAAGTGGGAGAAGCGAAAGACGTATATAGAAAGACCCTAGCAAGTGGAGGAATATTGTCTTTGCCTACCCCGTTGGGAACAAGGCGTGAATATATACATACATAAAAATATGGCAGGTTGTGTGTTCATTGTTGAGAACATTTTATTTATCATATTTGCAATAAGTTGTCTTCTACGAGAACAAACGTACAAAAGATACCTCCCCTTTTACGTCCGACGTCATAATATTTTTCATTAAATTTAAAGGGTGTCGACTACACCTCAAAAGTAGGGCAAAACTAGTGAGATTGAGAGCCGAAAATCACACTCCATGATGTTGATTGACCAATTTACAACCATAATGACTACAAACATGTCTGTTTGTGATAGGATATGTGATTTTTTATTTTTTGTTAAAGTAGATTACAGAGGCGTTAGTCTGTAATTATACTGGCACCATATACCTTTACCACATCACAACAGTTGTCGTACTGCTGTTTGGCGGCCGGAGCGAATATGGGGGTGGCGCCTATCCATACGACTCCTAGGTAGAGAAGGAGTCTACACCACTACTGTGTCTACTGTATTTAAGTAATCTGACGCGGAAAACGCGGTAGATCTCTGGTTCAACATCATAGAGTATAATTATCGGCCCTCAATTTCATACTCCTCGACTCACTCGACTATTCCTCTACACCCTTGAAACTTCTCGCTAATAAGTCTCTAGCTAAATATCACTTTCATGTCCCTAGCTATTTTAATTGATGGAAAAATCGATATTTTCATTTATAGACCCAAATTTGTATGTTAATTATATAATAAAATTTATAACGCCCCACTCTTGTCTGCAGCATAGACATACCAAAACAGTCTGTTAATTAGTCCACTAGTTCAGTAATTAGACCAGAGAAGTCTATCAAGATTGTCCCAAAAAAAAAACCGTAAATTTGTGCTTACCTCTTTGGCTATATACAGTATTGAATGATTATCTAAATTAATATAAAATTATTTGTATGTACGACTTATTGTCAAATTTATTGGATTTGGATGGAACTTTTTAAAATATTCCTTATGATTCCAGAAATTTAGAAGAAGCGCTATGTTTTATCCTGCTTAATGTTACATGTGTATACTGTTTGTATGTTTGTTCTTTTGTTTCTATATTTGTTAATCACGCTTAAAGGAGTGAACCGACGTCAAGGAAATTTGACACATGTAGATTATGGAATAAAATATATTTTTTATTTAAATTAAGAGTTCCTTTGGGATATAATTGGTGATGCAGCAGACATCTGCTAGTTGGTACTAAGTATAAATGCTAGTTAACACAGACGGACTATGTACATGTCCGAGTAGCTTACTATCGTATATTGCTTGACTGAAATTCTAATCGTTTTCCTATGTTTATAAGATAATTACCGACTTCTCCGGCTATTTGGCTTGTAATTATGGTTACAAATGTTTCTATAACAGACGGAGCGCTGTGCTGTCCCTAATGGGTGAATTCTTTGTGTACCATGTCGGACAACCTCATCCATTATATCCAATAGTAGTAGGCGGCTGAATATTTAATGCTTTCTTTCTATATCTTATCGTTAGGAACCGTTCATTGACAATTTATACGTCGTTTTACTTTAAATTCGTGGGGTATATAAAATAAGTGTCTTGTATTTCATACTTGATTTTTCTGGGTCGTAAATAATTTTTGGTCTTCGATAGCTTTAGTTGCCCAGCTTGGTGATTATGGGCTAACCTTGCAAGAGATGCTGCTAGTGTTTTCTTATATAGGCCTATGTTTAGCAGTTTATTCAAATAGGCTTATGAATTCATGGATTAATTACACACACATTTACTTACATTTTATCGGTAGACAATAACTTTCATACAAACAATATGTTACAAATTTTGTTCGTGCACTAACGCCATCGAGTACCTAACCGGCGTAATACACAAGAACTGATCATACCATTTGGTCAGATCATCCTATAGTATAAGAACTTATATATCACACCGTGCCCTCTGAAATTACTCTACTTGTAATAGTGAAGTTGTAAAAATATTGCGGTAATTTAAACGTTTTCTATTTACGTTAAATAAGATAACGATGCAACGTTTAACTATTAATATTATGAACTATTTAATATTTAGCATATTACTCACACACTACTTCTGTCATTAGCATGAAGTGAACTGAGTTGCCGTTCCGGAACTGCAACACCGAGTGATGAGTGGTCCCACCGAACGTAATAGATGGGTAAAAGTATAAAGTATAAGGGTGATAAGCAAATCTGTAATAAATCCAATCGCGTTAGTTCTTTATGTCCATATATACTAATTATAAAAGTTTCTTTAATTATTTAGTCATAATTTGAGTCATCATCATTACCATTATTATCACCTAACGATACTCCTCATGTGAGGAAATTAAAAGTTTCTCAGCGAGATAGAATTTGCAATGATATCTGCAGTGTAGCTAGGGTAATCGACTTAGTCTCAAGCATCAGTTAGCTGAAGTAATGCTACTTACGAAACTCCCATTACTGATAACCGTTGAGAAAGAAAGTAAGAAAAGAAAACGTGCAAAGACCAAATGCTCTCTGCACTTGGTCTTTGCATGAAGACCGCTAAAAAGATGAAGTGGCAACTTACCCAGCGTTGTGGAAAATCGATGGACGCCGGGGACTCGCTCAGGTTTGTGCTTTGAGGGTAGGCCATGTTCGGTCAGTTAACTCGTGATAGGCTGTGATTATGATGAAAGATACACCACGACCAACTTATATACTAACATCAAATCTTGGTAAGGTACTTAGGAAGTTTGATTTTTTTTACAACATCACTGAGGCAATTGTAATAGAGCTATAGAGTGTTGTGTCGTGTGACAGTGGCGTAACAAATCTTGCACCCCCTTTCTTCGCATCCGATGTCGTAAGATCAACTATAGGAAATCAACACGCTCGTGGCGTCCGATAGATGGCGGATTCATCAACATGACCACATGGTCGCAATTCCATTGCTGAATACAGGCCTCCTCCAAAGATGTCTACAAATATTGTACAATTCACTTCCCGTAATACTGTGCACCTGCACGTCACTGTCACTCCGTCTCATGGAGGGTCGGTCCTATATTGCGTTTGGTCGTACGAGGTTGCTCTATTCGAGAACCGTTATTTCCTGAAGGTGGGCAGTTCTGCGAGTTCTGCACATTGTCACTTCAGCTTGCTGATCCTTACGACCCTTCTAGTTCAGATTAACCATCTGAAAATAGTACGATTCCCAAAAATATTTTGTTCGATGACGAGCAGCAGCGTCTTAGATGCGAGGTTTCTGGCACAGTGATCGTCAACCCGATTATTATGCGTGGCGATGAAATCCTTTCTCAGGCCCACTGAACATCAGCGCTGTAGTCCAGTCTCAAGTGCAGCATTATGCTGAGTGTAGTCTATGCGCCAGTGCGCCTAGAACAGAACTCAATATTGTGGAGGCAACGTTAAAAGCAGTGTTTGTATAAGCTTTGGTTTTGGTAAATGTTTTGCAATCTTTGTTTCTTTAGTAGACTTTTGACAAGCTGATGTAGAAGATAAAAAGTAGCTACGTTACAGTGACTAAGGACCGCCCGTGAAGATATGTTTCTCTTCCATTGAACGAACACTATAACACAATCTTGACAAATTACTTAAGGCTTATCTTTGGACATGTCACTAATACCAATTTATAATGAGTTACGACTTTGGATTCAAGAGATCATTTTATTAAAAGGCTTTACCTTATAGGGTAGAACAGTAAAGTAATTAATCAGGTTTGGAAATATCATGGATTTCTTTATAATGGTAATAAATAAAATAAATTAAGAATGAGATATTTAATACCATTAATGCATCCGCTACTCCGTCCGCGTGAATCATGGAAAATAACAATGTTTCGCTTAGAGAAAGTGTGCCATTCTCTCAAACCTAAAAAGAAAAGAACTCTGGTGTTGTACATAAAAGCTCTGGTGGTATGGCTAACTGCACCGTACCTCCTGAGCAAAACATTCCAGAATAGTCTATTCTTCATTTTAAAGTTCGACAATAAGCACAATCATTCAATATAGGCCTTATTAAATTCGATAGCTATTTGTAATATATTCTCTTGGTGTAACAGAATCCACTATTAATCTCATTAAGCCAAGAAAGCTCATCACGCACAATGTCGCATTCTAGCAACTGTTCGAAGTTCTAGATTCTGTAAAGACTGACACAATCGGTTTCCTTCCAAGCGAGACTTACAGAGTGGCTCAGACTCTTTCTGATTCTGTTCATTCATTCATTCAAGAGTCCTATATCATCGCCATTAGTCAGTATTCAGCAGAAACAATATTACTCCTTAGACATGTGTTCGTTAACTAACGACCGCCCGCGGTTTTGTGCGTGTAGTTCCCCGAGAAAATATATTTCACCAGGATATGAAAGTACAGTCAGTTTTCCTGTTAAATATTATCAAAATCCGTTCAGCTGGTGTCGTGATTGACGGAACAAACAAACACGGCTAAACAGACTTCCCATGTTAAAATATTAGAAGAAAATTGAAAAAATTGGCTTGACATGGATAAAATTAACGTGGACGATGTCTCGAGCATTATTATATATATAAATATATATATATATATATATTTTTAATATTCTAAAACATAAAAAGGTGGTGGTACTGAGAATCAAAATGATAGATAAAACATTCCTTGAAACTTCGGGGGTACTTTTATTTTTTAAGTGACAAATTTAATGTTTTTAAATATTTATGTACTTGTACAGGTCCCCTGGAGCATCTGGGTAGGGGTAGATAAGTCTTACCTATTTCTGACGTCAAATATCAATGCAGATGTGTTTCAGCTTGAAGGCTATAGAGAGCCGGTATTGCAAATACAGGTTGCGTGCCATTCCATTCCACAGGAATGGAATCGCACTTGTAACCTTATTTGTTTGAAGTTGGCGCCGATGTCCATGGGCTGGTGTAACCACTTATAATCAGGTGAACCGTTAGATCTGCCAGATTATATAAATTTTAAACAATATTAGATAACGTAACAATCTAAAGATATTAAGTACACGTTTCGTATCGTCAAATCCGTTCACAGGTTTTGAAATTATACGTAATAAAACCACGCCTACTACCCAGCTCCTTCAACAGGTAGCATAGCATATGTACAATAGCATGTGATACATCTTGTTTGTTTAAATTTTTTTAAAATATATTCAATGTCGGTACATGTCTGTACATACATCTCTACTTTAATACAACACGAGCGAAACTGAATACAGATTTTGTGTATTATTAAGATTATGATATAATATTTTTATTATGTAAGTATAAGTAATTACTATTAAATATTTTTATATATACTTATCAAATATAAAGCCAAGTGATTAGAGAATCTGCTACCAAACGATTTATATTGTTGGCGTCGACACTAAAATGGCGACAAGCTTACCATTGCTTACATGTATGTTTGTATATATGTATGTATATATTCACGCATTGTCTGTGCCTGCCAACGAGGCAGGCACAGACAATCTTATTCCACTTGCTACAATCCTGACATACGTCTTTCGCTTCTCCCACTATTATCAATCTTCGCATGCATACTCGTTGGTTTAGAGTACTCTTGACCTGGCCTTTTTTCAGAACGTCTCAGATTTGATTGTTACGGTTACATTGTCCCAAATAAAATCTGGTGTAACGATCATAAGAGCATATATATATAAAGATATTATAAGTATAACGTTAACATTAAAATAATATCGGTTGGGCTGTATGTGATTCCCAAAAGTATTCTTTCAAAAACCAATATTTTTTAAGAAGGTGTAATTTCTTTCACTGCCGTTTTCTTCAGTCAAGACGATTACATATATTTAACATGTACTAGGAAATAGTAGAAAAATAACCGGACCCTCCCAATAATATCAATCACCGGTAATTAAGCGGTCATGCTTTGGTATCTGCTTTTTGTAATTCCATTGTGAATGTTGACTCGAGTCCATTTAGGATTTTACGCGCAGAGAAGCATGTCGAGTCACGGATCCGGTGCAGGATGGACCTCTAATAGACATGTCCCGATTCGACTCGACTGTCCGATACATCCTACCCCCTTCATTACGAACCACCGGGCGAGAGCGCCGCTCGAAGTCTCTTTCCCCTTAAAAAACCGATCTCTAAACACTTAGTCACTGATATAAAAAAAGTGTCAAATTATCTTAAGTGACCAGTGTCTACGAAACTCCCTTTTAAATTCGGCCCAATATACCTTCCAAGTAAAGATGGAGTGTAGATAAGTTAATAAGAATATTATTATAAGTTCGTGCTGGGGTCGTAGACCGGCTTTTAAGGACGGAATGTTTCTTAAAGCGTGTATAAAAAACAACTGGTCCCCCGGGAACGGTCATTCCGTGGTCGGAGTGGGTGCGCGCGTCTTCTCCGAAGGTTTTTGTGTAAAGTCAACCTTAGTCGCTTTAATCACAGTATCAGTATTGGGTCTCGGAAAGGTATAACGCGGTTAACTATTGTTTTAGTTCGCCTTAAACTTAGTGCGATGCATTCGTGTAGGAACCGACTGGTGAGTGATTGAAGTATATTTTCTTCTATTAATACATGAGACGTCAATATTTCGGACGTGTTTTGTTTTTACAGCATTAAAAGATAATTTTTCCTGCAAAATTTCAACGTTCACACTTTCTTTATACATAGGCATATTCTTAGATAGGTCATATTCTATTATCATAAATATGCTTACACAGATACTCTGTGCTAAGAAGACTATATTTTTTTCTTTTTAAATACATGCCTCAGTTTCGAATTTCATTATGTACTCGGAAGGTATACAATAAAATTGCAATACACGAGCTGAGCCATTGGAATTTTTTATTATCTCAGAAGTTCTTAAGATAGGAATCAAAAAAATCTTTCTACACTTAATGTCTGTGCAAGTTACAATATATCTTCAGTAAGTTTCTAAACTCCATTTTAGAAACCAACCGACAGATCACTAAGATGCATCTGATCGGATTTGTAAGGGTGTAAGCTGCAAAAACAAATATTTGAAACGTAAAAATGCGAACATAGATTTTATTTATGTATATGATTTCAATTCAAACAAGAATTACTGCACGGGCTGTGGGACGGACTGCAGAACGCAAGTCACTGCGTCTCGGACTTGCGTAGACCGTTCTATTAACCCCTTTGTTGTGACAGTTTGGCCGTGTTGATTTATTATAATGTACTAAGTAGTCAAAACATTTATTCGATATCGTGTCTAGTTGTCTTACCTTGGATTAAGTCTAGTTTGAACGGCAGGTGTAATAAAAGTTAATTATTGGATCTCGTGAAATCCACATATTTGAACATGTTTCAAAGTCAAAGTCAAAACTTTTCATCAGTTTTACTTCTTTAAGGCACTCGTGGACGTCGATGCCGGCGTTTACAATGCACTATAAAAATTTTAATGCTTTTTTTATTGCGATCTTAATGGTGTTTATCGAATTATTATTAAGAAATATTAAGTAGGTTAAGTAATAGCCCCTTTCCAAGGAGTTCCGTCTGCTTGGGTTTTATTTATTTAATTTAACTTGCGTATTTTGTAATATATTTTATTTTATCTTATTTATTTCTATGATTTTGTATTATATGTATCATTTCATAAATATTAATATTAGTTACGGTGACTTTAATTCATTAAAAGTTATTAATAATTTCCGGTTTTTTACGTTTAGGTTTAATTTAAATTAGGGATATAATACAACGTAACAACTATTAATTGTTTTATGCAAACGCAGCACGTTACATAAATTTAATTATTAGTGTATTTGAGTAAAGACGATCATGATTGCAAGCAAAAGTCCGGCAATCAAGCATGAGGCAAACGCAGTGTAACCATGTACCTTCTTCGTAAGAAGGACCACATTACTAAACGGTGGTAGATTGTAAAATTAATAATATTGAGATTTGACATTTTATTAAGGAAATTTTCTTTCTCACGTTGAAGAATAAATCATTTTCATACTGTCATTTCATTTCACGGGACTATTACGACGAAATAATGTAAATTACTGAATTTAAAATAGAAATATTATTCACAGAAATAAAGATAGAAGTTTTATTTTCCACACGGGTATTGGTAAGGTATTCGACTTAAAAGCCTGCGTGGTTTGTGTCGGTGAGAATTTGTAATGTATTTGTGTTCGGGGCTCGCTTGGTTCATTTAACGATTCGGCACGGACCGGCACAAATCTCTTTATAATGTGTCTAGCGAAACGCCTGGATTCGGGGGTATGGGATGTCATTGATGCTGTAATTAAAATAAAGCTCGTTTGTCTACTAAATGTAATAATATTATATAAAAATATGAAAGTGGCTACCAATCTAATTTCCTTAAATCATATTTCATAATATGAAATACGATTGCTCTTCGGCTACTTGTAAACAGTCCGTTGCTGAGCATGTGCCAGTCTTGCAATCGCCACGCTTGTCGACTCAGCTGGCGATCCTTGTACCCAACACCACGCACCATAGGCGTATAGAATGAGACTGTATTTCTAACAAAATAATCTAGTCTTTAATTATTCCATGTTACATATAACAAGGTGGTGACTGACGGGTATTTTTCTCAGCCCTACAATTATTATAGCTGCATCATTGGGTTGTTTCGGATTTCTAATTACAAGTAAACTCATCAATCTTATAGTTGCTTTACGCCTCCGGTGATCGGTGACAAGGAAATAAGGGTTAGGTTGAAAAAACTGCATTTTAGTGCGATCCAATTAAACGTTTGTGTACATTAACGTTTATGTTTAGTCATGGAGACTTACTGTAATGTTGACGTTTTCGAATTAATTATAATTTAAAACAGGAACTTAACTATTTAGGTAAATTTGAATTTTAATTGTGTTTTTTATTACGGTGAAAACCTTTTGGTTGCGTGGGAGAGATCGCTATGCATCGACGAGGCCTCCAAATTGTACCTTCTAATTCAATTCCTTTTTTTTAAATATTATCTTTAACCTTTTGTTTTGTTGTGTACAATAAAAGTATATTCATTCATAAATTCAATTATTTTGTAGTGAGTTACAAAGCTTTATTTGGAATAGCCTATGTTGAACATTGAATATGTGGGAAACTAAAAGTTAGCACTATAAATAGTAAAAAAATTATTCCAATAGACGAGATTTTAAAAACATTTTCGCTTTTATAATATCAATGTAATACTTGTCTTTATAAGGCTTTGAGACTTATGCTTCGGAACAAAAGTTTTGTATGTGCTTATACAAATTAAAAAAGGACTATCGAGTAATATATTAGTTAAAGATCATACAATTTCATAAATATGTTGTTAAGTCTTTTTTACAATATGACTTTTTATACAATACAGCCCTTAATTCTGTGAACATAATTAAAAGGAACTGTCTAGGTAAATTTGTTTAAAATGTTAAGCATGTATTTAATCGTCGATGAGGTCATATTTGTGAAACTCATATTTGTGAGCCGTCCTGCTCCTTAGCTTAGTTGGTAAATAAAACCCTAACCTTCAAAGCTAAAGGTTACGGGATCGAATCCCGTTAGGAGTAACAATTTTGTAAAATTAATATGCATGTTTGTATTGAGTCATACTTCACCACTTATGGTATATTTATTTATTTATTTAAACTTTATTTGCACATAACAGAACAAAAAGGCAAACTTAATGCCAAGAGGTATTCTCTACCAGTCTGCCATTAGATTGAACAGAGAAAAAGTTTGTAATGGATTTCTTTTTAAATAAATTATAATTAAATGGATCGGTGCGTCGTAAGGTCATGAGTAAATTAAAATTAACGATTTAAGGAATCGAACCACGAAAAGTATTAATCGATAGACAGGGTATGTGAAATAATTAAGCATAGATCCCATTCCACCGGAGCATGCATTTGTAATCTCATAGGATTTCAAAAATAACTAATGAACGCCGTGTCCTTTGTACACATATTTCAACGTCTAGAGACGTCATGTGGAGACTCAATCTACAGCTTAAACCGAAGATTATCTAAAGACATTTATTTGCGTATAATTACTGAGATAAGTCAGGTCTTGGACGAGAAGAAGTACGACGAGTACGCAGAACGGAGCGACGTACATTTTTTTTATGGCAAAGGCGGCAAACGACCAAACGGTTCACCTGATAGTATGTCGTTACCGTCACCCACGTACATCTGCAACAACAGAGGTGCTGCAGGTGGGTTGCCGGCCTTTCTGGGTATTTCGGAGATGGGCGGAAGGATGAGAAGGGGTATGGGGAGGAGGAGTGGGTCTCCGGATACCTCACTCACCGAACAAAAAGCAGAAGCATAATTTGCCTCTACTTCACGTCGGTATTCTGCGTGGCCGTGATATCAACTCGGTCGAGTCGGCCCATTCGAGCAGCATTAAAAGCCGACTCTTGGCTCTACCACACATGTGACTGGATTGTCTCTTAACAGTATGCGGTAAAAGTGATGCATTGGTTGAGGCAAAGCATAAGTACGAGCATATTGTCCGTGTGCATTTTATAGTCATAATACGCCTCCAACATTCAAGATAAATACGCAGTGGCGGCATTGTATAAAAAAATAGAAGCAGCAAAATGTGCACGAGTAGATGCTAAGAGACAGACGAACAAAATTACACCACTCCCGTCGCTACAGATCATAAATCATCTGCACGTCGCTCGCGGGAATACATACCGCAGATGGGGTACTCGGGAGCCAGCCGCGAAGCGAATACCCGAGCTGTCCATATAACCGCAATGTTCAACAAATTAAAGCGGGCTTCTCAGTTACGTTTGTGTTGATTATGACCCCAGAATGACCTCAGGATTTCAAGAATCTTAGTATAGCGTCTATATTGTAGATACTGTCTACTCTTAAAATAAATTTATACTTTTAAGACTATGTATTGAAACCTTAATTAAAGGAAATGTTACAATAAATCTTTTTAATGAATCTTCTATTTTAATAATATGCGAAAGCCCTTTTAAACTGAATGATAGCTTTGCGAATTGATTCTATTGTAGGTATAATGTATAGTATATTATGTGATGCTTTTTTATTCCTTAATTAATTGTTTACACAATATATTATTTCTAACATACCTTGTAAACATTTAAATTATTTAGTAATTTATTTATTTAGGTACACAATATACAATACTTAGGTTTATTTGGTCTTACACTATTGCCTGTGTGTCCTGTAAGACACGTAAGATGAACGATACTTTGTGTAAACTTATTTTAGAGTGACTATTGTTTTACCTCATTATTATACAAAATTTTATTGATCTCTATTCTTATTATATAACTAATAAAAATAAAATAAATTGTTTCACATTTTTTCCAACATGTTCATTACAGTACGTTTTAATATTTTTTACTTTTTACATTTCAGTCCCATTATTTTAGTAGAAGTTGTTCTTGTATACTCCGTATGTGTTAATGTTGAACCAAGGACTATCTGGGTTCGAATCTCAGCCGGTGCTAATATTTTTACAACATAAAAGTTGTTGTTTCTTTGTTGCGTTTGTTCGGTGTACATGTTTCTTAGCACAATTAATGCAGGTATTATCAAAAAGTTACCGTGGAAGTGACTTAAGAATATGCCATCTCCTTTTCTCCCGTGGGAGCCATTAAAGGCGATTTCGGGCAAAGTCTTAAAATCTCATGGCCGTCTCCGGGAGAATACTCTTATAGAGGCTTCTTTCGGTATTAAATTCAGCGTTTTGGAGCAATGATTGTTGAACAATGATGATTGTTCAAAAGCTTGAATAATATTTTGATAAATTTATACAAATGCTTTTATTAATATAAAAAAAAATCCTTGAAGCTTATAATAACCGTAAATAGCAATCTGCTAGTATGTCTATGTAATATGTATAGATTTAAAAATAAATTCTGTTTTTTTCCAGGTGTGCTTCTTGATCAGTCTGGTGCTGGTGGCTTCTGCGGAGGCGTTCTTCCTTAAATGGGGCTCAGATTCAACGTAGGTATCCTTTAAAGACATGGCCATCTCTGTATATATCTACGAATAGATATTGAATATCAATAGAAATACATTTTCTTTGCGTTTAGCTAGATAGAATAAATACCTATAATGTTATATGCTATAATGTTATCTAATCTCATAAGCCATTGCGAATTACTTTTTCTTTCAGCATTATGCATTAGGCGAATGTTTTGTATACACACATATTGAATTTTTATTCCAATTTTGCGGAAAAATATTCCTAAGTAACTATTGTGCAACGTCCATTAGATGATCTGCTATTGCGTTAAACCCGTGAATTTAAATGAAGTTATATATTTTAAGTAACATGATTATTAAAAGAAGATGCTAGTTCATATTCCTACAGTTGATATTTATAAAACGTCGCGTCGAAGAAAGTAATTCTTGCTTCATACATTTTCCAAGTTAAACGTTTTTCCTACCATCTAACATAATATGCACGTCTCTGGTATGTCGATACTAATCGCCATTTACAAGTTTCCGTATTCAAACGCCTTTTTGTCGCATCACGCGAAATAAATAAAATTGTTTTCGACTCGCATTTACAACTCTGCCGTACATTATTACGCAGCTATTATTTTTTTGGGGTTTGTTATTCGCACGAATACTGCGATTGCGGCGTTGACATGTACGTGTACACATTTGCTTTAGTTTTTTCTATGATTTATATTATCTGTGGTTCAATTATCATTGAAATACATGTTTATAGATACTACATCAGTTTACTGCTGAACATCAGCCTCACAAAATAAGCGCCAGCAAAAACAAAAACATTTCGTGGCAGCTATGTCCATACTCACCATTCTGGGCAAGCGCGTGATGAATTAATGATTTGGGTAGAGAATATTCGTATGGAGATTCCGCCATTTTTCGGTAGTGAGAACCTCCTTGGTTGCCAGCAGGGTGCACCACGCAGGTGAGGTTGGCATATGGAGAAAGATGTTGGTATATTCTCCCTTACACCTATAGGTTTTTTTTTTATTGAATAGTCACGACTTTCAATTGTTTTACACTGTGTGATTACTATATTAATATCTAAAATAATCTCACATTTTTTTCTAAATATCTTTAGTCACTTCTAGTTAAGTAAATTTAGTGAATAAGTTATGAATCGGGTATTAAACAAGAAAAGAAAAGTGACAGTGATTATTGTTGCAGGCCTCAATCATCACAGAAGACTTGGGTGCAACCGCTTGCACCCAACATGACACCTTTGCAGTACCGATACCAATACGCGTACCCTTACGAGTCTCGCAAGGTATACCAGATGCAGGGGCAGCAGTACCAACAACCCGAAATCTCGGTGCAGCAGAGCATGGCGCCTATACCCATAAGCGTGCCGGCTGGTGCTAGTTTGACTCCAGTCTCGCTCCAACACGTCCAACTTGTTCCCTGCATGTGTCCCGTAGCACCGGAGGAAGCTGAAAAGTTACAGGAACAAGTAGGCCCGGGTCCGTATTTAGCGCAGACATACACTCAAAACTCCTACTCCGCCCCTCAACAGATGACGTCACCCAGCGAGGCTAAGGCGACGTCTAAACAATGAACTGTGTTCTTAAGTTTTGTTAAGAGTAGTCCATACTTAAATTACATTACAAATCCGCCATTGAGTCATGAACTAGCCGTGCTCACCACAGTAGGGCCAAAATAATAAGGCCACTTTAGTCGTTAACTTTTTTATAACATAATTATCCCTTAAAGTCCTTTCTTTAGACGTGGATGTCGCACAAGGACGATTTTTTAATCAAATTCAAATTTCTACGTCGAATTGAGCTCTTACTGACATTGTTATAAATTAGAACTTTCTATAGGTCGTTGGAAGTGGTCTTAGATCTTGGCTCGTGTAAAATGAATTTGTTTCGTTTATTTATACCTAAATAAGACTGATAGATTTAAGATGATTATATTCAAAATAAATTATTATAAAACATAATGTATTTTATTTCGTATTTTAAACAAATAAAATATACATTAGACTAAACACTTCTAACAAAAACGATTAAATATACGCGTTGTTACACCGGCGTTGAGCTGCCTAGTACTTATGACTCGCAGTTTTATTCTGTGTCGATTGAAGCACAAGCTCTTGATAAAATTGTGTATCATGTAAAAACATTAGCCCTTCGATGTTGTTATGCACCTTTCACACATCATGAAAATACATTAAGCCTATTTGCCTTTAATCTCCGCTTACAGCACCCACGGTTTGTGTCACAATGTGGGAATTCTGTAATTTTTTGTGAAATACATTTTTGGCATAGCGGATGCGTTGAAAGTTTTTCAGACAGTATATGCATAACAATAAAATTTATCAACATCACGTCAATATCATTTATCACGTCAAGAAATAAATCTCTTTTACTTCGAGAATCTTTCATATTTTTTTTTAAATATATAAACCATAATTCACACCATGGCTAGGGCCATGGTAAGGACAAGGGGTGCAAAGAATCTCCGGCTGAATTCTAGCTGCCAACCCAAACGATTGGATCTAGCAACATACAGCGCATCCGTCGGTCCTCGCCGAGAAGCTCATGCTCCAGAGGCTCAAGCTCGAAGAAAACTTTAACAAGATACGCTGGAGTATTATAGGGTTGTCTGAAGTCTGAAGATAGGGAGAGCCTACTAACTCGATCCAAATTCGACAACTTGTATTACCATCTGGACCAGATGGTCCTGCTTGGGATATCTATCCCAAGCAGGTGACTGTTTTCTCATCAACAACGTGATCAAGATTGGAAATCTGTCGAATACCCTATACTCAGAGTAATCAAAAGGTATTCGACAAATAACATACAGGTATACGTAGCATACTTGACACATCCTCTATGTTCCTCCGCTTTGTTGATGAAGTTAGCAGAACTGACAAACGTGAGGGAAGTAAGGTTCTCGAGAGGCAACTTCGTAGTCAAACGTTAAACTTAACAGCTTATTAATAGTCCATTGCAGGACATAGCCCCATAAAAAGGATTTGCCACAATCGCTATGCACGGCAAGCAGATTGCCGACCGCAGTATCAGACAGCATACATGCCGCTGCATTTATCTGTTTAATTTTAACGGTTAGTAGTTTAATGAAGGTTCTTGTATAGAAAAATTATTTATATTACAGGAACCCATTTCAAATTGTTCTTATATACAAATCTTAAAGCAGAGTTCGTGACCTGCACCACAAGAGTTATGCGTGACGGTGTTATCTTTCTTCTTAACTACTCATTTTCCCTCCCATCTCCCAATTACCCTTAAAGGCCGGCAACGCACTTGCAGCACCTCTGCTGTTGCAGAAGCACGTGGGCGACGGTAATCACTTACCATCAGGTGAATCGATTGCTCGTTTACTGCCTTTCCCTTAAAAAAAATTTTTTTTGTGAAGGAAGTATGATAAGAATGGGGCAGAAGGTAACATCAGTTTCCAGCGGAAATTAAAACGAAAGAAAGTTATATGCGTATCCTTAGTACAGTTGTATTACTATGTAATATGTGTTCAATTTTTTTTTTATGTAAGCTCATGGTATTTGGTGAGAGCAATTTAGTTTTTCAAAAAGTCTAACCAAACTCTAGTAATCTAGTATCAGTTGAAAACTCGAACTCGGGTACTGCAATGGTCTGGTCCGAGTCAGTACAAGTAATGTTTATCAGAAATACGGGGAAATACGATTATATAAGCGCTTTCATTGTTTCCAACTCGATATCACTAAGACTTTTGCATTCAATGGAATGAGAACGTAATTTCGCTGTCGGCGTCTTTTTACACAAGCGCGTATTTGTCAGTACGATTGGCTGATCAAGATCTCCTTATTAGGTAACACTTATTATTGTTTTACTTTTTTATGTTGGTTGACGTTCACATAACGTGCCTTTATTTCTAAATTATTATATGAACAGTCCTACCCGAATATCTATATATATTACCGAAATACCAATTACTAATAAATCTCAGAAACTATACCTACAAACGATTTTGTAGGTAGGTATCTTATAGGGTCTAGGGGTCTGCTGAGGAAGGATTTTTACGAAAATCGGTTAAAAGGATGAAATGAAGGTTTAAAAGTTCACGAAAGTTCTACATTTTTTTAGATTGAGATATTAACATTGACGATTTGGTTTATGATTTTTAACTATCAAACACCTGTATAATCACATAACATAGAAATTACTAAGTCCACTCATTCAAAGACGCGAATAATGGATTTATATTTGTATATTATGAACAACGCCCAGTCAAGAATATTTTACAATAAAATGGTCAATGTTTTTCTATATTTTTGCTAGTTAAACTTCGATTATATTCGTAAATTACAAAATTTTAGAGATAGCAAAAATTTGTGCATACCATAGAATAAAAACTTATTTATCTGTGTGTAGATCTTTATTCGTCATCTGTATACAAGGTGTAAAGCAATAATCAATCAAGCTCAATCCATATTCGTATTATTTGTAGTAATTATTTATTATTCTTCGATATTTTCCAAGAGACATATGTGTCAGCATCAATATGCTATGTTCCTATTTTATGTATATAGGTCTATAAATAAGTAAGTTCTTAATCAATGTATTCAGATCTGTAGACATATATGACAACATGAATATAGCATATAAGTCATTTTTCGATGGAGACAGCATTCTCTTATCTTAATATTACTCTATAGGACAGCATAAATATGACGTAGTGATTATATTCTCTTTGATTAGTTTGTTATCGTAGGTTAGTATTACTCTGTGTATTGTCGTCACAAATGTAATTAAGTATCTAAATGAAATAAAAGTATAGCAATTACTTGTTTAAGATAAAACAATTAACGTAAAAATATTAGATAAAGTATGACTTAGTTACGTAGAGTATAATGTTTTCCATTGCAAGGCAGACAATGTTACATGGAGCAGACTTACAAAAAAGAATCGATCAACTGCATAATTATTATATGCCAATAGACCTTAATTCAAGTTCTACAAGAAACAAAGCAAAGGCAATGAAACGTATTCGCTACATTTTAGTACACTCGACTCGAGTTAGTTTACAAGATTCCAACTTTCATGAGTTACTCCGCTGCTCCCTAACTTTGTTGTACTATTTTGGGATGAGATTAAAAATCAGAACGCTGAGCAGTTGGAACTGGTACAGACGTTTTCAATTTCATAGAGTTGAAAAAGTTTTTCACATGACAATGGAGATTTTACTACCGGAACGAAGTGATGACACGATAAAGGTTATACTCGCTTTCTTTACAGAGGTGTCCCTGTGGCCATTCGAAAGCTTCGTTCAACAAATACTAGAGATTGTTCTATTTTACAATCGTGGTAAATCGACGCTCTTTCATTTAATGCTTACGGTCATCAATTGCGTACAATTCAACGATATCGTATCGGCAAGACATCGCATGAGGGTTCTTTACGAACTACTTCAAAGTGAGAATTGGATAATTGATGAGCTAACACTTTTATCTATTATTACACGTTTTTTGAATTTTTTCGCATATAGCATTGACAATGGCAAAGATGGAATATCATCATACAAATACTTGAAGAGGGGTTTTGAGGTGTGCCTTCGGCGTATTTTTGAGAGAGCTGAGAATAGTAACAGATTGACAATTATCGCCACATTGCTGAACTGGTTCTTCGTGGTGAACATGAGCAATGATGACGTTTTTGAATTTTCATCACTACTGGACTATGCAGCTCAAATTTACCAAGTGAAAATGTACAAAGAAAGCTTTTGCGAAGGATTATTTGAAAATGTACTGAGAAATTTGGTTGGGTCTCATGATGCCCTTCGCAGTCTTGTCGGCAATCGCCTGCTTATTAGATTCCTAGATCGACAAATGAATGCACCGTGTCTTCTTGTGCCAACGATATATTACAATTTCTCGCAGGTAATAAGTAGCTTTTAGCCTGCGAGCTCAGAAGTGAGAGCGCACGTTTCAATTTGATAGTTCGCAAGATAGTTTAGTGTTAGAAATTGTTTATTGACATTTTAATTAATAAATTCACCACGTGCACGGTGACGAAGGAAAACATCGTGGGGAGACTTGCACGTCAGAGCAGTAATAATTTCGAGAACATATGAACTACGCGGATCTGCACTATAGCTGTGTAAGTGACGGATTCTTCTCGAATATTGAGAGACGGCCTTACCCAGCCCAGATATATGTATTGGCCTGGATAACCTATAAAAGTTAGTTATGATAGTAAATTACTAACTGGATGGATCTAATAGCGCTCTTCGTAGTCTTGTCGGCAGTCGCTTCCTTATAAAATACCTGACACGACCAGTTAATGCTCCGTATCTACCCATATATTCTCGCAGGTAATACTAGTATCTGTACCTGTAACGGTGGTGGTACCATTGAAACGTACTATTACAATGTTATGTGCTATATTTGTCCAGCGGTGCCAAGTTGCAAGGGGGATTGGAATTTGAAGAAAAAAGCTAGTATATCCCACTTTATATCCCATTCACTTTTGTAATGTTAAATTGCAATGTATGTAGTCCACAAGCATTGCTTGTATCCAAATTTATCATATTTGTTTTAAGGTTGAATTAAAGATCGGAGCATATGACAGCGCAGACAAAGCTTTCATTCGTCAGTACCGAGAGAGATTCCATAATTACTTCCTCATGGCTGTGAAACAGCACTACTCTAATGCAGCCAATTTAAAAGCCGTGTTCGCTGCCATCAGTTGTATAGTTCTAGAAGTACCTTGTGGGTTGACTGCAGCAGTTGCCGCACACGTGGTCATGCTAATACAAGACTTCGCGATCAAAGCTGAAGATATACCGGCCAGGTGTAGATATTGGATGCACGCCATTGTTGTGTCTATAATGTCTTTGGTGTGTTGGGTCCATAAAGCTCCAGATTTATATAGATACGTTAATCAAATTGTATCAAGAAGGGCGAAGGAAGCACCACAACTAAATCCACCGCTGACGAAGATCTATAATGTGGAAAATCAGCATATTATGTGGAATAGGCCGATGCTTTTTTTCGAAGATTGGGAACTGCGGTATGGGCTCTGGAAGCACTTTCAAGGAACTCCGGTTAACGTCATTACTTTTATTATTCAAAAAATTTCATGCGCATTGTTACATACCTTGTTGGGAATTTTCCTAGGAGGAAAGACGAACCCCAAAGGAGGTACGAGACCACGGCTTAATAAGGATCGATGGTAACCCAAAATTAACCCATTCCTCCCTTATGGAATCGGTATATTTTTTAGAAACGAATCTTGAACACGAGTAAATCTCGTGTGAACCGTGAACCGGGGACCACGCGTTTGACTACTCGTGACAATGAAGAATGGGATTATAAATGGCATCGCCTCTATTGACCTCTCGTTTGCACATTATTGCTGTCTACTCTGTTGTTGTTCTGTGTCTGTTTACTCACACCTGCCAGTGAAGTCGACAAAAACGTTTTGATCGTTGTTACTGTTATTTGTTAATCCTGTTAATTTTTCCGATGTCGTTGATTAATTCGTATTACCATTGTTTTTCTGACATAGTCAGACTTTTTGTTTATTATGGTGCATAAACGCGGGAAAACACTACAGTACTGAGTCACAAAAAATATGTAATGCGTATGATGATTTAGAAATTTTTATTATAATGATAGGATTGAAATCGGCAGTGTAAACAATTCTGACAATGAGAACGATATGGGTGAAGATGACCCGATAATTCTAGTGTAGGCACAACTAGCAGAATATAACTGTTGGTTTCACTAATGTTCTGTGTATCTAAATATTTTGCTATCCTTTAAACGGTAAAATAAGTTAATGGTTTACCTTATTTCGTGAAAGAGGATAAGAGGGCGTTTTACGCATTCTCCTTTATTTTAATTTGACACATCAAATCTTAACAAATAAATTTTCTAACGAAATCGTTATATCAAATATAGCGTGATAATAAATAAACGTGTTACATAAACGGTTATAAAATTGTAATAACATAATGGGTTATAGTGACGGTACAGACTGGATGAAACACCATTTATAATCCTTTTCTCTACTTGCACGAGTAATACAGAAAAAGTATGTTTTAGTTTTTCTTTTGGCAATGTATTACAGCGTAAAATAAATAGCGGATCTTTAATAAAATATTGTAAAATTATATGTCTGTACATAAGCGATTCTCCACGGCCCAACTGAGCATTTAATGACGACGATAAAACAATTTTTCTGGTATCCCTAGTGGCTAAGGAGAAACAATACGATAACAATGTTGAACCAAATTCCTACGGATGGATAATGGCGCTACCAACGGAATATTTTAATTTCACGTGCACTTGTCATTAAAACAGAATTCATTTTTATTCTCAATCCCTGAGCGAGAATCGTGTAACCAGATAAAGTTGTTACATACCATGCACATCGTCATTGTTGTTTCAAGTACTTGATACTTAAGTTCAGAAATGTATGTTTTGTTTTAGAATCATAATAGAAGAAATTACAGCAAATAAAAAGAGAAAGCTCCGCATATGGACTAAAGGTTGAAATTAAAAAAATATACGACGCTGGATATGTTACATTATGCACATAGTTAAATTATTATAGCAATATTAAAAACAAACCACTAGTAAGTGAATTTAGCGAAGTAAAAAGTATAGAATTATTGAAGAATAATGGAGTTTTTTTTTCAAATAACATCGTAGTGGCGCATACTTCGTAAAAAATCTTATTTTGTTCAGGCAAGTATACACCATAGAATACAAGGTCTTATAATATTGTATATACGAAGATCTATCTTTCTTTTTTCTTGGATGGGTAAGAAAGATTTCGTTTCGTTTCATATTATTTATACTATATATTACATATACACTATCGTATTATCGTTTTGTAATTAGGTTCCTCTGACAGAGAAGAAACACGTGTATCTATCCTCGTTTGTGTTATAATGTTATAAATTAAAAGGTATGGTCCCATACGCAACGCCAAAGTATGCCTCAAGTATATAGTAATCCACACAACCAAAGCACAAGCGCACTTCAAACTCGAGCTGACCAGCCTCCACGTGCGGCATCTGTTCGCAAGTAAGACGCATAAGACAGCCATCGCCTTCCTCAACCACACGACGTCGCCACATCTTAATTCTTTTCAAACTTCTTAAGTAAACTAGTTACATGATCCGGTTTTTCACTTTAAGTAGTACTTTAGTATTACTTTAGGTAAGCAATAGATCTGAATAATATTAATATCCATTTAACTTAACTAGACTAGTGTCTACTGGGTCCGTGGTTGCCTTTAAGAAAGGTGGCACATGCCTTTTTTTAAAAAACTTTTTTGTATAAAAAAAAATTGTTGATAATCCTTAATAAATAAATAAAGTAAGTTTTTTGTCATATAAAAGTAAATTATAATTGAATACTCGATTCAGTTCCATTTAATCTTCTTCCTCATCAGCAACGTATTTTAATCTAGTGCTGTGTCTACAAGAAAGCGGCAGTATGCCAATATTATTTTTTTGGAATATATGCTTATGCTTATCAGCATGCATTTTTCACACTACAGATGCAGCTTCCTATCACTAGTTTTTGGTATTTGGATTAGGGCTATTTGAATGGATTTTCCGCTATCAGGCGAAGCTACATACAATTTTCTTGGTATATGACAAGATACTTATAATTATTATATATTTGCATGAATTATGTAACGGTTTTAAGAAAATCACCCAAACCGTCTCATCTTGTGTCTAGTTAAAGCCGCCTAAGGGAGATCTGAATATTTTGACAATCACTTGGCTTCCGTCTGATAGCGGAATAAACATCTAGAGAAATGACTGACCAAAAATGGCTGGACCGGTGGTGGGCAGGAACACTTGAGGTGCTTCTGATGCTGTAATTGATGAGATCGTAAGGAAGAAATGCACGCGCCTCTCCATGAACTGTATAGCTGAAAAACTATTTTAAATATTGCAATATAACAAAAACCACATTGATCTTTATTATCTACAATTTATGCAAGAGTTTGTTTCAACGTAATAGCTGCAGTGGTTTTTAACTAAATCCAGCAGAACAGAAAAATCAGAGCGAAACGATGTATTAAATTCGGATTTTGTCAAAGTATCTTAGAAATTTACCGGAAAAGTATTTGAAATATAAAAATCCTAAATTTTGTTTTATTTTATGATTTGTCAATAAAAGTAAATGTATCATTCGATTAAATATGATTATAATTATTTTCGGTAAATGTGAGAGTCGTAGTACCGTAGTGGTCAGGGAGTCCGCTTTAATTTCATTGAGCGGAAGTGACTAAGTTCGATCCCCGGTGCTGGCGCTACTAAAATTGTTAATAGCAATTTTAAGTTCTGAACTTACCACGTGCTCGGCGGTGAACGAAAACATCGCCAGGAAACCTACATCATCATCATCATCATCATTTCAGCCTATCAGAAGTCCACTGCTGAACATAGGCCTCCCCCAAAGATTGCCACGAAGCTTGGTCGAAACCTACATTCCTGAGGAATATTATTTCAGAGACTTGTGGAGTCCGCAAACCCGCACTGGAGCAGCGTGCCGGACCCTTCTCGGCACCAAAACCCTCTCAGACATTTGAGAAGGTGGCCTTTGCCCAGCTGTGGGCATTTACAGGCTGTAACTTTAACCAACCTAACTTTAAAAAGTATACGTTTCTATGTTCTATAACTAATAGGTATTTTTTATTAATAGGCCTTTGCTGCAGAACACGGCTTATCTTTTATTCGTCCTTTGCGTTTCTGTCTAGCCCATAAATTAAACGGGCGTTGTCATAGACTTACATAGATATTTAGAAGATCCCGAATCTATCCAACATTCGCTGGCGCTTTCGTAGATAATCCTGCGTCCACCGGTGAACTAACGCCGGCTGATAAAGAAATCGATTCATTTCGTACGCAGTACTTCAGGTATTACTACACATCGAGTCGTATGTTTTTTTCCTGTTATGCAAATAAATAAATAAGACTTGCATAACGTAATACACCATTTATGTATAAAAACGCGTTCGTTTTGTTACGGATTGTTTGTCAGCACACGTAATCCTCGGAAGTGCAGCAGCACACGCATTAAGTAAAGTAAAAACCGGCCAAGAGTGAGCTAAACTGAAGCAAATTGATTCCGCGCCTAATGTTATTTGTAACTTAGCTTAACTAGTTTAAAATGTGTTTACTTGCTTAATTTAGGTAGTATTTAACATTTTTATTTATTAGGTAGTATTTAACATATTTATACGTACAAATGTTTAAGGAAAGTGGTACGTATACTCTGATTTCATTTCTTTGAAAAAATTATATATTTACTCTTCACGTGTTTATGACACGCACACACAAAAGCATTTCAATTGTTTCGTCACGTCAAGAAATAGTTATTAATTTTTCGACTTGTGAAATAAAAATTTCATGTCGTAGATCTTTTTTCACAATCTCAACTATTGTTGGTATTACTAGCCTTGCGATTCCCTAAGCTCTGCGACAGCGGCGAGTAACATTTTCGTTTTCACTGACATTGCTCATGCAGCACTAGCGCCACAACTTTTTACGACTTTTGGAAGAACTACTCAAAATTGAATAGTTTGACAATTCTTATATGAAAAAGCTTGTTCGCTTAGCACAAACAGCAAGTCCTTCTTCGATCGCCTCGCCCACAGTCTCTACTTTACTTGTCAAAATCAAGACTGCTAAGACTTCGAGCTCGCCGAGGACCTAAGTCACGCATGGTTACGTCAGAGAATAGTTTTAGTTATCCTGACGAAGTTGTGAAAATGTAATGTAAGACCTGATAATTTTTCACTGCATGGAGAGGGTTAAAAGGTGACTGAATTTAATGGTTTCATTGACAATTATTTACACGGTACCTAAAATATCAGCACGAAATTAACTTCTCATGCGCGTACCTACGTAATATCAATGTTTAACGTAAAAGATAATTTGCAATGCGTTTAATATCTGCTATTCTGCAGTTTTGTTGGTAGGAGTCACGCACTGCTAAGAACTGCATCATAACAATCAAATGTGTCTGTAGGTTAGGAACCCGAATTGTAATTTGTTTTATGTGGGTTATATTGTATGCCCTTGGGTCGTAGTAGTCTAGTGGACAGGGCGCTCGTTTTAGCTTCATAGAGCGCGATCGACCTGGGTTCGATCCCCCATGCCGGCACCACTTAAATTGTTTGTTGCGATTTAAATGCTGAATTTGCCACGTACTTGGCGGTGATGGAAAACATCGTGAGGAAACCTGCATGTTTGAGAAATATTATTTCGAGGACAACAGGTCCGCCAACTAGCATTGAAGGCGGTCCTTTCCCGGCTCAGATCAGTCACAATTTTTCTTGGCATGGCTTGCCAGCCTTTGTTGGCGTTTTCATGGAAATAATAAGTCCAGGATCCCCTGGCCTAGCCATTAAAATACCGCGTGAAGTTATTCCTCGATAAAATCATACCGTGTTTTTTTTCACATCCACATCAGACATGGTTATGTTTATTTGTAAACATGTCTTGGATAAACAAAACCATTTTACAAAATAACAAGGTATGATTTTACTGTAAAGTTTTTGTGAAATTGATTAATCTTGATGATGAATAAAAAGATAGCTCTTTGCTGTTTGTAAGCTGTTTGGAGAATAAGTAGGTAGAGCTATTGTAGCTCTTGACATCAATCCTATCAACACACATCTAGAACACTACCTACCCGTAAGAATTAAACCTGCGCAATCACTGTAGCAGACACCCAGGCTAATATTCCGTCATCTATCGAAGGTTTTATTGGCTCCGTACCCACGTTATTAGATGGCGTGGCTAATTATTTTACGCTGCCACATACATGTACCGAGTTGCATTGTTAACGCTATTATTCTTCTTACGGATGGATTTAATTCACTTCAATCTTACAGGAAGGTTTGTTAGTCACAAAACAACACATCTTTTGATAATTCCGGTTCGTACTCGTGGGCGTTAATGATCGGGAAGTATTTCTTTTGAGACTGCGTGAGATTTATAACGATATTTAAAGAGTACAGAGTACCTACTATAGTTCCTTAAGAACTTTGAGGCAATCTCGCGGGAATACCTGTGTTCAGTGGTGAACTTGTGACATGTTGTTTTTTTAATTGGTTTTAGGTAATAAACGAGCTAACAGTCCACCAGACGATAAGTCACCTCTGCAGCTCCAGGGCACCGGCAAACAACTTTAAACAAAGGGCGTTACAGATTGTCACCCTTGAAAATTAACATGCAATGCTTCACAGACAGTAATCATACTGGCGTTCTTTATTATATTTCAAAATTGAAGACGACAGTCGTTGCATCGTTGATTAGCGCCAGAAAGGGATCAGAGAGTGAAATACCTACAAAGTAAAAAAAAATGTTGTGTAGATAAATCTGAACTTCTAAGCAAAACAATATATGCTGATTTTGTCCACCCGGTTGATTTCGGCCACGGCGACTGCTTCCGAATACTGTCGGATATCTTATTAGCGAACATAGAGCACTCTTCTTTATGGCTACGGCTGGGATTCATACCCAGAGCCAGATGCTCCGTCACCAGGTGCGCTAACCATGAAGTCACGCGGGCGTCATAAATCGATATATAGAAGTAGTTTAAAGAAATAACTATGTAATTAATTTGTCTCGAATCGTAATTCCGCCCGCCTTTTGGATAATTCACACATATTTTTTTACGCCGCTGCCGGCAATAGTTATTAGGAAAGCGAAAACTGAAGCTTAGTGTTATTACTCATTATCGCTGATGTCCTGGTAGCTTCCGAAATACATGCCCTCTGACTTAAACCGAATATGAGACAACCGAATACGTTATTATCACATATTACGCAACTAGCACACAGCTTGCTATATAAATCGATGTCGTACTTGATGACTAAATAATGTCTCGTAGTTATACGTGTGAATGCTAAAGGAAAACAATGACGGGACCCGACTTTCCAGAGACAATTATCTGTTCATCAAGTGCATTATGTTTGTACGTAATAGAACCAAAGCTTTGTTTTATAAACTACTTTGATTACAATGTCGCCGAGCATTACAGTTAAGACGCATTAGTTTCACTCCTATCTGGACAGGTGAAGAACGCTCGGCTTAGTGGTTAGACTTAGACTGTCTGGGCCGTGGGTTCTGGGTTCAAATCCAAGTAAAATAGTTGCTTTTGTGTGATAACTTTTCGAATCCACACATGATTTTTCCTCACAAAGCATGTATGTACAAGGTAATTTCCTCTTTACCCCTTCCCACTCTTTCTTCATAGCGATGAGGTAAGAATGGTCGAATTTAGACCACAAGCGATACTATTTGTTATAAAAAGGCAACTAAATCCCGTAAAGTAACGTGTGATATTATATAGTATCATACCAGCAGTATTTTCTATATCCTAAAGCTAAATTAAATAAATCATACCAACTAAATTAAATAAATCATGTTAAGCTGAATCTTCTCCCTTCCGACTATTGGGGAAGGGGGTGATTTCTATAATTAGCGGATCAGTGAACTATTATGGGCTGAAGTGTTGATTATAAGTCATTAAACAAACTGTGTTTAATCAGTAGAAATAAACGGTTGAACTAGAAACGTTGCTAATTAGAGCGTAACAAATGCGCATGAGAAATATGACACCATCCTTTGCGGTTAGATAACCTTTTTTTCATAAGCCATAAACCACTTTTAAAATGTGTTAAGATTGGCTAGGCTTATTTCATAATTTCGTCACTATTTCACAGTACTTAAAGGTTAATGATCGCGTGTCGAGTTAGGCAAACTGCAGACTAATATGATTTTTACACCATTTACTTTCGTCCAAAATTCTTTTAAATAATTAGAATTAATAGTAAGCTTTATGTAAAAAGAAATGTTAATTCAAGTTTCTAATCGTTATAATCGCTGGTTAATAGATGACACTCAAGACAGACGGAAATAGGTGACGGATTTAGTTATGTACCAAAGTAAATTTTTTATCGAAATCTAACTGAAGAATTATATTCAAATAAATGATCTAGAATAATTCAACAAAATACAATAATCTAACAAATGACTTCACAGCTGCTATGGAATCATATTCTTCGTCCGATGCGTTCGTAGATGGAACAGCAAATCTATGTATATATATATTCACGCCTTGTTCCCAACGGGGTAGGCAGAGATAATCTTTTTCCACCCACTACACTCCTGACATACGTCTTTCGCTTCTTCCACTTTCACCAAGCTACGCATGCATGCTCGTTGGTTTAAAGTACTTTTTCCAGAACGTCTCCGATTTGATCGTGAAGTGTTCGCCTAGGTCTTCCTCTCCCGACTCTACCATTTACACTCGCCTCATATATTTGTTTCATCAACCTACTTTCATCAATCAATCAATACAATACAATATATGTATTGATTGATTGATGAAATATACAATCATCAATCCTCTCCACATGTCCAAACCAGCTCAGCATCCCTTGCTCAATTCGTGTCACTACATCGTCTTTCACGCCACAACGCTCTTTGAATAACATTATTTCGAACCCTGTCAGTTATCTTCACATCGAACCGTTAAAAATGCACGTAATATGGTGGTGAGTTGCAACATGACCCACCCTATTTTATTAGGTGAATAAGAAGACTGATCTAATGGAGGCTTTCTACAATTGTCTTCAAACAATGCTCAAGTTTTATTATTTCAGTGTAAGCCTCCGTGCCTGTTTACCAACAAGCACGCTCCTTTTTCTTCTCTAAATAGTCCACTGTTGGATGTATACCTCTTCCAGTTAGATGTGCCGTAGTCGCTTAACCTCTGAGAGTTTGCAAAATCAGACACCTCGCACTATGTCGCTGCCATCCAACGATCCGACTCATTTAGTTCAAGTATACTTGATATGATTATTTCGCCATTTACTGGAGGCTACGAAATATTTTTGGCATATTCCATAGTGGAGGAGGGGTGGCAATTTCTCTCATGCTGCCACCTCGTGGTGGCTTCTTAATCTGAGTTAAAGTAAAAAAGAAAAGGAGCCGGTTTCAAAAGCTTTCGCGTACCGTTATTTATTTTTAAATTGTTTTCGTGTTCATAATTAATTAAAATGTTTTATTTCTATTAAAGCCTATTTGTCAATTACAACTATATAACAAGACCGCTGTAGGCTCTGTTGATTTTTGATCAGTCACCATCGGTCCCACGCACATATTGCTTTACGTTTTAGATCAAAGTTAAACGTTCCGTTATTTTTATACATAAAAAATAAAAGACACAGTACGAATTGGCTTATATGCATACGATGCAGACTGTAAATAAAAAAAAATATTATTCATCGCTGGTTGTAATGTTATGATTGACCTCTGTACTTGAAGAAGACTTAATGTTGTAAATTATAATGTAATTAGAGAATGATTTACCTGCCCGAAGTGGAGAGTGTGAGGTAAACATCCAAGTAACGCATGCTTGCGATTATAAGTATTTTCGGGGAAACCTAGGAGGAGACAAAGCACATATTTTTTTAATGGGAAAGGCGGCAAATGATCATGCGGTTCACCTACATCACTCTACTTTATGCCAGTATTCTAGGAGGCCGTGGGAGCAGCAGTATAAGCCACCGCTTGGCTCTACCACGGTTAAAAAGAAACAATTTTATATCATCTTGGCCAATTCCGCTTACTTCATTAAAATATCTAATAAATATCCACTACGAATCGAACTTTCTATTAACATTTCATAGACAAATTCAAAAAAATATTTAAAGCTCTTATGAACGTCAAAATGTATATCTTCGAGCAAGAAACTCTGGGGATTTTTAATGCGTTGTTGCAATGTCATGTCCAACTTAAAATAAACAAGTGGCTCAGGACCGAGCTCTGTGCCAATGTTTGGGGGAGGCCTATGTTCAGCAGTGGACTTGTGATAAGCTGAAATGACAATGATGATGCATTTACTCAAATAAAAAATCAGTTTTGACTTCTTGCGCAGTACTTCGGCTTGTTATTCATGAGGCAGTATTTTATCAGTTAAAGAAATATACATTTTTTCACACGTACATAATGTTTACGAAAATAAACAAAATCGGAAGTGTCAAAACATAAGTCTCGTAAAGGTCGTAGCGACTCTCGTAGCCTATCAAGTTATAGATTGCCCGTATCGCTTGCTTTTGCAAGATTAACATTATTTGCAACCCAACAGCGATCACCGCAGTAATACACCATAGGACAAGCAAAGTAGACTGCTTACTTCCACAATATCATGTTGCTTCATCAGTCAAAACAATCTGATATTTAAAACAAATTGTGACCTAGATCTACCATACATTTGAATAAGTTTATTCTGTGATAATCTGTGGCGAACCGTTAAGTCTGTGTAAATCAATTTCTGTTGTAAGCATTTGCAATGAAATCATTGTATTTTGTTATTATAATAGACATTGTGTTGTATTTTTTAATTATTTTATTCACTTATGATAAATTTTTTTAGATAATTTTGTTTGAGAAATGGCTCAGTATGTCTCCTCAAGCGAAGGACTTGTTGTCATTATTTTATACAAAATGGATTATCATTTTAAAGGCACGGCGGTGACTTGTGACAAATACATTCATAAACAAGATCTCATGACCGTGTATCCAAAACTGGAGTGATCAGAGGTCTAGAGGGACTGAAGATCTGAAGTTCTGAAGACTCACTAGTATGAACTCTCCATATAGGGGATCGGAGTCGGGTCTTCTGATCAGGAGACAGATTCTTTGACCTGGCTAAACAAATAATTCGATTATTCATTTTCATGTGTCGACAACTTTATCTTAAAAGGCTTAAAATTTGGGCTCTCCCAAGAAACTTTGTTATTGTTACACGTGACTAAATACTTTATTTATTTAATTAACTAGAAATAGCATGTAAAATATGAAGACAAATTTACGTCGCATCTAATCTGTATATGTAAAGAGTATTTGAGAGCCTTGGTAGCCTAGTGGTCAGGACGCTCACTTTAGATTCATAGAGCGCGTGTGAACTGGGTTCGATCCGGTACCGGCACTAATAAAATTGTCAATAGTAAATTTAAGTGCTGTATTTACCTAGTGCTCAGGGGTGAAGGAAAAAAACGTGAGGAAACCTTCATGTCTGAGGAATAAAAAAAATATTATTTCGAGGATATGTGAAGCTCGCCAACCCGCACTGGAGCTGCATGGCGAGCCCTTTCCGGCTCTTATACCCTCACTGTTACTCGTGTTTGAGAAGGAGGCCTTTGCCCAGCCGTGGGCACTTATAGGCTGCTACTTTACTTTTTTTTAAAGAGTCTTTGGATATAAACAAGAACACGTTCTTCAGATCAAAGGCAAGGATACTGTCTACAATTTCGAAGATCACTGTCTCTGGTAAAGCCGTGGCTACGGCCGGTACTCTACTTTAGAAGAGAAGTCAAAAGAGTTCTTCTTCAGAAATTCGGAATATCTAACCGAATTTCCCGTGGGAACGGTCCCACAGACTAATGATAGGAAACAGACTAATGCGAAGGTGTCGGCACAGCGCCCAGCAACCTGTTTGCACAGCGTATTGAGTATGGGTAAAATATACATGAAATTTATGCCAGCTTACTTGGAGAGGCCTATATGCAGCAGTGGACTAAATAATTAGTATAGTAGTACGATATACCTATTACACCTATGTAAATGACCAACGTTGATACAATACCGTTCAGCGCCTCCAGGATTCACAGTTTGAACCACTACCGTAACAAGCATTCGTATAACTACGTTATAATTTTTCAGTGGAGTACGCGAATGATTTTTGCTCTCTGGTACTGAGATATTTTATTCAAGATTACAGTATACATGTTTCATTAAACGCGTTAAATATTATATGCAGTTTCATCGTTTTACTTTTATTTTACAACGACCCTCTTCACTTTAACCATTATGATTACCAATCGGTTTCAATCTTTGATCATTTGAACAATTTTAGAATTACCTATTATGTTTATTACTCTTTTGGATCTTATTGTCACTTAACAGCCGATAATAAGTGGAACGTTCTGCACCATAGAAAAATTCACTTATTTTTTTACAACCTTATTCGAATGTAATTTTTTTTAATAAGTTTTAGTATACGTACAGGCATTAAATCTGATTCACAAAAATCACTTGTTGAATGCTCCCACTGTTCAATATTTAAGAAATACATTTCTGTAATATTATTTCGGAGATAAAGGTTGACCAGGGTTATAGAAACACGGAATTGATTTACAAGACTAAAATGAATGATTGGAGAAAGAAGAAGTGCAATGTTATTGTTCACGTATAAAACAAGATTAGCTACATTAATATTTATTAAAACTATATCTCCTTCACAAACAAATATCCCGGTATAGCGTATAAATGCAAATGTTTACAGCGACCGCGGAAAAGCTACCCTAGCATCTAGAAAGATCGCTCCGTTGCGCAAGAAAGAGAAGTTAACACGAAAATTGGCAAATAGAACGAGTCTATTGATTCGTGATTCTGGATTCGCGTGCACTCATGAATGCCATATATAAGTATTGATACATGCTATTGCTTTCATTATCAGTCTGTCGGTAGAATCGGGCGCTGCGTAGGAGTGCATAAACATTGAAAAGTAGCTGCACGAGCGAATCTTGTTCCCACGCGTCATATAAATCCTTTTTGCCCCGATTTGTTATAATTAGTGCTTTCCATTACATTGTTAAACAACCATGGATTGCCGATTAGGGGTACGTTTTAAGTATAGATTATTATTTTCTTTAATATTTTGTTATGGTGTTCAATTAGATTCGTTTGTATGTTCGTACTTATAATTCTGTCAAGTGTCATGAATATTTATTGTGATTCATATTTAATTGTAAATAATATCAGTGACGTTTATTTAAAATAATGTAATTCAGCTTAACTACTAGATTTAAAATTACTGGCATTGAAAACAATCGTAAGATAATTTTGTAACATTCCCAATTTTCCAATTACATTCAGCATGTATGTGTAACAAAGAAAAAACTAATGAAATATAAATTCTTTTAACTTTCCAGCTGTTCATTTGTTTCGCTATTGTCCTGGGTTTGTTGATTGCAAATGCTGAAGGGTAAGTGATAATTTCACGACAAAAATGTTTTTCTAATGTAGACATGTACAATAGTAAAATATACCATAATAATGTTTTATGCTAAACATTTAATTATATTTTTGCGTCTGTTAGATCTTCAGATGTGTTTTAATATTATTTGAATTAAACATGAAAATTCTTTCACATTTCATGAATAATGCACTGTACAAACACATAAATTAAGAAGATGTAGAGAGGAATATATAATATGGTATTTGCCTTCAAATATTGTAAGCAGAGCAGAGTTTTAAAATAGTTTTTGTTGTGAGTTATCTTAGTTTCCAATTTGGCTTGGTAAGATAGAAATCATAGATAAGTTTCGAAAAGCTCAGTTCCTCAAACTATCGCCTTACAAAAACATCAAAATAAATTAAAGCATCATAGTAGCTTCGTACCCTAAGTGCTGCTCGCTTTAAGGTCTAAAATTGTTAAATGCATCTTTAAGTGCTAAATTTACCACATGCTCGACGGTGAAGGAAAGTATGCGAGAAAAGAGTAGACCAGCGTAGACCGTTACCGCGACCAAAACTCTCTCGAGTATTGAAAGGTCTTTATCCCGCAATAAGACTTCTACAAGCTACTACTTTTTAAAAATTGGCGTGTAATAACTTAATTATTTCCTTTAGCGTATCTAACAATTGAGCTATGGGTCTTGTTAGAATCCTATCCAAAGATAAAATTTGGGTAAGACACGAGTTATTCGTTTTTCGGGTCTTGTTATATTGTTTAACTTCCCCGTGTCTGCATCTGCTAAGAAGCAAATCCATCTTATTACATAAAAGTTACGTCGGATACGGAAAGGTAGAGACGAGTGAGTGCCCCTGTACTTGCGCAACCACTTGAAGTAAGGAAAAAAAGTAGAAGCCTGTAAATGCCCACAGCTGGGCAAATATCTAAGAGGGTTTTGTAGACCGGGAAGGGTCCGCCACGCTTCTCTAATGTGGCTCAAAGCGAGAGCCGTGACCTTCAATGTGGCTTTCAATGCTCCACGCGTACCCCCGCATTTGGGGCATTATAATATCTCCTACGCATTTGTCAACCCCTGGTAGGGTTTGAAAATTTTTGCCATTGGCAAAATCGATCAGGAGGCCATTGTTATTAGTGATACAACATATCATTTTTAAATTTAAGTATTCGTCCTTTACTAATTGATTTATAGTAAAATTTACACAGCCTTAATTTTTTTTTCTGGTGTATTTCGAGATGGATATCCCGCCATCTGTCGGTCGGCAGTCATTGCTTTTACAGAGCTTTTCCTTTTGTCGTAGTTAGGTATATTCTTACGCCGATACCATAGGGCAATGCAAAGATGTCCTTTTCCAAGCTACCAGGTACATACATACTAAATTTCATCAAAATCAGTTCATATGTTTATTAGTGATTGAAAGATAAACATGCTTTCACGTTTGAAATATTAAAAAAATATTAATAGGGATTAGTAGAATAACTTGCGCTGCATGTGCTTTAATATGGTAACGTAACACTAGATATTGATATCAGGAAACTATACATACTGCTTTTGATGATGAATATTAGTGACTCTACGGAACCATGAATAATCTAAGTAAACAAAGCGTTACATGCCCCTTCAACAGGAAAGCATGCGGTTCGGAGTGCACTCGAGCGCAACGCACAAGAAATCACAGTTATGTGACGGAAACGCGCGCTTTTCATCAAGCTAGTTTAAGTAGAGTTTTATGATCCGTATTCATTCTTATATATCATACGTTTATGAAAAACAAATTATATAATATTAATGTTTAATCTTTATTATTTCGTTATGATTATACACGGGCGAGCTATATTTAATCTGTATTATATTATAACAAATGTGAAAGTTTGAACGTTTGTTGTTAAATCGCGAGATTTTTATTATGTGTGCGATGTAATAGGATATGGGATACTCTTTATCGCAATCAAGAGTTCGGTTGGAGCATTTGCGAAGCCGCGGCCAGTCGTTGTTATACAGAAAGACGCTTGAAGATTTAAGGGATGTCAATTGTTAAAATGTAGGGAAGCTCACTCTAAGTGGTCACTAAAGATAGTTGAGAATTCGTGTTTTGCTTCGTTAATATCGTCTAGTCACGATATATTTATTTAAAAAAACGATAGGGATAATCATTGGTTTCTGATCTCTTCTACGCTTGGCTCAAAAATAAAATGTAATAATATTCTGTCTGTTATTATTTTTAAACTATATAATTTTATATAGGCTGTATGATATAGGAGTACGTTAACCAGATACCTGATGCTTAAAAATAATTGACACTACATGAAAGGTGCAAAGATTTTAGAGGGTAACATACAACTGACGCGCGAGTTATTCTACAATTAACAGGAGTTTACTATCAGAGTATCATCAATACTATAATGATTGATAATATATTAACGGTCTGTTAATCTGTTGTCTACAGTTTATGTCTATCTCTAAGTACTCTTTTCCTATTAATGGATATTTAAAGCCAAATAACCGTTTAACACTAATAGCGTTTGATGTAACATTTGAATATATTTAAATGGCATGTTAATTTATTTGTGAATTTAGACATCGATAAGTCTTTAAATCCTTAATGAAATCAAAAACCTCAGGCGAGCTTGTGAATAATACTTTAAGACACGTGTTCACCGACAAATTAAAAACTATGAAAACGCGAATTAATAATCACTGTTTGTTTTCATTTTAGATTAGATTAATTAACGGCCAACTATTATCACTTCTTTTTTATTTTTCAGGCGTTCAAAGAAGGTAGTGATACATGTTCCGTACAAAGTAAAAAAACTTAAGCATACCCATACAATCTACAAGACGGTACATCACCACCACACGCACCATGACCATGCGGATCATGGCCCATCGGGTTCCGAAGAGCACGAGCATTTCCACCATTTTCATATTCACGATGAACCGACCATAGGGCAACACAGCCAGACACATGCGAGTATTGGTATTCCAGAGTTCTTGCCTGATTTACCTCTGGAAGTGGATGCCATTCGGGATCTACCCAACGACAAGTCCAGGATTCCTACCCGGCACTCCATACCGCTATACAGACGGAATAACGTATGTAATAAATAATTTATTTAACTTCACGTACAGGCGAATGTATTTAGGCGATTTCGTGATATTCTCCTAATTTATTCTCGAAAAACTGCATAAGGAATTGGCCTTGCAACGCTCATTTGTCATTGGTCGACGTTCCTGAAATTTAATTGTGTAATGTGTAAATGCTTAAATATCGCTTTCGTTAAATTAATTGATCTTTAAATTGTTTTGTATAATTTCAGAACGCAGGCCCGAAGTAATTCAGTAACAGGACTTGGAATTAATATTTCCCTACGCGCGGTGCTTGTGATTCGGACGATCTTTCATATTCTTGGAATCAAGAATCCTTAAAGAATACACAGTGACGATAACAGTCGAAGTTAACATCTGAAGAACCCAATTCTATTGCCAAATTTTACGTAATTTGAGCTCATAGTATAAACGATTTCATACGGATTTCGTACTAGGAGAATAATTCAATAATTTATTGTGAGAAGAATGGATTCAGTTCACAAAAAAATACTGAATAACTATTTAACCACTTGAGTGTCACCTGTTACTTATAAAAGTCAAATTTATTTTCAGTTGAGATGGGAAATATTAAATTTTTTGTACAAAATTAATTTAATTATTTTAAGGTATTTGGCCATGATCTATTCTCTATGCCAAAGACTTTGTGTGCAAGACACTAATTGCATTCTTCCTTGGTTTTACAAATTAATTGAATTGTTCATATTGTATTGATTCTATTTTTACTTCTATAGTTTAGTAATTTTTGTAAATAATGAGTTAGTTCTCTGTTACTGTTAAAATAGGTGTGTTGTTTGATTTAATTACTTTAAAACTTTTACTAAGTTTTTCCCTTAATTAGTTAAGTGTAGCAAAATTAAGAGCGCTGTTAATGTAATAAATAATTGTTGACCAATTCATTTTAATTCTTCTTTTTATCTTTTATTAGGACAGCCTAGATAGTTCAGTCGTCATGCTTTTACTTTCAATTTATCAGTACTTGAGTGAAATGGGTTCAATCTCAGGAGTTAACCGTAAATATTTGGAATTATTTTATTACGCGAGGAAATTCACATGTTTGATATAAAAGTGTTTGCAGATTTTATATGCAATGGCCCTACTTCAAAACTTGATCCAAATGTAAAATGAATTAAGCTTAGTACTTGTATAATAATTTCTCCTCTCCCCCCCGCCCTTCCCTCTTCCCAAAATATCCTCCTCGCCATCCGAAAATATCCTTAAAGGCGGGAAACGCACCTGCAGCTCTTCTGATATTGCAGATGTACGCGGTCGTCGATAAATACTTCTCATCGGGAGAGCCGATTGCTCGTTCACGCCTTTCCCATAAAAAAAACCTGTGTGTGTACTTATGTAGGCACGTAAGAAGTTATACTTCCATAGCGTAACTAAACAAATGAAAAGATGTAATCTTACTTACTTACCACCGACAGTTAACCTCAAATCTTTAAACTCACTTAAAAAAGTTTATTGTATAAAAAAACCACTTACTTCACGAATACTCACAATAAATTATCATTCACCACCATACATAATTTAAAATCACATACACATACATATGTATATTTATGTATGAATGTTTTTTTTCATCTCCACTGATGTAAAACACGTGTGTTAAAGATTCATAAATATTTGAATTATTTTATTACGCGAGGAAATTCACATGTTTGATATAAAAGTGTTTGCAGATTTTATATGCAATGGCCCTACTTCAAAACTTGATCCAAATGTAAAATGAATTAAGCTTAGTACTTGTATAATAATTTCTCCTCTCCCCCGCCCTTCCCTCTTCCCAAAATATCCTCCTCGCCATCCGAAAATATCCTTAAAGGCGGGAAACGCACCTGCAGCTCTTCTGATATTGCAGATGTACGTGGTCGTCGATAAATACTTCTCATCGGGAGAGCCGATTGCTCGTTCACGCCTTTCCCATAAAAAAAACCTGTGTGTGTACTTATGTAGGCACGTAAGAAGTTATACTTCCATAGCGTAACTAAACAAATGAAAAGATGTAATCTTACTTACTTACCACCGACAGTTAACCTCAAATCTTTAAACTCACTTAAAAAAGTTTATTATATAAAAACCACTTACTTCACGAATACTCACAATAAATTATCATTCACCACCATACATAATTTAAAATCACATACACATACATATGTATATTTATGTATGAATGTTTTTCATCTCCACTGATGTAAAACACGTGTGTTAAAGATTCATAAATATTTGAATAACCACTTTGAATATAGTTACTATGGAGACTATACACTATTATGGAGTGTATGGTCTCCATAATAGTTACCAAGATAATTTAAGAGATATTTAGAAACCAACTTCATCCTGTTATTTTTAAACTATATAATTTTATATAGGCTGTATGATATAACATTTGAATATATTTAAATGGCATGTTAATTTATTTGATTTTATTGGTTAATTTATTGATTGATAGACATCGATAAGTCTTTGAATCCTTAATGAAATCAAAAACCTCAGGCGAGCTTGTGAATAATACTTTAAGGCACGAGTTCACCGACAAATTAAAAACTATGAAAACGCGAATTAATAATCACTGTTTGTTTTCATTATTGATTAGATTCATTAATGGCCAACTATTATCACTTCTTTTTTATTTTTCAGGCGTTCAAAGAAGGTAGTGATACATGTTCCGTACAAAGTAAAAAAACTTAAGCATACCCATACAATCTACAAGACGGTACATCACCACCACACGCACCATGACCTTGCGGATCATGGACCATCGGGTTCCGAAGAGCACGAGCATTTCCACCATTTTCATATTCACGATGAACCGACCATAGGGCAACACAGCCAGACGCATGTGTCGAGTATTGGTATTCCAGAGTTCCTGCCTGATTTACCTCTAGAAGTGGATGCCATTCGGGATCTACCCAACGACATGTCCAGGATTCCTACCCGGCACTCCATACCGCTATACAGACGGAATAACGTATGTAATAAATAATTGTTGACCAATTCATTTTAATTCTTCTTTTTATCTTTTATTAGGACAGCCTAGATAGTTCAGTCGTCATGCTTTTACTTTCAATTTATCAGTACTTGAGTGAAATGGGTTCAATCTCAGGAGTTAACCGTAAATATTTGGAATTATTTTATTACGCGAGGAAATTCACATGTTTGATATAAAAGTGTTTGCAGATTTTATATGCAATGGCCCTACTTCAAAACTTGATCCAAATGTAAAATGAATTAAGCTTAGTACTTGTATAATAATTTCTCCTCTCCCCCCCGCCCTTCCCTCTTCCCAAAATATCCTCCTCGCCATCCGAAAATATCCTTAAAGGCGGGAAACGCACCTGCAGCTCTTCTGATATTGCAGATGTACGCGGTCGTCGATAAATACTTCTCATCGGGAGAGCCGATTGCTCGTTCACGCCTTTCCCATAAAAAAAACCTGTGTGTGTACTTATGTAGGCACGTAAGAAGTTATACTTCCATAGCGTAACTAAACAAATGAAAAGATGTAATCTTACTTACTTACCACCGACAGTTAACCTCAAATCTTTAAACTCACTTAAAAAAGTTTATTGTGTGTATAAAAAAACCACTTACTTCACGAATACTCACAATAAATTATCATTCACCACCATACATAATTTAAAATCACATACACATACATATGTATATTTATGTATGAATGTTTTTTTTCATCTCCACTGATGTAAAACACGTGTGTTAAAGATTCATAAATATTTGAATAACCACTTTGAATATAGTTACTATGGAGACTATACACTATTATGGAGTGTATGGTCTCCATAATAGTTACCAAGATAATTTAAGAGATATTTAGAAACCAACTTCATCCTGTAATTTTTGAATGTCGCTGTGCGCGCGCAGCGTAAAAATTCACTCTCATAATTTTTCACAAAAGCGCCTAAAGAAGTATAAATATAAAAGTTAAAATCAAGTGAAAATACACGCATTTTTCCCATGCAAAACGCTTTAACCAATTAAGTGAAAACATCTGAGCATCTGAAAAACAAATTGCATTTTGTTACTTTACAAACACAATTGGTCTATGTAATATATGCTATGCGAATGTGTTTGATATACAGCCGATTGAGCGGAATACACAATATATACTTTTTAGTTCGCTGTTTACGCTGTTTGTAATATAAATCTTTATGCGAATGTTAATCTTTGTTTTAATAAGCAGCGCCCATTCCTTTGTTAGTCTTTATCTTTTCTATTTTATCTCAATTCTTGTAACTCTATAGATAATATAAATAAATACACAAAAATTCCAAAAAAAAATATGCCATTATTACATCGACAGGCACGAGCACGATTCCAAAACCAATATTATCTCTTCTACTGTCATAAGTCCTCATATATATCCTTCTACATATCCACTGTCCAATTGATATTGTGTTACATGGAATAGAAATGGAATAGTTTTTTTTATTGAGTACAATATGTAGTACCTAGGTGTGTTAACGTGTTTCAAATTTACCGTAGGAATGTGATAACTCTCCTCGGGGGAGAAGTGGTTTTTATTCATTTACAATAGTGGTGTCAACTGTTTGTTACTAACTCAGCTGTGGCTAACGTACCTACCTACTGCCGACCTACGTTACGTGTCATCTGTTGTCTATGATATTGTTTAAGTGTTATAACTTTATTTTCTTTAAGGCGCTTATAGGAGCCAACGTCCTTGGGTGAGCGGACGGAGCTAACCAATAGTTACTGTACAGCATCTGAACATCGCGTCAAGTTAGCTCTGTACCGCCGCCCGTCGCCCGCGCAGGAACCCGCTAAGTCTTTGATTACAGATTAGTCAGAAATTATAATTAAAAATATGTCCTTACAGTTTTAAGAACTATTCAAAATGCCCATTCCTTGACAATTTTAGTAATTTTTTTTGTCAAAATCTGCTTCAGTTTGAATTTTTTTTTACATAATTGTTAAACAGTTATAATACTAGTATATGTATATTTCATAGATTAAAATACACGTTGAAGAGTAGAAGCCTCGAAATCGGCTCTGTTAAGCGCCTTAACATTATTTTTGAGTGTGCAGGTTTTCAAACTACATTTTGGCGCTTTAAAACGCTAGAACGTGTGTTTTAATTTTTTCCGTTGTTGCTAGTTTTAATGTAACAGTCGAGTCGATAACCACAAAGAAAGCAAGTAAACAAATAAAGTTAATAACAGTAAATGCGTTTCGAATATCTCCCACCCGAGGGATTCAATAAATCTACGAGGGAATGGTGATTAAGTTTCAAGAGGCGCCCGATTACCTCCGGATTTGTTTACGGGCAAGTTGTAACCTGGGCGCGTTATTTATCGAATGTCAGTGAGTGCTAACAAAAAATATGGTATCGAGTTTTTATTGCTTTCGGTTTTAAAACGGTTAAAAGGTTTAGTGTAGGTAAAATTTAATTAAATTCGGTCGTATAGGTTAGGGAGTTTAGGTCTTAAATACTTTATATATGTTTTATGTATAATTAAATACCGTATAGCCTGGGTCATTTCAATAGTCGCTACTACTATTTAATTGCCTCAGTGCATGTACTTATTGATATTCGATAGTTTACCCATAATCATCACTCGCACAAGGAATGCTGCTCCCCACCACTAATATGTGGGATTTGGGTTCGGGAAATCTAATTTATATTCCACCATCATTCGGTCACCGGAACCTCGTTAGTTACGAGCAGGTTACACCACGATTGGTATTCGAATTAAAATTATTGCATAGTACATTACCCTTGAGTGCAGAGTGGATGGTAACAACAGCGCGGGTCGCGGATTCTATTCGCACATGGAACATATAATTAGATATATGGAATAATATTATTATGAATAAATTATATAATTTTTAAAAAGTAAAATACGTTAAAAAATGTTGTTTAACACTATTTTATAAATGGACATTTCCCTAAATTTTTCCTTAAATTTATACTAAAAGATTGTAACGAATGCCCGATAATATCTTGTTAACTCTTACGTATTCGAATGACAAGTCAAAAGAAATAATGTTTTATAAATTACCAATCAATATTAATAAAAACCTTTGATAGGTAAATAAGGGTGGCTGTACACTGCTAGAAATACAAGCCTATTTTCTTCAATAAAAATTAAATACCGATTCGGGTATATTCTGGAATAATCGAAAATGAAAAGACGATCGAATCGAATTTCGGGACTATACATGGAGCACTGTAGCGCGCCAATGGCAGTTCAGTGGTGAATTCTGAGTAAGTGGAAGAGGAAGATCACGAAGAAAAGGAAGAAAAAAACGTAGAAAGAAGAGGTAAAGGGAAGAAACGGCAGAGGATTGGTTACTATCAGGAAGTCCCGAAGAAGATCACGTGCGAGGGACACATCAAGGAGAAACTCTGCTTACATCCTTTGTAAGCGTTCAAATAAATAGAAGTTTAAGAATCCGGTATTTTTATTTTAATCTCGCAACCCGTAATCCGTAACAATATTATATTCAATAGATAAGTCATAGTTACATAGACTGGTAGTATGGGTAGCTTGGTTGTTACGATGCTCACTTTAGTTTCACAGAACTGGGTACGATCCGGGGATCCGGCAGTGCCCAGGTCCGGCACCACTAAAATTGTTAATACCAATTTTAAGTCCTATATTTACCACGAGCCCGGCGCTGAAGGAAAAGAACTGAGTAATAATAAAAAAATTGTTTCGAGGATATGTAAAGCCCGGCAACCTGCACTGTAGCAGGGAGGTGGGCCTTTCCTGTTTCCAAAACACTCTCAGATATTTGAGAAGGAGGCCTTTGCCCAGCCGTGGGCACATACTGACTGCTACTTTACTATATTATCCCTTACGGGATATGTTTGGTCATTACGTGTTATTATGTCGCATGTTATGTGTAGACACTGTGACATACCGACATAACCGTGTTGAACAAATTATGTGATGTAATGTGACGATGCTCTGCAGACCGATTATGATAAACTGGATTTGGATAAACTCCTTAGGGAGTCGAATGCCGGACAACGTAGCTCAGCAATCTAGTACGCTGACCAGTAAGCCACAATTTTTGATCGGCAGGGAATGATATTCAAATCCATGACATATTATCGACACACAGATACAAATCAAATAAATCATAATAACATAATCAAAATTAATAATAATCATAATAAACATCACAATAGGCATGTTGACGGCGTAGTGGTTTAGCTGCGTCGCTGTGATTCCCGATATCGATATCGATTCCCGCACGGACCTAGTATTTTTATGGACTACAAATAATAGGTTCCGGGTCAGTGTGTTTGTCCATGTGAAATTTATGCATGTAAACAAGAACGACCCCCCACAAGATGGAGTGACGACCTGCGCAGTGTTGCGGGAAGTCGATGGATGCAGGTGGCTCAGGACCGAGCTTCGTGACAATCTTTGGGGGAGGCCTATGTTCAGCAGTGGACTTCTGATAGGCTGAAATGATGATGACGATGATGAAACTGCCTCCGCCGATACATGAGAAATTCTTATAGTTGAAAGGAAAATAAAAAAAAAGAAATACGAAATACGTAAATGTGTTGTTCCAACACAAGGATACAAATTGATTGTAGCGTAACGTCAAAAGTGTAACGGAACTCAGCTGACGACAAATGCGTCGTGAACGCAATGCAATAACTCAGTTACGGCATCAACCCTAATCGAATGCGTTGTTTTGGAACGACGGCGAAATAGTTATTTCGTGGTGCACGCAAAAAACGCACCTAACCATTCGCATTGCCACATCAATTGGAGCTTTAGCATTGACGTCGTTAGAACGAGAGTCATGTAACTTTTAACAGCACAGTACGGCGTAGTATGCTACGCAGATAATGTCAGAAGTTGTCTCTTTGTGGACATTACGGGTTTATTTAACAGAAATTAGATAAATGGTCATCTCACAAGTTTTCGCCGTTCAATCCAGCGTGGTGTGGCTACGGTGCGGTGCTCGGCTCGTGATGCTCGACGGTCCGGTGCTCGAAAATAAAAACAATAGAATCGGGAAGCGAAGAAAGTAACTTGTTGTGCAAAACAAAATGTGAAGGTGGCTTGATCGTCGTCTTGGTGTCGGCTCTGTTGATATTGGTACGCAGCGCGTGACGGACTCTTGAGCTGTTAGTCCGCCTCTGGAAATGGATCTGACGAGATACCTGGCGGTGCTTGTCGTGCTGTTCATCGACGGTGGCGAGTCCGGTGGTCATGGAGAGAAACATCAGTAAGCGTTTTGAATTTACAACTTATTTACACTGTTGCGAATTCTGCGAGGCGAATATTTCATACGTTTAGAAATAATACCATGTTATTATTGTAATAATGAGATGCTTAGATAATGTTGAATTTTTATTTCGTTAGTCAAATATTTATCAGAAATGTTAATGTGGAATTAATGGTTGCTGTGCTGATATATATAAAAAAAACATTAGCGTAAGCGAAAAAATATTTATATATATATATATATAGGTAAAATTTAGGATTAATAATTTTCCAAATATAGTTTCCAAAGCTAGTATTTTTGAAATTAAATAATCTTTTTTTCTCCACAGTGATCATGTTAAGCTTCACATGCCAGAATTCATTCATCATGATCGTCACACTAAAGTGATTACAATTCACCACCATCATCACAAACCGAAGAAAGAACATCATCATCATCATCACCACCATCAGCATTCGAAGCCACACGTGCCGCATCATCACTATAATCATCACAAACATAAGACAACGCTTAAGACAACTACAGTATCTAAGGGACATCATAAACATCACGGACATTCCGGACATCACGGACATTCTGGACATCACGGACATTCCGGACATCACGGGCATTCCGGACATCACGGACATTCTGGACATCATAACCACCATGGCCATCATGGTCATAAAGAACACCATGGCCACCATGGACACCACGGTCATTCTAATCACCACGATCCCCCACCAATTAGCTACGATCCAAGTCCAGTTTCATTCGAAGATGATTTTAAGTCTTTTACGCCATCGATTCCTATTAATATTCCTCACAATCCGCACGTCCACGGAGTTGTACATACAGTAAAACAAGTCAAAGTGTTTGATTCACTGCCAGGCACCATACACGGAAACACGGGGGGCGGTCACTCCCATGGTTACGAAGTAACGGAAGAGGGTGAAGAGGGTGACGAAGATGCATTCACTTCCATCAATACAATCCCCCAAACTTATCCTGGAACTTACGACTTTGTGAGAAGTGCTGCGCCTGATACTGGCAATTCATTCGCTGGTGTCGCTCTACAAAGCACCGTGCAATCAAACCACGATCCTTTTGCTGCTGCGCCCCAACCGACTTCGTATTCCGGCTTGGAGAACTTCTCCAGCGGAGGTCAAAGTGACTTCTACGCGGCCTCACTACCCGGGCAAGGTGTTTTATCTAATGCACACGCTCCACCAGAGTTCGCTTCAGCACCCGTTAACCACGAGTCCGTATCGGGTTTCGACGATCCGGAAAATACTTTTGTAGGCAACGACATCAGTGGTACCGCGCTGCTTTCATCCGCCGAAGGTAATGACAATAATCCGGTTACTTACTCTCGGGAAGCTGGAATACAACAAACCATCAACACCGGTGGTATAGAGACTGTCATGTATTAAGTAAGACTAGCGCTAAAAGAAAAATTCTACTTGCATTTGTTTTCCATTATTAAGTTTTTGTTTTTTTTATCTAATGTAATATATATCTATTATTAATTATTAATTGAAAACCTAAGATTAGAACTCGTGATTTTCACCATAAAGAATTTTAAGTTATACCAGAAATTTTCACAATCAAAATCCCACTGTGAACATTTAATAAATCAAACTTTCTTGTATGAGTGAAGTACTAGGTACTTAAACTAGGTAAGGTAACTAGGTAAAACAATTAAATTCTAACTGTAAATAATACTTGAATGTAAGTACAAAATGTAAACTTAGATTAGCTTGAAGCTATGCTATTATTACTTGTAAGTGTTATAGTTTTGTTATAAATTGTTAATTTAATTAAATGTTGTTACTCTTAACTCGTCCTTTAATTTTTATTTGTTTGACAATCATACAATAAGAATATTGATTATCTTCAGTCGCATATTCAGTTAAACGTAATATTTATTTTACTTGGAAGAATGATTAAACTTAAATAAGGTAATCATATCGGTGCATAACAAAATACGTAGAAGAAGCAATTTGTATAAACAATAATTGAAATCGAAAGTGAAGTGTGAAGAAAAAGGCATCACATACCATGAATGGATATTCAAAATAATAAATGACAGTCGAAGTTGCGGTACATGCAATTTGCGTCGAAGCACTTATGCCAGCGTTCGCGCGCGATTTATTGCACCCCAAAAAGTACACCACAAATACCGTGTACAATTGGATATGCTCTAGATTTCCGTTTGCGCAACGGACAAAATAAACGGTCTGAAGTCATCGTAATAGCTACATAATATTTGATAAGAAATAGAACAAAAAAAAAACCATCTACCATCGAACATTGCACAACCCGGTACAACTATTGCAACCATCGGTAATAAGAAAATGTGTAGTACTATAAATTTGTTTTATTTTAAATGTACTCGGAGTGCAAAAAAAAGAGCTGCAAATATGTCGCCGGATGGAAAGCCACGAACGTTATTTGTGGATATTATAGAGAATGATAAAGTTACGTCACAGTCATTATAAGTTGTTCGCCACTTCCCAATGTTTAAATGTGTGCGTGACGAATTTATTTATAGGAACTTACATAAATTAGCACTCACACTCAACAACCAAAGGGATATAATGCCGCGATGATGAGGATCTCCTCCTGGCTGGTTTCGACCGCGACGATAACTCTCGAAAACTATCGGCAGTTGGCAACTACGCATGGGTAAATGTACGCGCGAACGTAGAGGCAGTCTCTTTTTTTTTACCTTGACGTAACCGATTATGGGATAATATCAAAGGAAAGATTAGATGCATTATCAGAGGAACAGGACGAACACAATGCAACCAGGCACGAAAACGATTAATTTGTGTTTTCGAATAAATATTGATTTCATCTGGGGTTTGAACCCCGGACCCATGACTCAGCAGTCCACGCTAACCACTAAGCAAAGTCGTCAAACGCATAGCAGTAGGCATAGATAACGGACAAAACTTTTCGACTCGGGGTTCCGCAACCCATTTGGCGCCTCCGAGAGATATATCCAAGACATTCCTTGTTGCTTTGTTTGTTCCTGAAGATTGCCACGAGATTTGCCTTTTCTGGCACTCACGGGAAGGGGTGGTAGATTCTTGGGCCTCTACCACAAGGCTAGCAGTAATATACAATACTTATACAAGCACGTCGGCGTAGTTTTGTGGTCTTGTATACACGACTATAACAGTCAAAGGTTTGTAGTAACTTCCGAAGTAATTTTTGTGCAATTAACAGGTTACTCGTTTAAGTATTGTAACATACAAATTATCTTTATTGTAATTATTGTATCTCACTGGTTTATATTCCATTATATATCGGAACAACATGCAGGCTCGTAGGAAAAGTAATAAAATCGTCTCTGTAAATGTGTTAATCCCAGTTAACTTCTCGAAATATCTCAGGAGACTGGGATTCCATGACGGGCTTTTCAATACTGCCAGAATTATGAGCCGATTTCTTTCTCTTTCTCTTACCCCCTAACCCTCGATCGTCTTTCTTGCCGAGGGCTTTCATCTGGTTGGGTTATAATATATTTATTTTACTTTAAGTATTTTATTAATAATATCTTTAGAGGTATCTCATTTATTTTATAGTATATGTATATATACATATTAATATATACCATCCAACCATACGAGAATATATGTAGATAACCCCAATAATATTAGCGTATTTCTCCACACAAAAACGCACCTTACATGATTATCTAATGAAAACTTATGTCTATTTAAATACAGGTGTATTCAAAGTCTAGGCATAAAAAGCCTGCATTATTTAGTATAGTGTGGTACTAGTATTTAAACTTATGGTGTAGAGGGTCAATCAATTTATATATTATTGCATGTATTGTGTTAGGAGAAACAGAGATAATTACAATGGTTCAAATAATAACAAGATGGAAAAAAAAGAATAAAATTATTAGTAAAGAATACATTAGAAATGAAACTATTGTTTACGGATTTTATGGCGTTAATTTAGCTTTTGTAAATGTAATATCGGATGCTTTACAGCACCCGTGGTCACGGGGGGATTAAGGGGTTTGACGTCCTGCTGTCATAAAGGTCAAGTCCGCTAACCGGCACTGGAGCCGCGTGGAATACCCTGCCAGTCTCCAAAACCCTCTTAGATATTTGAGAAGAAGACCTTTGCCCAGCCGTGGGCACTGTTGGTCTTGGATTTAATTTTATTAATTACCAGATCCCAAGCAGGTGGTAGCACCCAGCCATCTTCTCTATTCAAATTAAGATGTATAGTCCCGAGAATAATCCTTTGGCAGGAAGCGGTGTTCTTTTGCGAAAATTTGTAGTCAGTCAAATCTAATGTAATGGTTGGGGCGATCCAGAGTATGATAGGCTGTAGACTTCCTAGAGCGCCTATGTTTTATATCAGCTAAGTATTCCTAGGCGCGAGTTTTTATTGATCTCTTTGTTTGCCTTATGTAAGAGAAATCACATTTGCAATCAAGCTTGTACACTCCTGCATCTTGTTGAGGGATCTTACTTGACAAATGATAAAAACTGACTATGTTTTTTCGGAGGCTAGTAAAAAATTTAGATCGATGCTCGCTTTAAAATATAGCCAATCTTCTTTTTTTTCTGGTTCTTGACTCTTTTGTTGTATGGTAATACAGAAGGCACTTGCTTGACTGTGGGCGGCTCCACTCGGTCACTGTGATGGAGGCGCGGAACCCCTAACATTGTTATCGTGCATTACTTGCTTGACATGCTGAGGCTCGCCGGCCAAGTGTTCTCTATCACAAATCCCCCGTGCTTCCTTAAACAAAAAGTTTCCCGAGGTAGCTCGCTGAGGAGGATGGTGGTCAGATTTTTTATATAAAAAACTTTATTATTTACACATTATGTATGAGATGATAAAGGTCGGACTTGATGCCTGTTGGCAATCTCTGCCAGTCAACCCATAGGTTGGTGAGATAGCCGTAGCAGGTGTGTTTAATTAACTTAATAAATTAATTAACTAATAAAAATAATTCACTGTTTATATATCGGCCGGTGTGGGTCTTTTGGCTATATACAGTGTGACTTAAGGTTTTTATTAGGATTTCGAATTACTAAAACATCTAGATAAGCTAAAGAGTTTGTAATTTGGCATCTATGGACTTAAAGTGGCCTTTTAGACCTACAGTTACTTTCTCTGATGGAAAGATTGTGAAAGTATCGTCTACGTACCATTTGTAGAATCATGGATTTACGGGAGAAGTATAAAGGGCTTTCTCATCAAAAAATAAAAAAGAACAAACAATGCGAAGACTAAATCTGTACAAAGTTATGCTAACTTTGTTCCAGCGGCGCTGATGCTAATTTTTCAATAGGCATATGTTGAAGTCTCCCATTATTACAGAATTATGATGAAAAGTAGTAAGATCCCCAAGAAGTTTTTTCAAATTGCAAAAGTATTGAATAATGAGAGTGTAAAGGGCTGTAAAAGACACCAAGAAATAATTTTGTCTGAGGGAAAAACTTCAATGAGGTCATGGCCTGCACTCTGCATTGCTTATGGTATGTGAATGATTGAATAAGGTATATAAGATCGAAGATAAATAACAACGGTATTGATATTTCCTGTTTAATTCTTTCACCTATAACATAAATTTTAAAAAGTGACCTTTTTAAACTCATTGTTTGAGCATTTAAACAAGTAAACCTGGGTTGTTCATCTCTGCACGTAATATCCCTTCTCAATTCAATTTTACTGTATCCCATCATTTCGAGTTCAAATAAAGTAGGATACAGTAACGGATAACTCTGATACTCCCCGTATATGTTCCGATATAAAATAGCAAATTTACTTCAGATAGGTTTCGGCATTGTCTTATACTTATCTTTGTTTGGAGCCCAAATTACAGCATTGCACTCCAAATGACTTTTACCAAGACTTCATATAAGGCCCGTATCAGCAGTTGATGTTGGTGAAGCCATTCGATTGTCGCAAAACATATCCAAGATTTGATATTTTTTGAAACGCTTTTTATGACGCTATGTAGACTTCAGCAAGGTGAAGCGAACACCTAGATCTAAAACCTCTATGACCAGTATCGGCTCTCCCTCCTCGTGACACTGGTACTAGTATCCTGACTAAATAATAGCACAATAAAATAAAGTTTGTTCTGTTGGCTCCACTTTATAACATCTTCATCCAGATAATAAACAAAAGATAATAATTATCTTCCCAGAAAATAATCCTTATCCTAATAAGTCCTATGCAGGTACGTGACTAAATGCAAATATAATAAAATAAGAATTATGCATATATCAAATAATGTATCTTACGATTTGAAGTGTACTACTATTGTTACCAATAGTATTTCTAATGTCACAACACGTCATGAAGTAAAACATTTGTTTTAATCGCACAAATGTTTGCAGCAGGATTTGAACAAGGCAAGAACCATTGGAATTAAAATGTATATTACGATAGTGTGGACTACAGGTTAGCTTGTCTGATTGACACCGCATGTTACCCTTCTCCCGTTCTTATCGTGTAAACGACACAACTGCTACGAGAAAGTGAAGACGGGGGAGTGCCTCGGTGTTCCCGCGCACATAAACAAGCGGTACTGTAATATCCTGCGTTAGCTACGCTAAGTAGCTCTATCGTTTTCCGGTTATTTTCGTAAAATTCGATTATGAGAAAAGCTAGATCTCAAGTATCTCTAGAGCTTCAGAAGCTCTTCAAGAGCCAATTAACATGCTATAATTTTTTCTTCAAAAGTCTAAACTGTTTTCAATAAAACTTTGTTAAATTTTTTGTTGCTTCTGTATACTTTTTGTGATAAATGAAGTGAATCAATAGACATAAAAACAAATCTATTGTTAATATTCTCCTCCTACTTATGAAATAATATATAGATACCTTTTTTTATAGGAAAGGCGGCAAACGAGCAACCGGCTCTCCTGATGGTAAGTGACTACTGTCGCCCACGTACATCTGTAACACTAGAGCTGCTGCAGGTGCGTTGTCGGTTGGGAGGCATGATGAGGAGAGGGATGGGGAGAGGAAGAGGGCCCCCCAATCACATTTTAATTTAATAAATCAATATCACATTGGCATTTGATTCGATATTTCTCATATCGGATGATATTTGTAGCGGTCTTAGAGCCTGTACGTAGATTGGAATGATCTTGCTCCTAGAAGACTGTAAGAAAATATTTTAAGAAAAACCGAGCCCCGTACTGCACGTACAGAAGTCATCATGCCGAAGTATATAAGTGATTATATTAGCAAATTTATACGAGACCACACTGTAAACATAACACAATTTGATTGAAAAAGCCTCACTCCAATCGATTCAGAGATGCTGGATACAAGGGACATTAAATAACGGTCGCTATGTGACACTACTTTTTGGAAGTTAGTTAATAAAACACGCGTCATGTACAAACTTAACAATACGTTTATTATAAAATAAACTCATTTAAAAATAAAAAACTCACAGTCTCTCATAAAATACATACATCGTGTATCTCCATAACCCGTAACAAAATATATCTAAATAATATACAAAACAGTTCAACGGAAATTATACATTAATTAATAACAAGAGAATTGAAGATAAAGTAGACGGCCAGAAAAAGCAAAGGTAGATTTTTATTAGAAACTTGTTAACATAAATAATGATCAAAGTGCAGTCCGAAAATAAAAAGTTAAACTTACAATTTCGATTACGTTGATTTATAACTGTTACGAAGCAAGATAATCTCCACAGTTAAACCTGTCGCCACTTAGAGCAGCCAACGCATTTGGAACCTTAAAAAATATAGTTAGTAATACATTGCTTAGAAAAAGACATAATGTCTCTCACACCGATTAGGAATTCTTTAACGCATTAAAGCTTAAACAAGAGTGAAAAAAACTACTTTAAAAACTGTAAAGAGTATTAGATTCGAATTTCGAAAAATTCGAAGATTCATCAAAATATTTATTTATGAGGATGCTGATTGAACTGCGGTGTCACTATATCAGACATTGCTATGAAAATGTCCTCGAAACCGAGTCATTCATAACATTTATTAATTAATATTACGAATCTAAGACGATTTATTTCAAAAACCGTACACACATAGACTATTGATTTAAATATGATTTCATAGAAATTTACTAAACGATTCCCAATACAAGTGTCATAGATTGCTATAGCATTAGCTCTGATAAAAAGATAACATATATTTACTTAATTTAAGTTCACTTCAATACTTAGATATTCCAAAGAAACTCAAGACTTGCAAGTGTTTTAATGACACACAGATATGTTATTAAAAATGAAAAAGAAGAAGCATATTAATTTTATACGTTATACCTCATTATATGCACTGTATTATATTCAGAACAAAACACTCACACACGCACACATATACGCAATAATAAAATCATCACCAATAAATTTACTTAAAATAATAATTAAAGCGCCTGCTAGAAATATGTTGTTATTGCACCGTGTGCATTGGAAATATCGAGCCATTTATATAAATGAAATAAGTCATAGTTCAAGAAATCTCAGTGCATCAACCACAGGGATTGTAAGTGATTCCTTTTTTTTGCGTAGAATATAGTTAATTTGATATTGTTTTCCTAGCATTATACTATGTAACTTTGAATACAGGCATTATTCTATCTTGCACTAATAAATTACTTATAAAGAATCTCAATATCCATGACCCTGTTCGCTGAACTCAGAGCCAGAGCTGGAGAGACCGTAGCTTCCGTGGTCTGCACCTTCGAAACTGACCGGCGTCTCTTCGTGCCCGTGGCTCTCATCTGCGGCACCCCAACCGTGACCTGAAATCACCAAAAAAACTTTTTTTTTAAAAAAATCTTTATGTCAACCCTAGTTCAACTTATTCTCTGTTGACTCAATGTTATTCTATGTAGTCATGGATTTCACTTTAACATCCTTAAATTCGTTTCTAAATAATTAAAAAATAATTGAAAATTTACACAACCTAGCCGCACGGTGGCGCCGTAAGCATATCTGCCAAGCCGTTTCTCCCCTTGCGTGTCTTAAAAGAACGCCATGAAAATCTTAGGTTAAGGTGGCATCTGGTATTCTATCCGATCGCCAATCTGCTCCTAATCCTGGCGATTATTATTTGTCATCGTCACCACGTCCCATAATTATATTGAGATAATCCCATCTATATCTAGTATCGGATTATTATATGTAAAGTGGCCAGTGAATGCACACTGCTAGTAGGCAAAGGCCTCCGCTCAAATATTGGAGAGTTTTGGTCTCGGTAAGAGTCCATCGCGCTACTCCTGTGCGAACTTCACATGTCCTCGAAATAATACTTTTATTATTTTTCAGACATGCCGGTTTCCTCACGATGTTTTCCTTTACAACCGAGCCCGTGGTAAATTCAGAAAGCCTGGGCACGCGCGGCACTTATATTAAAACTTAATGAAAAATCTTAATAATGAATTAATAATTACGGAGCCCACTAAGCATGACAACTTTTTATTTACACGATCAGTTGGTACAACTATACAAACACCTCCCCGTCTTTTCGTTTCCAGGATTTAAGAGCTTATTTATAGAAGTCTATATGGTTAAAATGATGATACTGAAGTTTTCCAACCTATTTTCATTAGCCTATAAATCTTGTATTACAACATCTTCAATTAATGAAAGGTACTCCTACGTATTTGTGTACATGCACTTAAAAGCAATTTCTCAAATTTTGGTGGAACCTTTTTAAAAATTTTCAAGAAGTTTTATATGCTATGTTCTATCCAACTCATGTCCCCATTCAACTAACAAATTTGAAAGTCTGTTTGAAATCCCCCACCAGATTTGAAATGGTTTTGGATCCTGAAAAGCCCTTCGAGCACTTTTACCACGTGTTATATAAATTTATAATTCCCAATTTACTATTATAAATTGCAATTTTGATTTTGATTTTTTTAAATTTAACTTACTAGTTATTATGGCTATAATTCCCAAATAGTATTAAGGGGTTTAAGGGCATTTCGAAACTTGTGTGAGATTTCCCTTCCAACCTGTCACAGTGGCAGGCGGTGAGCCTTCAACCCGCTTCTCACCAGAACTGATTCGGGAATAAGCTTTGGTGAAAAGTGAGTTGAAAGGATTTAAAAATGGCTAGACTTCTGCCCACACCTATATTGGGTATACGACAGTAAAAGCGATATTATTATGATTTGCTATATTAAACAGGTAAAATAAAATTTCTTGTTGTACTTACCGCCTCCGAAATGAGGAGCTTGCTTTGGTTCGCCATAAGTATAGCCGAGCACTTCATAGTGGTCGTCACCGCCGCCACCGCCGCTTTTGTGGTGCACGTGCTTCACAATGGTGTGCTTATGGTGATGGTGTTTGACGAACAGCGGCACGTGGATGATAACCTTTTTATGGCCACCACCGTGTCCGTCGGCCGCTATCAGTGAAGCCAGCTCGGCCACGCAAACGACCACCAACTAATCAATCGAAAGAAAAAAACCGATTTTATTAAAACGTTATAATAAATGTAAAAAAATAAGCTTCCACGATAACATACCCGATACTGGGGTGGTCAGAGATCTAGAAAGTTTTAGATCTCGTGTTAGGTATTGAGCCTGACGCCGTCTTAGTGTACAAGAAAATGATACCAATCGTAAATAAGTATCGAAAATGTCATTGGTACGAGCCTACCACGAAGGGAATCGAATTCTAATTATTTCATGAAACTAGCAAGAACAAGAAACGGCGTCGTTCGTTATTGCAATAGAAGACATCTACTTGTAAATAATACTAATTTCGAATACAACAAAAAATAAAATGCTTATGAAATGTTATACATATTAACCCTTCACGTGTCGTAACAAAATATTTTCTATTGTTCCAAAACGTCAAGAGTTATGAAAATCGCAAAGCGTACACTGAATAAAAATATTTTGAATACATTCGCTGTTTTGCATGTCACAGAGTTATAATGAGAGTGCGGAAAACATTATGAATGTCGCAAATTATAGAGTAGTAGAAAGGAGTTCCTCAAAATTGTCCAACTTCGAAAGTTCGGAATCACCAATGAAAAGAATGTCCCATTGTATCGCCATACGCTATCTTATACATCAAAGTTATTAACCGTGTCCAAACTTATAGTTTTGTAACAGCGTTATGTTTCACTTTCAACTAAAAAGAAGTCGACAACATTCAACACAATCATGTTTTGCCTCTCACTATCACATTTTATTTGTATTATTTGCGATAAGATCGTTTGAGCTAAGTCGATGCTCTGTCTAAGAAAATACGACGGTGCTTTTGCACAGTTGAAATAGACAGAAAGAAGAAAAGAGATTAAACATGTATTTATAAAGTTCTTAAATCTAAAAACCTTTAGTAATATAATGACCCAATATGTTTCACATGCAAATCAGAAATTGTTATAATTTAAAAAAAAGCAATAGAAGTCAGCAAAATAATATAACACCTCAAATTGTTTACTTTTCATGATATTATTGTTTCACTTTTGTTATTGATTATATTAAAGTTTCTTTTAAACTTAATAGAGTATTAAAAAGTAATAGAAGTTCGCGATATTTTAATCAGGTATATGACGTCATGATTCCGCGAAGAATGGAACCAATTAGCTCTCCCAATGTAAAGGAACTAAAAAAAAACTCAAAGGAGCTCTGTTCGTCTTATTACAGAATCAATTGATTACTGAGTACTCACCAAAAAACGTGCAAACATGGTGAAGGCTGATGCTGAAGCGTTAGACTAGACGCGGTTGCAGTTAGACGGTGTGTGATAAAGAAATTTAAACAAAACTTCCTTTTATATCGCAACGTGATCGTGTTTCGCGACACTGCCTCTCGGAGGCTTCGGTATGATCCGCTACTGACGCCCGGCATACAAAATGAAAACTTATGTCATAGGCATAAGGTTTAAAACTCTATTTAGTTTTGATACACTTGCGTTTTGCCCGTGCCACTGAAATTACAACGCCAAATCTATTTACGAGGGTCCAAAATTGTTAAAAGTTTAATACACTATGCTCTGTTATAGTGAAAATATAGCCTATAATGACGTAGTAGAGTGGAAATTTGATCGCGAAATAATCTGTGCAGAACCAGTACATCCGTCATCACAATAGTTGGGTTATACGGTAAGCTGTAAGGTTTACAACCAATGACCGGTGAATGAAATATGTTTTATCGATAAACATTTAAGAAACAATACCATGTCAATTAAATGTTGCTTCGAAATAGCACTAACAAACAACAAAGAAATGTACGAATGTGTCAATTGACAGTACTGGACGTCATACGACAATACGTTTCATTCATCATTTTCATGTAGCAAGTAATTTTTTTAATTGTTGTGAAAATAGAAATTTTCTAAATTGTACACAAGTTTTGTTCGTAACTGTACGTGTGTATATTTAAAAACATCGGCATGTATTTATTTTTATAAAGTTTGCCTAATTATTTTCGGAATAGATACAATTTAAAATAAATTCTTTCGAATACTTATGTACTTCACAGTCGTTATGAAATATTTTTATTAAATGATTTTGAAAAAGTAATTTTTTTTTTAATTTCTGAGAGAGATTTCCGCAGGATGTTGTCATAAATTAAATTACTACCATAGATGTTTTTTTTAAATAATGTCAAAGTCATTTTTAACAATCATCGGTTTTGCCCCTTGGTAGATTAAGAGCCCGAATGCTTTAAAACTTCTTCTATCCAGTTATCGGTAATATAAAAGGTACGTGAAAACTGAGTTTCAAATTCTGTCTGTCTGGAGCCTTTGCCCAACTGTTAATAGGATGATGATAAACTTGAGTGAAATCCTTGAGCTGCCATCGATGCAATTGTTGATTACACCTATAAATAGTAATGAATGAACTCTTTTCAAAACCTTCCAATAAACGAGACCAGGCCTAAACTTGAAAATAAATCATATTAAGACTAGACGGGCTTCCTCCACGAGATTGCTATTACATTTTCGAAGTCTTTTTTTGAGACAATGAAAAGAAAAAGGGAGTGGAAGTTTCATACACCGCTACCACATGACGCACGACTTACTGCACCAATAGAATTTCCATTGCATTGACACGTCACGGGTTACAATAACTATGTTCTGTTTAAATCAATTGTTTATTTGATTATTTGTTGGACGAAGGCTATCTAATGTGACCTGCATTTTGTTGTCTGTGCTGTAGCTGGGAAGGAACGGAAGACTCTCACTTTTGCTGTCATTAGCGCTCGAATGAGAACGATGCGTCTGTAATTATAGATGTACGTACAACTGCATCGCTGTAAGTGATAAGGAAATTTGTGCGCGATTTAATCTATGATTATGCAATATGTATTATTAAGAAATCTTTTGACTAATTATGGTTAGGATTTACTTACAGAAACACAATATATATTAACGGTTGAACGGGCGTTGGCTTTATAGCACTTCTTATTACAATAGAATTTCTATTCCTTCAGCCGTCAAGATACATGCTTTAAAAAAGGATAGCTTGAAAAGTATGCTTAAATATATATAAAAAAAATGCATTCAGTTTTTCTGTCAAATGAGAGGGTTTACTGTTACTTCACCGGCATATAGATCTTTATCCTATAATCGGTTTGATCCTTTTATATCTCGCGACAAATATGACGTAATCATTCCACCTTCCGGAGAACGGCAATAGATTATTTTTGGTATTTATGTTACTCGCGTTTCACGAAAGCATTGGGATGAGAAGAGATAATGGATTACATTATGCAGTTACGACACGAGACATGCGACCGGAAACATGTGTGACTTGCTCTCTCTCGGTAAAGAGTATTATTCTTCTGTGGATTTACTAATAGCCACTATAGCCAAGTAGTTAAGAGATCTGATGATCCTCCGAATCAGAAAACTCAAGGTCGTTCTTCTATGTGGAGAGCTCGTGCGGGTTTTTAAAAACTTACATATAACTTATAACTTTTATTATATATTATAACTTTGAGGCTAAAGATACAAATCGTACGTATTTTTAGCCTGAAAGACAACGACAGGCTCACCACCTATCGTTGTCTTTCAGGAAAGGACTAAAATATCTAAATCTCTGACCACCTCACTGTTGAGTATACGGTCGTGAGGGCTTATGATTTGAGGAGGGTGATGACCGCCACAAGCGTAATACTTATAAACAGGTCCTGCTTGTTGGTCACATATCTGCAGCATGCTCTAGTTGCCTGTAAGCTTTTTATTCCTTTTTATTTTTTAAAGTTCGTATCAAAAAATACGTAATACTCAAAAAGCACTCCGCGGGTATCTTTGATATCGTTGATACCTGCAGTGAAGGGAGCTCCTCCTTTCACTGTTGTGTTCTTCTTCAAAGCAACTTCATAAACAAGTAAAGTGATAAACCTGATATTACAAGAAGCAAACATAAGCTAACAATGCCAGTTATTCGACTTAATAGAGCCAGTAACATTCATGGAGCAACGTATACATTTACTAAACTGCTTGCAAGTGTACAAAGTGTTGCTGTTAACAGGCTATAAAAGTTTATTAAACGAAGGTTGCTTAAAAAGGATTATTACAATAATAAGAAATGTATGGATGATTCCTACAACAAACTGCTTGCAAGTGTACAAAGTGTTCCTGTCAACAGGTTACAAAAGTTTATTAAACGAAGGTTGGTTAAAAAAGATTATTGCCATAATAAGAAATGTATGGATGATTCCTACAACAAACTGCTTGCAAGTGTACAAAGTGTTCCTGTCAACAGGTTATAAAAGTTTATTAAACGAAGGTTGCTTAAAAAAGGTTATTGCAATAATAAGAAATATATGGATGATAATAAATAAGGACTGGGAGTGAGGTGATCGTTGCCAAGCTGATTCTTCAAAAAAAAAAACCTTGTAATTTTGAATCAGTTTTTAAGGCTTAAGTAAAAAGACCTGCGTTGTTTCTTTAGACACTTTCTTCTCCGTTAGAAGCACCTCTTTAGGTTAATGGCCGTAGATTGTAAAATGTTTACTATTAATTTTATTGAATTAACAAATTAGATTTTATTCAATTCTTTTAGAAACGGCAGTAAATCGTAAATTAATAAGACGCTGGCCAAACAAATTTGCTCCAGTACGGGTTAGCGGACTGCTCATGTCCTCGAAATAATATTTTTATAATTTGCCATACATGGCGGTCTCCTCACGATATTTTCCTACACCGTCGAGCATGTGGCTTGGCTCTTTAAATTCCAATAAACAATTACAATGTTGACGGCAACTCAAACCCAGGTAACTAACGCTATATGAATTTTAATCGAGCGCCTTTGTCACTAAGCTACCATATTTGCAATGAACCAAAACAATTTCTATTTATCAATAAAACAAATGATTTTATTTATTTGTCTAAACGATGTCCGCTGCTGATGTCGCGACAGCTTACGAACAATCGACAGTTCTCAGCTGCGTAGGATATTTAATAACTTTCGCGTAAACCCAGCACTCTTTCCATAATGGTCAAATTCTGTGTCAGAAACCTGGTGCAAAACAACGCACCAAAAGAACCGACAAATCAATAATTTGTGGATGGCACATACATTGGCTACTGGTGGGTTTCAAACCCAAGACCCAAAGCTCAAGTAAGGTCTCAATGTGGCGCGGTCTAGTTATCATAACCACAAGTGGTTATTTTGCGGTGAACTCACTCGTCTCTACCATAATAGGTAATTTGGTGCTTCGCAGTATCAATTTTGTAAACATATGTTCGATATGATTATATTTATGCTGCGTTTTTTCAATAATTCCACCGTTCTAAAAACAGAGTACAGAGTAATAAATATTCAGAGTATAGTAATAAATCCAAGGTGAGGTTAGTAGTAAAAAATCTTAGGTAAGTCAGTTTATTGCATAATTTCTTTTAAACAATGACGCACGTTATCAATAAGGGAAGGCAGCAATTACTTTTCATAACATTAAGTTTTCGCTTGTCGCTGGGCTTGCATGCCATGTTCAATTAGTCATCGCTTACGTCACCCACAGAAGTGGTAGAGGCAAATTCTAAGGCTGCTGATACATGGATTTTTTAAACTTTAAAACAGCGTCAGCGAAAATTTCCAAACTGTAATACAAGGTGACATGAAAAGCGATAAATGCCAACGAACTCGCTCACCGACCCATGACGCAGTGAGTTCCCACTGAAGGTCAACAAGGGAAACGCAGGCGTTAATGTTAACAGCAAGCCTAAAAACTAGGCCCGCGTTTTCGCAAACTTTTTTTAGACTAAAATTTCGTTCGCAAACGTAAAATTGGTAAACATGAGTATCGCAATCTCTATTTAATTCATTTTGTTATACATTAAACCTTTAGCACCTGTTTTCAGCTTTACTTGACGTTAGGTAAACACGTGTGGTGAAAATTAATTATAGCATACATGTTCATCTCTCATTTTTTTAATTAGATGTATTCAAGTATATTTTATGCAGAAGCCTCAAATATTTGTAAGGAAAAAACGTCATTATAAATCGTAGCTTGTAAAAGTAACTAAAGGTATCGGATATCATATATCTAATTACGTTACGCATTAAACAGACGTATAGCCACGACAACCGAGTGGTTCTCTCTCGAATCAGGAGACGAGTTCGATCGAATCGAGGAGGGCTCGAACGTAGGAGTTATGTACCATTTATACCGTTGCCTTGGATATTAATATGGCAACTGGTTCCACCACCACCTCTCACTTTGTCCCAAATAAGCTCTGGTGAAAAGTAGATTGAAAGGACTAAGATGTCTAGACCTTAGCTGTGATCTAGACCTCTGACCACCACTGATATTGAGTATACGGTCGTGAGAGCTTATATTTTTTAAAGCGATGTTAACTCGCTTAATAAGATTTAGCTTCATTAGATGCTTTAGATCCATCTTCAGCCGGTTGCCAGAGCCTAAATTAGCTAGCAGATTACTGCCACCGGTGAGATTCAGATTTGGAGGAAAAAATACTTTTCCCCTTTTTTTACAGTATGATAATTACTTGTAAAGCAGAGCGATTCTTTAGCAGCCTCTAAACAACCTACGTTTTGACATATACCTGTCCCAAAGTGAGGATTTGCCACGATCTTCACGCTTGGCATTGCGGGCTTTCGATTGTGATTGAAGTCACACAAGTTAGACACCGCTGCTCTTTTTATTAATCACATAGGGTAAATTTGCAATTGCTGTATTCCTTAGTTAAACTTTACGTCACCAACGGACCTAGATAATGTAGCATATCTTCCTTTTATTCGCCAAGAGTTGATAAAAAAGTGTTAATCATTAATGAAATAAATATGCTAAATCCTGTATTTTATCATCAGTACCCTTTTATTTCTAAATTTTGTTAAACAGAAACTTCTACAATTCTTTACTTCTATAATAACCGTATCGATGTGCCACTGCGAGTACTCTCAATGGTGACTGTCGGCTATCGGGTAAAACTTTCCGAATTATTTAGGGAAAATCTGAGCGGCGTCAAGATAACTAAGAAACTCTGCGTTGTGCGTGATCTGATACGCACCTGTTGTGTTTTTATTTTTATTTTGTAGTAGTTACAATTACCACATGCGATAGGTAAGAGTCGCGATGACTTTCTAACATTATTTTAATATTATTTTGTTTTTAGCACATAACTGACGAACTATTAGTGTAACTTTGTTTCCACTCTCATAGAAAAGTGCTCTAGTTTTAAGCTAGATTTAGTTTTTATTCTTCATCAGTCTAAACCCTATCCGCTGCTAGATAAAGGCCTCTCACAAGAAAACGAGTGCAAAAACTAGTATAGTACTTCTTGAAAGGTTTGCCCGTACTCACCAGACCACTCCCTGAGCTGGCGGGTTGTAGAGCGTAATGCCGGTACCCTGGCACTATTGATGCTGGTCCCCATCATAAATTTAATGGATTCGAATTGGAATCAATCGCCTCGATTGTTGGATACCAAGTACCAAGTACCAGTACCGAGTACCAAGTCCTTAAGAGAAAAATGTAGTACATAATCCTCTTATACAACATTTATTTAGTCAGAATTCATCTATCAAACATCACCTTTTAATTAATTCTTGCTATGTTGAAATTAAACAAATTACTTTGTTATGACACCCGAAGATAGAAGATTATTGTTTATATTTATATCTTTCGAATCACAATCATGTTCCCTCTCATAGTGAAGAAACATCCGTTAAAGAAAGCTCGTCATGTTTAAAAGCTGCGTTTGTAAAACGAGAACACCTTCTTGAAATAGAAATATTTTTTTTATTAGTAATGATATTTTAAAAGCTTTTCTGTATTTTATTCTTTTATGAAATCGTTAACTTCTCCTTTAAAATTTTTTTCCTGTATCGCGGAGTCAGTTAACTTTACACTCAGACCCGGAACAGTTAATGGTAATCAATACAAATAATTGTCCCGTGGGGGTCTAGTAGCAGCAGCACTACAAGCCACATGACCCCGGCGACTCAAGTTACTATGCACTCCGATCCTACCGTCCGAGATAGTAACCTTTATCGCTTTTCCTATTGTGTCACCTAGTATCACCCACATAGTGCCACCAGCCGCCGCCTTATCCTCAATATTTAAAACTACTTGATTTTTCCTTCTCCAAACCCCAATCACCTAATTCTGCGTGCTGCCCGTAGGTTATAGTTACTGCTCCGAACGTCAACCACAAATAATATTCGATGTGTTGGTAGTTGGAAGGATTTAAATCTCCACCTACACCGATGTAGGACATAGTATAATAAGATTGGGAAGTATTTCAATAGGAAATGTCAGAAATAAATTTTAATACGTAACGTGCGTTTGAAATTAAAGCCACGAACACTAACAATAACATTCATAATTTCACGTTACGTTTCAATTCATGATGTATTACGCGTACACTCGGGCGATACGTTTAGAAATCTACTTCAACTTAAATAAAAAGACCTCAGTGAAATATACAGACGTCAGAACGTATATTAAAACATAATTGTTCCATCTCAGAGAGTTTAACGATCAAGGAAGCGTGCGTACCGGACATTGGATAGAAAACAAAAAAAAAAAAGGAGCGCATTCTTGCGTTAGAAGTCGTTTGAATTACATAAGCGTACAGAAGTACTTTCACGTGTAAGCAGTATAGGAACATTTCAATACCTTTTAGGATTTGATAGTATATATATCAATTTTTATATATGCATATAGAAATTGATGCACTTAGCACCTTAAAGTTTCTTCAAAATTGATAGTATATACTATCAAATCTCATGATAACTCATTGATTATCCATGTCTCAAAGATTTATTATAGGTACATACTTTTTTACATAAACAAATGGCTATCACTTGTATTCCTAATGTCTTGACACAAAATTAGAAATTCTATTGTTATGACACAACAACAACACCAAAGGGGTTATTCATAATAACAAAGAATTTATGTTAACATAACAGACAATACAAAACATTATTAAAATTTGTTTAAAACAAAAATGAAATTTGCAGGAGTATTATTGATTAATAGCATCACTAATTCTTTTATTAATAAATTTCTGGTTCGGAGCCAGGCAGTAGCCCCAACGCTAATTCAGTGCGGGTTGGCGGACTTCACGTGTCTTCCAAAAGTAATACGGTGATTAAATTTACGGTAATGAGTAAGTGAAACGCAGTATAGGATGAATCTGGCTTCAAACTAATCAATATCTTCAGCAGTGGACTCGCGATGCGGTTTACGGTTAACGGAAAATACGGTAACTTACGAATGATATCGGCCGTTACCAACTGCGCGGGAGTTATCCTAGTGCCGTATGTGTACGCGCAAACACAGAGGCACTCGCGGAGAAAAGGTAAGATGCAGTGTATCTAACACTTGGGACGTGACAAAAAACAATGAGGACCCGAATACCGAATATGAATTTTTAATAAATTTTGGCTACGGCTAGGATTGGAACCCAGGAGCCATGGCTTAACCTCAGATCGACACAGTTGCACCATATAGAACCTCGAGCTGCATATGGTTTAACAGGTTTCTGGTTTACGAAGCAGTATCTAGTAACACAATGGTTATATAAGGATGATTTTATAAAATTTTTATTGTTTACTTTTATTTTTAATGTCTTTCCACAAGTCTATCCTATCACAAGTGGCGCTCTATAGTTATATAACTCACCAGCACAGTTTTAATCTAGAATCTAGAGCAATTACTGTTATGAAACTGCACTTCCTAAAAGATAAATCAATTATTCCAGTCCGTGGCTTTATGGTACGAGACTTTTTCCACAATAAACATTTTATTAAGACGATACAGACCTTACATTAGTTTCTTGTGATGATCAGTTAATCGATACCTTTCTTAAATCAACACTTAATGTTTTTTTATATTGTTGAATATATTATGCATATATTACAGACGCAGAGTGTCCCTTTCCACGTTTCGAAACTTGAAACATTGTTCTCCAGCAATTGTCTACATCGAATTTTGATTTCTGTAAGTTGCTTGAAACATTCTTGACATTTTACATTATTTTCTATACTTCGTACTTATTAGGAAATATAAAATAAAAGGGGATGTGCCGTTTGTTATTTACTTTCAAAAGTCAATAGCGCACAAAACAGTATCAACATACTACTTACTCTGCTTCTGTAGAATATTTATTTTTAAAACTTAATGTCGAGGGCATTAGGATAATTCTTGGAGTAGTGTAACGTCGTCCTTCAATTGATTACTTCGCAATTTATTATTCCTCTCAAAAATATCGGCTTTGAGTGCGCATATTGCATAATCATTGGAAGTTTTAACACAGACCTTCTGAAAGGTGTAATCAGACGGTACGATCAGTCGATATATCCTTGACAACATTAACAGTCCTTCATCATTTGTTGTGTGGAAATTTCTTAACTCCATCGGTGTGGGTAAGACACCTGCTGTAAATTGCATTTTTTCACTTTCTCATGATGACCACAAACTTCATTTTGCTGAATGCAATAAGTCCTACACATCCGATCGCAAACATCATCATCATATCTTAACTAAACTATGTCTGTCTTTCATTTCTCTCCTGAGGATCAGGATGAGATCAGGAAGGCAATTCTGGCCATCCATCATCAAACATCTAAGGTTGTGAGCTGCTATGAGGTTAGAAGGGTCATGATAGCCAATATAATCGAGTACCTCCTCCCTGCAGGCACTCACATCATTCCGTTTTCTTTAGACTCAGGTCAATGTCAGTCTCTATGGAAACATTATTTCGTAAGATTTCCTAAAGTATTGTAACTGTATATTTTTCTATTAAATATCCACTTATTTGTGTATAACTATCATTTACGTACTAGTTATTACAGTAGACTCTACGTTTTTTTTAATACACCAATTACATGATTTCACCACTAATTATTAATAATAATAATAATAATATTTGTTTATTTTCTCCCCACAAAAACAGACCATAAATTATTATCTAATGAAAAATTTATATCCATTTAAATATCGGTGTGTTCATAGTCTAGGATGAGTGAGGAGCTGGTGTCTGAGATAGGCATAAAAAACCTGTATCACAGATCACCGGGTCACCCCACCCCACCGAAAAAACAAGAGCATTATTTAGTATTAGTGTGGTACTGGTATTTAAACTTAAGGTATAAAGAGCCAACTAATTTAAATATTATTGCATATATTGTGTTAGGAGAAACAAATATCATTACAGTGGTCAAATTATAACAAGATGGGAGAGAAAAGATTAATACTATAAAAATAAAAGATATAAGGACGAGTCAGTAAGAATGTAAATATGTTGTGAATGTTTATGTTGTGCAGTGTAATGTCATGTGAAGAGTGAATGTGCGTACCTACACACGAACACTACACTAATTAAAATAAATAAACGACGTTTAAGTGAGATTTTATGTTCTTATTCTTCCTTATCTACCACCATATGAGTCCAGCGCTGGGCATATGCCTTTCCGTGCAAGCGCTAACAAAAGTTGCATGCCATTTATAAATTTTTGATGATATTCACCATCCCCAGTAGGCGGATTAGTCAGGGCAGTGTCGGTATCCTCGCACGAGAGATACAGCTCCACGTTAGTAGTCTGTAAGATTTGGAGATATTAACCATTTTGATGTAATTTTAAAGAGAAAGTTACGACCAAGTTTAATTCAAGGCGATTGCCTTGAGCCTTTTCCTGGTCCGTACACATCTTATGCATAGACACTGGATTAACATAATGGAAAAATCAATAATGCTAGTCTGAGTAATCTTTAACAACATGTTACAGTATACTGTTCTGTTCGTGTGAGTTCAGATTGATAGAAATTCATGTTTGATTGTTAAAAATATCTATGTTTTTTTTTAAATACAAATATACAAATTAAATACTCCCGGCTGTTTGGCAACCGTAAATGTAGGATTACAATGCTACACTTACGGTTACTCTTAAGGGGGTAAAAAGGTGTGAAGAAACCTCACTAGCATGTGTTGCATTATTAAGCTAACAAAGTCCAGACCCCGAATGATGGCGGATAGTCCATCATGGAAATTGTGAAACCTAAACACAGTAGATTAGAGATGGATAGGAGCGTCACTAGTGCAAGGATGGTGCGCTCACCAATCCGCTTACACAGCATGTACGTATGGGCTTTCTTTCCAATAAATGTTTTGCTGGCGCTTTCTCAAAGAGTTCTAGGTCTTAGTAGGTCTAAGCTAAGCAATGGACTAGAGTACGCTGATCGGCGGCTCAGATTATGACGCTGATACCACACGACCAGCATTATTTCTAACATGCTATAGACCTAGTTGTAACAATATTGTCAAGATACTAGTGAAAGTTAATGCCTTCAGGTAAAGGGAAATAAAAGGGAAGTCAAACATTGAATGGCTTTTTCGGTGTCCATTACGAAAGTTGAGAGATGAGAGATGGTCGACTCAGAAAGGTTGAAAACGATGTTGACTTACGCCATGAACACAATTCGACTTCATATTTACACATGGCGTAGGAAACCTGGATAGCTCACCGCTGGAAATGTGCCTCTCCATGAAAGCAGCCTGTCAGTGCCCACTCCCGGCAAAGGTCTCCTTCTCAAAACTGAGAGGGCCACGCTGCATTAGTGTTTGTAATTTTTTATTATTTCTCAAATATGCAGTTTCCTCCCGACGTTTTCCTTCACTGCCGAGTACGTGGTGAAAACAGCACTTAAAATAGCTATGAACAATTTTATTGGTCCCGGCACCGGGTATCGAACCCAGGTCACTTGAGCTCTATGAAACTGAAGCGAGCGCCCTGCCCACTGGGCAGTCACGACTCTAGAACTAGCTGGCATGGTATTAATGAAAGATTTAGCTATTACTCACCACGCTGGGCAGCGGGTGCTTGTGACTGTTGTGCCGGTACACACAACGGTCCCCGGACCGGTTTTTTGGTTCAACATCTTCGTATTGATTTTCCGCCAACTTTCCGTAGCCAGATCCTCGTTTGTTAACTAGCAAGTGTTTACCACGTGCAGGTGAGGCTTAGTTTTGTATAAGTGGGTGGCATATTCCTCTTACCTATATTCAGTATCGCTATATGATATAGCACCGTAAAAAATCATGGTTAAAACAACATAAGCATTAAGAAATTTAGTTTTAATTCGTATTAAATACAGATATTTATTGGTAAACACAACATACGTGTATCGTCTGATGTGCGTGTCCAACGTGATGGGTGGCACGGGTACCAATAATCCCATGCGTACCGTGTCCGACCCGACCCCCCACACGCCTATAAATGGCAGTTTATTTAGATATATGACATCCCATCTCTTTCGGCTATTCTAATTAATTAAGACTCGGTTCCCCTCTTTTTCTTTGACGGTAGCCATTTGTTGGATACTTGTTTTAGTTAATGACGTTCTTAATAACCTCAGAGGATTAGGCCATGAGATGATGTTCTTTCCAACATGTAATTATTCTACATGTTCACACGATCTCATAGGCCTAATATTCCCATGAGTTACAAATTTCAGATAGAGCAATAAAATATGCACTAAAAAGCAGGGTTACTTAAGTTACAGATCTGAGATTAAGTATGCATATCCTACTCTAATTTAACAATTATAATTTGGGGAGTCTGAACGTTAAAAGTGTCGAATTGCAAGCTATGCACTATATTTGTCTTCTCCATCAGCCAGTTGAAAGTTCACTGCTGCATGTTGCCGACCGCAGTCCAGGTGCCTCGTATCTTAATTCATACTGCCCGTTACCGATCGAGTGACTTTCAAGGCTTTTCCCTTTGTCGCCTTTTACGACACCCACGGGAAGAAAAGGGTGGCAGATTCTTACGTGAATACCACAGGGCAATGTGGTAGACATAAATCTATCGAATTCTTGTAACATTGAGTCCCGTAGGTCGTTGCTCTACCTTGTCATAGGGTCATACTACTGTGCGATTGCCTGTAGGAGGTCGCCTCTCGACAACCTTTCCCATGTGTAGGATATGTGTTATCTTTATGAAATGATATAAAACATGCAACATTTAGAAAATTTCATGAAGAAAGTTAAATAATATGTAAGTAGTATAATAGTTTACACATTACAGATCTGTTCGTGCGGTACGAAACTATTATAAACCTAAAAATATTTATTATTGTTTTTAATTATATTTAGATATTATTATTTACACACAACATCTGTTAAAAAGTTACATATCTTCTTGCAATGTTAGGTACGTAATATTCAGAAAATATCACCAAGAAAAGCTGGTATGACAATAAATATTTCTTTTAGTATAGCGGTAAACGCCTTGACAACCGGGTAAGTGAGCAAAGTGCCGGGTTACCCTGGTTTCTGCTGCTCCCCGTCTCTAATCTTTGGGATTAGATCATTGTTTGCATACGCGGGTGGATTTCACAGCTACAATATATTGCCAGAGACTTTCTATTAGTCTGCAAAGTATATCACTTGCTTTTGATGTGCCATTTGGTGTAAAAATTATAATTTAACACAAAACAAGATCACTAATCAAGAATTAATTTATAATTTTAGTAGGGTTTATTTTTAGTTTAAATTTGATTCCAATTTTAGAATAACTGTTATAAAATCATCATTAACTTTCCTAATCTACTAGTTATTTTAATAAATAAGTTTTAAAATAACAGCGAAAACACAAATTAATTCATGCAGTGATTTACTTAGCATATTGAAATTTAAACTATTTATAAGAAACTAACTATTATGAAGTGTATAAATAATGAAATTTCATTAGAAATACTCTTTAATGTATGCAGCACCACCTACAATAGGTTTTTGCAAATCGCACAGCACGCGTTGAAGTCTTTTGTAAGCCGCTCTTTTATCGTAATATTGAACTAAGTAATGTCTGCAGTTGTTGTTAGATGGCGTTGCAAAACAAATGAAAATCAAGTAAGCACAATTACATTCAATTAATATTTATTTCTGAATTCTGTTATTCTTCTTTTCCCGTCCTTATCTAGAATAATTTAATAACACTGCATTCCGAAGGATTGTTAAGTTCTTCTTTTCATTTATCCAGGTAACCATGGCCGACATATTAAAAAAATCGTAATCATCCCAAATAAAGCATTCACAAAATTAGTATTAGCATGGTGCATTTAATATTTTAATAAAAGTAGATAAAGATTTAAAATAGACAACACAGCCAGTTAAACAATTGTAATCAATATTTAAGTTACAAAGTAAAGATTAGTATACACTTTAAGGGGCATACCACCTCATAAACACCCGACTTAAATTATCCGGTGGCGGGTATAGTACTGCGAACGGCAATCCCCAAGCCATGTGTTGCAATTACTACATCTACTCCCAATTTAAAGACTATGCCCAGCTGTGGACCGATTATAACATAAAACATCAAAGGTTCTTCCAGTAACGATCTCAAATAATATGTAGCAAATTTTAGAAATATTTACCAGCAGTATTTATTATTATATTTTCATAACTCTTTCATTTTAATACAAGTAGTTTTTATAACTCGTGATTATTAAAGTAATTTATTATATGATGACTTTCTGACAAAGCTATTGAAGTTTCACCACTTAATTAGGGTCTCTACAGTATCACGTGTTACATTACGTAACAACTCCCTAATCACTAAAATGCAGTGTACACGTTACTGGATTCCAAATTATCCAAAGTACCGTAATAAGGTTGTCGTGAGACAGGGAGGGAGTCGACAGCTCCGAGCGGTCCTCCCCGAGCCTGGGGAGACGTTCGGGCCCGATTTACCGTAACACAAAAAATGTTCAGATAAGCCGACTTTCTAATAAACCCCAATAGACCTTCGAGCCTTCTTCCTTGTATATAATAAATCTTGAGAGTCCTCTTCTTAAACGCAGTGATGCTCAAACTTTTGCTACTACTTTAGTGTAAAACATTTTGAGAGAAATTATAAAGGTTTTCGCATAAAAAAATAACACAGAATAAATTTTTTTTAATTCTTAAATATTATATTATACTTTTGACACAGGTATGTTAAAAAAATATTTATATTAATATTTAAATTAAAACAACAATATAGCTTTGCCATCAGATTTATTTTTCAATCATAGCTTGTTACACTGGTCTCCAAATTAAGTTTTAAAAATGTCTTGTAATGTAGAAAATATAATCCCGCCACATAGACACATACTTCGTATACAGTACGTCAGTTAGGCTATTATATATCCATGTATTCCTTTTATAATTAATATGGTATTAGAACCTAAAAAAAAAATTCCAAACAGCACATAGGCAACAGTTTTACAACTCCTGTCTGACATTTTAATGTGGCCTAATAATCATGAATAAAAAAACCGTGAAGTGTACCGGTGGGCTTTAGCATGGCTCTAGATTGATGCCCCTCTCTTTGGTGCGGTTGGTCAGCTCACTCTTATCGGGGCACTTATTTTTTCCCTTTTTATCTTAAGTTTGAATATTGCCTCTCGTAATAAGAGTCTTGGACCGTTACGGCAGTGGCCACGAAATGAGCAAATTGAAAAAGGATTTTTTGCTCAGATTGGATTTTCAAGTGTAAACGTGCATAGTAATTGTATAAAAGTCATACATTTACGCACTTACCCCCTTAACTCAGAGGGGTTGGGCAGAGATTACGAATTTCTATTAGGCACTATTCTGATACACATCCTTTTACTTGCTCGAAGGTTGTAGGTACTCTTAATTTGGCCCATCTTTTGGTCAAATTACGTTCATCTAGGACGCTCCCTATGAAGCTGTAAAAGCCAAAATGGCTGACAGCAAGCACTTCATCGAATAAAGTTGCGCGTTTCCAACTGTGTCACTCATTTCTGCAGCATAAAGCTTCATCACTGTTTATTCTTTGATTACACATCGAAAATATATAATTCATAGGATGAAAATGAGGAGGTATGTTTTAAATTGGAAAGCTTTTGATGAATCTGAAATCCAAATGTCACATTGTAAGGAAAAGGGTTTATGGAACCGGGGAGAGTCCGCCACGCTGCTCCATTTCATATATTACACCATTAAGTTAAAGTGAGCATCCTGGCTGCTGAGCTGCCTGATACATATAGCGAAATAATATACTGTATCGCTCTCTTCTTAACATGGGGTACGAGGGTACTGGGTTACAGGGAAAAGCCTTTAAAACCTCATAGGAATCTCGAGGTAAACCACAAAGCATTACACCATCGTTGCTTTAAAGTAGCAGTAAATATCGCACTGCTGAGAAAATGGCTGTTTCAGCTTTTGTTTTTATGTGGATTTTGATGCCAATTCCATCAAGCTTTTTCCGTAAGGATGAACAGATAACCTGTCTTCGAAATATGTATTTATTAGCAACTTTTATACGCAACTTCATCAGCATTGATATTAGAATTTGTTAATAGGTTTGATTACGTAAAAAAGTTAAAAAAAGTTTGCTTGTGCTTTTGCTTAATATGACATAGTTTAAATAATGTCAAAAACAGTTTGGTTATAATTTTGTTTCATTTCAGTAATCATAAAATCATTATACAAACTGATTAGATGTCGTAAATGAAGGAGAAATGACAGCTTTGCTGCGTTCGACATGTGACATACGGTTGACGTATGCTCAGCGGTGGAGGCAAGGACCAGATCCGCCACCCGGTCTTAGAACATAACGCAACACACAACACTCTACCGAGCCAGGGGGCCTTGTGGTTTCAAGTGTACGCTTTTATAACCCTTTTAACCTCTGTGTGTCATACATGGGAGAGCCCGTTGCCCACGTAGGAGTGGAGGACATGTAAAAAGACCCGCCCTTGTTTTAAAATTACCGTATGTTAAAAAAACAATCGTCTATACAAAGTACCGAGTAGCTTGCGAAATTCATTCAAAGCTAATAACTAAAATTTTCCATAGCAATATTTTGAGAGTCGTATAAAATTATTGCACTAACTTTTTTAAAACTTAAAATAGTTAATATCGCTTTCGCTTAAACTTATTTATTAGTCGTTAATTTTCTGGCCACAGTTTATAAGGCAGGGAATGCACGTCCAGTGAATGAACTCACATATCCACGTGTTTCGATGATAGGCCCGCTTTTTAAGCATTTATTTGTTTGTTATACTCACACTACCTTTCACCCGCGGCTCCGTTTGTAACCAATATTGCTCATAACATAATTGATTTTGTAGTTATATGAACTTTTTTGAATGGGTTTCAATAACGAAGAGAAATATAAGCGTTTATACACTACACAAAGTCTAATAAAGATATGCTTGTTCTTTAATATTTTTTTTTTATTATTAATATCCTTAAAAAAAATTCAAATGTGCGATAATAATGTTTATTTGTAGTAATTTATAAGTCATTTATAAGTATACTTATTGAATATTCTTTAAGTAAGGACTTTCTTGTTATAGATCTTGCACTAACTCAATTATCACGGGGTTAAATTGATATTTAAATGTTTCTTACATGTTTATGTTGTATTAGAACTTTCCAGTACAAGCTTTTTCTTCATCATCAGTCTCTTAACTGTTGCAATATCAGATACGTCCCAAATTAGACACTGCTATCAGTTACGGCTCTATTTATTATTGGTGTAGTTTTTTTGAAATCATTAATTCGGCGTCGATGGCCACTTTGTCGCGTTGGTAGACGGGTGGTGAGCCAGTCTCAGTGTAGGCTGACGATACAAATCGAAGATAAAATAAAAAAAAAACATTATTTTTTATGGTAAAGGCAAAAGAGCAAGCGCCTCACCAGATGGTAAGTGTCTACCGTCGCCGACGTACATCTGCAACACCAGAAGTGCTGCAGGTGCGTTGCCGGCCTTTAAGGTTATTTAGGAGATGGGAGGGAGGATGAGAAGGGGAATGGGAGGAGGAGTGGGCCCATGTACAGCAAATCACTCACTGGTCAGCTGCACCTTCCCGGAAGAGGGTCGGATGCATTGTCAGGGACACGCACCTAAACAGAACTAGACCAATAATTTATTATACGTGTCAATAATTGTGTGCTACACAAATATTACTGACTACAGGCATTTGAACCCATTGATTCATGGCTTCGGTAACCACTAAGCCTCACGGTCGTCAAGGTATATATATATATAACAGTCATACCAGTCACCTCATGGGTTAAGCAGATATTATAGATTTCCATTTGCGTAGCTAAATGCAATCCGCAACAAATTTTTCACCTCTCCGGGAGATAGAACGTAGCGAGGCGATGGGTGGAAAGCCTTCTCATCGGATTCGCTCCCGGATTGCTCGGTTTTTCAAGTTCTAGTTTTTAGCCCATGGGAAGACAATAGGGGTTAGATTTTATTACGTCAACTCCACATAATTAAATCACCAGAAAGATGTAACAAATGATGTATAATATGTTCTACTCAGTGTATCTAATGCTTAAAAATAGGTGTCAAGACGTTGCGTGAGCGCGAATACAATTTCCTGCATTTATGCTGGCGGCGGTGAAACTCATGAAAATTTACTACCGTCCAAGGAAATGATATCGCGAAAGTGATTTATTATTAAATCGACCCAAAATCGTTCGACATCAAAAACGATCATTATGTAATATTATTTTCAAAAGAGCACAGGAATACCATTCTTTCAAATTTGGAACTTATTCAATTCCAATTAAAAACCCTACTTCCAATAAAATATCATGTCTTCACGAAAAAGTCCAGAGAAACACTACCAAAATTTAAATATCTATTTTTAATTTGACTGGCAACGTTAGAATACGTGGGGATCCTGGAATCTCATAGAAAAATAGAAAAATTTTTAGGGGCGGTACGCAGTCACTAGCTTATATTGCATTTACTCTAGGAGTCTCAACTACCATCTCAGAGGACAGTCTAAAACTAACTAGAACACCAAACTCAAACACCGTAACTTTATTTGTCACTTTAACCGAGTGGTGAAAACAGCCTGCCGGACGATGTTCTGAGTGTTCCCTCGGCCTTCAACAACAGGCTGGATGGAGGCCATAAAAAAAAAATAAAAAAACCTAAAGCACAAGTTTTTTTTTATAGAAGAAGGGGGCAAACGAGCGTGCGGCTCACCTGATGGTAAGTGTTCACCGACGCCTACGAACATCCACAATACCAGAAGAGCTACAGATGCGCTGCCGGCCTTTAAGGAAGGAATAAGCTCTTTCTTGAAGGTCCCTAAGTCGTAACTGTTCGGAAATACTGCTGGCGACTGCTGATTCCACAAAGTCGAAGTGCGTGGCAGAAAACTTCGATTAAAACGCACTGTGGTGGAATGCCAACCATCTAGGTGGTATCGATGAAACTTCGAATTCTGTCGCGATGTACGATGGTGAAACTGAAATCCGAACAGTTCCTCAGAACATTCCCCGTGGTAAATTTTGTAAAAAATGCAAAGAGAAGCAACATCTCTTTGCAAGGCCAAAGGATCAAGCCGATCAGAGAGAGCTTGGTCGCCAACAATTCGAGCCGCTCGACGTTGAATGCGGTCAAATGGAAGGAGTTGGTACTGGGGTGCCCCTGCCCAGAGATGAGAACAGTATTCCATGTGGAATCTGTTGTTTCTACCTACTGCTATTGGGTAAAAGATTGGCAGATTCCGTGACTAGTCTACCGAGACTGAGCTTGCCTATCGAGGCTGCCATATAAAGTAAAGTTTTGTAAAATTATTAAAAATTAAAAAAAATTAAAACTATGTATGAAGTAACGATCAAATATTTAATCCCCATACTCAGAAGCACCTAACACGCCATATTGTGTCACAGATTAATTCCAAGGAAGGAAAAAGTATCCAGATGTTTCGAATCCGCCTTTACTCTACAATACAAATGATATAGAATTTAAGTAGGTCATTACAAATTTATCTCTAAAATTGAAATACGATGGAACTGTTCTAAACGTTTAAGCCCTCTCTCCATATTTTAAGTTGACGTAACATCGACGTCCTGTTTTTGATGGGAGCATAAAAACTACGTCGTCGGTCCGTCTTCAATGTCCGGGGGTATGGCTGGGATGACCAGATTTTTCGTGAATTACCGGAACAGTATTATATAATAGTTGTCCTTATCACATTTAGTTATTACATACATATTTATACAGAATGGTTTGTTGGAAGATATACTAATTTGTCCCTTTTCTTTGCGTTCCTTTAAATATGTTCATTTACATTAATATAATGTAAAAACAAATACGGCTTGTCGTGTGTAGGCACCGTAAGAGAATCTTTGCAATCAATTATAATGTGTTCGACCACACATAGAATACTGTACTCGTCCCTGTGCTGGACACCCCAGTACCGGCTCAACCCATTTGACCGCAACCAACGAAAAGTGAGTCGAATCATCGGCGAGCACGAGCTTTCTGTTCGCCTTGTACCACTGGGGAGTATACAAAGGAGATTTTCGGAATAATCCCAGACACGTTCCACTACAGTACATAGCGCCAGAATACAAAGATCCACTAATTTCATCGAGATTGTAATCTACCACAGTGCGTTTCTTAAAAAACTTTGTCACGCACTACGACTTGTGCAATCAACAACAAAATTACACAATAATTTATAAAAGAAAATCGTAGTTTACTTAATGATTTCATTTGTCTTTATTTTTGTTATTAATCTTTCTTTGTTTGTATTGTTTCGTCTAATATTGTTATCAAATTGTAGTTTCTTATAACTCATTATAGTGTTACTTTCGATAAGCAATAGATCTGAATAATATTAATATCCATTTAACTATACTAGATGTCAACTGGCTTTCCGTGGTTGCCTTTAAGTAAGGTGGCAGACGCCTTTTTTTAAAAAACTATTTTATATAAAAAAAAATTGTTATGTGTTAACCTTGTTGCTTTATAAATAAATGCATACATAAAACTGTCACTAGCGGTATTTCCGAACAGTTACGACTTAGAGATCTTCAAGATAAGAGCCCACTACTTCTCAAAGTCCGGCCAAGCACTTGCCAAAAAGGCGCAAATTCTTTTCTTCTATTAACATCTCTCACCTCACCTTATACCAAGTGTTGTATAAGTTGACTGTCTGTATCAGTCTGTACCAGTCGACTGCTAGACAGTGCTTGGCATTTAATTTGGCGTATATGTATGGTATATTCGCACGGACTGCGCCAGTGAATCAACGGTGCTCTGCCCATCTCTAAACAGGTAAACGATGGCCAGGTGAAGTTGAAGTTTATAAAAAGTTCCATTGTATGTTCGCCTAGGTCTTCCTCTCCCGACTCTACCATTTACAAAACCTAATTTACAGAACAAAACTAAAAACTATGATTTGTTATACGTATTACTTTTAGTACCCAGCTTTAGTCCTACAAAATTGTTCCGTGTAGTGACACGGGGAATTAAATAAAATGGAAGTATTTCAATATGCTTAACATATTTGTATGATACCTGGTCGATTTCAACCTCGGTAACAACTTCTGAATACTATATAAAAATAATGTATTTATTTCTCGTCGTTATAGTTTTAAGCATTTATCTAAAATAATCTATCTAACGCTTTATAATTTTTCAGTCAATGAAAAATCATAACTCTCCTTTTTATATTAGCCTTGTCAGATAAAAAGTAACCTATGCAGATCAGGATCGTAAACTTGCTACGAATTTTCGAAGAGCCAAACGGCGGCTTTTACTGCTGTTCGAATGGGCCGCCTCGTACGGGGCAGTACCACGATTACGCAAAACACCAGGGTAAAGTACCAGCATCCAGTGCTTCTGCATTTCGTTGGGTGAGTGAGGAAACCGGAGGCTTCCTTCCCCTACCCTTCCCATATATCCTTAGAGGCCGGCAACGCACCTGCAGCTCCTGGTGTTGGAGATGTAGGTGAACGTTAGGTGTAATCACATACCTCCAGGTGTAGCCACCACAATATTAGTCTTACAGAAATAGCTTTTTTACAGATTATTTATATATATAGAAGATAAAGATGAGCACATACTTCTGGCATTCATAGAGCCAATTTGATTAAGTATTCAGAAATGTATGTAATATAATATAATGTATTAGCAAACTGAAGTGGCAATGGGCCGGCCACATATCTCACAGAACCAACAACCGTTGGGGAAAAAAGGTTCTCGAGTGGCAGCCACGTACAGACAAACGCAGTGTGGGACGACCCCCCACAAGATGGAATGACGACCTGCGCAATGTTGCGGGAAGTCGATGGATGCAGGTGGCTCAGGACCGAGCTTTATGGCAATCTTTGGGGGAGGCCTAGGTTCAGCAGTGGACTTGTAGTAGGCTGAAACGATGATGATGATGATTCAGAAATGAACACCTAATTGCTAGCAAATAGAGACAAAAGATCACAGTCCTCCGGTAAATTTAAATATCTATGAACCACAGTTATTACCTGCCATGTGTACGTCGCATAAAAAAGTTTGTCCAACATTTTTTCAAACAACAATTGTTACCGGGAGTATCATCGAAGCGTGGCACCTCTCTCGACCGGGCTTAGATAACGATTTAATAGTTGCATGGGTAATAAAAAGGTTCAGAAATTGGTCACAATTACATTGGTTACTGCCTCGTAACATTTTAATAGCGCGCTCAAATTCTGTGTGGGAAACAAAACAAGCGGGATTTACGTGGGACGGACCCGCGAGTAATTTTAGACTCTGACGAATAGATACTAATCTTATCTTTACTTAAACGTAGCGGTAATCGCTAAAGATATCGATTTTGTAAGAAAATCGTAGTGAAGTTTAGTTCCGAGATAAAAACAAAGACAAAGTAAAGAATCTTACTTTTAAAAATACTTTAAGACAGAAAACTTTATTAGTACTTTTAAAATCAGTGATCAATCAACTTGAAAGTGCAGACTAAGAGATATTTCCGCATATTATCCTCAATATATTGATATATTTTATAGAATCAATTTTTAATAAAGTTACCTTATCAAGTTTTCTATGTTTTATGTCAGTTTGTTATTACAATATTTTTAGAGTTTATTTTTAAATGTTATGCCTTTACTTAGAAAAGAATTTCTATTTTTAGTCAATCTAAATTTAGAAACCTCTGGCGTATCGCCTAGATACAATCTATAGGAGACGGTCCGTTTTTTATTATATAAATTATAATAATATTTTTCGTACTTGCATAATGTTTTCAAAGACAAACAACGATGGAAGTGTCAAATTATTAGACTCATTGAAAAGGTCGACTTACTAAAACTTATCCTAACTCAATTCATAATAGATAAATAAAAACGAATCCTAACTTATGTGCATAATAGATAAATTAAGATATTGTTTTAAAATAGACAACAATAATATTATTACAACACTTTTAATGTGATAAGGCTCTTAACATAAAAGCTCATTATATCGTAAAGAACCGCGCTACACATCTTATCAAGGCTGTATAGCTTTAAAACGTGTAAAAACAACTGCAATACACGTCCGGAAATGAGTAGCCTTTTTTATAATAGCTCCAACAGATAACTGATGGACAAGGCAGCGGATTGCTAGAAAGCGGGAAGGCATGCCTTACGCAACTCCTGTAAGGTGTATTGATTTATAATGCGCTTCCATCGTCCATTTACACTTTCTCAATTGCAGCCATTTCGCTATCACGTCGATACTTTGTGTACTCGTATACGCATGAACAATACAAAATAAAATAAAATAAGCTCTCACGACAGTAGACCCTTTTTTTTTTAATAGAAGACGAGCGTGCGGCTCACCTGATGGTAAATGATCACCGACGCCCACGAACATCCACAACACCAGAGGAGCTACAGACGCGCTGCCGCCCTTTAAGGAAGGAATAGGCTCTTTTCTTGAAGGTCCCTAAGTCGTAACTGTTAAGAAATACTTCTGGCGACAGCTGATTCCACAAAGTCGAAGTGCGTGGCAGAAAACTTCGACTAAAACGAGAAGAACGAACGAGACCCAATAGTAGGGTAGTCAAATATCTAAACATTTTAGTCCTATCAACCGCATATTTCACCAGTTGACACACTAGACACTGCAGTACTGACGGCATCTAGACAGAAAAAGAGTCTACGTCCAAATAAACCTATAAACCTTATAATAAACCTACAAGTCAATGAATAACGCTGTCCATGCACGTCCTCTGCCTATCGTGAGTGAGCTAATGTTTGTTGTATGTTCATTATTTCAGCATTCAGCTGTATACATCCCTGTCTACATTACTATTTGTAATCATCGTATTGAATGTGTTACGTAAATATAGTATCAATCACCGAATCTATCTTCTTTTTTTTTATGAAAAATGGGCTTGCGTTTGACCTCAATCTTGCCCGATGGAAGGCGAAGATGAAGCCTAGGATGGTACACGCTTGCCTAGATGTCTGTTCACTTTGGCCTTAAAGATATCCAGGTTATAGGTTTCCGGAAAAACTGACCTCGGCAGGGATTTATACTCCTTAGCCGCCCGCATAAAGAAAAAAAAAGTGAAATGTCAGATAAAATCTCTTGGCTGACTGATGACGAAATAATCATCTCCAGTATGCCAGACCATACCTTATGTCTGTACTGGACTTTAGTCTTTTTATCTTTAGTCTCCAAAGACCAGCGCAGTCCATCGCATTACCAGACACATAAAAGCTTCGTTTGAAAGGATTATGATGGTATCACATCAAGAAATTGTCTTAACATGTTTTTAGTGCTAGAGTCAAGCGGCGGCTTATACGGAGACATGAATTGGCTTAGCGGCTAGCGTACCTGATAGTTGACTGGTCTTGGGTTCGAATTCCAGCCCCAAACAATTTATGTAACATACAAGTAATTGATTTTTGTAAACGGCTTCTTATTCTGATATTACATCCGGGCCTCAACCCGCTTTTGTCGCTTGATCTTTATATCGGGTACAGGGACATAAAGCGTTCACTCCGCACTGTTGTACTATAGATTAACGATATTTATCTCTTATATATACTGTGGTAGAACATGCTGCGTTGTGGTCAACTAACGACGATAGTATGCGGAAGTTGTCGCCGAGATTAAAATCCACCAGGATTGCATCACTTTCCGGATAGCTATTCAATAACAACTAAATAGAAGTGAATCTTTTAGTTTAAAACAACATTTGATACATCCCTACTAATTTTTTTTTCCATTATTATATAGCTATGTTTTTCATTATTATAACACCGCTATAATAATGGCCATTGTTTACATGCACTAACAATAGTTAGTTGTAATAGTTAGCTAACTTATGCTACGCTACGTCGACTTTTAGAAGTGTCAATGTCTGAGTTCAGGGCTGTGAGAAAGTTTTTAATCATACTTCACTTTGGTTGTATAGTAAATGTAGTAAAGTCAAGTAGCAGTTTCTAAATGTCTCACTGCTGGGCAAAGGCTTACATATGAGAGGGTTTTGAAGCAAAGAAATATCCGCATCGCTGCTCCAGTTCTGGATTGCGGATTCCACGTATCCTCAAAATGATATTATTTATCAAATATGCAGGCTAAAATGATTATCTTCACCTCCGAGGACGTGGTAATTTCGTTTAACTCCAGACTACCACGGCTCCATTAGATTGTAACAAAAATAAATTCCTGTAATATTACTGTGCGCCTTGTCGACCTGAGTAATAGTCATGGAGCGACGCACAAATATACAATCGAATCTGAACACTGCGATAAGCTGATCATCAAACAAGAACTTCGCAATTCATTTAATCTTTAACGGAAAAGATATTCTTGTGTAGAGCAGCCGGTGTAACCCGATTTTGTCAGAGCAACGGAGCGTATATGCAAGTGCAAGGCTCCCACCTTACGGTCACGCACAGCCGACGAAACTAATTGACCGACAGACGTAATCACTTTCTGTATCCGCTACATATGGATACGCTTACCTTTTTCATGTATCGTGTACAACGCTTAAATTATTGTATAACAATATAATTATATAATGTTTTTTGTTTGTACTGTATTGATTTTGGGTTCGCTTTACGACTCGGTCGGCGCAATCGCTAAGTAATTGGCTTCAACTCTTGATACGAGTCGCAAGTTTAATTCTCATAGTTGTATATCCCACAGATGTAACAATTTCAATGTCAAAGTCAAGTCAATATAGACAAATACATTGGACACGGGAAAGTAAAGAAGGTGTACGCGCGTCATTATAATATACTTAGCGCAGTTGACAATTGCCAATGGTAGCAGTTCGGAAGTGGATCATTTATAAGCTGTTAAATTACTTTTACTTTTTTTGTAATTTTATAATCAAGCTATATTTATGCTTGATCATAGATCATCAATGTAAAGTGTGAGCAAGTGTGCGTGCCATTTCACTATAAATCGGTATAACGACACTAGTTTCTAGCAGTTAACTAAATTACAGGGATAATTTCCGCTCATATTACACAGTATTACTAAAGTTACATTTCAACTATTTAGTAATTGCCCTTCCGCAGTGATTTAATTAAGTAATGGTCTAGACGCCAATACAACCTAAATGAGTCTAGCATGTATCGGCTACGTAGACTTAGGGAAGGACTCAAAACATTCTGCCGCGTTTATATTCCTCAGTAAATTCTTCCTTCCTAAATAAATAAATAGATGCTCCTTATAAGTCCATTGGTAAATATATTCATCATCGTCAGTCTAAGTCCACTTTCAAAGAAAGCACCAACAAAAGCCAGTATAGTATATATTTCTTTAGTTAAGCCAGTTCTCACCGTGCCGGTGTAAGTGGTTTGCTGTTACCCTCTTACTACTGAGAATGGTATATTCCCTATTACGCCTCACAATTTGCTAAACAAAGGCTCACTCTTTAAAGGGAAAGAACGAAAATTAAATTTAATGACTGTGTTATATGGATACAGGAAGCAGTCGTGTATTTTTTTTTATGAGAAAGGTGGCAAAAGAGCAAGCTCATCTGATGGTAAGCGATTACCGTCGCCCGGGTACATCTGCAACACCAGAGATACTGTTTGTGCGTTGCCGGCCTTTAAGGATATTTGGGAGATGGGAGGGAGGATGAGGAAGGGCATGAGGAGGGGGAGTGGGTCTCCAGTTACATCACTCACCGAACGAAACGCAGAGGCACAAGCTGTCTTTACTTCTCGCCGGTATTCTGCGAGGCCGTAGAACAAACCCGGTCGAACCGGCCCATTCGAGCAGCAGCTAAAGCCGCCGCTTGAATCATATACTTTTAAATCTAACGAGTCTTAAGAATAATAATTAAATTGAATGGAAAAAAACTGAATCTCTATCCGAAGTGCATCACTGACGGTGTAGTGAAATATCCCCACTGAGATCGAGACTTTTATAATTTTCATCGGTTGCGTTCGCGGCAATTTTAATAAAATCAGAAATACCAGAGATATGAGTTAACATACACAAATATATCGTCGAATTCATAAGTTCCTATGTATTTGAGGTCGCTTTATTAAACTTTAAATGTTTTTTTTATATGATAAATTGACACGTTAGATTCTTTGATTAAATCACAGACTGCGATTCATAACAGAAGTTCCTTCATATTAGAGAGGTACATGCCCTGTACTGTATTCACAGGTTTGCTAATGAAGAAGAATTTACATTCACTAAAATTCTTCCTTGATAGGTGTTGATGTATGCTATGATGTTTTAAGTATAATATTTGAATAGCCTAAAGGGGGTGAAGAAAGGACGGACTGCGAAACTCCGTCGTAGATTCGAGCCTGCCATGCAACTATATCGCCATTGTCGAGAACCGCTCAATACAAGCTCTTTGGATTATTTGAGGCGGCTAACAGGGACATCAGTAATATTAATATCATTGCTATTATTCTTAAAAAAAATTAAAGAATAAGCTGACTATAGGAAAGATTACCTCACCTGCCCATAAACCACTTAGTTATACGTAGTAGAGCCAAGCGGTCGCTATTGTTGCTGCTCGAATATGCTATCGAATATCGGCTCTACCCAGGTAGCACCAGCGTGAAGTGTAGCAAGAAGCATTGTGTCCTACGTTTCACCGGTTCTTGGTCTATTGTAGTTAGTCATAATTAAAAATACAAATTGAGATGTAGGAAAATTTTAATATGGTTTAATGTATAAATAAAGGACGCTTTTTACTGGTGGGAATAGAAGCTTATTTGTTAAAAAAAAATTAAAGAGTAATTTCGAGACTAGTCTAAAATATTCTAAAATACGAAGCCGATAAAAATTTCAGGAAAAAACAAAAGAAGAGGATAACAGAGAAGAAGACAAGGTGCAGCAACAGAAAGAGGACAAAGACAGACAGGAAGTGCGACACCACATCGACGAAGAAACTCTGCACGCTTTGGAAGTCATTAAATGAATAGAAGCATAAGATACCAACTTTTAACTTTAATCTTGCAGCCCACAGCTCGTTTCAACAAACTAAAACTATTTATAAATAACATTTAATCACATACGGAAACACACTTACAGATAAAGAAATTAGAGAAGCGATACATATAAAGTAATTATGAAATAAAGACGATTTTTTTTAAAAGTTTTAAATCAGGCCTATATAGATTTAATTGGATTAAAATGCAACAAATACCTCCCAGCATAGAGTCGTCAATCTTTGGGGGAGGCCTATGTTCAGCAGTGGACTTCTGATAGGCTGAAATGATGATGATAGAGTCGTCAATATTTGCCATACAGGACCAAGCAATTATGTGTAGACAACATCAATGAGACATGCTGAAAGAACCAGTAGACGGAAAATATGACTGCAAAGATGAGATCACGCAGGGGAACTATTATAAACGTCACAATAACCTTATCCGGCACTTGTCTAAGGAATCTTGCTAAAAAAACACAATAGAGCATATATAATATGCATTATATAATGCAATATTTAATATGTTTATTCCGATTTATTACATATGTATGTATTAATGTGTTTGTATGTATGTATATATCTGTGTTGGTATTTCTGTATATATTATAGTATGTATTTGTATATCTATGTGTGTGTAGAGATGTATGTTTATACATTTATATATGTTTTAATAATGTAGTATATTTCTCAATTAGCCTTTGCATATTTATATTATTTTAAATTTGATGCACCCATCACTACATTTCTTCAAGCCCTGGGTTGACTGTTAGAGAATGCCAAAAGGCATTAAGTCCGCCTTTTATAATCCTTTTGGTGTACACAATAAATATAAATAAATAAAAAAAATAATTAACATAAATAGTGACAGAATATTCTTAATAGATGTTACAGTACCATAGGACTACAATACAAGAGCTAAAAAAAGTTAGGGCTAAGTAAATACCATCTTCTGAAATCCGAAGACAGTCGTTTGTGTGATAGGCCGAAAATAATAGGCAATAATAGCTAAAAGTATTATAAAATACATAAATACATTGAAAACTTCTATTGATATTGGATGTGCAGTATTCGTACACAAAATACAAGATCAACAACAAGACACGCGACAAACATCCGACACGCAACACGTCATTAAATATCCAACATTTATTAAACCACCACCAAAACTAGTGTTTGATGATGTTTAATAATAGCTTGCTGAATGAACACTCAATAATTGACTGGTGGTCTAGTTACCACTCCAACATAATACATATATCAAACATAAAGTAGCCAATAATCACCAAAGAAGTAAACGAAGAAAGAGGTGAGTAACTCATATACGATATAATATTCACCTATACATATATACCGATCTTAACATTCATTATTATATCTTTATTTAGTAGACTATAACTTACATAAAATATAACTTAGTACAGAATAGGTGAATATCTTTTTTCTTGTGCCTCGCGTTAATAATGATGATGATGGGAATCCGTGTTCAGACATACTAAATTTCGACCATCTATGATATACTAAATTGAGACAATGAAAATAAGGAACGTCTCAAAGTTTTTTTGAAATTAATATTTTAACAAAATTCTTTGGGGTTTTCTGTTATTTTATTTTTATTTGTGAAACCAACAGAAAGTAAGTGTCAAAAAATAACAGACAATTTAGTAAGTTATGGATAACATGCTTATTATAAATATATTTTATTGTTTATTAATTAATCCTGCGGGCACACTTCTTCCTATGAATTTCTAAATAAAGCTTTGTGGGATATTTTGCCACTCTTCTTGAGTAATTAGAAGTTCTTAAAGGTTGGTAGTGGCTAACGGCATCTGATTACTCTTCGTGGTTCTTCGTACTTCTCGTACTTCTCGTGTGGTATCGGCGTAAGAATCTGCCATCTCTTTCTTCCCGTGGGAGTCTTATTCGCAACTGGCTAACGACATATGGCGGGATAACCATCTTGAAAAATGCTTGCCCAAAATAAGCAGACCGCAGACGGACAACAGCGTTTAAGGTGCGAGGTGTCTGGTACTGCGATCGCCCAGCCGCTAGTCGAGCGTGGCAATTATGGCAAATCCTCCTTATGAGAGATGCCTATGTCCTGAATTAAATAATAAAGGCTGTTTAAGAGAGATTAAGGCACTTCCTAATACGGAACACATTGGCGGGTCAGTCTAATTTCAACATTCCTACTTCTCTTAGTTATTCTTCATCAATACAAGCAGAATTTGTTCCTGCTTTAAGACATTTTCGTTACTGTATAGAAGATTGAACGTTTTACTAAAAATTTTTACAATTTATAATTAATTGATATTATCTTAGATTATTCACTCCATCGTTACATTGTTGATCTGTGTATACACTCGATCTGAGTATATACAGGAATCGTAGACGTGAACGTATGTAAATGCACATATTCACATATCCATGTCACACACATTGACATAAGACAACGCATGTGCATTGTTGTTGCATTTTACACTACGCACACATACATTTGGATGTAGTCTTTCAGGCGTAAAACTGAATGTTATAAATAAACAAGCGCATCGCGGACAATTATCATACGAGCCTGATGCCCAGCGAGGTTTTGAGTTGTGAATTAGAAATAAAAAGTGACACAACTTGTCTACGCCATAGCAGCAGATGGCGGTCATGGATCGGTTGAAATTGGTCGGTATCTTTTCTAGTGACAATTATAATAGATATGTGTTTGAATGTGATAGTGGTTTAGTGATTTATACCTTTATGTGCTTATGGTGTTATCGGTTTCAAACTAGGAATGTAGTGAAGGTAATTTAGGTCAAATAAAATACTTTTTGGCCAGTTGTAAACTCAGTGATTGTGGTAAATTATAATTTTGTCTCTTTTATACTTGAATTAGAAAAATTACTGAAGTATATCTATGTTCATTCCTCATGAACTTAAAAGTGTAACTTATAATCAGCTTTTCACCGACTTAGTACAACCACTTTTCTTTTTTATTTAAATATGTTATTAGCAAGCCTCGACTACTAACAGTAACACTAAATAAACATCTTAATTAAGAAAAAAAAATAGACACAATGTTTTAATGTAAAATAACTCTAGCTTATATACAATATTCATATACATGCATACTTTTTTTTTAAAATACGTATGTAAAAGTTATAATTATTTAAAATTAAACGAACGTAATTATTTCTTTACTTCTCTTCTGACGTACTCATAATAAATTAATAAAATAAAATTAATGAAACCTCAAATTACGAATTGATATTAACGAACCATATTTCTTCGTGTTTCGTTTCATCAGCCTATTGAAGTGAGAACAGCTGAACAAAGGCCTCTTCAAGATAGTGCCGGCAAGCGTATGTATTTCTTGGAGGGTTTTGCCTAGACTCACTACTCGGGATAGACCGCGCGTACTAGAAATTCTCCTCCCTTGCATTTAGTCTATGAGATTAAGATTTGAAAAATCGGATGGCTTTTTCTCGGTCAGTCGGTTGACATAGTCTCGTTTCATAGCAGAATACAGCACGCGGTGGCATGAATGTGGAGAAAAAAATATAGTACATTCCCCAGAATTGTTATTAACAACAAATATTTTGTCTTGTACTTATTTATAAAAAATATCCATTCTAAGATGTTCTTACGTAAATTATCAAGACATTAAAGTATTATCGTCGACTCAAATTAAGTTAATATTAAAGGGCTTTTTTTAATACGAGGAATTGTTTTGTATAACAATAACAATATTAATAATATAACTATATAGAAAACTATGCCAATATCACCCTCCGTTATCCTTTAACTGTTTTATACAATATACTTTATATGAGACTACATGGTGATCTCCCAATTAAGTTATATAAAAAACCAAATCAACAATATACAATCTGTAATGGTGATATCCGCAGCAGAACAAGGGTAACGTGATGAAGTCATAAAGCACATCAGGCTTGTGAAACTGATAACCGTTGGAGCAGAAAGATCCTCGGCCGGGAACCTCGTACAGTCGAACGTACTATTATAAGCCACAAGATGATGTGACGAACTTTGTGACGTGTAGTGGGAAGTCAATGGATGCGGATTGCAGAGAACAGTCTTTGAGAAAGGCCTCTATATTCAGCAGTGGACTTGTGGATAACCTGGAGATGATGATTATGGTGATGAAAATCTTCGTTAGACTTCGACTACAACAATTTTGCGGTCTGTCGGATGTGGTCATCCGCGCGGAATGTAATATTAAAACGCCATAATTAACAGTGAAAACACAGAGAGTGCCCGTATCCGATGAAATTCTCATGCTTGAGAATTGGGAAAAGGATCAGATGCGATATCGCAACATCGCATATCTGATGCCAATTTCGAATAAATAAATAAAATAAAATTAATGAAACCTCAAATTACGAATTGATATTAACGAACCATATTTCTTCGTGTTTCGTTTCATCAGCCTATTGAAGTGAGAACAGCTGAACAAAGGCCTCTTCAAGATAGTGCCGGCAAGCGAATGTATTTCTTGGAGGGTTTTGCCTAGACTCACTACTCGGGATAGACCGCGCGTACTAGAAATTCTCCTCCCTTGCATTTAGTCTATGAGATTAAGATTTGAAAAATCGGATGGCTTTTTCTCGGTCAGTCGGTTGACATAGTCTCGTTTCATAGCAGAATACAGCACGCGGTGGCATGAATGTGGAGAAAAAAATATAGTACATTCCCCAGAATTTTTATTAACAACAAATATTTTGTCTTGTACTTATTTATAAAAAATATACATTCTAAGATGTTCTTACGTAAATTATCAAGATATTAAAGTATTATCGTCGACTCAAATTAAGTTAATATTAAAGGGCTTTTTTTAATACGAGGAATTGTTTTGTATAACAATAACAATATTAATAATATAACTATATAGAAAACAATGCCAATATCACCCTCCGTTATCCTTTAACTGTTTTATACAATATACTTTATATGAGACTACATGGTGATCTCCCAATTAAGTTATATAAAAAACCAAATCAACAATATACAATCTGTAATGGTGATATCCGCAGCAGAACAAGGGTAACGTGATGAAGTCATAAAGCACATCAGGCTTGTGAAACTGATAACCGTTGGAGCAGAAAGATCCTCGGCCGGGAACCTCGTACAGTCGAACGTACTATTATAAGCCACAAGATGATGTGACGAACTTTGTGACGTGTAGTGGGAAGTCAATGGGTGCGGATTGCAGAGAACAGTCTTTGAGAAAGGCCTCTATATTCAGCAGAGGACTTGTGGATAACCTGGAGATGATGATTATGGTGATGAAAATCTTCGTTAGACTTCGACTACAACAATTTCGCGGTCTGTCGGATGTGGTCATCCGCGCGGAATGTAATATTAAAACGCCATAATTAACAGTGAAAACACAGAGAGTGCCCGTATCCGATGAAATTCTCATGCTTGAGAATTGGGAAAAGGATCAGATGCGATATCGTAACATCGCATATCTGATGCCAATTTCGAATAAATAAATAAAAATAAAATCTAACGACCGTCTGCCTAGGTCAGAGATCGAGAGCTCTATGACAGTCGTTTTAAATCAGAGCTTATTTATAATAACACGTCAGCATTGAGCTTATACAGGCTAAAGAAAAAAAAATAACATATTATGCGAAAGTAAAATACTGTTACAGAATATTTGAACTCGATCAAAGAATTATAAACATTGCTTCGAGATTATTCAAACAACAAGTATTTATTGTTTTGAATAATCAGTAAGAACACTAATATTATTTGTAAATATTAAATAATGCACATGAGTAATGTGCTAGCCGTGTGGTGGTGGCATAACAGAATCAATACCACCCCACCCCATCCTATATCTCGTACAAACGTCTTGAACCTTTAACGAATGTCATACTGGTACTCTTTTTGTTGTGTGTCGTGGAGAGAAAGGTGCAAATACCTTACCTTACCTATCACTAAAGACAGTGACCGATTAGCCAAGCGGCGGACCGATTGAAACTTCCACGGAATTAGAGATGCGCTGTTGGCTCGATGACCCTGACTGCTTCGGCGGAGGAAACTGGCGAGCAGAAGGCCTTCGAGTAAAAAGTTATTTAAGTTGCGGGCGCTGACACGTCGCTGCCTGCCGCTGTGTTGCGGTCCGACCCCTGTTGGCTTTACTTCCGAAAACTTAGGGCTCGCAGCCAGCCGGGCTGCTGCTTAAGGACGTGCGAGACGTCGGCTTGGGCTAACGTCGATATGGGTGAAAATGAATCGAATTTTAAAATGACTTTGCACACCAGTATATCTCGTGCAGGCTGAGAACCTGGGATATCGCACGGGAGGCCTGTACGCGTTTAGCGATTTGTCGGTGTGATGTGTGAGTGTGTACGGGGGGCGGGGTCACAAACGCATTATTTTAATGGGTGCCGATGTCATCATCTTGGATGAAGATATTTTAAAGGCGCCTTTGAATAGTCAGGATCTTGCACGGGGATTAAATTACCCGCCCGATTAAAAAACACCGCCACTAACGGGTTTGGATATTACTTAATATTATTGGAACAATTTAAAGAAATATATCTTTAAAGAGGGCCGCCAGAGAGGGCAAACTTAAATCGCGGTGAATGGTGCTTCTGTCACACCTACACTATATATTATGTCAGAAAGAAATAGACTGATCTTTACTTCATATACCGTCGGCACGGTGGCGCAGTGGTTATGCGTTTGGCCGTGGATGTCGTGGATGTCGTGGGTCCAATTCCCGCACGGGTCAACTACTTGTATATACTACAAATAAATGTTCTTGTTCGGTGTATTGGTATGCAATTTTTGTATGTTAACTGCTTCCTCGACACAGAAGAAATTCCAAATTTCATTAAACAAAAGCTAAATAAAAATTACAGAGAGCAGACTTACTGCTTTGGAATACACTATACTAGTATAACGCATGTATGTATGAGTGTAAGGGAAAATATAACAACTCTTTCCCCCAATGCCAACCTTACCTGCATTTGGAGCAGCCAGCAAGCCAACAAACGGGGCGGTTACGACCGAATGATGGCGTAATATCTATCGGAAGTTTAAAAACCAAAACCCCTCAGACTGTGATGGTCCACTGGCACTCATCAACACACCTTCCCTGCGTAGTGAGTATGGGCAAATCTGCCAAGAAAAAGGTACCGGCTTTTACTGACGCATTCTTTGAGAGACCTATGTTCAGCAGTGGATTTAAAAAGTATGTATATACATATATATATATATATATATTTATATATATATATATACCCACAAGAATATGTATATATACCCACAAGAATAATAAATTGCAATTCTACTTATGTACATAACTAACTAATATAGCGAGTGGTAATACTCATTAAAGTATTTTTCTTACAGTTGGCTCTTCTTGTAGCTGTTGCTTCCATTCCAATAAGGGCAGATGGTCCTAAGTAAGTAAAAAGTATATGAATCATATAATTTTGATTTCTTTTGATGTAATTTTTCCAAAAACTAATCTCAATAAATATTTTATAATTGCGAACATTGCTTGCGTATTTAAATTTTAAAACTTAATTATGTTTTATTACATTCTTTGCATGAAATGCGAACGATTTTTAGTTTAAGCAATTTGATTTGTCCATTCATCCATGTCAATACTGCGAACGCATTACAATATTGTATTATTTCCTTACGACGCGGCAGTTGCTCGATGGCGGCTTTTAGAATAATGAACTTAGTCAGTCAAGTAGGCGCGTAATGATCGCGTTCTGTAGAAAGCCTACGTCGATATCTTATTTATGACACGTGGTATTGAAAAAACAAACATCGCCTTCCGATGGTTTGTTTCGTGTTATTCTTCAAGCGATGTCCATGATTTCCAGCGATGCCACGTCACTAGAGAAAGGCACTACCGCATCACGCGTTGTGCCATTGACTTAATACGGAACCGCGTAAAAACTTACCAACCTGCTTGCGTGCGATCACCCATCTATTACAAAATACACTTCTGTTATTTACTGTGGCCAAATGGTTTAATTCGCTTCAGTATCGTAAACCTCTACTCCACACTAGAACCTCACTAGCTTACTTTCACAATTACCGTTGAATATTAACACAGTAAAGTCCCTTTGTTTCAGGAAAAAGATACGCATACATCTACCGCAAGCAGTGAAGCACATACATCACCATAAGAAGATATATATAACAAATCACCCTGCACCCTCTCAATACGCACCGGCTTACATGCCCAGCGCGGAGGGTGCGGTGGCTGTGCCGACCAACATCGCGCTGCCGACTGTGGCCAATATCATGCCACTCAATTCGGTTGATTTTATTGAAGATCAAGTGAGGGTACCGGGTCTGGTGGGATCCTCCTCCAAACTTTTGCCACTTTACCGTGCACGCGGTTACTATGGACCCACTCACACCGAATTGGACGAACAAAATTACGATTTTGTACCTTCTTCAGAGCCTGCTGATAGTTATGTTCCATCGTCGATATTATCGCCTTTAACAGAACCCGCTCATCGTCATTCGTCGAAAAGGATAAAGGTGGTAAAAGTAAATGAACCACCACGAAAAAAGGTTCTCCGTAAAGTTAAGCCTAAGCGAACTATAGTACGAAATAAGCCTTCAACATCACCGCAACAGCAAGATGAACACCCTGTGTCAACTTTCCACGAACAATTCTATTCCGATCTGCAAGATACGGGTACAATAAAGAAGATAAAGAAACCACCACGCGTTGAAAAAATTGTCGATGGGAACAATGAACACATTCATACTTATAGTGAAGAACATATACACAAAGTTATTTACGATGATGAACCGAAATATACTAGTGTCGTTGGAGTAGAACCTATCGGCGCAGTGTCCCCATTTCAGCCCATCATTTCTTTAAATAATGGCCAATTACTGGCAATGTCCTCGGATCCATATCGAACTCTATCAGTTGGATCAATGGGAACTCCGTCACAATATGAATATGCAGCATACAACCCACGCGATGTAACACATGACCACATATTTCACGACCATGGCGAATTACCGGAGGAAATTGATGTAACTAAAGACATTTTAAGTTTGCCGCCTAAAGTCTCCTACAACAGCCAAGGATTGCAAATTGGTCTCGGCTTACCAAAGAGACACAAAAGTAAATACTCCCAAAGGCCTACCAAAGCACCTCCTGCTGACTTTTCTTATTATGAAAGTATTTATTCATCTAATCCAGTTAAACCCACGAAAGTGACAGCTCCTGCGCAACTATATGTATCATCTCATGATCAAAACATGAATCACTATAAACCTATATCAACATATAGATATAAAGATGGTATAGGTAGTAAAAGTCGTAACAAGGTTCCAACGTATTTTGGAAAACCGTTACCTGATTACCGCCTCCAGCAACCGTTAAACATTCCAGCTCCATTTTCTATGTCATCTAAAATAATACATGATTATAAACCAATCACTCAAAGTTACTCTGGAGCTTCGCTAGGTACAAATGGTCTATCGATATTCGATGATCCCTTCTCAAACTTCAAAGACAGTTACGGGAATAACTTTGACTACGATAGTTACGCCTCGTCGTCCAACATGCACCATTCTGAAGAAAAAAATCGAAATTCCTACAGCAATCCCGATAGGAAAAGTAGAAAGAAATCAATTTCAACACAGAATATCAGATATGGTAACCAAAATAACATAAAATATGGTGACACTTTAACAAATGAAGGCATTATAATTGATGAAAACGATGGTGCGCCTTCGGCTTTGGAAAGTATAGATAGTTTTGATCATTCACAGTTCTCTGATATCGTTACACCGACAACGTATACTGCAAAAGAATCTTCTTCGCCTTATCAATATTACACAGTAATGGCAGTGAAGGGCTTAAGTGACGATCAGCTGTCGGTGCCGGAGGCGTCAAACGATAACTACCAGTATGCTGAAGCACCGTCCCCTTCTACTACACCGTCTTTTTCAATAGTGGCAGCAACTACGAATTCAAATCATCCATTACGAGGCAATGAAAATAGTGCCGATTTGACTACTCAGTCTCCAGAATTTCTTGAAGAAACCAGACTAAGTAAAAAATATAATGAAAATAAGGCTAATACTGTTGCTAAATCCCCAACAAGAGATAGGTACAGAGTTTTAAAAGAAATACAACCTGCACAAAATTTGCACAGGCCTCGGTTCTATTCAGATAAAAATAACTCGTTCAATGCCAATTCAAGTCCATCAACAGAGAGAAGTAAGCTAAAATATGGTGACAAAATTTAAATGAGTGTGAATTAAAAACTGTAGATCATTAGATCTTAACTTATTAAAGTTAGTGTAAATATTCGTGATCTTAGCTCTATGTACGTTACTGTGAAGTATCAGTGATATAATCTTTTACTGCAAGAATTTATTTATTTAACGCCGTGTCATAGCTCCAATATTCAGTTCGATTATTAGCTATTCGTCAAATGCAACGACTTTTATGCATTTTATATTATATGAATAATCGGCAAAGTTGTAAGTACATAAAAATTTATCTTAAACTTAATATAACGAAATCGAATAACTTGTCTTTATTTTTTTTGGTTTCTGTCTAATCAATCAGCACAAAATAAGAATATCTAAAATAATAATTACAGAGCGCCTGAAAAAAATAATCAAACTGTCCTTTAACGCAATAATACGTATTAGTTTATTCCAGGCGCAACGGCACAGTTTTTGTTTATTAGAAGATGAAAAAAATAATTAACTTTTTCTTTTTATTTCTTACAAAATTTTTGTCATATTTTTTCTCAAGTATATTAATAACAGAAACTTCTTTTCGACAGATTTAATATATGTGTAGATAAATACAATCTATAATGATCATTGAGACTTTCTTCGTCGTGTCATACATTGTTTTTGTTTTATGAGAACAGAGGCGAACGTGCTTACATATGCAACACCTTAGAAGCTGCAGGTGCGTTGCAGGCCTCTAAGGATATTTAGGGGATGGAGGGTGGAGAAGGGAGCGGGCAACGGGGGGCTATATAATACAGAAGCACAAGATGCCTGTACTTCACGCCGGTATTCTGAGACCACGGTCGAAATGACCCATTCGAGTAGCAGCAGAAGCCGCCGCTTGGCTCCACCTAGTATAAAATAGTAAACAGTACTAGTAGAAATGAAGCCACCATTTTTTATTTATACGTAACCTCTGCGTGAGAAATTAATCGGGCCACTTGTCAGCGTTATCTACGATCAGTAATTAGATAAAAAAAATTAAATAGATCACTGTAACGAACTTTGTTTTCTCTCTACTACTTATCATTTAAGTTCCTTTAGTCTATGCTATTTCTCCTACGTAGTGGAGGTAGGAGAATCATTCATGTGTATTCTTCTCTTTTTCCTCTCAGTTTGTGAACTGGAATGGAAGCATAGGATCGAAACATTCCTTAAATATATGTTCTCCATATTATCTGTTGCTTAACCATGAACTCATTTTTACTGTATCAAACACTATTGATTCATCCTGCTTAAGCAACTTTTTGTGATTTAACTTTCTTATAAGGGACTCAACTGATACTCTTAAAGCTTAAGTCCAGTAATATAAAGTTTGCAAAGCAATTATAACATTATCTATCCCTGTAACTGGTAATTACTTTTTATTATTATAAAACATTTTTCTCTAAAAAAAACTTCACTCCTTCTATTTCAATTTCTCCTATGCTGTGGAGGCAGTTTGTAGGCAATGCCAGAGACACTGGACGCTAGAAAAAGCTACTGAACTTTGTAAATGAATAATTTGTATTTTGGATAAATATTGACTATGGGTTTCAAACCTAGGACCCATACTTCAACAGCTAACCATTAAGCCACGCGGTTCTCTACAACATTCTTGAATAAGTAATACAGAAAATAGATGACAAATTGCTTTTTTTCTAGCCCTTTAGCGATATGAATGAATTCGTAAACCTTATTTATCCTTGTATGTTAGATTGTAAAAATAATAAGAATGAATATTTGTCAAACAATCAATTCTTGTTTTTTGACAATCTTGTTTCGCAATGTGCATCCTCTGGTGGAGAAGAAACTATCGGCTACTTATATTTCGCAAATGCATCATCTGAGAGAAACGTAACACTTGACCGGAGCTTTCGCGAGGAAGTTCACAAGAGAAGGTTTGGGTGTGGCGCGAGATTTACGTAATCGTAGTTAAGAGCCCTCTCGTGACTGTACAATTTAAACTAAGTTTCTCATGCTGTGTTATGTAATTTTACTTGAATAAGAAATGAATTCTTAATCGGTTAAAACTATTTCCCACAACAATATCACACCTGTATTATAATAGTTGTACTCGATTTTTAAATCGATGTCAGTCAGAACTTTAAAATTAGGTTAAAATGTAGACTTTTTCGCGGTGTGGTGATTGGCTAAGAGAATCTGGTATCCCATCTCATCCCAGGAGCGTCGTAAAAGTCGATTAAAAAAAACGGCAGATAAACATCCCGATTTCGACAGATGACCTACAAACCATCTCATAAATACTAGGAGACTTATGCGATACGTCACAAAAATATTTTACAAAAATTCTGTGTTTCATCATTCCTCGAAGCAATCATACCGTGTTATTTTCCACATCCTGTTTCGTTTATTGGTAACAATGTCGTGGTAGGTAACAGATAAAGAGATAAAAGAAAAATGAACAGACAGGTGACGGGCAGAATATCTTTGTTTAATTCTCTGACTGACATTTTCAAGATTCCGCCATGTGTAAAAGACTATAAGATTTTTCAAATATTTTCCTTAGTCGACTGTTACAACACCCGCAGGGTGATAAGGGATGGGTGATTTTTCTTACCCCGCTTCACAAGGCTCGGCTTACAAGGCTAATATAGTAGAATATACTTTACATCATATTAAAGGTAGTTTTATTTGTAACTTATTGACTAGGAAGGTATACATAGGAAATTTGTCGGTGTATTTCTTATATATTTTGTGTTACACCTACTGCTTAGTCATACACATCGTCGTTATAATTAATTTGGGTTTGAAAAACTGCGATAAGCGTTATTTAACTGCTATTTTCTGCGTCTGGTGTAATACTGGTATATAACAAGTGGGTATATTCTATCTAGCACCTTGAGTTAAATATTACAATGTATAACATGTTATCTCAGGAACTTATTTCACAACTATTTCAGTCATTTTTAAACTATACTCACGATTGTAAAGAGACCTGGCACACAGATCCGATTGTATTAAATTATTATAAAGTTCCATTGTAATACGTTATGCAAATATGTTCCGAGATAGATAGGCATCCGTGAGTAATTAATTTGAATAATTTTATGTAACTGTTAATTGTTATGCTAAGAAATATCCAGTAACGGCGTCGGTTGAGGCGACTACGATAATAATGTAGTCCAGGAGCCTAATCCGTTATGCCACAAAAATATTACAAAATAATTCCGTGTATACTAATTCCTCATGTTATTATTCATATCCAGAGATAGACATCGGTTTTGTTTGTTAGTTTAGTTAAAAATGTAAGCCGCCGCTTACATAACTACAGACGCTTCTCGCAGATTTTCAACTTCTCTTAGGAAATAAATAACTAATATATTAAGTATTTATCTAATAAAGATCAATATATTAATCATTCCTTTCAGAATGTTATGGTATATGTAAAAAAATTATATTATTAACTGAATATTATTATCTGAGTCAGAATACTAATGCAAGTTTTCATAATACTTTCAATTTAAATAGGTACAGTGAATAATCTCCCGCCAAATTACTCTCATGTATCGTACTATGACCTCACGAGCCGTGATTCTTCCTTCTCGGATCACTTTCACAATACCAGAGTTACATAAAGTGGTATTTAGTCTGCGACCATTACCAAAATCTTTTTATACAAATATTTGCACTCATATAAAATGAAATCATTTGTACGCTTTAAAAAATTAAAAACTCCACATTTTATTTTTTCATTAAACATAGCGTAATAACAAATAAATCTTGCTTGCGGGATAAATAAGGCGTCCAGTTATGGGCTAATACTTTTTGGGGTAATTAAAAGTAACCAGTAATGACTTTAAATAAATTCATTAATCAAGGAATAAATCTAAACATATTTAAACTTTGTCTAGAACAATATGTTCTCGATTAAATCATTGTCAAGTTACATAATACACTAACTTTCGGCTCCTTTTCGACACAGATTTTTTTTTTTTTTTTATGGAATAGACGGCAAACGAGCTAGCGGTTCACCTGATGGTAAGTGATTACCGTCGCCCATATACATCTGCAACACCATAGATGCTGCAGGTGCGTTGCCGGTCTTTAAGGATATTTGGGAGATGGGAGGGAAGAGGAGGGGAATAGGGAGGGGATGTGGGCCTCCGGTTACCTCACTCACCGAACGAAACGCAGAAGCACAAGATGCCTCTACTTCACGTCGGTATTCTGCGAGGCCGTGGTACCAATCCGGTCGAGCCGGCCCATTCGAGCAGCAGCTAAAGCCGATAATAATCCTCGATCCCTTGAAACATTTCTTTATACAGACTAAAACATCGCAATTATTTGTTAAGAGCTAGAGCACCCATTCTAGTCAAATACGTATACAGTATCGAATCGTAATAGCGTGTCAGTCCATCGCAACATATATTCAAACAGCCTTAACTTATTTACCTAACTCTTTAATTCCGAAAATCACGCGACATCGCCTTGTAGTAATTTGTCAGTTAGCGGGCCCGAATGCCCTTTGACAGTGCTCCTGTTGCATATTCCGTGTTATATACCTGTAAATAAACTATATGTGAATGTGTAATACGTATAAACCTACCGCTTGAAATATTCTGTATGAAAGTGAAATCCACAGTGAAATACACTTAGGCGTTTAGAAGCTATAAGCGATTACACCTAAGATGTCAGGTGTCTGGTTCTACGTTCGCCAATCCGCTAGCCGAGCGTGGTGATTATGTCAAATCATACTTACGTGAGAGTATGTCCTGCAGAGGACTATTCAGGCCGGTACTGTAAGGGATTATACAGAAAAACACGGATTGCGTCTTTTTATATTATTTAATGACTAGCGCTGCCCTTTTTTTCATCAGCCAGTTCTTAAATTTTGTTCCAGGAATGAAGAATGTTTTATTTCTCGACATAATCAATTTTGCTACCAAATTTCATTTACGACCGAACGGTTCTTTAAGGGTGAGCGATATACATCCGAGAGCACAAACTTTCACTTTTATAATATCGGTAGGTTCTTGGCAAACAGAAGGATTATATCCAAGGATATATAACACCTGATTTAAGAACTTAGTTGTGTCATCGCAATTGAATTCAAAATAGGTATTTTTCTTCAATTCATTTACTGTTAAGCCTGCAGTAACCTTGCCTGATTGACGCCATTAGACTAGCATCTCAAAGAGATAATAAAAATACAACAATGAAACTCCAATAATTATAATTAAATAATAGTTTTACTATAAAACAACATAACAATAACTTAACCTAATACCTATGTACAAACAAAACTGTAATACTGGAGAAACATCATTGTATTGGCATGTCTGAAACTATGACTTAGTTGATTTCTTTTGAATAATGTATGTATCAAATCTGTTTATTTCCTTTTGTGGTAAGGGCCACCGCCGTGGCCTGAGCCCAGGGCATTCGTGTAACTATCACCCCCAAAGTCATGACCTCCGCCATGACCGCCGCCATGACCACCGCCATGACCACCGCCATGACCTCCGCCATGACCACCGCCATGACCTCCGCCATAACCACCGCCGCCTGACAAACTTATTCCGTCGATTCCACCGCCGTGGCCACCTCCAGACCCATGTCCATGTCCTATGCTGTAACTATCGCCTCCGTGGCCACCGCCGAAACCATGACCCCCACCAATGCTATAACTATCTCCACCATGGCCTCCATGACCTCCGCTCCCTATGGAATCGAAACCGCCTGTGATGGAATAACTATCGTGACCTCCTCCACCACCATGCCCACCTACACTGTAACTATCGTGGCCACCACCATGGCCAAAGTCACCAAGTCCACCAGATCCGTGTCCACCAGAAGAAAATCCGTGGCTGCCACCACCAACGCTGTAACTATCTTGGCCGCCAGATGAAAATCCACCACTTATTCCTCCGGAAAATCCACCCCCGCTATGATGATCATGATCTTCGTGACCACCTCCATAACCACCCCCGAAACCCCCACCTAAATCATGACTTTCACTGTGACCGCCACCAAAACCTCCGCCGAGGCCACCTCCAAAACCTCCGCCATGGCCACCCCCAAAACCAACGTCGTGTCCACCTCCATAACCACCTCCATGATCACCCGCGATTCCACCTCCATGGCCACCACTGATTCCACCTCCATAGCCACCACTGATTCCACCTTCATGGCCACCACCGATTCCACCTCCATGGCCACCTCCAAATCCACCTCCAAGGCCACCGCCTAAGTCGTATCCACCGCCTCCAATGTCGTGACCTCCATGGTCGCCTCCTAGTTCCAGACCACCTCCGTGGCTGCCTCCAAAACCACCACCTCCATAACCGCCTCCGAAGTCATGTCCTCCACCTTCATGGCCTCCTCCGTGGCCACCTCCAAAGTCACTGCCTCCGTGGTCACCGCCAAAATCATGTCCTCCGTATCCACCACCTCCGTGGCCACCTCCAATGTCATGGCCTCCGAATCCAATATCTCCATGGCCTCCATGATCTCCTCCAAATCCATGTCCGCCCCCGCCGCCGTATCCACCGCCGCCGGAAATGCTGTGTCCGTGCCCTCCGCCAAATCCACCTCCAAAACTGCCTCCGTGGCCTACATCACCATGCCCCTTTAAGTGGTCAATAAAACCTCCATGCAAATGATCGGCGAAACTGCCGCCGTGACCGCCGCCGTAGCCTCCTCCGCCGCCACCGCCACCGCCATGTCCGTGGTCATCATGATGCTCGTGAACTATCACTTCTTTCGAAGAGTGATGTTCTTCCGGTATGTGTACTCGAATGTGAACGCTAAAACAAAAAAAAACGATCATTAACTTGATGCGGAAATGTCATTTCCTCGCTGCAGGGTTACAAGTTTACTTAAACATAATTGTAATTTTAGACAATAATATTAAATCATAGATCGCAAAGCCAGCAGGGAAGATTAGACAAGAGACAAGTGAAAACCATATGATATGAAATAGAGACACAAATAGGTTGATTTTCACCATTCATCGCAATGAAGAGAATCGTGAGAAATCTTATATAGAAATCTCAACAAAATTGCCATATCCACAGTTTTTGCATTTCCGTTTCTAACATTATACTTGTGCATATGAGCACTGTTTACATTTAGAAAAAAACATGCCCGTGTTGGTAATTACAGACTATGTGAAACTTAAGATGCGACAATTTGTGGAGAATATGAACATGATTATACTATACTAACTGTTCATGGCCAAAAGTCGCGGAGCAGATGCCAACGCTAGCCAGTAGAAAACAGGTCAGCTGAAATAACAATACACAGCGGTTAAGTATTTTAATGATGAAGCTTGCGGGTTAGGATACCAAAACATTGAATTTTGATTACAATAAGACTATAAGTTTAGTTCGACAGCCGAATAATTAGCCCCCTAACTAAGCAAATCGAAAAAGTATAACATAATGGAGGGACCGTTTTGTTATACAAGTTATAAGAATAGTCCTAGATTTCACAATCGATTCGGATGCATAATAACAAGTCCCATAAAACGGTCAAATGCGTGTACGGTCGAAAAGGAAAGCGGTCACTCCGACTCAGTTAAGTATCAATCCAACTCAATTGTTTTTGACGTAAGCTGAGTATGACAAATACGTAAGATGCACTTTATGATCTCGATCGTAAATGGCAGCTTTTTACGAAAGCACTTACGACCTTCTGTAATATAAACTGTTATTAAAGTGATAGCAGTGATTTTGTAGTATTCATTTTTTGCTACTGCATAATTTAAGGTTTTTATCAATACCGACTGTTTTAATTTCGGCGTTTAAAGTTTTTTTTTTTAATATTCAAATTTAAAAACTTACACCGTAGCTCAATTATAGAATATTATAAAAATACAAGACTTAATCCGTACGTAAATCACGTTTAATATAATCTCCGGTTACTAAAACTATGTATGTGCTTATGTATCTATATATAAGCTTCCAGCGACCACAACAAAGAAGATTCTAATCCCGCGACGTTCTCACATAATCCGGAACTAATTAACTATCACGTAACATGTTACTCACGGCCAATCGGGAAGCCATTATATGCGGCAGCAACTGGCTGCTGAGATCGGCACAAGCGCTGATGAGATGAACGCAAGTGTTGTGACGCCGATGGGGCCGTGTGGTCTTTTATATGACAGTGAATGTAAAGCACCCCCTACCCGCGACGCTAAAACGCATCGAAAATGTTAATTTCTTTGATTAAATAAAATTTTCAATCAACTACAGCGAAAGGTATTTTGTTTCCAATGTTACTTTTATTACTTTGTTCCCTAATACAGGCTTTATAAGAGGTATTCTTAGAAAAAGAAACGAACACAACCAAATAAAACTTTTAATTTCGTTACATAATGCACATGTTTAACTTGTGGTAGTGGGGGGTAGGAGAACCTGCCAACCCATCTCATTTCGTGTCCCGTGGGAAATATCTTATAGCATCCGATAAATAGCGAAATAATCTTCGTAAATTATTTAATTTCATCACATAGGAACTTTACTTTTATCGCAACAGTGAGCGCCTACAACGTAATTTTCTATATCACGTATTGTTGATTGTTGGAGAACGCGATAAGGCATTAAGTCCTTTAGTGTAAGGTTAACAATGAATAATACTTAAATATACCAAATCTTGTACAAAATATGCAAAATCGGCCATTTGCTGATATTTAGAGGCTGTGAAAACTAATTACACTACAATCAAACTGTCGATAATAAGAATTTGCGGTTTATTTTTCAGTTTGCTTTTAATTATAAAATACTTCTAGGTTATGGTTGTAGGTCATAAACGTGTAGTCTCGACCGGGGATGCCCCGCGCAGGATATCAGCGTAAAATTGCTGCATAGCGAGTTTCGTATAGTGAGAGACGTGAACCGGAGAGTACTGGCATTGCATCTTCGCTCTCCTCTCGTTCTACTATCGCAAACTGATTTATGGTTACTAAGAGCTATCTCACACTAACCCAGAGCGGACTCGATGTGATTGCGTAAAAAAAGGTTATAAAACCATATTACTTTTCTCTCATCGCTAGAACGTTGCATTGCTGACGCGTTTCCTTGTAATTTCCAAGTATCATTAACCTCTCAGCTTCACCTTTACTTTGATATAATGGATACGAGTAATCACTTTTCCCATAACCCCCAGATGAAACAAACGAGTTTTCATTAACGTCAGTTCATTTATTGTATTATGTCTAAGTAATAATGCCACGATATCTCAAAGTCTGGCGTTCATATTGAAATTCATAGTAAAGATAACGTACAACTTGAATTAGAAACCCGGTAAAATTGCGTTGGTGGTCGCAGCGTAAGAAACTGTGCCCAAACTGAGTGTCTATCATCTCAAAAATACCAGTCTAGAAGTACACAGACCGCTGACAGGCAGTAGCGTATGAGATTTGAGACGTCACGTACTCTGATCGCCAACCTGCCAGCCAAGCATAGCGATCGTGGTAAATCGCTCCATCAGGAGAGACTTATTAGACCTATTCGAATTTTAAGTTGTACAACATAATCAGTGGCAAAATATGACTAGTATATTTGAGGTAAAGACTTTATTTTAGATTCCAATTCCTTAAACATCATTAGCCGTGGTAGCCTAGTGGTCAGGGCGCTCGCTTTAGGTTCCGTTTATCACTAAAATTATTAATAGCCATTTAAAGTGATGAATTTACCCCGTGCTCGGTGGTGACAAACATCCTGAGGAATCTGCATTTCTGAGAAATAATAAAGTAAAAATATTACTTAGAGCACATGTGAGTTCCACCTACGCGTATTGGAGCAGCGTGGCGGGCCCTTCCTGGCTCCAAAACCCTGTCAGATGTTTGAGAAGGACTTCGCCCGGCTGTGGGCATTGATAGGCTGCTACTTTACTTTACTTTTAAACGTCATTAGTAAGTAATCTTCACATAGACCGGTAATTACTAGTACACTCATTACATACGCAAATCAATAACTTAGGGCGACAGCACGAAAAAATTAAATTGTGTCAATGTGCAACAAATTCTTGCAAAAATGCCACTTGAACCCTTAAGGTACTTTAAGAACTATAAGCATTGCTCTTAACTTCATAAGGTTGTTGCCATGAACTACTAAAGATTTTTTGACAATAGCCATTGTTAAAGCAAGAGACAATACAAACACAATCATTAGACCGGTACAAAATCCGTGACAGCTTAATCATTCAAATTTTGGCGCTCCTGCTACTATAAAAGATCATACTTAAGCGATAACAAAACACTGCAGGCATTAATCGCTATGGCTCAAAAATATTTCACTAAAATTGTGTGTGCAGTCATTCCTCGATCAAATCATACCGTGTTATTTTTCAAATCCATGACATGGTTTCGTTTATCGCAAATGGATAAACTAAATCAAGTTTAAGATATTATCTGACCGGGTAATAATTTCACACAAAATTATTGTGATAATTTTTGTGACATGGAGGTTAAAGCTGATTCTATACTCTCCTACTATAATATAGAACCGTGGTAACACAGGACAGGGCACTCGGTTTAATACCATTGTACGCGAGTAACTGGGGCTGAAATCGCGGCGGCAGCACTGTTTAAATAGTTAAATGCAAAAGGATTTAGTGCTAAATTAATCACCTGTTCGGCGGTAGAGATAAATATCTCGTCATATATATTTCGGGGGCATGTGAAGTCCGCTAAAGCGCGTGGAAGAAGCATGGTGGTCCGTTCCGGAATCCAAAACCCATCTCAAATTCGAGAGGAGACTTTTACCCAACTGTAATATGTACAGACGACTACATTTTACTTTTTTTTTTCTCTTACCTACCTACCCTAGTCATTCTAGTATGATCTGTTCCCGTTGATCGGCTGTTTAACAGCATTATATTATAACACAAGTGGAAGCGCAACCACAGAGCCACTCAATTGTTTTCACTTTCCCATAACTAGTATGGTTACTATACTTACTAGTGCAGTACTTTTATTATTTATCTATTCGTATAAACTTTCACATCGTTTAATGGTAACCATGGCTTGGATAAACGAAACCATGTTATAAATTAACTAGACGTGATTTTATGCAAGATTTATGACACACGGAATTTTTGTGAAATTATTTATGGCATAGCTGATAAGACCCTTGGCTACTAAATCAGCTTATTTTAGTCCACTGCTAAACGTAGGCCTCTCCGAGCAGGCGATAACAAAACCGGCATATCCTTCTTGAAAGGTTTGCCCATACTCGCCGTGCCGGGAAAGAAGGTTGGTGAGCGCAGTGCCTCACTAGTCCGTGCAATTTGGGGAAAATTCGGATGGATATTCCGCCAGAGCCTCGGTTGGTTATGGCTAACAGAGTACACCACTTGCAGTTGAGTTTGTATTGGGAGAAAGAGATATTTCCCCTTACACTCTAATCACATATGAGCATGAATTTTTATATATATATATATATACTATTGGATGTTTTGTATGTGTACTATTCTTGAAAAGGGCTGTACCGAATTAAACAATACTTTTACGGGAAGATTTTGCTTTTCTTTGTTCTATTTTTAAAAAATCTAATCATTTTTGATTTATTTACAACATTCAATTATATTTTGTATATACAAATTCTATATAGTGTCCTTCAATTGTCACAACATAAATTGTAATAACAATAGCTTTATTCATATTCCTTACACAGTTAAAATTACATAGAATTAATATGGTAAGTATATATTTAAAAAAAAATCTAAAAGATTTTTTTGTTGTTACTTTTCTAATTAGTCTGATGCTGTGTAAGGGTCGCCGATGGGGGTGCAAGCCAACTGTCTCAATATTAAGTTACTAAATATATGTTAACAGAACAAAAAAATATATGTGAGTCCCAAAATAGTTTTTCAATTTTGAACTAGTAAAATATACAAATGCATGCACGAATCTTTTGTATCAGCACAAAGCTTTATTCTTTATTTACCCAATAGTTTTTATTTTTACATCATATGAAAAAAAAGCCATTCCATTCTTATCTCAACGACGTGAAAGTGACATTTTAAAATGTCAATAGTGTATCCTGTTCAAGGCACCGACTCGATACAGATTTTTTGAAAAGTCCGGTTTTTCTTCCAATGATTTTGGTGACCCTAATGGACGTCACGAAGGCTACTTGTGTAAAGCGCGGAACCCGTTGAGCTCAGCGATATGCGCTGACGACAAACGAAAGCTTCTCACTGCTAGCGCATTGTGCCGACAGTGTTTCCTGTTGTACCATACACAGTAGTGTTATGACACCTTTGCATAACTGTCGCGAACTCGCTTACAACTCGGACCCGATTTAAGCATTTCATACGACCAATTTCTTAAGAATGTTCATTTTTTATCCATACTTTTTCTGTTGAATGACACGCGAATCTGTAAAAAAGGTGGATAGTAGTCAAACATATCTTTACCAGAACAGAATGAGGACCTTGTAATATCTTACACGTGCCTGAGTAGCTCTGGTAACGCATTATATTTCAAAGTACGTTAATAAAACCATTTCAATCGAGGAGCGGCACTATTTAGACTTTAATTTGCAATTTATGCGCGGATTTATCAAGAGCATGCCGGTGAAGAAATTCGATCGTGAAGAACTATATGTAAATCAAAGATGTATTAAGAACATTAAACATTTTTTAACATCCTGTAATAGTTTCTTTGATCTTTTCTTCGATTTAAGAGTGAGAAAATGATTTTAGGGTTCCCAATAGTTCCATTCTATATTATGAATGCTTAAGCAAGTCTATCTGTCTGTTACGTTTTCAAGGCTAATCAACTGAATTGATTCGATGAAATTTGTCTATACATTTTCCTGGTACCCTAGGGAAGAACATGTACTACTTTTCTTCCTTGGAACGCCGCGAAAACAACAAATAATGATTATGAAAATGTTACATTATACCTATAATTTTAACGAAAAGTGTCATAAAGGGAACGGTCCTAAGGCTACAGCCCAGTTGATGATGGAGCCTTTCACTGTTTGTGCCCATTATTATGTAATCTTTAAATTACTTTTACGCGGAAGTCCTAGATTTCTACGGCGTACAAAATTCTGTTGATCCCGTGTGTCATTACGCGCGTGAAAGTGTACATTTGTAACGCTTAATACACGATTCCGTAAACAGTACCACAACCTCACTGTGAAAATATTACCATCCGGAGACATTATCCGCTAAGCCACAAAAATGTCGCATATAATTTCTATTTTTAGACATGGTTTCGTTTATCCAAGATATGGTTACCAATAAACGAAACCATATCTTGGATGTGCAAAATACCACCGCATAATTTTATCAGAATTTACACGATTTTTTTGTGAGATTAGTGGCTTAGCGGATAAGACCCCTGGCTCGTTTCGCTCTGCTCAAAGGCAACAAACGACTTAGCAATAAAATACAAACATACTTTTAAATACCAGAAGCGTATAAACTGTCTGTTCACTCTTAAATTATGTTAGCGCGTTAATTGGAACTTACACGACGACTCGTATAATAGTATAATGCAAAAAACTAAACGTAATAATTTCTAGCTACCGGTGGAATCTTGTACTTACGTTATTACATCGCGTTATTGTATCCCGCGGTTTAGTAGTTAGCATACCTAAGTTTTAAGCCATGAGTCCTGGTTACGAATCCCAGCCGAAATCAATATTTGTTTAAGATATATAATAGACGTAGATAATAGTCTTCAAGTCGGGTAGTACTGTGTTATGTGCCGTTAACTCACAGCACCTGGCCTTGTTCAATATCGCATAAGCATCGGACACTGGTAGGCAAGGACGAGTCTAACTTGCGGGCCTTCTGCACGCTAGTCTCTTCCGGCGGAGCTGTAAAAGCCACCGGGCCAACAGGGTATCTACCCGACACTTGCAACTCAGCAAAGTATTCTGCGCAGTTGTTAAACACCGATAATGTTCGGATGTTGTCGCCTTTTTCGAAAACGGATAGAAGTACGTAATTTTTTTTTTTTTGGTTATTTAGATATATACTCGTCTGGTTGGATGATATATACAAATATGTATACATACATAAAATAAATAAATAAATTATGACCCAACCAGACGGAAGCCCTCGGCACGGGAGACCGGACGGCCGAGGGTTAGGGGAAAAGGGAAAGAAACCGGCGGACGATGCGAGCGGTAGCAAAAAGCACCGCCTTCTGCATTTGAGCTCGGAGCGGTCTGTCACGGAGTCCCAGCCGCCTCAGATATTCCGAGAGGCTCACTGAGATTAACCCATTTGCAGAGACGGAAGTACGTCATTATTATTATTATAATTCAGTATTTAGCGCCTTTACCGGCATGCCGTAAAAATATTTCACAATAATTCCGCGGGAAGATATTACTGGATAAAATGAAAACATAAAAATAACACGGTAGAATTTTGTAGGGGAACGAAGTTACACGCAATTATTGTGATATTGTTTGTGGCATACCGCCTTATCCACGCCACTGATCGGTTTTGAGGCTAAAAGGTCGAGAGATAAAACCCAAATCGTTTTATGTAACATGTAGGTGTAAAGAGGAGGCAGTGAAGAAGCGTTACAATGTAATTATTACATTTACAACATCTGTGTTATGTGGCTGGGTTTGATTTCGTGTATGTTCAAGAGACAGATGACATTTATTATGAAAGAGCTAGAATCAACGTAATTCGTACTTTAGTAATATGCGCGATTTCCTAATACTTATAGAAAGCAAATGAAAGATGTGTAAGTTTATGATTTTCCTTAATAAAAACATTAATTAATGAGCTAGTAATTGTATTAAAAAAAATAAGCATTATTAATTTAATGTCTATTGCGTAATGTAAGCCTCGGCAAATAATTACGAATAAGTTATGAATAAGAATGATATAAGAGGCATAGAGTAACGACAGATTCTTTATACTGTATAAGAGGCCATACCGCTCGCTTTATTTTGTGTGATACCGGTAAGAATGGCAATGCCTATTAAAATTGTTAATTGTAACTTACTAGGCTGCGAAGAAAAAAAACATCGCATGAAATACTATATATGTATATGTCGGAGAAATAATTAGGTATAATTCGAGGATGTGTCAGGTCTGCCAACACACACTTGTGCAGCGTGGCGGTCTTTTCCCGGCACCAAAACCCTTTCAAATTTTAAGAGGACGTCTTTCACAGCGTTACGACATTTACTTTTATTATACGCTGTGGAAGTAACAGAAATCAACTTTTTTTTGCTTTAAAATTACCAACCTGGTAATGTAACAGCCCGCTGGACAAGCGTAGCGATTGTGATAGACATTATGATAGAATCGAATTTGGGTCTCCCGATTCGAAGGTAGATCTTCTAACTATTCGGCCATCTACCTAGCTACCACCAGCCAAGGCCCAAAACACAAAGAATCATTACTTGCAATTAGATACCATGTGTGTGCCCAATAAACAAATTGAACTATAGTCTTTGACTGTCTTTATTCGATGAAAAATTAATTTGTAAATTCGTTGTTAACCCTAAGGAGAAAGCGTGCTTCGTGATCAGGTCACAAACGCTGTTAACTTTGAATTAAATATAAACAAGAAATCAAATAAAAATCCTTTCATATGAAATAAAAAGTAAAATCTTATAATATGCAAATCCAACATTATGGCTTACATAACGACTGCAATAAATGTCAGAATTTACATATTCTTATTAAAATGGCAAGTCGCTATCAAAGCTATAACGTTGTTAGACGACATCGTCCGGTTAATTAGGAGTGATCATCTGCGCGGGATTTCTTTTTATGACATAAACTGAAACACAAGCACGAGGACATTAACCTTTCCGGTGAACACCGCTGTCTCCGTGTACTGGGAATCGGAGGTAAGAGCGGATGGGGCGTCATTCAACGAGGCAACTACAATATATATTTAGATCCAGACTAATGAATTTTGTGAACAATAAATATTTAATTGCAACGGAGAATTGAACCTAGAGCTCATGACTACTACTGATCCACGTAGTACTTTCGGCTACCGCCGCTTAAGCCGGAAGTATTTTTCTCTTTAACTGTAAAAAGGAATTCAACATAGGAGACGCTCCGGTTAGGAAATTATAATTCGATAAAATCATATCTTCTTTTTTCATATGGCAATTTCTCATGACACGGTTTCGTTTATTGGTAATCGTGTCTTTGATAAGCGAAGCCATATTAAATAAATACCGTGGAATTAGATCGGGGAATGACGTCACACGGAATTGTTGTGAATTAAAAAAGAAGTCTCCCACACCCGTCGTATTTATAATTATTTTCGTAACTCTGGTTACATCAAAGTTAACGTAACGCGTTCGCCCAAGACTATCATCACTTGCTTCACTTAATTGATTTTCCGTATTTAATTAAATCTGTGAGGAATACACTTTCTAATTGTATTCCTCACAGATTTAATTAAATATAATAACACATATGAAACAATGTTATGTGAATTTGTTGTTGGATTGGCATTGGCATTCTAATTGGGACTTACAGCTACTACACTACTATTAAGCAGTTGCAGTGCAATGTGCACTGAATGTATTTGTAAAATGTTTGGGAGGCAAAATCTATGATAGTGAAACCAAATCAACGAATTTTCTAATTTCTGTCTGTCCGTGTCATTTCCCGAAATTTCACATAAATACACTGACTGGCTCGACCGGGTTGGTACTACGGCTAGAATAACGGCGTAAAGTAGAGACATCTTGTGCTTCTGCGTTTCGTTCGGTGAGTGAGGTAGCCGGAAACCCACCTCCGCCTCTTCCTCCCTCCCATCTCCCAAATACCCTTAAAGGACGGCGACGCACCCACAGCTTCTCTAATGTTGCACATGTACGTAGGTGACGGTAATCATTTACCATCAGGAGAACCACTAGCTCGTTTGCCGCCTTTCTCATAAAAAGAGATACCATGTCTTTCCATCTATGTCAACTTTTAGTGTTTGTTACTTTTTGACAATTAAGTATACAGTATCAGATAGCATTGTCGTATTTCTGTTCGTGCACAGAATGTACAAAGGCTGGCATAGTATAGCGGTTAACGTAACTCAACACATTGGTTATCGGGTCTGGGTTGTGTCGGGTCGTGGTGAGTGCGTTTTGTCGGGTCCTTTGTCTATGACATTGAATCGGACGCATTTTCCGATCAGATTTCCGATCGCATAATCATTACATCAGATATTACACGAAGGCGAGGACGTGTGGGTGATTCTGTGCTTTTTTTTTCTTCTGTGTACGCTTGCGGTACTATTTATGTCTTGCACGGTTAACCACTGCCGATACTATTCGGAAGTTGTCGTTGTGCTCGGAATCGGCGAATTGGACATCATATACCTTATGGTATATATGCCATTAATCGACTTCTACGCCACTCAAGTAACTTAAAAATCTACGTATATTGTAAAATATAACTCGGTAGAAGTACTCGTAGGTATTAAAAGTTCTTGAATATCTTTTTTCTTCTGTAGCTGTGTTTGATTATGTCCTCCTGGCCATATTCCTCAACGTCCAAATACTATCGGCTGCTGTCAACTACGCAGAATATATTATAGTACCGTGAATGTAAGCGCAAACATAGACTCGTCTTTACCTTCCCATATCCGATAATATATATAACGATTATGCAATAAGATCGAAGGAATGTTCAGATGCAGTGTCTAAGATACGCGACGCCGAGTTTCGCACACAAAAATTCGGCTGGGATTCGAAGCCAGTTTCGATGGCACAGCAGTCAGGTACGCTAACCACGTTAAAGTATCGTAATAACCACGCTTGGCCACCATCTAAGTTGGCGATCGTATTATTATTATTAGACACGTTGCAACTTAAAAGCTGTTATGCGTCACCGGTCTCAGAATTAATTTCTGATATATGATATAGCATAGTAATTTTTTAATTAGAATAAATTATTTGTTTTGATAAGACAGTTCAGAGTTTAACGTACTATGTTACAAGAATGCCTAGTGCAAATAAATCCCAAGGCAAAGTAACAAAAACTAAAATATTATCCCGTAACTATACTACTACTTATATAATTGATATTTTCTGTATGATTTAGAAATAGCCTGTAGAATATAAGGTTAAATTTAATTTAGTTGCTCTCAACTTGTGTAAAATTATTTTCAAGAAAGTATTTAACTTAGAAACTATTTCATGGTTTTTTAAAGTACTTTTCTTCATATGTTGCTTATTATTCAAGAACTAAACTATGTGTTATCTAAAACATTTGTATGTGATAATTTGTAATAATGTAGTGAATAATTTTCACATTTGTATGTGAAAACTTGTATGTTTGTCGTTCAATCAAGCTAAACGGGTAGTAACGAAATATTGCAACTATGTGGATTATGACTTAGAATAAGATATAGGACATATCGGCTGTACCGATTTTAATAAAATATTGTATGAAGATATCTTGAAGCATAGACTTACTTTTTACTTTTTTTTCTCAGGAAAGCCAATAAGGTTATACACAATATCTCTTGACCTGTAGATACATCAGATATTCTATTGTTATGACACGTAAAGTGTTCAGCCAAATAAAATAAAAGGAAAAAATATATTCTAAGTGCAAAAATGTTTCTTATGTTATTGTTTACATAAGATTATTGATTTAATTTTTGTTAACAATTGCTAATAAATTTCTAAAGACTACTTTCAATGGTTTAAACAATTTTTCTTCAAACTTACTTTCTATATCTATGAAACAGTTTTTTATTATAAATCTATAAACAATTACAAAAACGTCATAAAAGCTTTCCACACCTTATCTGAACTACAAATTATGATAGAAAATTGGAATTTCATATGTATATTTCTCAATGTATTTAAATGAAAAACATTAAAAGAAAAACTAAAAATGGTGCAGTAGGCAAGTATGTGGAAGGTGTGACATTGACGTACGAAATCGTATAAAAGAATATCGGAGTGAATAATTTTCTTCGCCACTAGGTTTTGCGCTAAACGCAAAGGCACGCGCCGGATTGTATTCAAACCTTTTTCATATTTATTTTTTCTACTTTTGTTATAAGTAACAACTTTTGTTTTGTTATAAGTAAGGGTAAGCCCTCACTATCGATTGTCGGTCTCGTATCGGTCGGTATCGATATAATCAGTGCATGTAATTAATTCTTGACATAAAAATATGCGGTCCGGACAATTCATAATCATTGAACTAACGCAAAACAATATCATTGAAGTGCATGACCCGTTGGCGTGACTAATAATATGCAAGCGATTTTAGCACTTAACAGCTGTCTGATTTAATAAGTATTAACGGATCATATTCGCTAATCTACAACGGCGATTTCTCCTTACTTGTGTACCTACGTTCACTTTTATTTTTAGAGAGGAGACTAGCTTATGCAATACCGCCCTACGCCAAAAGCTATACATGACCTCGTATCGATGGATCTAATAAACTAACTTTGAAATTCCGAATTTTGTATGTAAGAAGTTTGTTTGCGTAAACCCTTCGCTTCTTCTCCTCGATTATGATGTATACTCCATAATTTCCATTTAACATTTGCTAGTCTATGCTAATATCTATGTTTAAAAAAAAAAAAAAATTTGTAATGAAAAATTATTTAACTAGTTACACATATCAATTTAATTTGGGGTTTGTCGTAATGATAATTGCAAAAACACATGGAATGAAATTGTTAATATGTTTTAAACAGTTACATTTACTGTGAAAATTTGTTTTTTTAAATGTCTACGATTATAGAGGTGAACATTTATGTAGGCATTGAGACGCGTAGGCATACGAGAAGTAAATAAGGATTTGTCAATTTGAAAGACGATTACAACGCCAACAGCTTCGATACGATCAACAGCAGGTGCCCGTGCAGGATTTGCGTATCAGCACATCAGAGGCTGACCAGTATAATATCACACGCGTGGGATGCTAATAGAGCAATGCGTCCCTCAGAAGGGGCGAGACGTTCCCTCACAACCACGTGCGGATATGATCTTTTTCGAAGTGTGGCCGACAGGTGTCGCGTGGCTCCTCCTCGCCACCCTGACTCGCCAAGTGAAGCCACCGGGCGAACTAGAGATACGTCGTGCATAATTTCCGCTGGTATATTAGAATTATTTGACATAATACACAAACAACCGTTGTATCCCGACAAACCATCATAAGCGCCATTAAAAAATTTACCGTTACGTATGTCCCTACCTGTTAAATGTTAAATATTTTAGATTAAAAAAAATCTTCGAAAAAGTAAATACAATATAATAAAATAAAATATAGGTATATATCTTATTTCAACCTCCGTCGAGCAGGAGCCAAACCAAACTTTAAATTCGTTTAATCTAATCTCGTAAAAAATAATAAAACTAATCAAATCAAGATAGCTAGATGACCTTTTTCTTATATAACAGTAACAAACATGCTTCTTCAAACAAAGCAGTTGTTGTCACCTCTGAGAACTTAGAAGGGGTGCTTCATTGCCTGTAATAATACTGGCTCTCCATACTCTTCAAACCGGAACACAACAGTGGTTACACTGCAGCTTGGCGGAAGGAAATAGGCAAGTGGATGCTATGTAATAAAAGGCGTCTTATCACCTAGTAAACCTTTAACACAGTCTACCAATAATAATAATGTATTCATTTCTTAGAACACACGTTCTTATTTTTGTTAATGTTCACTATATTCTGTCAAATTAAAAGGAAATTATTCAATTATAAAAATTAGCTACAACGAGAAAAATAACATCAATTAAAATAATAAATAAAACCTGTATATACATTGTTAAAAAGCAATTAATAATTATTTAAAGAATAAATATTTGTTTTATTCTACTATAATAAAAACAAACTTTAATAATTTTCTATGCGTTATTATTTAACATTTTCTGTATCTAATCTAATAGACTGTATTGAATCATTACTTATTACTATAAAGTTTGGTTACTTACGTATTAAAATAGAAAAATACATTAAACCATCGATCACGAACGGATTTTGCAGGCATCGTTAATAGTAAAGGAAAGTGAATGTCTTTTTGTTGTTTCAAAGAGTTAGCATCACACGCACACATTTGGTAAAACGTAGATAATTCGACGTAAATAGTTTTATTTTGGGACAGCGTAACATCAACGCGAAATATGAAAGCATACGCACTTCATGTAAATCAACAAACAGAACACGCTCGTTGGAAAAAAACGATGAATTTTCTTAAACTTTAAACTTAACAATTCTCGACGTTTCGACTGATTAACATAAACCCTCGCAAGATAACATCGATTCCTGCTGAGCATGATTTACGAGGCTACTACATCAGCGTATCTTTAGTCCACTGTTGAACATATGCGTTTTCAATCGTGGTAGAGCCAGGCGGCGACTTTTGCTGCTGCTCGAACGGGCCAAGCCGGTTGGTACCACGGCCTCGCAGAATACCGGTGTGAAGTAGGGTTATCTTGTGCTTCTGAGTTTCGTTCGGTGAGTGAGGTAACCGACGGCCCACTCCCCTCCCTATTCCTCTCCTCTTCCCTCACATCTCCCAAATATCCTTAAAGACCGGGAACGCACCTGCAGAATCTATGGTGTTGCAGATGTATGTGGGCGACGGTAATCACTTACCATCAGGTGAACCGCTTGAACGTTTGCCGATTTTCCCGTAAAAAAAAAATATGCCTCACCAAGAAAGCGCTAGGAAAAGTTGGCATAGATTTCTTTAACATCTATACAAGTATCACATATGATCAACAAATAAATATAAATAAATAAATAAAAGGGTCGGCCCCAGCCCAGAGCGTAGCGCCAGTACCCGGGATTAATTATAGCTTAGGTGTGACTGACTGGTCAGCGTAAAAGTATGCAGATCAAGAAATATACGCAAAACACACTGATTTATAGCATCTTAAGAAATAAACAAAATTTCTTACTGGTTCTTCACATCCTTCCATATCATATCTGCATCGACATGTCATATACATCGGTGTCTGATAATTAAAACAAAAGAAATACTATTTCTATCAATATGTACATGTATCTATAGATAAAAACGGTCTACAACAAAAAAGCAATATGTGAATGAACGTTACAAGTCCGTGGGCAAATCGACTATTTTATATTAACTATTGTGTGACGAGCGATTCTGTACGCAAATTGTATTTTAATGCGGTTTTCACAATCATTTAGAATTTTAGAACATTTCATGTGGAAGGATATGTATAACACATTCACATTTAGTTTATATATAACAGATTTTCCGTGGGAAGCCAGCGCGGTTTGTTAGTCTTTTTTATAAATAGTATTCCCGAAATAGATTTAAGTTTTAAAATAATTCGAAATATTTGGAATATTTTCCATGAGAAGCTGGCACAGTTCACGTCACGTAGCTTCTTCGTAATAAATGTCTTAAATACTTAAACAAAAATACTTTTTTTATTAAGAAACTAGAGCTCTTGATGAATAACAAAAGCTATCTAAAAAGCTTTACCTTGTATAAAAGATTACCGATACTAAAAAGCTTAAAATTTTGAGAGTGTATTGGAGCTGAGAAGAGTTCGCTATACATGGCTGACTCCACAACATATTGTGGACATAGGACATCCTCATTTCGTTTCCTTTAATTTCTCAGACGAGCCGATTTTCTCACCATATTTTATATTACCTACACCGTCGAGCATGTAGTATATTTAGCTTTTAAAATTGCACTTTACAATTTCAGTGATGATTCCGTGATTTGAATCTAGGTCACTCACATACCTTAAAATTTACTCTACTCACGGATTGTATATATTTTAGCAAACAGTGATATTTATTTAAACATCATTATTTTACTTAAATATCTTAATTTAAATGTTCTAATTCTTGAAGTTTCGAATGCATTGGAGCACTCTGGTCGAAGGAGCCCGAGGTGTTCGACGTCCTGATATTATAATTAACCTGGGCTACCGACAGTTTTATACCGACAGTGTTACCGTTTAATTATTAGTTTCGGTCCGATCTACACAAAATGACCTAAGTATCTCTTGGTTGTGCAGTGGTATGCAGACCTATGGACTTTATTTATATAACAATGACATCTGAAGTCCCCAATCGCCGTGGGTGCGTCAAAGCACTCGAAACGTTCCGGAATTAAAATGATTCTTATTTATGTTTTTATGTTTCCGGAATTAAAATTCGTGATGACATCGTGAGAATTATCTGAGAAATTAATTAAAAGAATTCTTAACCAACAAGATCCGAGTTCATAAAAATGCTGATTCAATGTTGGAATGTTGTGCTTCCGAGATTTTTGAAAAGAACGGTCATTGGTTACGTTCCTATTCGAAATATTTGAGGCAGATTGGATCATGCCGTGCCGGAGAATGTAGAATTATCTAACACGTGGCGTGTCTGTAGAAAGCGGTGCCCACCAGGCTCAGCTGCGGTGGACAGGAAGCGCGGAAAAGATAACTCGTAAGTACACAGAACCTGTTTCCCCAGGCTCGCTTCATGGTACCGGTCCTTCGCTTTGAATACGTTTAATGCGTTTACAAGCACTTTCATCAAACCTCTCTGGTCTCTATCTGCTTTAATGATAAAGTATTTCTTCCTTATGTTATAACGTTATTGACATACCTGCATATTATGAACTCATAGAAATATAAGTGCACTTTATAATTTGCCCACTCGTGAATCGCTTGGGCAATTATTTAAAGCAATCAACATTTTCATTTACGAAAATATTATGTATCTGCGTAAACAAGAATCATGAATGCATGATTTTTAATTGATAAATAAAAACTAGAAAATCCAGAGTTAAGACTATGTAAAGTTAAAAATCTTTTACGGATCAAAGTGCCGGTATCTATAATAAAATTCCCGAAAATATACTTGATCTTACGCAATATTAATTTACAAATAACTTAGAAAACCGTGTGTACTATACATTGAAAAATTATTAATAGGCGTGGTAGGACTTGACACAAACTATTGTCAATGTGACGCTACCATTATTAGAATAGTACGTAATTCTGTCTTTGTATACTTTCTTATTCGTTTTTTATTTTGGACTTCTAATTCTAAATATTTCTCATAGAAATTACAAGTATATGTCCTGTAAAGCCGTAACAACGTTCCGCAGATAAGGTTGAATTATGGTTGTGGGAGGTAGATTTGAGTGTGTCATGCTTCGCCTAAAAGGCTAGGACCCGTTGAGTGGTGTTTCCTCCACTTCCCTTTAATATGTTTGAGGAGGACGGTGGATGCCGCATGCGTCATGCTTGTGAACAGGCGCTGGTTGAGGTCAGCTCGGGTCTGCAAATCCTGCTTAAGTTTTTTTGTTATCTTACTTCTTTTTATATTTAAATTTATCTCCGAATATGCTTTAATTGTTATTTGTTATTTTATGATGTGTTTTACATACCAAATGTTTATAACCTGTTAAATACCTTCCTACGGATATTCTTTCGCTGTTTTCTTCTCCGCCAGAGGAACTTATTGAACTTAACTTAACTTATTATGTAAAAAAAAATTACGATTGACCAACGAAATCTGAATTTTTTGCGTCAAATAATTTCATTGATTAATTTCATTCATATAAATTACTGAATGTCATGTACATATTACACATACAGTCTACAGGATATTTTGAAATCGCTACAATTGGCAAGCTAGTTGCACCAGACGCCTCCAACTTAAAACTCTGTAGCCCATTACCAGAGAAGATTAAAAAAAAATGTTTTGCGTACGCACACAACATACAGAACTAAAAAAGTTTGTTAATACTTGCTTATATAAGGACTACAAATAAATAGGACAAATAGGACACTGTATCCTATTTTTTTTTTATATAGAAACGACGGCAAACCAGCACGCGGTTCACCTTATGGTAAGTGATTACCGTCGCCCACATACATCTGCAACACCATAGATGCTGCAGGTGCGTTGGCGGTCTTTAAGGATATTTGGGAGATGTGAGGGAAGTGGAGGGGAATAGGGAGGGGGAGTGGATTACCCCACTCACCGATCGAAATGCAGAAGCACAATATGCATCTACTTCACGTCGGTACTCTGCGTGGCCGTGGTACTAACCCGGTCGAGCCGGCCCATTCGAGCAGCAGCAAAAGTCGCCGCTTGGCTCTACCACGTTTAAAGAGCTAGCAAATAAGCAATTGGTATTTGAGTATTAATAATATTATGTGGAAACAGAAATATTTGTGTCCATTTTATAATGTTACTTTCAGGTAAATTTAATTTCTAAGTGCGGAAAAAGTTATTTAGTGAGTTAGGTGCAGTGAGAGGCTAGATGCCAACCGTTAATTATTTTTATTTTGGTTGTGAATGTACGATATCACAGATAGCGACCGGACCAATAAATATTAATTCAGTAATCAACACCACCCACTATTGACGCACTAAGTTGATTAAAGTTTCAGGAAACGCAGTGAATCACCAAGAAAAAGCATGTGTAATAATTATTCCTAAGAATCTTATTTCCAGATAATATATGTTTTTATTTGTTCGATTCCCTTTATAAAAAAGATTATTACCGTGTCTCAAAAAGGACGTGTGCCGGCGCACATGCCTTATTCGTTCTCGACGTATTTTGTACAGCTTAAGTGAACTCGCTTCAAATTCTAAAATAGATGAAAATCACTCGGAGCTGGATCTGGCGAAGACAATGGGTGCTGCAACAACTCGTTATTTTTCCTAGTATTTTTTTCAATTACGCAGGCGTAACATTCTACGGTAATGGTATTATGTTTGATTATTAACATAAAGGGTTTGTGTTATGTACTTGGTAGAGCCAAGGGAAGGCTTTTGCTGCTGCTCGAATAGGTCGGCTCAATCTCTCGGCTCGGCCTCGCGTGAAGTAGAGGCATCCTGTGCATCTGCGTTTCGTTCGGTGACTGATGTAACCGGAGGCCCACCCCTTCCCTTCCCCTTGTCCCAAATATCCTTTAAGGCCGGTAACGCACCTGCAGCTCCCCTGGTGGTTGCAAAAGTACTGCGGCGTCGGTTACCACTTACGATCAACTTTCCCATAAAAAAAACATAATGCTGTGCAGTGGGCATTTACATGCTGCTATGTTATTACTTTACAAAATCCTCAAGGCAATAAAAGAACTATAACTTTATCTCGTTATTAGATTTTTTTATAGATGACCCTTAGGAATGGGATAATTGTTTTCTCCACCTACATATTAATTCCGAGCAAAAAGATCCAAAATGTAAATTGATAAATTATAAATATATAATTACTTAGTTACGTCTCAAATAACTCAGATTATCTAAGTGCCCGTTTGCATAAATATAATCTACTCAGTGAGACATGAATGTGTACTGTCATTGCATGAAATATTCTGTCATATGTCAAAATCGCCAAAAGTATAATTTGTTATTTTAGTACATGTCTTATTCATCTGTGATTCGAGCCATGAAAGTTAATTCACTGATAAATTATGTGTCCGGACCGTATTCTAATGGAATGGAGTTTATCATTAGAAATATTGTTACGTGTGATTCTGTTATTGTTATTGTGCGTGCTGCATCTAAAATTTCAGCCGAGAAATCTTTACCTCGCAGAGGTTGAACTACACAAAGACTACAGACACCCGCGGAAGGAGTCACGCGTGACAATGCAAACAGTCATTTTCCTTATTATTTTCATACCTTTACTAGTCATCACCTCTCAAGTACTCCTGAGGAACTACGACGAAACTTTCAACGGCCTACTAGCCTGGAATTTAGCGATTATAACGAACGCCGTGATTACGGAAGGATTAAAGTTAGCAGTCAGTCGTCCGCGTCCCGATTTATTCTACCGTTGCTTCCCCGATGGCGTACCTACCACAGATTTGATCTGCACGGGGACTAAGGCAGACGTTACAGATGGAAGAAAATCATTTCCAAGCGGACATAGCAGCTTTGCGTTTTGCTCTCTTGGATTTCTTACTCTATGGTTGCGTAGAAAATTAAGGTTGACTAGATGCGGCGGGGTCGCCACATTTATAATGTGCATCTTACCTTTGATCATAGCAACAATTATAAGCGTAACTCGCGTTTACGACAATCGCCATCATTGGCAGGATGTGGTTGGCGGGTCTGTACTCGGTTGCTTAGTCTCTTACGTGTCCTACAATAGATATTACCGATCCGTGGAAGCAAGAGCAAACTACTGAAACTAGTTAAAATTTATTTATTCTGTCTCAAAGTCTCTTTTTATAGCTTGTTTACATAGAAGCAATGTTTGTATTAAGTTTGTTGATTTTTTGTATTACGAAAATGATTATAGGCAACATGTAATTCCTTAAATAGTATGGAAACGCGATCTAACCACATTCATTATACCTTCCACTTACCACTATACCTTACGATTCTATTAAATGCTTTAATATAATATGCTTTATATGTATTATGCTTTAAGGTAATAATGTAATATGCTTTATGGCGAAAATGTTAATTATTATAAAGACAGAATAGTAAACATCTTTAGCCAACGAATTACAGGAGGAACAGAATTCTACAACAAAACACTCGAGCTTCTTGCAGTAAATTTCTTAAAATCATAAATGTATCGAATGCAAAACGTATGCATTTTGCATGCGCACAAGTTTATTTAGTTGCTCCTCTGATGCATCCGACTAGTAGACGTCTGCGTAACCTTATATGTGCAAAATAGCGGAGAAAATTTTGAAGGCACTTTAACGGTTATCTTGATTGAATTTTCTGCTCTCTGTTACACTCCAAGATAACGTTGATAAGACAAAGGTAGAGAATGAAAATCAAGAACCCATTTCATTGTTTATTAACCACTATAAATCCACTGCTGGACAAAGGTCTTTCCCTGAAGACGCAAAGTTGGCATGTGTTGAATGGAAGATACCATACTGAGCACGCTGGGCAGGAGGTTTGCTGAACGTGCCGACTGAACCCTCGCACTACAGATGCGCCTGCCTATTAATAGTCTGTAGGATATAGTTACGACATATTCGGATAGATTTGGATATTTATAATGAACCCCGTTAGACAGCAAGGTTCACAACGTGCAATTGATTTTTTTTAGCTAGTGAAGACAAATGGATTAGTTGCCCTTAATGGTGGTAGAGCCAAACGGGGTAGTACCACGATCTCGCAGAATACCGGCGAGATGTAGAGGCATTCTATACTTCTGCGTTGCGTTCGGCGAGTGAGATAACCGTAGGCTTCTTCCCCTCTATTCCGCATCCCGATCCTCCCTCCATCCCCCAAATATCCTTAAACGCCGGCAACACATCTGCAGCTTTTCTGGTATACGCGGGCGACGGTAAACGCTTACCATCAGGTGAAGGGTTTCCTCGTTTGCTTGTTTGTCGTTCGCAAAAAAAAAAAGTTTCGGACTTTCACAAAAAATTGTGTTTGCCAGCAAACATGGTGCACCACGTACAGGTGACGATGGCGTTAACAGGAAAAAGATGGTGTAGTATACCTAGCTAGTATTATACGAAACACCGCTAAAAGTAGACATATCAGGAACACATTATGAAAAAGTACACACTTTTAAAGCAGAAATAATTGTTTATTGGCTTATTTAAAACAAATGCAATATTGTAGAAAACATAAAGTTTATATAAATATATTCGCGGTATACACTACGTTGACTATATTCAACACTGTTACGTATATAATTATGAATATTACACAATAGACAATTTACGTATAACATAAAATGGCGCTAGTAAAGAAATGAGGGCACGTTGTTTATAGCAGGCTTGTTAGTTTTCAAAATAAATAAATAGGAAGACCATTTAATATATTTTTTTTTCAATTTCACATGAGATACAACTATAAGCTGAGAGGCAACGAGCGAATAATGAAAAAGAAAGTTTTTCGAGTGGCAACCTCGAACTTTGTTATGAATAATGGTGGTGATTTATGTTCAGCAGTGGATTTGTGATGTGCTGCAACCGTGATAAAGACAAAGACAATACTATAAATATTTCCTTTCCAACCTTTTAAAACAATCTAGAAAAATTGTAAACCGACTGCAAATAAAGGTGTTAGGATTAATGAACCAATATAGGGGTCACACGAACCTGAAATACATTCTGACAATCAATTAACGGCAGAAAATCTATCCTACATTACCGTAATCGAATTCCATAGGCGTCATGTGGAGAAACGTCACTAGTACCGGCACTACGCTCTGCAAATCACCTGTCCCGTTGCTGACTGTCGACTTCTATATCTTAGATCTCATGGACGATTTCTCAACACCACCTATGTCTCTAGCAGGGCTAGTGAATTGAAATGGAAAAAAAATCGGGACACAAAGAAACCGAAATGTTTACAACGTGCGCTCCTTTCTCGTACTCTCTAAACATCTATTAGTACAATTAGTAATTAGTGAAAAGATGGAAGCCCGACTCACTGAACAACGTATTATGTAAAGTTACGGCTCGCTGCGTTGAAACGTTTTTCCACTTATCGTGATGCTACGATTGCGTAAAAGGGGTTTGAAGACATTATGTCCGCTTAACAAAGAAATAACTTATTGCACCTTTTCTTTTTTTTTAACTTTTCAGATGTATAGACAAACTTACTCGAGTAATTGTCTGATACAGTGAATGCGATCAATAATGTTAATTCAAAGATTTATATTGCGTTCTAAGATTCCTTGGATTCGTAATTAATTCACAATTCGACTGGAGTGTGTTTTGATTTCCATTGGTCCAATAAACGGAATGTAAAGTACAATTTTTGAACGGTTGTTTTCCGTATCCCATCTACAACCAGTTTTGCTTAACAAAGATAGACATTGAACAAAACTTGTATGGAGTATCATAACAGCCCTTACTAGCAATCCATAACTCGACATACCGTTCCGACATATTAAACCGACAGACTATTACACTGATATATTATAATAGTTTCGAGAACAATGTCTTAAGTTTAGACGCCGTCATACTATCTATAAAACGTCCAATTACTGTGTATAATGACATACTAAACTATGTATGATAATCAATTATAAATATCTATTACAATCAAGTGTATAATTAACACAGGGCCCTTACACGTCATACAGAGCACATATTTAGCTTTTTTTTTTAAATCATTGTCATAAGTTTGCGAATTTACAATTCAATAATGTTGCCAATAATGTGCCCTTTTTACGAAAGTAGGTTTTGGGCCCAATCGAAAGCGACAAAACACTGCTTATCTTCAACATTATTTAAATATTTGAATTAGGGTATTTAAGGTGTTAATGTTGAAGATTTTTATTGATAAATGTGTTAAAATATTACAAGTAATTTCCATTTCTTAAAACGAAGTCGCAATTAGCATTGATCAGTGTATTCGCTTAACAACTTCTAAAATTCTAAGCGGGTTTTCACTATTATTTAGAATATTTTATGAAGAGCTTTAATATATAACTAATTCACATTTAAGTTCATATACTACAGATCTACCCTTGCGATTCCGGCGCGGTTTGCTAATTATAAATATTGAAGAGGAAAAAGAAAAAAAAATCACATCTAAAATTATCATTACAGTTGTACAAACACGAATCTTCGGTAAACTCGTTAAGTGAGAAATTGAGATATGTTAGAACAGTGATATATATATATAAACTAGATTATTTAATATTTTAGAAACTTACGGATTATTGTCAAGAGATAGTCTTATTATATTCTTAATCGATTAAAACCATGGATATATAATATAGACATACAGATAGACAACGGCACACACAAAATTAAAACGTAAATGTTGTGCCATGCTGACATACGCTCATTTATTCATTAAGCAACCGGGAAAATAGAGCATAATTAGTTTAGTTTTCAACAACAATACCAGCTAGTAATTAGCTTTCCAACTTTGTAAATTGATTTTATACTTACGTACTTTTTTTTTACAAAAAAAAAATAACACTAATCTTTTATAACTCATAAATCAAAAGTTATGATCAAAATTGTAATGAATTTATTGCGAATAAAATTTTATGGCCACAATTTCAATATAATTAAGACACACTTTGAAAATGTGATGAAATTTACTTACAGCACATTTTGATTGCGAACCTGTTATCTAATGTTTAGTGTAGTATATCAATGCTTAAAACACACAAAATATCGAAATGTAATTGTTGTTTTTACCGGTTTGTACAATTAATTAGCTCATAAGTGATATTTATTTGCCTACTCAATGAACATTATTTTATAAAATTAAAAAATGCTTATTCTGAACTACTTATATTTTCGTAGTATAACATATAATTAATAAAACTGATATGATTAACAATTCCATTCGTTATTATTAAAATTTAAATGCATTTAAATACGGTATTTAAACCAAATTAACTTTTTAACGTAATAGTTGACAACGATTTTTTTATAAACATTAGTAGCAAAAATGTTGATTGTATAATATTGTTTATGTTCGTGCAATATTTAAATGGTGCCAAATAAGTTTACTTGCTGGCCACGTTAACAGAAAAATTGTTCAATACCAATTCACAGACCTTTGGCGCGAACTGTGTAATTCGAGGTTGATGTATAATGTTCATGGTGTATTATGCCACATTATGTCATGTGATAGTAAAATTCAATTCAAGTCCGGAGGCCGCCAATTTTCATTTTGATTCCAGAACAATCAATTTACTTTAACAAGATTATGAATCTGGTTTACGAACATTTTCCTATTTCCTTTTGGCCTTATAAATACTAGACAATGCCATAAAAAATATAAACAATACCAACAGACATTAGCAAAAATTTTAATAATTAATCTAACAAACTAACGATATGTAATATATTAAGATATCAGTACAAAAAAATAGTTTTACACATATTTAATGCAACTAGGGTTGCAAGCATACGAATATAGTCTCATCCGATGTTGCAAGCGTGGATGCAATGTGAGAAAGTGAATATGAGCAAAATACTAGAAAGGAGACCAAAGAAATATAAATCGAATTTATTAATATTCTATTGCAAATTAACTATATATTTATTTCAGACATTTAATGGATTTTCAAATATACATATAAAATGCTTGTGTAATATTGCGAGAGCAAAGTAATTATTTTAAAGATAATTGGTTACTATTCAAGAAAATCAAAATTTTCTGAACCCTTTAATTTTTAATACCATTATTCAAATTTCTAATAAAGCGAATAATTTCGCTTTATCGGGGACAAAAAGACGTACATAATATCATTAACATATATTTTTTATGTAGACAGTGATGCTTCAGATGTGATGTTTCGAGGGTCCTAATGCACTTGCAATGCATTATACATAGGATTATTTATCTTAATAGCGTTCTTTATAGAGCTGGAATGATTGATCAACACATTCCGAGCTTAAAGTAAGGCGACAGAGCTATAGAGGCAATGGCATAGCTCCGTCCCTTTCGGTTCGCTCTCTTACAATCGGCCCATACATAATAGTAAAAATCAGAGTCGTTTCGATGCATATCAAAGTACAAAATGTTGATATTGACATTTTGTACAACATTTTCGTATGGCGTCTGGCCACTTATTCCAGTTAACACCAGTAACGAATATGTGCGAAAACCATATTTATTACTACGAAGAAGTATTGTCACGTTTTAATCAGGTAGCTTCTAATTAACCTACATAATAGAGTAGCAACAAGGAAACATAGGAAGTTAAAGCTAACCTACAAGATTTTCGATATACATTCTCTATAATGAACACATCACATAAGATTCTACTTTTTAAAAAAATAATTTTCTCTATATTTTTCTTAGCTTAAAGTTAATGCAATGTATACGAGTAACATATGCCGATAAACATTCTAAAGGTTGTAAATTTCGTTGAGGAATTGTACGTGTAATATAATTGATACATTGCTAGAATTTATAATAGAATACGATTATGTATATTTATGCAAAATTAATTTATAACGTTATAAAAATAAGAGTCACAATCAATGCAGATTTAAGTACTAATTTTTTTTTCACGCGTAGTGTGCATTTATTACATTCAACGTTTTAATTTTTATTATTTTTAAATTTCGATCTTAGTAAGCATTAATTTCCGCTTAGATTTTTAATTTTTTTATCTTTTAAAAGATTTGCTAAGTCTATGATGATAGGTTAACAGTTAACAAAAAAGCGATCAAGTAATTAACCATCAAAAATAATTTATCAAAATTAAACTAATAAAATATATTTTTTTATGCAGACCACCCGCAAACTTGTGACCCAATAATAATAAAAGTAAGAACAAACATAAATTGCGATCACAGTTCATCCTTGACTTTAGCATGGGACATACAGAACTTCAACATGTCCTCGGTGGTCCTATCGCCTTCGTAATCGGCGATATGTTTCCCGCCGGCGAATATCTTGAAAGTGGGCAAAGTCTGCACGTGGGCAAAGTCGGCCACTTTAGGGTTATCGGCCGCTTCAATGGCGATTACTTTAACCGGCCAGTTGTCCGATTTCAATGTGGTAGCTAAACGGCTCAACGCCGGCTTGACCGTTGCGCAATGGCTGCACCCTAAAAATGTACAAAAGTAAACAACATGGTATACTTTAGAATAATAACGCCTAGAATTATATCTTTATCCAACAATTATTGATTCACCAAAACTAAAATTAGTTACTTAATAATAAATAAGGAACTTGAACAATTCTGTCATAGAACTTTAAATAACTTGTTTTTGTGTTTTTAAGTTTGCTTTCAACTCTTTTCGATACGATTTAGCCTTCATCCTCATAAGTCCACTGTTAAACATAGGCCTCCTCCAAGGATTGCCACAAAGTACGGTCCTTTGCCACCTGCATCCATCTGCCCGCAACACTGCGCAGTTTTGTCACTCCATCTTGTGGGGTCGTCCCACACTGCTTTTGCCTGTACGTGGCTGCCATTCGTGAACCTTTTTCCCCAACGGAAAAATCCTTAGATTTGATTGAGCCGTGATTTAGCCTTATATATTCATAATTGACTCAGAAAGAAATTTTAAATTTACACAGTGATAACTTGAAATTTGTACATCTTGTTTCAGCACATGTAAGCAGTTGGATTTAAAAAGGCTGATAAAAGTAACTTACAGACAGCATAAAACATGACGAAAGTTGGCGTTGGCGATGATATAATCCTTTCAAAGTCATCGTCGCTCGCCAGTTGGACGTTGACTCCGAACCCGGCTTCCTGGCTGGTCTTTGCCGACTTCTGCGGCTCCTCGTGCTTCCCGCGCTGACTGTTGATGAAAGTGATGAAGTCTACTTGCTGCAATTACAACAAAAAAAAGATTATTCAAGAATGGCAAGTGTTTTTTAAACTAATATTAAACATTAATTTACTATAATGAGCTGCATTTTTTTTTAATGGTTTGAAATGATGAAACGAATTAATAGTGCATCTGTGAGTCGCTAATGCAGCCCTTGGACACCTGCAAACAACTTCAATTGCAGGAGATTACAGGTGCCTCAGTCTGTAATAATATATACATTTCAATCCATGAAACAACAGTGTATGTTGCACTGCTGATTCGCGGAAGACGGGTAAGTGGGGAGGAGGGAGGGAGGAAGGGGGGTAAGGGGTAGGTACCTAACCAAACGACACGTTTTTATTGTTTTGAGAATTTCGAAATTAAAATGTTACTCGTCATTCTATTTTAGACAATGAGTACGTGTGTATTTATGACGCGTACCTTTCTACCGCCGGTGTAATCCTGCACCAGTTTATCGAAGTAACTGAAGTACTTGATGGTTGGATATCCGCGCACATCGTAGTTGGAGCAAAGCTGCTGCGCCGCCGTGCAGTCGACGGCGCCGAACGCAACGCTCAGCTCATCCGCGAATTCTTCAGCGGCCTTGACGAACTCTGGCTTTGTGCTTTTGCAGTGTCCACACCCTATCGAACAAAAATAAATTAAAGTAATAAAATTTATAAACCAATGGCTGAATAACCCATATAACGTCTAATAACCTTGCGCGCTCGACTTTTAGAACGCGATAGCGATATGAGAAATAAATTCTTACTTTTTTTTTCTTTAAAAACGTTGCCATCCGCTGTAGGAATTTCTCCCGTGTCGCGGAGGCAGTTTACATACATGAATTGCACATGGACAAACACCCAAACCGGGAACTATTATTTGTACTCCATACAAATACTAGTCCCGTGCGGGAATCGAACCCGCGACCCACAGCGCCGCAGCTAAACGCCTTAGCCACTACGCCACCGAGCCGTCATTCAATCAAGTTAAACACGTTTTCGTTATAAATTACGATACCGTATAAGTCCCTGCTGAAAATATATCAAAGTCAACGCCGCTTTACATTACGGGGGTAATTTTAGACGGTAAATTTTTATATAACATTTTGCGTAACAACATTAATATGCGCAAGCTGTTAGAAATATTTACTGTACTGTCAAATGGCGTAACAATTGGAGAAGTGCGTTGTTAAGGTGGATGCACCGGGGAATCAGGGGGGAACAGCCCGGGGTATTTCGGAACAACTACTACCACGTCTTCTATTCTATCCCGCATCCAATAATCGCGGAAAATTTCAATCACGTTTCGTATAAAATTTGCAGAATCCATATCCCAGAGACAAGGGAGGAGAAGCAGAAACACTAGTACTCTGTTAACGGCACTGAGCTCGCCCAACTAAGTAGGTTAGTGAATAAGGGCAACACTTGCTCCAGACATGAGTACTTCCGGTGGCGCTGGCTTACAAATGTGTTTGTGGACTATGATAAGAGAATGAAAAGGTAAATGAAAAAAAAAACAATTAAACTCTAGTATTTATGCGAATATTCTGTATATATAATATTACACATTTAAAATGAAACTTAACTAAATAATAGTATCATTTCAAAAAAAAAAAATATCTCAGTCTATCTCATCTTTATATCGATTTATAACCGACCTCCGTTAATGATTCCTAAAGTAATAAATATACAAATAAAACCATGACAGTCAAAATTAAAAAAAAATTTTGACTGTCATGGTTTTATTTTTTTTTTTTTATATTAGCTAAGTGAATTTTCAACTAGCAGGCTAACGACCCATAGGCTTTCGGATTAGAAGATACGTTTACAATACAAATAAAATATTATAAGAAAACTTACAAGGTGCATAAAACATGACGATGGCGTGCTTGATCTTCCTCAGCGCGTTTCTGAACGTCGAAGAGTCCAAATGACGCACGTGCGATTCCTCTTCGGACCATGGCTTTTCTGGAAGAGGTGGAGGTGGAGGTTCTTGTGGATTCTGAAGAAATCATTATTATTTCATATATAGGTCGTGAAAGTTCACTAAAGCGTTCTTATATTCAATCTAGTAGAAATAATTAAAAAAAAATTAAAGAGAGATTCTGTCAAATACAGTACGAATATTTTAACTTTGCCTCTCTGAAGTTTACAACGAATGTCATCTGTATATCGTAGTATACTTCACGTTCCGGTGTTGTTTTTTTTTACTGTTATTATTATTCACAATTGTAAGGTATATAGTTAGTTGTTGTGTTCAGTTTTTAAGTTATTGTTACTCCTTTTTTTAACTTAATTCTTAGATATATGATCACGCCGCCTTATACGGTGACGCCGCGCGTCGACTCCCTTCCGAAAAAAGTTGGTAACCCTAGTGATACCCATACATTTTGCTTCTTTTTGAAGAAAGAATATAAGAGTCTAAAGGCAATAAACACTTCTTCATCAGGTAGACATGTGCAGTATTAGCAGCCCTTATATACAAATTATAAGCATTCACCTTCACAAAGTTAACGATCTGTTCCTCTTGTCTCGCGTGACCGGCATCGTACTTGTACTCGCCTCTGCTGAAGAATTTTAGGGTCGGGTAGCCCTTGACACCGAAGCGTGCCGCCAGATCGGATTGCTTAGTAGCGTCCACTGCCGCGAGGATCCCGTTGATCTGTTAAATATACACATAGAACTCAACAAACAGCAAAGAATACACCATCTTTTTTTTTTATTTATGTACACACAAAAAGGCGTGAAAACATTAAAACATAGTATTAGTACAAGGGTACTACTCATTCCATACATTGAAATTTCTTCCAGCAGACCCTAACAGGAAATTTTATTGAAATGGCAAACTTAGTGCGTACATTTCTAATAAATAATATGTATACAATTAAGATGGAGTGACGACCTGCGCAGTGTTGCGGGAAGTCGATGGATGCAGGTGGCTCAGGACCGAGCTTCGTGGGAATCTTTGGGGGAGGCCTATGTTCAGCAGTGGACTTCTGATAGGCTGAAATGATGATGATGATACAATTAAATAAATAATATTAAATATAATTAAATAATATACATATATATTTAAATAAATATATATATATATACATATACTTACATGCATACACAGTCGTAAATATACAATATATGTTCCATTAACACGAAGCTAAGTAGTGGTCCTTTACAGGTAGTGGTTCTTTCTCTGAGGTGTAAGAGAGAATACACCACCTTTTTCACCAAAGGTCCAAATCAACTGCACTCCGAGAATGGAGCTCTGATGGCGAAACACTCATCCGAATATGCTGAACTCAAAACCCACAGACTAATAATGGGGGAGCAGAGCCCTTCCCAGAGGTTTCATACCGTGACATTTTTTCACATGGTTTCGTTTATTGGTAACCATGTCTTGGATGTTAAAAATAAAATTGTATGATTTGATAGAGGTAAGCCTTCCTTCACACGGAACTCTTGTGGTAGAGCGGCCCCAGCATTTCTAGTGCGTAGGTGCCGGCAGCGCGCTCACCAACCTGCTTACCCGGCCTAGGAAATATGGATTTACATTTTAAGAAATGTATGCAGGCTTTTGTTTACGGTTTCTTCGAAAGGTCAAAATATTTTCGGCAGTGGATATAGGGGCTGATAAAAATATAATTCAGCTTTTATGCTGATCGCCTGATGCGTGGCCGCTAAGTACGGTTTGGGCGTTATGAGCCATGCCAATATTTCACAAAATTCCGGGCAGCGCGGTGTGATTTTATAGAGCACCGCGTACGACATTTATGTGAAATATTAAAAAAAATATAATGATAATATATTGAAGTCACAGCTGATACGGCCCCATGTCTAGGACATGAAAAATACCATAGTATGATTTTAACGGAAAATACATACCTCTCGGATTTTTTGTGAAATAATTTATGGTATAGCGCATATGCCCTCAGATATGAAAGAAGAATTATTAAGGTGCCCCTCAAATATTTGGGAAGTGATTTAAACCCAGGGCATACGAGTTAAGAAGCGACTATGCCGTCTCGATTTACTAAAATGATGTACCTTCTCATCCTTGATCCTCGTAGCAGCTTTCTCGAACTCCGGTTTGATTCTCTTGCAGTGCCCACACCACGGCGCATAGAAAACTACTAGTGCGTGTTCTGCCTTGCCCAGTACACTTTCGAATGTTTCCGCTGCGAACAATTTATTCAGAAAAACAATTTTATATTAACTATCGTAAATTTCTTATTTTAGCGTTCGGTACGGAACCGGCCAAGTTTGAGTCGGACTCGCGCTTAAGATGCCGAAGTGAGTGAAAACACCATATTCTGTGGTTGTAAGGATACACGGAAATTTTGGTTCTATACATAAAAGCAAAATCACAGGTAAGACAGACAGGACGGATTGACACGAGCGACTTACAAGTGCGACATACAAGAGCGACTTACAAGAGCGACTTACAAGAGCGACTTACAAGAGCGACTTACAAGAGCGACTTACAAGTGCGACTTACAAGAGCGACTTACAAGAGCGACTTACAAGGGCGACTTAAAAATTATGAGTATGTAAGACTTTAAAATAGTATAAAAGAAAGTCGCAATCCGTATTTGTTTTAATGCACATGCATTCGTTGACAACCGCTAAACTTCGAAGTGGATTTCAATGCAGTTTTCACCATCATTTAGAATATTTCTCGTGATGTCACATTTACATTTTATATATTACAGATATCTCCGTTGCTGTTCACAAGTCGGCAAAAATAAGATTCAAACTTTTCTAAAAATATCTTGTCCCTATTTTAGTTAAAACTTTCAAAGGAACGTTATAATTATATGTATAATAATTTTTAAATTTTTAATAATCAAAGCCAAAAGTATAACAGCAAATATAATAAAACGCATCATTATTTTCATTAGAAAAAATAATTACTATTCTGATGGGTGCACATGTAATCTTTAACAATATAAGTATAAACACAAACGACACGTTTGTCGTTTATAGGTATCAGATGAAAAATTAGCCAAAGATTGACGCTTACGATATCCACGTGTAAAAACAGGCGAAGTCTGAAATTTTTGCCAATAATTTATTGTAAAGCTTTTCACGAAAGTAACTAAAACCATTTTCCTCGATTAGGTACCTACTTCAATTAATTTAGCTTCCACAAAACATTACGTCAAAAGTGACATTGAATGAAAGCAGAATTGCGAAAAAAGAAAAATGCACAGCGAAAACAAGAAACTTACAGTATCCCGCCTAAAGATTATATAATCATACGGAAAGTATGAACCCAAAGCCCTCATAGTTAAGATAAACAACATTAGAAGTAATTGGGCGATTCCAGTATAAATGTCCTTTACTTAAAAAACTAAAATTGGACTAAATTTAATGCACAAAATACGCAATTGACAAAAGTTGCATAAAATTTATAAATTAGGAATCAGACAACGAATTTCTTTTTCTATATATCTATAAATTTTTAAAAAATATGAACTGTGTAACTTATCTAGGACATATGTTTAATGGATATAATAAAGAAGAAAGCTGTCAATTCATCTACTACTTAGTGAACTGTCTTGGATATACTCACAGTGAAATAGCTGGTAAAATTTTGATTAAATAATGATAGTAGGCAATCTATTTGAAGGTGAGTGACCAATGAATACAACAAATTGCATGTATGTATTTCGTTAGGTCTTAACATATGTAAATAGACGAAATGAAAAATTTATTTGCAAAATCTATTTATTTAGCTTTTTTTCTGGACAAGTTTAAGCTTAAGGTTTTTCTATTTTTTTTTTATATTGCTAGAATTTAAATAAATCATTCTCACCTGTCAAATGAACCACATCTGAATCTTGGGACCAACTCTCATCAGCCACCTCTTTTTTCTTCTGCTGTAGATGAGATGTTGGATCTCTCATAAAATCCACTATAGCTTGCCGCTTATTATCACCATTATATGCAAACCGGAATTGACCCTTCCTATTAAATGATAATCAATTATTTTACTTTCTTCAGTTCAATAGTAAGTTAAAATAGGTTTTTAAATTTATCTAATTTGGATTAAATAACCGAATGAAGACATGCAAGGAACAGTAATTTTACTGGATTGGAGTGACAAAGAATGACCATGGACATCTGTAAACAACTCTAAACAAAGTTTGTAAAGTTACAAAAGTTTTACTACCCTTGAGGATTGACTGAAGTATTGAGATTACAGCCTGTTATTTTACGGGCACTCTTTACTCTCTTCAAATCGTAACACGGCAGTGCCTACGTTCTAAAATTAGGTCTTGAGGTCATTTTATGTCAAAGGGTCAATTTAAAATGTTACCAGATGTATAGGAACCTATATTTAAATAACCTTAAATCGTTTAAAAATGTACTTAATGTGAAAATAAACTATAATTATATATGTTATAACAACTTTCCCATAATATAACAGTAATGATACATTACTCACTCATAATACAACAGAGTAGGGAAGCCAGTTATGTTATACATCTGTCTTATTTTAGAATTGCCTGGCTTGGCAACATCAATAGCTGCCAATAATGCTTCGCCCTAAAACAAAATAACTAATTAGTGTTTATTACAGCCTTGCATTTTATTGTAAATAAGAAATGTATGTGTTTAGTCCACAATAATATTAAAATAAATGATAGAATTAATTGTTTCTTCATTTACTTAATCAAATTGCTTTTATAAATTTAATTGCTTTTTAACAAATAATGCCAAGAAGTAAAGTAAAATGCATAATAATAAAATTGAGCAAGTCAACATCTGTGTGATTCTTCTTTCTTCTTTGTGTAAAATAAAAGAAACTTGGCTGCTTACCTTCAAATCTCCGGCAGCTGCAACATACTCAGGCTTCATATTCTTACAATAACCACACCATGGTGCATAGAACATTATTAATGACTTTTTGTATGCTGCAGCACCTTTTCTTAGGAATTTCACTAATGCCTGAAAATTAAATACAGATTAAATTTATTAAATTAAATTATATTAATATTAATTAAATTTTTCATTGTCTATAATTGTCCATTTTGAATTACAACTGTTACTGAATCTATGACCAATTCTTCAATTTAAACCTATTTGTCAAGAAATAAAAAAGGAACAAAGACTAAGACATGTAGAAATATTACTTACATTATTAATAATACTTATTATTAATCAAAGTACTTAAAAGAAAACTATAAAAAGCATTGCAGTTCAATTCATAATTCAATTCACACACCTACTCCTGGAAATTAAAATAACCAAGCCACCATACTAGTCTTGTATGGGGTAATGAACCTTTTACACCCAAAGTCACACTGGAAACCACATAAGGTAGGCAGGTTCTTCTTCTTCTTCTTTACTTTGATCTTCCTTTGAAAGAATTCTGTGAGCACCAAGTGACTGAATTGACACAACACTATCAGTTTTTTGACCTATCTTTACCTTAGAACTACACAATTTATGCCATTCACCTGCACCATTTGGATCCTATAAGATAGAAATCCAGCCTGCTTTAAAGATTTGAAAAATAATGCATTGATTTAAAAAAAATTACACATGACCAGTACTACCAAAACAGGTCTAAAATTACCCAGATCTATTTAAAAAGTAGTATTTACTGTGCTTCACTCATTCTTAAAATATGCCCTTATAGATGTATAATTTAAATTACATTGTCCAGGGACAAAATAAAAATTATCGATTAAAGTAATTTTACAGATAAACCCCATAAATCCTTAGTATTTTTTTTAATAAATGGATTGCTTTAATGATGTCACGGGGATGCGATGTTCAAAACTTATTAGTGCTGGCCTAACACTGTTGAATAAAAATTGATTATTTGAGAGCTGCTGTTGTTTTTATTGGTATATTTGTAAGATATGATTCAAACTCATTGGCTACATCATTGTCGTCCTACCATAGAGCTTTAATAGTCCATGAACTATTGTTAATAAAAATTTATTATTATGCAATGTTGTTTTCCCCATTTTATTTTGCTATTATTAATTGTCATTTAAAGATAAAGAAAGTTGATGAGTCTTGAATATCCTACTTACCTCTCCATCTAGAAGATGAAATATATCTATTGCCTCTGGATCTTCTTCCCATGGCAAATCCCCAGTAGGATCACGGAGAAAGTTTGAAAAAGAAGACACTGTCTCACTCCTGTCATAATCTTTGTGGTATTCACCATCTTTGTAATGTTTGATATAGTATGGTTTGTCGGATCCAACTTTTAATTTCTTACATAATTTCTTGCTTTCACTGTTATAACACAATTATGAAAAAATATATGTTAGATAAAAAAAAGTGGCCAAGAATCACATTTTTGATATTGTAAGCAAGATCAATATTTACAAATTTAAATTGTATAATTCTATCTAAATACATACAAAAAATATGACACTAATCAATAAATGCATTGATGCATAATATACAATTATAAAGATATAATAAAGAAATATAGTATGCTGATACTACATACTCAATTAGGCGCCATTTATATTATGTATTGGCACGAGTAGTATTTAATAAGCATTTACTCCAGTTTTTACAAAAATTAAATTAATAAACTGGTTTTTATAAGACTGTATGCTGTATATAGATACCTAATTATCTTACTTACAAAATTACAGATAATTATAATTATCTGCTTTATGACTAGATATTTTCAATTAACTTTTAGTCCTAGGCTATTTGGATCCAAGATTTTGAACTTGAAAGACAAGGTGTAAACACTCTTATTGTAATATTACCTGTTATTGCAGTCAATAGATACCAGAGTCGCCTGTCCTTTCATAGCATCAGCTGTTTCCTTAAACACATCTAGAATAGACTGTGATGACTTTTGTGTATTCAAAAATAGAATCAAGACATTAGTTTTAGTTCTCAACAATTTTTTAAATTCTTTAATTTCATTTATATCTGTTATGAGATGTGTTTTCTGCTTTTTTACTTGAACTGATGTTTGTATACATAGTAGTAGAAAAGTTGCAATTAACTGAAACAACAATTTTTGTTTAATATAATTTTTATTGTAATTACACATTTATATCCACTATTATAATAATTTTTTTTATTAACCCACACCATAATGGTATAAATGTGAAAGTAACTGCCAATCTGTAACATTTACATTGCTGAACTGTTGAGTCAATTTTGATGAAATTTAGTATGGAGATTTCTTAAAACATGGATGGGGATGCTATATGCAAAAACAACTAGAAGCCAAAACATCTGAAGATTTTTTTAAATTTTCAATTTGTGAAAATATTCAACCAGATAACAGTACTAAATTACAGGTTAAGGCTAGTAGCTAGTAGAGGCTAGATCCCAAGATAATGGGAAGATGAGAAGTTAGGCACTATAATCAAAGATTTTCAGCTGATGACAAGAAGTCTTCGCCAATATAGAAAACCACAATCAAACAAAATGTGTGAGGTTGGAATATGTAGATGGAAATATATGGAAGACCAGAAGTATATCCAATTGTTCAATGACCCAAGGATTGATTTTCAATCAAGCCTAATATATTCTGACTGTCAATAGGCTGTTCTTAAAGCAGTGTTACATTAAAAAAAAAGGATAAATTCGTAAGTGCATTTGTTATTGTATAATGTGTAAATGCATATCGTGATACTAAGGTAAAAGATAAAGAAAGTAAAAATATATAAAGAACATTATTAAATAATGCATTTGATTAGATTAGTCTGTAAAAACTCGTTTTGTCAACTCCACGGCGGCGTCTATCATGTTAGAAATAAATAGTATTATAAACATTTAGCGGTATAATAGTGAGTTGGCAAACGTTTGGTAGTAATATATTGTGAACGTGGCTAGTTTTGTGAACATTTACTTTAAAGAAAAGAAAATTATCACCACCGTAGTAGATACAAAATGATGTACCTAATGTATTAAGATATTTCTCAAAAAGTTTGTGAAATTACTTTCAGCCGGCTCTTACTTACTTTATAAAATACTTCACGATGCATGGTTTCAACGGAAATATATTTATACTTAAAATTACATCTATTCGTTAGTAGCAACTAGAAATATATTTCACATATGAATTATAGTATACTAAGTAGTAATAAAAATGCTCTAAAAGTTATTCATATCTTTGTAGGTAAAAATCGGTAATGGCTATGTAGTATCGCTCTAAATTTTGAGTCGAGTTGACAGCATGTCAGTGTCACTATAACGTAGGTAATGATGGTGCTTACATTCTCTTTTAATGTCATCCACAGATGTCATCGTCCGACGTCTAGACCAAATAGATGTATATTCTAAATTTATGGTCCTACCCGTAATGTTCTGGGTATACAATGCAAGATAGTGATAGTTCGACATTAGTACGGTTTACTCTCAATCAGATTAAGTACATACTATAGATATAGCACCCGTGTAACCACTATATATATATATATATATATATATATATATATTATAAACTGCTACACAGTATAATTTTAGTTTTTTTAACTAAACGTTTGTCAGACTTACGAAAATTATGTATAAACCATACTTTTACATAATGTATCGTGATCCATAAGATTTCACAAGTGATTGGATAGTGACTAATGACATGAAACGAATGACAAAATTTTAGAAATAGCAATGATAACCGTCTAGAAATAGTTTTTCTATGGAAAATTAAGGCAATTGGTTTCAAATATTTATTATTGTGAAGAAAGTAGAAGAATATAACACTTAATATCACACTTACGAACTTGACGGTTTTTCGTTTACTAGGTTCCTATTATGTTAGAACTGTGAAACTTTTAATTATCTGTAGCAACTTGGATAAAGACTACTTCTACTCGTTTTTTTGTTATTGTTTCCTCACTGTGGTGCCTACAAATGTTGAGGCAGAAAGGGCGTTCTCAGCAGCTGGCTACTTAGATAATAAAATTCTAATTTTATAAACTAAGTATCTATTCTTATAGACAGTAGAAAATCACACGACACATTAACTTAGGATATTAAGTTCTCCCAAAAAAAACTATTTTCAAAATAGTGATGATGCCTAAATATTCTCTATTTATGTTTTGTCATATTTTCTTTTTCTGAAAATTTGTAACCAAAAAAATTAAATCTCTCGCCTAGCCTAAAATCTCACTAGATTCCATTCCCTTACCGAAACTATTATATAGTTTAGTTCTATTGTTACGGATAGGTCTATAGCACCCTCAAACAGTCTTGGCCTCTTCGAAGATCATGCTTGTGGCGACGCTCGTAACAAAGAGTAGAAGGCCCCGCAATAACTTTTTTTAGGTACAATACGGTGTCATGGGTAGGGCATCGTAGGGAAGCGTACCGTACGGCAGCGGGGCGGTAGAGATGCTTCTGACGTGTCAATATTCTTAATATACGATTCAACGTTTTCGATTACTACGACCGTTTCCTTTCTACTACCTTTATCTCAACAACGAAGTGAGATAGATACTTGAAATTTTATATGTTTTCTGTAGATATTTAAGGTTTATGGTAGGGCGTAGGCGCTGTTATTCATATATTTTCAAAGAAAATATATTAAGTACATTTTGATAAAACAAATACTCTAAAAATTGAGTACAACTCACAATTTTACTTCGTACGCACAGATACACTGGACTGGAGAAGAACGCTTAATGATATTCGCTTTACTTCTACAAGGGTTGACTTTTATTTTCCATTATGGCTAGATAGACTTTGGTTTTTTAGGAGATATCTCGTTTAAAGGGTTGGTAAGAGTACTGAGTCTTGGGGACGTAGGCTTTGATATACCCAGGTGAGAAGGCCTTGCCCAGGTTCTATTTTACAAGTGGACTTGAATGCCTATCTAACACTCCTAAGTAACGCTACACTCGCTACATCTATGGAGAGTGCATCACTGTAATGGGGCTTCGGTTTGTTGATGCTCTCGAGTATGTGCTCCATGAGTTGCAGGTGGGGTTCATTATTACATTAGTTTTCTTCAGGTGTTCAGGCTTACTCTTTTTGGAATTCCATCATGGCCAGGAGCTGTACAGTTTTGAAGTGATGTTATTATAATAATGGTTTCAACCATTTCCATGGTAACTGGTGAGAGCAGTTCATACTTCAGTGGTAGAGAGATCTGGGCTACTACGTAAAATGTTATTAATAAGTTGTTGTTTCTTCAATATCTTTTGTCAATAAATTACAAGTTTTAATTTGACGGCTTGGGGGCGTAGTGTTTAAGCGATTCCCGCATGGGACAAATATTTGTATGGGCTACATATAATAGTTCAGTGCAATTATACCAGCCACACCCCTCCACCAAGAATTTTTCAATATGTAGGGGTGTTTATATCTTGAATAAAAAAGAAAATAATACTCATTGATAGACTAAGGGCCCATCCCAAGATGAATCGTTTGGTAGAATCATAAATTTAATTTAAAAAGATAATTGGGTAAATCATGATATATTAAAAAAAGAAAAGACAGACATTTCCACATATCAATATTTTATTTTTAGATTGTAATACTCAATACATCACATCAGGTAAAGGCATACACCAGAACAACAACTTTCTTTACAAAAAAAAAATATAGTGCCAGACCAGCCTTTAAATTTTTTTTATTATATTGAACACATAGGGTACATATTTTTAAAGTGTTTTAAAAATTATACAATAATACAGTTGACTGCCAAAAAGCATGTGATCTTAATTTCATCAACATTATACTATATTTAACAACTAATTATAAAATCGTCTGATTGTTTAATAGCAGTAAAATAGAAAAATTAAACTTTGGTCAGTCATAGCATTGAAACAAAGAAAAATTGTTAAATGCACAGTTCATTTATGGCTTACACTTTTAATGAATCATTACGAATGAAACAATGAATATGATGTGCACCTCAGCAATGTAAACTTTCGAAATTATAATGTTCACTCAAATTGCTTTTTTAACAATGAACCATTTAAAATCAAGATTTACAAGTTTATCTTAAATAAGTCGTACAGGTAGTCTTTAGCCTAAACAAGCTTCTGTGTACTCCACTTCCTCTTGGTAAAACAACATATCAGAATTAAATATAGCAAACATTACATGCACAAATATCAATTAAAATTTGCTAAATAAATAATCCTTTATTCATCATTTGAGTCATTGATGTCTCTAACATCAATACCTGTATCATCAGGAGATCCTCCAACAATATCCTGGAACAAATTTCCCTTATTTGATTACATGTGTTACATGGTCTTATAAGTAGATATCTAAGTTACATAAATGTCCTACTTTGGGCCACAATCTCTTCATATTTTCACATTAAAGAAAAAATTAAAAATGCATTTCCTTCTTGGACAATAATTGAAACAAACTAAAGAATATTATTACAAATTTGCTTTCAACATTGAGAAGAAAAAGTTAATAAAATTTAAGGGTAATATTTAAAAAGTATTAAAAAACAAAATTGCAATCTGCATTTTTCCATGTGTTTACTAATATTGTCCAATAAATATCCTCTAAGAGTTTAGCTCTAAGTAGAATTCAATGCAGTTTCCACCATTATTGAGAAATTTTCATTCAGAGTCTGTTTATATGTATGTCATATTCACATTTAGTTTATTTATTACTGATCTGTCTGTACAAAGTCGACCCGTTTTGCTAGTAATTGATAAATCAAAGTATTTTACTAACCCATAACAAAACTACTTAAATGAATTTAATTAAATAATGTACAATAACTGTACCCATATTATAATATATATTCAACTGAAAATGCATATGCTGAAGAACAACAAGTTCTGAAGGTAACAGAAATTTTGATTTAAATAAAGAATAAGTGTAGAGGGATATACAAAGGAATATGACAATTTTTCTCCAAATATCAACCACTTCTGCATGCGGTGGTTCGTTAACTCGCCTGCCCAGCGCCACAGTAAATGTATAGCTAGAGCAGTAAAACTACTCCATACAAACATCCGCATCAACGCACCGCACGCGTTCATACAGAGACGCGTCGCAACAAGACCTCTAACCTAGGTTCGCAAAATTCGAAATGCAGTCAGCTCCGGATGGCGGGTGTGGCGTCAAGACTTAGTTGCATTTGGCTATGTACCAGGAGCAGTCTACACTTCAGTGGTAGAGATCTGGGCTACTACGTAAAATGTTATTAATAAGTTGTTGTTTCTTCAATATCTTTTGTCAATAAATTACAAGTTTTAATTTGACGGCTTGGGGGCGTAGTGTTTAAGCGATTCCGCATGGGACAAATATTTGTATGGGCTACATATAATAGTTCAGTGCAATTATACCAGCCACACCCTCCACCAAGAATTTTTCAATATGTAGGGGTGTTTATATCTTGAATAAAAAAGAAAATAATACTCATTGATAGACTAAGGGCCCATCCCAAGATGAATCGTTTGGTAGAATCATAAATTTAATTTAAAAAGATAATTGGATAAATCATGATATATTAAAAAAAGAAAAGACAGACATTTCCACATATCAATATTTTATTTTTAGATTGTAATACTCAATACATCACATCAGGTAAAGGCATACACCAGAACAACAACTTTCTTTACAAAAAAAAAATATAGTGCCAGACCAGCCTTTAAATTTTTTTTATTATATTGAACACATAGGGTACATATTTTTAAAGTGTTTTAAAAATTATACAATAATACAGTTGACTGCCAAAAAGCATGTGATCTTAATTTCATCAACATTATATTATATTTAACAACTAATTATAAAATCGTCTGATTGTTTAATAGCAGTAAAATAGAAAAATTAAACTTTGGCCAGTCATAGCATTGAAACAAAGAAAAATTGTTAAATGCACAGTTCATTTATGGCTTACACTTTTAATGAATCATTACGAATGAAACAATGAATATGATGTGCACCTCAGCAATGTAAACTTTCGAAATTATAATGTTCACTCAAATTGCTTTTTTAACAATGAACCATTTAAAATCAAGATTTACAAGTTTAGCTTAAATAAGTCGTACAGGTAGTCTTTAGCCTAAACAAGCTTCTGTGTACTCCACTTCCTCTTGGTAAAACAACATATCAGAATTAAATATAGCAAACATTACATGCACAAATATCAATTAAAATTTGCTAAATAAATAATCCTTTATTCATCATTTGAGTCATTGATGTCTCTAACATCAATACCTGTATCATCAGGAGATCCTCCAACAATATCCTGGAACAAATTTCCCTTATTTGATTACATGTGTTACATGGTCTTATAAGTAGATATCTAAGTTACATAAATGTCCTACTTTAGGCCACAACCTCTTCATATTTTCACATTAAAAAAAAAATTAAAAATGCATTTCCTTCTTGGACAATAATTGAAACAAACTAAAGAATATTATTACAAATTTGCTTTCAACATTGAGAAGAAAAAGTTAATAAAATTTAAGGGTAATATTTAAAAAGTATTAAAAAACAAAATTGCAATCTGCATTTTTCCATGTGTTTACTAATATTGTCCAATAAATATCCTCTAAGAGTTTAGCTCTAAGTAGAATTCAATGCAGTTTCCACCATTATTGAGAAATTTTCATTCAGAGTCTGTTTATATGTATGTCATATTCACATTTAGTTTATTTATTACTGATCTGTCTGTACAAAGTCGACCCGTTTTGCTAGTAATTGATAAATCAAAGTATTTTACTAACCCATAACAAAACTACTTAAATGAATTTAATTAAATAATGTACAATAACTGTACCCATATTACAATATATATTCAACTGAAAATGCATATGCTGAAGAACAACAAGTTCTGAAGGTAACAGAAATTTTGATTTAAATAAAGAATAAGTGTAGAGGGATATACAAAGGAATATGACAATTTTTCTCCAAATATCAACCACTTCTGCATGCGGTGGTTTGTTAACTCGCCTGCCCAGCGCCACAGTAAATGTATAGCTAGAGCAGTAAAACTACTCCATACAAACATCCGCATCAACGCACCGCACGCGTTCATACAGAGACGCGTCGCAAGAAGACCTCTAACCTAGGTTCGCAAAATTCGAAATGCAGTCAGCTCCGGATGGCGGGTGTGGCGTCAAGACTTAGTTGCATTTAACTGTGTAACACACTGTGCACTGTTGTTAGACCAGTCACACAGTTGTATTGGACTCTTTACTGCTTCTTGAACTCATCTACTTTAAAATATTTTTCAGTGAACAATTTATAATAACCAAGAATAAATAAATAAAAGATTTCGCTAAAAGTTATTCAGTTTGATTGTCTGATCTTTAACTTACTTTCAGGATATGACATACATACATACTTACACATACATAAACTAACAACTGTAATTCCTTTACTACTTTAGTACCACTTTCTACTAGTGATTAAATATGACATTCTATTAGTGACAGCCTGGTGAGTATGGGCAAATCTTCCTTATGTGGCTTGGTAGCTTTTATTGGCACTTTTATGGAAATGTTTATGACAAGCTAAAGTCTTACACAGGCTGATAAGGGCTGTAGGTGGTGAGATATTATTTTTATTAAACTTACTTTGAACACTTCCACAAAACTATTTGCTTCTTCCAGTAACTGCTTATATTGAACATTTTCTTTCAACAAGGTTTCTTTAAGTTTACACAGCCTTTCATTCTCCTCTAGGGCATCCTCTAATTCAATGCTGAATTAAAAAACATATATTATATAAAACACATTCGCACCACTGATTCATGCTTAAAAACTAGCAGGGTTGATGACCCAGCTTGAAATAACAGCAAGAATTACAGCTTTCCCTATGTAATTTTCTTACTCTAGTTTTATACATTCCTATTTACACTGTGAATTGTAGAGTAATAGAAACAGTTCATGTCATGCAGGAGGGGGTGTATTATCACCGCATCTGTGGAATATGGCAATAAATAACTTAATGGTAACCATTTCTTCACAGCAGGTTGCACATGAGATCTAAAAACAATAATTACAAGCTAACCTGCTAGTATGGTCTTTGACCTCACTCAAGAATGTAGAACAGAGTATGGATGGATTATCATCAAAACCCAGCATAACAGAAATTGTGATAATTACCCATAACTGGATAGACACCACACAGCTGACACATCAGGTAATATCTAGACAAAATTAAATAAGTCAGATATCATGGTGATGGACCAGACACAGTCAAGAATATTTTGGGTGACCATTAATGTTCCATAAGACGAGAACTTCAAAATATCTGGACACACGCACAAAGGGTGACCAACGTGTGGGGTGATTTGCCAACTGAAATTATCTAGTAAGCCCTAGTTTATCCCTGTCAGCCTCTCGGATAGGAGCCTACGACACTGTATATCAAGGTGAATGCTTGGGCATTATCCAGGCTATAGCAATCGCTAGTAGAGAAGAAAAATATCACATAATAAGGATACTCTCAGGCCTCATATACAAATGCTACCTAATAAGCTCTAAATGAGGATAGTAACTAGCATTACAATGGACATGGATCTGTTTACTATAGGTGTTACTGACTTCTCTTCTTCTTCCTCCATGCATGCTTGGCACAAAGGACTCACTGTGCCAAGCATGCATAGAGGAAGAAGAAAAGACGGCCCACGTCCTGTTGCAGTATCCAACAGTCGAAGAATAAATAGATGGCCAAGCACCTCGGCTCACTCAGCGAGGTTGCTTCCCGAGGTCACCTCACTCGTAACTTCAAAGGTTTACTGAGTTTCCTTGAGGAGATAAGTTGGCTCGAATAATTATTATTCCCGCCCACACGAAAAATAGGCGCAGTCCTGGAGTTGCAGATACCAGCCCGTCGTAACATAACATCTCTCAATCAATCATCGTCTCTCGGATTCATTTGAGGTGGCTAGGACTTCATGACAGCAACCAATCTCTAATAGAAACAAGATGGTCACTGTGGTTTACTATGCTGTTATTCAGGTCTTTAATGCGTGATTGTACATTCAGCTGAAGATTGTCCTCATACTCAAGGTGATACGAGTTAATAAATAACGAAAACATTATAGGAGAAAGTATACCGCCCTGCGGCATACCTGGATCAACGTCCGCCCCGGCAAAACACTCCTGTCCTAAACGAACTGTTGGCGGGCGCAAAGATAGGATGAAAACCAATCCAAGACTGGGGTCGAAAATCGAAGATAAGTAAGGTAGGATATAAGGATGTCATGGTCAACTGTGTTATAAGCATTTGGAAAGTCAACAAGCACCATCACTGTTAACTTTTGTTCATTCATGCCCTTTCTTATGTCCTTGTGACCTTGATAAGTGCAGTGTTGGTACTGAGTGACGAAACCCAGATCGAAAATCGTTCAGTAGGTTATGTTTTGTTATAAAAATGGAGATTTGCTTAACTTTGGAAAGGAAAGGAAGGATAGAAATGGGACAAAAATGATTAGTCAAGGATGGATTGGAGATTTTGGGAAGTGGTAGTACAAAAGGCCTTTTCCAGAGTCGGGTAAAGACCAGAGTCCAAAGAGAAATTGATAATGCGAGTAATTGCTGGTACTCATCAGCAGCATGGAAGTATCATGGATACCATTTGCTTACTAACCTCGTCACTTCCCACAGCCTTAGATTTGATGCTAAAACAGTATTTTTAACTTAATTTTGAGCTAACAGTATGAATTGAAAATCGGGGATTAGGAGGAGATATACAACCAATAGAAGTTATTGTTTGAGAGTGGACTAAAGGGTCCAAGTGAGGTGAAGTAGGAGTAAAATGCTGGTTTATGTTTTCAAAGTGAGAGATGAGGCGCAATCTAATGAAGTTGGCTTGGAAATGCCAAGAGATTTAAGAAACTTCCACACATCAGCAGTAGAAGATTTATAATATTTTCATGGATATAATGGCGTTTAATATTTCGTACCATCTGATTGCACCTGTTTCTACATAAAATTTAGATAACATTAATAAGAATACCGTTTTGTCTCTGCCAAGCTCTGCCAGTACATTTCAGCTTTTATATCAAAGCCCCAATCACCAGCAGACATACTGCCATCAAAATCAACTTGTATTTGTTTGGAGATAAATTTTTCTTATTTTCTGTATCCCTGTAAATTTATATGAATTTAATTAATTTGAATATTAAAGCTTAATTCTATTTTGGACAACTTGATTGTAGATATCAAAGATGATTATTCTTACAAATACCAAGAATTTTTAAGCGATTTATATAAATTATACTACATGAAAAACTGATCCCAGCTTCACAATTCAGTTTTTGAAAAGAAGAATTTGTAAGTCCCTACACATAAATACAAAATCTATGAAAAAAAGAATGTAATTTTTTTTTTCAAATAACTACTTAACAATATTGTCAATGAAACCGCAACCGAAACTGACAATTTAGCGCAGTTGGATAATTATTAATCTACGAAAACATTGTACGTACAGTGTAAGTAAAAAGGTGATATATTAAAATCTTTATACAAATTAATTAGTAATTAAATAATGAGTCCGATAATGACAATGAGCGAATGAACTTTATTTTCCCAGATATTATTATTACCTGCATAGCTTATCCTCAATATTAATTTTTGCTTTTCTTTCTTGTAATGTATCTTTATCTTTGGTAACAGATTCCAATGCTCTTAAATTTAGTCTTATATCCTCAGTAAACGCCTAAGAGAAAATAAAAAAATAAAATAAAACCATATATCTAAATGTGAGCGTGAGGAATACGCTAATTCAAATGACTGTTATACCTCACTCATTTTGTTTAATTTCAAGTAAAAAATAATGCTCAATAATTGTTCAAAAAGAATAACTCTTTTTACCACTTTTGTGTAACTTTAGAACTTTTGTTTTGAGATGAAACCACTGGTAAAGTTTAACTTTAAATCCAAAAGTATTATTTAGATTTTGGAACAGATATTGACATGACTTTACTTTCATTGCGCGCGCACATGCACAGGCTACTAAGAGGATACCTCGCGTCTATGCACAGAGTACCTTATGACCTATGCGCATCGAGCAGCGCGCCCTATTGTTCTCTATGGTTATAGACCAGAGCATAAAATAAGAACTCATATATGTATAGCATTGAAGAAACCGCAACGTCTTCATATAATATTTGCGAGTTCATACCTTACAAAAATCAAAGAAATATAAAAAAAAAATTAAGATGTTTTATTAAGTGGATCAATCTCCCTAAAATATGCGAGCACGGCTCTTGTCTACTATCACTTGAATGAGTAAGAGGCACTGTAGTACTTAGACGAGTGCGAGTATTAGTACTTAATCTGAGAATGCTGTTCTATGGGCTTGAATATGAGTGGTGGTTCCTGCCTTTAATATCGTCTCTTCAGGATAACAGATTAATTTTAGAGAGATCTAGGTTCAATACCAGAACCGTCATCTCTAAAACCAACGTATAGATTCTTCAACTATTAATTATATATATGCTGGGCGGAAAAGAAATAGATTGTGATAAAAATCTACGAGTCCAAGATATAAACTTACTTTGAATTCCTATATGTCAAATCAAAGTCTGCCTGTGCCAACTTGGGCTCGAACAGTAAGGAGGACTCTCAGACTATTAATACTTCCAAAAATTAGATAATACCAGTACTATGTAGTTAAATACTATTATAGATATAACTTTGCTAGTACTAGGGCATCAAAATGTAATAGTTACGAGTATTTGTTAATGCTTATTAGTAGTAATCGGTAAACTTTAATTTATAAAAATATCCATATCTAATATCTATATCTAGTATGTTCAATAGATATGTCTATTAAACACGTCCTTCGGATATAATGGATTTCACTTGTGAAAAATATACTATTTTAATTTCGTATTTATAAATATACTAAAATATAATATGGTTTATAACATTTCAGAATGATCTTTAAACCTTTGCCTACCCATGAGAAACAAAAGAAAGCTATCTTGGTTTTGGTGCCAATGTCATAAAGGTCAAAGCAAGAAGTTTGATCTAGTTGCTGGGAGAAAAATCAATATCGACTGTACTTGAACGTGATTGGTTATTAAATTTTACTGAAAGCTATCTGACTAATACAGAGACAAATTCGTTCTGACGTTTTTCTTTCTCTTGTAATGATAGAAGAAAACGAACCATAGTAGTTGCATTTAATATCCTGACCGGTATAGAACGTGAACGCGGTTCCGGAGTTAAAGGTAAATACTTGCGCCTCATAAAACTTTTACTTAACTTACCATTTAATAATTCCTTTTCTTTATTTCATCAGTTACAAATATAACAAGTATTTTCATGTAAACTTTTTTTTAATTTAATTTATCAATCACCGATAATTCACTGTTCATTTAGCCTCATGGTATATGTTTATAGTGGGAATATGTGAGAATAAAATATAATTGGTAATGCTATTTTAATTTCGGTAGAAATAAATTTCAACAAACATGGGTCGCAAATTTGTGGTTGGCGGTAACTGGAAGATGAATGGTGATAAAAACCAAATAAACGAAATAGTTAACAACTTGAAAAAAGGTCCCTTGGATGAGAAGGTGGAGGTAAGTACTTACCTTCTTACAATTTTTCATAAACTAACCTTTGTACTCATCAATGTCAGCTTGACATTTTAACGGTCGGCCCCCCTTGTCATTAAATCATCAATATTGAACTAATGAGTATTTCCACATTAAAACGTCAATGACATCCTCATAAAATTTCCTAATGGAAAAATAATAATGTAAAAAAATAATGGCGGTCGCTCTCCGCGAATTATCAAGTCTTATTGGGAAATGTGGGATGTTGTTTAAAGTAGCAGAAATTCTAAGTTTCAAGACATTTCAGTGTATAATACAAAATGTGTTGTTTATTTACATAAAATAATAAGTTATGTAAAGAAATAAATAACTTATCAAAACTATTAAATTGTTTTACTTATATTGCCTAATAAATAAAAAAATACTATTGCACTGGCTGTGCACTGTATTCATTGATACAAAGAAAAAATGGTTGACTTTGATATAAAAAAACTATGAATCATTACAGATTCTATATTATTCTTGCCTATAAATAGATGCGGATTTTTAAATTTTTTCTTAACAAATACTTCCATAGGAAAGAATGTGACATTTTAGTATTCAACTAAAAGAGATTTAACCAAATAGCCCATACAAGAGCCAAGAGCTGTCATGGACCAAACAGATCACCTGAAAGAAGAATGACATCTCTTATGGCCTTTTGACCATTTAGGTCACAGGTATAGGTTAAATGAATACACTTAAATAATGTAACAATTTCTTTTGCTAAAGCTGTGTAAATAGTTAAAAATAAATTTATATGTAAAGCAAGTCTGCTATAATATTGAAGAATACTTATTAATGTAATAATTTTATATAATATTATATATAATAGTCTGCCAAAACATCATTTTAATTGAAATAAGTATTGATATAATATGAAGATGATATGAATGATATGAATATTTTGAAATGCTATAAAGTGCTGATTGAGTAAAAAGGCATTACAAACAATGCACCTGTCATCAATATTCACTTTCCAATACCCTTTAAAATATTATATTTGTCATTGTCTGAAAAATGTGCATTTTCTATCAAAGAATATAGATATAGTCAATAGAAAATTGTTATCCACAAAGATCTTATTTATATTTGAGAAAAAATGCCATGGCATGACTTTGCTAGCTGAAGAAGTGCCTTTGAATTTCTTTGAAGGGTCGATACTTTTTTTTTCATAGTGGTTAATGCCCGTCTCATCTACATAAACAATTTTATCAAAGATCTCTGATGGATCCTCACCATTGAGCTCTTAAAGTTCTGTTCTTGCACCTAAGGCTGTATTAGCATTCTCAGCAGCACACGCTCACATAATCACAGTACGGTTCTAAATTTTCTTCAACATTGTTATGTCAACCTCTCCAATTGTCTTTCAATAAGAATAAGTAGGGAAATAATGATGACACCTATATGAAATTTTATGATTATATCTACGGAAAATATCATTACCTAACTTATTACTCAAGTTACCAACATCATTAGTAAATCACTCCAATAATGACTGAGAATTCATTAAATGCCCCTACAATTGCCTGGTCTACCATATGTTTGAAAGATTTCCTGTTATTACTTATTACTGCTGAAACACAATATGCTGTATCAGGGAAAGATGCATATCTGATGATATTCATTGTTACAAATTATATTCCATTAAGTCCATTTAACCATTTACATTTGTAATTTTTACTAAACAAAATAAAGGAAATTAGGGAGACAAAATATAAAAAAAAACCTGTCAAATATGCTATTAAATTATTTAATTATTTGTTTTAATGCAGATAATTGTTGGGGTTCCTGCTATATACCTTGCTTACGTGAAGAGCATTGTTCCCGATTCAATTTCAGTGGCAGCTCAAAACTGCTGGAAAGCACCTAAGGGTGCCTTTACAGGTATTTATCAGTACTATAAGTTGTACTTAAACTTAAAATAAATGGCGTTACTTCTTAGTTACATATATTATATGCAAGACATATAACACATAAATGAAAAAAATTACTAAAACTTAATTATATTATTAATTCATATGTAACAGCGGACATCCAGGACCCAGAATTTCTATTTGGCACTATCTGCACTTTCATCCAAATTCCACTCTTCTTATAAAAAAAAACCTATGTAGCCCAGAATGTTGTTAAAAAAGTTATCACGCTATATTGTAAACTATTTGTCAACTGGCACTTTATACACAAATTCTTTTGTTTTTCCTTACCATGTGTCTAGTTACTTAATTGGTAATTATTTTTGTAACATTGCTTAAGTGTCTTTAAAAGTATTATATTATAATCATGTTTTATACATAATAGTGAACGGACCAGTATCACATCATGGTCAGATCTGTAATATTTAAACTGAGAGTGAATATTTTATACATATGAACCTTCCTAAATGTTCTAAATTATGGTGAAAAATGCATTGAAATCTGCGCATTGCAACTGTGTTTCTTACTATTTAAAGATATTACTGTAAGCATTTAAAGTTTTCCAACAGCTGCAAAAAAATTATTAAACAAAGTCTTTATCAAAAGGTTTGTGAGACATTTTTAATTATAATATCAATGTCTGGGACTTATGTACATATATGATATAAATATAAATCATTATTTATCTGTAAGTCTATGAAGAAAAAGTTATATCTGTTTGGTTTTGATTTGCTGTAAGTTAATATGACATTGGAAATCTAAAACTTCGTAAATGTATTGTGGTTTAATATTTTAGGCGAAATTTCTCCAGCTATGTTAAAGGATGTGGGCATAAACTGGGTTATCCTTGGACACTCCGAAAGGCGTACAATCTTTAATGAAAAAGATGATTTGGTAGCTGAGAAGGTATGCTTAATATTTAGAGAGATCTCTTTAAATATTTTTTACCATTTCATTATAATTATTATTATTTAAAGTTACAATAGGCAAATGGTTAGAGAATCTAACTTGTGGAGGGCTCATAGTTTTTACGAAACTTACGTACGATTTGTATTGTTGACTTGGACAAAAGACTGCGACAGGCTCACCACTTGTCCTGTTATGATTAAGTACTGGTTAAAGAAAAGTGGCTTAAAAGGACTAAAGTATCTAGCCTCTGTCAACTTGTGTTGGGTGTATATGATCATGAGAGCTTATATGTTTTTTATTTATTTACTTGTAACAACTTGTAGGTGGCTCATGCTCTGGAGTCAGGGTTAAAAGTGATTGCATGCATTGGAGAGACACTGGAGGAAAGGGAAGCGGGGAAGACCGAGGAGGTTGTATTCAGACAGACCAAAGCATTAGTGTCTGCAATTGGAGACAAGTGGGCTAATGTGGTGCTGGCTTACGAGCCTGTATGGGCCATTGGAACAGGCAAGACTGCCTCACCACAACAGGTAAAATAACTTTATTAATAATTACATTTTTCTGTTTTTGTTTGATGCTTGCTTTCATATGGATTACTATGTACTTTGGTAAAAGTATTGCTCAGTGAATTTTTAGCTTATTTATAGATCTTTGTATATGCATAATATATATAAGGTGTACATTATTTGAAAAGGCACATCACATACACACTTAAAGTTCACCAGCAAAGCCATCTTTATTGGCAGCATATAGTGCTGAAATTTAAGTGACAGATATCATGCATAGACAACGTAATTTAAAAAAGTACTGGCTGTCTGTCTGTCAAATAGATTTACTATTTGATGATTTATTGTAACATTTAAATTTTATCCTACTATACCTATTCTTATCTTGGACATACATTTTTAAGAATAATTAATATATACTACTTTTCTTGCTTGAAGTATGCCAAGCATTGAAAGTTGTGGCATTTTTAGGTACATAAAGGTACAGCATTTTTAGGCAAGTATTTTTTTAAATAATACCTTAAAATGAAATGAGAATTATTTTAATATTAATGAAATTTCTTCAGGCACAAGAAGTTCATGCTTCGTTACGCAAGTGGTTGTCCACTAATGTATCGTCTGACGTTGCCAATGCTGTGCGTATTCAATATGGCGGCTCCGTTACTGCCGCTAATGCTAAAGAGTTAGCCTCTTGTGCAGATATTGATGGCTTCCTCGTGGGAGGTGCCAGCTTGAAACCGGAATTTGTTGATATTATTAATGCTACCAAGTGAATATAAAAAAGGCTTGTGAGCATTTATTCTATAATCATTTTATTACACTGCTTATTCATAAAGTGTAACAATTTTATAATGTTTATTATTTAAGTATAAGCGATATGTAAATAATTTTCTAAAATGTCTTTAGTATATTCGCCTTTACTTGGAATTAAACCTTGTTAGTTGTTAAATCATGTCCATCATGTTAATATAAAAAAATATCGCCAAATACTTGTAATCACTTTAAATACAAACTGTTATAATTAATTTAAAGTGTAATATTAAAGACCTTGTAAAGATTTTGTTGTTGTTATTTAAAATTTGAATATACATTATATAATCTATGATACCTGGTTTTATGCTTAGAATAAGAACTGTAGGTTCTTTCAATATTGTTTCAAGTGCATGTTTTTATACTTAAGCACTTTACTTAAATTTTTGTCCATAATTTCTAAAGATTTTTAGATTTTTTTTAAAGTTATTGGTTACTGCTGCCACCTTTTTTTAGCATTGAGCTAAATTGCATTGAAATCTGAACAAAAACGCTAGACGTTAACATCCATCTCCATGTTACATCTTTTCGTCGAGTATACCTCAAGACCTCAAGAGTAAACTATATGGAGATACTTTACTATTAAACCTGAATTATTGACTGCATGGCTACCATCTTAGTCCTCAGGGGCGACAACGAAATCATCATCCTAATGGGAGTGGTCTATGTCCTTGCAGTAGACTATTTACAGACATTAACATTATCTTTTTGAGTACAGTATTTAAAAAAAAAACAAACCCTTAGGTTACCTCCTTTTGGATTCCTATTGTCTCAAATTTTCATGAACGACTAAATGGTTGAATTGGCTTTATATTGAATACTAAATTATTATAAGTATTATTTATGTTTGCCTATAATTCTGTAAAAAATTATTGCTTCTAAGTAAATCTAAGAACAAACGCCAATGGCATTTTATCATTTAAATGATGAAAGCAAAGAAAAACTTTTAATTTGATAATCTTGGAGTAAAAAAATCTGACCTTCACAATATGTTCAGTTTCTGTTTACAATTTGTAGATTTACTTACTATAACTACAATGATCTATATTTAGTAAGCTGTCTATTGAAATATTGCAGAGATACGACAGTCATATTATACTTCTCTGTCTTTTCATGATAGAAAAAAATATTAGGTTTTTTGTTATAAAAAATTGTTATCTTGGGTAATTTGAACGTCATTTCGTAACGCGACATTTTTTTGTTATATGTTGTGTATAATATACAAGCACACGTGCCTGTCTCACACTAAAGGGGTAAACAGTGGTTAAGAATGTCCTTTGGTCATTCTTAACCACTCAATTTGGTCCTGACACAGCTCTTGTCTCTTTCACATCTGTACATATACAAGCTTCTCGGTTATGGGTACTATTAATTTGGCCTTTATTCAGTAAAAAGAAAAGAATTATGAAATCATTTATTATTCATTGCGTCACACTTTATACAAAATAATGAATGTTAATTTAATTGCATAAAGAACCTTAAACTAACCGACCTTTGATTTTGATAAGGTATCTCTAAAAGACTATCAATTTATTTACTATACGCTGAATGGTTGTCAAGGCATAATTATAAAATAGTTATATATAGAAAAAGTATTTAGTAATAAACATTGTTAGATTTGCAATGTTATGTAAGTCTTAATGATAATGGCTTATACCTACTGGATCTGTTCTTGTGTTTACTCCCGTTTTAATCTTAGGGACAATATTTATTAATTTCTTATTTTTTACATAAAAATAACAGTATGAAAGTTTCTTATCTAAAATAAGATACAAATAGAATACTTTAATATAAGAACATTCTCAAAAATGTTAGACCTGTACAAATATCGAAATAATCATGTAACAACTTAAAAAATATCCCTAGTTAGTGTCCAGCCTTATTAATTAATTAACATAATGTATACCTAAATCTAATATGGGGATAATATCTAAGTCAATATAAAATTTATCATAAGAGCGAAAAAAAATATGAGCGACATTAACTTTTCTAAATGATATGATTGGAAAAAAATAAGTCCATGGTATACGACTATATTTGATCTTGATTTCATGGGAATCGTTTAATTATTTTTATCTTATAATATCTGTTTGTATTTAAACAGACCAAGACCAGTAAATTAGAACGAGTAATCTATTTATTTGATAATAACATATGAGTATATTAATGTCTCTTAGCATGTAATTATAAAAAGTGGTGTGTCCATTACTATTGATTGAAATATCAATTTATGATAGTATAGTCAAAGCCGGTGAGGTAAAGGAATTGTATTATTTTGTCTTTTATTCTCAACAAGAGTGAACCAACTACTCCAGTACATGTCTACTACACACTCCCAGTGTGTGGTGCATAAAACCTATGTGAGTAGAATCCCCAGTGCTTTGTTACCGGGTGTTTTCACCATTCCGCCTGCCTAGCTTGTTTAGTACAATGGACGGTATGATTTTTCTGGCATCTATCTTCAGCTAGTCTTAAAAAAGCTAGAGATAAAGGTGAAGCGTTCACCAAAAAGGACGGCTGGATAAGAAAAAAATATAAACATAGTTAACGAGATACAAAACAAATATTTTTCTACATAATCTCTACCACCAATTTTTGACTTTATACGACTAGCAGTGTAGTATTAACATTAACAAACAGTTTTAATATAAATTACGATGACGATTAATCATTAAAAAAAAACTTGCGAAAAGGTAATTGCGTTTCTACGTCACCGTTATTCAAAGGTTACCTGATATATTATAAGATTTGAAGTATATATACGCTCTGACAGAACAACTATTAATTACTTTTATTTGAAACCACTGGGCCTAGGAATGGCAGGTGCTTCACAACTGGTTCTCCCATGCAGAACAGGGTTTTCACCGGTTCGAACCATGCTGCTAAGAATGAGAGGACCAGGAGCCAGAATAAGATCTTCGCAATCCAATCGAGCACGTATAAGCTGAAAAAAAAATTTACGCGGTGTTACTTTTTTTAAATCTAAACTCTTTGTAAGAAGGAATTGAATTACGATAAATGTAAGAGGCGTCTAAGGGAAATGTTTTGAAAATCGCAATAGCTACCGACAGATGGCGGGATATCCACCTCGAAATTTATTAGACCAAAATTAAGTAGACTGATGACGGGTAGCAGTGTCTAGTGCGAGGGTACCAGCGCTGCACTCACCAACTCGCTGGTCCAACGTGGTGACTAGTAGGCAAACGTTTCCAGATGTCTGTGTCAGGGTTGCCCAATATCCTGCTTTTTAAAGTTGAGTCTGACCAAATATTAGCCTGGCTTTTTACTCAATAAGTTTTAGTGAATGTTTCTAAGTTTAAGTATAATAAACGTTGTCTGTAATTGTTTATAAATAAACTATGTAATCTAATTTGTTCTTAAACTACTATTGTAATATTAAGTAAACAGAGGTAATTCGGCATTTAGGGCAGAAAGTCCGGCCAAATATAACAGAGAAACCGGGTTTTGTTTTTTTTTTAGTTTGATAACCCTATCTGTGCTGGATTCTGCTCGCGTTTTTTTAAAGATGAGACCTAATGTAGTGACAGCAGGAGTGGACTGATGAGCTGCTGAATTTGAGCTGAACAGGCTGATGAAGAAAAAGAAGAATTAAAATTTTAGAGTTTCGGTAATTTTTTATTCAGTCTGTATAGTGCTGATAAGACAAATCGTGTAAATTTTTGTGACGGGGATGGAACTAAAAATATATAAACTATAAGCCGCGGCTGACTTACAAAGGTGTAATGTATATTAGTCAGTTCAACTACTTCATTTCTTTCGATCAATGCACTTACTACACTATGCACTTAATTACTTACAAATTATGATAAGATCTGTTGTATGCTACTTTAGTAGGGTCCTCCTTGAAACAAAACACGCGACCTCCCTCCGTACAGTTCTCTATATATGTCACGCGATCGAACGTGGATAGGTCAGTGTTGAAGATCGCTCGTTCTTCCTCATTTAACTTTGTGCGGATGCTGTCGAAATTTGAACACGGGAACTGCCATGGCCTCATCGTAAAATATTGAAGCACTTCTAAACCCTGACTAATTCTTTCTTGTATCCTGACCATGCTGTAATATGAAACATAACTTATTATATTTTAAATAATGAAACAGTAGAGCATAGGCTTTCTTTCTAACAGGTAAAGAAAAAATCCAAACTAGATTTATAAACATCGCTTTTGTGTGTCATGTTTAACCATTTAATATTAATTATATATGTTGTAGAAGTAACTCACTACCTTACTAGTATACTTCGTTTTTCAAATACCAATCTCAACGTTATGTGAGACTGGCTGTCGAACTAGGTTCTGGTGATTTTGAGTGTTGAAAAAAAAAATCGGTCCAATCCTATACGACTATGCGTGTCGTAGGAGAGAAGGCAACTGTTTTGCTTAAGAACCATATTGTCCTTATTGTACGAAATATCAGAAGAGTCGCGATTACGAACGCTAGTACTTTGCGTTCTGTATTGTTTTTAAGTTAAGGTTACCAAATAAAAAAAGGTAAGTCGTATTGTCTATGGTAATCTAAATTTTTTTTACAAAAAAAAAAACTCACAGGCGTTTTTGTCCACAAAGCAAGAGCAGAAAGTCGATCGCGTATGCTGGTACCAAATGATAGCAAATACGTCGGAAACTGTGTAGAGTGCGATTGGTAGTGATGTCCCCGTTGGGGTACCACAGCGGCCAGGCCAAGGGATATTTGCGGCCGTAATCTTTGGAAATGTTCAGCACGTCACCCCATGTAGTAGGCTTCTGGTGTCCGATGTTCACGTTGTATATGGGAATCATGACAGGCCTGAAAATTATATCAGATCGTGTGAAAACTGATCGTAAAGACTAATGTCGGACATTTTTGTCGGTTTTGTTTCTCTATCTGTTAGGTACACATTTTGCAATCGATTTTAAACTAACTTCTCGTTGAGCCTCGAAACTTTAAACATCAGAACTGGATAACATAAGGATGTAAATCATTTGTTTTCGTTAAACAATATTTTTCATCAGTAATTTTATGTGAGAAAGATTAACGTTTTTTTGTTGTATCGACATTTATACTAACTATAAGTACATGTATGAACAATATTGTTTTTTATGATGGTTTATATACTGGTTTTGAGTTTTTTTAAGCGAAAAAAAAAACAGATAAAGAAAACGAGCTATGTGCTCATTGGTTATGACCATGTCCACCTACTGGTGTTTATGTCTGCATGGCCGATTTCGACGGCGGGTACTTCCTATAGCTACGCAAGTGTACGTGCAAACAGAGGCATTCACTCGGTTTTTACACATTGATACATAGGACAGTATAAACGAAAACCATTCTGACCAACCCTTAAATTGGCATTTCTTCATTGTATCGACATTTTTCTACTCTAAGTATAAGAACATATGTGAACAACATTATTTTTAAGATTCTTGGTTGTGTAATATTTTCTTGTACTTAAGCGAATACTACACATTTGCAATTAAACTATTATTTGATTGTTGATTGTATTTTCTGTACTTGCTAAATTATTAAGAAAATTAATTAACAAACACAGGTAAAGAATTCATGATTTAAAACAAACTCACTTCTCGGTTCTGGTCCCTTCTAACATTCCTATAGCAATAATGGCATTAATTGCTGTGTCGACTGGGATCACTTGAGCGTTTAAGCTGCCATCGCAGAGCATACTGCGAATAACGCCTTTACTGGCTCCGAGCATAACACCTACTGGCCCGTTCAAACTGTCCACCCAGCCTGGCATCGGTTCCGATACAGATGGACATACTGAAAAAAGATACGATAAATACATTACATAATGGTATTGAGTGTTTTTTTTTATGTAAAAAACAAAAAACAAAACGAGCTAACAGCTCACCTGATACCACATACATCTGCAACACCAGAGGAGCTGCAGATGCGTTGCCGGCCTTAAAGGATATTTGGAAGATCGGAGAGGGAGGCAGAATACCTTACTCACAGAACGAAACGCAGAAGCACAAGATGTGCCTCTACTTTACGCCGTTATTCTATGTGGTCTTGGTACTATCCCGGTCGAGCCGGCCCATTCGAGCAGCAGCATGACTTCACCACGCATAAAAACGTGCAAGGCACAAGAGTGTAAGATGGAACATTTCTTAACGTTTACAATGCTGGCTGACAAATGAGGTTATGAAGTATCATTACGTAAATATGTCGAAATAAAAACATTCCAAAGTTCTTTAACTTTGGAATGCCTTAGGCATTCCAGCATTGAAAGTTCACTGAAATGGTTTCACTAAGAATACAACATGTAATACTTTTATAAGCCCACATTGACATAGGAATGGTGCAACTTTTAATTCCGACATATTTTCGTAATGATCACCATAACCTCATTTGTCAGCTAGCATTGTATACGTACAAGTGACCCTCAGTCGCATCATCCAACACAGACACGGGAAGACGCAAATATTCTTATGCCTCTACCACACGACTAAAGCTACGATGAAAAAGCTCTGTGATTTCTCATACCGGTCCATTGCACGCGAACAGGAAAGTAAAACAGGGCAATGGACAGATTTGTTTATAATTTATGCGTATTTTCACAATAATAACCATTGATTTTTTTTAAATGAGAATCAATCAGAAAGTGCGGCAATAGAAGAAAGCAATGACAGCGGTTGTTTAAACATGCTAGTGTCGCATGAAGTTTCTATGAAAGGAAAGAAAATTGTAAAAAGAAATATGTGGCATTTCAAATGTGCTAAAACAGATTATGTACTTAATTGATTACAATGTGGTGTTAAGGGAAGTAACTAATTAGATGTAATCAAAATAAGGACAGAATGTGTTGAAGTAGTTCAGTCTTGTGTGAAGTGAATATTATTTCAAAATTGATTTGAATAATTTTTTTTTTAATATAAATTAAATCTTTTGAATAAAATATCTGTTTGCGTCGTGTTTTGGGATATTGTTTGAAATTAGTGTATGATTACCAAGATTTTTTCTTTATTTTGTATAATAAACACTGAATATAATATGTAGTACGTATAAGTATGCAGACACGTGATTAAATTACATAGGTAATATATTAAAAACATTAATTATTTTTTAATATTTACATAGTATATCAGATTAAGCATGTCAAAACCGAACATAATCCTGTAAAATATTTAAGTCTACAGGAAATGGCCTTCTCAACTCTTAAACTCCCGACTAATTTCTCAACTCAATGTATAAGACAAATGTAGCCCTTGATACGTTAGTTGTAAGAGCGTGTTATGCTTGCGCACGTTTTCTTCCAGTTACATATCTTGATAGGATCTTACCTATGCTAGGTCGCACTATAACAACCGGAAGGTCATCGTAGGCTTGCTCCACTACAGCCTCGGCGAGCCGTTTGGAGAACGTATAACTATTCGGATGTGGACCAAGCAATGATGGTGTGAGCATCGACACTTGCTTGTCGTCCATCCATTCTATTATCCTCATCACGTCTTCGGGCTTCACTGGAGGCGCGTGCATCTATAATTGGTTACGATTACAAGGGATGCTAGTCTGTTAATTTCTTTGTCTATTTCCCCTTTTTATACTTGATCATATCAATCTCCCTACTGAACAAATATTTGTGGGACCTACAAGGTAATTTGTTCAGGTCTGGATGCTCGTGCATCTGCCATTTATGTCTGTTAACTAACGCAACAACGATAAAAGTAAAATCTTAGAGTTAACATAAAATCTTAAATTATTTATTGAAGTGGGAGATACACAAAAATCAAAATCATGTGGCCGTCTGCGTAAATAAGGGAAACAAACGTGACGAGGAAGAAAGTAAAGTTATAAGCAGTTTCAAATAAGAAATACGTAATGAAACCTTTACATTAACTATTCCAAATGGTATACTAATGTAAGTAAATAATGACGCGTTGCAACAATAGAAATTCTATTATTATAACATGTTAAGGGTAGTGTTGTTTATCATTGGGGGAGGCCTATGTTCATCAGTGGACTTGTGATAGGCTGAAATGATGATGATGAAGGGTTGTGTAAATTTATAAGCACTTTGTCATATCTCTATGGGTAGGCAGACATCACAGATTTTCATTTAGCACGACTCGATGTGGTCAAACGGGCTTCCACAACCTACTTTCATCGTATTGGCGAGGCTACGCACCGTGTTTTATTACGGAGATTGAATTGAGATTTTCTAGGCTCATCTCTTCATCGCTGCTTACGATACCGATGGGAAGAAAGGAATGGCAGACTTACACGCTGCTACCACACAATACATTTAAATAATTATATGTTTCAATATTTAAAAAAAACGGTGTGGACGTATAACAGCTCTGTCTCCAATTGGCAACCGCATCTGCGCGTTCAGAGTCAAACGAAACTCTGGCGGTCGAATGATGATGGAATAACCATTCGAATTTGCCGAATCCAAAATACATTTACTAGTGACGAGGAGCAGCATACACATAACTAGTGCCGGCGGTTCGATAAGTAGTTCGCTTGGCCAGCAGTAAGTATAAGCAACATTTAAAGAAATGTATTCCTGGAGAGGCCTATGTTCAGCGGGGAACTAAACTAGTGATAGTAAAATTACCTTAAATGATAAACCAGATTAGTTTACAACTTGTTTACCTTCTCTTCTAAAACCTTGTAATCAGGGTAGCAGAAAGCAGTAGAAAGGTGGACGAGTGCCTGAAGATTCTCGAGTCTTTTAGCTATATTCAGGGTGCGTAAAGTGCCACAAGTGTTCATGTTGACGTTATCTTTCAATGGGGCCTCGAGTTTCAATGTGGCAGCGAAATGGAACAAGATAGAAATCTCTTTCGATAAACCATCAATATCTGAGTCGGACAACCCGAAGTTTTCGAACAAAACGTCTCCTTGTAAGGGTTTCAGCTTCTTTAGAACTGCAGGGTGTTCGTTTTTGATTCGGTCGAACAACTGAAAATTAGAATGACGTTTTATAATTAGAGAACAATTGATAACTGACTACCAAATTAAAGTTAAACTATCATTAAAAAATTCTAATTCAAATTTCGTCTTTTTAAGATGTATTCTAAATTTAATCAAATTATTATTAGTTAATTCATTAACTACTACTACTAATTTCTTATTAATGTTTTCCATCTGTTTACGTAACAGATGTAATTTAAAAAATAAGTAATAAATACGATTCTTGCGTAAACTCGAAGGCAGAGAATAGGTAAAAGGAAAAATTTATAGGGGAATGACGGAACTTCATATGAAAATAATGCCAAGGGGTAATGGGAATTAATTTTTTTGTTGTTAAAGGATTATTATTTTTATTTATGAGACTGTCCCGACTGACATATCAATTTCAATATTCTTCAAAAATTCCTGAAAATAGATACCAATTTAGCCATTTATTGTATTGAGTGCGAAGCTAATCAGAACTGAGGGATAGAAAACCGTTGAAATATGATTTACATTACCATTTTTTTTAAATAATACGTTTTTTTAAATAACGTTATTTGGTGAATGGACAACAGTATGCGTTTAGTCGACCAACGACTACAATGCAATGGTGCCGTATACTGTCGTAGTTCCGTGTCACTGACTTTCCAGTTTCTTTACGTCCAAACTTCTTGGATCATCGAATATTTAAAAAAATGTTTTTTATATTTATTATACCATATTTAACCACCATTTAGATTTACACATCACATAGGTCCAATCAGATTTTATGACTGCTTCAAAGGAAGTAAAAAAAACATAGTCACGTCTCTCTCATTCCTATTGTGATATTCCCTCTCTCTTCATTCTCTAACATGACGCTTTTAGAGATGAGTATGAGTCATACCGTTTTCAATGTGCCCTTTTCATTAAATATACCTATATTTAATTGAGAAAAGGGCACATTGAAACTATATCCTTATAATTCTTCTTATAATATTATAAATGTTTGTTAGTTGAGTATGTTTGTTTGGATGCTTGTCTTTCAATCATGTACAAATGGCTAAATCGATTTTAAATACATTTGATATGGTATCTCAATTAGATCATGAATGTATCAAAACCTTGAATCCTGGAGAAGGACATAGGCTACTCTTTACTTTTTACCTAGTAATGACACTTACTGCATATATAAAAATAAACCTTTTAAATATTATTCGGAATCTACCAACCGGTAATCGGAGCATTTCTTCTAGACGTTGCTTGATTGACTTTCCTCGTTTTGGTCTTATTAGCACATAGATAGTACCAATCTCGGGCACAGAATACAGAAGTTTCTCGACGAGGACTTTTCCCATGAACCCGGTTCCGCCCGTAAGAAGTATGTTCTTGTCTTTGTAGAATTCTCTAATTGACATCGCCGCAGCCATTCCTGTAAACAATTGCACTTCAAATTAGTTACACAACAACTATATTAGAGAAACGAAATTTAAGTCTAAGTAACTTCCACTTCCGTTCCCTACAGATAATTGTTAGTGAGGTAGGTTAAGGGGCAGTTTTCTTTTCATGGTGCGCGATTTGATTTTCAGTGTTAATACCAAATTTTTTATAGTTGTTATTTTAAAAAAATGTGCTCTTACGATTGCAATCCAATACTGGGGATGGACAGAGATTTATCATTTCAAGTCAGTTTTCACCACAGCTTAGTTGGGATAAGGACTGACACGCATGAAGTCCGTCGACCCACACGTGGTGGACTCTCTGCGACCCGCGTAGCAAATTATAATTTTTGAGAGGAGGACTCTTCCCAGTCGTGGGACATTTATATAATGCTTCTTAACCTTAACAAGAAACACTTAACGTGCCTTAGCATTTCTTGTCACCAAGTTTGTATACTCTCAAACAATCTTGTCAGTTCTTTATTTCAAAAGGAATAAATTACATTTCTTCATATGAAATGGAATGTAGTAATGGTTTGAGCATGGTCAGCTGTAATGGTTTTAATTAAAGTTGCTTAAGTTTTGGTTTACACAACATCTGTTTCCCATGTTGCAAATCCAAGTCTCGAGTGCACAATGCATGTAACATTAAATTTACTCGCTGCGTTAAACACGTTAATTCGTTATTACTAAACACTTATATACTACTTTTTTCTGATAATAATGTTGCTTTCTTCTTCTCCGGGACCGTGAAGTCAGTTTACGGACATAAATTTCATTATGGACAAACCTCGAGACAGTTATTTGTAGACCATACAATAAAAAATATTTCATATATTTTATAATAGTTACTTTTACATTCGCGTTTAAAGGCTGCTACCTTTTGTTTTCTTTAATCTTATAGTATTATTACAACAGTCGTAGACCTACATTTAAATTAATTACTAAAGTACTTAAAAATCGAAAATTAAGTCCGAAAAGACGATAACATTTCTATTTAAGTACATATGTTACAATTTAAGCTAAAAGTGATTGTTATAATTTTTTAAATATGTAGCAAGCTAACATATACTGTAATTTGCATTTTCCTTTCAAGTTATGTAAACGAAAAGTAGGTCACTTGTTATTTAAAAATTCGCAGTGACCTAGTTGCTTTAGGAGCAATGAAAACAGCAAATAAACAACCAAGTATACGTTGAAGTCAAAACAGAATCAAATTGATGAATGTGATTTGACTACGAGTTGAGAATGCGACCTTGCTCGTGTGAAATTTCGAATACACAAAAATCGTGAATATTTTTCATAAGAAGATTAGGCAAACACTACTTTCCATTAGTCACGAATCTAACTTTTCGCCTCTCCGGGACATGATGGGTAGCAAGCCTCGTCGCCGAGAAATATTATTAAAAGATGTATCTTTACATTTTACATAACGTTATTCAAATACTTAAGGGAGACAGTAAAAGTCTCTTTACTTCGTTATATCCCTAACCCAATAAAAGTATTCAGGCATTTGTGGTTGTTTGTTTCTTTATCTATCTTATCTAAGTCTCACGTGAAAATTACTAATCGATTTTGATTCCGATTTCACCGTTCAAATGCCTATTAGGCTTGATTAGTGTATCAGGCTATGCCAATGAGCAGTAGTAGTATGAATAGTTGAGCAGCAACTAAAAACTTCTTTTCACGCGGATGAAAGACGAAATTCTAAAAAGGTCGAATATTTTTATCATTAATCTACGCAAAAGTCGTGTCATGCTTGTATTGTATGTATTTACAATAATAATCTTTACTTCCTGATAAGTAGGGTACTAAATCACAAGAAAGTATTAAATATAAGTTTTAGATCTTCTTCTTTAAACTTATATCCATACACGGAGACGTAATTTTGTTATTTGATTATCATACGTCATAATAGGCCCTTAAAAATCGCGATTGGTCGCGCGAGTTGGCGGGTGAAAGTGGACTGTCGTTTGATATTTCTATTGACAACACTAAGTAACGGTCCAAATTTCAAGTGCCCTACTTGAAATTGTCAGTGTTGGCCTAAACGGCCAACAGTTTAAATTTAAGTACAAATTGTAACTCGGCAATTGAAATTGGTGTTCAGCTTTGCTTATTATTATTAATCAAAACCTGATTCATTAGAGCTTTCAATTGAGTATTGCTCATAGTGAAATTTTATTATTAAAAATCTTAAAACATAGCAAATAAATATGAACCCGCTTTAAGGCGACTTTAGCAACAACAATGAAAACCGACACATTGTTGGTTTCACTACTCATTCTTGATAAATAGTTCAAACAGGCTTCAACTTTAGCCGTCAAGGTAAACATTTCTTCACCCAAGTTCGGAGAATAGGGTTGTATACAATCTCAGAAAAGGGTCTCGTTCTGTTAATTTCGATTGTATGGTCTCTTTTTCGGAGTAGAATAAATAGCCTTTGATTCTCTGGATGTAATTACTATCACTTTGTATAATGAAATTATACAATATTTAATCTTTATCACTCCGTTGTTTATCACTTTGTTGACTTGGTCTCTTTGAGCTAGGCATGGTCCCATAGGCAACCGCAAGCATGCTACAAGAATATAGTCATACACAAAATTAAAGCGCAAGTGCTTGTAAACTTGAGCATAAATAAACAAGCATATACTATAAATATATATTTAGATGATTTGTGAAATTTGTGAAATCTCTTTGTTATTAAACTATAATTTTTCTAAAATACTCTCAACAACATATGGCAATGAAACGGTAGCATCTGGGAACTTTGCGTGTTTTCGTGTTGAACCCGGTTGCTGGCCTGGCGCAGGTTCGAATCCTAGTGGTGGCCGAAATATTAATTTACAATAGCTCTCGGCTCTTTTAGGTTCTTCCCCACGCTAGACCAATAAAGAGGAAAGACAAGATGAGTCAAAAAATGCCAATGCATTTGTTGAGATCAATAGATTTTACTCCAGACCGATATTAAATAAAATTGCAAGACAATATATACATATAGAATAAATGTGTAATTAATGACATTCCATCATCAATATAGGTGTAGGTACTGATGAATGAGTTAGAACATGATGGGATCTCTGTATTTGCTGCCATATTGGACTACGCGCCCGCGAAAGGTCCAGGCCTAGCACGCACGCTTACAACGGACCTGCTTTTTTCTTACTCATAACGTCATAACTAATATATAGCTGCCGCTGCTGCTGATGGTGGTGATGATGATGATGATAACCTCACAAATCGATGACATAAAATGATGAGAAAAAATTGTGGAATCGCACAATTTCATACGGCTTTCACTTTTCCGACGTCGATTTATGGCAAACTACTGCATGGTTGAATTCTCAACATGGGTTTAGGGCTGATAAAATACGATCAGTTTAAATAAGTTTCAAATTTCAATTTGCTTAATCATTTTATTTAAAATCCAATAAATATTTATACTATTTTGTCAAATCTGCCTAGAAACCGGCACCTTTTTAAAAAAATAAAAAGTTTGTTATACCAAAAGCATATCAGAATTACTTACTTGTTACCTATCACTTACAAGTAAAAAAACTTAAACGATTCTCAAACCAATAATCTAAAGAGTCTAATCGTATTCAAAATTGAGAAGTATCATGTCCTTTGTTACAGCCCTGCCCTGAGACAGGTAGTACTTTGCATAACATGTACCGGCTATGGTTCGTCTCGCTGCCGGTTTTTTTTTGTTTTCTGTTGCTCCACCGATGGCTTCGATACACTAAGAGTAACATATAGTAGATCGTGAGCATACCAGTATCAAATACGAACAGCGGAACATAATAACGCGGCGTTCGTCAATGCCGTGGAAATTTTTGTTTTTAAGCAAGACGTGAATTTATAGATGTTGCTAAACCGTTTGAGTTTCTAATCAAGATGAAATGATCACATCTCCGCATTTCTTTATTTATTGCCTTCTTTCCACTCATCATGACGTGTTGCAACTACGTAAATTTGATTGATGTAATATAATTTTTAGGAGTTATTCGTGATATTTTTAATTGATCAGCATCATAGTGCCGGCGCTGCTCTCCTCAACCCACCTGTCCAGTGTGGTGAGTTTGAGCAAATAGTTTCCACCATCTTTATAACGGACAAGCAGTGGCTGATGAAGTAAATGTAACTAATTGATATTTAGGCCCGTATTCTAGAAGGCGACTCAAGCAGCATTTGAACTCTAACCAACCAAGATAAGTTTTAAGTTCAGATCAAATTCAAGCATGTATTGTTTCTCGTAACTCGTTTATATATTAGAACGCATTTTAGTTTATACTAAGTTGAAACTAGTTTCAAGTATAGATTTGATTTGTGTTTATGTAATTTATAGTTTAAGTCAAGTTTTAATTTACAATTTTATTGCGATTGGGGAAGTTATTTTGTTTCACAAATTATTTACGTCAAAACTGTTGCAATTGGAGTAAAAAAAATTAAAACATGCAAGTATTAATATTAAAAAAAAAAACGCTATAAATTCATAAACCATATATTTAAAAAGTACGTTGAATTATGTACAAATTAGAAGTCCGTTTCTGGTAACTTCGTGAACGGAATATGGCTGTTACGCTTTCATTACTCTAAATTCACTCAATGCATTTCAGTTACACCTTTGTCGCACTTAATTCACTTCAAAAATATCATCCCTCTTATGACAATGAATTCCAATTTTAGGAATATTGTCACCAAGTAAATTGTCGAAACAGTCAATGTCGTTATAAATTTTTTTGGGTAAAAAGATAAATTATTTAGGTAAGAAATAAGTTTGTCTAAACTTTTGAGGTTTTTTTGCAATTTTAAACCGGAGTATTAGTGATAATCAATTATTATTCGTCTTCCAACATAGTCGAGTGTTCAGGAGACTTTAGTTCGATCCCCTATATGAAGGGCTCGTACCTATGAGTTTTTTTGAAACGAATGTACGCTTTGTATCGTTGGCTTGGACACTAAGGACAGCGGCAGGGTATACTATGTGTCACGTTGTCCGAAATAAGTTTTGGTGAAAAGTGGGTCAAAGGGACTAAGATTTTTCCACATCTGATCTAACATCCCTAGTATTGTTAATACTTGAGTGCTTATTATATAACATGTATGAAAGTTTGGTTTGAAAAATAAATCGTTACTTTGTCGTTTTCGTTCGCATATTTTAATTTATATTCAACATAGGTGTGACCACGTGCACTCGGTCAATGTTCCCAACAACATTCGCTTTACAATTGAGTAACTTTACAAACGGAAAATTTATTCTAGGATGCTTTAATGCCGTCTTTAGGTCACACAGTCGGGTTTAATAAAGCCACGAAAGGTCAATTTGGAATTTCTCACGACACTGTGTTAGACCATACAGCTAATATTGTGATGTACATTTTAGAAATTCTATTTCTTGCCTAAATGTATTTTAGTAGAAAAAGAATAAACCCTAGATTACTAAGCTATTTTTAAAAAGCGTAACTTCTAGTTGACCAATATGCTACTAAATTAGACCGTTAATACACAATGAACCGTTTCGCGAGGCGAAAAGTAGTCTTTAACAACTATTTTGACCTGTTAACTGAATTTGATCTGTTAATTAGTCAGTGAACTAGCGATTTTACTAAAGCGAATTAGTTTAGTATTTATTTATAATGAATGATTGTCGTGATGCCTTTTTTAAAATTATCTTACTAATATCCTCCCTAATATTATAAATGTGAAAAGTTTGTTCGTTTAGATATAATTGTATAATATAAACGAACGTTGTGTAATTCATTAATCATTAAAACAGATTTTGATTCAATCAGGTGTAGAGAGACTTACGCTACTTTTTAACCCTGGAAAGTCGCGGGGCGGAAGCTAACACTTCACAGGTGGATGGTATGGTTGGTACTGACTCAGTTTTTAAGCCCTGAGTTGCGTGTTCGAATCCCACTAGGGAACTTGAACAGTTTTTATGATTAATAATAACAGTATTTGTATCTAAATAATCTTGTTTACTTTACAATTTTTTTTACTTTTTATGTGTACGATTATCTATGTCTGTTATGAATGAAACAGGATAACAAAAGGATGTCAAAAATTATATAAAATAATCCAACCAGTCCGCAATTTTGCTACAAATAAATTCTAAAACCTTCGCATCTTCCTCACCAAAATTTTAAATTCCAGACTATAGACTCAAAACATATGTATTTTGAAGTAAAGAAAACAGCGGATCTATAGGGGATATCCGTTAAAATAATAATAAATTTAATTAGTGTTAAAGATTGGGCCATAATGTTTTGTAGTAGTGTATAAATTTTGCTTTTATTAGAAAATAAAAATAGAATTTGAATTTCCTGATTTTATGAAACGTAGTAAAGTCATACCTTTATTTAAAGCGGGTACTATTTTGACCCTTTTAACTTGGAGCAATTTCTTATTACTAACACTTCCAACCACTTCAAAATCCTCATAGACATTAGTAACAATTATGTTAAGACATTTCAATTTAAACAAACTACTGTAATTAATTTGGTTTTACAAGAACTGAACTGAACGCTGATAATGGTTTGTCAATAATAGTTTATTGGTTTTCTTGGAATAACTCTTGATGCTAAGCTCTATGGGCTTGGCTTTTTATATGGGGATATATACAACTTTCTAGCAGACTTAGCTCTGTAGCATATACCGTTAGAAAAATATGAAGTCTGACTGATGTCGAAACAGCTAGAATAATTTTAGTTATTTCCATAGTATAATGGCATGTGGTATTTTCCTGTGGGGCCCTGCAGTTGATATAGAAACAATATTCGTCTTAATAAAGAAGGTAAAAAGAGCAATTTACAATTTAAAATCAATAGATACTTTTAGCGCAAAATTAAAATGAGGCGTCTGAATATAAAAATCTATTTATTAGAATGTATGTACAGAAAAATATAATACTATAAACATAAGATTTGAATGTAAAGACAAGAAACAGACACAAGATTGTAATGCTAGTTACTAGATTTCATAGAGTCAGTAACTCGTTCATTGGGTAATGTATACGTTTGTGCAACAAATCCCAGTAATTGCGCAAATCAATAATTAAAAAAAATAAACGATGATTTTATAAAAAAATAACCCTTTTAACCCCATAATACAAAGGAATACATGAATGATAATAACTGTTTCTAAATGTATTTCAAAATTGCAATTATATTTTATTATTAGTTATCCTGCCATCTATCGGTAGCCTATATCATCGCCTATATCGACATCCACCGGAAAAAAAGGGGTGGCAGATTCTTACGTCGACACCGCACGGCACCTTTGTCTATTTATATTTATACCTTTGGTTCCCATACATTTAATTTAACTATTAACCCAAAATAATTTAATAAGTACACGAGCCATTAAAATTATTTATGATTTTTACTCTCCAAATTACTGGTGTTTAATCCAGGTTAATCATGTTCATCGTGTCAATCATACTACTTGGTAATTATAAACAAAGCACAGTACTGTGTCAGGTGGTTACTAATATTATGGTTTATTTTATTAATTTCACAAGGTATGGATTCATTCAAAGCATTCAAAAGCCGTGCTGAATGACGTTACAATTTTGTTTATGGACTGTAATCGTAGTATACATAATAATTTAATTGCTTAGGTTAATTTTGTGCGTTCTTAAGTTAGTTAACTATTAGTTAACATCAATTGCAATTTATACGCAAGTGAATTAAATATTATAAGCATCCAAGAAGCAAACAATTGCGGAATGAATACCGGTTATACGGTACGTCTGTGTTGCTGTCGCGATCAAGATAAGCGTTTTCTAAACAACGATAATTACTTGAGAATTATTGTTACAATACAGCTATTTTACCTCTGAAGATGTTGTGTAATTAATTTAGGCGTAGAGTCTTGGAGCTAAGGGAGTAACGGGATATTACCTCGAACTTCTGTTTCTCATATAATTATGAAAAAACGTCACGAAATTTCCGGAATATAGAAAATTTAACGACAATTTAAAAACTATGCCCTCTATTCTTGAATTATTTACTTAATTCTAACCTCAGTCCTGCGACTTATCTGGCTCTTAAGAAATGAAGGAATTATATCCGATTAAGTAGTAGAAAAGGTTGTAAATATATAATCCAATTTTATTGCCCACTGGAGTTCAATAAAGTTTTATTTACCTTTTTATTCACAAAGATAGTTTTGTATGCGATGATAAATTACGATCTAACAAAAACTGATTAAGTCCCAGTTGAATAATTATATTTATTCCGAAAGGGAGAATTAGCGCGATCCTACTGCCATTTCACAACATTCGTTTTAAATTGTTGAGGTCTCTTATTAATAACTAGCGAATGCTCGCAACTTTGTTCCATTCATGTTATATTGATTGCGTAAGGACTTCGGAAAAGAACTGACATCGAATCAATTGAAAGCGGAATATTTATTCATAACTAATGAATGGTCGCGGATTCGTTCGCGTGATATTTGTTTTTACCTTTTGGAAATGTACCTATACATATATTAATATTACAATAGAGCCATTTGTTCTTTTCAAAATGTTATGTGTATATTTGACATACAGTCCTTAAATCAAATTATGGCACCTTCATACGATGGGGAAATACCTGATATATATCTACCCCAGAGAGGACAAGTTCAAACTACGCCACTTTTGCTGCGATTGAGAGCCCATGCTATACCTTCAGCAAATATCGGCGGAATACGGAGACTTATAGATCGTATCGCCATACATCGCATACTAAAACAAAAGTCCTATTCCTTCTCTTCCGCGCGACTTTACCTGAGGTCAGAGAGTATGATAAATAGCAACGGCGCTAATCCTCCCCTATCAGTCCATCAGTAGGCATCGGAGCTCCTTCAGCCGACCCACCTCGCTGCAACAGCCCAGCTTTCATTGTTGAGCTGGTGCTGGTGATGGTGGTGCTCTTGATTCCACATGGGTGAACTATTGGGGTATCCAGACTGGTGGCGAGCAGCAGTACTGTGATCATCTAGTGGGCTGCCAAACTTTAGAAGTCAGATTTTGACAATCTTTTTCTTTACATGCGACAGATGATAAATAAACCGATGCCGAGCGGCAGCGTGCGAGGTGTCTGGTACTGCGAGTACCAATTTCCATGGCGAGCGTTGGTGAGGTCTATATACAACAGTGGACTATCAACAGGCTGACGAAGAAGACATATGCATCTCCCAAGTATATTTGGAATTCTCGTTTGCTTCTTTCATACGCAGTAATAAATAACAGCGGCATCTGATTTTAACCAGGCCCCGAAAACATGTCAGACATATTGAGGTCTAACACATCTGAAAGGTATTTTCGCCATTTATCGAACGCCACGTTATTTTACATGATCATGTGAACGAAACCAAGGCATAGATAATAAATGAATAAGCTTCTTTGTAATATATTACAATATCTATACCGCATAATATATGTGTTCCCATGGGTTTAAGTACCTCTACTTATGACCACTCCCTTTGGGTATACGGTCGTGATAGCATATTTTTTATGTAATAATATCTTAACCTAGATTCTAGACCTTAAACACAGATCAATTGTGGTAGAGCCAAGCGGCGGCTTTAGCTGCAGCTCGAATGGGCCGGCTCGACCGGATTGATATCACGGCCTCGCAGAATACCGGCGTGAAGTAGAGGCATCTTGTGCTTCTGCGTTTCGTTCGGTGGGTGAGGTAACCAGAGGCCCACATCCCCTCCTTTTCCCTCCCATCTCCCAAATATCCTTAAGGACCGGCAACGCACCTGCAGCATCTATGGTGTTGCAGATGTATGTGGGCGACGGTAATCACTTACCATCAGATGAACCGCTTGCTCGTTTGCCGTCTTTTCCATAAAAAAAAAAGATCACGGCATGCTGGCCTAAGTATCGTTGTGGTTCATTTACTAGACATTCGTGACCCCTGCTTTATATGCGACAGCATAGTATGGGGAGCTCATGCTAAAACTTCAATTATATTTAACCAACTGAAAAATACTTTTTGCGTCAGTCGATAAGCTATAGCTATAATTATGACAATTTGATTGAATTCGCCTTAATTTTAGTTACGCAATGGCTTAAGGTCCGATTGGACCCCCAAACCCATTGCGTGATACAATCGTGTTACGACCATCTTTTCTAACCAGTTTAATAACAAAGGTTGGACTATTCATACATTATTCACAACAACAATATATAATTACATAAATATTGAATTTACATGGCTTTCCTTAGCTTGGTATGGACAGCTAAATATTATTTGATATAATTTGTTTATCAGTATAATATGTACGTGTGAAAATAAAAACATTACATCACCGTTAGAAAATTAAATTAATTACGTGTTGTTGCGTAAATGATTCTGCCAACCCATCTGATATAGTTATGGAGCGGAAGAAATTAGCAATAAGAAGGGTTCTTAAGTTAGTGAACTACACATCATTAGATCTAAATATTATCGATTATATATATATTCATTTATTAATATAATAGTACTTTGTAGATTAGGGCGAGTCCCTGGATTTTCCCGAAACATACATAACAAAAACATTTCAGCGTGAGTTTATACAACGTCAGCACAGTTAATTAAATCCACTATTTACGTACACCCCGTCCGTATTCCATAGTGCACCTTCGTCTACAACAGCCTTTTTCTGACCTAGATTCGATAGAGGCCTAGAAAGCTCCAATATAAGCTGGCGAGTCTTTAACGAAACTATTTGGACAAGGTTAGTGAGTACAATACCATTTCACTATTGATGCTACTATTTGTTTACCGGATTTTAGAAAATTCTGATGGAATCCACCGTAAGAAGATCGTAATTAGAGCCCCATTACTCAGCTTGCACCACGTGTAGGTTGAACAGTGAAATCTTAATTAAACTTAAACTAACTAATTGAATACCTTGATGATGCCATAAGGCGAAACCGGTCAGTTACTTGTATAATAATTAAAATTTGTTGTGAAACTAGTACAAGAGATAATAATAATTGTCAATATGATGAAGTTTCTTCAAGTGACGAAAATCGCAAGTAAATTTTACAAACTAAGTTAAATTTGTAATAGTTCCCCTTCTAGAACAAATACTTATTTTATAGGTAAGATGCACATAACGATATTACAAAAATTGCTTAAATATTTATTGTATCTTTTAAATGACAATCTTGATTGTAGCAACTGATGGATTCGTGTCAATGTAATGTTTTAGCTCAGAGCTAAAACTTTATTTGTGTGAAATATATTGATTATTTTTTTTGCTTTGGGGTATTTATATATATTCTCATCTGGTTGGGTTGTATATATAAATATGTATAGATATAAATAAATACAATAATATAAATTATATTTTATAAATTATATATATAATAATTCAAGCGCCAATAGCCGAATGGGTTAGGGTGCGGACTACAAAACATGAAGTCGTAAATTCGACCCCGCCATTCGACTATTGTCGTGAACCACTCCAGATACAAGCTGTAAGCTTAGTTAGAGGTTTAACAGGAATATTAGTAATGTTACTTAATAAATAGCATTGCTAGTATTCTTTAAAAAAAATAATTAAAAATTAAATAGATAATTAAAACCCAACCCGATGGAAGCTCCCGGCAGGGGAGACCAGGCGGCCGAGGGTTAGGCAGAAAGGGAAAGAATTCGGCGGACAATGCGAGCAGAATCGAGTAACACCGCTTTCTGCATTTAAGCTCGGAGCGGTCCGTCGCGGAGTCCCAGCCGCCTCAGATGTTCCGTGAGGCTGACTGGGATTAACCCATTCGCAGAGACGACGATCGGAATAATTTCGGTCGGCATACCGCCCCACATGTCGGTTACCAAATAAGGATTATATTATTGACATTTTACTTGACAAAACGTCATCTCATAAGTCTTTCTACTGATATCGAATCTTCCCGGATCGAAAAAAACAGACAATTATATGTGTTTCATCACCATCATCACCATCATCATCAACATTTCAGCCTATCATAAGTTCAATGCTGAACATAGACCTCCCCCAAAGATTGCCACAAAGCTCGATCCTAAGCCACCTGCATCCATCGACTTCCTGCATCACTTCGCAGGATTTAAATAATATTAATTTTCAAATATACATTCAATCTAACTCTTTACCTGCCAGTATTAGTGACGAACAAGTTGTAGTCGGAACGATTTAGTTTGTACTGTAAGAAATGTCAAAGATAATAATCCAGTTGTCTCCGCATTATATGCCTTGAGATGGCATTGGGCAATGGACTTGCTATTTGCCTATGCCGTCCGCCATAGACCGTTAATGCACACGAAATTCCGTTAAAATAAATCTTAAGACAACCATTTTGAAATATTTTTTAATTTTAAAATATTTGCGGATCGATACGGTTGAGTCTGGAGCACCAGCATGGCTTCTAAAGGTCAGCTTGTTTGATATTAAACATACTCAGGGCTGTGAAAAGTGTTTACGTCAATTGAAGTAGTCTACACGATTTTTAACGATAGCAGGAACTTTTTTACCAGTGAGCTAAGTAGTTATATTTATATTTTTACACATATATCGATGGCAGCAATGGATGTATATAGCCCAAACCTTATGAATTTTCCGTTAATACTTTACAATGAGATAGAAAGATTACTTATGTTTCCGATTACGTAGTGCAAAATTTTAAAAACAAACTCGAACTTTCTGTTATACAAGAACTTACGTAAATATTAGTTTGACATAAGATATTCTAATATATCAATAATATTCTAATATTTGAATTTTTAAACTGTGTTCAAAATGTTTTGTAACTGTCTTTATAAATATTTATCATAGTAGTTAAAAAGTTTTTATTAAAGAGAGAAGGTGGGCTTCGAGGCCATTGTAAGTAACCGATATGTGGCGAAGGTGGGTCACTGTGGCGTTTTAGTCACGGTAATTTTACCTGGCGTAATCTGTCCTTACCAGCCTAAATGCCATTAATTTTATTGAACATGATGACTATTGCAAATAAAAATATCTTAGCCTCTGATGGCGGAATCAGTCAGATTTAAAATCTAAAATAAATTGACGCTGGTAACCACTAGTATTTAAGATTGAAAAAAATATATTTTGTTCTCTATATTGCACCCAATTACATACAATTATGAAAATTAAAATCATATACACGGCTCTGCCCTGTAACAGTTTCATTAACTGTATAGAAATTAGTTTTAGTGTTTTCTTCACAGCGCATTCCCGCTGCCCTAAATATTTAATTCTCTACCGAATTGCACTATTGTAATTTTAATATACGTTTTCCTAAGAAGCCAATACCAATATCACACGAACGAAGTCCCGGGGATTCGCTAGTTATGAATAAATATTCCGCTTCCAATTGATTTGAAATAGATTCTTTTCCGACGACCTTACGCAATCGAAATATAATTTCAAACAATATATGGATTTAATAATTTGATCAGTGTTTGTACTAGTAATTAAATCATCCTCATCAGCTTGGTCTTCTGTAAAAAAAAAAACCTCTTAAAAGCGCGTCGTGAATAGTTTTTAAGAGTTTAATATAATAAACAAAATCGCTAATATGTTGTTACACGCAACTTTTAACTTTAACTTTTATGTAAATTATAATGAAAATATTTAAATTATAGTTTACATAAGTGTTTCGTAATAACTATTGCAGTTTTAATGCAGGCAGGTTTAAACGTGTTTAATTTCACACAGACACTTGTCGCATTTCGATTACCACAGAGTATATTGATGGACGATTCAACCAGTGCTAAGAGCTTAGACCAATAGTTTAGAATCTCGTAGGTGAATAAGAACTTTCCGGCGCGACGTGTCCTCATAGCACCTCAGTTGGGTTTGTACGAGTGTGGTCTTCTACTATAACGACAGTAATAACTATAGTTGGGTGAAATATTCAACGAAAGAGTACGAAAATTTTGTGAGATACCTACTTTGTCCAAGCAGTCCTGATGAAACGACATGTATAATGTAAATAAAGAATGCATATTTGGCAGCCAATATATATTAAGTGAAAATAGTACTATGAGTATTTTATTAATCTTTCCAGAAGATATCGCGGTTTCGGGAAGTGTGAAGATGATAAAGGCTCAGTAAGTGCCTATACCTGCCTACATACCAAAATATTATATTATAATACCTTTAATCTACAATGGGATAAAAGACGTGTGTATTGACAAGAATATATCTTTGTAGGGAAATAAGTATTATCCTGTTTTTAAATTTTCAGGGTAAATGTACTCGTTGTCGGCCCTACACAAAATGACAATTCTAAGGAATTCAATGATTCTCAAATGTATCTCTTTTATCTACATAAATAATTTGTGGTGGTAAGGGTAAAAATCTGACCTTTATTTGTTTTAACTTTTTTATTGTTTACCTTTTTATTATAGGATGCAATAGCGATATTCGAAAAAAGAGTGTGTATGTGAGCATGTCGATATGAATTGTTGAATAAGTTTAGATGAAGCGTGTGTCAAGATATTACACAAAATGAATTTGAAAATGCAAAAACGAAAACTTAAATATTATCATTTATACTAAAACCTTATTGAAGTATCTTGTGTATTGAGTGCCGATGCCAATTCAGTTGCTTGATAATAAAGATAAAATATAGTTTTTAACACCTATTGATTTAAACTTTTTATTTTTATAAAATGGTTTCCACAAAACATAGACAGAGTCAAATGTTATGGTGAAAAGGTCAAAAGCCATAAACATACTAAAATAAAGAAAGCTTGTCTCTAAATATCGAAACGGAAGAAAATTGTTTACGCAAAACAAAGAATGCGACAAAATTTTGGTAAATTATGTCAAAAGCCAAACAAAAAATCAGTCACAATCTTAGAAGATTTTTTCACAATTGGTCATTTGATGGAATATTTATTTATAGAAAAGATCTATATAAAAAAATGAAAAACTCAGAAGTCACGTCTATTTTTATCCAGAAACTAGATTACACAAAAGTGCTTTCCATCAGTCAATTAATGCGTGTTGTCCGTTAGGACAAGCATCTGGATATTATTATATATTCATTGTTTACTTAATTCACAATCCTGCATGAACGACCGAATTTTTATAAATCTTTGAAATATAAGTATAATTCCACTGCGGGATATAGGCCTATAAAAGCATCAACAAGAGCTGGCATGCCATGCATGCACACACACACAGCCTAAAAATTAAAAATAAGCAATCACCACAGTTTGTGCAAAGCGATGGCTACATTTCTGTTTTCTTTAACGCGTATTATATCAATGACAGTGAAAAATAATATGTATGCCGCATTCCAAATTTGAATTAAAAAAAAGAAAATTTATATTGTAAAATTTTTATTATTACATTATTTATGAATATTTCAGGCCTTGATAAATAAACTGTACACCAATAGGGGATTATATCATCATTTTATGCAATTGTCGATCTAATATGCACATGGTGCGTTCTGTTGGCTGCCAAAAAAACTCGAGCGAGCGATAGCGGAAAATTCTTACGAATTATCATACGAAGGTGGCCAATACAATTGCAACACGGCGTTGCAAAACTTAAATGACCGACAAATTAGTATAAGAGTTGGTAGGTTTCTTTTGTAAGAAAAATAATAAAGAACATAAGTTATTTTAAACTTTTTTACATGTTGTACGCAATAACGTACCGAAAAGAGTCTAGCAAAAAGCGGCAGCTACTGCTTTACGACGATTATGCCATTATTTTATTGTACTAGCTGGAATTTTACTAGTACAGACTGCGTTATTTCCTAACCTGGTGTATGCTGATGTATGATGATAAGTTAAATATAAAAACACACTTTAGCGAAGGTTTGCCTGGAAGAAATCGCTGTTTGCGATAATGTAGATTTTTTCACAATTTCATATCTAGTAAAAGATCTATATAAATATATATTTTACTGATTTTGTGAGTTTATACAATAAAGTGTATAATTGAATAAATAAATACCGCTTATTATAACGAAATAGCGCTATTTGGTTTCGAAAGTTGGACGGAAATCTAATGATGAAACGTATTGATATATCGTTATAGCTAGGATAATATACATAATATAGGCGGAGATATAAACGCAGCATCGTATATAATAACCTAAAAAAAATTAGTTACACAAATATCCAACTTCTAATACATGTTCTAAGGAGGCGCAACGCAATATAAATGTCTTATTAACAAATAAACAATCGATGTAATGGATGCGTGTAGAAGGGATCCACGTCCAGGTGTCGACAGCCACACCCTTATGTGGTATTAAAATAAAATAAAAAAAGATAAAAAACATTTATTATTCGTAGTATTGTTTTTACTTTTAAATTCGCATTAGCAAGTTCGCTTTGCTGATCTTTAGTTATGCTTGCTGTATTTAAAAAAAAATATATTCTATGTTAATTACAGTTTATTACAAAACAATTATATTAATTAACTAGCTATTACCCGAGACTTCTGGCGTATTATCTATAAGTACAGTACAGTTTTATTTGAAATGTTGATTTTAAATAAATAGACACGTTAGTTATAAGCCTTTGGCTTTCGAACAGAGAATGTAAGATTTAAATCATTCATTGGTTTTCGGATCCCATTGTGGCCATTACTTATTACCAGTATTAGCTGGGCTCTCGATATTCTCCGGATTCAAAAGTAACGCGGTTTTTATGAATAGTCATAACCTTTCAAAAAGTGAAAAGAGCATCAAAATAAATCCAACAGTTTTCGCGTGATGCCTGAACAAACAAATAAACATACAAACAGACAAAAATATCTCTAAAAAGATTTTTTTAAAATATCTCTAATGTACAGACACAGCTTTTTAACAACCCTAGAATATTATTAATTAATTAATTCAAATGAATTAAAGTTTCACTTCTTTCATAAAGGTTTCATTATGAAATACTTATGTTTGTAAGTTTAAAAACAACTTAGTAGAACTGATGAATATACAGTAAATATACCTATCTGTGCACGTTACATCACAGTAATATTTAATTTTTATAATAGCTTCGGTGTATATACGAGTATTGTTGTGTCTCTCAGTAATCGCCACTTCTCCCTGTGGGCCGTGGCAGACAAATGTTAGGATCGTGCAGGCCGCGACGTTCACGAACTACCTTGTCTTTATACTTGTCTGTGTCTGTCTTCTACTAACGTGCCCTTGTAGAACAAACTGTATATAAATTGGCACTCAAAAATAATTATATGGAGGAAAATAGAGATGACCTGACAGGCCCATACTAACTTTTCTAGAGAGGTATGTGTATAAGACATAATTTAATACGTGATTATATTTTTTTATGCTCAACCCTACCTAAAAGTCCTAGAGACCGAGAAGTCTCTCCGAGACCATGCAGAATTGATTTACAATCGATTTCCAGACGTCCATTATTTGTGTTGCTTTCTTTGTAATTGATTGATATGTAAAACAACAACTGCAGTATTGAGTAACAAATAGAAGTCATGTTTTTACGCCACTAGATCAATTTACTTTACGTATTATTATTAGGAGCTCCAGGTATAGCCTTTCCTCGAATAAATAACATCAGATTTTGATTATTACCTCCGTTTTTAACTTTATTAACTTCAAGAAGAATTGTAGAAAACGGTACAGGAACAGGTTGAATGAGTGAGAACAGGACGAATATAACGCTAGCAGATCGGAAAGATCCACCGCATCCTTTGTATTGTTACAGTCTAAAACGATTCCGGGTTTGAACAGTCAGTACGTTTTGTGGACAACGTGCAAATATCCCGACTGTTATTCCACTTCAATAGAGCTATTCCATCGATGCTCTCCGCGATCACATTCTCTTTGCTCTTCGAAACTTCATCAACTTCATAAGTACTAGACATGTTATCACTGTCTGTTTTTTCTATGGTGTGCTACGATTCGCCCACCTTACTCGGTAAACGCTAGACTGTGTTAACCCACCGACCGTATCTTTGGCTGTCTCAGACGTTTGATTGAAAAAGTTCTGAGACGCCGCCTGCCATTTGCATTGTATAATACCATCACGGACGCGGTGTACTGCGAATTCTTAGAGGTCCAAGGATTGGAGACCAGCACTGCAAAAATAACGAACAGGACTTGGGATGGAATTCGATTCGCCGATGAGCCCTGTCGCCATCAGTTTCGTGGAGCGGACGCCCCTCGCCCATGTTGAGCACGACACCTCCCTGGTCCAACGACTGAAGAGACAGGGCTACTTCTACTCGGATTTGAGAGATGTCTTAATGATGGCCCACCTCGGATAGCGACGTTAGTCGCTCGAAGAGGCAGGCCATAGTAACATACCTCAAGAGATGGAGGAAATCAAGCATTGTATTGTAATCAAACAGTGTAGACTGGATAGAGTCCCGAGCAGGGTACCCATCTAAAAAGGAGACTCGACAGACCTCGCGCAGGGCAAGAGGAGCGCAAACAAACCAAAAAGCGTCACTTCTCTCCTATAGTGGTAGAATATCTACCGAACTGGACAAACTACTTTAGGACAACAACCAGCGAACTAGGCTGACTACCCATACCCGCCCAGCAGGAAAGGGCGTGCGATTCCACCCTGAAACCGAGGAGGCAGAACGGATCGGATGGTTTACATACTCCCGCTACCGATAGAGCGCAGCATAATGGTCTAAACTAGCGGAGGAGTTCCAGGCAAAAGGTTTCAAGCCGGAGTACATTAGAAGTATTGACACGCGCAACCGACAACCGGGCGTCATACACTTTGCGCAGTTCAAAAGGACACCGGACTTTACGCAGCTATACCAGATCACATAGCTCCTGTCCATCCCGGTATATGTATAGAAGCCTGGTGAGGCAAGAAGCCAGTACAGTGTCACAGGTCCCAACCCTTCCGCCGCTCATCGCACTGTAGCCACCAACCGCAGACATGCGTATGTTGTGGCGAGTAGCATGCAGCTAGAGACTGTCCACGCCCCCGTGAGGAGCCACCACAGGTCCCCCCCTTCCCCGCCCGACCCGACATCCACTACCCATAACGGGGAAACAAAGCGGAGAAAAACCGCAGGGGACAACTAATACCTCAGCCACCAAATAACGAGAAAAAGACACCCACAGTACATACCGCAATACTGGACAGCCGGACGAAAATTATAGTAGCAGCGGTAAACGTCCTGCAAGACGTACTCTTGGGAGGAGTAGCTAATCTACTCAGTCCAGATAGGAACAAAGTTTTCTATCTGGACAAATTACCATCAGACCCAAATCTTCCGACGCCCTCCCGCGAATAGACTAGCTGGGTACTCACCCGGCTGGCCGCCCCGCGACGAGGGCGGGTAGAAGAACCAGTGCGTTAAAAGCAACGCGACCCAATGACCCGCACGTACTTCTACGTGCGGCGAAACGACACCACTGCAAGGGTGCAAAGCCCCGATACAGTTTCCCCCACTCTCACAAGGGGTTCGCGAGAAGATCCAACAGGTATAGCCAGGTGTGGCAGAGGGTTAAATTATTCATAAAATATAATAAAAACATGAGGTACGAAATCACCTGACTCTAACGACTACGAGACTTGGAATTTTGTAGATAAAACACCATATTATAGACGCATATGTTGATGAACGCATAGTGTAGTGGTTAGCGCACCCTTCTGCTAAGCCATATTTGTGTCCTTCGAACTTCTTGGAATAATTGCTGGAAGAGTGATAACGGTCACGTGAAAAATATAACACATAAGAGAAGTATAAGGAAAAATCTAGTCCCAAACTAGGATTCATATTAACATTCATAAATACGGAGCACTATCTTTCTAATTAAAATTGTAAATAATAACTTATCTGCATTTATGTATTATTATTGTATTGATAATTACTATTAAATATTTAATGTAATATTGGTAAGTATATGTGTTTATATGTTTGTATGTGTGTATATTTATATATATTTAGACATTATATTTAAACATTTAGTAATATTGTATAATATGTGTAGGTCATTGCCCCGCTGTGGGCACTTACAGGCAGCTACTTTGTTATAGTTTTTTTTTTTTTCCTCATTGCCAATTATATTAGTTAAGTTATTATGTTAATTAAGTACACAACTACCTACTTGAATAATAATAATAGTTTTCTCTTTTCTCATGGGTTTGCTGGAAGAGAACTCTGCTTAGGGTTAAGCTCGCCTATGTGCATTTATTTTGTATATTATTAAACTTGTAATTTTTTTCATAATGTGTACAATAAAGAATAAATATTATTCATCGTAACTTAGACAAATAATTATATATAAACATTCATGACTCGGTTACAAACATTTATATTCATCATATAAATGCTGTTTTAATACCCGCAACCCTAAGCTTTGGAGGCGGGGTCGCTACTAGACTATTGAGAGCGTCAATGATATGCCAGTCGCCGTGAACAAACCGGGCAACGAGGCTTTTCGACCGCCATCCATATTTAGGAGAGATGAAGAGCACAGAGTAGAACACACTTAAAATGCGATCGTTATATGGATGGATGAAGTGTATGTTTCTACGAATACATATATTTTTCAAGTTCTTCACGCACGAGCGTTAAATTTTAACTGTGAAATTATTTAAAAAGTACTACAGTAATACAGTGACATGTGTTTGAAATGCCCCGCGGTACGTAACAATTAGCAACGGCTACCGATAGATGGCGGGATAACAATCTCGAAAGATACCAGACTAAAAATAAGCAGACCGATTACGGCCAGCGGAGGTGTCTGGTACTGCCATCGCCAATCCGCATGCCGTGCGTAACGATTATGGCATTTTATTGATGTTTATGGGAGAGGCCTACGCGAGGCTGAGGCTGGAGTGGACTATTTGCAGCCAGTTAAGCCAGTAAGGTATATGTTAAAATAGTGAGTCATCATTCATCATCATCATCATTTCAGCCTATCACAAGTCCACTGCTGAACATAGCCCTCCCCCAAAGATTGCCACGAAGCTCGGTCCTGAGCCACCTGCATCCATCGACTTCCCGCAACACTGCGCAGATCGTCACTCCATCTTGTGGGGGGTCGTCCTACACTGCGTTTGCCTGTACGTGGCTGCCACTCGAGAACCTTTTTTCCCCAACGGTTGTCAGTTCTGCGAGCTATGTGGCCGAACCGAAATAATATTATTAGATTGTTGGTCGAGAGTACACTAAATAGAAGTAAATGCTGTCGATATTATCTGCCGCCAACATACAGTTGTTCGTTCTATGTACCAAGTACCAACTAGGCTTGCATTATGCTTCTCTAGAGGACTAATTCTATAATATAATAATTCTTAAGTAAGCATTATTCATATTTTCGTTCATATATCCGTTGAAGTAACCAGAAGTCAATAAAACTTTTAAAAACAATTGCTTATCTGCCTCCCCATTAGGATGAAATGGGGGGTCGTTAAAGTCATCTATGTGAAATATCAATGAGTAGTCTCTATAGGTTTTCGATCGATGGCGGAATAGCCCCTTTAATTATGATAAACCGATGTCACCGGGAAGTATCACCTTAGTGCAAGATCACCCTAGTAACGGAATACAAACATTCTTCTATTCTAACCCAGCGGCCAAGTGCGGTAATTATAGCGCATTTCTTAATTCGATACTACATTGCCTATATGCAGCAATGGAATATTCGAAGGCTGTTAAAAAAAGGGATGACCAGAGAGAACAAACACTTAGTTCAGAACCATGGACTAGAAGTCTTCGACTAAAACCTTGCCGCCACAGTAGGATGTTTTCCTTAGTTGTGGAAGCGGTTAACAGATATAATATGCGTGGATAAACACCCAGACGAGTAACAATAATTCGTACTCCTTACAAATCCTTGTCCGGTGCGGGAATCGTACCTACAACTCCTAGCACCGCAGCTAAAAGCTTAACCACTGCGCTACTCCGCCGTCGTTTTATAAAAACAAATTGATGGGAAGTGGTTGACTGCATTAACTAACACCACCACCAAATGCCAGTATCTATGTTTGATAAAGAAACGGGGTGTTCTGAGGTCTGAAATGCCTCAGAGGTCTGTGATGATTGACGTGAGTGACTCGATCCCTGCGACCGACCATCCGTTTGTCTTAATTTTCTTTACTTGTTGTCCCTCGACATTAACAAGAGGCGGTGTTTTTTGTTTGTCGTTTCAATTCCTAATATGTTAAAAAGACAGATTTTTAGCATATAAATTTAGCACATATAGATTTTAATTTGAAGTGGATTTCGGATGTCGATAGGTTGAAATATTTGCATCAAATCGTACCGTGTCATTTTTCACGTCCAAGACATGCTATCGTTCATTGGTAACCATGTTTACAATAAACGAAACCATGAAACAACGAAAATAACACGACATAGTTTTATAAGGGAACGACGTCGCACGGAATTTTTGTGAAAATGTTTGTGGTAAATAGTCGCATAAGATCCACTAAGGACTTGCATGCAGGAGAATTTTATTATGCATTTTTGCAGTCGGTTGACGGTAAGTAAAAGGTAGTAAAAGTAAAAGTTTCTAGAATAACCAGTTATTACATATTCTGATTTGTTTCAGTTTTGGTGTAGTTTTTCAAATCAGTGAAGAATTATTTTCGTAAACATTCTTACATATTTTGAATTATACTCTAAAAGTATCTAATTATTTATAAATTTAACTCAATATTGCTGGAATACATTTAACATGTGCAAGTTATAACATGCTTCACAACGGCAAAATAGTTTGATGTTCTAAAATATTTTTTACACCCCTAGAACATATACCCCAAAAAAGGTACCATAATGCAAAAGAGCCTATGTTTTTTAGTTAAATTACTATGTTTAAAATTAATGAGTTTACGTTTTTACCAATAAATTAAAGCCAGTATTAGTAAATAACGGGTTGACAACTGCGTAATCAAAGTACACGAGAAAACGGAGCGATCTAAATACTTTAGGCAAGTTACAATTATTTCCGTGGATCTAGTTTTTAGACGACGCTTTAACGCTGATTAAATACTGTTAAAGATTTTAATGAGAAAGAATTTAAAAAATATTATTTTAACCGCTAAAGCAAAGAATAGATTGGACTTACTGATGGTTTGTAGATACGATGTTTCAAAACAAAAGCGCTAATACACGATCTCGATGCGACCTTTCCCGCGCAAATCGAGAAGTGGACTGGCTACGGCGCTTTCGCTCAGTGCGATATATTGCCTGCTTAACAGCGTGTTTATTATGCATTCAGAGTTTAAAACTGGTGTATATCCCTTCTAATAACAAAAAAATTGTAAAAGATGACATCGATAACAGCTTTTTTCCGTCGCCTGGCAAAGTGAACAGACAATATCAGCTTATTTTATAACTTGTTAGGCGGTGAAAAACCTTAATTCACCCGCGGCAAATGATATCACAAGAATGCTATAATGGTGGCACAAACACACCCGTGCATTAGTTATATTGCTGGCCGGCAGAGGATAAGTCAGATTTACCACGTAGCACTGCAGTAGAAATTTGCACATACTCGAGTTCTTATTAACAATCTAGTATGTTCATAGATCGTTTACGATTAATAAGTAGGTAGGTAGTACTTCTCCTAGGATACAGTCTTTTTTACTTGACAGCTAAAATGGTAAGCAAGCTTCACGCACAAAAGACTACTATTTCTAAAAAAAAACATTATATTTATTATATGGATTCCCGAACACTTGTGAATGTAAAATTGTTTAAAATTTTAGTGATCCATAATTATTCGTGCATCTCCAATATATATACAGTAAATAAAATTAAAGTGTCTGTCCGAGATTTTGAAATAACTGCTTTTTTCTTTGCTCATTAGATTACTTACACGATATTAATATTCAAAAAGCGGTTTAAATAATTTTGTCTGTCTGTCTGTTTGTCCGGCATAATCATGGAAACTGTAGAATCGATTTTGAGGAGACTTTCACTAGAAGAGTTCGTAGTAGAGGTTGTAAGTTTTGTAATGTGTCATAATTTTGGTTACATTTTACCCTAGAAATATTTTAGGGTTCCTTCGCGAAAATTTCCTGTTCCTCCGAGTAGGTAGAGAACTTAATCGGGGAAAATTTTAAGCTCTTTTTAGGCTTTTTTATTTAGGATTCCTGCGTTAAAATTAGTAGTCTTTACAATGACAATAAAAAAAAAATCTATGAAACTGCAACTGCCACTGCTGATAGCGAAAATTTTTAATGGCGCCTTCATTATACATAGTATTCATTAACATTAATATATATTCAGACCGGAACAACAGAAATGGGACAGCTGTTTGGCGGCTGAAATGGATAAGAGTGTGGCGCCGGCGTCTATCCTAAGTAGAGAAGGAGACTACACTAGCACCTGTTACAAAAAATTATAATAAATAGTTTCAATTTAATTTAATTTCTGGATGTAGCGACTAAGACGTCATACTGTTTGGAGACGGAGCCTCCAATAGACTGTATTTTATTCAGCCAAATACATAATCTTTGACAAAAAGGTTGTTTACATTTCCAATATAGAGGATATGATACAATGGTTTAAGGATTTCGTACTAAAATTACCCCTGGAGTCACTATTTTGTGAGAGATTAGCCTGCATCTGTTTGCCACTTTGTTACGCCACTTGGGTGGTCACGTTTCACGAAAGCATTACATAAGTCACACTCATTTTTAAAATGATTTTATCAAATGGAAGACCAGATGCAGACAAACAATTCAAACATTCGATCGGGTAGCTTGTGCCCTCATCTTGGTCCATAAGTTGATAAAAGTGTATTCAATAGTTTCCTCCCCAACCAATGCCTTGCTATTGATAGCTGAAGCTTAGTCGTTCTGAGGCGTCAGAATAGCTAGTAAGCTCCGTATCCGTCTTAGCAGTAAAACCCATTGTCCCCATCGCAATCCGATTCCGTAGTATATTTAATTTTTTTTTTATTTACGGTAATATGTGCTTCGGCAAAATCGTTGTTTCCTTGTATAGATTCGTAAAAATATGTATTCTGTGAAGTTATTGCTGATAGCCGTTTTGGTTTTTTCAGTTTGATTAGATTTTGCACTTGTATTATAAAGTAGGTGTACAAGTGTACATCTACTGTTTAACTTTGTTCGTTAAGCTATTTACGGACCGTCCAAGGGAGGTTGAGTTGTTTCGTTAGCTCTGGACGGTAAGAACCGCGGGTGTATGGTGTGTACTCGGATATATTGTTGGCACGATACGCTCTTGTGCGTCGGCGGGGAATTTGGGTATGTGTTGTTACACCTAACTAAGTGTATTGGTTTGTGCAGAGTTTACCGAGACTGGGTCGGTCGGTTCGTCACTTTGGATGAGGCCAGGCGTCATTGCTTTGTAACGCTCTCCCTGCCCTTCGCAGTCGACGTGGAGTTGCAGTCGTTAGAGTTGCGGCCCTGGTGGCACCTCCGCGAGGGCATATTATATTAGGCATTTCCCCAATTATAAATTAGTATTATAAGTTATCAGCATATCCAGTTTCATCAATGATGCGTACAAAGAAAGACAGACAGGCAAAAAAATCAAATAGTTTCGTTACAGTTTTATTACATGTATAGAGATAGGTTTATCATACAACATAACGAAATCTGAACAATGTTTATCTGTCGATTCTGTGTCGGATAAAGTCGAGTCAAATTTATTTACTTTTTCATAGTAAATTATTTTAATTCTACTGCGTCCTTTGGTCACGATTACAATAGATTATTAAATCAACGCGCATAGGTGTATAATATCTGTTATATATAATTCTCGTGTCACGTTGTTGCTAAGGATGTACTCCGAAACTATCTAACCGATCTTCCCTTTTTTTTTAAAAAAAAATGTGTGTTTTGCTGCCGTGCCTAAGATAGGATAGGTTTTAAAACATATTTTTAATTAATTAATTACAAAATCAACTATTTTTATATTCCATACAATAAAGTCGCAGCAACGCGCGGCCGGTTCTGCTGGTATAATATATATTGTTTAATATCCGTGGTTATGACGTCACCGAGCGAGGCGGATGCCTCGGAGGTGACATTTGAACATTGCGCTATGAGTTCCGATCGAACTAACAACTTCAATTGCATAAATAACAATATTTGGGAGCTTAATTTCAAATCCACAATAAATTGGTGATCAGCGTTATCATTTACATATTAATATTAATATAGACATAATATTGTATCATTATATAAAAGGTTATTGTAAAGCTTTAGTTAACTTTATAAGAAAGGACAGCGCATCAAGATTCATTATAAATAATAGTGAAAATTTGCGGTAGTGCTTGCAGTCGTCTGGACGCACTGAACCGTCTCTGTTTTTGGGTTGCAGATTATTCTCATTAAAACGAGAGGCAACTGTCCGTACAGTGAGAAGTTTTAGAAAGTGGTGGAATTTATAATATTATCATTTTGATTATTTGAATACATGTGAATTAGTATTACTGTTTTATTTTCATAATTATAATAGATCAATTTCTTATTAGACTGTTATTTTTCCTTGGCAGTATATGTGATGAACTTTTTTTATATATATTTAATTTTGTTATTGTATGTATATTTATGTAAGTATGTGTATATATAAGGGCACTCATTTATTATGAATTAATTTATATTCTATTTATATTTATTGTATACATGTATTTTGTTTTTGTATTAAACACGCTCTACGTGTATCTACCATTTGTGACCATTCTCCAGTCGCAGGTCTGCTGGAAGGACTGCGGTATCGAAGAGCACCGCCTTCTGCATTTGAGCACGGGGCGGTTCCATTAACCTCATCACAGAGACAACTATCGAAATCATTTCGGTCGCCATACCACTCCTCACGTCGGCCACCACGTTAGCCAGGTCTAGATATTTTGTCTTCATAATCATAATTGTTTCGGCTTTCACGAGTTTCTAGTGACATGGAATGGTGATTTTGACCAAAAATATTCTTGACTGTGCCCGGTTCATCAATACGATTTCAGGCTTGTTCTCAGGAATCGTCCCGTCCTTGATGATGGGCTCGTTCCAAAAGGGCCTTGCGTGGTTAATTACGAAGGCACGGCCTCCGGCGGATGCTCACAGTGCGGCAATATCCAATCCACGCAATCCGTTTTCAGATAGAGCCCCTGATGTGGAATCCAGGCTACTAGGTTGTGTTTGTTGGCTACACTGTCAGATGCTCAGATAGAAAGCGCCTAACAACCAGAGTAGACATGCTAAAGCGACCCTCCGAATTGGCAACAACGAGCTCCAAAGATGTCAGCAATGCCATCCCTATCTATCTCCGATAATTGTTCATCTCAATAACCCTATCCGGTATCGCACAGACCCAAAGAGGTCAACGAAATGCATTTAGTTGAGAGAGGCAACGGTATATACGAAAGGTTCCTATAGCTCCTTGTATATCCTCTCGTAGAGCTCTTTCTCCTTTGATACAGTCTCCCGATCGGAGACACTCTGTTCTGCCGAATCCTGCCGCGACGGGGTAAACCCTATGGTAATTTCGTTCGAATAGAATGACTCAACCGATCTCGCCAGGAAATAATTACACTTCGCGATTGTGCATGGCAAGTGCGCTTAAAAAGCCCCGTCCGCCAAGCTACCGCGGCAAGTATACATAAGTCATTACCGTCGATCTCGGATAATGCATCCCTTGAAGCGTCATAATGGTGTGAAATTTTAGGTTCAGAGTGTTAAGGTTGATTTGAGTCTACCTATGTATAACAAAGGTATACATGAGGACATACATAAACCAGCCATTAAACGCGCAACCTTTATTCACTCCAGACAAAAGAGTTATTAAATCTTTTGTGTGGAGTGCATAAACTAAATCACGTATCGATTCTTTCTATATTTTGTGACATACCATAGTATCGGTACGTTTTAACCTCGGAAAGGGTCCTTATATTAAAGGGCATATAGGCATATAAAATTTTCCAAACAGGTTTAGGCATGACCGCGGTACGTGACTCGAGACGGCTTCGTCGTATCTCTGTATTAACACTACTAAACCTTACTCTGTTATTCGCTTTCACACTTTATGCACCTTAAAATAATTATGAGTACATAAAATCAAAGTAAAATTATAAAATAACGTTATGCAAGTTATTTGTTCTCTTAGCGTTTCAAGTATATTTAATTTCACTTTCGATGGTACATATAATCGATGTAAAGTGAAAGGACAGTTTTGTACACCTGTAAATGATTGGATATTAAAGATATTAAAAAAAAACTGTTGTGACAAGGTATAGCCCTAACTTCGTACTCCAAAGACACTCATTTGAAAATGTCTTTTCAGGCATCACACAAAACCTACTGAACCAAATTTTGCTTCAGTTTCCGCTTTTGAAAGCCTATGAATCAACTCCAACACTGCAATACTTTCAATTCTGCTAAAATATCGGAATTGATGAGAATGGAATTTGTATGCAGAAAGAAATAAAGCGAATTCTACTGTAAAATTTACGATTTGAAGGGGGGAAATACAGGAACACGTCTTCCGGTATTTCTCCTTCTTCTAGAAAACTACTACTACATTCTTCGGGAACGAAATCGCTGACAAAAGTTAGTCCCTAATATACATGAAACTACTAGATAAAACTTCTTGATAACTTACAAGGTAACCCATCGTGTCTATTTTACTTATAACTTACAGAACGATTATTCGTGCCAGTTACCTAAGGCAAAGCCAAGTAGTAAAGCTTCTCATCATCGATCGCTAAAGAAGTAGGTTACTAGACCTGGCACCTCGTTCGACTATATTAGTTAGTTTTGTAGTATAAGTTCGAAAATGTCTGCCATGGGGACGCACCACCTATCAGTGCCAGGCGGCGTATGAAGAGAAGGAATCCTTTTATCCCTCTTAGCAAGTAAGGCGCCTAAATGGATACTGTATGATTAGAGGCCGGTGTAGGAAACACTGCCTCTAATCGTATAGTATCCATTTTTCACCATAAGTACCGATACGAATCAAAATTCCCTCGTTATTGTGACGGTTGAGTAATGAAACTCAGCACTCAATGCATGTTTGATGGTGTGCTTCGTTCAATTCATTCGGTACACATTTCTCGAGCTTTTTCGCTTTTCCTATTTGTTTCAAGTGAATTAAAATTGTTTTGTCACTCACCCCGAAGCCTACTGATGTCTGGTCTCCGGCCGTCCGTGCGGTTTGTTTTGGAGGACAAAATCTCCAGAACGAAAACTTTGGAACCAAAACCGTACCGTGCTTTCTTTTAGAGTAGTCCCCATACACATCATTAATCCTTCAAACTGTTTGTGCAGTGCTGGTGTCACAGTGGAACTCATATTCGTAAATAGCGCTATAATTTAAGTTTTCCATTTTGTTAATAGAAGGACGTCAAAGAAAAAACAAATAGCGCGAAAACAAATTAATCACTAAATTCGAAACACAAATACACAAGCCTAAATTTGAAATACATTAGAATTTAGAATTCCAATCCAAACGCCAGATTATTTGAGATCAAATTGGCCAGTTCGACAAAACACCAATGTCACATGTAAGGACCTAATTTACACAAGGTACGCATATCCTATGCATGAACAGGGTTTCTGAAAAAGTCTGCATTTTAAAAATAAATTTGATCAATCAAAGACATGAAAGCAAATACCGTAAAATCTTCATTATTTTATAGTAATAATTATCCTAAAAGGTTTCGTAATTCGTCGAAATAAAATGTAGTCACGGAATGTTTAAAAAAAAAGAGAAGGTATTCATCTGTAATCTGCGGTTCTTATTTTAAAAATAAACATAGTTGATACGATACGAAATATTCCAACATTCAATAATGTATTTTAGTTATATAAAAATCTACATTAGTGATTTATAGACTCGAATATCACACGATCAGTTAAGCTCAAATTGTTTAATTATGTTTGACACATTATTGGAAAGTTTTTGAAAGTACTTAGTAGAGCATTCTTCTACTACAAGATGTAGAATATAATTTTCATATTGGGTAAACATACTTTCTTCGGGAATTAGTTTACACGGGCAAAGCCGCGCGCGGTCGCCACTCTTCAAATTACGAGCCGAGGAACATGTTTCGGTGCTGTCAGTGATGGTAGTAATTTTTGGCTTTTACATTTTCATTGGTGTATGAACACGCGTACTCCAGGGCGCATGCAAATTGCAAAAATTTGTATGTACATTTTGTACTATACCGATATGTGAAGATTCTGCGAGGTTGAAAACGACGGAAGCAAGCCTTATGTAAGCCTTTTTGTTAGCAGAGCAGAACATTGCCTGTAACTGAGGCGGCTTTTACATTCCAAACGAATGTGTGACACAAATGCCATCGCTGGGTATTTCACCTCCCCCTGTCTCAGGGGAGCGGATGGACGAATGATGTAATCATGCCGGGTCGTCTGCAGGCTGGGTTGTTTTTCATCCTTGTCGTCGTGTTATGTCCCCTCATAAAGTGTCCTGATGCTCTTGTCTCGGGGTTGACTTCTGTTCTCCATTTTCATTTGCCTAGTAGAGTCTGAGTAGTGTAGGTCCATGTCATCACTCGAAGTTGGCACGAAGTCTAGCTCTCTGCTTTGGAATATCACTCGTGTAAAGTGGGAAAGGATTGGTTACAGGCAAAAGCCTTGAGAAATTGCTGCTTTGCGAGGATGGCTAGTCTTTTACGAAATATTCTTTCATAAATGTTCTCTGTTCTTACATAATGAGTTTATCGCTCTACAAGTAACTTCGGCCGAGTCGATTATATCCGATATCTAAGTGCTGGTAGCTTATAGCATCGAGCTTCGTGGGTACGCCTATGTAATATGGTTATGGTCTAAAGAATCAGATAAGATATGAGGTATACAGGCGTTAGATACCTCATATATTATTGCTGGATCATCACCACTTGGGAGAAATCCGTGTAATGATGGTGATGTCTGGGATAATTTTTTTCATAGATAATGTGGTTCACCAGATGGTAAGTGATTACAAAGCAACTCTAGAGGTGCTGCAGTTGCGTTGCCGCAATTTAAGGGTATTTCGAAGATGCGAGGGAGGATGAGGAGGGGATGGAGAGGGGGAGTGGACCTCCGGTTACCTCACTCACCGAACGAAACGCAAAAGCACAAGCTGTCTCTACTTCACGACTCTATTCTGCGAGGCCATAGTACCAACCCGGTCGAGACGGCCCATTTGAACCCTCAGCAGATTTACAGATAAGATAAATTGACTTCGAGAGAGTAACATTGAAACTATTTCGTCTCATGTCACAGTCGCCTAAATTGCGTGCAATTAAGTTATAACTGTGAATAATTGAATACAGATTATATTTGGGATACAGACATTTTAATCTTAATAAATGTCTTAAGTAAATTTTTTAATATATTTATTAATGACATTACATCCTGTTTCCATTACTCAGATTCCTTTTTGCTCACTGATGATTTCAAGATTTTAAAAACTTTGCGACCAACAACATCGTGCTCAACTTCAAGAGGACCTAGACAGTTTAGTACGATGGTGCATCGAAAACAGGATGGCCCTTAATATAACTAAATGTTTCCACCTACGATTCTCTAAAAAAACTAAGGAAACTTCATACACATACCACCTAGGGAGGCACGTTATAAGGGTTGAGAACATTTTGACAGCAAAATGCGCTTTAATGTTCATGTCAATAATATCCTAAAGACCGGATTCAGTATGCACGGATTTGTTTTAAGGAACATGAAGAGTTTCAAAAATCCTTAGTGTAAAATTTCGCACTAGTTCGAAGTGGACACGAGTACTGTAGGTCAGTGTGGAATGCACACTATGACGTTTATGTTAAACGCATTTAGATAATACAGAAACGCTTTCTGTGGCACCTTTATGACTGTGGTTTTATAAAGAAATTAACGAATTATAACACCCGTCTAAAGCATTTCAAAAGTCTGCCTCTCTCCTCCCGTAGGCAGGTTTACAGATCATCTTAGCCTATACAAGATTGTTAACAATGTTATTGATTGTCCATGTTTACTCTCCAGACTGCAATTTCCAGCACCAGATAAGTCAGTAAGATTATCTCGTTTTGTCCCTTTCTGTACCAAAATGTCTTGTACGAATATAGGATTTAATGCGCCTTGCGGTTAGAAAATATAATAAGGAAAATAAAAAAGTGGACGTGAACATACTCTCAACTAAAACTTCTGAGCTTAGGACTAAAATGCGGAGGGCATTACACAATAATTTATAGAAGAAAATCGTAGGTTACTTAATTATTTCATTTGTCTTTGTGATTAATCTTTCTTTGTTTGTATTGTTTCGTCTAATATTGTTATCAAGTTGTAGTTTCTTATAACTCATTATAGTATTACTTTAGATAAGCAATAGATCTGAATAATGTTAATATCCATTTAACTATAGTACACTGTGTCTACTGGCTTTCCGTGGTTGCCTTTAAGTAAGGTGGCACGTGCCTTTTTTTTTAAAAAAAACATTTTTATATAAAAGTTATTTGTTAATGCTATTTACTGCCTGTGAATTTTTCCGTTTGTTGTTTATTTAGTATCATATTATTGTTGATTTTCTGTCACTGTCAGAGTTTTTGTTGAACCGGTAGCAATTCGGTTCGGTTTTTTATTTAATTATGTAGCATTCTCGTTATTACTAATATCAGTATAAATCCCGTCAAATAATAAGCAAAAAATTTCAGACATTGGGAATATCATTTTAATCGGCATATTTATTTAATCACTCAATTTAAGTGAAACGTCAACATTTGACCTTTCGAATTATTTTCCGAGTACCTGCAGTTCTGTCAGTGCGTTATACAAGGAGCCACGTAAAAGCTTCGCCGAATAAATCGATTTTAGTGAATAATTAAAGTTTTGGTAGTATGTCAATAATTTTAATATCATCATAATATATTCAAAAAGTTTAAGCAATCTTCACATTTCTAAATGAAACCAATGAAACTATTTTTATTACGTTTGTGATATTGTTTAATACTAAAAGGTCTAGGATCTTCATTAATTTGGTAAGTGTTCAAATATAGCTGAAAACAGGGTCAGTTGTTAATAGTTATTTTAAAGAATTTAAACATATTTTAATTTGTTATCGGTGAAGTTAAATTTATTTGGTTATCCTAAGGATATTCCACCAACCGTATTACCCTGTGTCGCTAAATTTTAAGTCTTCTAGGTTAATGCTATTTCGTTAATAGGTTTTTTCCCCATTACAAGTTGAGGGTTGGGGGGGGGGGGGGAGTATAAACCTATGTAAACACAAAATCAACGTATATAATCACAGCCCAAACATAAACAATAATAAGCAAACACCGTGAATTTCGTTTTGGTACGACCCAGCGTAGCTCTCGTTGCACCTGTCCAGAATACCTATCAGAAACTCTAACAGATGGTAGACCCTCTCTGCATAGGACTTGTCTTGGTTAGTACCACACTCATCAGCCGTGGTAGTCTAGTGGTCAAATCGTTCACTTTAATAGTATGCGTGTGACCTGGGTTCGATCGTTCGGATTCATCGTTGCTAAAATTATTAATAGCATTTTTAAATACTCAATTTTCCACGTGCTCGGCGGTTGACGAAAACATGATCTGCTTATTTTCGTTATGACCATAACACTATGTTCTTTCTGATATCCCTTAGTCGAGTTTTATCACACCTAATGGGATGCGATGCATTACTTACTGTACTTACTTATTAATTAATATACACATTTAAGTTCTCATACATATGGCTAAATTAAAGGTTGTGTTTTTTCTGGTTATTAATATTTTATTAAGTTCTTAACATATTATACATAATCATTTTGAATTTTATGTCATTACTTACTGTACATACTTATTAATTAATAATTATGAGCGTAATAGTGCCAACCACATTTAAGTTTTTAAAACAGATAACGAGCGCATTTATTATTGTTAGTATATTTCATATCATACGATTTATGAATTTATCCATACCGAACCTTAAATTATTCATATAAATACAAATATTACGACTTTTTAATATTCAAAAATATTTTTACATATTAATTGGCATGATGTTTGGAAACCTATTTCGCTTATAGTACATCAGTTTTCTTAAATTATCACAAATTAGCATAAATATATTAATTATTAAAAGACGTCCATAGTTTGAGCCAGTGTTTAAGGCGTTTTAAACGTGAAGTGTGATGTCGCCAAGGCGGTGTACGGGCCACATGCATTCGCACCCCGCCGGTATCACCATGGTTTTGGTCTCCCAGCAATCGCTTAAACAGAACGCAGCCAAGTTGAACTACATAAGGTACAATTTGTCATTTGTTTTGAACCAAGGGGGTAGGGATCTGATTCTGAATCAGGAGATACGAGTTCGATCCCCGGTTTGGAGTCGTGTCGACTAAAATAAATGTTAGCTTTCTGCGTGCTCTCATTTGCTCACCAGCATACCAACGAATGGGGTATTTAACCAACTATGGTTTCTTTTCAATTAAACTAAAAATTAAGTACATGTAGAGAGCTATAGTTCGGATTATATTCCTTTCTTTTGACGGACCACAGACAAACTTGCTTATGTTACATTTACTCCTTCTTCCTAGATTCGGCAATTAAACGGTATTTTTGTAAATGTATTCTTAACATAAATATATTTAAACAATTATTGTCAACATTCTTTGTAGAGTTTCGTACGGAGTCCGTTTACTAAGCTTAAGTCGACAGCCCGTCCGTCTGTCTGTCCTACTTTCAGAGAGCAGCCAGTTGATTTTTTTTTACAGAATACGTGTTATTCTGGCAGATATCTTAGCTTATATTAAAAAAATAAAATAAAGTTGAAAGAAAAAACACATTTCTTGTACACACAGCGTTTAACGTTTTTTGTTTTTGTCTATCGTAAAAACGGTAATATATACAGACGTCAAACTGAGTGTGATTATAGTGCAAACTCTGAAGTAACACAACTAATAATTAAAACCGGCTAAGTGTAAGTCGGGCTCGCGCTGTGAATCCCGAACTGAATAAAAAATAATTTTTTTTGGGGAAATACATAACACTGATATTGTTGTCTGTGGTGGTGTTCCGCGTGACCTACTCGCACTTGGCAGGTTTTTAAATTTTTTGTTTTGTGTTAAATATTTTGTATTCACCTTGAATAATGCCGTCTTGTTAAATGAATTGTCTTATTCCATTGAACACATGAGAATCCAAGGCTTGAGCATATCTGGAAAGGAAGTTGATAATTTTCTTTAACATTTTGTTATGCAGAGACTCTAGAACACAAAGTCATGGAAAAAATTGAGAAAAATGCTTTTATTAAAGGAAATAAATGGTCAGTAACATTACTAGTGCGAACTACCGTCATTGCGCTCACAAACACGCTTGCCATGCTTGCTTAGTGTGTGTGTGTAAGAGTATGGGCAACCTTCCAAAATATTTACCGGCATTTGATCAGAAGTGAACTAAAATGGGTTTGATGCAATAGTAGTTAGTAGTGGTAGGGCTTTTTAATGGGCCTGTTTGCATAATGTAACATTGGTAAAATACTATTATATCTAAAAAATTTCAAACACTATAAAATAAGTTTTTTTTTCATAAAATTGAAATAATTAATGCTAAAATTGAAGTTATGAAATAGAATAAACGCTCAAAATTTTACCGTAAAGATTGTCGAAAGATAAGAATATTACGTAATATTCAACACATAAACATGTAGTCAATACACAGAGTACTTGTTTAAGTACAGAATTTTACATAATATTCAGAGTTTTTTTTTTCTCTTTGCTATTTGAAATGATAATATTATTAATAAATGTTATTTAAATATTTAAACTTGATAAAAACTATAATGCGTCTTAAGTGTTAGTTCAAACTCTTAAATAGATTTGCTAGGAATTGCTAGTAGTTATAAAAGTTTTTAAACAAACATTAAGTTATATTTTATAATTTGGAAAATCGTGACCAAATAATTTTGGCAGCGTCTGTCCACTTTGAGAATGTGATATTTTGCTGGCGTAATATTTTCGGATTGCCATGTTGTAGGAATATAATAATACGTGAAAAAGCCTTTAAATGATAAATTTTTCAATTATTTACATTTATTTACATTTATTTCAGTGATTTTCTTTTTGTTTTTAAGTGTTAAATTATTTATAGCGACACGCTCAGTTCCATCTGTATTAATGATATTATGTTGTACGCTACCTCATTGCTTACACTAACGCCATCGCCCGAAGTCATAGAACATCGCACCTCTTCATAGTATGCCGGTCGATATTCGAACTCGTTAGTGTTCAGCCTACGGATTTTTCTCTCCAAATGACATATAGGATAATGCTTCTGAAATCAATATTCGTCTATTCAATTATCTCCAAGTCTTTTTCGAAATTACAGCTATTTAGAGGCGTTTTCATATCCCTTCACATGTCACGAATTTTGCGACGACAATTGGGTGCGCGAAAGCGTTACGGAAATGTAACAATATAGACCGAAGTTGGCCATGAAAGAGAATAAAGATGGTTATTTCTTAAACTGCAACTAAATCTTTAACTTCATTTACTTAAAAAAAAACAATTTAGTCTTCGGTACTTCCGAACAGTGAAAGAAGAGTAACCGATCACTCAGAAACAAAAAAAAGAAGGAACTTTTTTTAAAAAAAAATTTTTTTTTATTTAGAAATAATGTTCCCTATGGTTATATCGTGAATCGGTCTGTGCCGAGCCGGAGCGGTTAGCTATTTATAAATAAATGACGTATTATACGTTTTGTCACGATTTACGCAACAATATCGCCTAAATCAAACCCAATAGGTAGTAATTTACGTGAAAGTACATTATAAATACCTGTACGCCTAGTTGCCGTAGACCACGTTCCCGTGATTCCTGCAACGACTCCGTGTATTCAGGCAAAACCTGAAATATGAATTATTGTTACTTTTCTTATATATACCAACACACGATACTACATTCAAAGAGTGCCCAAGCCGAAGCCTCATGGCTAAACATAATCAAACCACTTCCACCTTGCACGTGCAATAGGAACACGTGCTGAACAGGTGCACGTGCTGGCGAAATTCGGTGCGCGCAAATGAAGCCATTCCAAATGAAACTCCAACAATATTGTAGAAAATTTCATTTCACGTACATAACTTTTTGAACTAAAAATAAATCATGAAAACATTCTTTCAGTATTCATTTTCCATCATCGGGGAAAACCTTTGATACATACATTATTCTGTAGCATTCGACTATAGTTAAGCCCCATAATAATAACCGACGAAACCGCGATGCTCAAACTATTATCAAATAATTGGTTATGTAAACATTGGCAAATGTATTTTACCCGAGTTTTATTAAAATTTCGAGTTTTCACTTACTCCCTCATTATTTTATCTCAATAATAACAAAGCCAGGCATAGGCTCATCTTGTTATTCAATGGTGCAAAAATTAAGATTCATTTTAAGAGCTAAGATATTTACTGGCACGGGTACAGTGTATCTGGTTTTACTATTATCATATTTAAGTACTATATATTTTTATTATAAACTATATATTAAATAAACCTGATATGGGTTATTATAAATAGAACCTAGTAACGATTTCTTGTATTATCGCGAGCACTACACATATGTAATTTACGGACTTATAGATTATACTATACGGACGGAAAAGATTATATTACTTTTTTGAATTTTTTATATTCAGACATTGGCCGGTGCCGGAGGAGGATTGCCAATGGTCACACCATGGGTTGATGTCCTGATGTCACAGTTAACCCGGCATCCGTCAGCTTTATCATTATTAAGTGCGGAACAAATATGGACTCGATTGATTGAAACATGACATACAATAACGGATTTATTAACAGTTTCATTTCAAATAGAACCAAATAAATTTACCTCTGAAGGCTCTTCGCAGTCTTCATCATCTGCATATTGTTGTCGCGATCTTGCAGAAAGTCCATACTGTCTATTCCTCTCAAGACGACCAAGCACAGTATTCAACACTTTGTCCGGATTGGGTATCCTCAGCACTTGATCTATGAAGTCTTGCGCACTATCTTCAGAAGCCGATAGTGACTCTAAGCATACACAAACGCAGATCGCCTGCAAACGTTCAATGTTGCCATTAAATTACAATGTTTAAATTTTCACAAATGGAAAACATAACTTATTACAGCTTTTCTGGATAAGATTACATCATACTGAAATAGTGTATTATGCAAACAACACTTGCACGTGGTGCACTCGCGTGCAAGTGTTGCGATTGGGAAAAATCCATTGGAATTTGTTGAACACGAATCTCACAGGCTGGTGAGGAGAAGTGAGGGCAGCATCACTACTGCGAGAGTATCTACTACACCCCCTACCCTCTGCCAGTATTAGCACACCTTTCAAGAATTGTATACCAACTTTTGAAAGGGATGAAGGGAGCAAGGTGCTCTTGATTGTTTATACATAAAGGTCACGTTTGCTAATCGATATTATAATACGTAAACGTTTATTTCAAATGTGGAAGAATGAATAATATGTATTAATACAATAGGAACTCAAACTTATTTAACTTTTTTAGAAAAAAAGTAGCGGTTAATCCAATGAATTTGGTCTCTGGAAGCATATATGGATAGCAATATTTGTCCGATTTGTGCTGTTTGCAAACCCACCTGTCCAAGCCTCATGGATCTATATCTATAGTAGTTCTCAAACTTATTTCGCCCCTCCGCCCACATACAGAAAAATAGATCCTCGTGCCCTCCTAACTTTTCTAGTGCGCATCTTGAAAGTAGCTGCATTAAATGCATAGGATCGATAGGACATGGCCCATATTACAAATGTTAAGAGCCGCGGTAGCTGAATTTACCACGTGCTCTGCGGTGAAGGAAAACATCGTCTGCATGTCTGTGAAATGTTTTTCGAGGACATGGGAACTGCGGTAACTCGCATTGGAGCAATGTGGCGGACCCTTCCCGGGCCCAAAAACCTCTGAGATATTTGGGAAGGATTTTTTTACAGGCCGTTACTTCACTTCCTTTTTTTTATGAAGTATTTTTATTAACATTAAAAGAAAGTCTGAATTTAAAATGTATCTAATGTGATGCATTTTAACAAGTTTGTTACTGTCAGTTTGAAATTTACTTAAAAACAGTCGTAAGTGGCCGCGTTCATGAAGCTGATTTATCTTTTTAGTTAGCAACGTTGCTACAGCATTAAGTTTACGTTCCGGCAAATGCGGCTCGATCAACCATAATCCAGTGTACAGTTACGAGTTTGATATCTGCAATCAAAATTCTTGGTAAACCATTTTTGAATTAAAATTTTAAGAATCAAAGTGGTTCTTGATGTTAATTTTGACTGAGCACCGTTCGTGATCAGTTCTATAAGTTTTTCATCTAATTGGGATAATTCTGCCGTGTTGACATTTGAAAAGGATGCCTCTCCCAGCGTATGTTATGTCAATGTTTATAAAAGTCCTGGAATCGGTCCTTGAAATCTACGTGGCGGTGCTCCAAGTGTTGATAGTAAACAAGCAAGTCGTCGTTGTTGAAGAGTACAGTAAAAAAAATCTTTTGTTAACATTAGCAGTTTGACAATGAAAGCAGCAACACATTTTTTAATCAAGTTTAAGTCGTCACCTAGAACGTGGAGATGCACATTATTAAACAATTTATACAGGGCTGTGAAATACTCAATATCATTCTTTAATGTGATTTGACAGATTGTAAAATCGTAACAGATAAGTACCATTTGATAGACAGTGTGCTTCTGTGTGAAGCAGCAAGCGGAATACTCATTATTGTCAACGCTTAACGAAAACGTAAACTTGCCCAAAATACCGATAACTTTACATAATGAGCAGTACAGGTTCGCGTAAAATTGTTAAAATTCAATTTAGCTGTAACTTTTACTTTGTTGAGCAATTTAACTGTTACTTTCTTTGAAGAAACTGGCCATTAGTGAGTTGCTTCTGATTTTATTAACTACTCTGATAACACATTGCGGTGACGTATTCAGACATTCACTTAGGATTACATATCCGGATTCAGCGTAAACAAACGCTGGCGATGGAAGACGCAATGTACAGCAAGTACGTTTGGATCTTTATTTACGCTATGAACACATTGTGCCATCCGTAGCGTTTTACATAATAGTATAGTAAAGTAACAGCCTCTAAATGCCCACTGCAAAGACATTCTGTCAAAGATTCCCGTGGGGGTTGGTGGACTTCACACTTCCGCGATATAATACTTTTATTATTTCTCAGAAATCCAGGTTTTCTCACGATGTTTTTTCTTCACCGCCAAGCACAGGCGAAATTTCAGACTTAAAATTGCTGTAAACAATTTCTAATTTCTCTTAACATTTTTTAACGAGCTTAATTGTAATATCGTGTTTAATCGAAAAATGGATATGGGACGGGAACATTTTCGCGCGACGTTTTATATTTCGCCAAAAACCTAACGAATAAACGGCTCAAACGGATAGACTACAAATGCCATTTATGGATGTAGGCCCTTCTAAGGCAACCGTGCACCTCTGGTATGACACATGTCAACACGGCTGTCTAACTTTGTGAGATGATGAAAGAAGTCGCTCATTGACAGCTGTTGCGGAAGGAAACCTGCTAGTAGTGAACGATTTAATTGAAGAGAAGAGATTCAGCACGTCTTGCAGATTGGATCGGGAAGCGTTCGCGAGATTTTACATGGATAGTTTCGCGCTGGCTGCCGCACAATCTCCTCGGTGCCCAGAAGCGGGCCCGCGTGGAATGGTGCTGTGACATGATTACTAAATTTTAAGCAGGCGCATCTCGGCGAGATTACGACGATGAATCTTGGATTTATCAATACGATCCAGAAACAAAACGCCAGTGGTTTGGATCTTTCAAAATGAACCAACGCCAAAGTGAAGCGATCGAGAAGCGCAAGGAAGATTTTGACTGCTAGTTTTTTTTTCTAACTTTGACGGGTAGCTTATGTTAATTCCAACCGAAAAATCGAATTATTGCCGAATGGTGTACTGCCAAATGCTTGCCAGAAGTAGTCAATGCTGTTAATCGCAACTATCACAATGCACCCGCGCACTCAGTATTTAAAATGAGAAACGTCCTGGCCAGAGGTGTAGAAGTAGAAGCCGTAGTAAAGGTGTCCTGGAAATAGAGTAGGTTTCGAAAATTTATTCAGACGCATAAAACTTTGTATAGGTACTGGTGGAGAATTCTTTGACAAGATTTAATAATAAAAACGTTAAACAATAAAACTTTTTTGTTGTTTCGCAAAACTTTAAGTCCTTTTTATAGGAAAGGGGGATAACGGGCAAGCGGCTCACCTCATGATAAGTGATTACGGATGCCCACGACACCTGGGATGGGACTTCAAGATGAGTTGTCGCCTTTATGGATATTAGGGGAGACGATGTGAGAGAGAGAGAGCTGCACAAGATATCACTACTTCCTGACGGTATTCTGCGAGGCCGTGGAACTACCCCTTTCTGTGTGGTCCACGTATATTCAACGTATGATGTATATACTCACGGTAGATGTTACCGTGAGTACAAAAATTCGTTATCTTAAAAAAACGCTGCGGATCTGTTCCTGTCCGAAACAGCCCATATTAATGGATCCATCGACCCGTTGGATTGACAGGAAGACGCGTTGAGCTAAAAATAAACTCAAGCGAGGGTCGCCTTAATTCTCGTATAGCTGGTGTCCGATGTCACGAATGACTTTTTTGGCTACAGAACCTTATGATCCATCAGTTTCAAAAGTAGGTATTCTGGATGGAGTCATAAACCAAAATAACCACCGCCCATCCAATGTGATGATTTCGCCCGACCTATATTCCTTCTCACCATCTATAAACTAAAATTACGAGGGATGTCTTTAGTGTCGCCTTCATAATCTAAACAAAAATTATTCTTGGCGTAGAAGTAAAATTAAAGCAAGTAACGTAAATGCCTGTAAATGTCCCACTGCTGGGCAAAGGCCTCCTCTCAATATTTGAGAGTGTGTTGGAGCCGAGAACATTGGAGCAGACATTGAATTTTCCTCGATGTTTTACTTCACTGCCGTGCGCGTCGTGAACGCAGCACTTAAAATTGCTATTAACAGCTTTAGTGGTATCATCACCAGTAATCGAACCCTGGTCCCTTGCGTATTATGAAATAAAAACGAGCGCCCTGACTATAATGCTACTATGGCTTTTCTGGGTATATATTATAATTTTAGTTAAATACATTCTTTTTAATATAATGTACAATCCACACTATTTATTTTTAGCCCATGCAAATGTACTCAGGCATACACGATGCTAAAAATATCAACGGAAAGAACCAATAAGATAATTGGTGCAGGTTAGGGTTTCATTCAATGCTGTTCAATGCTATGCAAGAGGATGGCCAACATTAAATAAATTTGATAACTTTTCGTTAACACGAAAATACTGTACCTAAAATAATGATATAGGGGTGAATTTTAAAATATAAGCACTCTCTCTTTTATCTTTGACTAGTCCAACCATAAACAAAGTTATACAAAAAAAAAGGATTTTTCTGAATTCAAGTTTGAAATTCTTTTAATATGTACTTTGATGGATATGCCACAATTTCACATATTATTTTTCACTGTGATTGTTAAATTATAATACGGAGTTAAAGAAAATAGAATTGCACTGACTACTTTACACAAAGTGAGGATGGAGCCGTCAGTCATTTCCTTGATCAGAACTCTTCAAAAGCTAGACTAGAGTCATACGGCTGATGTATTTTTTTTGTATCGTACTGTCGACAGATACACCAATAATTCCTCTGACGAAGACCATAAGAGATAGGGGGCAATCCCGTGCTGAAAGGACCAAACGAGCTGTGAAGGCTATTGAAAATTCAGATTTCGATGACACGCAATAATGAAGCTAAAACTACATATGATCGCGTGAAATGCAGATTCTCTCTAGGACTAACTATTGAACAAGACCAGGCGCTAGGTGCTTATCGTCGATGAACAGATCACACCCTTAATCTTTTCCTGGAGCTTAAGCAATACCACCTAGATGGTTGGCTTTCCACCACAGTGCGTTTTAGTCGAAATTTTTGCCACGCAATTCAACTTTGTGGAATCAGCTGTCGCCAGCGGTATTTCCGAACAGTTACGACTTAGGGACCTTCAAGAAAAGAGCCTATTCCTTCCTTAAAGGCCGGCAACGCATCTGTAGTTCCTCTGGTGTTGTGGATGTTCGTGTGCGTCGGTGATCACTTAGTATCAGGTGAGACGCAAGCTCGTTTGCCCCTTCTTCTATAAAAAAAAAGCAGAGCGGATAGATCAAAACGCTTACTGTCCCAATCCGCTGGTGGAAGTCAAAAAATTACCTTACAGATGAAACATTTTTTACGATCGAAAAGCACGAGTTGTGCTTGTTAAAGCAAAATGATATAGTGAATGCTCAAGGCTGTTAATAAGCATCGCAACTTGTTACTAATGTTGAAGTGGTCATCGTCCTGGATCGATCATGGTTTGGTGACCAAGGAGTCACGAGGCTTAATTTCTGTGAAGAAAGAAAGTAAAAATTTCGGCCAAAGCATAAAGGATCTCAGTGACAAACACTTGTTGTTGTCAATGGGACTTTACTATCACTACTTGACAAATCTAGCAGAGGAGCTAAATTCCCCATGGACAGCGCATTAATCCATAGATTCGTATGGTTTTGTAGCTTTCTTGCAAGGCAATAGGCTTATATAGGTGAAATGTTCGAATTTCGGAATAAGTTCTTTGACTATTTAGCAAAGCTAAGTTGCGACACCTTTCAAGGCCCATTGCAGTTTAAGTATCAGTTTAAGCTTCCTGAAAGACTGTTCGTGCCTTAATCTAAATTGAAATGCGAATCTCTGTTACTAAATAAAAAATTCAAGAAGCTGTTTAAATTTCTTTACTTTTTCACTTTTTACAGAAGCAGGAGGTTTATTTCTACGGAAATTACAATTCTAACCAATCCAATAAAACCAAACAATTTTTTTTGCCAGTAAATCACTGTAACAGAAGTATCCAAATGTTTTTTTAAAATGATTGCCGTCGTCTATACTAGAAAAAGTTCCAATTTGACATTGGTTTCATGCTGACGAATAAATCTTTCACTATTAGCAGCGTCCATAACAGTTTCTCCGCTGCTGGTTGTTTTGTTTGTTTACTTTTCGTCCGGACAACGTTATGATTATATTACAGACTACGTAGAAAACTCTTTGCCTACACGTATTTTTTTTTATAGTGAGTAACATTGAAAATTAACCAGCCCGTTCTATAATGATAGGAGTCAACGATTTGTTAATAAGTTAGCATAGCGTCTAGTGCCTTAATTTATTTTTATGGGTCCTGGACACGTCGACTCTGGACCGGGTAATTTGTTGTTCGATGTTCAAATAGGAACGGAGGACATGAGTAATGAAAGTTCCGTTTACACTCTCAAAAATGTAATCTGTGGAATTCCGAGTATCTAGCAGCTCCACGCCGATTTCCGAAACTAATCAATTTTGCCTCATCCGACGAGTGTATGATACACAAGTTTTTTGGAACATCTTCATAATGAATTCAATTTTCAATACTCCGGCCATACAAGCCCGGACTTGCGCTCGATTTAGATTTTACTAACGCTCTTGAAGCTTCAAGTTCTTGGCCCCATCTTTGACTCGGAGTTAAGAAACCGTCCAAGTGAGGTCGAATGTAATTTCTTCACCCAATAATTGTAAACGAACAGTCTATTCTATTGTAGATTAGTATTCAAGGTGAAACTAAATTGCGGTGATAAAAGAAAGTCTTTTTTTTTTCCCTATATTTATTTATAATGACACACATGATTTTACCAAGGAATAACTTCCCACGGCCCTTAGGTAAAATATTTGCTGTTGGAAAAGTGGTAATTTGTTAATTTTACATGAAATTTCTGAACACCGTATTTTGCATATCATTAGAGTATTGCAAAAGGTGAGTTGTAGCTTGGCTCCATTGAAAATATTTCACGGCGTATTTATTGTGGTGTGACGAACGATGAGATGACGCATTTGTCCAGGCGTTCGTCTCACGTTGTACTGTTGATTAGTTGCGACTGGCCTGCGCTTTGATTGGCATCCGCCGAGATCGCGGCACTCCACCCGCAGGATTGCAGGCATTGTAAACATTTGCATGTATGTAAATTTATTATATATGATGTTTATTAATTTAATATGGTAACATTTAATTTAATAAATGTATTGTTCACTTAACTTCACGTCACGTTTGTGTTTACAAAATAATAAAAGATTTTTAATTTATATCTTATTAAATTTTTCAAATTTTTACACGGACTAATTTATATAATTATATCACAGTGTGATATCGAAATCTTTAATTATACCACTTACACAAAATGGATCGTTATAGGTACAGTTAATAATCTATTTTTATTACAACAGTACAACGGTGAAAATAATTAAAAAAAAAAACTAGTTTAACACTGGGTTTAGAGCCCCTGCGCTCGCAACTTTGCCCTGGGGTACTCAACTCACATTGTTCACTTTGGTTTTAATGTCAAACACGTATTGTCAGCAGTGGGAATACTGCCACGGTTTTTCTTCGGTTATCTGTAACGACTGATCTTATTTTAGTGTTACAACCGTAAGTTGTTGTTTTGTTGAATAAATTCTAAAGAACTGAGACTGCGGTGCAGAGGCAAGCGCTAATATGTTATTAATAAGCTTATCAAATGCGTGGCCAAAGATCTACAGAAGGTAAGAAAACTGATAATAAGGTGTTATTTAACTGGGTGAAAATTATTTCATTTGCGAGTATATATTTTATCTTATTCATCAGTCGATCGTCAACTAATACAGTGTCATAAAATGAAATCATTTGAATTAATGTGACGTTAATTATAGTTTCTTTATTAATTGACCAATCGATGCAATAAAGATCATTTCCTTACGTATCACTCCGTCGTGCTCCGCCTACGCCCTTGTACTGCTTTACACGGTTCGAGATTGTTTAATTTTTCACTAATCAATGAAACGATCATGGAGTTAATATATAATATTTCGATATCGTCGACTTTCAATGCTCACAATCTTTTTTTCTCTCTTTGTAATTAGGACTACTAATAATAAAAATATTTCAAAAATAAAAAGGACATGTGTTTGGATAGATTTCATCACGATCAAGAGTTCACTGGCGATAAAATTTATATTCACACGGGCTTAACCGCGGACGATTGTTTATCATTTTGTAAACCTCACTGAGGGTTGGTTGGTTGTTTTAAATCCTGTTTAACTCGGTAATACAAATATATATTTAAATAAATTATATAATTAATATTTCTTCAAAGAAATTATACATAATACCTTTTTTTTTCTGACAAAAATTACATAACACAATATATATTTATTTGCAAAGTATTGGTCTGAGATATAGAATAATTATTTAAGTAATCAAAAATCTTATGATAAAGTGTCAAGATCTATGAAGTGCTAAACAGATCTTCTCACATTGTGTGGGACATCATTGTAACTGAATTCAGGCGAAAAATTTGTCATCCGTCCAGGTATGTCCTAGAAATAGTTAAATACTTGTGTAATAAATATTGGATTATTGGAGAATGAAATATGAGTCAATTACAGACGGATGATTTTAGTACGATAGAGAAAAAAATTTAGTACGATAGATATATGGCAGAGGTTTAAAGACGTGGGCGTCTGGATATGTTGAGTGATGAGAGGAAATGCGCAGTTCACTTAGCAGGTAACGGGGCCACCGTGGTCAACCGATGACAAATTATTAATGTAATTTGTAGGACGTCCAGAGTTGAAGACTTTATATAATTTTTAATAAGCAAATCATATGAACATGATGGAAATTTAAGGATGTTATAATTAAATACTCTAGTTAACATAACTCTCCCAATAAAGAATCCTTATAAACTTTTTATTGTATGTACCATAAGCTCTAGAACCTGTAAATGTAAATAAGAATGTGTACCCGAATGTGTACTCGAATGTATATGAACAGATTAAAAGAAGATTATCAGCTAACGCACTTGTAATGTGTAATTGTAATTTATGTGAATGTATTAAAAAAGTTTTTTTTTTATATATACCTTAAATTTAAACATTTTTTCCGTTGTAATACAGTACCGCAACCGCGAAATACTACAACGTCTGTGCTAGTACTTTGCATTACGATAATCAATTGTTTTCTATTCAGATAACATAAGATACATAGGACGCGATCACTAACAACACAAAGATTACGAGTATATCGTGAAGATATCTGGTTTAGCCGATAATTCTTCAGAAGCTTCTCGAAATTCGTTCATACCCGCAATGCAGAGGAAATAGTGACTGCGTGACAGAAAGTTCGCGTTGGTCCAATAAGCTGCACTTTCTGGAGGAGTTGTGTTTAAATTGTGTTTAATCTTACTAATGTGTTATGTATTAGCCTTCCTATTAGTAATCGTGCTGTATTTAGTTAATCAATATAATTTTTTATAAAATCACCTTTTACACATGTTCCAGGTTGACACTATCAAAAAAAACTACAATGTCGGAAACCAGCTGAAACTGTTTAGTAGCCAAAATGGAGGTTAAACGGAAGGGTCGCGGCGTCTTTAGATTGGATCCCGTGCTGGAGAAGGGGCCATTTAGAGCTAAAAGTGCCAAAACCAGGTGAGACATAATGTTTGTGGAATAATTACCGTTGTGCACAACAGATGACCAAATTGTTTCCAACATAGACTTTTTGTAGTTGAAGTAAAGTAGAATAGAACACGTCAATAGTATTGTTCACTTATATGTCTTTGGTTCAATGCGTTTGAAACTCGTATATGTTGTATATTCATTTCATATCATGGATTACAGTTCAGGCGCTAATGTGTCAAATTAAATTAGTAACACTGTTCCGTACCAATCGCTACAATATATTGTTGTGAACGAAATATAATATTTTCTTTCGTTTAACTGTGTTAGATAAAATTCGCTTTTGATAAACTTCACTTTATTTCCAACCAATCTATCGTTATTAAAGTGAAATATACTTTCCATTTAATTTTTTTTTAATTAAAATCTACTTCGGCTTAATTTCTTATTCGCCCTTATTTATTAAAAAAAACGTTACTAATGAACAAATACCCAGATTTGGAATAATTATTTATATGTTATACTTACAAATTACTTATACCGTGCGAGAATTAAAACCCTGATCCACAGCGCCGCAATTAAGCGCTTAACCTCTGCGCTACCATGCCTTTTTATTTTGCTACCCTTTATTACCTCGACAATGAACTTACATATATTTGAAATTTGACGATATGTCTGTCGTGACCCGATCGTAGAATTGGCCACACAATGAAATGGTGTAACCGATCAAAAATATCGCTAAATTGTTACTTCCTCCACCGCTAGAGGCGCTAACAGCGCTTAGTTTTAATGCTGAATTGTGTTTAGGAAAGGTGACAAAGCAATCGTCGATCGACTTATGGACGAATTATATTTAATGTCAGCAAATGAGACAATTTATGGTATGAGTTATTATCAAGTTAACTCAAGCTAACATATCGGTTAGGTTAGGTTAGAACAGTGACCCCAATGCGCGAGTCGAGCGAGTAGGCAAGCCGCGGCAGCCTTCGGCGAAGCGCCGAAAAAACATATCCACACAATAATTAAAATTCATGTAAACTATGCAATTTCATCTTTAAACCTTCACGTATCATAAATTTGATACAACTGAAATTCTATTGTTATGATTCATATTAGGGCCCGTGTCACTAGTATATTTATATAAGTATGTACTAGAAAGGTTATTTTATTATCATAATACTTAAGCAACACCTAATTTTTTACAAAGTTATTAAGTCTGTACTTACCACAATAATGAAAAAGTTTGACACAGTTCGATTTTTTATTACATCGTTTAATGTGCGTCTTAAATTAATGATACGGTCAAACCTGGATGGATAAATCAGTCGTCAAACGTTGACCATTTGATGAAAATATCGACCATTTCATGATGTGGCTAATCTCTTATCTCTCGACACGAACCACGACGTGTCAACTTCTGAATACCCATGCGGTTAATGAAAATATATGGGGAAAAAAACCATTTTATGTTTAAAATAATTATCAAAATAAAAATAGTTTCATTTCATCGTTCGATTCTACGGGGCCAAAAAAACTAAAGACATAATATAACACTTTCAATATCTATGAAACTGTTTTGATATAACAAATCTATTAACAATTATGAAAACGTCATTAAAACCTTTCCTCACCTCTTGTAACAATCGAATGAGATAAAGGCTTGAAATGAATATATCTGAACCTACGCAAAATGACGAAAAAGCGAAAAACTTTTTTTTTGACATGGGGTGTGGTGCCGGGCGGAGCTTTGCTAGATTGTATCGATTGATATTCTCTGTTTATAAATACAAGAAACACAATAATTTTATTATGTTCAAGAAATGTTGTTATATAAAATTTGACAACGTCTTTAGCGTTACTATTTTCTGAAGAGCTCTGTCAAATATACTTATATACCGGAGGCTGTTTCGATAACCACTGAGCCACACACGGTTTTATGTTACGCTGAAGTCGGTATAATGGTTATGAAAGGAAATAAGTTTTAACTCGTGATCATTTTAAATATTAAATTTTACTTTTAACTCACACTGTCGGCACACATTACACCTAGTATTACTTATGTCGAATATTTAAAACCTAAAATAAAGTACGCACTAACGCAAATTAAAAATACACACTAACCTTAAATAAAACATTTGCAACAGACATCTTGTAATTTTGTTTTTCAATAGAAACGAAACACAAACTGCCGGGAACTGACTGTAAATGAAAGGATTTTATTTCGAGGTGCTTTTATATCCGGAATTATCACTGTTTGTAACAACTGTCATAATATTATAAAATATTAACGTTCAATCTGGTGATTGAATGAGAAAATCGTGGAATTGACTTTGTCTATTTTTGTATTGTCAAAAATCATAATTTTTTTCTCTTTTAACAGTTATAGGAGCTTATTTTAAGCTGCACCAAATTTTAAATGATTATTGATGTTTTGCTCGGCTGTCAAAGAAGGCATCGAGAGAAAGTTTAAATATCTGTCACCATAACCATCTATCACAAGTTCACACAATGTTGAACATTACCCTCCAAAGTCCTGAGCTACCTGTATTCATTCATTCATCGACCTCCCCCAACAGTCCTGTATGGAGTCATAGGCAGTCGTAGTTCGCCTACACGAGGTCGCCACTCAAGTACCTTTCTTTTCACGGTTATCAGTTCTCCGATGTATGTGATCGGCCTATTGATACTTCAATTTGCTGAACCTTAAAGCTATGTCCTACTGAGGTGGAAGACTCTAACTTGCACAGAAACATTGAGCACAGCAATTTTCTCGGCTCGCTGGACAGCTCCATGAAAGCCCGAGGAACATTTTCGATGTGGGTGAAGTTACGGGCGGAATCTAGTAGAGAAGAAATATTTTATTTTACTAAATAATAGGCATGTCCACAGTAAACGATCGCGAAGGTAAACTCAATTGTCCAAATTAGCTGACATTTTTAACTACAGGCAGATAAGCGCGCGATATTAACGGCGTACTCTCTGATTTCCCGACAATATCTCGACGAACTCCCAAAATGAAATAAATCCTTGTCGCGATTAGCTTAATGAAAATACAAAAAAAAAATCCGGCTCTTTATTTGTTGAAATGTCGTAAGGCGGAATAAGTAATAGGTATCTATTAACTTTACAAAGTTATTGTCTTTAAATAAACATTTAGCGACGCGAATTACGTTATACTTATCTAAAATATAATCTGACAATTTATTTATAAAATGAAAGAAAATAAAAAGTTTGCTCAGTCAAGCTAGAATAGTTAATTTTGTGATTTCCTTATTATGTATTGCAGCTGATATAGTAACAATATTCATCTTGCAAAAGAGCGCTGTATGAGCTATTCATAATCTAAATTCTAGAGCTTTTCTGAAAGATAAATTTAAAAAATGTATATGCCTCTCAATATATATATGAAAATGTAATGCATGTTCATAAACAGGTAAATATTGTAATGACAGTTACTAGACTCCATAGAGTCAGAAATTCGCTCATAGAGCAATCTGGGAATATCCACATAGACAAAATCCAGGGAATGAGTTGACCGCTCCCAAGCTGTTTCTAAAAGTTAAATTGTAATAATATAATACTTTATTAATGAAAAATATATTTGTCAGTGGAACCTCATTACGAAACTGTGGCAAATAAAAACAAAATGCCTTTGACAAGTAAAATGTATGTCCCTATGTCTAAACAAAAAGTTTTTGATATGCTTTTGATATTGATGCTCTTTCAAACATATAAACTTTAAGCGTCACACGCGAAAATTTCTCACGATTGCAGCAATGTCCTAGTCAAAACCATTAAACCAGTTCTACTGGGCACAACTATGGCGTAACGTAAGAAACAGTCTCATCTGCCTACCCACGTTCTAGGTTCTTAGAACTCATGTCCTACCGACAATAAAAATAACATTAATTCATCTACTTTTTAAACAATAACAACAAAACACAGCTTAACGAAGGTTTTTGCTAATATGAGCATTTGCCGTAATCGCCTGGTCCTGCAGGCGGACTTGCGATCGTATTCACCTCACACCTTGACATCTGCTGCCCGTCACCGTTCTGGATAATTTGGTTCTATTCAATATCTGTCCGAGGCATTTAATCCGTCATCTGCAGTACACATTCATCTTAAAAAATCCCTTTAACGTCATCACAGAGTAATCAAACCCTATCATAATCTGCTACTTTATGCTCAGGAAATGTTTTTCATCTTATTTCAGAGAGGTATTTTAGTGACTGTGGCTGTTTGTTCCTCAATTCGATTCACGCACTAGGTATTTGTATGACATACAAATAATTAACCCGATCTAAGACCGACCGTTCCATGACTATGATGATTCTCCATAACCGAGAAGACAGTCCCATAGTGGGAGTAATGTTTTATTTATAAAAGAAAACAAGGGAAAAAATTGCCTAAATTTAATTTTTATTTTCAGCAACTTACGGACTGAAATTATAACTCCGGGTGTAAGCGGTGTGTTCAGGCAGGTATGTATGGTAGGTATTCCTTCCAGGAGTGTCCAAAGTAACTAACTATTTCCTTGCTTCTACACTTATTTAATTGTTAACCTTTTTAAGAAAGATGAATCTTTAACATTTTTCTAGGGTAGATATTTTATTTCTTTTCTCATATATACAAATTACACATTCATATAGTTGATGATAAAAACGCAAAAAAAAAACTTTTTAATTGCTTAATGAATTATTTGGCGTAACGATCTCCATTACCCATTGGTGCTGGGCGGAGACAGGCTGATATGCTAGTATATTATCAAATGGTATATGGTTTCGAAATAAAAAAAATGGAGTAGGTTTCTATTTAAACTAAATTTAACTACTTTTAATTTAAGTACGATCTTAAATGGAATAGTTCAATTCATTTCTTAAAAATAAAATTCATGCTAAAATATGCCAAATCGCACTGACTAGTGATGGGGTGCATCATCTCTATTGCGAGATGACCGGCATTGCGGCCATCAATCGGCTTTACTGGCGTGGTAAGTATAGTATTTTATTGTCGTATTGGATGCGGGTGAAAAACTAACTAACAAGCTACCAAACGATAAGTGACTACTGAAGCACAATGGGCAAACAACTTCGAAGTACGACGTATCAACAGATACGACGAGGCCTAAGATAGAATGCCTCACAGCCTGTAATTATACCGCCTCTGTGCAACTTTCAAGCTGGAACACAGCAGTTGCACTTTCGATTTTCAGGCTGATTTTTTTCTTCATATTAAGTGCCCGTGACAGTGGCTCCGTGACCAAGATATCAAATCATTACTACCCCTTGACTATCCCAGAAAAAAAACACATGTACTGGTGAAAGGACTCTCCTTGAATTTTTTAGGAGTTCGAGATGGAGGTATTTTCCAACTCATGAACTGCAACTTTGTATCGCGGTCGTAATAGTGAAGCCACGTTACATATCATCCTTTGTTATAAATCAAGCCAAGCTCAAAGCCTCCAGAGTTATTCAGTCTGGTTTGTTTCTGCGCATCGGTACGCATTCTGGGTACCCAACAGCGCCTGATACTTTTACCATATCCATGTAAAACCTGTACAAAAAATTGGATCTTCAACAATAACGTCACACAACGATCTGCTAAAATATTTTTTTGCCTTTCTTAACCATTTCTTCAGTTACTGCTGTTGTAGGGATCGTTGATAGCGAGGATCATCTTTGGCGTAACTGAATACGGCAGAGCAATTACCCCTAATGTATCCCGTAAATCTTGATTGATTACTTCTGAAGTAAAGTTTTCACGCAATACACGCGCCGCGGGTAGTGATTTATCTTTATTTTACGCCAACACGCTACAACCAAAGAAGTCAAACTAATTTTACGGAATTTATCGCGTTTAGTTAACACTTCTTTACATCCCGACGTTTCGTTTTTTTTACAGCACCCGTGGTCACGGGGGACTGAGATGTTAGACGTTCTAATATCAAAGTTTTGTTCGATCTACGCAGAAGGCGCTCACTATCTTGAGATCGTGCATAGGTAATTTAATTTAATTTATTACGGAATTCGAAGTCGTTGGTGGCACCCAGCCAACTTCTCTCTCTTTAAATTAGGATGTTTTTGATTTCAATAGCCTCGCGATCTACGTGTAATATGATCACAGTCTGTAGATTTCTTAGAGCATCGATGATTCACGTCAGCTGTGCGTTCCTTTACGTGGGTTTTAATGGATCTTTGATTTTGCCGTATCTGAGAGTGACCATATTCACAATCAAGCTTGTACACTGCATCTTGTAGAGGAATATTGCACATGACAGAAGGTAAAAATATAATTATCTTTATTGCCTGCTTAAAGAATGTATTTATGGAAGCTTACTGCTTGCGAATATCCTGATGTAGCCAATTTTGATGGCCCGTTTCACTCGGTCAACGTGACGTAGGCGAGGGACCCGAAGCTTGTTGTCATGCAGCACTGGCACGTTAAAAAAAGATTTAACCAAAATCCGTTAATAGTTTTTTATTACATTATTACGTTCTTCTGGTAGAAATAATATTTTCTGTGTATAAGCTATTAATCTAGATTATACTTCGTGAACTTCATGCTGTCGTCTCGTATTAGTTTGTATAGTAATTTATTATTATAAGTGATATATTCGCTTTTTTTGTTCGAATAAAAATTATTGTTACTTACTACGGCATAACTTAGAGAGTTGGGTTAGTAATCTTAGTTAAAGGAGGACTCCTTACTGTTACTCAAATTGTTCCTATCCATTTATGTTAAAATACCGGTTTTTTGTTTTAATGTTCACAACACTTATTTTTACTAACTTTGTTTTAGATAATCGGTAATTTACACGTAGCTTTGGAGACCAGGAAACGGGAAAAGAAATCATAATATGTTATACTTCATAACGTATCAGTTATCTCTGACTCTAAAAAATGAACCAAACTTTGAAGTATTATAGGAAAGCACGGTCAGGACAAATTTCTTATTGCTGAAGACTATAATAGGAGTGATATTAGTTGATACTTATCTGACATAGGTCTCCAACACTTATATGTAACAAACTATAACATAACAAAAATTATGGCTCCAGGGGAGCTGCAGGTGCATTGTCAGCCTTTAAGAATATTTGGGAGTTGGGAGGGAGGATGAAGATAGGGGATGAGGACGGAGAGTGGGGCTCACGGACGGTTACTTCACTCATAGAACTGCACAAAATGCCTCTACTTCACGCTGGAATACTGCGAAGTCGTGGTCGAGCTGGCCCATTTGAGCAGCATCGAAAGCCACTAGCTCAATAGTTAACTCAGGTAGTCATGAAATGCTATGGATTTTTTCTTCTAGTAAAATGGATAGGTTAGGTTGGTATCAGATAGACACTATTCACTCAGAATACTGCAAAGCTTTCGATCGCTTTGATCATAATCTATTATTGTCCAAACGTTATGCTCTGGGAATCCATGGCGATTTATTTACATATACATATGATCCTCTTATGTACCGGAAAGGGCACAGGCAGTGTTGTTACATGGTATTTCATTCTCTTGGTTAAGAATCCCCTCGGAATTTCCTCAAGGACCTTTTCCCAGTTCTCAGCTATATGTAATATTTATGAACAATTAGTTCTTGTTTTACTTAAATTTATTAGACTTTTCTTCTATTTGCGGATGAAACGAAATTTGCACAGTTCCTAAAGGATGACTTGTATCGTTTAGACAATTACTACTAAGACAACAAAATAGATATTAACGTGTGAAAATGTTTCCATGTGACCTTCTCTCGTAAGTCACTCGTAAAAAAAAACCACTCAACTCCATAAAGAAAAAGTTACCAAATTTCAATAGAGAAGGGCTGGGTGTGCCGGATTGGGATCCGTTTGAAATCGGGACTCATAATGTTGTAGGCCAACTAGGTAGTTTACAACGACAAACAATATAGCAGAAGAGTGACATGTAGGCACGTTAGTAACTCATGTCGAAGTTGCTTGTTATGAGTTAATGTGTGATTTATGTGTATCGGATTTATCCAAGACAAATCTTTTCAGGTACTCTAGTTAATAGTGAACTAGCACCTCTGACAATGATCGTTGATCACAGAACGACATGTTTTAGCCAACGAAAGCAAACGTCGGGGGAGACCTTAATGTGTATTTGCTAAGTTTAAAGTTGTAACATAACCAATGATTTTGCAGAGTTTATTAGTGTGTTACAGAGAGGGTTCCCAGAGGTATTTGCGGATGGGCTTGGGGTATGTAGAACAGGAGCTAAAACGATTACTGAGATATAACCTTATTTTTAAAGTCGACCATTCAGACTATAGAACACCAATTGTAAATATTTTAAAAAAGAATGGTGTAATTCGCATAAGCCGTGATTTTAAAATATCTGTAAATCCCCGCTTAAAGGATTTTTATTATTCTTTGCCTCGCGTAGAAGAAATTTTTGTACCTTTAGCGGCGGAGGTGGTTATTTCAAAACTAGATTTGTCTTTTTGTTTTTTTTACAGTTGACTCGCAACTAATGACGGCAATAACTAAACGTATCGACATCCGATCGGACTGCATATGCAAAAAAATATTTAAGAAATACTTAGTGGTCTGCGTCAAGATTAATGTTGCAAGATTATCTTTATTGAGCCGGCAAAAATAAAGAAAGTAACCAAAAAAATTTACGATCTGTCCTGGGTGGACTGCAACATGCGGGATTACGTATAAGCATGCCCTGCATGTTGATAATTTAAGCCATAGTTGCAGCTCCCACTCCTAAAGATGTTACGTAATTGAATAGTTTTATTGAAACCCTCGTATGATTTGACATACTCAAGAAAAATGTAAATTGGTTTTGGAGCGAACAGTGTACTAGCCTTTAAATAGATAAAACACACCTTGAGAAGTAGTTCGGTGTTAGCGGCTTATTACGATGCGAAGTTGCCGCTAAATATTTCGTCGACAGTAGTGCATACGGACTAGACTATGTTAATGTTAGCGTATCGCTACCCGTTGGCTTGGAGCACGCAGTCAGCTGTGTCTCGCGCTCTCTAAATAGCCATGAACTTAACTACTCTACTAACTTGACAAAGAAGCGTTAGATGTCGTGTTTGGAGTAACAAATAAATATTTAATATAGGTAATACAAATAATTATCAATATTTACATGGTAGGCATTTTATGTGCATAGTGATCATCGAGCGTTTAACATTATTTTTTTAATAAACAAAGACATTCCCCAATTGGGTGCTAGTCCCATCTCGAAATTGTTTGCTGACGCATTGTCGCGTTTACCTCTTCAGATAAGCGCAAGAAAAAGTTGTAGCAATAAAAGGTAAGCAGGAAGATAAAAAAAATAAATTCCCGGTAACATTTCACAAAGTTAAAGCAGAGACCTTTTACGATTCCGTGTTAACGAAAATAGCAGGATATGTAAAATTCGGTTGGCCAGAACATATGTAAAGTGAATGAGTGCGAACTTATTTTCATAAAAGAGATAATTTGTTTTAAGAGCACGGTAGTTTAGTTTCGATTATCGTATGATCATACTGAAAACCTTCAGAAGCACTGTATTGCGAGAACTGCACAGAGGACATATGAGCGTAATTAAGATGTAATCATCTTAGTGCTATTTCGTCAAATTATTATACCACAATAATTATATTCCATATGATAATCTCGAGATGCATTAAAAAAAGTTAAGTTGCATAATCATTTCTGAACCGAGGTACAATATCTATGTTTGTAAGTAATTCTGCTAGTTTTGGGCATTAGTCGCATGTTGCCAACGTTGTACTTCGTCGTCTTTTGTCTCTAACTTGTTATATTTCTTTGGTGTTTCTGGGGCTGGCTGATTCTACGCAGCAGTAAGACCCTTTGAAAGTAGTTAGTTTTCGACAGCTGCGTACGAAATTACGACACAATCTTCGCTACTTTTGGTCGAATCGAAGCCTAATCTGGAGCTGAGCTGAACTCAGTGAGTTGTGTATCCAACCCACCGAGACCTGAAGAAAGCGAACGATACCCATAATTTATTAGCTCGTAACTTGCAAAGATCGATAGAGATAATTTTATACTTAACATAAGGTTTACTAATTTTGGTAAGTAAAGACAATGAGATAACGATTAGCATCACTGTTCTAACTTTCCAGTGAGTATTTGTTCACTGACTTACTTTAATATTACTTATATAAAATAGCTTTAATAGCATAAATGTAAAACAGCAATGTTCTTGTTATATTAAACCTATGTCGGTAAGCCTACAACCATTTCTATATGCTAATGTTCTTTCTTTATTTTTATATTTTTCTAAGCGTTTTCTACAATTACCTATAGTAACAAGCCAACAAAATTAATTTTCCGATTCCTTTCATTAACTATGCAACTACTTTGTGTTCTACTATTTTGTACTAATATTGTTATAAAAAATCGTAGTTATTTATATACCTATTCTTTTTATTGTTCATGTTTGTCCGTTGTAGTTGTCTGTATGTCAAGTATTGCCATTTTAGAAATTTTCTTTTGAATTAACAAGTAGGCCTAATTTATATATCCCATTAATTTATTACTCTTTTTAAAATAAATGTTATTTGATAACTTATTAATTGTAGAAATCATTTGGGGCATGTGATCGTCAATTGTCGGCATTTTCATCGTACGTGCGAGCCGCATGCTCCATAAGCACAACAGCTGGTGGCATAGGGAATTTGTTCACTCGCAAAATGGCGGTCACTGCAAATACGTCTTGTCCGTGGCCTAATAGCCAGGAGGATTATGAACTGCGAGATGTTATTGGTAAGTTCTTATATATACTTTAATTTATTTTAATTCGGAATTTTGAATAATTTGTCTTAGTTTATCAAAATATCATTATTCAAAGATGTTCTATTGTATTTTGCAGCTGTCACATTTAGTCAAAATTTTCGGAATGTCACTAAGTCAATCAAAATCTTTAAGCATTCAAAATGTATTAATAGCACTTTATTGATCCTTATGTTACTGTTTACATAACTGAGATCAATTGTTCATCGACATAATCATAAGTTATTACAATTATAGATATGTATATTTCGCATTGGTAATGTAAATAAACCAACCGACCTAAAGTAAACATAGATCATTGAAATTATATATATTTAGAGCTTAAGAGGTGCGGTATAGAGAGAGGGAGGGCACAAGCAAAATAATTTGATCAAAAAAAATTACTGGTATAGAAAACTTAGCCTAATTAATATAATGTTACATATTATTAATAAGTTACTACAAATAATAGCTGACTAATTTCATGGTTTCTTGCAAAAATTTTCCTAAATACCAATAGATGGTATTGTATGTGAAGGTTTAAATGATTATTATAATATTATTCGAAAATATAACCAATATGGAATAACTTAATAATTAAATAATAATAAGTTCCATAAAAAAACCTGGACTAAAAATAAGCACCAGTTACATATATTAATTATATATTAGTGTTAATTGTATTAGAAAAAAAATATATCTTGCTAGGTGCTGGGGCAACTGCTGTTGTTTATGGGGCTTTCTGCAGGCCCAGAGGAGAAAAATGTGCCATCAAAAGAATTAATTTAGAAAAATGGAATACATCTATGGATGAACTGTTAAAAGAAATTCAGGTATGTTTTGTTAAATATTTGTTTCAAATATATTTTGTTTATCTTTGAAGTGATTAATAATAATTTTACAGTGGAATTTTAATTTAAACTATTATATATATTCCCGACACTTCATATAAAAATAAAATTAAACACAATAAAATCTGTAAATAATCATTTCTATAAAATGTGTAGTGTTCATGTAAATAAGAGAAATCTTTACAGTGTAGTGTTTTAACTGTTAGTATGCTAATCATTCTTAGCTGTGTGTATCTACCTCTCCATCTAGACCAGGGATTCCCAAACTATTTTGGGCAAGAGACCTCTTTTCCAAAATGAACTGATACTCATAGACCACTATGGCCAAATTACTTTAAAAATCCTTTCTCTATTTTTTTTCCTATTTATACAAAATACTAACTAATTTAAAAACTTTGCAGTAGGGTAAGTGATTACTCATTTCACATAATTTAACAAAATAAAAAGATATAAAATTCAGTAAATATCAAGTGTAATCAAAAATTATTAATAAATATAATATAATTTTTTTTTAAAAGTATAACAATGATACTTCCTACTAAAATATTAGTCATTCTTATAACTAGTTGGTACAAGTATCACAACTTATACAGTATCTTGAAAGTTTAAAATAAGAGCTTGTATTAATTAATAGGTGTTGATTTTTAGATCTCATTAGATTATTTTTAGACCCCCACAATTAGTTTTTGTTTATGTCAACCCCTGCGAAACCAATATCGACCCCAAGGGTTCTTTATCAACCTTTGGAATCCCTGGTCTAGACCCATACATTTTTCTTTTTAATGGACAAACATGCTAACAGTCCACCTGATGGCAAGTGGCTACTGCTCATTTATACCTGCAAAATACTTCAATTGAAGAAGCTTACCTGAGTACTAAGATGGAATATGTTGTTGTTATTAAACTGACTCTCAATACCTTTCAAACTGGAACACAACAGTGGTAGCATTGCTGATTGGTTGCAGAAATGAGTAAAAGGGTGGTACCTGCCCAGATATCTATCACCATAATTACCATCTAGTGAACTTCATGGTTGTTTAAAAATCTTTTGGCTTGATAGATAGTTAAACAACTATCTCAAACGCTACTAAACTCCTTATTGTCATATCAGTAACAGGCTGTTGCTTCTCAGGTTTTATTGTTTCAGTATATCAGTGTTTCTGTATCTTACAATAATTACTAACCCAACCTGCCAAGACTGACATTAAGAATATCCTCCCAATTAAAGTACTCATGTACATCAGTAGACTGGATGGGGTTGAGAGAGCACATATTCCACTCTGAGCTGGGCCTAGCTCTCCTGTAATTAATGGTGATCCCCAGTCGCAAATGGGGACTTTGGGGGTCGCAATCACTTGGGTGGGTTCCCTCAAAGGCCTAGTAAATGACTAAGGAGGATGATGGCTCAAAGTAGTCATGAGACTTGCCCCACTTTCAAAAGGAAGAGTCGAATACAGTGTTAGAGACAAAAGATACAATATGCCATAATATTATTTTTTGAATGTGTTAGCAAATATTGATATTGCAGGCAATGTCTAGTTGCAACCATGAGAATGTAGTCACATACTGTACAAGCTTTGTTGTGCATGATGAGCTGTGGCTTGTGTTAAGGCTTCTGGAAGGTGAGTTAAATTTACAGTACTAGTTTGTTTAGGCCTTTTATCAAGACTGATAAAAGGCCTATACAAAATTGATATGTATAATTAATAGATGGATAAGGTGGTAAATTTATGTATAAAATATTTATTATTTTCTTTGTTGAATTATTTGGACCAAATATTTGTGAAAAACGGTTAAGTCTATGAACTCAATTTTTTGTATGAATTTTTATATGTTGTAAGCCTTTCATGTGTCTCAACAAAGAATTTCCATTGTTGCAACACATCAAGAAATTAGTTTATGTATACAATGGTTGTATGAAACTTGTGACATTTAAAAAATGTAAGATGTAGTCTTGAATTTTTCGAAAATTTATCAAAAATTGATTAGTAGTGACACAATTTATTTATTATTTAAAAATATTCATATAATTTTTACTCTAATTACTTGGTTAAATGCTGCCATAATACTATGTATATTTTTAATAGGTACACCATACTGTTTTAAGGTTAAGGTTATGAAAGTGTTAGTGATACATTAAAGTCTGGCAACATGCCAATTTAGTTTTATATTCAAATGTAAGGTTTTCACTGCAGAATAAGCTATACAGAATTTAACATGAGCAGCGAAACTAGAGGCCTGTGTTTATAGTATCAAGTTTTTTATTTGCTTGTTTTGTATTATAATTTGTAGATTGAAGGGTTAATGGGCCTCAGAAATGTTGGCATTTTTAAAATTTGTTTACTCATTTGAAGTGTGGTATTTATCAATTGGTTGTCAGAAATAATAAACAATTTATTTATGTGAAGTCCAACTGTGGCAGGCCTCTTCTGGTTCCAAATCCCTTTTATATGTATAGCGATATAGCTGAACATATGAAGGCTGCTACTTTACCATTTGTAGTCCACATGAACCATCTATAACCAGGTGGACTGTATGTTTGCTTATACAAAGGTATGATAATCAGAGCGCGTTGTGGCGTGAAAGACGATGTAGTGACACGAATTGAGAAAAGGATGCTGAGCTGGTTTGAACATGTGGAGAGGATGAATGAAAGTAGGTTGACAAAACAAATATATGAGGCGAGTGTAAATGATACAGTCGGGAGAGGAAGTCCTAGGCGAGTATTTCACGATCAAATCGGAGACGTTCTGGAAAAAGGCCAGATCAAGAGTACTCTAAACCAACAAGCGTGCATGCGAAGATTGATGAAAGTGGAAGAAGCGAAAGACGTATGTCAGGACCGTAGCAAGTGGAAGGAGATTGTCTCTGCCTACCCCGTTGGGAACAAGGCGTGAATATATATATACATACTGAAGCTCTTACCTGAGAGGTATAGTCCTGTAGCATGGCCCAAATTTTAGATTCTTCAATAATTTTATAGTTTAGGTAAATCTTATATTTTCTAAGTATTTTACCCTTTTTTTTAGGTGGAAGTCTATTGGATGTAATAAAGCATAAAATGAAAGTATCAAATTGTAAACATGGAGTGTTTGATGAGGCAACTATTGCAACTGTTCTTAAGGAAGTTCTAAAAGGATTAGAGTATTTTCATAGCAATGGACAAATACACAGGTAATTTATTTTAATTAAGAAATACGTTTTACAGTTATTATTTATTGCACATAGACCGTACCCAGAAAAAATATTTTTAGATAATTCAGGCTTCATGCCCGGGAATCAATTCCTGGGTCGCCATTTATTTCAAGTACAAATGTACATATAAAGTGTTCTGTGCCTAATTAGGCTTTTATTTTCATCACATAGGAGTTTGTACAAGTTTTGTTAAGCGCTCATTCTAAAATGTTGCAAATATGTTATGTATATTTCTCTGACAAATTTTCCTGAAAGCCGTTCAACCCCAGTTTATATGTAGATATCTCCATAGGTCTATTATTCAAATTACACATATTTGTCCTTGAAAATTAACTGTGGTTTGTAATCAAAAAATACTAGTGTCTGCGAAATATTTATGATGGCTGTGCGTAATATAATGGCAGGTTCTTTGCAAATGCGCGGTTACATTACGATGTAGGTGCTTGGCTGCTAGCGAAAAGCGATATCATTTATCATTTCTTTAGCTCTGAAACGGCATGGCCACCTTTTTTAATACTTTATAATGTTGCCAGTATAATTTAATACCTTCTGCAATGCAAATGTCCTTACCTTACGTTACCACTCATATGCTAGAAGATCGTACATGACTTACTACTGCTGAATATTATATTTTCCTTAAACAAACTAGTGCTACTATGTGGCAGGATTCCTTTTCTACTTAGAAGCCGTCTGGGTAGGTACCACTCTACACTATCATCTATTGCTGCCGCTAATCTGTATGTACTACTGCTGTGTTCCGGTTTGAACGACATAGAGAGCCAGTATAATTGAGGGGCAATCCATCATCCTCACGGTTGACGATTGAAGTTAAATATATCTACATTCATAACATAGTCATCCAAAACTATTCATCCCTAGTGGGATTCGGACTCGCAAACCTCAACTAAAAGTGAAAGCACGATCCCTATAAAAGTAGTTTTCCTCTGTGGTGAAACCTCCACGTTGGATAGTCAAATCAATCCAAAGGCGTCAGGCGTGACTGCAGTATCACTCGAACGAAGGAATTGTCAAAATTCTGCCTACGGCTGATGGCGAAAAACCAATCTCAAAATATGCTAGATTTTTTTTTTTATGAAAAAATAGGCTTGCGTTTGACCTCAATCTTGCCCGATGGAAAGCGAAGATGAGGCCTAGGATGGTACACGCTTGCCTAGATGTCTGTTCACTTTGGCCTTGAAGAGGTCCAGGTTATAGGTTTCCGGAAAAACTGACCTCGGCAGAGAGTTCCACTCCTTAGCCGTCCGCATAAAGAAAGAAGAGGCAAACCGCTTCGTGCGTAATGGAGGAATGTCTACAACATAAGGGTGGAACTGCTCGCCGCGTCTAGTCGTTCGGTGATGGAAAGGGGAAGGGGGTATTAGGTTATGCAATTAAAAATACGTGGACCGGTTCGGCAATAATCATCGCAGTGCCATGTCAGCCTCTTAAGGGTCCCTGAAGAGGGTGGCGAAGATTAGTCTAAAAATACCGATAAGTCAGTAATCTTATATAGTAATCGTAATCTAGAATTATTCAGCGAATTTGCATGGAATTTGAATGTAAAGATATAGAATCTAATAATTCTTTATTTTTATTGAATAATATTGATTATTATATTTATCATTAATCTAAGGAGGCAAGATTGTATTATTTATTATGAAATTAACGTATATCTGCGAACTTTACGTCTAATTTTTAATGTGCATTGCGACTTTCTGGACTCGTGTATTTTTCGCTTACCTTGGCATTATTCGTTACGTGTTATGTGAACTATCTTCGACTCGGTCGGATACGTTGAAATAGTTTTAGTTTTAATATGATTTGCGGAAATTTGAAACGTGTCACGTAACCAGTTCCGTGGCACGTTTTGATTTAAATAATTATGTGTATATTCGCGTTTGTAGTTTCTTAAGAGGCTGCTCGACTAAAGATACGTTTCAAAACTTTGTAAAAGTTAAATAACGACAATAAAGACGTGACTTAGGACGATATGGCAAATTTTATCATCATTTTATTTACATAGGATAGGTACTAAATAAATGTTGGACACTATTTATAAAAGAAACTACATTTTTTTCTTATTATTTTGATATCTTGATTATACATTATTTTAGATATGTTAATACAGACGGGATTTGAACTTGCTACACCCTTGGTACAATAAATGCTAGAAAAGTAACTACTAAAATATTGAACACGCCCATTATAATGTATATAATTACATTATTAGTAATTACTATCGATATCTTATTAGTAATTACTAATAACATTCATTATAATTTCGCATCTTTACTTATTTCTCAGTTGGCTTGTTAGGTAATACATATATCTTTACATAAATTTCATAATCATCAAAAATAAAAGTCACAGCTTGCTGTCGCACTGCTGGTCACTCGTACTAAAAAGTATATGAAACGGAAAGACAACGAGCAGCGTAATATTTTCTTTTCCAATACGGGTTGAGGGAAATCAGATTTTGTTTTCCGACATGCACTTTTCTCTTCTCCTCTACTAGTGTTCAATATATTATTAATAATGCAGCGTTAAACATAATATAACATAAATATTCTTTATCTATTATAACAGCACTTGAAATTACTATTAACTATGTTATATGCATAATTGTTGAGTTCACACGTTCTCATACGCTGCAATGCTTCACATAGGTACACATTATAGTCGTATATTGAACACGTATTTTGAAAAACGTCGACAGAATCTTTAATGAACAGTGTTGACGTGTAAAAATGCAACTTGTTTCTGGTATATACTTTTTGAATGAACTACTTAATTTACAAAGGGCACGTCGTGATTGCGAGACGTCTAAATGGTAGTATTTTTTATTACTAATAATCCTGTCAATCACTCCAACTAAGCCTAAGAGCTTGTATCTGGCGGACGAGAACCTGCAACGTCATGTTTCGGAGACCGCGAGGCTATTGGCGCTTCCTGTCCATTGGCGGTGAGTAAGGTATAGAAAAAAATATGCCCTCATAGATGTTTATATTGACCACGGTGACATCTGACGCTTACTGACTTGGACATCATCATAACGTAATTTTCCATGCATTCTTCATAAGCCTGAGCCTTTCCGAATCGCCGACGGGATATAGGTGTACCACAGAAAGAGTCTACCACATAAAGCTGGTATAAATACGAATAAAACTTTACCCATGCTCATTAATACCACTCGTGAAGCTGCTAGTCCGTGAGGTTAGACAAATTTAAATGGATTTTGCACCGTCACCACGATATGGCAAGAGTCTCGTCTGTAGGTCAGGCTACACTACGCGTGAACAAGTTTGGTATTAGGATTAAATTTGTATTAAAGACTTGTACAATAAAGCATAGCATAATACGTGTGTTGCATGCACACTTCGTCCCGTTGTTACACCATTATGGTGCAATGTTGTACCTAGGGCCACCAGTAAAATTGTTAAAGACGTGTTAAATACTTGTACAATAGAGCTTAACATAAAATGTGTGCTGCACACTTTGTTGCGTGGTTACACAGTTATGATGCAACATTGTTCCTAGGGCACCAGTAAAATTGTTAATTGCAATTTTAAGCGCTGAGTGGATCACGTTACACACTCGCTATTGCTCGTCGATGAAAGAGAACAGCTTGAGGAAACTCGAATGTCTTTTAAATAAAAAATATTTTGATCACATATGTAACAGCCAAAACCAATCTGGAGCGGAATCCCGAAATATCCTCGTTCGCGAAACCCTCCCAACAATGTATGGAAGCCTCTGATCGTCCGTGGAGTATTTATAGGCTGGTATTTGTTTTTTCGAGCTACAAAATAAATAGCATGTACACTGGCCGCAGGGCCTCGCTGCTCAAGGAGACTTTCGAAATTCTTTTCACGAATGCCGTTACTCGAATCTGTAAGGTTATATGTCACCGTACTAAAGCGACACGATCTTTGTTTTAAATAGCGTTAAATATACCTACCGTTATCCTTTGATTCCTGAATCTGCGATCGCGCAACAATGACAATCGTTGCGATTTCAATAGATTCTTAGGGCTATGTCCAGCAGTTGGTGCATTCTATAACGCTGAATAGCATAATTCGTAGTTTAAAGGAGGTTTCACAGGCATTCACGCAATTTATAGCAATACGTTTGCGACACTCGATATTGTGTAATGTTTAACAGTAAGCTATAATGCAATGCGTTGTTTTAAAATGACTATGTAGAATATAACACTAAGAAATTGAATGCAACTTGTGTTTGTGAGCATTAAGCGAACGTTACGACTTTTTGTGATAACTCAGTATTTATGTCTAAATTTTATTTCTCTGAACGAAACAGTAGTGTCTCTATACTTCTCAAATATACTCTGGGTCAGAGCTCCGCGAACTAATGAGTGTTAATAAGTATTTGGTGAATTAGTGATCCATTCAGATGGATTATTCGCCATCAGTCGTTCGCCAGGACTATGTTCATTGGTCAGCATGAAGTAATATAAGGGAAAATTTGCAATAATTTTCTCTATGGACCAAGCTCATGTGGCGGAGTGTACATGTACACTACAAGCTAGTGAAATGCGCATTTTTTTAAAGTTTTATCGGGGTGAATTACGAAAGAATAGAATTCATAACGCACAAGACTCACTATACCCTACGTCTTTTTAAAATATCTGAGTTTGCGACTTTTTTCTAATACGATAGACCCTGGGGTTTAGCCAGTATTTAACAAGCACACAATTTTTTTTTGTGGCCACTAAGAGACATTAGTCAGGTATCGCATCGTCGAGCGTGAGTCTGTTTGGCGACGATTTACGGCACTATATAATATTAGCAGTAGATGGCAATTCATTCTTCTTCTTTTCTTTAGATCATCTAAAAAGTTCATTGCCGAACTCGAACGAAGGAGCTGGCAAGGCCTCTCCATTTAGGAGTATTTGCCGTAATCGTTCGCTTGTCAGGCGGGCAGACTTATGGTTAGCAAATGGAAACAATCGCTGTCGTAAATTATCCCGGGTGAACATCGCTATTGTTGCTCTTTATACAAAATATCAAAAAAAAAGGGCGCAATTATATCCCCAAGCGTATATATAGCAAATTATATCTGGAATAAACTCGTTGGTCTATGTTATATGGAATAGAATTATATCTATATGGAATAGAAAGTTAGGAGAATTTGCCGTAATCGATAAGCTTAGACACTTCTATATCGACGACTATGCGTGAACGTTACTTGTGGCATGAGACGTGCACGTGTATTGTACGTGCGTGCACACTACCTGCGTGCATGAAGGAGCGGTCAGTAGTTTCTCGTCTGGGTATTTTAGGGCTGGTCATATTTAATTTTAGTCGACTCACGATATCTTCAGGACGAGATGAGACCACACCGATGCTGTACGAAAGTGTGGTGGTAAAAATTTATTTCACAATAAATTGTTAGGTAAATACGGTGACCACACAAAAATAGACCGTAGGGTGGCCATAAACATGTAGCCTTGTTCCAGATGTGCGTGCATTGACTCCACAGAATTTCGAGGATAGATTCATTGTTGTGACAGAGTTATTTTTAATTAAGATCTTTTTGTTTCGAAATTACGAATACACCTCAACGCCATTGCAGAAGTATGAGCTTTCTAGTAAAGGTTTTTTGGTCTAGTTCGAACTTTCAGATCAGATCTGCTGTAATGGTACTTAATAACAAAAGTAAATGGTAAAAAATAAAGTCCTTTTCGGCTTTGAAGTCGCCTGGGTAGGTGCCATTCTCTTACTCTTTTCCTTCGCTAATCAGCAGTACAACCACTGCTGTATTCCGGTACGAAGGGTACAGAGAGCGAGTATAATTACAGACTGTGAGGAATCCTCCATCGTCCTATCGACGCTTTCTGTAACCTCCTTTGATTGAAGATGTTTGCATGATTGTTAACTTGTCATGCCAATGTTATTTATAAAAAAATATTGTTTCCTAAATGTAACTATGTAATGTTTCATTGCAGAGATATAAAAGCTGGCAACATTTTGCTTGGCGAGGATGGCACAGTGCAGATTGCTGACTTTGGCGTATCGGCGTGGTTGGCAACCGGTCGGGACCTGTCCAGGCAAAAAGTCCGGCATACATTCGTCGGCACGCCGTGTTGGATGGCCCCCGAAGTTATGGAACAAGTAACTAAACCTTTCTCGTTGGTCTTTCTTGTATATTGATTTATAATTTTTTTGTGTGTATGTTCAAAATAATTTAACTTGGAATTAAATTTATGATTCCGGAAGTGCAATGGATTAAGAAATGGCATATTATACTTATAATCTCTATATTCTTTTCTAATTGATATGTATTTATGACAGGATCATGGTTACGACTTCAAAGCCGATATCTGGTCGTTCGGGATAACCGCTATAGAAATGGCAACAGGCACCGCGCCTTACCATAAATACCCACCGATGAAGGTCCTGATGCTGACCTTGCAGAACGATCCTCCGAATTTAGACACAGGTTGGCAATATTAAAATATTATTGTGAGCAATCCGAATGCCAGCACCTTTTTATATTACTACTCACTAGTTTAAAAAGTATCGAATTTCTATTTAAACGTTTTTTTTTCAGGTGCCGATAAAGATCAGTATAAAATTTACGGAAAAACATTCCGAAAATTAATTTGCGATTGCTTACAAAAGGATCCCTCAAAGAGGCCAACCGCCACAGAGTTGTTAAAGCATCCATTTTTCAAGAAAGCCAAAGACAAAAAATACCTCACACAAACTCTAGTCGCTATAGGCCCTAGTATGGAAACTAGAGTACATAAGGTAATTATTTTACATGTTACTAATTACAATTAATACAATTATTCTTGATTTAAACAGATTTAACTCAATTTTTTTTTAAATATTTCTTAGTATGTATATTGTATAGTATGTTCGTCGTTGAATCTCGCTTGTAAGACTGAATGGATTGTGAAGAAATATATATATATGATTTTAAACCTTATTAAGAATTCTCCTGGAAAAAAATTTGTATCCACGCGCTCAGATTATAGTTGTTGTGTCATTAAATTGTTTTTGATACAGTAGGTGCCTAGAATGAAAGGTATATGTATATGTGCCAATACTTACAACTGCTTCTTTGGTCAATACAAAACTTAATTTGATACATTAATCCTGGGAAAAATATTGATGACTGACAACAAAGAATACCGTTTGTTAGTATGGAGACTCTAAAATTTATATTAATTTAGTCCACTGCTGTACATAGCCCTCAGCAAGAAAGCTCCAGCAAAAGCCGTTATACAATTTCTGGAAGGTTTGCCCCTACTCATCACAGTTCCGGTACTGTCGGACTAGTGGTGCTGCGCTCCCCATTGTTAGTCTGTGGGATTTGGGTTCGATAAGTTTTCGAATAGAAATTTCGTTATCATTTGTTCGCAAGAGATACGGAGAAAGAGATGGACATATATAATACAAAATAATAATAATACAACTAATGTTATTATTGTAACATCAAAATACAAAATTTGGTTTTAATGTAAATTTATTTAAAAAAAAAAAATCGATTCATGTGTGCAATTGAAGGAAGAAGTACAGTGGGCAATGTTTTATATCACTTAATGTTACAAATGTGAAAGTTTGTGTTTGTTGTTCAATCGCGCTTAACGGTGCTTAACAGACTAAAGGAATTTGAATGAAATTTGAAAGATATGTATATTATGCCATGGATAGAATACGGGATACTTTTAATTTCAATAAAGAGTTCTCTTTGTACAAAACATATGAGCACGCGGGCGTAGCCGCTGGCAGATACTGTTATATAATGAAAGAAACAGCCGTATAATGAAAGCCATGGAGATACAAAAACCAGAGTACGCAAAATTTCTTGTTTTCGTAACATGTTTTTTTAAGTTATAATTTCTTAATAAATGAAACTAAATATTTTTTTGATTTAATATCGGCACCTACTGTAAAATCGGAGTCGGTTTGTGGCATTAATACTTAACAAACTAGAAAAAAATAAATAATAAAAGTAAAACAAGTCACAATATGCATATCAGTTATATTACACCCATCACATTGCTTAACATTCGAATTTAAAAAAAATTCAACACGACAAAAAACAAATTTAAAGGGCTATTAAACATTCAGTTAAAAATCGATTTCAAATAAGGAGATGAATGAAAGTTTCGTATCACCACATTTGGTTAAATGATTTATTATAATTTTCAGGCAAGTAAGAGGCAACCAGGCGCATCGGGCCGGTTGCACCGTACCGTGACCGGCGAGTGGGAGTGGAGCGAGGAGGAGGACGAGAGTGCGGAGGGTCCGGAGTCAGATGAAGACGCAGTGGATGATAAGAGACCAATGAACGAGCTGCAGAGAGCTGACTCCAGTGGTAGCGATAATGAGGAGGTATGTTATGTTTCTTACTTAGGATAAATCTGTACGTAATATGTCTAGGCCCTAACCTAAAGTAACTGAAAAGCGTCTATTTTTTTTAAATTTAATATTTTTAAATAATTTTTTTCAAATGTGTACAACAGTAATTGGAAAGTATAATAAGGCACTGGCCTATTTTCGTTTTGGTGCCATTAATCTAATAAATCTTCAGTTGATATTGAATATCATTATACTCTTATGCTTGAACCAGTATACCCTCACATGTGTTTATATGACACATAACCATGAACAAGTGATGACATGTCAAGGGTTATTGAATTACAAAAATGTGTTAAAATATCACTGTGACATCACCAGATAGTTAAACACTGTTGCCATATAGAGATCCGATCCCGAAAAAATAAGAACGTCCACCAACCCGCACTGGAGCAGCGTGGCGGACCACGCCCGACTCCAAAACCCTCTCAGATATTTTCGTAGATAGTCTTTACAGGTTGCTACTATACATGTAATAAAGGTTATTTCACATATGGGCAGTATAATGAGGGACTGTTTTCGGATAGCACTAATGTACCCATATCTATATTGTCCGATAATTAAATCGTTATTTTAATTATAAAGTGAACAAGAACAGAAAATACACTTTTAAAATATAACTGTCAACAATGTGATTGACAGATCAGGTGGAGGTGCCATAGAAAAATGCCATAGATTGACTGATAACAGTCTTGCATTATATATTACTGTACTGCTTTGGAAAGTGCGTTTGAAACAAACAGTACTGTTCTGTCCACTAGTCAATTTCACTTCCCTGCCTAACATATATCCAGTTTTTTTTAATGGATTAGATGAAAAAAAGGGCTAACAATGCAATTGATGGTAGGTGGCTACTGTCAGCCCATGGACACCTGCAAACTACTTCAATCAAAGAAGGTTAGAGATGCGTTGTCAACCCCGAGGACTAAGATGGAATGCCTCACAGCCCGTGATACCACAGACTCGCAATACCTTTCGACGCTGGAACACAATAGTGTTTGCACTGGTGTTTAGCAGAAATGGCTAAGAGGGTGGTGGTACCTACCCGGACGATTACTAGGGAGTCTACCGCCTAGTGAAATATAATGTTTTTTTGTTGAGTTGAATTTTATTTTTACTTAAGTTTTTTTTTCTTTCAGGAATCTGTAGAATCTAAAGGCATAAAACAAATCACACGGAAACCAGAACAAACAGTCATTAATTTGGTTCTCAGATTAAGGTTAGTGAAAGTATTTTTTGTTCTATGTTATCCTGGTAAGTTCAGTGCTGAATATAGACTAAAGGTGGGAATTGTCATAACCTCCCTGCTTCTAGGTGGGGGTATGCGAAGACGTTACTGCTCATCATCGGTCTGGCATTTTGTTGGTTAATTCGCCATTTATCGAACGCTATGAGATTTTCATGACTTTTCCCGTAGTCTGCTCTTAAGACAGTGTCTTTCCCCCTGAAGTCGAGGCGTTAGGCTCTTAAGACACCCATGCGAAGTATGGCATGACAGCTTTACTTATGAATCCACATTGAATATTTATGATATATTTATTTATACTTTATTGTCTACACCAAAAGGATTACAAAAGGCGGACTTAATGTGTTTTGGCATTCTCTAACAGTCAACCCAGGGCGTGAAGAAATGTGGTGATAGGTGCATCAAATTTAAAATAATATAAATATCAAAAGGGTAATTGAGAAATATACTACATAATTAAAGCATATATAAATGTATAAGCATTTACACATACACATCGATATATAAAAACATACTATAATGTATACAGAAATACCAACACAGATATACACATACATACCAACACATTAATACGTACATATATAATAAATCAGAATAAATACTAACAAGTATCAGAGGCTTTTAAAAAGTGTTCGCGTACCAATCGTTTGAAAGAAATTTTATATGGGGATTTTCTAATGTCTTCGGGCAAGGAGTTCCAGAGAAGTGTAGCCTGAACGGTGAAGGAACCACCAACAAAATGGGTAAAATGTTGCGGGATACTTATCATATGATTAGCAGAGGAACGAAGGACCCTATCATGGGTAGAAAAGAGATACTGAAATTTATTCCTAAGATAAGATAAGATATATCAAAAAAAAATACGTATATATGTTTATTGATTCGAACAATCAAACGAAGGGACTGACTGATGTTACTTGACTTGTTAGGCGACGACCATATTGCACCGATCCAGTCCAGTTCAGCTGCACTTAGGTTCCTAGTATCTGTTACCACGGCAATACTGTTAGGAGACCCCAACAGTCATCCATGCAAGTTATTTGGAGTTGCCATTTACAAATTTAATATGATTGCATTGCAGAAACGCCCGCCGCGAACTGAACGACATCCGCTTCGAATTCATCATGGGGAAGGATACAGCGGAGGGTATCGCTTCGGAGTTAGTTGGGGCGGGACTTGTGGATCCACGGGACTCTGTTCCGATATCCGTGAACCTAGCTAAACTACTGGATGCCCAACAGTCTTCCGTACAACCGCCGCCAAAGACAGTTACATTCCATTTGGTATGTTTCATTGTTTCGATTTAATGTTAGTCTTCTCCGGTAAAGGAAGCAGTTTAGAAGGAATAAGATGTAGAGGTGTAATTTTAATTTAGTTCACGTAATATCGTCAAGCTTCGCTTACGTGTACTCAAACAGTTTCAAACATACATAATATTTTTGCTCTTGTTTTATTATAAGGGATTTTAGCAAATATATCCGGTATACGAAGCATACAATATATGTGATGGTTTTTTGATGATCTGGTTAGTAAACCTTAAGTACCCTCCTTTTCCGTGTCAGTAAGAAAAAATAGTAAAAATGCAAATATTTTGTTTTTATTATTTGCAAAGAAATTACATATTATTTAAAAAAAAATGTATTCTAAAACTTACACAATACGAACGTTTCCAGTTTGAAAATTTGGATATTGTGGGACGGTAATAGTTTATTAGCTGACGTTAGTGAAAGGTACGAGATGAGATGCAATGTTGAATGTTAGCTTTTTTGTATGTTATTTACACTTAAATTTTTTATTTGGCGGTGTAGTTTTATTTGTTAATTGACGCGATTACGTTTTGGCGACTGTTCAAAAACTTGCATAAAAAGAGCATTGATTTTTTTAACATTGACAGAGTTCAGACGTTTTATAATTAAAATTAAAACCAGAGATACACAGATATTCTTAGATTAATGTCCGACGGTGGATTTGTCGTCATTATCCCCGCAAAACAAACTGTTTACAAGTCGTTACAAAAAGTTTTCTATTGTTTCAACACATCCGCTATTTCTGTATTGCACAAACTTCTCTTGCAAATGGGTTTCGAACCGAGACAAATATATAATATAGAATCAAGAGGCAAGGCTACTGATTTGTGTAAAACTACAGGATTAAAAAATGTTAATTGACACGGGTAAAATGAAAAAAATGTATCTATACGCCAAGTAGAGCCAAGCGGTAACTTTTGCTACTGCTCGAATGGGCCGGCACGACAGGAATACCGGCGTGAAGTAGAACCATCTTGTGTTTCTGTGTTTCGTTCAGTGAGTGAGGTAACCTGAGGCTCTCACTCTCCCTCCCCATCCCCTCTCCTGATTCTCCCTCCCATCCCGCAAATATCCTTCAAAGCCGGCAACACACCTGCAACTCCTCTGGTGTTGCAGACGTACGTGGGCGACGGTAATCACTTACTATCAGGTGAGCCGCTTGCTCGTTTCGTCCCAAGTAAAAAAAAAAGCTGCTGTAACCACGCGTGTGATTTGGAAACGATTGCTGTCACAACTAAATATTTTAGTGGTCATTTTAAGTTCTCTTTTACCACATGCTAGGGATTGAAAGAAAAACTAAGCTTGGTGAGGAAAATGTAGCTCTAGTGTTTTCTCTTCTAGAAAGTCTTAGAACAAAAACTTTAACCACTTATTTAATTTTTTTTTATTACAGAATTCCGCCGGGCCTAACGAGCAGTACGACGATAAAACCCTGATAGGGTTCGCGCAAATATCGATCATGGGTTAGGGATATGAATCTCAATTATAAGTATATATGTACAAAGGTCGAGTCTGTGAAGTAAAGTAATTAAGCTTGTTAATGAGCATTTGATATGATGTAAAAGGAAACAGCCATTATATACAATATTGTGAACAGTGTGTCGGATTCGTCTAGAGCCTTTTGTCGTGTTAAGTTTAGTTTAGTTTTCTGTTTATTGTCCGTCCCCATTACTTTTCTGAAATATTTCACATATGATATGCAACATTTACGCAGTTGCTTTTGTATTGACTATGTGATTAGTAACTGCGACACGTAATTTTTTAAATTAACCAATCACGTGGCTCGCAGCTCTGTCTACAGCCACGTTATTGGTTAATTTAAAAGAAAGCGTACGACTTCTTTCTTAAGAGTAGTGATGTATTGTAGTGGGCGTTAGAATAGATGTTTTATCCGCGCTTAAGGATATTGTTACTACACTGATTAAGTAGCAATTTCCATTTAAGATTATATTAGTTAGATTTATTCCGTATTCACACATTGTTAAATATTCCAAACAGTATTTCCCAAAATGTATATTTTTAGTCGTGTGTTACTTTGTTATGTATATATAGGCGATATTTGGACCCAAGTTTAAATATATATATCCGGTTGCTTGACAGTTGATATAGAGCATTCAATTCAACTTTAAGAAAAATCTTTTTTATTCCTAATTTACTTAAAGAAAAGGTTACCAACACGAGCTATTAAGGTATATAAAGTGAGATTGTTTCATAGACAAGTTCTTGCATGGAATAGACTCTGATTCTTTATTTAAAAGAATGCTGTACTTGGTTTTGTAAATATGGTGCTAGCGAGATGGCGCGGGCGCAGTTGTATCGAAGCCTCCTTATTGAGTGCAAATTACGGCTCGGCGACTATAACTGTATGGATGATGTACTTACAACGCGAGCTGTGAGGATATTTCGTCAATGTAATCCCGCCGTTTTAACTGTCTCTTGATCGGGTTCTTTCAATATTTATAGCTGAAATGAAAAACAAAAAAAAAAAATTAAACGCGATAATTTCCGTAAACAATAGTTTCATTTCATATGTGTAGTGTTCGCGTAAATACGTAAATCATTATGACATGAGTCGGTTATGTTTTCTGTCATATTATCAATATAACATAGGTAAGCCATATCAATACTACCGTTGCTAAGGAAACGCACGCGTCTAGAGACTTTCAAAAACGGTCGGAGTATATCTCATTTACATATATAAATAAATTATATTCTTCGTATTATATTTGATCTAGTGGCAATTTAGTTTCGTCCTACGTGTTTACTTCGTAATGTTCTTTATATTTGTTGCAATGGACAAAACTAACTATTCAGCATTCTGACCGTTTTTTTGCGAACGGCTAAAAACGAAAGTTGAATCATGTTCGAAGCATTTTCGTCAATCAATATGCGACATATGCATTCCGTCTCGGTTATAATCAAAAGTTTCTGTTAAACTAATATTTTTTATAACGTAATCGTACGTATTCATTTGACACGTGAGATAAACGATCAGCGCGCCAGAGCAGCGTCTGGCGAAGTACCTAGAAATCATTTGATGTTGTTTACTTCACGGTTAATGGAATTCGCGTTCTAACTGGTTTGAAATTGAATTTGGAACATCGTTTATTAGCTTAGCTTAGCAATACACAATTCACGTGTATTATTAAGTGCAATATTTATTTTTCTTAGTTGCACTTTTGACTTTCTTACTAATCCAAGTTTCAGGCTGAAACACCCTTGAACTAAGGGCTTACATAGTATATGCAACAAGACAACCCAAGTCAACAAAATACAAGGAAATTTTACTAATTAAACTTTTCTTATAAAGTCTTTCTTAAATATTATAGTGCGCGTAGTAAATACAGGTATTGAGTCTACAATGGCGCATAGACAATTAGAATAATACAATAATGTAGTTGACATTTGTATACAGGGTGTGATTGTGTATTGTTAGATTTATGCCTTGTTGTTTAAATATACCGAATTAGAAAACACTTCAAAATGCCATAAGAGTTGTGTCACCTGTAGTGTCAGTTTCAAATTTGACATATCGAAAAGGAATAAGTAGGTAAAAGTAGAAGTATACATTTTTTACATTTTTGTCTACCCTCACGCTATCAAACGTCTATCACTGTGTAATAGAAAAAAAACGTAGATATAAGCCCTACGAAATTTTATTATTGTAATATTATAAATATATATCATTGATTCTGTAGTTGAATGCCCTTATTGTGAATATTGAAGCAATCATTTCTTCACTCTATCACCTCTCAATTTTTTAGAATGTATTGAGTAAGGAAAATATTACAAATTTCCCTGCTAAACAGGCTTCCGCAATCCTCATTCCTCCTCTCCGGGAGATATACATCACGGGTGGTACACCTCGTTCCCGGGGTTTATTTTAAAGAGTTTTTTTGTATTCCGTTAAATGAAACAAGATCTGAAAATAGGGATTTATTTTTGTTTTTTTAATCAGCTCTGTATTTTAAATCACTATTCCAACTCTAAACACTATTATACTAACACTCTGAAGTCATTGATACGTTTAATTTGCACTGACCTGCGATAAAGCTGTCTCTGGCAGTGCGTGTTAATAAGAGCAAATGATTACACAAGACTAAATTGCACAAGAACAACTGCCTAAAGTCAGAACAGGCAGAATATAATCATTTGAATGAGGGAGGTTATATAGTTTTGCTAATACAACTATTTGTGGGTCTGGTACCCAATGATTTTTTCAAATAGTTTGTACCATATATGTATATAAACGTATATGTCAATATACAAGGCAGTACAAAAACTATATATACATCACGTTGTCCCAAATAAGTATTGGTGAATCAAATCTCATCGTTAATATCGACCTAAGAAATACAATTTTCACTTGTTAAGTGTTACTTACATTTGTCAAATGTGAAAACGACTAATATAATCCCCCCGACCTTTGAATACACTAGTTTTGGGTATACGGTCGTGATAGCTTTTTTTTATGCTATGTGACATAGGTGTATCACTTCGTATTTATGTCTGTCCGATTAAAACGTTAGTGGGTTATACAGTATTTGATAAGACCTTTCGACTTCGGCTAAAATTACAGCCTCTTTTTATCTTATAGGCAACGATTACATATTTTAGGTATTTTTTTTAATTTCTAAAAATAAAGTTTAAAACCTTTTTTTTTAACACCTGTCCGTGTCACTAAAGATACAGTAATATTATTTTAGGAGCCTATGAATTTCGAAACGTTGTCAATTTTCAATGTCTAAAATTCCCTGCACCGAGCCAAAGATCTTTAGTTTAGAATCATGCGTAAGTAGTATTTAATATCTGTATATAGTAATATATGTTATTCTCTTTGTTATTTGCGTAACTTGTTGATTGTTAAATTTGTGAACTTGTAGGGTTTACTGGAACATATATTTACTAAATGTATGAACATTAATACTGTACCATGATAGTGAAAATGAGTAGCGCGATGAATGTAAGACTCCTTGAATCTATGAATCTTTTTATCTTTGTTGTGGGCAACTGGGCAAACAAGCAAGCGGCTCTTTCCTGATGGTAAGCGATTACCATTACCATAGGAGCTGCTGGTGATTTGCTGGCCTTTACGGATATTTCAGAAGTAAGGGGTCTGTGCCGCCGGTACCTCTCACGCCGAACGAAACATAGAAGCACGTGATGCTTTACTTCAAGCCGGTATTCTGCCGACTGGGCCGCTTGGCTCGACCACGTACAGAAATCTCAGAATCTTGTCCTAAATGCTACATTTGTTAATTTTAAACAAAAAGTATTGCGTTAAAAGTTCTACGATAAAAACGACAATGCGAATTTATTTATCTAATAGGAAAAAATCAAGGTTATTATTAAAAATGTGTTACTATTAACCACGCTTCTGTAACGTACCTTTGTCTTTTTTTTATTATGTTAAGTTCTTTTTTATTATTAGAGGTGGATTGTTCACAAAATATGCAATAAATTGCAATTATTGTATGAATAATTATCGTAATATTTCATTAATTATTGGTATATTTTTAATTTGATGAACTTCATATTCATTATCCACCTCGACCACACCAGCAGTGTGGCCCGACCAAACTCGCGGAGGATAACGAGGGTGGTGCATCGCAATACCAATGCTCCCACGTCTTTATTTCGACTAGAAGGCAAAGGGAGCGGTTTAATGCAGCGGTGTGTACACACACACACACGCATAAGTACACATAAATACAATTGGGTCCGCCAAAGCCCTGGGTGACCAATACGTGTGTACAATAATATTCGTCCTTTCCTATCAAAAGTACTCCCATAAAGATTCTATCTCGTCTCGTCACGATTAACCATGTTAGTTTCAATAGATAACACTTTCAACTTTGGTTTCTCCGCTTCAGCACGCGATTAGTTCCTATGTCATCTCCGGGGTCGACGGCAGGTCATTTCTAAGTATCGAGCTGTTTCTAACACATTCTCTGCGGGCGTTCCACACTGCGGAATTTATTATTCTATCTTATTCTCAATTTTTAATAACTCTCACTATGTCACACAATAGCTGCTAATATCGTCTTTATGCTGATTTAAAAATTAATGCTCAAGATGAAGTAATCAGTATCGAAGACTTGGTTGTTCTTGTAAATTTGGTATTACAGTGAATACTACAAAGCGTCAGGCAATAATAGTCGGAAGTTCCCGTTTTTGAACTTTCCGCCTTCAGTAACTTTTCATGACATAACTGTCCCCTATTCCACTATTGTCAAGGATCGTGTTCTGATTATAATTGACTCCTGCAAGTCACGGAGGACAGCAAAAATGTAACTAATACTCTACCTTGCTTGTATAGACTGTCCTTATAGGCAAAGGACTAAGGTAACGCTAGCCCAGACACTAGTTCTAGCCATTTTCGATTAAGCAGATTTATGCTACACTGATCCCTTTCAAAAACTTCTCAACAAACTGGACCGTCTTCCCTATAATTGTATTCGCTTCCTCTGGAATATATTTCCTGCTAATTACAAACAGCAAAAATCAAGGCTTCCTTTAAATGTGTATTCTGAGATCATCTTTATCTAATTCTGACCTTTCGAATAAAATTACTGTAATCACCTGTATTAGCCATTCATACTATTTATTATGTTTGTTCACCGTTTCATCAAAGTATTATTCCATTTTTGTGAACGATCCAAAACAAGATTGTACTTTTACTATGTAGTAATATTGTTAAGGTATATGCACACTATGAAATAATGACGTATAATTTTGGTTCTATAACATCTTAAGCATGCCACCATTGACTACTTGACAATAATCAAAAGTAGATAGTTTTCCCTATGTAATATGTAACATTGACTGAAATTCGTTTAAATGGTGGTATTGCTATTTAAAAAAACATCCCGTGTTCGAACCAAGCAAATTTCTTTGTAGTAAGATGCAAAGGGTAAAATAATATAGCGTGACAATAATTTAGGGTCAGATCACGGTGTGCATACCCTAAGTATTTTATTCTTAATAATTTTAAGCTTTTAGATAGGATTCCATATTGTAAAGGCTGGCCTAACAAATTGTAAGTATATTCGTAGTGTAATAAGAAATTAAACAAAATCAGGGTTTCTTTTTATGTTCGCTAAGTGCTAACAGAGCTGTGCTCTGAAACATACTCTTACAAACAATATTATTTATCTTCCTCATAGATATATACCTATATTTTTATATACTTATTGAATTTAATAGTATTACAACCATTAGGCGGTTGGGTAGAAAAGATCTTTTTTTACTTAGAAAAGTTGTCCCTTATTGATATGAGAGTTGCACATGAATTTATTTATTGGCTCCATAATATACGTTGATACACACAGTACTAAATATACTTATTAATAGTTGCAAAGAAGGGCGATGCAATGTCGTAGGTTTAGTTGCTAATTTGTGTAATGCAGCTTTTCCATATGCCTAAATGTGTAAGTAATCTAAGTAAGTTAATTCTATCAATTGCAGTCAATGTTAGTAATATAATTCACCAAATAACATATCTTCTAAATTTAATGTTGTGTTGTATCATATCATTAATACTGGTCTGGCTTCTATATCAAACATGTAACTAACATATTTACGCTCTACGACTATATATCTAATAATATTCAGTATCGCCCTAGGATTATATTTATTGTGTCCGTGCGACGCCGCCATTTTATTAACGCAATGTTCACACGTAATGGCGCGATTTTTTTTACTACAGCGAGATCGCTGTAGTAAAAAAAATAACACATGTAGATAGATATCTACATGTGTTATTTTATTATCCACGATAGCAGATTTTAGGCACTTTGTTAGTATGAAATGCACGGGATCTGTTCTCATCATTATCTACACAGCGAATACATGCGATGGTCATTGTTAAAAGTATAAAAAATAGCGCCATTTCAAAACTTTCAAAACGCGAATAAGTGAAGTAGTGAAAAAACTGCTTTAAATTAATTGAAACTTTTGAAGCTTAAAGATAAAAAAAATATACAACCCAACCAAATTAGGCATACATCAAGTGCGCTCCTTAAAAGTATTGTCTCTGTGGGTGTTTACACATGTGCTTATACGGACCAAGAGGATTCAATAGAAAGTTTGCGTGTTCCTCAAACATTGGCTTCGGTTACAAACCTATGGTCCATATGGAATTGGCGCATAACATGACAACAAGGTGCATATGTATCTCATTGAAGGCAAAGCAACACGATTATTTCGTAAGGACCCTGTAAAAATTGTTACAGTAGACATCCTAACCCTGTTGTTTCCAACTCTTTAGTTATACCCAACTCTATTGTTCGCGCTTTGAAAGTAAGCTGCAAGGAGTTTGTATCCAAAATATGTTCTAATTTATTGTTTCTACATATTTTGTCGACGTTTAAATTTACCGTTCACTTCGTCTGCCCGATAATTGTATACGCAAGAAATATTGTAGAAAATCTTATCAATACCATACACAAATTATGATATATACTTTTCCAAATAATAATATAGGTTTTACCATAGTGCATTGTCCTGTGGGTCAAATATTCCGCTGAGTGACGACGCGGAGTATCAAAAAAGGCGGCAAACGAGTAATCGGTTCACCTGATCGGTAAGTGATTACCGTCGCCCAAGTACATCTGCAACGCCACAGGTGCCGCAGGTGCGTCGCCGGCCTTTAAGGATATTTGGGAGATGGGAAGAGGAGGATGATGGGGAGGGGGAGGAGGCCGCCGTTTAGCTCATTCACCGAACGAAACGCAGAAGCCAGTATGCCTCTACTTCACGCCGGTATTCTACGAGGCCGTGGTATCAACCCGTTCGAGCCGGCCCATACGAGCAGCAGCAAAAGCCCCCGCCTGGCTCTACCACGCAATCTCAATGTATTAAATATTTTAAGTTATTAAATCGTTTCTCGAGTTTTCTTTATCTTAAATAGAATTTGCCATATTAGAATGTGTCATAGGAAATTCTTATAATTCTCTGAAAATAACTTAGTTTATGGACTATTATACTATCTACGGCGTTTCTTTTTCTTACGCCCATGACGTCTCTATAGTATATAATTAGATTATTTGAATGCACGTTTTTCATCCATTTTACGTGTAGCGCTTTGTCAGAGTATTTATACCTGTTTAGTACAAAATCATTCTCCAATAATGTATTTTAAGATTATAAGTGTACAATTTTCGGGCAGAAGAATTTAATATTATTGTATTACTGATCAACCCAAGTAAGTCTTCGATTCAAAATTTATTAATGTTAATGATAATGAAGCAATGAATACTGAAGGGGTGTTTTTATTTGGTTCCTTAGTAAATATTTAAGTTTATTTTAGTGGTGAAAAAGTTAGTATACTTAGGCGACCGTGCCTCACTCGGCTCAAACGAGATATGAGTTGGAGAGTTGTTGGCCCAACAGACTTACAGCAACGCAGATTTCAGACACGCCTTATATTAAAATATAACGATATTTAATGTTGCCTGTAAATTATTTATCGTTTTAACAAGATTGCATCTTAACTACGAAAACTTAATAATTAAATAAATATATTTCATTAAATATTAATTATAATAAAATTAAATAAATAAATAAAACCCAAGCAGATGGAAGCCCTCGGCAAGGGAGACCGGACAGCCGATTAGGGAGAAAGGGAAAGAAACCGGCGCAGAATGCGAGCGGTATCGAGGGGCACCGCCTTCTGCGTTTGAATTAGACATACAATTCCTATTATGATCAACCTTTCCGTAGCCAACTAAGCAATTCGGAGCTTCCTGTACAGCATGCCGTAAAGAAACATGTCTTGGTTCTGTAAGTCATTACGGGTAACAGGTGTATGGAAATTGCCCGTACCGCCCACGTACAACTGAACAACTTTTAACAGTATTTGGGATATGGGAGGGAGGATGAAAAGATTGGGAGGGGCAGTGGGCCTCCGGTTACCTCACTCACTGAACGAAACGCAGAAGCACAAGATGCCTCTACTTCACGTCGGTATTCTGCAAGGCCGTGGTACCACGGTCGAGCCCGCCTATTCGAGCAGCAGCAAAAGCCGCCGCTTGGCTCTATCACGGTAAAGGTCATATCACCAAACCCTCAATTGGCTTATGAGGTGATGGGAAGCTCTCCAAAAATGGCTAAAAGTTTTCCGAACAAGGGTCTATGGACACATTTTGAGTAGGACACAATGTTTTTTCGACTTAAGATGTAAGACGAATTGACGATTGCAGCAGAGATTTTTGTGGAGATGTTGTTACCATCTCGCATCTTAGACCCAGCTTCCCATCTGGAGGAGGTTAACCTGATTCGTCAGTCATATCAAGTCATGAGAATTTGTTAGTTTTAAAACCTGCTATGTACATAGAATTGCTTTATTAAGTAATGTTAAAAACTAGAAATAATTTATTCATTTCAGGAACAACATGATCTTACAACATATACAAATTATTTAACGCCTATATCTTCCCCGTTTTACCTACAAGCTCCCCACCCTTCTGACCTCTGTAACGTTACTTTTCTCCTTTCAGAAAATAATTCATCATTCTTGCCTATTATTCATTGACTTCGAATAGTGCTTATGAAATGAGGAAGAGACGAATGAAGACTGTTTCTTATTTTAGGTTTATGGATATCGTATATGCCAGAACCAGATATAAGTTCTCAGAAGGACCTCGCGTGTACACTTCAATAACAATTCAGTTACGATGTCATTTAGGCTGATAAGGTGACCTTTGATGTGAAGTCTATGACAAACTGTTTTCAAAATACAATTGAAATTGTTATCGGAATCTTATGGTTTGCTAATTTTTTTTTGTAGTTGAACATGATGTTCATTCAAGGTTCTTCCTTATATGGTACTATTTTTTTTTTACTTTAAACAAAACTATTGCTTACACCTTATAGTATGCCAAAGGGCGAACTTAATGCCTATTGGGATTCTTTGCCAGTCAACCCGTTTTAGTGTGATAGCCGTAGCAGGTGTATTTATTTAACTTAATAAATTAAAAATAATTTTAAAATAAGTATATATAAATATCATAAAATAAGTGTATAAAAATATAAAATAATATATATGAATATATTATAATTATTATTATGTTTAGATAGGTAAATAAATATAAATAACATACACAATAATAACTAAATAAGTGCATTTAAATTTAAAAAATTTGAACCAAGTGTAAAAGGTGGGTGCAAATACTGGTTGTATCCGGAGTCCAATAATTTGTGTTGCATAAATTCTTGTGGTTGGAAATTAACCCAAGACCCTCGATTCAATGACCTAGGCTGCTAACCATTGATCCACGAGTTTTTGTAGTAGTAACCCAGTAGTGTACATAAATAAAAAGATAAACAGCTGACATGAAAACATCAATTTCCAAGAATTTTTTTTATGACGTTCGTTGTAATTAATAGTTTTTATTGATAAAGTTCAGACATGTAGTTCTATTCATTTATAGCATTTAGACAAATTAAATGCCTGTTTTACTGTAGCGCTGCTATTGCAGCTTTGCGGACTTTACGTATTTTTTATATTTTATTTATTTTGGGTTACGTGGGCATCTATATAAAAAAAACTTCATCCTGTTATAATAGAACTTTCCATGAAAGCGCTATCATATTATGGCATAACATCTTCAATTAATAATTTACCCATGCTCATCTCTATGTGAATTTGGATGGATCCAGTTATAGTTCATCTGAAAGTAAAATCAAGATTTTTTTCCTTAATAGACATAAGTACACATTATAGTTGTACTTACTCACTATACTTACTTTTATAGTTACTTTAGATACGCAATAGATCTGAATAATATTAATATCCATTTAACTATACTAGACTGTATCTACTGGCTTTAAGTGTTCTGTTCCGTGGTTGCCTTTAAGTAAGGTGGCACATGTCTTTTTTTTAAAACATTTTTATATAAAAAAAAATTGTGTTAACATTGTTGGTAATACTTAATAAATAAATAAAATAAATAGCATTACTATTTCATTTTATGGACTGACATTAGTATCTATAAAATATTGTTTATTTTGATTGTAGCTCACGTCGCCACGTAATGTGATGTAGTTCATAAACAATTAAAGGGTCGGCGGGTCAGACCGGCTGCGATGTATTATTCCCATCAAGGTCAAGAATTTATCGAAGAAATTGACGCAGTTGAGTGAAATGTAGAACAATATTCTATTTTAAAACAATATCATATAACATTATGTATTATGCAACGTTAATAAAAATGTTTTATTATTTATTTATGGGAGTCTATTAAAAATCTAACACATTGTGCTGAGTATTGTGACCATAAATGCTGTGGAGGGTAAGTGCACGCCATCTCGGTCAGTTTGTTGCTGCATGTAGAGCCTCATATAGAGATAGCTCCGTTGTGACTTGTATGGTTCGTCGTACCGGTGGCACAACGTAAGGATCGATTCAGATATACTGAGGCGATGGTCTACCTCGAGCTCTATTGACTCCAAATGCCCTGTCTACCAGCGGGAACTCCGTAACCGCTGCGCAGGGGCAGTGTCTCTAACCAGGAACCGGACTGCCAGGACACAAGAGGCGAGGGCGGAATCTGCCGTGAGCCATCAGGCTCCGTCAGAACCACCTCGCCAACCGGAAAACGCCCAACCCCCCTCAAAGCGCAAACGGAAACGCAGAGGAGGGAAAAAGAAGGCAATAGCAACAGAGCCTCCAAAACAACCCACAGACACCATCCAACAACAGGAGACGAACCATGCCATGCCCGGAACCCCGGCCGACGCCCGTCTCCGCCCAACACCACGTCTCGCGGACGGAACCCACTGTCCCGTTGTCGACAGTGATCACCGTCCTGCAGGACATACTCCTGGCCTCCCTAAACGGAGACGACATAGGCCAGGCAGTAATAAAGGGACTCGCCATATTAGCGGGACTACCTAGCCGTGCCCTCGAAGCCTTAACCTCATCCAACCCTTGATAATCTATGCGCCGCCCCCCGCGGGCAGGATGGACGGGCTTTCCCCGAAAGGGGTCCACCTGGACACCAGCTCGCGTGGAGACTGGCGCAGAGACACCGAAGCCGAAGCGTTTATGCACCCCCATGACCCGCACGTACTTCTACGTGCGGCGAACAGATACCACTGAAGGCGGCCAAGCCCCGATACAGTTCCTCCGACGCCCAAAAGGCGTCGAGAGAAGACCTGATAGAGCTCTATTGCCCTCCATTTTCCAATCATTATAGTGCAGGTTTGCACAATCCCGCCGTGACACATTACTAAATAAAGTGAGTATTACTATTGGATTTTATTGCATTTAATTTTTGTTTTTATATTCCTGACTATTCGAGTGCTTGACAGCAGCTGTGGTCACGAGGGGAGTCTGTGACCATATTCTAGATCGCCCTAACCCATTACATCAGATTTTATAGACCATAAATCCTAGCAGAATAACACCGATTCCTGCCAAGTATGATTCTTCCTAAGATTTGCATACTATTTACAGATTTACAGTTACACAGAAGAGTTCACCACAGTTTCAGTTCAGTTTGAATTTGCGCAATAGCCCCGTCCCGTAGTCACCAGGGTGCACCGCTGGCAGGTGAGGTTGATCATTGGAAAAACATGGTACACCATACATCGCATTAAAATAAAATCCTTATAAATAAGTATAGTAAAAAAAATTTATATAATATTTATACGATCAAGAACTTCGAACACTCAGATCATGTTAAACTAAGTTAAATTAAGTAAATTTCAAGCTTTCATAGTGCAAGCGTAATGTTACATAAGAGCGTAATATATTGCGCAAGACTTCAATATGAGATCCTTACACTATATCATGATTATGGATGCTAGTGTTAACGTTTTGCTAAACGCTCATGAAAAGTTTCGACCACAAGCAGGTTGCGCGTCTGATTCTGACTACCACTGCCACTGTTAACATAGGCCTCTCCACAAAAGCGCCAGTAAAACCGGTATATATTTCTTGTAAGGTCTGCGCGTACTCATCACACTGGCCAAGCGGTTTGGTGAGCTCAGTGTCGGTACACTTTCACCAGTGATGCTCCACCGCATCACAAGTCCACGGTATTGGAATATCAGCGGAAAGGAATAGTGGCCAAAGACTCATTTCGATCACCAAGTCTCATTTGTTTGCTAGTATGGTGCATCACTGGTGAGGTTGACATTTAGCTAAGGCGATGGTATATTCCAGTAACTAAATAAGTGTTTAGATAACACAATATCGAGATACCACTTAGAAGAGAATATATATATAAATATATAAATATTTCATTGTAATTAAATTTGCGCGGTTTGGCATCGTGCTTGGAGTTATTAAAACAAAAAGACCAGAAAACCTTTAAATGTTTTAGAACAAACGATAAGGATTGCTCATATTTTTAAATAGTAATACGGTTTAATTCCACTTTTATGAAGAAATAGTAAAATATTGTTAACTTGTCGACTTTAAGCGTGTTTACTTTCATCTGGGTAATTATTGAGAAGATGTCTATTTCTATATATCCGGATAGCCTATATAATCAAGGAAACACAAACGAACGGATTTACACTACTGTGTCAAGGTTTTCGTGCCTATACGGATTCTTAAAATATTTTATAGTTCCGTCAACAACTATTAAATCGTCGTTTTTTTTTAAAGAAATGAAAATATTTTAATTATTTGTGTGAAAACGAATTTTCTTAGGAATGCCACCTACTTACATACACTTGGGAAGTAGAACAGTTTTCAAGTTTAGAGCCGTTTCCGAGAAACCAATTACATGTATATACACAAGAATTACTCGCTAAAAGTATTAAGATAATTTCTTAAAAAGTTATTGTTTGTTTTCCCTATTTTACAAACAAATATGTACTTGATTTTTCAGCAGTTTCTATCACATTTGAAAGCTTGGATTCGGGATAGTGGCACTAGAGTGAGGACGTGCTAGCCATATAAGGGTATGCAATAATTCAGCAGTCAGGCCGGCGGAGCATCGCACAACGTCCGGCATTTACGCGGGCTTGTAATAGTAATGTATGTAACATTCATCGTTAATCAGATATTAATCTAATTAAGGATTCATGAGTTCCCCTCGGTCATAGTTAGTTAAGGAAACCATTTAACTCGACTCCTTTATCTTTACATGACACCAAAATTAAAGTCATGTTTGCGAGTGTTACAATAATAATGATTTAGAGCAGGGATTCCCAAAGTGGTCGACATTGGTTTTACCAAGGAGTAGACATAAACGAAATTACTACAAGTTATTATTTGAAACTTTCAAGATAATGTATACGTGTACCAACTAGTTATAAAAATGACTAATATTTTAGTAGGAAGTATCATTGTTGTACTTTCAAATTTTTTTTACGTAATTTGTATTAATAATTATTAATTACACTTGATATTTACTAATTTTATATCTATTTATTTTGTTAAATTTTGATGAGAAAATGAAATCAAGTTTACTCAATGAACCGCAAAGTTTTTAAATTGGGGAGTATTTTGTATCAATAGGAAAAAAGGACACTACGCTCGAATTTGTTTATGAGTACGTATGCCTAGGAGAAATTATTACAATAATCCATCCCTAAGGTCAAGGGTAACCGACATAGCCGTAAAGATCAGCATGCTGAAGTGGCTATCGGCCGGCCACAAAGCTAGTAAAAGTGGCAACCGTAAGGCATTAAAGGTTTTCAAGTAGCAGCCTCGTGCAGGCAAACTAGAGTAGAACGACTCTGATGGACGCAATTGTCTCTGGACCATGCTTTGTGACAATTTTTGGTGGAGGCCTGCCCTGTCACAAGTCTACTGTTGAACATCGGTTTGAGTTTTAGGTAGCTTTTTGAAGGCGATAACGATGATGTTGACAAACGGTAGACAGTTCGCACGGCACTGTACTGCTAATTCTAAAGTTTGTAAGTCCATGGCCCATTTCTTCATTTACGCTTTGCATTGAACGACTATTCTAAACACATTAAATTCTGTTTTCGCGCATTCTCATTTTGATTACGTGGTGACTCTTCTCGTACGTCTGACTGCAAACCTTAACATTAGGAACGTGGTCCTTATTGTAAAGTGTTACAATACATTCTTAGGAAGAAATTATTCGTTGGAAGTTTTGCCCTCAATCACTCACTCACTTCGGTTAGTGCTAGTGCCTCTAATCTGCACTTCTTCTCTGCCCCTAATCTCTCTTCTTTGGTCAAATTAAATGCTATTTCAACATTTCATTTGTCCAAAAGAAGTTGGTAAAAAAAATTGACATCACAATTGCCAGAGGCTCTGCATTTAAAGCTGTGCGTTGGGGATTTTCGCTAAGGGTAATGGATGATTTTTAAGAAATGTAGTTATTAAAAAAATAGCGAATACCTGTTAGATTTAGTTTAAAATTATTTACAGTAAAAATAAAATCATAAACACAATGTGCAACAGTCCACCTCCTTTTATCCAGTGTCCGTAATACGTAAGAGTCAACCAAAGGAAATAAATTCTAGAAAAAGCTTGTAACCTCCAACTAACGACGGTATAGTCATGTCTGATATGCTAGGCTTCAATTATACTAATAAAGGACAGCAATATCTTTGGTGTTCAGTCATATCGCCAAACGTGACAATTACGCCGAATCCTCCACAGCACAGGTTTCTACCTAGTACTGAACTGAAAACTCTTACACATAGAAACGGTTTTCATGTTCGTTTGTGTTTTAACGGTTTCCTGTCAGAGATACAATATAGAGCATTTCTTTCTTTTTTAATGGGAAAGGGGCAAACGAGCAAGCGGCTCACCTGATGGTAAGTGATTATCGTCGCCCATGTACTTCTGCAACACCAGAGGAGCTGCGGGTGCGTTGCCGGCCTTTAAGGCTATTTGGTAAATGGGAGGGAGGTTGAGGAGGTGAGATGGGTAGAGGAAGTGGGCCTCCGGTCGCCTCACTCACCGAAATGGAGGAATACAAGATGCCTAATAACATAAAATTTAATGAATACTTTCCAATTTCAAATTAAATTAAAACTTAATTTTTAAATTGTCCTACAATGAGCTACAAAAAGAATGTTTTAATGGATATTTCAGTAGAAAAAAACTCAGAATAAAAATTAATTGACTAATTTTATTTATTTCAATAATATTTAATGTTACTTCATAAAAATCGTATTGCATTTTATTCAAGGAAGATCTAACACATTCGCGCTATTTGTTTATCAATAAAAACTCGCGCGTATAAAAGCACCGGGAACCGGGCGGCATAGCCAGACGCGAGACATCCGTTGAATCAAGTATTCCCTATATTATTATTAGAAAATCGTTAAAATGTATTACAAAACAGTGCTTGCATTTACTGTGTTATTAATGGTTACTGTAGAGGCCAGCCCCGTGCAAAGATCGCCAGCCCCTTTGGAACGTGAGTAAATGTCACAATTTAAGTTGGAAAATTAAATAATACCTATGTCGGCAATTAGCAAGCGAAATGTTATCTAACTTATACCGAATTTAAATGATCTGCCTTACAGCAATGCCGCTTAATTAAAAACGTTTATGCTTACAATACTTGATATGCGCATCATAGCACTTTCTAGAACGTCACCTGTTTCTTGTAGACACACACGTCACACAAACATAGTAAACAAGATTAATATAAACAAAAGCGTCTATGAAATCAGCTTTCTGTTTGGATCGGGATATTTGATACGGTACTTGGAGCGTTGTCGGGCAAAGATTTCGCGTTGTTTGATATTTTAAGACACAACTTCCTTCTCGGCCAGCAATCATATTTACTATTTAAAATATTTTTTTTAGAAATCAATGTTTTGTACAATTTGTAAATTGAATTAAAAAGTATTTTTTCTTACCTTATTAACAGATTTACGATTGTGAATTTTGGAATACCAAGAGGTATAGGTAAAGTAAGAGAAAAATAAAAGGTTTAAAGTCTTAAAAATAAATGGGTTGGTAACGCAGGATTTCCTGTTCTAAAATATGTTTTTACCTCTGTTGGCGATAATATTATAAATCTAAATCATAAGATATATTTGGGATAAGTTATATATTAGGTTAGAAACGTGATTCCTACTCAATAAGGAAGTTTTTTATATTGCATATTTATAAGTATACGCGTATTGTGTCTGGGTGGTATTTATGGTGAGAAAAATTACTTGTGGCGAGTTTCCTTTATAGGCTGGCAAAATCAAAAAATGTATAAATAAATAAAGATTTATTTTGTTTTATATAATAAACATATTTTATTTATGTATAATAATTGCGGTATTACTATGTTTTATTTATTAGATTACTTTTAAAACTACTTTTTAAATTACGACAACAGAAAGTGAATACAGGAAAGTGAATATCTCACTCACATAAGTAAACATAACAAAACAACGTCTATTGACATTTTGAACTTTATTCCAAATCTTTCGATTAGTAAATAAAAATATCTGACATAATATAAAATTTACAAGCGATGATTAATATGATATTTCGGAGAGTGCCCGCTGCTCGCTCACGTAAAAAATAACATAAAATTGGAAACTTTGCATGTTGTTTGTGTGCACACAAACACGCTCCGTGTGTGTGTAACGGGACCAGTCAAGGTTGCGTAAAAATAACTTGCTCTCGTGACACACATCGTGCGTCCGCGGCCATTGTTTACGTTGTTCCAAAATCATATTCCGCGTAACGCACTCGCCTTTGAACAAATAATGTACTCTCGTATTAACAGGTAAATTGAAGAAAACGGACAAATCAATTGTTTATCGAACTCAACAGATTGAATAATTAATAACAGATAGCGCCGAGGGTAGGGGTGTAAGGTGAAATAATACCATCTCTTTCTCCAAATAACATCACATGCACGTGGTGTAGAGGCTTTGACAATCGAATGATGGCGGTATATCGATCCTAATTTGCTGAATCCAATCCCACACTTTTTTTTTATGTGATAGGGGGGCAAACGAGCAACCCGAACCGTCACCTAATGGTAAGTGATTATGGTCGCCAAAGTACAACTGCAACACTAGAGGGACTGCAGGTGCGTTGCCGGCCTTTAAGGATATTTCAAATTTTGTAGGGAGGATGAGGATGGGGGGTGGGGAGGGGGAGAGGGCCTCAGGTTACCTTACCGAACGAAACGCAGACGCACAAGATGTCTCTACTTTACGCCGGTATTCTGACGGTACTTTAGCACTAATAACGCTGGTCCCCATCACTAGTCTTGGTAGTCCAAGCCGCTGCTTGGTTATACCACGTATAACCAAGTACGTACTAACGTATTCTTGATGCTTTCGTGTGTCTATAAAATCGCCGAAGCTTTTATTATTATAAGTAATACCAATATTGTTTAATAATGTGACATTAATTAAAAAAAAAAAATGCATTTTTCGTTTTGCAGTGGTGAACTTTATCACGGTCCTGGAAGAGCCCTGCGTCCGGCAAGGAGGCATGTGTCGGATCTTAGAGGATTGTGATCCGGGAAATTTGGTACAAATCAGGGGTGTGCTATGTCCCAAGCAGAGGCATCTTGGTGTTGAATGTTGCTATGTAAGTAATACATGAACATACTACCTGATACATGAACATATCTATTTTAAATAATCGTTAAAATTTTTAAATTAAGCATAAATTGTCTATTATCAAACATTAAAATATTGCTTTCAATCCGAAAGAAGTTCTAATTTTAAATTAAGGTATTTTATTTCTATTTAAATGTATATTAATAGGTACTTATGATTATTATTTTAACTCGATTATTTTAATAGAATCTCACATGTCGTAAATAATGTAAATGCATCTCGTATAGAATTGTGAACTAAAATTTTATTTTACTTGAGTAACGTAATAATAAATTCTAATAGCTGAATTTAATGATTATAGTAAAAAAAACATAACTCAAAGATGTAAAATCCAGTAACATCCAATCCACATGGTGGCCGTTTGTGCGGCTTTAAACGCAATGAATACGTAAGTTATGAGTAGGGTTTGGGGAAAAAAAGTTTCTTTTGTATGGGCATAGAAAAAAAAATGGTGTGCGGAACTTTGTTATTTTATTTACTACAGTAGAAATGAACTCACAATGTTTTTTTTCATAAATTTGGTTGCCACGAATTATTGCAGCCTCAGATATGGGTGTGACAGAATGACGTGAGATGGGAGCCGTACAGTTTCCATCCAATTAATCAATATTTTTATTTTTTTAACAATATCATTTATCGGCTGGTATAGTCTTCATTTGACGGACGTCATGAGATTTTTAAGACTTTACGAAACGAAACAAGTGGTGGAACATTTTATTACGCCGCCACCTTGCAAATGGAACTGAACTGTTTCATGTCATTGTCATTTCTTACAGATTTTTTTTTATTTAAATAATGTGTTCATCGACTACGCGAAACATATTTTTATATATAGCATATAGTGTGGGCATTTACGTTCCGTCTACATAAACATATTTTTAAATACATATAATAACTTAAGAGTGCTCAGCTCATAGATTCGATTTGATTTTAGGTATTTTAGGTAATTTGGGGGGAAAGTTAGGAATCAAAGAAATAATTTTTCTTCTAGACGGTTTGGAACATAATTGAAAAAAAAAATACGTAAATACTAAAAAAAATAAAAATGTACGTAATTCTCAAAGAATATTAAATTGTTAATTGTCAAACAGGTATTATTATCGGATTTTTAGATAGAAATGTTAGGAAAGTAATAAACAATTTCTTTATTTTACGAATGTAAATTTTTTTATAAATTAAACATAGCCTGAGACATAACGAAGAGACGAATTTGGAGATTATTGATTTTCAAAAAGTAATTAAGTGGTATTATTAATTTCTAAAATACTTTTTTTTTGTTTCAGCTTTGAAGGCTCCTTCTTAGTGACCCCGCTATTCCGCCTTTTGTTACGTAAAACTTAATTTTTAGTTTGTAAGGTCCAAGCAATTCAGAGATCAGGATATATTTATTTACCAAAATGATTCATGTTGAAGTTATGTTATATTCCTACATACATAAGTATTATTTAAATGTTGGTAAGATTTTAAGAACTGTTTCAGGTTAGAATAAACCTGTTATTTTTTAAATAAAAGAGTAGTTAAGTAGATTGTTGTTTGATTTAATTCATAATATAATACAACGCTTAAATTATGTCTTGGCAGACTACACATTGCTAATTTATTTTGTAATGGAATGGCGTAAAGAGAAAAAATAATTTATATTTTACAAAGTTAAAAAAAGTTTTTTCTTCGCAATTTTTTTCACCTACCGCATGGGCTTAGAAGTACACATATAAAATGTCAAGTTCTATCTTTTTTGATTATAATAAACTTCAAGGATTTTATAAAGAAAGATGAGGCGTATTAGCTCTTAAAGGTGGACAACCCATCAGCATTGTGATTCTTTTTTATCTTTTAATTTAGAATCCAGAGCTCGGTGTGCTCCATTGTACTTATAATATTTGTTTTATTGTACTCATAAAAATTATACTCGAACTTTATATTACATTAAATTAATTTTAATTAATTTTTGTTATTAATTTGTTAGCATTTAGAGTTTACTACGATTATTTAGAATTGCAATATCCGAGAGATAAAGTTGAAGTAAATATGGTCATTATAGGATACTAACAGATGTAAGATCTCATAAAGCCTTTGCTTTGCCTCTTTTGCCTCAGGTGTAACTTCCGAGATGGTTATTTTACTGTAGGATGCCTCGTGTAATGTATAAACAAATACAAACCCATCGTATTTTGTATACTCTGCGTCAATCAACATATTCCAACAACCCTTCTTTTTAATAGAAGGGTTGTTGGAATCACTTAATGACTTGTTTTTCATACCAATCCACCTACCTCGTGTGACTTAAAAAAAAACTCAGTCTCTGTTTATATCAGCATAGGGTGGAAATCTGAATGAGAGACGATGAAATCTCTACAAATATCCTAATGTTTCTGCAACCAGTACAATACGTTCTCTGATCTGCATAAGACTTAAAAACTACAAATCAGCTTAAGATGAAACAAGGATTTGTTTTGGAACATAAAAAGTAAATTAACAGCCTGAAAATGCTGGCCCAATATTCTCTTTCAATATAGGGTATCGTAACCAGGAAGTGTCCGCCGCGCTGCTCGTATGCGGGTTGGAAGACTTCGCATGTCCTAAATATATATATATATATATATATATGTATATATTTGTTAACACACAGGTTTCGTAAGAATGTCACATGGTAAATTTATCATATAAAACGGAAGTAAACAATTTAAGCGGTGCTGACACCTGACTTGGCGATATCGTTATCATGGCTCCCATTTAAAACATTGATAACTTTCGAGCCTGATCAATAAACTTGCTACTGCCGAGGTAAACCTTCATGGAACCCATATGCAATCTGAGATCCAACTTATGACGAAGTAATACCGACAAATATACAAATATTAATTATAGTTCTAGTTAAAACTTGCTCTTTAACTACAAGTAATCTTTAGTCGTTTGGAATTCAACATCACACTAAAAGGTAAAATGAATACCTACGTTTCAGTCTGAACCTAGATTCTTTTCATTACATATAAGCCGGCATATATTTCTAGGGAAGGTTTGCCCGTACTCACCACGCTGGTAAGTGGGTTAGTGAGTGCAATGCCGGTGTCTGTGAGATCGGTGGGTTCGTCGAAATCGTATTGATATTCCGCCATCATTCGGTCTCAAGAGTCTCTTTTGTTGGCTACCAGGGTGTACCCGTGCAGGTGAGGTAGGCGTTTGGAGAAAGAGATGGCATATTCCTCCCACACTTTACATATTGCCATTATAAAATACGAGTACCTACTACCTATATCGACTCAAACCTTTAATGAATCGCTCATTATCTGATAAATTTGCAGATTCAAAATACTTACAGAGTATGTATCAGAATCAAAGAATCTCTTAAACACTGCATCTACTTTATCTGGATCTAATATCTGGATCTGTGAATTTACAGTATAGTGTAAAATTTCACCTTGTGCCCTTGTAATGTTGGTGCAATTCAGAGATCAGGATATATTTATTTACCAAAATGATTCATGTTGAAGTTATGTTATATTCCTACATACATAAGTATTATTTAAATGTTGGTAAGATTTTAAGAACTGTTTCAGGTTAGAATAAACCTGTTATTTTTAAATAAAAGTAGTTAAGTAGATTGTTGTTTGATTTAATTCATAATATAATACAACGCTTAAATTATGTCTTGGCAGACTACACATTGCTAATTTATTTTGTAATGGAATGGCGTAAAGAGAAAAATAATTTATATTTTACAAAGTTAAAAAGTTTTTCTTCGCAATTTTTTCACCTACCGCATGGGCTTAGAAGTACACATATAAAATGTCAAGTTCTATCTTTTTGATTATAATAAACTTCAAGGATTTTATAAAGAAAGATGAGGCGTATTAGCTCTTAAGGTGGACAACCCATCAGCATTGTGATTCTTTTTATCTTTTAATTTAGAATCCAGAGCTCAGTGTGCTCCATTGTACTTATAATATTTGTTTTATTGTACTCATAAAAATTATACTCGAACTTTATATTACATTAAATTAATTTTAATTAATTTTGTTATTAATTGTTAGCATTTAGAGTTTACTACGATTATTTAGAATTGCAATATCCGAGAGATAAAGTTGAAGTAAATATGGTCATTATAGGATACTAACAGATGTAAGATCTCATAAAGCCTTTGCTTTGCCTCTTTTGCCTCAGGTGTAACTTCCGAGATGGTTATTTTACTGTAGGATGCCTCGTGTAATGTATAAACAAATACAAACCCATCGTATTTTGTATACTCTGCGTCAATCAACATATTCCAACAACCCTTCTTTTTAATAGAAGGGTTGTTGGAATCATAATGACTTGTTTTTCATACCAATCCACCTACCTCGTGTGACTTAAAAAAAAACTCAGTCTCTGTTTATATCAGCATAGGGTGGAAATCTGAATGAGAGACGATGAAATCTCTACAAATATCCTAATGTTTCTGCAACCAGTACAATACGTTCTCTGATCTGCATAAGACTTAAAAACTACAAATCAGCTTAAGATGAAACAAGGATTTGTTTTGGAACATAAAAAGTAAATTAACAGCCTGAAAATGCTGGCCCAATATTCTCTTTCAATATAGGGTATCGTAACCAGGAAGTGTCCGCCGCGCTGCTCGTATGCGGGTTGGAAGACTTCGCATGTCCTAAATATATATATATATATATATATATGTATATATTTGTTAACACACAGGTTTCGTAAGAATGTCACATGGTAAATTTATCATATAAAACGGAAGTAAACAATTTAAGCGGTGCTGACACCTGACTTGGCGATATCGTTATCATGGCTCCCATTTAAAACATTGATAACTTTCGAGCCTGATCAATAAACTTGCTACTGCCGAGGTAAACCTTCATGGAACCCATATGCAATCTGAGATCCAACTTATGACGAAGTAATACCGACAAATATACAAATATTAATTATAGTTCTAGTTAAAACTTGCTCTTTAACTACAAGTAATCTTTAGTCGTTTGGAATTCAACATCACACTAAAAGGTAAAATGAATACCTACGTTTCAGTCTGAACCTAGATTCTTTTCATTACATATAAGCCGGCATATATTTCTAGGGAAGGTTTGCCCGTACTCACCACGCTGGTAAGTGGGTTAGTGAGTGCAATGCCGGTGTCTGTGAGATCGGTGGGTTCGTCGAAATCGTATTGATATTCCGCCATCATTCGGTCTCAAGAGTCTCTTTTGTTGGCTACCAGGGTGTACCCGTGCAGGTGAGGTAGGCGTTTGGAGAAAGAGATGGCATATTCCTCCCACACTTTACATATTGCCATTATAAAATACGAGTACCTACTACCTATATCGACTCAAACCTTTAATGAATCGCTCATTATCTGATAAATTTGCAGATTCAAAATACTTACAGAGTATGTATCAGAATCAAAGAATCTCTTAAACACTGCATCTACTTTATCTGGATCTAATATCTGGATCTGTGAATTTACAGTATAGTGTAAAATTTCACCTTGTGCCCTTGTAATGTTGGTGCAATTCGAGATCACTGTGGCGAAGTCGGTACTGTGTATACACAGTGTTTACCCTTCCCTTCATAATAGCGAAAGTATTGTTTAGCCTGCTGCTTTATCACAACACGTTAGCATATTCGCCACTCAAAACCTGAAATATTCATCCGTCAAACTGTCAAACATATTGGAAATCACTCTGATGCTACTACCTTATAACAGTGTGTTTTATTTTTATCGTCCAATAAAATCAATTGAAAGAAAAACAGTTTTTTCCATACGTGCATTCATTGGAAAGGTGTCTACAAATAAAATTTTGAAAATTTCGTTTAGTTTGAATAAACTTGCATGAATATTTGTATAGTAACGTGAAAACTCTATCTAATAATAAAAGTAACATGTAATAGTTTTTATAATAGGAGTACATCCAAGTCTCCAGACGAGTAGCAAATCCGTCAAAGAATTTAATCTATACCTATTATCCTCTTTATCTTCTCTTTCTAAAACGTGTGGAACGTTTTGTGTGAAGACGAGGAATCACAGATATAAGATCCTTCTAGAACAATGTCCAACAAATCAAAACATACAATAAGACATCAATGTAATGTCAATAATTGGTAAAAATAGATGGTAATAATATCTATTGCAATAGTCTCAAGCATTCGGAGATAGCAGCGAGTATAGTGTAGAGTATAATTTCAATACGTGAGGTGTAAAGACTGTATCTCAGTTACATACTTATGAAGTATATCATGAGAGCTATGGGATCTATATGGGTTCATCCAGTCAAATAATTTTCACACTCATAAGAGTGTGATGTAAAATAGAAAATAACGATTTCTGTATAAACAGAAATCGTTATTTTCTAAATACGATACAAAAGTTGATACATTATATCAAAACTAAGGCTGTAAAATCAACATGGGCTTTACAAAAATTTGTAAAGCCTATACTGCCATCTATCGGCATTGTATAACATTAACTTTACAGGCAAGCTTACCGTTTTACTTAACAGATGTCCCTTTAAATTTAAAGTTTCATTTTGAACGCTTAATTTAATGACTATTCTATTAAAAATTAATAATAATACTAATTTCTGTTTAACTGCCGTGGCTGTAAAATCACTTGCAAGATATTGCTGGTATACCAAAGTCAATACATCTAGCCAAAGATGAAAGTTCTTTTATTTAATTCTATTGTTAAATGTTAATTTGAGAACCTTAAGAAATAAGAAATAATTTGTAGTGTTAATAATACTATAAGATTAATTTAATTTTCTTCCCTTGCAATACCAGTGCCGTTTATGCGGCGCATTCTATAGGCTTGGATCCTGCTAACCTGCCATTGGATATTGTATCCGGAGGCTTTGAGTCGAAAGGACGTGTTGAGTGTCGCGCCTGGATTTAAGTTGTGACTTCGCTGCAAACGTGAGTACTGAATAACTTTTCCTAATGTTGTTCTTTGTTAAATTAATAATTTGCGAATTTATTTAGTTACATATATATTAACAATAACAAGTTTACAATTACAATTAAAGTTTACCAACAAGTTATTGTGAGAAAATTATTGTAATAATTAGAAACAATTCTGAACTGAAGTAATGTTCAATTAACTTAAAATATTTAATTAGTTATTAAAATAGTTAACTTGAAATATTTTAGTTCGCTAAAATAACATAAGTAACCTACTTTATATGTTTGCGCAAAAATACTCTCTACTTATGCTGAAATGCGAAATAATATTTTTAATTGAAATTGTATGTATTATTCTCAAGTATAAACTATACGTAATATAAGGCGATGTCTTATATTAAAGTTAGTTAATTCTTGACAATGGTTTTTTGTTAATTTTACGTAAGACATAACTATTTATAATTCAATAACATTTTATGGAGTTAAAGATTTTTTTTGCTTGGAAGAATTTATAAATTTTAAATAGGTTAAGTAGGTCTCATTAAATAAATAAAACAGGGTACGAAAACATCAAAATATTTCTTTCAGTCAATTTCATCGTTCGGCTAAAATGAATGAACCGACAGTTGCATTAGCTCTGAGAGATTATTGATTTACCTAAAAATATATTTCTGTGAATTACTACTATTACTGCTATTAGCGCTGAATATTTTATACTAGCAACTTAATAAAAACAAATGTGCCTTCTCTTTCCCGACTTTCATTTTTCAATTCGGAATTAATTATACTGATCAAAGTAAAAGAATTAACATTTAAAAAAAAATATTCAAGAAAAAATATTATTTAAAGATTTGTTCTCATGTGAGCAGATAGATGACTACTAGCTATAATACATTGCGAAAAATTTGTTATTACTAAATACTACATTCACATGCCATCATTTAGTGCCTTTCACAGTTCCTTATAAGAGGCGCCTAATATATATTTTCAACGTGGTAGAGCCAAGCGGCGGCCTTTGCTGCTGCTCTAATGAGCCAGCTGGACCGGGTTGGTACCACGGCCTCGCAGAATACCTGCGTGAAGTAGAGGCATCTAATGGTTCTGCGTTTCTTTCGGTGAGTGAGGTATCCCGGAGCCCACTCCCCCGACCCATACCCCTCTTCATCATTCCTCCCATTTCCTAAAATACCCCTAAAGGCCGGCAACGCACCTGCAGCACCTCTGTTGTTGCAGATGTACGTGAGCGACGGTAATCACTTACCATCAGGTGAACAGCTTGCTCGTTTGCCGTATTTCCCATAAAAAAAAAATATAAACTTTCTAAAACCCTCTGTAACCTCTGAGAATAAATCCAGCTCGCTCGTCTTAGTTTAGTTCGCTTAGGCGCGTCAGACACCCCCTGTCGTTTAAAATGAAAATTCATAATCTTTGCCAACACGTATGAGCAACTGGCGTAAGAGCATAAGAACAAATATATATAGAAACATATTTTGTATGATTTAATAATTCCTTACTATACAAGGCACTTTAAGCCGTCCTCGCGTGGCATAATAGTAGAATTTGTATTGTTTCAACATGACATTCATTCTTTACATGTTGAAACAATACAAATCGAGTTTAATTTACTAATAATGTTGGTGCTAACCTTCTCTGCGTAGGAGTCGTCTGGGTTACCTACCTGAGCATTCTAATCCATGTTAATTACTGTTGTGTTCCGGTTTGAAAGGTAAAGAGAGCCTGTATAATTACAGGCTGTGAGGCATTCAATCTTAGTATCCAGGGGGTCACCCCAACGCAAGAAGATATCTTTGTTTGAAGTTGAAGTTGTTTATCGGTGACTGTAAGCTCGTTTTTCACCCCAATAAATTTAGAAGTGTGTAGAAACGCATATCAGCAACAATTAATTATTTCTTAATTTCGGTTCTTAAGTTATTTGAAGTGTTTTAGGTCACTTCTGGCTCCGTGATCATAAATACACACATCAAAAAAGTTTAAGCAACATGCATGATATTACAAATTTACCATTTATATTAATTAATTTCTAAGTCTTTACTCACTCAAAGTGCGTAGGTAAAGTAAACTAAAAAAAAAGGTAAAAAAAAATTCGATTGTTTTGTTTTTCTCATAAAATTAAATGAAAGGGAATTTGTTTGAATTTAAGTGCGTTTTATTGCTACGTTTAGTCTTGATTTTATAATTTTACCAACCATTTAAATAAAGTTAGCGACAAAATTGAATTGTTAGATATTCTTTACGTCATGGAGCGACGTCATTTGACGGCAAATGAAATGCAAAGAGCTGTAGGGATGTTGCAGGCGGGAAGTAATCAATCTCAGTTATCTCGGCATTTTGGCATTCATAGAAGTGTTATTTGTCGTCTTTGGAAGCGCTACAATAATACAAGGGAACCCGCTGAACAGCATTAAGGCCGTAAAAGGAGTACAACCACTCGACAAGACCGGTACATACAACTGACTGCAAGACGCCAGCCGATGTTAACCGCTCGAGAGTTCAGTTTGAGGCTACAAAATTGAAACGGTGTTGATGTAAGTCCCCAAACTGTGCGAAATCGACTGCATGAGTACAGCCTACGAGCTCGACACCCAACCTACACACTTCGAATAAATTTGTAATATCATGCATGTTGCTTAGACTTTTTTCATGTGTGTAGATAGTCTTCGTATCTATTATTCATCGTAGCATTTAACAATGAAATAAATAAAAATCTAAATTAAAAAATTGCATCTTATGGCGCTGACACTGGCTGGCTATTTAATTAATAGTAAATTACGTAGTGTTTGCATACTCTTTGATAGCGACCATAGAATAAAAAGGCATCATAAGTTTATTTCTAGAACAAAAACAAAGAGAGCGTTAGTTTTATCGTGATAGAGCCAAGCGGCGGCTATTGCTGCTGCCCAAATAGGCCGGCTCGACCATGGTATGGCCTCGCAGAATACCGACGTGAAGAAGAGGCATCTTGTGCTTCTGCGTTTCGTTACGTGAGTGAGGTAACCGGAGGCCTCAGTGTCCTCCCTCGCATCTCCCAAATACCCCTAAAGACCGGCAAGGCACCTGCAGCACCTATGGTGTTGCAGATGTACGTGCAGCGACTAATCACTTACCATCAGGTAAACCACTTGCTCTTTTTGTCGCATTTCCAATAAAAAAAAACTTAATTTGTATTCGTTGTGTTATAATAAACATAACAATCAAATAATGAAAACGAGTACCTTAAGAATTTTAAGTTCAACGCTTTTTGTTTGCATTCATTACTTTAATTTTGCCCGAGTGGATATTAAGTGTAGGCGTTTTCAAAGTTACGCTTGCTGACTCAAACTTAGCTAAAGGCAGATTCGAAATAATTTTCGAAATTATTGTTCTGTAGATGAGCGCCCGCGGTGCCGCCCGGGGTGTTGGTCCACCGCTAGGTGTTCCTCGGTATCGTTGGCGGAGGCCCGCCCCGGCGGGTTAGGGCGCCGCGACGCCGTAAGCGCTGTAGGCTAGGGCTGATAGTTGGCTTCAGTTTCACATAAATTTGGTTTCTAAAACCTTCTAGAAAAACGGTTGCTCTTGTTTATCTACAAAATGTCATTAAACACGCGGGAGCTGTGTTCTGATCACGTTACCTACTACAACGTTTATATTCAAAAGTGAAATTAAATTAAGAAAAATTTTTTTTAAATTATTTAATTAAGTTTAGGCTTTCACTATAAATAGTGTACCTATTTATAGTGAAAGCCTAAACTTAATTTATTACTATGATAAAATACTTATTCGGTTATTCTCTGTGCAGTTATAACCTTTTAAATCGGTGGCAGAGATATAACACCAAAGTTTTTTTCTAATTAAGATATAATTTGATCAACATTTTACTTGTGTGTAGTTTGGCCAAAGTGAACAGACACCTTCTAGGCAAACGTGTACCAGTCTAGACCTCATTTTCGCCTTCCATCAAGCAAGATTGAGATCAAAAGTAAGCCTATTTTTAAAAAAAAAAAAAAGTTTGACAACTCTTATGTTCTTTTAACCTTTTCCTCGCTTCACCATTGTACTCCTATACAAAATAATCATATTTGCATGCAAGCTTTGCGGTCAATGTGGCTAAATAATAATTTATAACCTCAGTGCGTTCTATATAGGAAGCCGAAGGCGATTCGCGGGTCGTGACGACCACAGCCACGGTCTCACATTTTCCGTGTATTTTCGTTCTTATTGATGGGTTTTAAATTAAATTTTAAAGACATTATCGCTTATTTTGCAGTACTTTTTAGAGTATCAGCGGAGTACCGCATTCCATTCATTCAATTATAATTATAAATTATACAATAGCCACGGTAGGCCGAGTGGTTAGGGAATCCGAATCAGGAGGCTCCAGTTCGATCACCGATGTGAAGGGTTCGAGAAAATATTTTGTTTCGAAACCACCTGACGCGATGTTCCAAATATACTTTTGAACAGTAGATGGAAACCATTGAGATGTCAATAACACCTTAATATTCGGTGGTATAATGATGATATATGAGATCTTATTTATTTGTTAACTGTGCAATAGTCGGTGAGGTAACGATGTAAAAAGCAGAGTGGTGTCCAATGCAAATCCGTAAACTTTGCCTACCCCTACATGGGTGACAGTCGTGGGTATATATGTCTTATAAATATATAAGCAATGTTCATTATTGTAACTATTACATCTGGTCCTATTTAATCAAAAGATTGCTTACATTCATGTTATTATTCTTTGCATAAATTCGTAGAAGCTGTGGCAACTCTATTTTACATGCTTCACAAATAATAATTAATAATGCATACTATTTTGCAGATATTTCAGACAAAGTTTATTCTGTTTTTTTATTGTAGAATCAAAATCAGATCATTTCATAAAATATAATGAAATCATCCATATTTATTTATTTACTTAAAACTTTACCATCCCTTGCCGTTATAATTGTAATGGAATAATCATAGGGTAATACTAACATACGGAAATGGGTAATGAATGAATGTGATAGGCTTCGCAATTCGAATTTCGAATATTAAACGCTCAACTGTCCACGTTTTCATTAATCCCTTTGATGTATGTCATTTCGTTTGTGAGCTTATTGTTGAATCCGCTGGGCGTCGCCGGGTCGCAAAATCAAATAAACACGAATTTTACAAACGGAAAGTTGTTCGGAATTGACGAAATTGGAAAACGCATCGCTCAATGAATTGCTATCAGTTAATTATTTCCGTTTCGTGCTCATTTGCAGTAGCTCTTTGTAAATGGTCGATTGGACTTTATTTGATGAGAGCTTTGTTCATATAAGTTTATGTTTAATTGGATATTTAAAAAATTAATTACATCGTTTAAAATAATCCGTTCATCATGGATACTACGACACCATTTGTGCATTCAAGGATATTGTAATTATTCTATAATCATAATAATTTTAAAGCTTACCTTCGTTTATAATCATTCGCCATTATGCTTTCTCCGTCTATGTCATTGATATAACTTATGACAATAGAATAACAATTGTTTCAACGTTTTGACGCGTGTGAGTAAACAAAAAGACAAACAAGTTTTCACATAAAAGCATAATAGCCTTTTAGCACTCCAGAAATCATTAGGAACATTTAAAAAACAAAAATACCTTGGTGAAGTAGAGGCGTCTTGTGCTTCTGCGTTTCGTTCGATGAGTGTATGTTATGTGAAAATTTCAACAGGCGACCTATTAGAATTTAATTAAAAATATTAAAAATGTGAATCACATAAAAAACATATATAATTTTACAATCACACACAAATACACATGTATATTTATGTTTGAATATATATATTATAATCTCCAATGATATAAACACGTGTGTTAAAGATTCATAAATATTTGAATAACCACTTTGACCACTAGACTTCAATGCTATAAAAAAAATGTAATGTATTTTTATCTAAAATTAGGCAGATTAATGTTTCCTCCTAATTACTGTAAAATGAAGCATGTTCGGAATTATCCGAGCCACTGAGTTCCACCATCGTTCATCGCGACAAAATACTAAGTTGAACCAACAGCATCTAGACGGTTCGAAATCCTACACAATGCGATTCTCACGTAGTTTTCTGTCACGCACTTCGACCTCGTGGAATCCATCGCCAGCAATATTTACAAAAAGTTACGACTTAGAAATCTTCAAAAAAAGAGCCTAATCATTTCTCGAAGGCAGCGCACCTGCAGCTCTTCTGGTGTTGCGTATGTTAGGGGCGTCGGTGATCACATATGCTTCCTTTTTTTTTGAAATTGAAAACAGCCTCTAAGCTTAGTAGCTTTTATACATGTTCAATATAAATCCTTTGTAGTCCTTTTTCGCTATCTCAAAAAAATATTTATAATAAATGCCTGTATCGTTTCTAGCTTAAGGCGACTGAAGATAGACATACCCGCGGCAAAAACATAAACTATTGATAAAGGAAGCTGGGAGGGAGTCCGGGGAGTCCCGAGGCGACGCTAACGGCCAAGCGATGTTGCTATCCCACCATTGTGTGCCTACGTCGAAATTATTTGATTCATATTATACATGCTACAACCAGCTGGAATAAACAATATACTTTTCTTTGTGAAACAGAATGTTTTTAATAAAATTTAGAATGCGTCTATATATATATCATTCTGTTCATTATATCTTTATGACGGACGAATGAGACAGCTTCCGTACTGACTTCAATGGAACGACGTATTCAGCGGTAAAGAAATTCAGCGGTAATGAACAGATTAGCTACAATTAGGCAGAAGAAATGAGCAGGCTCTGTATACAGATTACTCCTTGTAATTTTTTTTGGGAATATTTCTATATATTCACATCGGGTTGGGTTCTATAAATAAATACATATAGTACCATAAAATAAATAATATTTACTAAAATATCTTTATAATAAAACCAATTTATTATTATATTTACTGTATACATGAAAATAATATAATCAACTATTCAATAACATCTTTATCAACTCTGGCAATTGTGATTGATAACTGCCTTATTTCCTGTTATTATATACGAAAACATCTTCTCTTATTTTTTACTTCATTGCTTCAGCAGCTAAGCGAACTTCAATGCTCTAGAAATATTCTCACTCCTTCAGGACCAATCATGTGTAAAGTGCTTATAATGACAACTTTAAATAAGCGCCGTAAGTGATGCCGGTATAATTTCATTTACAAAATTAACGATTTGCTCGCGAAAAGTAACGTAATGTAAATATGCCCAGCTAATGAGCTACTATAAACTCAATAGATCTATGTGATGTTAATAAAATAAACACAGCAGGATAAATGTATTATTGACTTCTTTCCTTTACAAGCAAGTCACAATGTTAAGCGCGAGTTCATTGATTCCGTGCGTAATATTTCATAACTTACGACCCTAAGGCGTTGCGCATTGCCTGCAGCATAGCCACAAGTATATCCGGTCGAACAAAGTACTTACATCGGCAGTTGAACAAAATTTTAATTTGACTAAAACACCATAAGTATTATTTTTAATACGTTCATAGAACTCTGACAAATGTTTTCAATCTCTTCTTAGTAATGAGCTCACAATGAATGTAATGCAGGCATTGAATTACTCGTGTATTCGTTAATTTTCGTATACGAAAACTATTGATTCTACTCTTATGTTAATAGTCTGTGGACTTTTTTTTAAACACGTGACTTAGTAGTCAAATACTAACAATAACAATTTATAAATTAGATATAACATCATACTATACCTTACGCATATCTTTTCCTATAATTTTACTACCTTTTAATTATCCCATTCCATAGTGTGCACCAATTTAACATTATAAAAGAGGTATAACAACTGCATTAAGCGATAAACAAACACACACACATACAAACACACATGGCTTTTGCATTCTAAATGTAGATGTATATATCAGATCGTAACGACGGAGCAGTTTTAAAAGTAATGTACAATTGCACTATTATTAAACATTATTTACATTTGTACGTAATGAAAAAATCATAAACAGCTTGAGTGTTTGTTAATTTTTTCAATATAGTGTCACTTTTTAGAACTTCTTACTAGAAAATTTGCCTTGGGATATACATTTACAATTATTTTACATTTTAAAAAACCTGTACACGGGGCAAATGAAAATATTTTTATTTGTTATATGTAATTCCATTTATGTTACATCGTAAAAGCTTACATCCAATCATTCATTCTGTGACAGATACACGGCTGAATATAGATCCTGAGCCACTTGCAATCAACCATTGTTCCGATCAAGTTCATTCTATTGACATCCAATATCTCTATACACAGTAGGTGTCGAAATACATGCACAACTGATTAGGGTTTCCTAACTTTAATGATTATTTTGTCCCACGTTACGCTAACGAAAGAGGTTGTTCATAAAGAAGCTATGTCTATGTAGTAAAACAGCGGCTACGTATTTGATTATCATTATATTTATATAACAATATTAAGTGCTGAATTAACCATGTGTTTGACGGGAGATTAAAACATTGTACAGAAACAAGCATGTCTCAGAAATGATTAAAAAATATTATTTTGAGAACATATGAAGTCAGTAAAACCTGCACCGGAGCAGTATGGTGAACCCTGCCCGGCTCCTTTTCACCAATACTGCAATTTGTTTAAAGATTAGATAGCTGACTGAAGGGGCGATAGCTATATGTGTCCACTTTGTTTACTACCACAGTATCATCTCCTTTGGTGAGTTACTGTGGAGATCTGCAGCAGGATTGGAAACAGTATTAACTTTGCAGAAGCAAGTAATAAGCGCAAATATAACATTTTGCAAAACACAGGCAATCCTTAATTAGAGACCTTGCGAGTTGCGACGACCTTTTCGAGGAGGACTACCAATATTTTGACATTTCCGACATTTTTTTATTTTTGAAGACACGGACGTACGGACGGAAAAACATAGATTAATTTAACAAAACCGGAATAGTCTTTTTCGAGTGAATGCATAAAATAATTTATACATGCGATTGTTGTCACTTGAAACTTGTGAAACTTCACAAGTTTCACAACTATTTTTTTTTTATAGAAGTAACCGACCGGTTTTACATATTGAACTCAATATAATTAAATACCCTGAAAATGCCGTTCAACTGCCCACAAACGAAAACTTTTTATTAATCTTTAATATTAAAAATAATTTTAATTGTCAAAATTTTACAATAACGTCTTCCTAGATATAGTGCAACAAGATATCATAATATTAAAAAAAATTGTTAAAGAAACTTTTTTACATATGTTATATTTATAAAATAAATCAATATTACATTGATGATAAAGATGCGTGGAAATAGCTCTTAATTTACTTTTGATCAGTATATCCATGACATGGTTAAAATATAATAATCATAGTTAAATACTAATTGTATTATAAGTTCTAGGTGAGATTGTTTGAGTACATGTTACATTGTTTTGGAAACAAAAACACTCCCAAGAGTTTCTTGCCGGTCTTTAAAGAGAAGATTTTCTATTTCTAACCGGTGTAGATTTTGACGTTGAAAATGGTTCGTGTAAACATTACACAGTGTACGTAGAGGGTTTTGCGAGAGCTCGGCCTGGCGCACTCTGTCAATGTTGAGTTTATATAAAAGCGACGAAGAAAATAATCGCCTTTTCTTTGAAAGAGTTTCAAGTTTTTAACACTTTATTGCATCTATGTCCCTTTAAACAATCTAGTACTTTTTGAGATAATCTCCTACACATAAACAAACTCGCCTTCTTTTTGTATAATTTTCAACATACCATACATAACACCTGATGGTAAGTGATTACGGTCGCCCACGTACATCTGCAACACCAGAGGAGCTGCAGGTGAGTTGCCGGCCTTTAAGGATATTTGGAAGAAGGGAGTGGGTCTCCGGTTACCTCACTCACCGAACGAAACGCAGAAGCGCAAGATGCCTCTACTTCACGTCGCTATTCTGCGAGGTCGTGGTATTAATCCGGTCGAGCCGGCCCACTCGAGCAGCAGCTAAAGCCGCCGCTTGCTCTACCACGTTAAAAAATGGGATAACCTTTAGTAAGAAATCTGTTTAAGTAACTAACTTAGGTTTTGTTTATGTTATGGAAAATACTACCAACGCTTAACCAAAACATGCACAAAGTACACGACCAAGCTGTATTTTCATTAAGTTTGAATTTTGAATTTTGAAATTTGATCTTAACTGCCATTTTACTCCGTTAATTCGTATAATGCGTCGAGGTAACACGCTAGAGGTTTCTAAGTTTAGATTGACTAAAACTAGAAAGTCTATCTATCTAACTAGCTATCATAGGTTTTGTTTAAGTAATGTAAAATAATGCCAAAGCTTAACCAAAACATGCACTAAATACATGGCTAAGTTGCGATTTCATTAAAACTGAATGAAGAATTTGAAATTTTAACCTTAACAGCATTTTCTTCGTTAGTTCGTATAATGTGTCGAGGTAATACGCTAGAGGTTTCTAAATTTAGATTGGCTAAAACTACATAGAAAGTCTCTTCTAAGTAAACACATACAATTTTACAATAAAATCTTTAAAAGAAATAGTGCAGCTAATGGAATGATATAATATAATTAAAACGTTAAAGACACTTTGTTAAAAAGTCCGAATGTAAAATAGGTAAATGTACTGCGGACAAACTGATATAGAAAGGTGTGGAACATGCCATTTAAAATATACCCGACAGTACTTCCTTGTCGGTTCTTCTGTGAGAAGGTCTTGTTTTGCGAACCCATGTCAATTTTGTCGTTCATAAGAGCTAAACTAGCCTAAATGTTCCGATTCTGTTTTAGAAATTGTTCCGATTCTGGGTTCTGGTTTCCGGCACTGAATAAACTCATTCAATGGTTTTCCTTAAAGATTTTTATAATACCAAATTAAGCAATAAGTTAATGTCCTTTTTAGTATAACTGTATAGTCGGGGGTTCAGTTTTTTGCGTAGGATCCCTCACGTGGGTTGTATTTCCTGTGGAATAATTTCCCTTAAAGCGATTGGTTAGTGTTTGTAGGTATACATGAGTCACGATAAAACATTCCGCGAAGATATCATAAGCAGAATTAACTGAATTGTTGTCGAAATGGAAGAAAACGCATCGTTCACCTGCGCGGATAACATGCATGATAAGTCGCCACGGTCGCTGCTGGCCAAAAGATCGTCGGGTTGGTTTATTTGGATAGCCAATGTTTCAGAATTGCTTGCTTTGTTCACATTATGAATGCGCACAGAAATGTATGCAAGAAAAGGCTATGGTTTGCGCGACGAAGGTTGCCCCTTGTCTCCTGGGCGAGTGTGCCGCGGGCGGTTGGACCGCGCCAGCCGAATCCCCGCCGGCGAGTAATTACAATTCGTATGGGAGAGCCGCCTCGCCCGCTGGCCTCGCCGGCGGCAACCCGTCCGCTTTTGTAGCGCACTGTAAAAACCGACTTTTGCCTAGAAATAGAAAGAAATCGAACGCCACCGCTAATGATTTACAGGGAATCAAGGGAATTTGCGCTTATTGTGCGAGTTAATATGTGATTACTCATTTATTTAAAGGCTCGGTGGCGTTGTGGCTAAGGCGTTTAGCTGCGGCGCTGTGGGTCGCGGGTTCGATTCCCGCACGGGACTAGTATTTGTATGGACTACAAATAATAGTTCCCGGTCTGGGTGTTTGTCCATGTGCAATTCATGAATGTAAACTTCCTCCGCGACACAGGAGAAATTCCTACAGCGGAAGGTAACGTTTTTTTTAAAACAAAAAAAGAAAGAAAAAATTTTTTTAATTAATTTTAACAATAACTATTAACATAATATTTAAATAACAACACAAAAATATGTTATAAAAGTCAAAGGACTAAACAGATTTAAGTGGAATTTTCTAGAAAGGTAGATCATATAGAATAGGACAGAATACTAGTTGTATCAATGTAGAGTACCCTTCGGGCGAAATTTAATATAACGCAGGAGAATCCTCAGGTAGTCTTTAGTAAAACATATCAAATACTAAAACATTAGATAAACTAGAGAAAGGAAGTCGCAATTCTATTTTTTTACATTTTAATAAGTACATGATATAAATTCAACGTATCTTTTCAAATAAAGTTGTTTCTGTTCTTTTTCAAAACATACAAAACTTGGGAGCAATCAACTCATTCTCAGGGGTTATTAACATTATCCATATCATATTCCTTTATATAATAATAACCCTTTTTGTAAAGTCTTTGTTGAACATTTTCTTTAAACATATTGATAGGAAGAATTTGCGCACTTGCAGGGATTTTGTTGTAGAAACGTAGCCGCTTGGTGAATAATATTTCGTACACATGAACTGATTACTAGATTACAAGAGCAGATATTGAAAACAATTTCAATAGAATTTGTTTATTTTTTACGTAAAGCATTGTTAGCTATTGTTATCGAACTGCATGATCAACTTTTCCTAAATATCATATACCAGTTATTTATTATTTGATTGTAATTATATGGAAGATTTAATATTTTTATTTTTATATGACAAATTTTATATAATAATGTAATATTATGTTTTGAAACAACGTGACATTATTTGTAATAAATTGTAAAAAGAGAATGTGAGTTTGCATCTCCAGAATTACGGGACCGATTCTAAGAAAATATTTCACTGTTTTGAAAGCTATACACATCCGGTATCCTACTTTCTCCAGCAACATTTATGGTTCAATCAAAAAACAAAAATGGTATCCAAACGATAATTCAATATTACGAAAGTTGCATCGTTTTCATAAATGAATTAAGATTTGAACTTGAAGTAATATCAAAGTACTATATTACAGCCGAGCGCCCTGTACACCTTAAAACTAAGGACCTGACTCGCTATTGTCTGTTCTTTCTGACTTTCTTTTATGTCAACGGTTCGGCTCCAAATGGTTTTGATCGAGGTCTCATTTACAATATTTCTTTATACATAGTGTGTGTGTACCGTCGCGAGGTTAGCACAGATATATTGTGCTTTGAAGTTACATAATGTGTTAGGGCCACGTATGATTGTATTTAATAGCCGCGAGGATCGTTGCCGCGGGCTGTATATCATAAGAGCCCTACTCGCTTCAATAGGCCGCGCTAAATTCTAAATTATTGATAGACAATATCGACTTGGCACCTCTCGCATTTCAATAGAATTTGTTTATTTTTTACGTAAAGCATTGTTAGCTATTGTTATCGAACTGCATGATCAACTTTTCCTAAATATCATATACCAGTTATTTATTATTTGATTGTAATTATATGGAAGATTTAATATTTTTATTTTTATATGACAAATTTTATATAATAATGTAATATTATGTTTTGAAACAACGTGACATTATTTGTAATAAATTGTAAAAAGAGAATGTGAGTTTGCATCTCCAGAATTACGGGACCGATTCTAAGAAAATATTTCACTGTTTTGAAAGCTATACACATCCGGTATCCTACTTTCTCCAGCAACATTTATGGTTCAATCAAAAAACAAAAATGGTATCCAAACGATAATTCAATATTACGAAAGTTGCATCGTTTTCATAAATGAATTAAGATTTGAACTTGAAGTAATATCAAAGTACTATATTACAGCCGAGCGCCCTGTACACCTTAAAACTAAGGACCTGACTCGCTATTGTCTGTTCTTTCTGACTTTCTTTTATGTCAACGGTTCGGCTCCAAATGGTTTTGATCGAGGTCTCATTTACAATATTTCTTTATACATAGTGTGTGTGTACCGTCGCGAGGTTAGCACAGATATATTGTGCTTTGAAGTTACATAATGTGTTAGGGCCACGTATGATTGTATTTAATAGCCGCGAGGATCGTTGCCGCGGGCTGTATATCATAAGAGCCCTACTCGCTTCAATAGGCCGCGCTAAATTCTAAATTATTGATAGACAATATCGACTTGGCACCTCTCGCATTTCAATAAAATTTAATATTACGACATACAAAACTATTGTTGACGTAATTTATTTGACACATAGGATATTTTTAATTTAACTGTAATGCTCAAGACGTACACACATTTTTATTGATGTAGTAACTTATTCGTTTCACCAATTTTGAAATAGATACTGTAGATGAAAAGACGTTTATTGACCAATTTGGCCAAATTAACAGGGCCAAATTAACAGTGTACATAACCGACGAGCGTATATGTTTTTTTATGAGAAAGGCGGCAAACGAGCAAGCGGTTCACCTGATGGTAAGTGATTATTATATGTTGGGAGATTTAAGAGAGGATGAGGAAGGGATGGAAAGAGGGAGTGCGCCTCCGGTTACCTCTGCGAGACCGTGGTAGCGACCCGGTAGAGCCGGCCCATTCGAGCAGCAGCAAAAGCCGCTGCTAGGCTCTACCACGTACAAAATGTATGATAGTAACTTCTACCCCGTGTGAGTCTCAAAATTTCTACTGTTGCAGGGTTGTCAGCGTCTCTTTTAGTTTTGTAGTGTAGTAAATGTAGTTTCTTTTATAAATTATACACGATATACATGCAATTTTTATTGCCTCTACAGTGGTTATTAATTACTTTAATTTTCTTTCAAAGAATCAAGTTTCGCTGAAAGCGAATTCGTCACTGCAACCCGATAAATAGGAAATAGTCATACAAAAATTTAAAAATCCCAACTTGAAATTACTTCCAACTCCACCATAATTTTGTAACTCCACCATAAGTAAGCATATGCGCCCTCTGGGGGCTAAGCCTGAGTGCTTATTATAACATTTAAGTTGAAATAATGTCTTACAACTTATTTTAATTATATAATCCAACCAGCAGGAACACATGCTGTCATAAACTTCTATCTAATATATAAAATTCTCGTGTCACAATGTTCGTTCCCATACTCCTCCGAAACGGCTTGACCGATTTTTATGTAATTTTTTATGCATATTCAGTAAGTCTGAGAATCGGCTACTATCTATTTTTTAAACCTCTAAGTGATAAGGGGTGTTCACCCCAATTTTTTTTTTTTTTTTTTATTACGTGGTATTAAAAATACATACAACCCTAAATTTGCACTTTTCTATCACCAACCCCTGCTTTTTAACAGTCATTTTCATAATTTTATCATTTTTTATCCTGCTCTAACAAAAAATATTGTTCACGCTGTAGCATTAAGAGATTAATATTATGTAATGAATTAATGATATAAATAATTAGTACTTTTAATAAATTTTAAAAATTAGTGTTTGGTGTTTTGTTATTTTTAAACAACATTCCCTCATCGTTCACAGCGCTCCATGCCTTTTTCACTCATATTCCACATCCTTATACACTTCCACTAAGTTAGTTATTTTTTTTCTACACTAGAAATTCTCTAGAAATTATTTACATGGCAAAACAACGTTTGCCGGGTCAGCTAGTATACATTTATATTATTATACCTAAAACAGACACATGCACATGGCGGGGCATAGAGTTATGTCATGATAGTGGGTTTGTCATTTATACATTATTATATTAAATTTTTATGGTGACGCTCTCAAAACGGAAGTCTTACGTGGTGTAATCGCTTTGATGTCCATATCGACCTTTTTGGATTTATAATGATTTCTTGTATTTAAACGAATACTACTCATACTCATTTAATGACGTTTAATTTATACAACCAAAACGTCGGGATTTAAAAATGTAAATGGAAGGCGATAAAATCTCTAATTAATATTTTTTGGTTTTAATCAAGTAAGATCAGACATTCAATCTTCGAAGTATATGATCTACTTTTATATATATTTATTTTTATACTCATTACTTCACTCATCAAAACCTACATGTTCTTTTTGGTTTAGAATTTTTTAGTTTTGTTGAAGAGAAGGAAGCAACCAAATAAAGGAAAACTTTTCAGCGTCTGTATCAAATGCCCTCAAGATACCATAAACCATGGGCCTAAGTCATCTGCATCAATCGACTTCCCGCTGCACTATGCAGATCGTCACTCCATCTGTATATCCATACGAGAATGTCGTACGAAAACCTAATCATAGAAATTAATCAATAAAAACTACTGTATACTGAGCTTGCTCCCACTATATTTATGATATGATTAGCAACTGCAAGCAAACTCTTGATCAACTTAAAAAGCGTAATTTTATGACTATCTCCCTGTCAAATTTTACTTAAATCTGTTCACCTCCTTCAGCGTGATTTAGCAACTAACATCCAAACCTATATACACATTTACGGAGCACGGGGAGAGTCCAACTCACGCTTGACTTAGTTCTACTACTGATAGATTATCTTTTTAAACCATGATAAGTTGGTAAGTTTCAATTCGTACTGTTTTTAACTTTCTACAAACTTTCTTGTTTTTAAACAATATAAGCAAAATGTTAAAAATTACGACCTTTTATATTACTGATCAATACGTGAAGAAGTAGATTATCTCACAAAATGTACACCTTGTTGATAAGGTTCTGTAAAGTTGTTTAATAAAGGCTTGTGGAACATTTTCAAGTCTTTGGATGGAATGGATTGACTTAGCAAACCGATACGTCGGGCACTGAACAACGCTACGAGCTTCTCTCTTTGACGTGAGTCCATTATGGATTTAAATTAAATGTGGTAGATAGGTAGATTATATTGCATAAAGTATAATTTACATAGAGATGGGATATTTTTTACATCATGATCTATAGAGTCTAATACTACAGACACTTTTATTACATTCTACACACACATATCTGTGTTTTTTTTTAAACCCAATATAACAACTAAATGAGTTAAAGACTTGGAATTTGTTGAGTTTTTTACCTATGCAATTGAGGACAAATTTATTTCTATGCTTAACATATTATTCTACGGGTGCCTATAGAAGACATACTAATATGACAATGCTAGGATAAATAGATAGATATTAGGATAAACAACAAAATACTTTTAAATTACTAGATTGCTTTTATGTTTAACAAAACATTAACTTCTAATAATTAGTTCCATTATATTATACAACTGGCGCTTTGCCCCGCGGTGTCGTGGCTCCTTGTTTTCACTGTTCTCGCTTAGTTTAAAAATACTTTTCAATGTTACTATTTTATTAAGAGTATTGTATTGTATCTGTTAATTAAATTGTATAACTTTTTTTACAATAGTATCTAATTTTATAACTTCGTAATTTTGAAAGAGCCAATGTTTTTTATCTGTTATATTATTCAAATATATATTATTCTTTTATTGTACTTTTCTTGTTGATGCGCCAACAACCCGATTTTAAATTATAACTATCATATTAACAAAATTAACTAGGATATATCTAGTTATTGCTATATGCTCTCGATGTATTCCCGGTCCACCTCACTATTTACAAGGATATGTCAATAGATCTGTGAATGTCAACAGCATATAGATATCAGTCAATAGATGATACAGCAAATGTCAACACCGCGCAAAATGTCAACAGCCGATTTCGAATAATCGTAGTACTGAGACCTGGGCATTGTTTATTTTGTTTCAACTGTATTTAAACTAAATTAATTCTATCTAAAATTTCCAATAATCTTATCATATCATTTGTTGAAAAAGCTTACATTCATCTTTCATGTTGTAAACAATATAGTAATATCATCATCATCATCATTTCAGCCTATCAGAAGTCCACTGCTGAACATAGGCCTCCCCCAAAGATTGCCACGAAGCTCGGTCCTGACCCACCTGCATCCATCGACTTCCCGCAACACTGCGCAGGTCGTCACTCCATCTTGTAATATAATCGGTAACAATTATTTCCTAAAAAAATATTAAATTAACTTTAATATATTAGGGTACAACAATATAATATAATTTACCACGCTAAATGCGTTAACACAAAAGGGTAAAAAATAACTTTCAATAATTGCTATAGTTGATATCATTTACTTGCCGCCATTTTCTGGTTATCTTTCAGGATTTGATAAAATACTCGTACATGCGTCCAGCTCTGGAGGGGTTGAAAGCCGCATAAGGTTTACGTCAGCAACTAATTAATTTTTATTTTGTCTATGTCGTAAGTCCCAAGACATAATTAAAACATTAAAATCATTAAATATGAAGAATACTAAAGACCTATAGGGTATATCAGTAAAATTAATACATTTAGTAATTTAAGTCATCACATCTAGCATTATTGTTCAATTCGTGCATAGACGCCTTTGATTAAATATAGTAAAATAAGTAGGTGATACCACTTTAAAAATCCAGAGACTAAAGATCTGAGTAATTTTTGACCTATATTAGTTCTATAATTCTTAATCATGTGTTATATTTTTTTTAATATTAACAAGCTGCTTCATGATCACTTATTTGGTTTACTACAAACACTTTTATAGTGCCTGGGAAGACTCTCACAATGCGATTGGTGTCTTCTGTGACTTATCATAGATATTATGTAACATAATAAATGTTATATATGTCATCACAGAACGTAGTAAATTAAAATAGACTTAAGAGAGAAACTGGTTAATTTGTTGGAGCGTAATCTTAGTAATATACTGTTGCTATGTAAATTAATATTCTGTATGTTCAGTAATATTATGGGTTAACGCGTGTAATGTTGGTGAAACATTTATATTGCAGAAACGATGCTTGCATATCATATACGGCCAAGGGAGAATAGTTAGTTTGAATCATACATAAATGTTAAAATTAAATCATACACTTAATACTAACTTAGTCTAGAAGGAATGCAATAAAGTCAACAACTAAACATGCTTTTTATAATATCATGAATACATTTTCACTTAAGACCAGACACAATAGTTGTCGAGATAAATTCATCGAACCCTAACTTGATTGGGCTATTTTGTTTAGTTAGGGCTTTGCTAGAGCCTGCATCCGGATCCATCATCAGTTCAGTCCCAATGTACTATACTAAGTTACAAAATTTCAACACAACCAGATGTCAGCAAGTGCTTGAAAAATTGATTACAAATTTTTAAAAGATAGGAAGAAAGCGAGCTTGTAAAAAGAACTATCAAGTGCGATAAACCCTGTCTATTTTTATCTGACTAAACCAAATATTAAGTGAACCGAGCGAGGCGCTGATTAAATATAAATGTGAGACGGTATTTTTTCATATAAGTCTGCTAATATTTAAAAAAAAACAATCTTTTTAAGCGAAATTCGATTATTTTCAACTCGTTATATTATCGTGTGCAAATTAAATTTATGCCCTCAGCTGTGTGATGTAAATCAGACAGGCTTTTGGATCCGACGAATTCGCGATACCGTAAAAGGTTATATAGCTCATGGATGTGTATGGAGGCGCCGCTGCCCGGGGGCGAAGTCTCCGTAGGCGCATACGCCTCTCATCCTTAACGTTCTTGCCCGTACGCCTTCGGCGTTTCTCTCTTTAAATCTAAAAAGAATATGATTTATGCTTTCATTGGTATAATAACTCTGTGAATGATGTAAATATATATGAAGCTTTTCCAGTTTAAAAAACGAACAACAGTCAATGCGGCTCATAAATAAGAAAGAGAAGAACCTCGAATCTTTATTATTACCACCGCGTTGCTGATTCTGCGTCACCTTCTTTCTCTTTGGGAATTAGTTGTGGAAAGGGAGGCTCTTCCTCTTCCTTTCTACTTTTGTGCTTTATATTTTATAATGTTCTGGTACTGTAAGGTAGACGCAATGGTCGGATTTAAATCAATGGCCAAATAAAACAACTAAGGTATTTAAGTAGAAAATCCACAATCCTATTAAAAGTTTTCATCGTTAGAGCTGTAACAAACTGTGATGTTGTTATATTTAAGTATCTGTCTATTTATATTTCAGAATCACAGACATACTATCCAGGTAGTTTGATAAATTTTTTTTTTTGTTGTAGTATTTTGTTTGGCCTCTCCAACAGTTGTCACTAAGTTAGCACAAATAGAATATTGTTAGTAAAGTCTCATTATCTTGGAATAACCTTTTGTACCGCGTTCTCTTCGAGAGCGACTCACAGTTAGTGGGATCGTAATCGATTTCGAGTATTTCTAGCGATCCGATTATTTTCCATTATAATCTCGCCGTTCACTTGCGTAATGAAAAATATGACGCTTGACCTGCAATTGATATTAATGACGCTTAAATCTCCATTCACGGGTGTTGTCAAAGTAGACAAAGGACAATGCTCTAAGATCTCCCGGCCTTCAACTAGTTATCTTCTCTCAAAAGGTAGGTTCGTCCAGACCGTATTCAGGCAGGCTCTATTTCTGTGATCGCCAACCTGCTTGTGAAGCTTCGCGATTACGGTAACTTGAGAGACTATTCTCTACTGCCGAACTAGCTGATTTTTCATACTCGAAACCAGCGTATACAGGCGTATTCTAAAAATGCCTGCACGCTTCTATGTATATTTTTGAAATATTTTTTAGTGTTATGTAAAAATATTAAATCGATTTTAGTTTAAGATTGAGTTTAAAAAATCTAGCCGATGATTTCGGCGGGCAAGTAATGAAAGTCTAAATGTATCATTTAACCCTTGATTTTTTAAAATATCAAGTTGAGAATAAAAGTCTTGAAACAGAAGTTGTTGCGTTTATTCATTGATATATTATATGGGTCTAAATATATATTACATAGAGGTTATCCGTATATCAATGCGGATAATAAGCCTCTACGAGAAAGCGCCAGCAAATTATTTCTCGGAAGGTTTGCGCCTACTCATCACACTGAGCGAGTGGGTTGGTGAGCGCATTGCCAGTACTCAAACACTAATGACACTGCTCCCCATTAGCAATCCGTGGGATTTGGGTTCAGCAAATTCGGGTGGATTATATTCTGCCAACCCTCGGTGGTCCGAGCCCCATTTGTTTACTTGCTTGGTGCACCATGTTCAGATCCGGTTGCCATTTGGAGAATGAGATGTTAGATTCTCCCTCAAACTCCATAAACATACCCATTATAAATCGATAGTTAATATATATTTTTTTTTTATGGAAGAGACGGCATACGAGCAAGCGGTTCACCTGATGGTAAGTGATTACCGTCGCCAACATACGTATACAACACCATAGATGCTGCAGGTGCGTTGCCGGTCTTTAAGGATATTTGGGAGATGGGAAGGAAGAGGAGGGGAATAGGGAGGGGGAGAGGGCCTCCGGTTACCTCACTCACCGAACGAAACGCAGAAGCACAAGATGCCTCTACTTCACGCCGGTATTCTGCGAGGCCGTGGTACCAATCCGGTCGAGCCGGCCCAGTCGAGTAACAGCTAAAGCCGCCGCTTGGCTCTACCACGCTTAAAATATAATAATAGCTAAATTAATTGTTGCTGCTAGAAATGGCTCACTCGACCGGGGTTGTACCACGGCCTCGCAGAATACCGGCGTGAAGTACAGGGATCTTGTGGTTCATCTCCCCTCCCCACCTCACTCTCCCACCACCTCAAATATCGTTTAAGGCCAGCAACGCACCTGCAGCTCCTCCGGTGTTGCAGATGTACGTAGGTGGCGGTAATCACTTACCAGCAGGCTGGCTCATTGGCCCATTTCCCATAAAAAAAGCTTGCTTGTTATGTGTCTCTCCACTGAGTATGTTTGTGAATAAAATTATTTTACGAAAATGTTTATCGAGTCTCTTTGCGATCACTGTAAGTGAAGAGTGTACATGGCTTTCTGCGAGACATGGTGTACTTGACACTGAAAATACAGCGAACATTGTTATTTTGTTACAATATTTATGTTTATCATCACCATCAGCCTTTTTATTGGTGATAATTATAGGCCTCTCATTTCATGGTAATTCCTGAAAGATTTATTTATATATACGGAATGGTTATCACTAAGTTGGCCGAGATTTGGTAAAGTTCGGCACTTGGATAGATTTGCAGTTGTTAGTCGGATTCTGATATCTGGTAAATTCATATGCAGGCAGTGCTGTGGTTAACAGTTTGAGAGAAAGCTGAAGTGATTATAGTTTATTCAATCACGTACTGCCATAGTAGTGTAGAATAACCAAATGGAATAAATGGTGCAGGTTGCATAAAAGATGTTTAGTAATGATTAAAATAAGTATTATAATTCCCGAAACACATCGAGATTAGTATATCGGTTTATAGAGTGTAGTGGAGCCGAGGTAGTCTAGTGGTCAGGGGGCTCACTTTAGTTTCATAGAGCGCGAGTGACCTGGGTTCGATCCCCGGTGCCGGCGCCGCTAAAATTGTTAATAGCAATTTTAAGTGCTGTATTTACCACGTGCTCAGCGGTGAAGGAAAACATCGTGAGCAAACCTGCATGTCTCAGAAATAGCAAAAATATTATTTCGAGGATATGTGCAGCCCGCCAACCCGCACTGGAGCAGCGTGGGGGCCCCTTCCCGGCTCCTAAACCCTCTCTGATACTCGTATTTGAGAAGGAGGTCTTTGCTCAACAATAGTCACTTACAGGCTGCTACTTTACTTTACTATAGACTGTAAATATTTCCTTATTCTCTGCTAAACAAACTTTATTAGCCTGAAGCAACCGTGACGCAGAAATGTAACGTTAGATTCTACGTTTGATTGAGCGACTTCATGCGCTATGTCTGTTTTAGCCTTAACATTAATATCCAGTACGTAGAATATTTTTCATTTGACGGCGTACAGAACTATGTCAACCCAGCTGTAGAAGCTTTTCTCAGCGGAACAATTTCCATGTATGCCATTGTACGCAGTCAGAAGCGGTTACTGTAATGAAATTTTTATTAAATAATGATAAAGGTTTTGTATTGAAATAATCAGAATAGTGCTTTTAGTGAATGAGGGAAGGGAATAGTAATTCGTAATGGGAAAGTAACATTTACTATTGAACCAATTTATTCTTAAATTGATTATTTATGAAATTTGTTCTGCAGCCTTCAAACAGTCATCAATCTAATTCGAGCATTTGTCGTAATCGCCTCGCTTGGCAGTTACGTTGGCAATTGCAGTATAATATTTTGAGTATGCCGCTGCCCTTTAAAAGGTCTGAACCCCCGTGTTTAGATGGTTATACCATTGACATATGTCCATATTTTTCTAATATTTACTTCAGCCAACTTGTACGACACCCAAAGGCTGAGATGGTGTGACAGATATGCCCTCAGCGGTTAACTTTTATATTTTGACTAGCATATCTACCTGTTACTGCCATGCAATCGTAGTAGTAGCATAAATTGAGAATCCCAAACGAATTTATTTCGCTGGTTTCGTCTCCGTCAAAGGATTTCATTAGGATTCTGATTAAAAAGGGTGCTGTATCTTAAAAAAATAAAAAAAACGTTTTCGAGTTAATGTTGGTTATATTTTCAAAATTGTAACATGGAAGATGCCATGCTCGTATCCATCCTTGGTATTTGGCTGTCGAGAAGTGGGCAAATAGCTAGCGGCATATTTATAATGAAACCAGACAGGTAAGTGTACGGCGCAACCCCGGGCTAAGTAGGTACCGTTGAAGCCTTGTGAAGCACTCCCTTACCTATTACATTTATGAGTGATTCCTTTCGTTGACTGTTAAGTGGCGATATTGGTGCACGTATATGAATATTTTAACTATCTGTGTAATAATTACGAACGTTCAAAAATCACTTGGAACTATTGTTATACTCGTATGTGAGCCACGATTGTCGAGTGGTTAGTATTAGCCTCCAAATCGGAAAATTAGAAGGAAGCGATACAGCGATGAAAAACTGTTTGTATATAATAAGGGCAAAGAGATTGATTAACAATTATATAAAATAGCTAATAATAGAAATTAATAAAGGGCTCCTCCTATCTATGAGTTTTCAAAACCAATGCACTATTTGTATCCAAGGTTCTCAACCTGTTGTTTCAAATAAGCTGTTGTAAAAAGTGGGTTTATACGATTTAAATAAATGTCTAGACCTCTGAAACTCCTTGTGTTGGTTGTACGACCGCGTTATACGCACGATGCTTCCAGGTAGCATATTAACTTGGCACTGCCTAACCAAAATTTTGCTGCTGCTGCTGCTCGAAAGAGCCGCCTCGCAGAATACCGGCGTGAAGTAGAGGTATTTTGTGCTTCTGCGTTTCGGTCGGTGAGTAAAGTAACCGGAGGACCACTCCCCCTCCCCACCTCCCTCCTAATCCTCCCTCCCAAATATCTTTAAAGGCCGGCAACGCACCTGCAGCACCTCTGGTGTTGCAGATGTACGTGGGTGGGAGACTTGTTTGCCGCCTTTACCATATAAAGAAAAATATTTCCTTTTCAATGATATAATAATAAATTGTTGAAAAGACAATTACTTTTAATATCTTGTACCTACATAATAAATAATTACTTTTGTCGTTCTCGACACAAAGGTCATATTTGACAGTTTACCAAGTTGTATAATATAATATTCAGCTAATTACTATACCCACCTTGAAACTAATTACATCATTTGATGCCTTATAAAATTTTCTATTGAGTAAAACTCACAATAAACGTCGGTCTAATTAGAATAAGTGTGATTTTAGTTTATAATACAAAATTTGTTTATATTTGCAACATGAAATAAATATTTTTATGTAAAAAATAAATCTGGTAAAAGTAATAAAAAAAATGTTTCAAAATTAAAGTTTAGCATAACACTATTAATATTATTATTTACACAAAAAAAATATTAAAAATATTCTTATGTCCTTAAAATACTTTATGAATCACTACAAATACTATATTATTGTTACCTACCATTAGACTCGGATTTTTTTTTATTTCTTATCACACTAACTAAATATAATACTTCTATAAGAGAGACACTGTTTAGTATTCGACTAAAAGCGATTTTCCCGATCGGCCCTTATACGAGTCGGCGGTAGGACATATAGTGTGGAATATTCTAAATCAAAGATTATGTTTAAAATAATTTAAAGAGAAACACACGTAAGACATATCAAATTTAGAATCTTTTAAGCAAACGCTTTATTATTTCATTACCATATTAGTAATGTATACTGTAAGAGTAAACTTTTTGCTTTAGAAAATTCTACGAATGTAATAAATAGGATACCCAATACCAGAAGCAGCCACTGTGGAGGCGAGTCCGGAGTATCGACATTTGTATGGCCAACGGCCCCCAACTCCTATTCTGAGTTCAGTTCACGCAAATGAAAAATCAGGGAGACAGAGCCGCAAATAGAAACTCCTGCCATCCCGGTATCCGAACAGGAGACTACGCCACATTCAGAAATACTCCAACCGAATCTCTTTACAACAGACGACCAGGACACCAGAACCACCCACATAATGGTAGTGATGAATGTCCTCCACGAAGCGTTGCTCAAAGTAGACCCTAACGCACAACCAAAACTGATGGAAAAAGTAAACTTGATTCATCAAGCTTAATAGGATAATCAGAGCCAGAACCAGCATCACATACTACATCAATCATAATAACGCCGTTCACTAACCACCCATTCGCTGGTAGACTGCACGGGCTTCCCCGAACGGGGTCCACCTGACTAGCCGGCCCGCGCTTAAAGCGGTGTGAACACAAAACCTAAGGCGATATAACGCGACCCAAGGCCCTGTACATACTTTTAAGCGCGGCGAATAGAACCCTCTGAAAGGGGCAGAGCTCAGGTAAAGTCTCCCGGCCCCTCCTGTTTGACCCTCCCCCTGGGGGGGGGGAGTATGACGCTATGTCTCTGCGGGATATTTACGCATAATGGCATGAGAGGGCATCGATACTACGATCACCAATGTGAATGCTAAGCGTGCTAAATATTATTTATTATGGAAGTATTTTTACGCCGTCTGTCATTCCGTACGTCAGTCCGTCCGACTTTCCTATACTTATACTATACTATCTTTATATACCTGCTCTTATGAACTGTATATAAAAAAGGCAATATACAATACAAAATACTTCTTATTTCCAACGATAAATTTTTGTGTTTGCCTTGTCGTAAAAATGTTAGTATATATAAGTGCCAAACTTGGTGTGATTATAGAGCAAACTATAAAGTACAGCAACAAATAATAAATACCGACCAATCGTGTTTCGGGCTCGCGCTTAAGATCCCGAAGTGAATGAAAGAAGACACATTTTTTTTTGTAACTACATAATGTCCGCGAATCCGACTTGCACATGGCCGATTTTTGTTAGAAAGAAAAGAAAGAGATGAAAGACTATCGTTCATCACTACAAGTGGTGATGTCGTTCGGTTCGATTCCGACTACAACTACAGTTGGCAACTGCGCATGAGAAATTGAAGTGCTCTAAGTGTGATCGTAACCACAAAGGTACTCATTTGTCTTTATTATTCCCATATCCTAGATAACACTTATGCGTTTAGATCGTCACATGCAGTGCCGGTTATGTTGTACTCAACATCAAGCACAGAAACTAGAGAAGTGCTTGAATAGGCCCAAGGTACTTTAGAACGTGGCATTACCGCTTTGTCGTTTTTAAATATTGTCTTCAGGTGCGATTCGAACCCAGGACCCATGTCACGGTAATATGATGCGCTAACCACTAAGCCACGGAGACCACAAGTGCAAACGTCTCAGTCATACATATAGAAAATTTATTTTGTTTGTCAAATGTCCACTTGTGTTATATTTTTACATATACCACCGTTACGTACTCAGGTTTCTCTGACGGGGAAGAAACAGGCGAAAGAAACTTCATAGGTGCCTTCATTTTTTGTTTACAAGGGATACAATGTAATAAAATGAAATACATGGTCCCAACTGAATCAAGGCAACTGAAATCAAGTTTATTACTGTATTCTTGTGGCTTGATTTTAGATCCACAAAATTACACTTCAAACTCATGCAGATCAGCATCCACCAGCAGCATCTGTTCACAACTAAGACCATGTGGCAGCCATCGCCCTCCTTAATCCTAAAGGGAGGTGGATGACCCCCCGCAATACTTCGCCGAGAGCAAAGGCTTTTAAGCAATATGACACACTCAAGACTACCACCCACAGCGATTGTTTAACCGTGTTCGCGGAAAGTTGTTACAACTTTTCTGAACTTGTAATTACTGTGACACTATTTACAATTTTGTTCAAAATTAAAATGTCTGACTATTCAAATAATAGTGTATGTATATATTCACGCCTTGTTCCGAACGGGGTAGGCAGAGATCAATCTTCGCATGCATGCCTGTTGGTTTAGAGTACTCTTGTACACCTGGCCTTTTTTCAGAACGTCACCGATTTGATCGTGAAATGTTCGCCTAGGTCTTCCTCTCCCGACTCTCTCGAATAATAGTAGCGTCACATTTAGAATAGTGTGTGTCAAACTGGATAAGTACTACCACGCCTCATTATCATTAAAGTAATCGTTCAAAGATAAACAACGGGGGCTTTGTATGCCACATCCGTCACGCTTGTGAACAGGCGGTGCTTATGGAGGGCTTGTCAGCACGGGTCTCCAAATCCTGGTTTAGTTTTTTTTTTCACTTTTTAATTTTATCTTAGAATTTGCTCTAATTGCCTGTGAAATGATTCGCCTGTATCTTCTCCGTCGGAGGAGTCTTGTTACGAAACTGAAATTTCTTACATCAAATAAATAATTTTCATTTTATTTCGAGTATTTTCCATTAAATTTTATTTCATTTTATGTATAGTAATTGGGGCATGCTGCAACTAAATGTAGGCTGTGGAAATCAATCGCAATGTAGTATTCTCTAGGGATTTTTCGTGCGTTAGCACACCCCTGGGAACGATAGTCGCTCTTTGACTATTACATTTGATCACCGCGGGTAATATGCGAGTATATTTTATACATTATTGATTGTGAGTGAATTTGTCTATAGACTACAGTAATACTCGTCAATGGTATGTATACCACGATAGCTTCATGTCCGCATTGTAAAATAAAAAAAAATTTACATGGCTATTGAGTACCCTGTTTTTTTATTTGTTATTTGTAGTTAAATAGCGCGGAACATTATACATTTTCAAATAGACCGCGAGCGACGTTATATGTATTATTAATCCCCGTACTGCGATACACTAATGATTTTTATTCAATACGAAAGATATTGACCAACATATGGGGTTTTAAAGTGAAGTACGCTGATAATCCATTTGATGAGATTCCTTCTATAAACATATGTTTTATTAATAAATTTACAGTATTTATAAACATAAGTCATTTGAAACATTAGATATTTCCAGTTACATCTTACATATGTGTTACGAATAGGCGACTGTAACAGTTTAAATAAAAACTGCATTTGTAATTAATTTCTGTAATATCCGTTTGCTTTTATATCACATAGTCTGAATATTGTTCCATCTACAGCTCGTAATTAAACAAAGTTAAAAAAGGACTATTATAGGTAGTTCTTTAACAGTAGTTATATTCCTAGAAACAACACCAACTTAGTCTAAGATTTTGTATCAGGAGGTGTTTACGACAAAGATATTTAGTGACTAAGTGCCTCGGGACTTCAAACATCTTAGACCCACCGCACAACAGAAGGTGTGTAAAGCACCCGAAATTTAACTTCGCCCAATTTCAGCTTTTAAGTCTTGTTTTTTTAAAGTACAATGATCATTGAGACAATGAGTGGGCGGTGTTTTGTAATATATATTAATTTATTTATTAACAACGTTAGTGTAGCATATACGAATAAATAAAAATGCGAATCTAGAGTTTGTGAACAACTTTCAACTGTCTAAAATGTAATTGCACCCTGTCACTTGTCCACTGTTGAATATAGGCCTCCCCAAAAGATTGCTACGAAGCATGTCCGAGTACTTAAGGCCCCTGCATCCTTCGACTTGCAACACTGCAGGTCGCCACTCTATCATGCGGGTGGGTGGTTGGTTGCCATTCGATTTCCTTTCGTCCTTAACGGTTGTGAGTTCTACGAGCTGTGGTCGGCCCATTTCCACTTCCAACTTTACCATATAATTATTCAAATAATTGATATATTATTCGAACTCCAGCATTTTCTATATTAACATTTCTATATTCTCAGCTGCAGACTTCAACTTTAAATTACATTTTTACAAACTTCTTTTGATTTTTAATATCTTTGAGTTAGCATTGTTAAATTCCATGGTTCCCAAAATTTCTCGAAATTTGAGGATACCCGAAGGGAAGCAATCCAGCATTATTGTGATTAATAACTGATTTTATATAATGGTGACAAAATATGTTCATCACATTTTGTCTTTAAACAACAATTAGTACAATGTATATATATGTATTTATTATTCTTTCTTATCTTCTAAAATAAAAAAAAAGATGAGGCCGACAACCTTATTGTTAAAACTAAACCAGTTAGAAATTTCTGTATATTCCGTACAATATATTGTATTCATACAACAAATACAGAAAACCCCGATTCCTTAAATAACTAGTTTGAAATAAAGCTAATTAGTAATTTGTGCTGACAACCCTAACAGAGCGAGGCCGACTCGGACTTGTCCGGTATTTATAAAGATCTGTTTATATCTCATTTTAAAAAAAAATTCCTTCTTTAATATCTATCAGTTCAGAACAAAATAAAGTGGAAAAAAGAATTAAGAGCTATGGTAGACTCCTTTTTTTGCCTAGGAGCTGTCTGTGCAGATTCCACTCCCTTACCCATTGCTGCTGGTAATTAGCAATGTATCCACTGTTGTTCGCCGGTGCGAAAGTTTTCTAGCCAGTACAGTTACAAGCTGCAAGCAATTCCATCTTAGTGCTCGGGGTTGGCAAGATCTTTTGCCATTGTAGTTATATATGCGTGTCCATGGGTTCCTATAGCCATTTACCATCAGGTGGACTGTTGGCTCGTTTGTAGCTAAGTTTTAGTGGTAGAGCCAAGCAGCAGCTTTAGCTATTGGTCGAATGGGCCGGCTTGACCGGATTGGTACCACGGCCTCGTAGAATACCGGCGTGAAATAGAGGCTTGTGCTTCTGCGTTTCGTTCGGTGAGTGAGGTAACCGGAGGGCCACACCCCCTCCCTATTCCCCTCCTCTTCCCTCCCACCTCCCAAATATCCTTAAAGACCGGCAACGCACCTGCAGCATCTATGGTGTTGCAGATGTATGTGGGCGAAGGTAATCACTTACCATCAGGTGAACCGCGTGCTCGTTTGCCGTCTCTTCCATAAAAAAAAAGCTAAGACAAAAAAAAACCTTTATTTCATAAAAATGCCATGCCAAGCCAAATTTTTGCCATGCTATTACATTGGTATATAGGCTCTGTATGTAAACGTTAAATTGAAACCCGATAAGCTTTTTTTTTATTACGACGAGGGCATCAGAAAAATGCCGTGGGAGCGACTTTAATGGCAGTAGGTCGCGGAATGCTCCCACGCAGGCGCTATCACGTCTTCGCTAAATCGCTGTACAAGTTTAGTGAAACTTTGGAGATGATTACACACAGACACACATAGAATAAACGATAGTCAAGTAATTTATTTCTCTTTTCGACATAGAAATTTCTATCACACTGATGATGAGACATAAATATATGGTGAATAGGGTAAGGCGATAAGTCTAATCCTTAATATTATAAGAGTTTTTATGCCTTTGTTACCCTTTCAATGTTTACCACGGTACCGATTTCCGTTAAGTTTGCGTAACATTTGCTAAAACATAATACAGAACATAGGTTAGTTTTTATTCCGAAATAATAAAGTATGGCGGGGGTGTCGGCGTAAGAATCCCCCGCCCTCTTCCTTCCCGTGGGTGACGTAAGAGGTGCTTAAGAGAAAAGCATGAAAATTGGAAAGACTACTGACAGATTTCGAAAATTAACAGAACAAAATGAAGCAGAGAGAAGCAGAAGTTATGGTACGAGGTGTCATATACTGCAATCTCCAATCCGCATGCCGAGCGTGGCGATAGTGACTAATCCTCATTACAGGAGCTGCCTATGCCATGTAGTGGACTATAGACAGGCTGATAAGATAAAGTATGATAGCGATCTATTATTTTACCGGCATCAGGGATCGAATCCAAGTCACTCGTGGAACATGAAAATTACGCAAAACGTCTTTTAAAACTTAGTAAACTCACTACAAATTCATACACAGTAAACAAATTTATAAATCTGTCATCAATTTTTATATCCATGTAACCCATATTGTAAATGGTTATGAAAACATTAAAATTAGTAAATAGATTTTATTTTTCACACAATAACAGATTTTCTTGGTTAGGACCCTGCTATCGACCACCACATTCGGGAACTGAATGTTTTTTGTAGCCGCTACACTGCGCCAGTGTTAAATGGCGGAAAACAGACATTTTTTTAAATATTTTTTTTATTATACTGGCTTCGTATGTCTGAGAAAAAAAAATCGCGATGTTTTTCTTTGCTTCAATAAAATTGCTATTAACAATTTCAGTGATGCCGACACCGGGGATTGAAATCAAGTTACTCGCGTATTATGAAGTTAAAACGAACGTCCTGGCCATAAAGCCGGTTGTTGGCCAAGAGCTAAGCTACGCCGAAGTTAATCTAAGCAAGCTTAGCTTAGTCAGCTACAGCTGAACTAGAAGTTTGTTGCTTGCATATCAAAAACTAAGCGAAAGCTAAGTCAGTGTTGTGCAGTCTGTATTATTCTGTCGACATGGATGGACGTGACGTTAGGCCGTTACGAAAGTGATCAACAAAGAAAGTTCTGTTATTACTAAAAGAAGTATTCCTCCAGGATATATATATACTCCACTAATATTCTATATACTATAACATAACTACTCTGTGTTTCTCAATATTGGAAACTGTCTGACAGCTTCGCTAAAATACTCTGCAACTGCAGAAATAGACCACTGCGCACAAGATACTTTACGATACCAGCGCAATAACTTTAATACTCAACTAACTTAACTTTACATATTATTATATATTCTGTTAGCTCACATAGTTTGCGATCGGCACACTATATACAAAAAATTAACAATGACAAAAAATTACCTCAGCTATGAGAGCTAAGCTAAAATAGCTCTTGGTCGACAACCGGCTTTAGGTCACCACCGTTCTCAATCTTTATTAACAAATTGATTTATAAACCTAAGATTACAATAAATCTGTCGAGAAATTGAGACCGTCAAAAGTTCCGGCAACTTCTAATCTATGCACCTATATGCTTCTTCGTTGTAGATTACCGAAATTGAACATCAGATTGTTTTGTGCACGCACGCATGTTGCTTAAACATTCTAATTCCTAGTGGAATATTTAGGCTTTCATACGAGTGGGTCAATATAGCTGAAAATAGACCAGTCAAATTTTCGTAAAAAGAGCAGTCGGCGAATAGGCACAACATTTTTTTTATAATAATAAGTATCGACATAACATCTAGACATAGCATCGGAAGTATTTTTTTTGTAAAGTCTAACAAAACATGTTACAATTGCTACAATATGGAATACTCGCTTCGCTCATCTAAAAATATCTCACGACTATTTTTAAATGAACGATTTTTCAACTTTTTTACATGTAACGTAACACATCATAAATAAATGCTATACGAGAACTAAACAAAACCCGTTTCAATTTAAAATCCGCTACGGAAGTCAGTAGTATGTCTTGAATACCGTCCTAATATGTGTTCTGTGTCTTGAATAAACTTCCGAAACTACTTGAAATATTTATTTCAGATTCAGATAAAGTGAAACAATGAAAGTGAATTATATATTTTTTATGTATCGATAGTTTAAAGAATCTTACTTAAATGTAAATAAGCCATAGCAGAACAGCGTCTTTTGATTCTTAACGCCTTACAACTATATAAGTTCTATTGTTATGACACTCGAAGGGTTATGGTTGATAGATATGTCACAGCAGTGGTGTATTTTGTTAAGAAGCATTTATAAAAAATAGTACAGACCTACTACAACTCGTGTTAAAAGTATAGTTTGACACGATTTTTTTACTGTGACACTTAACTTTCCTATATAAACATACTAACTATTAAAAATAATGTAGCATCTATTTAAATGTGTTTTAGCCCCACTACGAGTATGCAGTCAGTACAACCGGGAGCTTCAAACGGTGGTCTATTCGAGAAGAAACCTTTTACCTACTTACCGCGCGTTGCTGTTACGACGCCTTTCAAGGCCCCCGTACACATTGACGTAGGCGGCGTCATCTATACTTCCTCGCTGGAAACGCTGACGACGTAAGTACCTTTTATTGTTCTAATGTCTAGTTGCAAAGAAACGTTTCTTAAATCCACTTCCCTCGTCCCATATTCATCACCAAGAGAGGCGCCATCGTTGTATGAGGTTATAACTTCATTCTCATTTGTGACAATCTAAACTTTCCCGTGATACACGTTAGACATAGATTTGGTTCTTGACGTAGATGATGAAACATCTGTTGTTAATGTTTGAACAGTTACAGTACTAATTTGTCTCATAATTGTCAAGTCTGACTTAATGTCAGAGTACGCGCTGTAACGAGGGAATGTCTATTTAGTTTGTTTTCACTGTCATCGAGGAAAAAAACTTGTCTCGGGCTGCGGTTGCATTCAACTTGGAGACATTGTACCGAGTTAGTCTATGATATTAATGCATAGAATATCTGCTACAGAAACTTATTTATATGAAAATGTAATAATTTTCAATGCATATTTGTTATACTTTCCAACTAATGTTGTTGAAATATGTGTGCTAAAAACAAAAGAAAAAAAAAATTACACAAACGCCGATATGTGAATACGTACAAATGAGTTATATTTTTTACTTCTTTAATGGAGGATTTTTTAAATTGTCTGTTAACAAAGTACACGTATCAAAAGATACGATGCCAACAATTATGGTTCAATATCTTGATATCACTTCAATGTGTATAGCATAAGGTACCCGACATAAAAACCATTCTCTTTACGGTGTTGTATGTAGACCGTAGATATCTCGCAAATGGACTGGAGCTCAGGTAGGGTCCCGATAGATGGGAAGCAACACCATATCATTCAGTTAACAGGTATTATAGATGCTTACTACGTCTACGAGACATCCAACCTTCCTGCTGCTGAGCTCCCTTGAATTGGAAACCAGATTAGGCATGAAATTCCTTTAATGTTTGGCGTCCTTCAAGGTAGCTTCCACATCCGCATCCACCCTCTTTCTAATATACGTCAGTGACTACCCTTCTGAACTACTGACAGAGAGCTACCCTTCCCCCCACCCATTAGAGAGATGACTCTGATAAAGTTTCCTCAAAAAGCTTAAAAAACGGTGCTTAAACATATGTTATCAAAGCCACAGTTACCACAGATCTATATACAAATTTACACTGACCTAACTGTCAGTTTCAGTTCAGTTTTCGGCAAAGTACCTATACTAGTAACTTTCGACGGGCAAGCCGGGTTAGGGATATTAGAAACCATGGTACTATATTCACACTGCGAAATTATTTCTGACAGCTGCAATTAACAATAAAGTAAATAAAATCTTGAATATTTGTTAACTCAAGTACAGGGAATGTAAACTAAATCTTTGTTTTTACAACATCTTACGTACAATGAAACTGAATCCCTTAGTATCGGACATTTGTGACGCTTTCACACTTACTCACAACATACACACGCGCACACATACACATATGTTAATTACAATTGAACATATTATAACGATGTCTTGAGGTGGAACTAAAAAACTGCTTTACAGTATTTAACTATTGCGGTTTTATGTGAACGATCATTTGTTAAAATTGCTTAGTGTTCAATAAATATTAAAAAAAAAAATTAAGTATTTTTATATCTAACTGAAACCTATGTAGGTTTTTAAACAGCACGTTAACGTTTCTCTAACTTTAGTTTAATATACTGCTATTTCGTACTGAACTATGATTAAGTGATATGAAACAAGACCCACGTCCATTTGGGTCAACATGAAATCTGTCCAGTTGTTTACTTCTTACAGGCAAGATAATGAGCTCTCTATTTGTAAAATTATTAAACGAATTGTGCGAGCTATGCGATCTGCCCATTTACCATTTCAACTTGCTCATAGTTAAGGTTCTGTTGATCTTATTTCTGGTCGGATATAATCATCCCAGATATATCACGGACATATTAAAACTGTCTATTAATTATTATTATTATCATATATATCATTACAATTATTCTCTTTGCATTTTTTACAAAATTTACCACGGGGAATGTTCTGAGGAACTGTTCGGATTGATCCTAGCCGCTGAGTTTCACCATCGTACATCGCGACAGAATTCGAAGTTCCGCCAATACCACCTAGATGGTTGGCATTCCACCACAGTGCGTTTTAGTCGAAATTTTCTGCCACACACTTAGACAACTTAGACAACAGTTACAACTTAGGGACCTTCAAGAAAATAGCATATTCCTTCCTCAAAGGCCGGCAGCGCATCTGTAGCTCCTCTGGTGTTGTGGATGTTCGTGGGCATCGGTGATCACTTACTATCAAGTGAGCCGCACGCTCGTTTGCCCCCTTCTCCTATAAAAAAAAAACTGTCTCTGTCTCGCAGATCATAGTTAAGCTTCCTTTTACAGCAATATTGGTTTACGTCTCGTTTCTGAAGATACTGATTACGATAAATTAAAAATGCAAGAAATTGCAGATTGGTAATATCATCGTCATCGTTATAGCCCGTCACAAGTACTATAGTACATAAATAAATAAATATTTATTTATTTATTTATTTATGTACTATATTGATTACCGAGATTCGACCGTTTTATGGTCCGACTTACTTTAAGTTTCATAGTTCTTTTAAACATTAATTGAAGGATCAATTGTTGAAGTACCACATAAAATTAAAAAAAAAAATGCTACAATGATGATTTACAATTCCTCGACGGTAAACTTTGCTTGTGGAAATTTGCATGTCCGAGAAATATCAAATTAAATATTTAGAGTACATATAACCTGCATTGTCTAGAATGACGATGAGTAAAAAAAAAACTTGTTTTTTCTCTATAAGATTTTAATTTAATAGTCACAACTACGCATCTGTTGCTGCTAAATGAGATGCCTAAATTTGGATGATTTGATTAAATCACGCTGCATTCAAAATTCATTCTATATGATACACACTTTTAAAAATGCAGTAACAATAACCATATATTTGTGAGCGGCCTCTGATGAATTCACTGATACTGTTCGATAATTAATCAGTTATCTGTGACAGCCTGGAGGAACATAACGGCTATATATATCTGTGTGTGGGTAGGACGTTATAAATAAGCTAGTATCAGGCTCCGTTGACGCCGAAGGCTTTGCCCCAGGCGCTGCGATACCAGCCGCGCCCCCGCTCCCACCATCCCACCATTTTAATCAACTCACCAGAGGGCACATAATAAATATACTGCAAATTGTCTACCTTTATGACTAAATGGCTGCAATGTATTCCTTAGGTTCACTAGTTTCAGAATCAAAAAATATTAACTCGAAAAATAACGAAACGAAACAAACATTTAAGATTTGGTTTGGAATACCATTTCGACTCATGTTGCATGCACATCTATAAACGTAAACAGGCATGCCAGTATGTTCTCGACCACGATTGGGGAGAATTTTAGCCAATATGTATATACTTATCATACGTATTCAGTACAATATTTTTCTTTGTGGTCCAAAGTTACTAGAAGTGATAACATCAATTATAAAAAAACATTAATAAGAACAGTAATAAGTTACTTAGACATAATTACTTATTACAGCACATAATTATAAAAATATTTGCCTCGTTTAAATAGAAATGCCTCAAACTTAAGGTCGCAGGGTTGTATTCATACGTAGTGATTATAATATAAACACTTTGGTTTGGATTCCACATTCCTGCATAGTCCAGGACAATCAACTAGCCTAGTTTTTTTTTCTAAGAGAAAGGTAATGAGCAAGAGGCTCTGTTGATGGTAAGTAATGACCGACGCCAACGTACATCTGCAACAGCAGAAGACCTGCAGGTGTGGTGCCGGACTATAAGGATATTTTGGGACGGAAGATAGAGTAGGGGGGAGATGCCTCTACTACACGCCGGTATTCTGCGAAGCCGAGGTACTGACCGGTCGGGCCGCCCATTCAAGCAGTAGCCGCTTGGGTCAACCATGTGCTGTGAAAGTTTCAGTATTATTAACACTATCATTTAAAATAGAAAAAAAAAAGTTATATTATCATAAAAGACAATATAACAAATATAATAATTTTAACACTAGTTTCTAAAATTAAAACGAGACAAAGCAATTGCGTTACTCTTGATTAATGTTAATAATTAATGTAATTTACTATAAATACAGTGTAGAAATAAAACGCTATCTAAACTTTATTTGAAAAGCTTAAGGAGGTTTTAAACGAACGATTATTTAGCCGCTAGCAGTGCCTCCGGTGGTTGCCGGTTATGAATAATATTTAGTCGCCGTAAAATATCGCATATTTCGCTTTAAAGTCTTTTATATATCTCCGTACTCGATTGTTTCGTAACTCGTATTTTAATATGATTAAAAACAATGCTTATAATAATTTAAAAATTAAAATCTTTACATTTTTGTCAACAGCTGTTTAGGTTTACAAATATATTTAACTAGTCTGGCCAATAAATAATAATAATATAATTTTAAAGTTTTTTGTATTGAAATTTTGAATGCGTTCTTAATGTTCGTAAACTCCTGTGTCGTTGACCATAAGAAGTCGGGCAGACCCCCCGCTCTTTGGAGCAGACGGGATGTGAATTATCACGTGCAATGAATATTCCCATGGCAGTCTGTCGTCAAATATTACTACTTAAATGTTAATAAACAACTTTAAAGACCGCTTGTATCCCGTAATAACCGTATACCCATTAGCATTGACGTCACAATAGTCAACTTTGGAGTTAACTAGGGTGACGTCACTGAGAAATATTTTACAGAAGATAAGGCTGTAAATCTCTTTTTTTCTTTAATATATGGCTTTTATGGCCGCGTTGTCATCATTATTTCATCTCTCAGTGACAGTGATGTCAAATTATAATTAATTTAATTATAATGCACGTAAACGTGTCTCCTAACGATACATCATATCGTAGCTATGTTTCGAAAACTTTTTTATGGTCTTCGACAGAGAAGTTTATTTAGGACATTAAGAACGCCTTCAAAGTTACAATACAAAAAAAAACTTTAAAAGTATATTACTATTATTAATGGATAAGCTTCTTAAAAATATATGTAATTCACATTTTTGTTTCGAAGAGTGCTACGACAGTAGGTAGACGTATACAGTTTTAGAAACATAGCTACGATGTATCGTTTGTCTGTACAATAAAACGGCGGCGGGCTCACCACCTGTTACGTTGTGCGACGTTGCTGGTTTAAATAAGAATAAAACGGCTAATAAAATATATATTTTTAACTTGTGATTGATTAATTATTAACTAGTGGAATAATTATTAGCTGACGGTAGACACCTCTGTCCAGGAGTCGTCTGGGCAGTCAACACACTCTTACCCATATCTGCCCCCAAACAGCTGTGCAGCTACTGTTGGGTTCCGGTTTGATAGGTATAAAGAGCCTGTATAATTATGGGATGTGAGGCATTCTATTTTAGTCCTCAGGGGGGACAGTGCAAGTGTGACCTTCTAGAATTGAGGTTGTTTCCAGATGTCCATGGCCTACAGTAACCACTTAGCCATCGGGTGAACTCTTAGCATGTGTTTTTTTTTTTATTTTCAGTCGAATAAAAAAAAATTCAACCACTAAAACCCGTGTATTGGCTGTACAGTCGTGAAAGTGTATTTCTATTTCATTTCTTATAATAACTTGCATACACCGTTAACCCTTGCTCACTGGTCATTAAATACTTTGCAAAATGGTTACCTGGTAGAGATTGCTTTTAAGCGATGAGGCCGCCAATTGTACCTTTGTAATTTTTTTTTTGCTAATTGGTGTACAATGAAGAATTTTCATTTGATCATTCATATTTGCCTTGAATATATCTCGCGACTTTAGTATAGATAAAAAAAATCGTAGACTGGTAAGTCCTTTAGAACGTCAAATAATTCAAAAATATTATCTTGTCTTGTTATCACTCGTAGTGTTACTATGAACATGAAAGTATTGTGTCCTATAAATATCGTACAGCTGGGCAAAGGCCAACATTTTTGTAGGAGTATTTTATAAATAAATTAAAATTCGTACCTTTTGAAATTCGTTCATTATAGAAAATCAAACAGTACTTCAGTTGATTTTCTACGACTTAAAGTTATTAATTATTTATTTCATTTAATTCATTTGAAATAAGTGTTAATCGAACTACATTTTGTCAAAATTGTAGTGTTAAAACAACATTTTGTCGTGTAATAAAGAAAACAATTAATATTATTACGTGTAATAGTTTTTAAATAGTTCCAATGCATATTAGTTAGTATCATAATGCTAATTATTTCCTCATATAATATTTATACATTCTTAAATAAAGATTCATTAAGATTCATCATCATCATCATCATTTCAGCCTATCACAAGTCCAAAGCTGAACATAAAGCTCCCACAAAGATTGCCACAACGCTCGGTCCTGAGCCACTTGCAACCAGCAACACTGTGCAGGTCATCACATCATTTTTGGGGGGTCGTCCCACACTGCGTTTGCCTGTACGTGGCTTCCACTCGAGAACCTCTTCCCCAACACCACATATCTGATCTGTTGTCAGTTCTGCGAGCTATGTGGCCGGCCCATTGCAACTTCAGCTTGCTCACTCTGCTGCGCATATCATCGTTGCACACTTTATCGTGCAGAGAAACACTGAACATAGCCCTTTCCATAGCTCGCTGAGCAACTTCTTTAAGCTTCCTCATACGGCCTGCAGTGAAGGATCTCGTTTCATTTCCGTAAGTCATCACTGGCAACACACACTGGTTTTAGACTTTGGTCTCGAGGTTTTGAGGTATAATCGACGAGAAGATATGACGTAGTTTCCCGAACGCAGCCCAAGTTGGAACTTGGAAGTTGGACATTTGTCCCATACGGAATTATCGCCAACTTCGAGCCTATTGTTCCCAACAACAACCGGTTTTGGTGGAGCATGGAAATTAGACATGATTTTCGTCTTGTCCATGTTCATCTTAAGACCAACCCGTTTGGAAGACACTGTTTAGGTCATTGACCATAGTGCTCATCACCTCTAGCGATCCTGGCAATAAAGATTATGTAAAATTCATTTCAAATCCGAATTTTGATGAAATACTTGTTAATTTATGTTATTGTCTATAATAAGATATCTAGTGAGAAATGTTATCTCAATTTTTTTAAATATTTAGATTATATAAATCAAAAATTGATACAGAAGTTTTTAAGGAATTTCTGTAAATTATGTATATATATAACAATAAAACATAAGGGTCAAATACAGAACCTCCTTTTTTGTAGCCAGTTAAAAACGTACCCCGGTATTGGCAGCAGAGTTTACGCTAACGAATGACAGGAACTTCCTCACAGTATAGTAATGTCGAGGAGAATTACTTTCTTGAGTCAACCACGGGTGCTTATTATCAAAGGGAAATTGTGCCACGTTTATAAACACTATAATTAGAGAACATTATTTGGATTCATATATTAAGTAAAATTCTAAAACGTTCTTCAGTAAACTTCATAAACAAAAACCTGTGTTGATATCTCCAAAAATATAATATTATTGAATGTTGAGTTAATACTCGGTGCCTGATTCACAGAGGATAAGAATTATAGGTGTCATTAAACAAAGCAGTTCTATATAAAGCCAAAATATATTTAATTAAATTATATAAGGTATACACAATAAAACTACAAAATAAAAGTACGGAAGAATGATTTTATTTACCATAATAGAATATTACTTTAAGGTATGCTACAAAACACTTTCAGGTATCCGGAGTCCAAGCTGGGGCGTATGTTCTCCGGGGGAATCCCGATAGTGCTGGACACCCTGAAGCAACATTACTTCATTGATCGCGACGGAGGGATGTTCCGGCACATCCTCAACTTCTTGCGGAACAAGAAGCTGTTGCTACCTAAGGACTTTCCTTACATCAATCTGTTGCTGCAAGAAGCGCAATATTTTGAACTTGATCGTAAGTATTGAAATCATTGTATCTAGAATAAATTCACATGGTTTCTAAAAAAATCACTTCTTCACACTTCTGTAAAAATTAAATGAATGAAAGAAATATGTATTTATTTAAAAATAACCGATTTTTTTTTATCAATCATAGTTTAGTTTAGTACACATATCAAAATGAAAGTCTCTGTCAGATTGGGTTGTAGAGTTGTAAACCCCCAGCGATTGTACGTACACAGATAGATGATTCGAGGATATGATTTTAATATAACAGCATATTGAACACACGGGTCATCAAGCCCCAACTAGAATTGCGTGTACGTGGCACTAGATGATAAATACGATGATGCTGTGCGATATCGACCACGTCAACTATATTTGAATGCTCAGGAGACGTTTACTATATTACAGTGCCGTAACTATACATCCCATGTATTTTTCTTCTTATGTCTAATGTATTATTATGCGAAAATTTCGGAGACCCGTTATCAACAAATTCTGTTTCGCACAAATGTTAACACCGGCTGAGATTCGAACCCATAGCTTAGCCGTCAGGTGCTCTAACCATTAACCATTTACATGATAAATATAATGAATATGTATTAACATTATGTAAAACTAAACATGACCCTGTCGCATTCTCTCAATGGCCGAAAATCCACCCAAAAATGCATCCATCCTTCCAAATTATGTTGAGTCTGCCATTTATGTATATCTTTTGTAGTGATTCTATAGAGAGGATTATGTCCTTCAAGTGGACTTTCAAAAGTTTCAACATAATTTGATAGGTATGTTATTTGTCTTGGAACTAAAAAGCATTTGACTGCGAACAAGCAGTTATTTTGTTTTGAGTTATATAAATCACGTATTTGTTAAATTATGTTATCAGATCTTTCTCTATCGAGACCTCGCAACCACAAATTTCGAAGAAAGGGCCGCTCCGACTATACTCGCATATATATTTTTTTATTAAATTAGGATTGGCCCGCAGTACTCGGCGTACGTTAGTCGACGATACACCACCGCTCGGACCGTCCCTTTGGCTGTCTCAGACCTTTGTTGCAAACGTTCTGAGACGCCGCCTGCAGCGCGTAGTGGAGAGCATCTTTGCGGTCGCGGCGTACTGTGAACTTTGCCATGAACACCAGTACTCCGAAGAGGAGTACGGCGCACTCACGCAGTCTAGATGACCGTCCAGAAATAAAAGCGACAGTAAAAGCGACAATAAAAGCCACAGCATAACTCCGGAAGAGATGGAGGAAATCCAGTACAGTGTGGTTTAGTTGGACCTATCGGTGCTGGGTGAGTACCCACTATATTATATAGTGGATACCCCACCTATATAGCTATAGAGATAAGCTCAACTTTCAAAAGGAGACTGGACTGCCCTGATGCACAGGAGGAGGAGCGCTGCGCTGCCCCCTCTACCTCGCACGAGACACCGCCTGAGGCACCATCCCGCAAACCGCGCGACTCATTGTCCGTGACAGGGACGCTGTCGCGGTGTGACGCGTGGTATGCACATCATGCATACCACGCGTCACACCGGCCGCGTCTCGCACATCCCGCGTCGCTCCGCCTCCACCCACGCACCATCTGCAGCATACTCCGCACCGCAACAGCAGCAAGCTCGGGCAACGGAATATTCTAAAAAATGCTGATTCCGCCCTTTAGTGGTTGAGTACCTGCTAAACTGGATTCACCACTTCAGGATGATAGCCGGCGAACTAGGCCGAAGACCAAACGCCCGCCCAGCAGGAAAGGATGTGCATTTCTACCCCGAAACCCAGGAGGAAAACCGCTTCCTGCTTAGATATTTATCGAAGCTGAAAGCGGATGAACATATCTCCTGGTTCACGTACTCCCATACGGCAGAGCGTGGCGTTAAGGTCGGCAATACGCGGACTGCCGGCATACACCGATGACAAATAACTAGCCGAGGAGTTCCTGGCAAAGGGATTCAAGCCGGAGTACATCCGCACTATCGAAATGTGCAAAAGACGACCGGGCGTCATACACTTTGCGCAATTCAAAAGGAGCTTCTATACATGCCCGGTATATGTACAAAAGCCAGGCGAACAAAGAAGGGACCAGCATAGTGTCACAGGTGCTAACTCTTCCACCGCTCATCACACTGCTGCCACCAGCCGCAGGCGGGCGTATGTTGTGGCGAGGAGGACGGAGCCAGAGACTTTCCACGACCTCGTGAGGAGCCACCGACATGCGCAAACTGTAAGCAGGGCACACGGTTAATAACCGATCGTGCCCTGTTTTCCAGCGTGAACTACGCAAAAAGAGCGCAGGGGCGGTGGCCCTCACTCGACTAATAAACCTACCACAGCAACGGTGGAGACGACTCCTAGGCAACATCGTCTTATGGCCCCAGCAAAACCTCCTCCCCACCCGAATCGACACCTACAACCCAAAACGGGAAACAAAATAAAAAAAAACCGTAGAGGGAAAAACAACAAAATAAATAAAAAGACACCAATGTCTTTTTATTTATTTTGTTGTTAAGACCTACTGGTGCGCAACCAAAACCACAGCTACCCAGCACCGAGAAGACATCCACAGTACAACCAGCAGTACCAGCAGACTGGACTAGTGTCGTAATCACTGCAGTTAACGTCCTGAAAGATGTACTTCTAGCCCTCCAATAGAGAGAGATTAGGATAGGATTTTCCATCATCATGGAAGGAGTCTCGAAATTACTCAGTCCAGATAGGAATAGAGTACACAGTACACTATCCGAAGACCGAGACCAAACTCCATTCGACCCAAATTTCCCAACGCCCTCCCGCAAATAGACTAGCTAGGCCTCCCCGAAAGGGCTGACCCGGCGTGCCGACCCTTGACGAGGGTGACGGGAAGATGTCACGAAATGACACAACCCAAAGACCCGCACGTGGGGCGAAACGACGCCACTACAAGGGGGCAAAACCCCGGTAGAGTTTCCCAGATGCTCAAAAGGCGGTAGAGAGAAAATCCGACAGTTATTAAATTAAGTTAGTTTAGTATGTTTGTAAAATAAATACTACATATTTTATTTCATTAACCTTCAGAAATGGTGTTGGCCCTAACCACTTCAAAACGAGAAAAGGAGGAGATCAAACTGGAATGGGGCTGCCAACATGTCAAGGAGTCCCCTGCTGAGGAATTCTTGAATCGCCAGTGGAAAAGGTGCCGAAAGGAGGTAAGATAGTAGTGAAAATATGTTGATTGGAACAGATTTATGATTCCTCAAAGCTGTAACAGAATTGTGAGAACTTTCGAATACTATCTTGTCAGTTGTCAAGTGTCAGGTTATCTTTTACCGCTGTATCACTCAAGGCCGAGTCGTCAGCAGAACAAAAAGACAGAGCAAGCGATGGGACGTCGACGAAAACAACGTTCTAGACGCCACTTTCTAAAATGGCTGCATAATAAGTTCTCGACAATACTAATCCCCATTCTATAATTCTTTTAGTCCCGCATATGCCTAGTTTTCAGGTCATAAAATATATTATTTTGTTTGTGTAACAATGCTCTGAAATCAAATTTGTCATGTAAATTCAGACCTATGACCAATAATTTGTTGATTTTAGGGATTTATTTTCATTTTGGGTCTATTATAAAAATGAACTTTGTAATTGAGCATAAGAAATGCTCATTCATATTAATGCCGCGGGATACTATTCTTTTACCCAATTATCAAAACAAAAGAAACTTAATTTCATAATTTATGTTATACACTATTTAAATGATACTGTTATTAAAGACTGTTTATACTGTTATTAATTGTGCACAGAACAGTAGTTAAGAATAAATAAATGGGGCCGTGATAGATCAGGGGTCAAGCGAGATTGTTATAAATATTCCTTGACATGTTGATACTTTTTGTACGTGATAGAGCCAAGCGGCGGTTTTTGCTACTGCTGAAATGGGCCGGCTCAACCTGGGCAGTACCTCGGCCTCGCAGAATACCGGCGTGAAGTAGAGGCATCATGTGCTTCTAGATTTCGTTCGGTGAGTGAGGTAACCGGAGGCTCCTCTCCATCCCTCTTTATTCCCACACTCTCTCCATGCTCCAAGACCGGCAACACATCTGTAGCTCCTTTGGTGCTGCAGGTGTACGGTATGTCGTTAATCACCTATCATCAGGTGAACCGCATGTTCGTCTGCCCCCTTTCCCTTAAAAAAAAACTTCTGAATCAATTGAAATTCTATTGTTATGAGTTATATCAAGACCCGAAAAGGGTTATGTGTGATTATAACTCTATCCGATGACAGTTGTGACCATCGAACGGGATTAAACGCACGTGGGCGTTGAATTGCAATCATGAGTTCGTCGTTTAGTGTTCTGCTTTATCGGTCTTACCTATTTCTATCAAAGGGAGACTTAGAAGTAATCATACCGGCCCCTGGATTCAAATCCGATTCTCTGCCACTACCACTGTATCTGAACCTTCCTCCGATCTTATCGCATAAGCATTACATCGGATATGGGAAGACGAGTGAGTGCCTCTGTGTGCGCCCGTGTACTTAGGGCACTGTAATATCTCCTGCGCAGTTCATAACTGCCGATTGTGTTCGGAAGTTGTCGCCGATTTCCAAATCGGCCAGGCGGATATCACATCACCTATTTCTGTCATAAATCAGGAATGCACTGTGCAATGAATGGACTGTTGTGTTCCAGTTTGAAAGGTAAATAGAGCCGGTATAACTATAGGCTGTGAGGCATTCCGTCTTTGACGTCGTGGGTGGCAACGCGTTTGTAATCTTCCATGGGCTGGGGTAGACACTATCGGCTGGACCGTTAGACTCGTCGTCACTCTTATGTTATAAAAAAAGTTTAGTTGTAATTAGCAGTGTAGGTTAACCACTTTTTTAAATTACAATTTTATGATGGCGCTTAATATTAAATAAATTTTTATATTGTTTCAGGATCATTAATCAGTGAAAATTGAAAGAAAAGTCGTTATGACAATTTACCTGTACCGTAATAGCAGCGTTAGTTTTTAGTTATGGTAACCTTGGAATAACACTTATTAATATTTTTTTGGTATAAACTAAATATTTCGAACATTGAAGAATTATTTATTACAAAGTTGATAGCAACAATTTTTTTTCTAGATATAGGTGTCGATATTATTTTTATATTTTAAAAAGCAGTGTCACTGTTGACTTGTAAATTATAGTATTACGTAATCTGTGGTAATTAAATTATTACTAAATCTATATATTATTGTTTTAAGTGTAGTAGTTTATGAAGTTGTTTTCGTTGATTGCATCAATGTTATTAGTAAGTGTTATGTTTCTGTAATGTAACTTTAATTTCTTTAGAAAGCTTAATACTTGGTTTTTAAACTTTAAAAGGTACTCTTTTTATTTTGCTCAAAAAACTTAAAAATAATTATGTTTAAGATGATTACTATAATGTATACTACTTGTTTATTGAATTAAAATTGTATGTAGGAAATTGAATTAAGTTAAAATCTGGAATTGTAATTTCTTAAATAATTCAATAGAGTAATGATATGGATTATATTAAATACTGTTTTTTTTAGATGTAGATTTCTGTAGGATTATCATAATTTCTGGTTCTTAAACTATGTAATTACTTCACATCGTTATATTTTAAAAGAAATTACTTATAAACTAAGTGTCAAAATTAAGAAAATATAAAAATGCTTTTTATTTTAAATTAAACACTATACCTACCTATTATAATCTCATTTATTGTTTGTATTATGCTTTTTGGTTTAAAAATGTAATAAATGTTGTGGACAAAAATTATAAGCGTTTTAATAATGTCAAAGGAATACAATTATTTATCGTAACTCTACAATATTTATAGAGTTCCTCTCGTCACCCCTGCATTGTCCAGCAGTGCTAAAAGTAAGGCCTTTAAAGTTTTATTTACACTGACAATTTTATAGGCTAATGACAAAACAAAAGTCGTTCGACAACAGGTTATTAAAGATGTTGATAAGTCGACAACAATGTGTTTTGAATTAATGTAAATGCAAGTATTGTTATTCACAAAACTAAGAAGATGCAGTACGATTTTTTTCTTGTTTTAGAATTCGGTGACTGTGTAAGAGTCAGCTCATGGCGATCTCCGCAATTAAAGCCAGCAGCCAGGCTTACCATCCGGCACGTAACGTGCTATACTCCGAAGAGCCGAAAAACGACCGCTTTGTAAGTAATATTGTAGAAATTAAGATATAGGTAAATGTATTTAAAAGTTAAAGACTACAGACTAATCACGAATTCTTAGGGACAAACCTTACTCGAAATTTGGCACGTTTTCAAAAATTCAATTCTTTAAGAGAGGGAAATGGATTGCTGTATGAAACTCGTATGTTTTTGAATTTAAAGACATTAAACTAGGCATTATGTTAATAGTTTTAAATAATTGTTGATTGCCGGGCTTTAAACCAATTGTGTACACTCGAAAAGTTGTTAAAAATAACCACAACTGTATATTTGTGTAATGTTGGTATATTTGAACATATTATACTACGCTATAAGATCAATATTCTTGTAAAAAATTGAAAAGGCAAACCATACCGCGTACTAAATAAGGCTAACGCCATCTAGTTTGTTAGTAGAAAATTACATAAAAATGTTTTAGAGTACAAGTAGTTTGAACTGTACATTAACAATAAACATCTTTAATATACCGCCCATTAAATACATTTCGGACGGAATGTCCTTCTTGAACTGTACAAACCTTGAATTGCCTTAGCGATCAACACAATATTACGTACAGTAGTACTATTATTACCAAATACAATTAGTTTCTAAATATCTACATGTAACTCAATGCGCCAAATTACTGGTAGTGATAAAAAATGTTTTAAAATTATTACTATTACTATAAAATATTGCAAGGGGTTAAAATTAAATTAAATTAATAATTCATTGCTTTGCCACTGGTAAAATACACAACATTTATGTTGGTCTTTTAAGAATAGACGACTTGGTGATGTGACATAATGTGACCACCACGGCTGATATTATCGTTTCCAGGGTGTTTTTCTTCTACGCGACCTGACAACCAACGACTTGACGGCAAATCTTCTTCCTTAATTAAGACCATATCTCCCACCTCAAGTTCCGGAACGCGGCAGGACCATTTGTATCTGTTCATAAGATTGTACAAATGTTCTTTGGACCAGCGTTTACTTGATTCTTGATACCAATAATCCAATAAGCTGTTCTCAAGTAATTTGACATCGACTGTAGAACTCTATGTAGAGTTTGTAGATGTGTATCGGCTATAATGAGCCGAGTTAGATGGCTATAGCTATGAAGAACTACTGGGTGATTTGTCAGATCATCTAACTGTGCCTTCACGATTCTACCTCGGACTCTTATAATACTCTTGTCCCCATAGTTCTATACTTAGTAAATATTTCTTATGGTCCTGTTTTTTAGTGTTCTTTCTTAAAAATCATAGAAAACGTGAATTAAAGTGATAACTCTTACTAGTCTTTGTAAAGACGAAAACGTTGTAATAACTGAACTTGAACGACGGCTGATAAGCTGTTTAGGAAGCGTCACTAAAACAATATAGCTTCTGCTTATCACGTCACCTTGTACCAAGCCAGAGAGGAATTCGAATCTTGGTAAGTAGTATAAGTTCTGTAAGGCAGGTACTCTACTCCTTTACTAATTCATCAGTTACTTTGTCGTCCCAATCAACACATGCAATCCATATTTTTTGAACGAAGACTTAAGTCAAGACCACATTAGGTGCTAACCAATCTAAAGAACAGTCGAGCTATGTCCAATATTGTTGAGCTTTTAATTATAGGTTCAGACATAGGCGGCGGCAGACTTACCGAATATTTGAAGGTGCCTTTATTGTGTTTCCAAGTAAGCCCTAGAATTTTTATTGTACTATCTAGTTTGATTACTGTTCCTTCCTTTTCATTTAGTTTGATATTATTCATGGTTGCATGCTTTGTATTTCTAATTTGTACTGAAAATTCTTTCCTTTCAGATAACCATAATTCCCTGTAATTATTTCATTTGTCTATGCGTTTCTATTCCTTCCTTTACACTATCACATCCTGTAATTAAGTCGTCTGTAATATAGAAACAACGTAAGTTACAGTGACGGGAAATCTTACCTTCATCGTATACGTCTTGATGTAGAGTTCTGACCGCTGGATACGGTGCGGGAGCTGTTCCATGCGTCACTGTTGCTCCAGCTCGTATTCCTAAGATTGCATGTTCGTCAGCAATTTTAATTTGTCGATACATTTTAATGATATCAGCCATCAGACGTATAGAATGTATTCTCGATCTTAACACACTATGCCTAAGATCAGCTTGCAATGTCAGTCCGATCATCAGCGCATTATTCAATGACACTTGAGGATCTTCTACTCAAAATAGTAATTTGACTATGTACTTACCACTGTAGTGTTATATTTGTACTTATTATATATGTACGTATGTATGATGTATTGTAGTGATTGCAGTACGTTTATTATGTGTACGTGTATTTCCTAAACCATAAGTATTAAATTTCAATTTAAACTCAGGATCTAACCATGCTTGAACTGTTAGATGTACCAACTCATAGCCAACATTGCTCGTCGGTTATGAACATGGGTACTATTATTACGATTATTAATGATGAACCTTTTGGGCTTTAGACTCTAAAGCTCGGAAACGGCTTTCGATTAATACTGTAAAGTACTTGAATTCTGTAAAGGTAGGCAAATCGTTGATTGAATCGTTATTACAGCCATTGTTTGCCAACTGCCATTGTTTTCACCTTGTGGTATCTAATTTGAACGTCACGATATGAATAATAATAACGTCCGATGTGCTCACATCAATATTTATAATTTTTATGCGCATGTAAGTAATCGGAAGTCATATCAATAAGTTCCTTTAATGCCGTAGTTGATTCATCACAGTAGTTTATCATACATTTTTGTCTGAACTGACGTCTGAACAACTGAAGAATACAATTACTAAGATACTTTTTGTTGCTGATACGTCGTTTTTCTGACATTGTCCAGCATTGACTATAGTTAGCGTCAGTTATAGGTATGTGCTTTATTAATAGTTCAGCTATGCCTGTAAGATGGCTTTTTAGATAATACAACTTTTGTACACTATCTAATGCATAATTTTTGTCAACCAAGGTTGTAAAGAGATCATGAAATGTTGTAAATTTGTAATATTTTACAGCAAATGAATGAATGGTATATTAGGCAATTTGACAAGAGAACTGAATGCTTTTAATTGACCACTAAATTGGCTCTGTCTCTTTTACTACACTAAACTTATTGAGCGTTGATTTAATTAAACTTTTATATATGATATACGTATCTCTGGTGCTATCATAAATAGTAACTACTTTATGACCGATATCTTCTAAAACGAAACGCTCATGAAGCTTACAATTGTTCTGTCAATCTGAGAATAAAACCTATTCTTTTAATGTCAAAAACGTTTAATAACTTCTGTTTAGTTTCTATATTCTCTGGTTAGCTGATCTTTAAGACTTCTTTGTTGAATTTATTTGAATCCTTTTTTTACATTTTATAGTTTATTCCACTTCGTGGAATTAAAATAAGTTATTGTCGTTAAGGGATAACATTTTGTGAGTATCGGGAAGACGTTAGAATTAAATATAAACGTAATAAAACGAATATTCAAAAATTGAAGCATATTGGGAGTCGAAAATTGTACATCCAAAACGTAATTTTCATAAAAAATAAAAAAAAACTTTTTAATGCATCGAGTTTATTCCGCGACCTTATCTAAGCCACCTTATTATTTATTTATGTGGGTTCGCCTCAATCGATTGTCCGAATGTTTGTTCTAGCTTGAAAAGTAATAACGCTGGGTACAGCGACAAATTCAAACGTATTTGATTAGTAACATATGTATGAAGTGGAAGCGTACTGGTCAACACTCCACGTAATGTGTTCGCCCCGACTTTCTTGAATTCCTGATTCTGGAAAGTATTACTGTTTAACTTATTACTGTTTTTGTGTTTTTATTTGACATATTTAATGTTTATTTGAGCCATTTAAACATATTTGCAATTGGTTTTGTGTAAAACCGCTACACACAAACGATTTTATCGAATTTTCTTGGCACAAACGCTTACAAATTATTTTGTTTGTTTTACAAGGATTACCCAAGCGCCGCACTCATTTCGGCTAATGCCCGCATAGATTTCAAGTTGGTGTGAAAGGGTTATTACCAAGACAAGTGGAATCCTAGTTTGGGACTGGATTACGAGTGTGTTTGTTCACAGATATTTTTATTATTATATGTCACCCTCCGACGAAATGACGACTCCAGTGCCGAACACTGATTGGTATAGTCGAGAAATATATTTATTCTCAAACATCTCCTCCGTGGTCTATGAAGTTCACCAGTTAGTGGCGCTGCTGGTTGACAGTGAATGCGTGGTCGTGCACAAGGTCGTTTTTAAAATTCAATCTATTCCACCCTTATCGATGGTAACCTAAGCCCAGGACTCTTACTTCCTTATGGGGGGGGGGGCTCCTTAGATTGCCAATAGCCGCGGGTTCTATTATCACATGGGCCAAGTATTTGTATTGACTATTAATAATTATTTCGAATCTCAGTTCTACTAACTTCCACTATACAGGAGATAATCCTACAGAGAGGCGTAACATTGCATTGACGCCATGAGATGAAACGCCATTTAGATCTCCTTCGCCGCAAGTGTCAGTCTAATGGTGGACACAGGCCTCTCTCATTTTGAAACAATCTGCCGTCATCACCAGGCAGGACAACACGCCTTATCGATTGCAGTAGCAGGCGCATAGTCTTGTGTAGTATATGGATGAGTATTTCTAAATATAGTTGTATATACACAATGGATTTCATATTTATAGTAAGACCCTATAACGACAAATGTCCTCTCTTCTTTAAACTATCCCTCACGAAGGTTGTCAACTTCACAAATAAATTTGGAGCCTATAAATTTGGAGTAAGTTATTTTATATGTTCCAGTATCTTGGAGCACGCGGGAATCTCCTAATGAATTTCCTAAAGAATTCGGTGTTCTGGTACGGAAAAGGAGAGGAAAGCCCTTTCCTGAAAAGGAAACGTCTGTTAATGTACATGTGTCAAAGTTCTGATAAATTGGTCTTATACTGCTCTTAATCAAATTTTCTTGCAGTAATTTTCTTTTTACTTTGATCAAAATGTCGAAGACGATTAAATGGCAACAGGGATTATCACCCTACCTACCTACCCTTTTTTGTGGTATTGGTTTTTGTTGATCAGAATACAGAATTTAAGATACATCTCATCTTATGGAACGAGTCAAATGACCCTGGCCGCATTTGTGGGTAAATCCTTTTTTTATTGATCCCTGGATCGTATTACTATGTAAATACTTTTCTTCAAAGGTCATTGTTTTCTTTTAAAAATCATGAGACACAAAATCGCATAATACGAGTAAATATTTATTAAACAAACAGTGATGCAATTTTGCAATTGCCCCTCTCGTCTTGTTAGATGTTTTTTTTTAATTATTTCTTATCATTTAAAACAAATAATACATTATTAATTAATGGTGGAAATCTCAATATGAAAAATAAGTCACCGATAATTGCTTAATAAAATAAGTGCTGGTCAAAATAGATTTTACGTTTTTTTGAGTATTTCGACAGCTGAAAATTCATATATAGTTTAATGTATTGGTGGTTTAATCTGATTAATACTCAATTAAACTATATACAGTTCATTTCATAATGACGCAAATAAAGAGATCAACGATAAAAGTATGAGACTTAAAAGTATATTTATTTTTCTCATTCGTGAAAGACTAATGGCAATTAGTAATTCCTATCCGTTTGTTTTCTACCTTTCAATCTTGTTTGGAGAAAAATATCACTAGAATAGAACGTGATTTTACATTGTATCACGGAAAAATACAGCGAGACAGTATTTTCCTTTTGCTAAAAAAATAAATAAATTAAGGTGTGTTAATGAGGGTTGCTTACTTCGTTCAATAATATGTTGTTCACTGAAATCCTTGCAGTTAGACGAGAATAAAGCAAGATTATGTAGAAATTCTGAGAAGGACCGCAGTCCTGTAAAATATTAGCTTATTGAATAATAAAATGTACAGCAGTTACCGTCTAATATTATTTTGCAGTCACTTATTAGAATTTATTGAAAAAACAGTATTTTTAAGAATCAATTTTGATTACAAGCTTCAACGGGTTCCCCATGTTGACTTTACCTAATAGATTTATTAGATAACAGTATTTAACTGAAAAATGGTGATGGGATTATTTAAAACTTCTTAAATTATTTTGGCTAGTTAAATAAAATATACTTCAAATAAATGTTTAAATTATCTGATAAACATAAGTTTGCTTCTAAAATGGTACATAGAATTTAATTTGCCATTTAAGTTTAGGAGCTGTCTGTTATAAGTTGCCTAGCTAGGCAGAGTTTTAAAATGACATATTTATTTTTAATATCCTCTTATAAAATAGGAAGCTGTAAATATGTTTTTTTCAATTTTGATATTGTGGGAAGATATAATAACAAGCTAAGGAAATTTTGATACTTACTTTATTGATAAAAATGGTAAAATTTATTTGATACGGCATTTTTCAACTTTTACTTTGTTAACGGTTCAAATTCACTAAAGCTACAAATTGAAACTTATTTACAAAGGTCGATGTAGGAGTAAAGAAAAAGGAAAGAAGTGAAGAGAAGGCTTAGTTTTCGATGTAAGTTGATATTTCTTTTTTATATTGCTTTTCCCTGGTTGATGAAATCCTTTTCCTTTTTGATTTTGGTGCGTTAGTGGCCTGTCACGGTTGCTATGTTATGAATGGAAGTCTAAATAACGCTATTTTTCTATTAGATATGTTCTTTATAAAACTTTTCAGTTACATAAAATACAATATAGTTAACATAATTTTTTTAAGCTTGTTCGTTGATTGATTGCCTTATAGAATGGTTGCCCCCCCTGCGCACCCCCTGCGCTTCTCTTTTGTGCGCTTCATCAATCCGACTCGGCTGGGTAGTGTTGGACAAACCACGTGACATCTTCTGGTCGAGTATACCTCAGAAACCCCAAGAGCAAAGTATACAACCATTGCGTGTTGTATACTTGCTTGAATTTGATCTTCCGATCGCTAACAGCATTTTCAAAAAAAAAAAGAGAACTGCCTTACACCTACAAAATCAGACAGATCCCTTCTACACAATTTCAGTAAAAGTTATATCAAGGGAAGCACTAACCAATCAACACAAACTTCTTGTGGCCAGTTTGATAATGCCGAATTGGACTCAAAAACAGAAACATGAAAAAAAGTACCCGCATTAAATAGTGAAACATTAACAAGACAGAAGGCATTTCATTTAATGCCCAGATTGAGTCTTAATTGACAGACACTTCAAGACTGAAAATATGACTTCCTCGTGTTTTGCCTGAAAAGTGCCAGTACAACTAGGTGTCACTAAAGGGTAACTAAGAATTAATAAGAATCTCACTTGGCGAGATGAGAATGTTAAATCTTAATTAAACGAATAGAAAGAGTCTTTCAAGGAATGGCAACAAACTAAATCGCGATTTAGTTTGTTGCCATTTCTTTAGATCGATTTGCCGATTTTTTGCGATTCAATCGGTGAAAATACTCATGAAAAAGTACATGTCTCGCAAACTAGCTTTTCACCCTTTTTTTGCCCTACCGGAGTCGAGGAGAAGGAAAAAGGAAATTTGTTCTCTTCTTTCTGCTTCCGAGGGTTTGAACAATTTTTGATTTTGATGTTATGATTAACTTAAATACTTTGGCATCTTCAGCATTTTAATCCAATGCTGAACATAGGCCTTTCCTTGGAGAGGTACTGCTTTTTTTCATCATTTTTTATTGTCATCATATTTATACATTTGTATTCCAACGCCGACTTTATATTCGTTTAAACTTGTCTATGACGAACTCTTTTCTAAATTTTAGTCTTTACTCGCTTCAATATTAACTATTTGTAATTTATTCTTTATTGTACACATTATGAAAAATTTACAAGTTTAATAATATACAAAATAAATGCACAAAGGCGAGCTTAACCCTAAGCAGAGTTCTCTTGCAGCAAACCCATGAGGAAAGAGAAAACTATTATTATTATTCAAGTAGGTAGTTGTGTACTTAATTAATACATAATATCTTAACTAATGTAATTGGCAATGAGAAAAAAAAACTATAACAAAGTAGCTGCATGTGGGTCCCCTCAGCGGGGCAATGACCTACACATATTATACAATATTACTAAATGTTTAAATGCAATGTCTAAATATATATAAATGTACACACATACAAAAAACAAATAAACACATATACTTACCAATATTACATTAAATATTTAATAGTAATCATCAATACAATAATAATACATAAATGCAGGTAAGTTATTATTTACAATTTTAATTAGAAAGATAGTCCTCCGTCACTCTTTTCCGGAATATTTCACGAGAAGAACTAGCAGGTATGTCATGTGGTAGTGAGTTCCATAACCTGGCTGCCTTTACAGTGAAGGATTCACCATATCGCCTAGAAGAATGAGAAGGTGTTTTAAGGAGTAAAGATTTAATGGTCCGGCACGGAACCCCGCGCGGCAATTTATTATTTGGCTTCGCTTCGATTACAAGTATTTTTTTAATTCGCATAATCATTTCCATAAATCTGTCGAATCATACGCAATAAATCGCAAAGTGGGAGAATAGATTGAAAGTAAAGTAGAGGACAAAGACACAACATAAACCATTTCATTTTTAAAATATGTACATAAATATAATAACTAATTCGCATTGTTACACAACATATGATTAATCATAGAAGAAATAAAAGAGGTTAACCTCTTTTGATCTCGATATTTCAATGTTATAAGTAATATTCAAATTCTATCTATATCTATATATAATACACACAATATCAATAATTTTAACCACTATAAACTAAGACCTCACACTCGTGGTACTGCATCCCATCAGAGGTAGTTGAGCACACTCGGATATGCCGAACCCAAATTCCACAGATGTTAAGACTTTCGCCATTCTTTCATTCAACCACCGTCCGTTTGTTTTAAGGGTGAGCGTAATGGTAAGGTGGATATTTGATGAAAAAGACATTTCTCCTTACAGACGGCATAGAGTTCATACCATTGTAAGTCGCCACTGTATTATTGTATTAGATTCCTATGTACTCACCGGTATTATGTTAGAGCGCAGTACTTAGATTAAGTTAAATCTGCTTTTGTTGTCTCATGCAGGAACTATTACATTAGCCAAAACCTTACCTAAATTCAATCAAATTTACTTAGATAATATCAACTTCAATTATTCTTTTTTTAAATACTTGCAATGCTTAATGCGATTTATCATTATGATTATTTTAGCCTGTCACATATCCATTGCTGAACGTTGAACTCCCCCAAAGGTTTCCACATAGCACGGCCATGATCCACCTGCACTGATCGACTTCCCTCTACAATGTGCGGGTCGTCATTCCATCTTGTCGTCCTACTCTGCATTTGCCTGTACTAGATTACCACTTGAGACCCTATCTTCTCCAACGTTTGTCGGTTCTGCGAGCGGTGTGGCCAGCCCATTGTCACTTCTGCTTGCGGATCCTTATGCCTATATCGGTTAAACTTGTGCTGCTACTATGTTCGGATGGTATAACTGGCTATGTTCGAAAGTCTGAAAGACGTCAAGTTTGTTTGCTAGACCATTTGTGATGAATCTTGAAAACAGCATGTGGTCGTGACAGTTAACTCTTCTTGCTCTTATAGCCTGTAAGTAGTCCACTGCTGGACGTAGCCCTCTCCCTTGAGAAAGATATATTCTAGTCGTAACGCATCGTCTACACATGGCCCTAGACCCGGAGAGACGATTGTAGTACCGGATACGCATGCGAAGGGCTTCACTGATACTGCCGCATGTCACCAGTTGGGATAATAAATTATGCTAGGCGGTGAAGGAAAACATCGGTAGTAACCCTGCATGTCTGACATATGTTATTAGTTATTTGAAAAATTCTATAACGAATAATAGTTTAAAAGATTGTAATTCGTATAACAGAGTATGTCAATAGTTTTAAATAATGTATTAAAAGTGGAGCAAATAACATTTTTTTATGGAAAAGACGGCAAATGAGCAAGCGGTTCATCCGTAAGTGATTCCCGTCGCCCACATACATCTGCAACACCATAGATACTGCAGGTGCCAGTTTTAAGGCTATTTGGGAGATGGGAGGGAAGAGGAGGGGGAATAGGGAGGGGATGTGGGCCTCCGGTTACCTCACTCACCGAACGAAAGGCAGAAGCACAAGATGCCTCTACTTCACGCCGGTATTCTGCGAGGCCGTGGTATCAATCCGGTCGAGCCGGCCCATTCGAGCAACAGCTAAAGTCGCCGCTGGGCTCTACCACGCTTGTTTAACATATTTAATGGTTTCACATTAATAATGACTTATTAGTTGTGAGAGTAATTCAAATACAATTACATAAAACCGATTGGTTGAGATGATATTGTTTCAAGAGTAATTTTAATTTATTTATATCAACCTTGCTATTCTTTAAGCTGCTCCATCTCGACGTTATGGCAGCGGCGGTTCATTTTCGTATTTACTCATTTTACTCACGCAGCACTAGCGTCGAAAATTTACGGTTTTTGGTGGAACTACACATGCTTACCAATTCTTATATGAAAAACGGTATACCCTAAGCTCAAAATGCTTGTCCTTCTACGACCGCCTACTGCCTCAGCTTCACTGGTCAAAAATCAAGGCAGCTTTGACGTCGAGCTTGGCGTAAAGCAAACTCTAAACACATAGCTGACGTGAAATATCAATGCACTACGAAGTCTGCGGTCTGTGATCATATCATAGATCGCCCCAACTAGTACATCAGATTTGATAGACCACAAATCCTCGCAAAACAACACCGGCTCCTGCCAAGGATGATTCGCGAGGCTATTGAAATCAAAAAACTTCCTAATTTCAATAGAGAAGATGGCTGGATACTACCACAGCCTTGGGATCCAGTAATAAATGAAATGAAATACCAAGAAAAAAACCAAGTATACCACTGCACGACCTCAAGATACTGTGAGCACATTTTACGTAGATCGGACCAAAATTAATAAAATAAAGCTGAAGATCTGGACGTCCACTCAAGCTAATCAACACCCTAGTCTCGCTGTGACCAGGGCTGCTGTAAAGTACTCGGCGTCGGCAATATAAAAATTTAATTAAACACGTTAAAATCCGTAAATAATAGTTTCATTTCAAAGGAAAGACTACTTTAAAACAACACAATAAAGAAAACTTATACCTATATGATGGCAAGACTAATAAATACACAGTGAGTAATATTTGCTTTATTGTTGGGTAAGGCCGCGAAAGCACGGGAGTGCAGGGAGAGCGGTGCCTAGCAACCCCGGCGGCTCTTCTCCCCATTTAGAGAGCTAATTAACCCCCCGGCATGATAAGGTGTGTAGGCGATGACCCATCCTGTATATATACAAGCGACCGCGTGGCTTAGTAATTAGCCTGCCTGTCTACTGAGTCATGGATTCCGGGTTTGAATCCCGACCGAGGTCAATATTTTGGCAAAAACACAAATGATTGGTTTTTGGGTATGGGCTATGTTGTGTTGCATACCATATCCGACATTACATCTGAAAATATACATTGGAGTAAAATGAGAAGGTATCGAGTGTCTCTGTGTTCGTGTTGATTATTACGGCATAGTTGCGCAGTTGGTAACTGATCGATATCAGCTCGAAGGACAACGTCATATTTATATGATATACAACTTATGATATTTTGTAAAGATACGTGTGGTGGCGGCGTAAAAAAATCCGCTGCTCAGTCGCATTTCGTGGACGCCGAAAGTGAGAGATATATCAGAAAAATCCCCTACTCCGATCAGTGGCGGAATTTACAAAAAAATGCTGGCCGAAAATACACAAACCCCTATCACTCGGGTCTGCGAAAGCCAATCAGCTTATTATGCGTGACGATTATGCTGAAACATCTATATGGCAGAGTTATATGTCTAACTACAGTTTACAGACATTTTTGCCAATGTACCTAACACGACACTTAATAAAATGTTTCGTGTACCACTTACTATTATTGTTCCAGTATTTTCACTACTATATGAAGAGGAGTAGCTAAATGGATTGGGGGCAATATGGCAATTAGTGAGATGCAACTATATTGCATCTATTTTTTTGCCATCTACTTCGCTTCCAAATCAAAAATACGCACACAATATTACACAGCGATCAATATTGGTATAAATTTATTGTAACTATCTCATTAGTATGCCAATAAGAATTTTTTAAATATGCGCAATTAATATTCACAAAAGTTGTTAAAACCTTTCCTTTACTTATTAATTTACAAAGTTATTATATGCTAAACCAGTTTCATTTATTTTTCAACATTGTATTTGATGATAAATGTGAGATATTTAGTAGTACTTTCATTATGTGGAATAAAAATATTTTGTTTTATTTATCCTTCAATGATGAATAGTTCTCTAACTCTTAAACAAATTTTATCGCTAGTTTAATCATCATCATCATCATAATTGTCTTCATCATCATAATGATGATGTTAGTTAGCTGTTGCAGTATTTTGTCGAATTATTAGGAGACATCGTCTTTTTTGTATCGGGAATCAACTAGTGGTTTTGTGAAGTACCATTAGAGATTCTTAGACTACTGTGATTAATCTAATTACTCATTCTTTTCACATGTCATGTCTATCCTTGTTATATAAATTATATACATTTTATTTTAGAATAGCTATGCCCGCGACTTCATTCGTGTAATTAAGGAGGATTTGAAACCTCTTGGCGTTCGAGACAGATGATGAAAAAAAAACCTAAAACACACCGGCCAGTGATAAGAATCATTCGGCACTCATTTTTCTGCAATGTCCAATCTGTCTGCCAAGCGTAACTGTAACGCTCAAGGTTTCTATTCCGGAGAAGCACAATATTATGTACTAATTAGTTATAATACATAATTATATTGACTCAAACTATTGACAAAAATATTGAGTCAAACCCCCGTAAAACGTGCCCCTAATGTTGTAAGCCACTGGAGCGGCTCCTTAGGTTGACGTCGCTTAAAACTCTACCAACTGCCTAGAAAGCTAACCGGCGTAAAGCATTCCATATAAAAACTTTTAATATTCACGTAGAACTTTTGCTTTGCAAATGTTCCTTGAACTGTCGAAAATTTAGGTGCATTCTCTTTGGTTAATAGTAGAATAAAGAGAGCATGCTAAATCTCCATACAAATATAAATAATGATTCATCATTAAAAAATTATAAGAGCTGTCATCATTATGTTGTGTTTAGACTAGCTTCAAGTAAATATTTCAATTGTAGGCTGCCAGGTGGTGTCGGCGTAAGAATCTGCCACCCCCTTTTCTTCCCCAGGGTGTCGTAAGAGGCGACTAAGGGAAAAGCCTTAAAAATAGTGGCGGGATATTCATTTAGAAAAATACCAATCTAAAAGCAGCCTCATCTGAGATGCGAGCCGTCAAGTACTGCGATCGCCTATGAGCTTACCGAGCGTGCAAGTGCGTATAATATGATATACATTCTGTTTAATATTTTTTTATTATTACTGGTTTACTCGATTCCGACGTCGCGACCGAAATTAAATTATATTAAAAGTATGTAATTGAACTTGACATAGAAATTATTCAAGTACTTATGGAACGCCTTAGGAAGTGTGACGCTTGTGGCAAATTGTTATCATTGGAGGAGTCCATGTCTAGCAGAGGACTGTTGATAAGATGATGATAAGGAAGTCCTCTTCTAATTTAAATAAAATGTTCATGATGAACATTTCAATGAAAATTTCAAAAATACATCTTATCGTTGTGGCGTGAAAGACGTATGTTAGGACCGTAGCAAAAGGAAGGAGATTATCTCTGCCCACCCCATTTGGAACAAGGCGTGAAAATATGTATGTATGATGAAAAATAATCTGATAGCATACATGCGACTTATAATATGAGTTTAAATTACTACCTATAGGGTTCGCACAAGCTCTTTTGATTGTTTTGTAATTTCTCCTCTTACCGGTGCTACTTAAATTGTTAATTGCAATTATTAGTGCTGAACTTATACTACAAATGAACTCCCAGACGTGCCAAATAAAAATTCATAATTAATTACTTCCCTTACGTGGTGCAATATGAATGTAATTTGAAAATTATAAAAAAGTTATTGTGTGATCATAATAAAAAAGTGGCTCACATACGTGATTTCGACGCATGTCGAGGTAATATTTTATTTAATACGGTTTTTGTCACCTATCAAATAGCATCCTGTCAACGCATATTAAACATTCACTCTCTTACACACAATGATTTCTTGTATTTACGTGAACCGCGAAAGCGAACCGAGATCTCATTCTTACGTGTATCAAAACTGCCACTAAAAAGGTCATTCGTGGAAGTTCTAAGTCCTTAAACCAGGCTAGTAAAGTGTTGTAACGAACGGTGTTTCACGACAAACGAGAAAATAGCCAATTCATTCATAGATTTAACCTTAATTTTAACGACATTTGATTTTGATAAGCATCGAATCTTTAATTAGGAGCGAGATTATAAAATGTAATAAAAGCAAAAAAAAATTAAATAAATTATATTGACAAATACATAATCATCCTGCCTATGGTTGAGAGGGTTAGCAGTAACCGAAAAGCTTGGTTTGTGAATTGGTGACTATATTACCAGTAACTGATTGGTAGAATAGAGAAATGTATATATCTTGTCAAACATCTTCCCATCAGTTTAAGCATAAAAATATTTATAATTGTCATTTTCATTCTTTTGACGAAATTTTGACTTTAGTCGGCTCGGTGGCGCACTGTTTAAGCCTTGCGAGTCGCTGTGTTAATTCTCGAACTAGACAAGTATTTCTATAGACTACAAATAGTTGTCTCGGTTGTTTCGAGTCTGAGTATTAGTACACGTTTAATGTATGTACTTACGTGTATATAAACAGCTTCCACGACCCAGTAGACATTTTTTATTATATTTTTATATTTATATTTAAATCACCATCATAATACGTGGCAGCTACCAGCACGATAGACTACCCGCCTTAGCGGTTGCAGTAACAGGCGCATAGCCTTGTATTATATTTGAATGGTCAATCAAACAAAACAAAATGGTAGAGAATCGTATAATGTTATTACGTTATGGCAGTCGTATAATGTAATTACTAACGAATCGCCACGCCCGAGATGTCATTTTTATTTTTTTTTATCTCAATCATTTGTGTGAAAACTATTTTTCCTAGTTATGATATCGAGATAAACTTGGAAAATAAAACATTATCTTAATACGAAATTCCGTTTGCGAGGTACCATTTACAAGATATTTATATACATATATAAAATAATAGCTCGCTTAAAGTATTAGGATTGTCATTATTAGACTATGAGATGGCAGTAGCAACTAAGTGCAATTCATTTTGACTATGCCAGAACTGAGCTAATTACACCGGTATAATCAATAGCTTCTATGGTGCGAAATGTCTTTTTTTTTGGGAATTGGAGGCAAACGAACAAGCGGGTCACCTGATGGAAAGTGTTTGCCGTCGCCCACGTGCTGCAATACTAGAGGAGCTGCAGGTACGTTGCCTGCCTTTAAGGATATTTAGGTGATGGGAGAGAGGAAGGATGAAGGCAGAGGTGGACGTAGGCCTCCGGTTACCTTACCCAACGAGCGAAACGCAGAAGCACACTCCTCTACTTCACGCCGATATTCTGCGAGTTCATGGTACTACCACCTTCGAGCCGGCCCAGACATATAAATTTTCTGATATCCAAATTGGGTAGAATCAGTCAAAAATTCAAAAAAAAAACTGCTATAGATAACTATTATACAATCAAGGAATATAAAATCAATCCATCCTACACGTGTTTAAAGTTCACGTCTCTGATAAGAAATATTTGATGCCAACAATTAGTAAAGGCATCCCAATCCATCACAATAAATATGTATAAAATCAACAATTCAATGACATGGCGGCATAGTCTTAATGCCTTTGTCTATACTTATAGTACGGTCGAATAAAAAGGAATAACAGTGCCAAGCGGCGGCTTTTGCTGCTGCTCATTTACCATCGTCGTTTGCCGCCCTTGTCATGAAAAAAAAACAAATGTCAAATTTATAACATAACGTCCCACCAAAACAAACAACACTACTTTAAACTATTGAGGTTACTACAAATAAAATCCTTACATCTAATCCTTACATTTGTAGTCGTGAAGTAAAGGGCAACCGCTTTGGTCTGCTCTGATCTGAGACCGTGGTCAAATAATGATACGAAAAAAAAAAAGCGTTTTGTTTTGAAATTACAGACAGACATTTCAATTTCATTTGTATGTACATAACAAATTGATTTGCTAAATGCTCCCCGTCCCCGTTTATACTTCGTTTTTTATCACAAGCCGATTGACAACAACATAATCCTGTAGCTTCTTTTTTGTTTTATAGTTTGGTCGAATATCTACAATAATTTCTTGCATTAAAACGATCTTCTTGAATAACAGTGTAAAATCTACATGGTGTAGTTTCGCCAATTTTTCGCCTCCAATATTGGTATTTTCAGTTCCTTTAAATAAAGTAATAATTTCGTACAGATTGCGATGAGTTTTACCTTTGCGTTTTCTGATTGAAACGGTTTTTTTGTAGCATTTGAAAAAGGAAGGTTATTGCCATTCCGATATGCTCTATACCAAAGGCACTTTCACAGATACGAATCTTCATCCACAACATGCACTCACAAAGAACTATGTTACAGTTTGTGTTTTTTAGAAAACGAGATATTCGTAACGTAAGCTCAATGCCCCAAAACGCACGCGCCCACGATTAGGCGCAGACATCTAAAAATAAATAAAAAAACCGCGATCAAGCGCAGACTGATAAAACGTAGAAAAAAAATATAGAATTGACCATAAATTTTGTATCGCTTGATAGACGGTAAGAAATTGAATGACTGTTTCTCTCGAGGCTTCTTTCACGCGTTTCATCACCATTTTCTCCCTGCGTACAGCGAAGGGCGTTCAATTCAGTAGGTGGCGTTAGTGGCCGTAACATGCTCCTAGCCATGGCGTTGCTCTTAGTTGACGTATCGACTTCGGATGGTCCTCACAAGCGGTCGCAGTTAACTGTCTACCGAACAAGAAGTGTTCGAGCTTGTAACATTTGCACGGGAATCCATGACTGCTTCAATTTGTGTAAAAGCCGTGCCGTCCTCGTATATTAAACCAGCATTACCTACTGAACCCTAAGACGTATCTATATCTTTGAAAGTGTGTTATTACTAAACTAAAATATTCGACTTGAAAATTGAGGCACAATACTAAAGCCAGATAAGGTATAAACGAAAAAAAGAACCAAAATAATAAAAAAAATGGAAATTGCTTCAATAGAAATTGACTAAAGACTTTCGAGTCAAAATTATATTATGTATAGAAAACTATCTTTAGTTATACATATATAGACAGATAGACTTCTTTAGAATTCTTGTGATATTTTAGTAATAAAATAATAAGCTCTCAGGCGCAGCCCCTTTCTATAACAACCCTTTATTTTTTGTAGCGTTAATACTTTAAGCCGCACAATTTAGTCGTCGGGCATATAGACGATACAGTGTATACATGAAGTTGAGCGGCGCTCGCCGTGCAACATTGTTTCCGGATGTTCTGGGTACTAATTCTGATTAACAGTTGACGAGTAATTTATTAATAAGAGACTGAAAATATTATCGAGTGAAGTAAAACTGTAATTAATAACAAATTGAATCGACGTGAATGAGATTAATTTGAAAATACTAATGTAATAAAAATATGGTAATTCAGTGTATTATGCATAGGTATTGTTCTTACTCCATGAATCTCTTATAGGTAATGTATATCATAATCTAAAGTAAAAAAAAAACAAAATATTGAGTATGCTACATTCATAAACTATCTATCTGAAGAAATTTAAATACGCTAGGTGCAAGCGTTGGGTCGGAGCCATCGACACCGGACAGGGCGTACGTTCCGCACAGCGAGGCAATTTCCTTGTAGTATATTGTAAAAAAACAAACTCGCCGATAAATCCAGATGTGACGTAAAGTCTGGTAGTCTTTATTCAGTTGTTATTTGTGTTATATTTACATATTTTGTAATTCATTACTGTTTTTAGATCGAAGAAGCGCAAAGTCCTTGATGTTGGTGTTGGTCAATCAACAAAATTGTAATACCTCAGTAGATACTATACATATAGAGTAAGTAGTTATTTTACTACTAACTAGAATAAATCCTTATAATTAATACAAGTCTCTTAATAACTCTTCAATTTCAAGCTTACATTCCTATACATACACAATAACTCATTGATTAAATAAAATGCTTAAAAGACTAGATGTTTTTTGGATGTTTTAAGTATACTGTGAAAACTTCCGTAATAGCTAACTTGTTTTTATTGGTTGTTGCATTCTGACAACTGATGGGGGGACGGGAGTAAAACGTATTTGAGACTAGATTGACCGCATCTATACTTACTTGATCGTACCCACTTTCCCATAGGCATTCAAAGTGTTGTGAACATGAATATTAAATTGAATGTTTTCATTAGCCGTCAAACCCATTTTTTTCGAATTTTTATTTAAAATAAAGTATTTTAAATAAATTATAATTTGAAAAATAAAGTATTACTTTTTCTGCACCTATTTTTGCCATTGTAAGAAAATATAAATATCAGCTTTACCTATTCGACTTATAAAACGCTTTGATGTTAAAATATAATTATCAGTTGAGATACCACTGGCAAGGTTTAAATTGGGTCAAAAGTACGCTTGAATAATTATAGACCCTGGACCCTGGGCCTCCTGGGCGTTAAATTAGACAGTCTTATTACATAATCTTATAATATCTTATTATGGATACTTAAAAATACATTAATTCCGAATATAAGATTAGGCTGATTACTGTTACGGTGTTTTGAACCGAATATTATTAATTAAATTAATTCTACACGACCAGAGAAGATTGCATTGGCGCGAATTTAACTAGCATCTGTGTGACGCATTCAATTCATTTGCACAAAGGGATGGTTTGGCGAGGTCGTTTACGCTCAGAGATAATCCGTATGCGATGTATCTATACACTTATTTAATTTTCCATAGCGAATGAGGAATGTCGTTTGAAGTTAACAGTGCATTCGTTTTCGGTGCAATCGATATTTATAGTTTATGATTTTAGTTCTGGTAAATTATAAAATACCTTAGTGTCCTAAATATTATCATCCAAATAGAATTATGATTACGTAAATATAATACGATTATATCAAGTGAATTTTTTACTGAATGAGGTCTTTAGTAATTTCAAAAATGAATATGTCAGAATTTGTTGCGTTTTATTTATGTTAGAGAATCTGTCAAGAAAACCTAAGTTAAGTTAGTTATTTTTACTATGTTACTCATATGTTACCTTGTAGCACGAATCTTCCACCGCCCAGTTTTTCAGATCAGATAAGGCTTTACTATTATTGCGACATTATTTGTTCCCGCTATACTTGTACTTACCAGTACGGGGGTTTCATGCAGCGGCTTAGGCAATCGACGGGGTTGTCACTTGTTTTTATATAATGGAAAGAAGGATTTGTACATGTCAAAATCGTCCTTACTCTGTTAGGCATATGCCTATATAGACATAAAGTATTTGCGAATCAGAGAAATGAAATACATTTGCACTTAGTCAAATGTACATGTCATTATACCTTCTTCCTTTTTTGTATCTTTTTGTTCTGATATGTAAAATAAAATTATATTCATTCATTCGTTCAATTTTTCGTTTCGCTTTGTGGCAACCTTTGGGGGAGGCCTAGGGTCAAAAGTTGAGTTTTGGCTGTGATGATGATGATGACTATGTTTTTTTTCTAATTCTGATAGATCGAAATTTTAAGAAGTATTACGTGGTATATGAAAGTTTGCAAGATTGTGTTTATAAAAGATTGCCCATATATATTACGTAATAATTACTTAGCAAATTATCTACGAATTCTGAAATTCAAATAATTGATAATCTAGTGTATTTGTTCTCGATATATTATTATTGTATATTATGTCCAATGTGCATAGGAAATTAAAAATATATCTTTAATTGAAGCGATCTCAGAGATATTGAAGCGAGTGAACTTTGAAGTTAAGATATTATTCGTATTACGAGCAAGAGAGATCGTTATCCGTTAGAGTAAAAGTTTAAACATATAAAGTCGGCATTAAAAGTTCAATACCTTTGTTTATTGAACTGAAACAATTTAATGAATTAATAGAAACATGATTATAAAATTTTGCATTAAATATAATGGTTTTAAATTTTAGTAATTTAGGAGTTAATAAGAAATAATGCTGTTAGGGGATTAAAAATAAATTAAAATACATTTTAATATGTCCAAATTACCTTCTATCAAATTTGATAAGTACAGACATTTAAATAAATTATTATTGAAGGAGAAACGATGTATACAATTTATAAAAAGCATATTAATTTAAATTATTAACTTTTAAATTCACAAAATATGGTAATTTAGCATTAAATCTCCGTTATGGTAGTTCCGGTAGGTAAGTCAAATTAATTCGAAACATACCTTAAAGAACTAGCCAGTGAGTCAAACTTTCAAACTTTGGACTTTTCAATTCATTTAAGTAAAGGTCTGATGGATTAGCTACATATATATTAGTATCAGGTTAAAACAAGTTTAAGTAAGACCGATATATCTGAGATAAAAGTAAAGAAGAAATAGTTGTATTGAAGAAGTTGCTTAAATTACAAGTATTCCAACTGTCATTATCAAAACTAACCACCGTTCTAAAGACAAAACAGAAAATTCCTAATATATCACAAACAGGGGAAGAATATCGTTGGAAATGTCGTAACCTAGTCAAAATATAATCGTAGAAGAATTTGAAGAACTAACTGCAAGATGCATTTGATAATAATATACTACTAATGGATTATCCCAGCAAGCAATATTTTGATATAAAAATTCTGTTTTGATTAGTTTTAAAGCATTATACTTTTTATGCTCTCGTGCTCAAATTGACCAACTATTTTGTCCATTTTGTGTTAGTAAAGGTACACGCATACACGTAGGAATAAGATACTACATCGTAGGAAGAAGATCTATTTTACCTATCACAAGTCTGCATCTATCGACTTCAACGACGACGAAATTATTTTCTTATTGAAAATTCCACAGTAAATTCAATAATAAACATTAAGAAGTCCATTTTACACAAATTCTGATATTTAAATTCACCAATATTTGACTATTAAAAAAAACGCCTGTCGCTGTCGAACAGATGACTCGAACACCACACAGAGAATCGAACACATGACTCGTGATCCAGAGACAGTAAACAACGCAGTTGCCGTGGCATTTAGAATTTAAAGTGAGTATAATATAAGAGTATTTCTTTTTAAAATACTTTGAATAACAATAAACTCATATTATACTAATGTATTGTACAAATATAAAGTAAACAGCGAATATCGCTTTCATACTTTGTTCTCTAATTGTAGAGAGTATCATGAAATCGATGACGTAGCGGGAATCGTAGCGTATTCTACGAAGCGTAGAGCAAATTATTGTCTACAGACGCGACGTAGCATTTAAAATTCATCTGTTGCACATAAAAATTTTATGGTTTCTCATTGATAACAACGTGTTCGTGTGTTAGTAATTCAAACATAATTATATATGAAATACGCTTGGTTTAGATGATATAAATTTTATTTAACTTAAACAAAACTAACTTAAAAATAGTACTCACTCACGTTTTGAGTGAGTACTGTTTTGAATACATCTATCTAAAAAAATGTAAAAGGTATTGTCTAACAAATTTGTAAAGAAAAAAGTTAAATTCTTACGTTATATTATTGTATCGGATTTTGTTGTCACATATTATGTCTACAATAAAAAGCTTTATAGAAAATTCTTTTGAATAGCCAAATTAATTGATGCACTCTTGCTGAATACGGTAATTGAAACATGCTATTAGTAAATTAAGTTAATTAATTTCCGAAAACAAGCCATATTTACTACGCGGTGCTCTCGTTTAAAACATCTAGGTATTACACAGTATTTACGATATTAATATATGACGTAGTAAAAATGTATGTGGTAAATACGCTTAATAATTGTTTTAAGCTTATATATGTTTTATCTCCAAATAAGCTTAAAACAATCCAACAAAACATTTTGTTGGATAATAAACAGTAACTAATATATGCTCAAATACAGAGGTTCCCAGACTTCTTTCCCATAGACCACTTTCAAAATTTAGCTGGTTCCGGCGGACCCCCTGCAGCTACTTTTTTACCATATTCCCAAAACTCGACAAAAAATGTGAATATTAGATCTAAGTATGAAAATTTTAGTTGCGGCTGAGTTCCAACCACGAATTTACAACTATTTCTGACACAAACAAATGGCAAATACAAACATCGATTCACTTTACTTTACTATTCTTTTCGAAATTAGAAGTATCAGTCGCTGAGCTACTTAAAATATTATCGGTCTACATTGATAGGTGAAGTCAAGCTAACATTTTAGTTCTTCACTATCGAAAGCAAATAAATTTTCGTGGAGATAAAGAGGGAGCTTTAAGAATCTTGAACCCCCATTTTTTTGTCACGCCAACGTAGACCCCCGTCCAGTCTCCCGTGGACCCCCAGGGGTCTGGGCAGACTGGCGGATCTCATATCTAGAATATTTGTTATTCCGGCCCTTAGATTTTACCTTACGACACCTGGAATGGGTTTTCCTCTTATCATACCCGAAGGATGAAATGGGATTTCTGATTCTCTCATCGCTCTACAAAACGAGTTATCACTGTAAGAAATATTTATCCGATTTAATTTGGATTATGGTTATGGTGTTATTATTTTTGTTTTTAAAGTAAAGAAGTCTAACGAGATTAGACAAAATAAACAAAAAAAAAAAGAATAAAGGAAAATATTGATAACTAGGTTAAAAAAAAGAAGATTAACATTAACTAACTATCAAGGGGAAGGAATAACCATTATTAGGTGGTAAGGAACTTCTGTGACTAAGACTAGTTTTGGGTAGGTACCACGGTCTTGCCCATTTATGTCACCAATCAGCAGTGTAACAACTGTTGTATTCCGGTTTGAAAGGTATAGAGAGTCAGTATAATTTCCTGCTAAGAGGCATTCCATTCCTCAGTCATTAGGAGTGTCAGCGTATCTGTATTCTTCTTAGTTTTAAGTAGTTTAAGATTGTCCAATCTACTTGATGCTATACCATAAAGCTTCTGTCATAATTTTGAATAATATAGGTATTTTAGATTTTTCACATGATGTTGATAGGGTAAATTAATGTTATTTAAACTTATTAAATAATACTTAAGCTATAGCTAATAAAATACTTGGATTTATTTCAGATCAGCAGTGAGTTTATAATTCTCGCCATTTAAGAATGCTAGTAACGAAACTGACGAGATACGATACCAAAACCTCTGCAGCTATTTGCCTTTATGAACGATGTTTGAAACTACACTTTTAAATGATTTATTTGCCGGTGTGGCTATAAGCTCTCTAGTGGTGCTCCTATCCGAATCCACCTCGATTGCGGAGAGCGGGGAGAGCGGTGTCTAGCAACACATTAGCGACTCATAATACACCAACTCGCATCTGGCATGGGCTAACTTGTATTACAATTTATGATATTATAGAAAAATCACTCTTTAAAGAACAGTGTATTAGGCTTTGTCAGCAGAAGTATTTCCGTTGCAACAGCTACGGCTTGGAGAGCTTCAAAAAGAGCCTAATCCTTTTTTAATTTCATTCCCGTGAATCGGATTCCATCCATCTCCTCTGGTGTCGTGAATGTTCGTGAGTATTTATCTCTCTAGATCACTTAGTATTAAGTGCGACGCTCGCTCATTTGTACTGTCTTCAAATAAAAATGGATTAGTGGTTAAAGCATTAAATCTATGGTGCTGAATCTACCTCACCTTTACTAGATAGTACTTAGTTTGCGGGTTTAAGAGAGAATAGATCAATTTCTCCAAATGTTAATTATTCTTCGGTTAACTGATTCGCAATGACAAATTTATCCGATCACGATGAACCCATATCCGATCGCCAAGTCCACTTGCACTCTTAGACTTGCTCCACTACCGTGATTGGAAATACTTATATTATAATCTAGGAGATGAATCTAAAATTTTGTATTGTAATAGCTAATTTGAAGCTTACTTGTACTACAATATCCAACATATAGTATTTAAATGGATATATATTTAAACAATAGCATGTGCATTATCCGCATGCCTTATAATTTTACTATTTCACCTCCTTCATCGATTTATTTGCATATCGACTTTACCAAATACGTATTGAAATTCAAAATCATAAGTAAAGTAAAGAAATAACAGACCTAGTTGAAAAATATTGAGCGAACAACTTTAAGATTATTGTACTTCTATTCATACGGTTCGTTTAGCATGTAGGTTATTAAACTTTCAAACTATTTTCTTACAACGCAGAGAGATTTTCCACGAATGTTGAAACGCAATATACTCGTACATTGAAAGGGCAATTATTTTGTAAAGCAAGTTTCAGGAAAATGTCTAAAATAAAACAAATGCTTTATATTTACCATTTGCGAAATATTTTGTTCTATAGTGAAAATGTGTGTGTGAATTAAAATGGTATAAACTTCTAAACCACTAAAAAAAAATGTTATTGTCTTTTGTGCTTCCTCACCAGTCTCAGTATAAACTTGAGATACTTTTTTATTTATTTTATCTTCTGGGAAAGTGAGTAAACGAGCAAGCGGCTTACCAGATGGTAAGTGTTTACCGTCGCCCACGTACATCTGCAAGACCAGAGGCGCTATTTGTGGGATTGGAAAGAGGATAAGGAGGGAGAAAGGCTAGGAGTTGGGAGGGGAGAGGGCCTCCTGTTATCTTACCGAAAGAAATACAGAAGCACAAGATGCCTCTATTTCACGTCGATTTTAATTAATTAATTTATTTATTTATTCTTTATTGCCTTAAGCTTAAGGTTACAATGGGCGGACTTAATGCCAAGTGGCATTCTCTACCAGTCAACCCTTGTTATGGTGAAAGGTAGTTGGCAGGTATAAAACAAAGAATAAAAAAAAATAAAATAAAATAAAAAACTCCAATAAAAATAACTTGATAAGTACATATAAATAAACTATATAATTAAATAAATATTTATAACATAAAATACACACATACGTATACAAGTATATAAAAGGGTACATAAATAAATATATAATTAAAATCAAAAATAGATAAGCCGAATATTGTCAATGATCTATTATTCTATTAGGTAATTACGAAGTAGAATCTTAATCAGTTTCTTGCTAGGAGCTGCTTTTATCTTATCGGGCAGGGCGTTCCAGAGGAGTGTAGCTTGAACAGTAAAAGAAGAGTTATAGTATCCTGTATTATGTTGTGGAACTCGAATCTTAAATTGGTTTATGGAACGAGGCTCTCTGTCATGAGCAGAATAAAGATATTGGAAATTATTCTTAAGATAAGAAGGAGAATTAGGATCAGTTAATACAGAATACAATAAACACAGAATTCTAGAGCTACGCCTTTGACGAATAGGAAGCCAATTAAGCTTGGAACGATTTGAAGAGACGTGATCATATTTACGTAAACCAAAGATAAATCTAATGCAGTTGTTAAGAAGGCGCTCCAACTTATCGAGACGTGATTGGGATAGGTCCGGGTAACACACATCTGCATAGTCGATAATGGGTAAAATTAAGGATTGAGTGAGCAAAAGCTTAGTTTTAAAGGGTAAGAAATTTTTCAAACAATATAGAGAACGTAAGGTGGCAATGACTTTCCGGCTGACTTCAGCAACCTGAGTCTCCCAACACAATGACAGGTCCAGATGAATGCCTAGATTTTTCACAGTTTTGGAGAAAGGAATTAATGTTCCATTGAAATAAACTGGAGCAAGGTTACCATAATCAATCCCGGCAAGCATCCTAGGACCACCCACTATGATTGCTTGACATTTTAATGGGTTGACAGTAACCCCAAATCTGTGCGACCAATCTCTAATAGAGACAAGATTGTCATTTAGCTTCATTATGCAGTTATTGAGGTCGTTAATGCCTGATTGTGCATACAGCTGAAGATCGTCTGCATACAGATGATACGAACAGTCGACAGCGGAGGTTATAGAATTAATAAATAACGAAAACATTATGGGAGAAAGTATACCGCCTTGCGGCACACCTGAACCAACGTCCGCCCAGGCAGAACACTGCTGTCCTAGACGATGTTCTGCTAGGTCGTGGTACTGCTCCGGTCGAGCCGGCCCATTCGAGCAGCGGCAAAGACAGCATGGCTCTACCACGTACGATTTGCTAGAATGAGTATTAGGTATATGAGTATTTAGTTAGGTACATTATCTTAAGAGGTTCTCAGTTGGTGGCCATTTGTTCTTAATTATTGAAAAGAACCTTCGAAATAAGGACTTCTGATTTATTTGTCATATAATATGCCATACCTGCCGCGACAATAAGAAAAAGAATCAATTTTACCACTTTGTGTTCCAGTTTTGCTAAGGTAATTAGCACTAACATTCTACAAAACATATAAAAAGTTGAGGCTTACAGCCCGTGTCGCCGCTTTGGTAATATTCTGCTCTTTATCACAATTTCTCTAGTAAAAGTTCCTTTACCGAATAGTACTTTAATTTTGAAGGGATTCTTTAATTTTTATTTTGTTAAAACATATGATCGTTTTTATAACAATTCGTATATTTAAACATTGAAAGTAATAAAGATAATCTAGAAAATATGACATTTACAGGCTTCTCTGTTTTATTACTCTGAGTAAAGGTATAAGGACCGCCTTCCGAACAACGGTTCAATTGTTTTTTATGATGTGCTTCTCTCCATTATGTAGACAATGCACGTGTATACATAGGTTGAGTGTGACGAAGACGTAAGTGACCCGGAGCCTTTTAAATATTTCTTTATAAATATTTTTTATTTATTTCTCCACTATTTAAGCATCCTCGATTTTTTTAAATTTCCTCCGAAATTAACCTCGACCAGCAATTAACAATTGCAGTAATATTCGCACCCGGAACAGCCTTGAAAAAATATTTCCGGTAGCTAATGCTACGATGAGACTTGTCACCCCTCGCTTATTCGCTTACTCCTGGTTATACGAAGAATGCATTGCAGAAGCCTGCACCACAAACTTTAAGCCTTATCCGTTGTGCCACCAATAGTTTAGAATTCCGTGTAACGAATATCCATAAAAAAAAGAACATAGCTTACTCGTAGTTATTCATAGCCATGACTAATAAACGAAACCCTGTCTTGAATGGGAAATAAAACGTTACGACTTTATCGGGGAATAACTTCACACGAATTTGTTGAGATTTTTTAATGGCATAGCGGTTAAAGCTCCTGGTATGGAATGTAAACCAGTTTTTACTGGTACTTTCAATTTAAGGTCTTCTAACTTTAAAATCCAGCAGTGCCTTTAGAGACAAGGCAAGAAATTAAATAAAAATCACCACATCAGACCTTCATTATGCGGAACCAATATAAAGCAGGGATTTAACGTCTTTTCTATACGTGCGCATATTTTCCTGTTAAACAACTAAATTAGAGTATGCTTAAATGTTGGTCTGTTTGTTATATCAATTATTAAAGTAAACCGCCACTTATTGATTACTATTCCATTTAAGTTCAATTGTCTTTAGATTAAAGTTCGCCATCCACTTTCTTCCCATGAGTTAATCATATCAGTCTTGCTCCATGTTATAGGTGTCGTAAGAGATGACTAGGTCATAATCCTTGAAATCTCATAGCGTTAGCCGATTGGTGGATTTTCGAATACAAATATTACAAAGAGACAATACACAGATCTACGACGGGTCAATCTGACTGTGTAGCATTGTGATTATAACAAAACCCTTTATTGCATATACAAATTACATATTTTATATTACATTATAATTTAGACATAGACATAGAATTTAAACAGGAATCGTATACTGTTTCTAGATGGTAGGCTCCTTCTTAGTAGTTGTCTGGGAAGCTACAACCACTAATGTCTGGTGTGGAAGGTATAAACCACCAGTGTAATTACAGGCCGTGAGGTGGAATACTTAGTCCTTAGTTGTGTCTAAAGCATCTGTAACCATCTTCGATTGAATTTGAATGCAGATGTCCACGGATTGCAACCATCAGATAGCTATTAGCTCGTTGGTTACCCCAATTCAAAGAAAAAATGTTTCGGTTGGTTATCAAGTTAACAATAAAAATCCGTATTTTCTTTTTAACTTTATTTCAGATAATATTACAATCGAATACATTCTATTTGATAGATACGTAAATCGATATAGACATATAGCGTTCCACTATTATAATAGTCCACTGGGTGGAATGCACAACAATTAAGACAGATACTCATATTAACATCTATATTATAATATAGGCTTAGGCTGTACGAAAAATAGGCAAAGGCAGTTACTAATTCAAATAAATAAAATTAATATCTCTCTATGCGTACAGATAAAGTTATCATTGTATGGGTTAGAATTGAAGTCTGTTCAATTCTAACTGTTCTTTGGGCTGTAATTTTATAAGAAAAATTTATTGTCTTATTACCAACTATACTAAAATTTACAAGAAATTTTGTTAACTTTTCTAATAGATAACCTAAGTTAAAGTTAGGAAATTGACAGTTTTAAGTTTGTTTTGAACAACAGACATTTTACCAAATCTTGAATAAAACACTAAAATTGTTCCTATTGCCTACTCTTTTTCAGTAAATGTTGCGTTGTAATGTTGCATAATAAAACGTATATTGTATTAGTATATTGTGTAATAGTTCATTTACGTTATTAAGAACGGAGTGCCATACTCTGAACATACTGGTACCTTAATATTCATGAGATGATTTTATCTACTTTAATTAATAATTATTTTAATTTTAATTCATCTTGATGAACTTGGAATATAAATATATATTTAAAATACACATTGTCGAAGACATTTGATTGTATGGATCATAAATTTATCATTATTAACTTGAATACTATGTCATTTGTGTGTAGAATGATCGGGTCGTGTGGTCAAATTCGATACTCAACCCTATTTTGTTCTTGGTCTACACAAACTATCTTCTTTAATAAGAAATACAATAAGAATCACTATAATTGGTGCAAAAATATCTGAAATAGTTGGGTTTGCAGATGATACTTTATTGCTATTCAAAGTAAAAGAACACTTCACATTGGAACCAGATATTGGTTCCAAATTGTCACGTCAATTGTCGTGAACCACTCTAGATACCAGCTGTAATGGTTAGTTGGAGGGTGACCAGGAGTATTAGTAATGTTACTTAATAAATAGCATTCTTAAAAAAAATTCATTCAAATTAAATGGTTTGCAGTAAACAATTTACTTCTAAACGCAAAATGCTTACAGTTTACACTGTCTAAACACAGAATGTTGAAATTAATTTACAAAATTAGTTAATATTGTTAAAATTTACATTTTTATAAATTATTAATTAACATTCACATTGTTTTGATTTTATTATAATTGACAAGGCCTAGTTTTGCGAACCGGTCTAGATTTTGTCGTCCATGACAGCTTTAAACAAGTCTAAATTGAAAAAAAAATTTTAAAATTGACTTTGCTAAATATATTAGGTCATAATAGGTAATATATTGAGTAAAATAAATATTCCATATGTATAATATTTGAATATTCAAAATATATGTAGTACACACACTATTTTATTACTTAACTATACTAAACAAACATAATATGGCCATCTGAAGTAAAGTAAGTTTCAAACAGTGAAAGATTTTTTTATAATGATCCAGTAGTTCCAGCTACTTCCCTAGATAAACCAACTCTGCCTCTGCCTTTATAATATTTGTAGTATATAAGCAAAGTCGTAGTCACAAATATTTAATTCACCTAAGTTTTTAACCTTTATACTTCATAATAAATTAGTAACAAAACCTATTTATAAATTTTAACGTATACCTAACATAACCGTAAATCTGTACAGTGTGTACAGTATATACACAGTGTATAGGTTTATCTTTACATTTAAAATTTTGGTATTACATATATAATTATGGTATAGTAAATAAAAATAGTGTTTGAAGTAAAGAATTAAGTAGAGCAAGTGCGTTGTATATTCAGCTTCACGATTTTAATGATTATTCCATATTATGTTCATCGGGAACCGAAAAGTTCTGTTGAATCACAAATGACAAACAAGATTATATTAAAACGGAAAAATGGTTTATAAAATAATTTTGCAAAAACTGTAAAAGATCTGATTGGTCCATGTTTGGTTACATTAATTTTATAAAATTGTATACATAGCTCTTATAATTTTGTTTTTTTTTTGTTAACAACGAGAAGTTATATATTAATAGGTAAGAGTGCGTACTAATTAAAGTAACAGGAAACATTTACAATAATATAATAAAATCCGACGAAGTGCAAATCCCGATCGCGCACTGAGAGTACGGAACCCTCTAACCGGAAGCCCACTATATTTGAGAGGGTGCAGGAGCCAGGAAGGGTCTGCAAGGCTGATCACGTAGTTATTTCAATACTTAAATTGCCATGAACTTTTTCAGTGATACCGGCACCTGATATCGGACCGTTACAGGCATACTATGAACTTACAGTTAGCCCGCTCCTTATAGAATCATTAATCTAATGTATATATACATTATAATGTATAATACTTGCAATATATATATATATATATATATATATATATATATATATATATATACGTTTTTTTACTGCCTGACGTTCACAATATTTTGACACAAACTCGAAGCGTAAATCAATTTCAAGGCAAGAATGCTATGTTCAATACTTACATCTAAATCAGGAAACAACGAAGAAATATTAATACCAGATTCATAATCCAAACAGTCTGCAATACAGCATTTACATATCGATGAGTAGCAGATTACTGAAAAAGATAATGAAAAGACCTATAATATCCCTTTTGTTGAACTTTGTCAAAACCTGTTAAACAATTGGCCATAAAATCATTATGTGAAATTTAAACTCAGCCTTAAAATAAAATGTAAAAAAAATACAAACCACATCTATACGGGCACTGGCAATTTAAGTCACTGGTCTTCTCTGTATTCATAGGATTGTTTGCTTCATTGGCGCCTTGGGTAATACTTTCAGGATTACTTTTCCCAGCTGGATGTTGTTGGATCGGGTGGCTATTGTAATTAGGGGCTGTTCCGGTATTATTAAATAAATTAGATTCAAATGATTTGCTATTAGTCTGACCGTATTGCATTGGAGTAACAGCAGCAGCGGCAGCAGCAGCAGTAGTAATATTATTTTGGTTACTTAAGAATTGACCCTTAATAAAATTAATAAAATTTCTTTCATAGCCAGTATTCATATAATTAGTAGCTTTAGTTATTGGAACCGGTGACGATACGTCTGACTGGGATATATTATTTACACCTAAGTAGCTGTTTGGGTGCTTCGTTGTAATGACAGCATCATTGGTTTTTGGGTTGTTATTCAATTGTACAGTTGTCGAAGGTGGAGCGTATCGTTTGGCAATATCGATAGATTGTGACATAGTCGGGTCACCACCGCCTTTTCTGTTGCTTTCATAAAATCGCTGGGTTAATTGTTCAGTGTTTGCTCTGCAACTGGGTTCAAATTTCAGCGGAAGCGGCATTGAATTATTATATGGATGACTGGTAGGAGTATCTTGTATCGATAATTGGACAGGAATGTAGTTTGCACTTTGGGTTGGTTTATTAGTCATATGCTGGGCAGGAGGTAGTTGTTTAAGGGTTCTGTGTGCAGGTTGGTTAGCAGTTAATACATTAAGATTATTGTATGTAATATTGGAAGGACTTTTTTGGGTGCTTAATTGGGCAGGAATATAGTATATATATTGGGTAGTTTTCTTGTTTGTATGCTAGGATGGTGACAGTTGGTTAAGGATATTCTGTTGAGGTTGGTTAGCAGTTATTATTTTAAGATTATTGTTTGCAAGATTGGAAGGAGTTTTTCGGATGATTAATTGGGCAGGAATGTAGTATACACGTTGGGTAGGCTCATTATTTATATTCTGGGTAGGAGATAGTTGGTTAAGGATGTTCTGTTGTGATTGGTTGGCAGTTAGTATATTAAGATTATTGCATGTACAATTGGTAAGAGTTTGTTGGGTAGAAAGTTGGGCAGGAATGTAGTTTGCACGTTGGGTACGTGCATTGTTTATATTCTGGGTAGGAGATAGTTGGTTAAGGATGTTCTGTTGTGATTGGTTGGCAGTTAGTATATTAAGATTATTGCATGTACAATTGGTAAGAGTTTGTTGGGTAGAAAGTTGGGCAGGAATGTAGTTTGCACGTTGGGTACGTGCATTGCTTATATTCTGGGTAGGAGATAGTTGGTCAAGGATGTTCTGTTGTGATTGGTTGGCAGTTAGTATATTAAGATTATCGCATGTACAATTGGTAAGAGTTTGTTGGGTAGAAAGGTGGGCAGGAATGTAGTTTGCACGTTGGGTACGTGCATTATTTATATTCTGGGTAGGAGATAGTTGGTTAAGGATGTTCTGTTGTGATTGGTTGGCAGTTAGTATATTAAGATTGTGCATGTACAATTGGTAAGAGTTTGTTGGGTAGAAAGTTGGGCAGGAATGTAGTTTGCACGTTGGGTACGTGCATTGTTTATATTCTGGGTAGGAGATAGTTGGTCAAGGATGTTCTGTTGTGATTGGTTGGCAGTTAGTATATTAAGATTATTGCATGTACAATTGGTAAGAGTTTGTTGGGTAGAAAGTTGGGCAGGAATGTAGTTTGCACGTTGGGTACGTGCATTGTTTATATTCTGGGTAGGAGATAGTTGGTCAAGGATGTTCTGTTGTGATTGGTTGGCAGTTAGTATATTAAGATTATTGCATGTACAATTAGTAAGAGTTTGTTGGGTGAAAGTTGGGCAGGAATGTAGTTTGCACGTTGGGTACGTGCATTATTTATATTCTGGGTAGGAGATAGTTGGTCAAGGATGTTCTGTTGTGATTGGTTGGCAGTTAGTATATTAAGATTGTGCATGTACAATTAGTAAGAGTTTGTTGGGTAGAAAGTTGGGCAGGAATGTGGTTGCACGTTGGGTACGTGCATTGTTTATATTCTGGGTAGGAGATAGTTGGTTAAGGATGTTCTGTTGTGATTGGTTGGCAGTTAGTATATTAAGATTATTGTATGTACAATTGGTAAGAGTTTGTTGGGTGGAAAATTGGGCAGGAATGTAGTTTGCACGTTGGTACGTGCATTGTTTATATTCTGGGTAGGAGATAGTTAGTTAAGGATGTTCTGTTGTGATTGGTTGGCAGTTAGTATATTAAGATTGTGCATGTACAATTGGTAGAGTTTGTTGGGTAGAAAGTTGGGCAGGAATGTGGTTGCACGTTGGGTACGTGCATTATTTATATTCTGGGAAGGAGATAGTTGGTTAAGGATGTTCTGTTGTGATTGGTTGGCAGTTAGTATATTAAGATTATTGCATGTACAATTAGTAAGAGTTTGTTGGGTAGAAAGTTGGGCAGGAATGTAGTTTGCACGTTGGGTACGTGCATTGTTTATATTCTGGGTAGGAGATAGTTGGTTAAGGATGTTCTGTTGTGATTGGTTGGCAGTTAGTATATTAAGATTATTGCATGTACAATTGGTAAGAGTTTGTTGGGTAGAAAGTTGGGCAGGAATGTAGTTTGCACGTTGGGTACGTGCATTATTTATATTCTGGGTAGGAGATAGTTGGTCAAGGGTGTTCTGTAGAGATTGGTTAGCAGTTAGTATATTAAGATTGTGCATGTACAATTGGTAGAGTTTGTTGGGTAGAAAGTTGGGCAGGAATGTAGTTTGCACGTTGGGTACGTGCATTATTTATATTCTGGGTAGGAGATAGTTGGTCAAGGGTGTTCTGTAGAGATTGGTTAGCAGTTAGTATATTAAGATTATTGCATGTACAATTGGTAAGAGTTTGTTGGGTGGAAAATTGGGCAGGAATGTAGTTTGCGCGTTGGGTACGTTCACTGTTTGTATGCTGGGTAGGAGATAGTTGGTTAAGGATGTTCTGTTGTGATTGGTTGGCAGTTAGTATATTAAGATTATTGCATGTACAATTGGTAAGAGTTTGTTGGGTGGAAAATTGGGCAGGAATGTAGTTTGCACGTTGGGTACGTGCATTATTTATATTCTGGGTAGGAGATAGTTGGTTAAGGATGTTCTGTTGTGATTGGTTGGCAGTTAGTATATTAAGATTGTGCATGTACAATTGGTAAGAGTTCGTTGGGTAGAAAGTTGGGCAGGAATGTAGTTTGCACGTTGGGTACGTGCATTGTTTATATTCTGGGAAGGAGATAGTTGGTTAAGGATGTTCTGTTGTGATTGGTTGGCAGTTAGTATATTAAGATTGTGCATGTACAATTAGTAAGAGTTTGTTGGGTGGAAAATTGGGCAGGAATGTGGTTGCACGTTGGGTACGTGCATTGTTTATATTCTGGGTAGGAGATAGTTGGTCAAGGATGTTCTGTTGTGATTGGTTGGCAGTTAGTATGTTAAGATTATTGCATGTACAATTAGTAAGAGTTTGTTGGGTAGAAAGTTGGGCAGGAATGTAGTTTGCACGTTGGGTACGTGCATTGTTTATATTCTGGGAAGGAGATAGTTGGTTAAGGATGTTCTGTTGTGATTGGTTGGCAGTTAGTATGTTAAGATTATTGCATGTACAATTGGTAGAGTTTGTTGGGTAGAAAGTTGGGCAGGAATGTAGTTTGCACGTTGGGTACGTGCATTATTTATATTCTGGGTAGGAGATAGTTGGTTAAGGATGTTCTGTTGTGATTGGTTGGCAGTTAGTATATTAAGATTATTGCATGTACAATTGGTAGAGTTTGTTGGGTGAAAGTTGGGCAGGAATGTGGTTGCACGTTGGGTACGTGCATTATTTATATTCTGGGAAGGAGATAGTTGGTTAAGGATGTTCTGTTGTGATTGGTTGGCAGTTAGTATATTAAGATTGTGCATGTACAATTGGTAGAGTTTGTTGGGTGGAAAATTGGGCAGGAATGTGGTTGCACGTTGGGTACGTGCATTATTTATATTCTGGGAAGGAGATAGTTGGTCAAGGATGTTCTGTTGTGATTGGTTGGCAGTTAGTATGTTAAGATTATTGCATGTACAATTGGTAAGAGTTTGTTGGGTGAAAGTTGGGCAGGAATGTAGTTTGCACGTTGGGTACGTGCATTGTTTATATTCTGGGAAGGAGATAGTTGGTTAAGGATGTTCTGTTGTGATTGGTTGGCAGTTAGTATATTAAGATTGTGCATGTACAATTAGTAAGAGTTTGTTGGGTAGAAAGTTGGGCAGGAATGTGGTTGCACGTTGGGTACGTGCATTATTTATATTCTGGGTAGGAGATAGTTGGTTAAGGATGTTCTGTTGTGATTGGTTGGCAGTTAGTATATTAAGATTGTGCATGTACAATTGGTAAGAGTTTGTTGGGTGAAAGTTGGGCAGGAATGTAGTTTGCACGTTGGGTACGTGCATTGTTTATATTCTGGGTAGGAGATAGTTGGTTAAGGATGTTCTGTTGTGATTGGTTGGCAGTTAGTATATTAAGATTGTGCATGTACAATTGGTAAGAGTTCGTTGGGTAGAAAGTTGGGCAGGAATGTAGTTTGCACGTTGGGTACGTGCATTGTTTATATTCTGGGTAGGAGATAGTTGGTCAAGGATGTTCTGTTGTGATTGGTTGGCAGTTAGTATGTTAAGATTATTGCATGTACAATTAGTAAGAGTTTGTTGGGTAGAAAGTTGGGCAGGAATGTAGTTTGCACGTTGGGTACGTGCATTATTTATATTCTGGGAAGGAGATAGTTGGTTAAGGATGTTCTGTTGTGATTGGTTGGCAGTTAGTATATTAAGATTATTGCATGTACAATTGGTAAGAGTTCGTTGGGTAGAAAGTTGGGCAGGAATGTAGTTTGCACGTTGGGTACGTGCATTGTTTATATTCTGGGTAGGAGATAGTTGGTTAAGGATGTTCTGTTGTGATTGGTTGGCAGTTAGTATATTAAGATTATTGCATGTACAATTGGTAAGAGTTTGTTGGGTAGAAAGTTGGGCAGGAATGTAGTTTGCACGTTGGGTACGTGCATTATTTATATTCTGGGTAGGAGATAGTTGGTTAAGGATGTTCTGTTGTGATTGGTTGGCAGTTAGTATATTAAGATTATTGCATGTACAATTGGTAAGAGTTTGTTGGGTAGAAAGTTGGGCAGGAATGTAGTTTGCACGTTGGGTACGTGCATTATTTATATTCTGGGTAGGAGATAGTTGGTTAAGGATGTTCTGTTGTGATTGGTTGGCAGTTAGTATATTAAGATTATTGCATGTACAATTGGTAAGAGTTTGTTGGGTAGAAAGTTGGGCAGGAATGTAGTTTGCACGTTGGGTACGTGCATTATTTATATTCTGGGTAGGAGATAGTTGGTTAAGGATGTTCTGTTGTGATTGGTTGGCAGTTAGTATATTAAGATTATTGCATGTACAATTGGTAAGAGTTTGTTGGGTAGAAAGTTGGGCAGGAATGTAGTTTGCACGTTGGGTACGTGCATTATTTATATTCTGGGTAGGAGATAGTTGGTTAAGGATGTTCTGTTGTGATTGGTTGGCAGTTAGTATATTAAGATTATTGCATGTACAATTGGTAAGAGTTTGTTGGGTAGAAAGTTGGGCAGGAATGTAGTTTGCACGTTGGGTACGTGCATTATTTATATTCTGGGTAGGAGATAGTTGGTTAAGGATGTTCTGTTGTGATTGGTTGGCAGTTAGTATATTAAGATTATTGCATGTACAATTGGTAAGAGTTTGTTGGGTAGAAAGTTGGGCAGGAATGTAGTTTGCACGTTGGGTACGTGCATTATTTATATTCTGGGTAGGAGATAGTTGGTTAAGGATGTTCTGTTGTGATTGGTTGGCAGTTAGTATATTAAGATTATTGCATGTACAATTGGTAAGAGTTTGTTGGGTAGAAAGTTGGGCAGGAATGTAGTTTGCACGTTGGGTACGTGCATTATTTATATTCTGGGTAGGAGATAGTTGGTTAAGGATGTTCTGTTGTGATTGGTTGGCAGTTAGTATATTAAGATTATTGCATGTACAATTGGTAAGAGTTTGTTGGGTAGAAAGTTGGGCAGGAATGTAGTTTGCACGTTGGGTACGTGCATTATTTATATTCTGGGTAGGAGATAGTTGGTTAAGGATGTTCTGTTGTGATTGGTTGGCAGTTAGTATATTAAGATTATTGCATGTACAATTGGTAAGAGTTTGTTGGGTAGAAAGTTGGGCAGGAATGTAGTTTGCACGTTGGGTACGTGCATTATTTATATTCTGGGTAGGAGATAGTTGGTTAAGGATGTTCTGTTGTGATTGGTTGGCAGTTAGTATATTAAGATTATTGCATGTACAATTGGTAAGAGTTTGTTGGGTAGAAAGTTGGGCAGGAATGTAGTTTGCACGTTGGGTACGTGCATTATTTATATTCTGGGTAGGAGATAGTTGGTTAAGGATGTTCTGTTGTGATTGGTTGGCAGTTAGTATATTAAGATTATTGCATGTACAATTGGTAAGAGTTTGTTGGGTAGAAAGTTGGGCAGGAATGTAGTTTGCACGTTGGGTACGTGCATTATTTATATTCTGGGTAGGAGATAGTTGGTTAAGGATGTTCTGTTGTGATTGGTTGGCAGTTAGTATATTAAGATTATTGCATGTACAATTGGTAAGAGTTTGTTGGGTAGAAAGTTGGGCAGGAATGTAGTTTGCACGTTGGGTACGTGCATTATTTATATTCTGGGTAGGAGATAGTTGGTTAAGGATGTTCTGTTGTGATTGGTTGGCAGTTAGTATATTAAGATTATTGCATGTACAATTGGTAAGAGTTTGTTGGGTAGAAAGTTGGGCAGGAATGTAGTTTGCACGTTGGGTACGTGCATTATTTATATTCTGGGTAGGAGATAGTTGGTTAAGGATGTTCTGTTGTGATTGGTTGGCAGTTAGTATATTAAGATTATTGCATGTACAATTGGTAAGAGTTTGTTGGGTAGAAAGTTGGGCAGGAATGTAGTTTGCACGTTGGGTACGTGCATTATTTATATTCTGGGTAGGAGATAGTTGGTTAAGGATGTTCTGTTGTGATTGGTTGGCAGTTAGTATATTAAGATTATTGCATGTACAATTGGTAAGAGTTTGTTGGGTAGAAAGTTGGGCAGGAATGTAGTTTGCACGTTGGGTACGTGCATTATTTATATTCTGGGTAGGAGATAGTTGGTTAAGGATGTTCTGTTGTGATTGGTTGGCAGTTAGTATATTAAGATTATTGCATGTACAATTGGTAAGAGTTTGTTGGGTAGAAAGTTGGGCAGGAATGTAGTTTGCACGTTGGGTACGTGCATTATTTATATTCTGGGTAGGAGATAGTTGGTTAAGGATGTTCTGTTGTGATTGGTTGGCAGTTAGTATATTAAGATTATTGCATGTACAATTGGTAAGAGTTTGTTGGGTAGAAAGTTGGGCAGGAATGTAGTTTGCACGTTGGGTACGTGCATTATTTATATTCTGGGTAGGAGATAGTTGGTTAAGGATGTTCTGTTGTGATTGGTTGGCAGTTAGTATATTAAGATTATTGCATGTACAATTGGTAAGAGTTTGTTGGGTAGAAAGTTGGGCAGGAATGTAGTTTGCACGTTGGGTACGTGCATTATTTATATTCTGGGAAGGAGATAGTTGGTTAAGGATGTTCTGTTGTGATTGGTTGGCAGTTAGTATATTAAGATTATTGCATGTACAATTGGTAAGAGTTTGTTGGGTAGAAAGTTGGGCAGGAATGTAGTTTGCACGTTGGGTACGTGCATTATTTATATTCTGGGTAGGAGATAGTTGGTTAAGGATGTTCTGTTGTGATTGGTTGGCAGTTAGTATATTAAGATTATTGCATGTACAATTGGTAAGAGTTTGTTGGGTAGAAAGTTGGGCAGGAATGTAGTTTGCACGTTGGGTACGTGCATTATTTATATTCTGGGTAGGAGATAGTTGGTTAAGGATGTTCTGTTGTGATTGATGTTTGATTCCATTGTTGTCTACGCCCTTGTTGACTACCTGTTTGTGGAAAAATATATCAAAATTATTCTCTGTTGGAGGATATTGATAAATATTAATTACAATTCAACGATAATAACTACATATTTTCACATGGCAGATGAAATACTTAATTTTTTTTAACATAGTCCAAACACTGTAAATACGTGCATCTTGTAGCCTAGAGATGCATTAGCAATGGACAATATGATACACAGGTACATCACTCTAAAAATCTAATCGGTATTGACTGTTTTTTTTATCGGTCCAGTAGTTCCTGAGGTTACAAGATCATTTAAATAACACTGACGCGACAAAAAAGACTATCAGCCTCCTGATGATAAGTGCTTACTGCAGCTGATGGATTTCTGGAAACAACTTAAATCTAAGAAATTTACAAATATTTTCACACATACAGAACGCTGTCTCCAGTAAACTAAAATGGTATTTATACTTTATATCCTACAAATACTGGCTCTTCTACCTTAGCGGCAGTAATACTTAAGATGGTATCGATACAGTTACTGGACAGAAAGGCGATCTTACTAACGAGTAATTTCTTATAACATAATTGCTTAGGAATCATTTCAAATCATCAATATTTAAAATGGAATTTTAAAAATACTTGTATTCATTTCTTTTTGAAAATGCACCATAACGTTTAAATATACTACTAAAGTCTGTTGTTGATGGTATTATCCAGAATTTAACCCAAATAAATCACTAACAAAATGATTGGCATAAAATTCCCTATAAATTATCAGAATGTATCATAATTATATTCTTAAAAAATACACTCTTATCTTCATTCAAGAGAAGGTCGAACTAAGAACTTTACTTTTTTTTGAAACCTGTTAAATACAAAAAAGTGTTTAAACCTGTTGCCTTTTTGGTAACTTAAAAGTAACGCCTTTCACGTTAATGCTTCTAACCTGTTGCGCATTGTAGTTAGCCTTGCGTAGTACATATTCGTACACGCTCATGTAAATGAGTGTGTACGAATATGTACTACATTAATGTGATCTCGAGAGTTTTCCCTTTTATAACTACGACATGTCGCTTGTGAAATTCAAATACGTAAGCTTTCCACTGCCCTCAGGGCATATTAAATAGGGATTATACACATTAGATATTATGCCAACAGTAACAGCTCTACTATAGTCTCAAAGTTTCTGTGACAATAATTGATAGGTTGTTGGTTAAAAGAAAAAAACAAATGTAACAATTAGAATAATAAATTTGGAGCTTATGTTCAGTGTTCATTCTATGGTTATTAATCAATTATTTCAGTTTTAATTTAAAGAATATGTATTAGAATCCTATAATACACAAAAACGGCTATGTATTTTCAATCAATATAATACTTATCATACCGCTAAAATGCCTGCACGTAACATTCTCTTACGACTAATGAAGAAATTAAAAAAAAACTTAAATTTTTTTGTGGATGGAAACAAGAAATACTTATGCAAGGCATTTGGATAGAAATACTTATGCAAGGATTTGGCACATGGATAGATCAGATAAATTAATATATTTAAATATTTAACAAATATTCAAAAGATAAACAAAAGAAAAGTCCAAGATTGCAAACCGTAAATCGCAGAGCACTGCAGAACAGAAACCAACATCAACGCAAAATGAAAAGTCGGTAAAACAAAACATTTAAGATTAGTGCATTATGTTACAACTTTAAAACCAAATCCATTACACGTTCATTACATGTTTTGTTTACTAATATAATTACGCCCAGTTCAAATCGATTTTAATAAGTACTATGTTCCATATTTTAGTCTAAAAATCTTATATTTATTTCATGACAAGGTAAGATTAAGCTATGAGTGCCTTTATTTGATTAATTATTTTGAATCTTGAATTAATATGGAATATAGCACTACTACACATCTTTCTGATCTACAATACAAAATATATTTTTTTTTAAATCAATTATCGTCTTCGATTATTAAGGAAAATTAATTGACGATTCATTCACAACTTGAAATGATAAATACTTACTATTTTATCAGTCGAGGATGTTTAAGTTCACTGTATAGTTTACACGAAAATTTGATTGAAACGCGCAGGTAATTCCGTGGAGCGCTCGGCTTAGACTGAACGCCGTCGTGGGCAAGTGCGATCTGAAAAAATTAGATAGATGCAATACTAATTTATAGGTGTTGTACTTCGCAATTATTTTTCGGGTGAAACTGTAAATACTATCGCTTGATGCACGGATTAACGTTTAAAATCACATGGAAGACAAGTCAAATCAATGGAAGACCAGTTGTGCCAGACAAAGGACTGGTATGCGTTAATTTAAAAAATCGTAATTTATTATTAATTATTCATATTTCGTAGCATTTAATGATATTAATTAATCAAAATTATTATCTAAAATATAAAAAAAGTACTTCATTTGCAGAGTTTTCCCAAGAACTTATTTTACCAACATAAATTCAGGATATTATATCAATAAGACAGATTACAAAATACAATACATCTTGTTACTTACTACTATATATTTTCTATTTGGTAGAAAACGTATATTGAAATAATATACTAGTTGTATATTATTTAAAACAAATGATATAAATACAAATATGTATTATAAAGACATAGAAAGCAGTAAATACTAAATAACATGTATTTAGTACTAAAATTCTGTATTTTCTAAAATTAACATCATTAAAATACATTTATGAACTTAAAACGCTATGTGATACTCCTCTCAATAACTTTGATTTCTTTTAGTTTGACTTTTTTTCGAGATTGATTTTTCGCCATTTATCGGACACGAGGGATCTCGTATTGAAACATACAAAGAAAATTTCTACGGTATCTAGATTTTAAAGCGTAGCAGTGTACAGCGGATTATTTACGACGATGTATCATTTCTTCCCATTGGAACATAGACGTAATGTGAATGATATCGGTTTTTTAATTAAAATTGCTAATGGCTCTATTGACTGCCTCGAGCTCCTTACTAAAATTGTGCAGCGTACCAATCAATTAGGATTCAGTCAAAGACCTCAGACCTAGATTATACCATTTGTATCAACAAATTATCGACGGAATGTCATTGTTTTGCGATTTCAATTAATTTTAATAAGCATTCTTTGCAATTAGAAATTGATATTTTCTGTACTAGCTTAAAATCCTTTAGAAGGCGGATGTATAAAGACTTCTTTGTAGATGATCGCCAAGCGCAAATTGGCTCGAACTGCAATCTCCTTCAGCTTGTGATTATTATTGCATATGGTGTGGAAGATTTTCTATTAAGTTTGGGATATCTCAATATCAATTATATATTATATGTACATAATTAGTGTTAGAGATAGTGATAAATGAAGATTTGTAATTAGCAACTTATACCAGCTACTTTGACATTTTATAAAATTATTTGTCTGTAAGTATTCTCAAATATAAGAAAATAAATCTATATAGTTAGCAACAACTGATTTATTGCATAAAGTATTAAGCAACATGTATTCATTTAAATACTTGGCAATCTATATTAATAAGAACATGAGACTTCTTTTCAATTTTAATTTTTATTTCGTTTTATTAGCTATCGGTAGGCGGTTTTTGTGCTATTGGCCCAAACTGCGATGTCTTAGAAGACCGTCCCAAAATCATTTCAAATCTACCAGGTTGACCATATTTAGGGTTAGCAAGATGTAAATTTACTTCAGACTAGTTCATGATGGACGTTTTACACGATGGAAGAAATGATGTTGGTGAACTTGAAGGCGTTGACTCTAAAACAAAACTGAGTATTATATTGAGATTCTAGGTCAAACTCAACCATACTAGATACTAATCCATTTACAGCTATCCCAGACACCAAAACCTCAGATTGATGTTCCTCTTTTGCAAAATGAGCTACTATGGGTTTCTCGCTACTTGTCTCTGGAGTCCCAGATTTCTCATAAGTTGTTGTTGAAGTACTTGAATCTAGTTTTTGACCTCTCTCGACGTTTAGTAGAGTGTGATATCTCGTACCACATCGGCGACAGCATGTCGCCTGATGTTACCCTCTAACATTATAATTAGGTGACAAACAATTAAAACAGTGTCCTTTGGATTGTATAAATACAGACCTCTCTTCAAGTGACATACTGCCAAACTGAATCGAATTTTGCATTGATACAACGAATGTTGTTTTGAACAAAACGCGCAGACTTTACTCTTTTCTCCACTTGTACAATTGAGTAAAATAACTATTGCTTAGATATTTGCTTCGAGGTATTCCATTTAATGAATTTCATATTGCCTTTAGAACCATTTAACATTTCTAAAGTTCTGAACCTCATCTCTAAAACTTCACTAGTTGATCTTAGAAAGGAAGATTGTCTGTTTCAAAATGACAAACTTCTGTCTCCCACTGTCTTCGAGACTCATAATCAAGTGTTTATGCCTAAATTCTTTAGAGATTTAATACAGGAAGATGGTATATCAAGGATTTGTTTGATTGCTAATGCAGACTTGTTATAAATACTCTTGTGGGAAAACAAGCGTCTCAAAAACTCGTTGGAATTATAACGTTTGTATACCCTCTTTATTAATTTGCTCCACGCTTCTTCATAGTTATTATCGGTTGTAGAAGTTTTTTAAGAGATTCTTAGGCTCGCCCGTCAAACTGCTCTTCAGATAATGTAACTTTTGAATTTGATTCTCTTGGATCAGTGATAAGAACATGTCAAAAACGTTTGCCAGTTTTCATAAACTCTAGCGAATGTCGGCAACTGAATCCTAGGCAGTTTGACTTCAGATTCAGTTGCTTGGCTGCCTTTTGTCGGAGATATAGCGTTTCATCTTCAAAATATTTCTTCAAGGCAACAGTGTGAGCCGAATAATTTTCCAATGTTTTTTCATACATATCACTAGAGAAATACGATAGCTTCGTTCTATCAGTTCCTTTTGCTAGCGTTATAATTTTGAAGTGATTACTCGCCTTTTCCATAATGTTCCTAAATTTTCAGATCTAACTTCAATATCAGACTTCTTTACGCTTTCTTTAGGTGACTTTTTAAAATTATTATAATTTCTATTTATTTGATCAAATAGTTCTTCTTGCTTAGTTAATAAGTTATCCATTATAACAGATTACCTTTTCTGTTAATATTGATAATACAATTATATTTTAATAAAGTCACCACGACTAGAGACTTTTCTTTCGTTCATCTTTGATGAACTAATATGAACGGAGTTTAAGTCTCAAGTGTTGTTAACACTCTTCTCACTGACAAAGTAAACTTTCTTAGTCCGGCTGTCAAGCACAACCGAGTTGTTACTTGCCTAAATCAACGCATTGAAGGGACGCGCTGCATCTTGTCTGACCGAAATAAAAGTTCAGAAATAGAATTGCCACGGATCAAGGAATTGCTACTCGCACGATTCGGAAAACCCATTCTCATGCAGGACTATTTCGACAGCGTGATGAGATTTGAAATTGGGTCTCAAGAGACCGCAGAGTATCCCAGTTAGTATATTGTTTCACGTGGTTCGAGATAATACTTTGGTAGAGCCTGTCATAATAGGTAAAGACGTTTTATATAAAGGGTTACATGTTGAAATTAACAGCGATTCAATTCGATTTTTATCACGCAAATCTATCGACGTCTGCCGAACCGCTAGTCATTTAGATTTTAGTTCGACTGACATGGATTTGGAAGGCGATGAGAAGGAGCAATTGTTCACCATCCTACGCAAATATAGTGAGTATTTTATAGAAGGTATGCCCGTTCGTAAAGTCACTACTGGTGAGATGAAAATTGATTTCATTGATCCGCACAAAACGGTGCAAAGATGTCCCCATCAGATGTTGCCATCTGAGAAGGTAGTAATAAGAGAAAATATACAATCACTTTTAGATGCAGGTATAATTCGAGAGAGTTCGTCGCCTTTTGCTAGCCCTATCGTGCTGGTAAAGAAAAAAGATGGCACAGACACCCGGCGAGAACATTATCCACTTCCTAGGATAGAAGAGCAGGTAGACCGTTTAAACGGAGCGCATTTCTTCAGCTCACTGGACATGGCAGCCGGCTACCATCAAGTCATGGTCAGTTCTGAGTCAACAGAGCTTTCGTAACCCCTGATGGGCAGTTCGAATATCTCGTCATGCCTTTTGGTTTACGAAATGCTGCATCTGTGTACCAGAGATGCATCAACAAAGCCCTTAAATCCCTGAAGGACACAGCAGCATTGGCTTACATGGATGACGTCCTCTCATTCTCGTCCAGAGTGGACGAAGGGTTACAACGTCTCGAAGCCGTGCTTAGTTCAGGCTAAAGCGGGGTTCTCTTTCAAAATAGCCAAGTGTAAGTTCCTGAAAACTGAGGTAAATTATTTAGGATACGTCATACGGGCAGGAGAAGTAAGACCTAATCCTGGAAAAGTTAAGCCCTTTTAGAGGTCCCATTTTCTAAAACGGCACGACAAGTAAGACGATTTCTAGGGTTGGCCTAAACCTAATTTTACCAATATTGCTAGTCCCTTATATACTTTAACAAAGGCCTTACATCTTACAGCAACTGGCTCTGCCAGAGCCAACGGTCAGGTAGGAAAGGTAATGCGCACTCTGAAAAGCCTACTAACTGTTATCGAAAACGATACCAATAAGGTTTGGAGAGATGAATTAGGTGAAGTACATTTAGCACTAAACAGCACTAGGGTCACAGATTTCACAGAACCAACACCAAACTTATGTTTGTCATATGAGCACATGTCACAAATAGCTTCTAATGTTAGTACCCCTTCGCGAGCTGATCTATACGTCATAAGAAGTCAAGCATCAGCAAATATCCTTGAGGCAGCCAGCTCACAAGAACAACTTTTTAATAAAAGTAGGGCTACGATAAAACCATTCGAGCGGGGCTATTATGTCTTCATCAAGTGTAGCGAGCGTAATCCGACAAAGTTAACTAAAAAGTTTAGGAAACCTTTCGGGATAATTACAGCTTTGGACAATGACCGCTACGAATTAAAGAGTATTAATAGATCTAACCGAGTTTATACGTACTCTCTCGAAAACTTACATGCGGTGCCTAGGGGTGTTGGGGGCCTGATAGAGATATCCACAACGTTGATCATTAACGAGGATGACGTGTCGGCGGTCGATGGAAACGGAATTGACCGAATAGAGTCCTCGGACACTGATACTGAGATAGCGTCCATTGCTTGTGAAGATACCATCTCTGCCAGTTCCGACACACTCTCGGCTTCGGAAGACGACTTTCGCATAGTTGCGGAAGAAGCTAAAGTACACCGAAGTAAATAATCTCGATCTGTATAATATGGCATGTCTGTTTTAGTCTTATAATGTAGAGCTGGTTAAAGGGGCCTCGTACGCCCAGGCCACGCTTTGGTAGTTGGTAAGGTAAACCTGGTCGAAGGGGCCAAGCACGCTCGGACCTTATTTGAGTAACTGGATGAAGGAGCCTAGCACGCCCGATCCAAGTTACTTTGCAATGGAGATCAAATTCCATCTGGTCAGGAAGGACCGAACGTATGGTTTTGTGAATCTTTACTTTTTGTTGGAACAGGTAGTTAAGAATGACATCCCAGCACGTAGATGCGCGACACTATGCGCACGAGGTCGTGCGATTGTCAGAATTGGCCGTGTCGGCGCATCCGCTACAACATAGTTATTTTATTGAAATAGTGTGGTCTCCCTACACTTATATGGTAGCCACGCCTACCTGAAGTTGTGTAACAACTCTGATGTTGGTCGAAAGACTTCATACCCATTTATTGTTAATCATAGAAAACAATACAAAAATATAGGAAAGACGAAACCATATCGTGTACTACAACATGACTAGTGCTATCTAGTTTGACAAAATAAACTACCATTTGCTATTTTATCTTACGCGCTTATATTTTCGAGGCCGTGATACCAACCCGGTCGAGCCGGCACACACGTGAAAATGTTTCAAGAAGTTGGCAAGCTTGTGGGAATTCACAAGACACGAACTTTTTCATACTTCACCCACAGCTTGGTAGAATGATTGAACGTATTAATGAAATTTTACATCGCCATTTAACCAAATATTATTTAGGATTAGGATGAGTCTATTCTATTGTTTCTCTTATCTTATAGAAATGTACTCTGAGTTGCTTTCTGGATTGCCTCCAGACACATAAGAGACTATGCTAACGAGTTACAAGAGAAGATACAAGACATTTATTTACATATATTACGAAATGTTCGTAACACCAACTGTCAAAGATTTGATGAAGGAATGCTGGTGTAGCTTAACAATCCTGTACGACGAAGAGGAAGATCTCCTTAACTTCAGGCGAACTGGGAAGGTCCGTACCGAATATTTAGAAGAATCAACGACCTTACACACCGTTTTATAAAAGAGCAGAGGAGTTTGTTATTATTTTATCTAATAGTTAACAAGGCCAAGTCAAGGTCTTACCGGACGTCGCACCGGATTCTAATGTCCGAGCTTGAAGCCGACGTACAGACAATGACATCCTGCGAAGTCGCCGCTCTTGTTGAGGTCACTAAACTAACAGTCATACTAACACATACAACAATAGCGCTTGTTTTCTTTGGGATATTAGGCTTTTTTATTTGTTTGGAAAAACCGTTATTTATTTCATTCCAATTTTTTTCAACTTTTCCAAATAATTATAAAAGTAACAGCCTATAAGTGCCCACTGCTGGGCAGAGGCCTCCTTCTTAAATACTAGTATCTGAGAGGGTTTAGGAGCTGGGAAGGGCTCGCCACGCTGCTCCATTGCGGGTTGGCGAGTTTCACATATCCTCGAAATAATATTTTTATTATTTCTCAGACATGCAGGTTTCCACACGATGTTTTCCTTCACCGTTGAGCACGTGATAAATACAGCACTTAAAGTTGTTATTAACAATTTTAGTGGTGCCGGCACCCGGGATCAAACCGAGGTCACTCGCGCTCTATGACATTAAAGTGAGCACCTTGACCACTGGGCTACCACAGCTCTCGTTGTATATAAGTGAATTTAAGTTGGATGCAACCATATTGATATTCATGCATAGAAAACGTAACACTTAGTGGTAACTATCTAATATAATAGTAAATTATTATTTGACCTCTCATAAATTCACTATACAAAATTCTTTATAATTTGGATTAATGCTACTTGCTCTAAATTTATGGAACCTGGAGTAGAAGGCCTCAGAGATAATAACTGAATCACATATCTAACAAATAAGACGCGCTTATCAACAACATCATATAAGCCCAGCTGCGATGGGTTTGACATTTACGGTTAAATTATTTAATAAGTTATGCGTTCTGAATTAAGGTAAGCGTCAGATTATTATGGATAACCATGGTAAATGTTTCATAGATAAATGGAAACGCTTGAATGTTAAAGGTGGGTAAATTAATGTGGCCGACCTGAATTGCAATCAACGTTATTCTTTTCACTATGAATGCAGCCCATGCATACAATCTAACCAAGATGTATCACTTACCCTTTGAATAATACCCTTGTATAACAATATAAGGGTAAGTGATACAAGGTTCGTAAAACATCTGTGATCAGTTTTTTGTAATGAACCAATTTAAAATTTACAAATTAAACAACATTGCTTTAATTTAAAAAGCGAAAACAATCCTACGAAATTGTAAATAAGTTTTGAACAGCAAAACCAAAGATTATGAACACATAATATGACATTCATGCTAAAATAAAGTATTTCAAATATGTGCTCCGGCTATGTACTATAGATGAACATTTATATAAGAATTGACAAGCAGTAAGAATTTTTCTGTTTGAAAGACTTAGTTATATGACTTGCACAAGGACTTTAGGGACTTTATGTTTTAAGAAGGTTGGAAAACAGCCTCATATAGCTTGAGGAAACCAACCAAAAACGAATGTACGTGGGTACACAGCCTGCAAGTGATATTTGTATTTAGAGGAAAAACTGGTAGGATATAATTATTTACAGTTTTGGGGAGTAAGGAGGTATGTAATATAGATTCTCGTTTCTACTGATTTCTGATCCTGATTCTGATTTTATTTCAATTAATTTCTGATTCTGATTAAAATTGGAATTAGTTTTTGGAGTTGACATCACATAATAATAATATATTGAACATTCATTCAGTCTCGAAGTAGGTGCCTTGTTAATTGAGTGGTGATAATAAGATAGATATATCATACATATATAATCATCTATGACTAGGTTATGAATATTTATATTCATCAATAAAATGTTTGCCCCTAGCAGGATTCAAATCCGACAACCCTCAGCTTCGAAGGCAGGCTCACTATTGGTAGTGAGCCTGCCTTGGTAGCTAGGCCATCAGGTTAATAAAATGTCGCGTTTCTCACACTCTGTCGCTACAGTCGTGGGCCAGACAATGTATGTTAAATATTTTTGTAACTAGGCATCCCTTTGTCTCCGGCATTGCGTTCAATTCTCTCTCCAATTTTGGCATTTATGCCAAATTATGGCGTCTGAGACGAAATGTGCTTGTAACAACAACAACAACAATATACAGAGCAAAAATGGATAAAATATTTAATTGTTCTATGTTTTTTGCGTCAATCTTAAATCAAAGACACCAAGATTTGCAATTTGCCAAGACGTGCCAAAAATGTATACTACATTAGAGGCCGTCTGCTGGAGGAGAAAGTAAAAATAATGTTAGTGTAATCCTAATTCAGTTTTCTAAGTGAATAGTGAAGTGCTTTGTAATAATTCCTATAGACATTAGGTACTAGTTATATAAAACCATGAGAATAATAATCATAATATACGAATAATGATCGAACGAAGCTCTGAAAATAATTAATAAGAAATCCCGATTCAGTTCTTTCGTGAATAAATATGCATATTTTTCTCACTGTACATGTTTCATTAATTTCACTTCGAAATTCCGCACTGTAAAACAAAGTCACTCATGGTTACTCCCGACACCGGCACTCAATTTCAGCTTTGAAGTTGCGCTGTCCGTTTAAATTACAAATTCCCACTTATAAAAGTACAGGCAATGGGATATATTTACTTATATATAAAAGAGAGTAGACAGAGTTTTTATAATAAGCCTTATAACATTAACGTGTTATCTTGTAAAAACGAAGGAATTATAAGAAATTATTTAAACTTTCAATTTAATTCAGTTAAATTTTCAATAGAGTAAGAGGGTGATACCTACCCAGATGGTTCAAAGGAACTACCGCCTAATAAACAATCTACTGTATCCTTTTTACTTCTTTATAGCGCAATCTGCAGAATGATTTCATTGATTTTTGCTAAAAATCCTTTTCTAGTCATTTTAATTGTTCTTACCGAGGTTAATAATGTCTAAGTTTCTAGACACAAGCTTTCGAACAGTGTAAACCTTATCCATATTGGGCAAACAGTTTTCGCTTTAGGATCCCTTACTAGGTAATTCCATTTCTTTTTCCGGTTCAATGTAAGGTTTACATTGTTAAAAACCTTTCTAACAATGTAAACCTTATACATATCAGTCCAGCAGTTTTATGAACATAAAGTCACTTTCTTCTTTATCCCGGTAATTACCTATTAAAAATATAGCTTTCATAAGGTTTTAAAAGTTAAATTCGTATAAAAGTCGGTTCATTCATTTGTGCGTCTTTCTTCTTTCTTTTTCTTGGAGGTTTGTTTTTTGGAATATTTGTACTGTAGCGATACAGTGTTTCTCAGTTTTAGATGAATGAAATATTACATAATATTAAACAGTCAACAACGAATTGCCGTTGCTTCTTGGCTACATTCATCATCAGGAAGTGTGCTCCCGAACTATGTTAATAGATACCTAGCAACTCTAAATATCTTTGACGTTTTATCGCGATAAGATCCGTAAATAAACAAGAAATCATTTAATATTCTTAACTTATGCCTGAATATATTTCCGAAGGGAGTGAACCTACGCTGTAGACCATTTTTTCTACGTGGTAGAGCCAAGCGGCGGCTTTTAATGCTGCCTGTATCGGCCGGCCGGTGGCGACATATTCCATTCACTTAAAGAGCAACGAATAAGTAGGCATATTTTTTTTTCTTTGTTTTGGTACCTCAAAAGATAGTTAATAATATAGCAGAGATAGTTAATAACCCCCATGCGTTACATTTATAAAAAGGTCTTATTAAACATGGCCATCGCACCGAGTGCCGTATAATTGAAATTAAATAAGAAACGAACGTCACCAACGCGTGTATAAAATGTGCCGGAGTGAACAAAGATAATGTAATCACGAGTACTATTGTGTTACGCGTAACGTTTGATTTTATTATCATTGAAATATACTGTAAGGAAAACCAAAAGATAATTTTAAACAATTTTTCGTGTTATTTGAATGATAGTCTGCTGCATAGTAAACATTCAAGTGACAAACATTGTACTAGTAGAAAATAAGTCGGCGCTAGTGTGCGTAAGATACGTTCTAGTGTGCGTTTTGAAAATAAAAGTGGAGAGAGCTGCCACTTCCGGCCGAGCTTACGAGGAGCTTTTAAGAGACAAACTTCTTAAACGTTTATGCCTTTTGTGAACAATACTAAAGTAGCAATGATTTTTGAAAGAGATTTAAACCGGGAAGAGTCCGCCATGCTGCTCTAGGTTCCGGTTCAAAGTTTCTCAAAAATATGACATAGCAATTTTCCCCATCAGTTAAATTGATTTGATAATTGCAGTCTTTTTGCAACCAGCCTTGGTCTCCGGGATTATTTGTCCAATGATGGCTTTTCTGGAATTATTCTGCAAAAACAACCATTGATTTACTCAACTATACAAAGTTGTATAACTCTGTGAGTTCAGACTGACACACTTTGACTTCTTCTTCCTAAGTTTCAATAAAGCGCAGTGTTCATGATAATTCTTCATCGCGACGGTTCAAGGGTGTTCAATCCAGTGTTATGTAGAAGTGTTAAGATGACTTTACCGCAGTCAAAATTATGAACGAAGGAAAAAATTAAAAGGAAAAATATGGAAGGCAATTGCCAGCTTTTGATTGAGCTTTATATGAAAAGTCTAGCAGCGTATTTAGGAACTATTGGTTATTGCTGAATCTTCATTATTGTTTTACATTTAATGCGTCACTCGTGCTTTGTCCATATAATTGTACAGCAGTAGTAGTATTGAACCACTTGTTGAATGCAATTTAACTTGACAGGGTAATGTAATAGTTACAATTCTTAGATACGCATGCAAAATTAAATGTTTTTTATTTATTTAATTAGTGGTTATTTCATTATAGTAGTGTTTAGACTGACGATCACCCTAAGCTTTATAAATTCCACACATACGTATACGGTTCATTGGCTACCCGAACTAGCATTGAGATATTGGTAAGTGTTTTCCTTTAATATGATTTAAGTAATATTTCAATAATATGTAATATTTCTCTACACTGAAAATTTAATAAAGCATTATTAGATTAGTGACATAATGTAACAGATAAGCCTATATATACACAGAGAAATAAATCCTTGAAGAAAAAAAAAATCAAATTAAGGCTCTTAACTCATTTTGCTAGCTTTTTACAAAGTAGTGGACATTGGTCTTTTTATTAAAAATATACGGTGGAGATATAATTGCATAACAGCATAATTTTTTTGTTAATTTTAAACCCAGTTAGGAGTACAGTAATATCCTGTGTAGGAGTACAGTAAAATTGAATAGTAGGTCAATTCCATAGAAATGAACCGAGCGCGGATAATATGTGTTCGTGAGAGTATTCACGAACTATATCACGCATACAAAGGCAATATTATGATATGCTGACAAATGGCAGAAAGGCGCTTGCCTATACTTCAAGTTTGTCGATATGGCAATGTTTGCCTACACGGCCTGCAGGAGGTCTACTCATGCACATGAACGTTCTATTTCCACACTTATCGAAGGTAACCTAGGAGTTGCCGCGAGCTTCCTTCTAGTTGCCTAGGAGTTGTCTGGGTAGGTATAACCTTATATAATTCTGCCGCCAAACAGAGTCTTATTACTAAGAGGAGATATTGCATCTGTAACATTCTTCGATTGAAGTTGTTTGCAGGTTTACATTGGCAACAGTAGCCACTTAATCCAATAAAAAAATATAATATATCTGATTAATAATTGTTCACATAAAATAAAGCTTTTAAATTTTACACTTTCTATAAACAATACTGTAATTTTTGAAATTAACCGGAATATTGTTATCTAATTTAGAATTTAATAGTAAAGTTACAGCTCACAATAATGGAAATAAAAAGGTAATTATTAACTTCAGTGCCATAGAGCAACAAGTCAGAAATACCTTAGTAAAACATCGGTAAATTATGTACACAATGTTAGAGTATGTACATATTTTACTTTACATATTGTATAAGTATTATAAGCCCAATCATAAAGACCATAAAAAATTTTAAAATAATTTCTAGCTGTACTTTTAAACTTTAACATCGATTCTGTCAGAAACAAAAGCGTGTACATAACTTGTTGTTGCATGGAACTGGGCTATCGATATGTGTTAGCGTAATGAATTTTCGCACAAGCAAATTTAGTAGGGAACGTTACCGGCCGCTCGCCCTCCGGCGTCAGATCCAAAATGACGGCGCACACCCCCACGTTGCACGACTCAAACGTCAGCGTCACTGGCACAGTTTACAACGAATTTCATACTCGTTCGTAATAATTTACAAAGTGATGCCGGACTACTGCTAATATTTTTTAACGAATTTCGCATAACACATTATCATACCTATGTACGCTCTTAATTCTGACATGTTGTTAGGCACGGTCGACTTTAAAATTGAATAAAAAAAAAAACTCAGTTCATGGTTTCCAAAGTAAGTAAATAATTGTACATTGCGAAATATTTACAAACACTTTACAGTTCTATATTTATGAGAAAAAAGTGTTGAAAAGCGTATCGACATTACAGTAGGCATTCGGGACGGGCTTTCGCACAAGCCGACCGCCGCCATCTGTAGCGAGCACGAACTTTCACTAAGGATACGTAGCGCTAACGTCGAGAGACCACGCTACGATACCATAGTATGACGCTAAATTATGTATCTGGCATCGTTTAATGTAACATAGGGACAGATCCAACGCGAACAAACTTAGCATATTGAAAGAATGATACGTTCGGAAATTAGATGTGGTGTTATTGTCATTATAAAAACAAAAAATTTACGCAAACTTTCGAGTGAAACAGTTCATAGAGAATACGAGATAGATACATAGATATAGAACCACCGCAATAGGATGAACCTAAATTATCTGGCTTATATATAAAAGCCAATGACAGGCAGCAGGCTCTGAGGTGAATGTTAGGTACTGCAATCGCAAATCCACCGGTTTAATTACAATTTCGACATCTTAAACCAGTTCGATAGGCCTAAGTTCAGCACTGAACGGTTAATAGGGTGTAAAATAAGCATAATCACCAATTATGTATTAACACAATCAATGAGGAAAAAAAACTTTTGCGACCATTTCAATTACGTGCATAGCCAACGTTTAATTTTCTGTTATGTTTAATTCGCCCGTCTAACTATTCAGTTAACACGAAATTTAGCGTTTTATTATTCGTTCTACATAACCTCTCTGATATTTAGGTCATCTTATTTTGGAAACATGTTTAATAAACTATACTATATAACTATACTATAATAAACTAATCTAAATATATATGTGTAAATTAAATTATAATTAAAATTACACCTTCTCTGTTATACCACTCTAAACTTAACATTAATGAAACACAATTTATAATAGTATTTTTTAATTGCTTTTTTATGGAATTTATTGCACATATATAATAAGGATATATCGTGATACATTTATTTTAATCTCTCACTCTCTCGTCACCTTTACCTAATCTCACCTAACATCCTGTACTAACACACGAGGCGCCATAAATGCTGCTCCCCGTACGCTGCTCCCGCCATCGATCCGTTTATTTTTGATCTGGAGTTTTTCTCGTTGTCTCGCCACCTATCAATAGCGTTCGCGATTTTCAAGGCTTTTTCCTTTGTAAGCAATAACTTGCGACACCCACGGGATTCATCCCTTCAATTCTTTCAAGAAAGCCTCACACGGTAACGATACAACATTGTACATTTACTTTATGAAATTCTAAATAAGCTTGTGAACTCGTGAATGTTGCAATGACGATGTTAATGATGTGATCGACATTGGACTTGTGACATGACCAATCTGTACTAGGTTCGGATTATTCAAATCCATCTTTATAAAATAAAATTGAATGGAGACTGTTTAAAACGTACACGAATTTGCTTTCGTCAGATTGGTGAATAAACCGAAAATATGAAACTGATTGATTGAACTGCAGATTTGTCATATCAAAAAACTTTTACTACTAATGAATTTATAATATTTGCACCTATAACAATATTGTGTATGATATTTGTATATATATATTTACGCGTATATATATATATTATATATTCATATTTGTGTATACGTATTTATTCTGATAGTATGTATCTAGGTATGTGTTATAAAGGTTTATGTTTACTTAGGTCGTAGAATATCTTTACATTTCAGTTTAGTTAAGATATTTATGTCTGTTTGTTTTATTTACAACTTTTAAGTTTTGAACCTTAACAATATCTCTCCACGCCTCGGGTTGACCGGCAGAGAATGCCAAAAGGCATTAATTAAGTCCACCCTCTGTATTGCTTTTCTTAATGTAAACATATAAAGTTTAAATAAATAATTAATGAACCTATTTTACTGCCCGATGACTCAGTGTTCTTAGTTATTTATATAATAATTAGAATTTTTTTCAATAGGTTGTGTGGTGCAATAAACTAATTTAAAAAAAATAATAAAGCATGCGTGATAAAATGCAATTAGAACATTTAAGGATTTTTGTATTTTGTTTCTTGTATAGACGTGATAGCCTAGTGGCCAGGATGCCCGCTTTAGTTTCACAGAGCGCGAGTGAACTGGGTTCGATCCCCGGTGTCGACACCACTAAAATTGTTAATAGCAATTTTAAGTGCTGTATTTACCACGTGCTGGGCGGTAAAGTCAAACATCGTGAGGAAACCTGCATATCTGAAAAATAATAAAAAAATATTATTTCATGGATATGCGAAGCCCGCCAACCGACACTGGAGCAGCGATACGAATTCCATAACGCTGTCCCTTCCCATCTCCATAACGCTGTCGTATGCTTGAGAAGAAGGCCATGCCCATCCGTTGCCAAGTTGTTGTTGTTTGTTTGTTTGGCCAGGCTTGACGTAAAAACTGACAAACTGATTTAAATATTTTGTTTTAAAAGTAGTACTCTATACAAATTGGAATGACATTTAATCTTTATTTCATCGGAATCGGCTTACTGAGTTCAGAGATATGCGAAATTCAATGCATCTACATTCTATGGAGACCGTTTTCGACCAAACTCATTAAGTTGATGTCTTTGTAATAATTCCCGAATTGATTTTGTAACAATATGACGATTGAATTATTTAGTATCGTGCTGCTGAGCCATGGGCCCTGGGTTCGAATCCTAGCCCATGCCAATATTTGGGTAAAACTCAAATTATTGGTTATCTGGTCTGGTTGTATAGTACACGTCTGTAGTTTCTAATTCAGCATCTGAATTAGAAACTAATCAAAATATAAAATACAAAAAATAAATCCTCTGATCTTATCGAATAAGCGTTACATTGGAAATAGGAAGGTAAAGACGAGTGAGTGACTTTGTGTGTGAGATATTAGTCGAAAGTTGTCATCGTGGTCGAAATCGGTCAAGAGGACATCCCCTGACTGCTGAGCTATAGGTTCTAGGTTCAATTCTCAGCCGAAGACAATATTTGTGCAAACATACAAAATATAGGTTTTCGGATTTGGTGTTTTCTGTTATGATTAGGAGGAGGGAGTTGGAGTTGGGGAAGGGGAGGGTGGGGATTTTGTGGAGTGGGGGGCTGCGGTAAATACATCATATATCTCTTTACTTTACGCCGTTATTTTGCGAGATCGTGATACTACACCAGTCGAGCCGGCCCATTCGAGCGGCAGCAAAAGCCTGTACCTATACCTGTAGTCATGAACATACATCTTTACCATCACGCTAACACGTGGAGGAGGAGTGCAGCACAGCTGAAAAAAAAATACACTTTCAGATCATATGTTATCTTTACTACTACACTTCAACTACAAATATTATAAAAGTGTAGGGATCGTGTCTCTATATGCAATAAACTTTTAAGATATTTTGAAATGAAGTACTTTGGTAAACAACATAGACATATTAATATTTTTTCAAACTTACGAGTAGGTAAATGGTATTAGGATCCAGGGCCATTTTATTTTAAATCTAACATATAAAAAACTTATATTAAAATCATGGTAATTATTGGCTTGTCACTCAATGTTACAGTCCAATATATTTTTAGGATAGAACACTTTTCCGCCAGCAACATTTTATTCACTGAATTTAATATTAGCATGTAAAAATGTTATAACGTGCATTGTGACAATCTTTGGGGGGCAGCCTATGTTCAGCTGTGGACTTGTGACTGGCGGCAATGAAGATAACGTAAAAAATATATCTTAGGTTGTACCATAAAATACTATAGTGCATTGATTTCAGTTTTCATCGTTTAAAGTAACTACGACGTATACAGTATAATTTAAGGACAAAAATTAGGTATTTTAATTTTTAACATAATTTACGTACACATTTTTGATTGTGATGTGATTATTAAAAATAATTAAGAGACGTAAAAGGACACTGTTCACAAAGTTTCATTCAAATCGGATAAATAGTTTCAGCTGAGACAGCTATAAAAAATTGCTACAGAGTCGGGGGTAAGAGGGCTACGCCCGCTTCACTTCGTTCCGCTGGCTCCGCCCCCATAAAGATAGATGTCAGTTTATATATATTCGTCCATATGTTGCGGATATTCTCCGGAATTACTGGATCGATTTTAAAAATGATTACACTTTTGAAATTAAACAATTATTACAGATTTTTTCGCGTTTTCGTCCCGGCGTTTTGTGTGCTTTACAGCCGTGAACACGGGGCACTGAATGACAGAAGCCCCGATGTCATAATTAACTCGGATTATATTCAGATTTTAATTATTAATTTTGGTTCGAACTACGCAGAATGTGCTCACAGAATGTTGAGGATAAAATCCGTAAACAATAGTTTCAATGCAAATGTGTAGTGTTCGCGTAATTACAAGAAATCAATAATTTTATTGTTTGAAAACTATGTTACTCCACATGATTATATGCTGTCAATGAATTAGTTGCATTGTTATGTACTATCAGATAGTCAATGACAGTCTGACACAGTCTATGATTGTTATATCTTGAAAGTAGGATTTTGTAAGCAATTTCAAGATTTATATAAGAGTAGTCAAAAAAACAACTACTACATTATACTACAAACCTTGTGAAGCCGGCTCGATTAGCTAGCTAGCTACAGAGAGAATAGTACGTTCGAAGATATGTAAAAAAGTAAAGTAAAGTAAATGTCCACTGCTGGCCTTCGTGTCGAATATCTGAGAGTCTTTTAGAGCCGAGAAGTGCACGCGATGCTGCTCTAGTTCACATCCTCGAAATAATATTTTTTATTATGTCTCAGACGTTTTTATCACAGACAGTTTCATCACGATGTTTTCCTTTACCGCCGAGCACTTGGTAAATACAGCACTTAAAATTGCTATTAACAATTTTAGTGTTGCCGACACCGGGATGGAGCCCAGGTGCTCAATGAAACTAAAGCCAGCGCCCTGATTTCTAGGCTACCACGGCCAAGATATGAAAATTGTTTTAATATTACTTTGATACTGATAGATAATTAAAATCTGTTTTAATACTTACTTCCTTCATCGAACTCCAGGTATTTAATTAAAAGTCATAATTTACGTAAAACATTTATTTTAGAATAATTTAAAAGACTACAATCATTAATTATGAGGCAATAATTTAAACTTATTAAAGCATGTTTAAAACCTAGTAACAACGAGACAACAATACAATGAGACAACGATCATTTAGAGCTAATTAAAATTTAAAAAGGCCGTGTGGTGAAGGTGTCCGAAAATCTACTACGACATTTATTGTCGTGGGTTTCTCGAGTCTAAGAGAAAAGCCTTAAAAATCTCGGCGTTCCACAGATCGACAATACGCATGTAGTCCAGAAGATTTAAGGGGATGACGGAATTCTTTTTGGCACGATGTTTTCGCCGAATTTTCCCCTTTAGAGCTTTTATTTTTCCGCGCTTAAAGAGGTAACAATGTGATTTGCGCGCCACCCGTCGATCGCCTGTTATGATATCCACGGGAAGAAAGTAGTGGCAGGTTCTTGCAGCATCACCACACGGAAAAACGGTTAAATATCTTGAGTGACACAGAATTGACATTGACAACTATAACATTTATTCATTTAATATGTAATATCTACGCAAGCACAGTTCGTAAAAATAAATCCAGCTCTAAGACTTGCTTTAAACAATTTTAGAGATGCCGGCACCGGGAATCCTGTCCAGGTCACTCGCGTAGTAAGAAATTAAAGCGAGCGCCACTAAATTACCACGTGTCTTACAGCTGCTTTGTGGGCATGTTTGCTTAACATTTATGAATGCGTTGTAAATAAACTGCAAGTTCAGATTATAGGTTGGGCAATACGAATCGAAGGTTCAAATTTCGTATGAAAGTATTGATAGCTTGGTCTTCAGGTAATTGTTCCTGGTCTGAAGTCTGGAAAGATACAAGATAAAATGTAAAGAGAGGGAAAAAGTTTTAATTACAGCGTTCGATGTTTTTTTTTTTGATTATTTCATATACTTACCAGTACCGCTGTAATGGATGAATCGACTGTGATATCAACATATATTATTATTGTAACATGTGCGGAAAACAAACAGCATTATTGCAAGAAAAATAAATCCCAGCATGTATCTGAAACAAAAGTAAAATATTAATTTATAATTTTGTTTTGTAATAATCAGTTGTAGGTAGAGGTCTCTATAGGTGCAAATTACATTTGACTACTGCGTTACTTAGCAGTTAGCGTACTCGACTGTTAAGCAATGGGACCTGAGTTTGGAAGCAATACAATACAATACAACACAACCCAACAGGTTGTGTTGTATTGTATTAGGGCAAGCGGGTTGGTGATGCTGATCACTAATCCGTGGGATTTGGGTGCAACAAATTCGGTTGGTTTAGTTGGGGTGTAATGAGGAATGTACCAACTCTTACGCCATTTTCAACTTCATTGCACCTTGTACATTCTGCTGGGCAATAACAATATGAAACATAATAATAGTAAATAGGTTATAAACTTACTACAATCGTCCAGACAAGGCTTAAATATCCATGTATCTGATACGTAACGAGCATCATTAATTAATATCGATACTTCTTTATCAGCTTGTTCTATGATATTATTACGAGGACCATTTGGCGCTGTAAAATCATTATCTACAATCGTGGTTACTGGGAAATAGATGGGTGCCCAGCCATTTATTTTTTCTCCCATAGTTGGTTGTTCTCGTCCATAAGCAGACATTTGGTTTGATTGTGTTGGTAGCGAATCCGTATCGCCGATGCCGGTATTTTCAGGCACCTCTGGGAGTGACTGTTCAACTTCCTGATTTATGTCTTGCAAGTGCTGATGTATCATCGTATGCTGTCGTTCCTCAGCTTCGGGATCTGCATTGAAGGTAGATGCAGGAAGATCTTCCATCCATTTGTTTTCTTTGTAACTGGTCCAAGCTAATGCCATATTAATGGCAGTCGAAGTGGTGTTAGCCTCTTTTGACTGAAAAGACGTTGCAGTTTCGTGCAATTTTGATATCTTTTTAAGTGTAGATGATTGTTGCACGACTGGGCCGCAACTACTCTTGCAGTGCTTACGCAATAAGGGAAATGGGTCGTTATGTCTACTTTGGAATAGATGTTTTAACGCAGCGTCAGCCTTTCTCTGATAATTTCGAAGAGAACGGCGCAAGGATGTTAAATCCCATTGTACTTTAGGGATTGAGCCGGACTCAGCTCCATTCTCCGACGATGTGTCTGTTGGTGTCACAGCCGATATAAATATACTTGGTACAGTTTCCTTTTCGCTTCTTTCTTCCATCCGATCAGGAAACAGGGTTATATTTGCAGGTGATTTCTGTTCGTCTGTTTTAAGTGTCTCCATGGCTTTGATACCGTATTTTATATAATATAATCTGATTTTTTTTAATAACGTGTACTAATTTATCTGTACCTAAAAAGTCACAATAAATAATGTAAATAAAAGAAGTAGGTAATGCTTATCGTCAGTATTTAATTATTATGTACAGATTTAGTTACTAGACTCCATTAATTCAGTAACTCGTTCATGAGTTAATGTATACATTTGTAAAACAATGTCTCAGTAAGTGCGCAAATTATTCTTATCAATACGTTTAAAAAAATATTGAACAGAGGCTTTATAAAAATAGTTATTATGGTATATGTAAACGCACTAATCTCTTCCTAAAACAGAATTGCACATCTTATTCTACCTTATTAAAAAATAAACAAAACACTTATGCCATAAATAAACAAATACGAAAAAGGAAGTTAAAAGATAGAGAGAGAAAACTTATACGTACATTGCGCGGCCATATCGCTAAAATCGATCTCTTCCAGGCAACCTTGGGATGGATAAAAACTGAAATATAACACATTAAGACAGTGACGTACATAAAAAAAATGAAAACAAAATAATACACTACATAAATTATAGTTAAATAATCAAAATTAATAATAATTAAGACGATAAATTTTAATTACCAATGACAGTGCTCAGCAAACATGGTTTTATTTTTATTTACTGTTTTAAAACCATGGAATTCAGTGCAATGCGTTGTTGAAAGAAGTAGAGTTATAGAAGTATGTCTAAAATTAAAAAATACACCATTAACATGATTTTATTTAAATAATATAGTTACTTTTAAATTTTTTCTCATGTCATATTGACCGCAAAAATTTGCAACAATAAGGCAAAAGTAGGTACAATAAAATATGATTTCGCAATGCAATTCTAAAGTATAAAGAACACTGGACAAAGACATAACTATAAAATCGACATCCCTTTTGGTATATACTTATAGAATCAGATCAATCAGAGAATGATCTCGAAATTGCCCTATTTTGGTTGTGAAATGCTGCAATAAAATACTGAGGGATGCCGCAAACATTGTTCTTTAATATAAATAAAAACTATGTTGAATAGTCGTTAACTACAATAAAAACTAGAAAAAATATTTCGACACTAATAAATTTTCTTCCAAATTCCGAAATACATTGATCGTGGAACAGATATCTAGCCAAACGCATTATTTCAGCAACGTCGTAGTGTTTTTTTTTTTTAATACATAGTTACTACCGTCCCTATCTATATATCTAATAGCAAACCGAACTCCAAAATCCAAAGATCGGATATGTTAAAGCACAACAAGTGACTCCTTAGGGTTTGTGATTACTTACGGCTACGTAAAATATACAGAAGTAATTGACGTGGTAGAAATCGGCAAAGAAGTTATCATGTCTACATAATTTACCAGACCATAAATAAGAAAAAGTATAGTCGTATTAATTTTATATGCACATGTATATATATATAATAAAATCGAATCAATATTTTTCTACATAAAAGAAAAATATAGTAAAAGAAAGAAAATATAAGTAAAAACTTATGATATATTAAAAGTTCAGTCGCTCTATGTGCATAATTTACATTTTTAAAAAAGAAATCAGCATAATGTTTTGTTTTGCTTAAGAATATGAAATTTATTTCACTTCGCATATTGTGAATGAAACGAGCAAGACGAAAAAGGTAAATGAAAGGAAAAAACAACCGGAATATTACCATAGAAGATTATTATTTGCATCGCGAACTGTTATTGTAATAAAATCATCCAAAATAAACACGAAACTTACTTCATTTCATAACCACATTCAAAATCCTGTGAGAAAGAGATGTGCATCCTAAGAAGTTTGTTTCACTTGTTTCATATTAGTCAAAGGACGACCGTAATAAATATTCAAATGTCAGAACAAACCTTAAGTTTATGTTGAATGAAGAATTTTTATTCACTCACTTCTTTTATTAAATTTAACCACAACGTAAATTTAAACACATTAAATCATTTTGTACTAAGAAAAGTCAGTCAGAAGGCAGAAATACACGTAAAGTTCCAAACCCGTTAACGAAACAAATTTCCAGGTATGGCCCACGAACGTTCGAGACAAACTGATGCTGTCCTGTGAAAGGGTGTAAAGACTAGGCTGAATAGTCGAATTTTTTTCACTCAGAGATTGCACTTCGTGGAGTATTTTCCAATAAGCACTCTTACGAACACAATTTAAAGTTGAAAATTGATAGAAACGTGGAGCGTATATTGTTTAATCGAACGAATATTACACTGCGAAAAATATGAACTTGACAGATTTTTGCTACATCAATTCGGTTCTTTTTTATTTTTTTTGTTACGCAGCAAACTGTGTTACAATTAGAGATGAATATTAGCGAATGTACAAATGCAACGATTTTTAAATTATGTTTACAGAACAAAATTAATTGATTATGAATATAAAAACTTTATAAACAAGTACATAATTAACAAACTGTGGATTTACTCTGGGTTACTCGCGTACTTTAAGTCTACCTTGCTATGCGGTGAAGTAAAACTTCATGTTCTGCATGTCTGACAAACAATAATAAAATATTTGGAAGAAATATTTATGAAGAAAGTAGCGTTGCTACAAAAGCATTTACACATAACCACCATATTTTAAGAGCCGTTTTAGCTCAAGGGGCGAGCCCATGTTTTTCGTTACATTTAAATTGATGTAATGACTAACTCATTTCACTAATTTTAAAATAGATTAGATACTCCAGATGAAAAGATGTTTATTGACCAAATTGGCAATATACTGGAGAAGGTCCAAATTAACAGTACACATAACCGACGAGCGTATATGATTTTTTTATGAGAAAGGCGGCAAACGAGCAAGCGGTTAACCTGATGCTAAGTAATTACCGTCGCGCACGTACATCTGCAAGTCCAGAGGAGCTGCAGGTGCGTTGCCGGCTTTTAAAGGTGTTTGGGAGATCGGAGGGAAGTTGAGGATGGGGATGGAAAGAGGGAGTGGGCCTCCGGTTACCTCCTCACCGAACGAAACGCAGAAGCACAAGATGCCCATATTTTATGCCGGTATTTCGCGAGGCCGAGACTGACCCTGTCGAGTCGGCCCATTCGAGCAGCAGCAAAAGCCGGTGCTTGGTTCTACCACGTATAAAAACTTCTAAGCCATTCGTAACAAGTGCTATTACTTGGCAGATAAGTGATTAATTTTTTTACTAATACTTTATGTTCTGTTAGATTGTACAGTATGCTTAGCGTGTAATTTTTCCAAATTCCTCGTTAAAGAATGATATTGTATTTTTTAAGGGAACATACAGGGTTTCGAAATTCTAAAAGATGTGGTTGACGTTATCGTTTGAATTTATTTTGGAGCATCTCACCAATTATGTCGCGAATGTTACTGGTCGACAATCAAATACGTTGTGGCACTGTGCGACTAAGAACGTTTCGTAACATACTCCTGCTGCGGTGACGGAAAGCAACGAACTGGGATGTTTGATTAGTCAACTACTTTACTTTTTTACTATGACTTGATACGCAAATTTAATTTGATTTGAACTCTTCGGACTTCAATCTTTTTTTACTTGATTTCTTGGAAAATATAACAAGAATAATATGATTATTTGACTTACTGAATAGGTGGTATTTCACGATACAGCGTGAAAGGTTGTTTAAGCATGAGCAGCACATTCAAAAGAGCTAGCCATATTAATTTTGTTTGTAATAAATTGTTTACAACGAAGTCAAGCTAAGTAGAGTTTTTGATAACAGTGACTTAACGTTCTAAATTGTTGTTTAATTATACGTATGTATGTATTAACGTTTAAAGTATATATATGCGTTTTTAATTCCACTTTTAAACTGTTTTCAGCACAAAGTTTTACTTTATGGTTGGTTTGTAGTATGGTTTTAAACTAGAAGCAAAAAGACAACGCTGTTATTGTTGTGTTTTGATAGCAATGATGTTTCTTTTATGTTTCTTTTTAAATGTTCAAAAATGTTATTATGCAATTATTATGAGTAATTTTCCGGTGCAAGATAAATTTAAAACATATATTTTAACAAAGTTGTTGGTCTGCTTGGAGGATTTTTTTAATATTATAATATAACTTTGTTTCCATACTATACATGAATATTTCTTGTGAGTGAGAGTATTTATGTACTGAGAAGTTGTAAAAGGAGTGTCGGAATTACGAAGAGCCGTTCTCCTTTCCCTCTGCGGCCAAAATGTGCTCGCCAGCGGAGCTACTGACCAGATCCGCTGTTAAATACCAGGATGGCCGGTGCTTCAGAGCGCCAGCCTTCCTGATCCGCATGGCCTCCGGATTGTAGACTCGGGGGCTCTTTTACTCATGTGGGTTTGGTGGCCGAGGAAGGCTCATCTGCGTTCTGGTGCGTCTTGTGAAGGGGGAGAGTGAGAGGAGGTGTTGTCTGCAGAGTTGGGGCTGCCCAGGGCGGCCGGCGCTTTTGGGGTTGCAGTTGTGTGCAAAAGCGTATCTGTGACCCTGCCGATATGCGTCGCAGGTGGAACACCGTGGAGTTTTAGTCAGTACAAGCCCGACATAACTTATCCTTGCCCCCGCAAGGGTGGGTAATAGGCATTTCCAAATTATTAAAGAAGGCTGCACTTATACTATCATGTGTTTTCTTATATTTCGATTAGCGCGTCTAAAGGTTAGAAAGTAAGCTGGCAAAAAGACTTAAACAATGTAATCTTCATGTCAGGTGATATCTTGAAGAGCTTTCTGGCGATCATATTGCCCACTATGTATAGAGCCCGACGTTGCCTATCTACGTCTGTGTTAACCTTTAGGTCTGAAGTTATAGTGTGTCCAAGATTCAGTTCAATACAGAATTCTGACACGATTTTAGGTTCCCGCTCAATCAAGAAATTTAAGTGAGTTATGTATGACTTGTACAAGAACTTGGTCTCAACTAATTCCGTTATCAGTCTGTCTCCAGACCTTCGTGTGTAACCAAATACCTATTTGAAGTAAGTGAAAATGACAGTAATACTGGTGTTGGATAGGATTTTATTGATTAATTAAAAATATCTTATAATCGACTAAACTACAAAAAAAAGAGTCTTCTGGCATATCCGTAATTTAAGCATTATTGGCGGTTCGAGTATTTTAGATATTTTCCTAGAGTCACTTATATTTTACTTACTCTTATTGCTTAACATAGTATCGGCTGGTATCGAGTCGCTATTCGATTTATCCAATACGCTACCTACTGTAGTTTGTTAGGTTAATTGCATTAGCCGTTACTCACATAGGTTCGGTTCGATATATAAACACTACATCCTCCTTAAATCAAATCTTTTGTGAAGTAGCAACAAAACAGCAACATAATATTATATAGAGGAAATATACAGTACGCTACCCGCCCTGGAGCATCGTATAGGGCTCTTCTCAGCTCCAAAACTATCTCAAGTATTTCAGAGGAGGCTTTTGCCCATCAGTACGTATTTACAGGCTACTATATTACTTTGCTGTCATTATTACTTTTAAGCAATGTTTTAAGCCGAATGAATTATAATTCGCTGTTCTTTTTACTTTATTTAAAATTTGTTTTCTGCTTACCTTGACAGACTCGCAATTATAGTAATTTGTTACTGCCCGAGGCTAGCGAAATGGACTGTCTGTAAAAACAAGCGACTTTCTTTCATTTATAAACAACATTATCTGCAAAATCAAGTAGACGGAGATATTGATAAAACAAGTCAACGAAATTTGTTGTCGTTAAGGCGCAAGAAAAAATGCTACACGAAGTATCTTAATAAGAACAGGCTTTTAAAAAGTCAACTAAAGGATTTATTTAATGTGGAATAGAAATTCTCTTGTTACGTAAAATAATGTTTGCTTATACAATTCTTTACTAGCTATTCAGGGTAGACATTTGTTAATAATTTAATTAAAAATTTGCTATTTGAATATCCTTGGTGCAGATTCTAAGATTTGAAATAGCGTAATATGACCCTTTTATTAAGTACTTATTTAATTATAATGCATGGTAAACTAATGAATTGACTAAGAAATAATACCTATAACATTTTAATTACGTATATATTTATTTAATAAATAGTTGATGGTTTTTTACATTGATTATTCTTTAGTACCTTTTTCCCGATCATTGTGGCAAAAAATTTAGAACATCAATTATAATGAGATATTCAACATATCTCATTATAATTGAATACACTGAAGATGCCATAATGTGAAACCAGTCGGTTTGTTACATAAATAAATAAAATGTGAAATTAGTACAAGATATTCATTGTGTGATATGATATTTTATATGAAAATTAAACAAATAAAGCATATTTTTCGCTCGCTGCGTTCGCTATGCTCACGTTTTATTGTTGCTTTTCATACACGGGGAAATGCACATACCCGCCCTCGTGGAGGGGCAAGGCCGGGTTATGTCAAGCTTGCAATGACTAAAACACCACTATGTTCCAGCACTCTAGCCAGGACAAAGAGGAAGAGGAGGTGTTGTCACTGAGGATATGAGGTTCAGGAAGGACGGAGCTCTTGAGCACCAGCCTTTACGGTACCCACTTTCTGGTCTTTAATAGAAAGGGCATGCATTACGGTCGTGCGAAGACGTTTTTTCAAAACCACACACGATTGTGAACTGTGGCCGAATGTTGCCACCACCACTGCGTTCTTATGCGTTTCGTTAGATGAATGCTAATATATGTCATATGCAGTACCCGCGGTGATGTCAAATTTTTCGACATAATATACAGATAGCCGTTGTAGGGTGATGACACCTGCCCCTGACCTGGATATATACATATATATTCGCACATTATGTGCGTATATAGCTGCGTGGGTATTTATATGACCTGATTGATATAATACATATATTATAGGCTGCACGACAGTTTGATTCGTTGATTAACCTTGTGACGTTGTAGGTCAAACCGTTGTAGATGAACTTAGTCAAAGTGAAACTTAATAATAATTTGTTGCGCCGGTCAGCGCTTTCTAACTCTGAGTATCTGGACAGAGACAACCTAGAACCCAGGATTATACACCAGGAGCTCGCGCTGAAGTATGACCTCATTGATCGGAGACTACCTTACTATAAGTACTCGCCGGAAGCCATGCTCGAAAATGTCTGCGGGACCGGACCATTATCACGGATAGGAGTATTCTTGCGAACAAGCCTGATATCGTGTGATGGACCGGGGACAGTCGAGAATATTTTTGGACGACATCACCATTCCATATGACGAGAACCTCGTGAAAGCCGAAAGAGATAAGAAAACGAAATATCTGGACCTGGCTTACGAGATGACCGACATGTGGGTGGTATGCCGACGGAAATAATTTCTATAGTCATCTCTGCAAATGGGTTAATCTCAGTCAGCCTCTCGGAACATCTGAGGCGACTGGGACTCCGTGACGGACCGCTCCGTGCGCAAATGCAGAAGGCGGTGCTTTTTGATACCGCTCGTATCGTCCGCCGGTTTCTTTCCCTTTTCCCCTAACCCTCGGCCGCCTGGTCTCCCCTGCCGAGAGCTTCCGTCTAGTCAGGTTATAATTTATTTATTTATTTTATTTTACTTTAAGTATTTTCATTATAATATGTTTAAATATAACTTATTTATTTTATTGTATTTGATGTATGTATACATATTTATATATCTCTCCAAACCAGACGAGTTGAGTAGACGAGAGATATATCTAAATAACCCCACATAATTTTATTTTTTAGATTTATGCTCCCACGAGTTTTTAATGATTAATCTAACATTAACAATAAGATATTATAAAATGTCTTGTGAGAGCCTGGTTTTAGTACTAGGCAACACTTGTATGACTAATCACCAGACCTTCGTTCCCTAAAAGTAGCATTATTATCAAAATAACATTTAGCTCCCTGAGGTTCTTAAAAACATAAATCAGTTTTCTCAATCTAGTGTTTAAGTTAGCAATGTGAGGATGGAAAGATAGTCGATTGTCTATCATGACAACAAGATAATTAATATGGTCAATTCGTTGAAGATTAGGACAATAACAACATTTATGTGGATAAAAAAGATGGAGGGCTATGATGACTGTTATATGTGAATAATGAGGATATTGTTCACCCGTGCACTTTCAGTTCGAAATCATCTACTGTTGGTTGGTCTCGTGGTTTTATTGAAAAGATCATAAGTTTAGTTTTTTCAATAATTAGCGTCAATACATCTTGTTAAGCCAGTCAACTGCATTCAGTCCTCTCTGTGCGTTGTCAAAAGTTTGAGACTAAGAATCGCCAAAAAAGAGCAATGCAGTATCATTAGCAAATGTAACGATTTCACCATTCACGAGACCAATGTTGCGTAAGTTATTTATGTACACTAGAAATAGAGTTGGGCTCAGTATACTACCTTGGGGTACACTAAAACTGGTCCTGCACCTTAACACTTTGATGTCTATTTACTAAATAACATTAAACACTAAAAATTTAAATTGAAGACCTCGGACACCGAAAGCTTCTAGTTTATTGATTAGTGACGGAACTGAAACTGTGTCGAAAGCTTTAAATAAGTCTAGAAAGATGACAGGTGCTTTATTTCTTTCATCTAGTTTATTAACAATATAATCAGTTAATTTGTGAATTGCCATTTCTACGACCTGCCAGACCTAAAACTGTATTGATTACCAGAAAATGGTTTATTAATCCTTTTTTTTTTTTTACAAAATAGGGTTATGTTTGTCCTCAAGAGGCCTAGAATGGTACACGTTTGCCTAGATGGTGTCTGTTCACGTTGGTCTTAAAGATGTCTAGATTATAGCGTTCCGAAAAAACTGGCCTCGGCAGAGAGTTCCACTCCTTAGCCGTCCGCATAATGAAAGAAGACGCTTAGTACGTAATAGAAGGATGTCTACAACATAAGTGCAAAACTACTGGCGGTGCCTAATCGTACGGTGATGGAAAGCGAAAGGGGGTATCAGGTTATGAAAAACCCTCTCCGCACACTCTCCGAAATGTATCCGATAAAAAACCGAGAGGCAGGCCACTCCTCTTCGGTGTTCGAGGCTTAGAAGATTTACCTCCACGAGTGAGTCACTGCCTATGATCCTTTTCGCTCGGCGCTCCAACGAGTCCAAAGCATCCAGCTGATATCTAGCAGACCCATCCCAGATATGAGAACAGTATTCCATGCAAGAGCGGGCTTGTGCTTTGTATAGATTTAAGAGCTGCTCCGAGTTGAAGTAGTGCCTCATCGCGGAGAGGATACTAAGTTTTTTGGCAGCTGTGTTTGCTATGGACTTGCGACCGAAATTTAGATTGGAAGAGAGATCTAGACCACAGAGCTTAAGACGGTCGTTAATCGGAACGGGTGCATTCCGGAAAGTCGGAGTCAGTTGGTATGGACACCTTTTCGCCGAAGAAAGACAAGCCTGTGTTTTAGAGGGGTTGAACTCAACCAAATTGGCGTCATTCCATTGGGAAACAGTCTCCAAGGTCGAGTTCACCCCCTCGATCATTGCCTCCCTGAAATACTGGACTTGTGACCTAGTCTTTGCATCGGACAAGTATCCCGTCGAGACTGTGCTGTCCTCTGTATACCCAAAGGTACCGGATGTTACGAGAAGGTTGTTGATGTGCAGCAAAATAAGAGTCACGGAGAGCACAGACCCCTGAGGGATACCGGCTTTAATACCAAGGAGATCGGACGAGGCGCCATTAACGACAACCCAAATCGATCTGTTCCTCAGGAAATGTTCGATCCAGGTGCAAAGGCCTGCAGCAATACCGTATGCCGGAAGCTTGCCAATGAGACTTGTGTGCTAGACCCTGTCGAAAGCCTTAGAGATATCAAGATACACGGCAAGATTTTCCCCATGTCTCTCAATGGCTTCGCTTCAGAGGTGAGTAGCATACACAAGAAGATCCCCAGTAGACCGGCCTCGACGAAATCCACATTGACTATTACCGAGGAGGTCGTTGTCTTCCAGGTATGCAAGGAGACGGTTGTTTAAAACACGCTCCATAATCTTACAGAGTATGGAGGTGATTGCGATACCTCGGTAGTTGGCAGGGTCGGCACGACTTCCTTTCAAAGGGACAGGTTGGACATTGCCAATCTTCCAGGATTTCATAACTTGACCAGTCCTCCGGGACAAGCGATAGAGGCAAGTCAGAACAGGAGACAACTCAGGCGCACATGACCGCAAGACAATCGCAGGAATGCCGTCAGGCCCATTAGCCTTATTCACATCTAGAGTGCTGAGTATTTTGAGTTCACAACGAGGTAGCAAAGGTGGGCAATTATCAGAAGGATTATTAATCTCAAGATATTTATTCAGTCTGGTGTTCATGAGTCGCTCAAGGATCTTAGATAAAGCAGGAAGAATTGATATATATAGCATATATATAATAGTTGTGAACACACTTTTTATCCCGAGCTTTAAATATAGGTTGTATAATTGCCCTTTTAAACGCCCTAGGAAAGGCTGTAGAAAAAGAGAAATAAAAAATATACGTATTTGGCGCGACCAGAGTTTTCTGGTAGTCTTAATGAATCTGTTCGATATGTTATCTAATCCAACTCCACTATTGCTATTTATATTACGGATGAGTGATTCAATTTCAGAATCTGTAGTAGGCAAAAGTACAAATGATGAAGAAACCGGGGTATACGTATGTATGTATATATTCACGCCTTGTTCCCAACGGGGTAGGCAGAGACAATCTCCTTCCACTTGCTACGGTCCTGACATACGTCTTTCGATTCTTCCGCTTTCATCAATCTTGGCATGCATGCTCGTTGGTTTAGAGTACTCTTGACCTGGCCTTTTTCCAGAACGTCTCCGATTTGATCGTGAAATGTTTACCTAGTTCTTCCTCTCCCGACTCTACCATTTACACTCGCCTCATATATTTGTTTCGTCAACCTACTTTCATTCATCCACTCCACATGTACAAACCAGCTCAGCATCACTTTCTCAATTCGTGTCACTACATCGTCTTTCACGCCACAACGCTATCTGATCACATTATTTCGAACCCTATCAGTTACCTATATATCGGAGTATAGATGTCAAAAGACGGTAATTCAGGTAATTTTTTCCGCTAATGATTGACCATTATTGGAGAAGAACCAATTATTGACAGACATTTTAGGATTAACGTTGCTTCCTAACTCTGACGGAGGGAATATTTTTTTTTTTGAATTGGTTATTTTTTTTATGGTTTCCCATATTTTTTTCTTATTATATCTATTCTCTTGCAATTCGGTTTTTTCATACTCTAATTTAAGTTTTTTTCAGGATGTTTTTATATTTTTTATACTTTACTTTGAAAATTTCCTTTTTTCATGTCGTTTTTTAATTTTTTATGCAGTTTATCTCTATTTCTCATACATTTTATCCACGGTTTCATTATTTTTTTACGGTTTGAAAGTGTGATAGTTTTTGTGTGGTCTTTGATAGCTTTACTTAAAACCTCGATTAGGTAATTTGTAGCAAAATTTACATCAGATGTGTTACATATTGGATTAAAATCAATATTTTCTACACATTGAGTTAACGAGGAAAAATGGTTTTTTTAACTTTAGGTGGTAGGATATTACTTAATTTGGTGTCGAAATAAAGAATCGTTGTATAGTGATCTGTTATTGTAGTAGTTATAACATAACATCTCTTTTTCGGGAAGATACGCCTGGTATAATACACTTTATTCGAATTATTTTAATAATGAATGAAAAATAACTGCATTAGGTTCACTTCTGTTGTGCTTGAAGGCCCCAGGACGATTTATTGAGTCGGATAGCACGCAGTAAACAAGCGCATAAACAAGCGGTATTTTAACTTTTGGAGATGAGCATGTCAGTGAAATGAATCGTAGGGTTCACTTCACTTTCATTCGCTGAAGTGCGTTCAAGATTTGTAGCCTTTACAAATTAAAATATCTCTGGCCCAAATACTCAACCCTTAATAGATTATGCCTCTTCAATAGCACTATCGCTACTTGGATTGTAGCGATAGCGCTATAAAGGATGTCATGTTTCTCATGTCCGTTAGGAACTCATGTGGCTCCCAATTCCTTTTCGTGGTAGCACTCCGGTTTTTTTTCTGCTTTTTGAAATCCTGCGTCAACCAATATCCCAGTCGTACCGGCGCGAGCGGCTTTTTCGGTCGTCCATCTTTTACTTATTGCGGAACCCATCTTAAGTCCCTCCTTATAAGCTTCACATTCCCTCTCATACCCTGTTTATGCAGTTTGATTGTGTAATTCTCTTCATGGAACATCACCTTAAAATAAGCCTATTTCCTTCAATAAAAAATAAATACCGTTTTGGGAATATTCTGGAATAATCGAAAATAAAAAGACGATCGAAATTCGGGACTATATAAAAAGCGCACTGAGGGGGTTTTAGTGGTGAATTCAGAAGTTACATTACCGTTGATGCGTTTTTTCTTTTAGGTCTGTGAATCAAGGACAAATAAAAATACTGCGCAGTTATAGCCGTACTACAGGGCTGCCCTAACTATTTCAATAACTCAGATAAGAATAAAGTAAGTATGGCGTGTATTTGATAATAATTTGTCAATTAATCCACATTGACCCTACACTTTGATTGAGTTTGATTGAATCGACACAGCGTTTGCCTCTATGAGGTTTCTACGCACAATTTCCTCCCCAATGGTTGTTAGTTGTCATGAACTTAAATTTCACACACCAGTTATGGGAAGCAGCGTCTCTCTCAGCGTACGCGTACGAAGTAATGGAACTGCTCCCACAAATTCAACTGGTTTGCGTAGTAAGCATGAGAAAATAAACAAGCACCTGTAAATCTAGCATGCATCCCTTGCGAGCTTTGCCCATAGTCACCACTCTGGGCAAGAGGGTTGGTGAGTGCAGTACAAGTGCACTCACATTAGTGCTACGGCTGCCCATCACTAGTCTGAGATTTATATTATATTTATTAGATATTTTAGTTGTCAGATCCTTGTTTGTTAGCTAGGTTAACACTTCTCTCTTATACCCCAGGTAGACGGAATAACGATAATCACAAATTACTTAAGCAATTAAAATTCCAGTAATTGTTTTATTAGCTGTAAATATAAGCAAATTTCAAATGTAGGTTCTTAAAAGTATTTTATGAAAATTATATTTTAATAGAACTTTAAAACTCTTTTAAAATCAGGAGCATATAAAAAAATACAATTGTATTCTTGGCACGAGTAACTACATAGTGTGTATCTTTGGGGGAGGCCTATGTTCAGCAGTGGACTTCTGATAGGCTGAAATGATGATGATGATGATGATGTGTAAGTGGAAATACAGTTACACCTAGTTCTTTTTACAATTGCCGGCCTCGCCTTCTGTCTTGGGAATATTCCTTATTTCTATTTTGGTTTAATGCATCATACGCTCTAAATAATGAACTTTCTCCTCCAATTAGTGAATGTAGCTGCGACCAGTTTTTCGCTCCAAATCTAATTTATCCATTTTTCTTTTACTTCATCATATTGCTTGGAGATAAAAGTGAAAGAAGATTCTTTTATTTCTAAATTTTGAGCAATAATTTGACTAATCGATGAATGTAAGGACGATGCAGTTAAAATGGCTCGAATTTTATCTATACTATATAACGAGTAGGAACTTTTGCAGATTCGATTGTTGTTAAATTGATAGTTGACCCAGATTGTGACTGTGCACTAAATATGTAATTTATGTACATATAGATATAAATATATTTAATAGGAATGGTGTTATTCATATTGTAAATACAAGGAGCAGACACAAGCTTGTGATGCCAGTTACTAAACTTCATAGAGTCAGTATCTCGTTCAAGGGGCAATTTCATAGGGGTCTTCCTATCAATAAGTTTAAAAAAATTGTTATACAGAGACTTTATATAATTATGATAATATAAAGGAATAATAATATTACATTATTAGAATACTTTATTTAAAAAAAATACTCAAAGAGGACACCTATGGAGTTACTTTACCGTGTTTTATCTCATTACGAACCGGAGGTATTTTAAAAAAAGAGATTAGAAAAAAGAGGTTTGTCAAGTGAAATGTGTTTCATAATTTAAATAAATGACATGATTTGATTTGATATGCGCATTAAGGTTTCTTCTAAAATAGCACACTTAGTTTGTAACAATGTCTGAAACGGAAAAAGTTTTTGGTTTTGGTCAATAAATGTATATTTATTTTCTACTATCTTTATTCAAGATAAAATGTTTTCTATCATTTGATTATTTTTATAATTAGACCGTCTTATCTTAAAATGCGGTTAATCGAATAACTATATCAAGTATTTTAAATTTAAGCAACAATTTGTTAAAAACCACTGATTTAAATATAAGACGGAAAACTTTTAATAATTTGTGTACCATACATAGGCCACGAGAAATCATTTTTTTCCTATATAGGGCAATTTTGCCGCACAGAGGTCATCATTAACTGTATTTTTAAGAAAAGCTGATATTAAAATTTCTGAACTATAGTTGGAGAAAGAAATATCACATATTTATCACACAGCAATACATATACTGTCTAAACATTTTAGTGCTTTCAAACTACATTTCACCAGAGAATATAATACACAATAAGTCGCTGGGGAAAAAAAACGTAAATTTTGTACTTAATGTGTTCTATTAATTCTAATAATGTTCTATTATGTAATACAGACAAGTTCATAATATGAATGATCAATGCAACACGTAAGACTTTTGAACAGAGAAGAAGCATTTTTTTTATTTCGAAAACATGCACATACATTTTTAATTAATTTCTTATTTTAGATTAGAGACACGCCTGAAACTTTTTTGTTGACATCGATCGTTATTATTATGAGTCATCAATCAAGTTCGTAGATTTGCCAAAATATCTAAATATTTTGACAAAGTGTTATCATGACTCGCATGCATGCGAAATACTGACATATTTTAATTTGATTTTACACACGAAATTAACTTAAATTTACTTCTTAGTATTAATTACCTAAATGGTGCATGGAATAAAATTTTAAGGCCAATATTTTTTTTGCCTTCGGTAAGTAATATGATTTTACAATTTATCTATTTTATTTTATTAGAATAGTGGTAATGCATTTTAGCATTACTAATATTCTTGTTTTTCAATTAACGAGTATCATTATTTGTAAAATACAGCAACCATATCTTCTAAAGAGTACTTACTTCCTTAAGAAAGTTAACATTTAAGTAAACATCACAATACATGACTTTTCGAATTTCTTTGAAAGAACCCAAGTTGAAGTGAGTTCTTGTCTAAGTACGGCGATTTCTACTCTTTTTCTGTTTCTTCACTCTTCTCTGAATCCTCTAATTCAGGCAACTCATTGTCTGTATCGTTTCTTTCGCCTCCCTTCAAGTATATTTGAGTATTTAATTAATTATGTATCCATAAAAAAAACCGTTTTAGCACCAATTTTAATTACCTTGCAACAAAAGATAAAAATATTCTGATGCCATAAAACAACAATCTATTTAGCAATTAGTGCATTTATCTATAGAAACAATTTCAATACGCTACCTGCTCGCTCAGTACTTAACTAATTTTTGATTCAAGGCTCCTGGTTTGAACCTTAGTCGGACAATATTTATGCAAAACAAAAGTCATTGTTTCTCGGGTCGGGTGGAGTTGTGTTGTGTTCCATGTAATACGATTTGTGATGAAAGTATAATTTAGACGGCTTGGTGGCGTAGTGGTTAAGCGTTTAGCTGCGGCGCTTTGGGTCGCGGGTTCGGACCCGCACGGGACTAGCATTTGTATGGAATACAAATAATAGTTCCCGGTCTGGGTGTTTGTCCATGTGCAATTCATGTATATAAACTGCCTCCGCGACACAGGAGAAAATCCTACAGCGGAACGCGTTTTAAAAAAAAAAATACAGCTGCGCAATAGTTTACTACATATTAGTGTTCGTATGTTATTACGAAGTAGGTATAAATGTATAAAGAATAATTATAATATAATATTACATTGTTTTTCATTCTAGTTTAATATCATTTTGCTAAATTTTAGGATTGACTTTTCTCACACATAAGTTGTAATCAACAATAAATTACTCACTTGTAAAACAGAGGAATCCAAGTTTTGTTCCATTGCCGAAGTTATCTCAGTATTTCGAGAACGATCTTTAGAATAAAGTTCTGTAATAAAAATAATTCAAATAATAACAACATAGTTGATGTTGTGCTCATTGTTTTCTATATAAGCAACTAATAAATATTTTTTACATTACCATGATATTAAGCGAAATAGTTGAACATGCTATATATTTCGATTTTTTTTAATAAGTTAAAATAAAACGTAAATTTTAAGAACTTACTAGAATATTTCAGCAATGAGTCGGGCAATGAAGTAGTTAAAGAGATATTTCGTTTATGTTCAGGCTCCCGCTGCACATTATGAGCAAATTTTTTATGCATAACCTCAAATTGACCATGGGAACTATTTCGCCGTTTTGTGCCACAACTTGTGCTTGGTTCACATTGAGATACATCTTTTTTTCCTGGCGCCGATAAACTTACTTCATCTGGATTGCTATTATCACATTCCATAGCCTCAAAAACTTGCTCTGATTGTTGAGGAATATTTAAGGAACTTGAACAAGTAGTCACCGTCGGGGAAATACTCATTGGTCTTTCTTTACGACGATCCATCTGTTCATTGTCTTTGGTTTCAAATGACTGTTCGTTTGTATTGTTTTGTTTGACAGCATTGTACTTTTCCAAAAGATGTCGGCAAATGAGCTGAGAAGTTTCGATTTGTGACCTTAGATAACAATATATTTTAAGAGCAGACGCCGGCAAGACGTCAGATGGATTAATTATGTTATCATTCGAACGTACGGCAGAGGAACGTGTTGACAGGCGAAGAGATGAAGAAGTCGGTAAAGATTCAGAATCCAGAGAGAGCATTTTATTCAAATAAGCTTCATTATTGAAGTCTGTAAATTTTTTTAATGTTCCATTACTGTCCGTTGCTTGTGGTTGAGGTTGCGAAATGGGACTTTTATTTTCTTGAGATGAAAATATAGGCCTGAGAGACTTTGCAGATCCGCCTATAGTATGGGGAGCAGTGTAATGACTTCCAGTTCCGCTATAATTATCGAAACGATCCGGGTTGCATGAACGAACACTAAGGTGAACATCTTCAAATTGTGCCGCATTACTATGTCCAGATAAATCACGATGAACTGGTGGGTGTTCCCCGGATGTACCTGGTTGAGTTTCTGATGGGTTAGCACCGCCTGCTCGTGAATCAATTATTTCACTGCCCGACGGAGACACCAACAGTAAAGTCTCTGTTGATAATTGTTTGTCATCCTTAATACTTTTCTGTTCATTTTTCTCATAGTCTTTATCAGTTTCCATGTTCGATTTTAGTTTTTATTTAATGTTCGATTTTGGTTTATGTTTAATATTTTCAATAGCGCTTCTAAGTTTCTTGGAGATTTTAGTCACTAGTCCTGTTGAAGTACCATCGTAAGATTCTAGTCTATGACAATAATTTTTGACTTCTTAATTAATTGAGCCTAGTGCAAAGGTCCAAAATAATCTTCTTCAACCTTGATTTTTTAACTGATTGATTTTCGGCTACCTGAAAAATATACGTTATTAAGTTTTTAAAAAATTCAGTAAAATGTTAAAACTATAGTAGTAAAAACTTTATTTAAAATAAATGATTTTGGTTTGAGTACTATGCTATAAAATTAGCGCATGAATTACTGCAAACGTGCAGTGGTTTTGTAGTTGGTCGAGAGTACTTGGAATACGACGATGACGACGAGAGTGATTAATTAAAATTGATTATTCCTAGATAGCTTAATAGAAGCAGTACCTTAAAAAAATATTTATGACCTAAAGTAAAAAACGGGGAAATATTTTAGTCATTTGGTAATTGTAATGAAATTGTTAAAGTAAGTTACAAATAAAATTAAGAACTAAATAATGTAATTCAGTCTATATTTAACATTAACCGCCGCGCTACGGCGATGCATCGAAGTCTGCACTCATTATAGTTTGTGGGTACCCGCAACATTGATTTTCAGCGCAGCCCACTTTCAGTTTTGGCTGATGTCGAAGATGTTTTATTATTTTTTTTTTTTTTATTTAAAATTCTTTATTGCATACACCCTAATTGGAGGTTACAAAGGGCGGACTTAATGCCTATTGGCATTCTCTCACAGTCAACCCATGGGTTGGTGAGATAGCCGTAGCAGGTGTATTCATTTATTAAATTAATTAAGTAATAAAATGATTTTAAAATAACTATAAACAAATATAAATAGATATAATAAAATTAATGAATAAAAATATGATACAATATAAATAATATACATAATAATATACTATTACATATGTAGATAGATAAATAAACATAAATAAGAAACACAATAATAACTAAATAAGTCCATTTAAATTTAAATAATGTTCTTTAACTAAATTTTTAAAAGAGTTCCTGCTTGCCGATTTCTTAACTTCGTCGGGCAGGGAGTTCCAGAGCAGTATAGCCTGAACCTTAAGAGTTGCCGACAAAACCGGTGAAGTGTTGTGGAATACTAATCTTAAGATTAGATGAAGATCGCAGCTTTCTGTCGTGCGTCAAGAAAAGATAACAAAATTTTTCTTGAAGATACGCCGGGGAATTTACATCATTAAGGATGGAATAGAGAGTAACTAGAATCCTAGAGTGACGCCTTTGTTGGATAGTAAGCCATTTAAGGCGAATACGGAATTCAGAGATGTGGTCATACTTACGAAGACCAAAGATAAAACGAATACAGTTATTAAGAAGGCGCTCTAGCTTGTTAAGAAGATCTTGGTTCAGATCTGGATAACATACGTCGGCATAATCAATTACGGGTATAACTAGAGTTTGCACAAGCAAGAGCTTTGTCTTGTAGGGAAGAAAGTGTTTTAGACGATAGAGTGTTCTTAAGGTGGCAGAGACTTTGCGGCTGATTTCGGTTATCTGTTTGCCCCAGGTTAAAGTTTCATCCATATGCAGTCCCAGATTTCTAACCGAATCAGAAAATGGTACTAAAATACCATTGTATTCAATAGAGGGCAAGGTTCCAAGATGGACCTTAGCCAGCATTCTTGAGCTGCCAATTAGTATTGCTTTACATTTCTTTGGGTTGACGCAAACTCCAAAACGCATTGACCAATCGTAGACTACTTTTAGGTTGTTATTCAGTATAGTCACCGCATTATGCAGATCATCTATATTAGATTGTACGTAAATTTGTAGGTCATCTGCATACAGATGGTACGCACAGTCGAAGGTGGAGGTGATAGAGTTAATGAAAACCGAGAACAGTATTGGAGAAAGAATTCCGCCCTGCGGAACGCCAGATTCCAAATTTAACCACTGTGAGGCTTCTTGCCCTACGTGGACTGACTGCTGACGCCCGCGAAGATAAGAAGAAAACCAATCCAAGGCTGAGGGTTCAAATCTAAGATAGGAAAGGATGGACAGGAGGATATCGTGGTCGACTGTGTTAAAAGCGTTGGAAAAGTCTACTAGTACCATCACTGTTACTTTCTTGCTCTCCATCCCTTGCTGGATATCATCCGTTACCTTAAGTAAAGCAGTGGTAGTACTGTGACCAGGACGAAACCCAGACTGATAAACACTCAGTAGGTTATTTTTAAAAATAAACATGGAGATTTGCTTATAAACACATGCTTCCAAAATTTTAGAAGACAGAAAGGGTAATATGGATATAGGGCGAAAATCATTAGAAAGTTTAGGGGTAGATACTTTGGGCAGAGGCTTCACAAAAGCCATTTTCCAGAGCGTTGGATACTGACCACAATCCAGAGAAAAATTAACAATATGAGTAATTGCTGGAAGAAGGTGGTCAAGAATATTTAGGATCATAATCCTATTGATCTCGTCAATGCCCACCGCCCCGGATTTGATTCCAATAGCAGCCTTTCTGACCTCTTCCTGATCCACAGGCGAGAAATGAAAGTCTGAGGTGTGAGGAGGTTGGATTGAAGCTAAATAAGCTATGGTTTGAGATCGAATTACAGGGTCTAAAGTAGAAGCAGAAACAAAATGCAAATTCACAGCATCAAGAGAAAGAGAAGGGCCGCAATCGAAGATGGGTGGCTTACCCACCCCAATAGATCTTAAAAATTTCCATACACCATCTGGTGACAAATTAGATATACTACTATGGATAAACCGGCGTTTAGCATTACGTGCCATCTGGTTGCACCTATTTCTAGCAAATTTAAAGGCAGACCAATTTTCTTCCGTACGCTCTCTTTTGAATTTTAGGTAGGCCCTATTCCGCCTTGTCATTGCTACTCGAATACCCTCAGTCATCCAAGGAGCAGGAGGACGCTTCATCCTAACTTTATGAGTTGGAGCATGAGCATCGTACAGTCTAAGAATAGTGCTTTTAAATAAAGTTACTTTTTCATCCACTGTAGATGCAGACGCCAAAGGACCAAAATTTAAATTAGAAGCATCCTCCATGAGTTTCTCCGTGTTGATTCTTGAAAAATTACGTAAGTGAAGAAAAGTTGGGGGAGTCTTGGGAGGTATAAGCTTATAAGAAGCATAAATGAGATCATGACGTGAGAAACCCGGAGCGGAAAGCTGACCATATTTTACTACATGATCAGAAGAAGCCGTAATAATAAGGTCAATCAAGGAGTCATCAGCGTCAATATTTCGATGAGTAGCCTCTAAAGGGAGAATGGTGAAGTTAACGGACTCAATGATCGAACGAAGTTTGTGGGAACGAGAAGACTTTTTTAACATGTCTGAATTAAAATCACCCATAATTATGCAATGCTCGTATTCTGGACCAATATCCTCAAGAACTCCTGCTAATGGAGTAATATCAATAACAGGAGGACAATACACTACTCCAAGAATCATCCTGACGCCCCTGACATCAAGTTCTGCAAACAAGAACTCTATAGAGGCAGAGTAGGGTGAGGGGGATGCCATAACAATCTTGTGTGAAATCACTAAAATTGCATGTACAGTATCAGAAGAGAATGAAGCTTCGAGTTCCGAAAAGTGACTAGGAATACTTTGTGCGTTTATGTGACATATATTTAATAATTTATCGTTAGCTGAAAAAACTTCCTTCAGTTGTATATTTAAGTTAGGTGTGGTACCATTGATCGAATCAGCACAAGAAATAAATGAAAGATCCGAGTCATCAATGGACAAGAATGATTCTGTATCGGACATTATATATTATATACATATGTACAATGAATAACGATAATACTTATAACAATATATAAATTGTTATTTAATATATAGAGCAGATAAAATTATAATAAATAAACCCAAAAATAAGTAAAAGAAATAATTGAAATAACAATACAAAAAACACAATAAAAAAAATAACATAAGAAAAACTCACAAAACACCATCCCACCAGTTGATTGTTTACAAGCTTAAAAAAAAACAAGTAATCTAAGTAACAAAACTAAAAAAAAAAAAACTTATGTCTAATAAAAAAACATTGTGAAAATATACTGAAATAATTACAACATTCGAAAGGAGTTGGTAGCAAAATAGTGTAATTATATAAAATTATGTAAACAATTAAAAGGCTCCTATCTAACTATATTCTGCCTTTCATATCCAAAATAACATGCTATTGTAAAATAAAGCACTATGAATTATAGCAGATATAATATGCAGAAAGTTGGTAACAATATAAATGCAGTAGTATCTAGTTCCACGACTCAATGATAAATATATAAAAATCTAACACGAATACTAGTACGCAACACAAAAATACTCACTATTTCCTGAAAAATTATACGTGTGTAAGACAATAATAATATATGTACTGTGGAGTATTTGTAGTCTGTGATACAGTATTAATCTATCATAGTGCGTCTATACGGTACATTTCCTCTGATTGTAAACAAAACATGCCTAAAAGGTACCTGAATTACTGAATACTAATAATTTTGTAACTAGATCATAGTAGAGAAAATTGGTGATCAACTACCGATGTCATGCTAAAGTAAGTCCCTGAAGTCATTAACAAATAATTTTAAAAGTACAAAATTAGTATTCAAATGAGAAGTAAAAACTTATGTGCAACAAAACCAACAAGAATAAGCTAGTCAACAAAAATACAAAGCACTAAAAAATCCGAATAAGTTGATTAATTCGTAAAGAATAAAAAAAGTGTAATACATAATTAAAAGGAAAAAAAAATATTAATAGTAATTGTTACTTAAATCTATATGTTATGAGAAGAAAATCACGAATTGTTGTTACTTTTTACTCGCGATTCGTCGAGACTTCTTGGTATCATCACACAGAATTACTGCAGAAGCTGGTTTCCGTCGGGTGACAGAAGTTTCATGCTGTCGGACAACGGATGAGTTGTTATGAACTTGTGTAAATTTGACACTACTAGTTGCATTATCCACACCCCTGGGTACTGCATTGGAACTCCTAGGAGTACCGGAGACCGGAGGAAACTTAACTATCAAAGCGTCTAGCTCCAACTGTGTAATAATTTTATCACGACCATTGGGATGCTTGATGTATATGGCACCGTCAATAGTCCATACGTTTCTCATTCTAAAATATTTTCGGGCTTTTTTGTATATTGACTGACGTTCTTTTGTCAGAAATTCAGCAACAGAGAAAACAGAGCCTTTTAATTTTGATTTTGAATTCCACACTTCAATTTTGGTTTGGTGATTGTGGAAATATACAATGACAGGCCTAATTCTATCAGTCTGTTGCACACCGAGTCTATAACATTGTTTCAAAGAAGCACAAGTTATCTGAGACAGCCCCATTTTGGAGTGAATCAACTGCAAAACTTCGTTTTGAATGTCTTCATTGGGTGCCTCAGAGATACCACTGAAAAGTAAAGCTTTTCTTCTATGACGCATGTTAATAGCATCTATACCACTTAGACAGTCACGAACTTGTTGCTGAAGAAGGTTGAGCATTGAACCCACAACTTCCTTGAAAGCACAAAACTCTTCTTGAAGCTGCACAATTGTTGGATTGGTTGGGCAGGAAGCAGCCTTCAATCTTTTCTCGAACTCGGCCATCTTTAGGGTCCAGCTTCCTTCCAGGTCCCTTTGTATGCTTTGCAAATCCACAGCTGTTGCCATAGTAGTAGTAATTAATATATTTCGGTGGCGAGAATTTACATTATTTCGGTTTAAATGTGGTTATGGTGGAAGGTGTTCGTAAGTCTTCAAATTTTGTTTATATGACCATAGTTATGAAGAACAACTGTTAAAAATACTTGTTCCACTTTAATTATAAACAATTAGTTCAAAATACTGTGCAAGTTAAATGATTAAAAACAAATTTTCACGAGGTCTTAAAACGAGCTGTTGGTTGTTCTACACCTACCCGCGAAAAAAAACAGTTATATTTATACTTTACTTTAATACATACATATCCAAAATAATATTATGAGCACTAGTGCAAATTGGCCATAAACACTTGGAAATAGGGAAACAAAATTACGAAAGTCATAAAAAAAATAACTTATTACTCCAAATTAAAATTCGTCGAGAATAATAGTTTACTGACCTCGTCGGGGATAGTGACATCGCAGAAATACTTTGTCCGAGCGTCGGCGACTTCAAAAGCGAGGATCGGACGCTAGCGCGGATTTTCGATAAGGTCTTAGACTCTGGTGTCGGCGGCCTAGTTAACTATTAGCGCAAATATATCTCGAGTCAAAATTACTAAAGCTAATATAATATTCTGTGAATTGACTGCTGTACTTATAACAAACACTTAGTTTGCGACCTTAAAATGGCCTGTAAACTGAAACTTTCAAGATACGTATAAGTTGTGTGACGTTTACCAAATTTTTATAAGAATGACTAATATTTTAGAAGGAAGGAAGAATTTTAAATTACAAGCGTGCACAAGTGTGTACAAGATAATGTGTGTGAACATACAAGTCTTACACGCACGTTTTGACTTGCTCTGTATTTGACGCGTTTTCACACGAACGAAATCATGATCAAGCTTAAGTTCAAACATGCTCCTGATATTTACTACATAACAAGCTTGTACTTAGGTTCAATGTTCATATGGGTTCGTTGGAGCTTGAATATATACTCATAATCATACTAATTTATTTCAAGATATTACAAAGTGATTACATAGCTAAATAAAGTGAATTAAAATAAATTGATTGAAGAATAATTTACCAAACGCTTTGTTACCTACGCGCGATAATAGAGTAACCAAACATTTCTGCAGTTTATGAAAGTAACAAAAAACATTTTAATATTTTTTGAAGTATTTTTTTTACATTACTTTAGAAAAGTTGTTACCTAAAATTATAAATAGACAGTTTTATTTGTTTTCATTTCTTACGCTGATTGGTACCTAATATAAATTTTCTATACTACAGTGACTATATCCAAGTTTATCAATGAGTAAGTTTGTGAGCATACCTAAATACATCCAGTGTGACAAAAATAAGCTGCTGTGCAAATTTAACAATTTTATTATTGTTTTTTAAGTATTTTCTTAAACATTTTTTTTTATCTGCGGCTTTACTAAGAGTTTTATGATGCCAGAAATGAAAAATAAGGCAAACAATACAGTTGGGACTACTTGAAGTTTGGATTTATTTCATCTCTATCAAACAAACACTTGCCTTGCATTTGTGAAAAATATTCAGTAACGATGCCATGAAGCCTTCAAAAATGGAGAACCACTTATTAAGAGTACATGCTGACATGGTATGTGAGGAAAACGACGAGGTCTTTACTGGGTTACTCCTGCACACTGAAGTTAGTTGGCTATCAAGGGGCTCTTGCTTAGCAATATTTTCAGCTATTTTTGAATCGGTGTTAAAGTTTTTACAAGAAAAAGATTCGAATTTGAATGAAAATCTGAACGATTGTAAAACAGAAATTTATTACTTGACTGATATCTTTGATATTCTGAACAGTTAATTTTCAGCTGCAGGGTGACGATCTCAACTTGATTAAAACAAAGACAATAATATCGGCTTTTGTGGGTAAACCCATCTTTTATAAACAAAATTTAAGCAGAAAACCATAATCTCAGTTTCCGCATTTGTCAAAATTACCAGAAATGCTTCAAGACGTTTACGAACATTTTATCAAAGAGTCCATCAACCTGTGAAATAGCTTTTAAGTTAAACCCGTTCACACAAACACATGTTAATACATAAATACATACTTACATAAATACATACTAAAAATATCATTTATTTTTGTATAATTTACAAAATCGGCGATAGTGATTATTAAAGTTTCAGGGCGTTTCAGGTAAAATTTAGATTATAAGTAAACTAGTAAAGTAGCAGCCTGTAAGTGCCCACGGCTGGGCAAAGGCCTACTTCTCAAATACGAGTATCAAAGAAGGTATCAGGAGCCGGGAAGGGGCCACCACTCTGCTCCAGTGCGGGTTAGCGGGTTTCACATATCCCCGAAATAATATTTTTTTATTATTTCTCAGACATGCAGATTTCATCTCGATGTTTTCCTTCACCACTGAGCACGGGGTAAATACAGCATTTAAAATTGTTATTAACAATTTTAGTGGTGCCAATCGAACCGAGGTCACTCACGCTCTGTGAAACTAAAGTGAGCGCCCTAACCACTAGGCTACCACGGCATCAGAAAATTATAAGTGCTTTGTGTAATGAAAAATTTTCAATTAAATATTGGTGAACTGATTTAATGATTATAATCTGGTTTAATTTTTTATATTATATACATTTTTATACATATTTTTTTGCAACAATTCACAATAATGTTTGATGATAATTAAATATTATGAATATAATACTACTAGTCTGCATTAACACTATTAAATAAAACAGCGAAATGTAATTACAAAGAGATATGTAATTAAATATATTCGGTAATTATTTATTTTTGGTTTGGTTTGCATATTAGCGTTTTGGTTTGCGTATTTGTTTTGTTTTACAGCTACTAGCTAGCTGAAAAACAAAAAAAATTGTGTCGTGAATATATAAAATAAAGCGAAAAGTAGGAGCGAAAAATATTTTAGTTCCGCATAGCGTGAAAAGCTACCAGGTGGTAATGAAAATAGAAAAATCACATCGTCACAAATGTATAGAAAATTAGACACTTGGATATTCGAATATTATTTAAATTAATTAGTTATTAGTTTAGATACATTATAATTTTAGGGTAGTCATTCCTTGTGTAAATCACTTATTAAGAACTTAAAAAAGAGGTTGTCGATAATTAAAAATAAATAAAATATAACGTCATAAAATCAAAATACGTACCTTTTATTTTATGAAAAGATTGATTAGATGAAAAGTCTGGAAAGAGTTCCGAAGTTATTGAGAGACTGTAAGCGCACAAGTTTTTCTCGCGAATGTTGCACTGTGACTGAAACTCTGTACTATGAAAGGCGCCGCTGAAAAAATAGATGTATAATATAGAATGTCTGTTCCAGTTGAATGTCAATAAAATAAAACGTCGAAGGGCAGTTGTAAGACGCACGCTTCCCCGAATTATATAAAGTTTCAATTTATGTAACAGTTCGGGTGTAAGCATTAAGAGTATGTGAGCTTGAGCTGTGCAATACATTGGTTCTATCCGCTAAGTAATGTTATTAACATCTCTTTTTCAAACGTTTTTACTCTTTGAATTTATTTTCATAATAATTTTACTCTGATCATGTCCTTGAGATTCATCAAATCTTTCAGAGAGTCATTACTTTCAAGAAGTAATAAACTAATAAAATATAATATAAAAATGCCGCCCATCATCCATACGGGTAAGGCTAAGATTACGGGTTTCCATTTTGTATGAACTTTGAGCGAAAAAGGGCCTTTAGGTACTTTTCACCTCTCCGAGACGTAACATGTCGACACGATAGGCTGGCTTAATCACCGGGCTTTCTTCCTAATATTCATTGATGTCAGTCGCATTCAATGGTCATAAGGGACTCGAGTGGCCGATCGTCTAAAACCGTGGCGGAACCGAGGTATTGTAATATCCCAAGATTGTCTGCCCCCAAACTGCCACTCTTTCCTCTAATTTTAGGACTTGGTAAAAGTATCTCCGAGATACTTTTATGTTTATGTTTATATCTACATTTTCTTTGACGACACTGATGTTAAGAAATGAGATACTGAAGTATTCTGTTACACCATTCCCTATCTGGTGTTGTTATTACGCACGTGACAAACCAAAAGTAATTAAATATGATACTGTTATACCCTATTTTTTGATGATGTTTATGGTGATGTCCCCCAAGTCGCATACGACCACGGCGTCTTCACCCGAACACTATCGGATAGTTGTCATGTTTATGTAAGTGGGTGTCGGGTAGGGGGTGGTATGTGTTCGAACTCTTCCTCTTTGGCACTCTGCCAGAGTTAAGTGTTGAATTTTGCGTACCAAAATCTGGTACACATTTTTTTATAATATTAACCTACAAAATTGTAAATAATAATGTTAAACTACTTATAACCAACATCAAATAGTAGTTGCTAATTATTTTTCATTAGTTTGGTAATTGTTATATGTAATGTATTTCATGTTTGTTGTTCAATAAAAATTAATAAGTAAGGTTACGTTGTTTTTTTTAGAATGTGTAACTTTTTTTTTGGAGTGTGACCAACGTGTGAGCCAAATACACACTGATAGTAAGAGATTACCGACGCCCACGAACTAGAAGAGCTGTCGGTGGAGCTTGCCTGCCTTTGAAATTAATTAAATAACGTGACAGCCCGCGCTCTTTTTTGTATGTGTGTGTGTGTGGATGTGTGTTGTGCAACTACGTTTTATGTCCTGTTCAAAGCGGTTCTTAGATAAGGCGTCGATAAAGACGTAGGCGTATACTTTAGTTGTTTACTTTAAAGATTGTTTATTTTAAGACATTGGGGATTCTAGACATTGTGAAGGTGACCTCAGTTATATTGGATAACCGAAAACATTTTAGTGTAATACGCTTTGATATAACTCATTAGAAAATAAATAAACTAACAGGTGAAGGGTTAAGATACTTGTGTATAGTATAACCTTAGACAATAACTAGTAAACACGATGCCACCTCGACTCCTGTAAAATTGTATAGTTTAGGGCTTCTATTTTTCTTACAACACTTCATGTTTTTATATTACCTAAATTATAGCATTTGAGATAGCAGGCAAAAGAATCTGTCACCCCCTTTTATACCGTGGGTTTTGTAGGACACGAGAATGGGAAAAGCTCCGCGAGAAAAACCAGCAACATGGCGCGTTCTTTCTCCTCAAAAGATGACATTGTTATATATAAATATATAACAGACTTCTTATTGTACTGTGTTATAAATATATAATATAATTGCTGGTTGCCCCACATGTCATTGTTCTACCCTTTCCGGTAGGTGGCGTGATGAGAATGAGAAATAAAATGTATTATTAACTCGTGCAAAGCTATTTTATTTACTTCTATTGGCCATAATTTTAGTCCATACCATATATAAAACTTGTTAATAAATCGACCACAGCTCCACCTATCTGGTCCCTGCGTAGCTACGAACCATCGTCTCGTAAGTATTGTAGGAATATGACCTAAATCGGTCAAGTTCTTCATAGGTTATACGATCACTAACAGATGCACACAAGTTTTTTATATAAAAAGATTTATTAATGTGCAGATGTTTATCATATTAAGTAGGAAATGAGATGATCGAGGTGATGTTGTGGTGTTGAACAAGATACAATAAAAAAATAACTATGTTTATTAAGTTATACGTCTAAATTATAAAAAGTAACAGAATAAGTTTCCTTACTTTTGTCTAATACATGAGCCATTTGAAACATAATTACGCTTTCAGGTGAATAAACCGTGAATATATTTCATACTTATCTAATATTAAATACAATTGAAGATCGAAAATAGCTATGTAAGAAATATGGGTTGGAATAATGGGGATTAATTTTTCAAGTTAAACAAAAGTAATTTACTGCAGTAGATCTTAGGGGTCGGTGAAGTATCAAAAAGAGTATAACGCCCACGCTGAAATTGCTTATTTAGGGGAGGGTCCTTGTGCTCCACGCCCTCTAAACCTCTTCGGGATTTTAAACAGTTTGAGGGAATGAAGTTTTGTTACATTGCTCAAGAGCGGATGGGTTCCATAAACCGTTCACAAAATAATACACAAATATATCTTTATATGTGAATGCAAAAATATTTATGTAAATAAAATGAAAAAAAAAGAGTGCCTTCCTGAGTCTTATTAGGATCGATATTTTTTTAAATTGTCCTAAGTGTACTAAAGTTAATAATATCAATGACATGCGGTAATACTCCCCGCTAGTGTCTAGGCTTGTGAATAGGATTTGCGTTTGTCGTTTTGAAATGGTACGTCTACAAGTGTTATCAATGTGTAGGCATATGTTATCCAGCGGTAATAGCTTATTTACTTAATTAATCTATAGCGCTAAAGTTTTTATGTTAAATTTAAAATAAATCCATGTGTGAACATGTTCAGTCGTGCGACACGTATACATAGCTATAAGCTACTTTAAAATTTTTGGCGGTTAAATTTTGTTTTTCTGTTTTTAGTCAGATACTTCTTTTAATTTGTATTATCATTTTCATTTTATATACTTTTTATTGGATTGGGGTGACAAGCGAGCGAACAGAATATGTGTGATGGACGGCGGCACATGGGCACCAGTTCGATTCAGTGCAGAATATGTAAATAACTTTGGACGAATTTTTGTACGTAGGAGCCAGGCGGCAGCTTTTACTGATGCTCAAACGGGTCTACAGAATACCGGCGTGATGTAGAAATATCTTGTGCTTCTGCGTGTCAAATATCGCATTGACAAGGAAAAGATGATTTCTTTAAATAATTCCTTCAAGCGAATCATGAGTGCATAAATAATAAATAGCATGAACAGCACCTTTTCACAGTATGAAAATAGTATAAGCAACAGCCGTTGTGTCCATTGTAAAATACCATAAGATATTATGGTATTATGGAGACTTCGCAAGTCAAGGTTTGCTGTATTGGAGCAGTGCCCACATTTTTCAGTTGACGTATTTTCCTAACAGTGTAAGTGGAGGAATTGAGTTTATTGTCTAAAGTTTCTATAGGTTTCTATTAAAGTTTATAATCAATTGTGATTCCAAAAAGTATAAATTTACAAATTAACCTTATTTGGTATCTGTTCTACGTTTGGCAATACAAATTTGGTTTGATTGGTATTATGCGCTGAATTTTTGGCATTAAACTAATCAAAAATTCTTGATTAGATTATTGACTTCACTTAGATACTGAATTTTTCGATTAATTTATAATATGAGCGATGTGACACCTGCAAACAATAATATGTTTGTAATTTTTTTAACTAAGAATGGCAGATCGTTTATATAAATTAGATGGAGATGGCACGCAATGCAGGCCGTATGAGGAAGCTCAAAGTTGCTCAGCGCGCTATTGACAGAGCTATGCTCGGTGTTAGACGTGATAGAGTCTGCAACAATGATCATGTCCTAATATGATATCGTGTGAAGCACAGTACTACTGCACTACTCGGTCGGCAAATATCGATAAAAAATACCGTGTCCATGCCAACTGCAAGTGCTAACTTTGTCTTTGTTTTTTACCTCGATGGTTTATATCGCTCATATCTAGCCATTGCCTCGCTTAGAGAGCTGAGCTAAGAGATGATCACACATTTAAATATAATAGTAAAAGTTGCACATTCATAAAATTAAATAATTAATCTACTCAAGGATCGCTCCACGTTAGTAGCATAAAATGACTAAAAGAAATACTATTCTACGACATTTATTCAAGACAAACATTTTCCATTTATAATATAAGATAATTTGTTAAGTTAGTGTAATAATAGTAATAATAAATAAGTTTTTAAATCAAAATACATATATTAAATGGCAGAATCTTAAACAGTGTTAAAGAAAATTTTATTTTATGAACTTAAATTATTTATGAACCGACTTTTTCATTTACAGAATAGTTGATAAAAAAAGTATTAATATTACAATTTTAATTTTACTTAGGTAGAATCAACAAATGTTTATATAATTCCACAGTAAGAGATACATCTACATCTACTTTATTATTCTAACATTTATGCACTGACATCAATTTGTTTTATTTTTTTATTTATTTTTTGTATTTTTATATATTTTTTTATTATTTATTACATGATGAGAAATACGTTGATGGTCTAACTCTTATGCCTATTTAGCCATAGAAAATATTAGAATATTTCCAATATCTATATCTATGGACATTAAACAAGTATTTTTATTTAAGTATTAACTAACATTGTATCTTAAATACTCGTATATCTAAAACGGCCACTTGTACACAAGATGTTAATTATTTAAAAAAAATTTAGGCACAGTGAATTTTATTTTTTTAATATAATAAAATATAATATATTTATTGGACAAAATGATTACTTAAAAACATTTTTTTTTTTTTGGATTGAACCAAATTTGAGTCGTTATTACAGTAAATTAGTATAATATCGACGGACCTAAAAGGCGGCTTGCCACAAACGCTACTTTTAGCACAGCAACTCAACAGAGTTATATATACATTAGGAGTTTCAAAAATTCACAATTCGAAAGCCGAATTACACCAAAATCGGATCAATATTCACACAAGTTTTGATTAGGAGGCGTAAAAAGTAACAATAGAAAGCTAAATAATGATACCAAATTATAATACTATGAGACAATACAAAGAAAATGGAAGAAAATTTATACTCAACTAAATTGTAAAATAATTTTCAAAACAGGCGCTCGTGTTCGGTCGCCTTTTAACCATCAATATAAAGATAATGTTATAGTTAGACTTATTAAATTTTCTGTATTTAAAATAATTAAATAGAATTACCACATTTGAATTACAAAATAAAATATAAACAAGATAAATTCACTTGTTTTATTATGTGTGAATTTATTACACACAATATTTTTAATAGTTAGTTTTTTTTTATATTTAATATTAGATTTATTATTAGAAAGCAGAAACGTTATCATCGTTTTTATTCTTCTCTAACATCATAGAAATAATCGAGTAGTTACCTAATTATTATTACGAATTACATAATTGTTATAAGAATTTTACTTCAAAATTGAACCTTAATTATCAGCTGTTAATACTCATTATCGTGATGTCGAAAAGTGTAATAATTACACAACACAACATTTTTCTATTTTTGAATATAAAACAAATTTCTGATATTCTTCTTCTTTCTGTCAGTTTCCACATCGTTTTTGAAATTAATGTACTTCTTCTATCTCTTCACTTTTTTAATGGATCATTTAATCCGAAAACGATTGGTCTGTATCTTCGTCTTTATCAATTTCAAATTCTTCATATACCTGTGCGGTTAACAATTAATTAAATATTAAATATACCCCGCAAAAATAAAAAAAAATAGTAAAGAAACAAAGTTTGAATTATTTTGTTTAATACAGAATAATAGCTATACAGTGTATATATAATAGTTATAAATACAAATTAAGCTAGTTTATACATATATAAAAATATAACATTAATATAGTAAAAAAATCAAGCGTTACTTTGGATAAAACCAATGTTTAAAAAAGGTGGAAAAAAGTATAATCCAAAGAGAAGAAGATCACGATCTACCTCACAACAACTGTCACCGCAGGTATCATAAAATGTAATAGGCGACACGTGTCACATTCGTGTCATAAAGAGGCATTTTTAAGCAATTAGACCATGCAATGTTTCTCTGCCTTTACTGCTTCATCGGTTTTGCGCTTGCGTCTTTGAGGCTGCAAATAGAGAATGATGCGTCGAATCTTCGCTGGCACGACTTATACGCGTCTTTCTGCCGGCTACCAAGCAAGGTTTGGGTTAAATCTGATCCCTCGTCCCGCGGGGCGAGCACTCGGGCTTCAATCTAGTTTCTTGGCTAGGTTCTTGAAGCGGTGTATACAGATGGGTCTGACACCGTTACTATAGGGAAATATTGCAGCTTTTTTGGGACCTTCTCATGTCCTGGATTTTGCAAAACAGTTTCTTGTTGTGGATTTCCCTGGCTTGCTGATAGAGCCTCGGCGTATCTTTGCAAGTACCAGACGATTGATGTGCTTGAATGCACGTTACAAGGATCGCTCAAACCGCGTACAGGAATGGTAATCCCGATAGATCCCATTTCGCGAAAGATCTTTTGGAAACTGGATATAATTTGGCCAATTAGCATTCCTTTGAAATTTTACATATATGTGATAAAGACTGTATCCTTGAACAGTTAAAAATAATAAAAAGTGTAATAATAGTAACATTGCGCTGCTGAATGTACAAACCAATGTGTCGGGCTCACCTCCCTTAAATATTTTTTTCTAGCATTACCTATTGCTGCAGTTAGTTGCTATTGCGGCTGCGCACTTAGCCCAGACTATCACTAAACGAGAGAGACCGTTTGTGTCATATGAAGGCATAAAGGGCGGCTCGGCATCCTTTTATTTTCAATGGTAACTCAAGCCGAGGTCCGGTACCTCCATAAGGGGGCCCTGGGATTGCTGCGATCCTGAGCCTCTTGGGGTCGGCAGTCTTTTTCGATAAAAGGGACCAGAGCACAGCACAGCAGTAGCCAGAGTCACAATTTCGAGCGTCATGTCAACAATGCGGTGTTGTTAATCTTTATTACCTTTTCTTGCGAGACGCCTGCTCGCGAGTCCTACCGCCGAAGATGTAAAGACCATCGGGCCAACAGCATATATCTAAACCGTGGCGGTTTTAGTCGGTCCAGTATCATAAATATTGATCCCGACCTTCGGTGCCTTCAGTGACACCTAGGTTTTTGCACCTTTCCCCAAAAAACATCATTCTCCACTCGGCGATTGAACGTCGCAGAGTCTAATCGCTTGATAATGCCTTTGTTGCAAATTGGAGGTAGTTGGTGCATATTTTATGTCAGTTAAATCATTTTTGCTTAAGGATTTGGGAAGGAGCTTTTGTATAATTATATAGTGCGTCTACGATTAACATAATATTTAATATTTTAATTTGACAATTGGCGTGAGTTAGTTAATTCAAAATAGGAATGCAGAATGTAGTATGGTATTTCTAAGTTTTAAAAAAAAATGTATTTATTAAATAAGGGTTTGTTAGTTTGTAACTGACATACATTCTAGTTTATATGATAACTGATAAAATACGTGAAGTAAAATACTTCAAAGATTATATTTTAAATAAGGATTATTACAAAAATATATGCCATGGCATTAATAAATATACTATTTTAATTTATAATTTTGTGTATGATTTGTCACATAAATATATGTTGGAGAGTTTATAATCAGTACTTACTCTTTGGCCGGGATAAGAGGGGACGTTGTGTCCTAAAGTCGTCTCCTTTGCAAAATGTTCATCAAAATAATCATATGCTAGAACAAAAAGCATTATTTAACTTTTCCAATAATGTATTTTAATTTATAACCATAATTTTGTAATAATGTGTATTATTTTCTCCACCCACACCAGTCGACCATACGTAGCAAAAATATTCTCAACAATCCCACAATTTTCGATTATGGTTTAGACTACGATATTGAATACTACTACATGAAATTTCTAGATTATCCACCACGCAACAATTAAATAAGTACGATACTGATTTAGTTTTTGTTACTTTCAATCGGGATATATTTTTGATAATAGGCTACGAGGCCTACAAGACCGAGGTCAGAGACCTTGTTCACCGTCCGCGCCTTCTTCCCTTACCCGTGTTTCAAGTCACCGAAGTCGCTGACCAAAAAGGGTTTCATTTGGATTAAAGTTGTTTGAACAAGGTTTAGGTTTATTTGTTTCATGCATAATGGTCCTTCTATCTAAATTAAATTTAAATAATAAAATTAATTATACAAATAGTTATGCAAAATAATAATTGAGTATAATTATTTGTAAATACCTTACCTATATGAAATAAATTACTTTACCTTCGGGCATTGATGATCTATTGGACTCTGTAACATGCTTTCGAGTGGCCTTTTTATTTGGAACTTTATCGTCACTGTAGATCTCAAATGGACGTTTTATTCCACCACTCGTGCTTGGTTGAGGTTCATAAAGTTCGTTATTTTCCGACATTAATCCATCCGATTCTGGATAGTGATCAGGAAATCGTGAAGTAACAAATGTCGCTGGTTTTGTTCGAGGGGGAATGAATGTGCAACTGGAACAAGCACTAGTTCTGGTTACTACTTTGGTATAATCCATTATTTCTTCCTTCACACCCTTGATACGGTCACCCATATACGGTAAGTCATTATTGTTTTGTTTATCTCTGTTGATACACTGATGACAACGGAGTTTCAAACTTTCGAAACATGAGCTATGATGACGATATATTCTATGAATAGGTGACGAATACTCTTCAGGTGGAAGTACTACAATATGATTCGCATAGTTAATATGTCTTAACGAAGAAGAAGTGCCTATCACTGACGGGGTAAGTGATTTGATTACAGAAGAAGTGGTAATTGGAATGAAATTGTTAAATGGTGTAGGTTCGTAAATGTGTCTAGAAACTACAGAATATGTTTCATTGATAAAACTGTTCATTTCATAGGGCTCTTCCATTCTTCTAAAACTACCCCTTGGTCTTGTAAAGCCTTGTACCGAGCTTCTATCTGTTGGTGATGAAAACCTTAAGTTAGTAGAAAATCCAGTTTCTTCGCGATTTATTACTTCGAAGGTTGCCGTCGACAGGCTAGTAATATAGTGTGGATTTAAATCAGCAGACCCTGAGCTAGTTACTGTGGACGTAGTGACAGGTATCGAAACACGATCCGTAAAAGTTGTACTTTCAGTACTGACAAAATCATCAAACGTAAATGGATTCAAATAACCACTATTTTTATCGTCATCAACTAGCGCTGCATAAAAACGATTTAATTTAATAAGATCAACCGACGACTCTATCTTTGATGTATTTTCTTGAGGATCTGGCGTCATAATTTTGCTAACTTGTATAACACTTGAAGATGGAGTTGATGTATTATCTATTGTTGGTAACGACAAGTGTCGTGTTCTGTTACGACTGGATCTACGTAATGTATAATCCAATGGTATCTCCATTTGGACTGAGTTGAAATCTATTGTTTCCTCAGTCGATGTGGAGCCCAACGGCACAGCCTCTGTTGGCAACACTCTTTTTTTTGGTTCTTCCTTTTGATCACTCTCATACTCCATACTAGGTTCCATATTATATTTTGATTTTTTGAAATGTTATTATAACACTGTAAACTTTTTCGGGACTGCTAATAGTTCATTTTCCTATCAGGTGTCAAATAAACTTGGATCTTGATCAGGTAGAGTTTGGTTACCAGTCACCTATTAAAATAAACATTATTGTATTCAAGTCGAGAGGAATACACGAACAAAATTATATGCACCTACATAACAATGATCATGAAAAATACCAATATTAATTTATTATAATTTATCTCTAAGGGGCAGTCACTCAAATTTGTATTTTAAGGTAGATTAAAAGAATGAAAATATTTATTTGTGTCAGAAACATAAATAATATTAATAAAATAATACACATAATTAGTATGAATTGCGAAAAATACTAAAGAGTTATTCTTTAGCTAAAACGTAATATATGTTTAAAGTAAAAATAAAACTTCAAAGCCTTTTACGTGCCTGGTATTGATTTTGAAGTTGTCCTCCCACGTATTTATAAACAAGCCTACGAGTGCAGAAGCTTTTTACCGCAATCCAGGTGCAAAAATAAGATATTTCGTAGTAGGATGAAACAACACGTGTACGTGACTAACGGTGCTCGCGTAAGATTTAAAATGATGTATTTTGCTGGCGCTACCAAATAACCTGTCAGCGAGAGAGTGAGATGAAAACAAAACATTATCAAGTTTTATTTGGATTGAAAAGCAACAACTTTACGTCATAATATTTGCTTAATTAAGCGAATCGCTGGACAAAAAAGAAGAGTTGTCCTGCTAAGTTGATTTAAAGCCAATTACTATAGTATTTACACGGGCGTCAGGCGTCACCACAAGGCCACATTACAAAAAATAATGCTGCCATCCGTGTTCGTGAGCGAACGTTATTGCTCATTTTGCTCATCTCTCGCGTGTGAAATTGTACCAAAGAACCCACGAACTGCTCGACACCGTGCATGCTTGCCAATCGTCGACATTAGAATATTCCCGGTGATATCGCCGAAGAGTTTTCTAATTGTCCTTAATCTACATATAATTGAAACAGCCTCTACCGAGGACCTGAGATATTTTTCGTATTCCTTAATATGTACTAGTTGCACCGCATTATATTCTTCGCGGAGATACCGGAGGTTTTCATCAGATCTTCAATAAAAACAGATTTAAAAAATACTGGCTCTGGTGACCTGCAGCAATCCATATTTGAAATATCTGGTTTGATGTTACTTTGAAAATTTATTACTTATACAGATACAGGTCTCTTACAGTTTTATACTCTGTATATGGACGCCGGACGGCATTTGTTTTTAGTGTAATCTCTACCGTTCTTCACCTACTTGAGTTGTCGCGATGACAACTATTCAATAATAGACAACTATTCATGAATAGCTGTCATCGCTTTGGCAATTTCACTCCTACAGGTATAATCCTGTGAAATATTTATCAAGATCAGAATATTTTTTGCTTAATTAATGTACAAATTTACGTGTGTACAAAGTACGCGTGAAGTCGAGATTAGTTATTTGAAAGCGTTCATAGGACTTTAGTATATTGTTGAATTTTACCGTTCTAACAGACAACTTTTGTACAACTTGTGGCAAGCAGATAGTATAGGTGTGTATAGTTTAGACTTATTATATCAATTCAGCTATTTTACTTTATACAAAGCTGCCCAGCTAGAAGTGGCTAGCCTAGTCTATACATGCTAAAGACACCAAGATGTTAATTTTGCACCAATACGAGAAGTATGAGAAGTGTTTGTAGAAAACTATGTCAAAACATGTATTCGCCTGGTAAAAACTGCACTAGTGACGTGTTGTTAGTGGTATCCGGAGGATGGTACAAATATCTAGGCTATGCATACCATTTAAGCAGCAAAGCAGAAAAGATGGCCAATGGCGATTTTCTTTACAATGTTGAATAAATCGGACTTAAATGCAAGTATAATATATGGGGCTAATAATAATGATACACGTATGAAAAAGCGACATTTCCTAAAAAACTGGGACTCGCTATAATACACAAGCATTTACAAGTTTGACATTACTTGTGAATTTACCCCGACGCTTGCACAAAAGAATCGCAGATAACCCGTGTAAACCCACCAAGTTCCAGAAACTCGCATGATATGTCAAACATATCCGTTCAAAAGTATAAAAATCACATATGGCGGACTTAATGCCTCTAGGCATGCCAAATGTGCCAATATCTGTGCATAAAGATTAAATAAAATAAAATAAAAAAACACCACATACTCGTAATATAAGCCAGATTTACATTTGCTCAGACCATTTGATTCCATACTGAAATCACTGCAGTAGTTTCATGTCTCCGAATAAAGGTAGAAGACTGAAATATTATAATCGTTGTGATAAGAAGTTCGAGTGATCATTGTTTCCTATTTTTATTTGGCCCAACTTTGAAAACAAATTTTTTTGTTACCCGTGTGGTTCAGAGAGCTTATAAAAGTTTTATTTATAGAATTTAGTAGAATTTACTTTACAATAAATAATAAATACTTATAATAATTAAGGCGACCAAGCAAATAATTTTGTTATAATTTATGAATCCAATCCGGGTAATGATGACCCGATATCATCGTCCATGTAATCAGTTTCACGATATTTACTTAGTTAATGGCGACTGATACTCGATCTATTCTTTCACATTATGTTAAGAATGCGTTAAAAGGAATTTAGATACATTTATAATGTTCAACATTTACAGACAATATACTTTTAGATAACGAGAAAAATATTTAATACATGAGTAAATAAAATTCGTATATATCGGACTATTTCCAAGTCCATTGCATAATGCATTTCAGCACCCTATCCATTCAGAGTCATAATCTAGTGATTCATATAATTGTTAAACAAATTAAATGCAATTTGCAAAATTTTTAAAAATTATTATTATACTAGAATTTCAATATAGTTATCGCAAGATATAAGAGTTAATATTTGTTATAATTTATTAACGTTATGTCCATATGAAGTGGTTATTATCATAAGAAGTTAAAAATTGTCTAGTTACAATAAAATTTAGCGTCTGATAGATGTTTTCATCCGCCATTTCAAACATATATAATGCCAAACGGAGAAAACACTCTTTTGAACGTCAATGTGAAATTGCTTGTGCAGAAATAGATAGTTATCTATTTATGTGTATTTATAGATCAATCTGCTGATCCGACATCATTTATGATTATAATGGAAGAAGTTTTAAAAAGGTATCTAAAAAGACAAATAAAAAAAGAGACAAATAGTAATTTCCCATAATAGGTTAGTACGTGAATTTTTTTTTGATGTTTTTATACTAAATTATATTATATATTACTTATTAGTTATTTCATATAATATTACATATTTATATTTATGTACTTACTTGTTTGTATATGTATACATATGTATGTATGATTAAGTGAATGATATTGTAATTCAATTAATTTTATTTATTTAAACCGTGCTGTTGATATTTTTAACTGCAATATTTCTAACTTTAATTTAAATATTTTAATATTTACTTTGTTGTGATTCCAAATATGTAATTCAAAATTTATTTTCTTGCACCTAAAACAATATTTCTCATGCCTTGGGTTGACTGGTAGAGAATGCCAAAAGTTCATTAAGTGTGCTGTTTGTTATCCTTATTATTAGAATGGCAGAAAAGGCAATGAAGTGTAAATAAATAATTTATGGTGACTTCATGATTGATTTGCTGATTGAAACTCCAGACAAAATAAGATTTATTTCTCTTTTTGATTACTTTCACTTACAATGTGTTTTTAATGAAGCCTCTAAAATAACACTTGTGCCTCGTGTATTAATAATATTATCATAAATACTAAAATAACACACAAAACCATACTAAATAGATTTAGATCAGATAACAAAACTCTAAAAGTCCAGCTTAATTTAAAATTATTATTATACTAGAATTTCAATATAGTTATCGCAAGATATAAGAGTTAATATTTGTTATAATTTATTAACGTTATGTCCATATGAAGTGGTTATTATCATAAGAAGTTAAAAATTGTCTAGTTACAATAAAATTTAGCGTCTGATAGATGTTTTCATCCGCCATTTCAAACATATATAATGCCAAACGGAGAAAACACTCTTTTGAACGTCAATGTGAAATTGCTTGTGCAGAAATAGATAGTTATCTATTTATGTGTATTTATAGATCAATCTGCTGATCCGACATCATTTATGATTATAATGGAAGAAGTTTTAAAAAGGTATCTAAAAAGACAAATAAAAAAAGAGACAAATAGTAATTTCCCATAATAGGTTAGTACGTGAATTTTTTTTTGATGTTTTTATACTAAATTATATTATATATTACTTATTAGTTATTTCATATAATATTACATATTTATATTTATGTACTTACTTGTTTGTATATGTATACATATGTATGTATGATTAAGTGAATGATATTGTAATTCAATTAATTTTATTTATTTAAACCGTGCTGTTGATATTTTTAACTGCAATATTTCTAACTTTAATTTAAATATTTTAATATTTACTTTGTTGTGATTCCAAATATGTAATTCAAATTTATTTTCTTGCACCTAAAACAATATTTCTCATGCCTTGGGTTGACTGGTAGAGAATGCCAAAAGTTCATTAAGTGTGCTGTTTGTTATCCTTATTATTAGAATGGCAGAAAAGGCAATGAAGTGTAAATAAATAATTTATGGTGACTTCATGATTGATTTGCTGATTGAAACTCCAGACAAAATAAGATTTATTTCTCTTTTTGATTACTTTCACTTACAATGTGTTTTTAATGAAGCCTCTAAAATAACACTTGTGCCTCGTGTATTAATAATATTATCATAAATACTAAAATAACACACAAAACCATACTAAATAGATTTAGATCAGATAACAAAACTCTAAAAGTCCAGCTTAATTTAAAATTATTGTTTATAGCATAAAAAAAAGTAACAGCCTTTAAATGCCCATTGCTGGGCAAAGGCCTCTTTCTCAAATATTAGTAATCAGAGAGAGCTTAGGAGCCGGAAGGACCCGCCACGCTGCTCCAGTGTGGGTTGGCGGGCTTCATATATCCTCGAAATAATAATTATTATTTCTCAGATATGCAGGTTTCCTTACGATGTTTTCCTTCAACGTTGAGAAATGGTAAATACAGCACTTAAAATTGTTTTTAGCTATTTTAGTGGTACCGGCAGCTGGAATCGACCCAGGTCACTCACGCTCTATGACACTAAAGTTACCCTGACCGCTAGGCTACTACCACGGCTTTTTTATAGCATATCTATCGAATAAAGATACCTTTAATCAAGAACAAAATTGAACAATTCAAATTTATTATTAAATTAAAGTTATCTGAGTTATGCTTATCCGTAAATAATCCCGTTAGCAATGTTAACACCTTATTTTATGCAAGCACTAGCGAATTTAACTAGGTTTTTACACGAAAAGTTATTAAAATTTGTAACAAACTATGCTGTAGCGAATGAGCAATAAAAGGAATCCGAACAAGTAGGATACAGCTATACGGGCTTGATGGCAGAAAACCACTTACAGCTAGTGTAACATTCTTTCAATAGGTACAAATATACTTAAAGAAATTTAAGAAAGTTTGTCTGCCTATTTAAACAAAAAAAAATTACTTTCTTCAAATAAAACCAAAGCTGCATGGGATGAAATCAATTTTGAAACAGGCAGACACAATAATTTCAAAGAGGATGAGTTTGCCTTAAAATTGAATGAAAGTAGTTCAGGAACCTTAATAAAAATAAAACAGTAGACCTGTGCGGCTATCAATATACAAACATTGATAAAGAAAGACTGATATAGCATCAATATTTATGTCCGTTAATTTGACCTTTTGTAACATAGTAAGGTTATACCTATATAAATATGAAAGTACTAGTAAAGAAAAGCCTTAATTTAAGACATCTAAATGCTCTATAACTATATGTATTTCAATAAAATAAACGGTTATTAGTTTTAATGTAAATACATTTTTTTATGATATGCAATTCGACATTACAAAAGGAAGACAAATGTAAGTATAAATTGTTATTTAAAATAAAAAAAAAACTGTATGCGCGCCCAATCATGTACTGGATTTTGTTTTCAAATGGTTTACAGCAAATAATTTATTTCAAATACTTCGTTATCGTAAACATGTATTTCGTTAAGGAGATTCTTGAACGAGTAAGTTTTTGATCCGAATGCCTGTATTTCAGTTCCTATAATTTCTTAACTCTATTAGCAATTTGTTCAAAATGGGGATACCAGGATAATCTCTGATCCACTATAATATATTGAATGTATAACTTTAATAATATTTGAGCATCGATAGTTAGTGTTATGGCCATTGTCTCCTATATATCCTTTAATTTTAAAATATTTACTGATTGTGTAGGATTGTAGATGCTAAAACAAATATAATTAGCTATAATTGTGTTCATTTTAAGTTAATTCATAACAGTTTACATACATATTACAGAGGTTATGTATGTAAATTAAAAATAATGCTGGGCCTTATACCCTTCAGTAAGATGCTTCCGCTTATTTACTATTATACTCTTCTAACTTAACCTTTGCTTTCTATTTGGGAGATAATCTTTAGAAAAGTTTAATGGTTATTCCTCGTATTCCAACATTTTAGTTTGAGTAAACCAAGGATTATGATAGAGACGGTATCAGATCCTTTCTCAAACCAAGTTAGAGTTAAGAGCAGTAATTGCATTCCCCGTAGATTATTTTCCCTAAATCCATATTGGAAGGAAGATAATATATTAAAATTGTTTAGATAATTTTAAAAGCATAATTTTTAAATTTTTAGACATTGCAAATAAGACAGATAGTCTGTATTGACTGGGGAGATATAACATATTTCTTTAATAGATCTGGGAATGGACTATTAGTTCGGTATTTTGTTTTTTTTATTTCCTAACAAAAGTTTATATTTTTTTGAATTTTTTAAAACAATTTATCGTTGTTGATCGCTTTAGTAAACATTTCCGTTTGTTCGTTTTTAAGAAGATTATTGCAATAATGTATGTACCGAGATTTCTTTTAATTTATGTTATTTTTAGGATTTTGTTGAATGACTCTTTGTGAAGACCGTTTTGTAATTTATTGCGATTTTTATGCAGTGTAAAATGACTAGTGTGAATAAGGTTTAATATTCCATGCACTGATAGGTATTCATTCTACATTTGTTAAAATGATAATGATAATATAGCTTGTTAAGCTTAAGTATAAAATCATTAAAATTACAATAATTAATGCTCCTTATGTTCTGGGAAACAAGTCAATTAAATTTTATTTACATAAATATGTTTTGTAAGGTTCGAGTTATCAGATTTAATAGTATGCGCAGTTTATATGTTGTCTAATTGATTTATGTTTGTATTTTTAAAGTCTGGACATAAATTATTATACATAAATTGCATACGATTTTGGGTTGCTTGCTAATTGCACGATCAAGAGTTAAATATTCATCGCATTTCTTACTATATTTTAACTCTTTTGTTTAGTAGTTGTTTTAATTTTATATTGAGCTCTAAGTACTTGTATATTTGCTGTGTCGGGTGTGTATTTTGTAAATGTAATTATAATGAAATGTACGAGATAACTACTTAAAGTTTTCAAATCTGGAATCTCTCTCTTTTCTCTCGTTCTTCAGATCGTCAAACACAATTTCAGATAGGTGAAATAGATTAATTTGTAATCTAATAGTATGATCGACTGATGTTCTCATCGCATCGATATCGACAAATAATAATTTCTCTTCGTTTTTATTTCATATAGATATGTTTGAAAGCACTAGGTATAAATGAGTAGGTATAATTTAAAATAAATAATACTATTAGTCCAAAAGTCATAAACAACAAATAAGTGCAAGGCGGTATCTGTCGGTGAGTATATAGAGTATATAGAGTAGTTGGTATATGAGAGTACCCAGTACTTGGCCGGCACCTTCGAAATTATTAAGCGCAATAAGCAATTTTATGCACTGAATAAAAATAAATTACTACATGCTCAGTAGTGAAGGAAAACTTCGTAAGACAACAAACTGCAAAAAAAATCAAGGAAATCATTTAGCGTGAAGAACATTTTCAGGCTACAAAATCCTCACAAATTTGAGAGAAGGGTTTTGTTTAGCTGTGTAAGTGTGTATAAGGATACCGAAAGTAGGAATTGATATAGTTTGTATTGATATTAATTTGTAATTGAAATGGAATATTTAAAAAAATATCCTAATTTGAACTTATAGTTAAATTAAAATCTTAGACTTGTGCTTGTGCTTTATTTTAATTGACAGACAGTTAATGTTCTAAGTTCGGTGCTATTAATATTTCATTTATGATGTCTCTGGAGCCATCTCTCGGTAAAAGCAAGAACTAATTACGCACGCATGCGCATTATAAGACGCAAGTAGAGAGGTGAAACAAGCGTTACATTATTTTTGGTTCCATATAACTCACGGTGCCCAGACACCGTTACTTTGTCACTGCGGTTCTGAATGTTTTCGAAATTTCTTCGATACAAAACCATAATACAGTTGAACTAACATTACGACATTGGAGATAACAGTGATCATTTCACGATGAAGCAATAAAATTTCAGAGGTAGGTGAACTCCCTCAGTGATTTTGTCATGCTATAATAAGTTTCGTTCCAATAGTTGTTATGTATCATTATTGTATTATGTGATTGGTAATATTTGAATAATTGGTATCTATTTAAAAAAACTGAATATAATAATAAAATTAAACGAGGTCTTTTTTTTTAATGTATATGTATGCAGGAATCGAACCCGCAACTCACTGCGCCGCAGCTAAACGCTTAGTCACTACGCCACCGAGCCATCATAAATAAGTACATGAATATATATTTTTTCTTATTTGATAATAATTCTTATGTTGGCGGCTTATGCTGCTGTTCAAATGGGACGTGGACGTGCAAAAATACCGTCGTGAAGCAGAGGAATCTTGTGCTTCTGTGTTTCGTTCGGTGAGTGAGGTAAAAGGAAGCCCACTCCCTCTCCCCATCCCACTCCTCATCCTGCCCCCATCTCCCAAATACCCTTAAAGGCCGGCAACGCAACTGCAGCACCTCTGGTGTTGCAGATTAACGATTATAAATATTGAATACTAAGAAGAAATGTGACTTATTTATTATTTGTAACAAGTTCAAGTGCAATGAAATAATTTTCATTAGCGTTTTTATTAAAATAATAATAATTTTTTAACCTGTGCCAGTTTTCAAATTATTATTATTTTTATTCAATCAGCAATCTTTCCGTTGTGCAATACTTCCTTTCGTTTTCCCTAACAGTTACACATTCATATGTTTCGTCCCCGGGAAGGACGGACCTTTCCCACTCGCATTATGCGTCGACCCGACTGGTGGCGGGTAACGCCGAATTCGAATTCCGCTGCCGACCAAAGTCGATCAATAATATTTCGTGCCATGTAACGTGATATCGTGAATCGAGGCGTGAGTGATTGACGCTATTGGTGAGCATGCATAGAAACAATAAAAGTGATTTTGGAACGTTATTTATTTCCGTTAAGTCACGGTGATTTTTTTCCACAGCTAGTCACAGCGACTTTTTCACCGTGAAGTTTATTATGGCCCACCTCTAGAGTTAACATACTAGTTCAAAAAAAAAACAGAAAGTCGATTCAAATACGGAGGAAATTTTTTCAGCTGATATTTTAATAAAATATGCTTTTATTTAACACTGTTGTAGTGTTTGTATAAACTTATTGACAAAAGATTAAATAAAGTAGATCGAACTATTTATAGACATATTTATATTTACAGGAGAATGCAGTTTCTTAACCAATTGCTATCACATAATTAAATTGATAAATGCGTGAGTTAATAGAACGTTAATATCAGTCGTTTATCATACCAACGAAAACGTAAAACCTTTTTTTGATGGTTAACTCGAACTTCTATTATATCTAATCTGTAACAAAGTTAAACTTTTAGTGAAGACATGTCATGATAAAAGGTGTAAAGCTTATTGTAACTCAATTCGCAGCTTTCGAAATTCTAATTGTATCATCATCATTTGTTATGCACGTTAAATCATAAACAACAAAAGTGATTTTGGAACGTTATTTATTTCCGTTAAGTCACGGTGATTTTTTTCCACAGCTAGTCACAGCGACTTTTTCACCGTGAAGTTTATTATGGCCCACCTCTAGAGTTAACATACTAGTTCAAAAAAAAAACAGAAAGCCGATTCAAATACGGAGCAAATTTTTTCAGCTGATATTTTAATAAAATATGCTTTTATTTAACACTGTTGTAGTGTTTGTATAAACTTATTGACAAAAGATTAAATAAAGTAGATCGAACTATTTATAGACATATTTATATTTACAGGAGAATGCAGTTTCTTAACCAATTGCTATCACATAATTAAATTGATAAATGCGTGAGTTAATAGAACGTTAATATCAGTCGTTTATCATACCAACGAAAACGTAAAACCTTTTTTTTGATGGTTAACTCGAACTTCTATTATATCTAATCTTTAACAAAGTTAAACTTTTAGCGAAGACATGTCATGATAAAAGGTGTGAAGCTTATTGTAACTCAATTCGCAGCTTTCGAAATTCTAATTGTATCATCATCATTTGTTATGCACGTTAAATCATAAACAAATAAAATGTTTAAAAAAATGATCACGTACTTTTAACCCAATTAGTAAATAAAAACAACATAAATATGAAATAAATCGTGTCATGTATGAAATAGATCTCTGAAATTCTCGCTCAGTCAATGATTTAAAAAAAAACTTGATTGATTTAATACTTCATTATACAGAGAAATGTAATAAAACCGCACAATATGAGTTATGTATTTACTAAAAAAAAATTCTATTCAGTTCTGCCCAAATCACACTCAACTTCTTTCTAATATAAGTTTTTTTTTCTAAAGAGTTTGCACTTGTATTCACACCAAATTTAACGATGGTATTTATTAATATTATTACGATAGAGAAAAAGCAAAAAACTAGAGTAAAAACCTTAACTCCGTTAATTACAGGCGCACGGATGGACGGATCGATATGGTTAAAACCAAAGTTATAACCCAAAAAACTGTGACTTATAATACAAATATCATGTTATGGAAAAGCGCCAGCTAACCTCAAGACTTTTAGGTATCTGGAAGGTTACATTTCGCACAGCAGAAAAAGCTATATTTATTAAAAACACTATGTGTCATAAAAAGCTATCATATACGTTATTAACACATTCATTTTAAATTTTTAACACATTGTTTATAATTTATTTAAAAAAAAATACCTTCGCAGTTTTCGCAAAGTTTTCTAAAAAATAAGGTTATTGCAATGTTTAGATTTACTCGCTGTATAACATAGTTAATTACAACAAACAGCATTTTATTATCACAGATCAACATTTTAAAATTTTGAAAAGTCAATTTAATTTAAAAAATTATTACGTACTTTTGATTGGATGACGATGTTCGGAGCGCGGCAGAGCACAGGTTTTCAACTCGAGGGTAGCGCTGAGACTGAGTCCTGTGGAAGGGGTGGTAAGACTACTAGTAAAAGCTAGGTAGATATAATGAGACCGTTTCCATTGCACCTCAATAATTGTTTGATTTTCGAGCAAGATAAATTTGCTACATAATTTTCTCATATTTTCGAATTCGAAGTTGCAAATTGTTTATTTGCGTAAAAGGAATGTGATGTCACTAACATTGCGGGGGTGTGCATTGAGAGTATACGCGTTCAAAACAATGTTAAATCTCATATTAAGATCACGTTTTTGACGTTATATTATTTAAAATGAGATATTTCATATTTAACAAGTGTCAGTAAATATGTTTCCAGCATGATGTGCTTGAAGAGCCGTTATAGCCTAGTGGTTTGGGCGCTCACTTTAGTACCATAGAGCGAAAGTGGCCTGGGTTCTATCTTTTAACTTTTTGGAACTTAAATTGTTAATAGCAATTTTAAATGCTGTATTTATCACGTGCTCGGCGGTGAAGGAAAATATCGTGAGGAAACCTGCATATCTGAGAAATAATGAAAGCAATAATATAATTTCGAGGATATGTGAAGCCCGCTAACCAGCAATGGAGCACCGTGGCGGGCCATTCGCTGCTCCTACGCTTGCCCAGCAGTGGGCACTTGCAGGCTGCTACTTTGTGATGTGCTTTTTAAGTGAAGTTTATGCGATGACAGAAAACAGAAAAATTGCGAAAACGGGAAGACAGGGTTATCGTTATTACGCTGCGCCGCAGTCTCTACCCCCCACGGGGTGGTGTTACCTAGTTAGTAGTTACCTAGCTACTCGCCTTTCTGGCCCCCACGGCCTCCTGGTAGGAAATTATCCGTATTCTTACACTTAGACTAGAGTTACGCAGACTCAAAATCCAGTACTTTAGTCAGAGTTCTTTAACATCCATTTCTGTGTTGTGTGCTTGTGCAGATTTTTATGAAAATAAATAATAAGACAACGTGATCATATTCTCATCTTTTTCGCTTACTGCATTCATACGAGCGCAATAAATTACCATCGCCCATAATACAAGTAAACTTTATCAGACAACCACAGTGTGGCAAGGGTAAATTTTTTCGTATGTTTTATTTTTTTATGGTAAACGGAGCAAACGAGCAAATAGCTCTCCTGATGGTAAGTGATTACAGTTACCCTCGTACATCTGCAACACCTCAGGAGCTGCAGGTGGGTTGCCGGCCAATAAAAATATTTGAAATGGGAGGCTCGACAGTATGAGGGGCTCACGTTAACTCACTCAGCGAACGAAACGCAGAAGCACAAGATCCGTCTACTTAAGCCGGTATTCTGCGAGGTGGTGGTAATATCCCGGTCAAGCCGGACTATTCGAGTAGCAGCAAAAGCCGCCGCTTGACGTATAAAAATATATACTTAATTTGGATTTGGAAAAGAGTCCAACTAACTTCGACGTACGATGTGCACGTCATCACCGCCAACTGAAAGTCATTATAGGGATAAATCGTTAGCGGAACCAGCAGGATTACAGCAGTTTTACCTGCGCATAAAATAAAAACATCAAAAACTGATTTCGTTTTTAAATATTTTATTAAATTCCGTGTCTTGTTTTTGAAGGCTACATAAACGAAGCAACGAAATGTTTTAATGGCTCTAGTTACTGAACATATGAGGCGGATACCCGTACTAAAATGTCGGCGGTCCGCTATAAAGACTCTGGGAATTTATCTGGTGTATGATGGTGAACGGATTTATGAATTATAGAAAATGGGTTTTTCGTTACGATGTAAATTACAACTGTAATTGGGGGTTCTGAAGGTCAGAAGTAGTAGCCTGTAAGTGCCCTGGCAAAACTGAGGATAAAATGAACTCTGGACCTTTTATCCATGCAGACTGTATCGTTAGAGTATCGTTCTACATTCGAGTTGAATTATTAGCTACGTTAAGGGCGCTAGGAACCCAACCCTATTCATTGACTTGATTAGTCTAGTTTTTTATTTCACCTACTCTGTGCTACAAATGGTGTATGTTGATGCTGACCTATTGAGATTCTACGGATACGCTACAGTGGGGAATGCACGCTCGCTGGCATCTGCAAAATTATGAAGTTCACTCTCGAGTTTAAAGTCTGCCTAGGCTGTAGTGATTTTGAATGTTCAATTCGCTAAGTAAAAATACACTGTAAAACCATGTTATCCATAAGTCATGGTCAGCCTAAGACTGTTCTTCATCCAACTCTAATCCTTTACGCCAGCATTCTGGAACATAATACGCCCTTTAAATACCATGGGTGTTAAAATTCCACGAGGGTCACATATCCGCATTAAATAAGTAAGCTACGTTTGCTCAAGTGGTTTTGCAAAATTCCCTAATATTCAAAATCTAGATCATATCTAGCGTACGGATGGTAGTAGAAATATAACCTAACATATTTTTATCTAAGACTAATTCTGATAAAATATGATTTGGCAAAGGTGCAAGTGCTCTTGGGCAATTTGAAAACCATCCACAAATTTCCAAACCTGCCCGAGCATGGACAGACTCGTCTAAAATCGCCTATGCAATGGTTTTAAATGATAGCATGAGCAACTTCTGCGTGTTTATTTCTGTAATCTACAGCATTTTCTTACTTAATAAAAAGAACTGTGAAGGGACTCGATACTGGACCAAATGTCGAATACAGTAGTCTTAAGTGAGAACATCTCTTTGATAGAAGTCATGGTCAAATCGTGATAGTGTATTAAAAAGAGACTAAAGTAAATGTGGAACTTTGAGTAATAATATTTAAATATGTTTACTTCATGTGCTGGAGCAGCGTATTATTACATTTTATTTATTTTATTTTTCATGATCAACCTCTCCAAAATGCGGTAAATACCAGCATACTTTTTCCAGGTTAGGTTTATCTTATATTTCGCCATAACCTTCGTCGAACATGTCTCCAATAGTTTACATATATTTAGTAGCTCAATGATAGTCTCTTAAATATATTTGCTCTAGACTGAAAAATCTACGCAAGGCTAAACATAAACGGTAGCTGTTAGGCACAACGACGTCCTCCGTTTTCCATAGCATACCGATCTTAAATCTACCTGGTGTATCCGCAGAGGCAGGCTAAGCGGTGGGGGCAATTCAGTTTACTTCGAAGGGGGAGCTGCATGCCTAACTTACCTGTGGTTGTATGACTCGTGGAACGCAGGGCGGTTATTCCTACAGCTGCACTGCACTCGTCTGCTCTCCAGCAATATCGCCAGGAATAATTACTAATTTGCATACACGCAGCAGCAGTCGATGGGTTTACCGTTGTATTTTACACACCCGTACGGTGCACAAATAGCAAAGCATCCAGCACAAGAGGCGAGAGTTCCGCCTCGTGTCGACGAACGTCGCGACTGTCGCGATAGCTTAGCATAACGGACTTGGATATATAAATACATATAACACCCGCTGCGTATCTATTATAATTATATGTTATATTATAATTCTACGTAACACAGACAAACTATCGGCGTTTTCCCCGGCCTTGAAAGGTGCCACTTTCAAAAGAAGTTAAAAACCATATAAGAAATAGCGGTAGGTTATTAAACCTGAAGCGGCAAGAAATAGAGGTATTCTTTAGAGATAGATTATCTTAAATGATAAATATAAAAAATCGTTGGCCGCAAGTTCTGTATGTTGAATTTGAATTACAACAATAAGTAAAATGTTAACTACTGAGACAATTGCCACAAATTGTATTCGATATAATTAAATTGTGCAGTTGGAGTCCACCTAGAAATGTATTGCATTCATGAAGGTTCGTTTGTACATAGTGACAAAATGCACTGTTGGGAGCGGCAGTAATATATGTTTGCGGTAGACAGGTTTGCGACTCAGGAGTCCTTGCCGATTTACTGGCAATATGATCGTCAGGCCTATGAAAGATACGATGTAGAATTTATATTTGAAAAAGAAAAAAAATCTTTACATTTTGTAATATTGGTTTTACTTGATATTCATTGCAAATAACATAATACTAAGATTTTACAATAACTAAGCTGGCTGAATGGTTAAACTTAAGCATTGGACGAGGAAAGAACCAGCCCTTTTATCACTGGCGGCTACTACGAGTCGCGGGTACTATTCCTATAGAAATTGCACCGCGCGTGGATCTTACGGACTAATCGTCTCTACGAGAAATGGCACCAATACGTAGTGTTACATCCCTAAACTGTAAGGGCTAATGCTGACAATGATTACCTTGCAAAGCCAGCATTCCGAACTAAAAGACTCTCTCATGCGAGGTTCTAGTAAGTTTAGAACTCAACATTCTAAACTTACTAGAACCTAGCATGAGAGACATCAGTCCGATTCCAACCTCGAAACACGTTACACGCTTGCCAAATAACTAATTCGATACTTGTCTTTTATTGAACCAATAAACTGTTTTACGCTAATTACTTTTTTAAAAACCGAATTGAATAATCCCGTATAACAGTAGTCTTCCATTATAGACTCATATTTGCCCCACTTACCTCATTCAGCTCCCTCTGATGCCACCCTAGCCCTGTGTACTTCATATGAGAAGCCACCAATGTATTGACAAAGCAAGAATTCGTGTTACTTAATTGGTAATAAAAAAAGATAGAATTGAATTTAAAAAAATATTTTTTAAATTTTACTTAGTATCCAAATTGTGGACTGGATTAGACTGGAAATATTGGTGGTCCAAAATTATCCGGATCTATATTTTCTCAGGATTTATAAAGTGTTATTACCTTACTGTACCTCAATGGTTTCGGAAATATGCACTTTTTATTGCATTAATTAAATAATAGGGCAAGGTGCGGCGACAAGATAAAAGTTACAGATTTTTTTTAATCTTACTGATATAACCCATAAATATATATAGAATTAAATTCTTTAATGATGTCTAGGGGTTAACATGTATAAAACTTAACTTATTAGGCCTTAACATTGCTAGTTAAAATTTGATAAGCAAGTGAAGCGGATGAGTTTAAGAGCAGCTGTAGTTTTGATTGGTATATTTATAAAATAAGTTTCAGACTCATTGGCTACTTCATTGTCGGAATCAATCAGTCCGGGGACTGTTCTCAGTCTGTTATTATGATTTTTTGTTTTACCCGTTTTCTTATGTATTTTCTAAACTGCGTTAATTTTATTATCTAGATTTTTTTTATGTTCTAGTATAATTTATATATATAAAATTGTACTGACTGGAGGCGTGTCCGTTGCTCGTACAATTCGTACAGGTTATCCCGACTTTTATTAATACCTATAGTACCCCAATGTATGAATTTAAAAAAAATATTGTTAAGTGATAGACGTTTATTGATTTTAAAAATACAAAAAATATTTAATTCAAACATTACAACTTTAGAAAAAATATTTATAAAAATTGTTAGGATTCACGGGCTTAGAAATAGGTACAGGAAAATAAATACCAAGGAGGCTTTGAACATCTCCCAAAAATAATCGGCTTTATTGTTATGGGGGATGGGGATTTGAAAATATTTGATCATAAAAAGGAAAGTCTGCAATTTTCCCGCTGTGATCTGATTTAAGATTACAAGTATTTATAACTTAATTGTTTGTTATATTCACAGTTACAAAAACCATTATGTCAATAGATTCTGTGATTCTTGTTGCTTCTGTAAGTGTATTAAACATATTTTTAAATATAAAAGATTTAAATAAGCAGACTAATCTTGTTGCTTTTGGACTACCCATAAGCAGATCTTAACTTTGCTAGCCAATTCTTAAACATAATGGTATATTTTAACAAATCGGGCGTTACACACATATAATTATGTACCTCTCCAATTTGACACATGACAATTCAGTTAGACAGTCTATGGAAAAACAATAATATTCTTGGTTTTATACGATTCCTACCCGCCCGCATTTTTAATTAATTATCATTGACCCGCCATGGCTACCACATTTTCTATTATAAGCACTAGCTATATAATAGTTACTCAGACCTTTCAACCAGTGCTCTGTTATACAAAATATGTCATAATTATATATTTCCAAAAACAATTCAACTTCTAATTCGTTACCAGAAAATGTATACTTATTTAGTTTATAAAATATTTTGATGAACACTTGTCAACATATTAGGGCTTTCTTTTGTCAATATTTGATGGTTAAATTACTCTTTCTTCACTGTTCACCTATAGAGTAAACGGACTATCGAATTATATTACTTGGAATAATCCCTCTGTTTTCGATAACAAAGCACGAGATTTATAACACCTTTTCAATTCTATGAACGTATAACATAAAAATAGTTGGTCTTAGGGTGGCTTTATAACCAGACACGAGTTACGAATTATTAAGACTACTAAATCTCCAGTTTCTGCACTTTGGAGAAGGATAAAGTGCGTAATCATTACTAAATACAAATATTAACTTAGTACGTAATTTACATTAGATTATGTAAATAAACGGTAGGATTTGGATTGGACTTGGATTTGTATGCCAAACAAGTATGATGTAGTGGTAGTATGTACGCAGGAAGTACTTCAAAGGGGACTCGAAGAACGCAGGACGATTACTCCAACAGCTGCGATGCGGGCATCTGTATCTCTCCCGGCGATATCACCAGCAATATGATGATTTTCGAGTGTGCAGTGTCCGTGTTTACTGTTGCACTTTACATAAGCGTGGTATACATAAAGGGTCATGCATCCAGCGAAAGCCTTTTGTTGCGTGTCGAATCATTCGATATTCTAGCGTACCCACTACCACTAGGAAGGCGGCGAGCATTACTCCAGGATGTAAACCGCGCGCTTATTCTATAAACTACGTGGTTCTCATTTCAAAATGCCTATGGAATCTAACATATTTTATAAGACTTTCAAGGGATACGAAAACACTTGACAGTGTGTTACTACACCCAAACCCGGACGTTTTGACAGGTTGGTATTTTGAAACATTTCTTTTAAATTAAGTTAATGTAACGTGTCAGTTGTCTAAACTGATAATGATTTTAGGGGTTACGTTTTCGTCACACAATTCATCTACTAAATCTGAAACGTAAGAAATGTCAACGATATATCGCGCCTTGTATATAGTAAACGATTATTAGGAATGAAGACTATTAATACTTTACGTATATATTGAATATTGTTTTTATTAGAAAAACCTCTTATACGTTCAATATGTATCTAAGCTTCTAGACCCCTAACTACAATTAGCTTACAAATATCAGAGTCAATAAAAGTAGCGACAGATCCGTCATTTTAAGGAGCGTTTGTATATATGTACGCTAAGGGTCGCAATGTTGACTTTTCCTTGCAAAATTGTAATTTTATATGAAGATAATATTAGTATCATTAACTCTTTAAGAACACAGATCCAAAGAAACTTAAACATATGGATATTAAATACAACTTTGTAAAGGCATAAACTAAAAGAAGGCTTTATTAATGTAAAATATATTAAATCTAAAGTCCAATTAGCAGATGATTTGACAAAGCCTTTGGCTAAAAATCGATTGTCACAAATAACGTTTAATTATAGTATAAGATGCACATTGAGGGAGAATACTAAATAATGCAATGCACACCCCTTTTTTAACTATACTACATACTAAAGTATTACTGAATAAAATTTGTAAGAGACGAATAAATAAAACCACAACAAATAATAAAGGAATTAATATTTGCGTCAAAATAATCTATCCGAATAATATTAACACTTGATAATACCGCAAGTAATACTAACTAATAACAATCGAATATAAAATTTAACTTGATGGCCTAGAGTAAAATTATCAAGTGCCTCTACGACATACATATTAATGAATTTTAAACTCCGCTACAAAACCGACAAGTACGATCGCACTAAGTTACAATATCAATGATATCAAAGTAGCTTTGTTTTTACCTATCGAAGTTCCAGGAAGTAGGTATAGCACACGTACCTAAAGTGGTGACTCTAAATACAAAACTCCCAAGATATTCCTCATGTATTCGTCATACTACGACGCAAAGGCTCGCTCAGACAACCATAGTTGTTCGAACTATACATCGTGAACAACACTATCAGAAGTACAGTAACTTTCGATCTTGACTTGAACCTACGGCGTCCATTCAAGTGGACATTCATCTCACAATTTGATTAAAGAGCATCAATAACAGATGTGATGTTTCACCTTGGTTAGGAATATCAGACTCTTTCCGAAGGATCATCTTGTTATAATTTTTTTTTGATAATATTATGAATAAAATGTGAAGTAATAAAGAGTTTATAATATAAAATTAACACAGCATTCCATAGCATTATAGATTTAGAGATACTCATGTAGTAACAGTAAGGGTACGCTTTTAATATGAATAAACTTAATTTAATTCAGTATAATTTGATGTGTCGACGTGAATAGTTGACGCCGTGAGTAGTATAGAAAACTTAGATATATATAACATAAAACACCTTTACTAAACTTCTTTACTACAGCCACCTTTTGGACAGTTGGAGACGCATCCTTGCATTATCATGTTGAATCTTAAGTACATCTAGATAATGAAAAATTAGATTGAAGCTAATTTGATGAAATTTTGTTAGGACAGACGCAGTCTAAATGTATTTGAATATGAAAAAAATACAGCTATTGCATAAAATAATACCAGTAAATATATACGATTCAAACAATAATTAAATTTTTATGGCATTTATTCAAGAATTATTTTTCTTACAAAAGATTTCATTTTTTTCCTTACAAAAGTTATTTGACCGTCTAACACAGGCCGAAGATAAAATATAAAACATTTATCTTTTACCTACAACTACTTTATCATAAAAAGTAGATATTAGTTAAACAAAATACATAAAATTGATATCTCTAATTTTAAACTAAGCAAGCAATAAATTTAGAGATCAATTTGAGTAGAAAATGAAATTATTGTGAAATGTACTAAAACAATATAATATTTTTTTTTCTTAAGCGTAACGCTCTGCTGACTTCAAGAAAAAAATAAGGCACAACCTAGACATAGACAGATTCTAATTGAAACTTATAAAACATCGATGTAAAGGAAAATACAGAGTTGAAAATGTATCTATGTTAAGAGTCATGATATCATATATTTATTATTTTAACAACTATTAAGTTATAGACAATACATTTTAATAGTACTTATATCTAATTTACAGCCACATACGTAAACATGTAAATAGGTATATAATCAGACTTAAATAATTGATATATTAAAATGTCATGGAAAATATACTAGTACTGCGATTAATCTACGAGTACATGAATTAAATTAATATTTATGTTAATTCATGCTTATTGAGGTTTAGAACAGTAAAAGTGATATTGAAATGATTTAGTCCAAAGTGCAAGTTTGGCTATTGTGGATCTCGTGCTGGCTGATAAAATTTTCCTCGATTAAATGTGACGCTGATAAAAATTTTTGCAAGTTGAAATTCATATCAGAACAGCTTTATTGCCAATAAAACAACCGCAGTTTTTACTTGAGTCATAAGCCATCAGTCATTTAGAACTTATCCAATACAATCCAGCAGTTTTCTCATATGAATCTCCTTCTCACTCACTTCCAGTGTTTTCCTGGAGGAAGATGATCGAAAATTTTCAACTTGTACATGAAAACTTTAAAGAACAGTATAAACCATATCGATATCGATTCTGGGGCCTTATCAGCAACGGCACGAAAGAGTTTCGCAAAAGTTTCTCGATTTTTTTTTATTTTTATCATTTAAGGCCTGGGTTTTTTTTGGTAACCTTAAATAAACGACTAAGTGAAACATTTTGTGGCATAACGAATAAGGTCTCTGTAGTTTTCGCGTGATAAATAACAATATAGGTAAAAAACCTAGAAGTTATTTAAGAACTAAATAATTAAAATGCGCCTACATATTTTCTATTATATAATCTACGTACTTAAATTATTACTTTCAATTCTAGTATTTGAACAAATATTTTTAAAACGTCGCTCGCGACCCGTCATGTTCTATTTCGCGGAGAAGCGAAAAAGGATTTGCGGAAGTCTTGAGACTTACCCAATGGTGATCTCTTCCTAGCCCTATGGGTGGTATAGGTGAGGGCGCATATACATGGTGGATGCGATGATACGACACTACATAAATATATTTATATATACACATATATACATCATATTATTATAATTGCAATGACCAAGGAGCTAACTGAAATGACCAAAAATTTCAATTTCATATCTAAGTAAGAAAGGATGTTTTGAAAAGGTGTTCACGTACCAGTCTTTTGAACGATAACTTAAAATATCAATTATATAAGTACAGTAGTGATATTTACGATAATTTTTGTTATTATGAATCAAGACATTATATGACGACTAATAGTCCCCTAGGCCTCAGAGGCACCGGTCTAAGTCTTATTAAACAGCCGCGACGGCGTACAAGGACCGCGTTTTAAGTCGCCGACTTGTGGTCAAAGAGCTCCTGTGATGTCACCACTCTTATCGAAGTCTGATCTATATCAGAATAATAGTATTCATGTCGTTGTGAATAATCAGCGTTGTATTGGTACCAGTCTAAGCTTTACAACTAGTACCTACTAATGAAATTTCCATAAAATATCTATAGCGCCGCATCAAGGCTGTATATGTGTAAAAAATACTCAGTCTTACCATCTGTTAACAAATAAACATAATTAACTAGTCTATTCCTCGTTCTGTGTTAATAATATATTAATATATACTTTGTACGGAATGAGCTAGTCTGTAGACCTTAGACTTTAGCACAATTCTACTAAAATATCAAAAATAAACTTAAAAATGATAATAATTTAAGAATGTTTGAGTTAAATAGACAATTTATTTATATTCATGGCACTTTTTCGTAATTGAAAATGAATAAATAGAATAAACCATGAACCAACCATTTTGAGTATTATTATAGTACCTAATGTTTTTATTGGACCATTTAGACCCGTAATGCATTATCATATATCTATGATCATATATTTGTGACCCATGGACAATTATATGATGAATTGACTGTATACTGTTACATATGACTATATGTTGTCTACTAAAAAGAGGGGCATTTCTTTTGGGGGGAATATAGATAGAACTACAATTATTAAGAAATATTTATAATGAAAACGAGGTGTACAACAATTCAAAGTAACAAATGGTTGGCTAATAATAACAATGTAATATTGATATTAATCACTTCTTTGACAAATTTCCTTTCATCTCCTGTGATGGTTAAAATATTTATTTTGAATTTTACTATTGTAGAGTGAAACTTTGTTCGATTCATTCATCCATTCATTCCTAGATACTTCTGTTTAAGATCTCGAAGTAAAACAGAAGTCGTTTTTGGTATATTTTTAAACAAATTAGCATACCAGCGATAGTACAGACGTTAAACTTTGACCATCGGAATAAGATATGAAGGCCTAAGCTATGATAATATAATTTACCTGGTAATTATTATATTTATAACCTTATGCATGATCATATAAATATGGAAATGTAATACGGGCCTGAGAAATGGTCACGTTTCGTTGATACAATACTTCGAGTATAGTTTTTAACTTTGTTACGATTCGTAAAAGTAAAACAATATTTTGTTAATTTCTAGTTTTAACACAATCAACTTAAAATTATTGATTCGAATAAATTCGAAAAATCTTTGGATCGACAATACATTACCTAAATAACTTGAGTAGATACAACAATTAAGAATACGTATTAATTTATAGTACCTACATTACTTTTATGTGATATTGTTTCTAACCGGTTTTAATAATGATAAGTATTTTTTTTCATTATTTGGCATTAATTTTGTTACCAATTTAGACAGCAATAAGTCATCAAGCCTATTACAGATTCAGCATTAAGTCTTAAGAATTAATAGACGTTAATCAAATATTCAAACCAACAGAATGGTAATACTCTAATCAGAAATATTGTAATTAAATTAATTATTACCTTTTTATCCCTTGATTACAGTTTATAGACAGATTTAAAATATTTCTGAGATTTTACGACACTGTTGTATCTGATTCAGTAACATAAGAATTTATATATAACAAATTATATCCAAAAAAAGCAAATTATTAATTCGGCACAGGTCTTTATTTATTTTCACTTTGTCATCAATAGCGCCATATATACATATATATATATAGATTAATGGTTAAATGTCGATTTTTTGTTGTTGTCGAACAGAACAGAGTGTTAAAGTTGTAGATTGAACAACATGTTATTCTTACGTATTATGTTTTATTACGTAATGTAACTCTAAATAAGCGATTAATTATAAATAATCGTTACTTTAAAGTTAGTGCCATATATTCTATGAAAATAAATGGTCAATAAAAAAAAGTTTAAAAATTTAGAAGTATATTACATAAGTATAATAATTATATTACGACACGTTCTAAGGCAACACTCAAAATTATTTAAACATAATATTTTCACAGCCGGAATAAAGTTCATTTATTCACTCATTTGGATAATTTTATGGCTTATCTTCTGTCTTTCGTGTCTCTTCGCTGTTTTCGGAATCTACTTTATGTTCAGATAACTTTTCTTTTGAATCTTCTTGATCATCTGTTTCACATTCCTCCAATATCTGTGAGGTTTTTAGTTCATTAAATATCGTACAAGTTAAATATTGGTATTAAAATTGCGCTGCAATTATATTAATAGTTATTATGAATTTCGCTTAGGCATATATATATATATATAAACTTTTACGTTCGCAGTTGGCTGGTTGTAAATAAATATATAACTTGAAAGGAAAAGACTCCAGTTTGTGTTACATATAAAAAAAATACAATTACAGAGTATTTTAAAGCTAAAACTCTATAATATGTAATCTTTTGTATTATAGAATGATGGCTATTCTTGATTTTTAGCAACTGATATATTATAGGTACAAAATAATTTATGTCAAATATAATAAAATATTCAACGTTAATTACTTCGCAATGCGTATTCATATTCTAAATAAAAAAAAACTGCAAAATTTCCACCCGACTTTTCGACTTCTTGCCTGTAAAGCCGATGGTTGCGGTTTCGAATTCACCTAGGAGCAAACATTTGTATGAATATGAATGTTTGTAACAGAGTCATGAGTGTTTATATATGTATATATGATTATTACTCTCTGTAGGTATATATATCTATTTCAATTATCCAGATACCAAGACACAGGGAGTCCCAGTTAAGGACAATATTAAAATAAAAATCAAAATATTTAGACGTTATTGTGAATGACTGTTACATACACATAAATCTGGAAAAGATAAAGCAAAATCTTGTTCTAATGTCGAATCCATGGCATAATTTCGAGGAAGATTTTGGGAACAAAAAACTGAAACAAAAAACTAAGTTAACTAAATATTAACGTATTTGTTATATCTAGAGTGGATGCAACGTTATTGACATTTAATGGAAACTTGGTTAACACTAATGCACTTGGTTCACAAATATCAAATTTTAAAAATACATAACGAATAAGACATTTCATAAGTAGTAAGAAACACTTTACTTTAACAATTGAAGAAAACAAAACGATTTATAAACTTACTGGAATCCTCACCGAAGGTGGACGTTAATGCGTTGGATACTGAGATATTATCGTCATTGTATTCAGGAGCTTCCATAATATTTTGAGCCAGCCTTTTATTAGAAACCTCGTTATGATCACAAGAATCATTTGGACGTTTTTTACCGCAGCGTGTGCTTGTTTCAGGTTCAGAAATTCCGTTTATTTTCAGTGCGGTGTAACTTATTTCTTCTGCCTTGTTATCAGAAAATTTTATTGTGTCACATGTTATTTCCTCTTTTTGTGGAGGAATATATGAAGACCTAGAACAAACAACGATTGTCGAAGCAACGTTTATTGATGTGTCTTTGGAATATTCCACCTGTTTATTATTATTGCTTCCTTCTGCTGGTAATTTGTTAAGCAGATGATAAATAAATTCTGAGGATGTTCGACGATGTCTTCTATAAGTAGATGGCGTTGAAATGTCTATTGGATTAATAACATCGTAATTTGGATAATTAACATCACTTGAGAAAACTAAAGAAGACGTGCCTGTTTCCACTTGGTTATAAGATATTGAACGATCGACAGTTGGAGAGAAATAGCTAACTGGTGAATGTTTGTAACAGAGTCATGAGTGTTTATATATGTATATATGATTATTACTCTCTGTAGGTATATATATCTATTTCAATTATCCAGATACCAAGACACAGGGAGTCCCAGTTAAGGACAATATTAAAAGAAAAATCAAAATATTTAGACGTTATTGTGAATGACTCTTACATACACATAAATCTGGAAAAGATAAAGCAAAATCTTGTTCTAATGTCGAATCCATGGCATAATTTCGAGGAAGATTTTGGGAACAAAAAACTGAAACAAAAAACTAAGTTAACTAAATATTAACGTATTTGTTATATCTAGAGTGGATGCAACGTTATTGACATTTAATGGAAACTTGGTTAACACTAATGCACTTGGTTCACAAATATCAAATTTTAAAAATACTTAACGAACAAGACATTTCATAAGTAGTAAGAAACACTTTACTTTAACAATTGAAGAAAACAAAACGATTTATAAACTTACTGGAATCCTCACCGAAGGTGGACGTTAATGCGTTGGATACTGAGATATTATCGTCATTGTATTCAGGAGCTTCCACAATATTTTGAGCCAGCCTTTTATTAGAAACCTCGTTATGATCACAAGAATCATTTGGACGTTTTGTACCGCAGCGTGTGCTTGTTTCAGGTTCAGAAATTCCGTTTATTTTCAGTGCGGTGTAACTTATTTCTTCTGCCTTGTTATCAGCAAATTTTATTGTGTCACATGTTATTTCCTCTTTTTGTGAAGGAATATATGAAGACCTAGAACAAACAACGATTGTCGAAGCAACGTTTATTGATGTGTCTTTGGAATATTCCACCTGTTTATTATTATTGCTTCCTTCTGCCGGTAATTTGTTAAGCAGATGATAAATAAATTCTGAGGATGTTCGACGATGTCTTCTATAAGTAGATGGCGTTGAAATGTCTATTGGATTAATAACATCGTAATTTGGATAATTAACATCACTTGAGAAAACTAAAGAAGACGTGCCTGTTTCCACTTGGTTATAAGATATTGAACGATCGTCAGTTGGAGAGAAATAGCTAACTGGTGAATGTTTGTAATTAAGAACAATCCTTTCATCTATATTGTTCATGTCATATGACTCTTCTGATCTGCCAAAACTGCCACTTGTACTTGTGAATGGTTGCGTAAAAGAACCCCTATCTGCTTGAGAAGAAAATCCTATACTTGAAGAATATTCAGGTAATGAACGGGTTACAAAGCTTTCCGCAAGCCTTTCTGCGCTAGTATAATTACTTGAATCTGAACATATGGCTCCGGTGCTTATTGTAGTTGAAGAAGTATAAGTTACTACAGATCTCGAAGAAGTAGTAAAAGGAGTTATTCTTCCAACTGTGCTGAAACTATCATTGTTATATGGACTCAAATAACCATTACTGTTACTTATTCCAATTTGTGCTGCATCAAGACGTTCTAATAAAGGAGTGTCAACTGACGCACATAATCCAGTTTTTCTTTGAGCTTCGGAAGGTAAGGCTCCGCCTAGAATACTGGCAGATGAAATTGTTGTATTACCCATATTTGACGAAGTCGTCAATTGCTGATTTTCTAAGAAATGGATAGGTTTCCTTAACGTAGTGTTATCCAGTGACATTAGGCTTTTGACTGAATGCGAATCGATTGTATCTTTAATTAATGTAGAATCCAAATGTACCGTCTGACATGATAACTGTATATTATCCGAGTTATCATTTTTCTGTTTATCATAACGACTTGGTTCCATATTGGATTTTGATTTCTTATCAAATGTTTTAATAACGCTATATATTTTTTCAATTGCGCTTAGGATTCTCTCCTTTCTTGGAGGTATTATAGCAAGACGAAGACTGGAAGAATCATCGTAAATTGGAGAAACCGATTGAAGTGATTCTGTTTGCGGTGAGGGTAAGTTAGTGACCAGGTGCAAAATAACCTTCTTTAACTGCCTTGGATCTTCGATTGGTGTAGTTTGAGTATCGGTTACCTGCGAAATTAGACATTATTAATGTTTCATACTTTAAAAGATGTCTGTCGCAATTAAAATATAATGTGTCCCTGTTATATGTTTAAAATATTACCGTTTATGTCAGGCATAAGAAAATCGACAGTCACGTGTCGTAGCTTGGGTGTCTATACCTAAATAACTTGGTGACCCCACTTTAAATGCTTAGAGAAGAGTTGCAGGTGAAGCGGAGTATTAGCACATACATACGTCCAAAATAACACATAAACAGGTTTTCAATGAGAATTTGGGAGTTTTTAGTATGTATGAGAAATAAATAAGGTCATGGTGGGTGGACCCTTGTGGAAAATGTCGCCCAAGAGAGACGACAAGTGTGAATATTAAATCGAGCAAGGTATCCTCTCCGTTGGTATTGTGGTGTAGCTATAAGGGATATAATACAAAAATTTTAGAAAGAAAACTATAATAGAGGCACACCGAGACGACAATTTGACGCAGTTAAGAGGAACGAGGTGAGAGAACCGGAAGATCAGTATTGAAATCACCCATAATGATGTGATATAATTACTTGAATCTGAACATATGGCTCCGGTGCTGATTGTAGTTGAAGTAGTATAAGTTACTACAGATCTCGAAGAAGTAGTAAAAGGAGTTATTCTTCCAACTGTGCTGAAACTATCATAGTTATATGGACTCAAATAACCATTACTGTTACTTATTCCAATTTGTGCTGCATCAAGACGTTCTAATAAAGGAGTGTCAACTGACGCACATAATCCAGTTCTTGTTTGAGCTTCGGAAGGTAAGGCTCCGCCTAGAATACTGGCAGATGAAGTTGTTGTATTACCCATATTTGACGATGTCGTCAATTGCTGATTTTCTAATAAATGGATAGGTTTCCTTAACGTAGTGTTATCCAGTGACATTAGGCTTTTGACTGAATGCGAATCGATTGTATCGTTAATTAATGTAGAATCCAAAGGTACCGTCTGACATGATAACTGTATATTATCCGAGTTATCATTTTTCTGTTTATCATAACGACTTGGTTCCATATTGGATTTTGATTTCTTATCAAATGTTTTAATAACGCTATATATTTTTTCAATTGCGCTTAGGATTCTCTCCTTTCTTGGAGGTATTATAGCAAGACGAAGACTGGAAGAATCATCGTAAATTGGAGAAACCGATTGAAGTGATTCTGTTTGCGGTGAGGGTAAGTTAGTGACCAGGTGCAAAATAACCTTCTTTAACTGCCTTGGATCTTCGATTGGTGTAGTTTGAGTATCGGTTACCTGCGAAATTAGACATTATTAATGTTTTATACTTTAAAAGATGTCTATCGCAATTAAAATATAATGTGTCCCTGTTATATGTTTAAAATATTACCGTTTATGTCAGGCATAAGAAAATCGACTGTCACGTGACGTAGCTTGGGTGTCTATACCTAAATAACTTGGTGACCCCACTTTAAATGCTTAGAGAAGAGTTGCAGGTGAAGCGGAGTATTAGCACATCCATACGTCCAAAATAACACATAAACAGGTTTTCAATGAGAATTTGGGAGTTTTTAGTATGTATGAGAAATAAATAAGGTCATGGTGGGTGGACCCATGTGCAAAATGTCGCCCGAGAGAGACAACAAGTGTGAAGATTAAATCGAGCAAGGTATCCTCTCCGTTGGTATTGTGGTGTAGCTATAAGGGATATAATACAAAAATTTTAGAAAGAAAACTATAATAGAGGCACACCGAGACGACAATTTGACGCAGTTAAGAGGAACGAGGTGATAGGGGAGCCGGACGATCAGTATTGAAATCACCCATAATGATGTGATATAATTATTCAGACCCCTAAAGATTCCAAAATCGTATCAAAATTGGAGAAATAATCTACAAAAGGTGGACAGTAGACAACACCCACGACAGATTTAGCTTTAACATAAACCTCAAGAAAATAAACTCTGCCGATAATGGCTCCGGACAAAATCCCCAGGTGTTTCAGTTATAGAATGGAAGCTGTAATCTTTTGACAATGGAACAGATTCGTAAATATACTATGGTTATTAATTATATCAGCGTCTAATGCCCCCGATGGGGAGATATGAAAGGGATTTTAAGTAATCCAAGTTTTATTAGTAGTAAATAAAATCTTAAAATATACAATTTTGAGATACTAATAAACATTAATAGTATATTAGCCAATAAATATACTAGCACATGCACTTAAAATTGTGTATAAATAAAATATTATGTACCTACATTTAAATATATTCTATAACCATTTCAGGAACTAATACGTTCGTTAAATGTTAGGTTTAATGATTAAAATGCACGGTCTATTTTATTTTCCAATGGTGTATAGGCCAGTTTAAATGTTTTTTAGGTATGTCAAAAAACATATTGATTAAGTTAGTTACTCATGAAATGTATAGTCAGATGTACGAATCTCAAACAGCTTAGACCATTTCCTTTTAGCCATACACGTTTGTGTAGGAGGTTTGGAGGCATAAGATTTAAATTTTTATTACTAATTATGTTTCATAAAAAGATAATTAACATCATACACCGAATGCAACTATTGAATAACAAATATCACCTAGAAATAGCAGAATAGTTTAGTGCTCTGTTGTCAAAAACATAATTGTAAATATAACCATTTCCTTAAAGAAATGATAAATTTAGTTTCAGCTTTTCTAAGATTTCCTTATGTTATAGTAAATGCATACACACAACGACAAGGGATAAGTGGATTCGTAAAACTGAGGCACGTAAATGCAAACTATACAGTAATTATTCAATAATAATTCAAAATACATCAATTCACGAATTATTTTTGTTTGTTTAAATATTTTATTGTTATCTTCTCAACTATAAGGTAACAAAGAGTAGACTTAACGCCTGTTGACATTCTCTGTTAGACATCTCTGGGCGAGGTGAAATACAATTAAAGATATAAACATTTAATGATAATTTTTTATATCAATATAATTAATTTTCATAGAAGTGTTTGTTTTATAAAATAAAAAAGAATAGAATCCCTTTGTCGTTTCTCCTCTTTTTGAGAACATTACCCTAATTACCTCGGCCAATATCAGAATCCTTGGCATCGACATATCGAGCGACGTTCAGTTCCGTGGTCACTTGGAGGGAAAGGCCAAATTGCTTTCCAAAAGCTTCGTGTGCTGCGCAGAGCGGGACAGTATTTCATGCCGGTCCACCGCTTGCAACTTTATAAGGCGCAAGTTCGGCCCCACATGGAATACAGTTTTATCTCTGAGCAGGGGCACCCCAGTACCAACTCTTTCCGTCTGACCGCATCCAACGTCGAGCGGCTCGAATTGTCGGCGACCAGGCTCTCTCTGATCGGCTTGATCCTTTGGCCTTGCGAAGAGATCTCTTTGCAAATTTACCACGGGGAATGTTCTGAAGAACTATTCGGATTGATCGCAGCCGCTGAGTTTCACCATCGTACATTGAGACAGAATTCGAAGTTCCATCAATACCACCTAGATGGTTGGCATTCCACCACAGTGCTTACTCGAGGTTTTCTGCCACGTACTTAGACTTTGTGGAATCAGCTGTTGCCAGCGTTATTTCCGAACAGTTACGACTTAGGGACCTTCAAGAAAAGAGCCTATTCCTTCCTTAAAGGCTGGCAGCGCATCAGTAACGCCTCTGGTGTTTTGGATGTTCGTGGGCGTCGGTGATCACTTACCATCAGGTGAGCCGCATGCTTGTTTGCCCCCTTCTTCTATAAAAAAAATCCAAAAATCGTACTATAATCGTCGTTTAGCTTTCTGCCATAATTGGATTTTCTTCTTGTCTTTTTAATAAGTAAAATTATTCAATTTAAATATTGTAATAAAAATGTTATAAGCCAGTAAATAAAGTTTAATAATAAAATAAAAAAATAGTTCACGTGTTGTTATTGCTGCAAATTAAACTTTTAATAGATACTTAAGTTTTTGTAAGTTTTGTATCACATCTGCGTGCGGCATACGCGCGAGAGCGTTTGCGTGCCTATAGCTTTATGCGTTAGGTATAGGAGGTGAATGTAAAAATCTATAACAAAGATTTAACAAGTAATAGGCACTGTAGTGGTACTTACCTAGACTTCAACATACCACTTAGCGAATCAATTTTAGTTCTCGGGGTACTAATTTGGAAAAGTTATCAAAATATTAAAACGCGATTGTCAATCAATATGTCAACTGCAGGCTTTTCTAATGCAGGTGCCCCCAATGAGAGTTAGTAGTCGCTAGTAATAGATTGTTAGTAGTGGATCATTAAGGATTAAAATGCGTCTAAAATATAAGAAATAGAAGATAAATAAACAATTTAATAAAAATTTATTAAAATTACATCAAACTGGATCAAGACAAGAAATAGAGATAAAATGGCGGAAAACACTTACTTCTCTCGTTTCCTCTTCATCATCAGACGTCGAATTCTCACTATTGTTCACTAGAAGCTTGAATCTTTTTTTCATTAAATTGATGAGGCGTTTTCCCTCTTGCTCCTCCACCACGGTGTTTGTGCAAACAAAACTGGTCACAACTCGTGAAACTTGGTCCACATCTAAGAACCCCTTGGTTTGCATGTAGATAAACTTCCCACTCTTAGTCATCAAACGGTAGCAAGACTCTCCAACCAAACGATGTTGGTCGTACACTGTACGTAAAAGAAAAATATATAACATAGTACTGAAAAGTACATTATGTCAAGAAGAAGAGTTAAAAAAGGTGCAGATTAGCCGATTCATATGTCCTCAATTCCTTTTTTATTATTTTTGAATCTCTAAAAAGTTTCTTTCACCGTGGGCACGTGATGAATTCAGCACTAAAAAATTTAATTAAACAATATAATTCGTGCGGCACCGGGAAGCAGACCTAGGTCACTAGCGTAAGATGACACTTCATGCTGACCCCTGCTACTATAACTTTTAGTGTATCCATCCTCAATCTAAAGTGAAGAAGAAAGTAAAGTTGCAGGCTTCAAATAACCCACTTCTGGACAAAGGCCTCCTCTCAAATTTTGAGAGGATTTGGAGCCAGGAAGTGTCCACCATGCTGGTTCAGAGCGCATTTGCATATAATAAAGATAACCATAACCATAAGCAGTATACTAAAGTAATAAACCGTATAATAAAAACATATTTGGAAGACATGCGAAATCTCTAATATTTTTTTACATTATATCTCAGACACGCAGAGAATGTGGTAAATTTAGCACGTGATAATTTCTTGACAGTTTTAGGGATGTCGGCACTGGCGATCGAACCCAGGTCACTCACGTAATATGAAATTAAAGGGTGCTCACCCTGACCACTAGACCACCACGGCTCGAATCACTAGTTTTTTTTTTAGTTTAATCATGCTGTACAGTATTTATACGCGTAAATAGATACTGTAAGCTGAATTTCACACTGTTTTAAAAATCATGTAATCGTATTTTGTATTACTTTGTAACTCAAAATTTTTAATGATATTGTATGCATCATGTACATAGAACACATAAGCCTGAACGTAGGTAGTAGTGTCCAGCGCATTACTATATTTAGCGCGTTACTATTAGTTGACACGTTTGACAGACGACGCCTGTAACTGCAGAATAAATGGAATGGTAAAACAAGAAGCTAAAGTTACGTGACATAATTTTTTACGCTACGATAATGTGTAATATTTACTATTATTAAATCTAGAATAGTATACAACATAATATGATATCCTAGTCCCAAGCATTATATCTGATTTCTTCTACAACATTATCATCATTACAGCCTGTCACTAGTCCACTGCTGAACATACGAGTAGGTTATCTTCAAATATTGCTACATAGCACGATCTTAAGCCACCTGAAACCGTCGACGTAACCCAACATTTAGCAGGGCGTTATATTATTCTCAATCCAAAAAAATTACTATAAGAGCACGGAGCACTGCTAAATAATGTTTTTAAACCAATAACGAATGCTAAATGGTACTAGGAATATCTTCTGTTTGTTTGGAAAAAATGCGTAATTAAAAAAAGGAGATTAATTAAAATTCTTGAGGGTGTCACTCACTCTCTTGTGGTAATCTTTCTATACTTATAGGATGTAGCCTAATAAAATTGGTGGAACGCAGATGCTCAGTGGGAGAGAGGCTCAGAGGGCTCAGTTCATGACGCGATGTTATATTCAATTACAGACGAATATTGCAATAGATATTTACTACTACTACCCAAAATTTATTTAACTCTATTACACAATGCTATTTTTGATATATTTTTTTCAATCACGCACAATAATATCGATATATTTCATTAACAATTTAAATGCTCATTTAGAGCATCTCATGTTATTTAGTTAAAATAATTGAATACTAACCTGAACCTGAACTATGTTGAATATCGAAACTGAAATGCAAAGTGTATGTGTAAGTTACTCTTATATTTTTCTTTTTCGAGCTACTTGTTATCCAACAGATAACTTCTTTTCGAATAACTCTCAGGCGTAGGTATATAAAGTACAGTTGACTCGTTGCTCGGTGATTGAACTTTTTGGAAAAATATCGTATCTACTTTTAATATTATTTAAAATTTCAAAAACTATATAATTGTAGATGGAATTCACATAATGTAATAAAGATTTAGCCACGCACAGCACATACTCTGGTATATTGGCAAAGTTATTACCAAGTGTCATAAATATCATTCGTTTTTGTATAACGTATTTATGATGGATATCGTATGGCACTAGATTCTCTAGGCATTTCCCTTAGCGGACTCTAGTAGACCCACGAATGGAAGGAGTAATTAAAAATTCTAAGATCATGTACGGCTTTTAGATTGCTGTTAGGGTAGCAAACTAATACATATAATAATTACTTCCTGTCGTCGCGCATAACGACAAAAAGACCCAAACATAATCTATACAATAAGGGGAAATCAGCGCCAAATATCCGTACCAATTAAGAGTGGATATCCGCCACAATATTTTCTGCCGGCTAAGAAAGAGAAAAGACAGAAAAATCTTTCTTTCGGTAAAAAATTTACGTCGCTCATGAGTTTCATAACATAATAAGTTAAGTATACGTTTTAAATTGTGCAGCTACAAATTAAATTTCCATAGCTCTATCACTTGTAGAAGCTACGGATATCTACGGTGGGAATAATTTGATATTTTACTCCTCGAGTTCGATATTTTCCAACCTAGAAGTAGGGTAGGCTGCGGCCTGTTCCTAGACTTAAAATGTATTTCTAGAGACTTGCATGGCACAGTATAAAAATCCAATAAGGGTTCATTCAACTTGTTATTTTACAAAATGCTGGTTATACAGAATTTGATAATGAATTAACGTGCTTAAGATTTAAAATCCTAGTACTAAAGTCATGCGAAAAATTTGACAGTTAATACATAAATAAATGAAATTTTCTTAACTGTACACCAATTAACCAAAATAAAAAAAAATGCAGTGGAAGACATGATTTTAGGGCTTCAAAGGTGGCGAAGGAGCCTTTTTGCAGACCGTTCTTTCAGTAACCGCAGGGGATCGTAATCGTTGTGTTAAAATAAGACATCAGCAGAAAAACAAAAAAACAAACAGTGGAAAAAACAAACAACTTACTTGAGGTTGGTTACGACTCGTGGTAAATAAGAGATTGATTAATCTAAACCAGGGCTCGGCAAGCTTTTGCAAGATGGAAGAGTTAAAAATTACAATTTGCAAAATTTAAAGAGCCACTAAAAAAACTGCGTATGGAACTAAAGAGCCGCAGCTTCACATCCAAAGAGCCGCATGTAGCTCGCGAGCCGCAGGTTGCCGACCCCTGATCTACACTAATAACAATTAAGACAACTGGGAGATAGTCGGGGCATTTGCGACTAACGATAAGCAAGTATGGCGGAATCAGCACATATGTTGCTATGACTATTAATGTATATTTAGTTTGTAATAACGATGGCGTGATTTTATATACAATTACTCATAACGTATGTATCTTGTTATTGTGCACATAATTTTATCAAAAGCATATATATATATCACGCTTGCATATAAAATAATTAAATAAAATCGCGCTTTAGTGTGAAAAACTTTGATTTTATGCGATAAAGTAGTTACACCTAAACACACGCCACAAATGAAATACCCTAGTTGTAGGAATATTTTTTTCACGGCGTATACAATTTGCAAACCGATCGTTCACAAAATGATGCAATCTCCAAGTACCTACTTAAAGGTAGTACCACCTACGGTTAGAAAAAACCTAAATCGTTTTTTTCCTTTAACCAAGTAAGAAGGTAATATTATTTCGCGAACATGAATTTAGTAAGTACAGCCAGCATCAAATATATTTTTCTTTTATGGGAAAGGCGGCGAACGAGCAAGCGATTCTCCTGATGGTAAGCGATTACCGTAGCGTACGTACATCTGCAACGCCATAGGTGCTGAAGGCGCGTTGCCGTCCTTTAAGGGTATTTTGGAGATGAGAGGGAGGATGTGGAGGGGAGCTGGGAAAGTTTCATTTATATCTAAGTATTTAAGCAACTTAACTGCTCATTAATATGTCAACATTAAATGAAAACATACTGTAAGTTTTGACGAACTGTAGATGAAGACCTCTGTGGATTTAAGTTATTATGAGCGTGTTAGTTTTTACGTGTCTTTTCCGTAGTAGTTCCATCGACAGTACGATTGATGGTATGTTTTTAAAAACGATATTACTTTGATCCTAATTGACCAATGGGTTAACAGAATATTTATTAGTGTATGGACTTGGAGTTTTACAACAAATGATTTAGTCGAAAGTTTTATTATAATTATACCTGATTGTGTATTACATCGACCATCTTTCCAATATTAACGGCATATGTTGAGTACATACAGTATCTACTATTATTGTTAACATTCCCGTAAGTGTACGGGAAAACACAGAGTCACTCAGTCTTAGTTACTTTTTCGTATCCGATGTAACTTTGGGGGAGGCCTATGTTCAGCGGTGAACTTGTGATAGGCTGAAATTAATGAAAAAAAACCGATGTAAAGTATACTGAGATGCAGTGTCAGAGATACACAACAAGACTATACCAGAAAACTAATAATCTGGTATTCGTACCCAGAATCTATATCTGCGCTAACCACAAAGCCGAGCAGTCGTTAAATTATTATTAATATTGTAACAAATAATAAATATAATCTCTGCCACCCGGATTTCATTATCGACGGAATTGGGAGAATTAATGTCCAGATTTTAATCTAGTACTATATTTTGTACCTCAATTTTCCCATTTTATTTCTGGGATACTTTTCTTTTTTTAAATAAAATATTCTCCTTGTTTCGATTCACTTCTGGGTTTAATCATATTTCCGCATGTGCTCTGGTCGACGTCTGTCGCACTACGATTAAATTAGCGTCCTTGCCACAAATAGGAACCTCTCACCCGTGAAACGATAACCATACCATTGAATATCGTGACTAGCTCCTTAAAAACTTTAATACCGAGAGAATATTAAAACAAAAAAAAGTACATAAATATACAGGATATTTGAATTATTACTTAATTTAACATAAGTTTGGGTAATATTCATGAAAAACCACTGAATTTATCTTTCGTTTCATTATGAAATCATAAGGATATCATTTTTTTATTTAATTTAATTTTGTAAATAAAATAATTTTAAATTATACAAAACAATACAAAATAAGTAGTGCTAAAAGTTTGACAGAGTTACTCATCCTTAAACATTGCGTAGTATTTGCAAAATATATTGTTTACTTCATATACAAATTAAATCGTACTTCATGTAATACACAATGCAAAAATATTGAATTGACAACAAAATTGGAATTCCTGCTAGAGCAGACGGCTATTCGATAAAGCCGTAGAAAATCGAGAGAAATTTCTGTATGTCACCAGTTGTTGAGAATATTATGCTTTGATATACTAGTAAGTGATAGGTACGGTGAGTTATCGATTACTATAAGATGATTGACTTTGCAACTGGTACTGTGGAAAATTTTCAATATGATACACTTCAAACAGCAAATTAATAAATAAACAAATTTTGTGACGCGGGCAACCATTGATGCGCTGCATTATCAGTAGGTTTTCGTCAATTTATTTATTGATGTGTTATTTCTTACTTCTGCGTTAACTTACCTAATGCCGGAGAGCATATTTTTATTGGGCGTATCACTTTCCTACGCATAAGTTCTTCTTGGTGTTACATATACTACTCGGTGTTGTATAACTATCCCTTCATGCGTATTAACTCTTAAACTTTCCAAAATATCCTAGAGTATCACACTCCTCCCTGTTCACACACTATTATCACAGGTGATAATAATAGATGCCTCCTTAAACGTAATTATAGGTCGTCTTCCGTTCAGTCTATCTTAAATTCAAATAAACTCTCTACTATCCGACAAGATTCTATGCATAATTTTTCTAATTCAACTGGTCGAGTGTTTTTGGTGCAGATAATATTGATGACGAGGTATGAATGCTCCTCTGCGCTAATTTAAACTTAAACATCGCCCTTCCCCTCCGTGAACATACAACAACATAAATCAAAAACACTTCATACGCATTCTCTTTCTCTTTAGAAGTATTCACGTCTGTTCCGTTTGCATGACCGCAAAACGGATTTTGATAAAATTTGGTATGGAAATAACAAATAAGATTTCTAATGGAACGCTGGCGGAGGACTTTTATCCCGGGTTTCCCGGAAAACCCACGGGAAAGTCTTCGAGAAAATCTCGCGGTCGGTAACTAGTAATTTATAAAATAACACGACTTACTTTCCCTCAGCGCCATAATAACCCAACGGACGTCGTCACGATGCATAAAGTTCATTGCGTTGACTCCGTTCACTTCGTGGGTCATGTAACCGGTCACGAGGGCGATGCGTGATTCGCATTCGATGATTTCACCGTCAACGGAGTGCCGGGTGCGGTACTCCATCCGGAAAGATTCGAGGATTTGGTCATTGATGAATATTTCACTGGTAGGACGGACTAACCCAATGAAAACCTGGAATAACAGCTTAAATGAGAAATATGACAAAGTTAAGTTAAAACTCGTATGACGATGTAATTCAGAGTTATATTGCACCTAAAGATAGATATCGGTAATTAAATATACTGTTGGTTAATGTTGAGTTATACATGAATTTTATGAAATTATTTGCGCAAAACCGTTTTTTTTCTTATTAGCCAAAATACCGAAATAAAGGGTCAAGTGGTCTCTGGTAATATACTCTATTAACTAAGTTCTGTCCGAAAAAAACAACTGTTCTGTTTGGAGTATCTGTTTACATCTTTTTATAGAATTTTACCACATAAATATCTCATTTTTCAGGGGCTGCTGTCCGTGGCCTCCCCCGCGTGGTTACAAAGTGTTCAGTATTGCATTGCAGCAAGGCATAATCTACATCTCCGATAAACTTTCATTGATATTCAATTCTTTAAGCGTGATCGAAGGACAAATACCTACTTTCACATGTGTAACATTAATCTTGGATAAATATAGCTTTCAGCTTTTGTGGAATGATTACGAACATCAACAATTTTAACAATAATATAATAAGGGTTATAACTTTTTTATTCAATTTATTTTAATTATATTTAGCTATCTTAGCTTAGATATTTTATTGAATTTTTTGTATGTATGTATACAGTATATTTATATTTATCTTCCAACCAGACAAGCATATATCTAAATAACCCCCACATATAATAATAATAAACATTTGTTTCAGATTAAATCCATTCATATGTTATGACTGTAAATAATTTTAAAACTTCAAAATTAAAGCTGGTCTCATGAAAAGTTGTGTTTAATTCTACTAGTCTAGTCTACACTACACATTCGCAACAACGCAAGGTCCAGAAGACCATTGGCGCTGGCCCGCACCCTCTGCAACAGGTATGCTATCCTTGCGCAACATCGCCGGGAAGCCGTCCGTCCGAGTATCTGCGAACATTCCCGATGCGCTACAAAAGCGAGATAGCTTCAATAGCGCCTTGAAACCGTTATTGTATTGTACTCTTAGGGCGATGTTTTCCCTCTAAGTATAGTTGACCAACAGGTTGCTGGTGTGAAAAGATAGACATTATGCCATAAAAAGTGTAACTTTAATTTCTTTAATGCATCTAGTGAACCTGTGGATTAAAATATAACAACAAAGGTTTTAGAAGAATATCAAACTGTTTTCTTACTTTTATCTCTTTTAATTTTTTTTACGCCAGTATGACACTGAGCTCTAGTTTTCAGATACAAAATCAGCTGCTGGCAGGGAGAAGCAACACATTTGGCGACGAGACGCACAATGCTGTTTCATCGCGACGTTCTCTCGGCGCATTACGCAACACAAGTTCGGAATTATATGGTTCAAACTTATCCAAATACTCGTAGATGGATCCGCAGTCTTGGTCCGATTCCGTGGCCTCCCCGCTCTCCAGACTTCTAACTTCCAATAAGGGGTTGGCACAAAGTAAAGGATTTTGCCAAGCCAATCAACAATGTGACAGACCTGAAGAGAGGCGGTGTAAGAAATCACCACGTCAGGACAAGCACATTGGATAGAAGCATTTCTCAGAAGATGCTGTGCTTGCATCGAAGCTGAGGGTGAACATGTCGAACATTCATAGTAAATAAAATTTAGTAATACAAAGGTTAAGTATTAATTTCAATACGTATGTATTAATAACTGAATCCCGATGAAATTGGAAACAACTTCAAAATTATCTCCTTTTGCAATAAATTTGCGATATTCATACATGATTGATATTGATAATTTTTAAATCAATGTCGCATCATTTTCATACCCGTATCAATCAGAGCAATGATGAAAGTAGAAAAATGATCCGATTTATTTATTGTATACGTACAAGTTACACGTGTGTAGAGAATTTCGGGTATTTCAAAAAAGTGCGAATCACGTGATAACCTATTTACTTAAGTCATATTTAGTAATTCTCGATCATCATGCGGTTCTGCAGTATCTGCAATGTTATCGTTGGCTTTTGTGACAATTTGTGTATAATACACACACACACACACACATATAAAATAAAAAAATAGAGTATTTTATATGTATATAATGGGTCTGTAGTGCGAGGGTAGCGGCGCGGCGCTCACCGACCCACCTGTCCGACACCAGCGAGTGTTTGCAATTCTTTCATGCATAGCGTTCCAGTTTTTGTTGGCGATTTCACGGAGCAACCAATGTCCAGCAATGGACTTATGCAGGTCGTTAGGGAAAAAGAATGTTAAAATTATTTAAACACTTTACGGAAGAACAAACTTAAACAATAGGCCTCTTGTATGATATGCACTATAAAATACCATATCTTACATTATTTAACTAAACACTTGAACATTGGAACACAAAAACACATCCTTCAAGCAGTCTTGTTTCAAACATTACTCACCACGTCATTTCCGCTGGAGCACAGTTCGCCCTTCGCTCTGACACGTCGTACCATATGACAGCACCGGTTGTTGTCGCGACTGGCCCTGTCCGACTTCCTCAGCGTGCCTTCGATATGACAGGATACGTACTGCTTGGGTTCCGAACGTTGGCCAAGTTTTTTGAATCTGTCGATTATCCATTTCATATAAAGTTACAATAAAGGAAGATGTTTATACAATGTTTCATAAAAGAAAGACACATTTACTAAAAGTATATATACTTAATGAACTTAGGAGGTTACAATTTTGTCATCATACAATTTTTCTACATGATATTAAGAAATAGCTAATCAACAATATAATAATATTAACGAAATATTTCCACATACTTGCGAATCAAATAATGAATATAAATTATACTATTTAAACAACCAGAAAAGCTGCGTTTGCAATATCGATGCTATGATATTATAAAATCTACAAATACGAGTAATATTCGCATTGCAAATGCGGTTAATCAGACGTTCATTGTGTTTGCATTCAACGGCCGGTCCCTTTTAAATGTAGTACTCAAGCCTTAGTTACTCATTTCTTTCATACTAAAAATACAGAAAATATTTCCTTAAAATTGTGCGCTCATACGTACCTATGAAATTAATTACACGTGTACATACAGGCGCCAGCGTACTCGTAAGTAAGTGAGACACTCTCACTGTGTATTTACATATATATGTTCGTATATACATTTTGCGCTACATGATGTTGATTAGCATAACGTTAATTAAACTTATTCATTTCTACTTTCTTTAACGGGATGGAAACAGTCCACCGTTGTAAATAGGCTTCGCTAGAATAGTCAAAATGCTAAGTGGATTCGCGATCGCGGAATCACATACATTGCACGTTAAGGGTTTGTGCATTTTCGGCATGGTATTGTGAGTGAGATGGGCATTGCACCATCAGTCAGAAACCACGGGTTTTTTTGCGTTTTCTGTAGTCGACTTTTACGACACTCACGGTTTGGGTTTTATGGGATCTTACGACACCGCCATCACGCGTTTTATTACTTTACCTGACAATAAATCTTCTTTTTTTTCTGGCCAATGCACCCGCGACTTTCTTATTTGCTTCGGGCTCATCAGGAATAAGAAGTTCTCCATTAGTACCTAAAAGGTGACTCTCCGGCATGAGCTGCTCTCTTATCATTTGATGATCATCTTTATGTGTGATGTTGAATATACTTTGGCCGATAAGATCCAGCTGTATGACAATAAATAATTATTTAAAACTAGGTAAGCCCGCAGTTTGAATGCGAAAAATATAAACTTACAGACGCACAGGCTTATTTGCCTCTGCACACAAATTAAATTCTACTATTGAGGCTCACATAAAGGGAGAATTATTGGAACGGAACGTAAAATCATTAAAATTATATTAATTTGTACATTTCCATATGGCAGCGATCCCATGGGTGCTGTATGTATGTTAATAATAAAATCAAATTTAAGTACGCTTTAAAAACGCTCAATGGCAAATACTATGTTTATAATTCTTATTAATATCGATAACAATTGAATGGTGATAGAGCCAAGCGGCGGCTTTTGTACTGCTAGAACGGGCAGGCTCGACCCGGGAAGTATCACGGCCTCGCTGAATAGCGGCGTGAAGTAGAAGCTTATAGTGCTTTTTCGTTTCGCTCGGTGAGTGTCACCGGAGGCCCAATCCCACCTTTCCATTATCTCTTCCATCCCCCAAATATCATTAAAGGCCGGCAACGTACCTGCATGCAGCGCCTTTGGTTTAGCAGATGTACGTGGGCGACGGTAGTCACTTATCATTAGGAGAGCCGCTTGGTCGTTCAATAAAAAAAATATATTTATTCCTCATCATCTATTATAACATTGTTATCCAGTTCGTTACTGGACCATACCAAGAATTTACATTTCCTATTAGTAGAGTCACCACACCCTCTAAAACTCTATATTCAGAGGAATTAAGCTGCTCATTGCATACTTCTGTCCGAGATCCAACGTGTAAATGTAAATGCTCGACTCGATACAAACGAGCGTGTCGTGTTTAGTACAATTCCAGGGCGATAAAATGAGCTCTCTAACTCTGTATTCTAAATGTAAAAAATAAATGTTATTTCACATACGTGTGACATGACAGATTATGTTTTTTTTTTTAATTGCAAACGTGAAAGCGGTTCATCTGTTGGTAAGTGATTACCGCCGCCCACTTCCGTGGTCAGCCTTTAAAGGTATTTAAAAGATGGAAGGGAGGATGTGGAGGGGGACGGAGAAGGGGAGCTAGGCGAACGAAACGCAGAAGCAAAAGATGCCTCTACTTAACGCCGGTATTCTAGGAAGCCGTGGTGCCAACACGGTCGAGCCGGCCCATTCGGGCAGCAGCAAATCCTGCCGCTTGGCTCTATCACGTTCAAATCATTCACATCTTATTTTTTTTTCGTGGTGTTATTTCTATATTCGAATTACATTTATGGAATTGTTTCAACTATATTTTACAATTACTATTGCTGTATGCTTAGCACAAAAACATTATCGATATTCATTCTGATGTGTAAATACATTTCCAGAGTATTCTTATGGATTACAGGACTGTAATCCATACAGACACTGTTTAAAACTTGAAGTTATTCTCAGCTTGGAGTAGATTTAATGACACACGGCAACTAAACGGTCAACTAAGTCCAAACAATATGTTTGCACAACCGACATGATGTCAAGTCAGAGAGAAAAAAAAATTGTTATTAATTAATCAATTAAGGTTTAAAAAAAATAAGCATTAGTTTCCAGGCTCATACACAACTCTAGCGTAACGTTAAAAAAAATTGCATGCTTTTTACTTTTATATGCTTTATATCTTTATCATCATTCCAATACGAACGCTGACCTTTAGACCGACCCATTTAAGTAATATTATATAATTAATGAAATTTGAATGTTTTGTTTATCAACAGAACAGCTTAAAACAAGTGATTTCTATGGTAGCGTCGATTTAATATTGGGATAAGAGCTCTTGATGAGAAACGATCGGCACTTGAAACTGATAGGCGTCTGTTACATACAGTTTTCTCCTGTGCATTCTGTAAACTTGAGTAACAAGAGTAACAAATTATAATCGTGTTATTATCTCACGTTTTTGTTTCAGTAATTTCTGTATAAAATGTCTATAGACAGAAATAGACTAATGTTAAATTAATTTCTAACTAAATTATATGAGTCCAATATAGGCAGTTTAAAGTTTAGCAATTAGCATTTGTGATTGACAATTATGACACTTGGTGGTATGGTCAACATACAAGAAGATCGTATACATAAAGTAAAACTCGAGCATATATAGTCTCCGAGTATATAGTGGATATATGCCTTCTAGAATACGATGAAGAATCTAGGCCTCTCTTAGAAACCGGCAAACCTCTATGCAAAGGCCGGTAGGCATTTTATAAAGGATTTACCTGTTAGGCAAGCAGCGACTACGTCCTCTTTATTTTGAATGATTTTATTCCTTTGCATGGGATGAGTCTATCTATGCGATGTATGTATCAAACGATATTGAAATGTAATAATAATCTGTGGTCTTGACGGTCTTGTGGTAGATGTTAGCTCGCTCAACAAATGTCGATCCGGATCCTTGTTTACGTGTTATCTTCACTAGATAACTCATCTAGTACCAGGACAAGGAAAAGGAAATAAAATGGTAACATCGACAAATGTTTGATTGGTGAAATCGTAAATACTAACCTCGGTATATCCAAGATACTGTTGCACGTTCTGTGATACCACTACCACTAATCCTTTATATGTGGTGGTTAGGATGAACCCCTTCAAAGCACTTAGTAGAGCGCGAGCTGCAGTCCCGGTAAACTGTTGCGCTGAATCGATTGAATCTCCGAACACTATGAAAGAGAGAAGTTTCGTTGAGAAACTATTATATATATATTAAGCTAATATACATATATGTATATTTCGTTGAGAATATACAATTAAAAATGTCACTTTATCAATATAGTGATGATTATTGAACTATTATACAATTTAGAAACAGAAATGGAGCTAATATTCGTGGATTGTTTTACAGAAATGTTATTATTACAGAGTGTTTTTCTACAAACGGATATCCACTATAATTTGCTAACTTGGTTAATTAACGTACGTGAAGATTTTGGTAGATAGTCACAACAAGGCGCAGTACATTTATTGATTCAAATATGTTCCATGAGTAGGAGGAGGCGGAGGAAGGAGTAGTTGTTATATATTATTTATTTTTCGATAGTTAAAGTTTTTATTTATTTAAACTTTATTTAAATACCTTTTAAAAGTATCACAAAGGGCGGACTTAATGGCTCTTGGCATTATCTGCCAGTCAACCCGGGGCATGGAAAGATATTGTACGGGTGCAAATAAAAAAGAAAGAACTAAACATGAATAACTTAATTAAACTAAAAACTTAAGGTATTCTATGTTCTAAACATATGAATTTATAGAACACATACTACTGAATTTACAGTTAGATACATACTAACGGAATAAATACATAATAACATATATATATATATATATACATACATACAGCATATACAATATTATTATAATTGCAATGACCGATGATATCAATTTTACTAAGTGGAAACGGATGTCTTGAAGAGGTGTCCACGTACCAGTCTCTTAAAAGATAACTTACTGGACACTTTCGTAATGTCTTCAGGCAAGGAATTCCAGAGTAGTGCAGCCTGAACACTAAAGGAGAAGGAGCCAACTAAATCGGTGAAGTGTTGCGGAATGCTAATCTTATGATTAGATGAAGAGCGAAGGACCCGGTCATGAGTTGAAAACACAAACTTAAATTTATCCTTTAGGTAAGAAGGAGAGGTAGCATAATTTAAGATAGAAAAGAGAATAAGCAGGATTCTAGAGTTACGCCTTTGTTGAACAGAACAACGAAAACGGTATTGTGAGATATGGTCATACTTTCGAAGGTGGAAAATATACTCTGATGATGCATTTGTTCAAATACACCTTTACACGCACAGTAGTTAAGTAAGTAAAAAAAAGGATATGAAGACAAAGACGTGAAATCTGCAAGAGCAAACATTTGGAATGTACCCACTGCATGTATGTGTATGTATATGATTGTATAAAATTTGTGGTATCAAAAACAAATGATGCATGCATATTTTGTTAGCATACAATATTACACAACCTTGCGTAATTTCCTCTAATTAATTTACCACGTATTCAATTAAATTGAAACATTTTAATAATAATAATCCACAAAATATAACAAAATCGAAATGATTAATCGTTCTGAAATTGCAAGTCGACCATTACTACAATTATTTTTAGTGTTGTATATTTTCTATGATCACATTTGACATTTTTTTGACACACAAAATTAAGACGTAAACCAAGTTCGCCAAAACTGCTTTATAGTACTTGATAAATGGCCAAATCAAGTCATTTATAACGTTTCTATTCTACTTAATGTCATCGTGCGTCCATTTAAAATTATTAAGCAGTGAATACGTCGCAGACCTATACGTAGATTCCTATTCTTAGATCGGATTATGAGCCACGCACAAAATTTATTACTACCATTGATGTTTTAAAAACTTCACTCGAAGATTTATTCATGCAGACATGACAAACAAGCTCATTACGTTCATCTAAATCGACAAATCTGTCAGTGGACTAAAATTATCAGCAGTTTTGTGTGCCCAATATACACCGTGGTAATAAACAATTTACGTTAATATGTTTATAATATTTATATATATATATATCAACGTAAGTGAATAAGGTGTTAACTTATGATAATAAATGATTTTTTTTATAAAAAATAGGCTTAAGTTTGACCTCAATCTTGATTAAATTAATGTTTGACGTAAATATGTTAATGATGATATTTGATGTACCTTTAATATTACATTTATTCATTGTACTGAATACAAACGTATTCAAAAGAAATAAAATAAATAATTGATAAAGGACATAAATACATTACCTCAATATAAAGACGTATATCAATATATCCCTGCTCATTTGAATACTTTTGGCAGTAGCAGGTAAGTTATCGACAACCTTTTCTTTGTATGTGGTCAGCCAAGCGGCGGTTTTTGCTTCTGCTCAAATACCACGAACTCGCAGAATACCGGTGTGAAGTAGTGGCATCTGCGTTTCGTTCGGTGATTGAGGTCCTTTCCTTTTCCCCCCTTCCGAAATATCTTCAAAGGTAGGCAACGCACCCGCAGCTCATCTGGTATCTTAATATCAGATGAGCCGCTGGCTTGTTTACCTCGTTTTTCATAAAAAAATTATAAGAAAAGACTACTTCGTCAATGTGTTTAACAACTTTAAGCGTATACTAGTTGTATCCGATGTACTATTATAATATATAACTGCAATACTTTTAAAAGACAATGAAAAATGTGAAAATGTTATACTAAATAATTCAAACTGCAATTGAAAATAATTTCTATGAAGTATTTTCATATCACAAAGCTTTCCCTCTGTAAAGTCGAGGACAAATATCTAGTGTTAAGTCGTCTGGCAACCCTTTTAGCTGTAGCTTTTACAAGTATATCATTGTCGGTTACGTTAACTTTAACACTAATATTACCAATTTTAGTGCTGATTACCTTAAGCTCCTGTAACATATTTACTATATAAAATACACTTGGTCCAAATAAAGCGTATTGAGGCGACTAGGTTAATCTTGCACTGCATACTTGTAAGTAGATATTTACTAACAAGTATGTATTAACATATATTCTACCGCTAGACAAGAACGTTCATAGAATATTAAACCTTCCCACACTATTTGGTACAAGTCATGTTGTGAAATTTTGTGTAAATCTCTAGGTTTAAAATGTATACTAAAAACAGTTAGATATTATTAAGGTTTATTGTTTGCTTTCAATTTACTTTATTCGTTGTTAATTTGTAAAAAGCTTTCACCTTGGTTTTTATTTAAACTATGTTTATAAAATTATTTATTATGCATATTCAAGCCAATGTTAGGGCAGAAAAGACTTTGAAGTAATTTAATTTACTATACTGATTTTTATAAAAAATTGCATATATGTTGTTTACAACGATACTATGATTGGAATGATGTACTAAATTAAGAATACAATACTATTTAAACATGTCATGGGTATCGTAGTACATGTATCATTTTGAGTCCAAAGGAGAAGGACCAGAAATGGTACCAATTGTATTCATATTTTTTTACTACAGTGATTTTCGCACTCGGGCTTTAATTTTAAACTTGAAAATTTCATTTCAATGCACATTTCCTTAAATATATACTTTTACTTCAATTTATGATGACGGCCTGCCATAGAGATGCGAACAGAACAGAATCAATTTTCGATGAAATCGGACTATGAAAGATCGATTTTCGATTAATCGACTATAAACGATAAATCTTTATTAATTTTTAAACGTTCTTTTTCAGAGAATACATATGTAATCGCTTAACATACCTGCTAATGGCTTTTGTGGAATGGCAACCACAACTTCGACAAAGTCACGTAATGGAAAACCGTCGAACACAGGAGTGTAGTTGTTAATAGTAGATTGTGTGTGCATGATGTAAAAATGAAATGAATGATTTTTTCGCTGGGAAATAAATTAAGGCATCTCGCCCACCCAAGTCTAAACCAAGCCTAGTCCTAGGCCAGCCCCAACTTATCTAATGTTATATGTATTATTGTGTGGGTTTAATTAATTAACTTTAATTTAGGTTTTAATTAATAATATAAGTTGAGTAAATATTGTTGTAGAATTATTGTATAAACATGTTGTATTTGTTGAATTCTGATTTCTGATAAAATAAAAATGCTAATTATGTTAGGGTTTCATATATTTGTTTCCTTAGCTTTACTCTCACTTTTTCAAAAAAGGGAATTCGTAACAAACTGATTGATATGATGATCATTTAGCGATTAGACACAACAGTGACGTTTCCAGTGCTAATACTGCGGTTCTGCTTATTTTTAATAACTTTTAAACGCCTGTTTTAAAAGTTAGCTTATTATGCCAAAAATAAAAATAACATTTAAAATTAAAATTCCAAAGTAGTAACTTTTAAAACCGTATCGAAATATTATGCCTTCACTAAGTGTTATCAATAAATATCTGGCTCAGTTGATTCATGATTTCTTGGCATATACTGCTTGAGATCTGTTTTATAAATTTGTTTAAATTGTCATATGTGCTTTCTACTCAACTAATGCACAGATTTTTTTCTGGATTTGATAATTTTACAACCAAGGTAATGAGTTCTTTTATATCATCAGATTACGGTTACATACAATACAGCAATTTAGTGGCAACTTGCGAATTCACCTAACTCGGATAGGATAATATTAAAAAATAAATAAGAAATTAAGTATGTGAGCATAAAATAAAAAAATGGATATAAATTCATACGTATATATCATATTCAAACAGCATGGATGGTTAGGTTTGATTAATTCCATTTCACTAATATTGTATACCGAAATAATTAACAAAAGCAGGCCTTTGCCCAGTAGTGGGCATTTACACCTACTTTCGGGACAGGGCATGTATAGAAGGGCACCATATTTTTTTGTATTGATTAACAAACATTAGATGAGGACAGTAGGTACGTAGTGGTGACTATGGCAGAAGTATGCTTTGTAATATGACGAATTGATAACCTGCGAAACTTATTTACGGTATAAATGGACCTCGGCCGCGCGTTCCGACCATTTTTATAAAAGATGGTTCAGGTGAATGCAGTGAAATGTCAACCGCAATACATACGTGTAAAAGCTAGTTGGAAAAGTTGGAATAGAAAATTATGAACATAATTTCTTCTTAGAATTGGACGAACGCGAAAATAAAAAATTGCAAATCTTTCCGAAATACATGACATATTTATTTTGATATTTCACATCTGCTAATGGTCTCAAGATCTTTGAACGTGGAATTTATATTAACTTGACCTGTACATATGTAATCACGTCCAGACTTTCGAATAATTTGAAATTTTGCACATTTATTAAAAACTGATGACAATCCAACAATATGGCACCAACGAGCTGGTTTGATGGTAGAGTTGTAAGGCGGGTAACGAAATGATGAATGAATGACTAATAGTAAACCTGTCGCGTGGGCTCATTAGATTCGCCTTAACGAGTCTTATTCATCACCTGATGACGACAACCTGTTGAAAGGTGAAAGAGCTAATATATAACCTAACAGCTACAGCTATTAAAAATTAACCCAACACGAGGCGGCTGTCGCACTTGCGGGGTGCCGGTAGACGGCACGTCACGGTCGCAAACGGCGTGTTGTATTTCGTAAACGAAATGTAGGTACACCGAGTGCACCTTTGCGCACTTTGGCGCACCGCCTTTCAGCACACCGTAGGTGCAAAGGGATCTTGTTTTACATCTCAGGATCTCCGCATATATTACGTAACGGTAAGGCACAGAACAGTATTCACCTTAGCCGACACTTTTTGGGATGAGTATTCTGCCATCGGTAGCAAAGTAAGAAATTGTTACCGACATGTCCCGACTTTTAAGACCTTGATGATGATGATGATTATTTTGACGGTGGTTGACGATGAAACTGGGTGGCAGTTTTTCATACACCACCAACACACGCCAAACATATCTAAAACACTCCGTATATTGTAAATGCTATCTAAATTTGTATCCATCGAACAACCGTATAAATTTAACAGTGCGTTGTATTTGGATTTCATTTATGAATTGAGATTCAAGATGTAATTGATAGGCTAATAAGCCACAAAATTTAACTTTCACACAAATTTCACCGAAAATATCAATTACACAAGATCACCATCAATCATCATTCATTCAATTATCACAGATGCAAACTTAAAGTTAAGATTTTGCGTGACGTAGTTTTTTTTTATAACCGCATATTCTGGACCTAGGCGCGTTATTAGGTTAGGGTGGCATATAACAACGATAAAATTAAATAAAAATATAATGTAACTTAATTGAAACTTTTGCGCATAGCATTAGGTATTAGACATTGTAAAAATCTGGATGGACATCAGAATTTGACGTTTTCAGAAGTGATTATTATTTACTGAAAAGAAAACGCGTAAATGATTTCTACCGTTACAATACATTATTTCAATTGGCCGCTATTCTCTTGTATTACATATATATACATCCATATAACACCACATCTTTACTCGTCTTTTTTTTGTAACATCAAAGTACGAGACGAACAATACCATATGACAGCTTAGAACAAATGAGATCTTTGTGTGAGAATTAAAGTTACTACTTAATAAAATGGTTTACAACTAAAGTCAGGTGAATAACTTTAAACCTCAAGGCAAAAGCGACATGCGATAAAGATGGTGCTGTTATGGCTCGACATGAGTCAGTCTAACCTGACACAAAACAAAGAATCTTCAAATTACACTAATCTGATCTGGTCAACGTTAGTAGTGTAACCTATACCCATGATTGTTTGTTACTACGATTGTTATAAGGTGTTAGACCTTATAACAATCGTAGCGAAAAATAAAAAAAATATGTATCATTTAACCCTTTCCACGGGTCACCAAAATAGTGCGACGCTGACCTTATCAAGAAGGAGCCGGCATACCGTTCGTTATTCCATTTGTTTGGCCGGGGAGGGGAGTTTGGCCAAAATATTAAACCACATGCACATAGTCCTTATTGTTGTCCCCATCAATATTTATTTGATTATAAAATTATTTAAACGTGAAATAAAAATTTAAATGTATTATTGAAAAAAATTAAAACCAGTGCTTGGCGAGAGTGTGGTTGAATAATGGTTTCGTTGTAAATAAATCTAATTCCGGAAAGTTCACCAGTTTATTAAACTGGTATTAAATGAAACAATTATTTTGCGGATTTTATCAGTTAATTTTTTTGTTTGTTTTCGTATTCCCGACGTATCGTTACGTTATATGTTATATAAAGGTAGAATAGTAAATATCAGATATGAAAGAAACATAAAGCGCCTTAAATTTAATTTTGCTGAATATTGGTTCTAAATAAAACCCGTGTTACAGCACCAGAAGATTGATAGGGGCTGGGCGCACTCTTTGAAGATAATAGGTTGACTTAGATTAGATATCCAGTGTCGATAGCACTAAAATTCTTTAATACGATTGAAAAATGTCATACATTCGGTCAAATACATAATTAAATATCGAAAACATCGCAGGTAAATTAAAATAAAGTTCTATGATCTTTTGTCAAGTAAATTAAAACAGGATAACGAACAAGGCATTGTATAACATATATGATAAGGTAATTTCATACTCTTAAACCTAATATTAACTCCTTCCGTTAAATATTTTGAACAAATCCATCCCCATTACTGATACAAGTTATTCTTTAGTCTTACAAGTATTAATTTCGCGTTTAGAAATCAGTTAAAGAGTTATAGTTTCCGTTGACCGCGTCCAACTTCTCGATGTCTAATATTGTTCAGAGAAGTCAACGGCTAGTAAACCCAACTTGTTAATTATTTATCTAGAGAACACAAAAGCACTTGAAGTTATGAAATTCCCCACTGTAGAATGCGAGAATGCGGTTTGATTTTATTAACGTTTTCACTGTGCAAAATCAAATTTCTTTCAATTTCAGAAGCTTTTTAAATTGCATTAAAGTCATATCGGAAATTTCCGATATCGAATAAATTAGTAATTTAGTTTTAGGAGCGAGAACTCCATGCCAGCGAAATGTTCTATCCAAATTTCGAAAATAGAAACCAACCGCACCAGGGGGCAGTGGCGAGGCTGCCAGGCACCACCATCGTATGCGCGCTGCATTTTTGCGGCAAATATCAATCCTCCGTCGGATTCGGAGTCTCCATACAATAGTCAGAACAAAATACAAATTGTTAAACATTTTCAATGTTTATGCTGATATGCTCGGCACACTTTAACAAAACCTTGTCCAAAGTTTTAAATATTGGAAGGGACGTTATTCTATTATTTCTTGTAAAAACTCCTGCTTCAATTGTTTACATGTAGACAATGAAAATCTAGTTTTGCGTGTCATTTCGATAATCAATCTTATGTAAGTGCTACCGAGGTGCCTGATCCGCATGACAACGGTTCAGTCTCTCTCTCTCTCTCTCTCCTACAGCATACAATCACGCCAATTTGAGAGATACTCAGTCTGACGTCGTGACGACATGTTTCGTTATGACGTCGATAATTCACACAACTTGCAATGCTAGCGCGCAATCTTGTTCTGCTCCGTTTGCATGAACGAGTACAGTATCACGGTCTACATCACTCGTTGTTAACTTAAAGAATCAAAGACGAACGACCGTGCGTTATCTTATAGATTCGGGAAGTCAAGTTTTTCTTATCAGTAAGGCGTTTATAAAAATATATAAAAATTCCTCCCTTTTTACGGGATTAATGTAAACGCACCGGTTCATCTTAAAGGTTCATCTAAAGGCCAAAAAATTAAACACCACATTCAGATGAGCGCTTTAATGTTACCGAAGCTTATTACGACTCAAATGCTTGCACTGAAAATACCTACTTCCGCAAATTCTATTGCATAACACGGTTACCGGTGCAACTGGTTCGCCAACAGCAATAATAGTATTTTCGGATATACTGTTATACTGTTGGGCAAACTCGATTATAACTCATGTTTCATACCCTATTCAGGTGTGTCATAGCTCCATTGGCGCTCTGACCTACAGCGCTTCTGGGAACTATAATCAATTTCAGAATAAAAGTTTTTCACTCCTAACGAAATATTTGTGTGAAACATTTTTCTGTAAACTGGGCGATATGTAGAATGTGTGTGTTTTGATATCCGCAAGGTCTGGCCCTCGAGTCACTTTAAATAAAAAAAAAAAAAAAAGTAGCAGCCTATAAGTGCCCACTCCTGGGCAAAGGCCTCCTTCTCAAATACGAGTATCAGAGAGGGTTTAGGAGCCGCCACGCTGCTCCAGTGCAGGTTGGCGGGCTTCACATATCCTCGAAATAATATTTTTATTATTTCTCAGACATCCAGGTTTCCTCACGGTGTTTTCCTTCACCGCTAAGCACGTGGTAAATACAGCACTTAAAATTGCTATTAACAATTTTATTGGTGCCAATCGAACCCAGGTCACTCGCGCTCTATGAAACTAAATTGAGCGTCCTGACCACTAGGCTACCACGGCTCTACATTAAGCTACACTTTACATTAAGCAAGCTAGATTTCATAGATAATAGCCTGCTAGAAAATTATCATCCGTGCCGCCAGGAGTAATTGGACTTTGATCACATGAAGTCTGGCGGCATATCCGACGATGAAGCAATCGCTCTGCAACAGGAGCTCCTAGGTATATAACAGGCAGTTTGTTTCGCTTACGCTTCACAAGTGGCACCGCTACAAGAAAGACAACTCGCCTGTGATACTCCCTGCGGATGAGCCAACAAGTGCTCATGGGTAGTGGCACGACAGCGCTCTTTTTCCGGAGATGGAGAATGACATGAAAACTAAAGATCTTGGGCGTCAATGAGTTCTAAACTTAGATTTATTCACTATCAGTGTCAATATTTCCACTAAACGTTCTCCTCCAAACGAGTGGAAAACTTTCCGTTTCAAATCGGATAGCGGAAGTTATCAATAAAATTCAGTACAAGCTTTTCTTGTCTTGACCAGAAAAACCTGTACAGAATATGTATGACACGTAAATCTGAGCTCAATCGGTCGTGTGACTTGCGAGTCTATAAGAGTCAAACAAAGAAACATTGATTTTGTCTCTCTTATTATTATTAAAAACATTTCTTTTATTGTCGTAATTCCATGAAGTACGCAGTCAAACATCACTATGATGGCGTACTAATAATTACATTACAACACCCTTTCCATCCACGTAACCCTCCCGATTTAAATAAAAACGCCGATACGGCTCAGTAAATTGTGCAATCATTCTGTCGACAAATTAAACAAAGTGTTATTTAACAAAGAGCAGATTTTTAATTGCGACTTTGTGCCGATTTCTCGTGTCCATGGCGTAGGTTAACACGTTTAAAACGTTCATGTTGACATCGACAAAGGTGAAAATTGCAGTCCTCACTAATTGATGGTGTGTAAAGTTTCTCTTTGTTGATATTTTTTTTTATTTTATTTAATAAACACACTGACTCTTTGCCGTTTGTAATTAAAATGTTAAAGTAACTAGTACGTAGTTTACGTAATGGTATGTTATCTAATTAACACACTAGCGAATGCCCGTGACTTCGTTCGCGCGATATTTGTTTTACCTTCTTAGAAATGCACCCACACGTGTAATAAATAAAATAGAGCCATTTGATTGATAGAATTAAGTATATCGAACAGCGAGGGTGAGCAGTTCAGAAAATAATAAAATTAAGTTAATTTCGTCTATATGCTTAATGATATTGTAACTGTTACAAATTGTATTGAATTGGAATTGGATAGATTGAGAAAGTGATGATAACACTGTACGAGCATTGACTTCTATTGCAATTCGCTAAGTTATAAAACGAGTATTCAACGTCATAGAAAAACTTTTAATAATGTAATTAGCATATAACTAATAAATATCTTCAATAATTACCTACTATAATTAAAATCAATTAATCACCGCCTTATTGTCGTTCTTTCAGGAATTGATAAAGTACTCACACGTCCATTTAAAATACTGACTTTAGTGAACTTGAAAAGTACTATAGAATGTGAAAATGCCTGTTCTTTGTGTGTTCCTGCCAACACAAATATTGAATCTTATCCCGTCGTGACGTCATACGGCAACGTATTCATTGCTGCGTCAGTTGCTTACGTGGGCGACCCGTGCCTAAGCAACCGCGCATGAGTCCTCTGACCGCCGCTGGCTTCTCAAAAAGCTCCATTGAGCTATCCGGTCCGTTCTATGCTCCTGCTAATGAAGTTCGAAATTCAAAGGTAGCAAAATGTTACGTTTCTGTTTTCGTACGAACGCGCGTTAAAGCATAGTACATTTCGAAATAGTTTCAAAAATTTTCATCAGAATATATGTTAAGAATATGCAAAGAATTTTATTCAGATAGCGGTAAGAATTTTATCGGCTGTGAAAGATACCTATAGGGTTTTTTTTTCGGAATAATTCTATACAAAGCGCGTTCCAGAATTAAGTTCTTGGAAAAGGAATAACGTAGCATTTTCAATCGTCATATGCAAGTAATTTCGGTGGCATTTTTGAGGCCAGTGTGAAAACATACAAACATTATTTTCATCGGATTCTCGCGTCATAACCTATAACGAGATATATACATTGATTTTATGTATACATCTCGTTACAGGTTCTACTCAATTTATGGCAAATAGAGGTAGTACTAAACTCGCGACCCCTTCGTGTATTGAGCGCCGATGCACCGGACCCCCGTCGATGCCCTCCGACTCATTTTCTAATAGGCGGTATCTGTTTCGCTTGTTAATGATAACCTTAATAGATCAGTTCGGTCGCGTTTAAATTAACAATCCGTCCAACATTATTTGAAAAAAAAAATGGAGTTTAGAATATTTACATGAAATACAGCAACGCGGCAAGTGGCAAAGCATGATTGTGGTAGTGTGGCATGATCACCCGTGGATGGAGACACTCCTTCGTGGTGTGTGCATTGCCTTCGTCCAGTCTGTGATAGAATTAACCGTGCTGTAACTCTTTTAGAAGGAAAACCCTTTGGGAAAAACGATCTGTCATCAAGATCAGTCCTCTTCCTGTAGAATAAATTCTTTGCTCTTTATTAACTTTAACTTCCTATGTTAATTATTTAAGACACATTGGGCCGAATACATCATAAACTCTGAAACCCACCCAAAAATATCAATAAGTGAAAGGCAATTAACAAAATTAATAAACGTAACCAACGCAAACAGCCAAGGAATAAATGTTGTAGTATTTGTTTAAAAACATTGTATAGTTTTCGTTTTGTTTAATTTACTGTTTTCCATATTGATAGTAGACTTCAACAGTGTTCAGTTTTAACCTTTAGCCACAAGAAATAACCACACAGTTAGATTATTTTCGTCCAAAATATGAAGGGTAATAAGAATCCTATAAATACGAATCCTAGGTGAAAAAATTTTGTTTTGATTGTTGTTGGATTTATAAATAGTCTTATTTCCAGATGTAGTTCTTCTAGCCGCCTTTGTCACTACATCAGTGAAATCTAAGCAATATAATAGAGTTTGATTTAGTGGTTAGTGTACCTTACTGTGTAATCATGGTTTCTGACTTCGTATTCCTTCCTTATTCTTCCCTATATCATATCCCATATAATTATTTCTTGTATTTACGCGAACACATTCTGCGTAGAATGGACCAAAATTAATAAATAAAAGCTGAAGGTAGCCCGAGTTAACATTGACATCTGGACGTGTAACACCTCAGTACCACCGTGACCACGGCTGCTGCGAAGCAATCGAAACGTCGGGATTTTAAAACATAATTGAACGCGATAAAATTCGTAAATAATAGTTTTGTCCCATATGATTTAAATCGGTTACGGACTCCAGGAAGGTAAACGATGGCACTGTATGCGGCGCACTTGCGACACTTCCCGCGCTGTTGACTACTGGTGATATTATTCGAAAGTTATCGTCGTGGTCCAGAGCGACCAGGAGCACATCATCAATATTTCTGTGGGACATTATACACATTATAGACACTAAACGTTATTTAGTGATTGGGTAAATTTGTTTCTTGTACGTTTGCCAAGCGGTACAAGTATAAACAAGTAATACAAACTCGTTATGTAAATTATCACTGTACTTTTGTAAAAATTAGTGTGCAGTGTTGCTAGTCCAATGTTATTAATAATGAGCATGGTAGTCTATGATGATTGTGGAATATTGATCATGTTTGATATTTTAATTCAATTCAAAAAATAAAATAAAAATTTTTGCAGCCAAAACAATTTCTGACAACACAGTATAGACAGATTAAAACATGTTTAGGCTAAGTTAGCTGTGATATAGCAAATGATTTAAAAATACATTATAATAAAACATATGTGTTGTATATAAGCTACCACATAAACGTGTAATAACTAAATAAACACATAACGATTTTATTATGCTTGCATAAGCCTAATTATAAAAATCTGAGTTTTTTAAAAGTAATCAATTTTAACATAATTAACCTTATTTAATACATTGCTATTTTCCAAAAATATATGTTGAAATATCAATTAGTGAAGAAGTTGATATTTTTATTATTATACAAGCAAGCAGCGGATTTTTTTGCTGCTCAAATGGGCCTCGTTTTACTTACTTCTCTTTAAAAATACCATCGTTTTTTTTTTTATTTGCGTTAATTTTGATTACCCTTTCTTTTAACGATCCGTTCATCGATGTCATTCGCAACTCGCCCACCGATGAAGCATATTTGCTTTACTTTATTTTCGGCGTATAAAGACGGCGTATTCTTAACCCACATTATTTTAGTCAAAGTTTCTAAAAACCATAAACAGACTTGATAACCTCTGGGAAACTAGCTGCCGCCATCTGTAGTCATTTTAACGCACATCGAATTTTCACTGTAGAATTAATAAAAATTGTACAAAGTTTAAGTTAAAGGCTTCAAAAATTAATACTGCCTACTACTACGCAGTATTAATTTTGAAACCGAAAGTTAAGGTCATCAATTTGCCCGAATAATTTTACTCTGTTCTCAGAGAAAAATATTCAATGGATGGATGGATTCTTATAATATGTCGGAGATAATATGTGAGTAGAAATATAATAAGAGATCTGGTATGTGCTGTCCTTGTTGGGTAATCGTAAGTAATGGTTAGCATTGTATGAAATTAAGTTGTTTATAATGCGTCTGAGGCACACGCTACCGCTAATACTAACCGCTCGAAGAAGAGCGTTTCGTTGTGCGTGTGCGCGTGCGTCGGGAAGTAATCGGCATGTCGCACTGGCGTTGACGTTTAACTAAAGGAAATAGTTTATAGTGTTGTACGATTTTTCAACTGATTACGATCTGTTTGATTCCTTCATCTCCAATTTCCCAGGAAGCCAGTTATCCTAACCGCGATGTCGGAACGCTATTGAACAACTTCATAACGATGCTTTTGGGTAGAATACATACTATGACTATTATTTGGTACGTATTGATATGTGGTCGAGGAGTGCGATGCGCTTGCGGGTCGTTCGGGGTGTGATGGGTGACTAATTGTGAGGAGTGTGGCTCGGGTATCGTCTAGACTAATTTACATCGAGATTTACACCTTGCTGAAACACGCTGATCGTCTCGCACTATCTTCCTATCGCTGGTTAAGTTTCCGGTTATGCACTAGGTGCAAAAGAATAAAATTTTGATCAGAGAATTACGTAAATAAACGCGCATTGTAGCGTATTAGAGTAAGAGACAATTCGTTTGTGTTATTCTCGTTTACTTTGAGGCATTAACGAGATGAGCTTGAGATGAGCCGTAGGTGAGGCCGGCATAATTTTGTGATTAATCTTGGGTTAGTTGGTGCCGAAATGAGATGAGCCGTTGATCTGGCGCTAATCAATATTGTATTAATTGATGTGTTATATTCAATTTACTGTGATTTTGTAATAGAACCTGATGACGTATGTTAGTTAGTTTTGTTTGGTTGTTGAATAAAGCTCGTGAAAGATTTTATTTTTAGTTGATAGTTTCAATACCCCACCAGTTTCAATCTGCGTAGTCCGAAGAGCTTAATGCTGGGATTATATTATCTACCACGAGGGCATGTGAACCATCAAAGATGGCCGTGTAGATGGTGGAGATAGTGGGTAGAAAGACAATCAGGGATCTCGGTCAATCGACATGAAGAAGTTATAGTATTTAATATACGGCATTAATCGTTCAGTCATTGCGGTGAAAACAACTCGATCGGTAACACAATCTCTATTTCATCGACGACACGTGATTAGCTGCGTTGCTGTTGTTGCTTACCTAACTTACCTATGTTGTTTATAACTATGTCCATGTATTGTTGTACTTGTGTTTAGATGTGATTAAATGCCGAGCAAACCGAGATTTAAAGTAGCAGACTGTAAGTGTCCACTGCTGGGAAAAGGCCTCCTTCTCCAATACCTGAGAGGGTTTTGGAGGCGAGAATTGTCCACCACGCTGCTCCAGTGCGGGTTGACGGACTTCACATGTCGACGAAATATTTTTTCTTTATATCTCTCATGTAGTTTATTTCCCCGCAATGTTTTCCTTCACAATTTTTTTAGTGGTGCCAGCACCGGCAATCGAACCTTGATCACTCGCGCTCTCTGAAACTGTAGTAAGAGCCCTGACCACTAAGCTTCCACGGCTCAAAAGATAACTCAAATGCGCACAAACCGGATGAAACAGTAAAAATTATTGTAAAAACAAAGAATTTGGGTCTTCAAATTCACACGTTAAAATAAACTCTTGCATCTATTCAACTACCGTACTCATATTCGACCAAAGCTTAATTAAATTGTAATTAGTACAGGATGTTATGATATTTTAACCGTGCCAGTTGTGGATATATTGAATACAAAGATCGGTTTCGAGGATGTTTTATGGCGTCATGTCTTACTAATTAATGAGCTCGCCATGGATTCGATGTTTGTGCCTTTTCGAATACAACTAAGCATAAAGAAGGGGCTATTTATAGCAATTGAGTTTATAGCGATGCCGCGAATGCCGAATGGCTTCCAAATCAGAAGATTCGACTTCGATCCCCTATGTGAAGGAAGGAGTTTTTTATAATTTGCGTAAGTTTTATGTCGGATTGACAAATAAAACGGCAACACTCTCCTGTTATGTTTTCCAAAATAAGCTCTATTGAAAAGTGGGTTGAAATTATTAAAATAAATGTCTAGACTCCTGATCACCCTAGTCGCTACTAGGGACGGGAGTAGGGACCCTAATGGGTGAGAACTTATTTATATGTACAGTGAATATAACAAAATATGAACAATTGTTGACCGTCTCAGTTGCGTTAATATGCACTGTTTCGCGTATTGAGTAGACGAATGTTTCGGGTCATTAAAAACATTGCCGGCAGTTCGGGAAAAATAAGATTTTCCTATATTTATAATGAATTATGTTCCGCTAGTTATGTTCTTTGGTTCGTCGGATTAACACTGTTAGGTTAAACAACGTCTAAGGTTTAATCGAGAGATCACGATGATCGAAACTAAGAGTCTACTGCGTGACTCCGGTGATACGATAAATTCGAAAGTATTACAGAACAAGTCGTAGAGCGTAGAGCCCGTAGCCTGCTCAGTTTTATATTATTTACGTATTAGCTAGACATGTCTCACAGTCAAACGGACCAGTCTGGCGAAACTTCAAATTGAAACCGATCAATATAAAAATTACCGCAAGTTACACAATTAGGGAGAATTCGCCTAGTTGTTCATTCATCACAGACATAACAGTGACTACTACAGCGGATGTCAATAATATAAATGTATGTGGAAGGTAGAGTGTACGGCTTTGAGTGTGTACTTGTATAGTACAGATCTAAGCAGTTATGGTGCATTACCAGAACATTTTCAATAATAATTCGAATTCAAATACGCACTTACATATTACGTAGAAATAATGATACATATAAATTAATTCGGTAAATACATCTATCGACAGACAGAACATCATTGCATTCAAAACGTAAGCAGCTTTGCACTGTGAAACACTACTGAGCGCATTAACTTAGAGAAGCACCTGCATAATATATCTCCCTTAATTATTTTAGTGTAACCATGATTTTGTTAGGAACCAATTCCTTTTCCAACCCTGAAAAATTTAGAAACTAATTTTTTTCATACGTTTTAAATTACACACGAGCGTCAACGGTTCGTTGGCGGTGGCGCCAATTAATAATTACTTCAGCACCAAGGACAGCAGCAATTGCATGCTTTAAATTTTTTTTAACCAACCAGTTGATAACTGACTTGATTTATATACAAATCGGACCTTTCAGTTGGAGTGTGACCCTTTCTGGTATTGGCCTTGCTATAAAAATAAAATTAACTGTAAATAATTGTATAAAAACTTGTTACCAAAGACAATTTTTTTATGCTAGTTGACTGATGATTTTGTTTAACATCCCATTAGAAATTTCAATAATGATGGTTATTTTGGAAATTTTAATAGAGGTTGACTTTAGTTCAATATTTATTTAATGTAGTTAATATATACTTAATTTTGCCTTAATTGTTAAGGTCTATTGTAAAATTGTGACTGCTATTTAAAAAATAAAGCGCGTGTAAATCAGTACAAGTGACAGAAGTGAAACATGTACTTAATTGAAAATAACTGCTTAGCATATAGACAATTATTAATTAATCAATAAGTATTTATTAACAACAAATATTAGTCACTATTGAAATACGTACAATTCATAATTAGATGAACAATACACACGTCCTAATCAAACGACACTTACTGTTAACCGCACGGTTGCACGAAAACGTTGCAAGAATACGTTGCACGTACACTGTGTACACACGCACAATACCTTGAAATTTTACTCTCATCGCGCCCAAAGCAGTTCTTGGGTTCAATACCCAGTGGTGTACAGTGATGTATTTACCATGTGCATGAAACCTGCATGTCTGAGAAATAATAAAAATATTGATGAACATGAACATAATATTATATTATTTTATATTTAATATAGACAATACATTATTTAATATTAAAATTTAACCTTTATGGTTATATTGTTAATAAGCAACACTAATGGTTGGGTCTGGCATAGCTTCTTACCATTTTATAGAAAGCTCTGTGTGTTATTGTCGTTTTATACACTTAAATTTAAAATCGTCATATAAATTGTAACCTAGCGTTTTATTACCAACAAAATTTATTTAATGTAAGTAGTACCTAAAAGCATTTTTGTAAATATTGAAATTATACATATATTACAAAGTATTGTTTCGAAATTTTCATAGACGCCTTGTCACGCGGTTATTGCGAATTAAGTGAAACCAGATCGATATTATTTGTTTAATATTAAAATGATATGCGCAATAGCAGGTTAGTAGAAACTTTCCATGCGGTAGGAGTTAATTTTTGCAGGACCTGCAGCACAAAACGCTTTAAAAACTCTACAATCACACTTTAAACTTATGGTAGCCAGGCGTGAGATGAGGCTGGAGTCTTCAACTGATGCGTTATCATATCGGCAACTGAGTAACAGTGATCTCCAATTCTATGAGCAAATTCAATACAGTCCGTATTTTACCAGCGATAGAGCGGTACCAAGTCTCCAAAGTGTTCGCCAGAGTTCTGTCTATCAGAAACAGTCCACTGACTAAGTTGAAGTCTAAAAGTATCGCAGTTATATCCGAGGAGATTTTGTTAAAGATGTAGCGGTTTTACGGACAGACGTACACTCATAATTGTAGCCACAAACTCGTGTGACCAATGAACCAAGGTCATCCTAGACTATTCGTATTATATCCAGTACGCCAATCTGAGCAAGATTACTACAGCTCTCAAACAACAAGAAAATCTATGGCATCGAGTGCAGTCAGAATTACAGCAGAGCTTCTGAAAAGCGATACTAGTAGTCCTTCGGAAGCTGTTTAATTATGACATTCTTAGCGGTGCTACGCTAAAAGTGAGGATAAGAAGCGTTTTCCTGTTTTTGAATAAACGGGATTAAGTCTTGCTTGAAACTACGTTTCAAATCCTGTGCAAATCGATATTACCGTCATGACGCGGAAACAGTCACAACAACTACACACAAACAGATGAAAGCTGTTAAATATATATAAACCGTTCTTTCTTTCTTTCTAAATGTACTTTTGCTTGTACTGAAAGGTTTTATTCGATTAGTTAACCCCAATAACTATGTATATTAGAAAGAGATAGTCAATGATTCATAAGTATTTATTTTCTATTCATTTTTGTAAACTAATAAATACTGCCTGTCTCGATTTTATTAGAAATGTTTTTACGCATTTACTTAATGGGCATTAAGACGAGTCAAGACTAACCAAATCGGCTTTGGAATAAACATATGAAGTTAAATTATAAAATACCGGCACATAGTTAAGCTTTTAAGTAAACACTGAATATTTCAAAATGCTACAATTCTATCGCTTCGTAGTATAGAAGCAAAGTACGATGTTGCCTAATCTAGATATCGAATTCTTCCTAAGTGAGAATGATTCGGATCTTTTATATACTAAAATTCGGTAGGTACAGTGGTTAAACTGCGCGCTGCGGGTCGCATGCACACGGGGAAGCATTTGTATGTCCTACAAATAAGTTCAGTGGCATTCATAGAAATTTAAGTATTACAGGAAATTTATATAATAGACTCCCATAAATTCAAGAGAATATGTATTTAACTACAAACATATCTACTCTTAGAAGTACTATTAAATAACACGCGAGCGTAAACTAGGGTAATCGCAAGTCGTGAATAATTTCAATATAAGTAAATTCATTAATTATGGTTTAATAACTTACATTCTAATATAACATTAATTTTTTATTTAATTTTGTTGCGATGATATATTTAAGAAACATAACATGCTATTTGGGAGATAAGGGGGGAATATGCCACCTGTTTCTGTAAATTCCCACCTCATGCACGTGACACATCTTGTTAGCAAACAAACGAGGCTGTGGCGAACGAAAGATGACAAATAAGTCATCCGAATTCACAGAACCAAATACCACAGACTAGTGATGGGAAGGTGCATTACCAGTGCTGTCGTACACACACTGCTCTCACCAACTAGCTAGCCCAGCGAGCTGAATGAAGCTTCCAAGAAATATCCCGGCTTTTTCTAGTGTTTTTTTGGAGTTGCAGTGTTAAACTAGAATATGCTGGTATAGTATTAGTATGTAGTGATATATGTCTTTTTCATAGGAAATGCGACAAACGAGCAAGCGGTTCACCTGATGGTAAGTGATTACCGTCGCACACGTACATCTGCAACATTAGAGGTGCCGCGGGTGCGTTGCCGGCCAATAAGGGTTTTGGGAGATGGGAGGGAGGATGAGGAAGGGTATGGGAAGGGGGAGTGGACCTCCGGTTACCTCAATCACCGAACGAAACGCAGAAGCACAAGATGCCTCTATTTCACCCCGGTATTCTGCAAGGTCGTGGTACCAACCAGTTCGAGCCGGTCCATTCTAACAGCCGCAAAAAACCCCGCCTGGCTCTACCACGTGTGTAAATTTTTAGAATTTTTATAACAATTTTAATTTTTATATTTATTTGCATGATGCAAGAATATAAAAAATACATAACAAAGTAAACAGATAATAGAAGAAAATAACAATGTTCTCATAAAAATAAAATGATGTTTATTATATAACGAATAAACAATAACGCAATTAACATAATATTTTAGTAGTAGCTAACACCTACGTATGAAATTAATATTCAAATTGTGAGTCACACAAGTTGTTTACGTGTCAACGTACGTAGAGCAAAATGGCAAATATTACTAAGAAATCTCCATATTACAGAAAAGATATATTCTCGCAAACATAAACATTATATTGAAGATGTTAGAAAATAGTTACTTCGCATAATCCTGCATGCAACTAGAACTTATACAAAAAATAATAAATAATATTTTTTACAATTGTAGGTCATTAAGTTTGAATAATCTTTTTGGCAAATGTATGAAAAGCATAATGTATGCGCAGCGCAGTTGCGGCAAGTGAATTAACGGAGATGGCTTAACACCGTATTTTAGATCATCAGACGACACGTGACTGTAATGGCAGACTCGAATCTTGATGATGATGATGATGATGATGATGATGATGATGATGAAGAAATATGAAAACGTATTTACATGCAAGTGGCATGCCCCAGAGAAAGAGCTTTGTTCAGTGGAATAATTCCAGAACTCATAGTATGAATGTGTTAAATCTAATTAAACGTGATACAATCCCAGAATAATAGTTTCATTACAAATGTAATGTAATGAAACTATTATATTCAAATGTATTATTTATTTACAAATGTAATGAAAGTATTATTTCAAATCAAAATCAATTTATGATTAAATTAAAAGAATGTTATCTTGTTGTAGATTATCTGTACCTAATTTATCTGTATATTTATCTATTAAAAATCATAAAGTAAAAATCAACATATATAACGACATATAATAAAACGACAACCAAATGTACCAAAAATTGTTAATTAAAATTAAAGAAAATACAAAGAATTAATGAGATGGTTGAGGCTGAGTAATATCAATTTTTTAATGCGGTTTTCAATTTCGTTAACATCGATCGAAGATCGCCACGTTGAGTGGTGTGTAGTCTGTTCCTCTTTTTTGACAGTTAATTGGCTACAGCATTGAATCCACGCTAATCGATATAGGGCGAGTACGCGTATATGCGGTTGAAGCCAATAATCTAGGTATTAATATTTGAAATTTATTTTGGGTTTATTGCCACGAGTTACTGTTTAAAATTTGATGATTGATCAGTATTGTACAGTATTTGTGTTAGCAGTAAGTAAGTCAATCTTCCTATTTGCAGAGACTACTGATAATGTGGGAAAGAGTTTGTATTAACCTCTACCTAGATTTTGTTGGAATATTTTAAAAATTAACTTCATTAAATATTTAAGAGAGGTCGGTCAGATAATCGATATCATTTTTTTGATCGAATCATATTTTCACGTCTCTTTCTTTTCGTCTCTTTCTTCAAAACAGTCCAGTACTGAATAACAATAATTATTGAAGTAACGATTGAGACCAACCCAACACCTTCAGAGATGCAACGTACTTCTGTGTGTAACAGCAAGCGATTGTATTCTTCATAATTTTCACTACAAAGCTGACCAAATAATCGGTCATTCAATTAATTGCTTCACAGCATTGAATCCACGCTAATCGATATAGGGCGAGTACGCGTATATGCGGTAGTGATGAAGATTGAAAATGTAGTTACATGCCACTTCTTATCTTCATACCGCAGTACAGAACAAAATATCATCCCGGGAAACCTTAGATCAGCAGTGCACATGTTGATGTAATGGCAGACTCGAATCTTGATGATGATGATGAAGAAATATGAAAACGTATTTACATGCAAGTGGCATGCCCCAGAGAAAGAGCTTTGTTCAGTGGAATAATTCCAGAACTCATAGTATGAATGTGTTAAATCTAATTAAACGTGATACAATCCCAGAATAATAGTTTCATTACAAATGTAATGTAATGAAACTATTATATTCAAATGTATTATTTATTTACAAATGTAATGAAAGTATTATTTCAAATCAAAATCAATTTATGATTAAATTAAAAGAATGTTATCTTGTTGTAGATTATCTGTACCTAATTTATCTGTATATTTATCTATTAAAAATCATAAAGTAAAAATCAACATATATAACGACATATAATAAAACGACAACCAAATGTACCAAAAATTGTTAATTAAAATTAAAGAAAATACAAAGAATTAATGAGATGGTTGAGGCTGAGTAATAACAATTTTTTAATGCGGTTTTCAATTTCGTTAACATCGATCGAAGATCGCCACGTTGAGTGGTGTGTAGTCTGTTCCTCTTTTTTGACAGTTAATTGGCTACAGCATTGAATCCACGCTAATCGATATATATATAGGGCGAGTACGCGTATTTGCGGTTGAAGCCAATAATCTAGGTATTCATATTTGAACTTTATTTTGGGTTTATTGCCACGAGTTACTGTTTAAAATTTGATGATTGATCAGTATTGTACAGTATTTGTGTTGGCAGTAAGTAAGTCAATCTTCCTATTTGCAGAGACTACTGATAATGTGGGAAAGAGTTTGTATTAACCTCTACCTAGATTTTGTTTGAATATTTTAAAAATTAACTTCATTAAATATTTAAGAGAGGTCGGTCAGATAATCGATATCATTTTTTTGATCGAATCATATTTTCACGTCTCTTTCTTTTCGTCTCTTTCTTCAAAACAGTCCAGTACTGAATAACAATAATTATTGAAGTAACGATTGAGACCAACCCAACACCTTCAGAGATGCAACGTACTTCTGTGTGTAACAGCAAGCGATTGTATTCTTCATAATTTTCACTACAAAGCTGACCAAATAATCGGTCATTCAATTAATTGCTTCTAATCTTATTGATTGCTCTAATAACGTACCTAATGAAGCGACGTATGCAGGCGCTCATACAAATTATTGGCAACCAAATGCTGACGATGAATAATACAATGTAAAGCGAGTACATTCAGTACTACTTGTTTCAAATGCGCTATGAAACCTTTATGACGCCCCGTCATCGCTGAGACACTGGGCAAAATATCACAAATAGGGAGTTTTTTTTCTGTTGAAAATTATATAGGTTCCCTATGTGTCTGGTTCTATAACCATTAAAATAATAACTTTAATGATTTTTTTCTTCTTTTATAAATCGAACGTATTTGGTAAAGTTGATTCATCTGGTTGAATGGAAAATTAGCAAGTAAATACTTGATTCGAAAGTAAATAACTGCTCATTTTACATTCTCAGTCAGTCACATGATACTCCAACGTCTTTTGCCATTTCTAAATTTTTCTTTTGATTGAATATTTACTAAGGCAAGTTTTCTGTTGATATCTTCTTGATATCTTATAATGAAGAACAATTATCATTATCTCTTTAACTGCCGGCAAAATTTATTCCTTGTTAACTATGTGTAGTTTTTCTACTTTTCCATTAACAATGAAATACTATATGCTGCTCGTAGTCCTTCACCCGCTCGTTTAGAAAACGACGAAAAAGGCTTGATACAGTTGGCTGTTAAATATTTTTTGTCCAGTCGTTGAAAACAGGTTAAATATTTGTTCTTATTATCAGCATACATTTTATGTATTAATCTTGTAGCCTAGAAGAATAATTAAACCTTCCAGCTTTAATTAAAAAAAATTATTGCAAACGTAAACACATTTGACATCTACCGTTTCGTAATGAGGTTACTCTGACGGAGAAAAAACCGACGAAAGAAACTCTGTAAGTATCTTCTTTTTTTTAAACAGAATTTGTAAATCACAAAAATACAAAGCAACACATACAATATAATATAAAATAAAAAGCACCGAATAGTCTAACAGACAATCAAAGCACATTTTAAAATAAAATTATACACAAAGGAAAAATCGCTGTTGTTAGCACAGTTGTGACAGCAACACACAGTTGTTTAAAACATAATTGTACTTACTATTTACAATTTAGCTTAAAATTCAAGTTACTGACTATTCAAATTATAATAGCGTCACATTTGCAAATGTCACGCCATCTTTTCATTAAATTAATCGTTTAAACTATAGAAAGCTTTGGAGCACAAACGCATTTTTTTTTAATTTATATTATAGTTAAGCAAATAAAAACAATTATTCATTTCAGGAGCTATTCCTTTAATAGACTTGATTTTATGCATATATTAACTTGTATTTAACAACGCCGGCAAAATGCTCTGTAAACAAGTCACTTCAAGCTCCTACACTTTTGTCTAAACATGTTTAATTGCATTAACCGCGTGACTAGTTACCGTTATATAATTTCTACTTTATAATGAATAGGTTCTGATTTTTCTAACTAAAACTTTCTGCTGAAGGAAACGGAGGTCCAGTGAAGAGAACCTCTGATCAAGGTGGTAGGCTCCTTCCCTCTCTAGGAGTTGTCAGGGACCAATGCAACTACTGTCGAATTCCGGTTTGAAAGCTACTCTGAACCGGTATAGTTACAGACTGTGTGGCATTCCATCTTAGTTCTTAAGGTTGACATATCTGTAACCTTCTTCGATTGAAATTGTTGAAGATGGGCTTCATTAGCCACTACCCAATACAATAAAAAAATCTCGAATAGAGTTGTTCGTTTCCGAAAATTTACTCCGTAGTAGTTATTTATGCATAGATAGCACGATATGCGTTCAACTATGCACACATTTAACTATATAAATATATACTGTCGTATACAGTACACATTTATACACTCGCAACGCTACGCATCAGCAGACAATCAGGAAATTCGCATAGGATTGCTACTGGCTCCGAAAGTTACATAATAAAAAGCGTCCACAGATACTAAGTTAACATAACAAGTCTAGTTTATTAACAAAATCTAGAATATTAATAATAAAATAACAATTGTGCGCGTGCCATATTAATAACAATTATTGTTTTAACATATCACTAAAATAACAGCATCGTGGAGAATATTGATACGTACCAAATAAAGAGCTTATCTATAACTGTATTTTTTTATTGGAAAAGGCGACAAACGAGCAAGTGGTTCACCTGGTAAGGTAAGTGACTACCGTCGCCCACGTACATCTGCAAAACCAAAGGCGCTGCAGGTACGTTGCCGGCCTTTAAGGATATTTGGGAGACGGGAGGGAGGAAGACGAGAGGGAAGTGGGCCCTCGGTTACCTTACTCAACGAACGAAACGCAGAATCACAAGTTGCCTCTACTTCACGCCGGTATTCTGCGAGGTCGTGGGACTACCCCGGTCGAGCCTGCCCATTATTGCCCCCGAGTAGCAGCAAAAGCCACTGCTTGGCTCTACCATGTTCAAAACTTGACTACTTTTTTAATCTGTCTGTATTTTTTATTTTTTATTGTTTCTCTTTACATTGTGTTGTTTATTTTGGAGTTATTTAAAAATATTCTCGTCTGGTTGGGTGGTATATATAAATATGTATACATACACACGTAAATAAATAAGTTATCTCAAAATGTATTATTGATAAAATTCTTAAAGTAAAATAAAATAAATAAATAAATTATAGCACAACCAGACGGAGGCCCTCGACAGGGGTGACCAGATGACTAAGAGTTAGGGGTAAAGGAAAGAAACCGACGGACGATGATTTTATATTATTATTATTAATACGAACATTGTATGATTACTAATAATTCTATTCGTGATTATAATAAATCTAAGGCAAAGAACTGCTTTATGGGTCCTAAAAAATTTATTACTTGAATATTTATGATGCAGAATAGATAATTACAAAGTAGGCTACCAGATATAAAAAAGATTGTACCTATTAGTGAATGAATACCTTCATTGAGTTTTCATGTAGTCGCTATCAACGTTAAACAAGTCAGCATTACAAGGTTACACCACATAGTGAAATGTTATCTCTCATTTAAAGTACGCAGCATGATAACAATAATAATTACGATACAATCCCGAATTCATCTGCTTTAAATTAAAAGTTATTCAAACTTTTCCTTAGAAAACTAAGTCACTCCTGACAAAGTCCCCCCCCCCCACCCCCCAATTAAATAAATAAAATTCTATTGTCTTAACTCATATCAGAAGATCAGGACTGATGAAGAGAAGTGTTATTCGTTTTAAGTCAGACTTAATAAACGATTACCATAAACACATTATCAATATATTACTACAAAATTTTAATCTTTAAAGAATGATAACCATTGCGTGCCATTGAACGGTGAAGATGTTTAATGTACTTTTCGTATTGGTGTTACTTTTTTCGACTTTGATTAAAAAAATTCTTACTTTGTGAAAAGAATTTCAATCTCACCCTTATAAGTAACATCCTTAATATAAATTAAATATCCTTAAAGACCGCTTGCTCATTTGCCCCATTTACCATAAAAAAACAAAAATCGGTTTGAGATCAAACATACATATTATGTACTTTTTAATATATTTATCACAGCTGTTACCCCAGAGCTTACGATAAACTTTTTAATAAAATCTCAGTCAAAATGAACTACAACGTATCATCGCATTTAACATAGCGAAGCAACTGTTTTATCCCTCCGTTTTATAATATAGCAATCGAACATACCGGCATCGTATACTGAGCTACTTTCATACATTTAATCCTATAGTAATCGGGTAATTGGTATGGGTAGAGTATACATTCCGAGGCATAACAATTATTATGAGGAATGTGGCGAAACTAGAAAATTATTCACAAATCGAAGCGTAGTATAACTAGATCGTATCTATATTGCGTCATAAAAACTGATACGATATATTACACTCGTTCCATACTAACACAGCATAATTTATTTATCTTTGCATGTGTCTATCTATTGTAAAGTAAATAAATTAACCATATTAATGCACTAGGTATTCTTACCCCGCGTTCACACCAAAGCACCAAACAAATATTCTACAAGTTATATACTTTTTTTTTTGTTAATTGTATACGTAGCTTATCACAAATATTTACTTCTGTATTACAGTTACAAAATATTATCGAACTGATTTGTACATGTATTTTGTTTTTCCTTCAAGTCTCAGCTTAATGTCTGTTTTTGAGAATAATTTCTCTTGTTACCTACATATCGAGCGACGTTCAGTAACGTCGGCATCTGGAGTAGAATCCTAAATTAGCCTCTTTATAGCTTGGTGTGCTCAGGAGAGCGGGACTGTATTTCATGCCGGTCCACCGATTGCTACTGTTCGAATCCAAGTTCTGTCTGAGCTGCTTGACCTACTTGCCACGCAAAGGGATGTTGCATTTTTAACAATTTTTTTTTTATTATATATTAAAAAAAACGTTTACCCGTCACTGATCAGCACATTTTTGGTATGGTATTTTTCGTCGTTTCACAAACTTAATTTATAATAATGTTTTTAAATGAAAATAATAAATTTGAAATTATTTCATGACAAATTATCCTTATAATTAAGGGATTACAAAAGAGTATACCTTTGCCCAGCATTATGAGTGTAACTAAGGCCACTTTTGCATCGGCTGTGAGATATATTTAGGACGAATAAAAAAATGGAATAGAAATAAGTTCTCACGACCGTAACCGACGGTACTGGGGTGCGCAGAGGTCTAGATATTATTTTAGTCGTTTCAACCTGATCTTATTTGGAACAACGTGATCGTTGGAACCTGTCTTCATTTTAGAGTTCATCGTTAAAAAAAAATTCAAAGGAATATTGAATTGCCCTAATTAGCATTTACCTGTAGCCCACCAACCCACACTGAAGCAGCATGGCGAATCCTTCCCGGCTCTAAAAACCCTCACAGATTTTAAGAGAGCCTTTACCCAGCAGTGGGCACGAACTGATATATGTCTGTCACTTGGTTACGAATGAACCTCGGCCACAATTGATTTATCGCTTAGTTAGTGAAGCATCCATGGTAATTGACAGTTTGGTGCAAAAGAAGTTGCAGTTTATGTTTTAACTTAGCCTTAAGCCTTTACTTAATTAGGAACGGTCCGGGTTTATAAAAAGATGCTGATTTTTTTCTTAATCGAAGCTTCGTGTTCATCATCATCATCATTTCAGGCTACCACATGTCCACTGCTGAACCTAGGCCTCCCCCAAAGACTGCCATAAAGCTCGGTCCTGACCCACCTGCATCCATCGACTTCCCGCAACACTGCGCAGTTCGTTACTCCATCTCGTCCTACACTGCGTTTGCCTGTATGCGGCTGTCACTCGAGAACCTATTTTCCCCAACGGTTGTCGGTTCTGCGAGCTTCGTGTTACTTTCAGTTATATATTTTTATGGTTGTGAACAATTTTTAAATAGGCAGATGTAGTAGCAGATGTGAGGACAGAGAATTATGATCAAATCTTTTAATTTTAATGTACAGCTTACATAAAAGATAGAGATTTGTTTTTGTGTTGAATGCGTTTTATGAATCTTAGACGACGTTACTATTTTTTCTCCTAAGTAATTAAAATAGCTGAAAGACTCATACCTTATTGTAAGTGGCCAAAAAAAAACCTTATAACTCATATTATATTAAAGAAAGGTATGGAATGAGCACTTACGGATGCTGTATGCAAGTTTTAAAAACACTTTTGTACAGCTAGGATGCAAACATCTTTGTCGTAGATAAATACGTATTTGCTACATGAAGCTATATTAAGCTTTTATAGATTGAGCTGAATAATCCGCTAAAACAAAAAAAATATTTCCGTCGGTGATTTTTCTCTTAGACTAATATTTGCCCCGTGCGATAATCGAATCGGCACGTTCTATGGATATTCGATGAAATCAAACAATTTAATCTCTGTCATAAAAACATACCAATTGTCACTACACTTAGAAACTTAAATATCAATGTCGTTTCATAATAAGGTTCTTATGACTAAGAAACAGACGAAGGAAACACCCCCTCCCCTCTTTTTCAGTCATTTTTTTTCAATAATACCTACATAACGTGACTGTGTAAACTTTAATTAGGCGATGAGAACTAATGCGAGTAACATATGGAATTAATTAAATTTAACATATCTTTATGATATAAGAATTAAAACTGTAACGTAAATAAATTATAATATCTCTCACTCAAATTGTAATAATTGTTGCCGGGTATTTTTGTTAAAAATTCGATTGGAGATTAAGTTAAGGTTTAACGCAAATATTTTGAAATTCAATTTTGTAATCGCATTTTCGATGACAAACATCCGGTTTTTAGTTAAGGTTACAGTTAGTATAAGTATACACAATGCACCCTGCTGTTAAAGCCGGCGAAAAATTCTTCCGAATATTTCGTACCCAAACACCACGTACTTGCAAGCAACACTGGTTCGAGGGTTACGTCACTGCGCTCACTAGCCGTCATGGTCACGATATGGTTTTTGTTGGCAATTTCATGATAAGGTTAATAGACTTTCACAGATTAATGAAGTAAGAAATATGATATATCGAATAGTGTCTTCTTTGATTAATTCGTCTGTAGCCGTGGTAGCATAGTGGTCAGGGCGCTAACTTTAGTTTCATAGCAATTTTATGTGCTGTATTTACCACGTGCTCAACGTGAAGGAATACATAGTGAGGAAACCTGCATGAAAGAAATCATTTCGAAAATATGTGAAGCCCGCCAACCCGCACTGGAGCAGCGTGGCGGGCTCTTCCCGGCTTCTAAACCCTCTCTGATACTCGTATTTTAGAAGAAGATCTTTGCCCAGCAGTGGTCACTTAAAAAATATTTCTATATTTTAATCGCAAAGGCATCTAAGGGCCGGAGTTACAAACGTGAATTTGTATTAAGGTTTACAACCTTAATACAAATTCACGTCACAAACTTTCTTTTGTATATTTTTACTGGCATGGAAAATCAACGAATTCTGTCATTGATGAGAATAAATAAGGTTTATCTTCTTGGGATCTCGAAATTAATCTCAAAGAACAACAACACGCTGGTGTTACAGCAATTGACTAAAACAGTGCATTCAGAAATTTATAGATGAAAAATAGAAGTAAACTCACCGTATTGATGTGCTCGTAAATAATGTGCTGTAAGATTTAGCACACTAGTTTTGTCTAGCTTACGTCTCGAGGCCACAACAGGTGGAACAATCGTGGCCAGTTCCGCGATAGATTGGTTCATCTTGTCACGCCGCTGCTTCTCGGCTTTGTTACGGATCTGTCTCGGGTTGTACCTGGAATTAATAACACATTTCAGCTAAACGATTTAATTGTATTATTTTTGTAGATTGCGAGCTAATAAGCTATATCTATCTTTTCGAAAGTTTTGGAAACAAACGCTATAGCACGGAAGATTATATTAACTTTTTTATAAAACGTCGTTAGCCTAACCGAGATCAGAATGGTATAATATTTTAAATTGTATGATTTTTTTTCACCTTTCCCGTCCAAAGATTGGACAAAGACCGGCGGAGGGCAAATTATCTTCAAATATTTCATGGTACCGACCAGTAAGGTTGATGTTGGTAAGGTTTACTATTGCAACCTTTCAACGCCCAGTAAAGTATAGATATTAGAGATGGTTTGCATTGCAAAAGTTCTCTGTGTATAAAGCTAAGAATTTTTATAACATTTCCATCTAAGATAAATCTTCCTAAAATCGTTCTTTTGAGAAATTAAATAATGGTTGGAAGTCGAGAGTTTAAGCGAAAATAGATTAAGATTGTTTGACATTCGCTCAGATCAGTATCAAGTTAACCGGCTTTACTCTCGTAGTACTCAAATGCCAATTAAATCTAGAATTAGCTCCTAGACATTATGATCCTAGGAGCCAGATCAACATTTTTTAATTGAGAAGTGACTCTGCTACTAGATTTGATTACTGACATTGAGCCGTTTTGATGAACCACACAAAAACTACTTTTAATCCTATTAGAAACTGTAAGTGAAATATCACAAGCAATCCAATATTCTAATTATTATTTTGTCATGGGAAAAGTGTTCAGCGAGCCAGCGGCACACCTGCTGGTAATACCAAAGGAGGTGCAGATTCGTTGCAAGCCTTGAAAGATATTTGGGAGTTATTATATTATAATGTAATATTTGAGGCTATCTAGAATATAATCATCGACTGCAGACTTCCTAGGCATCGATGTTTCACACCAGCTGCATATGCAGGGACCACTTAGCGTCTAATCGATCTCACAATATTGTTCCTATCCTAACCTTAGGTACTTTGTGGCCTTGTTTTCGCACGGGACATTGATTTCTGAAGTAGGTTTCTTTGTTTATATGTTAAGAATATATTTTATATTTATTATTTATTTTTCAATTAACAGTAGTTTAAAAAAATAAACAAAAGCATTTTTGAAAAATCTAAAACTATGTAAAGCCCGCCCGCTAAATCGGCCATGATATTGACATACAAATTTTTTAAAAAAACATGATATCCTACCACAACAAAAAGAGAATAAGTCAGGTTCTTAAAATGATAGCCAGATAGATAAGGTGCATTTGAAAACAGACATATATACTCTATTACGTTGGGAAGTGTAAGTAAGAAAAAAAAAAATTTTATGGTGGGCATATAAGACTCAGGCACTAAATTATAGTAAATATAAAACAATTACCATATAAAGATGGTCTACAATAAACGCATAGCTTCATAAAGTAATTACATTTATTTCAATTACTCTCAATTACAAAAGTAACATTGTATCTATACTATTATAAAACAGGAAAAGCTGTGTGTTTTGGTAATTTTAGGTATCAGCCAAAGTACTGGACCAATTTTGCGGTTTTTACTGTTCGAAATGTTGTAACTAAATTGTAAAACAGCGATTATTAAATATCCGATCAAATATCGTGACGGGCCAGTACGGGATCATAACCGCAACACAAAAACCACTTAACGAATTTCAGCTCAAAAGTCAATTATATACATACATCTACGGTAGGCCCGTAGATGTATATATATAATTGATCTCATAATAAACTAGCTGGCCCGGCAGACGTTATTCTATTCTTCCTGGTGTGTGGCCCGGTAGGTACGAAAAATTTAATTTGTGTGGGAATATGACCACAATCGTCTCAATACTTACTCGATCACTACACACAACATTTTATACATTACGATAAAACAACACCGTTCAATTAAATTGTTCGCGTAAGAAATCGTAGAAGAAAAGCTAGTATAATCTTAAAAATATATCAAATATACATTCCATATGAAATAACAGATAAAACCGGTTTTCATCACTTGTTACTGACATGTCATGAGTTACTTAGGGTAAAAAAGGTAAAGGCAAACCACTAAGCGGCTTACCTGGTAATAAGCAATAGTACCGTCTGCATCATCGGAGTAGCTGCAGGTGCGTTGCCGGATTTTAAAGATATTTGGGTGGAATAAAGGACTCTAAATACCTATACTTCATACCGCTATACTCTGTATTTTGCTAGTTCGTGGTACTACCCCGATCGAGACAGCCCATTCCGAACCACCTCCCCTAACCCAACGAAACTCAAAAACTGCCGCTTAGCTCTACCACGAACAAAGACAAAAACGTAGTGTGGAAAAACTTGAGTGTTTGACAGTACAACTACTTACTTTTAACTTTATTACTAATAAGTAACGCGATCGTCAACATCAGTCGGTCTTTTAAAGCTATCAAAACTATAAAGCTATGATTCTCATAATCAAGTTTAAGTGCGCTTTAACGCGTGTGGTAGTGGATTATTATTATAAAAAGTCAATGGTGGGCCTTACTCAGTGCTTTATGCGCTTAAGTTGCAAAAGGATTCAAATATAGGTGCGAATATACATTGAAAACAAATGGTTCGAAAATTCGGACGCAACGAGTCCAGTTACACAAGCTAATTGCTTGTGTAACTGGACTCTTTCATTGTACTGGACTTTTGTGATAACATTTCTTGATGACTCGCCAAAACCAATACAAGAACCAAATTAAACATAGGTTCGCTGACACATGTGCAGCTGCGCTACAAAAGCGACACCGTATCCATTTATATTTAATCGTTACTGCGGACTTGCACCGTAAATTTGAGAAAGGTCATGATCGAATACCGCAATAAATAATTTACGAGCAGTGTTGCCAACCGAAATTCGCGACATGTTAGAATGAAACTCAGCTATTGGCCAAGTCTCCACAAACAAACTACTTGTAAAAATAACGTATTTTATCATTTAATAAATTTCTTTGACTAGGAATTTCATAAAGTGCTTACAACGGATTAAAACCGTAAGTTGACACTACTGTTTTGTAAATTACTTACTCGGGTAAGAAATTCATATGTCATGTCACAAACACAATTTTTTAAAACTTAAATAGTATCCAATGAAAAATGGAACGTTATTAAAACAGACGAAATAGTGTTTTATACTTTGACACGATGCACTAGGATGATCAAGAAGAGGTAGATAGTAAATCCTCGTCATCGTAAGTATTTCTTCAAATCCGAAAGCAGACAATTAGCACTCGTTACTGAGTTTATGACTTAAATATTTTAAGCTCTCTATAATATTTTAAGATCCATTTTTTAACGGTATGAATTTTAGTATACTCTTTTTTCTCGAACTAAGAATTTTCGCCAAATTTAAACTTCGAAAATTATTTGGTCGATTTGTTTTAGTTTATTATTACGCTTTTATCAACGCTGCGTTGACCAAATTTTGCATTCGATTTTAAATTAACTTAACGATGAGCTAGATACACAACATTTTAAACATATATTAGAGCAAGATGACGTTGTAATATGAACTTACAAAATTTTATACACACAATTTTAATAAATGCAAAACGTAAATTAAGAAAAAAAATATACCACTTTTCTAAAGCAGACTTAAAGTTTAAAATAATTTCTCCAATATACAGGTTTCTAACCCATACAGATTGATATGAAAATTTTTGATTGTAAATTTCCAATAGCTTTGAAAAACGTGGGGCGCATGCAACAGTCTTAATAATACATTATATGGAATGTGTTGTAATTAACCAAAATTACATTATGTGGAATGTGAGAAATCGGATGCAATCAACTTATAGGAATGTTACGTTAGCATGTAGACCAGGTGGTGATTTGTTATTGTTCATACATTGTAATATATATAACGCCGACTTGTGTAGTGCTATTGAATAGAGTTGTTTATATAATATTGGAGCATATTCCCGATAAGAGTTACCGATCGTGTTGTCGAGCAAGGTCAAATTGAGTTGCAATTCAATGAAGTTAATAGACACAAGCGTTACTTTACGGAAACCGATTATTTTAAAAATATTAAGAGTATCTTCTTAGCACATTTCCAAATAAGGTTATACAAGTGTATGCGACTTTATTGACATATTGTTGGTTACCTACTAGTCATTAATTTATAGTCATTTTATAATATTGAGAACAGTATTTACAAAAGAAATGAACTTAAACTATAGCCTAATAATCCAGAATAAACGCAAGCACCATTTGTCATGTATTATAAAAGTTTATTGACCTCTGCAATAACGGTGACATCGTGGAATTTCTTTGACGATGAGTCGGCAATTTTTAAAGCGTTAGGTCTCGTACGCCTCGTTAACTATTAGCGCTTAAATATATTTTAACTGAAAATAACAAAAGCTTAAAAAAAAGTATCTTGTGAAGAAACTGTACTGTACTTCTATAATTGATAGTTGGTGTATACGAATAAATGGTTTAGAGAGCCTAGAATGTAGAATACGAGGTATAATTTAAAGTCGTAACGGTTACTTCGGTTTGTATGTATCATTTAAAGAGTACACACTTTCATAAAAAGAGTCATACCAACGAGGTCAACGCATCGTCTAGACATTGGAACAGATGAATAACTTTTTTCCCTTATTTAGGTACCTAAATATAATTTCACTTATATCCACCGTAATCACACGTAAAATGTTGTGTGATTACGGCGTAAGAAAATTAGACTGTTACTGAATTAAAGTGTGAGGTGTCTGGTACAGATCTTAAGTCTGTAGACACTACGTCTAAGTGGGAAGTGAAGGTAGCATATCGCCAACACGTCTGCCCAGAGAGGCAATCGCGGCAATTCCTTTCAATGGATGTCTAATAGGGGACTAACTACAGAATGTTAAAGAAAAATAGCAGGATGTAACATTAAAAAAAAAAAAAAATTATTTGGCATAAATTGTTACTTGCACCTACAGAATAATCCTAAATAAATATTTTTTTTTCCAAAAAAACTATTTACATTTTTTCTCTGCGATACAGCGAACTACGGCAATATTCAAAGCGTGATTGTGAGGGCGGGACTCTAGTTTGTGGCAACTTAAACCGATATTAAAATTTCACTAAAGGGATTTGCTAATGACTCAGTAAAGATTTGTCTACTGCTAAGTACCTTTCAATTTCTGAAAAGTCAAATTCATGACGTCAAATCGAAAACTAGTTTTAAGCGAGTTTGTACAATTGCCAAGTCGTATATAAGTGCATTTAAAAGCGTCTATCGTTTTCTTTATCCAACCAATAAATCACATTGTTTCATTCTATTTCTATATTCGGGTATTAAATCAATTGTTAAATGACGAACCACGTCGTTTCAGCGTACCTGACTGCGGAGCCATATGTTCTGGATTCGAAACCCATCGTATATGTGTTACATCGGATACGAGAAGGCAAAGACAAACGAGTGCCTCTGTGTTTACGCGAACACTCACGGCACTATAATATCTCCTGCGTAGTTGACAACTACCGATTGTAATCGGAAGCTACCACGATGGACCCGTATTCGAAGTCCGGCCAGAGCCAACATTTGTACAACATAACCTTATTGGCTTTCGCGTCTTGATGTCTTGCGTAGCGCTCAATGTCTCCGGCCCATCCACAGATCTCATTGCATGAGGTTACATCGGGAGGTGAAGACGAATGAGTAGTGTTTGCGCTTACACTTGCGGACACTATAATATATCCTGCGCAGTTGACTACTGCTAGATAGCAAATGGAAAATGAAAATTACCAAACCTACTTATTGTTTCTTAGAACTGTTTATTAATTCCTCTTATGCCTCCTAGGCTATGAGTCGGGATGGTTAATAATTTGCTTACGCCGCATACCACTCTTAGTAGATGATTGTGGTAAATTCTTCCTATGGCAGGAGACTATGACCAACAGTATACTGATTACAAGCAGTTAAAGAGGATCGTACTTCTATTTCTAAAATAATAATAATTCATGAAATAAGCTTATGACCGTACGTGCCCAGTACGGGGTAGTCAGAGGTCTAGACATTTTAGTCTGTTCACTGCAGATTTTTACCAAATCTCATTTAGGTGCTCATGACAGGCGGTGAACCTCGCCATGTTAAAGTTCAGGCCATAGACACAAATAAACGTTCTAAAAACTCATTGGTTTAAGCCCTCCCTTCGCATAGGGGATCAAACTCGTGTCGGAATTGTTTGCAGACACAAGCTAAATATTTACGATTGAATCAAAAAAATTGTTGGTTGGAAATTTGATACTGCATTTCCGATATAGGAAAAAAGCAACACAAGCTCATTGGCGCAACATCACGACGACGTAACTATATAGCACAACAATTTAATTTAATTTTTTGCAATTTGGCAATAATGTTGTCGGTGCATGTAACGTCAAAGAATATGTAGAGTGAATCGCATCGCGCCGATGCCAAGATTAAATTTAGCACGTGGATCGGCATTTAAATATATTACAGCCGATCGCCAAGTCGCGTTGAAAAATCATGTGTGCATATACTGTTTACCCCCCAACGTCACGGTATCACTATCAGCAGTGATACCTATACATAATAAATAAACAACCGCCAAAGTGTTAAGTGTAAGCGAAAAGTGTTTACTTTTGTAAACAAGCGTAATTGTTTAATGGACACAAAAAAGGTGTAACTGTTTAATTGTTCGGCGTTTTACAGTTAATTTTACGTTACATTTTTTATAAGAACACAATACTCGTAGTTTCTCAAACATACTTAACGGGGCAGACGGCCCGCGGTAACCACTCCAAGTGGACTTAGCACTTCGTATGCAAATTGTACAGGATTATAGACCTTAATTTGCACCACTCTCCCTACACTCTGCAGCCGAGATTGAAACTTTGAGGAAGTTTGAAGCTTGATCTAGTGTCTATGTATTATGATGCGTCGTCCTAACTACCCTTCGTGATCAAAAGTGATCGGCGGAGGAGCAAGGGACCTGATCTGCCACTGGTAAAATTTCCCCATTCGTAAGCAATCCACGTAGTAATGACCAGTCTATTCTCTATAAAACAGTATCAATGCAAAGTTGCGGAAATAATTATATTATGAGGAATATATACAATACACATGCATGGCACTTCTATATAGAAGAATACTGTTGTAGTTTCATTTCGTCAGAACTTTATAATGACATCTTGTAATTCTTGTAATTAAATGATGAGCCGTCATAATTTTATCGAAGATCGCTGAAGGGAGGTGTTGGTAGTTGAATAGATATACATGTTTCCACAAAACACTAATCAAAATTCTGTTTTAATTTGACTAGATGCATTCGATAATTTTTCAGACAGGGACGGAAAAATTATTACTGCCAGGAACATACCCTTATCAACTTTCTTTGAGCAGCAGCGTTCCGCAAGTTTCACACAATGCAATTTGAAAAAGATCTTTAGGACATGTGTTACAGGCGAACATCTATATACATATATATGTTTATTCTAAAACTCAGAAATCAGAATCGATATAAAAGTTTGGACGACAAGAGTGAAATGATAGTTTCGATCAGTTATTTATTTTGGTATTGCGTTGTCTAACTCCTCCAACAAGACATAATTTTTCTGACTGCCGCCTTCTAACAACATTCAGATCGTTTACCAGTTAAATGACATAAAGAGTCAAGCACTCTAAGAAATAATTTAAGCTATATTGATATGGGAAAAAAATATGCAAAGAGATAATTGTATAATTTTAAAAAATGTTGCACACAGATACAGAGACAGCATTATCCTTATCTAACAATCTATAGTGCATCCGGTAACCGGTAAATCTTGCTAGAAAGATTTTACTTTAATTAAGAACAATCGTTTAACTATGACTGTTTGTTAGACAAAACCTACACATCTTCCTTTCTTTAGTCTATTATCAATGATCAGCTTTTAAAACTTGAAGCATTGAGATATCACATGTGCTGATATCCAATAATTACATAATATTCTTACCTGTTGCACAAATGTAAAGAAAATGGTGCAATATACTGCTGAGCATTTTCCCGTAGATAAATGGAGGTAAAGCACACGTATGCCGGGAAATATTTTTTACTCTAACGGTCTCGGAAAAAGAGAGAGTAGCATCACCAGCCGCTGTAAGGATTGACAGCGCTGTTGTAAGTAGTTAATTAAGCATTGCTGAGGCTCGTCTCTCGTCAGTCTTAAGGTATTCTTTTCAATTTATTGTCTTTTTTACAATACAAAATATGTATTAAAATTACATATAGGAAATTTTTGTTAAGTGACGAAAAGTACTTATTAATATTATGACTTTGAATTAAATAAGTTAATAGCTACAAACATCTGCTTAAATGTCATACAATCTCCATAGTTTCCGCTAAAGGATAGCAAAGCAATGAGAGGAAGTCAGCCCTGTACAAGACTAGGTCTCGAATCGCGGGCTGTTGGTCATAAGACTACAGATCGATAATCCTAGCTTTGATCGGTTTGGCAAGGACGATGTGCGTCGTCTCGATAACGAGAGCCTCTTTGATGTGCAGGCTACAAGCTGCATATTGATACAACCAACGCGTGAGAATATCATTCGGTTCGTCTTTAGCCAAGGGCTAATATCCAAGTAAGAATCTCCGTTGAATCACAAGACTGGTTACGTTTGCCATTTTGACGACGCTTATACAGAAATTTAAAAAAAAAATCCTTACGTAAGTTCAAAAAGTTTTAAATTATAAATGTCATATATAATTTCTACACATATGATAATATTAACAACGATCGTGGTTCAAATAATTCTTTACGGCGTAAGTATCAATTAGACACATTCTAAGTATTTACAAAACCTATTTTTAAGACATTTGATACGATAATTTTTTTATATAAAATTGACACAGCACTTCTTTTTCTTTTAATGTTGCAACAGTGTTTCGTTCATACCACATAAGAATCAGCCAAAACCTTTCTTCCCGTTGGTTTCGTTAGAGGTGACTACGGAAAAGACTTGATAATCGCAATTAATACCGAGAGATTGCGTGATAACCATCTCGAAAAATACGTTACACTTATGTACTAACGACTTCGTATGGTAGAAAATTGTAATTTGTAAATATTTCTTTTAACTGAGTTTTTAGGATTTGGATTTTAGGATAGGAAGGAAAGTTGGAGAAGCATCATAATTATTAAAATTATGATGTTTCTTAAACGCATTGATAAATATTAAACTTGTTCACAACACGCATTTGGTAATGAGACATGAGTAAGTGCATATGTGATTGAACCAATTACTACAGATTACGAATAATTAATAATACAAAAGTATGACTATAATTTCCGTAGAAGTAGGCAGAGGGGCTAATACTTTGTGTACTAACATAGTTATGTAAACCGACGAACAAAAGTCTACCAGATTGTAGATGATTGGTCAGACGGCACTGAATTACAATCGGACCTTATCAAATTACTATCGGACGTAACGGATGACGGTCAACGTTGACAAATACTAATTCTGTTTCATTCGCAGCTATGAACCTTCACACTATACCTACAACATTAACACTATCTCAGTTAATTAAACAAAACTACAAACAATTGATTACATTACAAGAAAGGCTTACAGGAAGCTGAGTTTCATATTACGAGTATGTTATATTATAGTATGGTTCCTAAGAGATTTCTGCCTATGTACACTATATTGTGCTTAGGTACGCAGCACACTCGAATATCCAAATTCTATTCGATCGTCACAACACATAAGTCATAATAAACGTTTACAACCACTTCAATAATACATGTCACGATTAGTGTAAACATTTGAATATTTTGACTTTGGACAAACGCAGATTTATTACTGATTTGATATTTACTTCGACATAGTAAATAGATATGTATCACAGCACACATGAAGGAAATCACAATTTCATTGTTTCACAGTTACAATGTATTTTTTTTTTCAGTCAATATTGTGTCTATGATGGTTCCGCAATTTTAGGCAATTTAATGAAAGTCATGATAGCCGAGTAGTAGATTAAACTCTGTTTGGATGACTTTGAAAGCCATTCCTGATATTCTACTAATGTCACTGCACAACGCTCTTTGTCAACACTCTTATGACAGCTTAGTTGGCGCAGCGGCTAAGTGTTTGACTTTAACAGTGCAAGCCTACAGATTATCGTTCCAGTGCAGGTCGCGCGCGTGTGTGTGTGATTTCCTAATTTGCATCGAATAATTAATTAAAGGAAATCAACGGCTTTGTTACAGAGCAGGTTATATAAAATGAAGTTTTTATGTAAATAAAACGTGAACAGAAAATTTAGTCAATAACAGATTTCCATTAGCTAAAATAAATAATGAATAAGCTCTCAGAACCGTGTACCCACTAAATGTTATAATCAATTTACTGATTTGTCAATTAGGTTCTTGGGCATAAGCGATTCAATGGTTCCCATCTAAATAGATACTATCTGATTGTTAGATCACGTAAAGAGATACCTTACAAAGTCAAAGGATAAGAAGTTAGTTACTTTACAAGATCGTTAGATACGAGTATGCATAGCAAACAATGGAAATAGTTCAAGTAAAGCACAAGACAATATACAAATAAACGACAATATTACTTTTGGAAATATTTTGAGGGTGTCACTATTAAGGAGAGGACTTCTGGGAGGCTGTAAATAGAAATCATTCAATGTTGACGAGTTTCAAAAACCACTCATAAAATCATTTACATTTTAAAAAGTTAATGTAAGTGGAAGAAAAAAATGCGAGTCTTTTAGACGACGAGATATATCAAATCTTCTTCATCCATAAGATCACTGCTCACTCCACTGAGCAATATGGAATCAGACGAGTGATCAGGGCATATTTTTTTGCGATCCAGTGTGATCAAAACAGGCCACGACACTTCCACGTCAAACTAACGTTAATAAAAGAACGACTTTATCGCAAATAAATCGTCTGAAGTCATTTAAATAAAGTATTCAGGAAGAAACAGTGTTTGAAACGACCATGATCAGTTATGACAATATGTTTTTGGGTCACGGTCGCTAGACTGTCGGCCCAGACATCTTGTCTGCTCCTAAACTGAACTAGGATTGTCTCTATTGTATTCAACCTAATATGCTAATTTATAATCTCATTTCGAATGCTCGTAACTCAGTACATTACGTAAAACGAAAATAACTAGCCACACTATTAACTGCATGGCAATGCATCTATTTTGGGGTATTTAAGTTTTATCAACCTCCTTGTCTTTCGATAAATACGGGATTTTATCACACGTGATAAGAGAAACAAAAGATTATAGTCGATTCTCCCACATTTCAAAACAGCAGCGTTTAGGGGTAGTTATAGGTACAACGCAACCAAATGTTGCAACTTAAGGAAGAAGGTGTATACCTTCTTCCTTAAGAAACCTAAAGTCAAGGAATATAATGAAACTAAAATAAAAATACTTCTTTTGGATATGCAAAAAGAAACGGTGTTAGATTAAAAATAAGCGATATTTATGTACCTATGTTTAGATTATGTTGCTATGCATTGTTTATTTTAATTAATATTCTGACGTAAGCTTTCTCTGGATCAATTATCAATAAATCAAAGTTAAGTAATATTCTCTAACTTCATTTTTTATAGACAACCACTTATTCAAGGTTTATGAAAACTAACGGCCTTCTTTGTTTCCGTCTTCATAAATCAGTCAAAAGTTATATATTATGCTTAAGTTTAAAGTTATATATTAAGCACCGATCCTAAAGCCGCTAATTTATAATTCCTTTTCTTTGATATAATAAGTCCAAGTAAGTTCCTTTACTAAACAAATAGCCAGTAATAAGCAGGTGTAACTCGGGTCCAGGCCAGGTGCAAATATTCAGATTACATCGAATAGAGATCTTGAGCTACGGTTTACTTTCTCAGTTCGCGGTTGTCAGTACAATCTTATCATTGATTGAGATACTCAATTTTAGTCGATTTGAGTCATTGTGTTACCTCTATTGTCTATCTGTGGTTGGTTCGTCCAAGTAGATGCACGAGCCATACCTAGATGATATACTTGTTTAATTATATTGAAGATTTCGGATTACTTTACACTTTGTTTGTGCGATACAAGCATATTGATACCGATTTATAAAACGCACATCATTTTAGTTTTTTTAGTAATAATATTATTATTTTGCTAAATCAATCATTTACTTACATTTTACTTACGGGTTTTCTAGAAATCGAGCAATACCAATTTAACTGATCTGTGAACCGGTTCCCAAATCCGGTTTAAATACTTGAACCGTTAGCTGATCTGCAGCTCATGCGTATTAATCGAGATAGCGATGTTTATGTAAACCTAAAATAGATAGGACAAATGTTTGTTAACTAACGTCCAGAGCAAAGGAAACTATTGCTTTTGAATAGCTTCCGAAATCCAATCTCGACTATAGCAGCCAATGTCCGATTTGCTACTTACTGCCGCACTACTTGCGCTGGAGGTGGGTTCTATCATATAACTATGGCAAAACATAGATAATGCTAAAATTAAAAAGTTATGTTTTATTTAAACTTTTTATTATTCAAATTTGGAATGCGTTTATTATGTAAAAAAAACTTTGACCATATAAGATCGCGGTGACCCCGTGCTACTAGAAACATAACGGAGTGCGAGTGCTGTTCTTATTTGCTAATTAGGTAGATTAATAAGTTAGTAGTAAAATATAAAAAAAATATTATTTCGTTTGTGTGTGATGTTATGAGTGATGTGTGTGAAAATCCTAGTGAAAGTGTATGAAACTACTAGGTAGTAGCAGCTTGTAAATGCCCATTCCTAGCAAAAGCAAAACTTCTCAAATATCTGAGGCGGTTGTGGAGCCCGGAAGAGTTTTCACACAAATCTCACATTACATCACACACAAACAAAATAATATTATTTTTATTTTTTAGACATGCTTCATCACGACGTTGTCCTTTTACCACGGAGCACATGGTAAATTCAGAACTTAACATTGCTATTAACAATTTTAATGGAGCCGGGACCGGGCTTCTATGAAACTCAAGACAGCACCGTGACTACTTGGCTGCCTTGGCTGCGGATATCTATCACCACCCAGATTTTTAGCTTTATTACATTCATTTGTTAAGTTATTATCTGAAGTACTTACGCCCGTGACTTCGTTCCAGACAATTTTATCAATATCTAATCACACCAATACACACTTAATATTATAAATATGAAAGCCTGTTTGGGTATTTAAATCTTTATATAACTTCTTAGGTAGACAAAACAATTTTTTTATGGCAGATAAATATACTTCCTTAGGTAAAGAATTTAAGCGGATTTAGCCGCGGGCGGTTATAAGATTATAATATAATAAGGAAGATAAAACTTAACCTTCTGGAACCAAAAGGAACTTTTAAAAATAATCGAACAAAATTCGTGAAAATGCTGCCGTTCATACATACGTACAGCACATACATGCACCAACATAAAATAAATTAATATTTTTATAATATGCATGAATAATGTAGTAGCTACTTTATTTTAATTTTGTTTTTCTCGTTAAAAACTAGAGATTACAAATCAATGGGACTGCATCCAGTAGTTACACAAAAAAACAGAAATACATGCACAATTATATTTGAAATGTGAATTTCAATTTAATATGTGCATCGAACAGCTATCAATAGACTAGGACAAGATAATACCTAACCTGCCGAGGTTCACAATTGATTACATCACATATGAATGAACCTTAGCACTTGCTGTAAACAGCTACGTAGTCACACAAGCCGTTGTTCTGTCTCAATTTCTATAGCATATTATGTCATTCACTGTACACATATATATCTTCAGTAGCGTATTGATGGCGCTGTACGAAAATTAATACTTTGTTGTAAACGATACAAAATAATAAATATCTTGTCTTATCGGACTGTTTGTCTACAGTACTAGGGGATACTTATAAAAAACAAGGATGGCATGTTACTTAAAACAGTACAGTAACTAGTACAGCTGTTTTGTTTTTACAATTAGTTAACGCACAATTATTTTATTAAAAAATCGATTTTGATTGGCTACGCTTATTATATTATGTACATTCTAAAAAATAATCAAATAATGAGTTTATTCATCGTTATGTGTTATATATTAATGAAAAATAGATGAAGTAATTATAAATCCTTATAATAAATGGATTGTCACAATGTTTATTAATTACGTATGAATTCTTTTTAGTGTTTTTATTCAAAAAAATATTGAATATTTCACCATAAAGAGTACACCATTGGCGTTGATTTCGCTTGTTACGAAATAGTAGTTGATTATGACATGATGACATAAAAATTATAATGAAATTTATGTCATCATGGTAAGTGATTTCCAATCCCCGTTCTGATTCCCGTCGCCCACGTACATCTGCAACACCAGAGGAGTTGCAGGTGCGTTGCCGGCCTTTGAGGATATTTGGAAGATGGGAGGAGGAGTGGCAGGCCACTCACCTCACTCACCAAACGAAACACAGAAGCACAAGATACCCCGGTCGAGTCGGCCCAAAAGCCGCTGCTTGACTCTACCGTACAAAAAGTTAGAGTTTCGGTATTATGAACAAGGTCAACCCCTTCGTTACGAATACCACCACAAACTTATTTTTTCATGAACAAAATACACTGCCGTTTATAACAACAATAAGTCAATATTAATGAAACAGATTACCAACTAGGGATTCATAATTTTTTTTGTAACAAAATATTGCGACAGTACTTATATCAAATCATATACAAGTATATTAGATTGTATGTGTTAAATGGTAATTATGCCTCTTTTGTAACTTAACATGGTACTGTTAAATAGGTCCGCAGTTGGTGTAATATTTTTATTTAATATTTTAAAGGGTCCGACACACCGTGGTATTTTATGCATAGTTCGTGCTAACATGTGGGATATTAAAAAGTAGCGAGTGTCTAGTACTAGTAGTTAAGATCATTAATGTTAATTCAATACTGACAATATTACTGTTACGGATATTATAAAAAAAAAGAAAGTCCAGTAGTCAATGCGTCGTCTTTCTATTATCTTATATTTCATGATTTTGTTTTTTTTAAAGAGTTCATTATAACCCGAACGAGTATTACGAGTTCGATATTTGAGATGTTATAAAAGTTTACTTGTATTTTTTCAATTGCTTGTATATTTAATATATAGCGGGGATTCGAGTATTCAAGTATGTTACTTAATTTTGCAAAATAAAATACTTATGTATATTATATAATATCAGAAAAAGGACGACCATCTCTCAAGATGAAACACAAATACTTGTAGGCTTCGTTGATGATACACATTAGATCATTGGCGTATGTGAATTTAGAACTCTTAAACTATCTCGTGTTGCCTAGATTATCGTCTAGTAAAACGCCAAGAACTCTATCCAAATTAGTTTCGTATATCATGTAGCGAGTTTAGCCGGTATGTAAAGGTTTACAGTGTAAAGGTTATTAATTTGAATGGAGATCGTTTTACTAGACTATAATCTAAGTAATACGAGACACCGTTTACGTTTGCTTGCGAACTTTATGGGTACGCATTTTGCCACATTCACTCCTATATGATTTTCTTGAAAATAAATGCCTAATCGAATTAAATCTTACGTACGAGTATTACGAGTATGGTAATTTTGATATCGTTCTCTTTCAGCTGATCTGGACCCGTTGTAGAGTTTCGAGAGATTGGCTAGCAGTTAAATAATCCATAGTTTAATTTATGATCTGACTAAATCCAATATCCAGTATCCACTGCTAAAATAAAAAAATACTCAAATTATGATTATTGAGAAAAAGAGAAATGCCACATAACACAACCCTGTTAGTAATTCCACCCGGATTACTCACGTACAGAAATTTTAGACTCATATCATCATCTGGCGAGGTTTTACATATCATATCATCATAATAACATGATGGTATTTGGGATAAATTAAATCAAATCGCATTATTTAACAACTTAAACGTTGGTAAATATGTTCATCCAGTCGGACTTATTATTTTTTTCACTTCAACTTTGAACAAAACATTATTAAATTATAAAATTAAATGGCACACTAATATAACAGTCGCTATGTTAAGTATTAATGAATATAATAATTACACACTTAAAATACTAAAAATAACTTAACTTTGACTTAAGCCACTCTATCAATAATAAAATAATGGCATAAGCTTAAAAATCAGATGATGGCGATTTACCATCTCATAATTATCTTACACGTCACACATTCTTAAAAAATTTGCATCCGTTCTGCGACATAATTCTACTATTAGTAAGGTATAAATATACGTCTGTATTTTAATGACATGCTCATTTTAATAATGACTTAATTTAGTTTTATCTCATAATAAGCTAACTTGAACGTGCTATTCGATGCCTAAGCAATGTCTATTTTACAGATCTGAGCGTTAAAAGATATAACCCTTAATGCGTATCCATCGGTTACCGGCACTTATCCAATATTTACCATGCGATGAAACACCGTAGACAGATGTTTAGACTACAAAGATTACTGTAGCGTGACTCTACGGCAAGTGTATTAGTTTCCACAAGATCTGTCCACACTTGTTAAACTCATTGGAATGAAATGAGTACTTAATATACAACTTATCTTAAATTATGAAGAAAAAATAAATTATATAAGACGTTTGCGAAATTTGCATCTATGTTCATTCAGTCAAATGTAAAATAAATTGGCCATGTGATAACGGCGCAAGAATTTGCTTACCCCTTTTCATACTGTGGGTGTCGTAAAAGGTGTAGGTAAATGCTTTGAAAATCTAGCTTCAAAATAAACAAATAGGGCTACCCGTCATGCTCTATTTTCCAGAAGATGAATCGAGGTAAGACGTGTCAAATGACAATTCATAATGTTTGCCTATTCCTAAGAATAACAGGAATGGAGTACTTATAACAATATTAATACTAGCTATTACTCGTGACTTAATCCGTCTTTAAGACAGTATGCATCCTTCCTTATTCAAAAATCGAATCAAATATATTTTGAACAGTATTTTTAAGTTTCAAAATCTCAAATGAATAACATGTTTTGTATTTCTTATCCCATGGTAACTTTAATTTCCACAGATAAGAGAGGATTATCAAAATTATTTAAATTGGAGGTCTGTGAAAGAGCTAAACCTGTAAAAATGCTTAACTAACTAGCTAATAATAACCTGTTGATTAGCAGCTGTGGCGGCATCGTTTATACGGTAACAGCTATTTGTATAGCACGTTTTCGTTTTCGTGACATTTACTTTGCTATTTAACTATACATAGCGTTATTATACTATAAAAGAGTTTGCCGTCGCACTTAGTCGCTTCTAATTTCCGGAATAAAATCCAAAATCACTACTAAAATCCTTGCCATTTGATATTGCTAGAGATTTAAACAGGGCGATGCGATGTTGTGTGTTACTTTGTTTTTACTCGACTACGAGAACATAATATAGCATACCTAGAGATTTTATCATCTAGGTATGCTATAACAGTTCTTGTTTATATAACGAAACGCTGATTGAATCTGTTCAGTCCAGTGGGCTTTCTCCATTGTGCGCTGTGCTTTATTACATACGGATCCGTTTCTTTAAGAACACTGGAAGATATTCTGTCGGAGCCCGCAATCTATTTTAATGGCATGGCAACTACTTCAGAATTTAAAAAAAATTTGAAGCAAATCTATACTCATTACTCGTTACTATTTCGTATTGTTTTTACATAAAAAACTAATTCCGAATAAGAATGTGGCTTAGTCGCGTAAGTAAGTAAGCTTCAATATCTGTAATTTGCGACAACTTTATTTTGTACCCTCTAGTGAGATATTTTACTTTACAATACAATATTTTCGTCTGTGATCCCTCAGAGTGTTCTATTTTCAGAAATAAAATAATGAATGTAGTAGTTATTTTTGTCGCTTTTGTATCCTCGCTTAATATTTTCTTTTATCTATCTTTGCTATTCTACAAGCTTTCTTATGTCACAACATTCAGGTCTTACTGTGTATTTGATTTTTCACGATGATTTCTTGTCAAGTATATCTCTGAATGTCTCCGAACTTATCAGCGGCTATTTTAATATTACGTTTAAACTCCTGCCTTAGCGTCATTTTCAAACGCATGCGGTATTTTGCTACAAGAAGCTGATTATAGCTCCAACAGACTACACCTAATATCGATTTCCTATTAAAATTATTAAATGTTGTCTTACTCAATGAGGTTAGCCAATAATTTTAGACAAACAGCGCGAAATGGATAACAGGTAACAGGTGTAACGTACTTCCATATCTTTTGTTTAGGAACTGCCAAACATTGAAATCTGTATTAAATGCTGTGTGGTGGTGATATAATACAATATGAATAACTTATCAAATGGTATGGATTTTCATTCATCATTCGGTCACTAGAGCCTTGTTGCTATTGCACACCATCGAAGTGTTATCGCTTGATAATCTAGTTACGAGGCGAAACATGTGGCGTATCTTAAGTATCACCAATACCAGCACAATACTAGGTAACACCTAGTGTTGTGCCAGTATTTAAAGTAATGCCTAATTATATAGTAACAAAGAAAAACATTAAAAATACATTATTTGCCCCTTCTAGTACTACCATCGAAACTTAGCATGGTTTTAATTTTCTTCCTGGTTTCTATACCATCTTCGTTGCCGGAAGGAACAGGCCTTGTGTGTGGTGAAAAGTAAAAAAAAGTGTTAAAAATCACGTGGTCTCTGGCTCAACGCAGGATTGGCATACCTTCCCATTTAATTAAGACAAGTCCATGGTATTTTTGTATAAATATATATATGCACTCAAGCTAGTATCTCTTAGGGGGAAGATATATCTAATTGGCTAATAGCTTAACGGCCACTCTCAAAGGCCAGAACAATGAATATTTCGCCTGTCTGGGAGATATAATATACCTCGTTGCAGGGTTTGCTCCCGAAGATTATAGTTATGAGATTTCCAAAGCTTTTGTCTTTCCTTTTAAGTAAAAACATAAATAATTACATTTACAATTAAAACAACAATATTTGAATCCAAGACTGTCATTTTATTGAAATATGTATCTAGCAAATACTACAGATAGAATATACGAGACTATACTAAAATAATAAATACAAACATAAAGAAATGTTATCGCATTTAGAGACAATACAACAACATATGCCGTGACGTAAGACATATATTATTAAACTATGTGTCATAGGTCAAAATGAGATAAATTCAGTTAAGATTCTAACGAGTAGCCAGTACTAAAACTAAATTAGATACGTTGCTATGTATGTAGTGTGCTGTAGCTCGCCAATGAACAAAAACGTTATGGCAATAAAGTGACTATCATACATTTGCAATTTAAAGACGATTACGTCACTCCGGTATATATATACATAACATAATATACGACGGGAGCCCCCTCCCGTCGTATATTATGTTATGTTTAATAATAAATAAAATAAACCGTTTTTATAAAAGAATACTACAGCATCTAATCTCAGGACCAAAGCTTACAACCAGTGCGCGTTGTCAGCGATGACTTATGGAAATGGAAGCTCAGTGTTGCTCAGCGGGCTGTGACTAGGACAAATCTCGAGTGGTAACCTAATACAGAAAAAGGCAGTGCATGCGGTTGGTGAATACTCCGTGATATATGGAGGCCTGTATTGATCAGTGGACGTCTGGCAGACTGTGACAATTATGTACAGATTTACGAGCGATGCTTATGATTATTTGATTTATTTCATATGATGATTGATAAAAGGTATAAGATATAGACTAAGAAGACATGTCAATAAACTTCAAAACACAATGTAGCGAGGCTTTTATGGGAAAGGGCGCAAACGAGCAAGCTGCTCACTACCGCCGTAAAGGTAAGTCATTACCTCCGCCCACATACACCTACAATACCACAGGGTCTGCCAGGTCTGCTTCCGACCTTTGAGGATATTCTGGTGCTAGGAGGGAGGTTAAGGATAGGGGATGAGGAGGGGGAGTGGGCATCCGGTTACCTCCCTCTCCGAACGAAACATAAAAGTACTAGGTGCCTCTACTTCACGCCGATATTCTGCGAGCCCGCGGTACTACTCCGGTCTAACCGGCTAAAGTCACTACTTGACTCTACCACACACGAAAAATCAAAAAATACCGTAAAAATTTATCATACGTGATAAATGTCTTGTGATATATCACGGGATAAGAGTTTATTTCGATAATTTAGTTTAATATTATTTACTCTATTGTATATTCTCTATATATTGATTGCTTAAAAAATTCAATTTCCATTTCATTATTATTAAAATTTGCATGCTATTTATAAAGATAGCAAAACATGTGGATTCAAAAGACACTGCATCATCATCATACTATGTTTTAAGCAAATAAAGACTTATTTGATCTTATCTTATCTAATAGCTTTTATGAGAATAATTAGCATATGTCATTCGGCGAATACATATTGACAGCGGTCTGATGCCGCTCCGGCCCATACCATTCGTCTTTCGGATAGTTCCCACGCTCCATGCCGTGTTTATTTGTTCACTAGAAACAACAGTCTAGTTATTCAGCTACGTTTTGGTATCGATTCCAACACTCGGTAGTAGAGATAATCAATGCACGAAATGCAATCGAGAACAGTTAGCAGTTGAGAGCAGTTTCATATTTTTATTTTTAATATAGAATTGTAGTTCGATAATATTAATACAGTTTTAACAAGTTGTAAGTGTAATAAAAACAAAGTCGAAAGTATACGTTATTACAAATGTTAACTGTTATTATATACTGTCAATATTTTCTATCAGCTCCAAATAATTTTATTGATATATTACAGACACTTTATAAAGTCAGAATGGGCAATTCTGAATTGATGAATTCACGCTCGCAAAAATAGCTTTCTTGTTTACTTTTTGATTTCTTAAATTAAAAACCAATCTGGAATTGTTTTCTTTGTACCATGCAATTACTAGCACCGTAGGCTATTCCCTACGGATTTACCTGCGAGCAGTAATATACAGATCAATATCTAGACTGGTCTCAATTACATTGAAACTCTGATTAAATTAAATTTTCAACGTTAAATTAAATATTTCTCAAATAATTGTGATTATTTCATCCCCGCACTCCACGACGCCAGTAGTTTTTATCACCGAACGAATTGTTACATGAAAAGTAAACATTGGGTTGACAAGATTTATGGTTGATCTACGCCGCTACCACGCCGCTCGCTGCGCCGTCTCGACTCGAGGCACATGCTTTGTTATCACAGTTCTAACCTAACCTAACCGATCAGCAGTTTGTTCACAAAGTTATGGGCAGACATGGTTAGATTATAAACTAACGAAATGTTATGCGTAATATTGTAAACTCAATCGACCGTACACAATCCTTCGAATGTTTGTAAGCTTACCGGATTTGTTATAAACTTACGATGTTCACAATAATTCGGTGACATAAATAAGTCAGAATAACATGAGCTAACCCTTAAAATTAGCTCAAGTTCTTAATTAGTAGTCTAGTTCGTAGAAAGTGTCTTGTCTCGTAGTTTTGATGTCGCTTCAAGAAATGTTTCTGTACATAATGCATAATTAAGAAATCAATCAATTGAAAATTATGGATGTGCTTCTTAATTATTATTATTGGTTATGCCTGCGCAAACTCATGACTGTATTGAACGAACACTTTCGAGACTGATATTTTCAGTCTTTCCTCTCACCAACTAGAAAGGAGAAAGTCCGATTTTCTTACGCCTCTACCATACGGTTACTACCTACACGTTTCTTATGCCTCTACACGGTTACAAACAAACGAAAGATGTGATAATGAGCCATGTACCTAGCGCCTAGTACGAGAGATATAAGTATGTATATATTCACGCATTGTTCCCAACGGGGTAGGCAGAGACAATCTTCTTCCACTTGCTACGGTCCTGACATATGTCTTTCGCTTCTTCCACTACTGCCACTACCATCATTATATTATTATGAAATCTATTATTTTTTTTAATCACTGTATAATAACTTCCGAATATAAATCATACTAAACGAAATTCCAAGAACTAATAAATATAGGAAAAGTCGTTTAACTAGATTTGTTCAAGTATGCAATAAAATGTAATAAAACTCTTAACGATTTACAGATACATATATGACATACAAGATACAAAAATAAATAGTACATATTATTATATAAACGGTACGTGCCATTATAAGGAATCGAAAACTGGTCTCCTGATTTCACGGCAGATTCCATACCACTTAGCTGTCGTAGCTTTCGGCTATGTTCTTTAGCTCAAATATATAGGATTCTAAGCGATGTTATGCATCATTGCTAAAAGCTAACCTCGTGCCTGCCTAAAGTATCTAACGGGGACGCAATTTTATTGTACGCGAACGTTCGACCATTAGGGTAAATAAAAGTTTTAGCAAAAATTCTAGCTACAAATTAATGCACCGTAAATTCAAAGGGAAAGGAAAAGAACAAATTTCAGGAATTATGATGAATGCGACATCGAAAACAGCATTTGGGGTGTTGAAATTAGAAACTCTAGGGGAGGTGAGAGCTATTGAACAATTTTATTACAAAGCGAGAACTTTGCTTCAAACGACAGGACTATGACAAAGGAACATTTCAGTTGCAAATACACAATTATTTATTTATAAAATGTATTATAATTTGTTATTTATAAATATATTACAATAACATATTAATAAAATAAATATTATATAGAAAACTAAAAAATTAAATAAAAATTATATAGGTTGATGTTTGAACTCGCAATACCTGAAAAGTCAGTACTCACAGAAATGGTGACTTTGAAACGTGACACAGTTCAGCTAGTAACAATTATATTTGCAATGACTACAATCTAAAATCAAAATTACCGCAAAGCCCTTTTCCTCTTGGCATAGTACCAAGATAGCTGGGTACGTTTAAACGCTGAACGAATATATTTTTTTTTAAATCTGGGCGTTAAAAGCAAGTTCTCTTATCACTGTCGGCTATTGAGATACGAATCCTTTAGGAATTGTACCGCACGGAAGCCCCACTGATCAATCGTTTCTACGGCAAATGGCTCAAATTTGTATACTAATACATATGTACAATATACAGTAAATAAAAAAATTGTAATTAAACAAAACCGTTAAAATATATAATCTGCTCACATTTATGTTATTTTGCTTATTTACATCAAAGGGACAAGTAATTATAAATTAAAAATTAATATTAATTAAAAGGAATAGATTATTATGAGAGTTTACCTCACTAGAAATTATTAGGCAAGTAAACACGGCGGTCGAGTTTAACACCAATTAATAAAATTATTGGCTAAACTAATGGCGTGTTTACGTAGATTCTCTTATGACTAAATAATGCAGCACTCTGTATAACAAGATAAAAGTTGCTAAGTATTATCAACTTTTTATTAGGTAACCTTAAAGTAGCAGACTGTAAGTGACCACAGCTGGGCAAAGGCCTCCTTATCAAATATTTTACAGGGTTTTGGAGCCGGTAAGGGCCCATCACGCTGCTCCAGTGCGGGTTGGCGGGATCAACATATCCTCGAAAAAAAATTTTTTTATTATTTCTCAGATATGCAGGTTTCCCCTCGTTGTTTTCCTTCACCGCCGAACACTTGGTAAATAAAGCACTTAAAATTGCAATTAACACTTTTAGCGGTATCAGCACCGGGTATCGAGCCTAAGTTACTAACGCTCTATGAAACTAAAGCGAGCCCCCTGATCATTAGGCTACCACGCCTCTTTAGGTAATCTATAAATGAATTTTCATAGCTTTCCCTTAGCCTCTTACGACTCCCATGAGAAAAAAGAAGGTAGATCCTTACACATGGGGAACAAAAGATAAATCAAAATACCTCATGATGCTGCTTAATCCAAACCTAACCTAACCAATTCTTGAAAACTTTTCTAGCTAATTCCATCATAGCCTAAGTTGCACATAACCTTTGACAACTTTGAGAATGCCGCTGTCACGATGGCGCCGCATACGTTAAATATTTTCAACTTTTCCCTCAGGTATAATAAAGGGCTTTTACTTCCAATGTAATTTAAATGCGTCTTAAAATATAAGTACCGTAAGACCTAGTGTGTCTGAGTTTAAAGCCGAGGAGTAAGTTTGGGGTTACACGATTCTATCATAAGAAATGTACGACTATTTCACTTTACTTACTTATACTTCTTTTTTCAAAACAATTTAAAATAGATCCGCTATTATTATTTCTGTTATTTTTTAAAGTTATTTTTAATGGGAATGGCGGCAAGCGAGCAAGCGCTTCACCTGATGGTAAGTGATTACCGTCCCCCAAGTACATCTGCAACATTAGAGGTGCTGCAGGTGCGTTGCCTGCCTTTAAGGGAATTTGGGAGATGGAAGGGAGGATGAGGGGGATGGGTTAGGTGGAGTGTAAAATCAAAAGTATATACCGAACCCAAATACTATTTATGATGATCGGACTAGTCATGTGGTGTAAGAGTATCGGCACTGCGCTCGCCCAGCGTGATGAGTATAAGCAAATTTCCCACGCACGTTATCATGGCCCCATGGTCAGTAGCGAGGGATCGTGGAGTACCAGAATCGCAGAAGTGAACAAATAATGTTCCAGAAAGAGTCTGCGGTGAGGGAGAGAGCGTAAAAATCCAATCTTCGGATTTGTAGCCAGAGAATACCACATCGAGCTGAGGACAGCATCACAATTGAGGTCAAGGCGGCGAATACAGGTTGATCTGAAACCGATAGGTCAATGCCTAGGGTAAGGGAGATATAAGATATAAGGAGAGCTAGGTAGAGATGATGTCATGAAGGATTTCTCCCAAAAAAATTAGACTTAAACAACTCGTAGGATAACAGACCCTTTTGCTTATAACACAATATTAACCACGTCAATAACGGGATACAATTTAAGTATATGCACATAAATTAGATGATTTAGTCCTCATCTCCTTTCTGATGACATACTGCGGTTTTAGCCACGTTTGTTCTTGCCGTGCTCTGCATTGAGACTTAGCGTTATACGAAGACATGTCTAATGCGTACAGACAATATTACAGGACGGAAATATTGTCCTGCATCAATATTTCCGTCCGGAGCTTGATGTTGATTTTATTTCATGCGAAGGGGCAAACGTGGAAGCGACCATATTGGATATTTAAGGATATTTGTAGAGTGGCAGGGGAGAGAGGAGGGGGAAGAGGAGCACATTCGGGCAGTAGCGAAAGCCTGAGTTAATGCGTTACCACCAAGAACTGTCACCACAACTCACACCAAGTGGGTTGCCAAGTTAGTTTCGGTATAAATAATATTAATGTAAATACTTTCTAAAATACAAAAGCGTAGGTGAATCCGAATGAGGAGTGCCGAACCGAATCGTTCGGCACTCCTCTTTGCACGTCATCAAAACATCGCATGGTCTACACCAAAGAAATCGTGAAGTCGTTGCAAAACGTATCATGTTCAGTTGTTATGGCGTCCTGTACTATAATATTTATAACATTGTATGCCATGGTTCATATTTCCTACATTTAGTGGAAATATTATTTATAACATTGTATGCCTCGGTTCATATTTCTAAGACTTATCGGAATCTTATTTCATTCCTTTCAATAAATATGCTTGTGTTTGCATGCGAATAAGTAACAGTATTTATTTCCTTAAAGTATAAGTTATATTATAATATTTTTATAAGAGAAATCTTTATCTAATAATCTACATGTGTTGATGAAACCGAATACTTAAAAAAAACAAGGACGGTGTTCTTTACTTTAATACAGCGTATTTTAACCCCTAACTTAAATACTGCGTACGATGTGCCGGCATCGGTCATTCGCGCTCTATGAAACTAAAGCGAGTTCAGTTGATCACTGGGCTAACACGGTTTGAGAACCGTAGTTGGGTTCGAATCCCGTAGATATTGTTAATTTAGATGAATTTCCATTTTAGATGCTAAACTTACCACGGTCGAAACAATCGTAAGTAAACCATGCAGGTTAATCTGAGCAGCAATAATATATTCGACAATCAGCACTGAAGCAGCGTAGCGGATGAAAAACCCTATCAAGTAATGATAGGGGTTAAGTAAAGTTACCGTTTTACCACTTTGACCACTTTGAATTCAAATTTAATCTAAATTTGTTGTTTACTCATAAACTTTAACATTCTAAATTCAAAAATGTTATGACTTTCTATTGTTTGACTTTCAATTGCATTCATGAAGGTTTTCACCTCGAAACTTTAAGTAATTTTCGAGTACGAGTTCCGAAGTGGTTCTTCAATGAAGGAGATATAGCTTGCAATATCAATGCTGCATCTGGAGAGGAAACGAGTAACGAACGCTCTGTGCGTTTTTGGTTTTATCGCTTTCGTAGTGGAAACTTTGACTTGAAAAATGAACTAGGAGAAAGACCAGGCACAAGTTAAATAACGATGAATTAAGAGGGAGGGAGAAATTATTTTTTAGATTTTTTTGTTGAAAGAAAAACAGTTACAATACTTAACGGCTATATCGGCTGCTACTTTACTTCTTTACTATTTTATATATTTGGGGTTATTTAGATATATACTCGTCTGGTTGGGAGATATATATAAATATGTATACATACATAAGATACAATAAAATAAATAAATATTAAATATATTATAATTAAAATATTTAAAGTAAAATATAATAAATAATTGAACTATTACCCAACCAGACGGAAGCCTTCGGCAGGGGCTTCCGTCTGGTTGGGTTATAATGTAATATTTAATAATATTAATTAATAATAATATAAAATATTATTATTTATTAATATAATCTTTGGGGAGGCCTATATTCAGCAGAGGACTTCTGATAGGCTGAAATGATGATGATGATGATGATGAATATTATTATTATTAATTTTTCAAAGCTCCGATTCTACAACAATCCCTGCTTCACGTCTTATCGTGAGAGATTTACATAATAAACATCTATGTTAAACATATTACACAAAACTAAACACATAATAAAGCAGTAAAGATTAAGTAGCAGTAATAATTTAAGTAGATATAACAAATAATTATTTATTGCCTCTATGTATATAAAACTTTGTTATCCACTGTTACGTACCAACAAATAATAAAAAAGGAAATAGTTCCGTTTAAAATACAGATAATGTTTTAAGAAAGTGAGGATGACATTTATACACATGAAAATGTATATATTGTGAAAATAGAGACTTAATTTTATTTACCTTGAGAGGAAGAATATATTAAGATGATAATGAAATTGTACATTTTTATAGAAAAATCCTTGTTGTTCGATTAGTTCCGTCTATTTAAAAAATGTTCAACAAAGATCACTGAAAATGTAGTAGTACGCTTTAAGTGTAATTTAAATTTTTCAGAACGGAAAGCTTCCCGTAAATCGTTAGTTAGACGATGAAGTGACGCGATCGACCTTGAACATTATTTTTTTCCTTTAAAAGTAAAGCATACATTTAAATTAAATGTTCATAACCTGCCTTTCTCAACTGTTCCCAATTTACTTTTCATACCCTTCCGAGAAACTTTTTTAGAGATACGCTAAAGAAGTTTACGGTATAATGGAAATTAATATACTTATAAATTATATCATGACAATGTTATAAGTTTTCTATACATTGGTGATAAAACATTAACGTTTATGTTTTAGTCTCCGTGGAAAATTTAATGTACATAATTTATTTAAGCAAGTTGTTTATTTAACCATTTTAATTAAACGGTTTTAAAAGCTTCCGTAAAATGTACATTCATATAAATGAATTACCAACATGACGGAAACCAATTATCGTACTAAAGATGTATTGATTTATAAATAATTAATAACATATAATTTGTAACACATAAATTGTTTTCAACATTTTAACACCTTTTTTTGCTGCTGTCTTTCTTTTCATTGGTCTATTCTACCTTTAAAGGGGTTGTATCTTTTAAACCATAAAAGGAAGCCGATTGAAATGTTCAAATAATTTTAACGAATATTATAACAAACAATAAAAAAATACAAAAGTAACCTATAATGGATTTCCCGTGGACCGTATTTTTTCAACCTTGTTTTGGTTTTTACTCCACCGTAAAAACGAAAATACATATGAGCGTCAAACTTGTTGTGATTATACTGGAAACTCTAAAGGAAAATAACAAATAATAAAAATATGCTAGTGTGATTGGGACTCGCCCTAAAGACCCCGAACTGAATGAGACAAAACACATTTTTTTCTGGTAAATAGGTAACATAGATGTATTGCGTGGAACCTTCACTGCGCGAGTCCGTCTCGCACTTTTTTTGCGGCCGATTTTATTTCCTGACAAGACATGCGCTTAAAACTTTTGCGGGTGTCGTTTTTCATAATGGCAAGACCTGCAGGTCTAGACGTATTGCATGGTCTTGCATATTTATTAAGATAACAAATGTAACTTGTTGTGCCTACTCGAATAAGATAAGAAATAAGCCATAAAGATAAAGTTACTTAAAATAAATGCTTTTAAATTTTCTATAGAGATATAATTGTCTTATTCATTCGCAAATATTACTACCTTTTAGTACCCGTATGTTGACCTTGGAAGTATTAGAAATTAGCATCAGGTTATAAACATTCCTTGATACATAGCAAGTAATTACTGTAATGCTTAATACACTTATGCCAATAGTTGTCGCGAGTACAATTTGAAATTCAAGGTCGAATCGCGCAAAAACCTACACTGCATTAGATTAGTTGATTACGTAATACCATTTGATTAATTAACACATAAGACATACCCTTTGGTGGCCATATCAGTGGGTGGCGGTGGTGGAGGTGGTGGCGGCGGCTGGATCATACTTGGGGGGGAGAGTAGAGTAAAAGTTTGACTTGTCGGATAGGGATGCGCCTGCGTCGCCACGTGCTGTGCGGGCATCGGGTGTATGTTTTTCTCTTTGCAGCAAGGATAATAAGCGTCGCAAGGCCGGCTCGGTAACTCGTGCACCATAGACCAGTACATGGTGTGCACGTTGTGGGCGACGGCGGATTACTGCGCAGCGCCGGGGGTGCACCCGTGCACAGGCGGACGCATCGCGCGCGCACTGACGCGCCCCGCCCCCGCCGCGCCTGTGAAACGTTATTAACTGCAAATCCTTTATCCGCAACTAGATTGCATTGCGTATGCAAGCCGACTGATAAACGCCAGTGATTCGTCTATTAATTAGATAACTCTCTAGAGTGTCTACACCCATCAGAAGCACATCGCTCTTCTCGCCCTTCTGCTCTTTTCATTTAGAGAAGCTGAGAGAAGTGTTTCGTATAATTATTAAAGTGCAGCACTGCGTATGAAGATGGTTGCAGAAAAAATCTGAAAACTTTTAAATACACATTTCTCACTGTTTCTCTGTTCTTCATTTCTCACAAAAGTTGGAAACATTAAATAGAAAAATTATTTTTTGAAGATGTGTATTATTGATGCGATGTAGAGGGTTCTAGTATTTTAATTATTTAATGTGTTCCCATGCATATAATTTGTATTTATATAATACGTATATAAATAATATGTATATGTTATTCAAAAGGAAATATGACACTCAAGGGAACAAGTTAGTTATATATAATGTATTAATTTGTAGTTTCCTAGTTTAATAGTTGTAACACAAGTGAAAAAAGGAAACACTGATAACCTTCAAACAACATTCGTATATCTAGTGCATATGTTCAATAGGTATTGACCTCGATGAAAGGTGACATGCACCTCCAATTAAAAAGATTAACAAACTGACGTTAGATTACATAGTTGCGAAAACTTGCCACTCATTTGGCTTGTTTACCATTTCTGCTATCTAGCAATGCAATAGGTATTTGCGAGTAATAACAAAACACCGATAAATAGAGTGACATCTATATTTTAAAGTAGGAAATACTAGTTGCTTGTTACCGGGCAAAATAGACGAAACATAAAAAGAAAAAGACTTATGATATTCAAACTAAATAATTGTTTAATATTAAATGTTACAAGCGTCAATAGGCCGTACCGCATATACTATTTAACGATGCAGGACAAGAGAAAAAGGAATTAATAGATTTATGACTGAACTACTTGAAAATTCAAGATCCTTATTTCCTAATTTAAGTATTACGGGATGTGATGCTGTCGCTGTTTTACTTTTAATCCACCACCACGATCAATAAAAAACTCAATAGGATTAAACCCAATTAAATTTTTTTCTGTTTACAGAAGAATCCACAAAACTATTACCATAAACAGTTACTAGATCCAAAAAAAAATCTGAACAGATATTTTACCGGTTATGTTATGTTATGTTTGTATGCCTATCTGAACTTAAAAAAAAATAATGAAAATGCATCACGTTTATTGGAAAGCACAGTACATAAGTTTATCAAGACAGAGACGCGTGAATATGGTTTATAATACCGCAATGTGGGATTTATCGCTGCAGGTACAGGTATATATGTTGGAGGGTTTACGTATCCTCAAAAGATACACATTGAAATCTTTAACAGTCGAAACAACTTTGATTTAATTTCTACTAAGAAAGTTCCTTTCATCGTGCGCGATTTTTCGCTTAACCAAGCATTAAATGAGACAAATCAAGTACAGTCTAGAAAAAAAATGTTAAGAAACTAGTATACTCACTTTATACTAGTTTCTTAACATTTTTTTTCTTGCTTATCTTTGCAACGTGCAACGATTTGTCTGAAATAAGTATCGACTGCTGGAGTGGCAACCTACACACTGTTGCTAGAAATCGACGGAAATATCTACTTTCATAATCTAAAAATATAAGCGAGCTGTCCGCGACCCAGACCTTAAAGCAGTCATTTTCAGTTCCTAAAATAAGTATAACGTAAGTACGTTCGACCCGAAATTAAAAAGCTTTTGTACGAGAATATTGAAGGGTTTGAGTCTGAAAGTTAAGTTAAAACAAAGCAACATTTTACATATATCGGATAACAAGACTTAGAATTGCAATAAAATAAAGGAAAAAAGAATAATTGTTACGTAAATGTTTGATGAAAAAGGTGAAAAATAAATAAATATTACTCATCATTGTAGATTTACTATCGATTTGGTGGAATAAATGACAAATAATTATATCTTCTTCATTATTACTTGAGGTAAGGAAGATGCTGTTATCCCAACATCTATTCCAACATATTTAAAAAACAGAATGAACTCATTACACTGTAGTACAGCAATTGCTGCGCTTTCCAGGAAAATGTAGACAGGTTGATGATGATGATGATTTGTTTGCTAATTGGGCTAAAATGACTAATAACTTATTATGGGTACTCGGTAACCACTGTTTGTACATACATTCGCTGAGTGTTATTTTATCTATATTCATAGTGCAACAATATAATACTATAAAATTAGACCTGTATATTCTCTAAATTAATGCTAGTACATATTTCATCGGGTTTGAAATTAGTAGTAATTTCCAGTGACCAAAGTCACAAGCACAGCTTGTTCAATAAATGAGATACTCCAACAATGCAAAACGTAGTTTGTGCCGAAGAAATTGTGTTAACTGCAAAAGTTCTTCGTTCCTATTTTTATTTGAATCAGATTACATTTGCAAAGTTTTTCTACATTAAAATAAAAATACTCAACACCACTCCAACATTGTTTAATTCCAACTTTCGTTAGTTAAATATATGTTTTAATCATTACGTAAGTAATGCAGTCACACTATTTACCATTTAATATTTACCTTACGTCTTTGACTTACGATATTAAAACATTTGTCCAATTATAAATAATACGCAGTAAGGAGAATAATATTTTATATATGTATGAAGTACGTGCCAACTGTTGCATTCCTAACAGTTTACGTCTGAATGAAAATATTTTGCAAAATGATGCAATTATGAATGTACAGATAAATCGTTCTTCTTAAAAGGTATTAAATTTTTCTCACATTCTGGCTAAGAATAAAATGAATCAAATACTAACGTATCTTTGTGTAATATACATGTTTCAAAAATGTTACCTTTCTTCGACTTGCTAAGCATACAGAAATATTAAAATAGTAGTAAATCATAAAAATATTTAAAAACCCTAAAACTAAATGCAACAACAAAAGTTTGTCTTGAGTAACTTAGTCAACTAACTTAATACATTAAGAGAAGATATTTTTAGATACATTAAGATAATATAAGATATTAAGGTATACATAAAGACCGTGTGTTTTGTAGTGTGTAATATTATGCATAGTTTTTTTTTTATATTTTTTATTTTAATTATAAATCGAGTTTAGAGACTATTTCACTATTTATGTAGAAATTTTTTGATTTTATCATAATATGTTAAATGGAACTTAGTTATGCCTGTACATAGAACGAAGATCGTGGAAGTGCAGGGAGTTTACAGCAAACATATGTTGCGTACTGCGATTCTGAGACAGTATGCGAAGTACATCGCGCAATAAGGTCGGTGCTGACTGAAAATCGGCGTTGCGGATAACCCCGTGCTGAGTCGGTACCGTTTCATTTGATACGACACGGGTTATAAAGTATAAAGTCGACTCAGGCTTCTCTTAAATTATTTACTTTTGCTTTTCCTTATTTATTGTTTTTACTGTTTAATTATATTTCTTGTAACTTTTGTGTTGTGTTAATGAATAAATCATATCATATCATATTAACCCTGTAGTGTAGTAAAACTAACATCGGGCTCTGTAAATTAATTTTTAAAAGATCGACGTATATAGCCTTACTCAAGAAATTCATTTAATTATGCATTATTAAAGTTTTAGGAATCAACGAAAATGTATAAACTGACCCATTGTCATAATAAGCTGCTATCAACAATTCAGTCACAACCCACAAGGTTAAATTTTAAGGCTTGCACTTTAAAATGTACATATGTAGGACTGTCATCCAAAGATGTGGGCAGAGTTTACGAATCTCTCTTTGGCCTCTCCTCACTTCTTTCGCACTTAATCATCAACACGTATACACTCTTCGATCCCCGCCTACTCTTAATTTGGTGCTTCTTCAGTACATCTTTAATTTGGTCAATGTCAAGGGCGCACCTTGCCGATTCTGCCATTAATTTCTACTGCCACAAACTTTCTATGTGTCCATACAAAAATTTATCTTAATGGTGGTCACAATATCGACTTTCAAACCACACTATTTTCTTATCACGCAAGTTCTTATCCCCTTACTTATCATCCAGAGTCCTTAACAACCTTAACTTTCGTACTTCTTAATAACTGCATTATTTTTTTAATTTTGTTGCTTTTTCCGTCATACCTAATTTTCACTACCATAGTTTAGTATGAGAATTAACACGGCGTTGTCGATTGTCAGACCTACTTTATCCAATATATTCTAACTTCACACAATACGGTGAATAGATCGTGTTCTTCCTGAACTTTCGGAACACGGCGAAGAAAACCTTATTTCTGTATTGTTGTAAGAAAATAATTTAAATATACATAGTTCCGTAAACACACGGATAGATAACAAACTTCCAAATAGTTCTAACACTATGAAAAGTAGCTATAAAACGTCAAATTCTGCGCCTAAGGCTTTACTGAGATAAATATAATTTGTTTTCATATCCATCCGAACTCAATTGTTTCGCTCTCAATTTTCCTGTCTTGAAAAAAATACTGAAATACAGAAAACATAATAATTTCTGCAAGTTCATTGCAGTTATAAAGTACTCCGTTATATAGCCCTGTAAGACAACAGGGCTATATAACGGAATATGAAAGAAATACTATATGTTAATTTCGGTTTTCATGTTCACTGGCGTCACATAATTTGAAAGTAGATTTAAAATTTCCGCTCCTGCTAGTGTCTCTGGTTCGTGCCTAGATCTGTCAACTCACTCGTTTTTATGTTGCGCCAGTGTTATATTGTAAGAGTTAAGTTGAATATGTTAAGTTTTTAGTAATCTATAGTGAATTCTTTTGAAAAACTCATGATAAATATAGAAGCGACAAAGGATAAAAAGTAAGATATAAAATATATAACATAAGTCGAGAAACATTAAAAACATCAAGACGGTTAGTAATGTAAAAAAACTAATTGGTGTTTGTTTGAGGTTTTAATAAATATCATTGAATATCCAGAATCGATTGTAGTAATATCCAAAACTGCGTTATAAAACTTTATACGGCAAGAAATAAAGTTCAATTGAAGTAAAGTTATGTAGGTACGTAAATAAATTGTTACTAAGTAATAGCGCCTTGTGTCTGTTAAATAGCAAATAATACAAAAATCGATATTGCATTATGATTGTGCAGATCTGGTCCAGGGAAGAGTCTTAAAATGCGTTGGTGTAGGACGTCACGGTTTTATTGGTTGAAGCATTGGTCTTACATTTACTTATAGCGTTACTACAGCTCGGGGATATATTCACGCTTCCAGCGGCGCCAAAAGTGTTGGTGAATTTACGACAATCTGCCGAAACGTTGCAGGTTATTTGAATCCTCTAGAGCGGGTGCTGTGAGTGCTCGGATTACGTGCACTGAAAATCATTACGAAATATTGATAAATAGTATAGAGGACTGTTTAGAAGAGCCTCTACTTGTGAGAAAATTAAAAAAAAAATTCACATAACCTACCTAAGGTGAAATTTTTCGGATTTTAAGCCAGCTTGTCCACATTCCTCCAAAATGAGAAATTTAAAATTTTGTACCATAAACAAATAAAATAGTACAAATAACATTTGATTAATAAGGAACGTCCACTTTAAAATTAGAAATTGACCGGTGAATTCTGCATCTACCATTGAAATGAGAAGCTTGGCGTGACTTAGCAATACATTGCGCTAAATACCTAGATGAGTAGATTCTGCCTCTGCATATCTGTGGCTCTATCTCTAGAATATGTATGACCAATCAGGGGATTGTCCACACATATTCTCTAACAATCGTCAATAATAACTGTCGGCCAGCATGCAAACTGCGTTTATATTCGGTTTAAACATTCTATTAAGTGACTTTGAACATCTAATATTTGTTCCATCGTCGAGACACAACGAAGTATAATCGCATTGGAACAGCGCTCTAAGGTAAGGCGTGTGGAAAGTGTATCTTATATCATTATAAACCTTTTGTAAGCAGAGAAATTAAAATTGTTATTATTTTTACTTTACGTTTTTATTGATTGGAAAGTTAATTCTTTTGCTTATTTCTTAGTCTTTGAGTTTTCATAATTGCTTCCCTTGAATCCGACTTTCTATCACCATTAGATATTGTCGTCAAAATTAGTTTAAAGATGATTCGTTTCTTTTGAAACTGCTTTGCTTAATTAACTCTGATACTATACAAGTTTGAGTTTTGTTTTAACTTTAATTTAGATGATACTTTTAATGTAAATCAGGAAAAGAAGAATCGAAATAAATAAAACTATTTTAACAAGTAATCATATTGGATTTCTTTGGCGTCTTTACAATAATTAATATCATAGGTACTTACAGTAACACTTACAACACTAACACTATTGCTTCTGCCATACTCACATAAACCTTGCATCTTTGTTAAATCACTTCACATGTTTGTTAAATCAACTTTACAAACAAGTGTTAACTGTTGTTCTGATCCGCATTATCTTATTGTTTGTAACTGTGATGAATTATTGAGATATTGACAAAATCTTTTTGAGTTTAGTCCACCCAATCTTAATGTTCTTAAGATTATAAAAATAATTATATTTTTCTTTTTGTTTCGTATGTGACGTAAAAATTAGAGGAAGGAAAATTACTATTGTATTAACTGGATTATACCTTATGTGTGTGTGACATATTTAATAATAATGCGCAAAAGATGTTAAGAAAGAGTATACAAAAGAGAACTAGACAACAAAAGACAACTATATAAGTATAAAAAAGAAAAAATTATGTGATGTAAAATCAGGTCCCCATTTCAGCGAATTTCTGCAATACTTTTTTGTGCCGCAGAACTTTTTTTTTTAAATAGAGCTTGATGACACAATTACACGGACAGTAATACATAAATATATCGTATTGAATCGATTATCTAGACCACTTAACTTTTTTTTCCATAAACTTTCAACACATACGTACATAAATATTACCTTAATTTATTTTTAATATATATAATATGTACAAGTTAAATAATAGTTTTAGGCTGTCGGTGGTATAAAGTAGATTTTGATCTAGGGCACAAAGATAAAGAAACGTCACGTCGTCTAAAGAGTAGTTAACGTCATCAATTAGAAAAATAATTATACAAATTTAATAAAAAAAAAACAAACTATTAAGGGGTAAATAGTTTTCTATTAGAAGGATTTAAATATTATTGAACTTTTTTTGTTGCTATTGCAAACCTTTCAAAATTGTGAACTTTTATTTGAAATACGAGAAGACTTATTTCCAGAAGTTAACTCCTTAAATGTTGAGGACGATGATGATTAACCACAGGTAAAAAACGTAAACTGGGTAAACATTTATATTTGCTAATTAGAAGCCGTACAGTGTGTTCATAGACATAATCATAATGTCCAATTGATAAATGAACATCAATATTTTGTTATTGAAAATGGATGGCATAGATCACACATAACAATATCGATCGAACTTTACCTCCGATTAATATCTTAGTCAGCACCGTGAAAAGTTCCTCCTCACGATCACCTCAATTCAACAACATTTTCAAAACTCTTTTAACTGAAGTGATAAATTGCAATATCCAACAACTTTTAATGTTATTTTTATTATTATATGCTATAACTGCTAAAAAAATAAAAAAAATAGGTATCTTCCCTTAAGTGTCACAATACAATTTCTAATATTGTTGCAACAAGTCATGAGTTAAAAAGTAACTATTAATTTAACAATGTACAGTAGAGTTAAAACTGCTATTATAGAATTTCATGTGATTGTATGACAGGGAGAAGAGGAGGGAGGAGTGAGCCTCCGGTCACCTCACTCACCGAACGAAATGCAGAAGCACTTTTGGGCTGGACAGCCATGTATCAACAGTAGCCTACTGAAGACATGAGGATCGAACAAAATCTACCTACCTAGTGAATGAACAGGATGGTGAATTATCATCTTCAGAAACGGTGGACATAGGCGAAGGGACGTTGGTCGATTCTGGATAGACAGGTGAGGATAGAGAAGTCAACTCGCGCATATAGACGCGAGAACTCCGTATCACCCCAGATGAGTGCGTGGCCCAGCACTCGGTTTCTGCCATGATTACAGCTTCTGCAAATAACCATAAAAAAATTTGATATATTTGTACAAAGTGAAACTAGCCGTCCAGCGTATATTATAATAAATAATAAAATATTCATAAACATGACAACATTTTTCGTAACCTATATATTTCCATGGAATCCTTCTAAAGCTTAAGATATATAAGGCCGTTGATAATAAAAAGCGTTATTGTCTTAGGAAGGACCATTATTGTTCGCCGTGTTTGTTTAATAACCAGATTCTTTTAGATGTTTCTTTCACCGCTTGTGTTTATTAGGTTGGTTAGGCGTAAGTCATACACAGTGCCGAAATACTATTTTACGAACTAATCCCTTTTTTGATTGTAAATGGTTCACAATATATTTAAAATATCCCGTTCCGCATGAAAAGTCTCGCAATATGTATAAATATTACCTTACCTACCTACCGAGTTTCTTTCGTTTCTTCTCCGCGAAAGGAATCAGATTTCGCAAAAGTGTTAGATAGTAAAATAAATTAGATAAATTTACATTTAAGAAACGGATATAGATGTCAATTATATCATCTATATCAAAACTGTAAAGGAATTTGAACACAAATTTCTTTCTACGCTGGGCAAGTCAACCAAGTCAACAAGTGGACAAGTTGCCTTTATCTATACATTCAGAGGTGGGGAAAATTAATGAGAGCATTATTTAGTATCATGTTTATTATGTTTGATACATATTGATCGGGCAGACAGTCTGCGGCACCATCATTTAAACAAAGCTATTAAGGTGTAAGTCCAACCAAGACGCTTGTCTGTGACTAGGCGAATGTTCCAGGTAACGTCAACAAAAGGATTATCGCCGGACACGTGCCACTACAAGGGCCCCCATACTTTCCTAGAAGATCCTAGTATACGTACCCGTAAAACCGCCATTAATGCAGAAACATACTATGGATCGATACAGATGCAGCTCGCTCGTATATAACCATCACTAGACGCAATACTGCAAGTAGCCGTAGACATACCTACTATGCAAGGCTGACAACGCAGTGGATTTATCATCACTCGACACCAATTCCCCGTCGTGGATTTCTTACCACTGATCGTCATTTCAGCACGTCACAGGTTCGCTGTTGAACATAGTAATTGCCTCTACAGATTACTTTTCTCCGTGAGAGAATCCGCAACATTCACAGCAGAACTACGGTAACCTCTGTGCCCATAAGAATCACAGATCGAGTTGGCAATTGACCGGCTTGCAGAAATGACCATCTTAAAACGCATTGTAGAGCGTAGACATATTCAACTTAAAATAATATTATAAATGGATATATATTATCGCGTTTAATTTTATTTTTATATTTCCGACGTTTTGATTGCTCTACAGCAGCCGTGGTCACGGGAGGACTGAGGTGTTCGACGTCAAGATGTCATAATTAACTCGGGCTTCCTAAATAAAAGCTGATATAAAATCCGTAAATAATAGTTTAATTTCAAATGTGTTGTGTTCGCGTAATTACAAGAAATTATTATTAAAATAATATCTTGAATCTTTCGTTAATGATGTGCAATGACGTGACTATATTAATAAAACAATCGCCACATATTAGTACAAAACTACAACTAAACAAAGTCAGTATATGATCTTAGTTCTGATGCAATATATTCTGGCTACTTCAAATTAAGTTACAACATTAACACATTTGATATGTCAGTCAAATATCTTTCCTAATTCGTTTGTTAGTTATTTAATTCTTATCTTATAATTAAATAATAAATAAATTGTATATCAGATGCATTTAATGGATCTTATAAATACAATCCCAACGGTCTTCTAGTGCGAAAGTTCGTAAACGTTCCGCTAGCCACCTCCGGGCCCTATCATAATTATTATGAGCACTTTCTAAGTTTAGTCGATGTGTCAACAAAAAGTGTATGAAATTGGACTTCCAAGAGTTGGTTACATAGCTACAGGTGAAGTTGATGTAAGCAGGTTAATAAAAACTAATAGAGGTTAAGTAAAGTATCCTGTGGGTGTCTAAAGGGCGATGTTTCCGAAACGCGGGTTTCCATTAGTTGCATAATTTGAGAATGTAATGCACGCTTGAAAGCCTTTGCTTGCGGCGGCGTTGTGTGATAGGCAAGCGGGTCGTCCATTTCACTTTAACATCGTTTGAGGAGGGCCGTTATTGTGCGTCACCACACACGTCATGCTTGTGAACAGGCGCTGCTTGTGGTAGCTGATCAGCTCGGATCCGCAAACCCTGATTCTGATTCAATTGCCTATATGTAAGACTGTTAATTTCTTTCTATTTTGTACTATTTGGTATATATAAAATCTATTAAAACAATTACAAGTAAGAGGTTACCTACGAAGTTACTTTCGCCTGTTTCTTCCACGTGAGTGGAACCCCATTATAAAGCGGCGGTAGATTGTAAAAAAATGTCAATTGAGAAAGGAAATTTGTATTTTTTATGTGAAATAAAAATATTTTTCATTCATTCAATCATCCTAACAACGCACAAACACACACACACGCACACACACGTCCTTATGATACCAGCATCGGGATGCGAACCCTGAACACTCGCCTACCATTGAATTGAAGCGAGCACTTGATCCATAAGTTACCATTTTATTAAAAGCCAATTGTTGTTTTGATTTTCACGGCAACAGCTCCCTGTCACTACTTAGAGTTGTGAGCTATACACAATAGAATAAAAGACGACCTCAAAAGAATTCGTCTAGGGGACAAACCCACGACCTAAAACTCAGCAGAGGAATACGTAGGCTGTTAAGAAACGTGACCGTCCCCAATCCAGAAATAGTCTCATCATTTATAAAGACTGCCAAAAATACGGCGTAGGATGTACTTGAAAATAACTCTTTATTCCATACTGTAAAAGGTGCAAAGGTATACCTATTATCCTGCATCAAGTCTCGTTGTGGCTTGTTTGCGAAATGCAGTTAATTAGCAACTTTATATTTTCAGTCAGTTTTAAAAAAATAGCAACATCTGTTCAACGACCAAAGCTCGCTATGTTTTCAAAAATTAAAGAATGATGTATAAAATATAAAGTATGATATGTAATGTTCGAAAATTACGTATAACTGATCTTAATGCGAATTTGGTAATCATTTCGTTTTAAACGCCCAGCCTATTTTAGTTCACTGGTTAACTTGAGCCTCTCCAAGAAAGCGCCAGTAACAGCCAGCTTACATTGCTTGGAAGGTTTGTCCTGACTCATCACCACCATCAACGCTCAATGGGTGAGTGCGTTGGTTACCTCAGTTGCGAGTAACCTTGCTCCCTGTCGGATTTGAGTTCGACATACTACGAACGATTTTCAGCCGCGTAAGGATAACGGCCCTGTGTTCACTTACCGTCCAGCCCAGCGGTAAGCATGAATAAATCTCTCATCGATGGCATATTCCATGCAGCTTGCGTTTGCGCTTTCATGGAAAAGCTTATTTCCAGCAGTGGACTTATACAGATGAAAAATCACTAAAATACTCTCTCAGTCACTGTGACTGATTATGAATAAAGACTTGTCAACCCTTAGGACAAAATTGGAATGCCTCGCTGGGCAAAGGCTTCCTTCTCAACGAGTATCAGAGAGGGCTTTGGAGCCGCGAAGGGCCCGCCATAAATTTAGTAGTGCCGGCACCGCAGATCTAACCCAGGACACTCGCGCTTTATGAAACTAAAGTGAGCGCCCTGAACACTAGGCTACCGCGGCTCTATAGTATATAAAAATATAATAGCATACGAAAGGGTGTTTCTTCCGTTCGGGTGTGTCCAAAGAGTGTTTCAAATAGTGAAACATGTTTGCCTATAAGGATAGCCATTAACATTTGGTATAAGGAATTATTAGATTGTTGGCCTAACAGTACCCAACTATAAAACAAATTTCAAAACTTTATACAAAATAAAATGAAAACTCTTCATTCACCGTGATGTGAAAATTTCAATCAATCGTATTTTTCTTTAGGTTCCTCTGACGAAGAAGAAACAGATGAAAGAAACTGCGTTGCAGTTCTCTTCTTTTCCATTAAAAAAAAAGAAAAGTCGATGAACAGCAGTAAATTTAAACACAGTTTGATAAAAAAAAACTAGCTATTTAAATTAAAATACACTAGCGACTGCTCGTGACTTCCACCGCCCAATCACAAATTTACGGAAAACATTAAAACCTTTGTAATGTTAAATAAGATAATACAGCCTATTATTGTATATTAATGCAGTATAGTATCGGTGAAGCATGAAATCTGTAAAAGCGTCTATTGTTCTATCACTATACCTATTGTGCTGCTTATTGATGAGTGGGGTATAGGTAGGTATTGAGATCATAAAGACACAAGATAATGGAATATTTCGCTTGTCCTTTCAATTATTACATGAACACATTAACTTAATGCATTGTTGAGAGTAAACACGTCTACACCGATTTTATCCACTTAGATGCGTCATCTTACGCATCGTCTATTTAATGTATTGTAAAAAGGATAACAAGATGGTGAAAAGCTTGTTTAAAGTACCTATAACAATGTACGTGTAAATTACGCAGAATACATTCGCTTGTTTTATACCTTCCAGTCAAAAACGAAAAGAATTTAACTTTCTTTTCTAAGTTTACTACCTTTTTATTATTTGTGGGGAAAACCTACCTTTCTCATAACCGCGGGGGCAAAGATGGATTATGTCGAGCTTGCACCGACTAAAACTACATAGTCTGCCTTCTTGGCCCCCCATAGTAGCTGGACTACAAACATATCACACATCGGCAAAAGGATTCACAAGCGCCGCCGGCAAGCGTCAGATCCGGTTAGTTGATCCGGCCGCGGAGCGGCGCATCGTAATTCTGACTCCTCTTCCCCTAGAACAGCCCACCGACAAATCAGAAGCGGGTTCCTGAAGTTCGGATAGGTCAACTCGAACCAGTCCGCCTCGCAGTCTGGCTGAGCAAATAGATCCCGCTTGGTTTACCGTGGAAGACAAATCATATCGAATTAACTTTAACATAATGGGCTGAGCTGTTGCCAAGCACCAACATACTAAATTTACCTGTCTAGTTAGTGGACGAAAAAATCTTTAACGTTAACCTCTACGTTTTAAGCAAACTTTTATACTTCCAAGTGGTGAGTCATGCCAATATCATTATAATTGAACTGAATTACTCTATTATACTATTTTACATTTTTAACTATTTTATGTAGAACAATCAAAAAATCAAAATTCAAGAAACATGCATACGATAACACCCAGCGCCATCTAGTATTATAAAACAGAACATTTAATAGTTGTCAGTTTCTTTGTTAATCTCTCTGCTTTCCTGTAGTAACCAGGCGTGTACTAAAGGAAAACCTACCACTACGGTAAAGCTTTGTTAAAAAAAATCTATTGTGTCTGTTATTCTTAAAATACTTAGTTTTAATACGCGAAAAGCGTTATAAAGGTTTCCGAGAAATAAAAAAGAGTTTTATTAAAATACACTCCATGCACGTTAAGTACAAACTTGCATAAAACTTACAACAACGCAAAATTTCTTAAAGGGTACTACCTACCTACCTATTGAACAATTCATTTAAGAGTTTGTACGGTTTCGTATTATCGGCACCGTTGACGGCTGCAAAACTCTCAAATATTCTGAGGAGGAATTTATTCCGGAAAGACAAATATATATACGAGTAGCAACTTTATTTATTCTTTACTTCAGCACGTTTTTAAGGGTAGAAATCCATGAACCCTTATAATTTTGTCATGACCTTCCAAAAACTTATAGCTGCGCTATTATTTCAACGATACATACACTGTACTGTATATATAATAATAATTAATGTATGTTTCAACCTTTCCGATGTAGAAACATACTAATATCGATATCAAAAAATATGGTAAATTATAAAATCGATAAGACTGGCATGAAACAAACGCTTTGCTATTTTTTGCAAGCCTGTTAAAAGTGTTTAACAGCCTTTGGTCAGGTAACTTTTACATGATTATAAAAACGAAAAGTTCAAATGGTATTTCGTTTCCAGAATGTATTGGTAGTATCAGTGTCCAAGGAATATTTAAGTAAGTGAGTAACAAGTAGCTAGTAAAATGAAGCGTCAACGGTTTTTTTTTCTGTGTACATATTTGGTACTAGATATGTATGCCGTAGATTGAGCGTTTTGATGATAACTAATAAATACCTATTACCTAAGGCACCACGAAATCATATACTTATCAGTTTAATTAGAACATCAAAAAATCTTTACAAAATTATTTATAAAAATAAAAACCGTTCCTAAAGACATTTTGAGACAAGAACGAGAACAGTAGAGTAACCTTTCTTTATTTCTCACTCCAATAGACATCTGTAACAAGTACCGCCATCTTGTATCGGGAAGCTGAACATATTTTCGCCATTTACGAAATATAAGTTAAAGTAAGAACCAAGTAAAAACGAAACCTTTGTCAATAACTGCTTACTAAATTGCCAGGTAAATAATGATACAAAAATAAATTGGAACAACTAGAAGGTTCCGTAACTAAAACATAAGAAGACTTGGTCCGAGTTTTAGTAGATACAATTTTGGTTAGTAGGTAAAAATATTTTTGAATTTACGAAATAAAATATATTTACAATGCAAGGGGTTTAAGGAAATGACCTTTGTTTTCAATTCAACTTCAACCCTTTCCTGACAGCGATACCATAAAAAAGCAAAATAAAGTAACTACTGCATAAAACAACAACATAAAGACATAAAAAAACAAAATGAAGTAGCTACTGATCTCCCGATAAGTTAGCAACATTTTATATTTTATATACACATTCAAGAGCGCGTGTGGCACCCAAATATCAAGCTTTTGTACATGCATACTTTTTCAAATTGGTTGAAACTGTTTTACGGTTAATCACTAGCTCTTCAGCTATGTCGTAACTACTAATATGCCGATCTTCCTCGATTTTTTAAAAAATGACATCGTTATCCGTTACAGTTGGATCAGAGCGAGCTTCATCTTTGACAACAAAATTCCCGGACTGAGAACGCTTGAAGCCATTTTGTGCTACTCTTACTGACACTGCATTAAGTTCATAAACGTCACAAATTATATTTTTGCATGGCTCACTGCAGCCCGTATGAGGAAGCTCAAAGTTGCTCAGCGCGCTATGGAAAGGGCTATGCTCGGTGTTTCTCTGCGTGATAGAGTCTGCAACGATAATATCCGCAGCAGAACTAAGGTAACCGACATAGCCGTAAAGATCAGCAAGCTGAAGTGGCAATGGGCCGGCCACATAGCTCGCAGAACTGACAACCGCTGGGGAAAAAAGGTTCTCGAGTGGCAGCCACGTACGGGCAAACGCAGTGTAGGACGACCCCCACAAGATGGAGTGACGACCTGCGCAGTGTTGCGGGAAGTCGATGGATGCAGGTGGCTCAGGACCGTGCTTCGTGGCAATCTTTGGGGGAGGCCTATGTTCAGCAGTGGACTTCTAATAGGCTGAAATGATGATGATGATGATGGCTCAGGTTGCATTTTCCATTTTTTGTAATAAAACTTCAAAATGTATCGAATTTCTGCGTCAGATTCACTCATTACGGCGGACACAAAAACAATAGAAAAATGGCGGAAAACCGTTTTCACTTATTATTTTTCTGTTTTATAATGACAAACAGTACAACCGAACGAGATTTTGCTGCAACTATTTACAAATAAAATACGAAAACTTTTTACTTTTTCCCCGCCCGATAGTATGATGCGGAGAATAGGGTGGAAAGGGAGAAACATCATAATCAACCTAATTTGCACGCGATGCACCCTACCGACTAATAAACGTGGTTCGGTCAACGGATTGATGGCGGAAATACTTCTGAATATACCGAACCCTAATCTCATAAACGAGTACCGCCACTGCACACAACTCCCCTGCCTAGTGTGAGTATGGGTATATCTTCTGCGTTTTTAATGTCCCTTCTGTTAGCTCTTTCATGGAAATGCGTATGCCCGATGGTGGACTTAATTCGCAGGCTGATAAAGAAGTAAAAATGCGAAGAATTTAATTAACCGAAAATGATTTCCATGCAACAATGTTTAGTATTATTTATTACAATTAGCATTAGTATTATATAATTTAGTAATTAGTCGTAGAACCCTGGTATCTCATTCACCAGCACACGTATTTAAATTTCATAGTACACGAGTGGCCTGGATTCGAAACAGGCTGCAAAGATGTTTTACTTTATTGTTACAGAGACCTTTAACAATATTACACAATAAACCCGCGTGAAGTTCTTCCTAGACGAAATCATAGTATTATATTTAAAATTAAAAACATGGTATTGTTTATAGGTAACCATGTCACGCCGAAAGCGGAAGTGCTACCAGGCCTGGGCCGATGCATCGGCGTCTCGGGATGCAAAAACCAGTGCTCTTAAAAACGAGTACAACTCTGCCTCCAGGTCCTTCAAAAGAGTTATCGCTGCGGCAAAGTTAAAGCACATTGGCAGAATTCGCGAGAGACTAGTTCGCCTCCCATCGGGATCCCGCGCATTCTGGTCTCTCGCCGAGGCTGTCCAGGGGAATTTCTGTCAGCCATCTCTCCCATCTCTACACAAGGAGGATGATTCGCTGGCCCATACTGCAAAAGAGAAAGCCGATCTCGATGGGCTCTCTTTTTGCATCCAACTCGACTCTTGATGACCGGGGAAACTCTCCACCTACCATCCCGTGGTGTAAGTGCTCCATGCCGGAAATTCAGTTTCTGCAGAGCTCAGTGCGAAAGCCACTCCGCTCCCTGGACATTCATAAGTCGAGTGGGCCGGACGGAATCCCTCCAATTGTGTTGAGGATGTGTGCCCCTGAGTTGGCACCGGTTCTCACGCGTCTTTTCCGGCACTCCTACTCTTCAGGCGTCGTCCCGGAATCTTGGAAGACAGCATTTGTGCATCCAATACCCAAAAAAGGCGACCGCTCTGATCCGTCCAACTACAGGCCTATTGCCATCACCCCCTTGTTATCTAAAATAATGGAGTCACTCATCAACACCCAGCTCCTGAGGTACCTGGAGGAACACCAGCTCATCAGTGACCGACAGTACGGTTTCCGTCGCGGACGATCAGCTGGTGATCTTCTGGTTACCTGACTCACCGATGGGCAGAAGCAGTTGAGTCTAAGGGGGAGGCTTTGGCGGTTAGTCTGGACGTAGCGAAAGCATTTGATAGGGTTTGGCATAAAGCGCTTCTTTCAAAGCTTTCATCTTACGGGGTTCCTGAGAGATTGTGCAACTTGGTCACCAGCTTCCTCACGGATCGGAGCATCAAGGTTGTTGTCGACGGTGCATGCTCGGACCCCAAACCCGTGAATGCTGGTGTTCCACAAGGCTGTGTGCTATCTCCCACTCTGTTCCTTCTGCATATCAAGGACATGCTACAAATCAGTAGCATTCATTGCTATGCAGACGACAGCACGGGTGATGCCCTATATACAGGCCGTGCGAATATTTCTCGGGAACACGTCGACGAGTGCCGGAACAAACTTGTGTCTGAAGTCGAGACCTTGTTATTCAAAGTCTCGGATTGGGGTCGACGTAATTTGGTCCTATTCAACCCCAAAAGACACAGGTTTGCGCGTTCACCGCTAAAAGAATCCCTTTGTCGTTTCTCCTCTTTTGAGAACATTCCCTTATTGCCTCAGCCAGTATCGGAATCCTTGGCGTTGACATATCGAGCGACGTTCAGTTCCGTGGTCACTTGGAGGGAAAGGCCAAATTGGCCTCCAAAAAGCTTGGTGTGCTCTGTAGAGCGGGACAGTATTTCATGCCGGTCCACCGTTTGCAACTTTATAAGGCGCAAGTTCGGCCCCACATGGAATACTGTTCTCATCTCTGAGCAGGGGCACCCCAGTACCAACTCCTTCGATTTGACCGCATCCAACGTCGAGCGGCTCGAATTGTCGGCGACCAAGCTCTCTCTGATCGGCTTGATCCTTTGGCCTTGCGAAGAGATGTTGCTTCTCTTTGCATTTTTTACAAACTTTTCCACTGGGAATGTTCTGAGGAACTTTTCGGTTTGATCCCAGCCGCTGAGTTTCACCATCGTACATCGCGACAGAATTCGAAGTTCCATCGATACCACCTAGATGGTTGGCATTCCACCACAGTGCGTTTTAATCGAAGTTTTCTGCCACGCACTTCGACTTTGTGGAATCAGCTGTCGCCAGCAGTATTTCCGAATAATTACGACTTAGGGACCTTCAAGAAAAGAGCTTATTCCTTCCTTAAAGGCCGGCAGCGCATCTGTAGCTCCTCTGGTGTTGTGGATGTTCGTGGGCGTCGGCGATCACTTACCATCAGGTGAGCCGCACGCTCGTTAGCCCCCTTCTTCTATAAAAAAAAAAAAATGTCCTGGATAAACGAAGCCCTGTTAAAAATTATCGAAATGAAGTCACACAGAATTTTTGTGATTTGTTTTGACTTAGCGGATAAGGCCTCTGAATGTTAATAATATGGAAGCCGTTCCGATATCGACACAGCGACAACTTTCGAATGCTGTCAAATGTCAAAGGATATGTTTTAGTTGCCGCAAGTTTACACAAAAATACAGCAGCACCACTCGTTCGTACCTGTCTGTATCCTGAGATAAGGGGCCTATGTCACAACTGTTTTACGAAAATTCCGTTTAACATAATTTCTTGATAAAATTCAAACACAAAGTGATTTGATTTATACAAAATTTATCCAAGATTGATACCTTACCAACAAATGAAAACCGGAGGAAAGATCCCATACAATGTCAGAGACACGAAGCGAAATTCTAAACGGTCCAACTCGGAAACCAATCAATTGAGAATTGCACAAATAATGCAATGCCAACCGTGGAATTCGAAGAGTCAGATATACATATACTAACCACTAAGCCATCCGGTCTTAATAATACTCGTAAATGTGTATATTGCAACTACTTCCGCCGTCTAGCGTTGATCTAAGTGAAACTTTAATCTCTGCTAATCTAAACCGCCATCTGTTATCCATGGTGTGCACTTAACATCAAAGCGACATCTATTTTTTCAGTCAGAAATGCTCCGTTCAATTCAATTTGCCTTCCAATCTTCATTATGGATTATAAAATGCAATGCATGATAAAAACAATCTTGGTATAGCTCTCAACTTTAAGAAAAGAACCCTCTTCTTGCCGGTAAATTCTTAAAAAAATTTAATAATAAGTAATGAGATTCTTTTTCGTATATGATATGGTGTTAACCTTTATGTTTTCTAGTTATGTGGCAGAACTTCACAGCGCCGAGATGACCACCTTTTCTATATATTTAAACAACTACACTAGGCATCATCTGATACGTAATATTTTATTTTTTTTCGTCGGCCTCCGAAGATGGCCATTATCCAAGAGCATAAACATTTTTTTTGATAATTCTTGTCGTGCTTGAATACAAATTAAAGTATATCGAGAGTAGAACAATAGTTAACATCTATAGGATATTGTTTTTTTTAAAGCGTAGTTTTATAGATTTTAACAGATTTTTTTAATTGCTGCATATATCCGCTATTACTTACGGCACAACACATTACACAATCAATATATTCGCATTTTCGTACCGTAATATTACATGCAAGTTGTTCCGTAATCATTTAATAATTAAAGCTGTTTAAAGGAGTTTCAATAAAATAGTAATGAGCCAATGTTGAAGAGCCTCAATGCCTGTTAATTTTATGTAGGCAAATTTGCGAATATTGTTGTTGAAAATAATTTACTGTAGTGATTAAAAAATGGGTTATTAAACGTTAAATGTTCTGCATTCTCCCCAGACCTAGCAGCAACAGACCGGCTTAAATACATATTCTGTGGACTACAACACCTCTTTGATTGTATTAATTCATGCAAAAGAAATTTAGAGAGGATCTACTAGATTTATAATCTAATTGTATTGGGAGGTATCCCCATGCCGTTCAATGCTCCTATAGGAGATGACCCAAATACACCAGTGGTGGTAACAGACCAACATTCAATATTACATTTAGGCGTACACGGCCTTTGACACAAATTCAAACAAGCAAACATTACTCCTAGAGATGGAACTGAACATAACTAATATAATATACTCGGGTGCATTGAAATTGCACATAGGAACGTTTTAAATGTAATAATACGAATTTAATAATTTTGAATGTGCGATTAAAGATTTTTTCAATACCTATTCAATGATAGCATATAAGCGGTGATAAGTTTACATTTCTGACAAAAATAAAGAACAACAAACCTCCGAAATTGCTCACTTAGCTCACTACAGTTCGCGATACTAATTGCAGGTATAAAAAAGCATACTACACCAGAGTGTAGATAATAAGACTAAAGGAATGTTCCAAGAAATTAAACAGTCACTTTGCTGCATTAATAATCATTATGAGGACGTCAAGAATCAGCTGCAAGGAAACTTTTATCAAGTAAATATCCTCGAAGAGGAACTTTAAGTGTTGAAATCAACTGTATTTATAAATTATCTGAGTAATCGTCTTAATCAATCAAAATGTCTCGTACGAATATAGGATTTAATGCGCCACTAAATAGAATGGTTAGAAAATATAATGAGGAGTATAAAAAAGTGGACGTGGACATTCTCTCAACCAAAATTTCTGAGCTTAGGACTAAAATACGGAGGACATTATACAATAATTTATAGAAGATAATCGTAGGTTGCTTAATTATTTCTTTATTTCATTATTTTCATTATTTTTGTTATTACCTTTCCTTGTTATAGTGTTACGTTAGATAAGCAATAGATCCGCTTATTATTAATATTTATTTAACTTTACTAAACTGTGTCTACTGGCTTTCCGTGGTTGCCTTTAAGTAAGGTGGCAAATGCCTTTTTTTTTTTAAAAAAAAAACATTTTTATATAAAAAAGAATTTGTTATGTGTTAACCTTGTTGGTAATCCTTATTAAATAAATAAAATAAAATAAAAATAAAATAAAAATAAATACTAGGCCATATTGGAGATGAAAAGAAACCTATCTATATAATCGAACATCTCCCTCGAAATGAAAATGTTACATGTCGCAGCTAAGAAAAAGATATAAAAAATTACAAGGAGTAAAAAATGGACGACTGTTTTTAAGGAAATTGGAAAACTATCAACATATACTTGTGCAAGTCACTGAACAGTTAAGGAAACAAGCCAATTAAGTTAGGTGAGCCATAAAATTCAGCATGCTATTAATTTAAGCAGTTCGTTTTAGAAATAGATGATAATATTAAAATACGCTATCAAAATGTCAGAGGAATTCGCAGCAAGACCCGCGAAGTCAATACTATTATATTTTTCATTGATTTTGTTATCCTAATACGTACGGAAATTAGAGTCTTTGATAATGAATTTAATTATGATCGCTATACGGTATTTCGAAGAGACTGAGAACAAACAGATCATAAACAAGATGAAAATGGGGAAGACGTTCTAATATTTTCAATGCTTTTCCCTCCGATCTGTCGACGCTAAGGTAGTCCTTTTTTACCGAGGACCCTTCTAGGTAGATACCACCCTCTTACCAAATACTATTTAATAAATTTTACCTAAAGTTTAAAATCGGGCAATTATTATTTACTTTATTAAAAATAACCAAGAATTTCATGTACATTTTTTTTATAATGAATTTGCATCGTTTTTGTTTCCCAGAAGCTACTCATGGATAGCTATGCAGTAGAGGAATGAGATTCATCAATCAATCAATTTGATTCTACATATACCATAAATTAACAGATCGCTAATATATAATGGAAGGGGGGATACCAGCACCACACCATACCCTCTTTTTCTCAAAATACCAACCTCACCGGCTCGTGATGTACCTGTTGTTAATGAACTAGGCACTGGCGACCGAATGATAGCGGAAAATCCGTCCGAATAGGATGCTGGGCCTAAATCTGACTAGAGATAGAGCAAATTTGTCAGAGAACTCGGGATTTATTGTATCAGTACTTCGCTATAACGTTCTTATAAGTATACAATGTAAGTAATTGCGTGAACTCGTAATACTTTTCTAAATGTCAGATACGTATTTTTTTTAATTATATCAATGATATCGAGAAGAGATAGTCCAGGAAGGTACTAAAAAATAAATTTATGTACATCTATACATAAAAAAGATAATATAAAACACAAAATAATACATCTAAAAAAATAACTAACCGGGATTCGGAATTCATGTTTAGTAACCATGGTAACGTCGTGCACCTCGCGACGCGCCCTCAATCATAGATACAACAACGGTCGTTCACCCCGTGTAATACACTTTTACAAAACGCATTTCCTTATACCTACTATTATCACACACTAAACTTAATTTAAACGAACTTTATTTTACTTTTTAGAAATTGTGTAAATTTATGAAAATTAACATGTACAATTATGAATATGTGGCTAAACCAGAGGCTAGCACTACGGAAAAAAATTGTTGTTTTATTTTTATCACCTCACTACACATTTAACCCACTTGCCACAAGCACTTCGTGAAAAATTATTTCTTTCACATTCACAAAAACCACTTCATTTCCTAAAACTATGTTCTTCTTACATCGTAACGTAGTCCTTAGATATTCACTGAATATTTTTAGCAAAATAGACATATCTACAAATACAATGTGCGGTGACACAAACTGGGATATTAGCGCCATCTATATATGTATCTGTGAATTCAATTGCTATCTTGCGATGTTCTGCGTTGGAGTATTGGCTGATAGGACATAAGATGTCGCTACTAATTACAATTTCAGATAGACTGGTGAATTTTTGAATATTATATATGTTCAAAGATATAAATAAAAAATAATACGAATAAGTATACGACATCTGCGTAATGTGTGTAGTATATACAAGTGTCATAACTAAATATTTTCTATTGTTTTTTTGTTTCAACACGTCAAAAAATTTTAAGTGCGTAACAAGATTTACCTCAGTTTTAAGTTTAAAAGTAGTTCCTAAACGTAAAAACAGAAGGCGCTAAGTAAAGTTATATTAAAAAGTTATTTCATAAATATAGTGAAATGATAATATGAAAAACGAATGAAAGAGCGATTTACTGATTTAGACGAGGTATGTGACATTGAAGAGTTTTGGAAGACATTTAAAGATGGATTGGTAAATGTTGCGATTGATGTATGTGGTGTTTCTAAAGGGAGGAAAGAAGAAGGCATGGCTGGATTGGTTAGCGACAAAAGCTTATCATAGAAAAATTTCTGCGACCATTAAGGATATAAAGGATGCAAGAAAGGATTACAAAAAGTAGAAAGCGTTGGTGAAAGTGGTTGTTAGGAGAAGAAAAGAAGAGAAAAAGATGAATTTGATAGGCCTTTCTGCTAACTTCCGTTCGAACATAAAAATGTTCTGGAAATCGATTAGATTAGCCCGAGGAAAGTCAGCAATCTCTGAGCTTTCTGAAATTAGAAATCAGAATGGTAATATTATAAAAGGAGAAGAATGTGTACTAAAGAGATGGAAGGAATATTTTGAAAGTCTATTTGAAAGAGTTGAGGCACCAGCAGATGCAGGAACGCCTCCTCAAGAAACAAATAAAAGTTTGAATGGAATTGAAAGGAGAGCGATGGCAGTTAATATGGTGAATGGGGCATTGCATACATTTATGCATAGCTAGACGATATGTCACAAAGCTCGTTTGCTGTGCTGTGCATAGAGGAAGAGGCATGAAAGCAGGATAAATGAGAGCGTTAAGAAGTATGGTTAATGTGAAGATAACTGACACGGTTCGAAATAATGTGATCAGAGAGCGTTGTGGCATGAAAGACGATGTAGTGTCACGAATTGAGAAAGGGATGCTGAGCCGGTTTGGACATGCGGAGAGGATGAATGAAAGTAGGTTGACGAAACAAATATATGACGCAAGTGTAAATGGTAGAGTCGGGTGAGCAAGACCTAGGCGAACATTTCACGATCAAATGGGGGACGTTCTGAAAAAAGGCCTGGTCAAGAATACTGCAAGCAACGAGCATGCATGCGAAGATTGATGAAAGTGGAAGAAGCAAAAGACGTATGTCAAGACCGTAGCAAGTGGAAGAAAATTGTCTCTGCCTACCCCTTTGGGAACAAGGCGTGAATATATATTCATAAATATGAGTTTTATATTACGATGATATATTGTCTTTTATAATTTTGCAACTTTTCATTCGAGCTTATTTGGGACAAGATGTCAGAGAATGAGCCTGTATACATATACATATATATGTAGATAGACATGAGAGTTATATACATATATAAATTGGATTGGAAGAGCATCGTTCATTATGAGATTTTACCGCCGGGTAGTTATATCTTGTATTTGTAAAGAAATAGGAAAAAACTTTTACCCCGTCCTATTATATACATATATATACTCATACAGACATATAAATGTAATGCATTTCTAAAATTTACTAATCTTGACACAGAGTAAAAGGATTGTATAAAATATTCACCATTGTCCATATATTTCAGATCTGCTCGGCGCGGTAGCGATATTTGTCAAATTGATAGGGATAATTACCCCTGCTAATGATACCTAAATAGATAAGTCTACAAGTTTAAATTATTTAACTGAGGTAGGTAACGCTGATATTCAAACAAGGATCAAAACTAAATTTGCTCAATAATGAGTTCGGTCTCTTGACGGTTCAGATAAAAAAACAAATCAAAATCGAAACTTCATTAATTAAAGAGAAACTGTCTAGTTTCTAACTGCTAATGCAGAAGTTGCCTGATGTAGAGCGTGGAATCCATTTCATTTGATGACCTGAAATAAAACATATTTATTCCCGACGCAAAAAAATTGTTTGTGAAACGTCATTTTTTTAACCGAACGTTTCATAATTAGGTTCTCTGATGGACTCGTAACGTGCGAAAGAAACTCCGCATGTAGGTCATCCACCTGTGATTTGTGGTTCCATATACATAATATAATTTAAAATATTATAAATATATTTTAAGTGAATAATAACTGTCAGTAATAATTTGAATGTCGCTCTATTGACTATCAGTCGTTGAATATGTCCCTTTAGTATTAGAATTCATACAAGTTATTGGAAAACTGCGGTCTACAAAAAGTTACTTAAGGATTTGATTTATAATAAAAATACTTTAAATCGACAAGTGACAAAAAGCGCTGGACACCGCTCTTGCCACTCCATTTCGTCGTAATTCACACCACCTCGTTCTGATTTAGATCCGGTACACCTCGTCATAACACTTCTCCGCTGTTATAAATTGCTCTAGTCCGCTCCAGTGGATAGCAAGCCTAAACTGACATCCGCATTCTACTTACTCGTTATCAACTAGATTGATTAAGTTCTGAATGCTTCCTGATGTAGTTTGTAATTGAACAAAGTAGTGACTAATATGATATACTTGATAGGGCTGGCGCCACCGAATATTACAGTGATATACCCTATTAAATAAGACACTTTTAAAGCTACCATTTGATACTACTATTCTTGAATTTTTACCAGGACGCCGGCGCCAAATTTTTTTTTTATTGAATTTATCACGTGCTCGGCAGTGGAGGAAAACATCATGAGGAAACTTGCGTGTCTGTAAAACAATAAAACTATGATATGTGAAGCCCGCACTAGAGCTGAGTGGCGGCCCCTTGCCGGCTTCTAACCCCTCTCAGATAAACCCCAGCAGCAGTTGTGTGGGTAGATACCACACTGTTACTCATTTCTGCATCGGTGCCAAACATCGGTTATTGTTGGGTTCGGGTTCAGGTTAAAGGTATAGAGAGCCAGTATTATTACGGGCCGTGGGGCATTCCACTTTAGTCCGCAGGGATAAGAACGCATTTATAACGTTCTTTGATTGAAGTTATTAGTATGTATCCACGGGCTGCAGTAGCTACTTACCATCAGGTGAACTGCTAGTTCGTTTTTCACCACAATCCAATTTCAAAAAAAATATCGAGATATTTCAATAAAACAAAGACATAATTATTCTCAATGTTACCAGATGCGTCTTGTGAGAATTACTTAATTTCATATCTATAATTTATATGCACTAATAGTTATGACGCATCCATAATACTTTTTTAATATACCTGCAGATTCGTAGAGATTGAAAATTACCTTCCACAAATGTGATTCCTAATTTGTTAGTATTACACAATTGTGATGACATATATATAGTATTACAACAATAAAACAATACAAAGATTATTCAGAAATAAATTAAAATAATTGTGTTTAGTTAAATAAATATTTTAAAGGCACTATATACTTAATTTGGAACTATTTAATCAATCAACGCTGGTAAAACCAACCTTGTATTGATTAAATAGATCCAAATTATTAGCAACACTGGTTTTAAATTTACGCGCGGTCTTAACGGCGCTAAATTGCTGCCCGAGTAAGAAAAGTCCGGAAAATACCTCATTGGGAAAATCTTAGGTGAAGCCTTCAGTAATCCCAACGCGACACTCTCTCTGTCTCAAATGATGAATGTGTCGGGTAATCTAGAAAGGCACTTAGACCCATGTCGTGTGGCTTATGTGCGCTTCATGATAAAGTACCTATCGCAGCAAAATCACTTAATTTTATAAAATTTCATCTGCAGCTTTCAAGACTTAAGCATCATTTCATCATCGTCTCACAAATATTATAATTCCTTTTTTTATAAACTAGCGTAGTACCCTATCTTCACTCGGCGCCCATTGAATATGTAGGCAAGAAAATCTATATTCAAAGATCTCAATTGCAGAATTTCAGGATTGCATACAATAAATTTCAAATCTATATCTCATTAAGTTATGTATGAGAGAGGTCAAAATAAAATTCTGTGACTTTGTATGAACGTATTTGAACCTAACCTTACATAGGTCATACGCGTGAATGCGTATAATGATTATTTCTAAAAAACCATAGGCTTCTCCATTATCAACCAATCACATACTATTCATATAAAACCAATTATATTTCTCCTAAACGAGACTCCGTATTGAGACGAAAACAGTGCGTCATCTGTTGACACTACGACACCAGTACTAAGTAATGCAACAGTTCCATGGAGTTTTTTTTTGTCTGTGAACATGAAGGTCGACCGTCACAGATAACCTCCTGTTCCTGGAGCCGTGCGATCGGTCACGTAGATGACGATGAAAAACAAATTTAAATAATCCTTCGATGTATTGCGCGACTACTTTTTTTTTGCAACTAAAATAAGGCACTCAGTGATACCTTCATGTATTCGACATGACATTTATGCCATGAGATTGGAGTAAGGGTGACATTTCAGGGATACGGGACGCAAGACATCACAACCCGATCGGTCCGGATGGTACTCGAGCCCAGTATCCATGGCTTGCTGACCCGGAAAAGGATAACGGACGTGAGTTGTGAATTTGTTAAATAATATAAAGCGATACTGCAGTTTAGCAAGAAATAACAGTGACCTGTATCCTTGATTTTGTGTCAGAACTGACGGCGTTGATAACATCAATACTTTTAATATAAGAGGCGGCAAACGAGCAGACAATCCACAAAATAATAAGTGATTCCTGAACATCTACAACAACAACAAAAAATGTGTAAGTAATACTTGCATACCTGTACATTCTAACACGTATGTTACTTAGACACGCTGTGTTAATACGTCAATTTACACATTAGAGGTAACACTGAATTAAATAAAAGTCTATTAGATATGTGTGTGTGCGGTAAGTCGTAACAAAACCATTTTTATTTTCACATATTTCTTCGAATTTCAATTCATATTTATCCATAATAACAATAGCCGCTAACAAGCGGAGAAATTTGTATCTGCCAAATATGATGAACATGTTTATTCAATATATCCAGAAAGAAAATGGAATATTATTCATTGATTGTGAGCATACAAATTCAATCAGCTGAAACAAAGTGATCTCGACAAGAACATGAAGGCGCATACATCGAATAAATTAAAAAACCGTCAATATGTCAGCCGTACTACCTATATCTGGATGCGTAGAGAGTTGAATTATAAGAGCACACCCAGCGCAGCGGAGGATATAAAGGGCATATTATGATAAATAACTTAATGATAAATTCTACTACCCCGTATACAGATGTTTATGTGCTATAAAGGAAGGCATACTAAATCGTATAAATTTAGCTTAATTTAATTTTTAAGTGAATGCGAATGAACAACAAGACATCTGTAACCTCCTTCGATTGGAGTTGTTTACGGGTGCCCAAGGGCCATACCATCTCATCTACCATCATGTAGACTGATAGTTCGTTTATTACCAAAAACTATATAAAATACAAAACATTCTATACGCCCAAAAGCTTCAAAAATGTCATATACAATCTATCATTTTCGGCGTGTCAGTTTTCGTTGAAGTGATTAACTTTTGCCGACACAAATTAATTTCGGTTGGTTCACGCAAATTCGAGCCATAGCACACGGTCTAAAATACATTCGCATTGTCTCCCATCCGATATTTTGCACTCGGTGTGTCTCGTAACTGAGACTGTGTTCGAGATAGTGTAAATCATTTTCCGTTCTTTCTGCGCTTATTCAGTTAGGCGCCAACTTGACTGTAACGGACACAATGTTTGGGATTTCCATATATTCCATATATTATTCATAACCATGACTGCTGGTCGATTCATAGTCCATCATTATTTGGTTAGCAAATTAATATCGGAGGCTCCATAGCTCTAATTTGGTGCCCAAGAGGTTATTGCATATAATTTCCTTGACTGGAGCGCGGTGTCAGTACGTCCTTTCAAATGAATGAAATGTAAAAAAGCAAGAAAGCTGAAAGTTTTATAGGTCAATTCACCTAATCAGTACACTAAGGAAGACTACTAATATATAATTTAGTCGCTTGAGTGCGACCATGCAAATGCAAAGTGATTATAAAAAAAAAGTAAAGTCGCAGCCTGAAAGTGCCCACTGCTGGGCCTCCTTCTCTAATATATAAGATGGTTTTGGGGGCCGGGAAGGGCCCGCCACACTGCACCAGCGCGTGTTACCGGGCTTCACATATCCTTAAAACAATATTTTTTAGGTTTCGTTCTAGTAGTACACCAGCTAGAGATATAGGGGCTCTTTTCGCGTATGTGAAACGAAAAATACAAAATTAAAACGTCCAACGAGAACGACAAGGTAGTTCCGTCGGTACTTTTTGTCCTACGATTTAGTGAGTCGTTTAATTGAACATTTCCGAGTTCAAAGAGTAACACGAACAGTTCTAAGCAAGCCTTCATACCTTTCGTTAAAAAAAAAACATTAATTAATTAATAACAGAATTGTTAGCATGACTATACTCAGTTTCTATACAGTTTAACCGAAGGCAGTAAAAAAGTAGTAAAAAAAAAACTGAATCATAATATTAGCTAATATATAATACTATATATATTAGGCCAAAGTGAACAGACACCTTCTAGGCAAACGTGTACCATCCTAGACCTCATCTTCGCCTTCCATCGAGCAAGATTCAGGTCAAACAAGCCACGTTTGTTATTTTTATAAAAAAAAAATACTGAACTTCGTACATATTAAAAAAAAAACTGTTTTTCCTGGGGTCTTTATTTCGTGGGTGTCGAAAATAGTGACAAAGGCAAAAGTGATGGTTTTTATATGCACTCATACATATTATGGCTGTACATAACAGGTGTAAATAAAAAATATCAATATAAAACTTACAAAGAGCTGCGGCATATACTTAATTTCAGACTAGCTTCTATTTAGAGTCGGTAATGCAATTATTATTATTGAGGAAGTATTAACCATGTCAATAATAGGATAGACGCTGGAGGTAATACACAAAGATAAACTTGAGATAAGCTTATAAAGTAAATAAAACCACTAGTTATTCTAAATCTGCGTTGGAGTATTAACCAGTTGATGTTTAGCAGCAACTTTATCACGGAAATCACTTATGAATAATAAGTATTAATTTACTTATTTAAATATGCATGTAGTTCATACAATTAACAATTCCCCGTGCGGTTGCAATATAAGAGAATCACCCCATATCGTATTGATGTAGTAAACATAACTTAGGGAAACGAGTTCTTGGTACCATATGCCATTAGGAATAGGTTCCGTGTGATACTTTTAATTATTAGATTGTAGTTATTATAACTATATAAGATAGTACAAATTTTTAAATTATTGTGTTGCCATCTCACTTTTGGCATTTGACCAATTTATAACATATTATACTTTTTTGTAATTATTTATTATTTTCTTACTTACATCTATTTCACAATTGTACACGATATTTATAATTGTTTTCCTCCTATGTAACTATTTGGGTACAACGTCATCTAAATTCTGTCTCTCATTCAACACAACACAATAAACTAGTCATTCAACACTTATTTTGTAATAATAATGATTTGTGGATGTTTTTAAATTTATGAGAATTTTGAGCTTGTGTGTATAGGCTCATAGTATCTGCGGTAATAAGTATTCCCAAATTCTTTTGCATTGTAAAGTAAAAGTAAAGTAGCAGCTTGTGAGGCAAAGGCCTCCTTCACAAATATCTGAGTGGGTTTTGGAGCCGGGTATGGCCCGCCTTTTTTTTCCAGTGTGGGTTAGCAGGCTTCACATATCCTCTTAACAATTATTTCTCAGACATGCAGTTTTCCTCACGATATTTTCCTTCACCGCTGAACACGTGGTAAATACAGCACTCGAAATTGCTATTAACAATTTTAGTCGTGCCGGCACCGGGGTTCGCACTCCGGTCACTCGTGCTCTATGAAACTAAAGTGAGGGCTCTGACCACTAGCCTACCACGGCTTGAATTGTGAATTCATAGAAATATACATCACTACATTTTGGTAAAACATTTTTAGACAAGTAGGTTAGGTTACGAAGTTGTGTATTTCTAGAACTCTTTGTGAGTGTTTTGATTTTATCTTCCTCGTCGTATACTAAAGCAATTTAGTAAATGTTATAGATATGTATTATGGCTATGTTCAGCAGTGGACTTCTGACAGACTGAAATGATGATTACTTTACAATAAATAAAGACTTCTGCTTCATTATTATGATATTTTGTTCACATTTTATAAGGTACAATGGTGTTAACCAAAGGCACTTGTAGCTTACTACCTTAACTACTAAAGCTAGATTTCATTACTTAAATTGTTCAATTACTTCAAATGATTTACAGTTACAATTATTATTAACACTATCACGATGCATACAGATGTAATTGTGGGATAACATTTTTAGTTTCATATTATCTTTGTTATTTGCGTATTCTCCACAAGTAGCATCTGTTTACAAGTGGCATCCATCCTCAATCATGTTAAATATAAGTGGACGAATCGGCATGAGACACCGCCACAAGCAGATGCCTCTACGCGAGCATGGCATACTCACGTCTACAATACACATATATATGGCAATTATAGCGAACACTATCACATTTCACATAGAGACCTCTATGTGAAACTATAATGCACTATCTACGAGACCTTTTACAATGATGTTGATTAATAAATGAAACTATTTAATCATACACTAGTAACAAATAGTGGCATAAAGTTACAAAAAAGTTCGTATTAAAAATGAATGTATCCCATGCTTCCTCATCATTAAGATTAGTATGTTCATGTTTACATTTCTTTGTTAGATTTTTTTGTCGTTATTTTCTGTTTGCACCTGCCAATATTGTTCTTTATCTACCTTACTGTTAACGAACTGTTAAAGATTGCCACAAGGCATTAAGTTATCCAATGAACAATAAATAAATATTCAATGACGTTATGGTAATCTTTTGAGCACAAATACTTTTAGACATAATTTTTAAAGTTTTTTTCTGACAGATTCAATGAAAATTCTGGATTTTTTTTTTATATATGTGTGTGCATCGACCCAGAAAAGAATTCTTAGCTTCAGTTAGTCTAAATTTTAGATTGTCTAGTTTGTTATTATTTCTCAATACAAAATTATGTCGGTCACTGTTTCTCAAGAATAGTGATTCACGTTACTTACATTTTTGGTAAATGTACTGGCATATGAATGTTAAAATATTGATTTCTTTAAATAGTACCCTAAGCAAACCACGAGACTGCTCATTATAAAAAGCCCGCACTATTCTTTTTTGCAAAATAAAAATAGTATTGACATCAGTTGCATGTCCCCAAGATAAAATATCATAAGACATTACACTGTGAAAGTAACTAAAGTAAACCAATCTTGCAGTACCTATATCAGACATTTGATAGACATTGTATAGAACAAAGCTCAAGTCCGTTCTTGCATGGAATACTGTTCCCATCTCTGGGATGGTTCGGCTAAACATCAGCTTGATGCTTTGGACTCGTTGGAGCGCCGAGCGAAGAGGATCATAGGCAGTGACTCACTAGTAGAGGCAAAACTTCAAAGCCTCGAACACCGTAGACGAGTGGCCTGCCTCTCGGTTTTTATCGAATTCATTTCGGAGAGTGTGCGGAGGTTTTGCATAACATAATACCCTCTTCCCCTTTCCATCACCGAACGACTAGACGCGGCGAGAAGTTCCACCCTTATGTTGTAGACATTCCTCCATTACGCACGAGGCGGTTTGCCTCTTCTTTCTTTGTGCGGACGGCTAAAGAGTGGAACTCTCTGCCGAGGTCGGTTTTTCCGGAGGCCTATAACCTGGATATCTTCAAGGCCAAAGTGAACAGACATCTAGGCAAGCGTGTACCATCCTAGGCCTCATCTTCGCTTTCCATCGGGCAAGATTGAGGTCAAACGCAGGCCTATTTATTCATAAAAAAAAAAAAAAAAGACACATGGCGCATTTTTCTTACAGCACATGCAACTAAGCTAATCCTTTTAGCTAAAGTTTCAACATGGGGAACCCATTGAAGCTTATGATCAAGTGTAATCCCCAAAAATACTGTTGTATGTTTATCTATAAGTGACTCTGCAAAATAACATTAGACGGTTACTGTTATACATTTGACAATACAAATTTTATACATTTCGTTTTGGTTGCATTAAGGGCTAAATAGTTGGCACGAACGAAGATTTTCTTCAAGAAGAGGCTCGAGACCTTCAACTGACTGAATTTGTAAAACTCTGCACCAAGAACGGAAAATATACAGAACCTTTCTCAAAAATGTCGCGCATATCATCTAAATATAATTAATACTCAGTAGGTCCGACTATCAATTCTTGCTCTGTGCCTTCTTCTGTAAGAATAATTTTATATTAGTACTCTTAAATTCATTTGCAAAATTATTTACCAAAACTTTAGTATTTATATCACAATTTCCTGTGTATGCACAGTACTTACTTTAGATCTTGTTTATTCTTGATAATTCTCAACACTAGTATGTAGATTGTCGCTAGGAATCTACATTTTAGGAGATAATACTTTATATTTCCATTTTCGGAAGAATGATTTAAGGGTGAGCGAGCATGGGCTGTCTCTCTCAGTCCCAAAGTGTAATGTATAAATATTTAATAATATTTATAAAAAGTGTGGTTATGTGTTTTGAAATAAGAGTTGCATGACTCTCTTATTTCATGTGTTGTTTTGTCTTTTACATGCAGGTACTCCCAGGCAATAACTGCCATAATAAACCGTTAAAACCATATGTTTGCCTTGCCCGTAACCTCGGTCCACGATATTGTCTAATGTAATTTGGCAAAATCACTGGGGTCACAGAGAAGCCAATGTTAATTGTATTGCCCTTGTATTTTTTTTTTATTTCAATATAAGTATGAGCATAAGATAAATCGAGGTTCGACAAACCGTGGAGAACAAATGTGAGGGGATCGAATCCAATTCACACTCGCTCTATAAAACTAAAGTGACTGACTAATAGTCACTGTCATGTCTTGTTTATATTATGTAGGCATATCTTCATTTTATGCGTATAATATGTTGCGGTGCGGAAAAGAAACAATGACGAACGAAAATGGTCTATGTGTAACATGCAAAGCCCAGACTGCAAAGCTAATAACTATAAGCACTTATAAATTATCATTCAATTATGAAAGGTTCTATTGCGTTTTTATATATATATATATATTACTATGTTTACACTATGAGCACAATGAAAAGGTACATGAATAATTATCCAATCGTTGATATTTGCACTTAAAGGCTTGTCAGATAACGAGTTAAGGTTTTATTCAGTGACGTACATTCGTAAATAAGGATCTGAAATTGCGATCGGCATACATAAATCGAACCTAGGCTACACAAGTGACATGAGTAAGTAGCGTCCGCAGCTACTATGGTGGTTAAATATACCAGCGTCTTGGATACACTTTGTAGCTAAAATGGGTCGGTAAACAGGGCCGGTCAGAGGTCATTTATGTCTTATTAACTTTACCACACTTATTCACCAGACATGGGCCAAAATGACAGCGTATAAGCCTGTCGCCATCTTAGTGTCCAAACCAACGTAACAAATTGTATATTGGTTTCGAAAAACTTATTGGTACGAGTCCTCCACATAGAGGATCGAACTTGAGTTTCCTTATATGGAAGCAGAGCTAACCTAACCACTCGGCAATCTTAACTTTATAATATTCCATTGGAAAATAACATAGTGGTGAAACACTACATCTATGTATATAGTTTCAACAATATAATACTTCACATAGATTTTAAGCTACAATGGGTGCAGTAAAAAACTTGTTTCATTTGCGATTCGTTTTATCACAAGTGCCTACATATCATAAAGTCCCCTGCCACTAATACTATTGTAAGAAAATAATTTGTAACTATATCTGAATCGATTCGCTATAAAAAAGCTACCTGGTTCGTTGGTGCTCGGCGTTGAAGTTAAACGTCATGAGGCAATAGGAGGATGTATATCTGGAAAAATAACAAAAAGAATGTTCCGGCTCCTTCCTGGCTCGAGAATTGTATCAAATACTGATATTTTGCCCAGCTGTGGGAACATGGACCGGATTAACTTTACTTCATACCGGTAGTTGCTTTTTCATAATATTACATACATCGATTTTTGTAATTGTTAATAATTACGTTAAATATAAAAATTTAACGTAGTCGATATTTTCATGATCATATTTATGTAAGCTAATATAGCTTTACGAAATATCTATAATACAAAGTAGCCTGCTTTATGTTTGTAGACTATAGATTTGAATATGTGTGGTCGGCATCTATACCTAGAAACTAATTGAAAAGACTAAATATCGTAGACTAAAATTTCGAAGTTAATACTATAATTAAATATAAAACTCGTTAAGAAACTTCTATCTTATTTTACACAATATCGCTTTCTCGTATACACATATTTCTGAGCCCAGAATTTCAGAAGCTCGTTTTTTTTTATAAAATATAAAATAAATCAAACTAAATATAATCGTGAAAAAAGAAATAATTTTTTATATTTTTAACGGTTCAACAATTTTTTTTAAAGGCTTGTTTAATGGACTCAAACATTTCTTAATTTTTATTTTAAGCTTGTGAGTCGCTAACCCCTGTTTCTATCTCTTTCAGCACCAGTCATTAAAAGGTGCTTAAGAATAAATCTTCATCGTCAATATCTCCCCTATATCCTCTCTTCCCTATCGCCTATCCCCTATATCCTCTCTTCCCTATCGCCTATCCTCAAATATCTATAAAGGCTGGCAACTCACCTGAAGGTCCTCTGGTGTTTCAGATGGGCAACGGTGATCACTTACCACCAGGTAATCCGTTTGCTCGTTTGCCTCCATTCTCCAAAAAAAACCATAAATAGTAAAAGTACCTGACAAAGAGTAATGCACCAGCCTGCACTGAAACAGCACGGCTTTTCCCGGCTCAAAAAACCCTTTCCGACCTTTTTCCAGGCTGCTATTTTACGGAGAACTAAAGTCCGCAATTCTCAGCTCCCGTACTACACTCCAAAATTAGAGTAGACTGATGCCCAGCATTGGACGGTTTCCGATCATTACCTTCAATAAGGTGTCTAATTAAACGCAACGTATATAATGCTTCATTTTTACAACGCCACGTAGTCTCGATTAAATTGGCGTAGGTTTACTTTTATTATTTGGAACGGTTATTTATAGTAAACCGGTACGCTTCTGGAAATATTTTGTTATTTTCAACTGTTTTGACGGAACGACTTTTTTTATTGGATCGGACTGCTAAACTAACTAACAGATTGTAAGTTGCACGTTGTCATTCCTTGAAAATAAGATGGAATCCCTCACAGCCTGTAATTATCATGACTATATATACATTGCAAACCGGATGTCTGCACTGCGGATTTGCGACAGAAATAGGTTAAAGCGTGATACCCTCCCAGAACACTCCTAGGCATAAAAGAAGCCTACCACCTAGTGAAAAGTAAGTTCACTGCTGGATGTAGACCCAGCCCGTGGGATGTGTTCGCCATAGTGGTTATTCTAAGCAGGCAAATCGGCGATCGCAAACAACCAAACACCTAACATCTTAAAGATGGTTTAAAATTACTTATAATAGAAATCATAATAACAGCTAACATATTGTAACGAGCTATAAGTTGCGGGAAAAGAGTGAAATGCCCGTTAGTTTTAGCTTCTATTTATTTTACCAATCCCCTGTCTCTTCCTGCACCTTCACTCATTGTCTTCCTTCTTCTTCTCCACTTCTTTTTTCCTTTTCCTCTTCTTTTTTACCTTTCCGTCCCAGTCTTGCCATTAATTCGGGGCTCATCAATATCTATAGCAGCAACAAGAAATATACCCAATTGGTTTCTTTGGTTGGAACTTAACATGTAGATATATTAAGTACATACGTATATATAGTCCTAACGTATACCTTTTTCTTTGTCATCTGCGTCAGTCTATTTAAGGTCACTGCTATATATTTTATCAGTAGTTTTGTCGTTATTCTTGCGAATTTCACATCAACACTAAATTTTATTTCCTTAGCAAAACTTTATTTGGTATTATAAAACTAAATTAATTTCATTATAATTACATTTGAAACTAAAGTCACTAATAGGAAAAGTTTTGTTATTCGGTTCGCGTTAAATATAACATTCACACTAACATTTGACTTTGTAGCAGTTAACAATACTCGTATATCAATCATATCATGAATCATATTTGATTCAAGGTTTTTACCTTACCTTTATGTCTAAGCATTCATTACTGTGCTGTAGGCAATTTGTACATCTGAAGAGTTTTATTGCGTTCTATCCCAGCTATACTGCTCCCTTCCTTCCTGTGAGTTTCGTAAAAGACGATTATTTGAAGAAAAAGTCTTGAAATTATTACGACCGTTTCCGGAAGAGGATGATGCTTAATATATAATTTGATCATACTATTGGTATGTAATTTAAATGAAATAAAAGTGCTTAAAAAACTACTTACAAACATAAATAAGTAGTAAAATGCTCCGAGAACCTAAGACCACGATTTTGTAAAAGGTGGAATTAGACGCTGTAAAATGTATAGTATTCGCAGAATAATAATAAAATCCTTATGAAAATTGCCGTCAGCATTTCAGAAGAAGGGTATGTTTTAATACATTTCATGTCCAATATTACCATACCTGTAAATAGTTCACTGCAGGACATAGACTGCCAAAAAGACACGCTCGGCAAGCTGATTGGCAATCGTAGTACTAGACACTTCGCACCTTAAACCTGCTTAATTTTGGCTCAGTATTAATAGTAGCTATATCGATTTTCAAGGCCCTTCTTTTTGTCGCCTTTTACGATTCCCACGCAAAGAAAAAGGGGGGTAGGGCAGATTCTTAAGCCTATACCACACGGCAATATACCTCAGCGATATCCAATAGTATTATTATTAAATTACTATATCCCTACTAACCAAGCGTGATTCACATAAAACAGACATTAATTAATACATCGCTAATCCGTTTTTATTGCTCCCGCAATTAGGAAGCACAATAGTATAATTATATAAAATTCATTAATTGCGTCAACAATTAACAGTTAATACTTTTAATCAATTATGTAATAAAAACATAACTAAAGATAAGCAATAAAGACAGGTTTCAATGCTTCCTCGAAATTAATTAATTTTAGTGGAAGAAGCCGAGCAGTCGTGGGGATTAAATGGAAAATGTCTTGATTACATTTTTTTTCCGCAATCTCATCGGTCTGTTCCAAGAACTGAAATATTCCTCAAACAATTATGAACTCAAATGTCACCAGCGGAGTTCCCCGTAGTTTTAATACGCATTTTTCAAATTAATCATTCAGGCTACGTTGTGAAGTAAAGAATGTTTCAAATCTAAATTTCTTTTGGCTATTAACTGACAATCTCCTTTTTCATGCATCCTCATAATGCTGAGCAAGTTGCTGAGTCATGTATTATTGATGCTTACAAGTCGAAGACACTTCGATTTGAGATATTCAAATGGAAGTTACGCAATGAAAAGGACAAAATGGCAAAGAGAGAGAAGGATTGTTTTTGGTGATGTCTGCCATAAATACTCATTTCTTGTTCCTTGTTCGTCTTATATAGACAGTTTTATGCATAGCTCTTCTCGTGGCTGAATATGCCGATACAAGAGGGACAGATACGGATATACGAAAACCCCATGGGAGATGGATTGGAGTAGAGGTAGATAGTACAGATAGGCAAATTGCCTTTTTTCTCACATATCGAACAATCACACAGCAGTCCTTAATTATAATTCTCTGTGTCTTGGTTACTGTATGGTAATATAATACATATACTTAATATGTAAGTAATTTAATTTAAATTTTAAATGAAATAAAAGTGCTTAAAAACTACTTACAAACATAAATAAGTAGTAAAATGCTCCGAGAACCCCCTAAGACCACGATTTTGTAAAAGGTGGAATTAGACGCTGTAAAATGTATAGTATTCGCAGAATAATAATAAAATCCTTATGAAAATTGCCATCAGCATTTCAGAAGAAGGGTATGTTTTAATACATTTCATGTCCAATATTACCATACCTGTAAATAGTTCACTGCAGGACAAAGACTGCCAAAAAGACACGCTCGGCAAGCTGATTGGCAATCGTAGTATTAGACACTTCGCACCTTAAACCTGCTTAATTTTGGCTCAGTATTAATAGTAGCTATTGCGATTTTCAAGGCCCTTCTTTTTGTCGCCTTTTACGATTCCCACGCAAAGAAAAAGGGGGGTGGGGCAGATTCTTAAGCCTATACCACACGGCAATATACCTCAGCGATATCCAATAGTATTATTATTAAATTACTATATCCCTACTAACCAAGCGTGATTCACATAAAACAGACATTAATTAATACATCGCTAATCCGTTTTTATTGCTCCCGCAATTAGGAAGCACAATAGTATAATTATATAAAATTCATTAATTGCGTCAACAATTAACAGTTAATACTTTTAATCAATTATGTAATAAAAACATAACTAAAGATAAGCAATAAAGACAGGTTTCAATGCTTCCTCGAAATTAATTAATTTTAGTGGAAGAAGCCGAGCAGTCGTGGGGATTAAATGGAAAATGTCTTGATTACATTTTTTTTCCGCAATCTCATCGGTCTGTTCCAAGAACTGAAATATTCCTCAAACAATTATGAACTCAAATGTCACCAGCGGAGTTCCCCGTAGTTTTAATACGCATTTTTCAAATTAATCATTCAGGCTACGTTGTGAAGTAAAGAATGTTTCAAATCTAAATTTCTTTTGGCTATTAACTGACAATCTCCTTTTTCATGCATCCTCATAATGCTGAGCAAGTTGCTGAGTCATGTATTATTGATGCTTACAAGTCGAAGACACTTCGATTTGAGATATTCAAATGGAAGTTACGCAATGAAAAGGACAAAATGGCAAAGAGAGAGAAGGATTGTTTTTGGTGATGTCTGCCATAAATACTCATTTCTTGTTCCTTGTTCGTCTTATATAGACAGTTTTATGCATAGCTCTTCTCGTGGCTGAATATGCCGATACAAGAGGGACAGATACGGATATACGAAAACCCCATGGGAGATGGATTGGAGTAGAGGTAGATAGTACAGATAGGCAAATTGCCTTTTTTCTCACATATCGAACAATCACACAGCAGTCCTTAATTATAATTCTCTGTGTCTTGGTTACTGTATGGTAATATAATACATATACTTAATATGTAAGTAATTTAATTTAAATTTAAATAAAAATAAATAACCATAATAATTTTTTTTATGAGTAATGAGCAAGCGGCTCACCATCACAACGATTACAATACCAGAGGAGCTACAAATACGTTGCTGGTCTTTAAGGAGATTTTTAAGTTGGAAGGGAGGATGAGGATGGGGGATTAAGAGGGGAAGTAGGCCTCCGATTACGTCATTCAACGAACGAAATACACAATCACAAGATGCCTCTACTTCACGCCTGTATTCTTTAATCCCGGAGTAACCGACGACGACAAAAAACCGGGGTAGTACCCGGTCTAGCAGACCCATTCGAGGAGCAAAAGCCACTGTTTGGCTCTACTACTTTAAAAAAATCATCTAACATCCGTGAATCAGATATAAACATTGATATACATCATATGAATATTTATTGTCTAGCGGAGTTCGAAATATTAGAAAATTTCAATGGCTGGATTATGTTCAGCTGTGGACTAAAGTAGTAGTAGAATAAACCAATATATGGGCGCCACATTGTTACAACAAACCTGCTAGCAAAGTGTTGTATTAATGCCAAATACCTTCATAAATATTAAACTTATAACTGAAATTATGGCTTAATCATAAATATTTGACTCAATTGCCTGTAGTGACGTAATCATTATATTGGCGAACTAAAACAGTAATTAAAACGCATACGTTCAAGTCTAACTAATATACGTGTACGTTGCCACTCAACTAAAGCGCCAAGTTTTCATTTTACCATGTAATTAGGAGTTACCAATTCACTTATAGGTATTCCCCTTCTTGCCTAGGAGTCGTCATAAGCATTTCTGCTGACAAACAGCGGTTTAACAACTGTTGTGTTCCGGTTTGAAAGGTGTTGAGAGCCAGTATAATTACGGACTATGGGGCATTATGTCTTAGTCTTCGGGGCTGACTAATCATTTGTAAGTGTTTGAAGTTGTTTACAAGTGTTCATGGGCTGCGGTTGCATAACGTCAGGTGGACTGTAAGCTCGATTTTCTTTATTTGACCATTTAATTTGTTTAAATAAAAATAAATAACCATAATAATTTTTTTTATGAGTAATGAGCAAGCGGCTCACCATCACAACGATTACAATACCAGAGGAGCTACAAATACGTTGCTGGTCTTTAAGGAGATTTTTAAGTTGGAAGGGAGGATGAGGATGGGGGATTAAGAGGGGAAGTAGGCCTCCGATTACGTCATTCAACGAACGAAATACACAATCACAAGATGCCTCTACTTCACGCCTGTATTCTTTAATCCCGGAGTAACCGACGACGACAAAAAACCGGGGTAGTACCCGGTCTAGCAGACCCATTCGAGGAGCAAAAGCCACTGTTTGGCTCTACTACTTTAAAAAAATCATCTAACATCCGTGAATCAGATATAAACATTGATATACATCATATGAATATTTATTGTCTAGCGGAGTTCGAAATATTAGAAAATTTCAATGGCTGGATTATGTTCAGCTGTGGACTAAAGTAGTAGTAGAATAAACCAATATATGGGCGCCACATTGTTACAACAAACCTGCTAGCAAAGTGTTGTATTAATGCCAAATACCTTCATAAATATTAAACTTATAACTGAAATTATGGCTTAATCATAAATATTTGACTCAATTGCCTGTAGTGACGTAATCATTATATTGGCGAACTAAAACAGTAATTAAAACGCATACGTTCAAGTCTAACTAATATACGTGTACGTTGCCACTCAACTAAAGCGCCAAGTTTTCATTTTACCATGTAATTAGGAGTTACCAATTCACTTATAGGTATTCCCCTTCTTGCCTAGGAGTCGTCATAAGCATTTCTGCTGACAAACAGCGGTTTAACAACTGTTGTGTTCCGGTTTGAAAGGTGTTGAGAGCCAGTATAATTACGGACTATGGGGCATTATGTCTTAGTCTTCGGGGCTGACTAATCATTTGTAAGTGTTTTGAAGTTGTTTACAAGTGTTCATGGGCTGCGGTTACCACTTAACGTCAGGTGGACTGTAAGCTCGATTTTCTTTATTTGACCATTTAATTTGTTTAAATAAAAACCATCCATTAAATCTATCGTCTATTTCTTAACAATAGAGAACCACGATAGCCAAGTACATGATGTGATATATTATATCTGCCTCTGAATGAGAAGACAAGAGTCGATCCCCTATTCGGTGAGTTCGTACTAATAAGGTTATCGAAACATATTTACGATTTGTATCGATGGGTTGGACAGTAAGACGTGGACATGCTTAACGAACGATGATAGCTTGTCACGTTGTTCCAACTAAGCTTCGGTGTAAAATGGGATGGAAGTACTAAGCATGTTTAGACTAGTTTAGACACCACCGGCATTGGGTATGCGGTCGAGAGATATTTTTAATAGAGAAAAGCTTCGTTAACTATAGTTAACATATATGTCATTTGAGGAGGTATAACAGAAGAGTAGATCCTATTGACAATATTATTCATACATTCGCATTTTAAGGTGTTTTTATTCCGTGCCTAGCCCTATTACTATACCGTCTGCCTGCCTGTACTCGCTGCTGATTAAATTTTCACAGAATATGCCTATATTACCATACAGCGGATATCCTAAAACTAAAAACAAAGAAAACTAAACAAGAAATATATTTTTAATTTATTTTTATTACACTCTATCATAAAAACGGTAAATCAATAAGCCGTTGAACTTGGTGTATTTATAGCGAAAACTCTAAAGTATAATAATACAAATTTACTAATTGTGAGTCCGGCTCGCGCTAAGGATCCCGAACAATATTATTGTAAAAAACAACAACATAATACATATTGTGACGTTGTACAGAATCCTTTACTACCTTTCTGTCGGCTCATGTGGACAAAAATTAGTCAGGTTTTACACGTGGGACCGCCTGGGTCGACCGGGTTAGTAACACGGCTTCGCAGAATGCCGGCGTGAAGTAGTGGCATCTTGTGCTTCTGCTATCGTTCGTTGAGTGAGGCCCCCTCCCCATGCCCCTCCTCATCCTCCCTCCCATCTCCCAAATATCCTTAAACGTCGGCAACGGAACTGCATCCCCTCCGGTGTTGCAGATGTACGTGGGCAACCGAAATCACTTACCATCAGGTGAATCGCTTGCTCCTTTGCCGATTTTTCCATATAAAAAACGTTAAAAAGAACTCGCTTCGGAATGCTGTATTAATATGATAATATTAACTGTCACGTCACAGCAAGACTAAATTATAACTTGTTGATAATTGGAGCAACTTATCATGACATAAAATTGTATATAGCATGTTAACGCGACATGTTCTCAGATATGTTACATTAATATGCAGTATATACTCCTAGTATGCAATCCCAATAAAACATGGTTCCCAACAAGTCATGTTCTATATTCCGGAGAGGACTACAGAAATCGGCTTGGCTATTCAGAGTAAATCCGTAATGTCCGTAACCCAGGACAACAGGAGTGTGTGAGAATATAAATTGGAAACCGCTCGTCAGTATTAGTTGGGAGGAGTCCTCTGAGGATATAACCATATAATGTAGTGTGTTGTCCAAATACAGCCAGACCCTGTGCGTCACGACCATTTATGATGATGGAGCAAAGATCCACGCACAAGGCGGTTTCTGAATACGATATACTCGAAAATCCTTTGATTATTCCACCACGGGAATAGAAGTTGTAAAAGATAAGTAATAGTAATAACAATAAAATTATCACCTAAGGTAACCACGACGTGAAGGGAAAACGTTCATAATAATATAGTATTAGTCTACAGTTAGTATGGCTATGAGAACTGACAATTTTTTTTAATATTTTAAGCAAATATCTCGAATCCTCTTCTACAACTGCGTCAAAAAATCGAATTAATTTAAATATAATAATTAATGACAACATTTTAAAATTGGATATATTTTATAACCCCAGTCCGTAAGTAAAGCAGTAAAATTCACTTAATTATTTTAAAATCCTAGTACCTATATAAGTAACGCAGTATCAAGGTAAAAATAATAAGATTAGACGTTCACTATTGCATTAGACAGGATTTACATTTAGTTCACTAACTGCTTTAATGTATTTTCTATGCCTCTTTAAGACAGCAATCGTTCAAATTCGAGGGCCGCTGCACGCCCCGCCGCATCCAGCCAGATTCTTATCAAGAATATAATTACAAAACGTATTAAGATTTATTATATAAAATATATGTAATACTATCATGTACAGTTCTGTAACTACCTTGAAACTTGTTCTAAAAGTTGTAAGCTAAGATACAAATACACAATACGTGTTTAGTATAGACGACGTTTGGCTTAGTGGTTAATTTACCTAATCGCTGAGCCATACGTTTGTATTCCAGCCGTAGCCAATGTTTGGGTTCAAAAATAGAAAATTTTAGTTATCGTGTCTAATTGTCTTGTTATGTGTCTCTAATACTGCATCTACCCCTATCTGTGCCTCATCTCTTAAGTGTTACATTGGATACAGGAATTTGGAGACGTATCAGCACCAATAAAAATACTCAGCTGTGAAGAAAAACATCGCGAAAACCTGTATAATAGTAAATAAAACAGAAAAAATTATTTCTACGACTTGTAAAGTCCGCCAAGTACAGACTAGTTATTATTTATTGCAACAACGAATATAACGCTTCCTGGGTTTACGAAATAATCTTCTACGACAGTGGACAATATAAGAAATCTTGCACTCCTATAACAGTATGGAAGTTCTGATTATGCTTCGGCCCGCTGAAGGGTTTTTCTCCTGGATCTACATTCATAAAATGCATATCGCCAGTTAAACAGTCATTATTTAGAAACAAATGAAAAAAATATTGAATGAAAAACGAATGTAACGAATTAAAAAAAAAAAAATTTATTCATGTATTTTAGTTCTTTTTTTTTAACAAATTTAATGTTTGGCACCCTTACAATATCTCTCCACGCCCCCAGGTTGACAGGCAGAGAATGCCAAGAGGCATTAAGTCCGCGCCTTGTAATACTTTTATTTAAAGGTATTCAAATAAAGTTTATATAAATAAATAAATCAATTAATGAAATTAAATGATTTTAGTGAGTATATTTGTAAGCCAGCCAGTTGATGAAAACTGCTTTTATAGAAGGTGACAGAAGCGTTGACACTTTTGAGGACAAAGATGGAATACCTCACCCTCCTCAATCCGGAACACAACCGTTATCACACCATTGTTTAGCGGCAGAAATAGGTAAGACGGTGATACCTACCCAGACCACTCCGAGGCAGGGAAGAAGTCTACTACCAGTTAATTTGCACATGTGTTAACGTTAACTTTAGTATGCATGAAAAGCCTTTCATTTCAGTCAGGTCAGGTCTTCATATGTTTTCGAAATATATGTTTACTATCATTTCTCACATATGCAGATATTCTGTCGATATTTTTCTTCACCGTGCACGTGGCTAAATCGTAATAAACAATTTTAGTGATGCTGTCACCGGGTTTCAAATCCAGGTCGCTCCCGTAACTTAATAACAAGTCGAAAGCCCTAACCTCTGACCTACTCGTACCGTTTCTCTACAAATATCTAAGTCTTCCTGGCTTTTATCTGGTTACGACACCGAACCAACCCAGTTTAAAATATAAACATGAACGGGCAAATGATGTATAGACAATGTAGTTTAATTTTTATCTCAGGTAATGTCTGTTCATAACGATCTTCCAACAAATTAAGAAGGATTGATAATTGATATTTTTAATTGATGATGTTGAAAGATTTTGAAATTGAAATGAGATGATGAGATTGAGATATATATATTTTATTAGGTATTAAATATTTCATACAAACTATTCTTCTTGAGTTTTATGTTATTATAAAGTAAATGTCATTGTCTGATTCGCGCATAACAATTTTTTTTTAATTAAATTTGATTGTCCTTTAATGTACGGGCATGTCGTTTCAGCGTTATAACGCTACGCGTGCCTTGTCGGCGTCTATAGCAAAATGCAGCAATCGATTTTGTGCCTTAAAGTCGGCATAATAAACAGCCACGGCTCTTAACGTACCCGTACTTCATAAAGGATTATTTGCACACAAACAATAGATAAAATATTATTTATTCATAAATACGCAATTTAGATTGTGCATCTAAGTAATTACGACTGGTAATTGTTTTTCAAATCATAGATCTTATAATTTGTTACCTTCAAGTAATTAGCCCCTGGAGATAAAGCAAAAAAAAAGGAAGGCAAAAGTATATGAACTCATCAGTCAATAACTACATAGTTTTTTTAAAAAAAATACGGTGTCCTGTCCTTAACACCTTAAAGAATATAAGCATAACAGCTTTTATCTGGAGTGTTTCATGACAATAGTCGAATGGCGGGCACCATACGGCCAATATACTTATTGTTGGTCCCTCATCACCATACAATTTTAAAAAATACAAATCTCATCAAAACAAATCAAAATCAAAGGGGTTCGAGTTCAAGAAAAGGACAATTGACGGATGGTTGCTTACCAATAACTTTTATTCAACGAAACAAAGTGACAGTAGAAGTGTGTTAAGAAACAAACATTGTGACAGATACTTGAATAAGTGAAGCGTAGAATGGGGTCAAAACATTTTTTTTTAGAAATAGATTGAGTCTTTTTGTCCTTGCAGCATTTGTGCTTCGTACATCATTATATGGTTTTGTCTGTACATCAGGTTCATGGACATGCCTTTATGACGCTATTCCGTTCAATGAATATAACATAAACATACTGTGGCCAGTTGCTAATAGCGGGTGTGTTGACTGGCACCGTGCTGTTGTCGAACATCAATGAAGAAAAATAATATTATAAAACCGTAATCACTATAAACTTGCAAATCAGAAATAGTGGCAGTCGAGCATTTAAGCCGGAAATAGAACTATGGAAATTAAAAATTGTGTATTTTATGCCTTGTTTAGATAACGAACTAAACAAATAGGAAACGATATCAAGGTGTCGTTAAGTGTATGCATAATATTAAATACAATGTTTACGTTATATTTATTTAATTACAACGTAGGTGTGATAAATAATATCAAATTGGTGTTGATCGTAGTGTTTTATGGGACTTTGTCCATGTATTTGCTCATTTTATTATAAACAATAAAAACAAAATTAAAATGATAAGTCTATTTATGTAAACTAAACCTACGTTTCCTCATCATCTTAATTAAATCGTGGACTATGAAGGCGTCTCTCGAATAGGAGGATATATTGTAATCACCACACTTGGAAAGCGGATCGTCGATCGCTGTACCAGACATCTCGCGTCTAAGACTCTGCTGTCCGTCATCGATCAGTTAATTTTCGATATAGATTTTGTTGGAATGTCTATCCATTCTAGTGACCTCAGTCCTGATATGATTTGCAACAATAGAAAGTCAATTGTTTCATAGTTATAACACTAAAGGCAAGGCTTCTACGGCACCCACGAAAAGATATTTTTGCGTATTTAATAATAATGTATACAAGTGATATATATTTTTAGGCGGACACCGCAAGGCACGCGTGGAATTACCTACACGTAATTAAATTAATAATTATTCTCACAGGTTCGATAAATATTATAATATAATCGTACTATTATGTAAATAATAATATATGGAAACTATTAATGGTCACTATCTTCGTTAATGATCTACTTGGGTGTGTTGTAGTTTTAGTACTGTTTGGTTTGTATGGCTTAGGTTACATTACCTAAGTTATACCTTTATCCTTATAGTCTAGAAATTCTGTGTTTTAAATATTTTCATACAGGTCATCATACAATCGTTTTCATCGTATTGTACGGCGTTATAATGTTCACCTTTTACTAAAATAATTACTATAATATTTTTAGAATAAATTTTTCTTAATCGTCTTAATATATCATATGATAGTAGAATTTTAGTACGAGGTAGAGCCGAGCACTGGCTTTTGCTGCTGTTCGACCAGGGTAGTGCCACAACCTCCCAGAATACCGGTGTGAAGAAGAGACATCTTGTGCTACTGCGTTTCGTTTCGTTGAGTGAGGTTAACGGAGACTCACTCCCTTCCTGAGATGGGATCCCGTCTCCCTAATATCCTTTAAGGCCAGCAACGCACCTGCTGCGCCTCTGGTGTTGTAGACGTACGTGGGCGACAGCAATCACCTACCTTTATGTGAGTCGCTTGTGCTTTTGCCCCCTTTCCCGTAAAAAAAATTATACGTCACTCAGGACATTACTCAAAAACTCTATGCTCTGGTGTGCCATGGTGAGAAGCTGTGTTGACGGTCCGATATCATAGTTAGTTCCACCAAGCCTTTGAAGCTGAGGGTATGAGGATCAAATCTCGCTGGGGATAAACAGGTATGATGAAGGTAAATGTATATGTATTGTTCGTAGGTATGACGAATATAAATGTTTGTAACCTATAAGTTATGGATACGTAAAATTATATATATACATATAATTATTTGTCAATGTGGGTGTCTGTAAGTTACCAAGATAAAGGAAATCCAAGTTTGTGACTAAAACACGTATGTGTCAGTTCAATATATACATATACATATTACAATTTCATGTCATTTCCAATCATTCCATATTCTTAATTCCTAAGTACTTAAATGAAGTTACTTGATTCCTATCGTTCTGATGGCAATTTTGGCATTTATCGGTTAATTCACCATATGTCGGAAGTCTAAAGATTTATTACGGACTTCTCGACGACAACTAACTCTTACCCACGAGGAGAAAAAGAGCTGGTGCTAAGAACGGACGATTGTCGACTTGAAAAGTAAAATGAGTTCAGATTCATGTGATTATGTAATTACGCAAGCTGTGTTCATTGTAATAAGAATGAGCTCTGTAGGTCTCTTAGTAAGTAATTTTTTATTAGACTGTAATTTATAAGTGTTACATTGCAGTTTGTGAACCTAATTAATTAAAATAAAAAATTATTTGTTGTTACTTTACAGTTTCTTAAAGCTTAAAAAAACTTTTTGGCATAGTGATTAACTGAAAAACGCTCTACTTATGGACAATTTTTATTTCTTCTCTTCTTTATATAAAAACCTTACCGTCCTCTATAAGAATTTATCCTGTATCGTGGAGGAAGTTTACATACATAAATTGCACATGGACAAACACCCAGACCCGAGAACTATTATTAATGGTCCATACATATACTAGTCCCGTGCGGGAATCAAACCCGGGACTCATAGCGGCGCAGCTAGCCACTACGACATCGAGCCGAGATTATAGATATTGTCAAGGCAGTTGTCCAGTTGTCTGATAAACAATTTTAAAACTGTTCTTGGTTAGACTGTAGAGTTAGTGTTGGAGCATGATTGCTGATTGGAGGACTTCTACTGCTGTCATATTCTGTACGTATAATTATTGTAATTGACCATCAATTTAGTAAGTACTCTTCCTCGTCAGATTAGGTTTAATATTCGTCTTTTTAATTTATATTGACGGCATTTTTTTGTTATTGCATACACAGTATTAAAATTCCGCAGATCTTCTTCATCATGATTGAAAGTTCTTTCCTCGGTCCTTTCTTTGGCTCTATGATTGTACAGCGATTTTGCAATTAATGTATTTCATTTCTATTAGATGTAGACTTATTGACTATGGACGGCATTAAATAAGGAATAGTTCGTTGTGATTTAGGAGGAAGCAGAAATTGCATAGACTCTACTGAGAAATAACTCTTACCAGGAATATTAGGTGTTAGTGTTTCGAAAGATACATTCCACAGCAGTGTCTCATGCTATTCGAATAATAGCTTTAAACTCACCCTCTGTGATACTTGCTTGCTAGATACTTGATACATACTTCTGGCGGCTACTAATTGCGTCCCGGTTGTTTGTCTGACATTTTTTTTTTTAAATTAATCTCTGTGAAATCCGTAACTAATAGTATCATTTCAAATATGTAGTATTCGCGTAAATATAAGAAATCATTAAGAAATAGGTATCTAATTCTTTATCGACTACTCAAACACGTGTTGTTCTATTACGGTTCCCAATTTTCTTTGACTAGTGGAAACCTTATCCGCTATGCCAAAATACAATCAATCCTGAAAGGCCGGCAACGCACCTGGCATTGGAGGATGTTTTAAAGATGGAAAGGAGGAGTTGGGTAAGGGAGTATTCGTCCTCCGGTTACCTCACTCACCGAACGAAACTTAAAAGCACAAAATGCCTCTACATCACGTCGTTATTTTGCGAGGTAACATCAATAACGCAACACATCAAAAAAAACGAAACCATGTCTTCGATGTTAGAAAATTTCGACAGCTAACGATATCACACGAAATTTTGTTAAAACATTTTTCTATGAATAAGGACCCAGTTGGGGGAAGAACCGTAAAATTTATGATATACAATGTTACGTAACAATGAGCGTAATGTTGCCGCGATGCTATCTGCCGTATGTAACGATTGCGATAAGAGGATTTTTGCTCAAACACTGTTTCATCATTATTATCATATCAGCCTATCACAAGCCCACTGCTGAACATAGGCCTCTCTCAAAGATTGCCACAAAGCTCGGTCCTGAGCCACCTGCATCCATCGACTTCCCGCAATACTGCGCAGGTCGTCACTCCTTCCTGTGGGGGGTCGTCCCTAACTGTAAAGTTGGCTGTTTACGTGGTAATATTTCAACAAAATTTCGTAACTCAAAAAAACACCAATAGAATCAGATCGTAGCTTTATCTTTAATATGGTTAAGAAGGGGTGACTAAGGAAAGGAAGGACAATCAAAATTATGACCTGACCAATTTTGATCACGGTGTTCTTTAGAACTTCCAAATAGTAAGTGGACCCGATACTACGGAGGCACTCCCTCGTCGTCTTCACCTTTTCATGTCCGATGAAACGTTTCTGTCATAAGATCGGACGAAGTCAGATGCAGTGACAGAGAACACAACACTTCATCAGGAAAACCGAAAATAAATAGTTTGTGTTTTAAACATATTTAGGCTACGGGTAGGTAAAACTGCCAACAACCAAAAGCTGAAATAGTTATTCAAAATGCTAATTCAGACTGTGTACAATTATTCAATCAAAAATATTTATCATAAGTTATCCTGCTCACGCGTTGCTACATCGATGCAAAATGTATTTCCCCTCGATTATCCTTAACAATATTTCCAAGCACCAAGACCAAAACACTGAAAAAGGTCATTCATGGTAAAAAAAAAAGTATGTATTGTACCGAAAAGCAATGCGAGGAGCCGACAGCGTGTCTCAATTTGTTGATACGAGTATGTAATAATGCCTGTCAATTAATAATTACTTATATTACCGTATTGAAAAATCTGCCAATCCCGTCAGTGATTAATTTGTGTTGTATGTTTGTAAATTATTGATGTCATATTATGCAGCTACAAAACTAACAAAGACTTATTAGTCTTTATTTTATATTTAATTGTCTTGTAAATATTGTATCTTTATTTAATAGCACTTAATAAAAAAAAATGTGATTCTCATTTTGTGATTTCTTCTGACTTTTACGACAAGCTTTTGTTTTCAAAAATCATCAAACAGGGATCTAGCTGCTCTCACTCAATTCAAGTTTAACGTTGAACTTATGCCTATAATAACCAAACTGAGCAAACCGGTTTGTGAGCGCAGTGGCGCTACTCTTGACACTTTCTGCTTCGGGACTTGATTTCTCCATTAGTAGATATTTTTCAGCGTATCTCAGACGCTAGTCTCGTCCACATACAAGTAACATAAAGGGGTGTAGGTAATTTTAAGTATAAGTTGCTAAATCACTTCTACACCTAATAAATATAGCGCCTTGAAATAGGTCTAACATTGGAAAACCTAAGGTTAATAATGAATAAACTAAAATATCATCATCATAACAGACTATCATAAGTTTACTGATGAACAAAGGCTTCCCCAAAAAATGCCAGAATTTAAAATCTTTAGAGGAGGCTTAGGTTCAGGAAAGAAAAGAAATAAGAATATGATAGTCTATGTTTCAAAGATTAGAGCCAAAACGCTATCTATAAATAATATAAGGAAAATTTCTGAAAAATTTAACCTGAAAATCATTCGATGTAAATAAATGAAACATGTAAATATTCCAGAATTGTTGGAAATCATTATACTATAAATAAACAATTCTATTTTTTATATATTAGATAAAATCTATCATTTTTTCTTTTTCCAAGAACTAATATCTCCATTTTTGATTTTTTTTTATAATCTATTCTTATAGTCTATCAGAAGATGTGCGTGTTAATCCCGGATACATTATTCCTAAATAAGCAATTGGATTTTCAAAACAAACAATTGACATTTGCATTAAAGGCCAGGGCCGACTAAACTCACCCTCAAAATAGTTTAAAATATATTAGAAATTTGAAATGAAACTATTATTTACGGATCTCATTCCCTATAGACGCATATGTTTCTGACACCAAGACATGACAAAGGAATATCAACGTATCAACTTCCGATTATTATCCACATAAATAATTTAATTAAAAATAAAATCAAAAACAAACAACAAATCACGTATAATTAACTTCACAAATGAGAACTTCCGTATTAAATACAAAATAGAGAATTTCTTTATTTAATTTTTTTTCAATTTATCAGTTCAATATACTCGTAGAAAACGGTGCATAATTAACAACAAGAAAATTAAAAAAGTCGAACAAAACTTCCGCAAGATTAATTTAAATTTGTAATTATTGATATTAAAAGATCAGGCTGTGATTGGTGCATCGTTTGATTTAAAATACCGATCTAAACTCATAAAGCAGTCGTCGTGCATAATGCATACATTTCCCCATACATGGGTGCTGTTGTTTTAGATGTATTTTCAGGTTAAATTTTTCAGAAATTTTCCTTATATTATTTATTGATAGCGTTTTGGCTCTAATCTTTGAAACATAGACTATCATATTCTTATTTCTTTTCTTTCCTGAACCTAAGCCTCCTCTAAAGATTTTAAATTCTGGCATTTTTTGGGGAAGCCTTTGTTCATCAGTAAACTTATGATAGTCTGTTATGATGATGATATTTTAGTTTATTCATTATTAACCTTAGGTTTTCCAATGTTAGACCTATTTCAAGGCGCTATATTTATTAGGTGTAGAAGTGATTTAGCAACTTATACTTAAAATTACCTACACCCCTTTATGTTACTTGTATGTGGACGAGACTAGCGTCTGAGATACGCTGAAAAATATCTACTAATGGAGAAATCAAGTCCCGAAGCAGAAAGTGTCAAGAGTAGCGCCACTGCGCTCACAAACCGGTTTGCTCAGTTTGGTTATTATAGGCATAAGTTCAACGTTAAACTTGAATTGAGTGAGAGCAGCTAGATCCCTGTTTGATGATTTTTGAAAACAAAAGCTTGTCGTAAAAGTCAGAAGAAATCACAAAATGAGAATCACATTTTTTTTTATTAAGTGCTATTAAATAAAGATACAATATTTACAAGACAATTAAATATAAAATAAAGACTAATAAGTCTTTGTTAGTTTTGTAGCTGCATAATATGACATCAATAATTTACAAACATACAACACAAATTAATCACTGACGGGATTGGCAGATTTTTCAATAAGGTAATATAAGTAATTATTAATTGACAGGCATTATTACATACTCGTATCAACAAATTGAGACACGCTGTCGGCTCCTCGCATTGCTTTTCGGTACAATACATACTTTTTTTTTTACCATGAATGACCTTTTTCAGTGTTTTGGTCTTGGTGCTTGGAAATATTGTTAAGGATAATCGAGGGGAAATACATTTTGCATCGATGTAGCAACGCGTGAGCAGGATAACTTATTTTAACAAAATTTCGTGTGATATCGTTAGCTGTCGAAATTTTCTAACATCGAAGACATGGTTTCGTTTTTTTTGATGTGTTGCGTTATTGATGTTACCTCGCAAAATAACGACGTGATGTAGAGGCATTTTGTGCTTTTAAGTTTCGTTCGGTGAGTGAGGTAACCGGAGGACGAATACTCCCTTACCCAACTCCTCCTTTCCATCTTTAAAACACCCTCCAACGCCAGGTGCGTTGCCGGCCTTTCAGGATTGATTGTATTTTGGCATAGCGGATAAGGTTTCCACTAGTCAAAGAAAATTGGGAACCGAAATAGAACAACACGTGTTTGAGTAGTCGATAAAGAATTAGATACCTATTTCTTAATGATTTCTTATATTTACGCGAATACTACATATTTGAAATGATACTATTAGTTACGGATTTCACAGAGATTAATTTAAAAAAAAAATGTCAGACAAACAACCGGGACGCAATTAGTAGCCGCCAGAAGTATGTATCAAGTATCTAGCAAGCAAGTATCACAGAGGGTGAGTTTAAAGCTATTATTCGAATAGCATGAGACACTGCTGTGGAATGTATCTTTCGAAACACTAACACCTAATATTCCTGGTAAGAGTTATTTCTCAGTAGAGTCTATGCAATTTCTGCTTCCTCCTAAATCACAACGAACTATTCCTTATTTAATGCCGTCCATAGTCAATAAGTCTACAACAAATAGAAATGAAATACATTAATTGCAAAATCGCCGTACAATCATAGAGCCAAAGAAAACCTACTCTGACGAGGAAGAGTTCTTACTAAATTGATGATCAATCACAATAGTTATACGTACAGAATATGCAAGCAGCTTGCAGGAACCGGGCAAGGGGCGCAACTTACGATAAGCGATTACCTACGCCCACGTACATCTGCAGCACCTCTAGTGTTGCAGATGCGCTACGGGTCTTTAAGGGTATTTGGAGATAGGCATAGGCAGAGAGGAGAAGGAACAGGAGGGGGTTGGCCCCCGGCTACCTCACTCACCGAACGAATCGCAGAAGTCAGTAGTGATGCAGCCCATCGAGTCCCGGACATTTCCAGTTCGGGGCCCTACGGACCCCCTCAATTACATCGCCTGGTGTTACAACAACAGAGTCCATGGGTGGTATACGTGCACCATGACTCGCCAAGGCATTAGTCCAAGGGCGCTGTGGTTTATGGGCTCTGACCACAGGCTATGCCAAAAGGCGACAGTGTCGGCCTGATTCGGTCCTTGGCCCATTCCGCAAATTCGTGGTCGCCCCATCAACTTATAGAGCCTCTTCTGGTCACTCTGCAAGAGACGATTCTGGTTGAATCGCGCTGACCTCTCGGTATATCGCCGAATTCGCTTCCCCCAAGCAGCGATCCTTTGCGTCTATTATTTATATTATTCTTTAGTTAAACTCTGACTCTCTCTCTTTCTCACACCACATATTTTTTTTGTTTACAAATCTTATATTATATTAGTTCATAGGCGTAAAACTGATGATAGTGTTGGTTAACTTCTTGACCCCGAGTCACAAGAATGTTACATAATTCTACGTCATACTTATGCCATAGCTTAAATGGTCATCAGAATAAATTGACATGCCTCTATTGTTCATGTGAATTAACCTCGCTACTGTAGTGAAATGTTCTCGAGATGTATCATTTAAAGCACGCAGCCTTACGCCAAAATAATTCTCCTTGCAATAAGGAAGATAAACAACTTAAAAGTATATAATATGAATCTTTACAATATTGTTCGTACTTGTAGATGCACTTTCGCAGTACACGTTTTTGTACAGTTACAAGTGTTATATTAATTGCACAACGGAAATCATTAATCCTTCACTTCAAATTCAATTGAAATTATATCGTTAGGATTATTTATAATATACCTATGGTTATTGGACGTATTATTAACATAAGAAGGCGTGGAAGTACTCATCCAGTTTGACACTGACAATTGTAAATGAGACCCTACTATAATTTGAATAGTCATTAATTATTAATTTTCAAATTGAACATAATTGTAAATGGTCTTTTAGAAATTACATGTGTGTACAGTAACGTTGTAACAATGTTCCGTGAACATGGTTGACCTATCGTGTGTCACGCTCACTTAAAAACCTTTGCTCACGGCGGCGTTATGCGACGGTACGTCCATTTCCCTTTAATATGGTCGAGGAGGTCGGTGGCTGCCACATGGGTTGTGCTTGTGAACAGGCGCTGATGCTCCTGGTCAGCTCGGGTTTGCAAATCATGCATTAGTTTTTTATACTACGCATTTTTTATGTGTTTTATTTTAATTGCCTGTGAGACTTATGATGTATTATTTGTAATGTATAAAATCTGTTTATCAAAGAGGATACTTTCGGACTTTCTTTCACCTGTTTCTTTTAAGTCAGAGAAACCTCATTAAGAAACGGTTAAAAATACTATTGACAAACGAAATCTAAATTTATTGTCTAAATTTCGGGACCTATGACAATAGAAGAGTTAATAATTTGCTAGAAAACCTGTTTTAATTTTTTTAACAGACTCCGATGAATTCAAACGAGAATCATGATTAATCATATCTTCAATTTTGACATTTAGGTATCATTTGATGCATCTTTGTTATAAAATGTCTGTGTTATAAAGTACAGTTAATTACGGGTTTCTGGATTTTGCAGCAGTGTTTTTTATTAGTCGTAAACGATTTTTTTTAAGCGGTAATCCTTTGAACCTATAAACACCTTTATTCCAGTGGATGTCGTTAGAGGCAAATAAGGGTAAAGCCTTGAAAAGCTCATGGCAATCTCCGGGATCAAGCCAGGCGATGAGCCTCGCCATCCATATTCTCCGTTTGGCTATGTTGAGCTTTGCTAGATGTAAATTCATAATCTCTGTCCACACGTATTGGTGACAGACGTGAGTTACATATTGTAGTTTAACGTATGTATTTTATGTCGTGCAATGAATGCTAACAATCTTTTGAACTATATTTCTGTTTACACACACAGTTCTACCGCGTTCTTGACACTGAATATCCGTGTGACACGATAAGCGACCTCAACTTGATAATTGAAATTATTGAATAAATTTGAATATATAGAAATCCGTTAGTCTGACGTGACGGAGGGTCCGCGTGTCAACCGCGTAGGTAACATCGCCTTGATCCATTCGCCCTGACTCGATTCAAAGAGAACAAGGCTGTGCTTTTCAGTCCACGATTGCGATCTGAATTATTTGCAACGGGCCGTGTAATTAGATTTTTTTTTTTAAATTACATTGTAAAATAATAATACTCAATTTGAAAACAAATGTTTCACATCTAATTACATATGTAAAAAGTGTGTATTAAAATGTTTGTTTTTTTAGTTCATACTTTAGTTTGCCAGTGGCTTAGTATAGTACGTACATACTCGAAACACTGAAAAATAACCTCCTCTTATTTTTTGAGTTTTTATAGTTACATAACCTAACAAAAGATTTTTCGTTTTTTCAACACGTCATGATTTAAACATTTTTTACGGTAGTATCGTCAAAAGGTTGTGGTCTGCAGAAAGATATCTTATTGGTCAATGCTTAGAATTTCATTATCATCATACAACCTGTCACTGCAGAATCTAAGCCTTCACGACTACCGCAGCGTCACCAACGTGTGAATGGCCGATCCAGGCAGCCGAGTTTCCACGGCACCAACCGCCAATAACTTACAGCACTGTGTATTCAAAAGTATTTGTTGAGAATAATAGGTGTTGATCATTATGCCAGGTCATTATAATAGGTATTGGTCTTTGGCTTATTGCTAGCAGAGGACTTCAATTGGCTGAGGATGAATCCGATATTTCTCGGACGGATTGAGACTTTCGATTTTTTTGCCGATCCTTTCAGCTCCGACGGAAAGAAGAGGAGTGGCATATAATATATATATAAATATATATATATATATATATATATATATATATATATTCTGTCTACTTGTACTGTTTAAATTTAGTCTTTCCTGTTCTGTATAAAAGCAGCATTTTCGTTTTCTAATCTACGTTTAACTATTAGCACGTTATGTTAATTAGCTTAAATTTTAAATGTTGCCTTGGTGTTTACCTGTAAAGTAACGTAACGTAGCAAGTAAGTGACCAGTACTGGGCAAAGGCCTCTTTCTCTAATACTTGTATCAGAGAGGGTTTAGGAGCCGGGAAGGGCCCGCCACGCTGCTTAAGTGCGGGTTGGCGGGCTTCACATATCCTCAAAATAATATTTTTATTATTTCTCAGACATGCAGGTTTCCTCACGATGTTTTCCTTCACCGCTGAGCACGTGGTAAATACAGCACTTGAAATTGCTATTAATAATTTTAGTGGTGCCGGCACCGGGGATCGAACCCAGGTCACTCGCGCTCTATGAAACTAAAGTGAGGGCTCTGACCACTAGCCTACCACGGCTTGAATTGTAAATTCATAGAAATATGCATCACTATATTTTGGTAAAAAAAATTTAGACAAGTAGGTTAGGTCACGAAGTTGTGTATTTCTAGAACTATTTGTGAGTGTTTTGATTTTATCTTCCTCGTCGTACACTAAAGAAGTTTTGTATATATTATAGATATGTATTATGGCTATGTTCAGCAGTGGACTCCTGACCGACTGAATGATGCTGATGATGATTATTTTACAATAAATAAAGAGTTCTGCTTCATTATTATGTTATTTTGTTCACATTTTATTAGGTACAATGGTCTTTATCAAACTCAGCTTGTTGCAGCTGTAAGTAATTGTATAATTGTACAATAATTTTGTTTATATACTTTTATCTATGTGGTACAATGGGAAATATGTGGCTACAACCCTGGAAGATAATAAACAATTTATATTCAATAAATAATATATATATACAATAAATAATATATATTACCGGCTTCTCTTGTTGAACATTTTTCTTACAAATAATAATCAAGTACCTCGCTATAAATATCATAGAATGAAAACTGGTTAAGTAACTAGATATTATTAGTTCTAAACACAAAGTATCATTGTGAATAGGCTATGCATGGCTACAAGTTGAAGTAATAAATTAAACTTCATTATCATTATCATGTCTGTACAGTTGGCGCAAGCGCTTACCGAATAGATTTAACGCTATAGGTTCGATTCTCACACGGAACAAATGTTTTATTCAAATTACGTGTGTCTGCATTCCCTGAACCCAAAGAAATCTTAAAGCAAAGAAACTTTCTTTCAAAAAACTACTAAAAAATCTCATTAAGTATATATTTTTGAAGGAGGCCCATTTTCAGCAGTTCGTTGTCGTCCATTCTCTTAGTGAACCCGCACATCAGAGCATCATACAGCAAATGTATTATGAAGTAGTTAATGCGCCCATACATTCATCTATGTATTTTCCTTCCTTAAAGGCCGGCAGCGCATCTGTAGCTCCTCTGGTGTTGTGGATGTTCGTGGGCGTCGGTGATCACTTACCATCAGGTGAGCCGCACGCTCGTTTGCCCCCTTCTTCTATAAAAAAAAAAAAAAAACGAATGCACGAAATGCATTTATTACTCGACGCAGATTTCTGCGAGACAGCATACGTACCGCATGTCAGCGAGAGTAAACACGTTCATTATCTGTTGCGTGGATTAAAAAAAAAATAAACATGATTTAGAATGTTTAATTGGTTTTATTAAAGAAGTCGAGTAAAATTCTGCTCTTCATAATCACCAACAGATTTATATTGTAATCATCATTTAGATTATTGTAACAGAATTAATATGGACTTATAACGTGATAGAGCCAAGCGGCGGCTTTTGCTGCTGCTCGAATGGGCCGGTTCGACAGGGTTGGTACCACGACCTCGTAGAATACCGGTGTGAAGTAGACGCATCTTGTGCTTCTGCGTTTCATTTGGTGAGTGAGGTAACCGGAGGCCCACTCCCTCCTCATCCTTCCAAATCATCCTCACAAATACCCTTAAAGACCGGCAACGTACCTGCAGCACCTCTGGTGTTGCAGATGTACGTGGGTGACGGTAATCACTTACCATCAGGCGAGCCGCTTGCTCGCTTGCCGCCCCTCCCATAAATAAAAAATCTATAGGACTTAACTTATATTACTAAGCTGCCATGGCACTGAAATGTACGGGTTCTGAAAATGTGCCATTGTTAGTCGGTTTTGGTCGGTGATTATCAAACTTTGATATATGTGTGCTTTTGTTGCCCCAAGTTTAACAGCTGTATCCATCAAAATCGATATACAAATATCGATTATAATACGAAAATAATACTAATATACCGGCTATACTACATACGGCATCTAAAATAAAACCCTATAATGAATACTCATTATGCCTGCCTTAAGCAAATATATTGTATAATTTAATAAATATGTTAATATTTTGTATCAGTTTAATAATTAATCAGTCATCGAACGCAATGATTAAAGAAAATCTATACGCTCATCCTACGTGGTATAGTACGTTCTTTACGTGGTAGAGCCAAGCGGCGACTTTTGTTGCTACACGAATGGGCCGGCTCGACCGGGGTACCAAGACCTCCCAGAATACCGTCTTGTGGTTCTGCGTTTTGTTCTTTAAGTGAGATAACCGGAGGCCCTCTTCCCCTATTACGCCTCCCGATCCCCCCTCATATCCTCCATAAATCTAGAAAGGCCGGCATCGCACCTGCAGCTCCTCTGGTGTTGCGGATGTACGTGGGCGACGGCAATTACCTGCTATCAGGTGAGCCGTTTACTCGTTTTCCTTCTTTCCCACAAAAAAATTGTACGAAACTTGAATAGTAACACTTAAAGTGGTTCCAAGCAAGCTCGTAAGTCAAGCCCTGGGATTACAAAATTTGAGATTTCTAAACTCATTTACAAAAATCCTACTCGGGAAGTAAATATAAAATCTACTAGTACTAAAATAATTCAAGGCCAGAAGAAGTTGAATTTACTGCTAGTTCGAACTCTCAATGTTTATACCAATTTAACTCACCACCGGAATAACAAAAGTCGATAATGGACAGGAGGACACAGTTCAATCACCTTCCGATAATTCGTTCATCTTTAACTTCTCAAGCGTCTACAGCTAATGAACTGTTTTTTGTTTACGACTGTGTAGTGATATAAATAAAAAAAAGAATAAACAAACAAAGAATATAAAAAGCCGATGAATGCTGCAGATCAATGCGCGATAGATTACTTTACTTCAAAAAAAGAAGAACGTAATATGGTAATGAGAAAATAATGAGGATAAAGACCTTATATGAAATCGATGTCACAATTCATAAAAACATAAAGATATTTATCCCGACACTTACATCTACAAACAAAATTCATGATATGGTGATACATAATAATTATAAAGTTAAAAAAAACAAAGAAAATTCAAAGCAAAATTAATAAACATTATAATTAAAAAAATCTTCAAAAGTCTATCATTTGAAAAAGGAATGTAAAATCTTTTAGAAAATATGATAATATGATGTAGACCACAGCGTCTGTAAAGTCTGCTTTCCATACCTCGGATCTTCAGCTGCTAGAAGATTAGATCTTCGTCTATTCTGGTCCTTCTCTAGTAACTGATGATGTAGTAACGTTTATCTTATACTACGTTTTCTGGAGTAGTATAGGCTATGGAATAATGTATACCATCAATACAGCTACAATGAATAATTAATATAAATAATAGACTATCACTCTAGTAAACATGGTAGAGCCAAGCGGCGGCTTTAGCTGTAACGACCTCGCAGAATACCCTTAACGCACCTGTAGCTCTGGTATTGCAGATGTATGCAGGCGACGGTAATAACTTAGCATCAGGTGAACCTATTGCTTGTTTGCCGCGTTTCCCATAAAAAATGTTGATATACTACGTCTTGATTCAGACTTATATCCATTTTCACGAGAGGCAAAAATTTATGATGAAAGTCTGATTTATCATACCTTAATACAATCAATAATCAGAATTTGCAAACACGGACACAACTGAGATTATTAAGATGAACCAAGTAACGTCTTTTATTTCTATTTCTTTGTAATAATTGCCACATCAAAAAGTCATCTTCTTCACTACGAACGTACGAAAGTCACGTACAAAATGTCACCACCAATTACGGTGTAGATGTGCGTACTTAGGCCGTAAATCTTTCAAATGCTAAATGTGAAGAAGCATATAGTATACAGATTTTGCTTTACGCTTATATTATGCTACTCTAATGTGTGGCCTATCTAAGCCGCTCCACACTGCTCTATAATAATTATTAATAGTCAGTAATATTTCTGAATATCAATAAATACTACTTATAATAAAGTGATCGCTGCTAATAATGCCCGCAAGTTCTGCTCGGTATAGAAGCGTTCTACCTACCAGAGGCATTCACGCTTGTCATCTATACAGGAGGGGTACGACAGTGTAGCCAAATGTGTTTCTGCAATCAATTTTCACCACTTTGAGAGGTAGAACGTGACGTCGGGCGAGCCTCATCGCTGGAATGGTTCCTGGAGGTTGACGTGAGATTTCATGGCTTTCTATTTTAGTAGCCTTTAAGATATACAATTTCAGGATTACAGGAAAAATATCTTATGCTGACACCATGTGACTTAAAAATGTTTTAGTTGTACGTAGCGTATAAAATGAATTTAGTTTAGATTAAAATTATAAATTCATGTCCGAAATTTGAGGGTCAACATATTAAGTGATCGCTGCTAATAATGCCCGCAAGTTCTGCTCGGTATAGAAGCGTTCTACCTACCAGAGGCATTCACGCTTGTCATCTATACAGGAGGTACGACAGTGTAGCCAAATGTGTTTCTGCAATCAATTTTCACCACTTTGAGAGGTAGAACGTGACGTCGGGCGAGCCTCATCGCTGGAATGGTTCCTGGAGGTTGACGTGAGATTTCATGGCTTTCTATTTTAGTAGCCTTTAAGATATACAATTTCAGGATTACAGGAAAAATATCTTATGCTGACACCATGTGACTTAAAAATGTTTTAGTTGTACGTAGCGTATAAAATGAATTTAGTTTAGATTAAAATTATAAATTCATGTCCGAAATTTGAGGGTCAACATATTAAGTGATCGCTGCTAATAATGCCCGCAAGTTCTGCTCGGTATAGAAGCGTTCTACCTACCAGAGGCATTCACGCTTGTCATCTATACAGGAGGGTACGACAGTGTAGCCAAATGTGTTTCTGCAATCAATTTTCACCACTTTGAGAGGTAGAACGTGACGTCGGGCGAGCCTCATCGCTGGAATGGTTCCTGGAGGTTGACGTGAGATTTCATGGCTTTCTATTTTAGTAGCCTTTAAGATATACAATTTCAGGATTACAGGAAAAATATCTTATGCTGACACCATGTGACTTAAAAATGTTTTAGTTGTACGTAGCGTATAAAATGAATTTAGTTTATAATTTAACTCACTCACCGGAATAACAAAAGTCGATAATGGACAGGAGGACACAGTTCAATCACCTTCCGATAATTCGTTCATCTTTAACTTCTCAAGCGTCTACAGCTAATGAACTGTTTTTTGTTTACGACTGTGTAGTGATATAAATAAAAAAAAGAATAAACAAACAAAGAATATAAAAAGCCGATGAATGCTGCAGATCAATGCGCGATAGATTACTTTACTTCAAAAAAAGAAGAACGTAATATGGTAATGAGAAAATAATGAGGATAAAGACCTTATATGAAATCGATGTCACAATTCATAAAAACATAAAGATATTTATCCCGACACTTACATCTACAAACAAAATTCATGATATGGTGATACATAATAATTATAAAGTTAAAAAAAACAAAGAAAATTCAAAGCAAAATTAATAAACATTATAATTAAAAAAATCTTCAAAAGTCTATCATTTGAAAAAGGAATGTAAAATCTTTTAGAAAATATGATAATATGATGTAGACCACAGCGTCTGTAAAGTCTGCTTTCCATACCTCGGATCTTCAGCTGCTAGAAGATTAGATCTTCGTCTATTCTGGTCCTTCTCTAGTAACTGATGATGTAGTAACGTTTATCTTATACTACGTTTTCTGGAGTAGTATAGGCTATGGAATAATGTATACCATCAATACAGCTACAATGAATAATTAATATAAATAATAGACTATCACTCTAGTAAACATGGTAGAGCCAAGCGGCGGCTTTAGCTGTAACGACCTCGCAGAATACCCTTAACGCACCTGTAGCTCTGGTATTGCAGATGTATGCAGGCGACGGTAATAACTTAGCATCAGGTGAACCTATTGCTTGTTTGCCGCGTTTCCCATAAAAAATGTTGATATACTACGTCTTGATTCAGACTTATATCCATTTTCACGAGAGGCAAAAATTTATGATGAAAGTCTGATTTATCATACCTTAATACAATCAATAATCAGAATTTGCAAACACGGACACAACTGAGATTATTAAGATGAACCAAGTAACGTCTTTTATTTCTATTTCTTTGTAATAATTGCCACATCAAAAAGTCATCTTCTTCACTACGAACGTACGAAAGTCACGTACAAAATGTCACCACCAATTACGGTGTAGATGTGCGTACTTAGGCCGTAAATCTTTCAAATGCTAAATGTGAAGAAGCATATAGTATACAGATTTTGCTTTACGCTTATATTATGCTACTCTAATGTGTGGCCTATCTAAGCCGCTCCACACTGCTCTATAATAATTATTAATAGTCAGTAATATTTCTGAATATCAATAAATACTACTTATAATAAAGTGATCGCTGCTAATAATGCCCGCAAGTTCTGCTCGGTATAGAAGCGTTCTACCTACCAGAGGCATTCACGCTTGTCATCTATACAGGAGGGGTACGACAGTGTAGCCAAATGTGTTTCTGCAATCAATTTTCACCACTTTGAGAGGTAGAACGTGACGTCGGGCGAGCCTCATCGCTGGAATGGTTCCTGGAGGTTGACGTGAGATTTCATGGCTTTCTATTTTAGTAGCCTTTTAAGATATACAATTTCGGGATTACAGGGAAAAATATCTTATGCTGACACCATGTGACTTAAAAAATGTTTTAGTTGTACGTAGCGTATAAAATGAATTTAGTTTAGATTAAAATTATAAATTCATGTCCGAAATTTGAGGGTCAACATATTGCGATTGCCGCAGGCCTTTTGTACGCTTTCACAATCACATATTTTGGATCCTGTTATCAGGTTCATGTCATAACAATTGAGATACATTTAACCTTTGTATTTTGAATCTGAAAGTTATCCTTGGTTTATTATTTACAAATTCTTTAACTCCTTGTCTTGTTTTGAAATTTAAAATTTTGTGCAACACCAAAGCTCCCTTTTTTGGAACATGAAGGTTTTTGAAAAATCATATTATTTTTTTCAAAAACACCTTTGTCTTTTAAAGCATTTAAACCAGATAGTCTTTTTTATGATTAAAGTTTATATTGCGTCATTGATTGTTGTCTTTGCGTAAAAATGGCTATAACGACGCATTTATTAACCCTTGCTTTCTACTTCATAGTCCATATTGAGACCTATGAAGTAGAAAACGGCTAAAGGTAAAAAAATCTAGTATTTAAGTATTAGAAGCAATAAAAAATAAACATAAATTAGATACCATTAATATCGGCGGTACCCCCAGTTGGTAGTGACCCCCTGGCTTTCTTAGCTGGTTCGAATCCCGCTAGGTCAAACATATATGTGATGAATATAAATGTTTGTACTCGAGACATTGATGTCTATTTATGTATGTTCTATCATCATCTAGTTACCAGGACATAAGGATTTGGTACTACTACTACTGGTAATTTGGAGAGATGAGAAAATTTTATTTAGGTTGCCTTTGCCCCCCTGATATAATTAACTACTAACTTATAAAACTTACTCACCTCACTCGATTTGAGCACGAGTTTATTCTAAAAAAAAAATATTTACCATTTTTTTTTTTGGCTGAATATAGATCGATGCATTTGTATTAGACGAGATAATATGATGATGTTCTCCTGGCCGATTTTGAACACAGTGACAATTTCCTGATTCTGTCGGCAGCTGTCAACTGCGCAGAAATCCTTATACCTACTACAATAAATGTACGCTCAAAACAGAGGCACTCACTCGCCCATACCATCCCATCTCCGGTGTAACGTTTACGAGATAAGATCGGAGGAAAGATCAAATGCATGGTCAAAGACACGGAACGTAGCATAATAGAACATACAACTAGTACCGAAGAATAATAATTTGTATAGTACATAAGTGTGGGCTTTTATTCGAACCCAAGATCCAAAGTCAGGGTCGCTTGCCTCTAAGCCACGAGGTCGACGTTAGAAACATTGAGAAAATTTGTTAGAAAAGTGAACGCTGTGTTAACACTCTTTAATACAATAAAAAGGATATAAATATTCTACTTATTGAATTTTGTTGGATTGAATTGAATAGAAAAGGTCAATAACAAATATTTATTACCAAAACAATTTATTAACAAAAATTTAACTCGTTGAATAAAAACTTGTATATCTATAGTACTTTAACCATTCCACTAATTGTTTTGACATGTTAGCATAACGTTATATCGAGTAATCAAATGTTATGTGTGCTCAAATATTACCGCCAACATTTATGATACTTTGAAGCAGTTTACACAATCCTTTTGTTACATAACGCATGTATGAGCCGCACCTTGACTTTCACCTTCGTCATTGGCGAGTTTGCCGCGCCGACGTGATTCGGGACGTTTCACAGTGGCCTTGACTTTAACCCTGGGCGTTATAAGTTAACCAGCGCATGATTACAATGCTAGTCAAGAAACTTAGGTCTCAAAAAAAAGTTATATTTTTACAGGCGTAAACTAGTACTTAGCTACAAACAAATTTGTATGTGGTAAAGCCAAGGCGGCTTTTGGTACAGCTCGAATAGGCTGACGTGAACTAGACGCATCTTGTGCTTCTGCGTTTCGTTCGGTGAGCCAGATAAATTCCCAAATATCATTAAAGACTGGTAACGTACATCCAGTTCCTCCAGTGTAGAAGATGTACTTGTTCGTTTGCCCCCTTTTCCCATAGAAAACAAAAACATAATCCCATCTTTTGTAAAGAGCTACTGAAGCACTAGGTGGTGATGCATTGGCTTAAACTTAGGCTTAAGAACCTGTTTTTCTTCTCTTAAAGTCAATCCGTTGATTTCGGACAGAAACACTTAGGCTGACAAACTATTCATGTATGTTGGTATACGCTTTAGAAATGACGAAACAGAATACTGCGTTTGAATGCAGGTTATCAACAAAGAAGGATGGTAATCCGCCGTGCATCTGGAAATCTGACGGAAGAAATGTAACGAGGAATTATAATCGTATAATTAACATTCAAATGCAAAACGTATTCTAAAACAAAGTTAAAACTTTTTAACAAATTTAGGCCTGTTTAAGGCCCTTATGAGCCTCAAAATAAACCCAAACCGATAACAAACTCTGGGTTTTTGTGTAAAACACTGAGAGGCTCGGCTTTGTATGCCTGCGTTGGAGCTTAGCAAAACTGGTCACCAAAATTAGTCTCTATTTTTGTTTCTTCCTTCCAAAATATATTTGCGTGTTTGTATTTGATCTAACAGCTATGCCACCCCAAAACGTAATTAATCAAATTAACGTGAAGAAGCTGTTAAAAAAACGACAATAATTGCAGGAACAGTACACGTTACTTAAACCTGCAACCCGCCATTAAATTAGACTACAAATTAGGTCTGGTGATTGGTGGATTCTTTCTAGTCGTCATTACACAGAGAGGTATAATACGTCAGCTACCAGCAACACTAAAAATATTGTATATTTAGTGAGGTTATTAGTTTTATGCGCACAAACTATGTGTACGTACTTGAAACACGGAAAATTAATAACGTGTTAGGTTAAGTTAACCTTAACGCTATTAAATATGTGATAAAGTACAATTGCACAATGTACAAATATGTTAAAAATTCAGTTACTTTGAAACTAAACCTTGATTTGTTACATAAATAATATTTAAATGGGAAGGGAAAATAAACAAAAAACATTAAGTACAAGAGATGGAAATGCCTTTATATATACCCTTTTGAGCACAGTTTTATGACAAGCTTTAGCGACGATAACCCTTTTAAAAACATAACGTGATAATATGCGTTTTGTCTTAATTAATTTTAAGCATAACTTGCTTTCGAATTCATTTTGGTTGTTGTTAAAACTAAGTTTGACAGAAAACTTCTGTACAATGTCAAACGCTGCCTGCCTCACACCGCTCGTCGAATACATCATTGAGATATGTTACACCTGTAATGAGCAACAGCGTCTAAGGCGCGAGGCGTCTGGTACTGCGATCGTTAATCCAAAGCGAAGCGTACCATTTCTATTATTCATATCATTATTCAGTTTGTCTTAAAAAAATCCACGTTGCTATACACATATTTGGGGTGGACATTTATTTTAGTCAAACCATTTTATCTTTAGATCTTATTTGGGACAATGTGACATGATGATGCATTCTAACTGGTGGTTAACTTTTTCTCTGTCTAGGAGTCGTCTGGGTAGGCACCACACTCTTACCCATTTCTGGGATCAAACGGAATTTCAATTACTGTAGTGTTCCGGTTTGAAATGTAGAGAGAGCCAGTATAATTACGGGCTGTGAGGCATTACATCTTAGGCTTATCAGTGGTAAAGCCAAGCGGAGACTTTTGCTGCTGCTCGAATTGCCCGGCTCAATCGGGTTAATACCACGACCTCGCAGAATACCGTGAAGAATGCGTGAAGTAGAGACTTCTAGTGGTTCTGCGTTTCGTTCGGTGAGTGAGGTAACCGGAGGCCCATTTCCCCTCCACATCCTCCCTCCCATCTCCGAAATATCCTTAAAAGCCGGCAATGCGCCTGTAGCGCCTCCGGTGTTGCCAATGTACGTGGGCTACAGTTACCATCGAGTGGACAAAAAAGGTGGTGAGTCGGTCGCCGTCTTAGTGCCCAATCCAACTTTACAAAACGTACATAAGCCTCGAAACGTCTTCGTGGAGTCGACTATTTATATAATAACAACGTAATCATAATTATACATCATACTATCATAGTATCATATGATAAATATCATCTACTTCAAACACTATTGACGTTAAAGTCTTACTCCCACTGAAAAGTTATAAGTTACGAATCTGAATATTGTGTCGTTCCTACAGCCAACATAGTTAACTACTCATACTCCGACTACCAACTATGTACTGATAACAAAAATTTTGTTCATTAGGACAACGGCACGACCTACACGTATAATGAATAAGAACTCAGGCTTCATGGAAGGCAGACATTGCAAAATTCCGTTCAGCAGTTCGATACTTCCGTAACTCGTGATGAGCCTCAGCGTACAGCACGGAATCCTGCGATCCTCCGAATATTCAATGAAATGCTAGCTCTAATTTGTTCTTGTTCATCTTATATTTTAACACAATCACTAAATCTTGATAAAATATAAATAGTTTAATTATGTTAAGTACTCATTACTCTATTCTATCCTATGGATTTATTGTTTGAATAGAACACAAATAGTGCTTATTTATTTAAAATAAATGTTACGGCAATCGTAATAGTAATTAAATCTTACCCAAAAACGTTCTTTGGTACGTGTAGAACTAATAGGCATACTTTACCACGTTTTTACATAACACAATTAACGGCTGTTTGTGATTTAAATTCAAATTTTATGTCAGCGGTCGAATTAATGCGAAAACAAAATGCTAACCGATATTTTAACTAAATCACGAAAACCATTAGCATCTCGCAAAGTGTAATTAGACGCCGATTTCAAATAGATTAAAATTGCTTAAACTAAATACAATTATAACCAATTATTTTCAGTTAACATAAAACTTGTGGACCAACGGATTTATTAATACTATGAAATTTAGTACCAGCTGCACAGCAATTTCCATTTTTAATTTACTTCTGATAATTTGTGCATATTTCAGGAAGAATCAGAACACGGCATTACATTAAAATTTTAGATTTACATTTTTTTAAAAGAGGAATAATACATATTTAAAATATTTGCTTGGCTATAAAAACATATGTTAGCTAAACCAAAAATTAAATAATTCTGTTGCGTAAGTATATCACGGAAGTTTTCAAAAAATATTTTTAACGAGATCACCATAAAACTATCGAATAGTAAACTGAGTTTCCTTTTACTCTTGTAAAGTTAGAGGGATGTAGGAACCCAAATTTGTACATAGTAATTCATCATTACTCATATAACTTTTTTCGTGTTGGATAAAAGTGTTTGACACCTTCCTGCAACTGAGGACATGTACGGGTTATGTGGGGATCAGAAATAAGTACCAACTAAAGCCCTATGACAAGAGATACGCTATTGCGTTCCGATTATGGGAATGCCTGTGATGTGATTCTCCTTACAGACATCTGGGAAAGAGCCCTATCAGGTCTTCTCTCGACGCCTTTTGAGCGTCGGAGGAACTGTATCGGGGCTTGGCCCCCTTCAGTGGTATCTGTTCGCCGCACGTAGAAGTACGTGCGGGTCATGGGGGTGCGTGAACGCTTGAATTGGGTGTATCTGCGCCAGTCTCCACGCGAGCTGGTGGTCAGGTGGACCCCTTTCGGGGAAAGCCCGTCCATCCTGCCCGCGGGGGGCGGCGCATAGATTATTTAGGGTTGGATGGGGTTTGTGGCTTCTGGGGCACGGCTGGGTAGTCCCGTTAATATGGCGAGTCCCTTTATCTCTCTTTTTCCTCTCCAGGCCTCTATTCTGACACCGGGCATACAGAGTATCTCGGTGACAGAATACAGTGTCTGGAGGATGTCCGGGGTCTTCTTCAGTTGCGCGAAGAAGATAACGCCTGGTCGTCCCTTCCGCGCACTGATACTTTTGACGAATTCCGGAGTTTAACCTAGGATCCGGAGGTCCTCTGCGATTTCGCTTGGTTCCGTACCCTCCGGCAGCCCGCGTATTGCCACCTTGACACTTCTGTCTGCCGGTAGAGAGTACGTGAACCAAGCTACTTTCTCCTCCTTTTCCAGCCAGGTTAGGTAGCTGGTGATGGCGTGGTTCTCCTGGGCTGTTTCGGGGTAGAACCTGACTCCCTTACCAAAAGGGCGGGCGTTAGGTCTACGTCCGATATTGCCGGACAGGACTCTGAAGTGGTGAGTCCAGTTGGGCAGGTGATCCACGATGATGGGTGGGAAGCGGGGAGCTTTCACCAACCTCTGGGTGTCGGAGATTCCCGCGACCAGGGTTGGAGGGCGTTGTGAGCGCTCTTTTTGCACGCTCAGGATGCTCGCGTAACTGGTGGATTGCGTGGTGTTTCCGGTCTCCGTAGCCATCAATCCATTACCGCTTTGTGCGGTATCTGGAGAGGCAGGGGGAGAGGAGTGGTGGACGGGTGTGGGCGTGCGTTGGGGCGTGGTGCACGGCCTGCTAGACTCTGGCGCTACCGGAGCGGTGCGCGGAGTGCTAGCCGTGGTCCCAGCCGTGGAAGTGGAGGGGGCTTCGTGGAAAGCGAGGGGCCCGGCCACTGCTACTTGGGCAGGCGGGTCGCGAGTTGCGCTGGGGATGGTGGTTTCCTCGAGGCAGATGCGCTTGCAGTCTGCCTCTTCCTCCTCTGGGCTTCTGTGGCGTCTAGCAGGGCGAAGTATCTCCGTGTCTACACGGTCCTTCGCTGCCTGCTGAACCTTTGCCAGTTCTTCGGGTCCGATATTGTGGCCCGAAGCCACGAGGTCTGTCCGGGACTTCTCCAGCTCCGCAATGATAGTTCTCGGAGTGGATGGGCAGGCGAATGCCCCCAAGCTCTCCATGTACCGTATCGCCGTGAGCTCGTGCTCAACACGAGCCCTTGGCAATAAATCGGCAACGTCTGGAGATTTTGGGGGTGACGATGTATTGTCCTTTTCGGCGCTGCTGTCCGTGGTGGACACGCTAGTCGCCGAGGTCTCCGTGCTGGTGTTGGCGTTGGAAGATGCCGATGTCGACATCTTTGACGCAGGGCTTTTGCTACCTTTCTTCCTCCTCATGACTGGTGCAGTTCGCCGCGACCTGGGGGTGTTCGCCGCCGCGCTAGAGAACGCGGGCGGTTTCTCGAAGCGTTTATGTCAATAAACGCTTGAGATAACCTGTGGTCCGAGCGGTGTTGCTATAGCGAACGCGAACTGCAGACTGTCCTCTGGGAAAGAGCAACTAGTAAAGAGTTCATAGATAATGGGTACTATTAAGCATAGTAGGGGATAGGGAAAGATTTGATGGATCTTTTAGAAATCCCGTCGGCTCCTGGCGGATTTTGAGGTCACAGATAAATATTCTTAGAGTCTAGTTGTTTTTAATTAATGCGTCAGTTTTTGCGAGATATTCCCGGAATAAACTTTATAGTTGTATAAAGATAATTAACAAAAAAGATACAATGCAGAGATATTGACCCGAAAACCTTAATTTTACTATTAATCATCACTAAAGCGATCAATGCAATGAGAGTAAAATGACGCGATTATTTTTTATGTTCTTAAAAGAGTTAATGATGCGAAAGTCAAAGGAGATTCACTATAGAAAGAGAAACTACTTTAACATATTAATTAATTTTGCACAGTTCAGCGACGATGCGCGTCATTCGTCTATTTCCCGGATACGCGATTCGTAGTCTCTGCCTACCCCTGCAAGAGTGACATGTTTGAGTTCTCATAATAATTAAAAAAAAATATGTAACACAATGAAGCTAGTGCATCATAAAAAAGATAACGAAATATAGAATATAAAGATGGGTAAAATATAGAACCGCGCCGACATGACATGAGCAGATCTACGTTTCTCACACATCCATCAATATTATTAGTATTAATAAAATTTGTATTATATAAATTTATATTGAGCATACTTTTAAATAAAGTTTTTTTAAAGGCATTTAAGTTAATGCTTTTAAATATACAATTACTACTTGCTGTGCCAGCTAATTAGTTCGCGTAACCAAGTAGGATTTCGAGCTTTGTGGCTGTCGAAAAATGAGGAAAAAGAAAATTCAAATATGTCGGACTCAAAACACCGAGGCCAGTGCCATTAACACGGTACTGGATCTTGTGCAGCGATCACTAATAAGTGTGTCCATTTTCTTATATTGTATTTAACTGGGATTTTTATTGGGTAGAGTCATAAATTTGATTATCTTTGACATACTTAGATAAAAAGAAATATTTATTTAATTATCCTAATATTGTATTATTCTTAGTTATTCTTATTTGTTTTTTTTTTATAAATTTTTCATGTTCTCAATGTTTTCAAAGTGACAGGTGTTGTGTCTGTGGCTATATTAGTGTTAAGGCCATCGATATAAATCGTACAATAATTTGTAGGTATTTGTACATATCTTAAACTCATTTGTACGAGCCTCCCGCAAATGGGGGTGTATACGGTCTCCTGATTTGAAGAAACATCCACTAATGATTCAGCTGCCGTGGTCAAAAAAAAACATACTGTAAAATATATACAACGCAATCCCGAAAATTATTACATCGATTCAAAAGTTATACAATATTATTTGTATGTTCCTACTCATTGTTTAAATGTTAAAAAAAGGTATGTTGGCTTTAAATATACACATACATTATCTTTTAAGTGTAGAAGTAATTTCATGTACTCGTACATTCTCTTAACATATATTTTAAGGAAATCATCTAATTTAAGTGCTTAAAAAAATTCTCAGGCCAGTGTACTTTATGTGTACTTAAATGTGGTTTTAAGTATTGAATAGCAATTATCGTAATTACTAATTTCGCAACGTCATCACATAATGGGCTTACAGACGAAAACAAGTTTGACGAGATTTCTCAAGAAAATCATGCAAAAAGAATATACCACCATTAGCAGAAAACCACACACAATCCCACAATCATGTTAGTGCTCCCTAAATTTATGTGCTTGTCTAATTATAGTGGTAACACAATTGTTACCTGTTTATTAAATTTAATATACCAAAAATCTGAAATAATTTTGTTGCCTACTTCACTGACTGTCTGTAAAACACGTATCCATAAAAAAGTTATCTTGAATACTTTAAATATAGCCAATGGGTTTCAAATAAATTTAATTAACGAAATGCTTAAATAGTTCCTATTAGTTCTAATTATTTAAAACTTATTATGGGAATGTATAAGAAAGAAAAATAAAGTAATATGTTCAGGTTTATAGTCCCACCGTAAATACGACCATCGTAAGCTAGGCAGAATCAGTGTAATATATATACATACACGATAAAATAATATGCGTACATTAGTCTGAACTATTAAGATGTTGAAACTGCATCAGCAACACTAAAGACACTCATGTGATTACAAGTCATGATATACAAGTCGTATGATAGTGTAGTGTAATGAAATAGATTGAATCTGTGTTAAGCTTGACTTATTTTTCTTATCTGTTTCGAAATAATAGAACAGTTAAGGCCTGGACTTCACAACGGGATGCCGGGAATTATTTGGTCCGGTCGTATTGCACGATATTGGGCCGGTGAACAATTATAGTACTCCATGCGGTTTACACAGCCACTCCAACCCAGGAGAAATTTAAAACCCCGGAATTAGGGAAAGGTTTTAGTAGGTGACATACCTTGGTACGGAACTTAAATATAAAGCCATTGAATACTAAGAATCGACCGAATCACGTTGTCTTTTTTGTTTTATTTAACGTCAAATAACGTTTAAGGAACAAGAAGTATGAGGTGCCCGAGAAGACCATAATCCGAAAATCTTCGAAAATTTTGTATTCTTGCTTACTTAACATTATATAAAATCTTATTGTGATAAAAACCATTTGAGTAACCTTCGTAAGCTACACATACTCTAGTATATCTATACTGCAAAAAATATTAAACTGTTAATTATTAATACAGAGCTTAATTTTATATAAGCAATATTAAAAAGCATTACAAATATAATAAATGATGCATGTTTTCTTTTTGTGATGCAACAATATTATACTTGTATATTATTAGTGCGATATTTGAATCAATAGCTTCGAAATTAAGATCTCAATTTTCGATATAAGAATTATTCAAGAGTTGACTGATAGAGAAGCAATAGCTAAATGAGTCTACTTTGCTTACTACCCAGTATCATTTTCTGCGGTATATTACTGTGGGGATCTGCAGACGGATTGGAAACAATATTTATTTTGCAAAAGCCAGCGATACGGGCAATCTATAACTTGCGAGCTCGCGACTCGCTACACGGCCTTTCAAAAAGAACTAATGTTTTGACACTTCCGTCGTTGTTTATCTTTGAAAACATTATGTACGTACGGATAAATACAAATTTATTTCTTAGATCGTGTCGAGGTGATACGCTAGACGTTCCTAAATTTAGATTAACCAATCTTATTTTAAATTTAAAAGCTACAAAGTAAAGTCACAAATTTTACAACAAAATCTCTTAAAATATAGTGCAAAAATCTCACATAATATTTAATGATTTGTTAAAAAAAAATTGATAAAAAAACCTACTATAACAAACCTATATTCAGGGCAATGATGTGTGAAAATAACTCTTAGACTTTATTATTAAATTACACTAAATTATTCATTTGACACTGAACTGATTTCATGTAGAAAAGACGATACTAGAGTTACTTCTTTAAAAAAATTTGCTTTTCGAACCGATGTAAATTTTGAAGTTCATAAGAGCTTTAAATAAGTCTAAGATGAATAAAACGACTTTGATTTTCATATATTTATGTTTGTCCTTATGCATACTTTACAGGAAATTAAATGTACAGGTGGATGCGTCCTTATTGACATTAAAAACATTATTAGTATAATTTTAAAAGAAAAAAAAATTTTATCTTAAAAAGTCTAAGAATACAGATAAAAGCGCTATTCGTCATGACTAATAGTTTAATGACCTCGGCAAAAGCAGCGACCTCGCAGTATTTCATTGTGGGCACGTCAGCGACTTCAAACGCGAACGGTGGGCGCCGGCGTAGACAATCGAAAAGGTCTATGGCCTAGGTATAGTTGGGCTAGTTAACTTGTAAAAAATATCTTGAAACAAAATAACGAAACTAAAGAATTATTGTACTACTATAATTACACTGTGACTTACTAATGTCGGCGACCAAGCTCTCTCTGATCGGCTTGATCCTTTGGCCTTGCGAAAAGATGTTGCTTCTCTTTGCATTTTTTACAAAACGGGGAATGTTCTGAGGAACTGTTCGGATTAATCCCAGCAGCTGAGTTTCACCATTGTACATCACGACAGAATTTGTAGTTTCATCAATAGCACCTAGACACCACAGTGCGTTTTAGTTGAAGTTTTCTGCCATGCACTTCGACTTTGTGGAATCAGCTGTCGCCTGCGGTATTTCCGAATAGTTACGACGTACTTACTTACGACTTAGGGACCTTAAAGAAAAGAGCCTATTCCTTCCTTAAGCCTTTAAGTACGGCAACGCATTTGTAGCTCCTCTGGTGTTGTGGATGTTCGTTGGCGTCGGTTATCACTTACCATCAGGTAAGCAGCACGCTGATTCCCCCTTCTTCAATCAAAAAATAATGTAAGCTGAACTACCGTACTTGTGAATGAAGTTCCTGTACATTATGTGGTTAAACTTAATTTCGTAACGTCGCATCCAGCCTGTGTATAGTTCTTAACACTTGTGTTTGATGTGAACAGAGATACTTACATAATAATATTTTTCAAAAAATTTATCATGAAATGGATATGTGATCAATTTGAACAACACTAGAAAAATTCAGGTGCGAGATATATTTATTTTATGATTGCAATATTCCATGAGGTATTGAATATTAACAGTTTTCGAGTACACTACAGGCATAAAGCATTTTTTTTTTAATATACCGTACTTCATTAATGAAATAGTACAACATGAAGTAATCAGACATAGATGAGTGAGTCAGCGCGGTAGCAGTAGTATGCCCCATAGCCGCTCACCACGTTTGTCAGCCTATTGCTCAGGTCAAGGGAAGCCACGCTCTACGTTATTGTTAAATTGCTGCAATTTATCTCAATCGATTTTTTTGAACGGCGTCTGTGTAAATAAGGCTCGATATAATTGACATCAAAGACTGGATAATGACGAAAAATTATTGTTACAACGAGTAACTGTATACATTTGTGTCATTCGAAACATTATAGAAAACTAATGACACGAATCGAACATTTCAGTAGACTCTTAATTCGTTTAATTTTCATATCAACCTATACCATATCTAACATCTACTTAAGGCTTAAGGCAGATAAAAAATAATTTTAAGTCTTGAAAGAGCACAACGGGCAGTTTTAAAAGTACTGATATATAAATATATATAAATAGAGTACACAATTATGCGAAGAATATAACCTACTAACGGTCCCCAAAATATTATTTTGTTATGTTATTTTGAGAAAACATTTACATTTTCTATTTGACATACACTTTATTAATCAATAAAAAGAAGAACTCATATAAAGATTAAATTATTAATTACTGTAAAAGTGACGAAACGTCACCACGTGAATCTTGTTGAAAATAGATCTTACCCAGAGATTGCCAAAAACACGGTCCTAAGTCCTGCATCCTTCAACTTCGCACGACACTATACTCATAACAAGCCACCATCTTACACAATGTTAATCAGAAATCAAGTACCTTACTGAGTTGTCATAAGGACTCTTTGCTATTATTATTTTGAGTAACAGTAGTTATTGGTTTATTTACCATAAGGAAATGGTTAATACGGCAATGGGTATCGGCGTAAGAATCTGCCATCCTCTTTCTTCCCGTGAGTGTCGTAAGAAGCGACTAAGGGTAAAGCATTTAAAATAGCAATGTCTATGGCGGAATAATCATCACGAAGAATACCAAACTAAAATTAAGCAGATCAATGACGGGCAGTAGCGTCTAGCAAGGTCTGGTGCTGCAATCGCGGACCCGCCAGCCGAACGTGGAGATAATTAAAGTCCTCCAGTGGACTGGTTCTAAGCTGTTAAGGTAAGTTAATTGCTTAGTTGATCTTGAAAGAGGTGAGGCTTCATGTTACAATTTCTTTTGATTTTTTTTTAATGGTTTATCGAATGCACATTTAGTCAGTACCTACTTAGTATTAAGTGTATCTTACGTGTAAGTACTTAGTATCATATAACCGAGTCTTACTAGGTCCAAATAAGAATAAAAATTCGTCAAATATAGTAAATATTCTTAAATATGCTATATATTTTAAAACGCATTATGTATAGGTAAAGAATGATATAATGTACAACTTCAATCAAATAACTATCATAGATGCCGATTCCGATCTTATTACAAATTCCTCCGTATCACAATCTTTCGGTAGAGATGGTCTTTTTTAAAACCATAACATGTTATTTGACATATAAGCTTGATTAAGATAGTTATGAAATCAAAATTTTAAGTTATCATTAGAGTATTGTCCTTGCTAATAAAATGTGTAATATATTCCAAATTTGAATTTAGTAAAAACAAAAATTACATAAAGTATTTCTATGACAATTTTTAAATTCCATTTCCGAATCTTTATATCCCATTACATTTGAATAAAATGTTTTCCATCAATAAAATCAACATGTTTTTAAAAATGTTTTAAATATTTTTAAAAAACTTCTGTGCTTTTCGTAGTTTATATATAATATGTCGATATCGATTAATTATTTATATATATTTACATGCAAGCAGTGACGTACAAAGGGTTTGACCCTGAGTAGACCGTAGGTATAAAAAGAGTAAAGTGTTTGTATCATAAAAAACGAAAGTTACCCTTTCTTAAGAAATTAGCTAGAGTCGGCACAGTCTGTCATTTTGCCTATATGGAATGCATGCTACTGCGTGCAAGAGTAATACAATAACCTCAACACGGTTGTCCTACGTAATATATCTTACTACAGCCTTTATCAAGTTCAGTACCCTTTTAGTAAGGTAAAATAAGATTATTTTATTGTAAATGCGAGTGTAACTTACGAAATATAAACAAAAAAGTACGCTTTTATAAGGACATTTTCGGACTTTTAGTATTATACGGACATATACATATTCGCTAAGTATGCATTGCATATTTACTATGGAGAGTTTGCCACGAGTGGGCAGACGGCTTGCTAAGCACTTATAAGATTCATGTATTGGTGGCACTTGTTCCCTTGATATCTTAAGGATTTTCTTTATAAAAACAATTTTTATTGTCTGAAAAAAAGACCCTGTTCACCGGCTCGACAAACGCGTACATAATGAACCCTGCTAAGGGATCTATCCGAATAATACACTCATATTTACCAAATTTCAATAAAATTTCGGCGTGCTTTAAATATGCCAGGGCTGAGTTCTAGCATCCCTAGTACATAATAATAATAATAATAAAAGTTTCAATTAAGACAAGAAGACAAAATATCTGGACCTGACTCACGAGGTAACCGACATGTGGGATGGTATGCCGACCGAAATTATTCCGATCGTCGTCGCTGCGAATGGGTTAATCCCAGTCAGCCTCTCGGAACATCTGAGACGGTTGGGACTCCGTGACGGGCCGCTCCGACCTCAAATGCAGAAGGCGGTGCTACTCGATACCGCTCGCATTGTCCGGCGGTTTCTTTCCCTTTCTCCCTAACCCTCGGCCGTCTGGTCTCCCCTGCCGGGGGCTTCCATATGGTTGGGTTTAAATTATCTATTTAATTTTATTATATATATAAATTATATATAAAATATTATTTATATTATTACATATTATTATATTTATTTATACAACCCAACCAGATGAGTAAATATAAAAATACCCCAAACAAAAAGTTTCAATTACATGCAATAAATATTAATAACGTTGAACAAAGACTTTACCAGGTGGTAGGACTCCTTCGTCGTCTCCGAGATGATTGGGAAGGAACAACTCTCTTTTCAATTTCTGCCGCGAATCAGCAGTGGGATGCTTTTGTTGCTTGTGATAACACTTGTATTCGGGTTTGAAGAGAATATACATACGTATTCACCAGGATAATTTATATAGACGGTATAAGTTAATCTAATTCTTGTCGGTTGGGGGGTCGGTGAGTGTAGTAACGATACCCTCGTATGATGTTGCTCCCCATCACTTGTCTGTGACAGTTGGGATTCGCACATTCGAATGGATTCTCCATCATCACCCGGTCGCCAGTCTGATTAGTTAAGTAGCAGGGTACACCACGTTTTGATAAGGCGAAAAAGACAGTACAATATTCCTTTATGCGTCTTGTTTACTATGCAAATGAAACCTTTAGAATAAAAGAACACTTATAGAAATTGTAAGATTTTATTGACATTTATTTAGTGCATCCTATATATTGTAAAATAGGGCAAATATAAATTTGTGTCATAAATGTGGACTTTGAAAGTATAATATGTCGAAACTGAAATCGGCCAAGTGGGAGTCAGACTCACACACCGAACAATATATCCGTGTTGTATAACAACACCAATTAACAGAAAAAAATGAGTTCTTACCGACCGGTGTTTATTATTTGTTATTTTATATTAGAGTTTCCACTACAGTCACACTGAGTTTGACGGTTATACGTACTCGTCTTACCCTTTTTAATATTGAGTAATAACAATAATTAAAAAAAAACATATTTCTTAAATGGAGATCCACTTATTTTTTATTAATAGGGCTCAATACATCATTTTAGTCCGTTTCCCGATAAGAATCGAGTTACCGCTTGACTTGAAGCTAAGGCTTTAATAAACTTATGTGTTGTTAAGCAGCATTGTGCACGACATGCACGTATTCTGGCCATCAGATCCACGCTGCCTTGTCCCCGGTGGTAAGCACTGAGCATAATGACATTAGCACGGACACTATGTACGTCTAGTAATTTACAAATAATTGCGTAATCCTCGGTCTCAATGATTGCATAATGCACGACGTATTAACGCGATACATAAAGGCGCATTTACATAAGCCTTAAAAAGTAACATGATCTGTTTACACTTATTTCATGTAGATTATTACAATAAAATGAAATAGAATTAACATTGAATAAAATATAAAACCATGTAACTTAGTAGACTTTCGCTTTATTTCGCTCTGCCAACTGCTTCTAAACTCTCCTATTGCTTTTATTATCTAAATTACACTTCCTACTGTAGTTACGTCACCTTTCCATGTTTTGGTTTGTATTCTTTATCTACTTCTGCCGTCTCGTGGGTGCCATTCTGTTACATTTTTTTTAGTTAGTTTACACCACTTTCTCTTGTAATGTGTGCTGCCAACTGTCATTTCATTTGTATTACTTTTTGAAGTACATCATCCTCTTTAGTTGTGATTCATATTTCCTTTGCTCTTTTTCGGTCTTTCAGCGTGATACTCATCATGCATTACTATTTGACATATTCTATGTTCAAGGCATATTTATGAGACAGCGCTCAAGTTTGGCATCCATAAGTAAGACATGGCAAAAAGTATGAATTAAAGTCTTTCTTTTTGGTTGTCATCCATGTGGCCTAATTTTATTTATTTAACATGAGGGACCTCTAGGTACCGGCAATTCTATTTCTTAGTCAGTTTCATATTTGAATGATATTAACTAATTACTAAGTATCTTCACCGACTATTTCTATAATTACTTCTTCCCTGTTTGTCACGATTTTCGTTATAGATTTATTCAAAGTAAAACCCACTCGTCTGCTTTCTTCGTTCACTCGTTGCAGATCATTGAACGTTGACAATATGTTTAAAAAGTATGTTGTTAGTAAAATTTCATAATTGACTGTTTTTGACACAGATCGGTAATTGTATATTAAGAACAACTATTCTTTCTAATATATCTTTTATACTCTACTGTATTTTGTCCTAGTGTTTTTTCTATTTTAAAACCTACTCCATAGTTTCCTTTTGTATAATATGAACTCTTTCCGATCGTCAATACTTTCTCCTAGTCTTCGATTTTCGCTCAGTCCTATAACGAATAGTATTGTATTAATAGGTTTTTTATTTGAATAGTACGGCTCGTAACGCATGGTGTTTATTCTTTTGTTACCTTGCCTATTGAGGCATCTACTTAATTATATTGCTATTAATTGTTGACAATGGACCATTATATCTTACAAGTGTGACAAGTAACAGACATATTCGACCATTTTTAAGTTTATTACAATTTGGTTCTAATTATAATTTATAATGGTAATTCTACATAGCTACTTTCCTGTACGTTTAAAAGTTACATATTGTTTCTATTTTTAATAATCTTTAAGTTTTTTAATTTATTGTTGATTTGGTCATCAAAAAATGTAGGTTATAACTTTACAGTGCATTATGAAAATATACAATGAGAATAGTTTTAGGGAGGGTGGAGTCTGTGGGTGTGGGTAGGTGGAGTGGTTTTTGTTGCTACTATTGTTAAACTTTAAGTCAATATTTATAAAAATAAGTTACACTTCTTTTTTTACATAAAAAACATAAAGTCATTGATTAATTATCCATGAAATTGACACTATCCATTTTGAAACATCCTATAGAATCTTTCACCCTACGTAATGATTACCTTAGAAGTTATTTAGCGACGATCTTTGATTGAAGGTCATTATCTCGATTCGTCTGAATGATGCCCAACATAAATGTCCTTTACTACCTCTTTTGGTTTTCATCATAACTTCTACTTGTATAATCTCTTCCGTTTCCTTATTATTGTTAAATTTGTCGATCGATTTCATTATACAGTAAGTACTTTTGTGAACGTCATATTAACTATTATGCGATATCTTTCAAATAAGAATCCAATTAATAATTAAATAAAATTCTCAAAAGTATTTAGTTTCCAAAAAAAAATTACAGTACTCCAAAGGCGGAAGTCGCACCAAACTAAACATTATTTTAATGAATATGGTAATAAGCATACTAACAAGTTTAATTTTGAAAAAAGGTATTTCGTTTTTTATTTTCGATTCAAGAGGATTTCCACTCCCTGCTGTATACAATTTTTAAGGAAATTTTATTATTTTAGAATATTACGTGGATAACGCTGCACGCTGCCACAGAAAGAGCCTATCGTATCCTCATTAAGCGGTCAAAAGCTACAGAACCCTGAAAGAATTCTTTTACTGTAATATTACCGCACAGTTTGTATAAAAAAACAATTGCTGTCCTAACTATGCAGTAAATACAAAATTATGGATAAAAACTTATGCACTGAGTCATTTCCGTGAATTTTATTTCACAAAGATTGGAATTGGCAACCGGGACGTTATGTTGTGTTATGTTAAGTTATGTTATGTTATGACGGGGTGGTATCCGCAACTCCACAACTGTGCGCGTATTTTATGTGTGGGCAGGAATATGAACTATTCGAGCCGACCTCCTCAAGGAAACTCAGTAAACCCTCAAAAACAGGGACTTTTATATAATAAAGTAGACGTACTGCCGCGTAAAGACGGATCCCCACAGCAATGAGGAAGTTTTCAGCGTCAATAAGTTTATTAATAGTGCTGTATTCGTGTAGTGTGTAGACTGTGAACAGATATATTAATTGAGTTTTTCTTTTATCTTATATTTTATAAAGGTCCATCCCCTTAGTTTAGGTTCCCGTTGCGAATATTGATGAACGTGGAAGAAGCGAAAGACGTATGTCAGGACGTAGCAAGTGGAAGAAGATTGTCTCTCCCTACCCCGTTGGGAACAAGGCTTGAATATAAACATACATACATTTCATAAAGAATACGTTCGGTCTACGAATAACTATTTCCTAATTCGTGATACGCAATAATAAATCTCAATGAGATATATCTATTTCTACAGATATTTGCCGATTTTTAAAACCATTTAATGCACATCTAAACATATTTTAAAATCATCACAGCAATAAAATATTAATATAGACAAAAAAATGGAACTGGAAACATCCAGTTTAGAATTTTAATGAAAATTTAAATTACCATTTTTTTTGTCCCAACAATTATAGACATTAACGTTTTATACTTCCGCGGTTTTTAGAGAACTATTAAAAATGGCGATAGTTGACTGACAAGACGCAGTTAGCTGAAGACATAAAATAAAAGTTTCCAATCTTGGTACACCTGGTATATTAGGAATGTAGTAAATATGCGTCTAAGAGTGCCATATATGCTTTATTCTAATTTATATAAGATGTTTATGTAGAAGGTCGACCACTATGCGCGCGTTTACCCAAAAGAGATATAAAATCGATTGTTATTACCTAGTTCAATTATTCCGAAGTTTCTTGTAATTTATTTGTAGGTAAACTTCTGTTTTGAAAAATTGCATCAATGCATATCTCTAGTGTGACGTTGGGCTCCACGCTCACCAACCCGCCTGTCCAGCTGCTGGTGAATAGAGTTAAATCTTCTACGCATATAATATTTTCATCACATCCCTTTATTAGAATTTTTATTATATTAATTAGAAAAGTCAAATTGGGAAGATAAATTAGGGGTCATGCTTTTCATTATTACCGTGGAAAAACAGAAATGTGTCTGTTCATTATTTTTCTTCATTCTTCAATTTAGCCCTAAGACTATAGTCGTCATACTAACAAACTAAGTAATATTATACCCACTAACCAGTATCCAGTTAGTGTATTTAAATAAAAATTTCCATTAAAATAGTACTTACAGATTCCAAAATTTTAATGATTTCGGAAAAAATACAGAATAACGAAGGCGGAACTTGCTGCAAAGTGTGGATTTTTTATGATTATTTAAATAATAACAAGTTATAGATCAAAAGGGTATTTAGTGTGTAAGGGGGTTTTCACTTCGTCACGTTAAGGAAATGTTACAGTCTTGAAATGTTATTAAAAACGATTAGTATAGTAAATTTGGTAGAATAACATCTTCTTCGTTAACATTTTAATAGCATGAGATGTCTAATCGTATTTAGTAAAAGGCAAAAAGAAAACAATCTGATTTAGTGCCCCAGGCGCTCCTCCACTTTAAGTCCACTGCTGAGCATGAGAACTATCCAAGAAAGCACCAGTAAACTAGAATACTTTTCTTGAACATGTAATTTCTTTTTTTTTATAAAAAAATAGGCTTACGTTTGACTTCAATCTTGCTTGATGGAAGATGAAGATGAGGCCTAGGATGGTACACGTTTGCCTAGAAGGTGTCTGTTCACTTTGGTCTTAAAGATGTCGAGATTATAGTGTTTCGGAAAAACTGACCTCGGCAGAGAGTTCCACTCCTTAGCCGTCCGCATAATGAAAGAAGAGGCAAACCGCTTCGTGGGTAATGGAGGAATGTCTGCAACATAAGGGTGTAACTGCTCGCCGCGCCTAGATGTTCGGTAATATATATTTATAATATTTGAAGATAGACATTGATAAATGAAGTATTTCCTCTATCATGTATTATAATAGTCGTTAAACTATGAATTTGCCGTTTCATATTGAAAAACCCAAACATTTTTTCTAAGAAACTATATTTTTATTTAATCGAAGTCTTAGTATCGAAGTAGTACATTTCTGCCATCTCGAGGGGAGATCATTTATGCATCACCAGAGAACAAACTTTTTTTCCTTGCAGGAAATTGTCCAAGTTTTGAAAAAATAATAATCGGTTGGGGCTATGTCTGGCGAGTACGGAGAATAACGTATGGTATCTAACTGCAGGTCATGTAATGTTAAAAAGGTTTGTCGAGCAGTGTAAGCTTTTGGCTTATCGTGGAGCAATACTTGCGATGAATGATTGGCGAGCCGGCATTATTCCTCTGAGAGTTTCGCCATGATTGTTCGAAGTTCTTCACAATAGACATCTGCTGTTATTGATGCACGGGATCACAAAAATCCATAGTGCATTACGCTATGAGGTGTCCACTAAACAGTTACCGTTACTTTTCTGTCGGTGAGCTTCGCTTTAGGGTGTTGTTTCGGTATCTGACCTGGGTTCAGCCTTTGTGTTTTTCGCTTGCTATTATCGTAGAGAATCCGCTTTTCATTACACGTCACGATTCCGTCCCACGTCCCTTTACTTTTGTTAATATATAAAAACTATTATGAGGCAGTGGAGGATGTAACTGGGTGTGAAAAACATTGAACTATTGAACAGATGAATCTAAGGTCCACGATAATATCTTCGAATACGGACATGTCGCGTAAATCAAAACCAGTTTTAAAATAGTTCCGTATCCGTTTGAATAACTATTATATGATCTAATTGTTTTGTAATCACCTCATTGAGTTCCTAAAATTAATATACTTATTTCTTACTACTTCTTATACTTTATACTTTTTACATCTTCTTATAATTTATTATAAAACATATTCAAGATTTTTATGTAACTTGTTGTGTCTTTGCAGGGATGATTTTTTCCGTCAGGAAAGTGATTTCACAATTTTCGAGTCAAGAAAGGCGACATGAGGAAAATATTTTTTTTTAATCTAAAAGTCCGAAACGAGTTACAACTACAATTTTTTTCTGCCATTATCTGATATTTTTGTGTGAACATACAATCAATCTACTGAAAGTTTGCTCAGGAATGGACTAATTAAAAACAATACACGGATGTTATATGACGTAATCATGGATATCAGTTACATATTTAAGGAATCGTTCAAATATGAAAGGCAATATAGGAAACAAGAAACAATTGCAAAGTCGTTTATTTTATAAAGTTGAAAAGACCGGAAGACGAAGATAAATTTACGAAACTTAAAAACTTATCACAAGTAAAGATTTGCTTTATCAGTTTTCTATTGTATTTCATACTCCATTATAGGTATGATGCCAATAATCCATTTGTTCACGGAACCAAACCGAAGACTACCAGGACTTGTCAACTCGTCAGAACATACAGGGTTATTTGTACATCGGACTTATGATGCCGCTCCCTCTCATTAATCTGTGAGATTAGGGGTACCATCGGACTTATGATGCTGCTCCCTATCATTAGTCTGTGAGATTTAGGGTACCATCGGACTTATGATGAGATTTGGATTCGGCATATTTGGATAGATTTTCCCTCATCGTTCGGCTGCCAGAGCCTCGTTTATAAGCTATCAGGGTGCACCACGTGCAGATGAGGTTGGCATTTGGAAAAAACGATGGTATATTTCCCCATTGTTTTTTTGTTAAAAACAAATGTTACGATTATTTAATAGGTATATTAAATAATTGTAAAATTTATTTTAGTTGCGTATTAAAATTATTACTATAAATTATTACACCACATATGATTTACATAATATACACTCTTCGAATTGAATTATTTTTTGACAACCGCATAGATCGTAATATCAGATCAGTAATACGAATCCTTGTAAAAGAACAATAATTACGTAAAACAGCAGAGTTTAAAAGTTCCACTGCAGTCAAACACTTCATCTCAATTTTCAGAGAGTTTTAAAACGTTCAGTTTTACGCACAGCATACGTGTTATCGATATGGTTTTTTTTATTATTTCTCGAATGTTTTTAAATATTTTTCACGGCCGAGGAAGTTGTATATTTAAATTTACGTTTTATTAATGGTGCCGGCGATGGAAATCGACCCGTCACTCACGTCTTATAAATTCAAAGCGACTCTTACATCAGTCGGATCTTCTCTCGACGCCTTTTGGGCGTCGGAGGAACTGTATCGGGGCTTGCCCCACCCCCAGTGGTTTCTATTCGCACGTAACAGTACGTGCGGGTCATGGGGTTGCTATTTGCGTTGGTTGTGACTGTGGAGCAGTCGAGCACAGCGGTTTTCCGTTTTTAAGCCCCCTTTTCCCGGCCCCCCACCGGTAAGGTCCCCGGGCGGTTCCCTGTTCGGGTACGTCCGGTATGGCTGCCAGGGAGGGGCGCTGGGTTTCGGGGGCCTAGGTGTCTACCACGGCCAGCTCTCTGGGAAGCGCCCTTTTCTCAGGAACTCGTATATATTGTTGTTCTTAGACCTTTAAATTATAAAAGTCGTAGGCACTTAAAAATGTGGGTAAATATGAATGCTTCAAAAATTATATAGGTAATTATAAAATTAGAGGTTATTGACCCGATGACGTGGTGGCGTTTTATATACTTTTAATAATTTTGACACTACAAAATTATTATTATCTATATCCTGCACAAACGACTTCTGGTTCTTTACCGGAAATGTCTGTGATTAAAGTTGACGTTTGAGTACGTGATGTTGTTACTTTCAAACCCTTCACGTGACATAACAAAAAAAATATATTGTTTCAACACAAAAAATTCTTATATTTGTTTAAAAAAAATTCGTCGTCGAAATTTAAAAGGTTAAATCGGCATCTCCCAATAAGAATTGCTATAATCGACAAGTGAGGTACGCTTCTATCCTAATACGTTGCTGACTTTTACAAATATGTATTTTTGATTACAGTAATCTACTATCTAACGGTCGCCATGAAATTTACATTTACGATACCCTCGAAAAAGAAAAGGGTGGCCAATTTTCTATCGCGGCCGCCATGATACGGCTAAACATTCTGCTGCTAAATCATTACTCATTGTTAATATATTCCACGTTCATCATTTACACGCTGGGCTTTGACCAAGCCCGCTCGTTGAATATTATGCTATCAACCATGTACGGCGCGCCAACTTCTTTTTGGTGTTTTTAGAAAGAAACTTTGCGGTTAATTACCACAGCAATAGCAGGTTACCCACTGACTGGTTCTTAGTAACCAGACAGTAAGTAACCTGCTATTATTTATTGAAAGAATAAACCAAGCAATCGCATTAAAATACATCGGGTATATTTTATATAAAAATATTGAATAATATGTATTTTAAAATTTTGTTCCGCATTGGAAGGCTAATAGACTTGTAACTTGTGTCAGTCAGCAAGCTTTCACTTCGTAGACCTGTAGTCTGTTACTATTTCCAGCGTGCTCTAAACTTAAACAATGTAAATAAATCTACAAATCAAGCGTGATAACTCTAAAATTATACGACTTTATGCAAGAATCATAATTCAAACCATACTTACAACATTTATACATTTACAAGTAACTTTTTTTTTCTTATTTTAAAAAATATGTTCTTTATTTATTATCTCTCTTTTCTAGTCAATCTCTAAACGTTGTTGTTAATTTATAGACCGATTAACGGCTTACTATGGTGTAATCGACAAATACAATTTTTCGATTTCCTCTATGCTATTCGGATCTCTTTTTTGTGTTATTTTAACAGGATACAATGTCATCGGTATGCTTTGACTAACCTACACTCTGTTTATGCGATTTGGTCATCAAAATTCGGCGAGGTTAAAACTTTGATTACGTAGATTATACGAAATAAAATAAATTAGTTCAGTAAGTGGTATCACTTGTACCGCAGATCCGTTGGTATAATATTATTTGATACGCCACTAAATACAATTAGGATTTTCATTACATGTTATGTTTAATAATTAAACCTTAAAAGTTATCGAGAAGTAGACATACGTTACTGGTATTGTAGTCGAATATACATTTACTGGGGTAAATAATACCAATATTATTTTAGAAAAGATACACATTTAATAAAGTAGTATACGGATTTATGTAGATGCTGTGGAGTTACATACAATTCGTTGCCTGTACCTGTAACAGTTTGCTAGTTGAACACCTGCAAACAACTTCAATCGAAGAAAATTACAGACACGCTGTCACCGCTGAGGACTAAACTGAAGTAACTATGTAATTACGAGCTAACCTGTATAATTATAGTCTATACCTTTAATTATACTGGCTCTGTATACCATTCAAATTGGAACACAATATTGAATACACTTATGATTAGCGGCAGATATGTCATTGATAGGAGGGTAGTAACTATCCAGACGCCTGGCTGCATACTGCGATCAGATATATACGTTTTACAGCGCACTTCGATATCTTCGAACACCAAATCCTTACTTGATCCTGGGACTTTAAATAAATTCGATTTTATTTGTACTAACGAAGAATATTAAAACCATTGTATGTAAATATGCTTTTGATTTAGAAAAAAAAAAGTATTTTGTTTTACGTAAGGAAAAGGTGCTCGTCACTCACCTGTCAGCGAAGGCAGTTTCCGATAAGCGATTTATGGTGAGTGAATATGTACGGAGGGCGTAGCCTCGGACGTATAGTTAACACTAGTTATTATGTCATCACCGTAGGTAATGACATTCTTAAGGCGCCTTTTAACAGTTGGGATTTCGCACGCGGCATGTGTAATTACCCAGCGCCGCCACTAACGGGTTAGAGTGTTTTTAAATTCTCGCGAAACAACTTGTTGAAGTTTCCTTGAATGGGGCTGCCGTGGAAGGCAAGTTCAAGTCGCGGTGTAAGTCTACATTCCGCATGTAAAAAGGAGCTCCGGTAGCTCGGCGCATGAAACAACTTCGTATTAATTAGAGTCATCTTAATCGCGCTTTCGGGACTAGGACATATACACAATATGGCGTAAGCAAGTTTTTAGTAAGTGCATTTTATGTCATGATATTTTACTGCGACTATTTGTAAGGCATAGAGGTGCGTGCCCGTGCGATCTGAAGTACAATCTTTTTCCGGCCTTGATCGGAGCGTAAGAACAACGCTGGACGGTTACAACATAACATAACGGTACAACACAACAGACTGTAAAACTGACAAATAATTAAATAAAATTTATGAAATTCGAATTTTGTCACATTCTAAGATTGTCACAGCATAGGAAGAACGTTCGTTATAGGTATATGCAGGGGACAGGCCGCTCGCTTTAATTTCATAATACGCCATTGACCTATGTTCTTATCAGCACCAGTAAAATAGTTAATGTTTTTTTAAGTTTTGAATTTACAATTTCTGATTTAAAAAAAGAAAATGTATTTCAAGGCCATGTAAAGCGTACCCTTTTCAGTCCTAAGCCATCTAAAATATTAAAGGAGGCCGTCGCCCAACTATGAAATATTTACAGGAATGGCCAATACTTTACTAACAATTAATTTCAACGAGTAAAAAATTTATTTATTTCTTTCTTAACTGACTCGTGCAGGAAGAATGGGGGTGATAGATGTTCAGAAAACAAGAAGCCTATGTTCAGCGATGAACTTGTGATAGGTATTATAAGGAAACTCTTTAGGATGTGCTTCAAAATCAAAATCACCAAAATTCTCTATTTGTAGCGTTAATTTTTTCTTCCTGCTAATAATGTGGATTTCGTTTGTTAACAGGTGATAGAGCACAGCACAGCTTCAGTTAGCGTCGGCACAGCACCAGCAACACAATCAAGCTCTTTACTTATTTTTACTCGCAGCCCTCCTGCGTAAAAAGGGCCGGGCCCACAGCGTATCTCATTCCGCGGGGTTTTAACCGGTAACAATCCGTTATAACCGATCTTCAATGGCAGTTATGAGTTTCGGACATTTCACTAAACCACCAAAAAAATGCTAATAAAGTGCATGTGCGATATACTTTTTTCATCACATCGTTAAATCTTTATTTTTGGAAACATGTTTAAACCAAGTATGCTAATTTAAAGATAACGTATTCAGTAGGATAAATCTCTACTTTTGAGTAATCAATGATTTATAGGTACTTCCATGCTTATGTATTATAACAAATAGGTATTTGAGAGTTTCCTTATTCGTATATTTTATATCTAATTCCTAAATAAAAGAAATAACGATTTCATCGTAGTCTTAACAATAAAAAAAAAGAATGCGTGTCTTATTCAGACACTACCACGTTATAAATCATCTGTAACAAAAAAAGAACAATAAAAAAAGTTTGTTGATATTATAAAACAAAATTAATTTATTTAAGATACGGCGACGCTATGTCTATTAACCACAGACTGGTACAACGTCATCAAGGTTAGATGGATATGGTTGTTAATGGTTACTTAATGACCTTACATAATGCTATAACTTAATAAATCTAGCTACAATAAAATCCAACTCCTATACATTATTATGAATATTTCAAAAATGTGATTCTCGATAGTTCAAGGTATTGAAATATTTCGTTCCGGTCGATCGTCCATAGATATCTTGTTTTGTTTTACACTACAAGCAAATAGATAAATTAAATATATTTTAAATATCAACAATACGTATATATAAACATTAAAATGTAATCACAAATTTATGTTATTAAAGTTTATATGGATTCCTTGTATTTACGCGAACGCACTACACATTTGAAATAAAACTATTATAAACGTGTTTAATTTTTGTTTTTATATTCCCGACGTTTCGAGTGCCTTTACGGCAGCAGTGGTTACGGAGGTACTGAGGTGTTAGATGTCCTGATCTCATAGTTAACTGGGGCAACATTTTGGTCCGATCTACGCGTGCGTTCTGATCACGGGTGCTGTAGAACACTCGAAACGTCGGGAACATGATAACAAAAATAAAAACCCATAAAATCTGAAATGAAATGACAGGTATTGCTATTTCTAACCCACCACCAAACAAAACAATAAAAATTTCATAGCAATTCCGTGGCTTATCATGTCTTTATAAATCGCATCATTTTTAACATGGTTTATTATTTTATCGAAGAATTACTTCGCAAGGAATTTTCTTCATATATTTTTAAGGTATAGCAAACAAAACCCTTGTAGAGGAACAATCTCATTCAATTAACTTTTAAAAAATTTTACTCCATTATTACATATCTATTCACGTGTCATAACCATAGAGTTTCTATTACTGCAACATGTTTAGAAATATTTTCTAGCAGCCTGAACCCGCGGCTGCGGCCGCACGATAATGTATGTGTCACCACATTCCCGAGATAAAAAGTAGCCTATCTCCTTCCCCTTGGTCCTCCTGCTCAGGGACCCCCTTACCAACTATCATGGAAATAGATTCTACGGTTTAATCGTGACAACGTAACAAACAATCAGAGTTACTTTCGAATAATGGCGAAAAGCTATCTTTTTTCTAAATCTTAATAAAATTTTCATTACAGAGACGATAGTGACTAAAAAGAGAGATAAGTACTACAAGCAATATTGACACCTAAAAACGTACTACTAAAAGCCATTGAGTTAAGTTATAAGTACGAATAGTTGCTATGACAATCATAGCAACTATTCGTACTTATAACTTCACCCAACACAACGTTGTCCGGTTTTTACCAGATTGTGGCATACAAATACTAGAGCAGTTAATAGTAATAATTCATGTCCCACCGCTTTTAGCGAGTCGAGGAGGCCGATTAGCAACCTTGTAGTTGGCAATTTGGAATATATGACCCCTTTTGTTTCATTACACAAGTTTGATCACTTGTCCACCTTATGCTAGATTGCCTCACATGGCCACACGGTATCAGCTTAACTAAAACGTAATGATCTATAAATGTATCTCATATTATAATAGCTCCTTGTATTCGAATAGTTTATTATGTTTAGTATAGCGATAACATATGGTTAAGTCATACCTCATTATTTTTTGTAGAAATACTAATACATAAATAGTGTAATGTACGGGTATCTAGTCCGCTTAGGATAGTCATATAAGGTCATCACCAAATATCGGAAGAGCAGTCTCTAAAACGATAGACCTAAGAACCAACTTAGATCTATGTACTTTTTACGGCACCCTTTGGGCAATATGATTCTATCATACAACAGCCAATTAAGCATCATATAGTTCATTCAAAAATATGAATGACATTTTGATGAACTATTTCAAATATTATAAACTAAGAGAAGAAGAAGAAGAAGAAGAATCTTGTTTTCGATGAAGGAACAAAACATAATTAATGAATTTTATTAATTAATATATTAACATTAATACAATAACATTAATTAATTCTATGAGTTTCTAGAAAATATGTATTATTGCAGAACAAAGGCCTCTTCATGAAACCACCAGTGAAAGACGGATAAATACATACACTTCTGGGAAGGTTTGCCCATGCTCACCACGGACGGCAAGCTCCTTAGTGAGCGTAGTGCAAATACCCACACTGTAGAGATGCTGCTCCCCATCACTAGTCTGAGGGATTTGAGATCGGCAAACTTCGTTGGATATTCCGCCATCCTTTGGTCGCCAAAGCCACAGTAGGGTGCACCACCAGTAGCTGAGTATAATTGAGTATGCCCACACAACAATCTAACATGGTATACAGACTGTTACGATATAAATTTCCTTTTACTGTCAACATGGTACGTTGTTTGTCTGCTGTATATCTATTATATTTATTTATTGCTGTACTCCGAATCAAGTTAAGAAAATATGAACCCTAACGCCCGAGGTCCCTAACTGTTTATCTTGTTCCGATTAAGTGTCAGGAAATACTAAAAATGTTTCTGCTTCGTTCAGAAACCACATTAAAATAGTATTACTTCACGTTAAATATACCTCACCTAAAATATCCCAGCTATGTGACGGACAGCGGAATCTAAATCGCGAGGCATCTATTACTGGGATCGCTAATTCACCTGACAAACGTGACGATTAGATATGAGAAATATCTTACAAACTAGGAAGTAGCTTATGTCTTAGATTGATTAGTTACTGATGAGCGTAATTATAAACAGTAAACATAACATATGAAATTCCATTACTAGGGTCAAGATCTGATCGAATCATAGGAAGTCTACGTACATAGACGACTTAAGACCAAGCTTAAGATTGTTTTTTGGCAATCTATATTTAATATTATAAAATCGCATTATTTTATTACCGTCTGTTATTAAACAGTTATAATAACAGGCAACATATGATAATGTTGTTTCACATAAACTAAGTGTATCATAACTTGAAGCATTAGCTAAGCAGAGGGCCTTAATTTTGAGTTCCTGGCCTGTGTTTCGAATTCATGCTTCTTGTCCTGCGTGTTTTTACGCTACATTTATATTATCCCGTCTCATCGCTTAGGATTTTGAAAATATGTATTGTATGACAATTTCAGTAACACCAAATATTTGTTTCTAAGGTTATATAGTGTGAGTATAAAATTACAGAATTAATATTTTGTTATGTTGAGAAGGTGAACTGGTCCCGATTACAACGTAATTTCTGCTGCGAATGACGTTGTAAACAACCAGTTGCATTGAATCAAGGAAAAATAAAACTATTTCGTACAGCAGAATCATTATTTACTCATAATCTTGTCACCGTTTATCTGAATACTTACTACAATAATCGTAATATATATAAACTGACTTTTTCAAGTGTCTAAAATGTAATATTAACTTTTGACCTATTATCCAAAGTTAACGCCACAAGACAAGTTAAATTAATCTAGACTAGATGTTGTCATTTGTGTCCTTCAGGAAAGTATACCTGACATTATCTGAACACATCAAGGTCCTAACCAATCGTTTAAACCGTGACTATTATTGTGACGATTATTGCCAATAGTGGGGTCTTATTTAATAGCCTAGTTATGTTTTGTTGTCTTACCACAAATTCTTTACTGTTAGGGCTGATACAAAGCTATTATGATGTCAACAAAGACTATTAACAAGCCACGGTTGTTCATGAGTCGGGTGCTCGTTGTAATATTTAAGTACGGGAGTGACTGGGTTCTATTCTTGCTTTAATTAGTTGGCTTAATTTAATATGTTAGTTTTAATTTATAATGCAGAACTTACCACGTTCACGGAACCGTTACCTAAAAAAAAAGGAACTTGCACGTCTGTGAAATAACATAATTTTTTTTTTCAGGACATGTGACTAAGTCATTGCGTTACTTCAAAAGAAAATATATCAACCCTCGACGGTTTAACAAGATCTTTAACTTCTCGTTAAAGATCTGTGTAATGAAAATCTAGAAATATGATGATTTTGTGTAACCTTTGATGGGAAGATATTAAAAATCACAAAAGGAATGGAACAAAACTATAATAATCTTCATTATAATATTAGTAGTCCACTAATGTCTCCTAATGTGAGGACGTTTTGCTACTTAACGATTACTGTACCGCCTTAGATATCGTTCTCCCTTACGGTCTAGCATACTTGCGGCGGTTATTCCGGAATCAGTTGATATAATTTGCGGACATTTCCCTTAGTCACATTTCATAAGACCAGCACTATGATATATTCCCATTCGTCACCTCCACATACTACTATAATGAAACGTTTTATAGCATGATAAGCACTTTAAGTGTAATTCTTAAGGTTTCAGTACTGCATAACCTAAAACCTTTACTTGGTTTAAAGTTCGTCGTCGTCGTCGGCCAGCATTAAACGTAGTAGTTAAAACATAGGTAGGTATGTATTTTGCGGTAATTTAATGAACACAAGATGTGTCCTGAGGCGGCCCTGTGCAATTGATTTACGAGGACAGGCGGGCGCTCGCAGCTGTTCAATGGACCGGCCCGAACGGAACTCGGAAATAATGCAATTTCGCCACCTCTAGCGGCACTCACTTCCATTTACTCAAACTCGCCATAAATCTCGTGCTTCACTAGAATTAAATTGAATTCTACACTTTACTCAGCGGGAAAAGTGACAGTTTAATATTCAGAGAGCAGAATACATAAATATAAGTAAACATAAAGTACGAATACGCCACAGAATGTTATAGATACTAATAGAAACTGATAAAGTATAAATTTTGTTTACATTTATTTATTTATATGCCAGTTTTAATTATGTCTCCCACACTATATTACAAAAATAAAACAGAAAACGTAAGTAATCAGAAAGCCTATAAATATGCCACTGTATTTGATTCGATGTATTTTATTTGAATTTATTTTTTCCTTGGCCGTTATGATAATTTACAGTTGCGTTGAGGATAATACATGCCGCAAGTGTACGCGTAAACACAGAGGAGCTCACACGTGTTTACCTCCCCGTATCCGAAAGTAACAAACCGACACAAAGACCAGAAGTCGGTGTCATGCAGATAGATATCAACATCTGTTGAGATTTGTACCCAAAAAGCCGAGGCTTTATGGTTGCATACCCCCTACCATTAAGTGACACGGACGTGTTTTGGAATCATATGAAAAATTTATTTGTCTGTATGCGTATTGTACTTGTATATGCATGTAGTATTGATTGTGTGTGTATTTTAAAAAGTTAGAAAGAATCTAAAAGTTAATAACTCTGTATGAACTATGCATCCTATGTTTTCTATGAAGTTAATATTATATTATATGAAATGAAAGAGACGCAGTAGTTGCTACCGATAATTAAAAAAACAAAGAAAAGGAAATCAATACCCTCAATTAAGTTTAATTTCATATACTGATAATAGCCTAAACTGACACTTCAGCCTGTTTTAATTTTTATAATTTTTTTTAATTTATGGACCGGTTTAATTACTTGTATTTTTATCGCAGAGTTATAGGACGCTTTAATTACATTTGCTTTTACAACTTCGAACACTAAATCAAATCGGCCTTTATTAAAATACTTTTTGCACCTTTAAACGTACTCTGTAATTCAAGTAAACCGATTATTAAAGACTGCTCAGATTTTTAAAATATGGTTCTATCTTTGAAGTATTAATAAATAAATAAAAATGGATACAAAACTAACATGTTTTATTTATTTGAGAAAACATTTGTTTTTATATGATGGACCCCACTGTAATGTTTTTTCTGTTTCAAGCAGACGTCAAGTCCGATTGCACATGGATGGACATCGACGAACATATCTATAATGTTACAAAGTTAATAATACAACGGGTGGACACGGAACAATTGTCATTGATGTTCATTTTATTATTATTATTTTCATGCCAAATATGAACCCGGGACCTGCAGTGCCGAATCTGATGCTTAGCCACGGCGCCAACGGAGCCGGCAATATACTGTACAGTAGGAATATTAATATTGTACGTATAGTGTTGTCAACTATTCTCATTGTCTCTATTTTGACTACTCTTTTTAATACGAATGAATAGTTCAAACCTGTTTTTTGGATTTGACTGTGGAATGAAACGAATTAACAGTCCACTTCATGGTAAGCACCTACTGCAGCCCATGGACACGTGCAAACAACGTCAATCGGAGAAGGTATTGCGAGGGTACAGAGGGTACAGAGGGTACGAAGGTACATAATACCGGCGTGAAGTAGAGGCATCTTGTCCTTCTGCGTTTCGTTCAGTGAATGAGGTAACCGGATGCCCACTCTCTCTCCCCATCCCTCTCCCCATCCCTCTCCCCATCCTTCCTCACATCACGCAAATACACCTAAAGGCCGACAACGCACCCGCAACACCTCAAGTGTTGCAGATGTACGTGGGCGACGGTAATCACTTATGATCAGGTAAAGCGCATGCTCGTTTGCCGCCTTTCCCATAAAAAAAGGTATATTTATAGTAAAAGTCGATAGCGGTTTATCCAACATTCTATTGTCTTATTTTTGTCTAAAAAGCAAGCTCAGCGAAGCAAAGCTAGGTGCACTGTGTAGACACAGTGCATCCTGATAACAATCTGGCGAACGACTGATGGAGGAAAATACATCCGAATATGCTGAACTCAAATTTCAGAGACAAGTGATGGCGAGCAGTTTGTATAGTGAGTGGGTACCGGCACTGCTTTCGCCTTCTTCCATGTCTGACATGCTACCTTATATTGGAGCTTTAACGAAGAGGCATGAGCTTTCAACAAAATAATGAAGATGAAGTATGGATCAAATGCACGGAAACGTAGAAACATTACTCAAAATCCTGACATTCTTTCTTTATACGCACTCTGCCTTATTCTAGCAACCTAGAATTATTTTATCCTTATGTACAATTATCGGGTTTCAGGAAGTGAGTGCGACTTTGTCGATAACTCGAGAAAAATGTTCACTATTATTAACGTTCACTTTAGTGACCAAGGCAAGGGTTGACACTGCGTAACCCTTGCGTTGTTTTTTTTTCTTTTCACGACATATTTATTGACATGCGAAATAAATAAAAAAAATATCATTTTTTTATTAACCTTATTTTAAGTTCTTCTCCTCATAGTCTCTTCCATAACCCTTCGCGTGTCATTACTGTGAAACAATTTAAATGTTATTGTTATATCAGGACTTAACATATGACTCAAAAAGGATTTCGCTAACTTTCCCGGGCTACTGCTTTTTGTATTGCTCAGAGTATTGGTATGTTCATAAATTGAACCATTGAGCTGGTCTTCGATCCTTTCCACTGTGCCAACAAGATGGAACCGTCACGATTAGTATAGTATCCAAACCTCTGGAGGAGGAACTAGTGCACTGAATATCAAGGAATCCCTGTCTTTCTTGATATTCAATTCCTCCAGTATTGACAGTATCGAGAAGATGGTTTGCCGGACCATCCAGCGTATGTGCAGCTTGCGGCTCCAGCACTTCATCTCAAAGGTTCCATGCGGTTAGCGATTCTAAATTATATTCTTAATCCCATCCATAAAAATAGTTGATTATATAGTTTATTTTTGGATTTTTTTATCATAGAGAATGGTTTTAGATTTAGAAAAAAGAGACCACATCGTTTTTTTCATCTTCTTCCTTTTGTTGACTTATTTTGGTTTATAATGTATTTTAATGAATACACGTCCCACTGCTGAGCAAAGCCGTGCTGCCTCCTTTTAATAAAGGGGTTGAAGCCACGCTGCACAGGTTTTTTGATAAGTTATTTGAAATATTTTTATCTAATATTATCATCGCTTTCTCACATATTATATAAATATATAACAACATACTAATTACGCCTATAATCCTTTGCGAAGCAAGTAAAAGTGAAAATACCTACTTCCAACTCTTTAACTCAACCGTCAGAGTTCTATTATTTGACTGCTCAGCATTTACTGTTAAATAAAATATAATAAACCTAAACGTAATAAATTGTCAGCCTTAATTAATAAAAACATTGGTTTTTTTTAATACTGCATTCATAAAACGGCGGTGACAGCCCTAACAAAAGCACAGCGTAGTATTGTAAAAGTCATTATGGTTGTACTCGAAGCTAGACAAGCTGCCGATCGGTCACCGATTGAACTTACATTTATTTATTGTAGGATAAATATTTGTATGATGAACATTAATGTTAATAACGAAGTCATGGATGTTTATTTGATAAATGTATGTTTATTTATCTATGAAGGTAGGGTACATTTGGATATATAGATAGACAGTAACTCTATATTGATTTCACATTAGCACAGCTTGTTGAAAAAAATAAATCTTAAGTTATTTTTAAAAAGTCTAGAGATTTGCTTGCTGGATATTTAGAGGTAAAATATTCTAATATATGTATGTATGTATGTATGTAATATATATAATATATAAATATAATTTAAATATAATATAATAGATGTATGAAAAGTAAAAGGTTGAGGAAAACTTACTATGAAAAGAGGTTAAGTTGACAATAGTTTTCAAGGCCAAGCAATAAGCAGAACGCAATTCTCGATTATAGGATTTATGCCAATAGAGGAGTTGTTTTTTGAGGTAAGAGGGAGAATTCGCATGAAAGCGAGCCGAAAACTTGAGATGCTTTGGAAATTCCGGGACTTGATCAAATTTGTGTCCATTAAAAATGAAACGAATAGAAAGTTACGGTACATAAGCTTATTTAATTGCTCCACAGTGATGTAGGTGTAACCGTGGATATATAGAGCGTAGTCTAATATGACCAAAAAGATAGATTATGCTAGTGTAATTTTGGAAGAAGTAAGTCGAACATTTTGGAGCCCTTTACGAAACCCTTCATCCTTTTCACTTATTATATTTGAGGTACTCATGACAGATATTGTCCATGAGAACAAAAAATTTCCTAATCAATTTGGTATTGGTTAGCAAGTATAAATGGTAAGTATGGCGGAAGGGAGGTTCTACACTAGTATATGAAAATATTCGGAGATCGTCTGCATAATATTACACAAAACAGCAATATGGAGATGGAGCGGTAACCAACACTAGACGTGGAATTGAATTTTTGGTTAATGGCATGATTTAAATGTATTTCCAGTGTAGAAACACTATTTAAATAAATATTGAAGGTCTTTGTCGTTAATTTATCGTTCTTGGTTTATATGTGTTAACATAACAAGAACTACTAGATTAATGTTGGTTAAGTATACATTTAGGCCATAATTATATAATACAGAAAGAGTAGATACGTTATTAGCGCACCGAAAATAAAGCATATAAAAGAGTACAATTGTTGTCTCTGGCCTCAGTGTCTCTACCGATGAAGCTGTAAAGGCCACTAGGCCAACAGCATATCTACCGGGGTAGGGGTTTTAGTCGGTCCGGCATCTTCAATGCTGATCCCAACATAACCAGTCTCCGGAGGCGGTGACGGGTAGGTGCGAGCACCTTTCCCCCACGTTAGACTAAAAAAAAATCTGGCCTCAGTCGCTTTAGAATAAGTAGGCGATACACGTGCTGCCCAGTTACCGTCGCCCGTGTTTACATTTCGTTTATTTACTTCAAAATCTGTCATGTGTTATGCGTAAATGCAGTAACTATATGTAATGTAACCTAAAAAAAATATGTACGCTGCCGCTGCGTTCCAAACATTTTTTGGTTAGTTTTTTGAGCATATAAAGTATCTTTATTATAAAATATTACATTTAGCTCTCCCCTTAACGAAAGCCCAAAACATAGTGTGGGAGCGCTCTTCTTCGATGACGTGAAGACATTCGACAAAGCCGGACACAACGGCTTATTATAAAGACAGGCTTGTGCACATCTTACAAGTCTATCTGTCAAATCGCACTTTTCGCAAGAAACTCGAGGGGACGCTCTCTGGAAGTAAACCCTCAAGGGCGGATGTTCCGCAAGGCACGGTCCTCTCGCCAACCCTATACACGATTTTCATGAGCGATATACCCAAAAGCAAGGATAATAACGTGTTCTTAAAAATATCATCACGAATAAATTCTCCCAAATCACGCTTCTGACCCAGTGAATTGAATAGAACTTGTCAGACCCGTAGCATGGGTGTCATAAATCAAATACCTTGAAGTCACCCTAGACCGATAATTAGACTTCAAGAAACATAAAAAATATGGTATTATTTATATATTAATAACGCGTTATTCATATCCGACCGCCTCTATGCCCTTACAAATAGTCGCAGTGAAATGTTTTTTATTTTTTGTCATGAAGACATAGAATGCACTTATACAAATCTTGTTGCTGATCCCGACATAAGCACCTTCTAGTCACCTACCCGCCACTGCCTAAAAAAACAGTGGTTTGCTGGATATTATACTGCACATAATTTTTATACGTTTTTATTATATATTTTTTATTGGTTGCGGCCATTATTAGCAAACAAATATTGGTATTTTCTTTTTTTGTTCTTCATTCTCTATGGGTTCTCAATGGGTTGTCCATGTGTTCTTGATTCTCCATGACAAACCATTCGAGAAACTTTTGGAAGTAAAATATTACAATAAAACACTCTTTTAAACTCTGACTCTTTTAAAGAAGTTTCTTTGTTGTGCAAATTACTTCAAAACCTTATTTTTACTTTATTTTAACCTACAGTCCTATTCTCTTTAGACCTTCCAGGCATTATTCATTTGCAGTAACATAACGCAGAGGCACTCACATGTCATTACCTTCCCATATCCAATGTAACGCTTATGCGATAAGATCAAGGTTGGAGACACCAGACGAAAACAACACAACCTGACCCCAAAGCCATTAATTCGTGTTTTTACACAAGTATTAACTTCGGGTGGAATTCGAACCCATAGAATCTCTATGGTCCATTAAAACCCATGTCAGGTATGCTAACAACTAAACAACGCGGTCGACAATTTTAACATGGCATTATTTAAGAATTCAGACATAGTGATTCCAGTGCTTTTTAAAAATATTTTTGATGCCACGAAGTCAGAATCTAAATTTAACACATCGGGGTAGGGGCTTGACTTTGATCTTACGGGATGGGTAAGATCAAAGTCACGTAACACTCAACTAATTTTTTTCTAGATTATATTCTAGAAGACCTTGGTTTACTGTAAGTACTTGATTAACACTTGATCTTTGGAATCAACGTGCATCAGCAAAACTCTGTGACGATCATCAATATCCAGCCGGCCCCAGTCCCAGAAGACAAGTTGCATTCAGCTCTACAAGTTTTGTAGGGCAGTGAGGACAAACGTTTTAAAATTTTCAAAAACTCTAGTCAGTGGAAATTGTCTCATAACTTAAGTTACCTACACTAAAATAAATAGAATTATATATAGAAGTATAAATTTAATATAAATCTAATATTTTACAGTCTCTTAAGAACGTTCACTGTAACTATATTCACCAATCTGTTGGCCTAGGCAACTGATAATAAGAAGGCCGCTGGCAGTTAGAAGGGTAGATTCAATCGGTCAAATTCAAAGGATTCAATCAGTAGGCATTTCATGGTACAATATATACAACCGAAACTGCATCAAAAACTGCTCAGTCTTCAACCAAAACATTCAACCACGTATAAAAGAAAGGTGATATAAAAGCAATAAGTATAAGTATATGGATAATGATAACTCCAGGGCATGAGATAAAAATATTGGTAACTACACACACATATTTCAGTTCACTGCTGAATATAGGCCTTACCAAGGAAGCACCATCCAGTTCCGGCATATATTTCTTGGGAGGTAAGGCCATACCCATTACCCTGGACAAGCGAAGCCTTGAGCGAAACAAAATTATAGTCGCACTAGGGATGCTAAGCCCCTTTACTCGAGTAGGATTCGGTAAATTCACACACAAATAATATTACATTTTATTGAAAAGAAGTTGTCAAATAAAGAAACATATTTAGGATTAAAAGCTAATATTTTTTTTTTTTTTATTTAAAGATTACTAGTTCTTATCCGTACGTGTTTCCGTAAATCATGTTCTCCTTGTTTTACATTAATATTAAAATACAAACAATGCAACATCGGCTACTAAATAAACTAAAAAAACGCATATAATTAGTAAGTACTCGTAAATACGAGTATAATAAATATATTTGTAATTTCTGAGACATGCAGATTTCTTCACTATATCTTTTTTTACTGTCGGGCATGTGGTAAATCTAGCACTTAAAACTGCCAAAGGAATTCGAACCCAGTACACTCGCGTACTAAAAAATGTAATTGGGGCCTTGACACCTCTTATCAAAAGTTATTTGGCAAGTTTTTTTTAATTGTACTTGAAACATACATATCATAACTTCGCGGGAAAATGAGAGGATGTCTTGTGAATTATTCTAATTTTTTTTTTTAATAACGAAAATATTATTGACCAACCTAGTATAAACTAGTCCTGAGTCATGGTAGCTAACTTACTCGACGGTGAATCACACATTATGAGGGATTCGAACACATCTTCAGTTAAATTATAAATTTAAAGGGAGGTAAGGAGACGTCTGGGTTGGAAGCACACTCATTTTTACCGCCAAAAAGCAGTGCATTCTTTGTGCCATTGACGTTGTTTGCGTGTCTCTATGCTACAATAGCCACCTACTACGAAGTTTTCAGTAATACTGTCCACCCTGAAGACTAAGATGGAATACCTCACAGCCCGTAATTATACAGACTCTCTACACCTTTCATACCGGACCACAACAGTAATTGCACTGCCATTTGATGCCAGAAATAAATTTGGCCTGGCCTGTAAAAGGAATATAAAAAAAAAACTGAAGACCTTGTTGGTGCATGTGCCTTTATTGTTTCATATTACTGTCTACTTTCATATTGCAAGCTATCAGTATCTACGAATCCGTTCAGTTATAATAAATCAAACATTTTAACGTCATTTATCTGAACAACCAAATGAGATAAAGATTTGGAATTCCATATGCATATTTGTGAACCTATGCAGTTAACGAATAAAATGTCAAAATATTTATTTTATATTTTTTTAGATAATTATTTGCTTAATTTATAACAGGAAAGAACTAAAACCGCAAATCATACGTTGAAACAACAACACAAAGAAGTTAGTGGAACGCTACCATGAATCAGCAGTGGAAGAAATTTTCCAACCCACTGCCCAGTGACCTTCTATACCCATGTCTAATTAAGACACTTGCAAATGCTTTTTGTTGATCGGTAACGAAGGTTAATGACAACTAACTTGTTAGAAGTAATTCTTATAACGTTGTCTATACATACAATAAAATGAAGTATATTCAACTTTAACAATTTATTAATAGATAGGGCGCTGCACTGAAACAAACGTTTTGTTCCGGTTTGTAGGGAATAGAGATCCACTATCATTACAGGCTGACAGGCTTTCCAGCTATTGTAATACGTTTCTACACTATTTTAGATTGTCTTTTATTGTGGAAATATTAAAAAGTATAAAAAACTTTAAATCTGAGCGAAGTATGACAGCACAATCAGAAAGCTCTATCTATAGCTGTTATAATAAAATACTGCTAAAGAAAATAAGGAAAAGGAGAATAATTTTCCTAATATCAATCTCACTTGCGTGTGATGCATCTTCTGCCTTCGAAAGTCTGTAACCAATCATGGAAATAGGCCTCTCCGAAGAAACACAATCGCGACTAGTGGCTTTGCCCGTAATCTCCACTTGAGGTAACACATGTTGACGAGTGCTGTTTTGATCACCTCGCATTTATGACAAACGAAATTATTAGCTATCTGGATAAAATCCTTGAGGATTTTTTTTTCTCCACCTTCGCCTGTTTAAATAATTGTTTCCGTGGTCTTTGCATACTAGAGGCACCTGATAATATGAATATATCATGACTTAAAATTACCGAATGAAACAGATAGGGGTGCTATATGAATTCTACCAATCTTCTCTAATGCCCATGACAGCTTCCCAACTTTAGAATGTTCAAAAAGTATAGGTCTGTGTCTAGTAAAGTAACAGTATAAATATTCGCCTGGTATGTATCAACATTAAGATATTTTTTAAGACGTAATACATCCATCGGAAACAATTTTTTGTACAACACAAGGTTTTTGATGCCTCTTTCATATCTTTTTTGACTTTTACTCGTGACGCGGTCTACGATAGCACACTTCGATTTTAGAGATAATATTTTGTAGGATTATTGACACATGCCATATGTTGTCATTCTGACGAATAATAGAATTAGTTATTTGTTTTTAAAATTCTCGACCGCGTGGCTTAACTGTTAAGCCATGGTTCGAAATCCAGGTGAATCCTATGCAAAAAAATTATTGTGCAGTTTCATGCCACGTTGTATGGTGTTGAGTCTCGTGTCTGTGATACTGCATACAACACTGCGATCTAATCCCATGTGCCTTACATCGTGCACGGGAAGTTAGGAGACGAGTGAGTAACCCTATTGGCGCATGTCTCTTGTGGCCCGATAATACAATATATCCTATCCGACAGTTAGCGGCATGGTAGATATCAGCCAGGTCCTCCTGGCCAGATCATAATATCAGCGGAAAGAAAATTAGTTTTAATTATCTGTACAAAACCTTGCATTAAATTAATTCTACTATCATTATGAATATTGCCGAGTTATATTTTCAAATTAATTAGATTAGCCTATTCTTCGATCATGAAACGCCATCATTACCTTGTAAGTGCGACGATGATCACGAGAGTCAAACTATAAATATTTATGAAAAAAAACCGTTTTAAATTATCTTCGCTTCAGAATTAACTTGAAGGTTGTGAAAATGTTCATTTTTCTCAGCACAAAATTAGAGATTTCAATAATCTTTTTTCTATAATCGTCTCGGTCAACTGGATTGATTTTGATTAAGAATCAGACATCAAGAATTTATTATTGAACTTGTTTTCTAATTATCTTAGACTTCTTTTCTTATTCTATACTTAGATGAAAGAAATTATTAACATAAAAAAACTACTTACTTTAAATTAATTACTAAATTACTAATGTATTGAACTAAATCTTTGACATTCTTAGTTAAAATCCTTCTATCAGTATTTTGTTCAATATATTTTAATAACATTTGTACTCAAAATAATTAAACATTATTATCGATATAACATAACATTAATTTATCGCGCGTATAATAATAATGGCAATTACGAATATTTACACAAATAATATGTTCCTTAATGAATCATACGATTTAAAGATATCATTACATACCGAGGTCACGAATATAAAAAATGAGCGGGGCATAACTATAGTATTATACTCATTTACGAATTCTTCTTAAGTCTTCACAAAGAAATTTCACAAATCAACTAGTGGTGAAACTAATAGTGATAGACTGTACATACAAATAGTTGCAAATTGGACATTACGTAATCTGTTGGTAATTGTTATAACATAAATTACACAACCACCCAGTCAACTCCAGAAAATCTACCAACAGCAATAGCCATTATTAATAATGATTTAAATTTATATATAGAGTATAATTTAAATTTTATTCTTGAGAGGAGTAAATCATATATATGGCCTTAATGTCAATCCCAAGATGTCACAGATAGTTATTATTGGCAGCTAGAACTTTATCTCAAGAATTGACTGGTTCTCCTTACCGCCTGTTGAATTCAACGGAGTGATTATTCCTTACTGCGACAATTTTAAGAACCTGGGCATTTATCTTGACTGTACCTTAAGTTGGACACGCCAAATGAATTTAGTAGGAAAACTTGTGCCGCTCTTAGGTCTTTGCGTCGCATTCGATCATTTCTTTCCATTTCTACAAAAATTGTACGCGCACAAACTCTTCCAATCTCAATCCTTGATTATGCTGACGCAAGCTATGTAATCATAACTGAAGACCAGTTAAAATAGCTTGAGCGATATTAAAACACCAGCATTTTGTTCATATTTGAATTACGCAAATATGACCATATTTCTCAATTTCGCTCTCGTCTCAAGTGGTTACCGGTCTATCCGACTTTGCCGGTACTGGCACATCGTTTCTATTCTGTACTGTTTATTGTTTCACCTTTCAACTCCTCTTTGAAGCCAACTCACAAAACGTCCTTCTTGAGTTCTTAAAGGTCGTTTACAGTTCAGGCTGTTAAGCTGTGTCCCCTTGTGCCATTTCCCTTCCGTTGAATATCCGCAAGGCACGATCCATTGGCACCTTTAAGAAATTAGTTAAAGACAAGAGAGATTGAGACAAGTAATGGACTTGTCTCAATCTCACGGGCCACTTCGGGACGAATTACTATAACTATGTTTATACTGTATACTGTATATTATAAACGTGGTAGAGCCAAGCGGCGGCTATAGCTGCTGCTCGAATTAGGGTTAGGGTTGGTACCACGGCCTCGCTGAATACCGACGTGAAATAGAAGCATCTTGTACTTCTGCATTTCGTTCGTTGAGTGAGGTAACCGGAGGCCCACTCACCCTCCCTATACCCTCCTAATCCTCCCTCCCATCTCCCAAATACCCGGTGCACCGCTTGCTCGTTTGCCGCCTTGCCATAAAAAAAAGTATTCCCTTTTTTCGAGTGTTTGAGGATTTTTGTAATTTATTTATGTATTTATTTATTTGTGTAAATGTGTATGTTTTACATATATTATATATATATATATATATATATATATATATATATATATATGTTTGTGGTTTTTATTTTATTGTATGAATTACTTTTAGTTGTATAGTATATTTATTTATATAGCACCCTACCTACCTACCTCGTATCTGTAGATTCGTTTCTCTATGCCTTTGCTTGTCTACAATAGATCGCTATGCAGCGATAATTCCGCCAATTTGTACCTCCTAGTATACTTCCTTTTATCTGTCCTCATTTTTTGTTTTGTGATGTACAATAAAGTATATAGTAGAAGTCTAGCAAGGGACCCAATGAAACCATACTACAAATTAAGGGAATAATCATAATACAGATCTAACTCCGGAACAATGCATTCGATTATATCTTTACAAACGAGGTTGTTAACATTGTAACCATTTTCATAACTTCATTTACCACCGACAATTATCAATTAGTGGAACTACAACGTGATAACGATATCAAATATCCGCTAAAGATTAGACTGCCATAAAAATAAAAACATTGTATGGAATATGAAAGCCATTTATATTCAGTGCTTTGCACCTGTTAGAGACAAGCGGCGGCTTTATAAAAAAACAACACAACTAAGCACAATATGAGCTCGCAAATTTACTTCATGAACTAGTGACTCATACACGTTATTAGCATTAATATTGCGTTAATGAAATTCACACAGACTTCATATGAATTACGCTGTTTGAAGTCAGACAATTGGTGTCAACAGGTTTTTTATCTCATTAAAGGTAACCAGGTAAAAGTACCTCGGTCACATATAACGCAAAGTAACAGCATAAGTTATGTAACGCTGACCATTTTTGGGATTTTGGTATGCGTTAAAATTCATAGTCAAAGTCAATTTTATCAGACGTATCACCTTGGTTATAATGTTATTTACAGTTAGATTAAATTAGACCAGCATTACAATTTTTTTTAAACATGACATTGAAACGTAAAGAGAAGGTAACGCTAAGAAGCAGAAAACCGCAAATAATCGATTAATTGCATACTTCTTTAAAAAAAGGTCATAACTAAGTGATAGTTATTAGAAATTATGAATTATATGAGCGAACGCAAATTTGAAAGATACTTTAATTTAGTCGGTGCGACTTGTCTATGTATTCTTCGTCATCCTTCTGGCCCACTGCTGATCATATGCCTCTATCAATGAGAGAGTTTGCCGCAATTGCCACACTGCCACATATATACAAGGGGCCTCGCAACTTACATGCCGCTGCCGGTCATTCCTCTGTGAGTTATTCTGTTCTTTTGTAATGGTTGATCTGCCATCTGACCATCGGAAAGAGTATCAGATTTTTTTAAGTCGTTACCACACGAATCGATTAGAGTATAATAAGTATTATAGAACACAAATTAAATAAAAAGACTCAAGCTATGAAAGCATTTATAAATGCACTCTTCGGAGATTGTTTAGTGTTATTCCCATAATTGGAGTCATCGAATGAACATAAAATTTAAAGAACTTATATTTATTTACAATCATAAGATAAATGTGTTCAGAGAAAGCCAATAAAATTAGAATTAAACTTGCATCAAGTTTCAATAAATACATGTTTTTTTAAAACAATCCTATTATTATTTACGTCTTCATTATGTTAATAATAACTGATTCAGCTTGTAATCACTAAGTCTCTAGTCTAATAATGATGAAGATACAAGTCATTCGTAGACCGATTTACTAATACCTTTTTAGCTATTTTTATTACTAAGATTGTTTCTTTTATTTCCGTTCTTAATTTTATTTAAAGATAAAAACAATAGCAAGTCACGGTCAAGTAACACCCGACCGCTGTGATAAAATAGAATGATATCTTTGCAATCTGTGATTGTTCAACGAAAAAATAGTTGTTTTCGTTTAATATATTACATAGCTTAGTCCACTGCTCTCTCTCTCTCTCTCTGTCTCAAAATCAATCTACTGAACATAATATCTTAGAAGAAGCAAAATCATCATGCATCGTAGTCTTTCTTCGACCTTATCCCATAAGAGATATGGGAAGGTGAATGCGAGCCTATATATCTGATACGTACTCACTATCGGTATATACGTCACTGATAACAAATTACGTTTTTAAACGGAAAGGTACTAGCGATCGGAGTTGACCAAGAGTAACAAAATATTATGTACACAACTCGGTAATTAAATGGTATAATGTGAACTTGATCAAAAAGTGTTTTTAAATTTATAATTAATTGATGAGGTTTAATTTAGAGTGCTTTAAATAGGTCGGATATTCTTAAAAGTCATACGAAAGTAAAAGTACATATTATTATGTCTCGCAAATTTACTCACTTTCGGCTATTGAATACGCTACTCTACAACATACCTATAACGAACTCCATCGCGAAGGTTTATTGGCCCACTTATATATGTGCATATGCGTATACGAAGACATTTGAACGTCTTGCATTGTACTCAAACTTAATAGAATTTTTTTTCGTTTCATTTCAAAGAATATCAATAATGAAAATGCAGTAAAATTCACACCTAAAAGTTAGACTACTTTACACTTTCCGAAAAATAAGTTCCGAAAAGTAATAACGCCTACGTTTTGGAGCTGGAGTCGGCAGCTATGAAATTTCAGCTATGAGCTACATTTTTTCTTAACGTCTTATGACTTTTCGAAAAACGTAAATTTGTTACATTTATGTACTTAAGATATTTTACGTCCAGTTCTGATAATTATGACTAGACCGGTTCTCGACAACAAAGAGTTGCGAAACAATCAAACGCTTTATAGTTTAACTATGATAATTGTATTACTTCGCTTCCTTAATATAAGGGAAGAATATCTCACGCATCATCTACTAATATGGGTGACGGTAGTGGAGGACAATTTAACTATAATTATCAAACATTTTCAGTAAAGTCCGATTTCCTCTAACTCCACAAAAGGCGACCAATGTTAGAAATACTAGTTTATAACCCATATAATTATACCCCATAAACAGAGCAAAAATTAAATAATTACTTCAATGCTCATTAGTTATAATTGGATCTAGCTTTAAATTTATTTATTTTATTCTTCACGTTGTCTGTTTATTGTATTCTATGTGGTCCTTCTGTATTTTAACAGTATTGCAACGCTAATGACATAAGCTGAATATGATAAAATCTGATAAGTGTTAGTGTGTGCTGCAATCATGAATTATTGATTAATGTCCTGCAATGACTCGACCTTGATTGATCTTTCCGTAGTGACCGTTATTTTAAGATTATATATACACCTTTATATGAGTAATAAGACTACCTACATACAGCCTAAGCTTTTAAACTGTAATTTATATAATTTGAAGTCTGACCTCACACACTCCGATTAAAGAATAGCGCAAACAAGTGTGGCCAACAGCAATGAATCCCGACTTGGGAAATATCTGTGACAAACAACAGACATACTACTTTTAGGCCATGACAACCCAATACAATACATAGGCCTCTTCGAAACTAAATACTTTGGAGATAATTAAAACAGAAGCCAAATACCCGTGGCGGGTTGACAGCTGTAGTAAATAATATAATAAGCTGATGATCTTACTAGCCAATGAAGTAACGAACATTGGCCCTATCTCATTGTCATATAGTAACCTTTAATGATAACGTTAAACCGGTCTAAGTTATTCCGATTTTCCGGTCTTTGTGTGTAATAATAATATATAGTATCTGAAGTATGTGTGTCTTATACCCTACATCATACGTACTAGTTTCAACGTGTTAATTTTCAGCGAGGTTATAGTAAAATACTTTTTGGCTAACCGCCGCTGACCACATTCTTGGAATTGACCTAATAACTAAATATTTCTTAAGGCGCCAGCCCATAAAAAGTTCGGAATTTGTAACAAGTTTGTTAAAGAGTCAAAAATCGGAAGCAAAGTAATTAATGAATGAACGTACTCGATTCCAGAAGAAATTCATTCAACCTTGGCAAATTTACGGTATTTACCCGCACGTAAATCAAAAAGGCTTCACGTGACTTCATTAGACATTACTACTGAGACGATAATGATGATACACATCTTATAATCCACAAAGTGTTTCTGTATCATGGTTCTGCTTGTACTAAATTTTATCAGTATCAACTGATAAATTAAACAAAGTCATAAAATATTACATGAATATTTTACGTAAGCTTATTTCATTCCGCTGCTGAACATAGGCCTCTCTCTAAGAAAGACCCTGCAATGCCGGTATATGATTCTCCCTTTTTTTCTTTTTAAAAGATGTAATTACCTTCCACTGTAGGAATTTCTCCTTTGTCGCGTAGACAGATCACATACTCGTACATAAATTGCACATGGACAAACACCCAGACCCGGGTCAATTATTTGAAGTCCATACAAGTACTGGTCCCATGAGGGAATCGAAGTCGCGACTTCACTAAACCACCGATCCGCCAAATTGCTGAATTGAAGATTTTCCTATTTCACGAAGAAAGGTTTGCCCATTCTCACCACGCTTTTGGTGAACGCAGTGTCGGCGTCCTCGCACTAGATATGTTGCTCCCCATCTCTAGTTTGTGAAATTTAGGTTCGGCAAATTGGAATTGATGTTCCGCCATCATTCGGTCGCCAGAGCCTCGTTTGTTGGCTAGCAGGGTACACCAAGCGCAGGTGAGGTTTGCAATTAGGGAAAGTGATGTTTTATCCTCCCTTACTCCCCTTGACAATTATTTTTATTGAAACATTAAAATTTATCTCAGTATTCATCTGTTTGGTTTTAAGCTGTACTTACAAACTAAATGGCTAAAGTTAATAACATTATGAAAAAACAGAAATAATCGCGAGTCTGAATGACCTATGATTTACTAACGACTGCAGTTTCCTGATTATTGCTTGCTATAGATCATTACAATTATTAAAAAATACACAGTGTAAAATATTAAGACATGATATTGAAAATGCGTGACTCGCCGATTCTGCTATTTTACTGCTTTCATAGCCAACATAGACCTCTCCTACATTGGGACACTACTGCCGTAATTACCCTGCCTACCTTAATTACCACTGACCGTGAGCAGTTTGAATTTTTTGTCGCCACATGGTTGAGATCCCTAGTTAGTTAGAAGGAACCAACCACAACCTATGGGACATAGGAGGAAAACTATACACTTAAAAATACCAGCGCAGTGTATTTGAATATCATGCGTTTCCCATGACGAAGAATCGAAATCACCCATTTATTGGAAAAATATTCCTGTTCTTCACTTTGCTATAATTGCAATGAAGATAAAACACCCATTTTGTAACTCTGTCCAGCAAATTAAACACTACACATTTAATGTCAATCTTTGTCGGCCTTGAACACGTTTTAAAACTATGTTAAATAACGATACATACTAAAAGTATGTAACATATCCATCATTTATTATATGCACTTAAAAAAGTTCATAAAATTTGTAATTAAACAGCAAAATAGCACGAAAGACAGGCATCGTGAAACTCGTGTGCGACCTATGTTGAACACTGTATGCTTTTAATATAAACAGTGAATGTGAAATTGACTCTAAGTTTCATTTGAAGAATCTATTATTTACTTATTGAAGTTTAAATTATGTATTTGAACGACAGTTCACAAAAAATTTATAAGTATAGAAGCATTCATGCTTGGCATCCACAGGGGTAGACATGGATTATAAATTTCCATTAAAATCGCTATTTTTAACAAACAATGGCTTCTGTTTTAATAACTGATATAAACCAAATCAAATTGAGCCGACGTAACTCAAAGGCCAAAATGATCTTGATCACTCTTCACAAAAATAACTTAAAGTCATTTTCGGACCTATTGGAACCAAAAATGACTTTAAGTTACTTTTCCGACCTTATTGCGAACTATTTTAAAAAAAGAGTTTTGCCAAACGTTTCCGCCGACGGTTATGCAACCCGACGCTGCAGCATAATACGTCGCCGACAAAAATAGACAATATTTAATATAATATATTTTATATTAAGTAACATAATAATGTACACCTTAAATTTAAAATGAAGCATTGGTCTATAAAATATTAGGTATTGTATTTCGTATTATTAACCTGATACATATAAACAAATAAGTAAGTCCACGGCTGGACAATGTCCAGGCTCAAGAAATTCCCAACAAAAGCCGGCACGGAAAATGCCCATACTTACCAAGCTGGGCCGGCAGATTGGTCAGAGCTATGACAAACTGACAGATAAAAATTTTTTTGATTTTGATGTCTTCACTTTATCGAATGTTTTTTTTTTTTGGATATCTTGCAAAGGGGTATTTTTATTATTGGAAACTCATAATGTAATTGGACCGAAACCATACGCAAAAGAAGAAAATAAATGTATCGTGCTTTTTTTATGGGAAAAGGGGCTAACTTGCGGCTCAGTGATTAGTGTCGCCCACGCCTTCATCGCCAGAGGCTCTGCGGGAGCGTCACTGGCCTTTAAGGATATTTAGCTAGAGGAGGGTGGAGTGGCCCTCCGGTCACCTCAATAACCAAAGGAAACGCAGTAGCACAAAATTAAAGTAGAGTAGATGCTACTTCACGCCGGTTTTCTGCGAAGTCGTGGTACTACCCGGGTCGAGCCGACTTGCTTCCAGCAACAGCAAAAGCCTCCGCTCGGCTCGATAAAATACCCTATTCACCACCTATGGCAGGCGGGCTGATGATCATAGTGCCAGTACTTGCGCACTGGCAATGCTGCTCTCTCTATCACTATTCTGTGGTAATTGGTTGCGACAAATTCGGATGGTCATTTCACTAACATTCGAAGAGAAGCATAGAAGTGGGTGAGGTTAACGTTTGGAAAAAGCAGTACTAAATTCCCCATTTTACCCTCTTATTGGTATTTGTAATGGTATTATTTACAACAATAGAATAAATTAAGGCTGCAACTGAGATTTGAATACAAAACTACTTCTCAGCAGGAACGCTGTAGTGTAAAAGTGAAGACTATTAACTTTCAGACTTCTCAGAGCTGAACACGTAAAAAACCGTAATTATGAACAATGCTATGACATTAATGTCGAAGGCAACATTCTGAGTATTAGTAAAAAAGACCATTAACGTTGTATAGAGACAATCAGAGGTTTAAGAATATATACAGACTTAATGAAATCGTCACACAACATACACTCACGCGAACAATATTTCAAATGAGGAAAACCACTGTGGGCATTCAGTCGGATGGTTTAACGAGGTGCCCGGGTAACAGAGTCTGGAACTGTTTACCACCTTGGGCAAGCGGGAGGACTAACCGAGGCAGCGTGGCCGCTCCTTCCCGGCTGTAAAAGAGGAAGCCTTTGCGCAGAAGTGGGCACTTATAGAATGCTACTTTACTTTACTTTACACCTACGCCTGAACGTCAACGTCTTAAATATTATATACCTAATATCTAGTATATTTAATTCTTTTACATTATCATCATAGTATAAATACATCTCGAAGTGCATCTTTTAATTATCCAGAGTAAAAAAAAGCGTAAAAAAAAGTTGCTTAACGTCATCAGTTATAAACTCAAATCCACCGGTGAATACTTATTACACAATACACGTATCGTCCACATCCAGGGTTGTCAAATGCTCTTTCATCTGGTTTAGTTCATGGTTACAATTTTTTTTGTGTTAATTAATATATTGGGAAACAAATTAAATTAATAATATTTTTTTTTTTAATTAAAGCATAGCGCTGCACAGTAATAATGCAGTTCGGTTTTACGTTATGTTTCTTTTCAGTCAATATTCGTTGATCGCGGAACGTATGCTTGCCCTTTAAATACAGCGTCACATTTACCACTTTTCGATCTAGGATTAGAAACAATAAGAATATGATATAATTTTGCAATGTTGCACAATATTTAGATCCATTACATCCAACTCGCATCGTCCAAACAGACGGAACAAGATGCAGACCTATCTTGATCTGCGGTTTTGGGGAGGTGCTTTTTAGATAAAGAAAAGATTTAAAATCAAACATTACTTTTTCAGTTGTCTATTGTTTGATCGTCATAGCAGATTTATACGTGATAGAGCCAAGCGGCAGCTTTTGCTACTGCTCGAAAGTGAGGGCTACACCGGGATGAAGTAGAGGTATCTTGTCCTTCTGCGTTTCTTTCGGTGAGTGAGGTCCACTTCTCCCTCCCCACTCCTCATCCTCTCTCCCATCCCCCAAATATCCTCAAAGGCCGGCAACGCACGTGCAGCTCGTTTGGTGTTGCATTGCTCGTTTGTCCCCTTTTCTATAAAAAAAAGGTAATGCACGAATCACTTTGGCTTAAATTTGAATTAATACTGAAGATATGGTATAACCAATGAATAATGAACGAACATATTTAGACAGTTTCATTGGAAATTAACGCCAAAAAACAACTATCTATGCAATATTATACTGGGTATTTTTTTATTCCACGTACATACATCCTTTGACTTTCACATATATACAGTAAATTTGTAACACGATATTTTATACATTTTAATGCAATCAAGCTAATTATACTTACATCATTTTCATGTATGAGAGATGATCAATTTTAACTAGAGGATTTTATTAAATTTACCATTTTTTTTTAACTGTTATCAATAATGAACCCATTTCTCTTTCTATACTTTGGAATATTTTAACTGAAATCTGGCAACCTTGTTAGCAGCTAATGATTCACAGTCATATAATCGAGAGGTTGTTTTCCCCGGCTTTACTGCCACCTGTGGATAGGGATTCCCCCAATGACAGTTACGTCGCAAATGTTAATTTATATTTACAGTAAAGCAAAAGTTAATAGGTACTCGTTATTTCTCGAGAAACATTCTATTTGACGAAGAAATGACGTCAAGATTTCTCCTGCATACTTTAATACCGCTTTCGTGTAAAGCAAGTAAATCTTCCGAGACCATATATCAATGAAAATATCAATTTAAATTCAATACAAATAACATTACTCAGACGGTTACGAATAAACCAACATGTCATTAAAACATTTATCACAGATTTAAAAAGCAATTAAAGGTTTTGCTAGTAATCGTTATTAGTTAATATGTCGCAATGAACGTAAATACAGGTGAGTAAAAAAAGACATCCACAGATAAATTCCGAGTTCTCTTAAAATACCATACAGTGATACGAAGTCAGGAGATTAAATGCGAGTAATTTCGTAAGTACCAATAGTTTCGCATCGCAAATTTCCTCAAATGAAGCAACAAAGGGAAGGCCTTTACAACAAGCACTACGGATGAAATAAAAATATAGTTAACATCCTACAACGACGTGCTGGTTTTTAACTAGTTATGGATACATAAAAAAAACTTAAATAAAAAAAAGACTATGTTTTTTTAAGAGTGCGTACGTGGGAGATGAGAAGTACACGATTAAAAGGTACTATTCAATAATAAATATATGGCAATCAAAACATAAACGTAGTAGGTACCCGATCATAGAAGCAAGAAGAAATCATTTCATATTACGCGAAAAACCCGGGTTCGAATCACGTTGCTGGCGCCATTTAAATTTTTAATTGCAACTTTAAGTGCTTAATTCATCACGTGCGGTGAAGTAAAACATCGTGATGAATGCAGGTTTCCTGAATCTGAGAAATAATAAAAATATACTTGGAGGAAAACTCCAAAACCCTCTCAAATATTGAGAAGATGTCTTACCCCAGCGGTATGACACTTACGAACTGCTAATTTACTTCACTTTTACGTGACCATGGCTAAAAAAGGTCTTGACAAAATCTTTAAAACAAATGTTTATTCCAATGAAGTAGTTACGTAAATGGAAAGAAATCATTATGTAGAAAGTAATAATACAACGTAGATACGTGATAGTAATATTCCGATGTATTATTGCCAAAGTGAAGAAAAGTGAAGACATTTATAGGCTGCCAATCCGTCTGACCATGCTTCTCCGGTGTAAATTGGGAATTCATGCCAACAATATATACAATAGTGAAATATATTTACACAAGTAGTGACGTAGGATAATTATCTATCAGACAGTTGACGATGGGTTTTTAGTCGATTAGTTGCGTTGTTAAGAAACAAAACCTGAGCGACGACCCAAAAATCGTGCTGTTTGTGACGGCGCGATGTTCGGTAAACCCCGATGTCTGACGTACGTTAATATGCCGGTGTAACATCGTACAATAATGGTAGTTGATAAATATATAGGGAAAAGGCCTCTGTGATTTACCCTGCGGAAGGTCTATGTATGAACACTGTAAACACTGACGTATAGTTGACAAAATGCCTATTACCGTTTGTCACTTTGCGGTTTTAAAGTACCGGTCCGCCCATTGACGAGTGATTGGATCATTATTATGAATGGATCCTCTCTGTTAGGTATACGAACAAACATACGTAATAATTTACCTACGTATCGTATATGTAGTACTATATTATTATGTATTTATCTAATAGAGATGATCCATTTATGTAATAATACACTAATTTCTTTCGTAAGAATATGAAAGTCGTGAAATGAAACGACATAGAATAACCGTCCCGAATGGTCGATATACACCAATAAAACATTCTTAAATAATCTTCCTGCCGGTCGAATGACGCGGTTTGGGAGATATACCGTGGCTGTAGATACTAAAAAATTTCATCTACCCCTGTCTGGCCGCGGATATCCTCAGATAATTAGCAAATACCTTTAGTATCTTTGTAAGTACATTGCTCACGGTATTAATAAATTGCAAACTGTCACGTTTTCATGACGTTTTTGTTAAAAAATTGTCTCTAACTGTTGAAGAATAAGACTGTTTCTGACACCTAAAAATGTAGGCACTTCTGCCTACCCTGCAAGAGATTACTGGCGACATTACCATTATCACATTTTTTTTGTGGTATACCTTCAAGATTTCAATAAGTTTTCTTTAAGTGCTGTTCATAAAAAAAAAATTTAGTCAACATTTTTCTATAAGATCATTATTTTGACATTCTTAATAATGCTGAAGAACAAAAAATAACTAAAACGTTAATTTGAAACGAGTATTTTTGAATAATGTAGGAAGTAGTAAGTTCACTTCCTCGTAGTCACTGACTCGTTTCGAAAAAATGGTCGTCAAAACGTTTGAAAAAACTTTGGATACAAAATGACATACATTTGGACAGCCATAACAAATTTGCATTTAAAAATCATAAACATCATCCCAATAACATTAAGTTGATATTACTACTAACCTAAATAAAAATGTAATAATTTTGGACTTTAATAAAAATTAAACATTTTACTTTTTATCTCTATTTCTAATTAATGTGACCAGTATAACAAATAACTACTTGCAAAATGATTTCCTCAAGGGTATGAAATTTTAGGGATAATTACAAATCGCGGTTCCGGCACGACCGCCGGAGATACCGTTTAACTTTATTCGGAAACTAATACCAGATAGGTACTAATTAAATGTGTAACACGTATTACATAACAACAAAAATTTTAACAAGCACATTATTTTTTTTTATGTAAATATTTTCATGTCAACCGTCTCTCCGGGTATGTTCCTGCAGGTGTTTTAAGATGATTAATCCGCCATGTCGGACGACCCAAGGTTCTTCCCTTAATCGACTTTCTCAGAACTGAACGGTATATTTTCTTACGCCACCACACGAGACATAAGTATTTCTTTAATATGTATAATATAATTAATACTAATATATAAGAACGTTACAGTATTTCGTTGTACATGTTACACTTTAAATCCACACGACCAGTTCTGATCGGATTGCTTTAGATATTCTTTTTTTACGAACATTTAAAAAAAATAGGCGAAAGAAATATGCTCAATTTTAGCTAGGGGGAACGCTGGGTACAACAGCTGGTATTAATATATTACTAATATGTTACTATTACTATGACATATACCTAAATAAAATATATATATGCTAGAAAATATACTAGCGAAAAACGATCGTAATAGTAATTGATAAGAAGAACAGGGTTCTTTTAACCATTAAAGGTAGTAAAAGGATAAAGGTGAAAACAGTTTAACTAATACTTTGTTACAAAATAAACACTTTGTGGAATCAGCACGAAAATTAAGATGTTGTTAACACATAATATTTATTTGTCTATCTATCTAACAGAAGAATAAAATTAAAAAGCTAAAGCAATCTTAAATTATAAAAGAACGGACAATTGAAATGTTACAATTCATTGAAGCAAAACTGATAAGCTCATTTAGTCTCCAGGGATTATAGAGCTATTGGAGTCGATCCTTATTAAAAGAAATCTAAGATAAAGAAAAAGTTTAAATTTCACATCTAATATCGATCAATCGCCTTAGGTTAATCGTCTCAATATTTGAATAACGACCACGTGGTTAAAGAACTAAGTCAGGTCATGGGTTCGAATCTCAGACGAAGCCGACTTTTGTGCAATATATAAATTATTAACTTTTAAGGATACCTTATCGCATAAGCGGTACATCGGATACGGAAAGGTACAGTCGAGTAAGGTGCCACTGTGTTTGCACGTTCACTTACGGCACTGTAATAAATCCTGCGCAGAGACCTTATCCGCATTGCCATCAAAATATTTAACATAGATCCCGTGTGATGTAATTCCTCGATAAAAACATACAGTGTATTTTTATTTATTGGTACTCATATCAAGTATTCATAGAAAGATTCTCCGATAAAACTCGTAGTATTTGTAAAACTTTTTAAGGCTCTGTTTGACAACGTCTGATAGTATTCGAGAGATAAATATTATTATGGCGTTGATGATGACATTGATTGCGAAGACGTCGTTCGGTGATCATTTACCACATACCGTTTTTACACGAACTTGAGGTGACCCAAAAAAAAATGGTTATTTACTACACCACTACTAGATACGTAATTGCTGACTAGGAAAATCCGTAAAGTATAACTTTAGGTCTCACGGAATAAAATTATTCAGTTAAAGGTATCAGGAACTAACTGCACCAGTACGTAGCGACTAGTTAAAGTTAACTAACAAGATAAATATATGCATTTGTAATGCATTTACATTGTTTTGCATTAGGCCGGTATGTGTTATACAATGAATTTTGTCTTAATTATTCTAACGTATTTTACCACTTTTAATAAATTATCAAATGAATTATAAGGATACCTTGGCATTCATATGTATATTATCTCTTATTTTGAAATCAGATCATGATCTGATTTTCAATTTAGTTTTTTAATACTATTTTTACAATTGGTTGTATGAAATAATGAAGAATTATGATAACAATATTCAGAATGCAACAAGTTGTCGTTACTACAGAAAGTAAATAGCGTCGTTACGTGAATTAAAACCTCTAATATTTACTATTGTGCAAGTGTATGGAGTCATTGAAACTTGTACTTTGATACATCCTGTTCCGACATACGATGGACCCGTGTAAAACTTAACTTCCGGCTATTATAAGGCCGGACAAGAGAGCAATGTGGGATGCGGATCTAAAATGTATATGAAAATATAATAAACCATAGTGCAATCGTACAGTAAATAATAAAAATGACATTGAAATTAAAAACAGTAGAAATTAAATATATTTTAATAACACCGGCTTAATTTATAAAACAGGCATAATATGGGACAATAAAATATCACTGATAATTTGCTTAAATTATCGGCGAATTAAAGTAATTTTTTTGCAAATTCGGAACGGTAAATAATAATCTTATATAACTGTTGAATATACTGTTAAATGATGACCATGGTGCAATAGTGTGGAGGTGAAGCCGAGGGTATACAGGCAGCATTGGTGCCAGGACTTGCGGAGCGGCGGTGCGGGGGTATGCGGGGGCGCGGAGCCGCGGCCGCTGACGCACGCGCGAGAAAAGGCGCTGCGGGGTGGGAGGCGCGCGCCTAATACTATTTAAACTGTTCTTGCGAACGATCATCATGCATTGGTCTGTTTGCAATTCAAAGTTTAGTTAGCTACTGTAATACGACAGCTCGCGTCGTAGACAGACAGGCAAAAGCCCGTGGTTGAGACAGAAAAGCTCTCGCAGACGTACGCTAGCTAAACGCGCAGTGAACCCTCGTTCAGGCCCTACCGTTCCCAGTGGAGTGTCGATAGAAGCAATGGCCGTAGCAGCTGCCCAGAAAAACCGCGAAATGTTCGCCATCAAGAAGTCCTACAGCATCGAGGTGAGGAGTTGAACTTTTGCAAACTTTTGCCACCGGAAGCCGTCACTGGCCACTGGTCAAACTTACTCTATCCTGTGCTTGCCACTTGTTGCTTCTTTATAAATCCTTTTTATCATTTCTGGCTTCATCTAATTGCTTCTTTAGTAAATTTGTTTTAATATTAATAATTGCTCGATGATATCTTATTATCGCGAATTAAATTACAATATAAAAAGCGACCGATCTAAAGAGTTGCAGTCACTTTATACAATCAGCTTCATTAAGTTCAAAATTATCAAAATTAAAAAAGGAGATTTATTAGTAAAAATATTTATATTCATGCTATATGTAGAGCTACTTACTTAAACTTTAAACTTTTGAATTCATTATTCTGAATGAGAGACGATTTACAAGACAAGGGATTGCTTGCCTTTATTGTATACAAATCATATCAACACAATATTTATGTCATTATACAAATTATCAAATAAAACTTTCAGTTCGAGCTTTAAATTAAGAATGCAAACTACACGACGTATTACGTTTATAATTGATTATAGATTGAAAGATCTATCAAAGACACATTCAAAGTTACTATAGTATAATTGAAGTTAGCAATAAGTAAATGTTAGATGGTCATTTAAGCGCATAGCAGGTCCGTGTATTGTATTCGTGACTACCATCTGAGTTGCGACCTCCGTAGTTAGCCTCACGTCATCATAATTAATCGCCATATACTTGATTCGTTTAAAATCACCCACAGGCCTTGCCTCGTGCTTATGAAAAAAAAACACAAAGGACGTGATATGTATAACAAAAAGATAGGTAATGATCAAAACTGCAACAAGAAAACCTACTGCCCGTAATTTAAACAGAATAAAGTCCGAGAACATTGCCGGAATAATGTCAAAGAAATCGTGTGAAAGCGTTGCTTAAAATATAAATCCAGCAGAGTTAAAAATATTACGTTTTTTTTCTGGTACATTCGGGTTAATTGTACATAACTCCGTCGGGTGATTATTATTTTGTCCACGGGCCCTGTTTACTTCATTGTCCCAGACAATTAGCTGCTTTCTCAACAAACACACCGTAACGTGCGACGAATGATGTAACTTCGAACAAAAACAAAACATTGCAACGTACCAACAAAACTTTTTAAGGGTAATGGCAAAAAAAAACGTAGAGAAGAATAGCGCGTTTAATGAGGTTAATTATGATACAGAAGATTAATTACCATTGTCAATATTCACGTTGCAAACGTGTAATAGTTAAATAACTACCATCACAAACCTTTTTCAATGTTTACCTTATTACATGCAGATTTAAAACTTTTTCATTAGACTTACGCCTTTGCGAAGTTATATTGCGAATTGTTTTAGGGTCGGGTTACATTTAAATTTTCGTAGCATATCCCCATTCATAATACGTTTTTCAAAAGATATTTGTATTGATTGCGATGCGATGCTCATGCTTATTATTTTAAACGCAACATGTTTATGCTCTGTGCTGTGCGAAAAAAAAAACTAAAGGTGTGACGTGTATTATTAACTTGCATTTCATAATGACTCCTGAATGATTGTATTTCCTTGACCATCGAAGGTCGGTATGCAAGGCGTAACGACGCTCACCGTTTGTGCAGCAACCAGGTATCGTTAAAATTCAAACGGCGGACGGTTTTCTATACGCTACGCTACATCCCAATATAAAACGCACAAAAATAATAACAAAGCAAATATTTAATAATAACAAAATCGCGAACCGTGTTGGATTGATCTCTTGATTAACCGCTTTTAGTCACGCGAATTAAAACAAAGTAAGCGAAATATCTGTTTATACTCATTTCGAGGTCACTTAAATATGGCCTTGATTAATCGAGGTTCCCCGTCACGGTCAAATTATTCGCGTAAAAAGTAAACTTAGATGTTACCAAGAAATGCAACGGTGCATATCCGATGGATTGCGAAAGAGTAATCTCTTGCTATACCCTGAACCTATATTATTAGCTTGTACGTTCCCTTTTAAAGTTGTTCCCTGCAGGCTGTCGCACAATTTTTATTCTGAAATGTTTTTTTTGTATTATAATGCCATAAAATTTATGGCTTGTAACGGAACACATTTGATGATTTTAATTTTGAATGTCGAATTGTCATTAATGGTTGATGTATTCGCACAGTTCACGGTTTATTAGAGGGTGGTGGGCCGGTCGGCGCTTTCGAGCCACGGTTAATTAAACGTCGGCCGATTTGAACGGTGAAGTGGCCACTCGGGGACCAAGGCTATATCAACCGGATTCCGATTCCTGCCCGCTCCAGTTAGACAGACCTTAAAGTTCACAATTCTCACGCCGCAATAGTAATCATTTCCGCAATTAATACATATTCTTCAAAACTTATTTAGCATTTAACTGTTTTGACCTCATGACATAAGATTATCTTTCCCGTTTCTTCAATTATCTGTTGCGACAGTAGATTAGATATCTACTCTATCTATTCACAAAAATGTGCATACGTTTTCTATATTATAGAAAGTAAATTGTCATATATTATTCAATATACTTAAATCATGACTGCACAACAATGGAAAGCCCAATGCAAAAGTAATATAGTAAAATAAGGATAGTAATAAAGTTATTATCAAATAAAATAAAGGTGTTTGACATTGTAGAACGCCTTTCAGGAGCGTAGCAAGCGCGCTGAGTGATTAGCAACCCTTGACACACATAGTTAGGCTGGCGTAGCCACTCTACTGGAAAATGCTAGGTCTTGTTGCACTCCGTAGTAACTACGACTAGTTATATCACCCTAGTACTTCCTATTTGCGATAATCACACGAAAATGTTCATTAGCATTCAGCATTGAAAGTAGTATTTTTCTAATCTCTCTTATTATGCTGTATTATCCGAGTCGTATAAGGGAAACTCTTTGTTAGATAATCGATTATTACAAATTCATTACGCAAAAGTACACAGTGCCTTGACCAAGACACGCTAATTCAATGTCACTGAATTACGAATAGGAAAAAAAGGCGTTCACCAACATTTTCCTCAACGGTTAATGACTGCGTACCGATTAGAGGAAAATAGCCAGAGGTTAGTACAAAACACAAGAGCTCCCCTAGTACGGGAAAACGTTTCAAGACTATGTATTAGTAATTAAAATAAAAACGCAAAATTTCTTGTCCTAAGATAACTTGTTAACTTCGAGATAAATGAAGTAAGCGTAAAATCGATAACATAAATCCTAAGTAACCTTCAAGGTGAATAGCTAGTTACAAACTTTTGCCATTCCTTATTACGAAATTATAATCTAAATACTTAAAAAGCTTAACTTCACGGGGTTAATGCTTAGACGTCTTTGGAATTGGCGGCGGTGGTAATTGGTTTCATTTGGAAGCAACCGTCCAGAAATTCCTTTGTGAATGAATCCAGAGCGAAATGTCGCATCCGGCGGGAGATGGGGGTGGCGGGCGAATAATGGCAGCACTTTACGCCCGGCCACACTCAGGAAATAAGCTTAGGAACTTCGTAAAAGCAATTCCTACTCGCACATGAAATATAATGTGATGCGACCGCTTCATAAGGATTTAAAGGATCAACGTATTCTTAGTCTCTTTCATCCTCGGCCGACCATACTTCGCTCGTTCACAGAAACTTTATGATTTGTTATTGTTTGTTAAGCAATTTTATAAAAAAGATTATATCACTAAATTTCATCTAGAGTCTAACTATTTGTCTTCCTTCACTACTTATGCAGTATAAACTCTAGTCAATCAATAATTCATGTCAATTCCGACTCAAAGAGAACTTTCAATGTTCAGAATATAGGTTGTAAATATTCTAGAAAATTGTGATTTTTTGTTGTTGAACGCTTGTATCATTGTTACAGAACGGCTACCCATCACGCCGCCGTTCCCTTGTGGACGACGCTCGCTTCGAAACGTTAGTTGTCAAACAGACCAAACAAAGTGTGCTCGAAGAGGCTCGCGCCCGTGCCAATGGTAAGTAGGAAATAAAAACATATTTTATTTCAAATATAGGATAGTGAAAAGCCGATCACGATAAAGACTGATATTTGAATAGATATTTTGTTTTTATTTATTTTTTTTTAGTTTTTTTCTTTTATTTATTTTATATTTTCGTACATAGACTCTGGCTTGGACTCTGAATTTATCCAAGACGCCGATCACCTTGGCAACGGTGATAATACTCCAACGGTCGAAGATAGCACTCAGCAAGACGAAACGAAGAACGGCCACCTTGGTAACTTTTTTGTTTTCTTAGTTTTCGTTATTTTTAAACATTATTTTTTTTCATTATTATAATTCATTCTTAAATTTAAAGTAATTTAGTTCAAAACACCATTTTTTTCTTTTTATTTACTTATGATTTATTATTTTATTTTCTATTTATATTATAGCTGATGCAGATATTGGCGATGACGCTGCAAAGGCAGATGAAGGTCAGTATTTACTATCAAAATACGACTTCAGTAACGGTGCTTTAAAAATTACTTCAAATCCTTCAAAGCTTTGAAAATCAGAGTTATGTTAACGTTATTGTTATTTTATAGATTACACTCTCACCGAAGAGGAAGTTATTCTGCAAAACGCCGCAAGCGAAAGCCCTGAGGCAGAGCAAGCCATTCAAAAAGCCGCTTTGCTGCTAAGAATGCGCGATGGAATGGGCTCGCTTGCCCGCATCCTGAAGACTATTGATAATTACAAAGGATGCGTAGAACATCTCGAAACTCGTCCCTCTCAAATTTCTGGAATCCAATTCGATGCGCTCGTGAAAGTCGGCATGTCACGCATCAACCTGCTGCAGCTTATTCGATCTCTGCGGCAGTCAACATCTTTCACTGGAGTCGACCTTCTCTCTGATAACAATATCTCTACCAAAACTCCATGGTTCCCTCGCCACGCTTCTGATCTCGACAACTGCAATCACCTCATGACCAAGTATGAGCCCGAATTAGACATGAATCACCCTGGATTTGCTGACAAGGAGTACAGGGAGCGTAGGAAACAGATCGCTGAAATCGCTTTCGCTTACAAATACGGCGATTCGATCCCTTCTATTACCTACACTGACTCTGAGAACGCTACATGGCAGCGAGTGTTCAACACCGTGTTGGATTTGATGCCCAAACACGCATGTATGGAATACAAGGCAGCATTTGGAAAGTTGCAAGCGGCCGATATCTTTGTGCCTCACCGCATTCCTCAATTGGAAGACGTCAGCAACTTCCTGCGGAAGCACACTGGTTTTACACTACGTCCTGCGGCTGGTCTTTTGACCGCCCGTGACTTCTTGGCTTCACTCGCTTTCCGTGTGTTCCAATCCACCCAATACGTTCGTCACGCCAATTCGCCCTTCCACACCCCTGAACCGTAAGTATAATAAATAACTACTTAATTTAGTTTAAAGAATCATTAATTATTAAAAAAACAAAAATAAATTGAAAACAAACATCATTACCGAGGAAAAGCCTATAACACTCCAAACCATGGTCATGCGCTCAATATTTTTGTAAACAACACTACAAGTGACCTGAATACTGCATTTTAATTGCTTCTGTCAGTAATCCAAAGTGAAGGATTTGAGCCGTCCGAATGTTTATTGAGTGGGAGTTTAAAGTCTCTTTTATTTAATATTTTAAGCTGGTAAATTATTGTTTACCAAACAACATTACGGAGATCTTTAGTATCGCATTATGAAAATTAGTACATCTAACACATTAATAAAATGATACAATAGTTCTGGCTACGGAATTTAAAATTCATTACAGTTAAAAGAAATAAAATCACCTTGAAATTATTTCTACGGAAATATTACGTAACTAATCCTTGTTGGTGTTATGTGAATTATAACAGGTAGCACCCATACGTGGACCGGAATCACAAGGTCTAACTACACCACTGTCCGTTTGTTTCAGAATTTACAGATCTTTAAAAATATACATAGCATGCAAAATATAGAACCAAAAGAAACTACCTTGACTGACGTAATTTATATCGAACGGCCATCACAGAATTCCATTAGTTTCTAAATTCCAATAGCTTTCTCGATATAATCAAGTATCATGTAAAGTACAGTTTCGTGATGGAACCTTAACAATATTAAGGTCCTCGCGGATGATTCAATTTGGCTCGGTTCGGGACGAAGTCTTTAGTGTTAAAGGCGAATTTTATTCAATTAGTTTTCTATTAACAAGCTGCATTGATGCAGTTTGCCCTGGAAAGATGCAATACATGTAGTAAACTGAGACTAACTATACACATTTGCTGTACACTTTAGTGTTACGTACTTTGAAAGGAAAGATTTGGAGCTTAAAGTTTTATCCAATGGTACACATGAACGTGCCTTAAAGTAATAAAGATAATACTGTTTGCGTATTAATATTCTAAATGCTCCTTAACAGACAAATAGTGTAAATTGTCTTCATATCACGAGGCCACGTGATTATTTTATTTTGTAGCAGTAACTTCTAACTCAAAATTTTAGAATAATTCGAGAATTTTTCCTACAGTGACTGCATCCATGAGCTCCTTGGACACATTCCACTGTTAGCCGACCCCAGCTTCGCCCAGTTTTCTCAGGAAATCGGTCTTGCATCACTTGGCGCTTCTGACCCTGAAATCGAAAAGCTCTCAACTGTAAGTTTAGTCACATAAGATTTAATGCTCCCGCGAAATCTTTTTATTTCAACGTAACGGGCTCGAGCTCTTACGAATGAACGAATGAAAACAAGCTTATTTCGCATTTGTTCCGAAACCTGATTTCATGTCTTTGCTCAGGTGTACTGGTTTACCGTCGAGTTCGGCCTATGCAAGGAGAATCAGCAACTGAAGGCTTATGGTGCCGCTCTCCTTTCTTCAATTGGAGAGTTGCTCCATGCTCTCAGCGACAAACCTGAGCTGAGACCCTTCGAGCCAGCTTCAACTTCCATACAGCCTTACCAAGATCAAGAATATCAGCCCATTTATTATGTGGCTGAGAGCTTCGAAGATGCCAAAGAAAAATTCAGGTGAGGACTGGTATAGTTTAGAATCCACTGGCTGACACAATTAATTTCATCCCTAAAGGTTCTAAGTTTTTATGTTTTACTTTGTGACCGTTTTAAATTCCATTGTGTCATTAGTTACAACAGACATTCTCATTATTATGTTTTGTAATTATCCTGTTTAAATTATTTAAAGTATGTTGTTTATACATTCCAGACGCTGGGTGTCGAATATGTCACGACCCTTCGAGGTTCGCTTCAACCCGCACACCGAGCGCGTTGAAGTACTGGACTCCGTCGATAAACTCGAGACACTCATCTGGCAGTTGAACACTGAGATGCTGCATCTCACTAACGCTGTCAAGAAGATGAAGGCCTTGCACTTCGAATGAATTACCCACATTATAACACAAATCAATGGTTCAGTGCACGTGGCCTTGCCACAATGTATAGCTAGTGATATTGTAGTTAAGTAAGACTGCTGGAGCGTGTGTGGAGAGTGATTGTGTGAGTGTCGAACCATATGATGGTACTTCTTTAAACCCTTTTGTACCTTATTATTTATTATGCCGAGCTCATTGCCCGGGTCTCGGAAGGCGCGTAGTACACCCGATTGCCCATTAAAGGGAGACTACGCGCATTTCACGAGTCCTTTACTATTAATAGTATTAAATTATAATTTAATGACAAAACACAAACAAATAAAAAATGGAGCACCAAAAAGTAAACAAAACCAAACAAAATATATGTGTTTGAGTGAATTATTGACCTTTTATTTCTTTTTTACCTCTTACCATTTTGGATTGAAAATTCCAAAGTCTTGCGGTTAAGAACTGAAACCTTTTGATCAATTTCATCATAACATCGTAATTAGTTAGTTTATATATACATAGACAAGCAATTGAAACAAAATAACACACAAACGAAATTAAGAAAATTAATATGATGACCATTGCAAAAACCTCTCAAGAAATATTGTAAACTGTGCAGGAGAGTAGTGAAGTGTCGCACAGATACACTCATCTCTCATCTTACATTTCCCTTAGGCGATATTAACATTTATGGGATGAGTTCGGTCATGAAGGGTCTTGCAGAGTAACACAACACAACCATACAGTACATACAGGCCCTCGTGTACGAATCCCGTAAGAGGAAATTTTTATAATGAATGTAATTGTTTTTAACTGGATTATAGTTGTTTATATAGGCTTATAAACATGTCGGCATATGTATCATGAAATTCTAGTTTGAGACTGGACGTCCTGTCTGTCTGTTAAAAAAATACGATAAGTGATTTTGTGTTAGAAGAAATGAATTTGTGTGCTACATATTTACTTCTGCCGTGTTCGACCCCAGAACCCTTAGAATAGTAACCATGAAACCAAGCAGATGTCTAACAAGAAAAGAAATACAGATAAACAGTAACCTCTTTTGAACATTATGCAATATTACTTTCTTTTTCCATAATTTCCATATAAATTTTAGACCTTTTACAATAAAAGTTACATAATAATACATAACTAAAAACTATTAATAAATTCTTCGGTTATTTGAAAATTACGTGTAACTACATATATTAAAAAAAATCGCACAAATAGAGAGCGAGTAGGTGGCGAAATTATCAAAAAAAAGGTAGAGCTTAGAAATCTTTACAATTCTGTAATTCAAGAAAAATTCAAACATAACAGAAATACTATGTTGAATGTAGGTATTTAGTTCTAAAACTTTGTCAGGCCTTGTAACATTTACTATAGTTTGACGAGATCTATTACTCAATTATAACATGTTGGATTGTACGTAATAATAAATTATTCTTCGCTAATTGCAAATCAAACTTAAGAAATCTGATAAAACACTAACATGGATTCGATCGCCAGATCAATTACAGAAGACTATGTAAGTAATATGTCTGTTAAATACTTTGTTAATTGATTACAAGTATTCGTTTAATGCGACATTGAATCGTCTAGATGTAGTTGTTCATTATCTAAACAACGCTTATAAAGGCTGCAAGGCACTTCCGTAATCAATCTCGTAATTAGAACCATCTTGCGTAAGCGTAAAGCATTAACGCGAAATAACAAAGCAGATTTGTAAAACAGGTTTCGGTGGATCGACGCCAAAACTATCGGTGGAAAGGGATTGAGACATTTGTAAAAATTAAATGCAGCTAAGAAAAAAAGGTCGTGCCTGTGCGTTGACATTAAGCGAGGCGAGTGGAGAGGCATGGCCTCAACGCGAGCAAGGGCGAGTGAGCTGCGGACAATGCTGGGTCGTACAACTAGCCGGACCTCTCATTACGTACGCACTTACACGTAATACCTACCTCCGACACGCTACACCGTACACGTTATCTGACAAACGCTTAACGGTGGATAATACATCCACTAATTAGATCTAAAACATATCTCATTTGTAGAATTAGGTCTTCCCTGTATAGACAAATAGAATTAAACCAATATAGAAATGAACTGTACGATTTGTAATAGGTATTCGAAATCCAACTTATTGAACTTCGTAAGAAACCGGAAATCCCTATTGTCTTATAATCAATATCAAATAAGTTACTAGTATTATTACGGATAAGGTTTTTCTATTTATATTTCCCAGAGTACTGTTGATGTTTTGAATAACCTAGAAATAAAAATCATTATGCTAAGATTTATTATCAGAAAAGCCCCGTGATCTTTTGTTTTCGAAAAGTGCCTTTTAAATAAGTATGTAGTGTAGTGTTATTCATTTAAGTCTTATTAAGACAACTTTAATTTCTTTTATTTATTTTTTTAACAGAAAGCAGTGGGAGCTCAGAGCGGCACTCAATTTAATCACACCCTTGCGCGAGTGACATGGATTCGAATCCCGATGCCGGCACCACTAAAATTCTTCACCTTAAAATTCTCACCACGAAAACTGGGCGGTGGGCTCCGTCTCTGCCTTGTAGTCGTCTGGGTAGACAGCTGCCTCTTAGCTATTTCTGCAGCTGTGCAACCACTGTTGTGTTCCGTTTTGGAAGGTATACTAAATCAGTGTGATTCCAGACAGCGAGGCATTCCAACTTAGTCCTCAAGAGGGACAACTCCAATTTGTAACGTCCTTCGATTGAGTAGGTAGCAGACACACAGTCCGCTTGAGGAAGTAGCCTTTTAAACTAGTTAACTTATCATCAGGGGTTATGTACCCTCGCATTAGTGAAGCTGTTAATTATTTTAATTTTAATTTACTTTTAATACTTTTTGTAATATTCTTCCTCTATTTATGCCATAAACGTGATAATTGAAACTACGTTAATTCCTGAATACATAACCAGATATCTAAATATATAATGAATATTTTCCACAGATACATATATAATATATAAATACTTAAAATTAATGACCTTAACCAGGAGGATTTGCCTAAATCGCCTTTCCGGGTGAAAGCGGATTAGCGATCGCTTCACCAGACAACTCACACCTCTGAACTGCTGCTCGCTATCGGTCTGCTTCATTTTAGTCTGGTATTGTTCGAGATGGTTATCCCGCCTTCTGTTGGTAATCATTGCGATTTTTCAAGGTGTTTTCCTTAGTTTACTCTTACGACACCTTTGGCAAGAAAAGAAGCGACAGGTTCTTACATCGATATCTCACATACTTTAAAATAAATTAATTAACTTTAATTAATAGTTTTCAACCTGAATCTTTTAAGGTTCCTTGAGCATAAGTTTTCCACTGTTTGTTTATATCTCCTAATAAATAATAAAAAATACATAGCACGGACTAAAATTAGTTGCTTATAGCAATACAATCTTTGAAAGATTTTAGAGGTTAACGTACTTTAATGTCTTACATTTCCATACAATCCGAGTAGACAAACTCTTTTCTTCTTCAGAGATATGTTGTCCACAGCTGGATGCTCCTCTCATCTCTTTGCCTTAATCGCCACGCAGCAACGCCAAGTGGCAGGCGATTTAACAGCAGCAATGACTGTGTTGCCCATTATCTAACAGGACATAGACATGGGAGACCACGAGATTGTACAATAAGAGGCATTTGTTTGTCTTTTATCTGACTCTACGGTGTGAAGTTGCGGGTAAGAGTGAGGATATTTTTTTCTGCACGCGGTACACTCTATTGTATCACAGGGGAGATTTTCGTGACCGATAGATTTTACCATCTGAAATATTCATATGGTGATGGAAAGCAGCAGCACATGCGAGAGTATCGGCACAGCGCAACTTGGTGAATATGGGACTTCTTAAAAGAGTACGTCGTCGAATCGCCTTTGTCTAATATCGGGCTAGCCAAGGTTGATGTTGAAAAGGAGTGCTTCAATGATTTTTCGAGATTAATCATCGAATTCTCGTCAAATTACAGGTAATATTCGTCATCGTCATTATTGTCCACAGCCACTGTTTCCCAGAATGCAAACTGATGGTGAGAGGCAACATAAGTGATGCTGCACCTTACGGTTTTTACGAAGTCTTACCCGCAGATTTGTAATATATCTCGCGGGCTTTAGGCCACTAAAACTACACGTAAAACAAGTTAATGTATGGAAACTTTAACGCTTTTACTGATCGTGAATGCAGTGCTGGTTTATGTTATTATTTTCATTGCAATCGAATACGTCAACTTCAATCCAAGCTATCCCACTTCAAGTAAATAATTACCATAGTAGACGAAGTTGGTAGACAGACCAACCACAGCTGTTTAATGTTCAACTGGATACTACTACCCGATTCGCTAAGTAACTTGTTCTCTCTGTCGCTTTTTACGAGGCCCTCGAGATAAGATCTGGTAATGTATACGCTTGCACTACACGGTGCGAATGTAAAATATAGAAAAGTAACATAATACAAACTTTGCACCGCCGAGCAAGAAAAAAATCACGAGGAAATCAGAAGGTCTGAGTAATAAATATGTATTTCGAGGACATGTGAAGTTCGGCAAGTCGCACAAAAAAAAATCGCAGCTCTGCTCCAAAACCTTAAAATATTGAGAGATGACCTCCCAATAGTGAGATATTTACAGGATGTTACTTTCCTTTGCCATATGTTACTTTTTATAGTTCTCTCGGCTGGGTATAAGTCTAATCTCATTTTTGAGAGGTATTAGGGTGGGTAAGATCGTCCCGGTAGGTTTAGCGGACTTTGCCGCCATGAAACTAGTTTCTCAGATTTTGGTTTCCTCGCGACGCTCATCACTGTAATGTACTGTACTGTTATCTGTACTGTACTCGGCCACATAGTAAATCAACGAGCAAAATAACTATAATCAATTCCCGACAGCTATGATTGAGGATACATAAAAATATAAGAGTTTTAATATAAAGGGTTATAAATAAAAAGGCGTAAAATTATCGTTCGTTCATCAAAGGATACATTTATGAATAAAGCAACATATATGTGTTCCTGGTAATCACGTTGTAATTTTGTTAAAGTCGCTGCAGTCCTCTTCGTCGACCAGTATTACGGAGTAACTATTTTTTAAAGACGCAACTTGTGTCTGAAGGGCGCGTAGTCGAAACTCAACCAGTTCGAAGTTCTCCTGCAGATTGTTTATTTGAATCTGCATTCGCTGACGAATCTATAGAATATATTGGAAGACCTTTGATTACAATATTTTTAAATAATATAGTTAGATTGAATGTTGATGGTTGGTACGAAGCGAGGTTTTAGCTTGCATTAGTGAAGCGTTTGTCAAACAGTCGATACTGCTCAATATCTGGCTTGTGCTTCGTTTGATCAGATACAAAATAAAAAGGAGAAGACTAAATTTGTGAACCGTACAATTTCGGTATAATGCCAAATTCCGTGCGAAATGTCTCTCGAACGCCTACTGATAAATATCATATTATTATACGTGTGCAACCGATTGCTGCATACGTTGCAAGAACAGTCGACTTTTACGTTACTGTGTGTGAATTCGTTCGAGAACCGTTTCTCGAGCGAGAACTCGCATTGTGTCAATCAGCCATAATGCTAAATATAAATAAATGCTGATTCTATACCTGAAACGTTTAAGCAGCATCTGAGTATAAGCACGTGCACGTAACATGCGAGCATTTTTACGAACTGCTTTAAATATAACTATATTAATTTACAATACTACTTATCATGTAAACAGTTAAACTTATTCATAGGGTTAAGTAGTGATTATGGACTTCCATTAGTCACCGTAGCCAAACGGGATTCCGCAACCACTATTCGCCACTTTTCGTAAAGTCACGGTTAATGTCACCCACGGGATAAAAGGGGATGAGAGATTCTGTTACCACTACTAAACTTTTATCAGCACATGCGTAAGATAGTGACTACTGTCTGCGATTTCGTCCCCGTAATATTAAATTTAATCTCAAGGAAATTTTTGACGACAAAGTATATATTTTATCTTCATTGCCACATTTATAATATTAGTATTTCACATTTATAACATTAGAACACTGGCCTCCCTCAAAGATTTCCACGAAGCACGGTCCTCAGTCATCATCGTCCATCGACTTTCCGCAACACAGTGCAGGCCATCACTCCATCTTGTGGAGGGCCGTTATACACTGCATTCACATAGCACAGGCATATGCAGTGTATGGCGGCAAACAAATGAAAAAGGGGGCATCAAAAATGTAAACAAAATATATGTGTTTGAGTGAAACATTTTTTCGTTGTTTATTTTATAGCCTATGTATATTCACTAATTTTGATTTATAGTATGAGGATAACCTTCATAGGTTTGCGTACATACTAGTATTCACTGATATTCGTTCAACCAACGAACGCTGTACAATTGCGTTATTCAATACAACGAATATTGTAACATAGTTATGTGGGTATACTGCAAAAAAGAATATTGACCTTTTATTTCGTTTTTACCTGTTACCTTTTGTAATTAAAATTCGAATTACTTAAAAATTTAAAATCGGGCTTATTTTAAACAATTGATCATATAATTTCACTCGATATCTTTTCCGTATCTTAAAATGTATCATTGCAATTCACCAAAGTGCGTAACTGAAAATAATTGCTATGGAATATAAGTAGGCGCTGCTTTTATTTGTATTTGTAAACGTAGTACGTTTTCCAGTTAGATCTGTCCAATTCCCGCTGAAAACATTTTCCAGAACACATTAACCTCTATGATAGACATTTTTATTTTTTCTTCCATTTCACTTCTAATAGAACAGACAAATGTGACAGGGTAGAAATTCGGTATAAGGATAAAGCTCAAGGACAATGGTACTCCGCACCCTTCTTCACCTTATCTCATGTAACGCTTATGCTAAACTATTTTAACTTTCTGCACTTTGTTAGATGCATAGAATTGTATTGAAATTTCAATCAAATATATTTACAAAAAATTTAAATAATTATAGGTTTGGTACGTAGTAGCGTCGTTCTTACCTCCTATACGAGTGTACTTGCGCAGGAGAATGTTTAACGTTTATACTATGACGTAGATCCGGCGTTCACGGGTTCTCAGACCACAGTGTCAAACACAAGAAGACAGCTATTTCACATTTGCAACCAGTTAGCTTAGACGCTAATGATTATGCCACATGAAGACTAAACCCCCAGTTTTCTTTGCACACCATAGATAAGATATGCAGCAGCCATGCTGTTATTCTACGTTCGAGTTCGAGTTCGAGTATCGAGTCGAGGTACTTGAGGTTCCTAAATTTAGATAGTCTAATACTAAAAAGTATTTTCTAAATATTACAACATAACATTTTACTGCATAATTCTACCAAAATATTGAGAACAATGATCTGAAGAAATAACTCTTTGTCTGCTCTTGGAAGTTCCCTGGTCGATGATTAATTGTAAAAAAAAATTTATTATAAAATATATTAATGTACATTTGACATTGTATTGAATTTATTATAAATGGTAAATGTCATTGTAACATGACATTAAAAAAAGATCTGAGATTTTCTTGCCGGTTCTTCTCTGAGAAGGTCATGTTTTGCAAACCGGTATAGATTTTGACGACCATAAGGCTTGTTTAAAAGCCTTCAGTGGATAAAAAAAGTTTTGACTTTGACTTTGAAAAAAAAATTAATATTTTAATCTTTATAAGAAAGTTTCAAGTGAGGCTTTAAAATCGCGAGTTGAATATTTAAAATTTCTACGTATAATCTAAAATAACACAAGATAATCTTATATTTAAATGGTATGGCTTAGAATGCACTTCCATAAGAGCCTCTAGTCTGCATTGTTCCCCACACCTACCACCACTATTATAAGGCTCTGCAATACAAGACGTTAACAAGAGAATTGTAATAAGTATCGATTTAAATATCAGAATATCAGTTTTATATAAATAAAAAAAAACCACACCAATTCAAAAATATCCATTGTCCCTAGATATATTCTTTGAAACAAAGGATAAAGAAAAACTTTAAAAGAATACCTACGAAGTTAAGGATACACGGCAACAGGTTACATATAATATATCCAACCTGCTCCGGATTATGGGTATCCATAAATAACCCTGTTTAAATGTCTTTAATCTATAATGTATTTGTAACAGAGGAAGATAATGGAAATTTTTGGGTAATAAATTTTAAAAAAATATTCCATTTTAAGAGAGAATTAATTATATTTTATAAGCAGATCCGGCAGACGATTCTACTCTTTCCGGTACGAGGCGCGATGAGTACGAGAAATAAAAATTATAACTCACTCGACCAAATCCTCGAGAAATGAAAACTATGGGATTAGGTTTCATAATTTTCGTTTTTGGCCCTCAACAACTTATATTGTGAATATAAGCCATTTATGTTCATAAATATAAAATATGTTTATAGGTTCTTAGTGCCACTTATCGGGTCCTAGCATAGTCTATGAATCACCGTCTCGATGGTAATATATGTTGCAGGAATATGACCTCAGTCGGTCAAGTCGCTATCACTAACAGACATAGACAAGATTTTTATATTTAAAGATAATCAACCGCAGTTGCTCCGTTGAAATCGGACTAATACATAGAGCACAGTTTTGTTCTTATATGACCAATCTATAAATAATCTACCAAAGACGTATAAAGTTGAAGATGGCTATCGGGGCTACGGAACGCTATTTCTGCGTATTTTTTAAACAAACTCATTCATAGTATACAACGTACCTCGTCGCGTTCCTTCTGGCAGGCTCTAGACTGAGCTCTACTTTGCACTAACTGCCGCTCCAGTTCGGAGACCTGAGTCTGCATATAGTGACGCATTGACTCAGAGCGTTCTTTGCATCGTGTAAGAGCCCTGCTGCTTTCTGACTTAACTTCTTCTAACTCTTTGTGTAGCTTAGTATTCTCCGCCGCTTTTTCTACGAATCTATTTTCTTCTTGTATGAGTTTTTCTTCAAATCTAAGAACGTTGCATCTAAAAAGGATATTGCCAGAGAAATGTTAAAAAGAACATCGTTGCTAATTATATGAATATTCCAAGTATCATAAGGTTCAGTAATTATCACTAAAATATGGGTCAAAATATGGCAAAAAGTAAATCAATGTTAATAAAAAAAACGGTAACCTGATTATGTCCATGTTTTAAACCCTTAATAGTAGAAGAACGCTATCTTAGCGTTAGTGGATACGCTAAGATAGCCACTAGTCCACTGCTGATCATAAGTCTCTTCAAGAATGCGTGAAAACAAGCCGGTAAGTATTTCTTAAAAAGATTTGCCCATATTCACAACACTGAACAAGCGGGTTATTGAGAGCAGTTAACTATTACTAGTCTTTTGAGGATTGCTTTAGGCAAATTTCATATGAATCAGAGAGATCAGATGGATCATCTTCAGAGCCATGCTTGTAAGCCAGCAGATGAATTTGGTATTGGGAGAAAGAGATGGTATATTTTCCCTTACACTACTCGAGTAAGGCTATACTCAGTATTATATTAGGTTAATACTACACTACGTTGAAATATAATACACAATACTTACTTTAACTGGCCTATATGTCGAGATAGATCATCAATTTCTTTCTGTTTGTCGTCAATTGTTATTCGTATTGCAGCATTCTCTTCTAAAACTTTAAATTTGTCTGCTTTTTCTTGATTGAAATTATTTACTGCCAAAACCAACTGAAAACAAAAGATAAGTTCTCAAACTCAGTAGTAGAGAATGTTTATCATTTTTTTTAGGGGGAAAATGATGAGGACTTGGCTATGTCTCATTTTAAACTATATTCTTAACTTTAAAGGTACCAAATAATACTTGTAGATGAGTTGTTAACGCAATGGTGATTCGTGAATATGATGATGAAATACAATATATAATTTTTACGTTAAAACCTTTTCTTTCACTCGGTGTAACTCATTAGACAGTTGTTGTGAACTGTCTTCTGCAAGTCTTTGCATCTGCTTTGCTTCTTGTAATTGGATTTGGGCTCCCTTTAATAGGTCAGGCAAAGGAGCTAATTCTTGCAACTTTTCTTGGAACTGCATCTGAAAATTGTATGTCAGATTTTTATTTCAATGGTAACTCAGCAGCCAGGTGCTTGTTTTGTATTAACGCTTGTTTTTAATTGAGCGCTAGTTTCATAGTACGCGAGTGATCTGGGTTTGTATAAACGCTATAAATATATTAGGACCATTCTAATCAAAAGATTCAAGCTCGAAACCCTATGTGGAATGCTTTTACCAATGAGTTTTTATAACTTAAGTTCGATAGGACAACAGTCCTGAACACTAAAAGGGCAATAGACTCTCCACCTTTCACGCTGTTTTAAACTTCCCAGCAGAAAAGTGAGTTGAAAGGATAAAAATAACCGTTTAGTCCCTTGATGACCCCAGTATTAGGTAAATGATTCTGACAATTAAGACATAGTTTTCTTAATTTATAGTTTTTCATTACAGATACCTAAGTCTACGTACAGCTACATGTTCTATTTAAAACATACAATGCCTATATACCTTCATCTTTTGTATTTCAATTTGAATTTGATCAGAGACTTGCTTGTTGTCAAATTCATACAAGTCTAGTTGTCGCTTCATCTCCTCAACTTGCTGCTGCGCTTGCAGATACTGAAAATACTATAATGCTAATTAAACCAAATAATTAGAGATATCAATCTATGGTAAATAAAATTCTGTCTGTAAATAAAATTTCTCATTTAAATCGTGTAAAAACTTATACTAGTATTCCGATTACCTCGTCAAAACTCCTGTAGTCAAATACTTTTAAATAATACTAATTAATTAATAATGTTGATCGTGGTTAAGTTGTACTACTTCAGATGGACTATTTTTCGATTGTTAACATTACCTATATATTAAACGAAATTTCTCCATTTGTAATGAAGTAAGCCGTTTAATTTTTATGGTGATGTTTCTAATATAATACTGTAATAATTAAAAGACGAAAATTTACTATACCTTCAACCGATAATCTTGCAATTGTTCAGTTTTTTCACGAACAGTCATTCTCATCTCCTCCAGTTCTTCCTTTGTGTCCCTGACCTGTGCTTTCAGCGACGATATTTCTTCTTCGGTAATTTTCCGATGCTCCTGTAAGAAAAGCACTACCTTAAATAATTTTAAAAATAAATAATAAGGAAAAGCTGTGATTTTCGGAACCATATCCGCGATTACTTCAAAAACATCTGTATTTATTTAGGTATCTTCTTCAAAAGATTAATTAAGCAAAAAATTTCAATTTGGTTATGAGTTTATAAGTATCGAAAACCATGCAGACTATCGCGGTACCTTTGCAAAAGTGACAAATCGTTTTCCATAGCTTTGTAATTTACATGATTCCGATTTAAAGATTATATTATAAAAGATAATAAAGATATTAGATTTAAGATTGAAGATAGCGGAAAACAATCCAGGAAGTATCAATAGTCAGAGAGTACCGGCACTGCGCTCATCAAACCGTTTTACCGGCGGGGTAAATACGGGCAAACCTTCTAAGAAATTCTTGCCGTCATTTGATGGCGCTTTCTTGGAGACGCCTATGTTCCGCTGTGGTTTATAGTAGTCTTCACTTCTTCAGCCGATGAAGAATGATACAATTTTGTTTGTGCTTCTATATTATAATTGTTTAATTGAAATTGTTGGTAATTGTTGTTCTAGGGAAACAAAAATCATGAACATTGCAACAATTTCAATATACTCAGAGCATTAGGACTAGGCGGTATAAGGAAATCGTGTGAAAAAATGTAGCAGCTGAAACTCCAATTGTATACAAAAATGTTCGTTATGTTTTAGTACATATACCAAAATTCCGTTATTCTAGGCACAAAGACAACTAGTAGGTACACAACCTCTACACTGTGTATTTTAAATTACAATTAAACATACCTTTTTGTCAGTCGCTTGTGCAGTTGTACATATATTGTTCAGTTTAAATTCTAAATCTTTGAGTTTCGCCTCATATTTCTGTCTTTTGTATCTTTCTTCATCGGTCGCATTTTTCGCGCGATTCAATTCCTCGCGTAGTTTACTAATCTAAGATATTGTTAAGACTTTAATAAAAATCATTAACTAAAAATGGACTTGTCAGAAGACACGATGATAATGATTTAATGGAAGTAAAAATACAAAAAGAAAAGAAATAAATATTTGGTATTGCACGAAAACGTACGTGAAACCTCGTATTCTGCTACATAAGAATTAGGTATTCATTATAGTATTAGAAAACAGATCGCACTCAATTTAAATTTGATGGATGACGAAGGAATACATACGTACATAATATGCACGACTAAGCTTACTTAATATCTAATCTATGACAATGTATACTGGTTATGTACCATGCAGGATTAATTTTAATTCAAAGTATCAAATAAAACAGTAACTTCTTACTTTGACCATATACAGTGGTGGTCGTATAGTTAGAAACACTACCAACGGTCCTTGACATTATGTAAGATACTTCAATGCAATCGTTTTTACATTGAAATTAAACAATAAATAGGACAACAATATGTTCAAAGATTTATCATTTATTAGAAAAACAATATAAATCCTATTACACAAGTGCAGTTTCAATATTACATTACGGACAAACATTTAAATCAGTTCTAAGGTATGAACAATAATGGTCAACTAATTAGAAACAACAACAAAAAAGTTTAAAAAACAATATTTTTTTAAGTATTAGTAATTAGTTTGTTATTTACGAAATAGCTACTATCCACAGCCTACCATAGTTATAATTAATATTTAGTGCCATATCTCTTATTTTCAATAACAGCACTGCAACGACGTGGCATTGATTCCATAAATTTCACAATATAGCAGAGATTTTCTGTCGGGTTTAAATCCGGACTATTTGCTGGCCAGTCTAAAACGGATATACGCTGTCGGCTAAGGAAACATGTGACGCTATTTTCCCTGTGTTTAGCAGTGGGTCATTGTCATGCTGAAAGATCCAGGTTACAGGCAAATGATCGTCCAAGTAGGAAATCATTGTGTGCTCTAAGATATTTTTGTATTGCCATTGATCCATTGTACCTTCAATCTTCCAAACGGGTCCAACTCCACATCCGGAAAAACACCCCCAAACTTTAATGTTACCGCCACCGTGCTTGACTATACTCCTTGTGTATTTATAATTAAAAGCATTGTTTAAAGACGTCTAAGATAGCGCTTTCCATCGGAATTTACCATTATTATTTTTGTTTTATCTGAAAATAATACTTTTTTCCCTTCTTGTACCGTACAATTAACATATTTTTTAGCGAATAATAGTCGCTTCTCTAGGTGTTGCTTGGTTAGAAGCGGTACTTTTCGAGAGATTGTTCCAAACAATTTAGCTTCCACTAATCTTCGGCGTATCAGTCTTGACGACATGTTTCTCGAGTCATAAGGCGAAAAAACATCATTTTCAATCAAAGCAACACGAACGATTAGCGTATCTTCTCTGGGAGAGGTTTTTCTTGGCCGAGCCTTTCTAAGAACATTTTCAACAGTTCCATGTGTTTTATAATGATCAATTGCATTAAAAACTTTCTTAACAGAACAATTTAAAGCTCAGCTATTCTTCTGTACGCCCACTTATGATCTATATGTAAATTAACAATTATTTGCCTAGTTGACGCGTCACAACTTTTATTTTTGCCCATTTTAAACAAAATAAAATTCAGATTAAATTTTGAATTGCCGCCAAAATAATAGAAAAAGCCAAGAAAGAAATGTTATTCTCCAATTTCAAAAAAAGAACGAGCTATGGATGCTTTTTTAAATGTGTTTCTAATTAGACGTACAAGCGGCCAGTAACAGAAAATAAACTCCTACATGTGTAAGACTCATTTTGTAATTAAAAGTAAGATATGTTTTATATTTTATACATTTAATGAGTTTTTATTTGAGTGGCTATATTATTGCATGATTATTAATTATTGAATATGTATATTTTTTACGAACATTTGTACGTTGAAGTTATACTTTCTTTATTCATAAGAAGTGTTTCTAATTATATGACTACCACTGTACATTATATATAGGTAAGTTGAACCGATAAAAGATTATTTTATTGTAATCGCTTATTTTTTTCGATGTGTGGAATGGAATGACTTTAGTTGTACTGTGCACTTTATTAAAATAAAATAAAAACTAAAAACATGGCATGCAAATGAAACACTGAAACAAACTTCAGTGTAATAAATTTCCTTTGCTAGGCATAGGTTTAGTAGCCGGAAAAAAACCGGCAGACTGCTCCATTACATGTAATAAAATATTAAAATATTTTTTATTATATCTCAGATATGCAGAATTCCTCCGAATCACGATGTTTTACTTCACCACGGAGCTGGTGGTGGCAGCTTAGAACCTAGGTCGCACGCCTTACCATGAACTTAAAGTGAGCCCTTATGGCACAGAGCATCGGTGTTTACTTAATTAAAAAGTTTATTTTAGAATAGTTATGCATGAGACAATAGGATAACATCAAACTTTTACATTACCTCTGGGTACTTCCCAAATTCGTCTTCCTGAACCTTATTAATATAAATTGTATCTTCAATTACAGCTCCCGATTTCTGTTTAAAAAATAGTACTACTATAATAAATTGAATAACTGCGCTCGAAAGCGAATTTAACAAAATTAACCTCAACAGACAGACGCGTGAATCAGCGTGAAATAGCTATGGATTACGATAATCTGTCAATAAACCATCGAACTTAATTAATTATATAAAATATTTATAGTTTTTTTGTTTTCCTTGTTACACTATATCCTTATAAGTGTAAAAATTCAATTTATAGATGATTAACTCATAATTATACGATATTATAATGTGGTTTTCAAAAAAAGGTCTTTAGACTCTTCTGGTGGTTGATTTGAAGGCACATATTTGTTTTTACTTCTATTGGTTTTATTATCCTGTGGTAACTCCTTTTATGAACAATATAAACAGCCATATCTGATTTTCATTAAAATTATATAACAATTTATTAAGAAAAGCTAATATTTGTTTATTACGTTCTTAGCTTCTTTGAACACTCATTCTATGTAATTTTTTAAGTTTCTATCTCTGTCTGACGTTAATCCCACCTTTGGATATTGTCTATTAAATAATAGCAAATGCTTTTGATTAGGTAATCAAATTTTATTTAAAAAAATCTTGACCAACCAAGATTGCTTTTGAGCGTCATTGGCTAATGGTAGGGCTATGATGGGAAAAGTTAATGAGGACACGAGGTGTCTCACAACTTGGTCACTTAGTTGCGGGTAGCCGAAATATAAACTCTTAATGCCTTTCTCTTCAAAACAAATTCAAACAGTCATGCACTACCAAACCACTAATGAAAACTAAAATTTGATGAATTTTAATGTATGTATTTGGACAATATCAGCTATTACCATGATAAAATTCGCGGGACTCATTCCTCTTTCCTCATATCCTCGATGGTACGAAAGAAATGAGGCATTGTATTCTACACAGCCTACTAAGCGTTGGTCATCGTCTCCGCGTACAGGCGTTTCTGTCTTGCCTGCGATCTTTCCAAACCATAAACCTATTTAAGATTAAACTGAATATGCATCTTCTAGGCCTACGCAATTTCCACTAGTTACCATATACCTAGGATCCTGTACAAATCTAAGTTCACAGTAAAATGCAACTCCAATTTTTCAATGATGGTATTAAAATACCAACATTTTTATATAAAAGATATAAAATTTATTGCTTTACATCGATTTTATAACTTCACATTAAAATTGAATAATATATGAAATCCAAAGTTGAATAAGAAATAAAGTCAACATTTACTTCGTAGATCAACGGACGTTTTCGATTGTGCAAATCTAATCGATCCCGTTTGATCGCCGCCAGCTCCATTTGGATCTCCTTGACCTCCCCTTCCATGTCCCCCAGCTGCTTTTGCTAGACAGTCCAAACAGAAAGTTGGCTTTCACAAAACTAATTCATTGTACTAGTTCCTTATGCACTGTTACTTAAATGTTAATAATATTTTATGTAGATATTTTATTGAACCAGTTCCCGAGGACTTACGTCACGATGAAACAAAAGCTAACTTCATCGTAAGATTATAATCTAAAGTCTATGCATGTTTCAATAGTAGGTAATTAATATTATGTGACAATAGGTGTCCAAATTGACTAATACATAGAGACGAAACTGCTAAAAATAAAGGAAGTTCTTTCTTTCTTAATAAAGTAAGCACCTACTAAGAAGGAACAAAACGATATTTTTTTTAAAATAGAGGAAGTAAATTTTATGAGAATCCGTTATTTTCAAAGATAAATTAAATGAAAAAAGAGCTTCAACAGATGGAGTAAAATCTTGCTTAAAAACGTCATATTTGTGACCAGAAAGAGTATCTGTGTACGTCTTTGATAAACAAATTGTCGAAAATAAATATTTGATTCTGTTGTTCAAACCTAAAACTTTGTCCTCTACCCCGTATAGATTTTCTAAATAATTTTAACCTTTCTGGGTTCAACTGTAAAAATTTACTTTAAAAGGAAGTGTACCTGTATGGTTATGTATATGTATATACAATCTTTAAGGAAAGCCAGGATAATCACTGGATATACTAGGGAAAAATTCATCAGAATATTCCTTCGAGTTTAAAAGAAAAAAAAAAGTTCTGTCTCAAGTTGTTCTTTGACATGCAATAAATCATAAGGGCAGTCGTTTAACCTGACCCGCATTAACTTGAGCGAAGATTGTTTCTCACACGGTCAGTTCTATATGACACATTCGCTAGTAGTCTCTCTATCTTAGCCCCAATAGGCAAGACCGTAAACATTGTTTACAACGATATGTCGGGTTAAGATTATCTATTATTATTTATTTCGAAATCCAGGCAGGACATAGTCACGAGCAGAAAGCTAGTTCAATTCATTGTTTTCGTAACACCTACTACTAAAAGAAACACATTTCTTTACTTATGACTTATCCTGGGCACAAGACCTGGAATGTACGATTCAGAAACCAATAGTTCATTGCAAAGACCGACATTAAAAATTCATTTACAATCTCAATGTACAATTTTATTTAACATTTTGTACAAACATTGGACAATTTTTATGTTCTGCATATCCTACGAATATTTGAATCCTAGATTTAATATATATATATTATGAGAGCCTCAATAAAGTAAGAAAATGTACATACTAATACAGAAGATTCTCCACTAAGTTGGACATCTTGAAATTTATTCTGAGCAAACGGCCAGTATTCAGATTGAGGCATTAATTAACAATTACCAGTTGAAATGTTTAAAAAGTCGTAAACTATAAAATTATTCCAATATTTACTAAAAAATAATAAAATAATCTATGTCACTGAATATCACTGTCAGCTAATATTAAAAGTTTTTGATTGACTAATTTTAGTTTATTGATACAACAGATGTTTTTGGCCAGTAACAATCAATACAGTAGGTACCTTAATTTACTAAATAAAATTCCTGAGAGTCATCCAACAAAAACTAAAAAGTATCGTGTGGCTAAACTACTGTACTTATATAATTAATATTCTGTTTATGACCTAGAAATGGTCTAAAAAATAATATATTTTGAATCTAATGGGGAAAAAAGAAACCTTTTTATAGTTTAAATAATATATTTGTTTTAATCGCCGTAAGGAAAAAGGACGCATGTAATCAAAATTCAAACCGACAAAAATAAAATATTAAGATAATTTTTAAAATTTTGCCGCGTCTAATCTAACCAAGAAACTTTATTTTCTTCTTAGTACTTTTGTCTTGCTTTCAGATGCTAAAATTTATTATACTCAACAATTATAATAAAAAAAACATTTCATCATCCATATCTTTCTACAGAGGAAAAAAATAAAGAAAAATATGTTCTAAATGACAGAAAGGCCTTCATGCAGAATTTGCACTCGTTTATCATAGGTATTTTACTGTTATTTACGATACTTTTTTAAGAAAAATTAATTTTTTTCCAAAAAACGTTACCTCCTACTGTAGGAAATATTGCGGCGGCAGTTTAAATACTTAAATTGTACATGGACAAACACCCAGATGCGAAACAATTATTTGTAGACCATACAAATATTTATACTGTGCGGGAATCGACCCGTGACCCGAAGCGCCGCAGCTAAATGCTTAGTTATCTGATTATTTTATCGGATTGATGTATGGAATAAATATAAAGCATGTAAGTTTTCGTACGTGGTAGAGCCAAGCAGTGGCCTTTGTTGCTGGTCGAATGGGCCGGCTCGACCGGAGTAATACCACAACCACACAGAATACCGGCGTGAAGTAGAGGCGTCTTGTGATTCTGCGTTTCGTTCGATGAGGGAGGTAACCAGAGGCCCACTCCTCCCCCTCTCAACTCCCAAATATCGTTAAAGGCTGGCAGCGCACGCATCAGGTGAACCTCTTGCTAGTTTGCACTCTTCACATAAAACAAAAAAAATATATGAATTATGTAGTGCTTGTGTACGCTCTGTATAAAGTCAGGCTAAAGTAAACCCAAATTAAACCTCAGATTAAGAACTACTAGATGTAGTCATATATTACGTCGTAGACTATTAGACCATAGATAAGTTACTATAGTGTGTGAGATGATACATCTATATAGTTTATGCCCTTATCGAGGTACAGTGCCACTAACTTATCTGTGAACTGATGGGTGTCGCCACCGTCGTTTCAGATTTGCTAATTAATTCCAATGTGCACAAAAGTCGGGAAAGTCAACACATTTTTATTTATATTATTTAGTTTATATTTACGATAAATTATAACACTACATTCATAGGGAAAAAAACTGCTGTGTGACATAGGGATTCTATCTATTATATATATATAATGTTATGTGTCTATCTACTGCGATAGCCCTTTAACAAGGAGGTTAAGGAGGGTTTCAATCCTTTAGATTGAAACCCTTAAGACCCATCTAGATATTAGTGGTAGGCCTAGTTAGGAGATGAAATTAAAGGAAAACCAAAAATTTTTTTTTTTAGGATTAATTGAAAACCACGTTTGCAATCATTGTGGTCAAACACAGTTTTTGAAGAATGTGAGCATTATCCATTACAATAATTGATGGCTCTATTAAATTAGGTACAAGTTTTTCAATCACCCATTTTTTGAAATTGGCACTATTCATATCATCGTGATAGCCACCGCTTTTTGTATTTGATTTAAATACTGTGAGTGCATTTTTAACAAATCCTGCATCCCCTCCCGCATGAACAATAATATATCTTTGACCTTTTGATACAGGCTCTAATTCTCCTTCTAGGCCCTCTCCTTGCCAACATTTGCCAGATGTATGTGAAGAGTGAATATAAGTTTCATCTAAATAAATCAGAGGCCGGGGGTCGGGTGATTTATTATTTTTATCCACTTCACGCAAGTACCTTGCACTCCAAGCCGATACTTCATTACGCTCCATCAGAACTTTACGATTGGACTTAGTTTTTTTAAAACGGAATCCTAACTTGTAAAGTAGCATTCGAAGAGTTTCTCGCTGTCCTGTGTAATTTATTTCTGTCTTTAATATTTCTAGAAGTTTTTTATGGTGGGAATTTCCTTTTTGGCTGAATAAAATTCATGGACTTTTCGTCTGATAACTCCCATATCCAAATCATCTACATGAACAAATCCACTTTTTCGTATTCTCTGCTTGCCTGGTGTGCGAATTTTGATACCAGCTTCTTCTGCTGCTTGGCCCTATATAACAATTTTTGAAATTAGCACTTGACTTACACCTGTAACAAATGTTTTGTGATTAAACATGTGTGGTAGAAATAAATTCATTGTATTCATATATTTGTAAGAGCTGAGTGGCGACTGTGGATAGAGCGTCGTTATCAATAATTTAAATGATAACAGAGAGACTATTTTAAAATACTAACAACTGATTTATAAATATATTATTGATATCCTACTTTAGGATTTGACGGAATTTGAGGAAATTTTACCCTTCATAAAACAGGTCTAAAATAACAAATCGGCATGTAGGCTGCTACACCCCTCTTGTACAAGAATGTTTTATCTTATTATGTAAAAAAATGTTCAATCCTCATATTTGTCTCCATCCCTATTATCATTTTGGGTAACTTATATAAACTGACAACACTAAACTGTCACAGCCGAAATCCGTTTGTATATTTGATTAAACGTAATGATAAGAGCCTGCAGCCGAGCTTCTTCTTCAAAAAATGATTTCACCTTTAGAATAATACTCCGGGCGTCACTTTTTATAGCTTTCAGCATATTTAACGCTTAAAATTCAGAAGTATCGCAATAAAACACGGTACACTCGAAAGTACTAGACACTGACAGTCCAATGACATTTCAACATGGCGACCGTAGTTCCTATTTTTGCCACTTCACAGATAAGTTGGTGGCACTGTTACTACTTTTTTTAATGACTGCTACTCTATCGAATGTTCATTTTTGACTACTTATGAAAAAAAATGGCAATACATTCTTTTTTTATCGTGAGTAAGACTATCTTCTAACAACTATCATACTAAACATTTCACATATTAAGCATTTCATCATCAATGAATTTCATCATCAATATGTGTTGACAGACAACAGTTTAATAGATTACAAAAGCCGTATTACCTAAAATATTGTTGGATTACATTTATGCGTAAGACTTAAAAACACATAGTTTTTAAAAAAATCTGGAGTACAAATTCTGAATTAATCTGCCATGTTTTAAAATCAAATATTACCCTAATTTATTTTTATTTATAATTTAAATTTCATTTTATCTTGTAAATTTTAAATAAATTACTTTGAATCCATAAACGAGTACATTGTGGGTTATACATCATTTATACTCTTCTTCTTTACAACAATAATTGAGTATGTAATATTTGTGTAAAACGTATTTCACTCTGCACCCTTTATTGGCAGTAAGTGATGTCGTATAAAGTATACTCAACTAATCAATGTACATGTTACAGGTTTTCCTTTACTATTACTTTGGAATCTGATTGATATAATCCGTTAAGAATAGTTTCATTTCAAATGTGTAGTGTTCACGATTTTCGTGAATTCAAGAATATATAGATTTGTGAAACATTAAGATGTATGAAAAAAACTTCATTAAGCTAAACGATGGATACAGAATTTAATTAAATTTTTATGAAATTTTGACGCAATATAACAACTTATTAAAATATATACAATTTCTTGAGTTTTATTTAGAAACTTAATTCTTGTAGGAAGGTCATAAAAGTAACTTTATGTATAACAAAATGCATATAGCAGTTGAACGCAGACCAGAAAAAAATGTATTTGGAAAAGCAATAACCTCAAATCTAAGTACAAATTACATAAACGTTAGTTGACACTTTCAGAAGCATATTTTGAATTTCCATTTTTTTATTTAATATAAAACATAGAAACGTAAAATTAAGCAATAAATGTTTTATTAAGTAGTTATTAACTCTTCTTTTATATAGCATAATTAAATGTTCAATCTCCCTAAAATATGGGAGTAAGGTTTTTGATCGCTACTATCAGTTACATGAGTGAGAGGCCCTGGTGTTTACTTAATCTGTGCACATCATTATCTAGGCATATTATAATCTGTGGTTCATTACTGTCACGACTGACATAAGTATTGACTTTGGCAATTTTCCATTCTTTCGAATATCCGTTTGGTAGTCGCCATTCACGTCACGACCTCACGGGGGAGAACAGTCTGAGCAATTTAAAAAAAAGTTGAAATTATTGATTTTGATTATTAAATTCAACATTTACTTTAAATTTTTAACACAGGTTAGTGAGATTAAATTCTAGTTAAAAAAACTCGATTATCTTTATCTTTGCGTTTGAAATTTAGTTTTTCCATACATCTCAAACATTTACCATACGGCGGTTTTTAAATTTGTCTTGTTTCAATATTGATTTAAATGAGTTTGCCTCACTGGGTTTTTTTGAATTTGTAAACATGAAGTGATCAGTAAAGTTACAAAATACCTACACTAATTGGACGAAAAATAAAATCGATATTTACTTTAATCAGTATGCCATATTGTAATTTGATGAACTTGCTGTAAGAGGTAATATTTATGGTGATAGAATATAAGGAAATAGTTTTTACGTTAAATAAGTACTGAAAATGTGTGAGAAACCAATTTTATGTAATATTAATTATGTTATAAAAATTGAATTTACATTGTTACTTCATAATGTGTTATTTATATTTTGTGTAATTGTAGAGGTAGGCATAGAGACTAATAATCTATATTGAAATTAAACTTGTATAATAAGAATAAATGTATTATTGTAAGTATTAATAGAGGATATGGGTATGTGAGGAATTATTGTCTTATAGTAAAAATATTATCTTACTTGCCCTGAAACCAGACTTTCAAAACGAGTGTTCACACAATCACAGTGTCCTAAATATTGATTGGATATGTAACATACCGAAAAATAGATCAAAAGGCAGTGACAATACCAAATATTTAAAACTCAACATAATAACAATATTGACATGCCTTACGGTACCCAACAGAAATGACAACCAAACCAGACAATAATATGAAACACTGCATTAACTGTCTGCATGAAGTGAACGAGACATGACCATAAGTTAATCATATATGAGCATCAGACAGATTGTATTAGGCGTGGCCTCTATTTTGCGGTTACCCCACTGTCCATTAATATGATTTAAATATGATTATTGCAATGGCATTAGTAAACTATGAAAAGGCAAACTTAAACAATTTGTACTATAAAAAGACCTAATACTAAAGAAAAAGGTTACTAGCCTGCGTATTAAGATGATAAATTTTTCTCTTAAAATATTTTATTGTTTATATTACTATCAATTGCATAAAGCAATTGTTTAATAAAATTAGTAACTATAAAATTATTTTACAGATATAATATGGCTGTAAATTATTAAAAAAACTCAAAATGAAAGGGTTACCTATAGATACACAAATAGACTTTGAAGAGGGTTTTCTTACTACCACTCCTCAATGTTATGTTGAGACTTGGAATAATTTAGAACTGACTGATTCTTCATTATCACATAGAAAAATTGTAAGGGTAAGGAATTATCTAAAACTGGATTTGGATTCTGTAAAAATTTATTCGCAACTGATTGTAAGAATTTTATTATTTTCCTTGTCTCCATTTTCCAGAATCTTTGTCCATGAGTTTTCAGCTACCTTTCTAGTATCATAAATAATTAAGAGATTTTAATTGCAGCGGTGGTATCGTCTGTCCCGCCTGCAAAGATCTTTATTGTATGCAGTGTTTATAATAGTTGGAATACTCTTAGTATTGCTATTCACTTCGAAAACGGGAGCTGCGGATGCGAATAAGGACATTGCGAATAAGGCTGTGCAAGTAAGCAAAGATTTTTTATTATCAATTTGTAATTATATGCATATTTTAATGATAATAGGAGAACTGTAAAAATGTTACTATCTATCAGTACCCTAAAACTATTTATTTATTCCTGAAAGATGAATAAGAAGAAAATGGGTTTTTCTCATACAATTCGAAAAAAAATAGCATGTGAAAAACCGTATTTGCGAATGTAGAGAGAGAATTTATTCAAACCGGGCCACCAAGACCAATTTATTATCGATTTCTATCTGAACTATAGATAAACATCATTTTCAATTGAATTAATACAAAGCCAAGAACTTTTTTTCGCAATTTCTCTTCGATCAAATTAATATGGCACCTATTTTTTATATGATGAAGAAATACCTGACGCATCCATCACCTACCCCAGAGTGGGCAAGGATAGGTTGCGCCTCTCTTACACCAACTAAAACTCCACCCTCACCATATATTGGCTTCTTATATGGTGTACGGTGCATCGTAATACTGACGTCACTCCCCTGCCCCATCAGCGGGCCGTATCAGTGGTGCTGCCCAGCCATAGTCACAAAGAACAGGGAGAGTGACGAGTTTCAGCGGTTTCTCGGGGTTTTGATTACGAAAATGACATCCATTTTAAAGTTCAAAATGGCGGGCGGACATGTAATTTTAGAAAATCGATACGGCTTTCGTTTTGTTAAACTCAGTCGAACTGAAAATCAGCGTCGCATAGTTAAGTTTGTGGCTTAAATCCTAATGGAGGTGGCATTTTGATGTCAATGGAAAAGAAATTGTGAAAAATAGCTATGTTAATTATGTATATTATGAGTTTTTTGTTTCTGTTTGCGCAAAATAAACGTATTTCATCTTTTCTTTCATATCCGAGATTTCTAGGGGTGCTGATTACGAAAATAAATACATTTTATTGATTATTCTGATTAAATTCGATATGGATGTCGTTTTTTTAGGTATTTTGGAATTTGAAAATTATCGATGGGGGTGTATTTTCAATGTTTTTCCCGTTTTACTGATTATAAGAATGCAATCCATTTTCAAATAAAAGATGGCTGACATGCCATTTTTGTAAAATATCGTTCATGTTTTTCGGGGTGCTGATTACAAGAATATCATCCACATGCGAGTAAACATTTTTTATTTCGTTATGCCAAAGAAGTTTAACTTCTAACGCGCGTACATAAGCATAGGCACCAATATGTTTTGTGTAATATCTTAATCTGGACAGCCCATAGCTATGCTCGCGTAAATATCGTTGCAGTGCGACATAACCAGACACTCGTGACCCCTGCTTCTTATATGGGACAGCATTATACGGAGAGGTTAAACTGCAACTTTGGATCAATTTTGATTATGAATTTCCTGAGTTGGCTTTTAGTCCATTCGAAACATTGTTAAAAAACAACACAATATTTTCAAAAAACATTCAATGTACAAAGTCATCCCCTTTACAGTTTTATTGTGTTTAATAGACTATTTTATTATGACAGAAAAATATTGCCTCTTACTAACCGAGGTGAATCTCATAAATACTAGACCTAAAACATCCACAATGATGACTGACAGCAGCTTCTAAGGTAGGGAGATGCCGCAGTTTTGCTGCTTTGTTTGCCTCGAGCATGGCACAAATAAAGCGGAGTTTTATCTGAATACACAGGGAAGGACCGGGGCTCCGTTTATCTCATGAAATGCCGAAGCGCGAACCTCTACTTCACGTTGGACCGATCAATCTGGACTGTTCTTGTTACAGAAAAAACGTCTGGTGTGACTCTTTCACACAGAAAACTTACTATTGGATTAGGTACTTGGACAAATCAATGTGTTTTTCAAACTGACGTGTAAATGGTGCTGGCCACCAGGGCCAGTTGATTTTAGATCTTACATATTGAAGTCAGTTATCTCGCTACCTAAGGTTTTAGGGGCCAACATATTTTTATGCCAATATCCTCAATTGATTTAATGGTACCTTGGTCGCGTTGAATTGGATACGAACTCTTATGAAAATACTGAATCAAAGGTTTCTTAATTAAATAGGAATGTTAAAGTTGCCTTTCCAAACAATGTAACCATATGATTTTTGGGTCATAGTAACTAAGGAGGGAGCATTATCGCTACGCCTGACAGACCGATGAGAGCAACACGAAAATCCGCGCTGTATTAATTACCTGGGCAATGTCGCCGGGATTTGTATTGTACGTTTGATATATTTGAATCGTCGTCTCGTCTTCGTCACTAGAAGCTTCAAATCGTCCTTGATTGCCAGAACGAAGTCGCGTGCACAGTGCACACAGTGCACAGTGGTTTATGCTTCTTTTTGTTTCAGGAGGCCCTTCACAATGCATCTCTAGTCAACGAACCAGCAGCTGTGTTAGAACAACTTAAGAAGCCTGTTATTGACAATCAGTCAAATGAACAACCCACATTTACTGGTAATTTTTGAAGTGATACTTCTTTTGGCGTGTTTTGGAAAAACAATGAGAGTGAATTATTAGAATGCGCGCGCACACCGACTCCTAAAGGCGACACCAGGAAGTTGGTTCCCCCATTAAACAAGTATTTGTATGGTCTACAAATGTTACATTAGCTGGATTTTTATCCCTGTTCTAATTTATCTTGTGAAATGCGTCAATGACTCAAGAGAAACTAGTCTGTTAACATTTTATTTTAAATAATCATAATTTCTGGCAACTAGGAATTTCTGAAATAATACTTCTGTTCTGTATATTTTGATCAGAGCCTAACAGTTGACATGCTGCTTAACTGCAGGAGGTTGGTGAAATTTTAAAGTATAACATATAAATATATACTCGGGGACAATGAAATCGCATATAGGAACAATTTTAAAATAATATTTTTTTTTTATTTAAAATAATACGTATATTTATTAATATGGGATTAAAGATTATTTCAATACCTATTCAATGATACCATATAAGCGGTGAAAAGTTTACCTTATCTCTGAAAAGAAAAGACAACAAAAAACCCCTAAAATTGCTTACTTAGGTCACTACAATCCGCGATACTAATTGCAGGTATAAAAAAGCATGTTTAGAGTAAAACGTCATTTCCATTACAACGCTCAACTTGAAAGGACGCCTAGTGTTTATAGTTGCATTCATCTGAAGAAAATTAATACTATCCTGGGAAAAGCCGCTCAAGTCGTTGCTCTAATTGAAGCGGGCCATAACCATGGAGCTGTAGCACGAGAGCTGAACATCAGCCAATATTCGGTTTGTCGTGTATACCAGCGCTTTTGGGGGACGGGAGCCAGAGCTACAACTCAGCGCGACAACCGATTTCTCGTAACGACGGCATTGCGAAATCGTCGTCTGACTTCCGTTGAACTTGCACGACGTCTTCAAGAGGTGTCTTCTCTTCAAGTCAGCCGGTGGACAGTCAGAAGAAGACTTGCTGAAGGTGGCATGAGTGCGCATTGGCCAAAAAATGGCCCTAAACTGACGCCAGCTGACCGTCAGGCCCGTCTTCGATTTGCACAAGAGCACTGGACTTTCGACTAATGGAGGGCAGTCCCGTTCTTAGATGAGTTCAGGATATGTCTTCATGGTAATGTAGAACGAGGAAGGGTCTACAGAACGTGTGGCATTCGGCGGTGCTTTGTATATGTTCTGGGGAGGTATCTCACTTGAAGCGAAAACTGAGCTTACCTTCATCCCTGGGACCAATATGGGGCGACAAGCAAGAGGATTAACATTTCAGCGGTACATGGACGAAGTCCTCCAGGAACGTCGTACCATTTAGCGGTTTCAAAGGAGAGAACTTTCTTTTAATGCAGGACCCCATTCCCTATGGTACGACAATACTTGCAAGAGGTAGATATCCCCGTGATTAATCCAACCGATCACTAGTGAGATGAGTTAATAAGAAGAATAAGAGGTCGAAATATTGCTCCAGCCAATCTTCAATACCTACAAAACGCATTAAAGGAGGAATGGGACGCTATGCCACAAGACTTTATCAAATACTTGATAGAGTCTATGGAAAACTGGTGTCAAGCTGTTTCAATTCGGGCAACAACACTTCTTATTAATAAATGTTCCTTTTTGATAAATTTTGTATTTCTTTTAAATAAACCCAATATTACGGACTGTTTAGTTAAGCAAAAAGCTTCTCATAAACATTAATTTGTCGTTGTTCTTTATTTTTGTCAGAAGGATAAACTTATCACCGCTTATATGTTAACATTGAATAGGTATTGAAATAGTCTTTCCTCACATATTCAACAATATACATATTATTTTAAATAAAAAAAAAATATGTGCTATTTCTTTGCACCAGAGTGTATAAGTGATAGTGTGGCTAAAACTGACCATCACACAAATCAGTATGAAAACTACTACTGTGTATTGTAGGAATTCTGTAAAGCTAAAATAATAGCAACAGGTATTTTATAAACTGTTTGTTTTAAAAATATAAAAAAATCATATTTACAGGACCAACTAACGCACGGCAATATGCCGTGGTAGAAAGTTTCAAGCATGCTTGGCGAGGATACAAGGAGTACGCCTGGGGCCATGACAACTTGAAACCAGTTTCAGGGATGTCATACGACTGGTTTTCGCTGGGTCTTACAATTGTCGATGGGTTGGACACGGCATTCCTCATGGGATTACATGACGGTATTCTAAAAATATATTTTGTGTTTTATTTAATACCCTTATCAGGAACAGAGATGGGTAGATTAAATATAATAAATTAAAAAATAATATGACTATTGACAAACTAAATTTACATTTCTCATTTCGCAAAGAGTGACAATGAATGAACATTTCACTAATTTGTATTGATTTACAGAATTTGAAGAAGGTAAAAAATGGATTAAGGAAAATTTGATATTTACGAAGAACAAGGACGTTAACTTCTTCGAGGTCACCATACGAGTGCTCGGCGCCCTGTTGACAAATTATCACTTCACACTAGACAACATGTTCCTTGCCAAGGCGGTATGTAGCCAGATGCATGTTTACATTAACTGTGTTGTTGGTATACAAAATCTACTTGAGCCTGTTAATAATGCTAGAAGGTAGTACTAGGATGGAGTTGGTATAATCGCCACGCATGGGTTGGATCTCCGTTTTTAATATTTTCCTTCTGGCATTAATCATCAGTCGGAGCTTTTTTACGTCGCCATCGGACGAGTATCGGCAAAAGTTGTATAAAATGCGTGCTAGGTTTTCGTTGGCGCTATCCCTTGTAGTGTCATAACTCCTTTTTTTATTGGATTGGGATGATATAACATTTAACAGGCCTCCTGATGGTAAGTGGCAAATGCAGGCTATGCTTATAACTTACAAACTACTTCAATCGAAAATTTTTATGGATGTCACATCTGAGGACTAAGATGGAATGCGTGGCAGCCCGTAATTATACTGCCTATCTGTTACCTTTCAAACCGGAAGACAACAGTAACTGTTGTTTGTCAGTAGAAATGTGTAAGAGTGTTATACCTACCCAGACGAGCCTCCTGCACAGGGAAGGAGTCTACCACCTGTTACAGTATCCATTGTTGCAAAAGGCGATAAGTTATCTTAGAATAGGCTATGACTGAACGTGAAAAGACTCCTAGAGAAGAAAGTACGGGCACTAGTTTTTCACCTTTTCATGCCCGATATCACCTCATTCCCATGCGATAAGATCTGTGAAATAGTTAGATTACATTACCCACCTGAAAACCTTTACCTGTCTGATTTTTCTTTACTTTTTATTTAGCTGTAGATGTAGATTAGTCGGTCTGAATTTTATTTAACATCAGACTATGATACGTAAAACTTGAAAAATCCTGACGATTATTTGTTATTTTAACAAAAGTTCACTTTACTAAGTGGTAGAAAATTTTTGGTCCACCTTTTAAACGTGGTAGAGCCGTGCGGCGGCTTTTGGTGCTGCTCGAATTGGCCGGCGTTAATTAGATGGCCTTTTGTGCTTCTCCGTTTTGATCGGTGAGTGAGGTAAGCGAAGGCCCACTCCCCCTGCTCACCCTCTTCCTCACCCCCCTCCTCACTCTACCTCATCTCCCAAATATATCTCCTAAATATAAATATAATGTATACGGTGACTCGTTAGCTCCTTTGTTACTCAAAAAACAAATTTATGTACATTATGCAATGTTTTTAAATTGTTGTAACACAATGTCTATTAAGTTTCATAGTGTTCGTGTATGATGAAGGGATCTGTTTTCCCTAAAGTGTGACATTCGCTTCTTTACTTTAACAGAGAGACTTGGGTGATCGTCTCATGGCGGCGTTCTCCTCTCCTTCGGGCATTCCCTATTCAGATGTGAATTTGGGAACTAGAACCGCCCACGCACCAGAATGGTCCCACTACAGTACTACGGCGGAGGTCACCACTGTGCAACTGGAGTTTAGAGAACTTTCCAGAGCCACTAACAACCCCACTTATGAGGTAAACCTATTAAATAATACTACTTACTTAATATACTTAGTTTCGTGTGTTGCGCAAATAATTAATTAAATACCGTTTGTTTGTTTGTGTTTTGTGAAAATGCTATGCGAAATGGTGAAGCATTATCATATGTTTAAATGTTTTAATATGAATGCTTGCGTCTATTTTCCAGCCATAGAAAACTTGGAAGTAAAGGATATAGACCTATAGACACATAGGGTGTATACTTCGCATCTTATATATAACAGTTCAATTGTTACACACATGTACAGTTTTAATCAGAGCTTGTTAAATTTTGCACTCTAAAAAGTAAAAGAGAAGGTAAACCTTCAATACATTGTAGGAAGGGTTAGGCATATAAACAGAACTTCGGAACACAGAACATTCACACACAAATCAACACCTTATCAAAAAAAAAGATATTGTCCTGAATATGATACATGATGAATAAATAATAGCATGCGTTTAACGATGTATGTAAAAGTTAGGTCACTGCTGATGTTTGAGTGTTTAAAATATGTATATGTATATAAACACGTCTGCTGTCCCAGTTATGCATACTATGACAGACAGACAGGGCGCATCACATGCAGGTGAAGTCGGTCTTTGGAGAAGGAGACGGTACATTCCCTTCTTACAAACATACATAACAAAATACATACACATAAATTAGTCGACTATCTTCCAACTGTCAACGAAGTATTATTGGTTGTCGGTAGAAGCATCCACTTTTGACATAAACCACATATATATTTGCGTGACTTTTCTCTGCATATAATATGCGAAGTAGTTGAGCTTTTTTATTCATTTGTCGAATTGAATACCATTGTTTTTAGATAGTGATGTTGCAATTCTTCATTTCGTATGGCAACTATGTAAGATTCGTAATGACTGTTGTCGTTAAAGTTATTTAACGTCTTGTCAACTATCGAATTCAGGAGATCTTTGCTAACTCAGTGTCAATTGTACATGGCCAGCTCTACGCTCTTTTATTTGGATTCCCCAATTTTTTCAAATGCCTGTAAACTTACTACGCTTAGTTGACGCGAAATTACTAATAATAATATATACTTACTATAAATAATAATAATAGTAGTTTTATTTAAAATTTATTATCATTGTTTGCGATAATTTTGTGTGAATCCACTTATTATAAACCAGCGGAAGCGAATTTTTATTTATTAAATGTAATATTACTGTATTGTATCGCGTTGAAATCCCTAATTAATAAGTATGTTTAAATAACATTTCATATGTGCACTCTACGCGTAAATACAAGATAATATTATTCATAATCATTATGAATAATATTCCTAAAACTACGAACACAATTTAGCAATAAAAGATATAAAATAAATATAGAGAAAAAGACATACACACAAAACATGTTAATCATAAAAGCATAAAGCTTAAAATAAATGTAATGCACAATCAGGTTTAAAAATTACTGACAAATAACACATTGTGCGTGTAGAATAATACCAATAAATATATATACATATCAACGGAGAATGGGCGATAGCTATGTGGTGGTGAGGGGACCTACTTCTGAATCCGGGTTACCCGAGTTCGATGCTCTATCCCCAGGGCACGCAATGGCTTGTTTGAATTACTATGGTGGCGACAGACTAGCCACTGATCACGTTGTTTTAAAATAAGCTCTGTTTTAAAAGCTAAAATAAATTTCAAGACTTCCGACCACTCCTGTGCTGTGTTAAACTGTCCCGAGATCACGTCTCTAATATTACTAATATTACACAACTCTAATGTAATTACAGATTATTCGCTTTACGATACTATTGTGAACATGACATATAATAAGACAAAAAATACGTATACTAAGATTAAAGTTTTCGAACAGGACTCGGCCGCAGCTGTATCGGAAAAATCCACCAACTGCCAAAGAAGCACGGTCTGGTGCCTATATTCATCAATCCGAATACGGGTCACTTTCTTCCACACGCTACCATCACTCTAGGAGCGAGGGGAGACAGCTACTATGAGTATTTGCTCAAGCAGTGGCTTCAAACCGGCAAAACCATCAATTAGTAAGTATTTTTCATCATTCTCATTAGATAATATATTGCGAACTAATGTGTCGAAGCTTTCAGGAAAAGCAGTGCCGACTCAAGACAATGTCATAAAAAGAAAAAAACAAAAATGCCCAATTTAATCACGCCATGCTTTTAAAATTCGCGCCTTAACTATTTACACGGCTAGATTTAAATGTGTGCGTGAGCGTTACTGGTTTGTCCATTGGCTCTTTTTAAATGTAGTATAGCAAATGGAAACGATTTTGTATCAAAAAACAAAGGCTGCACCGAGATCAGGTGTTTACGTTTAAAGTAACAAAAAAACTACAATTTTGAAAGGGGAGCGTTTTTGCCATTCATTAAAAACATAATTTTTATTGTTTGACAATGAAGTAGCGATGACAGTTTTAATGTTGTTTTTGCAAAATATTATAACTAACATAAATATTATAACTTTGCTTCAATTAAATAAAAAAAATACTAATGCAACTTAAAAACAGATTCGTTTTATTTTAGCCAAATATAGTTGCAAGTATTAGAGCAGTATTTAACAATAGCATAATTAACACAGTTGTACAATTACAAATTATTCTCAGTTTAACAGATTAAAAATAATCAAAATATTTATTCTTCAACATAGGGAACATAAATTTCACTTGTCAGAAGTCATTTTTTATAATCTACTTCCGTTTCGTAATAAGATTCCGCTGCCTGAAAAGAAACAGGCAAAATAAACTCCGAAGGTATCCTTTTTTAGGAATTCATTTTAAAAATAAAAACTCATAAATATCTCTATACTTATAAATATGTATGTTTCGTTTTTTGTATTTCATAAATTAAAAATAAAAATAAAAAATATATTTACAAGAAAAGCCTGTGCAAAACATGGCAGGGTATATATATTAAATAAATATCCAAAAAGTATATATTATTAATTACATACAATCGAAATGTGCCGGCTTACTAATTCTTTTGCTGCTGCTCGAATGGGCCGGCTCGATAGGTTTCGTACCACGCCTCGCAGAATGCATTTCGGTCGGTAAGTGAGGTAACCGGTCTCCCATCCTATCCCTCTCCTCATCTTCCCTCCCATTTCCCAAATACCCTTAAAGGCCTGTACCTTAATGGGATGTACGTGGGCCTGTCTGCTTACCGAACCGAGTGCAATCAAGGGTTCAAAGGGTTCTGTACGTCTGTTATTGACCATTGGTTTTCTGCGTTTTTTTTACAGCTTATTAGACGACTACTTGACTGCTATAGAGGGTATTCGAGAATTCTTAGCGAAACGATCAACCCCGAACAAGCATCTGTTTTTAGGCGAATTGTCTGCAGGATCAGAGGTGCGTACTAATATAATATATTCAAATTTGCACACCGTTCTGTTGGTACATCCGACATGTTTTTCTCAACGAAGGGGAACAAAGATATAAAGAGACCATTTCTTTTATAATTTGTAGTACATATTTAAAAACTTACAAAACTACTAACTATTGAAGATTTAGTAGATAGAAGCAAATATTCTATTATTCTGTACGGTAAATTAATGTTCCCGACCAGTTAAGCGGTTTCTTTTTAGATACCTGACCAGTTAATTTAGAGATGGCATTTGATTATACGCGCTGCGTTGTCGAAGCTTCACTCGAAAATTATTGAGATCGTTATATGCTTAACAAGATTTTATTTTTAAATATACAACATTACTAGCAGACCCGGGCGCCCCTTGCTGCAGCTTCATTGTATTACGTTCAATTATTAATTACTAATGTTAGTAATGTTAATATTTTATTACACACGTCACATTGTCTTTTTTAGGAGATGCTAAATAGTCCACTGCTGTACACAATCCCTCTGTCAATAAGAGAATGCCATACTTGGTGATGAACATTATCTTCAAATAATGAATATGTTTCTATGTATAATACATAATATATATACTCCTTATCAGACATTTAACCCGAAGATGGACCATTTGACATGTTTTCTACCTGGCATTTTGGCTCTTGGCCATGCAAATGGTCTTCCCGATTGGCATTTGTTCATGGCCGAGGAGCTGCTTTATACCTGCTATTTGACCTATGCTGCGCACCCAACCTTTTTGGCTCCGGAAATAACTCATTTCAACTTGGTAAGTATGCATTTCATTATTGTAATGTTGATGTGATTCAGTTCACGCAAGTTATTATTCGATACAGGAACTGATCTGTTAAACTTTGATGATTTTATACATTGCTCTACATTGATTGCTTTGTTTATGCTTGTGTTATTTTTTTAATTTAACACAAACAGGCAACCGGTATGGAGGACATGTACACGAAGACTGCGGACGCGCACAGTCTCCTGCGACCCGAATTTGTTGAGAGTCTGTGGTACATGTACCAAATAACCGGCAACACAACATATCAGGATTGGGGATGGCAGATATATCAAGTATGTCTTTCTAATTCTCTTATATTGATAAATTGAGCTATGAATTATTAAATGTTTATGTGTGTATTTAAACTGTTTGAGCTCGTTTGTTTAAATTTATGAGGTGATATAAAGTAAAAGTGCTGTTGCTACAGCTGAAATGAGCATGAAGTAGAGGCATATTGTCGCTTCTGCGTTTCGTTCGGTAAGTTAGGTAACCGGTAGCCCTCTCCCGCACTCTCCCTCCCCATCACCCCTGCTACACCTCAGGTCTTGTAGATGTACGCGGGGGATATTAATCACTTAACATCAGGTAAGCCGCTTGTTCGTTTACCCAGTTTCCTATAAAAAAAAGTGAGAACATGTGCATGTGTTTTTAGCTGTGGACTAAGCGATCTTGGTATTGACACTGTAACATTCATTTTACATCCTACCTAGTACACAGAAGTGCGTATACGTTTACTGAGGATTTCCCTTTATGGGAAGTGAGTACCAACATTCTGCAACAGACAACAGATGTCGCTTTTTTTTTAAAGGTCTCTGTCCATGTCCCGTTACGAATTACTCGTCATCGCCTTCGCATGTACGGTGCGGCGTTTATACTGTATTAATACGGTTAACCCTCTTATAGACTTGTTGTCCCTCTTTCACCGCAAAACGGTGCAAATGATTGACTTGAAATCTTACATGCGTTTCAGATTCAGTCATTACTTTTTATCCCAATTCCTGGATTCCTGAGGGTATAGCGATAAACTAATTCTATGCGTAGGCAATAAGTTGCAGGCAACGCAACAGTTAGTGTCACATATATATATTTATATACATTTTATCGAAATTTTTTAAGAGATGAGCTCAAATCCACACGTCCATCCATTGCAATCGCAAGTTTCAAAAGAAGCGAGTTAGCGATTGTTTTTTGTTTTTGCATTTAGGGAAATATAAGACACATAAGGAGTAGCTTAAAAAACCTGTGCAAGTATCAGAGAGTAATAATTAATTAAAAAAAAAAGTATTATTTGTCAAAATTAACCTTTCGCTTTTGAAAGGGTATACGAGCCAGTAAGTGTACCCCACGCTGCTCCAGTGGGGAGCAGGTTTTCGGACTTAACTTTCCCCGAAATATTTCTCAGACTGCCGGTTTGCTCGCGAAATTTTCCTTCACCGTCTAGCTAATGGTCAATTTCTTGTAAGTCATAACATTTATAACATAAAAACTTACATATTCATTTCAGGGTTTCGAAAAGTACGCAAGAGTGGCGAATGGATACTCATCCCTGGCAAATGTAAAATCGGAGAGGCCTGTTTACCGCGACATGATGGAATCCTTCTTCCTCTCGGAAACGCTCAAGTACTTGTATTTACTTTTCAGCGAAGATAGATTCCTGATTGATTTGAGCAAATATGTCATTAATTCGGAAGCCCACGCTCTACCAATACATAAGAATTAATTCTAGACGTCCAAAGTTGTTTAAAATTTCAAAAGAAGTGAGACTTATACCAATGAAATTAAGGTATTTTCGAAATTATGAAATAATCTGTGTATTTTTTTATCTCTGTGGTCATATTTAAAATAATTATTCCGAATTATCTATACAATTATTAATAGTAGGCGAAGGGGAACTATAAAATTTTAAAGATAGGAACGCATTAAGTCTACGTAGTAGTGTTATATTAAATATCATATTTCAAACAGGCTGGTTACCCCGCCATTATGGTTATGCCATTAATTTAAATAAAATAGTAGATGTGTAATTATATTCACTTTATTGCATCATATAGCAACTCGACTTCCTATTGACTGAAAAAGTCTTGAAAAATATTTACGTAGATAGAATTTATTCGTAGCTATAAGATTATGATACAATATAGGAATTAGATAATGAATGTTACTTAGATGATAATTCTTATTACTTAACTTTTAAGGCTATCTCAGTATATTTTAATATCTTAAATACAGACCCCGTGATTTCCGTCTTGAGATCTTGTATTTTGGATTGTGTAATGCTATAGTGTTCTTTTTTTTTTAATTTTAGCTATTAGATAGCAAATGTTTAGAGTGAAGAGAGCTAAATGATTTTGACTTTCTAAGTTGCTTACGATACTCGTCAACAGGGCTTTTTAATCGTAAACTTTTAAGATATTATGTAGGAAATAGAAAAATATTATTCCGATTAAGGAAACATGTTATCTTAAAGTAATGTATTCTAATGGAGTTTATTTATGTCAGTGGGAATATCTAATAATAATCATTAACTATGTTTATTTATATATTATGTAGGGTATATACCATATCTTTAATTTTAAATATTGATGTTAGTTAGCACACTATATTATATCTAAGGTCGCAATTGCATTGTTGAAGCGACTGGAACGGAAATATTTTCGTTAGTATTAATTTCTTGTGAGATTAAAAGTAAATTTAGTTTTTTTTTAAGAGGGTTAACAGGAATATTAGTAATAAGTTACATTACTAATATTCCTGTTAACCCGCCCAAGTAAGCATTACAGTACATTATGGACAATAGTGGAATGGCGGACGCGAACTGACGACATACGAGACACATGTTCTCAGTCCGCAGCCTAACCCATTAGGCCTTGCCTATTGCCTCTTTTTAATTCAGTTAACTAAAATAGTTTTCATTTCCATCATTTTTAGTATTCAACGCCTTTGTTCGTATTCGGAAGCGTATATGAACCTACGCCTACAGTTGAGTACGTACTATTTCATTCATTGGAATTTCCTAATAACCATTCGATGTCAGCTTAGTTATTTACACTAGGAAGTGGATTAAAGACAACAGTCTAATGACGTTCTCCAACTTGCTCACTAAGGTAATCTACGTCAGTTCAAATAAATAGAAAAAAAAATATTACGTTTCGTCCTACATTACTTGACTTTTGTCCCTTCACTTGCAGCAGGCCAAGAATTATGAAGTGTGTATGAATGTTCGTTCGTATGAAATAAACTCGAGAACTCTGGTATTCCCTTGTCATATACGACTGAATGATTTGTCAAGTGTAAAAGAGAAGTGCTTACTTTCACTGTGTCATTGCATATGTAATTGCGTCTTCAGATACTAAGCATTTATGAATATATAACTAAATATAGCGCACATGAAATCGTACACGCCGTTCCAACTGCCCGGCGGATATATTTGTTTGATGACGCGCATGCTAATTATTGACTTACGAACGGACGAAAGATCTCTTTGGAGTAAAACTTTCAAGATGAGAAAAAAATTAGACATCACTGTCAAAGATTGTATATTATCTGTCTATATATGGCATTCCTAAAGTTGCAACATCGTTTCGTATGGTGAGCTAGGTCCGGATACGCTTGTTGGTAGTCATCCGGGCCGTAAATCAGAGGGTTATTAGTTCGAATCTCGCTAGTGGCAAAAAAAAGTTGAAATTACGTAACTTTGTCATTTTTATAACATATTTAGTGCCCAAGATACTGGGAACGCTATTTTGGGAATTTGCGACATATTGAAATTACATACAGATATGACCCATTGGCCTGTCTTTTTCTATGAAGTGATAAAGCTCGTACATCTTGACACATCGTTGATGAATGGATGTACGCCTTCTATCGGTCGCAGAATGAACAGTCTGAGTTACTATTAGGCCAGTTGTTCCATTAACCGATCATGTGACAAAAGCCGAACGGCGGCCTCGAACCTGTCACATCATGTTTCACTGTTTCTTCACCCAAACATATTAAGGCTATTGGCGCTTATACACTAGGGTAGATAGTTGTATTAAAAACTAAAGCCAGCCTCGTTGCTTCACGTGCGTAAACTGTCTGAAATGTCAAAAATTAACATGCACGTTAAACATGATGTATGTTATTTTGTAGTATGTGGAATATGTGTTTGAAGTGTCTATTGAAATTTAATATTATTCGAATATGTTCTCTAATGTTTATGAAATATTTTATATCTGATAAACTTATATTACTAGGCAATGGTTAATGTCGAATAATTAAAGATTTTATAAATATAATTTAGAGTAATATAGTCACAGTAAAATAAAAAGAGGTGTGTTAACACTAGGAAGTAGCATAGTAACATGTTGACGAACAAACTGACAGATAATGCTCAGGGACACTAGGATAGGGTAAATGAAATTGCTTGATCAAAACAGAGTTTATTTCATTATACCCCAATACGATTTTGCAACATAATATCCCATGCATTACCTACTTACTAACATCATGCTCTACCTTGACTTTGCAGTGGTAGAAATGTATTAAACCTTTAACATCCATATAACACATACACAAATAATACAGTACTATTAATCCCGCCTTAGCGTTCACACACCTTCGTATTGTTTTACAAATAGCAATATTATTAATATCAAATCACAGATGTATGTAGTTAGTGTCAAGTGACTTTGACTAGTTGGTTATGTCTATTGTAATACTTAATTTTTTTTTTTTTCAATTACAGTTTATTTACATTATAACAATTATATTTACAATAACTAAAATCTTAAAATTTAAATTATCGTAAAGTCCTATTTATTTATTCCTCTTGGCATGGTACCAAGAACGCTGAATGGTCTGACTTAACCTTTTAGCGTGAAAAAGAACCCCAATCTCTCTCGTCACCGGCGGCTGCAAATAGTCGCGGATATTTGCTTAGGAAATGCACTGCGCCGAGGCCCGCGGTCCAATTGCCACCACGGCAAATGGACAGTTATTTAATCATATACTCATTTATGCATTTTTTTATCAAACAATTTATAGTTTTCTATGTTAATACTCTGAATTATATTGACTGTTTCTTAATAACTGAATATATATGTATGTTGAAATATTTACAATTATTATTTATCTTAGTAAAATTTCCCTGGTAATTGATGATAACTAATAATAATAAAATAATACTTTTGACGTTTACTTTTAAGAAAGAAAATTATCCCATAACGAATGGCGCGCTAACGAACTTCTTACTTTATGATTTGTTATAAACATTCGAGCTTTCTTGAAATACCAACAATTAAACCATTTTGAATAAGTTAAATTAGACGTCAAGTGTCATTACATTAGAATTTCTATTATTGCAAAGTTATCAAAAAAATGTTATGAATTTAGAATTCTTACATTTTTATTTAAACTTGTTTTGTTTTAACTTTGTCTTCTTTCCATTCCTTAGTCACGGTTTTATAAATAACTTTTATGTAAATGATATCATTTTTAATATTTAGTTACCAATGACTAGTTTTGAAACTATTAAGACTAGCTGTATCTGTACGTGATTCTTGAAAAGCCAATAAGATTAAAGTTATTTTAACGTTTTTCCAGAATTACTTTTAAATGCACAACGTAAACTGTAGATTTGTACAATGTTGTATAAATTGCAGTCACATTTATATTATAATGGCAAAGTTTAAAGTTGCTCAATATTGTGCTACTTAGATTGGTGGTTGTATTAAATGTACTTTTATTGTCTATTATAATATACGTACTGAACATTGTTTATATTTTTATTTTATCAGCATCGAAAATATTTGATCGTCTTCCAAAGACAAGTTATCGGATTTCTCTTATCTCTCGGAATGAGCATGCTAGACAGGTGGATTGGTTTGGCGAGCATAGTGCCGGTATCTCCAAACAAAGATGCAACACCCCGTCACTAGTCTGTATTATTTGGATTGGACATTTTAGGACAAATGTTTCACTATCTATCGTCAGAGAATATATCGAAAAATGACCAAAAGTTTCACCTGATGGTAAGTGGTTACCGTCGCCCATGTACATCAAAGGGTATTTGAGAGATGGGGAGTGGGAGTGGGCCTCCAGTTACCTCATTCACTAAACGAAACGCAGAAGCACGAGCCGGTCCATTCGTGCAGCAGCAAGCCACCGCTTCTACCACGTTGTAAAACGTTACACTGTTGAACACCCAATTCGAGTCTGGCATAGAGAATGATTATTCCACCAGACCCAGATGTTAGTCTGGCATCTGTCGACTTTCAAAACATCCACGGACTGAGAAAACGTGGATATATTAAAGTATAATCTTGCTGATACAGGGCGCTATTTCCTTTGTCTCTGGTAAAGTATACTCTCGCAACAACTTTGATAAATGTAAAAGGGTGATAAAAAGTGACTGGTCTCGTCTCCGTGTTTACCACCAGAAAGTTTTTTTTGTCCTTACTTGCTTCTCACAACTCACCGGAAGAAAGGTGCAGGCAGACTTACGCCGAAGTAATAAAACAATATTTTATTTATTTTACTGTACTTTATTAAGTTGGGTACAAAAAGTATATATGTCTAAAATAATATAAACCTATATTTCTACATACCTCTAAATGCAGACTCCCAATGGACGGAGACTGTGCTAGATTGATTAAAATAGGACAATCCAAATCGACCATGTAAAGTTTGTATAAAATTTCAATTTTATAAATCGAATGGGCCGGGCCATCTACTGTTAACCAATAGTGAAGTTGTAAAGATAATAAATAATGATATAAGTCATAATTACCACTCTTCTCTGCATCTTCAAATACATAATAGGGTCCTACTGTGACCAAACCATCAATAGTATTAAGGTGGTAAATATAAAAATGGGTGGCATTGGTCATAATGCTAATTCATAATAGTTACATAGTCACAGGATATTTAACATTTTTAAATTCACTCCCTATCAACTTGTGTAATTTTACTTACTATTGTAACTATCTCTTAATATCACTTACAGATATTTATAGTTAACATGCAACATTATGTCTACTTCTCTACTTATCACATAGATTAAGGTGACTTCTGGAATGAATTCTCAGACTTAAATTCTACAGCTGTGTAGTTATTAATTACTATGCAACAATTTTAATTTCATGTTGCAGTTAATTTCTATGTTGAAACAATTTATCAAATATTACAAACAATAATATAAAAATAAACTTGTATAGTACTGAAAGCAGTTTTGAAATTTCTTTTAGTCAATCCATAAAATAATACATTTCTTTTTAAGTTAAATACTAAGACTTACATTTTATAAGCCTACACATATATCTAAGTTATACCAGCAACTGATAGTTCTATTGCTAACAAAGTTATCAATAAAAACGCACATCTTTAAGAAATTATCATAGTAAATGAAGTAAAGGCGGCTGTAGCTTCCATTCTTTTATTTAATATAGTAATTTTTAATACCATGAGAAACCAAATTAAAACATATTTAAATATTTAAGAAGTGAGCAATTATAACTTATATTCTAAGACAAAAGTAACTGTAAAATTAGATTTTAAAGTAACAAAGTAGTCCTAGCTGTATTAGGAATAGTCTAGGAACTTCAAGATTTGGCACTCGTCACAGACATGGTGTTATTTAAACATCATCTTTCACCTACAACTTCATATCTGTGGACTTTATATTGAAACCTTCGAGACAAGCAGAGTTAAGACTTATAATCTGTGCAAGTTTTAAATAAATACCTGCTATAGTTAAATCTAGTTGAACAGGAAGATTTTTTAGTATAATATTCTCAAGTAAAACCAATACACAACGAAAAATGTTCATGTTATAATTTGAAGTTTCTTAGTTCTTCTTCATGCTATAATTTGTGTATAATGTATAAGTTTAACAGTGTTGTTACAATAGCAAAATGTTTCTCAACTGTTTAAAAACAAAGCATAGGCATTCAAATACTAGATAACCTAATTGAACAGTGGAGAAATAAACTACTAAGAAGAAAATCTATCAAGTTTAACCACTCTTGGTTAAGATTTTGTAATAATAGCGGGTTGCAATGCATTGTCCAATATACTACAATGCTTTTATAATTTAAGTTCATCCAAACTTCACTATAATACCGAGTTAATATTCACATTAGTACACAGTCGCAACATTGTAAGGTATAATAAAGACATTTGATGCCACAGTCCTCCTCTTCCTCAGTAGTAGCTGTTGCCCGAGCCTTATGTGGGGGTGGGGGATGCAAATACACACTGTCAACTTTATCACCAACTTTATCTTTCTCCAATGTTGCATCAGATGTTTTATTTGTGGGTGGGTCCTTGTTTTCCAGATAATCATCCTTGTCATCTTTTTCATGGTCTCCTGCTGCTTCCTTTAAAATAAAATTTTGTTTCATATATTAAGAATAGCCAAAAATATTGTGTTAACTTATGTATTAGGATTAAATATATTGACTTATGAATTATGAAATATCCAAATGAAAATTCATTACAACTTTAGTCAAATGCCTCTCTAGAATCTTACAGATGATCTAGTGATGTAATATCATTTCTTAAAACAACAATAACATCTTCTCCTTAGCTTAAATTTATTATGCTCTAAATAAGTTTCTGTTTCTGGATGTCTGTAAATCCAGGGAGGATTAATTGCAGTAACATTCTTGTTTTCTGGGCTCATGCAGCATTCTAACCTATATCATAAAGTATGCTATAAATTTAATTTCTAATAAAATTAAGCCTCATTAACTCATTATGTTCGAGCCCCTTCACTTCCAATTAAATAGATTTAAATACCACACTGCTGATTTACAATAAGAAAATCTCTTCAGTTTATGAAATATTATTTCCGTTTTGTTCTAATAGTAAATCATAATTGCTCCTAATAACTAGTAAAGCTTACAAGAAGTTTGCATAAATTTACCTTAGTCAAACCAGATGGACTGCAGTAACATTTTGGTATAGATACCACAATTTTATATTAAAATATATCTTATTACTATATTATATCTATACTCGTATCTATAAGTAATATTCTGTGTGATTGTCGGAATTAAAGAATAGCACAAATCTTATTTGACCATGGGAGTGTAGTTCACCGGTCTCTCATCAAAAACGTGATCAAGATCGAAAGTGTCACGAGTACGTACCTTATAATCAGAATAACCAAACGGTATTAGCTGATCGTCATACAGACATAAGCAACCTTGACAACCCAATGATGTAGCGGAGGCAAGCTCACGAGTGTGAGTAATGAACCAAAAGCCAAGCTTTTCCGAAACTAGTCCGGCGACATGCCGGACGTCAATCTAGGCGAGATTAGGATGGCTCGCGAGATTAGGATGGCTCGCGAGATTAGGATGGCTCGCGAGATTAGGATGGCTCGCGAGATTAGGATGGCTCGCGAGATTAGGATGGCTCTCAAACAGACTATCGCCAAGGCGGGGGGGAAGACAGAATTACAGCTGAGTTTCTGAAAGCGGTTGGAAGACCGGTAATTGTAGTCCTTGGCGAAACTGTTAAATTCCGTAATTCATGTGTTACACTTTGTTTCTTGTCTTGCGATGAACATGGACAAGACAAAGATAATTTATAACGTCCACGTCACACTAATGCCGGTTGCTGTTGGGAACACAACGCCAGAAATTATGGACAAATACTTATAGCTGGGACAAATCGGCAGACTAGGTAAGTCAAGCTTCGACCTAGAGGTCAATCAACGAACCCAATACGGCTGGACGAATGCATGTTCGAGACACTACATCTTGTTGTGAATACCTTAAAACCTCAATACTAAACTGTACAACTAGTGCGTGTTGCCAGTGATGACTTACTGTACCGAGACGTGGACTTTCACTACTGGCCGTATGAGGAAGCTGTTCTTATCCTTAAGGATCGACAAACTGAAGTGGTAATGGGCACACATAGCTCACAGAACTGACATTCGTTGAGGAAGACCAACACAGTGTAGGACCCCCTCCAATAACATGAGATCGACTTCCCGAAACATTTTGTGATCTACATAATTGACGGCTCGGAGGCGTCGCGGCTTCGATTCCCGCATGGGACTATTATTTGTCTGGACTACAAATAATAGTTCTCGGTCTAGGTGTTTGTCCATGTGCAATTCATGTTTGTAAACTGCCTCCGCGACACAGGAGAAATTCCTGCAGCGGAAGGTAACATTTAATAAAAAAACAACAAAAAAAAGCACATTATGTTCCGGGAAGTCGATAGTTGCAGATGGCACAGGATCGTTCTTTGTAGTAATTTTTGGTAAGTAAGGCGGTAAATGTTCAGCAGTGGATATGTGTTAGGCTGTGGTGATGATGATGACGAGTATACGAAACTTCGACTTAGCAGTGCAAGAATAGTATGAGTAGTCAGGGCGCTCTCTTATATTTCACGCACAATATGTATGGAAAAACCATCGGTGTACCCATGTACAATCATCGGTGTATGTGCGTCACTAGAGTAAGTGTCCCTTATTATATCATATAATTATCTTCTGTATTAAATGATCAAAGACCTTCCCAAAAAAATAAAAATTAACTTCACACAAATAAACTGGGGGGGAACCCAGATTTTCATCAGACAATAGGTAATCTTATTATTCCTTGTTTACGAAAAAGGCATGTTGATGTAAAATAACAGAACACAACTTACCTACCTAATTTACTTTGCATACTTTTATGTACTTAATATTAAAAATGTTAGGTACATGAAGTAATTAATAACTAGTTAATATGTTACATTAATCTTTGATGTTATATATGATGACAATTATTTTCAACCAAAATCAACACTAGGTAAGTAATAACATGAACAATCACTATTACTAAACTGTCTTAAACTTTTAGTAAACTAAAGAACTTAGATGGATTTTAGAATTGTATCTACAAACAAATAAACTACATTAAACAACCATTGTGCAAGTAATTTTAAAAGATATTGGACAGCAACAAAGAGTAATGTGTGTAGCAGCTACCTTTGAAGCAGCATTTCACAGATGATTTTTCGAGCCAGCTTCCCATCTTTTGAATCTTTCCCATCGCTTGTAATCATTTATAAATAGCTACCCTGCTAACATTTAACTTTTTGCCAATTGTTTTTGAGTTCGTGTTGGGTTTTCATTCAATAACTCCTGCAATTCCGCATCTTCAAAAGTTTACGGCCTACCAGGACATTCTTTATCTTGAACATTTAAATCACCATGTTTGAATTGTCTAAACCATGTTTCCCATGTTCTTATTGTTGGTCACGTTTACTGTAAGTCTCTCCCAGTAAACAATGACTTTCAGCAGCTTTTGTCTTTTGATGAAACAAGAAAAGTACTGCATGCCGCATGTTTTTGGGTATTTTGACATTCAAAAAATTATAAATCTGTTATTTTGGCAGAATGTAGCTTGTGTAGTTTGAGGTTAATGTCAGTAAAAAAGTGACATATGCATCAAAACATAACATTTAGTACTTATGACTAGTGACATCGGTTACAAAAACCAGAAAGAAATTACCATCACACCTGGTATACTAACTTTAAAATAGGGAAAGAATGTTTGTATAAAACTCCCATAATTTTTGAAGAAACAAAATTTAATATTAGGCATCTGGTTAGAAATATCTACTTCAATGTAACTAAGCTAAGCGATGGACTACAGCTACTTTGTAATAATCATGGCATGGATATATCGTTGACAAAATTAGAGTTATATCAAACTAGAAAAAGAATTGCATCACCCCTATCTGCCCTCTTAATATAAAAGAACCTTTTGGCACTCCTTGATTGGAATTACTGACATTATTTGTGAAAATTTATAACATTTTGTATTAATACTTACATTGCTTTCTTCATTGTCATGTTTAATTAATTCTTTCTTTTCATCTAAGTTGTCTGTACTTGCAATATCAGGTGGCAACCCATCAGAAGCAACAGCTGCAACTGCTACAGGCATTTTTATTGTTTCTGGTACAAGCAGGTCTGTTTCCTCTTGTTTCTTCTTAAAAGTTTGATTGTCAGATGAATCGCCGGACATACTTGAAAGAAATAAATCGTAAAAACCACAACTCTTTATTGCAAATAATCTGATTTTTTTAGTATTCCTAATGGTAGTTGTCCAAAGTGGATACAATTCACTGCTAGTCAGTCGAGCCATGCAAATGGATTAAATTTCACACCGCAATCTAACACCGAAGTTATAATGTAAACAAAAGTCAACAAAGGTCGAAAACATAATCGTTTAGGTGGTCACTGACGGACACATGAGTTCACCTTAATACTGTAGTTGAATCTACTAGTACTCCGGCCAAACGACGCCATTTGCTTATGATTGTTTCAAAATTGTTTTCTTGCATTTTGGTTGCTAATAATCTTAGAGTTGACCAAAAAGTTTCTTTTTACACGAAGTTAAATAGTTTAATTTAAATAATTATTTCCGAATAAATAGAAGTAGTAGCACTCACGTACAAAAGTACCAATTAACTTCATACGCAACATTTACAAAGTTGATTCATAATTTCGGTTATGAAAAAATAACTAAAAGAAAACTACTATAGGACGTTTCCCATTCTATTCTAGTTCTTCAACTTTTGTTCAAGTGATTTTAATATGTACACTCTCTGCTTTTGTTTACACTACAAAAACAAAACAAGCCACACTCTTAGTTATCTGTGGTCTAGATACTAATATTAACAAAAACCCTATAGATAAGAATTAGTAGCTTCTAGCAAATGTATGAATTCAAAAAGAATAAACTTCATTATTTTACACAAGCATTCAATTAATAAATTAAAGTGGTACATTAGGTTTATTAGAAATTTTCTTTTTCTTATAGTTTTGACTCTTGTTGTGTAGTTCGCGAAGGACTTAGAAACCTAGGTCGAAAGAGCGCTCTTACAGATGAACTATGCGAACTAGTTCATCGAGGATCCCGCTCTCAATTCTTCAATATATATTTAAAATATAATAAAAATATTTACAATTTGTACTTATCTATCGTTCGCTAGAATTACAATTATGAAACATATAAATATGTTTTTTCATTTTCTTTACTTAAATAAGTAATTTTCAATGCCAAATATTATTTCAAAAATATCTATATGTGTAAAAAGACGTGTGTGTGTGTGTACTTATGTACTCACTTAAGAAATTATACTTGTTTAGCGTAACTAAACAAATAAAAAGAATACATACCGACAGTTAACCTCAAATCTTTAAACCCACTTAAAAAAGTTTATTACATAAAAAACCACTTTCATCACGAATACTCACAACAAATTATCATTCACCACCATATATAATTTAAAATCACACACAAATACACATGTTTTTTTTATGAAAAATAGGCTTACGTTTGACCTCAATCTTGCCCGATGGAAAATATTTATATGAATATTTTTTTTTATCTCCACTGATGTAAAACACGTATGTTAAAGATTCATAAATATTTGAATAACCACTTTGAATATAGTTACTACGGAGACTATACACTCTGTATTAGTGTATAGTATCCATAATAGATACCAAAATAATTAAAGAGACATTTAGAAACCAACTTCATCCTGTTAATTTTAGATGTCGGTGTGTTCGCACATCGTTAAAATTCACTCTCATCATTTATCCCAAATGTGCCATAAGAAGTATAACTTCAAAAATCTTACTCTAATATTTAAAGAATTTTAAGAATTTTGAGTTAATTGTTAAATTATTGATTATTTACTTATTTTTATTAATTTAAAAACTTTATCGTTTACACCTTATAGAATAAGTTATTAAAAGGGCGAACTTAATATTATTTGACCTTATCTGCCAATCAACCCATGAGTTATATCCATAACTAAATTATTAGTAAAAATTAGTTTTAAATTAACTAAAATAATATAAATATAAAATTATGTATAAGAATTCGTAATAATATATTATTATGTATGTGGATAGTTAAATAAATATTAATAAAATACAAATACAAAAAAAAAAAAATGATATATTTATAAACAATTGTTATATTTTTCCATTTGTTTCAATTAAAATAAATAATATCAATACTGACAGATCTCTTCTTTTTATCGTTGATTTGAATTGGCACTTAAATCATTTTAATTAAAGAACTAGCGAACTGAAAGATTGTACTGGTTCACCATAACTCTGCCAAATAAATTGAGCCTTCCCAAAGGTGTACTATAATGCCCAAGATTATTTCATGTACTTATTCGTCACCACAGTTTAAAAAGTTACTCTGAGGAACATTTTTCTAATCAGACCCTACTCAAAGGTGAATTATTATGCCAATACTATAGGTCTACCAGGATCTGATGGGAAAAAAAGTTTAAAGAATAGTGATTTTCATATGGCAACAAATAAAATGTCACCTGTCAACGGAAATTTCGAACCTCTTCGATCGCAAGCAAGAAATATTGTTTTCAATGTTTATCAAAGAATACTTGATGAACAAGTTGCAGAACAAACACAAAAATCGATATTGAGCCATGTGCAAGCGTTGACTGGCAAGAGTAGGAATGACACGTCTTAATACTTTGGTTTATTGCATTTTTCGTGTGTATTATATTATGTATACTAAACTTTGGTTTATTTCAGGGGTTTCTAATACTACCATAAGACGAATTGTTGCTGAAGGCAGATCTAACAGAGGCGTATTTAGTACGCCCGGTAAAAAGAGGAAAGGTGGCAAAAAAAAAAACTTATATATTTTTAATTTAGAATTGATCAGAAACAAGATAAATGAGTTTTACACTGTACGAAAAGAAATACCCACTGTCATGAAATTGCTACAAATTCTTCGGGAGAAAATCAATTTCAATGGAGGAAGAGAATCATTCATCATCATCATCATAATCATCATCATCATTTCAGCCTATCAGAAGTCCACTGCTGAACATAGGCCTCCCCCAAAGATTGCCACGAAGCTCGGTCCTGAGCCACCTGCATCCATCGACTTCCCGCAACACTGCGCAGGTCGTCACTCCATCTTGTGAGGGGTCGTCCTACACTGCGATTGCCTGTACGTGGCTGCCACTCGAGAACCTTTTTTCCCCAACGGTTGTCGGTTCTGCGAGCTATGTGGCCGGCCCACTGCCACTTCAGCTTGCTGATCTTTACGGCTATGTCGGTTACCTTAGTTCTGCTGCGGATCTCATCGTTGCAGACTCTATCACGCAGAGAAACACCGAACATAGCCCTTTCCATAGCGCGCTGAGCAACTTTGAGCTTCCTCATACGGCTTGCAGTGAAGGACCAAGTCTTGGATCCGTATATCATACTGGTAACACGCACTGGTTGTATACTTTGGTCTTGAGGCTTTGCGGTATACTCGATGAGAAGATATGACGTAGTTTCTCGAACGCAGCCCAGCCGAGTTGGATTCGTCGATTGACCTCCGAGTCGAAGTTGGACTTACCTAATCGGACAATTTGTCCCAGGTATACGTACTCGTGTACAACTTCGAGCCTATTGTTCCCAACAACAACCGGTATTGGTGTGACATGGACGTTTGATATGAACTTCGTCTTGTCCATCTTCATCTTAAGACCAACCTGTTGGGAGACGTTATTGAGATCATTGAGCATTGTAGTAAGCTCCTCCAGCGATCCTGCCATAAGAACTATGTCGTCGGCAAATCGAAGGTGAGTGATGTATTCGCCATTCATGTTGATACCGTATCCTTTCCAGTTCAGCTGCTTGAAAACATCTTCCAATGAAGCGGTGAAGAGTTTCGGGGATATGGCATCACACTGTCTTACACCTTTCTGCGGTTGGATTGGTTTCGTACTTTGATTCTGTATTCGGATAGACATCGTAGCCTCATTGTACAAACACCTCAGCACTTCGATATACCGAGAGTCCATCTGGCACCGCTGGAGAGACTGTAGCACCGCCCAAATTTCGACTGAATCGAAGGCTTTCTCATAGTCCACGTACGCCAGAAATAATGGCAAATTGTACTCCTCGGCCTTTTGTACAATCTGGCGAAGAGTATGTATGTAGTCTATGGTACTATAGCCTTTTCGGAATCCAGCTTGTTCGGGAGGCTGGAAGTCGTCAAGTCTGTTCACTAGACGATTTGAGATGACTCTCGAAAACAGCACGTAGACGCGGCTTAGTAGCGATATCGGTCTATAATTCTTCAAAAGGCAGTTATCCCCTTTCTTGAAGAATAGGACAACCACGCTTCTACTCCACGCTTTCGGTGTAACACCGCCATGAATGACGGAATTAAAGTATCGGTTTTCCACCCACTTTCAGAAGCTCAGCTGTAATTCCGTCCTCACCCGGCGCCTTGCCGTTTTTAAGCTGTTTGAGAGCCATCCTAATCTCGCTCAGACTGACGTCCGGAATGTTATCAGAATAATGTCGGATAAGCTTGGCTCTTGGGTCGTTACTCACATCAGTGTGTGGTTTCAACGACGTTGTGTACAGCTGTACGTAAAATCTCTCGATCTCACTCAAAATCTCGGCTCCAGCGGAAATAACTGCGCCGCTTTCGGTCTTCAGCTTGATCAGTTGGCTGTTTCCGATAGACAGATCTCTGGCGAAGACTTTGGAGCCTTGGTTCCGCTCTATCGCTTTTTCAATACAGGCTGTATTAAATTTGCGTAAGTCTTGCCTCATACATTTGGAGATCTGATTCAGTTGCCGATACGCTGACGCATCCATTGTAGACTGCAGCTTTATCTCACGCCTGGCTTTCATGAGTTTAAGAGTGTGATCGGAGAGCTTTTGGGGCTAGTCCGTGCGGCGGGTCCTGAAAAACTTAGCTCCTACCGCATGGACAGTTTCCACTAGCCTGCTATTCGTATCGTCCACTGTAACGCAATCGTCTAGGCACTGAAGGCGATTATGCAATTCGAGCTGAAAGGGTACGTGGTGGGCGGAGCGTAGACTTCACCAGACGAGACCGCTCGAGCCTAATGTTAAGGTTCAGTGTGCCTCTTACCATTCGGTGATCACTGCCGGTTTTTACCCTAGTGATCACAGAGACCTCACTGAACAGCTGACGCTTGGTCGTCGTGATGAAGTCAATCTCAGTTTTTCGTGGTACCGTCCGGGCTCATCCATGTCCACTTCCTGTGTTGCCGCTTCTGGAAATAGGAGTTCATCATAAAGAATCCCTCCTTTGCCATTAAGTCAGCCAGCTGTTCCCCTCTTGGGTTCCGTTGTCCTACTCCAAAGTTCCCCACTATCAGCTCATCGCCTTTTTTGGTACCTAGTTTTGCGTTAAAGTCTCCCATCAACACCGTGTAGTGAGTCTTAGAGCAATGCATGGCTCATGGGTCTTCGGACTTCAGACAACCCTATAATACTCCGGTGTAACTTGCTTACTTCTTCTTCCAGTTCTAGTATCTTCTCGTCGGTCCTAAATGTGCGCGCGTTATATGTTGCCAGGTCCAGTCGTTTGGGTTGACAGCTAGAAATCAGCCGGTGATTCTTCGCACCCCCTGCCTCGCCGTTACCATGGCCGCCACCATAGCCAGGACTAGCGAGGCTGCCGGGGACTGGGGGCCATTGCTTTTTTCTATCTCTCATCATGAGGGGGTTTTGCCTTTGTTGCTACGCCTGGCGAGCGGGTTGGCAACCGCAGTTTTTTTTGTTCTAGTGCAGGAAGATGCTGCTGCCCATCTCCTAATTTCTGTCTATCTCTGGACGATGTTCTGTTAGGAATGTATGTTGGCGGTCAGGTTAATGTTATTTGTACTGACTTTCAGAATGAATTTTTGACTGTGTTGCTATTATCTTGCTTAATATTATAATTTATCACCGAGCTCACTTAATCCGAACAATAATGGAAAAATATACTTAAATCCGACTTTCCTCCAAAGGTAAGTTATACCCACAAATAATATTTACGAGTATAAGGAAACCCCATAAATTTACAACAAACCAATTGATTTTAAAAAAAAAATTATATTTTTTTAAAATTTAAAGTAACATCTATTTTGTTCATATGATGCCAAAGACTGGGAAAGTTGATTAATTCTCATTAACAGAGTGTTTCTGATATTCCGCTCCAGTTTAAAACTTCGCATCTGTTATTGATGCACTTTGACCAAATTGTGCGCAGTTGTTATTTTGAACTACTAGATGACGTTAGTGTTGCAGTATATTTTGGAACAGATTGTTTCATTTGTTTCTATGAATGAATGTTTTCGTACGTCGGTACAATCTGGTACAATATATATATATATATATATATATATATATTATGTTAATCTATCGGGCCCATATAGCTGGTTCACGCAAGAATAACATCTTGAACGCGAGTGATATTTTCTTCCTATGCAAGAATTCAATCTTCTAATGTTAAAGTTATGGTACATGTTTCGCTTTAATGGTTATTTATCTGGTTATAACCTAATTGTACACATTTTGTAAAAATAAAATTATGTTTAGATTTATGTTAAACTAAGCATAAACTCACCAAACCGTCTGTCAAGTCTGTAAACATTTAAGTATGGGTAAATCCTCAAAGAACTGCTTATAAGAAATTGAAGAAGTCCGTGTTAAAGAAGCGAAAAAAATAGGCTGATAAAGGTACCTTACATAAACTAAGTACTTATAAACAGTATATTCCCGAATAAACATCATGTCTATTACCTGGTTACTCACAATCCACAATTTCCTAATTTTAAATTAATAATAAAACAATTATTTACTTACTAATTATACATTGAAGGCGTTCTCTCTTTTGAACGATCTCGTTTATCGTGGTTATATGGGTTGTAGACCGTGTCTTTCATTTTATTACGTTTTCTGGTTGGAAGCCATATGATTCCAAAGGTCATAGATGGTTTTTTACTTTTATTAGGGTTTGTATATGATGAAGAGGCGTAATTCTTTTCCGTTGCGATAGCTGGGAAACTACCGCTAGAAATTGGGTGACTTTTAGAGCTTCCGCCTATTTCTCCGAAACTAGGTGCTGTGCTGTTTTTACCGCTGACTTTTGAAATATTACTTGTTTTAGACCCAAAGTTAGCAGTGGTGTTTTTTCCACTGGGACTGGTGGTGTTACTGCTTTTTCCGCTAAAGTTTAATGCGCTGTTTTTCTTGTCGCCGAAGCTTCCTGTGTTATAATTTTTCCCAACGTTGCTTGATGTGGTCGCTGTTTTCCCAGCAAGACTATTAGAATTATTAGGTTTATTCCCAAAGTTTATAACTTTTCCGCTGGAACCTTTGTTTAATAGGCCACCGGTCCCACTTTTTCCAGCGGAACCGGTTCCCAGCTTTTTGGTTATGGGTGCCAGGTTGGCCCTAGAAGAATAATAATATAATGTTATATACAAACAAAAAGGAAATTGTAAATTACGATGAAACTGTGATGATAAAACATACCGCGATTTCTTTATTGTGAGTTTGTTAAACTGCTCACGCGTTTAACAAGAAGCATATGTACTCAGAAACTATATGTAACCATTTCTAATAACATGTTATGTTACGCGTTCAGTTAGTTCACGTATATTTTAATGAGCTTTCGAACAATAAAGAACATTTTTCACGATTTGTCACGCTTCGTGCAGGAATATGAATATGATCTATTGTGTTACACGGGATTTCTTCGATATTTTTGTTTAAAGCATCACAAGTTTACCAATAAATAAGTTTGACTACTTACGTTCGAAGCATGACCTTTTAAATCGAAAACAGCATCATGTAATGGAATCTATTTATTCCCTAACAATACAATAATTGTTTCTTTCTGTATTGTAGTAAAATGGGTTTGTAGTGAGAACAGAATTTCATTAACTTTGATATTTAGGAAGAGAAAGATACGTACCGTGATAAATGCCGATTCGTCTTTATGTGACGCATCGTATTAATTTGTAATATTGCATGAAAATGATCTTATAATTATATCAATCAATAAATTCGAAGTATTTACAATTTAGCTTAATGTTACGAATTCACTTAGCTAGCAGGACGACTTCGTGCATTTCTAAGATATAACGTAGGTCAATAGAGGCCACATCTGTCGTCAATAAACTTACTAGATATCACCGTATTATCAGATTCCGAATACCGCATCCTGAATAGCGGTAAATAAACAATTTTGAAAACGAATTATAATTTTGCTTTGCGTTTTATCGATGAAGGAAACCGTTGAAATTTTGGGTATCAAATAACTGTGCATGAAACCCCACTTACAAGTTTTTTTAGCAGACTGCTATGTAATGTGTGCCGGTCGAAAACCGCGACTGCTCTACGACACTATTAGTTTGTCTAACGGTAAATTACATTCGAGGTGATCATTAGAGGTCCATTAGGTACAGTGTGTATCACGCGTACGCGGCCGCACGACACCCGCCTCTGCTGTATACTGACTTCACGTTCAACTTTCGCAATATACGAACATATTGTGCTGTATTGCCCTTACGTCACTTTTAACGAACCTAAATGACCATATAGGTATGAGAATACGGTTCAGAGTAATTAAATCGACAATGTACGGTTTTTTTCTCGGTGTATTATTAATAGCTGCTTTTATTTTTACTTTAATCAGATTCATTTAGTTATAAGCAACCATGACGGCCATCTGTAGCGGTAGGCAGAGGTAGATATAACGGAATTCCATTCGCTATTCGCAACCCTCTTTCGGACTTTCCGGGACGTTTTTCTCCCGAAGATTGCCATCCCTTTTCCTTTAGTCGTTTTTTACGACACGGGACGAAATTCTTACACCTTTACCATACGGCATAATACTTGTAAATCGATATAATTTATATTTTATTTACGAGTATAAATCGGCGGAGAAGGAAAACATCGTGAACTGGAACGCGCTACTGGAGCAACTCGACGGACTCTTCCCGGCTCCAATCTCGCTTTTAAAAACTTTTGAGATAAGGCCTTTGCCTAGTAGTAGGTTTACAAGGCATTTACAAGGCTTCTACTTTACTTAATTAAAATCAATAGTCTGTCAGTCGACTATTCACTGCATTCTGACAAAGAAGGATTTACCGTAATCGGCACGCTTAGCCGCCGTATTAGCGATAGCAGTAAGGCACCTCATGTCTTAGACGCTGCTGCGCGTCGCTCTGTGTAAAAAGTAAAGTAAAGTAGCGGCTGTAAGTGCCCACTGCTGGGCTAGGGCCTCCTTCTCAAATAACTTTTGAGAGATTTTGGAGCCGGGAACGGCCCGCCACGCTGCTGAAGTGCGGGTTGGCGGGCTTCCTATCCTCGAAATAATATTTCTCAGACATGCAGGTTTCTTCACCATAGTTTCTTTCACCGCCGAGCACGTGCTAAGTACAGCGCTTTAAATTGCTATTAACAATTTTAGTGTGTTAAAGTTAAGCTTAAGTTTAGGTGATTTGAACAGTTTGTGTTGATCAATAATATTTTTCAATGTTATTTTGCTATCATATAGTAGAACGACACCCACTGAAATTCTAGGATTTCTCAAACACCGTCACCACACGGAAAAGTTTTCTTTAAAACATATTTATTCATTTATTTATTAAATAATTTTTAACAATACAAATTCTATTGTCATGACACGGGAAGGATATTATACCGGTAATAACAAATAAATATAATAATATGTATAATTCATAAGTTTTAATGTGTATTTACGAATTGTTAAGTTGTTGCATAATCGACTAAACAGAGTTTTACTAACCAAATATTTGAGCAAATATTTCTTTAAAGGTAAGTAATATAATTCAACATAATATTTATACAACGTTTCGACATTTTGAAAGATATTAATTCAATTATACCTATTAATTTTAATTATCACACAAAAAAAGCAAACTACCATCACATTTTTTTATGCGTGATGGTATAGAGTCGTAAGTAGTCGATTTCGACGTCTGCCTAGGCTCTGATTAAGTTAGTTTTAAGATATTAAACTCCACTTACATTTTACTTGGGATATGTTTATTTTCTGAACTATTTCTATTCTGAATTATATATAAATATCTGATACTTTATACATTATCAATTACCATAGTAATTCATAGTAAATTATCTATTACTATACTATCGGCTAAAAGTATTTATGGAAGTTGATCAATTAAATACCAATTTACTTTAAATTAACATTTGGTGAGTATAATTTAGTTTACAAGGTTTGTGGGTGAACAATTTTTCTTATTTTCTTATCTATATTGAACGTCAGACGAGAGTAGTGTATTATGAAATAATATTCGTAAAGAAATAAATCGTTCTACAGCATTATTAAGTGACCGTGGTCCGTTATTTACTGCTCACGTCCGTGCGACGATGTCACCGCCCAACGAGGGCTTAATTGTCAGACACAAACAATTTCCTTTGGCCGGACCTCGCTTTGTGAGAAATTAACAATTGTGCATGGAATTTGTTCAATATCGTCGCTATTTTGGCACGGATGTAACTGTTTTGTATGCGAATGGGTAGACTCATGTAGATAACTTTATCCAATAATGTGCTGTACAATACTTCAAATTTAAACAAACAACAATTGCCTCTATCACATGAGCCTATTTTAGTCCACTGCTGATCATTTTACTATGAGCAGTACGTCTGTAATTCTAGAAATAGACACGCCGTAACACCTTGTGATGTTTGGTACTACGACTATGTTTGTTATCAATCCGTTCATATTTCTTTTTCTTCTTCTTCATCTTCACCATGATAGCGCCAATTTAAATTATCATGGAAGACTTATTGGTGAGTGCAGTGCCGGTGCCCTCGCACTAGAGATGATGCTCTCAATCACTACTCTGCGGAATTCGGGTTCGGCGTATTTATTTGTATTTTCCGATGTCTCCTGATTCTCGTCCGTTAGGTAGCAGTGCGTCGATCTTTCTCGCAGATAAGTAAAAGTTAAAAGGCAAATGGCTAGTGCAGCTCGTGGACACCTGCAAACAGCTTCAATCGAACAGGTTACAGATGCGCTGTCACCACTGAAAACTTAGATGGAATGCCTCGCAGCCTGTGATTATACTGACTCGTACGTGGCAATAATTGCACTGCTGTTTAGTGGCAGAAGGGTAAGAGGGTGATTCCAACCCAAAACGAGTCCTGAGCAGGGAAGAAATCGACCACCTGTAAGACCATCTTTGGACAAAATTATGGTATATTCTTCCTTACTTATTAGTAAATAATAAGTATCATTCATCACAACATCACAAACCCTTATTTACACATTTACCGTCAAACATGACAACTTTGTCCGTTTTTTCTTTATTTTTTAATTTTTCTTTTTTACTTTACAACTTTTACATCGTGGGCACGTATTGGTTTTGTAAAATGTTTTGAAAGTAAACATTTAATCCAACATTTAATTGATTGATAAGACAGGCAAAATTGTCTCAAGTTTTCGCTAACATTGACCACGTCGATGTTTGACGCAAAATCAGGTTATATAGACCTGTAAAACGTACCATTACCAAGATTAGAGAAATCTTGAATGTGGTTTTAAAATGTTTTTGTTAGTGTTAAAACTTTTATCAAAAATTAAGAGGCAATTTTACCTAGGTTTTTTCTCTCGATTTCATACAAGTCGCATTGAAAGATTTAATAGTGTAAGGGTTGTCACATTTGAGTAACATTATTAAATTAATCATGTTTCCACATTTTAGTATTGTGCGTTGAATGCACCTGTGTAGACTTTAAAATATAAAATAAAATGTATTGTTAAAAATTAAATGTTCATTTATGTTTCGTTTTGCAAAAGTATTAGATTTAATAAAGTCTCTATTATTAGGTTAGTGAATTCGAGCCGTCCTGAAAAATATTCGACTAAAAATAAGCAGACCGATGATGGGCCGCTGCGTTTAAGGTGTGAGGTATTTGATGTTGCGATTGCCAATCCGCTTGCCGAGCGATGCGATTATGGTAAATATTCTTTATGGAATAGTCCTATGCCTTGCAGTTTACAGGCTATTAGTTAGTTGATATATGTAATTACTTTGCACAAAGTTTTCAACATATTTCAGAGTTGTTTTTTATACTTCGGGACCACAATTCACGTCTTTATTTTCTTTGACGATACATAGTTCAATTTTCTGCAATTCAAATTCTTTGATTCAAGAATTAAATAATGAAATCGATTACAGCAAATGACTATTCTTGAAGCTCAACAATTTAATAGTCCATTATTTAATAGTCTAAATTGCATACACTTACTTTGACATTTACCCTCCTTTTTTGACGTCGGTTATATATATCTAAATTTGACAACTATGAGTATTTATTTATGGCGGGCAATGTTGACATCTATGGGTCTGAAAATTGTTGGATAACTTTGCCCATCATTACAAGTTTTGATTTATATGACGTTCAATATTGGAACTATAATTAAAATACTCTACAATTGATAGGTATGCTTGGTTTTAGATTTAATTTTATTTATTACTGGATCCCGGGCCGGGTTCTTCCACCGGCTTGCATTAACAGCAGATAAACCGCATTCGGTTATTGTCGTAGTGTCCGAAATCGTCCAATCCACCGTAATCACATTATCAAAGTTAATTTCTAAAATTCTTATTTTTCATTTGTATTGGAAACGGCACTCTAGTTAAACTAACCTGTTTCCAACGTCTCGTGATCAACAGAGCATAAAGCGTAAAATACTTTTCATAATGTTATATTGATCTTATCTATATGCATCCACGTCTGTAACAAATTATTGTTTAAAGAATGTTGTAAAACGTGATATACACGTAGGTCGTATAACAGAGACCTAAAGAATTTGCCCGCAACATGGTGTAACAACACTACGTAATTAATGTAATCTATCTTGTATTTTAATAGGAACATCTACCAAAGGTGCGAATAACGTAACATAACGTATAACGAGCAATAAACGACTATTAATTTCATAAAGGCTTGATCTTAACAGTTAGATAACTTTGTTACGAAAAACTTTGTCCTGTCCTGTGACCTGTAAGCGACATGGCCTATACATCGTATCGGGAATTAATTTAACATCGATGAGACGCACATTGTGTGAAGTCAAAAGAGATCGCCGTTTCGTTAGATTCCTGCAGTAGTGTAGTAATTCTATTACGTGGTTGAAAGATGCACGTTTTTGTCGGGATCGGCAATAAGTGTCGGACCGACTGACACCCCCGCGGTAATAAATATACGCTGTCTGAAAGTACCCCGCGCACTAGAGATGTTGCTTCCCATTTTGGGTTCCAGTCTGTGGATGACTGTTGTTCGCCGTCCTCCTCCTTTGATCGCATCGTTTATTGGCTTGTTAGCCAAGGCCGCAGCGCGTGCAGATGAGATTAATATTTGGGGAAAGAGATTTTATATTCTACTACATTTAACGGTTAGCCGTACCTGACTCCTAAAATCCATTGGTCCTGGGTTCGAAGCCCGATGGGAGCCGTAATTTATGCAATGCAGGTACAAATGATTTATTTTCTGGTCTGTTTGTATTGTTTTGTGTGCTATGACAATGGTACATCAGACTTTTCGTCCGATCATATCGCACGTGCGTTGTTACATCGTGAACGGAAAGGTGAAGACGAGTGATTTACTCTGTGTGCGCGTACATTGCAAGGGTAATATTTATTGTAATATATATAAGTGTGTGCATATAGGTACAAGTATAATATACACCGCACGATTACCATACCGTCGATAGTATTCAAATTATAAGTCGAAATCGGCTACATGTACATCTCACCATTATTATACTGTTAATATGACGTGTATGATTTCTTGTATTTACACGAATACTACAATTACATTTCAAATGAAACTATTATTTACGAGTTTTGTAGCGTTTAATATACTTTTTAATCTCGACGTTTCGGTTGCATTACAGTTCACGGGGGGAAAACCACAGCAAAGTTCCCGAAAAGTCGAGATTTAACAATAAACGTTTAACCATGACACGTTTACAAAGATTCGTATTCGTCGTACCAATGATTGCCTCTTACGAAATTTGAAGGCGCAACCTTAAACTTCGAAGACAGAATCACCAACGACAACTAGGCTCTCGGGTCGTTCAATATACACATATAAGTAAGCTAATAATAATATAAATCGAACGAAAATCAAGTGCTAATGTTGGGTGTTCGGCGTAGTGCCTCCCAAACTCTGTATAAGTCATAAATCTTGGATGTTAGACACAAGGTCTCGTCGATTATGAAGCTACATTGTTTGCGCGTCAGCGGGACCCTGTTTATTAAACGTGATCTGTCAATTACTACGTACGTGGAATTACGTTATTTTTATCAACCGAAGAACATGACTGATTGGTTAGATTGTAAAATATTTTGTTTAAATAAGAAATAACTGTACACATTTTAAATGAAACTATTATTTACGAGTTTTGTAGCGTTTAATATACTTTTTAATCTCGACGTTTCGGTTGCATTACAGTTCACGGGGGGAAAACCACAGCAAAGTTCCCGAAAAGTCGAGATTTAACAATAAACGTTTAACCATGACACGTTTACAAAGATTCGTATTCGTCGTACCAATGATTGCCTCTTACGAAATTTGAAGGCGCAACCTTAAACTTCGAAGACAGAATCACCAACGACAACTAGGCTCTCGGGTCGTTCAATATACACATATAAGTAAGCTAATAATAATATAAATCGAACGAAAATCAAGTGCTAATGTTGGGTGTTCGGCGTAGTGCCTCCCAAACTCTGTATAAGTCATAAATCTTGGATGTTAGACACAAGGTCTCGTCGATTATGAAGCTACATTGTTTGCGCGTCAGCGGGACCCTGTTTATTAAACGTGATCTGTCAATTACTACGTACGTGGAATTACGTTATTTTTATCAACCGAAGAACATGACTGATTGGTTAGATTGTAAAATATTTTGTTTAAATAAGAAATAACTGTACACATTTTAAATGAAACTATTATGTACGGATTTTATGGCCTTTAATTTTGTTTTAAATTTCCGACGTTTCGATTGCTTTACAGGAGCCGTGGTCACGGTCAGTTAATAGTTCCTCGGGCTACCTTCAGCTTTTATTTATTATTTTTTTTGGTCTGATCTACGCAGAATGAGTGCACAGTATCCCCAAGTCGTGCAGTGGCATGCTTGTTTCTAAATTTCATTTTGTTTATAACTGCATCCCAAGCCGGTAGTAGAACCCAGGCATCTTCTCTATTCCAATTAGAATGTTTTTTTATTTCAATAGCCTCGCAAATCATCCTTGGCAGGAATCGGTGTTGTTTTGCGAAGATTTGTGGTCTATAAAATGATATCGTCGGTGTTTCACGTCAGTTATGTGTTCTTTACGCGGGTCCTTACAGATCTTTTTATTTGCCCTATGTAGGAAAGACCACATTCACAATCAAGCTTGTGTACTCCTGCATCTTGTAGAGCACTTATCGTTTTCGCCGGCTTAAAAAACGTTTTTATAGAAGCCCTCTTCAAGATATAGTCAATCTTGTCAGTAACGCCTCTAATATACGGTAATACAGCAGGTACTCGCTCGACTGTGGCTTGCTTCACTGTGATGGAGGCGCGGAACCGGAAGCTTGTTATCGTGCAAGACTTGCTAGACATGTTGAAGCTCGGTGGCCAAGTGTTTACTGTCACAGATCCCTCGTGCTCTCTGAAACAAAGATTTACCAACAGTAGCTAACTGAGATGGATAGTGGTGAGATTCACCGTTTGAATATCTGTTTGTATAGGTCTTTTTCCTATACACATTCCTATATCCTGTTCAGCGTATCGTGAATTAATTCAATAACGATGATACGCACATTGTGTGAAGTCAAATGAGATCGTTTCGTTAGATTCCTGCAATAGTGTAGTAGTTTTATCACGTGGGGGGAATGCAATGGATGAAAAAAACCGTACATTGTCGATTTAATTACTCTGAACCGTATTCTCATACCCATATGGTCATTTAGGTTCGTTAAAAGTGACGTAAAGTTGTCGTCGTGGTCAATATCGTCGTGACATTATCATAATTATCGTCAATACCAAAAACAATTGGCATTATTAATGAAGTGAACTAGTATTATTACAATACTACGAGATGTTAGTTGTACAGCTTTGCAATGTTTCAAGTCTTAATCTTTTACTATACAAGTATATCTATTTTATTTTATAATTTTTTTTATCTTGTATACGGCTCGCCTGTTGATTAGTGATTATCGTCGCCCACGCGCGAAGCTGCAGGTACGGTGTCGGCTTTAATGGATATTTGGGCTATAGGAGGGTGGATTGGGAGGGAGGGGGAGGGAGTAGTTAGATCTCCAGTTACCTCACACACCAAACGTTACAGATGGCGTTGCAGAAGTACAAGATGTTTAACTTCACACCGGTATTATGTAAAGTGTTGGTACTATCCCGGCCAATTCGAGCGGCAGTCAATTCGTAACGTTTCACGTTACCAAAAAAATCTTAGTAAGTGTGTTAAGACAAGATCAAATACGTGATAAATCCCGAGATCTTTACATTACTGAACGTGTAATACATCACGTGTTCTAAACATTTAAACGCATCCAATGTAAATTTCGCGCGATTCAAAATATGAGTATTTTATCATGGAGCATAATATTTCAGATTTACCTACCATGTTTTACTGCATTTCGTTCACGTCAAATGCAAGATGCGCATTAAAATTCTACGGGGCCCGCATTGGAGAAATCTAAAACACCGAAGCAGCGAAAAATAATGCTCGTTCATGTAACTTAACATCGTAAGGAATAACATCTAGACATTACTACTTTTTATTGGTTCGTAAATTATAAAATAAGAAATAATTAATTCAGCTTTGAGTAATAATATTTGTCATCAGTTTAACCATTACGTAAATGTCTTCACCTCCTGAATGTGGAGTAGGGTGCAGCTTTTTTCTGTAATATCATCGTTACCGTCCAAATTACAAAATATCGCTTGTCCATTGTTGAACACAGGCGTCCATCGTTTATTAATACAAATACAAATGAACGGTTCTAAACCACGGTACAGAAGTAAAAAGTAAAGTAACAGCCTGTAAATGCCCATTGCTGGGCTAAGCTCCTTCTCAAATATCTGAGATGGTTAAATTAGCCAGAGAGGGTCTGCCACACTGCTCCAATGTCCTCGAAATAATATGTTTTTATCATTATTTCATAAAAATGCCGGTTTCCTCACGATGTTTTCCTTCACCGGCGAGCATGTAATAAAATCAGCGCGTTGCTATTAACAATTAGTGGCACCGTCAATGGGGAACGAAGCCACGTCACTCGTGTTTTGTGAAACTAAAGCGAACTCCATTAGGCAACCATGTCATGGTAGATCCTTCGTATTTCCGCCAAATTGCACATGAAGTCAATTCTGTAGGGACATCATCCTATACTGCATCAGCTGGTATAAGTCTGTCACTCGTGATCCTTTCTACAGAGCATAGATAGACAGAAGAGAAATACAAACATATTATTTATTTATGTTGATGGTAGTTAATTTGCAACTTACTGGGATAAAGATTCCATGCTTTTTCGTTTCGTTAAAATGTTTCAAAACATAAACACATTGTATTTTATTATGTCTATTGACGACAAGCAACATAGTTATTTTATAGTCTAAGTACGATACTGCAGAAATAAATTATTTAAGAGTTTGTATTTATAACCGTGGAGGCTATGGTTAAATACAATGTGAAATAAATATATATAAGGAATTTAATTATCTTACTCTATGAAACCATTACTTCATATATTAATTCAAATCCAGGACAATGGTGATTATGTTGGTAAGCTTAACAGCGTCCTAACGGTACGGTACTTAATAATATGAAGTGGCTGAATACCATACAGTACAACCATCTCAAATATGGCCAAGCGAGGCGATTACGATAATTCCTTCGTCCTTCCTTTGCTAAGCAGGCTATGGAACGACTTATGTTTGGTTTTTTCCGCAATGTAGAATCTACAACGATGATATCAGCGGCAGAACTAGGGTCAGCAGGCTGAGGTTGTAGTACATGGAACTGATAACTGTGTGAATCGTAGGTACTCGAGACAACTACGTGAATGCGTACTGTCAACGAACCCCAGAAGATAGAGCGACGACTTACCCACCTTATCTTTATCCGCTAGATACAAACCATTACACAAAAATTCCCTTCATTCCCTTATTAACCTAAACCGTATTATTTTTTAACATGTTTACGTTTATTCAATACATGGTTACCGAATACACAATACCAATAAAAGAAACCATGTCGAGGGTATCATTTCACACGGAATTGTTGTGAAATATTTTTATGTCATAGTTGATAAGACCCCTGGTGGTTTCGGACCGCGCATTATGGCAATCTTTGGTAGAGTCTATATTGGCTTGTGTTGTGTGTGGGAGATATAATATTGTAGGTAAGTACTGCTTCTGTTACCTTAAAAGTACAGGTATAAAAGTATTTTTACTAAGTAAGTGTTAAACCACCTTCGTCTATATTTATGCTGAATTCTAATTCACAGACTATTGGTGATGTGTTGGCATCACCAACCGACCTACCGGTGTGTTGAGTATGAGCAAATCATCCATTCAAGGCATGCCAACTATTGTTGGCGCTTTGGCCAGCGAGGGACTTAAAGTGATGCTGATGAAGAAGCAACTAAATTGTTTCGATAAAATTAATGGCATCGGAGAATTCGTTTTAGTCTGACATTTAGAATGGAAGTAGCTAATTTTAAATTATGGTAATCGGGAATTGAGAGAAAGAACAACACTTAATAATTTTCTGCTAAATATATCCATAATAATGTATTTAAAAAAACCTATAGTTGTCTATTACAAAGTAAAAGAACACAATAATACCAATAAAATAGTCAGTCATATCAAACGAGCATACTCACAATTTGATTTAAAATTAACTTTAAACAAATAAACATATATGGAATGAATTAATATCGATTAGTGAGAATCCATAGGAATTGATTCTATTAACCGTTTTAATTAGTCTTATGATTAATTTTTATTTACCAATTTTTGAAACGCATTTTGATATGAATATAAGAACATTGTACCACCTCATCTAGTGGATGTCTTAAGAGGTGACGTAGGGAATTTAAACAGTGCCCCGGCCCCTGCACACTTATTTTCAACAGAGGATATTTAACGGTTCTGCGACAGAAATATTGATAGCGCTCTTACTGAATTTATATTATTTTATTGTGAAGCATAACATATTGGCGCACATGCGGACCTTGGCGACCATCAACAGATTATTATTTAATTACATAAGCAACAAGATTTTTATGAAGCGTACAGTTACAGTACAGTTCTGGGAATACCCAACTAAATATAGTTAACATTAATATAATAATATGTCCGCCACACTACAAAATTTTATATATAAATATTTCACATAAAGACCGCAGAAAGTCATTCCTCAATAAAGTCATATCGTATTATTTTTCACGTTCAAGTAATGGTTTCGTGAACTATGGAATGAGTTTTATGATTTATTTTGTGGCACTGCGCATAAGGGCCCTGTAGTGTATTAAAGTAAATATTGCCCTAATACGCAGGAATGTAATGTCATTGAATAGATGGTTATTTCTAAAACTACAAACATTTGATACGTGTTTGTTACTGAGAAGGACAATTTGATCTAGAATTGAGTTCAAGTTAATATGGCACTATTACTGATTTATCAAAAATATAAACTTAAAAAGAAGTCGCTGTTCTTGAATAAAATATTTTAAATTTAGTCATTTACTAGAGTAAGTTTCTTCAGTGTCTAAAATATAACATTATAATGTTACAAGTATATTATAATGCGACACCGTAATATTATAACGTTACAAGGCTTTAGTACCCGATATCGAAATATTTGGTCGCTGTATGCCACTTGAAACTTATAACAAATTACATCTAGTTACAAACTACTTACACTAAAAATGCATTTGTTACCATTTGTTCATGATATTATTTAAGCAAAGCATAAAACTATGAAGTGGGGTCATTTCTTGGAAGTTTTTTTTGTAGGAATGTTGAACTATATTCATGAGTTTACCAAGCTCGCCCGCTTCCTATGAGTTTTAATTTTGACTGTTTTTTCACATATAACATTGATTTGCTACTCTTAAATTTAATGCTAAGTTTGTTAATGTCTTATCTTCATATATCAATTATCATGAAATGTATTATAATCAGTTATGTTATCGAGTTTAAGATCCGTATCTTATGCTTTTGTGTCTACTCTACCGGTGTTGATTTAACAGAATTCAATGCAATCAAAATAGTAAATTAACTTCATTGTCTAATAAAATTCTTATCTGAAATTAGTTCAGTCTATCATTGACTCAAATATAACGCACAAAAAACGAACGTTACTTTTAAGTTATGCAATAAACGTATTTAATAAACGAATTTATTTCAAAGCACCTTCACTTATTGAATACTTTTAGTTCTTGTCACAGTTAGAATAATTAATGTAAAGTAATACTTTAATTACGTTGAATTACTTCAATACCTAATATTAATTGAGATATATGGAATTGCGCTAATAGCAAAATGTATACACTGTTCAAATTAATCAAAATCGTAAGACTTATAATTTTACGTTATCATTCTGTACCTACATAAAAGTGTTACAAGACTTAAGTATAAACTGTTCAAACTTAAAGACTAAACTGTTACAAATCTTTGGCGATCTGCGACGCTGGTTGATATGTTCTGAAGGAGTATCATTGATTATAGCCTATTAAAATGGTTAGGGTAAGCCTAAAGACGTTTCAGAATTATTTTTAGAATATTTAGTTTTAGAGTTACAAACAGCAACTACTGTTATAATTCCATATACCTCCAGTAATTTTAGTATACACAGGACCACAGTCATCTGTTTGTATCACATGGAAGCCCTAAGCCTACACAGTTTTTTTTAAATACAAGTTGTATTAAAACTATAATTAGTTCCCGTACTTAAAGGACGATGGTATTAATATGATTTTATGGTAATGTTTTTGTTTACCTTAGAGGCTATTGAATTATGTAAAACTGGATGAAATGTCAACCTACAAAAGTGTGTGGGCAATTGGTAGACACTGGTAGCTCAGAACAAGGCGTAGAGTTCTATGGTTAGATTGCAATGACGATGTCTATGAAAATGGGAAACTATATATGACTTTCCATTTTATTGTATATGGTTTTAGGCCGAACTTCTATTGAATCTTACGGATAAATTGTAAATAATGTTATTTTTGTTTTTATTAAATAATGTCATGTTTTTCTTTTACTTTTATTGCACTCTTATGACTTTATTGTAATTTGTATATTACATTCTATTGTTTCGAATATTTTAATGCATGTTATAATTAAAGTGTTACTAAGTAGTTTTAACTTTTTGAATAGTTCATTGATTTGAGAATTAAATGATGTAACTGAACAATGCTAACATCATTTCACTAATTAAATACCGATGAATCTTGAGTAAAATAAGCTTATACAAAACTTCTTCCTGCTTTGATTATAACCTGTAGGGGTTCTGTGAACCTTGACACCAGTGAAACTCAGTTTTTGTGGTTCATATAATCAAGAGAACATAATCTACGAAAATTCATCTTATTCAAATGAAAAATTATTTTCGTAAGTACCTACGAGTAGATTATTTTAAGATATTTTGAACAGTGTATACAAAATCCTTATAAAATTATAGTAAAGTATGCTTATTAACTAGAATTTTTCTTCTTGTAAAACGTAGAGGAATGAAGCGCCGTTTCTTTTTAGCACCAAGCTGGAGCAGGAGGTTCTTGGCTTCTGTCAGGGTAGCACCATCAGCTCCATCCTCGACTCCAGACACGAACCCGCTTTCGGGGCGTGACAGAGCCGGCGTGGTCGTGGGTAGGAGCGAAAACCATCGGTCTATCTTTGCACTCGAAGACAACTGCAAAAATACATGATAGCTATATACTTTAACACTGTAACTTGTATTGTTGTGTTGGATGGGACTTTTTATATGTTACAGAAGATACAAATGGGTACACTGATCAGCTGACGGGAGTGTCTGAGGCCAGTAGCTTCTTTTACTAGACTAAAAAAAACATTCTTAATGAAGATACTAAACCTAGGTCGGTTATGATTCCCCCCGAACAGGTTCCCGCCTTTTCGTGGCGGCTTAGTAACCGTGACCGTAAACCATGAACCGAACGGAACCTACACGGGGGGCCTGTCTTTGCAGGGAGGGCAGGCCCGAGGTGGCCGCTCCGTTACCTTGGCAAACGTGCTTCGGATGTGGGTTTAAACAAGTTTTGTGCAAGTTTAAACTTGCGTAACTTTTCGTTCATCACTAAACTCGATGAGACTCGCCAGCACAATCTGAAATTACGATGTACATATTCGTCTGGGCAATTTCGAAAGAACTATCAGTTTGTCTGTAGCTGGGAAGGGAGGTGTCAGTTCTGGGTAAGAATTCGCCGAACCGATGTTTCAACGGTTAAGTAACATGCCAATATATTCATTTTCATCAAGGCCCTAAGTCGACTCTTAGGGACTTCAAATAGATATATATTTTATGTTATGTATTCTATAACTTTATCAATTGTCCAATAAATTTAAAACATTATTAATCTTCGGGAGTGTACTCGTATGTGATCCAGGTGCAAATTTAAACGTATACGCCTAAACGGGTTTTGTCCCTGAATAATTTAACGTCAAAATGTTTATTGAATTTATTCATGAGGCTTTAATAAAGTCAAATGAAAAGTGGTAGCGGTGGGATAGCGCACGCGCCTTAATTCTCATAATACGAGATCCAGGTCAGATACCTCGTGTTGGCACAAGTATAATTGAAAAATGCAATTTTAAAAGCTGATGCTCGGTGGTGAAGAAAAACAATCTAACGAAGTTTACCCCAGAAAATGAAAGCCTAGTTCCTTGGGAATTCTCAATGGGAAACAATGGGGAAATTAAAGCTTGTAATGAAAATGCAAAAGATTATATAATGCATTGTTTAATTGTTAACGTGTTACAACAATAGAAAACTGGCATGTCCAAGAAAGATTTTTTTTCTTTTTTGGCACCAGAATCCTAATCTATGTCACTTGCGTACTTTAAAATGAAAGGTAGTGCTAAGTTCTACCACGGCTCTACCAAATGCAGCGTGTTATTGATCGTCTCCTATTACTACACCATATTTGAGGCAGGTATTTTTGCAGGAACCATTCTGCAAGCAAGTATTTTGTATCAATCAACTTCGCTATTCGCCAATAAACTGTTTTGGGGTTTGGCGATATGGTATGTCACATACTACTTGAGTATATTTATTTAAGAAATAATAAAACAACTGTCTGACTAGTCTATATCCTTTCCTATAAACGATATATACATATGTCCGATAAACCAAAATATGTATGAATGTATGTTTACATTTATATTTATATATACATATAACATCGACGAGTCTAACGATTTGGAAGAAATTTATACTGAGTTTTGTAATATTTTAAATTACTAGTTTATCTAGATTATATTTTAAGTATCAGTACGTCTAGAGTGATAGGGCTTCGTTCGTAATTGGTAACACAAATGAATAATATATGAACTCGAAAGAAGCACAAATACAAAATCACTCAAAAAATGTCATTCGTTGTCAAAATATTCTATTATAGCCGCGGCCAGGTGTAGCTGCGTGAATTAATTGTCTCTAATGTTGATAATAAATAACCTGACTCTACAAATCTCTTAAAATCTATAAAGTTCAAAGATTAGAGCTTGACTAAGATTAAATATTGTTGTTAATCAACCACACGAAACTCAAAAACATAATGATGCTTATAATATATAGGCTGACATTCTCTGAGACCATGAGGCCCTAGTCGAGATAACCTTCAGGTAAAATATGTGTGCCTCCGGTTACCTCACTCGCCGAACGAAACGCAGAACTTCTCGTCGGTATTTTGTGTGGCTGTGGTACCAATCCGGTCGAGCCGGCCCATTCGAGCCGCAGCAAAAGCCGCTTGAATCTACCACCTCTGTCTTAATATCATTATTAACTCTTTTCATTATTTAACGACCTATATCAATGTTCAGTTATTTATCTGCAAATAAATCTCCGCGTAGTGTGAGTTCTTGGGAAAAGAGGATCCATGAGGTGCACAACTACGAGTGTTAATAATCGATAATGGCGGATAATTTGAAAAAAATAATCTTTGTTATTACTTAAACTCTTATTAATCAGGGCTGTAAGGAGGGTGACCTAAAAGCTTAAGCGTTTTGCTGTCAAGCAGTAGCCCGCGGAGCCCCGTGTTCAGCCACTTGTTGCTCCATTCGGCATCGATGCTTCTTCGATTTTATTTTTTTTATATGATAGCCTCACTTTAGTAGGCGTTGGTTCGTTTTGAAACAGCCAAACCGTCGTCTGGCACTTCGTTTCTGGATAGTATTGATAAATACATCATATAATAATGTCGTAAACAGGCCGAGACGAGCCTGCTTAAAATTTAGTAATGATGTCACAGCATCATTCCACATGGGCTTGCTTCTGTGCATTGGTGAGGGTACGCGGCACCCATCGCGAAACTGTCCTCAGTTTCTGGGTGCCGGGTCCGTGTAAAATTTTGTTAACACTTCCCGATCCAATCTGTAATAAGTGCTGAATCTCTCTATACGTAATTCGCCTATTGACTTCAATGAAATTTTTCACTCAAAGTTAGTCGAACGTCATGGAACGTACCTGCGGTACACGGTTGCTTTTAAAAGGACCTTTATCAATAAATGTCAATTCGTCCTGCTTTAAGGGACATTTGAGGTCGTAAAAAAATTATCGTAGATCCATTTTTCATTGCGCATTTCTTGATTCATATTTTTTTTATACATTCGTATTTTTACTAGAAAATAAATCATACCTGGCTACTGTCTCAAACTCGTTCATAGTATTCACTTTAAAAACTTGTTAGTTCTAGTAAGAGAATATTTTTTTCAGAAATTAGAAATTGCGCGCAATTTTTTGTACATTATTTGCTCTTAAAGTTTTCTGTTAGTTACGTTTTCCATAATCAATATACATTCATCAGCGGCATTTCGAAGTCCAGTGCTGGATATATAACATTTATCGAAAGCCACAGCAAACGCTGCCGTCTTCTTAAGACAAAAGAATTGGAATCTATTATGTCTTGGGCTTTTATTTACCCAATAATTTGATATTATTATCTGAATAAAACTAAAATACTCGTAACATTTTATTTTAATTCCTTTTTTTTCACTAATATATATATTTATGCTATCGAATATATAGTTAGTTATTAGGGTTTATTGGCGATCGTTTGCCTTATTAATTAGCCTGTCTGCTGAGAGATAGTGGTTATTTTATAATCACACATAATTAAAATATTTGTGTCACACACAAGTTATTGGTCATCTGAAAGTTTAAATTGTAATTTTAAATGCTTTTTTTTTTAAAAATTGAATTTACCAAGTGCTCGGCGGTGAAGGAACACATTCTTGGATGAGTTTTGAGACTTGATTTAACACAACGCGAGAAAACATGCTTGTCTGAGAAATAATAAACATACTATTGCGATAAATATATACAGACAATCTACCATGGTAAGACCTTAAGACCTTGGATACGAATCGCACAGGAGCGCGATGGCGGACTTCATCATAGCATGGCAACCATACTGATGGAAAGTTATATATGGACCATCCAAGGACGGTTCGGATCTCGTCCCAGAGTTGAGTTGTGATGACCGTCCTGGTAGATGAGTGTATCTCTTGTACGCGGTGTTATTGTGCGCGTCTCGTAAACAAGAGAGTTTTGAAGTAGTGTCGAGACATGTTTCTGAAGTACTTTGCAATCGTTGGTAACAGGCAATCGCGATGTAAGTCTATTTTGAGCTGAAACCACCTTACACTGGTTCCCCTACGCAGGAATTTATTCCGCACTGTTATGAGACTATATGAGAAGTGTAACATAGTAGAAAATTACGAATATGTCGGCAAGTTTTGTATAATCTCTAATCTTTAGTTTCGTCTTTTAGTTGATTTTAGTGACGTTAGTAGTGTTATGTCCCCACGTAAAATGTACTATTATACTTTTAGAAGTTGAATTCGATTCTCAATTTCTGGAACTATGCTAGCTTATGACTATACAGAATGGATGCGATGTTACGACATTAAATTGAACCTCATATTCTACCGGCTATTGTCAGTCCATACACCAAGTATCAATTATATTAGTGCAGTTGTTTACTCACGGGATAATGATTAAGTTTTTTTAGATTTTTTGGTTTCGTCTTAAGCTATATTTCAGCTACGTGTTAACTAGCCTCCCAGGTCAAAAACCTTATCCCCTGCGCCGTTGTCCGCTGCTCGCGTTTGAACTCGCCGACGCACCGACCATTAAATCTTGTGAGTTCGCCGCTATTGCCGAGATCAGTAAACTTTTAGCCATGTCGAATAACAATTCTATTTTATTTGAACTGTTAGGCAAATTAATTCGGGGGGGTGGGGGGTGCACAACTTCTATGTGGCCGGTAAGTGGGCAGCGGGCGACTTTGCGCAGATTGTACTAGAGGATTCGAGCGACGCAGGTGGGACGTCTGGCAATAATTGGCTGTCCTTATCGATAACTGGTGAGATTTCCGAGTTCCTGAGTCGAAAGGTGACGAGTTGAACAAGTTATAACGTTATCTACTAAGCTTCTGTAGTAGAGGTGAAAGTCAGATGCAGAAGCCGTTTGGTTAAGTTGAGTCACGCTAAAAGGAAATCAGTTATCTCTTGCATTTACGAAACATTGACAGCCAAAGAAACAATTGTTTTTATAATTTTGATTTTGAACCTTGTTACCTATTACCGGAACGTTGCAATACAAAAGGGAAATAATACATCGATATTCATCACATCTCCATTTTTATTTCTAGTTCTAATTTCCACATAAACGTTTGAATATAATTTTGATTACTACAATAATACTTTTGAATTTAACTATCGAAATATCTGAAACATCTATTAAACATGGATCTCTAATGAAGATTATATAATTATAAAATTTAAATAAGTAATTACGTCACAAATTTAATAACGTCAGAGAATAAGTATTATGATGAATAATTAGATAACTATATAGTTGTAAAATTTGATTGCCGTTTAAAGTAAACGACGCTATAATGCATACATTTAAGTAATGTTGAATCTCTATTGGCAACGTCATACAACGGGGTTAGATGAAAGGACGTCCTTGCTAAATAGTATTTATTTGAATAAGGTTATATATTGTTAAACGCGTAAATAGACACTGATTAAGAAATTGATAAACAGTTATATTGTATCGACGTTGTCTTTTCAGTAGAATTTGATAAATTGTAATACGTTATCTCTGGCATTCACGAAACATTCACAACCAGAGAAACAATAATTTATCATCATAATTAATGTTACATTCGACTGGAATTGGAACCTTATTACCTCTTACAGTGAGGTTTATATAAAAGGGCAAATAATAGATCACATCTCTATCTATATATCAAGTCCTGATTTCCACATAAATATTTAAATACCATAATAATTGCTACAATAATACTTTTGAAATAACTATCGAAATATCTGAAACATCTATTAAACGGATCTTTAATGAAGATCATATAATTATAAATTTGAAATAAGTGCCTACGACACCAACTTACGTCTGGGAATAAGCAATATGTTAAAAGATTTCTTAACTATATACTCATAAAATTTGGTCGCCATTTTAAGAAAACGCCATTATTATGCAATAATTTAAGAAATGTTTCTTCTCCATTAGCAAGGTCACATGACGGGATCTGATTAAAGGACATCCTTTACTACTATTTATTTGAATATGTGTATATTATTAAACGCGTAAATAGACACTGATTATATTACGAAATTGAGAAACAGGTATATTGAATCGACATTATGTGTCTTTTTAGTAGAATTTGAATATAGAATTATTATACTGTAACTATAATAGGTTATATGATAACAACCATAAACACGATTGTATACAAAAAAAGTTGGAAATAGGATATAATAGTTGTAATAATAGCAATAATTTATTAAATACCATTACACAATTACTGAAAACAGTTACGTGGGGCATTATTAATAAAGATTGCAGATATCTATTAATTTTTTTAGTATACCATCGTCGAAAATGTAACTACGTATAGAAACTATTCGTAGGATATCAAACATCAATAAATTAATAATAATTTTTATGACAGTCAATATAACAATAGTATTAGATTAATAGAAAAAAAATCGATATTAATATCATTTGCATTTTAATTAAAAAATTAAGTATTGTAAATCGTTATCCGGCAATTATTTATTTTGTAATTTAAGACCTTACGAGAATCTAATGTACATTAATGTATTCAAGGAATATTTTTTTTATAAACATTGAGATTAATTTTAACGACATGCATACAATTTTTTTTTATAATAGTAATATTTTATTTTGTAACAATAGATATAAGCACATAAATACTTTGGCACATAATATTGTAAAAGTGAACTTGTCGATATCTTTATTACTACTGGATAGCTTTTATAACAAATTTAATTAACTATACTTAAAAATATCTAACAAAATCTGTGTAACTGTTTGTGGTTACATTTATAAATTAAACAATACAGTGGTAGCTTCAGAAAATATGAATATATTTTTTAAAGTCAGGAGTTAAAACATAGTAAAAAGAAAAAATTTTACTAAACCGATAACTACATTGTATTTTAGATACACCATCACATCTTTTATTATACTTATGCATACATATTAATAGAATAATAACGGCAATGTACGGTTCATCGGAATCATAAAATATAGCTTAGGATCAATTTTATTTCGCAAGAAAATGCTCATAAAATCTAAATTGTTTCTGATAACGATATGACGTAGATATGTAATGGTAAAATTGCACTCAAGTAAAGGTAACGAGTACGGGACTAGAAAATGCAGTGATATGTAAAAAATACATTAAAACTACTTTAAAGGGAAGCAAAATATCGATTTTCGTGATTTTTTTAATTGGCACAATTTAGATCAAATCTTTTTTTTTTCATAATTATACATATCATATAAATATAATGGCCGTAACAATTAAAAATAATGAAAATATTTAGGTAACTCGACTCAATTCTTTTTTATTTTTCAGGTTTACTTGGTAGTGTGCCGTGTCCACTGGGCGCGTAGTGCGGTCATCAATTCACTTCGATTGGGTACTTTCTCGCTGGTAGTGCGTGTGATTGGAGTTACTGGTGTCACATTTCGATCTCCTGGAACAGTCATGGAGGGGCCCGGGTTTTGGGCGCTCTTCTGTATGTCTAAGACCTTTGAATCGCTATCCGAGGGTCTCACGGGCACAATTAGCTTGACACGTCCGTCATCTCCTGTAGCAGTCAAAGTTACGTCGTGGGACAGCGGCATTATGAAGGGTTGCCCATCATCCGAGCTAGAAGCATCCGGTGTCGAATCCTTGGATGTCGTTCCTTGACTACTATACAGCGAGTTTTGGGATTGCGCAATGCTCATCGCTTGCGCCAAAGCCCCGAATTCATCACTGGAACCAGAAGTGTCCTTGTACATCTGATGGTTCATCAAGTTCGCCAAGTCCGAGTCGCTGAAGTAGTTGGTGAGGGGTGGAATGTTGGGAAAAGCATTGCTGTTCTGGAAGAAGTATTGATTGTTGTTCACGCTTGACTCGGCGTGGCCGTTGACAAAAGTCATGTTTTGGAATTTCGTGATCAGGTAATCCTGTATCTGTTCATTGTCCATGCCGCCGAGATTGGGCGCCGAGCTCGGTCCGTTCGTGTTTATGTCGAATGGCGACATCCGAACGTTGTTGTTCTCGACACTTTGATTCTGCTTGGGTTTGGAGTTTAGTGCAATGAAATTCATCAAGGCATCATTGTTGGCTTGCTGACGATTGCCGCTGTTAGACGCGATGTTATCAGGATTGCTTGCTTCTTTGACTGCATCGACCTTCTGCATAAGGTGGTGTTAACAATTTTTTTTTATTTAAAATAAGGGATAGTGAAAAATAAGTCAGTACTTCAGAAGCAAACTATTGACAAAGCATATAATATAAAACTACTTACACTGATCACTATTTTGTTAGAATGACTCATTCCGTCTTCAAAAAAAAATCGAAAAAATCCATTTGCATAGCACATTAAGTTATTACTACAGGCTAATTGCATTACGAAATAGGTAGCCACCTTACGAGGAAGGTATCGCAATATTTTATATTTGTCATAATACAACGTATGTTAAGGCTTCCACACCAGACCGATATCTGTTAAAATTTAGTGGCGGATAATCTATGTATATAATATACAATAGATAATTGATAGGTATCAATATGTATATAAATATTTCACTTTACTTAGCTTATAACGCTTTCAATACGATCCAAATGCCAGTATGACGCCCTAGTGTGGCTTAACCTTATACACTAAAGCAAATCTACTCGTATGTAATCAAAAACAATAGTAAAAAAACAGTAATTAATGAAATTAAAAAATACACACAACGTTATTTGCGAAACATGCGATTACACGTTAACAGAACTTTTTAATAAAAAAAGAAGCTGTATATTGTACTGTAAAATATTTTAAGCTATTTTTTGACAAAAACTATTGAAATTGAACTAATTGAAATAAAACCATACGATGAGTTATATCATAAATACTTACAGTATCTTTATGGTAGTAATGTTTATGAAAAATAATTTCATCTGAGTTTTAATAATGAATTTTAATACGCAGATGAAATTATGATTATAGTTTCATCTGCGTATTCATTATTAATACACTGCAGAATTATGGTAATAGAATATTGAAAAAGAATTTATTTATTGCGATCAACATGAACATGCGAATCTGTAATTATTACATAATAAGTGTATCATCGTAAATGTTACGATCTTTTATATATATTTTTAATGATAAAAATAAGTTCTTATTACAAAAGCGGTGAAATAAACAGCGTCCAATTATGCAGGAGTACGATCTTCGAAATACATTAACAGATCAAAGATCAAATAAATAATAGAAACTTTGCTAAACTTATACCAGATACGGGTACGTGCTCGATGTAATAACAGAGATGAATAATCTGTCATATTTAGAAATGCCTGAGTAATCAGTGAACGTACTGAAACATATCGAATTGATAATCTTCTCCTCCTCCCGGGTTGTGAAAATTAGCTCTACTAACCTATTAAATATTCACCGTTTTAATCAATTATCTCAATTTTTCATTTCTCATATAATTAAGGTTTTCCTCGACAAAACAATTTAAAGTTATCTTAATGTCCTTATTGACTTATAGAACTACAGGATTATGTTTTCAATCTACCCGATTTTTATTCGCAAAAAAGTATTTCTCAACTTCTCAACAAACTACTGCAGCAAGCAACTGCAATCGCTATTCTTAGTTTATTATGTAACAGTTATGTTTACAACGACTACAGGCTGAACATTTAAATTATCCTAACGTTCTTTTCCGAATGGCTTGGTACCAATAAATTTCACGACATATTCGATATTTAAAATAAACTTGCGTACGTACCAAAAGCCACCCTTAGGCTTAGTAGCCGTGGCTTGCTCACCCACGGTAAACGAAGGGTAACCTACATGGCCAGCCTAACGTAACGGGGCGGGCTGGCCTGAGGAGGTCCCTGCGAGTAGGCTAAGGAAACCAACTTCGGATGCGATGCGTATTCAAATGGCCCGTACAACCTACGCAAAATATGGAAGAAGAGGACGTGTTCTCTTGTAAGTAATTTGGGGCCAGGACTGAACGGCGCTGATAGCATCGCAGATGTGTGAGAAATCATACTCGTGACTACCTACCGACATGCGGCGAAGGTGAAACATCGCAGAGTGGTCGATGCAAGCCCGACATAACCCATCCTCATCTCTTTCCCCAATATAAAACGAACCAATAAAAATATAAACTCCTCGAAATGCCATCCATGTAAAATCTGTAGCAACTGGAAGAGTAACGAACGAAACTTTGGCGACCGAATGACGGTAGAAAGTCTCCCGTAATAAATCTCCAAAATTAACTTCTTGTTAGAGAGCAGCATCTATAGTGTGAGGGAACCGGCACCGTACTCGTCTGCCCAGCGTAGTGAGTATGATCAGATCTTTTAAGAGATACATTTCTTACCTAGTTCCTGCTATTTGTCGGGCGAGAATCTTCTTTTGTACGCCACAATAATATGCTTCTATTTTTATTAGAAGACTTTTACGATACCCACTGTAGACGTTGATGGATCTTCTTATATCGCGACCACACGGTAAATATATGCGAGAGATCGGTACATACCAGTGTATAGGTATAATTATGTAAACTGGAGGACCAAGCTATCATATTTTCAAAATATATTAGGAGAATACGAAAGGCACGCATTACAGCGAAGTCAAAATTATCACAAACAATGAAAAGGAGGTATTTGTCAAGTAGTGGCGGTTTATTTATAAGCCGCTGCGTTGCTTCACTCGGTGTATGGAATATGTAGAAAGTTTCACAAGTCCATTCGAAATATTGTCACCGTCTAGCTAGATGTACCTTTTGAATTATTAAGTAGAGCTCAATGATACGAGTGGGTCCATGGGTAATTGAATTGAATGAATACGATTCCTTTGAAAATAGATTCGCATCTAAAGAAATGCGTAACGTGTATTAAATTTATTTTAGTTCAATGATTTTTTTAATTTTCATTTACCTGTACTAATTTTAATAAAATTAATGTAAATAAATGTAATGTACATTTTTCCGAATGATATTGTAAACGAAACTGCTAGCACTCGCTTTAATAAATATGCATAAGATCTTAAAGGAATGCAACTTAATATAATGACTTTTTTTTAAATATGCAAAATAAAATTAACAATAAAATCTTTTTAAAATAAAATTCTCCAAAGTTGTTTAAGTGGGTTCGAAATGTATGAATCGAAAATAGTGTAAACATTTACAAAACAACGATTAAAACAACTAACATGCTAATGTACAATAAGCTAAAAAATATGTTTTTAGCAAACAGAAATAAAAAAAAAACGAACCTGTGGCAAGAGTGTAAGTTGCTGAGCGCTGATTGGGCGAGCATTACCCCTTTCCCGTTCTTCTAAGTGAGCGACCAGGGATGCGATGTGGTCCAGAAGTTCCTTGTTATGAACCAGCAGTTGGTGAGTACGTGCCTGAAAAATATATAAGGATATATCAAAACCAATTATTAATCTCTCACACACACGCGTACCCATAGCAATTTCGTCTCGTTCTTATTATGTTTCTTTATAGTGTTCGCACATTTTTATAAGCCTTAGACACAGTTAACTTTTTCTTTATAGCAATATTATAAACTAATCCGAAATGTAATTATAAAGTAATAGTGGAAAGGGACTGGGCCCTGAAATAAAATTGTTATAGCTCAGTGAAGAGTAATTTTGTATATGTAGTTTGTTTATTAATAATAAAAAAAAACATTATTATTAGTGAAGTTGTGTAGTTCCTTATTGCACTACAATAAAAACGTACAATGGAAACTGTTTTGAAATAGGTGGTTCCTATGAGAGGAAAGTTCACAACCACCTGCCTGTTACAGCTTCTATTTTTTTAAGGACTCCGTTCAAAAACCATATCGTAGAAACTGGAGACGGTTCCATATGAAATAGCTCTGCGTAAATGAACAGCGATTTGGAAGGACTATGTTAGGTAAGAATGAATTTTTTTTTTTTAAGTAATTGTAAATTACTACGTAGTTGTGAATCGCGTAATGACATAAATAATAATGCACTTGTTTATACCACAGACGGGATTTAATGTAACCCTTCTCGCGCCCTGGTATGACTCTAACAATAGAATCTCAATTGTCTCAAGTTATGACGAGTGGTATCATCGCAAGAATCAGCCACCGCCTTTGTTTCTATGGGGGTCGTAAGTGCCGACTATGGGAAAAGCTTTAAATTCGCAACGGCTACCGTCAGATGGCGGTCAGACCGACAAACCGAACCAGTTTCGGTTAACACTACTCAAGAACACACTGTACACACAGTTAGGAGTAGAGACACGTACACAATCCCCCGCCGACGCATAAGAGTGTATCGTGCAAACCGAACACACGCGTACACACCGTACACCAAGTATTCAAGGCGGTCCTTACCACCCAATACTACCGAAACACCACGACCGTCCGAGACGAGGCCCGAACCTCCCTCGGACGGTCCTTAGATTACTTACCATAAAGAGGTAAGCAGTAGATGTACTCTTGCACATCTACTTAAAGCATAAACGCCCGCGGCCTCAAGGACACAGGCGCAAACCTATGAAGCTGTAAAAGCCAAAACGGCTAACAGCAATAACTTCATCGAATACATACATATAGCAGATGGCGGGATAACCATCTCGAAAAATAACCAGACCGATGACGGACAGTAGATGCGAGGTGTCTGGTTCTGCGATCGCCAATCCGCTAGCTGAGCTTGGCGATTATGGTGAATTCTCCCTATGTCCTGTAGTGGACTATTTGCAGGCTAGTAAGGTATGGTAAATTGCATTCAGTCTGTGTACCATGTACGAGTGTACGCTATTTGAAACTAAAGCGAGCGCTCTGGCCACTGGGCTACCACTGATTTACAACAACGAGTACAAATATTATATCGACTATAATTCATACGGTCAACGACAACTGAGTTGAATTTACGATTTATTAAGAGACGTCGTAAATCAATTTCAGAGATGCGTGCGTTTTCTGAGAGACGCTCGTCTACATCTTTATATTTTTATGTATAACCATGAAGAAGTATTTCTGTTATTGGACCAAAAGGGTCAATAATAATCACATATACACGCCAGTAATTCTTCACGAGTGAAGCGGTAATATATTGATTATTACTAGTGTAAAACTAAAAGATTACGTATTATGAAATTATTTACCAATTTCATATTTTTAGTGTTTTATGTCAGAAAATGGAATAACAAAAATAACTAATGGAAAAATATTTTACAACGTGAACTTTTAACATTAATATTTATATTTTAATGTAAGTTTTAAATAGCATTGTGAAATAATAGACTCCCGAAGTTTCTCACTGGTTCTTTTCGGATGTCCTAGTTTCCAAATCGGTTTAAATTTTAACGCTTATAAGAGCTTAAAATAAATATAAATCGAAACACAAGTGTTTTAAACTTTAGACTTATTGATCCTTAACTGAAGGCCGACTTAATGCGTGTTGGCATTCCCTACCAGTCAACCCATACCTTGGTGAGATACTAAAGCAGGTACGTCATTATCCATTGTACGTCATTAACAATGATCGCATAATACAACAATTACTTTTGACTAATAACAATTATAAGACAAACTAAAAGAAAATAATTAAATAAATAAATATTGAGTGGATAAAAATATAATATCTGTAGACCCCTAGATATAAATATATACAGATCAATATGATACTAGTAAATAAAATGTAAATAAATAACAACACACTTGCCAATATATTAATAAAAATATATAGTAGTATTATAAGGTAGCATACAACAGTAAGAATAATGAAATTAACTAAAATTATAATTAAAACAAAATCCCGATTCGAACTTTTAAAGAAGGTTCCTGTTTGCCGAGTTCAGGGGTAGAATAGCCGGAACGCTAAGAGAGATGCCGATAGAACCGGCGAAGTATGGTGGAACACTAATCTTAAGATTAAATTAAGGTCGAAGAATCCTGACGTGCTCCAAGGAAATGTAATATACCTATAGAGTAAACTTCAAATTTGTCCCTGTTAAGTTATTGTATACTTACTTGAGCCTCACATCGCGCGGCTTGCTCCGCCGCTAGTTGATCTCTGAGGAGCAACAGCTGTGCGACCGCTGCGTGCGTCTGTTGAGCCTGCTGCTCCAGCCGCTCGCGCAACAGTTTCAGCTGGTGCTGGGCGCTAAGCGGAGTCGGCGCCTCATCCTCAAGGACGTTCGAGATCTCAACTTTGGTCACACACTCCGGTAGCTCTGGCAGGTTGATGTTCGGAGCTGATGTCGGTTGCTAAAAACATACCGTTTGGTTAGTAAATGAAAAATTTTATTGAGACTGGCATCAGATATTTTTTTCCTGTTTTGCCCCCAAGGGGGAGGCTAACGAGCAGCAGTAAATGCCGCCGCTTGACTCTACCACCTCACAAAGCACACGCAGCACGTGCAACAGGGAGCTAGGAAGTGCCCGCTACGCTGCTCTGGTACGGATTGGCAGGATTTACTTATGCCTGAAATATTCGAATATCTCACAGACCTTTTAAGTATAACTGTGATTAACAATTTTAATGCTACCGACACCGGATTCGATTCAGAATTCGAACACAGTACACCCCTACATATTAATTGCGAAATAATAATGAAATAATTAAAATTAAAAAAATGGTATTCTATACTACTTATTTAATTTAGTTAGACACATCTTCTCTACGTTTATTCTATAAAAAATAACGATAAAATTTTAATAGTTAAATTTTAAAGCAATCAGACGGTATCTAAGTCTCCATTCGTCTTGTAGATTCAGAGGTCTTAAAAATAAAAATGCCCCTTTTGTAAAAAAATATCTGAAATGTGTTATAAAAATGCTATTTACACAATATAAATATTACTTATATGGCTGTTAACCACTTCTAATTATCCTAAGTATCTGGAGTGGTTTGCGGCAATAGTTATCTGGCTGGTTCAAAAGTGTACCCTAAACCAATAGCGATTAAATATAACATTTTCAGTTACAGTTTCTACATTCTGCGTGGATTTACATAGTACATATTGTATTAGTATTGATATTTATCAAATATATAAATAAAAAATTAAGAGAAAACAAATCTCACTTTAAAGTTTGTAAATAGAGTCAAATAAATTAACATCTCGTGTCCAACTCAAGTTCAGACGATCCTCAGTAACCATATAGAAACTTTAAAATGGAAAAGACAAGAAAGACAAACTTTTATGCCTAAGCTATCTACTATCGAATCAATGTAATACATTTTTATTACATTCGCTTTGTTTTAAATTTCTCTTCAGAAAATTGATGCTTGATAAAATACAACTTACCAACCTTGGTCTCGGAATAATTGATCCGATTATAATAATACTGTTCTAAGACTTTGCAGACTGGGTCTTGTATTCCCGTTTTGAATAATTAAAATTGGACTTATGAAGAATTTGATGAAAAGTTTTCAGAACTAATCCAATTAAAACCTAAATGGTGAAAATGATTGTAGGGACAGATACTCAAAAATTCAGCTCCTTTAGACTCGCTCATATTTTATTTGACATTCTAAAGCCGAGGAGTTACAAGTAGTTTGCTTGAGATGTTTTTGAATGCAGAGAAAATGGCGGATCGCTGGTTGGTGCATAAAAGAATCCGACGATGCAGTCGTAGCGCGTGACCTGAGTACCGAGAAGTGCATTTCTGACATGCCCCATAGCAATTTAGCGAAATACTAGCGAAACTACTGCAGCATTACATGTAGTTTCTTTAAGCCGGTGGAAAAGACAACAAACTGTTGGTTTACACAGTTTGCTTCTGCGTGAAGCTTGGTTCTTCGTTGAGACATTCTCATATATTTTTTCCTTTTTTCATTAGCGCTTAATCGCGATATACAACAAGAAACATACGCTAATGTAGATATAAGTAGTACATAGACAGAAAGCTGTTTATGCAACATGCAATATTTTCATTGAAGGTACCACTATTGTATGTAGTTATAATATATGTAAGGCTTTCTTTTAACTACATACAGAAAACAGTTAAAAAGTAAAGCTTGAATATCATATAGCTAGACAAAGAATTCCTATAGATTTTTAAGAAAAAGGGTGTACCACGCTGCTCCAGTGGGTTGGCGGATTTCATTTCGTCTTAAAAACAAATATTTTTATTATTTGGCAGATATTTAAGGTTCCTCATTAGGGGGTTTTCACCGTAGAACACGTGTTTTATTCACCATTTAAAATTGCAATTAACTACTTTAGTAGTGCCGTAGGCTCTATACCTATACAACCGAGTTAGTAATATCTTCAAAGTTAGTTTTGCTTGACAGTATAAGTTAGGGACCGTGTAATTTGTTGCAATTGTAAAATCAATTGAAAATATGGTTCACGTGGAACAGATAACAAATTGATGGGCGATAAGATAAAACGAAATATATTTGCTGTTACATTTTTAATTTATAGAACTAATGAAAATGGGTTGTTTTTGCAATAATATGCTTCAATATTATTAATACAAAAACATATACCTATCTAATGGCATTAGTCCCTATTTGACTCATATTAATAGAATTTTAATTGGTTCAAGTTATGGGTGAGTGTGTGTTATACATATGAAGGGATAAGTACAATTTTAAAATGGATTGGTACAAGTTTTTCGGACGTCCTTTTTTCCAGTAGAGATGATTTCTTTTATTGTTCAAACTTCAAGCACAGGCTAACGGGATACATGTCACGTAGGGTACGTAAGTCATAAATTACTTGTCAAAGAAAAGCCCGAACAGGGACTAATTAATCGGCTTATAACAAATTACAAATATAAGTAATACCATTACTGTACGCACAATAACTTAGCTTATCTCTCAAACGCCTTTCAGGTATTCACGTTTCGTATCTACAGTTTTGTTAATACTTTCTACACGCCTTTATTTTATACTTAAGGTTTTATTACAATAGATAATTTTTTGCTAAATTTGTGGATGTTAGTTGCGAATTCTGTTAAGCTCAGGCAAATTTCTACAACGTTCTTATAAGTACTCTTAAGAAAATGTAGACATACTTGAGGCGGTAAAGTTTCACGAATATAAAAATAATAAAATTTCTAAGACTTTCGAAACAATACAATCTCTTTTATTGGTCTTATGATATGAAATATATTATGTATGCATTGAAGGTATAATAATCTCGGTATATTTATAATAATATCCGCAAATAATGAAGTGATTTAAAGGATTTGCTTTAAGACTTGATCAAATACTTTACCGTGTGTTTATAAAGAAAAACAAAAACTTACATTTTGCAAATACCATTTACTATCAATCACAATTTATATAATTTTAATTAAGTATTTACCACAAACGTAAGAAGCAAAAAAAAAGGATATCAGTAAAAGTTAATAAGAAAATAAATTACATTAATTTTACCTTTTTGAATAAAATGCATTATAAAAAATATCTCACCAAGGGAACGGAGAGCTAAGCTACATTAAATTCATTCGAATACTGTAATTGCTTGAAACAAGTGTTTTAAGGGCAATATTTTAAACTAATAAGTAACTAGTATGCGGCGGCTGTATAAGTCCACTGCTGAACACAGTCTGTGGTATTTGGGTTCGACATATTCGTATAGACTTTTCGCTATTAATCGGTCGTCAGGAGCCACGTTCGTTCGTAACGTTTATATTCTGTCTGCAAAGAACGTGTTATTGTACCACGTATCCTCGAAAATACCAAAGGCCCACTCGACTCTGTCTATCTCATCGCGACTCTAAACCAGACAGAATCAAATACGAATTTAAAGAGTGTTCGTCGGATACAGAATGAACTACAACAGATCCGAGGTCAGGTATAATGTTCAGAAACTCCTCAACTCTTCAAAAACTCCTCGAATCCACCACCATCATGTGAGAATGTATGAGCTCTATAGTATGTATTTTTTTAGAAGTGGAGGCACTTCTAAAAAAATACAGTTATAGTCGTTATAGTCGCATAAGTGTATTTCACTAGCTTCAGTGCATTTTAAACTAAAACCACATTAACAAAAGTGTTTGGCGATAGACAATTAGCACTGAGATGATTCCTTCTAAGGTTGAGTTTTGCACGAAATAGTAGAACCGAGGTTTTTCTTTAATAGCTTAAACGAATAAAAGTACTCCCATCGAAGGTAAATGGTTATGGTAACGGTGAACGGACACATGCATCCCATTCCAAACCAAGAAGGTTACCGGTGGCACCTCTAAGGACAGAGTTATCAGTCGATATTGGCTTCATATAGCCTTCAAACCAATTATAACATTGGTTGCATTGCTTCTTTCTGTTCGTGGCACAAATTGTGAGTGGTCGGTACCCACTGGCACCTACACAAAAAATGTCCTATCATCTCGTGAATCCATGCAAGCATCACTTATTAATTATTGACGTGTTGCAGCAATAGAAATTCTATTGTAAAGACACGCGAGGGTTTAAACGATCAGTCAATGTTTTGTTGTAATAGCATCGAAATGTTCTATAAACATAAATACGTTCCTAAACAGGGGGAATGCTAGATCATATTCTATAAAGGTTCTTCCGAGTAACGCTCAGCGATATTCACGTCACAGCGAACTAAAAGCAAGCTGGAGCGTTAGAAGCCAACTTCCAATCATTTTCGCATGCCGATGATATTATTATATGCTTGATTTATTGGTACACTCTTGGATTCGATGTGGGAGAGCGATTATTATGAGTATAAGAGTTTATTTTCAGTATCGATAGTTCTATTTTTATAACGTTTGTTAAAATTATTCAGATGGTTTGATAACACACGAATGTTCTGAAAGAAGAATCCATATTGACATTATACCGAAAAGCGTGATAGAAAAGGCACATGTAAAGACAAAAATTATTGAAATATTGAAACAAAAAAATATATTTTTAATTTTTATCATCTATCCATCCAAAAACGTTCCAAAACTAACATAATCAGCATGTATTTATATATCTATTTACATAGGATCTGCAGTGAAGGCCTGAGGATGAGAGGATGCCTCATCGATGTTAAGTAGATTTTTTTATGGATTTAAAGCTACATCCTATTGAAGTCCACTGTCGAATGTAGTCTCCTAGAGCACAAGCCGGCATACATTCCTTGGATGGTTTGCCTATACTCATCATGATGAGCAGATGGGTTAGTGCCCACATCCTCACACTGGCGATTCTGCTCCTCATAACTAACCTGTGACATTTGGTTTAAGCACGGACGGATTAAGGACAGATTTCCCTCATCAATCGGTGGCCAGACCCTCGTTTGTTAACTAACTGGGTGCACCACGAGCGGATGAGGTCGAAATTTTTTACACACCGCCTTTATTCAAAATATCACGAAGTCTTATTTCAAACTCTTCATTCATGTAAACATTTTATTTCGGGTATCAATTAACGAAATTAATTTTATTACCAAGGAGCTTAGAAACTGCGAGTTTTATTGCTTCGTGAGATAACAATCAACTTGATTAATTAAGTTACCCGATATTTAGTAATCGTTATTAAATATTTCGCAATTACTTTGATCCCTCCGAGTGAACTAGAGATACGTTTCAATACTCGATATCGTCTCGCCTAAATTTAATTAATGAAAATTATTACCTAATTACTAAAGTATCCTCCCAGTATCTCTGAATCTAAAGATTGTGCTAGGCTGTAGTTCTTGACAATAGTCTACTGGCGGACTCAATCCCGCGACATTCTGTTATGCAGTCCCAACCATATAAAGTTAGTGGCCCTGTGTTTGATAGATTTTAAATAAATAGGCATTGTTTACGTATTCCTAGACAAACTTATATTTGTAAGAGCCGCGGCAGCCGCTTCGTATTATGGGAGACTAGAACCGGAGAGCTGATGGCAACGAGGTATTCAACTCCTACGGTCAACTAATCGAAAAGGGATCAGGGATATGGAGTTACGACAGATTTGACAGTTTGACAGATTATGTCGGAGAGACTTGTTCAGTTTAATCGAATATTGTTTCCGAGTCAAGAGTGTGAAGTAGAACGCATCTGTCAAATAGTCGAGTGCGGTGTAACTTCAAATTGAAACCCTTTGATCTTACACAATAGGGGGGCAATTCGAAACAATCGACGTCAACATCTGTTGTAGTGTAGAATTGATCTACAGGAACGGACAGATAACAGAGAGCTCTGGGGCGAAGCGAGGCAGAGGTAGTAGTAAAATGATCCATCGATTGACCATTGATCTTCAAGGTCATCGATTGTACTTTGAGACGATTAAATATAAACTGTGGTCGGTTGACCGCAATCTACTTGAATTAGGGTTTAGTTTCATATACCAGCGAGCACAAAGCGTAATTTTAAGGTTACTGTAATTCAGACTCGACATCTTGATAGATTGAGTCTTAGAGACTTGTCTCTACGACTCGTAAACAATATTCGATCAAAGTAGACAATCTCTAGGATGTAAACTGCTAACCAATTAATTCTGTAGTAACTTTGAATTATCACTAGAGTAACGTAATAGGGGGGTAGGATTGTGTACTCCTTCGTTACCAAATCCAATAGATCGGAGGTTTGTCATGGTTACTTAAATAAATTCTCCACTCCAATTTATCTCGTCGATGTAAAATTTGACCCAGTATTCTTGCAGGTTTTTGTACGGAGGTTAGGACATCTGTTGGCCATAATAATATTAGTTCCGTGGAAAAATTAAACCCGCGCCCGTAATTTTTAAATCACATCACTTAATCACTGTGCCAATTGAGCTGATACTATTATACTGCTGTCATACATCAATCCTGTCTTCTGTGGTAATAAGTTTGGTGAGGAAACATTTTAAAATATGACATAGAATTACCTGCGTGGTGCGCTTTCCTTCCTTCTTAGGCGGCGGTGGGAGGAGATCCAAGTGCTTGGGTCGCACTGCTTCGTTTGCCCTTGTATGAGGTGTTTTTTCAATCACTACTTTAGAAGAAGACGCTGCACATGACTCCGAACCACCACATTCAGAGGCCGCTTCTGGTAACATAGAATATGTTTACTTATCGCGTAAAATTCGGTGAAAAAATATGTTTTAGATTTATGTATAAAAAAAAAATTCCGGATTAGATTGTAAATTCTAAAAATATCATTACAGTCGTTAATTTCTCAGGTGTATGATGGACTAATAAAAAATGGAAAAATAAATAAAATACGCGTCGGACGGTATGTTGGCAATATGGAAGAACATAACGAAAGTAAGCAATATACGGGAAAATAGGATAGGACGTTTTTGTCTAATTAATTAATTAGGTGTTAGTGGAGACACGAAAAGAAAATTAAGAGCAGTTTTATGTTAGATGAGATAATATAAAATATATTAGCCACCCGTCACGTTTTATCTATCGGAAAAGCAGAAAGTGGTTTATGGAACCCCGTATGGCCACGCTGAGGCGTGCCAAATTAAACTTTGTAATCTCTGCCTATCCCTATTCGTGACTGAGGTGAGAGTATATGATTAGATTGATTGATTTTGAAATAATCATATTAATTTGTTAATGTTGCATTAAAGCGCTGCTGTGCATCGAGAAATGAGTAACGAGCAGTGTTGATGTGACTCCGAGTCATAGGGTTGAACTATTTTGACATAAAAGCCTAAAATAATTATTTAACGTCAATTACAATCGACTTGTAGAACGTTGTCCTAATATTATACGTTATGAATTTTGTGGTGATAGTTGTAAATAAGCGAATAAACTTATTACTTTTATCTACTTACATATATATTTAAAAGTATACAAGCTGGAGTTACATACGTTTAGAAATGGCGTATTCGAAGCAGCGTAACTCTATAATAAGCTGCCTAATACAATAAAATAATGTAACACAATGTAATATCATTGTTCAAAAGAAGACAGTTAAATTAGTTAATTATTTTATAGTCTCTATTCGTTTTGTGGCTATGTTGTGTTTAATGATTTTTGTTAGGTATTTATCATTTTATCAGTAATATATACTTACTAAAAACCATAACGCGAAATTGTATACTGTTCTTATGTGATAAATGAATGTCTTTAATCTGAAGTAGCTGCGTTTTACTCAGACTTTGATACGTCACATTATGAAATTCTAATCTATTAAATTTTCCAATGAAAATTAACGATATGAAAATCTACAACAAGGCACTATTAGTCGCCAACCCTACGCTAAAATATTGAAATTGGAGAAATAATATTTGCGAAGCCGTAGGCCGCAGCGCGGTTATTTCATTATATCTATGCACATCGATACCTTCGTTAGAGAAGCTCTCCACTTCCGTTCCTGCATCCGTTTGAGTTCACGGCGAATTTTCAACGTTAATTTACACAACGTTATAGTTGCAATAAATTATGTTACGGTGGTTTTTAACAGAAATTTTGAATCTAATATATTTACCAGTCATTTTGTATTCGTTTAAAGGTAACATTTTACATATATTATACTGACTTAATTGATGATATTTGACAAGTAAATGAAAGTAAATTAAACAAATTGATCGTCTTTAAATTAAACTCAACAGTCAAGTCACAGCATTTCTAATATTCTTCGAGACTTTTTTGGTGTCATGAAAAATTCACTAAGCGGTAGGCGGCGGAGTTTACCTCAGACATCGCAAGTTCATAGTCTCCCAGAGATTGCCACAAGGTGTATTACTTGATACCTCAAAACCGTGACTTCATGTAATAGCGGTTGTATCGTCTTAGACTACAATGAAATTATTATTTACACAATACGTATAGTAAAGTAAAGTAGCAGCATGTAAATGCGAATTGCTAGGAAAATGCCTCCTCAAATATCTGAGAGGGTTTTGTAGCCGGGAATGGTCCGCCACGCTGCTGCAGTGGGGGTTGGCAGACTTCAAAGGCCGTTGAAACATGGAGATTTTCTCACGACGTTTTCTTTCACCGCCGAACATATGGCGGATTCAGAAATTAATATTGCTAGTTTTAGTGCTATTAACAATTTTAGTGGTTCTGTCACCGGGGATCGAACCCAGGGTACTCGCTCTGTCTGAAATTGAAGCGAGCGCCGTGACCATTAGGTTACCACGGCTCTCCTATGTTTAGTACGTACACACATTCGGTCAAGAACTTATTACACGACTGAGATTATTTTTATATAGAACCGACGACGTCAGTCGCGTGTTACGAGACATGTTCTAGAAATGAGCTTCTAAGAGGCTGGAAAGTAACAAGAATACTTATTCTGGTTTAGCAAGTATTCAATTCCAATACAATAAAAACTTACGGACTTTAACTTAAGTCATTACAAAGCTGCGTTATACGAGTAACTAAACGTAGCTAGTTATTTTTACCTGATCTTACAACTTGCTTGTGGCGACAGAATCGTCATAGGGACAATAAAATTATGACGTAGACCACCTGACTTGCGTTACACGTTGCGTAGGATGCCATAAAATGGCACATAAAAGCTAATTATAAATCTTCTACGTTGAGCTTTATAAAAGAATAGTAGTTAGCGACGCTGCAATACAAATATTGCCCGGGTGTCTCGCACCCTCTATTTGGTACGTAACGAAAAATAGGTTACTTACATATTAATACTACTTTGTACTATATTTACAGCGTGGGACTCCTTCCTCCGTACTCCGTACTATATTTCCATGCTGTAAATATAGTACGGAGGGTGTAATGGACTAATGAATACTAAAATTTCATTTGTATTCGAAACTACTTGAAAGAAAAGGATTTGACACCCTTACTAACTACTAATTATTATTAACTACTTAAGAATTATTTGAGAGATTTCTGTTAGATCAGAGTTTTTTTTATTTAGTTATGCATCATTGTTCACATATTTTACTAATAGGGTTACAATGGATTAATGTCTCGAGGCATGCTCTACCAGTCAACCCCACGCAATGGAAAAAACATACGTAATAGGTGCCCTCTAAGACAATAAAAGTAAAATGATTTTGTGATTCAATTAAACTATAAAATAAATTAAATAGGTGACTCATAATATCTATATAGATATGTGTAACATTAACATTAATACGCATACGTATTAATCAGATGAACTACACGATAGGTTATGTTTACCAAAAATAAAGATAAAGAAATATAGTCAGACAGTATTAATTATTATTGAGCTAACGTTCTAGAACCAATCTGTTAAAATACTCTATATTAGGAACTGTCTTGAAGAAAGGGAGTTCCAGGTGAGTATAGCCTGAACAATTATTTTAATACTTAACGTGGTAGTCATTTTACATAGTTTATAATTTTATTATATTACATTACAAAGTATTTACTGTATGTAATGGAAAGCTTTAAATTAATGAATATTTACTTAGCATTATTAATCCTCTTATTTCACTAATTAATTCCCTTAAAATATATTCAAGTTATTATTATGAAATTTAAAGAAAGTTTAACAATTACGGTTGTTGCCTTACCGAAATTAATTATGGAAAAATCAGCGAGGCTATTTTCATCACTTTTTAACATTTGCGTAAATAAATTATTTAAGGGTACCTAAGATCGTTGAGAGGAGCCTTTGCCCGGCACAATAAATGATATTCATATATTATCTTTGATCATTCAAAATTGCCTTGAAGGATTTTACATCTTTCTAGTAATTATAACCCATACGGTCGGCATAAATCACTTGCCTTTACGATTTCACGCCAGTGAATCCCACGCGGTCGGGTATTGTGAAATGGCACCAAGACCACACGACATTATAGCTTAATTTTGGCGATCGACACGGATCGTTAAATTTTGCACGTCAACGCTTGTAAAACGAGCGTAGAACGTAATCTCTGCAACCGCTAACGCGCTGCTACGTAAAACTGTATAAAAGTTATGAGCAGTAGTTAGCTGAGTGCATCCAGTTTCATGCGATACAATTTCGTAGCCGCAACGAGATTACTGAACTTTGAAGTGCTGATATTGAAGCAATTTTTAGTTATAAATCTATAACTAAATATTGGTTAAATAAGGTATTGTTGACAAAATAACTAAAAGTGAGTTCCGACACTATATGCCTTAAGTATTTAAGGCAGGGACGTAAATCAAAAATATACACACATTTTTAGCATTTGTTTAGTTATACGTGATTGGATGGAATGTGTACGAGTATTGATAATGGTTTTAATATTGGATAGGATGCCGCCTGCTGCATTCGTTCTATGGATTTTTCCAAATTTTATTTTTAGAAATAAAAATATATCATCAATTAAAATGCGTTGATTAAAATGTGGTTATTCATTCCTTAACTTTACGCCAGCGTATTCGCATGTCACATGTCACGCAAGCAAATGGCAAATTCGCAACACACGCACGTTGATGAATATAATACGTATTGTCGCAAGCGTATAACATGGCGACAGGATTAATGATTGATGTGCACAACGTGCCACCATGCATTAAGAAATTAACATTCACTGAGCATATTCAGATCCAATTCTATACAGATCTGTGTGATGTTTTATAACAATATATTCGCAGAGCGTTATATGTTGCGGATGATTTGTTTCGTTGTGCAATCATATGTGTGGAAAGGTTTCCAAGTTGTCATGTCAAACCTTTAGCAGCCTGCACTTCACTTTGGCGGTCGACAGGAGCGACGTCATTGGTGGCAGATGACGTTGATGGTGTTGGTTGTCCCGGAGTATTGATCTGCATCTTGTGGCACACCTCGAAAGCTTGGCCCACTGTGCGCACAATCCTCATAGCCTGGCTCTGTGAAGAAAAAATAACAATATTACCGTGTGTGTGATTAATAAGTTTTGTAGTAATGTTAACTATCAGGCACCTACATGAGGCATATACATGATTAGTTATGCAGAAACAGTTCTAAACATGTTAATTGCTTTTTCCGTAAAATCAAGGGTTAATAAATTATATTGCATTAATAAAAATATATTATAGGTATAGAACTGTATAGTAAACAACTTTTTAAATCTAAGTAGTTAAATATGTTATAAAAATAAATATTAAGCGTTTTTCATGCTCAATAAAAGATATATTCAGCTCGCCTTAATGCAAATCACCTTCATTTAATTCGCTAACGAAGCTTTAATAAATAATTCTTGCTGTGCCGATTATGTAAGATTTTTTGAAATAAGACGGTAAGATTTTGAATTAATCCCTAATCAACCGAGACTCTCTTTTTGATAATCCTTAATAATGAAGTAAAGATAGATACATTACCGTTAATAGACGAAAAGTAATGCAAATAATGCATAAGTTATAAATTATACAAATACTTGCGACTATTATAAGTAAATACTTAATTTTTGGCTCACACATAATTTTATGTCAGATGGATTTACGTTGATGATGCTTTTAAGGCGAAGAAACAGTTTAACTTTATATAAAGTATAAGTGTGAACATGTGTGTGGATTTTTCCATCAGAATAGAGAATTAGATATAGAAGTTTATAAATTATGCAGCTTCTATCATCCATTTGCAAAAATAAATAAAAAAAAGTAGAAACGTCGAGCGATATTTCACAAAAGAGCATTGAAACATTTAGCGACGATGGGATATGACATACATATGTCCAATTAAATATTCCCCTTCCGCTAGCTAATGGATTGTTAGGATTGTTTGAAAGCCCGTAGAACGTTTGAAAGCCCGTAGAACGTTTTAAAATTGGCGCATATAAATAATGGATTAGAGCCTTTTGATTCAAACGTGTTTTACATATGCAAATTTGAAAATGAATCGATGTTTAATACACAATTCCGATTCTATCTAGATTGATGTTTAATAAAATGTTATTAGGAGTAGTAAAAAGTATTACGTGCTTGGCATTTTCTTCGAAAACTGTTAGAAACCCTGGATTTGACTATTTTGTTAAAATAATTTAACACCTATTTATCCTCTGAGTACCGACAGAAGTTACGAAAATATAAATCGAGGTATATTATGATTATGGCCTAGCATATGTTTTGTTTTTTACTGACATTTATACTTGATACAGGTCTTGTTCTATTTACATACTACAATATTTACTTATGTATTACTTTACATGTACGCGTTAACCATTACCCCAAAACAATAAAAGCTGCACCCGCTATCGAATGGTAAAGTATATCTTTATTAACCTTTAAATTTCTTCAGTGCTTTTAAACTTTCAAAAATAAACACGATTTAATAATTGCACACAGTCAATTACTCCAACGAATTGTTAAATGATGGATATTGAAACATTACCATTCGAAATTGAACATATGTTGCGAAATATTGGATCTGACTGCAAACTCCACACGCCCACAATGGTGAACTTCTCACGGAGTCCTAAATTGAATACGTCTATGAAGACTATTTATTAAGGACAACTATGTTGAAGTACGAATGTACGACTATTGAGTTTAAATATATAATAAAGTCATGGACATTAACTATTGATAACGATGTTAGCGACATCTGCAAATTAGACAATTCGACATTTACGTAGTCCTTCAAATAAACGTCACTTATAACCATTTCCATCTTCTTCTTTATTAGTCTCTATTCTATATATATGTTTATGCAGTTTTTGTGTCTGTTCCATGAGAGCACCTACAAAGGCATGAAAGTCCCATACTCGGAAGACACGGCAGACCGGCAGACAGCACCTTAAGCCTCCAACACTAGTATATTATAAATAATCAAAATTGTAATACGTTTACAATAATTACAATTTAGTAAATCAATTTTTCACACTGCTCTACTCGTAGTAGTGTACCAAGATACATAATTTTTTTTACTTTTTTCAGTGCATACTCATACATGACAATGTAATATTTAATACCAGTCCCGTTATAATGGAGAATTATAATACATGAAGGTGAAACACTTCTAACGGTACAAGATCAAAGTAACACTATATATGTAGATTTTGGAAAAAGAATATGGGGGATATAGACGTGTAATACTTGTACAATAATTAAGTGTAATAATTTACATTTAAAACGCAAAATTCTTTTACAAGTTAACCCTTAAAGTGCCCATTTAATCTTTCCAGCATTTCTCATATTCGAGATTTACGACTCCCGAGGGATGAAATATAGTAGTATATTCCCCTTTACCGTTATCACAAATAAAAAATAAAGTAGGAGTGTAAGTGCCCACTTCTGGGCAAATGCCTCTTCAAACATCTGAGCGGGTTTTGCAACAGCGAAGGGTCCGCCGCGCTGCTCCAGAGCTGGTTGGCGGACTTCACATGTCTTCGAAATAATATTTTTTAATTATTTCTTAGACTTACAGGTTCACTCGTGATGTTCTCATTCAGTAAATACAGCACGTTATTGCTATTTACAATTTTGGTGCTGCCAGCATCGGAAATCAAACCAAGGTCACCTGCGCTCTTTGAAACTCAAGCGGCGACGTGACTGCTGGACTACCATTTTTCATTCGCGTGTAGTATTGTGTTATTGAACATCTAAAATGTTGCTTTGATTTTGTTTTATCAATCGATGGGATCCCAGAAAATAGCAATCATATAACTGTTACAAATGTTGTCTCATATCAAAGAAAATACACCAAATCTAGAGGCTCGTCTGTAACTCTACGTAACAGTTTAATTCGTTTAACGATTCCATGAAAGAAAATATCTTTAACGGCCAATTAATTATTTTGCAGATGAAAGTCTTCGTTCATAGACGCCTAGTCTGTTATTATATTGGTTTTCGATAAAAACGCTTGAACGTATATATCTTAAATAAGGCACGGATATGATTATGTTCATCAGGCAATTTTTTTTTGGGTTTCTGGTATTATTCTGTCATGGTCGGTTTCAAAATAAGGCAATGTTGAGTATTTATCATTTAAAAAATAAATATGCTGTGTCGTGAAATAAAATGACTATGCAATACCATTATAAAAGCAATATTCATAAGTAAGGTTAGTTTTATAAATTGTATCGTTGCCGTGGACATTAAGACGGCGACAGGCTCACCGCCACTCAACGTTGTCCCAAATGAGCTCGGGTGAAAAGCTCTGAGTTTAAATGTTGTGAGAGCCTCTTTAATTTTTAAAATGTTGCATAAGGAACATATTAAAAATTAAATAATATAATATATATAAATATAGGAATAACAAGCTCTGGTAGTTTTAAAAGTCGAGTGACAAAATTTTAAATAAAATCTGTAGCGACGGAAGCTTTCGCTTGTAAATGTTTTGTTTTCAAATAAAACATTAGTCAGTAAAATGTAGCTTTAATGATAAAGCAACTCACGTTTAAATGTGAGTTTGGTTTGATAACATTACATTTGATTTAAGCTTAGTATCCGAACGTTTACTTTGTTAACACTGTTGTTTATATTGTCTCTTTTCTAACAAAAAGTAGAAAGAGATTTCACTGTTTACTAAATGAACTTTTTTCAGGTTTTAATATTGCATAGCATTATTTTATTTACGTGACTTAAAACAAGCCATTGCTGCATAGTAGTCATAATTTTTTTGTTATAGTCTTATAGTTATATGGTTATGGACCGTGTAGCTAAGTGGTAAGCGTATCTGACCACAAATACATCCTCGGTTTGAATCCTAGGTGAACTCAATATTTGTGTAAAACACAAATTATCGGTCTTACGGGTCTGGTGGTGTTGTGTTGCGTTCAGTGCAGGATGCAGGATGGTAAAGGATGATTTTTTTTGTATTGAGTTAGGTTGACAAACGAACCTACGAACCCGATGGTAAGTGGCTACTGAAGCCCACGGGTACCTGCAAATAACTTCATTCGAAGGAGGTTACAGATACGCTTTCAACCCAGACGACTAAAATGTGATGCCTCACCGTTTTTAACTATACCGGCTCAGTATACCTATCAAACGGGAATTCAACATTGGTTGCAATGCTGATTAACGTCAGAAGTAGGTAAGTGCTGCCTATCCAGACGACACCCAGGTAGAGAATAGGTCTACCACTTGCGAATTTGCGGCACTATCACATAACCTGCACAGTTGCTAACTGTCGATAGTATTCCAGTCTCTGTGATCGAAATCGGCCAGGAGCTAGTAATTTAAAATAACAAGTCACTACGCCGTGTGTCTAAGCTATCATAAGAATTTCTATAAATTTACCTTGTTCAAATTTTTACGACACTCGCTTGGAGAAAGGTTGATAGATTATGTCGCCACCGCACGTAGAAGATAAAGCGACGGAAATTGAGAAGTTTGAGTTATAATGTTAGGTAAAATCTGCCATTAATGGCATATAGTAAATACTGAGTAGGTTTTTAACGTAAAATCCCAATGGAAATGTAATTAGAAATTTGGTGTTACTCTGTTTCAATTTCTTTTATAGAACTGTTGTATCTAAACAAATAATATAGTATCTAATTATAAAACATTGTATAGTATCTAAATTTATTCCAAGATTTCGAAATGGCTAAAATTAACGAGTGTTGCGTCGACTGACGAATCCGGTACTTTTATTATTATAAGTGCAATGAGTGAATTCGACTTGGGTACATTGAGTTCAATAGTAATCCTTGGACGCTGGCCAAGGATCATTCCGATACTAGGTATCATATCTTTACACAAAGATTTGGTTCACCCATTTGTCACATTACTGGTTTCTAAATCTAGCTCAACATTAATAACCTGGAAAGTCTCTGGTGCCATAAGTTATAAACAAATAGCTAAAATACCAAAGAATATTAATTAATAACCTAACTTATCGGAAGAGTATTAAATTATTTACTAGTCTATTATATATATGGTGGCGGCGTAATATGTAAATAGTGTAATGTACAAATAGTCCCATGTTATTCAGTAGGCAAATGTCAAAAAAAATATTTAGACCTCGGATTTAAGGCGAAAAAATAAAATCTAACTTGCCAGACCTAAAATTGAATTTGAATGAATAATATGGTAGACAGAGCTTAGAAAATAGATAAAATAGGAAAGAGAGTAGAGAAAGGAGAGAGCATATGAGTTGTTTGATAAATTCTATTAGTGTAAAGGAGCTTTGCTGTTCGGCGAACTAGAAGTTAATTTCTCAAACAAGTTGTTCAAAAAACATCAGTGCGTTGCGAGACCAAAAGGGTAGTATCAGGTAAAAAAATACCCCAATCAATGAATTTTGTTGATGGTTGCTCCATCACGTTAGGCAGACTGTGCTTTGCTGCAAAGTTTTTTCAGTTAAGTGAAAGATGTCAGAGGCGAATGTTAGTCCAAAGGTACCAAAGGCACTAAAACAAATTGATACACCAGAGGTGCGTTGACGGTCTTTAAAGGGTATTCGGGAGATGTGAAGGAGGACGATGAGGGGAATGGGGAGGAGGAGTAGTCCGTTTAGTCCTGTATCCCTTGTCGTATAACAAACGTTTAATAAGTTAGAAATAATTTGTATTATAGTAACACGTCATAAGTGGAATGGAATAGAACGACAAACACACATATTTTCACATACGTCATTTTAAGATAGATAAAACAGCCTATATCAATCCTAAAATACGTACATTTTATTTATCAGTGGAAATGTAATTCATACGCACAAATATCATACATTAATATTATGGTACGGTAACAAAGACATTAAGGTATACAGCTGGTAAAGAGTTTTGAGTTTCCACAGAAAATAAATATATCTGTTGGTAATTAAACCCCCACCCTCTTCCAATCCTTATATCAATCAAGTTCGTTTGAGTTTCAAAAATACTAGGGAGGTATCGTTTTCCATAGGTATTGAATTTTGTAAGTACCTGCCGTGGTAACCATCATAATTAGCAGCGTAGCAACTGCTTCTTATAAGTATTAATTCAGGGTTGAACATTTATAAAAAAAAAATATTTAGACCTCGGATTTAAGGCGAAAAATAAAATCTAACTTCCCAGACCTAAAATTGAATTTGAATGAATAATATGGTAGACAGAGCTTAGAAAATAGATAAAATAGGAAAGAGAGTAGAGAAAGGAGAGAGCATATGAGTTGTTTGATAAATGCTATTAGTGTAAAGGAGCTTTGCTGTTCGGCGAACTAGAAGTTAATTTCTCAAACAAGTTGTTCAAAAAACATCAGTGCGTTGCGAGACCAAAAGGGTAGTATCAGGTAAAAAAATACCCCAATCAATGAATTTTGTTGATGGTTGCTCCATCACGTTAGGCAGTCTGTGCTTTGCTGCAAAGTTTTTTCAGTTAAGTGAAAGATGTCAGAGGCGAATGTTAGTCCAAAGGTACCAAAGGCACTAAAACAAATTGATACACCAGAGGTGCGTTGACGGTCTTTAAAGGGTATTCGGGAGATGTGAAGGAGGACGATGAGGGGAATGGGGAGGAGGAGTAGTCCGTTTAGTCCTGTATCCCTTGTCGTATAACAAACGTTTAATAAGTTAGAAATAATTTGTATTATAGTAACACGTCATAAGTGGAATGGAATAGAACGACAAACACACATATTTTCACATACGTCATTTTAAGATAGATAAAACAGCCTATATCAATCCTAAAATACGTACATTTTATTTATCAGTGGAAATGTAATTCATACGCACAAATATCATACATTAATATTATGGTACGGTAACAAAGACATTAAGGTATACAGCTGGTAAAGAGTTTTGAGTTTCCACAGAAAATAAATATATCTGTTGGTAATTAAACCCCCACCCTCTTCCAATCCTTATATCAATCAAGTTCGTTTGAGTTTCAAAAATACTAGGGAGGTATCGTTTTCCATAGGTATTGAATTTTGTAAGTACCTGCTGTGGTAACCATCATAATTAGCAGCGTAGCAACTGCTTCTTATAAGTATTAATTCAGGGTTGAACATTTATAAAAAAAAAATATTACATTGACAGCGCTAGAACAGACGCGCAATACGCGCAAATCTTTATCGGGAACCTTCCTGTGGGTCTTTAGAAATTATTCAGACAATAGCGAAGAACAGGTGCTATGGAAGTTTGACATAGACGGATGATTGGAATATAATGTTAATCTTAATTCTTTTGTTCAAGACAAAATTCATGTGATTCAATTCTTTAGTAACTTTTATGTAATAAAAAAGGGTACCTTTAAAATAACTTTTACGTCCACACACGTTACGTCTCACAGGCTTGATACTATAAAATGATTTAATGTAAAATATAAAAGAATGTTTTAATTTAGAATATTTATACGAAATTAACGAATAAATATTATTAATATCTTTATATAATTTTTGAGTTGATCTTTAGAATGATTATATCATTATACTAACATTAGTATTTTTTATATCATTAGTTTTAAAAATATTTAGTGAATGGAAAGCTTGTTATAACAAGTCATTAGTAGTAATATTAAAAAATGTATACTGTTGCCCATTAGGAGCTTATTGCTAAATATCATTTAATATTTAGATTTAAATATATCGAATCGAAACCATGTAATGAATATAACTAGACAAGTTTACTAACTACTACTATTACCACCATAGTTACACAATGGACTCCATAGTTATTAAGTCATAGCCAACAGGAATCAGTCTCAAAGTTTTCTCTTATAGATAGAGTTGTTTAGATTTAAGATTCGTAAGATGACTGGTATTTATATTTACTCTCTTCCTCAAAATCATATCAAGAATTAATTGTTTATATTATTATAAATGTTTACAAATATTAATATAAATGATAGGGTATAATAGCAATATGTAATAATAATAGGTGGTAATAATCTCAGCCGAAGTAAAAATTTGTGCAAAAATACTAATAATCATTGGTTTTCGGTTCCGGACATGTTGTATTGTAGGTATATGTGTGTCACTACGGCCTATTCAAGTTCCCTGCTGAACATAGGCCTCTTCACCAAAGCGTTAGTTAAAGCCGGATAGCATTTTCTGAAAGGTCTGCCCAAAGGTTTTTCGCCATCTTTTGAGGTTGGAGAAAAAGGTGATATATTTTTACTTAAGATCCTTACATCGGATACGGAAAAGTAACGAACTATCACTGTATTTGCGCGTACACATGCGGCATTATAATATCTCCTAGGCAGGTGACGACTGCCGATATTCTTCGGAAATTATCGCCATGGTCGAATTCGACCAGGAGGATCATCGTCGGTGCGTTATTATTTATATATTTAAAAATGTGACTAAAGTCTGTTGAGGATTTTATTTCAAATAACAATATTTTAACAACAAAGGCTAGAAATCGATCTAGAACTGTAGATAGGTAAAATAATAAAATATAAAAGTTCTAATATATCGGTGTGACTGTGAGAGGCGCGTAGTTGTCACGTAAGCGAGTGTTTTTCGCGCAAATTACTACTTAAATTTATGACTTAAGTGAGTCGTGAACACATCATAACAAATAAAGACCCACGAAGACACTTAGACTGTGTCTCTGTTTTGTAGTTCGAATTGTTCGTTAATCGAATATAATAATCTTGGTGGTCGGTCGAAATAAAAGTTACAGTTTTAGACTCTTACGGACTATAATAAATAAATCTTATTATTATTATCTGGTGAAGTAAAAGTTTATATTATATATAAAGTTCATATAGATTTCATTATAATAGTTCTGATATTATTATTTCACTCGTTACATTGTAATTGCACAAACTTTTGCCAATCGTCCCAACTCCATACTTACTTACACAAAGTAAAGAAAATTGGCCCGTGATGCCAATTTAAGTTACATTGTTATTTCAATGGACAAAATCATTAACATTATAAATAACCACAGTCAAATTATCATTACTAGCTACACTAAAATGGGGTAGGTCTTGCGTGTTTTGATTAGTAGATTCTCTGACAGTGAAGAAGCTTCTCGCGTCAGTGACTTTAGAGACTGTACTGTTACAAACTAAATATAGTAAAGTTTAATACACGATAGGGGGAAGGAAGCGATCCATTTTGAAGGATTGATACGACATAAAGCGAATATTATTTTTTATTCTTTTAATTTCAAGTCCATTTATTTTTTAAATCTTATATCTGCGATACAATGGGTCGCAAGCCTGTCGTTGTTGGTCAAGGCGTTCCATATAGACCAACTGAACGTGAACAAAATTCAGTGCTTATTACTTACTTACTTGTAAGTACCTAATGTTTGTTTGATATGTTATCACTATTTGCAGACGCAGATATCACCTGTGAAATCGCAAAAAATGCATAATTTAAGTACTCGTTATTTAATAATTTCGTCAAAATCACTGGCATAAATATTGGCAAGCCATTATTCGTCCAACTGAATCAAATCCCTTTTAATGCTAAACCATGTTCTTGTTTTCCCATAGAGTATTTATTAAAGCTTTTTGTTACAATACGATATATAAAACAATTGAATTTGAATTACGAAAACTGAAAACAAGTAAGAAGAAAAGATGAAAATATGTATCACAGGCATGGAAGTACGCGCATCTAAGTACCATTTAACAATGAAACACTTATTCAATGCGATCTGTAATAAATAAATATATTTTGTTTATTTATGGCAACACTTGTCCCCATATATTGCCGAGACGCTGTCTAGCTTTTTTCGGCATTGACCAAGAGATCAAAGACAGTACAGTAGTTAGTCGGTTAGAACAGTGACAACAACGCGTGAGGCGAACAACCAGAAAAACTTAGTCCAATGTAAAATTTTCATATTAAAATAATTGCAGAAAAAGTTACATTAAACGCAGACCAACCAGGAACCGTTTCACAATCGAACATTTAATGTAATTATTGTATTAAAATTTCTCTGATCGCGGTCTTTTCGTTAAATATGACTATGTCGCCTACGCGAAAGCTAGTAGATGCTTTATAGATCTATTTTCAAATTTCACTTAACATAAAGTTGTGAAAATAGATGCATTTTCTAGCTACGCAATAAGCTATTAGTGTTACAATCCTCTAGACGATATTAACCCTGTTTTAATTCGCCAAGGTTGTAAGGGGCAACAATATCATCTCTTTTTCTAAAACTAAACGGTGAATTACACCTGCACAAGGTGACCTGGCCCGCTAGCAAATGAGACTCGGGCGACCGACTGACAGCTAAAAGTTATTAGAGGTTGTCGAATGTAAATCCCACATACTAGAGCAGTATTACTGCGCTCACCATTAGGCAGTATGCCGGCTTATGCTTGCTTGATGTTTATAAAATGTTATTCACTATCAAGATTTTTTTAATTGTAAGTCGCTTTAAATACTTTGCGGAGGTAAATATTTTTAAATACTTTGCGGAGGTAAATATTTTTAAATACTTTGCGGAGGTAAATATTTTTAAATACTTTGCGGAGGTAAATATTTTTAAATACTTTGCGGAGGTAAATATTTTTAAATACTTTGCGGAGGTAAATATTTTTAAATACTTTGCGGAGGTAAATATTTTTTAAATCTTATATCTGCGATACAATGGGTCGCAAGCCTGTCGTTGTTGGTCAAGGCGTTCCATATAGACCAACTGAACGTGAACAAAATTCAGTGCTTATTACTTACTTACTTGTAAGTACCTAATGTTTGTTTGATATGTTATCACTATTTGCAGACGCAGATATCACCTGTGAAATCGCAAAAAATGCATAATTTAAGTACTCGTTATTTAATAATTTCGTCAGAATCACTGGCATAAATATTGGCAAGCCATTATTCGTCCAACTGAATCAAATCCCTTTTAATGCTAAACCATGTTCTTGTTTTCCCATAGAGTATTTATTAAAGCTTTTTGTTACAATACGATATATAAAACAATTGAATTTGAATTACGAAAACTGAAAACAAGTAAGAAGAAAAGATGAAAATATGTATCACAGGCATGGAAGTACGCGCATCTAAGTACCATTTAACAATGAAACACTTATTCAATGCGATCTGTAATAAATAAATATATTTTGTTTATTTATGGCAACACTTGTCCCCATATATTGCCGAGACGCTGTCTAGCTTTTTTCGGCATTGACCAAGAGATCAAAGACAGTACAGTAGTTAGTCGGTTAGAACTGTGACAACAACGCGTGAGGCGAACAACCAGAAAAACTTAGTCCAATGTAAAATTTTCATATTAAAATAATTGCAGAAAAAGTTACATTAAACGCAGACCAACCAGGAACCGTTTCACAATCGAACGCATCATTTAATGTAATTATTGTATTAAAATTTCTCTGATCGCGGTCTTTTCGTTAAATATGACTATGTCGCCTACGCGAAAGCTAGTAGATGCTTTATAGATCTATTTTCAAATTTCACTTAACATAAAGTTGTGAAAATAGATGCATTTTCTAGCTACGCAATAAGCTATTAGTGTTACAATCCTCTAGACGATATTAACCCTGTTTTAATTCGCCAAGGTTGTAAGGGGCAACAATATCATCTCTTTTTCTAAAACTAAACGGTGAATTACACCTGCACAAGGTGACCTGGCCCGCTAGCAAATGAGACTCGGGCGACCGACTGACAGCTAAAAGTTATTAGAGGTTGTCGAATGTAAATCCCACATACTAGAGCAGTATTACTGCGCTCACCATTAGGCAGTATGCCGGCTTATGCTTGCTTGATGTTTATAAAAATGTTATTCACTATCAAGATTTTTTTTAATTGTAAGTCGCTTTAAATACTTTGCGGAGGTAAATATTTTTTAAATACTTTCCAGCATACGGTAACGAACCTGGGAAGACCGACTCCCAGAAATGGGACGCATTTTTACGTGAAATTCTTGTTGCAGTTAGACCTCAATTATTATATTATTGAAGATATTATTATTTTTCATAAAGTAGAAAGATATCAAATTAGTAGTTAAAAAGAAAAAAATATTAGTAAAGAAACTCGTAGTACTAAAGAAAACGAACCAATAAGCTAGAAACTGAATTCAGGCCACGGTACAAACACGTCATACCTATTAGATGCTGACATCAATATGGACAGTCTTACTTGAGCACTGAAATTGATGTCTAGTTAATAGAGTTCCGAAGAGCCCACAGATACGTTATTGGAACGTCGGTGAATCTGCTTATAGTAACTGTCACGCTGTAATGCACGTTGCACGTACCTATGTGTGGTAATGATTGGATAGCTAATAGATTATAGAACTACGGTTCAGCTGCCAGTGTCCCTGCCAGATTAATAATGGGTCTAGTTTGAATCCTAGCTAAAGTGAACATTTGGAAAACACACAAATTTCGAGGCTTTGTCTGTAACCGTCCCTCTTCAATACCTATCTACCTTACCGATACAAATCATACACAAGTTTCGAAAAACTATTGCGCACTAGCCCTGCATATCGGGGATTGTAATCGTTCCTGATTCGAAGGCAGATCTCCTAACTACACGGTTATCGTTGCTGGACCAATTATATTTTTATTGAAATCAACGAAAGCATTCGAAAAAAAGATACAGTGAGTCTAGGAGAATTCCTACTGCACTATTGAAAACTTTCACACACAATTGTTGGATTAATTGAATGGATTGCGCATTGCGTTCACCTGTCGCAATAAAATATTGTTATTTTATCGGTTTGTAAATGAAACTTTTAATTAAAAGAGATGCGAGCCAGTTGTCGATGCTCAGTCTACTGTTGTCCATTAATGGAGAGGTTCACAGAACAATGGCGAGGATTATTTATTAAAACAGGAGCATAAAGTGGTTGGTGCTTATGATACTTTGATTCGCCACTTGCTTTGATGTAACTAGTTATTAATAAAGAGGAGTTCCAAATAATAACATGTTAAACGCATTGAGATAATACAAAAACGCTTAATAACTAACAATAATGTTTTGATTGTCCATGTCTACTGTCTGGACTGCAATTTTCAGCACCAGTTAAGTCAGTAAGATTATCTCGTTTTGTCCCTTTCTGTACCAAAAGGTCTTGAACGAATATAGGATTTAATGCGCCTTGCGGTTGGAAAATATAATGAGGAAAATAAAAAAGTAGACGTGGACATACTCTCAACTAAAATTGCTGAGCTTCGGCCTAAAATGCGGAGCGCATTGCACAATCGTTTATAGAAGAAAATCGTAGGTTAATTAATTATTTCATTAATCTTTCTTTGTTTGTATTCTTTTGCCTAATATTGTTATCAAGTTGTAGTTTCTTATAACTTACTATAGTGTTACTTTAGATAAGCAATAGATTTGAATAATATTAATAGTCATTTAACTATACGACCCTGTATCTACTGGCTTTCCGTGGTTGCCTTTAAGTAAGGTGACACATGCCTTTTTTTTAAAACATTTTTATAAAACAAAATATTTGTTAACCTTGTTGGTAATCCTTAATAAATAAATAAAACAAAATAAAATTTTCAGAGGTGATTACAACTTCTCAGGGATACAGGGGAACTTAGATGTGATTGAAATGTCAGTGCGTAAAAAACTTCTAAGCCTTAGACGCATAGGACTTTAATATGTAGTACAATAAGAACCTGTGTAATATCCAATGCAACTTGGCGGACTTAAAACATTTTGTAAGACATGACATAAGGTTTTATTACATTTTGATTGCGATGGTGATGCGTAAAAGGCGAATAGGATCGTAGCGACCCAATGCAAGGGGCATGGACAGTTGAAAAGATTTCATGTTCCATTATGACATTTTTCTTTAAATTCTGGTATTGTTGGCGTTGTGTAATGGTATATCTGAGTTTTTAGATCAAAATCAGCGAAAATTTAAATGCAAGTCAAGCTTTTTAAATTTACTAATAAATCTATCTATCAGATATTGATCATTTTAGGTCATTTGAGATAGGTAGAGTATCTACATAGTATACTACAATTGTACGTATACATGAGCTCTAGTCTGAAATAGCAATATTGTTTAGCTGGCTTTCCTTTCACAGTTATTGATTGAGACGAGTACTGGGTGCTTGTTTGTGGTTTTCCACTACACTATATTTCGTATTATGACTACAGATAGAAGATATATACGGAAATAAATCAGTTGAAAGCTATGAAAGATGACCGATTTGAAGACATTGAAAAAGTTCTTGTATTAAATTAAAAAAAATTAAAAGTACGTTGATTGACTCTGGTTAGACACAATGACCTTTATGCCGATAATAATTCAGCCACCTCAATCTAGTGTACGTTAGGCGTCTATTTTTGTCGGTTTCGTCACAAGTTGGATGAAGGACGCTGAAATGCGGTTGGTTTAGGATAAAAGCTTTCGGACGTGTCGCACTCCGTCCGCTATAAAGGCGCGGGCCCAAGTTTACGACCCCTGCACTAGCGCTGATAGTAAATTACACAATTCATAAAGAGGATAGAGTACTCGGTGAGTTGCTACACCCGACTGTGGTGACACATTACGGTTTGAATGCAAATAAATAACATATTCAATGGATAATGTTTCAACGTTTTTGATTATTACGAAGTAAAGGAGAACCTTAAGAATACCTTTACAAAATGCTACATTCCTACATTTAACATTTATAGTAAATAAATTATTAAATTAGTTATTATTCAAACATATCAGAAATGTCTCTCATCAAACATTTTAAGCTGTTTTATCATCACGCTAGAAAAGGTTAATAATAAACGTGATTTTTTTTGGCCAACAAGTAGGGTATTTAGCTATATTCAACAGATATATATTTTGATACTATATGTTCCATTGTGTAATGAAATTTTGTCTTATCAATCTATTAAAATAACAATTTTTAATTTAAATAGCGCCCAATCGGTTAATATATTACTATCAAGTAGATAGTGTAATAATTAATTAAAACTTTGATTTATTATCAAAATTAACTTAGTTCCTATATGTAAAGAAATCAAGCGGGGAATAAAATGCTTTATCATGCAATCATCTACGCAATTTAAGTGAAATTAAATTTGAAATAAAGAGTACGGGCATGGTACCTATCAGGTGACAATAGCCTAACTCGTTCGTGTATTTTTGTTTTGCACATACGAATAGCATAATACTTAGTGTGAAAAGGTGCAAATTGTGGGATTAGAGATCAGCACCTATTGGTTTGACCGATTTGTTTCTACTATTTATTTGTTTATACTATTTATACTACCTCTATTAAAAAAAGCAAAGGCAGTGTAATGTAATATATATAAAATTTGGGTATTATAGTATAATTGTCATATTTTTACCAAATGTCTTTAGATCGAGAGTTACGAGTAGACTTCTGATCTATTTGTGTAAGTGGATTTAAAATATACACGGTCAACGTCCGACGTACGTTGTTTGAGGATTTTGATCTTGAATATTAATAATGCTCCATGACAAATTGTATTTGAAAAAGTTATGTTGCACGATTATATATACCATAGCAAATTTCAAGTGTTTCATTGTATAATTTACACAATTCGAGGAAATAAGGAGAAAGGGTTGAAAATCTTATAGTAGCCGACTGCAAATCCACTATATTTGCTGTTGTTGACAAGTAGCAGCGTAGTCCGATGAAGAAGAAAAAAAAATTTTGTAATTGCGGCGTCACAAAAAAGCACATATTTTCACCAAGTGCCTTTATGGTTTTCTTCATAACCAAAATAGTGATGTTCCATTATCTCTGTTTACAAAACCGATAAAATGCGAAAGGTTTATAGTTTCATCGGCGCTTTGAGAATACCGTGCGCGCGTATACATGAAGCGAAATTAAAAAAATATAGTAAACATCGACTATATTTTTTTAATTTCGCTTCGGTAACCATGAAATACCACTTATTAAAAAAATCTGTAATAATAAATGTGTGTTTCTTGGCTTAATTTTCTTGCATTATTATTTTGACTTTTGATTTTAAGTATTCTATTTGTAAGTGTCTATTTAGAGTTAATCGTTACAAAATGTGTAACTTAAAGTGTGTAGATAATTGTAGAGTTGTTTATATATCTATATAAATATATTATATATATAGTCGATGCAATTCTTATAATGTGATGGGTGTTGTATTCTTCTTACAGTCGTTTTATGTATTATGTACAACACTAAATATTATAAATCCACTAAAGCACTTGCACATCTTGCAATACAGATAGCCGATATCTAAATTGTACGCTTCATTTCACTCCATTAGCACTCGTGTGTTGATTCAGAACGTAAACTGACCGCACCGAAGAGAATTAATGATAGCGGGACTCTGCTCCAGCAACCATTCAAGTGCGTAATTCACACGTTGGCGGCAACAGTTCTAAAATATCCCGCGCGAACACAAACGCTTGAAGTTTTCTAAATAAATGAAGTCGCGACGGAAATGTCGCCCTTGACTACAGACCACAGCATCGCGGAATAATACACCGAATGTCAAAGGAGTAGCGGATTTGTTACGAGTCATTGATTCCGTAGGGGACGATGCACTATATCTGCGTAATAATAAAAATATATACGAAATCATAACACCGCCGTCATAGATGCGGAAATGGCGGCAAATTTACAGTTATATATAGTCTATGATACTTAATTGTATTCTTAACCTTTATAAAATAGTTAAATTTTTTGTAATCATAGAGGTTTTAATGTATTTTCATTAAAAGGCTAAGTATTGTAGTTTATAACGCATTTACTCGAACGTAATAAACAATACAAGAGTGAATGTCATAATATAGAGGTAAGACAGTACTGGAATATTTTTGCTTTTATAACAAACTGGATGTTCATGTTTCCAGTGATTTTAAAGAACAATAAAAGGAATGGGAAAACCTGTTTTTAGTCATTAGTTAAAAATCATTTCATAAATTCATTTACAAAATAATGAAAATCAGAAAAAACAAAAATGGAAAATTATGTTACATTCAATTATTTATTACTAATACGAGCTATACACGCATCTTTAACTTGAAAAAGTTTCTGTAAAATAAAAATATACTTTCTTACCTCCAAATCGGAGTCCAAACCATCTACGCTTGAGCTTAGGTCCGACCGAATGGATATCCTATTAGGTCGACGAGTTAGACTATTTACACCCATCAGTTTATTGGATCGGTCGAGAGTGCCGCTCCCACTGCTCACGATCTCAGGCTCGCGGAAGGACAACTTCTTCCTAGGCCTTTCGTTGAGGTCCTGCGCTTGGACGTCCGTATTCAGTCTTTCATTGATAGGTATCACAAGTCGCGACTGCACGCATATCTCATCGGAGGAATCGAACTGCCGCTTCAATGGAGACATTTCCTTTGGCAAGCTTCGAACGTGAAAATCTCCATCATCGTTGTACCGCTTCGTGGCGCCCACCGAAAGAGGTCTTGGTCTGGCTCCACTCACATACTCACGCGAAACGACATCGTCGATTCGACTTCTGCGTCTGCTCGAGCGTAGTTCACTGAACTCCGGTTCGGAACGACTGCTTTTGAGTTTATCATGGCTCTTCTTGTTTTTTGGCTCGTGCTTCAACGTCTTCGATCGCTGTTGCTGCTCATGCCTTGGTTTCAGAGCGCCGCCGAGAGAGACAAGGGTGCTCCGCGCTTTCAGCAACACTTCTGTTGGCAAGCTTTTCAAAAGATTGTCGTTTCTTCGATGCTTGACATCAAGCTCCTTCTGGTTGGACATTGCGTGTGATTTTTAATTTTTACGAACACATGTAAAATATTGGCCGCTGATACTTTTTCGCGAATCTTTCACAAGCGCTGCGTGTGAAACGCGCTCTTCCGCGCTGCTTCCCACGAAACAACTGAAGTGGCGGCGGCATGGTCGGCGCGTGCGTCGCGCGTCGCTACAAGAACCACAAATAAACACATTCGCGTATTCTCATCGGTTCTGTCTGAATTACTTCGACACCGCATAGCGCTGTTGCAGTTCCACACAAGGTGGGATACACGTGACATTAAATGTATAACACTACTTAAATTGCAAGTGTGCACACATCGAGCCGTCTCACCCAGTCTTGGACAGTTGTTAACTTTTCAAGCAATGCGAGAACAACTAGAGCGGCAAAGGATTTAGAATCGTTCTATACATACTGTTTGTTGTCTTACAGGATGGTCAGTAAAATGTAAACACTTCACATGTCACGATCGTCTTTAAAATTGATCACTAATACATTCTATACAGCGTCTACAAAGCAATTGATTTAGTTTTTTTATGTTAACTACGTACTGGCAACGGATTATCTTTAGTCAACGATGCTACACGCACGAGTAATCTCGATGTCACCGTGACCGTGTTAATGAAAAACATTTAGCTGTACAGTTACTGGACTACTTAATTGATTTCAATTATATCATCCTATTCTGTGAAAAAATGAGTATTCAACCATTTTCTCTATGCACCAATTTCAAGTATGTTGTGCAATCTGTCGGTTGACTAACGATGCCCAGGTAATATGTGTAGCATATTAACAGGATATATGGACACAATCCGACTTACAGATAGACGAGCAAAATGATATTCAGGTTTATTAAAAAACAACAACATAGTTCCATAGCTTCATTCATCGTCATTTCCAAATTAAGAAACATGAGGTTTATATTATATATGTTTTGTCGATGTTATATACTTAGACTTCTGGTTAGAAATATCTGACTTATACGTGAGGAAAGACGCGATCCAACAGCTAGTAATAAATAAATTTCCATGAAGTCGACAACAAAAGCTGTCATCACCTGTACAGAAGATTAGCCTATAACACGTTGGTAGGGTTGGTGTGCCACGCACTAGACATACTGCTTACCATCACAAATTGTGTTATTTGTGTTTGGTATATTTGGAAGGATTTCCCACCATCAATCGATCACTAGAGTTTCGTTCGTTAATCATCAGGGAGCGCCACATCCTGGTGAGGTTGACATTTGGAGAAAAAGTTGAGATATTCCTCCTTACCCTCCCCTAATCTCTTAAAACAATTTAATTTTCATAATCATTAATTGAAAAATAATAATATCCTTTTGAAATAATCTTACAAAAATATAAATAGTTAACGTAACGTTTCGTTCGTTAATCATCAGGGAGCGCCACATCCTGGTGAGGTTGACATTTGGAGAAAAAGTTGAGATATTCCTCCTTACCCTCCCCTAATCTCTTAAAAGAATTTAATTTTCATAATCATTAATTGAAAAATAATAATATCCTTTTGAAATAATCTTACATAAATGTAAAATGTTAACGTAATCGATTACAAAAAAAGAATAGTTCAACTTCCGAAATGAATCACATACTGCTAACATTTAACCACAAACGGTTTTATTGCTTTTAGTCGAGTTTAGCTTAATTTGAAGATCATGCTTGAACTCCAAATCTTCGATTCCAAATTCCACAGACTAGTAATTGGACATCGTCACTACTGCACCGGTGCTGGCGAGAGAAGAAGAAGAACATGCGAATATTCTTCTGCGAAAATAAACGATTTTTAGATGTTTACACGTTTTCCCTAACGCCAATTAAGATTGTCTGAAGAATTTTAAAAAGTTGGGAGACAAAGATAAATAAGTTATTAAGAATGGTGATGACATTGTAAAACTAAATATTATTCATTTATTTTGAAGCCCTGTTTACCTCGTATAAGGTAAGAACTATGAAAGTGGCTTCTATATCTTTTATATGTTATTTCTAGATAGAAATATCGATTTGCACTTCTCTTGTACAAATTAAATCATAATTGACACCAAAATCTAATGCAATGTAAATCTGATCAAAAGCTTGAAAAGAGCAATTGAATTATACCTAACACAGATTACTCTGTAATTAGTCGAATACTTGATAGCAAAGGAAACAATAGCCATTTGGGGGATTAAACACCACCGAAATGTACACAGAAAAGTTCCGAACCGAACTCTGACGTAAAACTTATACCCCCAAAGGCTTAATTAAAGAACTTGCTTCCAATGTTTCAACAGTAATCGACGTAGTTACGTAGCTGTGAAATATTGGCGCTCCAGCTGAGTATCTCTTTCGCGTAATTTATGTTACATGCAATTGTTTTCTCCCAAACGTTTAACACATTTTACTGTTTCTGAAAAGATTTTTGCTTCCAATGCTGTGTGATTTAAAACCACATGATTGTAAACAAGCCGTGCGGTACATTGACATTTTATTGACATTTCTAGCACTTTTTAAACACTTAGGTATTTTAGTGTATATACGCGTATACTAGTCGCTGTAATTAGAATTTTAATTAATAAATATGATAAATTATATTACAGAGCAGGTTATCGAGGTGTTTTAATGGAAACCTAATGAAAATCAAAGCCAAAAAGTAATTCGCGTAGACTCTATATTAAAAGATTATTATTATTTACTACGTGCATGGCGGTGAAGAAAAACATCGTGAGGAAACCTGCATATCTGAGAAATAATAAAAAAATATTATTTCAAGGATATGTGAAGCCAGCCAACCCGCAATGGAGCAGCGTGGCGGGCCATTCCCAGCTCCTATATTTTCACAAATATCTAAGCAAGGCCGCTTAGATATTTGTGAAAATATCTGAGTATCTGCCCAGCAGTTGGTACTAACAGGCTGCTACTTTACTTTACTATATTGATAGAAATAACGTCGTGAGTGCACTAGGTATTATTGGGGTGGTCAGTACTATTTTCAGAGAGCTTATTTGGGTAACGTGATAGGCGTTGAGCCTAGTCACTATCTTAGTGTCCAAGCCAATTCTTAGTGTGGAGGACACAGGGGATCAAACTCGTTTTTTGTTTGTTTGTCTTGCAATCGCAAATAATCTTTTACTTTATTCTACTATTCCAAATTATTAACGTGATTGGAATGAATGAAATGAGAGACAGAAATTAAGTAAAATTGTTCATTTGACGTAAGAAATACAAATTGGGTTTGTCAATTGTAATTTTTGTACAGTGTACAATGTATCATAGGAATTATATTATTTTGACACTTGAATAGTGACAGGATTATAATATGAGCAGAATTTTGTAGGATTAAAATACACTTTCGTTTTAATTATATTATAATATAAGAGTGTGTAAATAAGAGACGACTGTGAGACAGACCTCAGACTCGCAGTGGCTACCGACAGAGGGCGGGATAACGATCTCGACAAATTCGACATTAAGCACACCGTACACGATAGCAGGTGCGTGGTGTCTGGTTCTGTGATCGCCAAGCTGCTTTCCGATTGCGGCGATTATGGAAAGACGTCCTTATGGAAGAGGTCTAAGTGCCGAAGTGGAATATTTACAGGCCGTTGAAGTAAGGTAAGGCCTTTAAAATATAAACGTGATGTCTCACTGACGCAATGACACGTTATTACCTTTTGTTGTCCGATGTAAAGCATAAACGATAAGACCGGAGTCTTCCTCTGGTCTTATCGCTTATGCGACACAACATAACCGGAACCGAAAACCAATAATTTATTTTGAACAAATATTGACTCCAGCTGGGATTTAAACACTGGACTAATCGCTCAGCAGTGAGGTATATCATTCTCATAAATAAAATAGTTTGTTTGTGATTTTTGACTTTCTTAAAAAAATTAAATTAAACTAGTACAAATTATGTTTAATACATTAAGTTTAACCATTCATATTCTGTGCTCAATTAAGTTTTAGTTTAATTGAATTGTAATATTTTAACAGATAAAGTTCATGAAGCTTATTCAAAGTTCAAGCGGATTCAATAAGTTTAATTACATTTCGAAATCATCACAGAAAACTGCCGCGGCACCTTGTTTATTGTTTTAGTCTGTTGCTTTACGATCAAACTCGTCTGAATATATTTCTTTGTTGCTTTTAGGCTTTATATAAAAATATACGTACAAATTTCTAAGAACACATAAACACAAATTTGCCGCCACACCTTATGACCACACCACATTTAATATATGGATGGCGGTAAGAAAATTCATAAGCCTATCTCGTCTCCATGGATCCTCGAATAAAACTTATGGAGGCTACTAACTTTTAAATGAGCACCTTCAAAGATGTCTGTAGTCGAGGTCCATATAAAAATGAATGTGTCTTTGTTTGTCCCTTAAAGACCCGTATACCACTCAATCGATTGAGCCTAAATTTATTACTGTAACTTAGTACTGGAAAGGAGAATAAAAATGTTTCACTGCAAAGCGTGGCAGGGTTCAGTTAATAATAACTAATTTTGCCTTTGACCCCTAATCATTGCAATCACATGTAAATTACACAATAAGTTATTTCTTTGATCAATTATATAAATGATACTTTAAAAAAGATATTTTATATTTACATTTACTGTTATGCCAATGACAAATCCAATTTTCGGTATTAAAATGACGGTATCAGTCGATATTATTGTATCTACACGGTACAAATATTGACTTTATTCGTATACAAAACTTTGCCAACTCGACCCACCGCTGTTTGATATTGGTATTCTGTTTCTTCGAGCGTGGTGATGAACTGCCAAATGCAAACTTAGTGTATTTATCTTAAATTGTTTAAGAACAGTTGTAGTTGTCGATACGTGGAAGTTTATGTAACAATTTAGTGGTTTGAGTTCGCGTAAAGAAACAATAATCGTAATCCGTGCGTAATAAAATTCCCAGAAATCAATTGGTGCAATTAAAATGCCGCCACAAACGACTGGAAGCAAACGCTCCAGTTACCCTGCGAACATTTACATCGTACAGAACCGAGTGATTACAATCGTAATTGATTATAAAAGTCAAGTGGAAGGCGAAACGGAAGATTTACAATGTCTACAAACTGGAGTCTCTCCACGTCCGTTGTAGACGAAACGAGCGGTTTGACAGGCGAATGGAGGCGCGTTTACGCTGACTGATTTAGACCATGTCGGTAAACAAACAGACACTATCGATAGTTTGCTGTTAGACATGTACAGATTACTATATAAAAAACCACTCAGGGGCACGCACGTATTTTTTTACTCTATATAATGTATTATCATATTAAGTTCCATTATCAAAGCTTCCACCCTCTCATCACTTCGCATTCATGGAGAACTCTCCCGCGGCTTTCCTCCGGTAAAAAGTTTCCTATGTCATAATTATTTTTTTATTGACGCGAACACTACACATTTGGAAGTAAATTATTATTTACGGATCTTATCGCGTTTTACAATTTTTTTTTAATATGTCGAAATGTCAGGTACTGAGGAGTTAGACGTCTTGATGTCATAGTTAACTCGGGCACCTCTAGTTTTTAATTATTAACCTTAGTCCGATCTACACAGGATGTGCTCACAGTATCTTGAGGTCGTGCAATTGTAAGCTGGTTTTAGATTGAATTCTATTTATTACTTGATCCCAAACCGTTGGGAGCACAAATCCATCTTCTCTATTGAAATTAGGTTAACTCTAGTCTTTTTATATCAATAGATTCGGTGTGCCTTTGCGATGATTTGTGGTCAATCCAATCTGATGTACGGACGATCTAGAATATTATCATAGACTAAAGACTTCCTAAGCACGATAAAATCCGTAAATAATAGTTTTATTTCTAAAGTGTCCCATATTCTTTCCCAGGCTTTAAGCTATCTCTAATTAAACTAAGGTACCTCTAAATTTATTGCGTATTGAAGACAAAGACAGACTTCCAAACAAACATTATTTCATATTTATAATATTATTAGGATTATATGTCTATTATTAGGTTTATCATGTTTTACGAGAGCTAAAAAAGAGCTGACCTTTCGCTGATTTACAATTACATTATTAATTAAACATAATTAAACTTTGTGGACATTCTTTACAATTATAGGAAAGAAGAAATGTTAATTTGCTAAAATTCCATTTTCTTTATTGTCTATAAAAATCCTACAGCAGGAGATCTGTTTCAATGTAGTAACACTGATTCTCAAAATTTTATCCATATGACGTGTAAATTGTTGTTGTGTGCGAAAATAAAACCGGCGTCCGGGCCAATCGCTTAGCCACTGCGCGAACCGTGTCGACATATTCAATGTTTTAGTATGAGAAGGTAGTGGAGCTACCTTTTCACCATAGCATGTACAGTACGTGTAACTTCATATGATGACTGTCGCGCGTGGGCAAGACGCGCGTCCCCAGGTTTCGTTCGACTTTCGTTCGAGAGCACTGTCTCATACACTATGGTAACCTCGGTAGAAGTAGGTTCCCTTCCATTTAGCAATATTACTATTTTGGACGCTAGTTTTAATAGTTAGCTCAATACTACACTACAAACTATATTTCCTTTATTGTGAGGCCGATATTATGTGAATTCCGAGTTTCAAGATTTCAGATCAACGGCAAGTCCCCTGTAGATTTCGATATGTATGTAAATTAATACTTAGTGAGTAAGAGTAAGTTAGCCTTTACTTTATTGATAAATTAAAAAAAAACTGAGTAAGCTTGAATTCTGTAATTCGTACAAACAAAGACGGGGCAGGGAATAATATATAAGACTAAATAATGTGACGGCCGCAGGCCTTTCGGTCGGTAGAAAACAACGCAATCTTGATTCTAACTATAATTAATTAGCGGTGCAAAAATAGTAGATATTAATTATGAAGTTTGTTCGCTAAACTCACACTTTTCTACTGGAATTCGAGCCACGAACCAAGTGGCCGTCTCCTTATTAATTAATTCACAACCATAATCACACAGTAATTTCTAACGAAGGTTAAAATAAACAGCAGTATTATTTTGTAAGTATATATTATTTTGAACAGAAATATCCAAATTGCGTAGAATATGTATATACATAAATAAACTTTTCATTATAATTATCACTAAAGTATAGTTAGTATATAAGTTACGGGAAAAAATCGAGAGTTTACAAAATAATAATCCTATAGTTAAAAATAAAGACTTTAAGGGTTAGTCGCAGGCTTACTTCGTGGTACGCGGGTGACCTAGGTTCGATTTTTAGTGCCGGGACTAATATAATTGTTAATTATATTCTTAAGTACTTATTTCACTAAGTGGTAGTACTTGTTGAAATGGTTTAATAATTGATTCGGATTATATTTCGCAGAGCAAACAGCTAACTTAAAGATATCATCCTAATTTCAAACATTTTTATAAAACAACAAACAAATAACACAAATAATAAATGAAAGTAAAGAAAGAAAACATTTTTCTGTCAAAGTGAACAGAGCTCCTCGTTAAATGAAATATCTTGAAAAAAATATAAAATGCGTCTGATAATACGATACTGGCAGTCAGAGCTACGAAATTCACAAGGATTTTTTTTATAAAAATATGGCTTTGCAGATCACAAGTTTGGGTAATTGGTGGAATTCATTACGCCTTGCCACAAAATGACATTTTAATTTCGAATTCGTGTAAAAGTAAAGAGACAGGACGTAGTAATGCTTCTTCACATGAAAACGAATAGTTGAACATTTCTATAAATAGTAGAGTAGGTACTTATAAATTTACTTATGTGTAATTTGCAACATGCCACCACTTACTCCTAATGCCAATCTCTATTGCCCATGGTGGCATGGCAACCTGCTAGCAACCAAACGAGGATCTGGTGGCCGAACATCTATCCGAGTTTGCCGAACCCGAATCCTTCAGACTGGTAATGTGAACCAGCATATATGCATATATGCTGGGATTTGCTGGCGCTTTTTGGTGGTGATATTGTATGTATATAGGAACATCGTAAATTGTACTAACTCCACATACTACTTGTATCACTCAGATTTTGTAGATCAATCTTTTTTAGCTTTATAACAAATTATGTATGTATATATTCAGGCCTTGTTCCCAACGCGGTAGGCTGAGACAATCTTCTTCCACTTGCTACGGTCCTGACATACGTCTTTCGCTTCTCCCACTTATTAAATATATATATTTATATATTAACAAATTATTTATTCACAAAATCGGAAAAAATGTATAAATACCTACTCGGCACCAAAAATGATTCTAATTATATTATTTGTGCATAATGATTCCATAGGATTACCGACCTTCCTCACTTATCAGGCGCGGCACTTAGAATTGCTATTTACAATTTTGGTGGTGCCCCCCCCCCCTCCCGGAAGAAGTACCAACCGTGTTTAAAATTAATGTATTCAGAGTTCACGTAATATTTCTGTGTTTCTATTATCACTTATTTTATCCGACAACGTTGCCTTCCTGTTTCCAACACTGAAATGCCAATATCGACAGCTGAACAATTGATACTTCAATTGTCTGTAAACCACATCGTTTTGAATGATTTTCGGTTAAAAGGTTTTTTAACTTGTTTTTCAGTAGTCTGTACGGTAAAGCTTTAGTCTGCCCGCGTATCATTCGCTGGGGGGTAATTAATTATTACGGAATACGAGAAAATAGCTCAGGCTCCCAGTAGAAGCTAATTCATTTGATATAATCAAATTATTTGACATAAGTTACATACAGCCTTGGTAGCGTGTCCTAGCTGATTAATCGAATAAAAAGGACAATTTTTCAGTCCCTTGATAAATGTTAAGCCACAGAGAAAATAATACATATGATGTTAACGTATCATAAAATGACCAGCACCTTTAAATCTTATTCCAATAATATTGTAGAAAGACAAATTAATCTAATTCACTCAGAGAAGTATAAAAGTTTACAGAGAAAGCTAAAAATAGTACCTTATTTATTTGACGTCTTACCTCTATTAATAAAAACTCAGCGTATTGCGACCATGACTATTCACAGTCCAGACGCATTGTATGATACGATACTAAAATGATTGAAAGACATGAATTCAACAAAATTATATGACTAAATGTTCGGTATAGGTTTTGGTAATAAAGCTGCAAAATTACGTTTATTTATAATGGTTCTCTTATTATTTGAAATTTAACTCAATAGTTGTAAGAAATCAATAAGTTAACTTATTAATAACTATGTTTATCTATTAATTTCAACACTAAATCATGATTAAGCGAAAAAACAACAAGTTTTGTAGTCAACACAAACTAATGACTTGTTTCGAAATTTGCTTTCTACGAAACTTCAATACCTTATTACCCCATGGACAGAGGTCTCTGCAGCCAATTGCATATTTCAAATATAACTAATCAAACTTTGGTCCTCCCCAGAGACCGATCATCAGTTTATATTTCTCAACTATCCATTATTACTTTATTATACTTGTTTCATATAGAAAGTAGTACATTATATTATTATTTTGTAAGTCTAATGATTTCTATCATATTAAATTTTCAGAATATACGAACAATGGATTAGCTGTACATACAGAATAGAATTGTGAACAAACCTTTAATCTTTTTTTTTAAATATATATATATAATGTTTGGACAGAAGCAAATTGTGAGATCGCAAAACCTCGTAAACACTCGCCATAATACGCATCTGCTCCACGTTGAAGCAAATTAAACCAATTACCCCTCACTATATTACTCCGCACGACCATAGCTTTGATGACTTAACGTTGTGGTAATAAAATAAAATTATCGTAAAATTTCAGACATGACACAAAACTTATTTCAGCTATTGAAAAATGCAAATGTTTTAATGAAAAAAAAACTTTTAATTGTTATCACAACATTACATAATATTTATTTATGTATGTGTATGTATTATTTAAGTGTGTACAAGTAAATATTTATGTACCAAGACGTGCACTGGTTATTTTTAATTGCAAAGAAAAAGATTTCCTCGTATAAATAATTAAATATGTTTTATAATTAAATACGTATTCTAAATAGTACCATCTTCATGTTATGTAAATACCGAATCTTAATTGAAAGTATGATATTTGTTACTGTTCTGAGAATTAAGTTAATCGATAAGGATAATGGATTAACAAATTTATTTATATCCTTCTTACTTTTTTTTTCATTTCATCTCTCCATCGCCCAAAGGTTGACTGGTACAGAATGCTTCAGACATTAAGTCCGCCTATGTACATTCTCATGTACGAAGTTTAGTAAATAGAATAAGAAATATATTTATGTTTAAATAAAACTTAGAATTATATAGAATATTGGTTGTAACATATTAAAAATCAGCGCAGCACAATCAATATTATAAAAAGACGAGACGTTAACAACAGCTCTCGGCTATGATACGTGTGTATCAACGAAGTTCTTAATATCCAGACAATGTGATCACTGCTTCATATGGGGCAGCATAGTACAATGAACTGAAATTTCAACGGTGGACCTACTTAACCCATTGAAATAAAACTACTCATTGATTGCTTTAGTTGTACACATTGAACGTAATTCTGTGAAGCGTCAACGAAATTTATTTCATTACGAAGAATATCCTAGGCTGCATAAAATAATGAAATTTTCACCAAAAATTTCAAAATTAATTTTGTTTTAATTATTCGTATAATTACGACAAAATTTATTTCTGTCCTAACTATATGAATAGTAGGTACGATGATGCATTTCTTCTTGATCATTTAAAACACCTAATCCGTAGTTTCCGCTAGTCACATTCTTGAACACCTTGTAAGAATTCAGACACTAAGATATTAGGTAGTAACTATTATGTAATAAGTATTAATAATTTATACATACCTTCTTGTTGCTTTTGAAGACGTTGCACTTGAAAACGTTGGTGGCGCCGTCCCTGGCGATGTAAGAGAATATCTTGAGATCGGAGCTGTCGTGTGAGACGTAGAAGATGCGGTAGATAGGATGTTGCATCAGTTCTATGGTCTCGATACTGCCGGTACTCCTGTTGCTACGCCTGAAAAGTTTTGGGCGGGTTCTCTTCTGGAACAAACAATTATAATGTAAGATTAAAACAATTTAAGCTTCAGGTAATAAGCGGCGTAAGTATCTGCCACCATTTTATTTCCCATAGGGACTAATAAGAGATATACCATAAATTTAAATAATGACAAATAGAATATGTTAGCTACATTTATGACGTTTTAATTCTGATAAGGATGGTGTTATCCATGACACTACGCTATAAGTAAGTAAAGGCTTCTTGGCAAGAATAGTGAAAATCTGTGTTTCGTGTGATATCCTGATTATCTAGAAAAACGTATTTAAATTTATCGTAAGCTTTATTATAGATCGCTTAATTGTTGGATCAGATGTAAATATTTTTTAAATCGCATACTTGGCAAGTATTTAGCATATAATGTACATAATAGACACGCACAGTTCCAATTAACGATAAAAAATAATCATGAGGCACATAAATGCATAATACAAAATAGAACTTAGCAATAGTTCCGGTCCAAACGCAATGTCAGTAAATATTTTTAAGAAAACACTAAGAATAAAAAAGAAATAAAAGTTGAAAGATAATCCCCATATTCAAAAAACTTATTAATGCTACGTCAAAGTTTAAAAATGTTTTCTATAAAGGAATAAACGAATGTATTAAAATAGTACGATCTTCTCGTCTGATCAGTAATCCAGACTGGGCCGATTGTTATAACAAGATTATAAAGATTTCTCACGTACCAATTATTAAAATTTTTTTACTTGAAATTAGTTGCGAAGCATATTTGCTATTTGTAGCTTTCAACAATACCCAAAACCAATAGGGGTGGTGCAATTGGAAATGACAGATTTTCATCCTTCAGTCAGTAAGGTAAATTACTTTCTGGTGAGTTTTGCATTTGGGGAAAGCGAATGATATATTTACCGTCTTACTACCGGTACTTAGTGTATCTACCACATGTGAAATTATAGACAGGTTTTTTCAGATTTTTTAAATAATTCTTAGATCAAGGGAGATTTCGTAAACGCTATCATCTATCGCACTCCATCAATTTTTCGGCTCAATTTCGGAAACGGATATCGTGCAGTTCACAGACAATCGACTGTCTGTTATAATATTAAAAGTAAATAAAGAAGATAGCTGTAAAGAACTTATAAAAAAATATATTTATGAGAATTTCTTAACGTATCCTATGCATTAATAAAATTAAATAAATAAATAGTACTTAAGAGGCTAGCATCCGTCGATTCAAAGCCTGCGATATTGGATAGAAAGTTTTTATTTAAAAAGTTAAATTGTAATCGAATGTTGTTAAGTATACCGTGTGTTACCAAAATAATCTTATAACAAATTAAATATTAACTGTTTAATTTTATAAAATTTTAAATAATTAATAGAAACTTTAATAAAATGACTTTGTTTCATATGAAAATAATTAAAAATCGCCGCTAAATAATAACTAAATTTAGCGGCTACGGCAAGAAAAATCCGATGCGACACATTGTATATTTAAACTGTTTCCACTCACGTTATACAGAATGTAATTACATGACATAGTCAGGAAATTTCGATAACGTCTGTATGAGTTATAACAAAGTTGTATCTGAAAAATGTCAGATCAATTAACAATTTACTTAATTTCATAGGAATGAGATAGTTGTGAAAATGTATTATTTTAACAAAATCTCTGAATTCTCATTATGATTATGATGCTGTTTATTCAAGTTTCTATTAACCGAGTACTTAACCGCGCAGGATAATGTAGTGTACCAAGTGTACGCGCCGATACAGAGGCACTCACTCGGCTTCACGTTTCCATATCAGATCGAAAGCTTAACGGACAGACCGACCCGAGGAAGGGCAGTATATCAGGGTCAGAGACACTGGACGTAATAACACAACCGGACACATAAAGGACAACAATGTGTCCTATACAAATATTGAATTTGGCAGGAATTCGAACCAAGGATCTAGGGTTGAGTAGTAAACTAGGTAGACCACCATTACAAGATATTACAAGATACCATTGTATCGTTTGGGTTGTTACGGGGAATATACCATATCTAGGAATACACGTCTTAATATTATATATTAATATTTCGAACCCAAAATACGCAGAGTGCTGAAAGGCCTGCTAAGCATACTGATTACGGCAAACCCATGAGCATGTCCAGCAGGGGATTCTTTATAGACTGTTAAAGAGGAAAGATAAAGTCAAAACCCATCCAGTTTAATACGAATTCTTACACCCACTTATAATGCGTTTATGCATAGTTTATTTTTAGTTTAGTCGGTTTATTTAAAAAAAATAGTGCCCTCTCTTTCTATGCAGATAATACACTTTAATGAACGTGCCCAATGCAAATTAAAAAAATCGCCGAGACTGCGAGAAAACATCGCAAAATAATTACTACTAATCATTTAACTAGGGATAGACAGACTCCTTCTATGCTTAAGAGTCCACATCCACACTCTTACCCACTTCTGCTGCCAAACAGCAGCCAGTGTATTTACGAGAGGCGTTCCATCTTGCCTCAGGGGTGACGACGCATCAGTCGCCTTGAGGTTGTTTGCATAGTCATTACCATCAGGTGCACTGTAAGCTCGTTTTTCACACCATTTAAAAAAAGTATAGAACCCGTTTTGATTTCACTATTCGAATGTCGAACTAAAATGTGTTTAAAGATCGAAGTACTAATAAGCACTGGAACAGTTTAGGGATACTTTCCGGTTTTAACTCAGAAAAATATATTTCTTTGACAGTATCGATAATCATAATATATCAGAATCAAACCAGGATTTTCATTACAGTAAAAGCTTTGATATTCGACTTTCGTTCCCGCATTCAATTAGGAAGTTTACGTTCCACGAGGTCCCAGTCATTCATTAATAGCCATCCACCTCTCTATCCCGTAGTAATTGGAATTTCAACATTGACGATTCTAGAACGCAGTCTATATCGATGTTCCTGGAATTTAGAGTGCTTTTGACCAATCAATATAGCATTGGTTACGAATAGAGCAACCGCGTTACGTTTGTGTGTGTATGTGTGACATCTCTATTTCAACAGGAAAATTACATATTGCTTTCATGCCAATCGCAATATCTACATTCATTGATCCTATTTAGGTAATACATAATAGTAAAATAATATCTAAAATTATTGTTATTAAAAAATAATATGGTGTAATTAAATTGACATTAGAGACAAACGAACTAAAAATCATATAACCTTGTTGCGATAATGATCTAATAGTCCACTTGGTGGTTAAGGGCTACTGCAACACATGGAAATCTGCAAACTACTTCAATCGAAGAAGGTTACAGATGCGTTGTGACCCCTGAGGACTAAGATGGAATGCCTCGCAGCCTTTAATTATGCTGGCTCTCTTTACCCTTCAAACCCAAACACAACAGCGATTGCACTGTTGATTAGCGGCAGAATATGTAAGGAGGTAACTACCCAGACGGCTTCAGGACAGAAAGGTTCTACCGCCTTGGATTCTGTATATTCAGATAGATTTTTAGCCATCAGACCCACATGTCCCGTACATACTTTGAGTAAAATGCAGAGTAAAGTAGCAGCCTGTTAGTGTCAACTGCTGGGCAAAGGCCTCCTCCTGAGAGGGTTTTGGAGTCGGAAAGGCACGCCTCGCTGATCCAGTGCGGGTTGACGAGCTTCGCATATCCTCGAAATAATATTTTTTTATTTCTCCGATTTAAATAATCTTTGTATACATCATTTAATATGAATGTAATTAAAGTTGTTCAAAAAACTTTACCTTTAGAACAGAGTAAATGATACGAGAATGTGTATAATTTTCCAAATCGGCTCTGCTTTAAATTCGTTTTGGAATTCATGAATATAAAGCCCGATGCATTGTAATATTCTATTAGTCTCATCGCATTTTGAAACTGAAATATCAATTTATTATTGAGAAGATACACTTGCCTATTCATGTAATTTATTAAATCCATAGGTTGGTTTGGTCTATAGTAATGTAGAAGGATTTTAATACAATAATATGTAGCTATTTAAAGAATATACATAATAGCAAGTGTCGACGTGTTATACATTATCAGAGACCTTCCCCGTCTAATGTTCTAAATAATGCAGAAAACCATTTTAAAAGCAACTTAAAAGCTTACAAGCTCTGGTAGCCTAGTGGTCAAGGTTTGGTTCTCGGTGGGAGCTAGCATTTTTAAATGTAAGGAAACATGTCACCACGTGATCGGCAGTGAAGGAAAACATTGTGAGGAAATCTGCATATCTGATGAATAATAAAATAATAATCTCTTTTAAACTAGAATTGAGAGGAAGCTTTTGCCCAGCTGTGAGCATTTACAGGCTGCTAGTTTCCTTTTTTTTTACTTTTTACCAAGTCAAACGCGGATCGCGACTTTGTTTTATACTATTTCGAGATTAGTAGCGCCTTACCGAACGGGCTTCCGTAATCGACTTATTGCCACACCGGCGGATAGAAGGTAACAGGTGGGCGAGCCTCTTCGCCGATAGTGAATTAACGTCATTCCGTATTAACGGAATTGAAGTAGTTTTAAACCAATGACGCCGGAACCACCTGCCTATCATGGTCAGTATGGGTAAATCTTCCATGTGATACAAGCCAGCTTTTGTTGTGGAGACTATTATATAGCCTATCACGTTACAAACAGGCATAACATAAGAGTCTATCGTCAAGAGGGTCAACTGAGATTTGAGTTTTAATGAGGAGATGGGCAGCCTCTTTCATAGAACGTCTGCCCCCTTGCCAATCGTAACAATCATGAGAAACGAAAAGCCACAAAGTAGCAGCCGATAAATAACCCACAGTTGGGTTGAGACTTAAAATTACAATAAAAGAAATTCACGGGGTATCGAGCTCAAGTCACTCATTATCATCATCATCATCATTTCAGCCTATTACAAGTCCACTGCTGAACATAGGCCTACTATAAGGTCAATCGCCTACTATAAAATATAAACAAAGCCCCAGGCCACTGAGCTACAAGAGCTTAAAGTAATCCGTTTAATTCCTATCGCCAAGATATAACTGATATATAATGTCCGACAAGGATTTGCAACTTGATATAAATTACCTTGTAACTAATTGGTTGTAAATTGCTCAGTGTATCTCTGAACGAGAACGGTTGTAAGAGGAGTCGGATCCACAAAGCCCTAACAATACTATTAATGATTAATTTCTGCACAATCATGAGCTGCATGCTACTGGGACTGCATACCAATTTAACAATCAGTGAATAGTCCCTAGGTACCGAACTTTAATTACACGGTTTACACAGAACACGAAGATATGTCATTTGTATAATTACACAGAATAAACCGATTACAGTGAATACCGAGCCAATTAAATAAGTTTTTTTTTTATAGGAAAGGCGGCAAACGAGCAAGCGGTTCACCTGATTGTAAGTGATTACCGTCGCCCACGTACATCCGCAACACCAGAGGTGCTGCAGGTGCGTTGCCGACCTTTAAGGGTATTAGGGAGACGGGAGGGAGGAAGAGGAGGGGGATAGGAGGGGGGTCTGGGCCTCCGGTTACCTCGCTCACCGAACGAAACGCAAAAGCACAAGATGCCTCTACTTCACGTCGGTATTCTGCGAGGCCGTGGTACCAATCCGGTCGAGCCGGCCCATTCGAGCAGCAGGAAAAGCCACCGCTTGGCTCTACCACGTTACAAAAATAAAAGTAAAATAGCTAAAACGTTGTATAATATTAATATTACATATACGATTTTTTGCTATTATACTAATAATGCCTATAATGATTGTTAAGAAATATTGGCGCTTTGATTTATCATATTGATGATGATGATGTTTCAGTTGGCCCATTCCGACAAATTGCTATTACAAAAAGTTTAAAAAATCATAATGTAGTTTATTTTGCCTTACCTTGGTCCTCTTGTGAGTCTGCATAGTAACTCGGACCCCGTCAGTCGACACCTCCACCGTCACCTGTCGTTTTTTCACACCCCTCGCCTTGAATTCGTACTGAAAAAAAAAACTTGTCAGAATTGTTTTCAGCCAATGCTTTATAATAGGTAGGAAAAAGAAGTATAAGTTACATCACTATTTAACATCGTTTGATTTTGTGTTGTCACAGTTGCGTAAGAGAGCTTTACGGTTTCTGTGTTCGCCATTCATGTTAATGCCGTAGGTTTTTCGGTTCCGCAACTTAAAAACATCTTCCGATGAAGCGTTGAAGAAATTCGAGGGTATCACATCACCCAGTCTAACACTTTCTGCAAATAGATGAGTTTCGTTGGTAATGGATATAATATTTAGTAATAGTCTTGGAATATGTAGTACCTGTGCGACCTAGCTTTCGCACGTTAAGCCTAACGATGTATCTGTTGTTAAGTATCTAACATACTGGTAACTCCATATTGTATGATACGGTCGTAGAATTGGTCCCATCATGAAATGCCTGGACATTTCATAAAATGGTTGATATTCACAAAATATCACACTATATGATCAAGCTCATCAATTAAACGCACGGTTATTTCATGATATGCTCAAAAATATCATGAAATAGCCAATCAGAACATAAAATTGTTACGTTATTCTTATACAGGCACTGACAGCCCATAGTATATGCCGTTGTATATGTTGAGGAAAGGTGACCAGGCAAGTCGATGGACAAGTTATGTTTAATTTAAGCAAAAAAAAATTGTATGTGTAAATATTTTTTAAATATGGTATACTGATTGGTTAGGTTAGAACAGTGCCTGCAACACGCAAGCGAAGCGAGCGAAGCCAGAGTGCCGCGACAGTGGGTGGCGAAAACATTCACCGAGCCAATGCTAGATTTTCATAAAATAAAATCGTATAAATTATGCAAGTCATCGTTAAGCCATCACGTGACATAACTTTAAAACAGTTGAAATTCAATTGTGATGAGTCATGTTGGGACTTATTATTGCATAAGAAAGGATATTATTTCATGATAGTGCATATGCAATTATTTCATTATAGTAATTATGGTTTAAGGTTCTCATATACGATTAGTTCGATCTTTTTGGTTTAAATACATATGGGCGCCCAACATAAAAGATATTGCCAAATGACAGTGGAATAACAATAAAAGTTGACGATGATCGATTATGACGCCAATACAGTTTGGCCATATTCATGATGAGGTTAATTCTACGATGCCACCACGACATATATTAGTCTTTTGAAATTGCCGTTTTGTATGAAAAAATTTAAACGAATTTTTTTCATGTAATTTTTATTTGTATTAATCGAAGTAATCACCCATGCAATCAATGCATCTTTCCCAACGCAGTGGCAGTTTATTGATGCCCTTCTTAAAGAAATCAGCTGGACGGGAGGCAACAAATTCTTCAAAGGCATTTTGTAGTGCCTCTCGGGTATTGAATTTTATTCTCGCTAAGAAGTTATCCAAATTCTGGAAAAAGTAGTAGTCTGTAGACGCAAGGTCTGGTGAGTAGGGCGGATGACGGAGAGCTTCCAACCCCAGTTCTTGCAACTTGGACATCGTCTGCTGTGCAGTATGAGGTCGCGCATTGTCGTGCAGGAGCAGCGGAGACGACCGATTGACCAATGCTGGTTGGAGATGTGCCAGCTTCTCTATCATTGTATTCAGTTCTTCACAGTACACATCTGCAGTAATGCTCACCCCTTTGGTAAGAAGCTGTGATGAATCACACCGGCGCTAGACTACCAAACAGTGACCATCACTTTTCTAGGGGTAAGTTTTCGTTAAGGGCATTGTTTAGGTGCTGAACCAGGATCCAACCCACTTGCTGAGCGCTTGCGGTTATCAAACAGAATCCATTTTTCATCGCAGGTAACAATGCGGTTCAAAATTCCTTCATTTGCGTGTCTGTTGAGCAGTGCAAGGCACGTCTCGACGCGTACTTTGCTTTGCATTGAGTTCGTGGGGCACCCATTGTCAAGCTTTTTTACAATTTGCCAATTTGACGCAAATCGACCAATATTGTTTTGACGCTAACGTCGAAAGCTGCTGCTAATTCAGCCGTAGATTGTGTATCATCAGCTTCCACAATTGCCTTTAATTCGTCATTGTCGACCAAAGTCTCCGGACGAACACGAGGTTCATTTTTTAGGTCGAAATTTCCAGAACGGAAGCGAGCAAACCAATAACAGGTGGTGCGTTGGTTTGTAGTGTTAGCTCCGTAAACGTCGTTGATGTTGCGTGCCGCTTGTGCCGCGTTGCTGCCACGACGGTACTGATATTCCATAATTACTCGAATTTTTAACGTATCCATGATAACGAAAAAGATTGAAATGCGATGAAAATGTAACACTAATCAATAAACAAATGACTACTTTTGAAAAAGAATTCCTTTAATTCAAGAATTAATTAAATACAATTAATTTGAAATTAGAATTCTTAGCCATATAAAAATTATTTTGATTTGAAATGGCCAGTACTGCAGAACGGCAATTTTATAGGTAAAGACCTATTATTATTGTACAAAAATTTGCGCTCAGATAAGGCATAAGAATAATTACTTGTGTATTTACTTATGAATTAGGTAGAACATATTAAAATTATTAACGCTGATCATACAGGAGTTTACCTATATACTAATCCTTATAATACTGAAATAAAGTAAAATAATCTCTGGCTATCGCTCTAAATATCTACTATCTAAAAGTGCCGACTAGCATTGGTATTAAGTCATTGTAATATCTTTCATAATTTTTATTTAATAGCACAATGTACATGCACAGACAAAAGACACAGATCCGGCCTGTATTATACTAAATGATTAACAGAATTAAATGTACAGCCTTTGTGCAGATTTCACTAGAAAAATAAAAACTTTGGAACAAAGGGATTGCAAAGGACAGCCCCTAACAAGTTCTTATGAAGTTTACTTTGAATTGTATAATTAAATTTCGTAGATATGAACTCAGCCAACGCCCACAGGCACTGTCTGGTAAAGTGACTTTGAATGCTAAATTGTAAATTATATTACGATGAAATATTAACTACATAATATGTACCTTATACTTATGTATGTTTTACTTTACAATGAGAGTAAATGGTATCTTTGACTTTGTTTACTTATTTTTAAAATATATAATTTTAACAAACGTTTAGAAGCTTATTTAATTATGTTTACGCTTCGTGATTCACTACAGTTATAAAAATACACAATCATATTTCTTTGCGCGTTATTTATTATAATGCCGCTGTACTTTGCTGGTTCCCTTATGAACATACAATACTCTCAAACTTGGCAATTGTTGAAAACACCGCAAACATTCTATATTAATTTGCCCTAAGAAAATTGTTTATTCTTATCTCTGCTAAAATAGAGAACTATGTCAAGACCCGCTCCTATTGTAAATATTCATTATGAACTCTGTGCGGAGCACATCTTGCCACGGTTCTGTAGTCAACAGTAGTACCTACTAAATTTGAGACGATATCAACAAGCTTGCGTTGAGTTAAATTAATGTTAAGACTGTTTAAGTCCTCTCCTGAAACCGTGAGCAAAAGCAGCGTCTGTATTTCTTGAAAGTTATGCCCATACCCACTACGAGGGACAAACGGCTCAAAAGTAAATAATGGAAACTACGAGTGTTATAAAACTGTAAAACCGCTGTTTGTACATTAAAGATTTCTAAAAAAGAAATCCGTTGGGCTTAAGATATTGACCAAAATACAAACTGATTTTTTTTTGTTTATTCGTTTATGCATCTCGCAAACCCTACCATACTGATTATGGTGCGGTTTACACTTCGAAACCTACGACTCAATTTAAAAACTACGATATTTTTTATCCCGAGAAAATAATGTAATTGACCAGCGCGGGAGTTTTATGCACAAACTACTGAGCCAATTTGAAAAAGATTTACATAGTTCGAAAGCTCAAGTTATAAACTCCAATAAATTAAATACGGAAAAAACTAATATTCGCTGTAGCCTCTTCTGAGATGTCATCTTCGACATCGTTAAGACTTTTCTTACTTAGTATACTCTAATGATACCCGCGGCAAGAATCGTGGTTCCATTTGTTATATGCCATCACTATTACATATGGCTATTTGATGATGTACTCATGGCAGATTTCGACCACGGCGATAAGTTAAGCCATAACCATTTTAATTTAACAATATTCTTCCCCATCATCAACATCAGACTGCTCCTAATGGGGGGAATTTCCCTAATCGCCATGTTGGGCACGCGACTAGACGATCATAGTACATGCCATCACCCGCCCGTCGCCAGTATGGATAATTTAGGTATAAAATATATTTCCTCCGACCCTTGGCTTTGTCATCCACGTGGAACCACAAGGCACTTTCATAGCTGTGCTGAATGCAGCAGTATGCAGCGAAGTGGGCCGGGGCGAAATATATAAAAAAGTAAAAAAATAAAAGGACTTACGCGCACACGTCGCATAGCGGCAACGATCTCAACGCGGCTTGATGGTCTTGGCACGTCCATGGTTCCGATGTACTGCAAAAAAAAAACAAAAGAACAGTTATTAAAAGGTGAACTTTCGTGGCAGTCCATCAAAAATTTTGTGTAACATTTTCATGAGGTCATCTTGTTTGCAAATTAAGATCGATTTTGCCGGAGATGATTGATTTTTTCATGATCGGAGAAAGGCCGCATTCACACTGAATACTAAAGTAATAGCATCATTATGATAGACTCGTAATACTCCACGTGTCTTATGAGGCATAAAAGGATCCTCGATTAATCCTTCTCGTGTGAGTGATACCAGAAGAAATAATCGAGGATAGATGCATATATACATGAGCCATGTTCACCACTTGCCATCTGGTCGAGTATGCAATCGTTAGTTTATATATTTTTAGGTTATATATATAGTTTGTAGTATATTTGTTGTATAGTTTTGTTTCAAAATATTAAGACGAATAATTTATGTGTTCGAAATCAATATTTTTTACGGTGCAAAGTGACGAGACTAATAGAGTCGTAGATTGCAGTCGTGTAACGCCTATTCATAGACAACTTTTTTTTTATATGACATAGGGGGCAAACAAACAACCGGCTCACCTGATGGTAAGTGATTACATTTGCCCACGTACATCTGCAATACCAGGGGCGCTGCAGGTGCGGCCTTAAAATATATTTGGAGGGATGGGGGTTGAGGAGAGAGAGGATTGGGACTCCGGATACCTCACTCACCGAACTAAACGAAGAGGCATAAGATGTCTGTACTTAACGCCGGTATCTGCGGCGAACTTTCAATTTTAACGGCCTTTGTGACTGTGTTTGGCACTGCGCTTGAATTTTCACTAGCGCACATTTATTAGGTACATAATTCAGTTGAGATTCGAACCTCGGACCAGTTGTGTAACTGACAAATTTAGACAAGCATGTTGATCATGGAATAATGCTCTAGTTGCACGCTACATAATAACGCATAGTATGATCTCAGTCCTCGTATCCCGGCGTAAACTAGTAACAACTATGTAGGTTAGCGATTCGAACTAAATACACCATTACGGGCAAAAATGCATTCCATTGTCTTTTGGTAGCTCTAAAAATATAAACATTTATAAATGTTTATATTAATTTTTATTATTCAAAAGTCTTCTCTCAGATATTTGATAGAATTTTAGAACCGGGAAGGGTCCGATACGCTGTTCCATAGCCGGTTGGAAGACTTCTCGTGGCCTCGAAATAACATTGTTTATATTTTCTTCACGAGGTTTTCCTTCAGCCTCGAGAACACGGTCAATTCAGCACATAAAACATTATTTTAAGTGCTGAATTTACAGCTCTGGTACATTACGGATAGAGTGCATAGTAAAGTTCAATTCCAGTTAAAACTATCTTAATTTGTTATTGCTTTAAATAAGTTGTTATTAAAATATCAAGATTCCTTAAGTACACATTAGTCTAATAATTACAAAAAAATTATTTTTAGCATTTTGGAATTATTAACTTTCTTTGCTATTAAATTGTAAAAGGCGTCTTATAAATTACAATGGTATTGTTAGCGATATTTGAAATAGTGGATAGGTAGATAGGTAATAACAAATCTCCCCCATGCAGTATAAAACAAGCGTAAGCACTATAAGTAAATGCATTCATTATTCGGCTTTTAGTATTCGATATATGCCATTCTGCTTTCAGTCATCGAGTTACGTCACGTAATTAGCTGTGTTGATTATTCTGTGTAAAAACAAACAAAGGTCTCCTCTCAAATATTTGACATGATAAATTCAGCACATAAAACATTATTTTAAGAGCTGTATTTACAGCTCTGGTACCTTAGCTTATATCTATTACTTGAAAATGGTGCCCCTTCTGGTAATACACAGTACGTTTAAACATTTCGCGTTATAGAAAGGAAGGAATTTTGCAATATAATTTAGGTGTTATTAAAACATAAAGAACAGGTATCATTCAATAACGTCACATATTGATCAAAATTTTAATAACATAAAGAACATTTGTTGCGTTTTGTTGTAATACAAAAAGATAAGAAGTAAATACAAAATGTTGTCACGTGACCTTCAGGTAATGCCCTGTGACACCGGAACGAGTTCTTTTCGATTTCCGCCCGTAGGAAGTTGATTTCCGTTCTTAAAATAACAAAGCGTAATATAATTTTTCATAATAACATTTAAAGCGCCTTCGTGATACTTTTTTCATCTGTTTAAGATGCTCCTTATCAAAAATAATGTTTTAATGCAGTAATGTTTTTATGAACGTGTTATAAACTCTAAAAGCAACCCCTTGGCATGTTTAATTACGCGAGATCTTTAATTATGAATCGCCAGTTAATAAATAAAAGACTTAAATTAATATAGTAGTAGTACTTTAAATTTGACTTTTGATTAGTCTTTACTTAAACGAAACGAGATTGTCTTAGGGTTAATTTAGGACTTAAAAAAGCACAGAAATATATGTAAAAACCTAAGTTACATTTAGTAGTAGTACTTACTCTGTAGTATCATAGTTCGTTAGTCAGCAAAATATATCTACTTGTAAGTTCAAAGTAAAAGATTTATACTAGGCCAGTGAAGCCCGCCAAGCCGTCGTAATATGGCAAGAAGCCATATTTAAAGCTAAGTAAGATATAATTATTTCTTAAGGAAGCATGATTTAGGGATGCAATATGTTACAGCTCAAAGGAAGCGATAGAGTTAAACAAAGCTTACTTGTAATATATACATATATAAAATATCTAATATAGACAATGAAGATCAAGCTTTTGATAGAAGAACAATGCAGTGATAATTGGCACAAACTCGAAGTAAAAGTCTGGAAAATCTTTAACGACTTCTGGTACATACCTGAACTTTAAATTTGGATTTGGTGCCAAATTAGTTTGCTTTCATGTTATATCTTAATGATGTTTGGATAATAAGTGACGTTAAATGACTTTAACTTATAATAAGTAAAAGTTATTATAATGACACAAAAGTCGAAACTGAATGTTTTATAAATTCGGACTTACATACGGATTTCGAATTTAGGACTTTGGATTTTTTTATAAAATGATTCGCATTGACATTTTGATTTGACATATAAATTAAAAGCACCCCTTTCGGATCGCATGCAGCACAAATTTGTTCTCGTATCATTGTTATTTATAATTAATGATCCAGAAGGTTTATAAGGGTGGTCTCGTAGTCATTTTGTAGTCCATCCATCCTCAAGCGACGACGGACGACACTAAAATATAAATTTATCTCTAACTAAACAAAAAATCTTATAATTATTTTGTAGTGATTATGACATATTTTATTATGAGTTTATCTATTGTGAATGTTTAGAAAAAATATATAAAGGAGTACCTAAAACATAACGTATACGTAAGCTATTGAAATATCTTTAGATTCTCGATTTACCGTCGTGTTTTTTCAAGATTTAAATCATGTGAAATTCCTAATCATAAGAAATATGTTAAACATATTTAGAATATTCATAAGAAGATATTTTTGTTAAGGTAATTTTTCATGGTTCTCAGTGCCTTTTAATTAATTTGAGCTATGTTCTACCGTTTAATGAAAACAGACCCGAGCGACGTTGATTCGTACAAAATTAAACCAAGTGTTTCATTTAACAGGTGCAGCGCTCTGTCATTAAGTTAATGGCATTTAAATTCGGCATCCATTTGGCGAGGGATTGCATACGAATTATTCTTGGCTTAAATGGTTAATGTCCCCAGTCCATTTACATGTGTAAGCAAAATCAAAGTTACAGAGAAATTGCGTGCACGTTGCATTTTAATTACTTTGTGATCAACAAAATAATGTATCTTGTCTATTTTTTATTATAGAGTACCATTTTTTCTCTAATTTCAAATCTCTCCTGTGACGGTAGAAAATTAACCCGAATATACCGAATCTATATACGAGACTAGAAAGCGATTGTTCCGGGGTTGACTGTTTTTTTGTTTTCTTCGATGGGAATTGAGAATCTTCCATGCATGCATGTCAACTTTAGTTGGCGCTTTCATGGAAAGGTATATGTTATGTCTATAATCTATAGAGGTAGTTTAAAAAATATTTTATTTGTAGAAACATTATCAGTATAATTAACATGCTAATAAGGTTTGCCGTAAACAGTACGCTTCGCAGGCGGATTGGCGATGGCAGTTCTATATGCCTGCACATATGTCTGTATACTAGTGTGCTTCGCGGTTTCGCCCGCGATTAACCATTCCAATTGTATGGGTCGTTGCGTAATATTATATAGCCTATTATCTACCTCAATAAACGAGTTACCTAAAGTGAAAATATTTCTTCAAGTCTGACTGTTGCTGTTCCTGAGATTAGTACGCTAAAACATAAAAACTCTTCTACATTATATATGTTAAGTATAGATATCAGAGTAGATGGTCTCATTGCGACTATAACGTGTCAAAGCTATAAACTTCCCGTTAATATGTAGAACAGTTACAGCATGAAGCCCGTTTACAGGTGATCCTAAAGGTCACACAAGTTCTTTGCTTACTCGTGAGTACTGAAAAGTACGGCGCCGTAAAAACAGTAAAGTAAAGTATGCTGTTACTAGTCGTGCAAGTTTATTTCCGCGTAGGTTACGATTGAAATGCGACTCTGAAACTTAATTTATGGGCGCTTATGCCGCATGGGAAAAGTATATATACGGATACAAATATTTTTTTCGTATATGGGTTATTGTCAATGTGCAATTTACAAGTATGTACATAAACTACCGATAAAAAAACAAGATGATTAGTTGGTTAGTAATAGCAGAAAAATCTTTTGACATCTGATAGATGGGATAAATTGTTGTTTTAAATCAGGGTGTCCATTAGGGCGATGGCCAACCTATGTCCAAAAGTGAACTATATGAAGGCAGGTAAATAACGATTCGAATCTCGTAAAAGTGCCTTTGCACCGTTATTTATGTTTGTATGATCGTGTAATACTATTAATCACATAAAAATGTTGATTTGGAGACGTCACGAATGCTTTTGTAATAACATTAATGCGCAGACAAAGTTTGTTTTCAATTTTGTAACGGTACTGCTGATACTACTAATAGGAGTTATAAACTATGTAATGCTTCGCAGCTGCACTTTTTTGATGTAACATGTGTTAAAATGTCAAAGACCATGTAAACTTTTAGATGAATTATAAATGTGCTCTGGCGTTGAGCAGGGTTCATGAATTTTATGGACATTATTCCTGTCGATAAAATTTTACGGCGCCGTATGACGACAATGTTGCGGACTGTAGTCGCTACAAGGAAATTTAAATAAAACAACTTCTATGATAACCACTTGCATAATATAATTGTCCTTAAGCGCAATGTTTGTAACTCGAACCGTTTTGTATTTATGATAGACATATTTTAAGAACTTTTAGTCGACCTTAGTTGTTTTTACGTCACATCTTTATCGTTTAATTTCGATTTCCTTAATCCGTTGAAATACTCCTTACAATTTTTAATTTGTTAGTATTTCTTTATTTCACTGTTGGTGTTATAAATTGTAGTTCAAATAAAACAAATATTTTAAGGTAATCTATGTAAGCAATTGTTTACAATTATAAAAAAAAGATTCACGCTTTATTCGGGGAGGCTGTTAAAGAAGGGAGAAGACTATCTTGATACTAATGTATTTTTGGTAGCTGTCATGTTCAAAGCACCTCATGACGACTCACGACTATAATATTAAGAACGAGACCATAGTATTATAGCTTAAACGAAAAGGGTATAAAATAAAACAAGATTTATCCTTTTGATTTGAAAGACCAAAAGATATTAGAGACCATAAACATGCTTGATTTTCTTGCGTCTACATAAGATAATTCTAATATTTATGTAAAGATTTTTTAATACTTTTCCGAACCAAAGTAAAAGTAAGAGAAAAATTATATTTTAGAGTACTATTTAAATTTTTTTTAAAATTTCATGATTAAATGATGATAATAAAAGTTATGAATAAATACTGTGATCGGTAACAGATAGTATATTGGCTACGGCGTAGGGCATCTATTCTTGCGATTGTAAATTCTCTACCACCACAACAACTTTAACTATTCTCTATTGTTATGTTCACACACTCTCATGTTATAAACGTTAAATATCAGTAATATATTATTCATTTGAATTTCAATTAACACAAGTTGTAGACTTTTCATTGGAAGATAAGAACAAAGAGAATATAAACACTAGATAAAAGAGTCTCTTTATTCACGTAAAATTTCTAGCGAAACTAATTTCCCCCCTGTCAGGCTAATGTCACAGTCAGACAATTCTGCGTTTGAAATGCACTTTTTCGGAGAGAATTTTCACAACAATTTTAAGTGCTGATTTACTCCGTGCTCAGCGATGGAGAAAAACATCGTGATAAAACCTGCTGTCTGAGAAATAATGAAAATTATATTTCAAGGATAAATGAAGTCCGTCAACTGGACCAGAGTGCGGATCTTTACCGGCTCCATAACTCTCTCGAAATATTGGCAACTCGCATTCGGAATCATCAGCTTCGGGTAGAATCTGGTCGATGGCGCCGGTGACCACATTTCGGCCGCGGAGGACAAGACTCCACCTCGGCTGTGAAGGTTAGGTCGAACGCCGCAAACTCGCCACTGCCTCCCTTAAGCTAAGCTACAGCCTTTAAGCTAAGAGGAACCTCCTTTTAGCTTAAAGGCTGGTGGTTAAGTCGGGGCACTGTAACGATAAGTTTTTCTAGTTCTGCAACATGTTACGAAACACTGGGAAAGTTTTTTAAAGTTTAAGTGTAATTTCCCGTAAGTTACATTTTGTCGCGGGGCTGCATCAGATTATAGCAGACTTTGGAGCGCTCATTCATCTCAATTTGTCCGAACCAAAGACCGTAATGGGTATAAAATGTATGCTTACAACGTTGACTAATGCTTCTGCTCTTTCTTCTTCATTTTTTAAACACGCACTGACTACCATGTAAAATGCATTTATTTCTTAGATTTTATTTACGTGAATATTATTCATTACTCCGACGACTTGGTGGTAGGTGTACCTTACGGCTATTGTTTATTGGTTTTTATATCCGTGGTATTGAGTACGTCTCCTGTTTATGACCATGTGTCTAACCTTTCCTCCGACCGTATCGCATAAGCTTTATGTCGCTCATGTAAAGATACAGGAGAATGCCCTTATATTTACGTGTAAGCTTATGGAACTATAAAATCTAATTAGATATATTTATTTTTGTGGCATTACGTATAAAGCCACTAAAAGCAATCACACTACCCGACTTCGGGATGTAAACGCATATTGGTTACATCCCGACTTCGTATAATTGGTTTCATTTCAATTCAAAAGATGCTTTATTTTATGTTGAGTGTGTTAAAATATAACAGAAAGAAAGGAAAATTTTACCTAAATCTTGGTAGCGATTCCTTCCGAAGTAATAATGCGAACAACTCAGACCCTCACATGTCTGGGGTCTTCCGTATCTTGAGTATTAGACAGGGATACGTACATAAATAAACATACGTTGTCTGTTAAAATAATTTTTCTCAAAAATATTTTTCGTTACTCGTCCATGCAGATCGAGTTTACAGTTTTTTATTTTACTACCAAACACGTATACACCAATACGTGGTAAGGACAAGCGGCGGCTTTAGCTGTTGTAAGGTAACCTCTGGAGGCCCCTCTCTCCTTCCGCCCTTCCCTCCCCAAATATGTTTCAACGCCGGGAACGCTCCTGCAGCTCCTCTGGTATGTAGATGGATGTAGATGTACGTGAGCGACGGTAATCACTTATCATCAGGTTTCACCTGCATGCTCGTTTACCCCATACCCACAAAAGAAAAACTTTAACTTTATTTATAATATTATTATGTTTATTTGTGATACTTGGGACCAGTAGTCTAAATCTAGAAGGGCTAGTATGCTAAGCAATACGTAAGCGTCGAATTACTAAGCTATCGCTTACTTTGGTGCAAAAAAAAAAACAAAGGTCACAAGCTATTTTATAGCTTTCGTCGCTAAACTGAGATACATCCACGTTTTTAACATAACATTATTTGATGGGTTATGAATATCTTGGCACTAGCACGTTACGAGGGTTTCTATCGATAAAATTTTATTGTGATCTTTGAGTTTCACGGCGACAAAGTTGTTGTGTGAAACAGGTGCTATATAGGAAAGTCTCATGAATATTAAACGATCCGGGTACGATAAAGTACGTCAGTATATACTAAATCTATGAGTACTATACAAGTGGGAAGTTTTCAATGGTTTCATAGAATAAGGAGAATCGTTATAACTTTACGATATGTAATGCGTCTGAATCTTTGTAAGTGAAATGTAAAATTAATTTCGGAGAAAAGTAATTTATTTCGTGCTTCTGTTTTCAGCACAAAAAGGGTATCATAGGTCTGTCTGTGCCGAATGACAGGGCGGTCAGAGGTCTATTATTTATTATAGTTTTTTGTACCCATTATTATACAAGGCATATTTGAATCAAAGTGACTGATGGTGAGTCGGTCACCATCTTAGTGTCCAAGCCATCGACAAAAATCCTATATACGTTTGGAAACTCTGAACTAAAACTCATTGGTACGAGCTCTATATCATAGGAGATCGAATGTGAGTGTCCTGATTCGGAGATACCCTAACCCCTTACTATTCGGCTAACGTATACCTCTATTCGGTTATATATTGTAATTGTCGCTATTAATTACAATATATACACACGGAAAGAGATGTCAGTACATTCAACAGAGATTATTCCTTGTCACTTTTGACAATGTCACGTGATGATATTGATATTTATAGACTGTTCATCGCTTTATAAGTTCTGCACAAAACAAGCAATAATGCTATATGCCGCTTTCATCGACACCCATTATTTTTTTTCATAACGATCCCCATTAGTATTCCTTAGGCAAAAGTACAACAAAGAGGCACTCACTTGTCCTTACCTTCCTATATCAGATATAACGCTTATGCGATAAGACCCGAAGAAGTGTCAGATGCAGTGTCAGAGAGAGTAGCGATACAATACCACCAGACCCGAAAACCAATCAATTGTATTTTTCAAACAAATATTGGCTTTTGCTGGGATTCAAATCTAGGATAAACGAATAATCAGTCAGGTACGCTATCTACTAAGCTATGCCGTCGGCAATATTTGATTAGTAATTTTAGAAGCAAGCAAGAAACGAGCTGACAGTCCACCGGATGGTATGTTACTCCTGCCCATGGACACCTGCTACTGATGATAAATGATGTAGCTACATATGCTTTGCCCTCTGATAACTAAGATTGAATACCTCAATCATACTGGCACTCGATAACCTACGAACCGCAACACAACAGTGGTTGAAACGTTGCTTAGCGTCATGAATAGGCAATGGTATATATATACGTCTTCTAGACAAGGAAAGGTTATTTAATTCCGGCATCTGCAAGGAATCGCCTGACCTTCGTTTGTGACCAACAGAGGACAACACTCGCAGGTTAAGTTGGTACATGGTTGGTGGCATTGTTCTTTAAGTTTTAGAATGATTGTTTTTAAAGCTAAACGGCTAAGGTATTTCGAGAGGTATTTTCTAAAAACAAACGAAATGTAAGTTGATTCTCTGAGGCGTCAGAACTTTGCAATTCAGTTCAAAGGCATTGTAAATCGTTTGCAGAAGTTTGAATACAGCGTTTATAGCGACGTTCGTAGCGTTTATTTAAACTTTGTAAAGAAAAACGAAAGTATTTTAAAAAAAATCGAATGCTATTGTTGTTGTTTTAAACACATACAGTTTTCACACTAAAACGAGACGATCGCATGGCTATTCAGGGAGAATAGTGTGGGTATAAAAACTAAATACTCCCAATCCCTCTTGCAAAGACATTAGTTATATATGTATAACATTTGATAGCGCCTTAGGTGTACTCACTCACTTGTTACTTTTCCGTATTCGATGTAACCTCGCACACACAATACAAACAAACCCGAAAACCAAGAATCTGCACAAAAAGATAGGCTCTAGCAGGGCCCATGGTTAAACAGCTTTTTTTGGTAGGGGAAATACCTAACCCAGGTATTTCCCCCTACAAAAAAAGGATGCAAGGATCGCGGGACCAGGGATGGGCGCACGGAAATGTTCATCAGTTACATACGCTAAGCATTAAGTTTAATTATAGTCCAGTTTTGATTAAACGTCACTATCGGTTACGATTTTTGCATTTTAGTTCCGAAGACTTTATTCGAATTTGTACAGTTCATGAATTAAGGTACCAAGGATAGTTTAACAAATGTCCGGTTACAGCTACATAGTCTCGTCCCCTTCAATTATGTTAAATTTACATAAGGGGCTCATACTTAGATAGCGAACTACCAAAAGTAATTTACAAATAACCACCTAGTTGGTAAAGTACGTCACATCGAAAGACACTTCTATTAGTTAAGTATGTGTCCTGAATTTTATACGTATTTCCTTGACGTAGATCATGTACGATGGCTTAGTCTGTTTAGTGAAAACAGACTACGATGGCTTAGTCTTTTAAATGGATCTATTAACTGAAACGACGTTTTCATGAGTAGTAAAGTAAAAAAATAAGGAGCGGTCTATGAAACTCCCTCTGCTGGGCAAAAGCCTCCTCATATTTTAAGGTTTTGGAGCTTCCAGTCAGCGCGAATATCGGATTTAAGTCATTCATAAGAGATGTATGTTTCTTAAAGACGTTTTCTATTACGGTTAAGCACTTGGTTAAAGTTGCAAATAATAATCCTAGTGGTGTCGGTCACTCGCATATTATGTAATTTCGCACAAAAATCTCACCTAGAACCCATGTCGACATACTCAAGTACGCACGAGCACAATACAAGAACAAAAAAATTAATAAACACCTATTTTCCCCTCCGCCCGCAACGCAGCGCTGTCGACAACCCGCTAAAACTTCCCTTATTACCTTTTTTTATGGTAAAGGCGGCAAACGATTCACCACGTGATTCACCTGATGGTAAGTGTTTACCGTCGCCCACGTATATCTGTAACACCAGAGGTGCTGCGGCTGCGTTGCCGGCTTTGAAGGGTATATGGGAGATGGAAGGGAGGGGGAGTGGGCCTCCGGTTACCGAACGAATCGCAGAAGCATAAGATGCCTCTACTTCACACCGGTATTCTGCCGGTTGACCCGGCCCATTCGAGCAGCAAACAAAAGCCGCCGCTTGGCTCTATCACGTTTAAGGGTTAAGTATGGGACGAAAAAACGCTACTGTTACTTTAGAATATAAACTAAAATTTTAGTACTGTCAATGGTTTATTTTAAAGAAGGAAAGTTTGACTTTTGAATTAATTGTTGATTAAACGAACGCTGGACGGTGAGCCATTATGGTGCGTTGTAGAGACCGATGCAATCTTTATGGCGGCTGTGAAGTCAGGCACAAGTCGCTGCGCAGTAATAATTTTTTATTCGTGTATTCATGTTGACAATCAAGTTCTTAAAATTTTAATTTTGCTGCTAATTTTCTATTATTGTTTTATATTTGCTATTATTGTTGCTAATTACTGTTATGTAATAGTCATTTCCACAAACGGTTTCAATTAATACGTGCTATCTACAGATTTAGATTGTATCGTTTGTTTTCATTAACGTAATGAATTAGGCATATTTAAACATGTTCTTTGGGGGAGGCCTATGTTCAGCAGTGGACTTCTGATAGGCTGAAATGATGATGAAACATGTTTGTTTAAAATAACCGTTGGTGGAAGTTAATATAGCAACATTAACTAAAACTCTAACTATATCAATATATGAGAGACGATGCCATGAATAATATATGCTTGTTCCACAAGTAGTTAAAATAATTACTAAGTTTCGTCAACTTGACTGTAATGACACGATACCGCGCTTGTAGCGCACTTCACAGCTGCAATAAAGCTTGCATTAGATTTTATCGCTATTGTAAATGGATGCGTTTGATGCGGTAGTTGCATTTCTATACTTATGTATTATTTATTCGTAAGCATACCTAAAAAAAACAAAGCAATTGCGACCTCGTATAGTTCAATTGTCAGTTCTCTGACTAGATTCGAAACCCCTACTTTAAAAACTAATTTTACTAATGTTTTTCGAGTCTATGGTTTTCTGTTGTGTTCATCATTGACGCCATCACATCCGTCTTCAAATATTATGCAAATTATCTAGTTTCAACTATCTCGTATTAAAGAAAAATTACACCGTAATTTGTCACTAAATAATCTGGGGCAGTTACCGCCCATCCAATTTGAAAATAATCGTTCGAGTTTCTATGTTATATGAACGAGTGCACTTATACTGCGCTTCGAATAGTCACAGTAGCACATATAATATCATCATGCTATGTTAAAGGGGAGCAGAGCAGTAAAGTAAAATTACAAAAAGTTTCCACATGTCGACGAAATTGTAACTACTTAAGAGTATTTAAATATTATCAAATGGTTAGAAACAGAAACCAGTTTCGATTTTTAACCAGTTTATAGAACGAAGACAGACGATTTTTTAAGCTCATATAATGTAGAAAAGAAAATAGCAGAATAATCTCTGTTAGATTATACAACTAAAGAAATATTGATTGTAAAAGAGAAAACATACTTTGTAATTTAATTTCTGTATTTGAATAAGTAATCTATGCGTTCGATATAATATATCAGGACTATTAGTATCAGATAAGTAATATCTCGTGCGTACAACAGTGGCGGGGACGGGATGGAGGATGAATTTGGAATTCATCATTCAATCATTTCTCATTCATCATCATCGAGATCAACACGAATTTGACAGTGGTGCTTTGTGTTTTCTCTCATTAAGGTCACGTAGTTAGCTGTATTGTTGTCGGTTTGCGCACCTTACCTCTCACGTGGTATAACAATAAAATTTATATTGTTTCAAAACGTCAAGAACTAACCTATTCATTTCTTTTCTGTATGGGTCATAGTGCACGTCGTAGTTACAAGTTAAGTTTACGCTCTGTTGCGACTTCTAAATATCTTTAATGGATAAAGCCCTAATGAGAGCATTACTCTAATAGTCTCTACGTACAGCTGCATAGCAGTGGTTGTTTTGTTTTGACGGCTGTCTAGGCGTGTTTTTGGTGTCGTAAGCTATGCGCCGAGGGCTGGACCGGTTTCGTTCAAGGCCGCGAGGAGTCACGACCGGCTTAGTCAAGTGAACGCAATAGATATAAGAAACGTTACATCAACTTGTATTACACTTGCTGATCACAGATGTTTCGGTGACGTTGCTTATTCAGACATTGAACCATTTGGTGATTCTAGTAACATCGAATTTAAAGAACTCTTCGTATTTATTGTTATTTAATATAAATAAGCATATCATGAGTTAGCACAAGACATACAATTACGACTCGTAATACTTATTTTTTTTTAATTAATTAATTTAATTTTAAAGCTATTCAATGGTTACACATGGTTTTGTTGATTTAAGAAATTTAATTCCAAAATATCTGTAGACCTAAAATAAATTCCTTCCGTGAAAATCATAAATATATATGTTATTAAGATTCATTAACCCATCATTTTGACTATTTTTGTCAACCGGCGAATAATGTTTGACCAAGTAAACCTATTTATATTCAAATTTATATTTATTGATAGGTATCCACACGTTTTATAATAAAAAGCCTTAAGCCATTTTAGAATAAAGACCTGACTTCATATGAAGCTGTACTTCCTATGAAGCTGTAAAAGGCTAAAACAGCTAACAGCAAGAACTTCATCGAATCCATATAGAGCTGAATGTCGCCCACAAAAGTTAATGTTTGTGCCCCTGTATCAAACTGTTTACACAAGTAATAACACTTCTCACTCCTAAGAGGGTGCGTTGACATATACATTTAATGATGAATTTAAAGATCGAGACATATTTAGTAATAGTTTACAAAATATAAAAAAAAAAGGTGCGCAAGAAGCACGCAATTGAGTATTCATTTCTTTATTATTCATAACTAACTGTTACATACGGTAAGACAGTTTTGTATTTAATATAATTTTCATAAACTTTATGGAATTCTAAGTCCTTAAGTAATTTTTTTTTATGTGTAAATTCTGTATTTATTCTGTCAGTATTTTTCTTAAATAATAATAAAAAAAAAGTATTATTAATTATAAGTTATTATTTATTAATGTATTTAGGTTTATTTTAGCATCCTCATTTTCTTAATTTTATTCATGGGTTCTTTTAGTTTGAACAATTAAAAATATGTTAAAATACGAATAATACAAAATTACAGTTTAAAATATTAAAAAACAGTTTGTATAGTCCTTTTATTATTTGAAAAGTCGTGTTGTTTGTTCCGAGAAAGCAGTTGGATTTATTGCAACAAGAAAAGTAATTGTTCGCAAAGCTTTCGCCTTTACAAAATGGATGCAAGAGATTGACTGAGCAAAAAAATATCCCAGGACTATATTTTTTTGAGCTGAAGCGAAGGCACGCCATCTCGGAAAAGTTAACAGATTTAACTTAACTGTTACAGATACAACGTTATCACCGGAAAGGTCTCTAGTGATTGTTAATAAAATAAAGAAACAGTCCTAAAATTAGTGCCCTTAAGGTAAATTGTTTGTTATGTAAGTATAGAGTCGGGCCTTTTATTGCATGTAAATGTTATATATAATATCTGTAAATGTACTTATGTATAAAAAGATCCATCTATAAATTACTTGTGAACTGTGCTGATTAGATATGTACCCAATAAATGTTAAAAATATGAATGTGTAAGACATGAAGCATTCTCGTAAAGTGCTTTAAATTATAATTTAATCCACATTGAAGCCCACTTAGAAGTTTAAACTGTAACTTTGTTTAATACTATTTAATAATAATAACGATAATTTTACATTTAATCTGTATATAAATAAAAAAACATTTACTGTTCGTTGGTAAGCGCATAACTTGAGAACGGCTGGTCCAATTTTGGTCATATTCCTACAATATATTTGTACCGTCAAGACAATGGTTTATTTCCATGGATAGACCCGACAGCGCTCTGATCGAGTTAGTAACAAAATTTTATATTTAAGGTCCAAAATTACTCATATTCACCATATAAGTTGGTTCAGGGCCCAAATAGAAAATACAAAATTTAAACCCCATACATAGGTGGCGCTTTAGGCAAGTTATTAATACATTTCATTCTCATTGCGCCACCGGAAGGGACCGAACAACGTCTGCCTGGGCCAGACTTTTAAATATATAATTACAAAATCTAGAAAATACAGTTGGCGCTTTCTAGAAACATAAGCCGTTTAGCAGTGGAAATATACAGGCTAAAAATATTAAAATTAAATATATTCAAAGTTATTGTGATTGTGGGGTAAGAAAATCTACCACATTATTGTAGAAAATTTCACAAAACACCAGACCAAAATTTAATTTACATTCGAATCACCGAACTTTTGTCTGCCGCGCCACCATGTCCAAGGACCGCGGTGTCGTTTACTGCGTTCGCTCCAGGTGTCTGTCAAGCGTGGTGCTTATAACAAAAGCCTCCCGTTAAGTGTTTTCAGAAGAACAACATGAAGAAATCATCTTTACTAATATTTTAAATAAAAAGACGTGTAAGTATGTGTATTAAAAATCTCGGGTATCTTGTCAGATTTAGTGGACATCGAATACACCCTTTTTTATTATGAAATAAAATATTATTGGATAAAGTGACGAAAATTGTAGATAATATTTTATCTGTGTAACTGTAAGTACAAGATAGCTTTTTACCTTCCTTTACTTTTTGTATTTCATTAGACGCCAGCTACACTCCCATGTCAAAATCCGTAACATATTTCTTTCTATGAGTTCATAGCAAAAATACTACCATTAGAGCACACAACATTGACTGGTAGGGAATGCCAAATGACATTAAGTCCGTCGTTAATTTTTTTTTTTGTAAAACAATACTAGCCATGCTATTTAACTAACATTACTAATATTCCTTTTAACCTTCCAACTAAGCATTAGAGCTTGTGTTTGGAGTATTTCACGGCAATAGTCGAATGGTGTGTTCGACATGTTTCGCAGTCCGCATCCTAACCCATTAGGCTATTGGCGCTTAAATTATTTATTTAAACAATGTATAAATAAGTAAATAAATTAAATAAAACTTTCAAAAATACATTTTCGTTTTGAATACATCGCATAGTTCGGTATTCAACGGAGTGATCAAGCGTTTAATAGTGTAATAATACTACATATTAGTGATGGACATATTCGTTGTCGGAAAATATAAAAGGCAGACCTTTTTCCCTGTAATACCCTAAGTGTGAGTTTATAACTATTAGCACATACCTTGCTTTTTTGAAAAACATCAATAGTCAAAGTCAATTGACATTAAACGCCGTAAACGTAAACAAGACTGCTTGCCTTCATGAAGCCGACATACATTTAATGAAAAGCGAGCGGGTTGGTGAGCGCAGCGCCGTTACCCTGGCACTAGTGAAGCTCCCCCTCACCAATCTGTGAGATTTTGTTTCGGCATAAACGGAGTTTTGTTTGTTAGCTCGCAGGATGCGTTATGTGCAGGTGAGGTCGGCTTTTGGAGAAAGAGATAGTATACTCCCTTGCATACACAAAGAAGTAGCTAAAATCTCACATTCTATGTAAAAACGCAGTAAATAAGTTCGTTTTTGTATAGTTTCCTATAGTACTCTCGGCAAATGCAGTTCTAAATTTTTAAAACTGGGCGTAACAACACGTACCTTAACCAGACTCTCTTGCCGGTGTTCTTTTATCAACGTCTTCCTTTTCTACCTAGACCAGTATCGGATAATAACATAGACAGTCGTTGAGTAGAAATACTCAAAAAGTATTACGAGAATACAGGGTACATACTTCATCTTTTTACACGATATCGTTATGACAAGATTTTACAATGCCTCAAAAGACCGCCATTGTAGTAGGCACAAAAAGTAAAGATTCCATAGCAGTTTTAAACAGAAAGAAATTACTGCGTAACGCTACTGATGAATGTGATTATGTAATAATAGATAGGTTCTACTATTATTATAAAATGTATTGTTAAAAAACATAACATGAGCAGTCCTATAAAAGTAAAAAAATACGATCATCGGCAATTCTAATTTTAAAATTGGCAAACGAGCTATCAGTCCATCTGATGGTAAATAACTACTGCAGTCTGAGTATATCTGCAAAAATCTTCACTTAACAAGGTTCCAGGTGCTATGTCACCCCTGAGGCTAAGACGGAACGTCACAACCTGTAATTATACTGTCTATACTATACAAAGCCGAACACAACAGTGATTACACTTCTGGTTAACGGCAGAAAGAGGTAATCGAGTGATACCTACCCAGATGGCTCCTAGCCCCGAAAGAAGTCTACCGCATAGTAAAAGCGTACTATGAAACTTATGTGAGCACCGAGCATGTATTTATTAAAGTATTATTTATAATAATATATTCAGTACAGTATTATCTTTGTTCGGACAAAAGAACATCAATATTTACAATAATGCTATATACTTGAATATATCGTAGAATATAAAGTAAAAAAGGCACTAGAACTGGTCCATTCCGAGTCTGAGGCAGCACTTTAGATAACTATGAATTATTCATCGAAATGGAGTTGTCCTTTGATCGGGTTTCAATGAATGGAAGAATCGATTGAAATGGACGCGGTATTTTTTTTTTGTTTTTATCGGTATATTTGACTAATTGTTAAATTAAGTGAACATAAACTTTTTTTTGATAAATGTGAAAATATTGACGAAATGCTGTAACTCTTGACTTGTAAAATCAATTGAAATTCTGTTTAATTTATATTATGACACGATAAAGATTAAAGAGATTCGAGAATCGCCTTGTAATACTATTGTCCTGTGTTACAACTAATATTATAAATGTGACAGTTTGTATAATTGAATATTAGTGACTCAATTACGCCTAAATAACTAAACGGATTTAAATGAAGTGTGGTCTAGATTTCGTCTTAGTCATAGATGAATGGATAGGATACTTTTGCCACAAAAGAAACAAGAAAAAAAATGAAGACAGCTACTTTGCCCAACACGTCCGTATTTATATAAAAGAGTGCCTATTGCTGTATACTAATAACATGTCGTAGAATTTGTATATTATGTTTTAAATGTAGGCAAAAGCGTCCGCTCGCATACTATAGACATTATTGAGTGACTTCATTCAAATAGAAAGTTTCTCGTTTATAATATTAGTTACTTTTCACAACACACTCACAGTGTAAAACAAGCTAGCACTCCACCCGATGGTAAGCTGCAAAATTATGAACAAGTGTTTTCATCTGAATTAAAAGATAAATGTCTCTGTGTCCTTACCGTTCAAAAATTACCAAAAAAACAAAACTTAAAAGATTTGGCGGGAAGGGGAGTTTGGAGAGGGGGATTGGGCCTCTGTTTACCTCACTTATCCAACGAAACGCAGAAGCTCACATGTATCTACTTCACGTCAGTATTTTTCGTTCCATTTCGAGCAGCAGCAAAAGCGGCCGCTTGGCTTTACTTGGTGGACGACCACTACCACCACAACCGCTGTGCTATTTGAGTTCGCAATAGTTTGATGGATATCTACCATCATTCGATCACAAGAGCTTTAGTCAGCAGGATGCAATTATTTTTTGAAAAATTTAATATATTCCCTTAATACCTCACACAAAGAAACGTTCGAAGACGTATATAAAAAATTTCAAACATTTCTTGAGTTTGCCCATACACACCACGCTGGGCACGCAGTTTGCCGGAGGCAGTGCCGATACCCTGGAACTAGTGATACTGCTGGGCCCCATCACTAGTCTGTGGGATTTAGGTGCGAAAAATCCGAACGGATTCGCCGCCATCATTCGGTCGGCTCGTTTATTACCTAACAGGGTGGACAGGTAAGGTTAGTATTTGAAAGAAGATTTGTTATATCCCGAATGTTATTTACTACTAATGCGCTTAAAACCGATCTCATTAGAAGTGATCAAATTTTACATATACGAGTACCATCTAATTAAGTCAAAAAGATGCAAAACTAAATGGAATGCATACATTTTCGTCTCGTCGCTTAGTTCGGGGAGACTATGCATTAAACATATTTAAAGCTTTTAGAGAAAGAGCGATGAGAATGATTGCATATAAAAGCAACTAGTCTTTTGAAAACAAACCAAAATGAATGCAAATTTAAATGCAGCAGAGTTGATAAAGTACCCCAAAACTAGAATCGACAATATACAAAAACTTGAGTTAATTAACTTATTTTGAGGAGGATTCTTTAGGCATAAACGATAGATTCAAGAACTAAATATGTTTTATGGTAACGGGTACTGAATTCTAATATCCTTCTTTACTTACATATACTTCTTTTTATTTGTACGTCTATTATTATTAAAAACCTAATTTCCGCATTATTTTGTCGATTTATAGTTATAGTTAGTAATTTACAATGGGCACATTAATAAGAACTGTGAGCAATGAATTGGAAGAAAGCCTTTTATGAAACTAGTAAATAAATATAAAAGGCCACCTATCAGAGATGAAGGCTTTGTTAGCACAATGGTTAAGCGGTTGACACCGGCACCGGTAATTAGAATTCGTTTGATTATAATAGACGCTATAAAATCGACATATATTTTCACTATATTTTAAAACAATAAATTAATGTCTTTTATAGGTAATACTTCTTAGAGCAAATCTAAGTCATCAAGTCTATAAGAGGCTACTTGACGCGAACATGAATAATTCAGTGAAGTGGAGGCATTCTCCAGTTGGAACGTTTTGAATGAAGAGATCAATTGGTGCAAAACCGCGATATTGTAGCGTCATAACATTATGTTATGAAACTGTTATTTTTTATCATACTTAAGGATGAGATTTGTGGAAAAATAAATGTATTATAATAAACATTTAAAGGCTTTATTGTTTTGGATTTAAAGGATGGTACTGTTGTGTCGATTTACAATTTTCAGACTTACCAACTTTATCATATATACTAGCTTTTTAATTTTTATATGTTATAGTAAAGTTTTGTGGTGATATTAATTTTCTAATTACTGTTATAGTTTATGACATCGTTTATGAGTCGTAAATACAGATGAATATGTAAAATGCATTTTATGCATGTCATTTTTACTTTGTACCGTATTTTACATAAAACCTTATTATTGCATTTTGGCATAATTTTGGACAGCGAAGATCTGTGAGAACTATCATCATCATAATTTCAACCTACCACAAGTCCACTGCTGAACATTGAGCTTCCGCAAAAATTGCCACAAAGCTCGGTCCTGAGCCACCTGCAACACTGCGCAGGTCATCACTCCAACTTGTCGTCATCCCACACTGCGTTTGCCTTTTTCCCATTGTACTCAGTTCTGCGAGCTATGTGGCCGGCCCATCGCCACTTCAGCTTGCTCATCCTTACGGCTATGTCGGTTACCCTAGTTCTGGTGCGGATATCATCGTTGCAGAATATATCCATTGAGAATTATGCCAATTCAATTGTGCTTGATCTAAGTAAAGTAAAAAGTAGCAGCCTGTAAATGTCTCATTGCTGGCCAAAGATTTCCTCTCAACATTTGAGAAGGTTTTGTAACCGGAAAAAGTCCGACCCACTGGCACTCAAGGCTTGACGAACATTACGTATCCTCGAAATAACGTATTGTTTATTATTTCTCAAACACACAGGCTTCATCACGATGATTTCCCTCTCCGTTGAACACATGATAAATTCAGCGCTTAGAGCTGCTATTAATAATTTAAGAGGTACCGGCACCGGGGATCCAACAAAGGTCGCTCGTACCTCTTATGAAATTAAAGCGAGCGGATAGACTTAACATATAAAACTACATTCCTGCCAGATTATTAACCATTATGGAGTAAGTACATGAAAGTAGCAGCCTGTAAGTTACCACTGCTGGGCAAAGGCCTCCTTCTCAAATACGAGTATCAGAGAGGATTTTAGGAGCTCGGGGACCTTCCCCGCCACGCTGCTCCAGAGCGGGTTGGCGGGCTTCACATATCATTGCAATAATATTTTTTATTATTTCTCAGATATGCAGGTTTCCTCACGATGTTTTCCTTCACCGCTGAGCACGTGGTAAATACATCACTTAAAATTACTATAAACAATTTTAGTGGTACCGGGGAGCGAACCCAGATCACTCGCGCTCTATGATACTAAGTGAGCGCCCTGACAACTAGGCTACCACGGCTCTAGTAAGTACACACCGCCGCTTATAGCTTATATATTATAATATAGTTATTGTAGATTTATCACATAAATGGAGGTTAATTTTCCGTGGGCACTGTGAAAATGGCCGCTAAGATAGGGCTCGCGTTATGATTAAGATTTATAGAGGCAATGTCGGGATGTGAGAGGCTCGGTAAGAATTTATTGGAGTTTTATGCTATCACACCCAATTATTATTTTAATGTTGCACTATCATGCGAGACCTTTGATAAAGTAGTTAGTTGTTAATCAGTTCCGAATATGAAATTTTAAATACTTAAGCCTATATTATAACTTAAGTCTACGACTAACTAAACTTTAGTCTTAATGCCTTATATGTTATGCTGTTCAGTTTAAATGTGTTTCATGTTTTTGTTTTATTTTGTTACACGAGTACTTTGAATTTTGCAATAATTTTCCAATCCTTTTGTATTATCTTTATATTTATTTTTTGCTTTTTGTTTATTATCTTTTTTTTATTTCCTATTATCTTTACTGCCTTTTTAGTTCAAAACTTAATTCGAAATTTAAAGTTTAATATAATAAATAATAATTATTTCTCACAACGTAACAATTGTGTCGAAAAGTACGATATCAATAGTATTCAGAGCGTTTGAAAGGATGAAACCTGACATTAGGCATAATCTGTGACAAAGCACTGCCTTCGGTTACATATTAATATGATATTTCTCAATAGTTTGCGGTAATGGATAGTCCTGTGCACTAACGTAGCTCGTGGAGTTACATTGTTATTGATGCCAGCTATATGAGAATAATATAAATAGAATTTTTTTTAAAAAAAAAAAACATATTCTAAAACGTTGAACTGATGCCGAGTGAATCGTGATGTCTGCCCGATTTTGATCACGGCGATAATTCCCAAATACTTTAGGAGAATTTCAATTCCGCATGATATATTATTAGTATTTGTACGTACACGAAATTAGACGTAATGTAAATGTTACTTTTTTAAGCCTTCATATGTCATGACATTACAATGTCAATTGTTGCAACACGATTTGAATTAATGCATAGTTCTTACGTTATTTTCGCACGATTAGTGTGAAAAGCCGTGTGGTATCCGCGTAAGAATCTGGCACTCCCTTCTTCCCGAGGGGTCGACGCTTTGAAAATGGCAATGCCTACCGATAGATGGCGGGATAGCCATCTCGAAAATTACCAGACTGAAATGAAGCAGTGTGATGAAGGATTGTGGCGTCTAAGGTGTACCGCGATTGCTAATCCGCTTGTCGAGCGTGGCGATTGTGACAAATCCTCTTTATGGAAGATGCCTATGTCCTGCATCAACATAACATCAAAGTATTGCCCAAATTCGATTGCAACCCAAGCCGAGGTTTTACCGGCCTAAGAGGGGCCCTTGGGTTGTCGTCAGCCCCCCTCCCCCTAGTTTTTATCGAGAGTCTTTCTTTCGTTAACAGGGGTCCGAGCGCGACACAGCATCAGCAGCGTCGTCGTTCCTTTTTTGTTTATTTAACTTGCGGGCCTCCTGCTCGCGAGTCTTACCGATGTAGCTGTAAAGGCCACTGGGACAACAGCAGATCTACCGTGGGGCTTTTAGTCGGCATCTTCAATGCTGATCCCGACATAACCAGTCACCGGAGACGGTGACGGGCACCTTTCCCCCACGTTAAACTAAAAAAAAAAGCCTATGTCCTGCAATACACTATTTCTAGGCAGATATGGAAGTGTAAAAAGTAACAAAATATATTTTCTTTGTTGTTTCTAATTTAGGGCACTAGTTCTAATAGTGTTACTGGTTTAAACAATTCTATTGTGTATAAATGATATTTGATTTCTATTCAATTTGACAAATCTTTCATTCTGTAAGGCTGTTTTCTGCGGTGAATAATACCTATCCAATTTCTCCGATACAAAAAAGCTGCGATTAAATTAAAAAAAAAACAGTTACGACTGCAAACACTAATAAAAGTGATTGTGCAGGTTTAAAGGTTAGGTTAGGTGTAGGTACGGAGATGGGAACAATTCTATAAGGAATTTTATTCTCTATATAATTAACGCTTTACCAATATTAGAAATGATGCGTTAACAAACAAACAAAAATCTAATATTGTGATAATGTGAAAATTAATATTCGAAAATTTAATCTCGAAGCTTCGCTTATATACGGAAGGAAACAGTGTAAATCGGTCCAAAGTTCTATTGAATAATTTCACAATTCATTTAACCAATAGAAACTTATCGCTGACGGTATCTGTTTTGAAGAGATGCCTTGAGAATATAAATCGATTCTCTTTCGATTTATTCGTGTCTACAATAGGGAGCGACAATATCGATGTTTTTAAAGCGGCATCGTTTCGCATAACAAATATGTCAACTTTGTGCGCTTCGCTTAGTGATATGCGCTATTCTGGTACATATTTTATAAAAAGGAAAAAGACTGAATAACATCGACGTTTGGAGTTTATGTTAAGAGAAACTATAAAGAAAGTCATATTTCCGTCCTAACTTTATAGACTATGAATTAAAGATTAAAATTAAAAAAAAATTGAGAAATCATCATAAGTAAGCATTCATGGTTGATACCCAAAGGGGTAGGTAGATATTACGAATTCCTATTTTACCTGACTCAGTGTGATTAAACGGGCTTCACAGACCCACCTTTCGCCACGCCGGGAGATAGCACATGGACGGGTAGCGTTCATTGTATGGTTTTGGTGTAAATGAGAACGTGAAAAGTATACCATATTTTTTTCAGATTCCACCCATTTTTAGTTAAAAACTTTCGATAGTACTCTGGAACTGTTTACATCACATCATCACTGCAGTGAAACTTCTCAAGAAAAATTATCTTCTCCATCAGAAGTAAGCCATACTACGTTAGCCTAGCCACACTGGGCATACAGTTTGTTAGTTAGTAGGTAGACAATACAAATCTTCCAAGAAATTAGAGCCGGCTTTTGTGCCTTCTAGAAGAGGTTGTATACAGAAGTGGGTTAAAACAGCTAGTTTGAAGAAAAATATAGTATTAAGTTAATTTAATATATAAAACACTACTCTCTTTTAACATTAAAAATCTTTTAAGAAAAGGAATGTATTAAAACGATTACCAAAACTACTGCTTAATTTTAACAAAAATTATAAAAACAGAACGGTAACGTACCTTCAATTCTCAAGCATTGATAAAGTTTCACGTGTGCACATCCATTACAATTCGAGCAAAATGTGTCTTATTTCCATTGCCTATGCGACCCGTTGGCATTAAATTTGAATTAAGAACCGTGATGCTATTATCCGGCAGTCAGCGGAAATGAACAGGCAAAGTTTGAATAATAATAAGCTTCTAAGTGTATGACGACACAAAGTTCAATATTCTCGGCAAAGAGGACATTGTTTGAAGGAGTAATTGAGAGCCTAACATGTATGAGGAACTCGAACAGGGACGACAGATAATCTCTTCTTGTAAAGATTTATTAAATAGAAGCGTTGGGTGCGAGAGAATAGGAACTTAATTTATTTTGATAACTTAAGATTTTATGAAAACATCCATTCGAGAAGAGGAAAAAGAATTAGTTCAGAAAAAACCAGTGTGATGAAAGTCGAAAAAGAACAATACCTAAGGAAATTCAAATTTCATACTTTAATTACGAAAATATTTCGAGGTATTTTAAAGAAGCAACGGAGTCGCGTTGCCCCTGGCTCTTAAACCCCAGAAACCATCATGGGGCTAAGCCTAGAAACGACACATTTGTATGTGCCTACTTCAGTTTCCTTTACTAGTCTTAATCACTTGCAAAATAATAAACCAATAATTGTACTCGAAGTTCATTATTCACTTGTTTGCTTCTTTGAAATTTTAATACGAGTTAATACACAAATAATACGCATACAAAAAAAAACATTCAAAAGCTTTCCTTTCTTCCCGTCAGTGTCGTAAGAACCGGATTAAAAATTAAAAAAAAAGCTCAATCTTAAATATCATCATCGTCATCATCGTCCGAGACCGACGACTACGGAAGCGTCTACGGAGCGAGGAAAATGCTACTGCGATAGACAACCCGCTAGCCTAGTTTGCGATTATTGTAATTTCTATACTGCGAGATGCATATTCAGCAATGTACTAAAAAATAGGTTCTTTTAAATGTAGATAGTAAAAGAAAAACAATTTAGGTACTATATTTAAAGAACTTAACTTTAGGAATCGAATATTCAAATCTTGCATCGTAACTTAAAATCGGTGGGATCTTGATCAAACGATGGCCTATTCACATCGAAATAAATTTAATGAGATTAGTAGAGTTCACTTAAATACTTATATGTTGGATATATTTTCGAAAAATATTGTAGAATATAGAGATTAGACATTTTAAGATAAGCACGCACATCTTTAATCGTGACACGTACTTTCATATCTCTGACAGCCGGAGGAGACACTTCGCAAATATTTGCTCAATGCTTCCTGACACACATGTATACTTCGCGCGTCGTTCATTATTTAAACACTTCCTAAAATTGGATGTGCCGCGATGTCAAACAGCGAAATCCAATGTCATCGACAGCAAATAAAATTAAATGAATTCAGTAAGATTCGCTATTCAAAGTTTCGAAAAGAAATTACTTTATATCCAGAATTGCCGTGACAGTTTTGTTGTTTAAAATAGATTTCATTCACGAATCTTAGTACTGCCGCTTATGCTGGAAATTTAGTTAACAGAATAGTTTTACTCTAATGATTATTTTAAGTCAAATAAATTCAATTGCAGTCAAATATTTTATGGTCTCAATTCATCTCCTGATTTGGTCTATATGACGTCTTTTACGTCTTATCAATTAGTGATCAAAATTAAAAAAAAAGTCACATAAATGACGTTCGTTTTAATTAAGTTTCTACATTGTAAATAAATACGCTTAGTTGCTTTGAAGTGTCGTTGACCGAATAATTAGTAACAAGTTTCCTTCGAGCCGCGCCGAGATACGCTGAAAGTAATTACGTATGCTATTTAATCATCCTTCTGTCTAGAATACCCCAAGCCTCTAAGACAAATTTCTGCTTAACTAGATGAATGTATCTAAAATATTGAAAGTAACTATATCCTACATTTTTAGAATAACGGACTTCAATACGAAGTAGCAGAAACGTCATGTTTTTTTTTCTTTTTATTCTTTTAATAAAAAAATTATGATGTATTCAAAATAATAGAGTTCACAATATTTATGAAGTAATAATTAAAACGGAATTGAAGTTACCAATTACCCTAAAACTACGAGCTATCGCAGATTACGATAAAAAATTTTACGGAAGCAGTAAATCATCACCATGACAGCCCGTCATAAGTCCACTGCTGAACACAGCCCCTCACAAAGTCATAAAGCACGATCCTAAGTCACCCATAAAACGATTTCCCGCAACATGATCCAGGTCGACCGTTAAATAAATGAATAAAATTTTAAAAGAGAGGAAACTGAGAATGATTCATACATTGTTTCTTTTTTTAAAATAGATTTTATACATACTAAATTATATATAATCAAAACCAATAATCTCACGGGCAAATGAAGCATATTCTTTAAATTAAAACAAAACAAGATCCAAAAAACAAATGCAAGAGTTGCAAACACGAGCTGACCAGCACAAGCAAGCAGCCTTCTCCACAAGCCCGACGCATACTATTACGCGGAAATGCTTCCGAAAACACTAAGACGAAATGTCAAGTAATAGATAGCTCAAGAATACTGGCTAAGACCGATCTTGGAACTGTTCCCTCTATTAAATACAATGGTATTTTAGTACCATTTTCTGATTCGGTTAGAAATCTGGTACTGCACATGGACAAAACTTTAACCTGGGGTAAACAGATAACCGAAATCAGTCTCTGTCGCCTTAAGTAAACTCTATCGTCTAAAACACTTTCTTCTGTACAAGACAAAGCTCATTCTTGTGCAATCTCTAGTTATTTATTATGTAATTGATTATGCTGATGTATGTTATCCAGATCTAAACCAAGATCTTCTCAACAAGCTGGAGCGCTTTCTTAATAACTGTATTCATTTTATCTTTGTCCGTCGTAAGTATGACGACGTCTCTGAATTCCGTATTCGACTTAAATGGCTTACTATCAAAAATGGTTATTTATTTATATATCGACCTATATAATAATATATATTATGTATTCATATATATAATTTTATATTTTTATACATATATATTATTATATTTATTTATATTTCTTTGTTGTTGTTTTAAAACAAATTTTTGTTAGTTAGTTAATTTATTAAGTTAAATAAATACACCTACTACGGCTATCTCACCAACCCATGGGTTGACTGGCAGAGAATGCCAATAGGCCACCCTCATGTCCACCCTTTGTCACCTCATATTATAAGATATGAGCAATAAAGTTGTTTAAATAAAAAATAAATCGGCGACAGGCTCACTACCTGTCACGTTGTTCAATACAAGACCGGGTGAAAAGTGGGTTTAAAAAACTAGAAATGTCTAATCACCCCAGTATTGAGCAGTTCACATAAACAACGAATAATAGTCGTTTGTGTTAGAAATTAAATTAACCTGTGGTTTGCTGGCACTTGAAAGGTTTACATTTAAATTACGTACCTGAAAACCGAAACGGCTTACTCATGCGGGCAGACATCGCCTTAGATTTGTCTTTAATTGTTCGAGTCGAATGTGTGGTAAGTAAGAACATGTAATTAAACATTTGTTGCTTTAAATTTGAAATTTACTATTTATGTATGGTTTTATTATGTGTAATTTTGTTATTAGTAACCCATGCAGTTGAAGAAAAAAATGGGGAAATACAACCCAATAAATAATTATCTAGTCAAAGGGATTATCAAAATTATTTTTTCTTCACTGATTTCACTGTTCAATTCTACGAAAAAAAAATTCTAACACGGAAAGAATGTACATAAGATATTAATTGCAATATCTACGAAACTGTTTTTGATAATAAATCTATAAACACTTACGAAGACCTCATAAAAACTTTCCACACCCCTTATCTGCACAACCAATTGAGAGAAAGACTTTTAAATGAATGTTTCTGAACTTGAACAGTTAATGTCAAAAATGTAAAAACCTGCAAAAAAGTATTCGAATAATTATTTGAGTCTATGATCTACATACTACGGGTGACTCGGTGACAAACATTTGCATTTGTATGAACAAATAATTGCCTCTAGCAGGATTCGAACACGCTATTCTCAGATTCGAAGACAGGGCCACCACTAAACAGGCTTACGGGAAGAATAATGTCAAAAAATGGCAGACCAAAAATACGTAGTCTTTTAATAAGCAGCGGCACCTAAATTGCGAGGCAAGGTACTGCCATTACTGAGTGTGATTGTGAATGTGAGTGTGGGCAATTCCTACCATTAGTAGAGGATTGAACCGTTTTCTACATTCAAAAGTTTGATAGCGCCGAGAAAAGTTTTTCTGAAATGTAGGAGACATTTTAGATTTAGATTTTGCATTCATCTTGTTTTATCTTCACGATTTATTAATACGTTTATTTTACGCCCACACACACGCACACACATACACGCACACACCCACACACACACACACACACACACACACACACACATACACATACACAAAGTAGAAAATCATGTAACTCTTATGAACTACCTAAACTGTACTTAGTTGAGTTGTATCCTTGTCGAGAGGTGGGAGCCTGGAGACTTGTACGGTTTTGTAAAACTTCGAGCATCAGTAAGTATCTCATGTTAAAAAATAAAATAGATTCGTATAAGAACTCAATATCGTTTGAAATTACAGTTAACAATTTGAATACTACGGAATTCTAATCCAGGTCACTCGCGTACTATGAAAATAAAGCGACCACGCCGTCTTCTAAACTACCACTGTTCTAATGTAGAAATTGGTTTATCTATTCTCTCTGAACACACGTCATTTTGTACACATACAGGATGTTTGGTGATTCAATTTTGCTTTAGTGAATTTTCTCCGTGATTCGTCTACCGAGGAAATAACCAATCAGACGTTACTTAAGAGGTGTACTTACAGCTTTCTGCCAACTAGTGGATGGAGGACTTAATGTAAATGGAGATTGGGAGCAAACCCGAAATTGTTCCTTTAATTACTTTCTGAAACGTCTTTATAGACTTATAACTTGGTGAAATTAAATTTTCAACGCTACCTCTGACTTCATTACTTTGAAGAAGTATTTTTTTAAATATGAATATGTAAAAATTTCACAATTTTGTAATTCACACTACAAATTTAGAATAAACAGCTGCGACAGTAACGGATTAAACTATATCAAAGTTATATCATAATAACCCTCTTATATTATCTAACAAAAGGGTTGTTAAAATATTAGTGATACAAGGATGAGAACTACCGGGAAATAAGGCGATCCCTGCTAAGCTGTTACTATATGAATTATGTATAATATATATATATATATATATAATTATTATATAATATTTTTTATACATAAAAGTTAATTGAGTATGATAAAAAGACAATAAAGAGGGCTACCTGCGCAGTTTCTTTCGCCAGTTTCTTCTCTGACACAAGTAAAACATTACGTTTCTGAAATGAATCGCATGTACCACAACGGCGACAAAACTGATATTACCATAAATTCAGGCAAATGAATAGTGACATGATAATAAATTACTTCGAGGTGTGAATGGCCGATGTATATCGTACTTCGAAATGTAGGACGAAGCGTGAAAGGGTATGTCAAATATTCAGAGATGGGCTGAGAAAATTCTCCCGTAACACTTTTCTTGGATGAGAAAATGGAAGGGCGGAAAGAGGAAAGCTTTTATATAAGCTTAGATGGTCCTTCTATTATTTGTATAGCAAAAGTTGTTACTCTAAATTGCCTACTGCCAGAAATCGTTGATAGTTTTATTTATATTTTATCACTAATGAAAAATAACATCGCCTGGTTGATACAAAAAAGTCTAAATGTAAGTAATTTTATCAAAACGTGCATTAATATAATTTTTTGTTACCGAAGTAATAAAATTCGTTAATATAAGTTACATTTCAATGTGTAGTGTTCGCGTAAGTACAAGAAATTACAATATGCTGCTTGAGGTATATACGTAATGGCGGTCATGCCTGTCACTCTGAGGGTTTATCAGAGATAATAGATTTATGTTAGGCACGATCCTGATACACCTCTATCTACACGTCTATGCATTACTTTTGGCCCTGCCTCTGTATATCGCAACTTGGATCCATGTAGGACGTTCCTAGGTATTTCAGAACGTGTATAAACTGTAAAAATTAAATCTTGAAAAACAACTGTTCGTTTTGTGAATAATTCCAGAAATAAATGAATTAAACATCCAAATTAATTTCATATCGCTAATAACACAAGAAAAATAAGTATTACTGAAATTATACCACAAAGGCCATTATACGTTTTAGTATTCAATAAATAACACAATTTGATTAATCATCTTCATCATTACAGTCTGACATGTCCACTGCTGAACATAGGCTTCCCCCAAAGATTGCTACAAAAGACGGTCCTGACCAAATACATTCATCAACTTCGCGCAACTGTTATTGTATTATTCTATATTCTTTAAGTGAAAATTAGTGTATTCTATACTATGTATTAAAATATTGTTTAAAAGGATATTCAATAAAGTCGTTTGGAGATACTTCTAACTCGGAACTTAGAATATTTGTCCGTATTTCAGTTTGATCAGACGTCGTACAACAAATTACAAGACCGATTTTGATATAGTTTTCACTTTTCGAAAGGTTAGAACTAAAAATGAAAACTTCAACACTTTAATCCTTCTTTTAATACAAAATACCGGGTTAGACCATAAGACCGTGATTGATTAATATCATGAATAATGGACAGAATGGGATCAATACACAAAAACCACAGAACCTATCAAATGTTACATTTACTGTTTGGAAGCCTATGAATAATCAACGTGTTTATTTATTAAGAAACAATATACATAAAACAATTCCGTTTATTATAATTCCGTACTCATAGATTATATGCGGATGAAATCGAGGGCAAAAGCCCGTAATAAATGTTTCGCTTTAGTTTAAACAAATATATCTGCGAAATTCGCAAAGCCCATGCATTATCAACATTCCAAATTATAACACCTGCCTTCTGCAAAATGCACAAAAGGTTCAAACAATTATGTAAATAAGAGCCGGGTGAATAATATTATTATTTTTTGGTGATTTACCATGTCAATGCTTTAAAACATACGGATCTCGCCTTTGTGAATACAAGATGATGGATTACGCTTTGCTTATTATTAATTTTACCTTCAAAGTAGCCTATAATTAACGCAAAACTCGAAATACCTGGGAAAATAAAAAAAAATCAAAATCTATGCAAAAATGAAAATAAATTATACTTTAGGTCTTATATTATAGGTGTATTTATTGCTATTCTACTACTAATATTATACACATTTAATAAATATTATTATATATCCATTGATGTTAGGGAAATGGGAAAGAATAAACAAATGCTATTATGCTATTAATAATTTACCTTATTATTTCAGTCTACGAGTTAATTATAAAAAAGTGGCCTAAGTACTTCCCAAGCCTAAATTTAGTATGAAGTTCTTCATACAATTATAGACTCTAAGTCGAGAAACCAAATTGTTGTTTTCATTCTATTCATTTAAATGTACTTAGCTTATCAAATATTCCTGCTTAACAATAATAAAGGAATCGGCACAACCATTGAAACAAAATTATAACGATGCGTCAACGAAGATTTTTTTTGTTTTTGTACATGTCAACCGTCCCTTATGGCATATCCAAATAATGTAAGAATAAAAACTAATGAACGAAAATTCTTGTTTCGTTTCTTCCACGTAAGAAAGCTAATTTCGTTTGTCAAATGTCAAATCTTGTTATTTATTTTCTCTACACGTTTTTTTACTTAATATACCATCTACGTATATTAAGTAAAAAATTTATGTCTATTAGTTATATTGGTTACTTAACTTCAGGCTACAAGACAATTATTAAAAGCAATTAATAAAAATATTCGTAACGTCAGTCACCTCTGAGTCATAAGAAATACGGTTTTGAAAATTTCAACTTCGAGTAAATAAGATTAACCTACATTTTGAACTTTCAAAAAAGTATGCTCCCGTTTATTCAGGTTACATCGAGTAACATTGTGAGAAATGCGTGAATAATTACGGGTAAATAAAATAAGACAATAAAATGTCCTTATTGTTCTTAGTCCCCACAAGACGGAGTTACTGCGCAGTGTTGCAGGAAGTCGATGGATGCTGGTGGCTCAAGACCGAGCTTTTTGGCAAACTTTGGGGGAGGCCTTTGTAATAATGTCTTTATGTCTTATGCCTTGTTTTGTATCAATTTATTTATGCCTTGAGCACAACACCCAGGTCTAGAGCAGATGCGCCCGTGTGTTCAAATCTTTTTTTTATAAACTAAAGAAAAAATATTCAGTAACATTGAAATATATCTGTTTTAATAGAAACTATGTAGTAAATTGATATAACGCGACAACCATTGCCGCTAAGTATCCCGCTGATAGCTGTATTTGTTCGCAGAGCACTTAAGCACAGCTGCCCCGTGGTCCAATTCAATCTCGCGCACTAAAAATGTTACGAATGTAACTTAAGGACTACACACACTTCATCGGACCAAAAACTTGGTGTGCGAATATTTAAAAGGTATAGTAATTTAAAGTAAAACGTTCCTTAATTACCTGTAGACACGATTAATTATGGTTACATAAATTGAATTAGGTGTTTAAATTTTTTTTTTTTAATTAAAGTGACTTTTATAACACGTTAAATTATTGGTTAAAAAAGTCTGAAAGACAAAACTGGGACTAAATTTTATTTAATTAGATATAAATAAATAAATGAGACACTACTTTTAAATTGGTAGATATTGTATAAATCAAATCAACCAAATGAATACGACTAGTATTCCAATACACAGAAACAAAGTCGTATTCAAACAAACAGGTTAAAAATTGTGCAATAGCTGACTTTTCGACCTTTTTTGTATGTGGTATTTATAATATGTCAGAAATTTTGATACCCTTCATCTTTTTCCATTTAGTAGGAAAATTCAACGGACGATAAATAAACATCGGTTCAAAATTTCGGTTAAAAAGTTTAGACGAGCTTTTAATAATCTAATTTTATTTTAGCTGATACTTTGTACTTCCGATAAGAAGAAACGATTATTCTTAGATCTCCTTGCGTTCCACGGTAATATTATAAATAAAATAAAGAGTCAGATAATTTCAGAAATTTTATCTTGCGACGGCTGTGTGTGCAGTCCTTAGGTTGACAAAACTTGTTCCAATCAACAATGGCCACCACATTTATTAGCTCTGTACTAAGTGAAATTGAACTTTATTTTATTACTTACGATACTTATTGCAAGTGAAATGAAAGTAGGAAATTTTTATTTCTCTGCCAATTAAAATGCTTTCTTTATAAAATATAAATATTATTAGGTCACGTTTCTTGTGTCATCTATTAAGTTTTTCGTTTACAGCGAAGTAGACCGTGGCTGAAGTAAAAGTGACTTTAGGTTCGGTCTACATCCCTCCGATATATGGCGAAATAACGGTCTATGTCAGACCAAATTATGTCAGAACGGCAATAGCGTCTAAGTAGTAAGTTACAGCGATAGTCAACTGCTAGTCAAATGCGGCGAAACGGGATCGAATTGAACTGCTCAGTATTGTAAATAAGGGAAAGTAGTAATCAGTAAATGTTCCATTGTTGGGCAAAATGCCTTCACGAAACCAAACTATACATAACTCAAAGAATTGGTGGGGGGCTTAGAGGCTGTTACTTCACATACTATATTAAATTTATTGCACCTTTTATCCAAAACATTATGGACATTATAACAATACATCATTACTCATACCCGTATTTCAGTGAAAATAAATAATCAGCACAGTAGGTATTTCAAAACTCGACCGCACTCGAGTATATACAATGACGTAAGTGAACTTGAAAAAGAAATAAGGAAGACAAATATTTCTGTGGAAAGCTAAGTAGGCCGTTTGACAAAACGTCGCTACTCAGCCCTCAAGGGCCTCTTTCAACGCGTAAACGGATTAAGAGGGTACGAGCCCTTGTTAGAATCAAAGTGTTGACTGTGAATCTAATGGTTGTCATCTCCGACCCACGCATCTGCTCTTCCGTAGAAATTATTATGCATCAGAGATTCTATGCTAACCATAAAAAAAAGAAGTAAGTGCTCACTTCTGTTGAGAACTAACCGTCAGGCGTGACTATTCATCTGTCAAATCCTGTGATAACTGGAAAAAATCTCGCGAGCGTCGATAACGAACATTGGTTTGAATGTAAAATCAGTTGACATAAACCGCAAACCAGCGGGCCATACTACAAAAAGGTCGGCTGGGATAAATTTTCTAATGTATGCAATGCGTACTGATTGTTATTCTATTTTTATTATACCTTTAAGTTTATATTTATATTGACCAATTCAGACTACTTTTGTTATTTATATGAACTCCGGGACTGGAGATGCTATATTATAAATAGATATACACAACAAAATCCTTATTAATTATGCATTTATGCAGCATTATTTATTTATTTTTGTTCATAGATATCATACTTTTAAAGAAGTTTGAATAAATTGCTGCGCCCAATTCGGCAACGAAAAATAATAATATTAAATATATTACCTGATCCTAGGAGAAGAACTCTACTATCGCTATCACCCATATCAGGCATAATGTAAATTGTTATTAACAGTTTTTGTGGTGCTGGCACCAGTGATTAAACCTAGGTCACACACGTTCTAAGAAACTGAAAAGTGTCAAGCCCTGATATCAAGGATACAACAACTCGGTCTAAATCACGACTTATGTCTATTAATAATAAGATGATTAAATAGAATATTAAACATAGATAATAAAAGTGTTTCTAAATAGATTCAAATGAGTTTTTCTCTTCTTTTTGAGTGAACTTCTTACAATACAATTAAGAACACACTCTCACTTTCTAATTATACTCATAGTAGTAATAGGTAATTACATTAACCATTTCATAATTTTTGTTCGAAATATGAATTGTAATATTTATGTCGTTGGGATTTTTGTACAATTGTAAATATATAATATTATAATAATGCCAATATGAACGAGTTGTAAGCAGTAGTAAAACTCACTAATACGATAATAAAATAGCAACTAATTTAACTACTACAGACTATTTCTGATTCGATTAAGAAACTATCAGGCTGCATATCGAGCAGTTGACAAGTTAAAATTGAATTGAAACTAATAGAATGTGCTTCTGCTTTATAAGTACACAACCGCTGTTGTTTCTACTGGTTTTAGAGAGACACCCTCGTTACGATATAGAACAACTTTTACTTATAAATATACTAATGTATTAATATAGGTTGTAATGTAATGTAGTTTATTACTAACATATTAATTCAATTGTTATGATTTTCTAAAAGTTATCGGTTTTTGTTTTGTTGATGACACAGGCTGCTACCGATGGTAACGGCTGCTAAACGGTTTAATTTTCATTGTTAATATCGTTAAGCCGCCATGTGTTGGGCACCATGACATTTTCAAAGCTTTTTTCTTACGTCATCCACGAAAAGACAATAGTGGGTTGATTTTCTTACGACAACACCACGCGACAAATTATAATATGTTAGCGTACTGCGCCGTTTGCGCACGGGCAGATCTGTCGTCACATAAACTAAATGTGAATGTATAACCTTCCCCATGAAATGCAAAAGCGCATCGAAATTCATTAAGAAGTTTAAAAGAAAAGCGAATACACAGATAAAGCCAATTGCTACGTTGTTTCATACTACTTAAATATTTTTAATAACATAACCGTCAAGTACATTAGCATGTCGTAACAAAAGCCAAATAAGACTCTACATAGAGTGCGGTGTATATGCTTAAACCTTTCTGATAGTAATAAATGAATCGTGTCGTTGGATAGGGCTGCGAGCGGATGAAATTTGAATTGGAGTGACAGGATGATGGAGGAAGGGAACGGTCCGGTACTATCGGATTTTATGGCACGTATAGTAGAAAGACGTCGCTGAATTAAATCATAAACTTTTTGTTACGTTTGTCGCGTCATCGTCCTGAATAGAAACGTTAAAAGCGATTGCCATAAACTATAATCTACCTATTTTACCCTTGTATAAAGTACTACCTAAAGTACGACTTAAGTTATATAAGTCACCCTTTTAAAATATGCTTTTAGTGACATAATTTATTATTATTTACACTAAAGTATTAATAAGAATAAGTAAAATTGCATTACGATTGGCAAATCTAAAAAAATAAATAATATTTACGCCGGTTGGGATACGAAATCAGGACCTATGTCTAATATACTAGCGTTAACTACCAAGCCAGGTAACGACAACGCAGCGCACTTTTGACTACATTTACTTATCCGTGTATTAAAATGTCGTAGAGATTTTTATTGATTTTAACTTTATTATTCCAAGAGTTTTATTTTTAAAAGGCCTGATATCAAAAAAACAGCTTTAATACTAATCATGAGTTGTTAAATTATATGTTAGACACTATTTATTTAAGTATTTGGACTTGTTTCTTTCTTATTTGTTTATTTATTCTAAAAGAAACTATAGCTATATAATTTATTCTTAAAACTAGGTACAATGTGTTACGAATTAAGGCCAATTATAGCATCACAACAACCGTAGGGGAAAAAAGGTTCTCGAGTGGCAGCCACGTATAGGCAAACGCAGTGTAGGACGACCCCCCACAAGATGTAGTGACGACCTGCGCAGTGTTGCGGGTAGTCTACATATTTATAACGAATAAAAGTGTGCATTTTTTCGGTATTGGTAGAAACAACCTGTGGCTTTTGCTGCTGCTCGGGTTTGCAATGGGCCGGCTCGACAGGGATAGTACCACAACAGAATACCGGCGTAAAGTAGAGGCATCTTGTACTTCTGCATTTCGTTCCGTGAATTAGGTAACCGGAGGTCCACTCCCCCTTTCCTACCCATTCTCATAGATATATGTACATGTATTCATAACTAGCCGTTGCCCGCGACTTCTTCTTCTTCAATTTAATGCGATAATATATTTAGTAACAACGGAATCACACGTAATTCTACTTAAATATATGAGATAATCTTGTTGTTGAAACAACATTGTTGTTAATGTACGCTGATGGTACTATGTTAGAAGAAAGTTCGCAAGTGCCAATAAAAACTATACAAAGTTTCTACTCAATCGGATAAACGATGCGGGAATGCATAGAAGCCGAACTCACAAACATAAATTTTTATATTATTAGAAGATTGTATAACTTTAAATCCGCTTTTAATATAATAAATTATTTATTTTCACAAATACTCCTTTTTGAATTTAAAATAAATAAATAAACATATTTACTTTTCCCGCTAAATTTTCTTTGTACAAAATTTAAATGGAAATTGTGTCTTACAAGTCGTAAATTCAGCTAAGAATTAATTTTTGTCGAAATTAATTCTATTAGCTTTTCGTCGCCCACAGATAAACTTCGACTGAATAAATTTTATGGTAATTTCCACGGCTACCCCTGTCACAGGTCAAATTTGGATATAACTTTCTCAGTATCCTTTCGCTTTTGATAGCTTTCTTGTTGAACAGATGACTTTATTATTGATCGGAATCCAAAATTTTCAATTAAATATTCTATTTTCCCTCTTTGTTTAACAAAACAAAAAGCAAATTAAATCTTCTGTGTTAATGTTATAGTGACAGTATGTCCATTTGTTTTAAAGAAACTACAGATAAGTTAAGTTCCTTGTAAAATCTGTAATCTTTTATAACAATATATTTTGAGCAACATTGTGTGTATAGCAACACATAGTATATTTAGCCATACACAAGTTCTCTGTGTAGACACACTTTATTTAATAACAGAAACCGTAATATTCCTTTAGTAAGTCAGTAAAAGTAAAAAGTCAAGTAGCAGCCTGTAAGTGCCCACAGCTGCGCAAAGGCCTCCTCTTCAAATACTAGTATCAGAGAGGGTTTAGGAGCCGGGAAGGACCCGCCACGCTTCTCCAATGCGGGTTGGTGGGCTTCACATATCCTCGAAATAATATTTTTTTATTATTTGTCAGACATGCCGGTTTCCTCACGATGTTTTCCTTCACCGCTGAGCACGTGGTAAATACAGCACTTATTGTTATTAACAATTTTAGTAGTGCCGGCATCGGGGATCGAAGCCAGATCACTAAGCCTAGGCCACTAAGTTACCATGGCTCTTACTAGGCAACCACGGCTCAAAAAATTTGGTCTGTAAATTTATTAATTCACAAAAACTTTACTTATGCTAATCAAAACATAGCCAATAACGTGTAGGCAAGGAACAGTAATCCTTACAATGTTTTGACACAAAATTGGACCATTTTTTACTGTAGTTTTTATGTTTTGGTGGGTCACATATATATTAACTACTTCTTGTAATAACACGTGTTCTTCATATACATGAATATACATTGTTTTTTGTTTATCATATCGAAAGTATAACATAAGGAATCGGAAAAAGCAGGAAAATAATAGGACCTACGTAGAATTATTTCTAGTAATATAAAAGTTAAAAGAAAGATTACATGCGAACATATACCATATGCGAAAATATTACCTAATTATATTAGATGCTTATTCAGCTAACAGTAAATAATTTCCTGATTACAGTGCGTAATTGAGAAAATGAGATAGCTGAGATGAACTAGCTTTCCTCACAATTTACCACTGGACTCCTGCTTATTAACAGCGAAGTTAAGTTGCAGGTATAAACATAAAATTGCCCCTAGAATTATTAACAACGTTGGCCTATAATGAGTTGTTACTTATCTCAGAAGTAGGCAAGGGAGATTGACTGCTTCCAAAAGGTAGTTATTACAGCGATTACACGCTGGGTCAGGGTAAATGATGAAAGAGAAGAACGTTGAAGAGGAAAATTAACTAAAAGAAAAGCTAGGACTTTTTAGTTCTCCCGTTCTCCTAGGTGAGCCATTATTGTATGCAGACTGTTGAATTTCGTTCCAACCGTAAAATGAAATGCAACAATGCCATAGGGGGCGCGGGTGTAGCCTATCCATTATGATTATATTACATATCAATATGAATAACTAGCCGCTTTCAGCGCCAGTACCTTTTCATTAATACACAGATATCTAATATCAGACCCCTCATTAGTCTATACGTTTCCTTAGTCCAGCTGCCAAATTTGAGCTCCTGATTCGAATCCCAGCAACACAAAAATAACGGCACGACAAGGTTACGAATACTTAATACCATAGACTTTAGCACATCAAATTTATAGTTTGGTTTTTATTATAATGGACCCGGACATAAGAACCCTTCATTTTTATTTATTACGCCGCAATCGACTCTAGTAGCTAGCCCAGTCCTAATTGGCGCCAATCAATATACCTTGACGACTAACATAGCCTGACGAAAAGAGCCGATCAAAGGGATTGAAGAATGAGTGGTTCTAAGAAAAATTACTTTATTGGAGAGGCTTAAGTGTCAGAGTATAAGATAATTCTTGATAGGTCTATTTTATAGATTATATATAGTACGAGTATATTAGAAATCTGTCGCATGGTGGCGGGGAAAATCAATCTGCCGACCAATCCCATCCCGTGGGTGTCTTAAGAGCAAATTAAGGGATTTTACGTAGCTACTGACAGATGGTAGTATACGCATCTCAAAATAGGCAGTTAGAAAATACTCTGTGTTACCAGGCTTTGTAAAAAGAGAACGTACTACGATCGCTAAGGAACAGAGAGGTTAATTATTGCGGATTTACAATTTTTTTTATTACTTTATTACTGTACTTCTACATTATTAAACTGTATTTTGTATTTTGCACCCTTCTACTGTATTTTGCATTGTATACATCATTTTATATTTAACCACACAAAACGATCACATTGGCCATGGTTTCTTGATTTAGGTTATATCTCGCATACACGTCAACTTTAACCACTTTGATTTTAACCAAACCACAAAATTCAAATGTCAATACTGGAAAGACATGACGTCATACGCTCTAGTTAGTATTCTATGACACGTACTAGCTTATATTCTGAAGTTTGGCCATGAATATTTTTATAATTTAAAAAGTTCCTTTTTACTTTTTAATCTAAGAAACTTGTCAGCTACATACATAATAAAATTCAACTATGTCCTACCCCGTGAGCATACAAAGTACAATATTTTGCATATTATCAATTAAAGTAACTAAGACTAGTGAATATGAAATGTGAAAGCAAATTTAATATCAAGAAAATAAACATTAGTGGATACAAAGCTTTGAGAACAAAAAGGTAGGCATGTCGGAATTAATTTTGTAATAAGAACATCATATGGAAGAACGCTGCATATCAAAAAATTCATCACAAAAGCAATAATTTAATGTATAATGTATGCTTTGACAATTAGAATATTAACTAATTTTCTTTTGAAGATTTTCATATTTTCAATATATTTTTTGCTTGGGTATTTTATAACATATTTTTGGCACCAAATATGTAGTGAAGTGGGAGTTAGTATTTTTAATTTACAATATTACATACAACATTATTACGCACCATGTTATAGAAAATAGAATTGTAGAGATTGACTTACGGAGTAGCGTTGCCAGTTGTCCCGATTTTACATCCCTGGAAACAGCCTGGTTTTTGTGACTGGTATGTGTCCCGCGTTATGAATTTTTTTTTAGTTAGTTAAAGAAATATAACAATAATTTTTCACCAAGTTAAATTTTTTATCGTCGTTCGCGTCAAATGGCATTTTCCCGCTAATTTTATTCGATTTAAGGTATATTCTAAATCTTTAAGCGGTCCTTTGAATTTTAAATAACTTTTTAATTTATTATTACACGTATGAAATATAATTAATTAAAATTTATTCAATTCTCTGTAATGTATTTATGATTCGATAATTGATAATACAGAATTGGGATTTAAAAAGGTTTATTGGAAATTTTGACGTGAATTATTCCTCAATGGTGAATTGTTCGGGTGTAAGAAGCGTGCCGTCGAAGTAATCGCCGAAGACATTGTAAGGAAACGGGGACAATAACAAGTGATTCTCTCATTTGTGTAGAGCAATTTTGCATTGTTCGTGCGTTCGGCATTGTCATTTTGCACTGGTTCTTACGTTTCATTTGAAATTCGATGGTGACGTTTACTTTTGATTCTCTTTCAAGCATGTGACTTACTTTTTTTATACGTTGTTATATACAGATCATTTCCGAATTTGCCACCAGCTGATATTCATTTGAGGAAGGTTAAAAGTAGTGTATTGAAAATTATAAGAAATTAACATCATTGGCATATAAAGTTCACATATTCGATTGGAGGACGCGAAACTGATATTGTGGAATAAACATGCTGTAGTTACTTAGGTCTCGTGACCTTAGTGGATAATCTGATAAGATAATTCTTGGTGACCAAGACGAATATTTACAACACGTCAGCATTGCCGATTGTGGCTATAAGCACTACGCTTGAATTAACTGAGTTATTTCCTTACCAAACACTGACTAAAGCAGAGTCTGCTGAGATCATTTCACAAGCAAAACTTGCTTAATAACCCTTGTCGTTTTGTCTTAAGAGAACGTATGTTATTCATTAACACTTCGATATAAATTAATAATGAAAAATTAGTACCTATCCCCTCGCAGGTAAGAACCGGGATGTTTCCTTTCGCTTTAGATAACAGTGCATGACAGTTCGTTTAACAGAAATGTTGAAGATTCACCTAAGCGACGCCCTCTTTTTTGTTCGTTGAACATGTTCGAAGACGTGCTGTCGCTGCAGACACGGCTTTATACTCGTAAGTTGATTGTTTGAGTTAAGTTGGGTTTATGAAATTACTACACTGTTCTCCCTTAACATTATAAATTCCAAAACGATAAAATCGCAGATTGAAGTCAAAGACTTTTCCCGAATTATTACTTGCCTTAGGTTTTTGGTTACATAAAGCTAGTGAAGATAGTTCTCATGCGACTACCCCACGTGTAAGCGCAGTGTAGGTATAGGGGGTTATAAATGTACCCTCTATATATATATATATAGTCATATAGTTATTTTTGAAAATATTTTTATGTTGTGACCCAATTAAATAATTTTTTTTGTATATTTTATATAAGTTTACATGTTTATTTACGTCATAAAATGTCTTTAGATTTCATTTAGAATATAGGTAAGATATTTAAGTTTTATTTACAATTGTTATATTAATTCACCTTCACGCCTCGGGTTGACTGGCAGAGTTCGCCCTTTGTATTTCCTTTCTTAAAGAATACAAATAGGGTTTAAATAAATAAAATAAAAATAAATAATTCGAGTATATTTGCTTATTTACGCGAACACTATGTAAATATTATTACAAAAAGTCTAGATTTAAAAGTATCGTACCTAATTATAAATTCTAAAAGCCATGAACCGGTCACCCGAGTCTCTAGCTCGTCTTGAATAAGTCAAAGGTTATCAGGGAGCAAACACGGTGACGATATTCGCCACCCAGAAAGGCGAAAAGTTGGTTGCATAATCCTATCGGGTTAAACTGAACTGGATTGTGCCAAATACTTAAACTCTGATAGAGGTAACTAATAATATCAGTAACAGATTTTTTGGCCTAGTCGTTATCTGATACAGAATTTTATTACGGTATTCCGGTCTGATAATGTTACATCGAAATAATACCGAGCAATGTCAAAGAAAAGTTATCAAGCAAGTTTAAAATAACCTCAATCAACTCAAAGGATTCTTGTTTAATGTCGAAATTCACAGAAGGGTGGCGGAGAGCAGACCAATTGAAATATTATAATGATCCTATTAGAATTCCAGTTGTATGTAACATTTTAGTATTAACAAGAATATTCTCTTTAGTTATTAAAAATTTTAAAAAATAATCACTAAAATAAATTACAAAGGTTTTAATGCGACTCCAATAACAAGAAGTTTCAAAGCTTGTTTTGTTTAACAAACTCAATAAAACTTATTTTAAAAGAATCACCAAAGATCTAATGCTATATTTATCCGCACGTCTGAACGAGTCTTAATTTGCGGTCGATTACGCACAAATTGCGTCCTTAATTGTACCACTATTTGCTGACGCGGTGATAATTCTAAACGCCTAATGCCTAAAGCCCATTTTCCTGAGCCGGTCTGTAACATAAAACCTTCACACATAAATAAGTCTTTAACGCTATTAAATTGTATCAGGTGAAATGTATTTTACAGGGGTGGTTTTAAACTGCCAATGCCCTAAATTTTATTGTTTACCCACCCTGCAAAGATATATCCTATGCAAGTCTCGCTGCGGCTGAATAGCACTAGAACTCTCCACGAAAATTCATTAGAGCCTCGTTTGTTAACTACTAGGGTTCATCAAGAGCAAGTAAAGTTGGCATTTGTAAAAAAAAAATATTTTGTATATTTAAGTTATTTGTTGTCCATGTGTTCGTCACAGATTTTACATTATATTTTGATAGATATCTTGCACATATCGATCGTCTATTTTTAAATCTACTGCCGATTCGTAATGAAACTCCTCTGACAGAGAAGAAGTACGCGAAAGAAACTGCGTAAAAATTACAAAAGAGGTCCTCTCTTCTTCTTCTCTCTTTAGAAAGAGCCTGGGAGCGATTAACTTACTCCCAGGGGTTATTATCATTCTTGTACATTATATTATTGATACATTAAAACATACAATACGTGTTTTATTAAAAGTATGGATAATACAACTTGATACAAGCTTAAGGCGTATAGTAAGCCTTAGTTAAAACGAATCGGAACTACCTGGCTGCCGCGCGTTCTCGTGTAATTGTAATGCGCCGCGGTTGGTTCGTCCAACTCCGTGGCACTAAGACGTGACTTGACAGTAAGCATTCCAATGTCCTTCCTCGCGTAGAACGAACGTGTACAAGAAACAATGTATGTACGTGGTTTATAATTAACTAAACAAATTAGTAAAAGTTTCATAAAATTATGTAATACCCACCCACCACGACTCCGGACGGAGTTAAATTAATTAAAAATGTATTTTTTTTTTAGGAATTTCTTTATCATATTTAAGTCTTAAGATTTTTCACCAAATATACAAATATAAAAATGTTTAAATACTAAAAAAATACTAATATTGCTGTGGCGGACTTTTTTGACAATTTTTTTCTGTAGTACAATAATTTGATGTATCCGTTATAATTTAGTAAGCGCAATAAGCCCTGTAAGCGACCTAAAAGCGTTTCTTTGACGGCTTGATTACGGAACGTCCACATTTCTTGATTAGATATGAATTACATGTGTGACACGTATAAAACGAACTCGTGAAATTTTCTAAATGTTAGTCAAAACCGTATTTAAATCCACTCAGAAGTTTATAAGTTATAAGCGAATACACAAACAAGCGCGGATTACGTCTTTGTTTAATATTACCTAATTATAGATATAGATAGATTTTTTTTGTTACAGAAAAACTTATAATCTTCCGATTTTAATAAAAGTCGAAATAGCAAAGGATATTCTACCTCGCTCTGGTTCTAACATGTAAAAAAATGTTACCTTTAACATGTAAAAATGTATGAGTCTAGATCGGTCAAGATGTAGATGCATCGTGAGATACGTTACGTTATTGGTTTCCGGTTCAATCACTTACCATACGAAGCGCAGCAGCATTTTATCAAGCTAGTGTTTCGGGACCGGTCCTTCTCCGGTCGAGCCGGTTTTGGTTCCAAAACTGCAGCTGCAGCGTGACTCTACCGCATGTATATACTACTTAATTGTTTACATTTTAATTTATTTTAGACTTTTATTAAAACTGTTGTGATCGTACAGCGATAGTAACTAAAATATACTCGTTTTTAAGTTACTTATTTACGTATTCATATACGGCCCGATTGCCTAGGAAGGAAGTGGCCATGTATTCGAAATTGCGGGGCGCGGGTTCGGCTTACAGGAAATAATATGTATGATGAATGTAAAGTTGTGTAACCAAATTAAGGATATTTATTTAGTATAATATTAAGATTTGTATGTATCTTATAATTGTCCAGTTACCATGAAACAGAGAATGCTAGTATGGGAGTGGATGACGCGTGTGTGTGTGTGTGATTTAAGTATTAAGTATGTTTTTTTAATGTTTAAATAAACATTATAATGTGTTAAACAAAAGGAACGTATCAGCTTGTAAATGCCCACTGCTGGGCAAAGGCCTCTTCTCAAACATTTACGATTCTTTTGGAGCTGGGAAAGATTTACCACGCTGCTTCAGTGCGAATTGGCAAACTTCACACGCCTACGAAACAATATAATTTTGTAATTATTTACACACGCAGCTTTCCTAGCCATGTTTTCCTTCAGTGTCGAGTACATAATAAATTCAGCACTTGAAATTGCTATTAACAATTTCTGTGTTGCCTGCTCCGGGGATCGAAGCCAGGTCACAGGCGTAGTATAAAGTTAAAGCGAGCGTCCTGACCACAAGGCTACCACGCCCCTAATAATAATTATGTTTAAGTGTGTATCGAATTAATTAAAACGTAATAAGTGAATTTTATAATTATATCCTGAATGACATATGTGTATTCAATTATCCGTTATAATAATTAGCCCTCAGTGTATGCAATGAAGAATAAATAAATAAAATAAATAAATATAACGAAGCTGCTTAGAAGATCTAGTCTTCATCTTACCACGAAACCATTAACCGTGTTACTTGCAGTTTCCCATTAAGCAAAAATAATATAAATTATCTGTGAAGGGTACATAATCTATAAATGATCTTCAGTCATGAGTCATAAATGCATAAAAACATTGATATGTAGAGTATTTTAATCGCTCATGCCTATCACCGAGAGTAGTATGCAGAGATTATGGATTTTCGTTTTGAAGGATAGGACATTAATCAAAAATTTTAAGAATATTATTAAAAGTCAATGACACATTGCCACCTGGGAATCTTAATGATACATTTCTATCTCAGCATTACGTAGCATTTCCGTAAAACCGTGTAAGGCAGATCAATGATTAAATCCCAATAAGAGCAAATGCCAGGTGTACTGAAAATAATTATAGATCAGAATGGCATGCAGCCTCAAAGCTATTTGTGTGCAATTCATAACGCATTTACATTCATAAAGTGACTAAACTTTGAGTGTTACTTCGTTGCGCATGAATCACGTCTGATTTAACCCATTCATAAATGACGTAACCTTAGTGAGCTTGACCATATGATTTAATTCATATTGAACGTTAACGTTAGTTATTCAATTCGCATTGTCCTTTGGGGACCAAGGTCACAGGGTTTATTGTTTTTAATTTGTAATTATTCAAGTTCCCGAACATATTTGAATGTAAGAGAAGAATAAGTTACATAACAACAGAGAAAGAGCAGCCTTTGAGTGTAATCTTAGGCCTAAATCGTACCAACCTGCCTGGCCAAGCCACCGTGAATGAATGTTCAAACTTGGGTCCGATAGAGTAAAGCAAGCAGAAATTTTTGGGGCTAATGTTGATCGGGGCCATAGTCTATTAGTATACCAGGCGGAAGTTGGTCCTGCCTCTCGGTTCCTTTTTTCTTTTATAGGAAAGACGGCAAATGAGCAAGCGCCTCACCTGATGTAAAGTGGTTACCGTCGCCCACGTATATCTTCAACACCAGAGGTGCTGCAGGTGCGTTGCCGGCCTTTGAGGATATTTAGGAGAAGGGAGGGGGGATAGCGAGGGGGTGGGAAAGGGTATGGGGAGGCTCTTAATGCTCGGCCATACACCGCAGCAATAGTTTCAGAATATCTCAGAGAGTTTGATATCGAAGTATTGGATTGGGCATCCCACACGGCATATCTAAACCCGATAGAACATTTTTGGTATAAACTGTAAGGCAAAGTTAAACAATAAAATCCAATTCCAGCTAATATTAGAGACCTAAAGTGCCACACTAATGCGGTATGGGGAATGGAATGCCCAATGTCACAAAGTTTTATTGATGATCTAATAAAAAGGACGTATCCAGACGAAAGGATTAAGATCTGAGTAGAATTAGAATTATTGAAATTAGAAATAAAATCCTGCCGTTAGAACAAATTTAAATTTTGTCTATGAACTTGTATCTTTACTGATTTCTTTTTTCAGCATTTGTAATATTGCAGACAAGGGTCGAAAATGTAGAAAGACCCTGCTAATCCACACTAACATTCATTTCTCCGGGAAGTTATTTTCTTGTATTTAATTAAATTGCGTAAGAACCACTAAATTTAGGATGATAAAATTTAATCACGGTGACCATCTGTACTTTCATCGCGTCGGCAGTTATTTTTTTAAAAGAAAAAAAAGAATTTTTAAACGTAGAATATATTATTATTTGTAAATTAAATGTAAAGTTACTACAATATAAGAGAGCCGTGGTAGCTTAGTGGTCAGGACGCCCACTTTAATTTCATAGTGCGCGAGTGACTTGGGTTCGATCACCGGTGCCGGCACCACTAAAATTGTTAATAACAATTTTAAGTGCTGTATTCACCACGTGCTAGAAAGAATAAAAATATTATTTCGAGGATATGTGAACCCTCCTAAACTCTCTCTGATACTCGTATTAGAGAAGGAGGCCTTTACTCAGCAGTGAGCACTTATAGGCTTATACTTTACTTTTTTTACTACAATAAAGTTTATTAATTCATGAAAAATAACTTAAATGTATTATAAAATAGGTTAAGAAAAGTGGCAGCCTATTAATATCCCACGCCTTGGAAACTACATGCTCTGATTTTTGAGATGGATTCGGAGCTGGAATGAGTTCGCGCAATGTTGCTCCAATGTGAGTTGGCGGACTTATGGCGGTTAATAATATAATATGCGTTAATAGACTTACACGGGACGTTAAACAGAAACCGCCAATTAACTATGCAAGGACATGGAACGAAAATGGTGCAAAATATCGCGATTGATTGTAAACATTTCAAAACTTTGAGTCTTGTGCCTCTGTGTCCGTGTCGGGAAATGAGGGAGGCAATAATTTACTGTCTAATACGAAACGCTCGCGGACTTGCGATAGTAAGGTCGCTATTTCGCATTACTCCACGGCAGACCACTGAAATGTATTGATTAATTACGTTCGCGCTCTGCGTGAATTAATTTGCGGTCTTTATAGATAATAATATCTACTGGACCGTAGACCGCGAGAGCAAGGAGCTCACTGTGGTGAGGAATACCTTCCGTTTGTTATTCGAAATCACCAAATCTTCGTTCGTCAGCCAACTTGCTGGTAATAAATAAAAATTATAGACATTAATAAAAAATCACATTAAAGAAAAAGGAAGAAGAAAGGGGCTTGTTCCTGTGGATGTTGTAAGAGCCACTAATGGAAAATCCTTGAGTCAGTCAGCTCAGTGATTGGCGTCAGTGTCATATAAATATATATAGATATTTATATTCTATATAACGATATCACTAGCGATAATATATAATATTAGTCTCATTGTCAATATATTACGCACCAACGATCAGCATTTTGCCCTCAAAGAGTAAAGTTAAAAAATCGTGTAATATATATTTTAATGATAGTAAATTAATGGATTTTTTTTACTATTTCATAGAACGCTGTGTACCTAAAATCCCAAGCGAGATAATCCATCAACCATTCGTGTGAACTTTGGATAAAAACCAAGTTAGACAACAGTGGATACTAATGCAATTACCTCCTCCCTCCCGACTATTTTACTTTCTTATTAACATTAACCTAACCTACACGTCGTTCCGTGCATACTGACTGACAGACAAAGTTTTGGTGAATAACTAAATGGCGAATATGCGTAATTAAAATATCCCACAGACTATAGTGAATGGGAGCGGAATAACTATTAATTATACTAGGGAATAATCGCTATTTCTCCTTAGCGAAGTAATCTTAAAATTTGTCCCCTGGGAGCTCTAAACCGAGATGAGAGATAAATACCTACAACACAAACAATCTGTCAAATTTCATTCAAATTCAAATCCGTTCAGTTGTTTAGGCGTGATTCAGTCACAATAACCCAATTATACAAACTTTAATTTATTTTACTAGTGGCAAGGTAGCTATATTAAAATAACGGGATTGCTTAAAATTGTTCAATACTCGTTAAAATTAACACTCTTACGATATACATTTTGACACATCTCAAAATGTATATCGTAAGAGTGTCAACCCGGAATACTCTTAAATATTGAGCAGGCGACCTGTCTCCAGCCGTGGGATATTGACTTCCTCAGAACGACCTCTAATAAGAAATACAAAACGAAGTAACGCTATACGTCGCAGCGCTTTGAATTTAATAAAGGTTTTATTACAAAGCCCATAGTCTAGTACTATTAAATCGAAGTATAAAACTGTAAACAGATTAAACTACAAAAATTGTGTTATGTTTTATTTATGAAAACTAATGTTGAGGACTTAGATTGATATTTATTTTTAAATATTGGTATGAAGAATAAATATGTTAAAAATACGTTTGTAAAAAGAGGTTTTTACTATGTCAAAGATCGTAAGGGTAATAATAATGAGGTGATTATCAACAATATATTTTTAATTGTTATGTGCAATGTGCTCAAAATCAGTTATTAAAATTTTAGTTGAAATGTAAACAATAGAAATTTCTTAGATCCTCTCAATCCGTGTAATTCTAATTTAAAAACATCATGTATGACTTGCGAAATGTATATTTCTTAGGTCGAAGAATAAAGTAATCTTCGTTTCATTTATTTTGTTGAAACGATACGGTCATATTGATTAGATGATGTAATGGATAAGTATCACATTATTTCTAGACATTTATAACGACAAATATCTAGTCCAGTTTGATGTTTTCAAATATTTTGGAAAATAATGATGATAGCGGATCTGTATAATGATAATGTGATATGTATGTGTAATAATGAAAATAATGTGTGTAATAATGATGAAAGTGGTCTGAACACAGCTACAAATTCCGAATACCAAGTAGTCAACTGTGCATAACGTAATATTGTGCCGCAAGTGGCACTGCTCATCCTATACCTTTAATGTACCTGATGTAACGCATTCATAAGATCCGAGACGATCCGAGAATAAATGAAATTAAATACAGTGTCACAATACAACCAGTCTCGAAATCTATTAAATTAAGCGTTAAACAATTAACACCAGCTGAGATTCGTACACATGACACGTGACTCATGTCTGGTATGCACACCACGAAGTCCAGTCGTCAAATGCGTAAATAAAAATGTATCAAAAGGGCACCTACCATTAAGTAAGAAAATAAGTTTTTTTTTTAAATTACATTTTCGACATGCGCATTAAATTACAACAGAGCTAATTAAAGAAAATTTAAGAAAGTTTAAGAAGACATTGGTAATTATGACACACAGTAAAAGTATTCGAATGACGATGTTCCTTAAGTTCTAAAGTTGTCTGTTCGAATAAATCTCTGACACAGCTCAATACCCTATAAATCATTTTGTCCTTTTGTGTATTTTTTGTGAGCTTTGATAATCTACAAAGATCAGTTCTCAATTTTGGGGAACATTCAAAATGAGCGGCTTTTTAGTAAATAAAACGTTACATCGTTGTCACGTTCGTAATGTCGTTACTGAGATTACAAAGCTAACTGTTTCAATTATGCTATATTGTATTTGACTGATTGATTGATTTGATTATATTATATTGAAAGCGTTATTATTTGAACACATCGATAACCTTTAACAAATATGTGTTCACTTTTTAGGTCGACAGTGATATGGTTAGAGCCTAAAAAGTTTATGTAACGATAACCATATATAGTATATTCGTTTAAAAGACTGACTGACTTATCAACGCAGATCCGAAACCACTTGTTCTAGGAGTTCTTTATATAATGTAAATGTGCACTAAGAAGGAGTTTTGGCAAATGCATTTCCAAAAGGGGTCAGAGCCGTGGTAGCCTAATGGTCAGGCAGCTCGCTTTAGTTTAGTCATAGAGCGCGTGCGACCTGGTTTCGATCCCCGTGCCACGTGCTTGGCGGTGAAGGAAAACAACGTGTGGAAACCTGCATGTCCGAGAAATAATAGAAAAAATTATTTCGAGAATATGTGAAGCCCGCCAATGGAGTAGCGTGGCGGGCCCTTCTCGGCTCTAAAACCCTCTCAAATATTTCAGAAGGAGGCCTTTGCCGAGCTGTGGGCACTCACAGGCGGCTATTTTACTTTTCTTACTTTAAAGGGGTAAAGTAAGTATAATACATTAAGTTTGTACTTAAGCTTATTGTTTTTTTTTTATGATTCCAGATATGGTATATGCTATATTTTATTATTCTTAATATTAATAATGGAAAGATGTAAGTTTTTCGTGCAACCACGCTTAAATTTTTAAACTTATATAAACAAAATTTGATATCGCAATTAGGAGTCACTTTTTGTCACAAAAAAAAAATTGTTATACCTGTACTTTATTTTGAGGAAACATAGACGGAGACACTATATAGTAATCATTACAACAGTAATATGTTACGTAAAATCTAAAAAAAATGATTAAATGAATTTTTGATATTTATATTAATATATAAAATAATTGCAGTAGTCCTTTCACCCCACTTTGCACCAGAGGTTTTTTGGGACAACGTGACTGGTAGTCAGCCTGTCGCCGTCTTAGTGTCAAAGCCAACGATATAAATCGCACATAAGTTTCGACAACCTCTTGCTACGTGTCCTACGCTTAGGGATCGAACTTGAGTCTCCTGGAGGCAGATAACCCCTAACCGATCCTCATGTCATGACAAAACAACCGAGATAGGTATAAATTCCATAATCTTTGTAAAAGTATGTGTTTCGCGTTATAAAATATTTACTCTCTAGAGTTAAAATTTTTGTCCAAAGCACGCGGATAAAGTTTTAATTGCGTTCCATTTTATTTTACAGTTCAGTGCGCTGAAAAACCTGATGGAAAGACGCGCCATTTTTGACGAGAGCTTAGAGATTTTAAAGAAGCACCGACACGACTGAATACCTTCGTGATCAAAGCTGCAATGCAGTACATATATGAAGCGTATAATAAAAAAGTGCGAGTAGGACTTGCGTACCGTGGGTTCTGTACAACCACACGATATGTTACCGGTTTTTATTAATCGTCGTTTTACTTTTAAGTTTGCACTATTTTATATATTACCCTCTACATTTTCACTTTCAGTTTCGGTATTTTTTTAAAATTTGTAAGGATAAGCGCCATGATAACACATGTTCTGTGATTTTTAACTGGGTACCTATTAAAGTTTAAAATATACAACCCTTTAAAGTTAGGACAGACGAAGGGGCGAATGGACAAACGGCGCAGACTTAGTAATGGGGCTCCGAACGGAACCCTAAAAATGAGGCATGTTAAGCTTGGCGGACAGAACGCGGCAGAACGTCGTCCAAGCTCGTTAAAACTTCACGGATCGTCGGCGACCGGACGCTTTTTAGCGGTCAGCAGTTCACTGATTAGGACATGCCCCGTTTTAACAGATCCAACACTATCCCATATTTGTGTGAGCTCTCGTGGTGTGATGACTTATTTCGCTAAAAATATAGTAAAGTTTATTACTATATTGATTGTTCAATGTTTTTATGATATTACGGATGACAGTACGTATAATTCATATACTGATATTACAAAGAGATATATGTGGATGGGGGGAGGGGCGGGGGGAGGTAATCCTTAAAAGAACGGAACCGATTTTAAAACAGATTTCACTATTTCAAAGTCACGTTACTCCAGATGGAGTTAGGCTGATGTTTGATGTCTAATAGAGATTTTTATATTACATTTATATAATTCGTTGCAGAAAAAAAATATTACCTTGCTATTTTCTTACCGTGTACTGAGAAAGCTACCAGACCAATCTGATATATTTCACCGCCAATTGGTAAGTAAACATGGGCAGCGGCTTCTGTTCACTCACAACAAGGTTTTTGAACGAAATTGCTTTGTTCTTATGAGAAGTAGTGGAAAATATACTTATGAGTATTTTTATGAAAATAAAAAAATTTATAGATCTATCTTGGTAATATTAAGCCGGCTCGATGTTGTAGTCGTATATAAGTGGAAAATGTAAGAAGAATATTGAGTGTTACTAGTGTTCAGGGCGATCACTGTAACAAAACGCGAGGGACTTGGGTTCGATCCCCGGTGCCTGTACCATTAAAATTGTTAATAGCAATTTAAGTGCTGACTGTACTTACTCACGTGCTCAGCGGTAAGAACAAGATCGTGAGAAAAACTGCGAGTCTGAGTGTGAAGTTCGCCACCCCGCACTGGAGAAGCGTAGTGAATCCCTTCTGGCTCCAATCTCTCTCAAAAAATTTGACAGGAGGCCTTTGCCCAACAGTGGGCATTTACAAACCTTATTTAGCTGTAGTCTTTATATTCCGCTCTGTTTATTTCGCTACTGTCCTTGTGCCCTGACACTGCGATCAAAACTCTCATTGCGTTCCTACGATCGAATTGCATTAGTGACTAATAAGAATGAGGAAGAATCGAGATTTTGAAAAAGATTCCAAACCCATGATTTGCGATAATACTGAAGTAATATTATAACAATCATTTATATGGGTTCATTTATATTCTCCAAATGCATACCTCACGTGCACGTGATGCATTCTCCTGACTAACAAACGTGGCTCTGGCGACCGGAATGATGGCGCTGACTCCGATCTAATTTGCCAAACAAAAATACCGACTAGACTAGTGATGTGGTGTAGCAACACTAGGGTGAGGGTCCTGGCTTTCCGCTTATCAAACCGCTTGCTCAGAGTTGTAAGTATGGGCAAACCTTTCAAGTATGCCTTTTGCTGACGTTTTCTTGAAGAGACCTATGTTCATCTGTGGACTTAGCAGATTAAGAAGAGAAGATATTATATAACATCATAATATTTTATATCTACATAAAACATAAGCCGTCGTCAAACGAAACGTATGTACATTTTAGGTTAAATAATTCTCGTTTAAAAATAATTATTTGATTGTTTCATGAGCAATTCTACGGGTGAAACACGATCCTCTTATTATACATTAAATAACGTAAATAATATACTCTTAACCTTTATGGAAATCAGTGTTATTAATGTTTTTAAATAGATGTTACGATTTCCTTCATAAATGTGATTAAGTCTGTGTGATTAGTGTTTGGCATATTCGAACGCCAGATTCTCATTTGTTTGAAACAAAGATGTGACCATTCTCACCAGGCTGTGCGGGTTGAGGCGCTCAGTGCCGGCACCCTCACACCAGTGATGCTGATCTCTGTCATTGGTCTTGTTGGGTTTGGATTGACTATCCGCCGCTACCATTCGAAGACGAGAGCTTCATTTGTTCGCTAACAGGGTGTACCGCAAAGGTGTCGAACACTCCAGTATATTCGGAATGATTTTTCACTGTGTTAAAATTAATCATTAAATAATAGCCCATACTTAACACATCAGCCACCAGTAAATCATGTGAGGGCAAAGTGGGCATAATTTGGTGAAGAGACTAATAAGGGGGAATCCATTAAACTATGTTAACACCCACTTTAACACTTTTTTCAATAACCTAAAAAGTATCAACTACATTGCTCGACGTATGAAAACTATACGTAGTTAAATTTTTAATTAATTTTTCTCCAATCATACTTATAAAAATTATTTAATCTGGGTACAGCAAAATTTCATTAATTAAATTTCAGCACATACGAAAGTTGTTTGTCTAAAAAGTATGCGACTTTCATTGAAACTTTCTGCGTCGCATGTGTTGTTTACGTATTTCGGTCTTGGGAAAGTTTATATTAAAGTGCATTTCCCAAAATTGAGGGAACGAACACTACGGAATTTACAAATATAAATATAATTTATCACGGAAGGGACGAGGAACCCTCATGTTAATGCACTCATGATATATAAGGTAATATAAAACATTATCTTTCAGTCCGACTAAAATTTCATGAATTTATTAATTTTATCACTATCAATGAAAACAATGAGTCAGCAAAGAAATTCCAAATGATTTATGCCTCAGGTATGAGATGAAATAATACAATTACTTACTTTAAGCTTAAACTATTTTAAGATGTAAATAAAGCTGGACGTCTCCGAAAGAGATTTAAGTAACAATAAGTGCACTTAATTATTTTAAAACACCGAGTACCGTGAAAATGGGGCAAATCGCGAGCTACGTAGACATTCTTACAAGATCACCGGCGCAATGAATCTTACAGATTCTATCGCGTATAATTATGTTTTTATATTCCCGACGTTTCGATTGCTTATAGCAGCCGTGGTAACGGGGGCACTGTAGGTGTTAGACGTCCAGATGTCATAGTTAACTGGAGGTACGTTCAGCTTCTCCAAATAATGACGATGATAGTCCATTGCTACAAATAAATGTCTTCCATATCGCGGATTGTCGAATCATCACAGTTTGTGAACACCGTTACCTATCAATGATCTTTGTATCTCAGTCTGACCTTTATCAATATGGATATTACGACATCTTTTAAAGGCCACGACATGTTACAATCATTTTCCATTTCATTTACACACAAAAAGTACCTTTTATTTCCTTCCAGTAAAATTTTATCTGATATATATTCCATTAATTCTCATGCCAGATCATATTGTGCGTTTGCCCGCAAAACGACTGGCGGATCGGAGATGAGTTTCACGGACAACCGACCACAGGACAGTATTGCCTTTCCTTTGATTGAAATTGCTTTTTGTTGTCTATCAAATAACAAGTTTCTGACCGATGTAGCCTACATAATTTTATTAATTTATTACAACAAATAGTTTAAACCAATATAGAAATTAAAAATATGTAATTTAGACTGCAGGTGAGATTGAAAAGGAACAAGTTTGTTACTTACACGAATCATTAAGATAAGTTTTTATCTTAATAGGTAGACACTTAAGTACAATAACGAAAATAACGAATAAGAAAAGTTGGTATTCATGCATACTGATATGGTTGTCGTGCCATTTTTTGGTTCTCTTTACAACTCAAATGATAAAAATCGTTAAGACTAAATAATAGATATTTCTGTATCGGCAGAGACATACAAAGATATCGGCATAGCTTAAGAGTATCAGCCTTGTAATGAAGACACATTATGGCCTTCTGAATACTGTTGAGAACGTGTAAGTAGTACCCAGGTGAACACGCTGATTCAACTACATTATAGACTACGCTACTAGCGCCACCGGCGGCCTCGCGAAACCGTCGTTCGGCTACACTGCATTCCGATTGATAAATTTACAATCCTTGCAATCTATTCTATCGCAATAATGAAGAGGATTGAATCTAGGTTTAGATGAAGATACGCGAACACCCGAACTCACGCCAAACGAACCAACACAATTATGAACACGCGGTAGCGTATCTCCACACTTTTAAATAACACATGTAATACCTTCTATTTCATCAGCCTAGAGGCCACTACGGCACATGGGTATTTCTAAAATGCCAACAAAATCTGGCGCCCCGAGCAAGAGCTCATTACGCAGGGTGGGTGGATTAGCTTCATTTATTTCAAAACAATTAAGTTTTACTTCAAAACGTTATAGCTTGGCCATTCGAACCATAATTATTTCTATTGTTGCAACACGCCAAGAATTAAGGAAATAACATCGATCGTTATAGGTATTTCGTGATTTTAGTAAAAAAGATAAGGTTTTTTTATTTACACTAATATAATTTTAAAGTCAGAAGGTTAAGGGTTATTGCAGAAACTAAAATTAAACTTTATAGCACAAGGTCTAATTGAGGTAGTACAAGTACATACTATCTTCGTATTAATCTGTGTATACTTTTATATATATTTGTATAATTATGTCTAAACGTACATGCACTTGACGCAAGCATACATATGATTGGTTATTAAGCTAATAGATTATCCTTTTACAGGAGTACTGGATGCCATACAAGGCATCTCGACACTCGGCTCTAATTAAATTAATGTTTCCCCGGCGAGGGAGGCACTTATGTGGCAGCCATTACAGAAAAAACTTTTTGATGGGGCTCGAATGGCATCCCTGTTGTTACACGCAACTTCAGATTCTATGAATTTAATACATTTTTTTTTTATTTATTATTTTACATCCCCCTTTCCATAATTGGCCATAATTGTGTATGTAGATTGGGATAGGTATAATTTATACGGTCACTGTAAGTCAAGCACATAGTATCATAGCAAAAGTATTCGAGTAAATGTCACGGTTGGGTAAAGTTATATTATTTTTATAACAGCTGGCGGGATTATTTCTAATTAAAAAAAAATCTTTAAATATTTTGAAATTATAGTTATGCAATTTTTAAAATATTAAGTATAATTGAAATTAGTATTAAGGTTTTTCCTTTTTTTCATCGGCGTATCAAAACCCGCTGATAACAATAGACCTTTCCGAGATAATCCAGCCATACAGCGCTGAGCCGGGTTTGTGAGCTCAGTATTAGTATCCTCGTACTAGTGATGCTGATCCTTGGCACTGGCCTTTGAAATTTGTGTTAGACCAAACCGGATGGATATACCGCCATCCGTCAGTCGTCAAACCCCCGTTTGTTAACTAGCACAATTTAAGTTGTTGTAATCGGCATGTAATAATATATAAGCTACTGTACCGTAGTAACCGTAGGAGAGCGCACCCTCTCAGATATTTGAGATGGAGGCCTTCGCCCAGCTGTGGACATTTAGAGGCTGTTTCTATTTTAAGTATCGATTATTAGGATTGATAATATTTACATCCAAAATAACCATATTTTAATTGCATCTTTCTATGTAAAAATTACATTAAAAGTGTTAAAGTTACTGCAATTAAATAAATAATAAATTAAATGAACGACACGAAAACTAAACGATAAAATTTATTTAAGAATGTTCTCTGTTTGCGCTACATGATTGGAGTGGAAAAACATTGTTGGCGCTTAGAGAATACTTTTGAAGTTAAATAATCAGTATCTTTATAATAGATGTTCAGTCTTATTAAGAACGTGCAAAGCTAAACTGCAAATTGATTTGAGGCTTAATTCTACAAATAGAAACTGCTTTTACGCTTTAACAATCCTTGAGATTTACATTTGTTTTTACATGTGGATTTTGTGTTTTCTGACATTGAGAGGCGTTTTAATTTTAAAGACATAGAAAGCAAATGGACTTTGAACTGCATTTTTTTTCTCGGTAGCGTACTGCTTGATTCATAACGCCTGGATTAAAACATTACTTTATTTCCTCACGAAACTTAAAATTAAACGACTGTCTTTAAAGTATTTTTAACGCTCCCATTTCTGCTACAAGAAAAGGAAATATAATACATTTATTTTGAAAACGCTTACAAACGTTGATTTTATCTTTTCAACTATATCTACACGTCGGTTATAAATCATTCTTCAAAATCCTCTTTGAGGTTTTCTGAGAGGACGGCTTGAGCTCTATTTGTCTTGAAGTGAGTGTTGACGCGCTACTCTCTTCAGTAAGATTATTGGCAAAAGCTACCGTTCGAACGGAATTTGAAGTATATGATAACAGAGGAAGGAACAAGGGAATCTTTATTATTTGTTTGGGAAATCTAATCAACAGATGAAATGTCGAATTCAATTAGTATATTTTATTTTATTTAAAATCTAGAATCTATTATTATTCTTTTTTCTCTTACCATTAATTATCTTATTATTTTTTAATTTATCCTAATGAAAGCTATAATCATGATCATGAAGCTTTAAAGTATTAGAAGTATTATTGCAATAAACGCTGGCGTGCTGTTCATGAAAAATATGCCCATTCTCTCGTCGCTGGGCAAGCGGGTTAGTGAGTGCAGTGTCGGTAACCTCGCAGTAGAGATGCTGCTCCTCATTCACTAGTCTGTGTGATTTGGGTTCGTCGTACACGGATGGATATTATACTATATATCTCTACTAGACTACAAGTCAATCGCCCAAAGCCTCGTCCGTTACCCAGCAGTGTGCTGATTCAGGTGAGGTTGACCTTTGAAGAAAAATATGGTATATTACCACTTACTGCCGTATCCATTTTCAACATTAATCATCACTATTTAAGTTTAGGCACAAAAATACAACCATCGACGTTAAGAAATACACTTAAAACGTACAACTTAGGTGTATTGTAATGTTTCACTTCAAAACTCGAATGTCAACAATAATTGCTACGCTTCATAGTCAATTGACAGTTAGCTTACGAGGAACTGACAGGTGCAGGAAGCAGAGAGCACATACGATGCAATTCAAGCTTTCATTCCTTTCATAATGTTGGTAACTTTGCTTTTAGAAATGTTGGCTTTGCGTTAACGAACATAAATCTAGATATGTAATACTAATTTAAAAGTTTATAAGTACACATATTTAGAATATACTTATAATTTTTATTCCGCACTTATAATGGAAAAAAAATTTTGCGTAATGATCAACTTGAATGTAATCAAAAAATTTGCAACAGCTCTAAAATATTTATGTGAGGTACTTAACATAATGTAATTTATGTGTGATATGTGTAAGTTATGTCATAAGTAAATATTAAAGAAAATTTATATAAAGTATGAAGAGATATATGACTTCATATATATTATATAGTTTATAAGTTATGGCTGTTACATACATAAAGTTCAAGAGATTATTTGTAATTTCAGTAAAACGGCTACAAACAGAAAAAATCTCTCCACAAATAAATCGCTTTCGTCAATTCGTTGACGACGGAGAACATCAACGAAAATCTGTTTGACTACCCTTAACGAAATTATAACATCAAACTGGAAAAAGTTGACTGAAGCAAGATTTTATTAAGGTAAAGTTTGTGTGAATCAAAGGCAAAGAAAAGCTGACTTTAAAAAGCTTAAGTAATTTTATCACAAGTTGTTTGAACTGACCGCACCTTGTTATTTTTTCGCTTACAATTGTCAATATTTGTCTGTCAGACAAGTGCGTGCAGTTTCTTGAAAGGGCAAATTTCGCTATATTTATGTTTTGAACGGTGTCTTGGAAACAAATTATGAAATTAAATTAAGATTCGTTGTCAACTAAAATAAAATCCATAAATGCTAATCATGTGATTGCGACATAGCCTTCCTCATGGTAGATGAACCCGTATATCAATACATATATATACAGATATATTCAAGGTCTGTTAAAGAAGAATAATTATATTTTTTTAGTATATGTAACGATTTTTTTTATTTTTTGTATGTGTTAGTTGCACCGTAAAGGCGGAGTTCGTGAACTTACAAGTATGTTATCTCTTTGATGACCTATTAGTTATCTTTCTATCTGTTGTTTGCGAAAAGGCAAGTACCGCACCACTAGTATTTAACGTTCGTGAAGGAAAACATCGTGAGGAAACCAGCATGACTGAGAAATAATAAAAAAATATTATTTCGAGGATATGTGAAGCCCGCCAACCCGCACTGGATCAGTGGGGCGTGCCCTTCCCGGCTCCAAAACCTTCTGAGCATGAGAAGGAGTTCTTTGCCCAGCCGAGGGCACTCACAGACTGCTACAAAAAAGCAGCCATCAAATGTCTGACATCTGGGCAAGGACCAAATTTTTATGAGAGTTTTGAAACGAGAAGAATACGTCTAAGCTTCAGTGCGAGTTATTGGACACCATAAATATTTTTTTATTACTATAGCAATGCATGTTTCCTCGATGTTTTTCTTCACCGCTTAGCCCACATTAAATCAGTTTAAGAGATTAATCTGCTTGCCATACGTCAAGATTACTTTAAATCTGCGTAACTAATGGTAGACCTAAGTCAACGTTTTTATATATACTCATAGTAAATCAATGATAATGATGATGTACTCCTGGGACTTCGGGGACAACTTCCCAATAGAATCAGTAGTTGTCAACTGCGTAGGAGATATTAAAATGCCGAAAGTGTACGCGCAAACACATAGGCACTCGTTCGTCTTTACTCTCCTGTATTTGACGTAACCCTTATGCGAAAAGTACGGAGGACAAATCAGATAAGAGACATGAAATGCAACCCAATACAATCGGACCGGAAAACTATTAATTTGTGTAGTATTTGGCTCCAATTTTGATTCAAACCCATAACCCACGACTCACATCCGGGTACTCTAACCACAGAGCCACGTAGTTATAAAATACTACGCTATATCTATTGCTTTGGTAACGGTATTCATTATTATATTAAAATAAAATTGTAATTATAGCAAAAAGGTTAGAAATTAAACCATTTCATGCGTTCGGGCTCAATTTCGGCGATGTTGTTTCACAGAGGCAGCTTAAGCTCGAGGATTATCAACGTTTGACCTGTACACGGCCTTGTTGCTCTGCATCGGATGTTCAAAAGCAGTGAATATCCATTAGATAATTACGAACTATGTGAAACATACCTGTTTCAGTCGCGCCTAGCGTAAGAAATTATAGTAATTGTCATTTTTTGGGCGGGTTAAGAAAACGAAAGGCATTAGGCTATTGTAGACTAATCTAACCTAATCAAAGGTTAGGTAAGTCGTAATGGGACGTCGCAGGTTCGAGTCTGCTATACGACTATTGTAATGTTGTAATGCTTATATGGAGTGGTTAACAGGTATATTAATAATAAAAATTATTGCATATTTTATGCAACTAAGGGAGACTTTTCTTAAGTTATGAAGCCGAGAAGGATCCGCCTCGCTGTGCGATTGCGTTCCAGTGCGGTTTGGCGGACTTCGCATGTTTTTTTTTTAATTAGTTCTCGAGAACTCCCCGTGAAAATGGAAATATCATCACAAAAACATGCTTAGGCAACATTAACAATTTTAGGCGCCGCGGATTGAACCCGGGTAATTTGGGTACTGTGAAATTAAAGCAAGCGCTCTTACCGCTAAACTACCTAGATAAATTGACATCAATAATAAGAAAATAGAAATATATGTGATTAATCAAATATAATGATGACGTTCTTGAAAAGTATTAGCGTAAACACAGAGTTACTCATCCTGCAATCCCAAACCTGACTTGATGCATATACGTTAATTTTTTTAAGGACGACAGAGAGAATGCTTTCAACGACGAAAACCGAATATTTGTTTGAACCCAGACCTATGACTGCAACAGGAACGCTAACCATTAGTCACGAGGTCGACAAATATTCGTAATAACTTTCATATATCTATTATGAACACAAAAAATACCAATTACAATTTCGTTTACTCCACGGTTCAACTACTTAGGTACATCAAAGGAATCGAATCAAAAGATTCGTGTTTTAAATAATTTATATTCAATTTTAAATATTGATTTGCGTGGCTTCTGCAAATTTTATTTACTGTGTAAATAAAATATGCTCAACCAATCACAAAATTTTAAATGTGTTGAAGGACATGCTTAATCTTAAATATATTTATAATATGTTATAGATATTTGTTTTAACCTCCACGCGGACTCTAATATTTAGTGACTTCTTTCACTGTAGCCATAAGCATAGCAACGTGAGCGTTGCCATGGTTAAAATTGTAATTAAATTAGGAATAGTGCGGGAACTGTAACACAGTAATAGTGTCGTATAATGTTGGAAGTGTAGAGCCATATACGTTACACCTGTTGGTTATATACCAACTAGGAAATATATTTATCCCCCCCTTCGGAAATTTTTCTACAACTTTCTTCTAACTAACTAACGAGCCTAACCCGAGTTTCATGACTAATTAGAAACATATCTTTTGCGTAGATAATAGCATTGTACGTCTGTCCAGCGCGGTGAGTATTGATATGACTTATCAGTTTTTGTTAGAGGTGTCTTGAAAATCCCTATTTTCGTTCATCTCTTACATAGGCGGATAAAAAAGTAATATATGTAATAATAATATGAACGCCTGGTGCTTCGACGGGGCTTTAAGCAATTAATAGAAAATGGATATATAAAATAACACACAATTGCAGTTGTGTACGTCTAAAGCCATACGATCGGGTAAGGCTTTTTTTATGGAAAAGTGGGAAAACGAGCGTACGGTTCGCTTAATGGTAACCGACGCTCACGTATAGGTGCGTTGCCGGATATTTGCGGAGGAAAAAAAGGGAGGGAGAGGGTGGGAATGGGGCCTAGAGTGCCTTTCGAGCAGCAGCAAAAGCCGCCGCTAGCCTCCACCACGCATAGCACCCACGTGCTAAACCACCTGCACCCACTGATGTTACTCTGAATTCGACAGACCGTTTCGATCTTTATCTACAGAATAGTGGTCAATCATTATAATAATATTACGTCACAATTAAATAATTATAATAATTTTATGTTACTAAATCTAATAATCTCCAAAAACAATGATACCTTCACCGAACCAAAAAGAGACAAGAATGCTAAGTAATTATTTAACGAGATTCTGTTTTCAAATATTGACAAAAATTTTCGCCTTTCTGATATATAAAAAGTTTCAAGACTAAGGAAGGACTAAGTGAAAAACTACGGCCAAAATTTTCGTTCAAATTGCAACTGTGATTTTGGAGTTGAAAAACTTTGTTCTTCTTCTATCAGGTATACGGTGACTTTTAGACGTAAACTTTAAATAAAGGGAACTTTTCCTGTGAAATTTTTCTTGAAAATATATATGAAAGCTCAGGAATCAACAGGCGCGCTTTATTTGCTAATACACAAGTGAAATGGATTCCAATCCCGGTGTACGCACCTCTAATATTAATAACTTAAATTCTATTTGAAATTAGAAATATTGGTATTATATTATAGTTTTAGTGTTACAGTGATCAATATTAAAAAAAATAAGGACACGTCCACCCGCACTGTAGAAACTCGGAGAACCATTACTGGCTTCAAAACCCTTTCAACCGTGGAATATTGCCAGGTTGCTACTATTCCACAGGATACATAATAGTAATTTTCTTACTTTTATGGACAAAGTTCGCCTATACCTTTAAGTAAAATTATAAATAAATTAATTATATCTATATATATTATATATAATTTATATACATCTATAAATTATTTCCTTCAACACCAACTCAACCAACATACATAACAAAATGTATCGATCTGATTGCAATATCTTTTAAATTATAATTGTACTAAGTACTATAAACTATATTATAAACTTGAATAGTGCATAAATTGATGTAATACGCTGTACCATGCAGGTCTAATCTTATTAATTATCGCACGTCTCAGAGTTACCGACGTACTTCGACTCAATCATTGTTGTGCTTCGCAACATGGTTGTGCGATAAAATACATTAGTATTTCAGGTAGAAAATCACACTCTTGACATAAATTATATTCGACATCAAAACTTTTTTTTCTATCAATACTGCTCTACAGTATAGTTAAAGTCTTAAGCATATTTGAAATTTTGTTTTAAAACTACGTCATTCTAGGATTTCTTCAGCGTGGGCACCAGTCTTCTTTACCCGAAACTATAACCTGTAAACCATACAACTATTTGTTTGATGTGAGAATCGAATCTCCGATCCGTGGCAGTTTACCGAATACTGCTTAATTAGTATCTGCGATAACAAAATCGTTAAGTCGTCTAATATGTCACCGCGAGTCTGTTAGAGGTGTTTCGATTACTTGATTTTGACAACATAGAATCGCCACCCACAGTATTGCCAACCTACAGGCTGCACCTTTTGCTCATAGTCACAAAGGTGGATTAAACCCCTTACACGAAACAAGACTTAGTCCAATGGCAAGTAACTAGACTGCGAATTGCTTAAAGGCTATAAATCAAAGTCAATTGATGTATAGCTTTTAAGTTATATATATTCGGACAGGTAGACTAACAGAGGAGACATTTTTTCATTTTATTTCGTTTTTATTATTAACATGTAAAGTTTAGCACCTCTAACATTTTATGGGTCGTAAAATGTAAGAAAAGGCGACAAGAAAAAAATTATGATAATCCTAAAAGTTTACATCCTTGTTGATGTTAGCCGACTCCACGCATCCTTGTCTTTTAAATTTTACCGTTTCTCACTTATATTCAATATTGGGAAGACAATGGAAACAAAGGTGACTTGTTTTTCTTCTTTTTTAACAGTCTGTATTAGTCCACAGCTGGACCATACCCCTTGCAAGCTCCAGGAACAGCTAGCATGCCACGAATGGATGATTTGCCCATACTCACCACGCTGTCTGACGCGTCTGATGAGCACAGGATCGCTGCTTCTCATCGCTAGTGTGATTTGGATTCAGCATATTAGAATGGATTTTCCGCCATCAATCGGGCCACAGAGCTTCGTTTGTTAGCTAACTGGGTGCACTTCGTGAAGCTTTGGTGAAAGAGGTGGTATATCTAATACTTAAGTATATTTAAATTATTAGACAATTTCACCATAATTTATAGGCGAACATTTCACGATCAAATCGGAGACGTTCTGAAAAACGGCCAGGTCAAGGGTACTTTAAACCAACGAGTATGCATGCGAAGATTGATGAAAGTGGGAGAAGCGAAAGACGTAGGTCAGGACCGTATCAAGTGGAAGGAGATTGTCTCTGCCTACCCCGTTGGGAACAATACGTGAATATATAGATACCTAGATACGATAATTTATTTTCTCTTTATTACGACACATACAGTCATTACAAGAATAAGTTTATAATAAGTTAGTAATAATATTAGTTTGTAAGGCATAGAAAATTACAATGTTGTCATTCACAAAACAACATTATAAGAATTCCTGTTAACTCATTCCTTTTTATTACCCATGAGGTAAGGTTCTTAATACAATTTAGAAAAATATTTTTCTGTAAACTACGTTTTATATGCTTGTTACGGAACCCAATTGAAGTCCGCGATGTCCCGACGATCAGCGCCGGCATATAAATTATATTATCGGGAGCAACATGGCGTTGAACGATGGGGCTATTTGTTCGCAAGATAAACGGGCAGCCATACAGATCGCTCTCATCCTCTTATGTAACATTATAGCTTGCAACGTAATTGGCAGTTAAAATATTTTTATATGTACCAATTTGTCTGAAAACTTTGGAAAAATATGTTTTTCCGTAGGTTTATTAATTAATATATGGGCATTGTTTTGTTGTAGTTACTTGTTAATATTGTTACTTATTGTAGCACCTGGTAGCTGAGCAACCGTGGTAGCGTAGCGCAGAGGTCGCGATGTTCGCTAAAACTTCACAGTACACGAGTACCATGTTTCGTCCCAGTTTCAAATCCCGGTACCGGCACCACTAGAATTGTTATCGGCAATTATAAGTGCTGAATTTATAATTATGGGAAATATAGTGAGGAAACTTGCATGACTGAGAAAAAATATACATATCACATACATATACTGAGTATCCAGTAATTAATGGTACATTTTTAAATAGCTCATATATATATAGATTTTCTATAACTTATGGCAGTTCCAAAAAAATATATCAAAGGCAGTGATTACTGACCCCACCACAAGGAGGGTCAGTAATGGCTTGGTGAGGCATATGTACAAGAGCAGGTAAGGAGCTGTACATCGTGGAAAACAGTTCCCTGACTGCGGTTCGGTACTTAAAGGATATTTTAGAACAGATCGTGATGCCCCATACATTGAAGATAATTTTCTTTTAATGCATGATAATGCCCGGCCACACACTGCAACGATTGATTTCGGAATATCTTAGAAAGGTTGAGTTCGAAGTTTTGGAGGAGCTGGCCCGGTCACCAGACCTTAATCCAATAGAGCATATTTGTAATAAACTAGGATGATATGATAAACAAATAAATACCATACCGGCTAACATCAGAAACATAAATAATGGATTGGTAGGAGAATGAAATCTAATGCCACAAACATTCATTTACGAATTAATAAAAGTATCTTGAAATCAATGCAGGAATCTTTGGCAGCAAGAGGAGGTAAGCACTTAATACCATTTCATTTTCTTCGACGATGTTAATTAACTGTAAATACTATAAATTTCAATCAATCTCCCAATAAACGAGATTATAGCTATGCTATTATAGTAAGCTATTTATGCATTTTTTTTGCTAGTGTGTTAAAAGTGTTTGCTCTCTGTCCAAAGAAAGCCTTGCAACTTGTAGGAAAAATTCAATTTGGACATCATCGTGCACCAATCATGATTTAGCGGGGGTGTCCTACCGACTAGTCACGAAGCTTAATTGTTGTGAAAAAATAATAATAACTTTGGCCCACGTTTATCAAGAGACTTAATGCAGAGAAGCCTCTCAGTAATACACTTTTCTTTTCAAAAATGTGTCATGAACTTTCCAACAAGGCTCTGAACCTGGTTATAAGACCCCAACAACTCAAAACTGGCACCAGAGCAATGTCTTCTCAAGAAGTCTTTAGAACTAGCCGTGGCTAGATTCACCATGGTATAGAAAAAAGTAAAGTACGATGAATATGTACTCACAACGTCTATTATTATTACACGGTTTCTTTAAAAGTGTTGTATGAAAGAAATAAATAAATTGATGATACCAGCATGTAGTTCTCCAGGAACAAAGCATCCTTGTTTGGTCACAGAATACATAATACCTAGTACGGTAGAGACTAGACGATGTATGATTGTTCATTGTTTTATAATTGTTTTGATGATTATTTTATATGTAACAACTGAGAAATTCATTTTATTTACATTTTAATTAAAATACATTGTCGGCCGGTTGATAAAACCGTTTATTATATCCACTCCACGCATATGTAACTCCAATTCCCAGTATTTAGTATTGACAGAGACCCAAAACTGTATACAATTTCTCGGATTACAACGAAAAGGCGTTATTTGGTCTCGTCGAAGTATTGCCATCTCGCAATGAGATAAAACAGGAAAATCTATTCTTCAGGGTAATATATTATGTTTTAATGTTATAATCATTTTCTACATTCGGCATGTGAAATAGATTACTTTGTTGTAAAGGACATAAAGTTAGTGTGCTGTTCGTTGCTCTGTACTTGACGTGAACAGTTAACAAACCGCAAACGGAAATACGAATAAACCCTGCTGTTATTTTAAAATCGTACGAAAATCGCTGTTTTCTGTTTGCTTAATCTCAATTTAATTTAACTTTTATATTGGAATACTAAAGGGAGCTCTGTATCTTGAGCACGTAAAACCTAAACTTTCGCGTTAAATTAAGTCACGTCTGACGTAATTTAAAAGCTTACGTCGCTCGTCGCTGAAAGCGACTACATGAATGAATCCACGCCTTGTTGCGTTGTAAGCATCTCTCGAGGACGATCTTTGAGACCACTTTATTGTGTGACGAATATCAATTACTTATTCCGTAGACCCTTTGCACGTATCACGTATTTTTCTTTCATAACTTAAAGACCGAATCCTAGATAAGTCGGTTTATATCTGTGAGCGCTGATACGAAGTTTATGATTACGATGTTTGTTGACGGATTTGTTTAAACTTTTATGCTAAATAACGGTAACGCAGTTCCAGGAAATAACTCGAAAATTGAACCGCGTTTTGATAGTATTTTAAATATTATTACATATTGAGCACATCATAATAGGTTCGAGGGCAAAACGAAACTTTCATAGAAAGAAGAAAGAAAGAATTATAAATACATTTTTGTCGTAATCAAAGCAACTAATAAGTTTGTTATAACTACGTGTCCTGATATGGTCACAACAATAGTATTTCAATTGCTAGTTACGACACGAGAATGATGATATCTCTAAAATGATCGTAAATTAAATACTTTATTCCCGAAATAACCATTTTAAATGTGTTCATTATATATTGCCCGGTACGGTGATTACAGCAAACCCTCCCAAAAGATTAACATAGTTCTAGTAGTGAACTACTAACGGTAGTGTAACTTTGTTCTTACTAGAGCCAAGCAGCGGCTTTAGTTGCTGCTCAAATGGACCGTCTCGGTCGGGTTATAACTACGACGTCGCTAATTACCGGCGTGAAGTAGAGGTATCTTTTGCTTCTGCGTTTCGCTCGGTCAGTGAGCTAACCGGAGGTCCACTCCTCCCTCCCCAACTCCTCTCCTTATCCTTCCTTCCATCTCCCAAATATCCTTAAAGGTCGGTAATGCAGCTACAACTCCTGTGGTGAGCGTCGGTAATCGCTTACCATTGGGTGAGCCGCTTGACCATTTGCCCCCTATCTTAGAAAAATAAATTTAAAGAAGAGAAAAGAAATTCTTATTAAAATATTTTCATCACTATCGTCGACACATCTTGCTTAATGAGGAACGTAAATAGAAGTAATCACAAGTAATTCGGCCCCCACTTTTATGTTTCTACACTTGCCACTCATTCTGAATTCAGGCCGTGTGACCGTGAGAAAAATACGATTTGTCGTACACCGGCACGTAAGCCCCTAGATTAGCAAGGCATTAGTTTCGTGAAACCCAGTGAAGTTGCGTTTGATAATTAGGTAAATCCAAACAATATACATTTTCCGACCGAACTGAGTTAGCACATCGTTGTAGCAAAGTTATTAATCCTCTTTCTCGCAACGTGACGCAGAAGCGACGTTGAAAGACATAACATTTAAAGGTACATATAAATGTAGTTCTGAAATTTATTTCACTAAGTACTTCTGCATACGAAAAAATTTATGCGAAAGGGCAAAACCCTTGCATAAAAAATTCATCGACTCGTGTGCCCCATTATTTAGTAATTAACAACATGACGGAGAATAAAAGCTTTACGTGTGGTCTTGCGGTAAGTTTTATTTCATAAAAACAGTTTCCACGTCTTTCGAAAAGCAGTTGAATTTTAACTTTCAATGCGTGCCGACGTTTTTCTCTCTATAAATTAATAAAATATTTTTAATTTTCCTAAAACGAGGATACCTACGGAGTTTCTTTCGTCTGTGTCTTCTCCGTCAGAGGAACCACGTTACGAGACTATGGTAGATTTAAACAAACGTGAATTTTTTTTTGAGTATTAATTTACGTTCCAAAATTATTAATATATTATTTATTATTCGAATACTCAGAAGCAAATACTCGGGTACAGATAGATTAAGCAGTTAATAAGAATCCTAATATAGGCGTAAATGGGGATTAAACGTGTAACTAAAAATCGAAACCTCTATTCAGGGATGGAAGATGATTTGCTTAACAATGTTGTACTCGACGCAGCTCGCCACTGGTTTTGTATAAGTGATTTTTTAAGTGAGGACTTAGGAATTCAACTATGCGAGTCCTTTCTTAAGCAGCGAGCAACTAGCTATCATTATTTGGTTACGCGGATACTGTCTATGGTCCCGGCTTAATGGCTACAAAATGGCTGCATAATGTGTGAACACAATTTGTCTTTAATAATCCAGCCACGTACCTATAATTTGAAAGTGACTTAATATAAGCGCTCACACCTCACGATAAGAGTAGGCAGGAGTCATGGATTTCCAACTGAGCTTCTGCTTCTTTAATCTTTACTGGAGTTACTTAGTGACGTAAGATAGCAAGGTTTGTTTCCGAAAATTGCTATAACATTTTTACTACTACGAGAAGAAAGGGGATGGGAGATACATTGACATACAACAGAAATTACTAAAAAAATCTGATACAATATCGGACTAACCTTTGCATGGAAGGTAATACCATACTGGAACGCTTCATCGGGATGGAGTGGTATCCTAGTATCGTAATCATCATTCGATACAAGATCGTACTGCTTTTTAGAAGACATCTTTTTCCACTTAAGAAACTTCAATGGCGCGCGCCAGGCTTTCGCCTTCAGCACTACGCGCACGTAACGAGATTTCTTTCCTCGTCTAAACATTGAAGAGCGTTCTTTTTCCCGCTGCCAGAAAAACAGTGCGCTCAGCACTTTTTATATCTGTAAAGAAATAAAAATTATGTTATTGGTTTTTTATCAAGTAATCCAAGTGAATAATCTAACATTTAATTAGTTATTTGTTCAATCGTTACCAAGTAATTAATTTTCATATCACACGCAACATGTAAGTAACGTAATAGAAAACGGGAATCATATTGGTTAATATATAACAATTATTGGTAAATTGGTATAAAATAATTGGTAAAGGTAAAAACAGCGCAGAATATATATTTTTTTACTATCGAGTTTAGCACTCATTGAACGTAGAGCTCTTAATAAGGGTTGTTTTAATTATTTATTTTTTAAAGGAATCCGATTGTAATCGTGTAATAAAAGCTTACTTATTAATTTGTTTTCCTAGATTATTATTTTGTTACATTACGCTATTAGAAATTTAAATGTTGATATGAATTACAGAATCCAGTGACTATAAATCACTAAGACCCATTGACATTATCCATTAACGGTAAATAAACAATATGTAGGTGCATTTGTCACCCTTCACAACTTCTATAGCGTTACTTGTAATTGAGTCTCCGACTCGTGTTACCATACTTTACAGCCTGATACATAAAACAAGTTTAATTTTTATAGCACAAGATATGTATAATAAAAATATAGTAAGATATAGTTTTAAATCAATGGACAATGAATAGTTGAAGCAACAGTACGCATTGCACCACGGTGAGAGCAAACGAGGCTTTAGGTAACTGAAAACGGATAATCTGGATGGATTGTCTCAATGAGTAATAATGTAAAGTAAAATCCCTAGAACGACAATATCAACATTGCGGTCTACAAACCGCTTGCCATTCGCCTAATCGCCATGCACGACAAGCAGATCAGCGATTGCAGTACCAGACGAAAATGGTCATATCCATCCCTTAGTTGGTTCTTAGGGCACCCACGGGAAGAAAGGGGGAGGCAGATACTTACTATCGCCGTAACAGCACTTATGGCATTATAACATAACCAAAGTATTCAAAGCTTGTCGCTGTGGTCAGAACCTAACAGGAGAACATCATCAACATCCAAATTTTCACTCCAAAGTTTCTGTTAATTAAATCATTGAACACCAGTCAATGTTGTTACGAGTGTGCCAATCACTCATCACTTGCCAATACTAGGGAATAAGTGGACATTTTCTCAATTGCATTTAATAGCATCCATTAGGGTCAACGAGGTGGACGCGATGCAATGAACCAATCAATGCTAACTGACGTAAGTGTCACTTGAACTGCATCCCCAATACCTCGAAAGCCTTGTTCGAAGCACAATTTGCAGTGTCGATGGACTGAATTATTGATCAATAGGTATTTAGACAATAATATGTACAAGAAAGAGATAGGTAGAGTACACAATAGAACGACCGCGAGTCTCTGTGCTTAGTGTACCTAACCTCGTATAAATATTGCAAATTAAGTAACTGCACCTGGCTTTATGTCTCCCCCCGTAAATATTATACATTAGTTACTTACTGCCTAGAAGTTACTAATTTATACAATAATCTAGATACATCTGAGAAGGGCTTCGCCAAAATTAAGCTTCGAGCGCCCAGTTGATAAATGAATTGAACACAAGAACTTCTTGTCTGATTCTGGGCACATAGCTATATCATCAATTACACCACAGACAGGACAATTAGGTGATGCCGCTTTACGCATTAAGTAAGTGATTTTGTTCGATGTAATATGTCCAGAACGCAATCGCGTAGGAATAACAGAGTTATTTCGATTAATATCACAATTATCTATCCAAGGAGTACATTGCAGGTGTGGCTGAAAACCATATACCATATTTATTTTTCTTTAGACATGTTTTCAAAATATTCACCCCATAATAAATAACATTATTTTTTGAGTTCCATATAAGATGAGGACATTTTTAAGTCTATCCGCCTTCTCGTTGCCGAGCAAAGCTACGTGAGGTGGTATCCACTGAAGCACTATTAATTGTGTGCTGACCTGCATGTGTCTATAATCCTGTTCCAGACTATCGGTGTGTGTAAATATCGAGGTGCAACGAGCCAAATGTTGTAGAGAGGTTTTAGAGTATGTCAGTAGTATGATTTTATCATGACCAATGGACTCTACGTAAGATATAGATTCAGCAATTGCTACCAACTCCGCAACCATTACGGAAATATGCGAACCTATTTTAAATTTCATATGAATGCGTAATTAAAAACACATCTGGCTTTATAACTGGTTTTAAACAATAAAAATAAACTCTGTCTTACTTAAATAAAGAAACCCTTGAATAATAAATAGGCGTTAGAAGTGTTGAAAGATGCTTTATTATTTTCACACCGCAATAAAGAAAAGTTGATTAAAATTACGAACATTTTGACGCTTAACTGTTCTAACTTTGTATTTTACTTCAAGGATTCGAAAAATTCGCGACGAGTTAAAATTGATAGAAATTTAAATGTTGATATGAATTACAGAATCCAGTGACTATAAATCACTAAGACCCATTGACATTATCCATTAACGGTAAATAAACAATATGTAGGTGCATTTGTCACCCTTCACAACTTCTATAGCGTTACTTGTAATTGAGTCTCCGACTCGTGTTACCATACTTTACAGCCTGATACATAAAACAAGTTTAATTTTTATAGCACAAGATATGTATAAAAAAAATATAGTAAGATATAATTTTAAATCAATGGACAATGAATAGTTGAAGCAACAGTACGCATTGCACCACGGTGAGAGCAAACGAGGCTTTAGGTAACTGAAAACGGATAATCTGGATGGATTGTCTCAATGAGTAATAATGTAAAGTAAAATCCCTAGAACGACAATATCAACATTGCGGTCTACAAACCGCTTGCCATTCGCCTAATCGCCATGCACGACAAGCAGATCAGCGATTGCAGTACCAGACGAAAATGGTCATATCCATCCCTTAGTTGGTTCTTAGGGCACCCACGGGAAGAAAGGGGGAGGCAGATACTTACTATCGCCGTAACAGCACTTATGGCATTATAACATAACCAAAGTATTCAAAGCTTGTCGCTGTGGTCAGAACCTAACAGGAGAACATCATCAACATCCAAATTTTCACTCTAAAGTTTCTGTTAATTAAATCATTGAACACCAGTCAATGTTGTTACGAGTGTGCCAATCACTCATCACTTGCCAATACTAGGGAATAAGTGGACATTTTCTCAATTGCATTTAATAGCATCCATTAGGGTCAACGAGGTGGACGCGATGCAATGAACCAATCAATGCTAACTGACGTAAGTGTCACTTGAACTGCATCCCCAATACCTCGAAAGCCTTGTTCGAAGCACAATTTGCAGTGTCGATGGACTGAATTATTGATCAATAGGTATTTAGACAATAATATGTACAAGAAAGAGATAGGTAGAGTACACAATAGAACGACCGCGAGTCTCTGTGCTTAGTGTACCTAACCTCGTATAAATATTGCAAATTAAGTAACTGCACCTGGCTTTATGTCTCCCCCCGTAAATATTATACATTAGTTACTTACTGCCTAGAAGTTACTAATTTATACAATAATCTAGATACATCTGAGAAGGGCTTCGCCAAAATTAAGCTTCGAGCGCCCAGTTGATAAATGAATTGAACACAAGAACTTCTTGTCTGATTCTGGGCACATAGCTATATCATCAATTACACCACAGACAGGACAATTAGGTGATGCCGCTTTACGCATTAAGTAAGTGATTTTGTTCGATGTAATATGTCCAGAACGCAATCGCGTAGGAATAACAGAGTTATTTCGATTAATATCACAATTATCTATCCAAGGAGTACATTGCAGGTGTGGCTGAAAACCATATACCATATTTATTTTTCTTTAGACATGTTTTCAAAATATTCACCCCATAATAAATAACATTATTTTTTGAGTTCCATATAAGATGAGGACATTTTTAAGTCTATCCGCCTTCTCGTTGCCGAGCAAAGCTACGTGAGGTGGTATCCACTGAAGCACTATTAATTGTGTGCTGACCTGCATGTGTCTATAATCCTGTTCCAGACTATCGGTGTGTGTAAATATCGAGGTGCAACGAGCCAAATGTTGTAGAGAGGTTTTAGAGTATGTCAGTAGTATGATTTTATCATGACCAATGGACTCTACGTAAGATATAGATTCAGCAATTGCTACCAACTCCGCAACCATTACGGAAATATGCGAACCTATTTTAAATTTCATATGAATGCGTAATTAAAAACACATCTGGCTTTATAACTGGTTTTAAACAATAAAAATAAACTCTGTCTTACTTAAATAAAGAAACCCTTGAATAATAAATAGGCGTTAGAAGTGTTGAAAGATGCTTTATTATTTTCACACCGCAATAAAGAAAAGTTGATTAAAATTACGAACATTTTGACGCTTAACTGTTCTAACTTTGTATTTTACTTCAAGGATTCGAAAAATTCGCGACGAGTTAAAATTGATAGAGAAATTTGAAATCAAATTTTTAGTTGGGATGTCATTTCTTTGTTAATTTATTATGTGAACCCCAGAATCAACGAATTTCGAAATAGCAAATTTCATCACAATCGATTCAGCGAAACTTTGCCTATTACATTTTCCGGACTGAATGTCTGTTATCTTTTCCGGTAACAGACAAAGTTACTATCAAATTTATAATATTAGAATGGACACGGATAGTAACTTCATTATGAGAATCCCAGTGAACTATAAAGTGCAAAAAGATACTATGAAGTGCCTGTTAAAAGTGCCGTAGGTTTTGAGTTGTAATTGCAAATTAATTGTCCGTTTATTGTTCCCTGGGCTGCTAAAATAAGGGTCTGAAGTAATTTAAACCTTCCCTATTTGTTTCGCACCTATTTTTAGAAAGAATAGGTAAAAAGTTTAATATTCCTGTGACGTCACCCACATAAATGATTGTAATTTTATTTAATTGTATATTAATAATCGCATTTAAAAGAATAAAGGCATTTAAAAGATTTTAGTAAATTTAGACCGAAAGACAGATTATGCCATGGTATAAAAGAAGATAATTTTTATCTTGACCAAGGGTTCCTTTGGGACCAAATTTAATATTACGCTAACGAAGCCGCTGGCAATCACTAGTTTTACATGATAAGTATGTAAGTAACAGCCTGAAAATCCTCACGACAGGGCAAAGGTCTATTTCTCAAATATTCGAAAAAGTTATGGAACCGGGAAATGCCGCCCCACTCTGCTTTAGTGCGAATTGGCGGACTTCACATGTCCTCGAAAAGCAGACCTGCAGGTTTCTTCAATACTTTACACGAACACCGAATCGAACCCAGGTCATACGCGTACTTATTTCCTTGTTTTATATATCTATTACTAATATGTAAATAAAAATTATGTAGGTATAGGTATATTGTATTATGTAATTCCAACTTCGACTCAGAGGTCAATCGACGAATCCAACTCGGCTGAGCTGCGTTCGGGAAACTACGTCATATCTTCTCATCGAGTATACCGCAAAACCTGGAGAGCAAAGTATACAACCAATGCGTGTTGCCAGTAATGACATTCGGTACTGAGACTTGGTCATTCACTGCAGGCCGTATGAGGAAGCTCAAAGTTGCTCAGCGCGCTATGGAAAGGGCTGTGCTCGGTGTTTCTCTGCGTCATAGAGTCTGCAACGATGTTATCCGCAGCAGAACTAAGGTAACCGACATAGCCGTAAGGATCAGCAAGCTGAAGTGGCAACGGGCCAGCCACATAGCTCGCAGAACTGACAACCGTTGGAGAAAAAAGGTTCTTGAGTGGCAGCCACGTACAGGCAAATGCAGTGTAGGGCGACCCCCCACAAGATGGAGTGATAACCTGCGCAATGTTGCGGGAAGTCGATGGATGCAGGTGGCTCAGGACCGAGCTTCGTGGCAATCTTTGGGGGAGGCCTATGTTTAGCTGTGGACTTGTGATAGGCTAAAATGATGATGATAATGATGATAGGTATAATATTACTGGATACTAACATTGGGAAAGTTGTTATTCGTGCAGTCACATCAAAAGGATGCGAATGAAATCTGGCAGAAATGTTGATTATGCAATGGAATATGAATAGAATACTTCTTGTCGCTGTTATGAGTTCTCTGGGGACAACATTTGTGACCCCGTGGACGAAGCCGCATGCAGCTAATTTTTATGAGTTTTTGGAACTGGAATGAGTCCGCCAGTTTGTTGCATTGCGGGTTGTCGGACTTCCCATTTCTTTAAAATAAATAAATGATATTATTTATATAAAACAATTGTTTTATTACCCTTTATTTATTATTATATGTGATCCAGTGCTGGACTATGTTTAACGTTTCAAGTCATAGCTCATCGGCAAGTTAGTTTAAATCGATTGCAATATTTATGCCGAACAGACTGACAAACAGACGAACATACAAGAAAGAGAGTTAACATTGCATTGACACCCAGTTCTGAGCTATTTTTAAAGTTTCAATAAAGATGAATGCTATAAAAATACACCCAAAATTATTTCTTATTTGTTGCAGTTCAATCCGACATTCCGTTTACAATTGGATTCTTCCGAGTGTTAAGTTACAGAAGTTTATATTTACAAAACTTATATTGGTTATTTAAAAGTTATATTGGTTAACCCATCCAACCGGGTAGGTTTATAATAACGGATTTGTAAACATGTATCACTATTGAAGTTTTTACTTTAGTACACTGGCAAAAAGTTATCAATTCAAATCTTATGTAGTCGTTAGTTTTAAGACCAATTAGGAACTACTTGTTCTCGCAATTGGTATATATAAGACTTATTGGAGTTGTGTTCTATAAATGAGACTAATAATATATTGAAAGTATCTTTCAATTCATATTGTAATTCTTATCGAAGTTAAATGGCTTCTAGTTATTTGTAACGGCGAAATAATCATCTCAAATAGGGCAGACTTAAATTACCAAGGCCAAAGGCGGGCAGCAGCGTTTGAGGAGTGAGGTGTCTGGGATTTATAATTATTTTCTGTACTACGTTACAGACTTAGAGAACTGTACACAGTTTATGGTATGTTTCACTGCGGACTGTTAAGATCGTTAAAGAAAAGAAGAAAATTAAGAAAATAAATACAATGTAGATAGAATGAGAATATTCATTTGTGATCTGTAAACAGTTTATAAACTAAAGTGTTGTTATGTATAAAGTAATATTGAAATTTGAATTCCTATTGTGTTCCTTTTTCTTAAGTAGCTAAGGGTTATTACCCCCGAAGAAAACTAATACAATTTTGATATCAATTGTTCAAACATTCAAAATAAGCTTTATTATTAACTGCTTAGATTCAGAAATATACATATCAAGTTACCAGTCTTAGTTTCATTTGGTTGTTGACTATCTCAACAACCAAAAGTTTATATGTGTGGGTTTATAGGGTGGAAAGTTTATATAACATTTTCATAATCTACAAGATTTGAAAAGTATTTTTTCTGTGAAAAATAATGACAATATAATTTTTTTTTAAAAAATACATAAAACGCATAGCTTTAAAAGTACACATTTCTAACTTCAAGGTTATATCTCATAGGGCAGACGACATAAGAAAAGGGTGGGACAAAACAACCGTTAGGGTTTTTATATATGTTCAGTTATAAAATTACTTGCAATATACGTAAGTTGGGTCCACCCATATATTTAGAAAGTAATTTAAATAAACACTACATAATATCAGTCACAACTTTACGTTCAAGTCTATTAAAATAATTCACAAAGCTAACTACCAACTTGTGTAAAACCATTATTAACATATCGTAACCCAAGAGGGCCAACTTCCCTAACAAACCTAACAAACCAATGTAAAGCTAATTAATATAGTCCGGTTTACAATGAGAAAATCTCGAGTTATATTAAAAGGAATTTATATAAGCAACACTTGCTGTTGTCACTAGGAAATAAATATTTTAATTATAAGCCGATTAACCCTTAATTACAAACCGAAGGAAATTTGTAAATAATGTTTAATTTTATTTCAACGAATATTTTATTTAAGTTAGTTAGATAACCTACGATAGTTGCAAATGTGACGAAGTAGTAAATTAATTTAGTTTATTTGAACTGTAGACCTTTGAAGTCAATCAGAACAGTTACAGTTGGGTCAGATTAAGTAGGTACTACGATACAGACCTGGAAAACTTTGCTCTGCAAACTGTCTATTTAAGTTTATTAAGCACTCTCCACTCTGACTAACATAAAGTGTTGTTTCAAATTAAGTTATTTAACAAAACCTAAGTGAAGTGTCAACTATTTTATAACATTAAAATAGTAAAAATATTAAAGTAAACATTTGACAATCAAATAAAAAGTTTTTATAATATTATTATGATAATAATTAATCATCAAGAATAATAGGTTTGGTCATCAAAAGAGTTTTATAAACTATGTTTTTATTTTAATATTTAAAACACATTTTAGTACATTCGTGTTCACCAAACTTATTCCAGGTACATATTCTAGATATTAAATATCGCCGCTTTCTTTTATTCTATTAGTTTAAAGCACGTGGTTCCTCATAACGATCTCACCGTGTGTAAGATATATTTTGACAAGTGTTCTAGAAATCACTTTTAGGGATTTCTGTACAGAGCCCTATTACTAAGTTTATGCCATCTGTTCGTCCACCGTACGTCTGTCTGTCCTACCTTTAAAGAACGAACATAGCCGGACGAAATTTTCACAGAATATGTATTATTATAACAAATAAAACAAACAAAAAGTATAAATAAAAGGCGGTTCTCATACAAATAAAGTTTGGGCATACTAACCGCATCTATTCTGGTAACCTCGCAATAGAGAAGCTGCTCTTCACCACTAGCCTGTGGGAGTTGGATTTGAATGGATTTTCGGCCGACGGTCGGTAGCAAAAGCTTTATCCGTTAGGGTACACCGACAGCAGGTGTAGTTGAAATTTTGGGATGCACTCTGTATATGAGAAACTAGCTAGTAAGAAACCAAATTTAGTTTGTAATATTAATTAATTTATTTATTTATACTTACTTATGTTCACCAGTAGGATTATAAAGGACATCTTAAATGGCTTTTGGCCTTCTATGCCAATCAACTTAGGTCATATTGTGATATCAAATAGAAAATTATTTAATTGGCAAAAGGACTAATAGAGAAACTATGTAATTTATACACAGTTCCATGTATAACTGTACGTATACGTTTGAATTATTACACAACATACATACAAAGGTATTCACATATACATATTTATTATTTAAGACGTAAATTTGAGACAGCAATGTTCAAGATTATATAAGCATTACTTAGTGAAGTATATTTTTTCGGAAGTTCTTGAAACCTAACGATATATCCAATTAGGATAACTGATATCTGATCTTTGGCTATGCTTGACGAAAACGAAATCACAAGTCTCTTTGTACGTGTTGAAGAAACGTCACCAGATAAAGAATCCGATAAGTATGTGCTTATTATATGGGTACTTACTAGTATCTATTCATATTAAGCGCACACTTATCGGATTCTTAATTTTTTAAATAGCCTTGGCGACAGACACAGTGAAAGTGGAGGTAGCGAATGCCTGTCCCTGGCAACTCCGCAGTGGTGTTCGTGTTACAAAATTAAATGACAAGCAAAGTGAACTAATAATAAATTTGTTTAAGAAAACATTTTTTGAATTTTGTTATACGACAGCTCACCATTGCGATGTCTTTAAAAATAATAAAATACATTTAATTTCTAGTTCGAAATTTCTTGCTCTTTCTTAAACAGCACAATCTTAGACAGACGGTTATTGCATTTTGCATAATGTAGCAAAAATGTACAAAGGATTGCTTTCAAAGCATTTTTGCTTATTGTCTACAACCGCTTAAAGCGAAGGTATATGTTCGTTGTTTATTTGAAAACACTTTTTATATTAAATATAAATTTTATAATGCTATCCGTGAACCTGATGAATTTCTGAGCGAAGAATCAGAAACATTTGTAAAATTACTACTAAAACACATGAAATTGTTTTTGTACTTAGGTACTTTCTCCAGATATACTCGTATTTTTTTTTGTGTAATTATATTATTCTAACAACCTACTCTGGCCTTGCACTAATATTTTAGTTACGGAAGCATTTTAACACTTTATTCTTATCTCAAATAAAGTATTTATTGAAATTGTTTCGATTTATTTTCTCAGAAACAACGGTACACGCAGTTCAGTAAATTTCTTTTGTAATGCCTTCTGTAATAAATATAACAAAATCAACCCCAGTAAGTGGGTTTTGTTAACAAAGTTGTTATTTAATATAAACCGTATGGTTTTTTGTAGAAACCAATTTCTACGTTGTGAGTTCACATACAGTGGACCGCTAGTTAAAAGTTTACGCGGACCGGAAGTAGATGAAAGGTCATTGTAGTCCATTCCACTACTTCCAGTTCCTATTGAGATTTTTTGTGAATAACTTTCGTTATAACATATTCGATAAGTTATCATTTGCTTTAATAAATTTTCGTGGCTTGTTTTCATTTTTGTGGCATATACAAGATATACTTTCTATTAAGTGTCAGATATACTTCGATATTCTGCTTGGCATACAGACCTAATAAAACACTTCAAGCCGATTTCCTTTAAATTTATTTAAATTTTATCGACTGTGTTTCCTCCTTTGACTAAAGATATACATAAAAAAGAAAAGTGTAGCATTAGCATCAACCTGTGGAATATATAAAGACATGCTTCCATAAGTACCTCATATGCAGTCATAAGCAACACAGAAGCGCTTTATTTTATTATTCCACGTGAGTTAAAATATTATATATTCTTCCGGACTGAGGTTCGTCCTTCACCTTCACTACTTTAGATTCAAAAGACACTCGGCGGAACTTGAAATGTGGATATAATAAAAGCCTACACAATACCGACCGGCTGTATAACAAAATGTGTCTAGTCTGGGCTACAAAGTTTATATGTCAGTTGCTCGACCACATATTTAAATATTCACATTTCTTGATAGGTTTTATTTTTAAATTGTTTAGCTTCAGTAGAATTATTGTATCAGCTTTGAAATACATAAATATAATAGAGTAAAAGCTCTGTCTACCGACTTCTTTAGTTAACGGCATGTTAAAGTATTTGCTTAACACAAAAACTGGAATGCCACGCAGGGAATTTTTGCTCATACTCGCAAAAAAGCACCAGGTGGCGCAGTGTCCGTACCCTCACAGTAGTGATGCCGGTTCTCTTCACTACTCTGCGGTATTTGAATTCGACAAGTTCGGATGAATTTACCACCATCCGTCAAAGAACGGTTTACTTGCACTTTCTTCCCAGTATTTTGCTTAGCACCTATATTGATCAGTTGACTTAAATGTGGTAAAGAAGATTTTCTTTGTCGGTATTATACTAAGCTGCCCAGTGTCAAAGAAAAAGGAAACTATATTTTGGATCTGAATGACGTGTGTCCGTGGAGATTATTTTAGAAATAACTAGTGTTATTTCTATTCTCCCTAAAATGAGGTTGGTTTTTTTTTGGGTAAGGCGGCAAACGAACAAGCGGGTCACCTAATGGTAAGTGATTACCGTCACCCATATACATCTGCAACACCAGAGGTTCTGCAGGTGCGTTGCCGGCCTTTAGGGGTATTTGGGAGATGGGAGGAAGGATGACGAAGGGGATGGGGAGAGGGAGTAGGCCGCCGGTTACCTCAATCACCGAACGAAACGCAGAAGCACAACATGCCTCTACTTCACGCCGGTATTCTGCGAGCCCGTGGTACCAACCCGGTTGAGCCGGCCCATTCGAGCAGCAGCAAAAACCGCCGCTTGGCTCTACCACGTTAAGTGTTTATCTTTTTCTTTATTCTTTTAAATATTTCAGCTTATTCACAAGCATACAAACATAGCTAGTATAGTCCCTTACATAAACATAGCTATACAGATAGGCAGTAAACTAACACAAACTAATATAAAACAATACTACGTAGCTACAGTCTTCATTAGTGCGAGGCCTTTGTAACAAGAGATTAGTCGTTGTTTAGTTCAAGGCAGGTATTGCGTGTAGGTAAGAATAACGAAATGAGTTGGGCACAATTAAGCAAGTAGTCGCCAGAGTAATTACACTGGCTACTTTATACTTTCTGTTGCCTACCTGCCTTTTAGTTTTTTTACAAATTTATCATACCTACAATAGGTAGGTTATAACCTCGGTATAACCGAGTATGTGATGTGTAAGTAGATTCTAAGTTTTGTATGAGTTTAATTCTATATGTAAACAAAATTATCTTTAATTTTACTTAAATTAATTTAAGAAGTAAGGAGATTACTTAGATTGTTATGTTTAGGGAATGCAATCGCGAGACTATAAATTTTGATCTCGCGAGATCTTAGCAATTTCGTGATCTCGGCAATTTCGAAATCTCGGGTATCTATTGAAATAATGCATTTCAAGAAAAATAAATCACAATGAAAACTGCTTGGGATGTTAGAATTTAATGTAAATAAGATAATTTAAACCCAGAAATTAACAAAAATAAAATTACACAAATCACCCCAAAAAAACAAAGTGAAAGTGCTATCCGACAAACGTTATTTTACTTCAGCTGCTGGGTACTATGCTGTCTCTGATCCAACACTGGGACAAGCGTTAGTAAGCTATTGTAAGTAAAAATTAAATACTGGCCCCTTGTTCGCCCTCACTCATAGTGTATGTGTACGCTGAATACGTATTGCTGATGCTCAATCTCGTTAATCTCGCAAAATCTCGCCAGATTTATGTCACGAGATTGATCTCGTAAAACATCTCGAGATCACGAGAGATCTTGATCTCATGTGCTCGTAATTGAATTCCCTTATCAAGTTACATTTGGAAAAGTTTAAGTTGATACTTTTAAAATACTTAAACATTCGATAAAAAGTTATGTTAACATAAACTCTCTCATTTTGTAAAACTTTTCTTATTTTCAATGCATGAACAAAACAAATTTCTTATTATAATATGAGGTTTAATTATTTCAAATGGACCGCAGCAGAATTCCTTGGACGCTTTTATTAATAAAAAGAAAGGAATGACATAGCAGGTGGTTGAGTTCTTTGAACTCCGTACAAGGTCAGGAACGAAAGTTTACTCGGAATGACTCGAAGTGAAGCTTAATAATATCATAAGTAACATCCATCAGTTGCACTATCTGATGTCGATTAGACATTGAAGTGCATTCCGAGGTGTATTTTCTCTTATGGAGAATGAAAAGACCTCCACATTTAATTTTATTTGACGTTATACTAATTTTATAGTCTGTTAATAAAATATATAGATAACACAAACGATGCAGATAATTATTTATTCTGATGTGATCATTCATATCTATACCGATACTAGGTTAGAACTAATAAGAGAAAGTACAATTTTCAGATCAACATTTATTAAGTGAAACATAGGAAAAGCTACTATCAATGGTGCATTAAGCAAAACTAAAAAGGCAGGCAAAATACTTAAAATTGTCATGTCAAATCATTTTGTTTGTTTTTCTGGTAATTTGTTCCTCTCAACAGCGAAAAAGTGTCTTCTGCATCATAGGTGTAGAACACAGTAGAAAACAATCCCAAAACTAATGCGTGTGTTACACAAACATTACTTATAGCTACTGGGAGCTTGAGCCCATAACTCAAGGTCATTCTACACTGAGCACAGTCCCGACCGGTAGAGAACTCCTAAAGGTTTTAACCTACAACTATGTCTTGATATATCTGTCTAGATAGTCCCATAAGATGGTTGCAGTATACGTTGCCTTCTTTCCGTCGGACTTTTTCAATGGGTGTTTAAAATGTTCATGATTCGATGCTCACGAGCTCACGCACACATGCGCGTGATGACATTAATGTTACCAACCAGAACCACCATGACGCTAGATAATCCAGACATTAACAGTACGGTGCTGTGATTCATTACGTGATGTATCGGCCGTTCTTAATATTCTGAATATCAGAAGTTGAATAAAACAAAGACATTGACCTGACGTACTTAATTAATCGGTGAATCACTGATTTCGTTGCATTACAACGCACAGACAGGTTAAGTAATGAAAATTCATTAACTGTTTTGCTTGATTTCAAATGAAGAATTTCACATTTATTAACTCGAAATCGGGGCATAGGGTTAGCTGGTCGGAACAATCGATTCTCGACGATGAGCATTAGATACAACTGACTTATAAGAATACAAGCACTCATGCCGGTGGCTCTTGGGAGTAGGCAGATATGAACTCAGATATCGTATTTCATATCGTGATCGCCAACCTGCATATCAAGCGTTGCAATTGCTATGGCAATAATTATGGCAATAATTATGGAAAATCTTCCCTTCGGGATAAGCCTACGTCATGCAGAATACTGATTACAGGCTAATGAAGGTGAAGTAGGTTTCCACCTGCTTTTCTATCCTCAATTTTAAATATTAACAATAACATATAAATTTAAATTGAGAACAGTGTTTAGTTCCGTAGCCGATTTATTCAATAATCTAAGAAATAGCGTTGGTTTAAAAAGTCATTAAAGCGCAGCATATTTCGCATCAATTTGATGAGGTGACACGGTAACTTTAGTCGATCCTTTGTTGCGACAAATCGAATGCACTTGACCGCAAGATCATTTTCACACAATCCGATACAATATCAATATTGGATTGAAATGTTGTACTTTCCTTCTTCGTATTACTCGTAAGCGACCGATATATTTTCGAGATATTATTGCACTATTGTTCATGACTAACACTGCGTGTACCCGCACACATAATAGGTATTGTATTCACACAGCATATTATACACAGCGTAGGCATATTTAGTATGAACACACAAGTTCATTTTGTGTGACTTTGTAGTCTATATTTATAGACAGGTACAGATAATATACATATAATATTACCGTACCGGAACCCGTTACCAATTTCGTATCGGAAAATGTGGAAATGCTCTTATAAAAAAATGAATTGCTCGATTATCACGGTTAAGGCAAATCATCACGAAATGGCGGCAACGGTAAAGATGTTATAAACATATTCTTCAGAAAATATATAATACACAAGACTTACGATTATTTGTATAGAATTATACCAGAGGCTTTTTGTTGTTGTATTTTGAGTCGATTATATGTTCATGGAACCAATATTACAATGAATAAAAATACATTCGGCCTTATTATTGAAGCGAAAAAGTAGTTGTAAAAACAGCACAATAAAATGTATATGCAATGTTTAACCATACAATGCAGATTTGTGGGGTACCAACTCGATTTTCAAAATCTCAAGTGAATGTTTCGTTATCGGATAACTAGATTCTTTAATTATTTATATTAGTTATTACTTTTTGAGGAAGCATGCACTTTGAAAACAGAGAAAATTAACATGCACGGGATTTCATGATGTAATGCGATATTATAATTATGTTTGGTTTTATGCGTTATGGAGTTAATAGAGTTCTGTTATCCAGACTCCATCCCACCTCATAATTAGACAAAATTTACGTCCTAGAGAGCCACGTGTAAAAGCTTAATATACTAGTTTACTACTCGTGTACCTACCTCGTGTAGATGTTAAATTATAATGGGCAAGTTCAAGAAGTCCCCAAGTCCACTTAGGGACTTTACGCACTATCAGCATTACTGTAGTAGTTGCTAAATATATAAAAAATGTATGTGTTTGGTCTCTAAAATTCATTTCTATCTAATATATACATCACTATGTGCCAGTTCTGTCCTAGAACATTCTGTCCCAGTTCTGTCATTATACTCTAAGTCCAGTCAGTTTAAGAAATATCCTTGCTAAAAGATTTCAAATTCTTCTCATTTGGCGCATATATCACTATGTCAGAGGTAACCTAACAATATTTTTCAATAGTGTTTATTTCATTCGAAGTGTTGTGTGAAATCTAAAATAAACGACGATGAACGGTAAAGGTAATCAATAACTGAATTGAAACATATTTTACTTATTATACGTTTTACTGTAAAAATAGTATTAATACTCATTGCTTCTACGGTAACCTTTCAAAGTCCAAAATTCAGTTATCCCTCGCTAGATCTTAAAAGTAAAAAAGAACTTAGACACTTTTTGAAATGACATCATTAAAAACAATTTTCAAACGCTTTTAAGTAAAATATGTGATGTAATGAAGTATGGCGAGCACTTCTTCTAAGATCAAGGCAGAAGAGAGTTTAAAATACTCAAATATCGTCCCGTTCGTTGCATATTGTTTCATAAAATGTGATTATTAATCAAATATAAAATAGTTTTATTTTACTTTTAATCTCCCTGTCTTGTTCGCCGCCGGATAAAGCCCTTTTCTTATCCTATTTTCATAATCACCACTCTTGGCAACCGAATTAGAAGAACGCTTCACACCGTCACCGCTACATCTCATCATTCTGTCATCGGTCTGTGCATCGGACCTTTTCAAAGCTCACACCTTAGTCAACTTTAATGTCACTCACAGAAGGAAAAGCTGCTTGGTGATAGCGTATGGCTTTATTACTGACTGTAAATATATAGTTTACTTCACAAAACTAATCATAAAATATCCCTAAAGTTAGTCTGTAAATATTTTGAAAAACACTTTCCGTAAGCTTTTCTACAGCACTCTATTCTACGTAATTAATAAACATTAGCAACTCTCCGCCCGTAAGCTTCAGCTGTAAAATTTAAATCACCCTTCTTCCGATTTGGAGTGTCTTTAATTGTTCTAATGTCTGTCGGGTGCCTGATTATTTTACCCTATCTATACCTCAATGTTGTTCTATCGAAGCAAGCCGGTCAGTCGGTAGTTCGGTTATCCGACCGTTAGGATAAACGGCGTTTGAATAATCGGCGATCTACTGTATTCATCGTTAAGCCTAATTTGATGATTTCTGTGGGCAATTTTCGGCCCATTAAACCAACTGTGACGACCTTTTGCTACACTATGCTGGCTAAGCTTCATTTATGTTTAGTATGACTTTTTCCAAATCTGCGTTGTGACAAATCTTGAAAATGTCTTCGACGTATGTGCTCACATGAATTATGTGTGCAGCAACCACATGTTCTAGTAATCCAATTTTATCTTACAAGCTGTTTGCTTAAAAATTAAATGTGATAATAATAAAAAATATGGTGAAAAGAGGATTTCTTAGCAACAAGAAAAAAATAAAAAGATTTCCATATTTAAGTGCTAAACAAACAATTTAAGTATCAAACGTGGTAGAGCCAAGCGGCGCCTTTTGCCGCTGCTCGAATGGGCCGGCTCGACCGGATTGGTACTACAGCCTCGCAGAATACCGGCGTGAAGGCATCTTCAGGCAGGTGCTTCTGCGTTTCGTTCGGTAAGTGATGAGGTTTTGGAGGGTGAGAAGGCAAAGATGCCTCTTCTTCTAGCCGGTATTCTGTGAGGCCGTGGTACTAATCCAGTCGAGCCGGCCGATTAGGGCGGCATCAAAAGCCGCCGCTTGGCTCTACCACGTGTTATACAGTAGGTTGATGACATTTTACGAAAACCTAAAGTCTGTATGAAATTCCTATGTGTTTAAGGTTAGAGACAATAAAATCGGCATTTAGGCTAACACATAAGTTTTTTTAACAAATAAAATATCTATATGAGCATTTTTTGGCAAACACGAAGTCCAAGCATACGGAGTCGCGAGTGCCTGCTATTAATATCATATAAACAAGAGCAGTATAAGATATATTCAAATTGTCTGTCATAATGTTTCGGTATTTCTTTAGGTGTAGTTTTATCAATATTTAAATTAATTTAAGAATAAAAAGAAATATCAAAAACTTTTTGATAGAACAATAGGTGCTTATATATATATATATATATATATATATATGAAATGAAAAAATAATATTTGCAAACTTGGGCAAAACTTGATTGCGTGAAATGCTAGAATTATTGCTAACTATTATTCTCGATTTCCTATATCATTTACGTTCAAACTTTATGGAACAAACGCCAATATAATAGCAAGTTATACAAAAATAATTTAAAAGCGAAGGTTTTTAAACTGAAATAACATAACGTCTAATACGATATCCAAACGTACTGTATTCATTTCATATCGTATTATAAGACTAAATCGTACGATACAAAATAGTTATTTTTTTTTATCATGAAACACATAAAATGATATAAAAATAAAGATTCATTCATTTAATATTTCAGTGCAAGCTTACAATTACGCTTTCACGGTAAAGAAAAAAGCTTGCATTATTAAGGCTCTTTCAGTAGAAATAAACTAGTAAATACGTGCGTTGACTGCTCAACGACATTAGCGTATATTGCGCAATAGGCCCATGACCTTAGAACGCTACTCGACTGGTTTACTTCCTACATGGCCGGAGGTTATGTAAGAAAGCGTGCTTAGCGCCGAGCAATGTCGAGCCGCGTTGATAAAGCACGTGTCGAGCTTTATACGACGGTTAAACAATAGAAACAACGCGTATGCTGCATACGCGGTCTCCATTGCTTATACAATACTAAATGTGAGTAATATTTAGCGTAGACATCTGATTTCTGAGTCACGAGTCTTAGGTTCGAATCCCATCCGCGGTCAATATTTGTTCAACATACAGAGTATTGTGTTCCGTGGCTACGACACTTCATCTGACCCTTTCACAGATGAAGAAGGTAAATACGAGTGTGTGTCTCTATTTGTATAATGTTATATCTTGCACAGTTGACAACACTATTTGTAAACGTAACTTGTTGTCATCGAAGTCGGCCAGGAAGACTTTTTACATTAACTATTTTAACGCAGAATATTTATCCGTGTAAATGTTTTACTTGTTTTTCAGGGTTCCGTATGAAGCCCTAATACCAAGCCTTCGCCGTCTGTCTGTATCTTTTGAACCGTAATAGGTAGCCGGTTAAAATTTTCACACAATATGTATGATTCTAGACATATCTACCATAACACATATGTTATTCTAGCGAACATACTTAAAAAAAATAAAAATTATGGGTAGTCAAAAAACATGTCTTTTTCAATATCTTTTTGTTTTGCTCTATCGCAAACACGGTAATACGTGCAACCGTTAAACTTGGTGTGATTATAGTGCAAACTCCAATAAAAACCGATCAAAAAGTGAGTCGGGCTCGCGCTAAGGATCCCGAACTGAATTAAAGAAAAACCTTTTTTTTTGTAAATACAAATATCTCGTGTGGTTGTGCGGAACCCTTAGTGCGTGAATCGGACTGATACTTGCCAGGTTTCTATTTTTTATCTGGTCCAAATCGATAGGTAGAAATAGCAATTTCCTTTTACAGCGACTTTAATTTAAAATGTATATTGTACCAACCATGCTTTAAGATTTTTCACGTAGCCAATTATTGTTCCGAACACTAAAAAACTTAAGACCAAGTCCTGCGAATCGCCCGTCGTGAGGCATGATATGTTTTTATCAGAATCTGCCAACATCATGTTTTAACTGAGAATCTCTTTAAAGTCTATCAAAAAATTCATCAGTTTAAAAGTGTTTATAATTTCACGGTCCGAGAACAATGAATTCGAGGAAATATGAAATCACAAATTGAAAAGACTAAGATAAAATATAATATGATACTTTAATATACAACGCATTTTTTTTTTAAATAGATGTTACTTACTCACACGGACAAACCTGCCCACGCATAGATAATTATTTGCCAGTATTGCACCCAGTCATGGCAAAAACTTGTATTTATCTACGAAGTATAATATAATAAAAAAAAACTTGTTTTTTACCCATTACTGGGATATTGCCCAATATACAATCTCCCACATGGACATTCTAAGCACGACGCAGTAGTAACGAAACACGCTTCTGCAACCGATTCTTCACTTCAGGATATCCGTTTTCTTACCCCACTAACTCACTTTTTATTTTTAAATATGTATTAAAAAATCGTATCGATAAATGTAATAATAATTAAGGCATGAACTTTTTGCTTCATCTTTTACTTGTTTATGAAAATTATAAAACATTTCTTTCTATGCAATAAATTTAAAAGCAATGTGTACACTACGACGTTATAACATTGGTTTTAATAATCGTTGCTTTCGAAATCAATTGTAAAATTTACAGACCAAAAAACTGGTACTGTTGTACCACAGCTTTATAAATATACTGCATATTCTACGAAGGAATCGTAAATATTGCTTATCTTCTTTTAAGGTGTGTTTTGTGAAGGTAAGGTAATACAGAACTTCCTTGAACTTTAAGGATTTTGTATTAGATATGTGACAGGGTTGGTAACATTTATTACAACTTTTTTACGACTAAGAATAATTCTTGCAGCAATATGCGATATTTTACTTCGCAAAATAACAATTAAAACTTTAATTCTAAAACTATTCGCATTAATTAACTAAGCTTTAAATTAAAAATCAATTAACAATTGATCACAATGATCATTAGCGTTATTTAATATTTCTATTGTTATATTTTTATTTTTCGTTTAATCAACTACTAAATATTGAAATGCTCAACAGATAGGCTATTCATGAAAGAAGTAAGTACCATTTACAGTTATGACGCTTGACTGAAATGAAAACGTTTTTACGGCAATGTACTGTTTAGAGACAGCTGAACAAGGATTATCAAAAAACATATAATCGTAGGATGGTAATGATGCCAAGTGATGGCTGTCACCCGACACCACCGACCATCCTGGACATTGCGTGCGTGCATCTTGTTCCATCGTCTTTTGTTACAAATATATTACAGAATTACTGCCAGTGCGGTTCAGTACATCTCACGTTCTCCACCACTATTCTCTTCACTCACCAAAAGACACAGCAGCGTCATTTGCTACTATGACAGGGCAGAAACTCTAGGCGAGCTGAACCACTTATGCAATACAGCCAGGATCTGCACTCACCCAATGCAGAGAACTTATTTTTTTATTATTAACTTAGTTTCCTTTTATACATTTACCCACGGGATTCATGATATACAGTTATGAATTCCTTCGCGACATCATTTTTATTAATTTATTTCTATTACAAGTTATACGCTTTCATAAAAGATCTTTTGATGTTGTTTATACAAACTACTTTGTTCAGATTAAATACATAGAAATTAATCTGTCAATTACGTGAGAGTATTTCAATTGTCGTCCAAATTAAATTGGGTTTAATTTCGAAAAAACGTTTACTGTTCCAACGGAATCGATAATTAATTCTAATTAAACAACAGACCATTGATATAAAATAAATAGCTCTGCCATTACAAGACTTAAACTAGTTAAACGACTGTTTTAAGATTAAACGTCCGATGTTGACCTCGCGATTGCTGAACCTTAAAACATCCCCTGTTTCTAGTTAGTTTAGTATAATTATTTTATTCTCGTTCACAAATCACAAACGGGTGTTTCCATTTTAAATGACACCCTTCTCCTTTTCTCTCTTCCGTATAAGAAATTAAAGAGACAGCAGATTGTGCTACAATTTACTTTCTTCTCTTATTACTTACTCTTATCTTATTTTCTTTTGGAGATGCGACTAGAAACTTGTAATTTAGATTAGGCTCTGGTCGTCCGCCATGGGGGCAATGCTTAAGTATTTCAAGACAATTTTCACATACCATGAGGAATAAATAATTATTAATTAAGTTATTGTCGGTTAGTTATATATTAATTTCTTCTAGAACAACATCAAACGTGACGTGGAATGTATTTGGTTATATAATATAGAATTTATTTTGGGTTTTACGTTCTGTTGTTGTTTGATCTCTCTGTCTTTGAAGTGAACAGAGCCAGTCCATTCAAACGGATTTACTCCTAACTTCTTCGACGACGTTGATTTAACCAAAAGCAAGAAGCATGATGATATTATAAAAAAAAATCTAATTCAAAAATTGTATTGTCGTTGTTGGTAAATAATATAAAACGTTGTTCAATAAGTGCAACCGTTAGAAAAAGCTGTACAAAACGGAACCCGCACAAAATCATGTTTTCTTATGAAATCTTATTGAACTGAACTGAATGATACGTATAAGCTGCTCTTATAGAGCAACTTAAAAGGAGAAATGCGATACAATTTATTGAAAAATAAATTTACATTGGCGAACCTTTCTCGAGTCGAGAGCAGTCGCATCGTGCGATGTCATATAATTTTATTTTGATGGAATCACTTTCTGTAATATATATTTATATTTCCTGTTCATGCAAGATGATGCATTTTCTTTTGTTGTAATGTAATATGAAAGAAATTGACGTGATATTTTCGCTTTAGTTAATTTAAGCAGTAAATTCAGGTACCTTACATGAATTTACTGCTCAATAATTTAAATATTTTAACTATTTATAATAAATTTTTGATTTTAAATTATAATCTGGAATATTTGGGACACATAATGTCGCTTAAATTACAAGCTTTGGATCGTAAACGATGTAAAGATGTAAAGCGATTGCCCGGATTCGTGACTTGATTGCTTCGATTAAGATTCGTCCTCACGCAACACAGATAACATCGTCATAATGAACTAGTAACATTTTCTCGCAACTATCAAAATAAATTGAATTAAAAAAAAGTGAGTTTTGTTGTTGAAGTGTCTATTCTAACTTCATCTTTTTTCAAATTTAATCACTGTACAATCGCTAACATAAACTTTACCGTGTACCTAAACCCTTAAACCTGTGTTATGATGATGATAGATCTTTAAAACGAACGGATGGACAGACATCGTCGGCTTGGTAATAATAAATTTTTGGTTATAGTTAAAGTGTGGTAATGTTGAAAACGTTTGCCCATATTCAAAAAGAATTTTATTTATTAATCAGACTTTTAATATAAATTTTATGTTGTTAATACTCTTTCAAATTGATATGTATCAGATGTTTAATCGAAAAGTTTTTTTCTTCTATTGTTAAACGCGTGATTTATGCAGCGTTCGTTAAATCGATGCCGTTTCTGTACATTTCTCAGAAGGGGCCTTTCGTTAATTTATATTGGAACTAAGAGCTTTTTTTAATGAATTCCAAAGCAACATAATCTTTTAGTTCATTAAAAATGTTTATATACTTTTTAAGAGTTATTATCTTCATTTAGTGAGAAAGAAAAGTCCACTGTTGAAAATTAGTACGAACAATTCTAATATGGCAACACTTTAGGGACGTTGGTAATAAAATGAGTATCCAACGTCATAGAAATACTAATCTAGCTTGAATAAAAGTTATCAGCGTAAATTAAATTGTGTACAGACAATGTTAAGTGTAAAATACGAAAAGTATTGGATACAACTGTCAACAGAGTTCAAAAGGTCAACGGCCGATTTACAAGAATCGTAATACTGAAGCCGGGGAGTGTTTATTTGGTTTCAGTTGTATAATAATTTATATCATTAAGAAAGTTTAACACTCAATTTAATCAATAATTATATTTTATTGCCATAACCTACAATTTTGGAATTAGCTAATATGACATCTTTAGTTTTAAACTTACTCTTTCAGATTGTCTTATATAATTTAAATATTGTTCTGTATTGTATACATAAATATAATTAATTATATTTAACGTTGTAACAATCTACCAAGGGCAAGTAAATTAATCACCAGGAGAAAGAGAAGAAAACATGGCAAGCGAGAGATACACAAAACTTGTATTGTGAATTTCTTAGATATGAAGACAATGCAACTGACATGAAGAGGCTAAGCCTCAATTTTTTATTTTATTTTAAATGTCAAAAAAAGGGGATAAATTCAAAATTAAAATGGATATCGGTAAGCGCGTCGGTGAACGCAGAACTACCCTCGCTGTAAACTCGCACTAGAGATGCGGCTCTCCTCCACTAGGTCGTGGTGTCAGTGTGAAGTATATCCGGATTGATTTTCAGCTATCAGCCGGTCGCTAAAGTCTTGATGGTTACTCACCATGGTGCATCACGTGCAAGGTAAAGAAAAGTGAAGAAAAGACGGTGTATTAAATCGCAAAGAATGATCTACTAAATGTAAATTTATCTTTGTTTCAAGCTTGTAAAATAATCTGTATAAAAGTTATTGTTCGTAATAGTGACTTACTACTTCAGAATACCGAGAGTTTAAACTGCCTATACTGCTAATATAAGTTATATGACCTTTTTTTTCATATATGTGGAAATTTCTCTTTAAATTTGTGAAGCATTCCCTTTATGGCGATCACGAGTTAAGAAAACAAATTTGTAATTAACAATTTCAGGTACATAGGGCGGAACACCCTTAAATGAAAAAGGGTTCTGAAATATTTTACTCTCAAATAAAATAATTAAACCTCATTAATTTATTCATACGATTATTGTCACTTGGTGAAACTTCATCATTGACAATTATTATTAACTCTTGTACTAGTTTCTCAACACATATTATTTATTTGTATAAAGAACCGACCCGTTTCGTCTTACAGTATCTTCAGGGAATTTCATTATAATGAGATATTCAGCTTATGTTGCCTACAATACATGAGATGCAACTTTTAAAACTTAGGGGTGGGGGAGAGGGGGAGGTAGGTAGGAGGAAGTATTGATAACACAAAATGTACCACAATGATTAGGAGAATGGTACTGAAGAATAATCAAAGCAAAAAATCAACAACCTATTTTTAATTACATATACGTATGTATTTCAATAAACATAAATGTAATTAAAATATTATGCATATGATAATTACTTTTTTTCTTTTTTTCCATGTCGTCACATTTGACTCAGGTTTGAAAAGGTGCAAAGGAACAAACGGCTCACCTAATGGTAAATTATTAACACCAGAGGAGCTGCAGGTGGTTTGTCGGCCTTTAAAGGTATTTGACGGATGGGAGGGTGGATCGGGAGGCAGAATAGGGGTGGGGGGAGAGGGTCTCCGGTTACTCTACTCACCGAATGAAACGCAGAAGTACAATATCTGCTTCTACTATTAGCCGGTATTCTGGGAGGTCGTGGTACTACCCTGGTCGAGCCGGCCCATTCGAGAAGCAGCAAAAGCCGCCTCACGCTCGCGCTCGCTCTACCGCGGATAAAAAGAATTCACAATGTATTGTATATAAAACAAGAAGAACGAAGAAGCACTCACAAGAATTTGTGTTTTTCTCAAATATTACCTCCAACTGAGATTATATTTCATCATTCGGGCTCAACAGACAAGAACGTTGACCAATAAATAAACGTCAATACATTTAAGCATATCTTCTTATTCAACTTAATTAGCATTCAATTGCATTCATCATTGCAGATTTTTTTTACTATCTCAATCGTGTGAAATATTTTAAAAGACGCGCACGAAAAGAGATAAGTTATACAGTAGCTTAAACCCATCGATCAAAACTAAAACGCAATTAGTTTCCGTGCGAAATTGAAATTAACGATGTTGACTTTGAAACTTTCCTCTATTATCATATATGTGATTATACATAGTCTGAAAGTTATAGGAGTAACTAACAAAAAAAAAAGGATTTTTTGGGAACCTAAGGCACTATTTACAAACGACAAGGGTTACAATTATATTTCTTACTGTTATATATCACATCTATGATATAACAGACTTTGCACGCCTTATAGCCCTTATGTATTATTTTTAACATAAAAAAGAACCTGTTCTATAATCCTACTTTGAAAAAACAAAACGGTTCTATTTAAATTGTAACTGAAATATATATATATTAACTTAATAAAACTCTTGCTAATACAATATTGAACTAGAAAGTAAGAAGTTAACTTACATTTATTGAAAGATGGTGATTGATTTAAAACAAATAAGTACACATAGGAGTAAAACAAATAAACTCGAAGAGATTCTTTAATGTGCGAATCGAGCCCCGTGACGGGCAGAGTGTGCTTCACTCGTATCTCACAGCTTCGGATCACTTGGATTATTTCGGATTTCATCGGTCCGGGCTCCGGGGTCGGTTCACATCGAAGAAACTTTTATTAGTCCCCTGTCCGGGGCTTTATTGCTGTAGTTTTTTATTTCGTCCCACCGAAACGATTTCAAATCTATTTACTCATCTAAGGCAGTCGTAACGAATTGTCCTATTCTTTGTCTATTTCTAGTCTTAAGTCAATGGACTATAGCGATTTTTACAAAAACTTACATAAATATGTTCCTACTTTCAACTCGGATATGTAAGCAACACGAATCTGCCATCCTCTTCTTGCAGTGCGTGTCGTACGGGAAAGCCTTTAATGACTTCTTGTGTTTACGCGAATAGAATTTTTTTTAATTAAACTATTATTTACGAATTTTGGTCGCATGTAATAAATCCTAGTGCACACGTGTGGTTACTTGGTTTACAAATTGAGAAAGGTGAGGTTAGCCGAGTTATGAAAGTCAAACACATCGGTACCCCATGACATGTTAGTCAAACAGTTAACAATCGTTTCATTGAAAAAAAAGTTTACAATGTCTTAGCAATCTCCAGTGGCAAGCCTGGTGACGAGGCTGCCCGGAAGTGTTTTACAGAAGTCTCTTTGGCTACACTGAAGTGTGCCGAATGATATGCAGGAGTGAGTACTCATTTATAGATTGCTCAGAGAACATCGTGTTTCACTGTTTATTGTAAGCCATTATTCAATTGTAATATGATTTATATCAAAAAGCAGTTAAATGAATCTTCCCAAATGTACTGGTCTGCGTCTCATCAATATTCAAGTAAATTAAAGGAGCGCATTTATCATGTAATATAATTACAATAATCCCGTTATGCTGGTGACTGCAGGGAGGATCGACAAAGATTGTTCCCTTATGAAGAAGTTCCGTATTAAGTTAATACTTAAGGTATAGGCGATTAACATCTTTAAAATTTAAGTGATTAAATAAAGTAAATTTACATAAAACTCGTTATAGGCTTATATTAAGTATAATTATGTGAGTAAAATTTTCAAATACATAATGAGAATTTAATACCTGAGATCTCATTTTATGCAGTATCTAGTCATAGGAATGTACACAAATGCAAATATAATCAATTAATTTAAAATTATTTTATAAACAATACGACTTTAACAAATTTATTCAAACATTTTTTACATATTATATGACTGTGTTTTCTGTCACTTTTTCTATTACATTTTATCATAGAATGAGAACTTAAACTTAACAAAATACATATAAATAAAATTTACACATCATAATACGTAAGCGATGGTAAAAAGGGTAATTCTTGTAATTAAATATTTAATGTAGGGCCATAGTCATTAAATGTATAGTAAAAAAACAAGTTAAACGTGTGATCGATTTGTTTGTTACTATAATAAAAATACAGATATGGAGTTGACGCTTTTCTCTAATGTCTTGCGCCGTACACTCACACGTGCACCTTCAAACCGGTTGAACAAGCGGGGGCGGGCTGCTCGGCCGAGGGAGCCCGTCGCGTCTTCTCTCGCGTCAAGATATACGGTCGCTGATGACTAAGCAAGCCAGGCATTTCCTGATTTAAAACTCCCTGGGAATTTAATCAACGTTCCGGAATTATACTTTAGTTTTATCGGAGAAAACGGTACGTTTTAACAAATAGATTTAAATAAGTTCAGATATTGCTTAGGATAAGAATTTAATTATTTTTATATGACTTTAAAAAAAGGAATAAATGTATATTCACCGATTACTCATACATTTCTGCACTGATTTAAGTGAAACTTATTTTCACCTTAAAGACCATACTCACAAAGAGGTCCCATAAGAAACTGGTGAAAATCTAATAACACACTGGAGATATTGCGCGGTTGTCGATTTTTTTATTTAAATAATTGTTATGTAGCATGAATACATTGTTATGTGACATGGTGTATTTAAAAGAAAATTTAAGAAACTTTAAAAACATAAAGTTCAGAAAAACACTGCCGATGAGTCTCGTCCTGCTATATGAAAATATGTATTTTAGAATATTTGTTTTTCAATCACCGCGCCTGAAAAGTCGCGGGAAGACTATCCACACGGGCGAAATTATGAACGCAAGCTAGTATTTACATAAAGCACCTTTAATTTACATTTCTAAAACCGTAATAAGTAGAGAAAAAACAGAGAGAAGTAAACGCGATATAAGTTAGTTTTAGATCTGTCGAAGATTTAAAAACAAATTTTTCATGATGGTTAAGCGACAGTTAAGAAGACCAATCTGGAGAGGAACGAGTCACTTTACTATTTAAATATAAGTTTTGCAATAATTGTCTATAGTATTTTAGTGACTGTACGTAATTAAAATATTAGTATATGTTTTTTGTTTCTTAAGTGACATTGTTCAAACGTTGATTTGTGATACGCTAAACAAAGTTAATACAACCTACAACCGATAGCTAAGCACTTAACTAACTTGCTCTAATTTTTGAGAACCGTTAAGTTGCCTGGATCATGCACAGAACATTGGCGGCATCGCCGATTCGCGATACAGCAATGTTCAACTGACTGTGGCTAAACCAGCTGGTGGTAAGTTCCACGCCCGCTGTGACCAGCGTCTGTCCCTATGCTTTATTAATTATCATTGCAAAGCCGGCATTGACTGGAAATTTCATATGCCTAAAGCGGAATAAAAAAATGTTATGAGTGAATGGAATTTGAGTTACAAAGCAAAACCGTCCAGTAGTTTTAGAGTCTATTGTGTTCAAAGGGACAGAGATAAAAAAATTAAAAAATTGTTTTGTCTTCTATATTCATAAAGAAGTGTAAAGCAATTAAAATTCTCAAAAACATTCATTGTTTGTATTAAGCCTGCGAACAGTTTTATTACATAATAGTGTAGCTTAATTATGATAAATTTAATCACTGAATAGAGCAAGTTTTCATTTATTATAGTATCTACTAAGATTACTGAAGTCTATTATTAATTAAAACAAGAACTATTTATTCGATAATAAAACAAATTTCGTTCAATACATATACAAAATATTCAAAATTAAATACTAAGAAATTTACTATTGGCTCTACCACTCTCATCTATGTCTCGTGAAGTCGCAATACGCGTTTATCTGTGTATTCGTTTATGTCATTTGAACTTTAAATGATTTCAATGCGGTTTTCACTATCGTTTAGAACATTACAATGAGGTAGGTTCATTTATATGATACATTTACGTAAAGATATATATATAACAGACATATTCGTGCGAAGCCGGATGAATAAGAAATATTTAGGATGTCCTAACTAAATATTCATAATTTTATCATCGCAGCCTATCACAAGTCCACTGCTAAACAACTGCCTACACCAAAGATTGCTACAAAGCTCGGTCCTGAGCCACTTGCATCCATCGACTTCCTGCAGCACAGTGCAGGTCGTCACTCCATCTTGTGGGGGTAATCCCACGCTGCGTTTACCTGTACGTGGCCGCAACTCGAGAGCCATTTTTTCCCCTTCGATTGTCACTTCTGCGAGCTATGTGGCCAGCCTTTTGCCACTTCAGCTTGCTGATCTTTACGGCTATGTCGATTACCCTTGTACTGCTGGCGGATATCGTTGCAGACTCTATCGCGCGTAGAAACACCGAGCAATATCCCTTTCCATAGCGCGCAGAGCAACTTTGAGCCTCAATACGGCCTACAATGAAGGACCATCTCTCGTCTCGGTTCCGTAAGTCACTCACTGGCAACATGCACTGGTTGTATATATTAAATATTATATAATTTAAATTAAATCGTCCTACGTGTATAAGTAAAGTAAAATATCAGTTTACTTATTTATTTTTATTTATTTAATAATTTATGAACACACAAGTCAGAAAAATAAGAAATATGATAGAATGAAATTTTTGTGTTTACATTATGTCCCATTGGTAAAAACTCACAATGGAAAGGTAAAGACCTCGTTTTATTTTTAAAAGTATTTTGGTGTGAGAATGTGACGGTATGGCTGCTCCAGCGTAAGTCGACGGTTTTCAAATATTTTAATTTTTTTTTTATTATTTGTCTGGCATTCAGGTTTTGTCACGATATTTTAGTTTCAGCATTTAGCTCATCACTGGAATTGAATTACATCGGCACTAACTCGGGAATTACAAGCGTTTTTTTTTCTGTAAGTGTTAGAATTATTTTTATACGCTCATTGAAGTTCACGTCACCATAGCTCGCTAAGTGCTGTGCTATGCTACGAATTTCCAAAGAATTACAGTTTAAAACAATTAACCCGTTTTATCTCGAGTCATTAATGATAACATTTATATTATTTAAAGTATCATTTAATTTTCTTTGTTCAAAACAAGATAGTAAATGAAAAATCACATGTCCGTGGCTTTTAAATTTGAATTAGAAATGGCAGACCAGGTGAGGTCCTCGTTAATGTTACAGGGTAGACTAACTAAAATTTACATAAGTACGTTGGATCTCCATTATTTAGTGACTAATCCTTTTAGAGCTTGGTTTATTTTCCCCGAAAATTTACCTTTGTTTTATGCATTAACATCATTACTTAAAACTTATTCGTCGTCATATTTACTGAGTTACTTAATTGACTATTATTAAAATCGATATTTAATTATCGTTTATTTTTTTGGGAAACACTGGAAAAGATACTATCAAAGAATGTAAAATTTACATTTTTTGGTTTATTTTGTAGTTTTATTATTTGAATAAGAAGATCATCTTAAATGTTATACCGAAATATAATATTCAGTAAAACCACGTGGTAAAAAACGTATAATGGTTATAGGACAAACTACGCAATATAAAAGGTTACTTCATAGCAATCATGTTAAAGAAAAAGATAGGATATAGAAGATAAAGGCTTTACCCGCATTACAACCAAATTGAATCATGCTCGTTTGTTTACCTGCCAGAGGGCAATAGGACCTAACCGATGCCATATTGGAATCTTATTCCGGTCGGTGAAGGTCGCCGCAAGTATCATTTAATAGCAACAGATTTGTGGTTATCCATTAACAAAGATAGTTATTATGAACGATTTACCATTTAGGCAAATTACATGTATGTATTTTAGAATTTTGACAATGTGGTTTATATTAAGTTCTTTGCAAGAATACGTAATAACCGCTCTCTGGCAGGCGGTTTGGCGTTCGCAGTACCAGACTCCTCGCAAACTATAGACACCGCTGCCATCAATCTGACCTCATGAAATGTTTCTATTTCCTCCCTTAGTCGAGTCTTACGCCACCCCTGGGATGTCATAAAATGGCTCTTACACTATCACCATGCTAATGGTATAATATACTTTAACACGTCATGTGCCACTGTATTAAATACATATAACATTTAGCAACTATCGACTGGAAAAGCCGATAACAGAAAAAAAACAAAACGCCTTTAATGCGGTTGTAGGCCCTTGTCTGAAATAAAAAAAATATTTATACCGTTTCATCCTACTTGCCCCACAGTTCATCGGCTCTCACGGTCCATCGCATCGTTGATCAGTGACTAATCAGGTACGATAAACGATTATTCCAGTTATACCCGATAGTCTCTGTCCACTGTGCTTAAAGCTTTACAATCGAGGTTACATAATGGCATACAATACAAGCTTAATTTAATACTGTTAAGTATGAATGAATGTTATTAAATATATCTTATTGACAGTCTCACAATCTCACGCTGACATAGGGAAGGCGGAGGATCCAATACTTTCAACTATCAACAAACAGGCGTAATTTGTTAATCACTTTGACGAAATGATATACAAACAGTGTAGATGGCAGAACACATTATCGTTTTTTTTTTATTTCGCCCCTTGTAGATTTACTTCCTTTGTTCTACGTACACATAATAGACCCGTGCTGTATATAAAACATTTCAGCCAGATGCCGCCCGGTACTCGTACTATACGTACTCGTAGATCATAGAAAGAAAAATTTGAAAGGTTTTCACTTTTCTGTCGCTCAATAAGCTCGTAGGCTGACATATAGATGACATCAAGTTACAGTGGTTTTGGTGACGCTACTTTTTTAATTTTCGAATAATTTTAAAAGCGGCCGTAAAAAGATAATGCTGAACGATCTGATCGCTCAAATTCAGCAGTTGCTCCAGAAAACACGAAAAAATGCACAAAATTGATTTGGAAGAATGTAAACTGAACTTGAATTAGATAGCTGACACCTTGTGCTGTTTAGGCGAAATAAAAAAGATTTTTTCATGCAATAGGTGACAATGGAAGAAACATGGATCCATCAATAAACTCCAGAGTTAAATCAGCAGTCACAGCATCCAGAGTTCCTGTCCACTCAAAGACGTCCCAATCGACCGAAAACTTAAAACGTCGGCTGTGAAGGTTACGACGTCCGTATTCTGGCGTCATGCGTTTAAATGGCATAATCGCGAAAACGACCCCAAATGAAACAGAAAAAGAACTCTTTCACTGTGACTATGCACCGTGTCACAATCGATGGCAACAATAGCAAAATTCCACAAATTGCACATTAAAATGCTACCGCATCTATCCTCCAGAGACAATCACCTGTTCGCAAATCTCAAAAAAATGCTCGACGGAAATAGATATCGCTTGAATGAAGACATGATCACCGAAACTGAAGCGTATATAGTTTTACAAATCGTTCTATAAGAAAAGTGAAAAATGTTCGAGAAGCGTTACAATGAAGTTTAACTCTAAAAGGAGACTATGTTTGTGAATAACGTATAAATATGTATGTAATGTGTGCATGTAAATGAATGAATTTTGCCTAAAGGTCGTTGTTTTATTAATCATCCAATGAACATATCTATGTATATGTGCCTTTAGAGGTAATTTTCAAAGATTCGAACTGTGAAATCAATCTAGTTAAATACAGTTTTAAATTCTTTTTGACAATTGCTTTCAAAAATTGTTCAAACAATTGAAAAATACTTATTTCCCATTTTGGTCATCATCATGGGTTCAGCTTTAGACGTATTTTCATTAGTCTATTACATTGCATTACATCGAATTCTTGTCGCACGTATACCATGAAAGTGGATTGTCTTAACAACTTTATTATAACTTTTAATTTAATTTCACTCTGTTACAACAGATCGTACGACCCATCTTACAAATAACTAGCACACAACGTTAGTTAAAATTGCGAATAATATACAAAACTAATATCTGGCTATAGGTACAGCCGGATATTACTTAATTAGGTTTACACCAACGTGAAACGCACGTTTAAGTTTTTGATCAACATTTGGTAGATAAAAGACAACAATCAATTACGTAATATATTGTTATTTGTTTAAAACAGAGTGTGTTGTAAGACAATGAATTTTATGTATCATCATGTTCTCTCGGATGTTTTTATAAACGAAATAAGGAAACAAATGCAAGCTCACAGAATACCGAAGGAGGCATTTTGTGCATCTGCGTTCCGTTCAATGAGTGAGGAAACCGGAGGCTCCTCGTCCTTCCTCCCCATCCCACAAACATCCTTCAAGGTCGGCAACGCACCTTACCATCAGCTGAGCCGCTTGTTCGCGTGCCAAATAATTGAATATAAAAAAAACAAAAAAAATTATATTAACGTTAATTACACGAATATTCTTCATATTTTCAACGTTAACCTAAACAAAGCGACTAACTTCAATGGTTTCATTCCTAGAATATATTATTTCTCAGCAAATGAACAAAAACACAACACGGACATTTCGAACAGAAACCAATGATGCAAAAGTTCTTTGCAACGTGTGTAACTGTTTGTTAACAGGATTTCAGATATTACCAATTTAAAAAAATCTTTCACTGTTTCAACATTTAAACAACAGGCCCCATTTAAATAAATCCTGCATAAGGTGTGTGACTCCGATTCTTTTATTTTATAATGACCTCATTATCTTGTTATTTTGATAACTTCTAATTTATATTGATATCATCTTCTTTCTTTCTCCAAATAAAACGATTTGATACTAACAAAACCCACGGGAATAAATAGGATGGGATATTTTCTTACGCTGCTACAACATAGCATTGTCCTAATAAGTCTTGAGTCGTAGTCGCGTTTGAGATCCTTAACTTTTAAACTTTTCAATATATTCGTGACTACAGAGAAAGTTTTACAGTTTGTTTAATAGGCAAAAGCGATGATTTCACGCTCGCATGAATGTGCGAGCGTCTAGGTCATAGATTAACTGTTCAGTGAATAGCTAAAGTATACTTTTTGAGTCTAAAGTATGTCACGTATTTCTCAGTTAATTGACGAAAGTGCACTTTGTGTGAATTTCAATAAAATCTATAGATTTCCGTCACTTTTATTTCTTTAAAAAATGGTAAGTGAAATGACCCGGAGCCAGAACTTGTTCTAATCCTAAAAACAGATGATGAATGTGAACAAATGAACGCTTCTATGAAACAGAGTGAACATATACGAGTACTATCTAGAGTGTGATAGGGTATATACCATAATTTGACCCAACCCAAAAATCAACCTCCCCTGTACGCGATGCAACCAGCTGACTAATTGATGTGGCACACTCTAGCCAGTTTGATTTTTACCGTACTTCCATATAAAAAAAAATCTAGAAAAGCAGAGTTTGTTTTTCCAAGCTTAGTGAGATATTATGGATCAATGTTTAGGGCATTACAATTAAAATAAACTGTAACATCAACAACAATTTGTTTTTCTAAGGTATCGCTCTTCAACATATGCTGGTGTAGATCATATTATTATTACAAACATATTTTGAAGGTTGACGAGAAATCAAAGGATGCCTGGGAATCTCTGTAAGGCCTTCAACAGTGTGCACTTAATTTTTAAAAAAATCATTCATTAGTTTAAAATTAATAATTTGCTTCTAAGCGACATAAAACACAAATTTATTAAACAAAGACTTTATAAAAAAAGATATTACAATGAAAAGGAATTCATGTTTATTACAATATAAGCCATAGGAATAAGTTAATCACTCCCAACGTGTATTTAAAAATAGCTATCTTTAAATGTCTTGATAATAACACGGTTCCTATTCACTTCGCGGATTACCCCTAAATCCAACGGCTATAGTTCGATATAATTTCATATGGATTATTATAAAAAATCCGAAAAGAAAATTGGTCTTTATAAATATTAATAATATATATACAGACCAGGTTACCGCAGATCCGAGTAAATACCGCCCCATTACGTATCTAACTACTATATATATAAGACACTGACATTCATACTTAGCGCGAAAGTCACTCGACATCTTAACTTGAATCGAGTCATGTCGCGCGCTCAGAATGGATGTCGTGAGACCAAGGAACTACTAGTCATCGACGTGGTCATTGGCAAGGTGGTTAAACTCAACCGTCGGAACTTCTCTGCCGCCTGGATTGACTATAGAAATGCATTCGTCTCGGTGCTTCATATATGGCTGAAGAGGGTCCTCGAGCAGTACAAGGTTGACTGTGCAGTAAGAGACTTCCTCGGGCAGTGTATGGAGCATGATCTTTTGTCATCTAGGTGAGGAGATAACGGCTGCAGAAAACTGGATAAGGGTATGAAGGGGTATTTTCCAGGGTGACTGTTTGAGTCCGCTTTGGTTCTGCTTTTCTCTAAACCCTCTGGAGGACTCTAAGAGAACATTTCAGCTTCGGAGGGGAGGGACAAAAGTAACCCACCTTTTCTATATGGATGACCTCAAGTTATTCGCCACCAATTGCTCTCAGCTGATGGAATTGCTGAAAATCACTTGCGATTTTAGGAATTCAATCAGAATCAAGCTCGGGACGCATAAATTTGCGGTCCTCCACGTCGTAAGTGGAAAGGTCACTAATTTTGAGGGCATAGACTTGTCTATGTCGGTTAACATTAAGACCCGTTCCGAGGCTGATACATACCGGTACCTGGGTAAGTTACAAAACATAGGTATCGATGAGGCTGGCATGAAACAATCGGTTCGCGACTTGTTTTTTGCGTGCATGACAAAAGTGTTTAATAGCCTTTTGTCGGGCGGGAACAAGGCACGGCGCGTATAAGGGCTGGGTCATGCCAGTCCTCATTTAATGTGATAAAGGGCTTACCCCTCTATCCTTGGCCAACGAGCAAGGTACGGAGGAGGACGAGGAGACCGTATGGAAAGAGAAAGAGCTCCATGGGAGGTTCTACAAGGGTCTCCATGAGCCTTTCGTAGATACCGTCACCTCCCTCAACTGGCTGCGTTTCGGTGACCTCTTTGGGGAAACCGAGGGTTTTGTCTGTGCGATACAGGATCAGGTAATTCGGACCAACAACTATCGGAGATACATCGTAAGGGATGGCACTGTTGACAACTGTCGAGCTTGTCGCAGTCCCGGGGGACTCCCCGGTGACTGCTTCGGCATGTCATCTCCGGTTGTTCGGCGATTTCTAACTCTGAGTATCTGCACAGACACAACCTAGTAGCGGGGATTCTACATCAGGAGCTCGCTCTGAAATACGGTCTCTTAGATCGGAGACTACCTGACTATAAGTACTCGCCGGAAGCCGTGCTCGAAAATGGCCGCGCCAGGCTCTATTGGGACCGGTCCATTATCACGGACAGGACGATTCTTGCTAACAAGCCTGATATCGTGTTGATGGACCGGGCACAGCCGAGAACATGTTTGGTCGACATCACCATTCCATATGACGAGAAGCTCGTGAAAGCCGAAACAGATAAGAAAACGAAATATCTGGACCTGGCTCACGAGGTGACCGACATGTGGGGAGGTATGCCGGCCGAAATTATTCCTATAGTCGTCTCTACAAATCCCTATCAGCCTCTTGGAACATCTGAGGCGGCTGGGACTCCGTGACTGACCGCTCCGAGCTCAAATGCAAAAGGCGGTGCTTCTTGATACCGCTCGCATTGTCCGCCGGTTTCTTTCCCTTTCCCCCTAACCCTCGGCTGTCTGGTCTCCCCTGCCGAGATCTTCCGTCTGATTGGGTTATAATTTATTTATTTATTTTATTTTAATTGTAATAAATATTAAAAATAACTAATTTATTTTATTGTATTGTATGTATATATATTTATATATATCACCCAACTAGACGAGTATATACCTTAATAATAATATTTCTGACATAATATCAGATACTTTGGACTGGACGGCAATACGATAAATAAATAAAGATTAAATTAAAATTAAAGTTTAATTAATGAAGAACAAATTTTAACATAACAGATTTTAATAAATCATTACGTCCTTTATTATTGTTATTTATAAATTCTTCTAAGAGATTTTTTAATACATTTCAATAAGGAAGGGCCTTCCCGTGTTTGACAAGTTGTGACAAATTTAACTTGAAGACTTATTGATCAAAAGCCTAATTGTGTTCAACAAATGAAAGTCTGTGCCGAACTCGAGTTTGCCAATCGAACGAAGTGAAATACAAAAATAAGTTACTACAAAGGCTCTAAATACGAATCGACCCTTAATTTTCCTCATTAATACGGTCGCAAGGCTCTTGAGCGGGAAAATGGCAATATCTGAATTAATTGATTGCCGTTTTCCCGTCTTCCAGTTACGAAAGTTGTATCTTTTATAAATTAAAAGCAAATATTTTAACGTTCGATAAGGAACACAAACAAAATGATGGGCGAGAAATTAAAAATTAAATATTTTTTTTTTACAAAGCATGTTTTAAAGATAACAAAAATTTCATTTCAATTCCACACACAAATTACGAAGTCACTAAAGGTGGACTAAAGGCTTACAATGATCTAAAATTAACAGATGAATCAACCGTATATGAGTGAATGAGTTCTGTTTAACTTACATGAAACTGTAATATTATCATAAAATTAATATATTCAATTTGCTTGCTTAATGTATACGCATATAGATACCGGCATCCCCAATAGTTACACTTACATACAAATTGACTTCCTGAGTTTTTACCTCGCTTAATTACAGAGTGGAGAAGTCAAAGTGACCTAACGGTGTCAGAATTAAAAAGCACCTCGCGCACTCACTGTAATTTATAACGACAGTCTTCAAAGCAAAATCGTCGTATGCAGCGAGATATCGCTTATCTTCTTAAATTTAAAAAGAGTTTTAATCAACTCTAAAAGTGCAATTTTAATACTAATTTACTTGAAGAGAATTCGCAATAGTGAGAACAAAACAAAAGATCAATATACGTTTTCAAACAGCGCTAAAAGTCAATTATTTTTAGTTCCGTTAGCCTCGCTCCGTCATTTTAAAAGCAGATTAAAATGGAGAGCTGGGGTCGCTGTCAATATTTGATAGCTAACTAATCTGACCACTAAAAGCATTGTTTTCGTTTGTGTTTAAAATATCAAATGTGAAATCACTAAAGCTTTATTAATTTTGCAGTAGTGCATAATTAAATGATTAATATTATGTCGATAAGTGTATAAATGATTGCTGATATAATTGATAGTCTTGTTATCGAAAATTATTTTAAATATTCTTTCTATTCTGGAGGATTTGCCTTAATCACCACACTTGACAGATATTTAAACACTGCCGCGCATCATCTGTCTGGCATTTTTTAATCGTTAAACAGATCATGTCTTTAAGACTTTCCCTTAGGAGAATACACGAAACCCACGAAAGAAAAGGGTAACAGATGTTCCTACGCCCCCTCCTAATGTCATCCACCATGTGATATGGACACACAATATCTTTTTGCCAATGAGGTACCAGTTAAAGAGAGTCGTATAATGACTTAACTAACGAAGCGCCACATTATAAATATAAAGGTACCGCAATTTCCTAAGAGATAGCTTCTTATTTAATTTTGATTAATAAATATTTTCTTTAAATAAACTAAAACAATATTTCTCGAGGAAGGCTTAACCTATCTAGATAAACGTAAAACATCTTAATATAAAATTTCATCCAAATCGTTAGTCGTTTCCGAGAAACGGATTACACACACACATATTTATAAACATGTACAAAAATGGCTCGTATAGGGTAAAGGATTATAATACAATAGTATATGGTATATATACCAATAGTAGGTAACAAGGGGAATATACCATTTCTTCTTCCAATTCTCAACCTCATCTGAAGCAGTGCATCTTGCTAACAAACAAACGTCATAGTGGCATCCATACGAATTAGTCCTAATCTGAATTCCATAGACTAGTGATGCAGAGCAGCATTACCACTGCGCGGATACCGGCGCTGACTTAATCAACCCGAGTATGCAGCAAGTTGAGAATACTTCTAGGAAATGTAATGTAAGTAAATAATAATAATTATGTGTATTCTAATGGAATAATAATTGTGTCCGCTGATAGTTGGTAAGTATTTAAACCTACCTCTACAGTGTTTATATGTTGGGATTGCAAGTTAATGCCTACAATCCTGCTGAGATATACATAAAACGTTCAATACAAGGTCTCATTAAAAAATTAAGTGGTATATACGTAAATAAAAAGTACATTACCTATTAAAGTAAGTCCTCATGCTTAACTAAATTTAAAGCGCTTAGGATTGAACCAAACTGCAAACCAGTAATGTACAGAATGCTGCAGTTATTTCACTCAATCAACACTATGGTCTCAAAAAAATGCAGTATTTCTTTTATTAAGTACTAAGCTACAAGTAACTTAGTAAGTTAGAAGCAACGAAATATTTGCAAGAGTTTTATACGACGAAGCGAATATTCCGTAAATTTCTACAAGCTTGTGTGACTTAATAGCAGACTCAGCGTAAAACCACAGTAAAAGGCTTGTTAGTGATGTTCCACTGATTAAAAGGAGACTGCGCTGATTAACGTTGCGGAGAATCGATTGTCTATTAGTAGCTCAAGGGGAAGCTTATAAACAAAATGTCTTCGAATACATGCACAATTTTTTATAAATTTTAAATTATTATATTTACATTCGCTGCCGCAACACGAGTTCATTTTTTCGCATTAGCTTTAGAATAAAGTTCTAATATTTCTTTACATTCGCATGCGCTTGAAAATATTAGAGGCTTAACATAATTTTTTTATCCATTCATTTGTCAGGTGATTCTTGTAAATGAATAGTGGGACAAAATACGGTTAGAACAGAAGATACAGAAAGAAATATGCATGTGGGTAAGATGTATGAGATAAGATTGACATACGTATTTTTACTACACTGATGTTGGTCCCATTTTTAGGGTTTCGGACCGCAAAAAGGATACTTCTTTTAATTATTCGTATAAGATTTTGAGATTAGATGGTTATTATGCCCTCTGTCAAAATCTATATCCAGTTTTACTCCTACTCAGCGGTATAAGTTGGTATATAATTATAAGCCGTTATCTTACTTATTGAATTAAATATTATGTCTAAACTGTAGTCGTAAGATCAAAATTAGTCAAATTTCAGTTTCAGGCTCTGTGCTTGCTCATGTTTCGAGACATTATGAAATTACTTGTGTAATTATTGGCAATACGCGAGTTATAATTGGCCAATGAGCACATTTTAAACACACAGGCTAGATGTATAGTTTTGATATTTCGTGTAAAAGGCAGAAATTATTTATAAGTAATTCTGATGAAGTTTTCTAATGTAGTGAAACTTAACAAGTAAATATTTAAACGTCATCATTTACATCTTAAGAAACAACTTGAGAGAGAGTTACCAGAAGAGAGTTAATATATACTTAGATAGATAGACAGAGAGTTAATATATATTTCAAAGAATTATTCTGAAAGGGAGAAACGATTACCGGCATATTCGCTAGCACGAAAACAAGAAGTAAATTTAAAATCGAATTATAATTACTATTGGAAAGAGAACGATAAGAAGGTTGCTCTAGTGTAAGTTTTGAGTAGCTTCATTGAAATCGGGAGCAAGTGAATGCTTGATTTTACGTAACTTCTATATCCTTAGCACTAATTGCAAAGGCTTAGAAGTTTTAAAAGCTCAGATCAAGTTCATTGTGTGGCTTTATTTTTAAAAGAGCAATCAAAGATAAACTTTGAAGTTGTGTTAGGTAAAATCCTTATTTAAAAAAGGGTAATCTTATTAAACTATGTGGGCAATAGTTTTCAAAAAAACGAAGTAAAGTTTTATAATTATACATTTTAAACATATCAATAAAAAACTGTAAAATATTCAACTTATGTTTGTAATTCAACTAGACGCATACTTAAGTTTTTATTATTAAATTTTGAAATTTCTTAAGGATAAAAAAACATTAAAGTATTCCATTTTCCTCTAAAATATAATAAAAGGCTCTTTAGAAACTTATGGTATGTATTAAAAATGTAATTGCTATATCGTAAAATAAATCCGGACTATCCGTAAAAACTTCTTCGACTGTGTCATTTTCCATGTTGGTGGATAAGCATTTACGAAGTGAAAGGGCCTTGACTCAGAGACGGACATCGAAATATCATCATAAAGGTTTCTTATAAGCTTTTAAGAAAGGAACCCCCAATAACATATGTTGAGCAGGGCAAGTTTGTATGTGTGTGTGCTTTTTGTTGCAACTGTTACACGCTATATTAACAAAATGTTACAAGGTTTGATGGCAGCCATATAGCTATGTAACTGGATAATATTTAGTGAGAGGCAATTAATTAAATCTATTCCTGTAGTCCTTACTCGGACCCGTTACCGATAAATGGTCGATGGTCTACACTCTGCATAATTAGATAATGAAGCTCGTTTAGGCGTCTCTTAAAGGTTACCGTTCATTTATGAAATTTAATATTTTGGTCTGGTCTAGTACATCAGTATTATATCAATGTTGCCTGGCGAAGGACCATGTAATCTTGTTAGAATCTCTCTTGGGGTGTCGTAAATGGATAAGAATGAGATTTTTTATTTGCAGGAATATGGTTACATTTAGATATTTAGTTACATAGGTAACTACTTAAGCAAAGTACAGTTGTATTTTTTTGTCCCGTTGCTGTTTCGTACCTTTAGGCATTCAAACAGCTTTTCCCTTTACGCATAGTGTAAAAAGAAACGGAAGAATTATCGGGCATTATATGAAATGGTGATCAGAGAATGACTAGTGTATAATAAATTCTAAATAACATAGCACAATATGTTAATAATATATGAGAAATTGTATTTACGGTAATGTTGTACAAGTGTGAGGCATCTGGCAAAGTGAGTATCAAAGGGCAAAGGGCTTCTCTCAAATATTTAAGATAGTTTGGAGCGGCGGACTTCGCAAGCCCTCGAAAATTTTTTTCTATTATTTTTCAGATATGCAGGTTGTCTCCCAATGTTTTCCTTCACCGCCAAACACGCGATAAATACAGCACTTTTAGTTGCTGTTAACTATCTTAGTGGTGCATCGGAGAAACACTCACTCATTAAATCAAGCGCCCTATACCTATGACTCTGCTACCATGTCACTTTCTGGTACTGCGATAGAATAAGAGCTGTTAATAATTAAATATCGAAGAATGATAATCACGAAATGATGAGTAGGTCAATGAAATTTGTGATAAACAGGCCAACGATAATTTCCTTATCCAAATAGAATTTGTTACCCTATTATAAGCAAAGTAAAGAGGAGAAAGAAAAAAGGATACGAAACCATTGAAATCTATTAGAGAATCACCATCGTTCGACCGTTGAAGGAATCGAGCCTCTCCTATAAGCGTGGTAGAGCCAAGCGGCGGCTTTAGCTTCTGCTCGAATGGGCCGTCTCGACCGGATTGGTACCACGGCATCTCGTTTCGTTCGGTGAGTGTGGTAACCGGAAGCCCACAACCCCCTATTCCCGTCCTCTTCCCTCCCATCTCCCAAATATCTTTAAAGACCGGCAACGCACCTCCAGCATCTATGGTGTTGTAGATGTATGTGGGCGACGGTAATCACTTACCATCAGGTGAACCGCTTGCTCGTTTGCCGTCTCTTCCATTAAAAAAAAATTCAGCGCGTTTCGTCATTCATATCATGTCAATATAGTCTATTAAACAATAGGTAGTACACACACAAAGTAAAACTTGCACAATAAGGTGTCACCGGAAGTATTAACCTGAATTACTCGATAGTAGTTTAATCAAAACGTACAAAAAAAAAACGAATGCCTTTTTAATTAAAAATTTAACCATGTTTTTGGCTTCAAAACCATCTTCTTCTTCTCTCTCTCTACAGGTAGTAGCAGTACAAGTCCACTGCTGAGTCATTAATGCAAATACTTTTTTTTGGGGTATTTCTATATCATCATCATCATCATCATTTCAGCCTATCAGAAGTCCACTGCTGAACATAGGCCTCCCCCAAAGACTGCCACGAAGCTCCGTCCTGAGCCACCAGCATCCATCGACTTCCCGCAACACTGCGCAGGTCGTCACTCCATCTTGTGGGGGGTCGTCCTACACTGCGTTTGCCTGTACTTGGCAAATTATTATATATATTTCTATATATAATATTCTGTATTACTATATATTCACATCGAATTATTTATACTTTATTTCTCATAAAATTAAATAGATAATTAAAACCCAACTAGATGGAAGCCCCCGGCAGTGAAGACCAGACGGCCGAGGGTTAGGAGGAAAGAGAGAGAAACCGGCGGACGATGCGAGCGTTATCAAGAAGCACCGCCTTCTGCATTTGAGCTCGGAGCGGTCTGTCACGGAGCCCCAGCCGCCTCAGATGTTCCGAGAGGCTGACTGGGATTAACCCATTCGCAGAGACGACGATCGGAATAATTTCGGTCGGCATACCACCCACGAGGTTCTTGTCATATTGAATGGTGATGTCGACCAAAAATATCCTCAACTGTACCCGGTCCATCAACATGATGTCAGGCTTGTTCGCATGAATCGACCTGTCCGTGATAATGGACCGGTACCAATAGAGCCTAGTGCGGTCATTTTCGAGCACGTCTTCCGGCGAGTATGTATAGTAAGGCAGTCTCCGATCCATGAGACCGTATTTCAGAGCGAGCTCCTAGTGTAGGATCCTCGCTACTAGGTTGTGTTTGTGCAGATACCCAGAGTTAGAAAGCGCTGAACAACCGTAGATGACACGCCCAACGAACCCCAGGGACGGCGACAGGCTCGACAGATGTCGAGCGGTGCATCCCGTAGGATGTATCTGCGATAGTTGTTCGTTTTAATAACCTGCTTCTGTATCGCACAGACAAAACCCACGGTTTCCCCAAAGAGGTCACCAAAACGCAGCCAGTTTAGAGGCGACGGTATCTACGAAAGGATTATGTAGAGCCTGGTAGAACCTCCCGTGGAGGATCAGTTCATTCGATTTTTTTTTTGAGAATTGGGTAAACTACCAAGCGGCTCATCTGGTGATAAGTGATTACCAATGCTTACATACATCTGCAATACCAGAGGTGCGTTTACGATCTTTAAGGATATTTGGGGTAGGGGAAAGGGGAGGTGGGAATGGACCTTCGGTTGCCTCACTCACCCACCGAACGGAACGCAGAAAGCACAAGATGTGTCTTTGTGTGTGATCAACAAGAGCCACCACTTGGCTCTACCTACCACGTACAAAGGTTTCCAAGATTATCCTAACAAACTCACAGCAATACAAAGGTTATAAAAACGAGTTTCAGTATTAATATCGTGCAAATAGTAGAGTATATAATATTTGAAAAAAGCAGTTATTTTGAAATTAAAGACAAACCTTTACTTTATTTATAGCTTATCTTACTTTGAATTTTTACAAGATTGAAGTTCCCGTTAAGTAGGTACATAATTTTTATTCATTGGTACAGTATTCTAATTATTGAATGAAATTTTAATAAAGCAAGCTCTTCAAATTACTATTTATAAAGAAAATTAATTTGCTTCTAATGAGATCCTATAGCCAAGTTGAGAATTCAGTTAACGAAATTCCTGCTACTAACACAAGGACTACTTATTTAGTTCTTTCGTAATATTTATTACTAACTAGCTATTATTCGTGACTTTGTCCGTGTTAATTAAAACGCGTTTTTCAATTTGCGCACAAAAAGCTATAACATTTTCAGGGATTTAGATTGTAGTCTTTCTCACCCTCTAATTAATTCTACACTCTCCCAATAGATTCACTAATCTACCTCCAATTTCGATACGGTAATTTCTAAGTTTAGCCTGGACAAACAGACAAATAGACCAAAAAAGCGCAGTTATTTCAAAATCTCGGGCATACACTACTACTTTGTATGTACCTATAAGGTATAGAATGATTTATTTGTGGCCATAGACTTCTTTGAAAGGATCAAGTGTCTGCTATTTAATAAAACTTTACTGTCATTGTAATATTATTAATATTACTATATATAACAACTAATACTTTTTTTGTACTTTAATTGTTCTTCAATCGGTAATGTCAATTATTTGTATACCAATTTAAAATTATTTACTTGTGTGTGTGTGCCTTACGACGCACGGGTAGAACAAATCCTTAAGTAATCTTACTTTTTTACAAAATTTTGTTATATACGATAATGCACCTATGTCTGGAACAATGTAGCAGTGAAAAAAGATAGTCATTGACTTTCTGATCATTCGTTATCAAATACTTATAAAGCGGTCGCAATGATTATGCTAACAAATACTGATCACAGATCGATCAGGCCTTCATTCAATTCGTTTTGTTACCTTTTAGACCCGGAATCTTAATCAACTAAAGTAAGGGTGTAAAGTGTAATATACCAGATTGTTCTCCTAATTGTTAACTTCATCCACTCATGGTGCACTCTGCTAGCTAACAAACAAGGTTCTGGCGACCGAATGATGCAGGAGTATCAAAGTCTTTTGACGGGCAACAGCATGGCTGCTGAAAGGTTGCCGGCTCTGCGCCCGCCTACCCGCCCGCACAGTGTGGCGAGTGTGATTAAACTCAGGAAATGCATGTCCGCTTCTGCTGTCGCTTTCATGGAGATGTTCTTAGAGAAATGTACTTCAATAGATTGACAAGGACTGCCTCCGGAAAGATTGTCTTTATTTATTAGACACCTTTGTGTACGTTTTGATTAGTCGATGACAAAGAACAGCGGCGACTTTAGACATTTATTTACGTATGAGTAATACTAGATCACAAATATTAGTATTAACAGTGTAAGTAATTGTCATTGTGCATCTAATTTCAAAGGATTATAAGTACATGGTTAAATGGTCATTTGATACAGTCACGTCAATAATACCATACAATAACTCTACAAATGTTTTGAAACATAAGATCTTTTCTTTGAAATCGACCATTAACTACAATGCCCTCTTTCGATTGTCTAATTAAACGTTTGTTCAAGCCGACAAACATAAGAAATTGTAACTTGAGCAGTAATCAGCACAAAGGTAAGGGTCATGTTACCTCTTGCATTATATTCCGATACTTTACGGTTATAACAAAATTATCCTTCCTACGCGCCGATACAACATTTAAATATGATTTCCAGTAATGTCCGTTCAACTTACCGGTTTATTGAGAACTTCACTCAACCATGACTCCGGAGCTTACACACGCACACTGGAGAAGCGACTTTGTAAACTTTATAAAGTTTTTCTAACTTTATCACACTTTTACGTGTTAAAGTTCACACTACTTTGTATCTGATTCGCAAGGATACGTGCGAATGATATACTGACAATGCGATAATAGTTCTTTTCTTCCGTTGAACAGGTTGTAGGATACGGAAAGTGACTTTGTTGCACGGAAAGTTTGCGGCGCGGAGCGACCGGCTCTGTAACGTCAGCACTCGGTGAAGCTCGGCACACGGAGTGAGTCGAACTGGAATCTCGCCGGCAGGAGGCGGCGCGGCGCGGCGTTGCCACGCCGCTCCGCGTCCGTCACCCCGCAGGCTCCTTCACTGCGCGCTGTCATCGCCAATGCTGGTTTGTCTAATGTAGCTTTTGAAGCTACGAAACCTATTTACACGACTATATACTAGCATACGTAAAACCTGGAATCGTGTGTTCCAATATTCAGATAATTGTAGAGTTCCACAAACAATTAAAACTACAATCGAAAGACGTTGTAAAAGTTTAAGAAGTTTTAGTAAACTCTTAATCGTCAATAAGTTTCAAAACCAAATATCAAAATTTTATCAACATATGATATTAATTTCACATGTCATACATCATTTTTTTAATCTACAACCGTTTCGTAATGAATTACTCTGATATAAAAGAAACATGCGAAAGAAACTCCGAAGGTATCCAGTTTTTTCAAATATTTTTTTTTATAATACAGTATTATATTATTTCAATACTACTTTTAAAAACAACGTAGGAGCGTCAAATCAACTCATTTCCGGGGGTTACAATCATTATAACCCCTGGAAATGATAAACCCCTATAATAAAATTATTTAATTATAAAGACTATTTATTATAAAGTCATTGTTAAATATTATTTATTAAATGGCTATCCCGGCTCTAAAACTCTCAAATATTTGAAGGGAGATTTCCTTTCAGAAACCATTAATTAGGTATTTATTTTATTTTTTGTTTATAACTGGATCGGTACCTACACCGTTTGTAAGTTTTATAACTACCTACTACAAAGCTAAAGGATAATGCTAGCGATAAATAGTAAAGTGTCGCATTCACTTGAAGCTGGATCGTATCTTGCCGTCTCTATGGACTACGTACAATGACGCCATCAATGTGTTATCATCTATTATCTCAACGCTGAGCTCAAGAATACTTGCTTTAAAACAACTTGGAATATTCTGTGAACATGTGAACAAAACGGCAAGACATTGCATTTATTGAATTTAGTGTTTGTTTTTTTTTAGTTTTGTATTATACCTATACCTATTGAATATAATACCTATACTCATTAAGTTATCATCTTTTTAATGATAATTCATCAATATTATCCCAACGATAGGAATATTATCACAATCGCTACGCTTGACAGGCGCGTTGGCAATCGCAGTTACGGAAAATGAAACGCCGCTCTCTGTCATCGGTCTGTGTATGTTCAGTGTAGTACTTTGGTGGTCAATCCGGCATCAGTGGAATGCTTTGAGATTTTTAAGGTTTTGCCTATAGTCGACTCTTACAACACTCATTAGGAGAAAGTTTTCTTTGAATACCGTAAAAACTCTTAAACAACGCATATGCGTAACGCGATATCGCTAAATTGAGAGTTTCTTTCCCCAAAAACTGAAGATTCGTGTAATAAATTTGGGATATTAAAGCTTTCTAGTTTACTTTTTACAAATACTTCTTCAACTTCCTTGGTCAATCGATCAATAGCTTGTCTATAATTTTTCATGTTTAATCGCCAAAAAAAAAACGATTATGTAGCAGATTCCGGTGCCACTATACTGAAGATTTTGTAAGAAGCGGGTCGCCGTGTCCATCCTGCCTGTGAACATCTTAGAATCCATAAAAACAATAACACGGTAAATGTAGCTAATATATGTCGAAGAAAATTTTATCTTGAACAATTTTTTTTTCCAAAAGGCATTGTTAACAAAACAATTAACAAATAGCTTACTATTTATTATTTTTATCAAAGTTCACTATTAATGTAAGGCTCGAAATGGATTATATTCTTAAAGTACAGCTTAAATAAAAGAAAAGTAATTCTAAAAATAAACAGAAATGTTTGTACTGTTACTGTTTATTAACGTTCCTGTTAATTAATATAAAATTAAATCTCTGAATAAACTTATTAAAATAAGGGACGAAGAAAGAATGAAAAATAAACTTTGTCACAAAAAGGAAAAAAGGACAAGTCTAATAATAATAATATACATATATATGTATATATCACCCAACCAGACGAGTATATATCGAAATAACCCCACATAATAATAAATAAAGAATTTCTTTCAGTTGCAGAATCCTCCGGGGCTACACATATTCAAAATTATTTTTTACAGGCAAATATACCAAAATATTTTTCCGGATCTCAAGAAAACGTCTACTTTGTTCTCCGACGAGACATTTTTTCTCTATATAAAGTGATCGATTTGTAGCAAAGGACAATTAGAGTCCACCAAGCATTTAGATGCTACTAATAAACGCTAATCTGCCTTCATATTCCATACTATTTCGATTTTCTACAACTTTTAAGTCCTAATTGTATGCTTTTTTACAAATGCAATATTTTTTACTTGGGAACAATGTTTACGAGAGACGGAAGGTACGAATGTGACATTGAAAGGAGAGCGATGGCAGGTAATATGGTGAATGTGGCATTGCATACACTTATCAACAACCAGACGATATCTCACAAAGCTCGTTTGGCTGTGCATAGAGGGGTATTGGTACCAACACTAACATATGGAAGCGAAAGCTGGGTATGGCAGAAGAGGCTAAATGCAGTAGAAATAAGAGCGTTAAGAAGTATGATTGATGTGAAGATAACTGACAGGGTTCGAAATAATGTGACCAGAGAGCGTTGTGGCGCGAAAGATGATGTAGTGACACGAATTGAGAAAGGGATGCTGAGCTTTGGACATGTGGAGAAGATGAATGAAAGTAGTGTGACGAAACAAATATATGAGGCGACTGTAAATGGTAGAGTCGGGAGAGGAAGACCTAGGCGAACATTTCACAATCAAATCGGAGATGTTCTGGAGAAAGGCCAGGTCAAGAGTACTCTAAACCAACGAGCATGCATGCGAGGATTGATGAAAGTGGAAGAATCGAAAGACGTGTGTCAGGACCGTAGCAAGTGGAAGAAGATTGTCTCTGCCTACCCCGTTGGGAACAAGGCGTGAATATATACATACATACATACATACATTTTACAAATATATACACTTTGAAATAAAGCTTAATAATTAAAGAAAATATTTTTTTATTGGTAACTAGGACGGTTTATCTCGAGTATTATTTGTCAATCACACTTACCCCTGGTAGTATGCGTGCCACCAATTGGGCACCACTGGTGGCGTAGTTGTGTACCAGGATAGTAAGTCACGTTACGTAGAACTTTCCGACTCGAAGAGTAAAGCGATGATACATACGTGGACTTATTAGTACATGTTGACTTATTAGTACAAAATAATTGCTAATACGGATTATACTGTTTGAATCAGCACACGTGTACCTTTATTCGTCAGTAATAATTTAATAACCGTGCTTACGTTCGGCCCGACCGCTTCGCAGAGATTATGCTTTACAGTCAGTCGGTTATGCACCGTCGTTTATTAATCTATAACATGGCTTACAAGACATGTTGAGTTATGGATTTATATATATAAATTGTTTGACTATACTCGTTAAGTTATAACTCATTCTACTTAACACAGTTTCAGTATCAAAATGTGGGAATAGTTTATCATAGATTAACATAACCATCATAAGTTATTTACATCACACCTATGCTATTGTTATCAATAAGACTTTAAGCTAATTCAAAATTTAATGATACATGAATATATACGTAGAATTAAAAAAAAACTTTTAACCTAAACATAAAATTTTAACATTTAACAAATAGTATATTTATTTATAAAGACTCGATAGCCGAGTGGTTAGGAAATCTGCTTCCGAATTGGGATACTCGAGATCAATCCCCTAGCGCTTCAATATCCGATCTGCTCGTACCCTAAAGTTTTTCGAAATTTATTTACGATTTGTATCTTTGGTCTGAACCCTAACTCACCATTACCACGTTGTCCTAAATAAGCTCTGGTGAAATCCTATGCTCTATCACACGCACGCAGTAAGTGCGTGCGCAAAGTCTTCCCATCAATAGGTTTTAAACAAAGACTACATAGAAAGGGTTATTATAATGTAAAGGAATTAATTAATTATAATCTGATGATAACACCTGAGAATGAGTTCGTCGCTACTAAGCCGTTTCTAGAAAATAATCTTGTAATATTAAAACGTATTGTATATTTGAGAACAAGAAACAAAAGAGGATATCTACAGAGTTTCTTCTCCGTCTGAAGAATATCTTTTGGGAACGGTGGTAGATTTTTAATAAAAATGACGTTCGACAAGTGAAATGTATCTTTCCTTCGTTGAATAAATTATTTCATTTGATTTAATACAAGGTTCAGAGCTTTTTAAGTTATATTTATTAAGCTACTTAGAAAAATTTTATAATTGGCTGGTTAATTCTTTCTTTTATTTATGCACAAAGTGGTACACATGGCAGGCTTGATGCAATCTCTCCCAGTCAACCATTAGGCTTGTTTACCCTAATGGAGATAAACACATAATAGAGTAGATACATACACACATACAATATATACAAATATATGATATTCACTTAGAATCATGAATTTTAATACTAAAATACAAACAAGGATAAACAACTAAAACGACACAATGACTATCAACAACAGACAGACTTGCAACATCCTTGTAGTGTTTGCGGATTTTATTTTTAAAGGCAAACTTATGAGGAGCTTTTTTAATGTCAAGAGGGATTTCGTTCCAGAGTCTTATAGCCGTTAAACGAATGATTTTTTTATTGTGCATGTTATGCAATTGACCAAGGTCCAAAGTGAGGATAGCTTAAACGTTAGTTTATTGGTCTGGGAAGACCGATTTAGATAAATTAACTTGAATATTATCTCTTTAACTGACAAAACAATAGAATTTGTTTTATAGCAACACGTCAATAATAAATGCTTTTTATGACATTTCTTGGCATTCACTTCACCGTACTGTGCAGAGTGCACAATACGCCATGTAGGTGACGATAATAACGAAGACATATTTTTAGTAGTAGTATCATAGTTATGAATATATTTCTTTTTATACATCAAAATATCCGTACACTTGTTATTTCCGGTGTTATTATTATACGCTATTATTGCTTAGAAACCAATAGAACATCTAAAGCATCCCGACCTATTTAAAATTTAATAGATGCATGTTCGATAACTAAGTTCACTCTTGACTTGTTTGCCGGTGAATCATGGCCGATGTAGAGTCAGACGGCAGGTGATAAATGCTCCAAATTTTCATTGTAACCGTCCCTCTCTAATACGGGTGTATGTTATGTATGCAATATTCCACAGAAGAACATTACACTTTATACATTTTCATCCAATACGCGTTGCTTTCTAAATGTGTTAGTTATACTATCTGGATGGCATAATCATATAGTTGTACCCATTTTAGTACGCTAATACATCAGATGACGTCACTATGCATAATTGCATAACTTAATAATTAAAGTAATTTGAAAAATTAATACTACAATCATATTAAAACAAAACAATTATCATAAAGTGATTCTATTAATCAAGGGATAGTGCTAAATTTTCAAGGAATAATAACTGCATCGAATTGACTGGTTGAAAGCTCTGGCAGCTCTTTATCAGAGACATATGTTATGATAATTCCTAACATTAGTAATTAGAATATCCGCATGATACTTACTTAAAAGTATTTTAATGATTTTACTTTTTATTGCAAAGAGAATAGTTATATTTATATACATATATGCATATAAAATCAAAATAAGATGGTAATACGAACAAGCGTCAAACTTGATGAGATTATAGTGCTAACTCTAAATTAAAACAATAAATAATAAAAACCGACCATGTTATAAGAATATGGACAAGGATAATTTATAATATAATATAGACCCGAACGGAACTTTTTTTTAGTTTATAACACAGACAGATATATTGTATGGTTGCACGGAACCCTCGATGCGCGAGTCCCACACGAACTTTTCCTATTATGGCTACTAGTAGTAACTTAACAACCAAGACATTGGCACATTAAATGCGTCAAATCAACTAGTATTGTGCCTTACCTAAGTTTAATAATTAAAGTAAAAAATCTTCTTATTAATTTCAATCATACGAGAGTATGTTCTCTTGACAGGTTAAATCTCATTACTGGAGTTACTCAGTCTGCGTACGCGAGCGTATATACATGAATAAATATGATCAATCTTAAAAGCTGCCTCCGACCATTTAGTTGGGGACAGCTTTTAAGATCGACACGGCACGCGGTATTTTGTTCAATATAAATATATTACTATATACATCTATTATCATTATCATAATCAATCAATACAAATCCGCGACTGGTCGTAACCGCCGGTGACAAGAGGGCAGGTACTTCTTAAGCTCAGAGGTTATATTTACCCGTTCAGCATGGAAATCCAGCTAGAGTACTTGGAATTATGACAAGAAGAATAGATCAATGAATATTCGTAACCGCCGGTGACAAGAGGTGATAACTTTAATACTATAATTACTATAACGTGTGGGTGCACTAAATTAATAAGTATTATAACATAAAACGAGATTAGAAATAAGAAAACCCGATTTTAAACAAATTTGTAAAGGCGGCGAGAGAAAACGATATTTTGGTGTTCAAGGTATATCTCCTGTAATAATCCACCGCAGGATACAATAGACTTCTTCCTATGGAAATTTTTCAAATCGCCTCGTTCGGCAGGCGAATTGGCGATAGTAGTCTTCTTCTTGTCCACTTAAAAACTGCTACCCGTAATCGATCTTTGTATTTACATTCTGACAATTTTTTGAGAATGGTTAATCCGTCATCCGTCGCAGGCCTTGCCATTTTCACGGCTTATTTCTGAATCTACTCGTCGATTATATAACCTCAGTCGAACACCCGTGGGAGAAAAAGAGGTAGTACATTTTCTTACATCGCTACTACACGCCGTGACCGATAAATTACTGATATAATAAATAAAAATTTCCCAATACTGCGTGCAGCAAATTCATCAAAAGTTACATAAGTTACCTACGCCACTCTCTCCGTCCGAGAGGAAAAAATACACCTACGTCACTCAAATCGACGGTAATAGAATTTTCAATAAAAACAACATTGTTACAAATTAATTATGATATATACGCGATGTTATATAGTAAAATCGATATATGTTTACGCTATTCTTTTCTTGTTTTCCTTGAAATTTGATTAACTTAAATTTGTTTGGTGAATTTGGAACAACACAATTTACGAATTTATGTAGTTTATTTAAATTTTTAAAAGTACTTTGTTTAAAACTCCAAAATTATTATTAGACAGACGAATAAGGACTCACCCCATTGCTAATAGAGGTAGGCAGATCGTACGTCTATCCATTTGGCACGATTCAGAGTAGCCAAGCGGATTGCTCCCGGAGATTTTCATGCAATTTTCAAGGCTTAGTCGCTTTTCACGACGTCCTCGGGGAGAAAAGGCGTAGCAGATTCTAACGCCGCTAGAATAAGCCTACCTGTATCTATATTGGTAGCACTAGCAAGCTTTATCCAAACTAGAGCTTAGACGTAACATTATTAACGTAAGACGATACCGTCAACATTAATTTAGAAATCGCAATTAACATTATGGCAATAAATATAACAATGCCGAAACGTTTTTTCCGAAAGCATGGAGGTCTTATAAGAGCTAAACCGTGTTAACTTCATCCATTTAGACTTCAGCCACAACTAAAACTGGCCGGGTCAGTGATTTTGAAACGCAACCATTCCTTGTTACCCGCACGGATTATAGCCATGGAACGCAATATCAGGATTGTCCGTTAAAAGGGTCCGTCGGACAAAACCCATACTACGATATTGAATATCTTCAGTTGTAATAGAAATGTATAAGGATAAGATTACTAAGTCATTTAATATTGTAGTTGTGATTTTTAAATATTTCATTTTAAGCGTTCCTACGTTTGGTCAGTATGCGTTGTAAACATTTTGATATCTGAAGACAAACCGGTTGCGTCAATGTCTTGCGCAAGAGAAGTGAAACAATTTATAGGGTGAACTTGTAGGGTAGATTGTACATGAGTTTAAGAAATATTTTAATTCACGTAGGCGAACCGAAACATGAAACACTGTCTGGGTCAGGATCGGTTAAAAAACGCGCATTAAGAGTGAGGCTTTCTGTTATATATAATTTCATTTGTATAATATAATGCTGATGCACCTTAGTTGATCTGTAAGGCTTTGTTGAATGTGTTGTCAACAGGTCATAGACTCCTTCTCTGCCACCACCAGTCACTCATACCCACTTCCGCCACCAAACAGCAGTGTAATTTCTGTTGTGTTCCGATTTCAAAGGTATAGAGAGTAGTCCTCAGGAGTGACAAAGCACTTGTTGTCTTCTTCGAAAGAATTTTTATGCAGGTGTCAATGGAATATGATAGTCTTTTACCATGGACTATGGATGTTAGCTTGTTATTCATCCCTATAAAAAAAAAACAATTTTAATGCTTGTCAGCTGCTTTAATTAGCTGATATAAAATCGCTCTTCCGAAATATTAATTTAATAATTAATGGAACCTAACCACTATGAAATTAGTTCGATATTTTCCTTTCCCTCTTGCAATTTCCCTCCATTAGTTTCACTTATCGTGACGTTATCATTTCTCAAAGCAAGAGCAAGAGCAAATTTCATTTCTGTGATAAAAAAAAGACACATGACAGTTATGTTTGAAGTAAAGAATAATGACAGAAATAAAAAAATAAAAGAAAATACGGGGCTCTCGCTATAAATATTTATAGAACTGAACCACGAAAAGCTTAGTGTAGCACCACTGACTACATAATATTAAAAAAATATTAAACAGTCTGTAACGGTTCGATATTCTCTGACAATTTCCCTCTGTCAGTATAATTTTTGGTAACGTGTATGTTAATTTTTGTCAAATGTGTAAGCTATGCTACCGTGGAAAAAACATTTACACTTTTAAAAATTACATATAGAGTACCTAAAGAATAGTTAGTCGAACGTCGAAGAGCACACGCCTTAAAATTTGATAGAACGCGATCCACTCTAGAGAAGAAAACTGGTGCCGGCAATATTACATTTATTTTTTACACTGCATATCGAAACATTTCTTTTTCCCACAAACAAACGTTTTTCCAATAATATTGGTCTCCCCTTTATTTGTAGACAAATATTGAAAGAGACCCAATTAGTCTCAAATTGATTTCACCAACGAGTATTCCCTTAAGAAATTAGTAGCGATAGAAAAATGCTCGTTCGTTTTAAAAGAAATTTAAAGGTCTTCGATACAGCATGTTTTCTTAACAGAAAACTTTTTTTATGGGAAAGAAGGGGCAAACAATCAAACGGCACACCTGTTGATAAGTGATATTCACGCGCATCTGCATCCCCAATGGAGCTGTAGGTGCGTTAAATGATATTTGGGGAGAGGAATGGGGGAAGGAGGCAGTGGGCCTCCGGTTATCTCACTCACCGAATGAAACGCAGAAGTACCTCTACTTCACGGCGGTATTCATACGAGGCCGTGGTACTACCCCGGTCGAGGCGGCCCATTTTAGCAGCAGATAAAGCCACCGCTTTTGCGCATTATTGTCAAATTAGAAGCTCTCTGTTATTTTTTTTTTTTAAAAAAACGTCAACGCTTTCTACGACGTGAACGAGTATACCAAATTGTTAATCTAATCACTATTTTAAAAACAATCGTTTAAAGAGTAAATAAACGAAAAGTACCTTACCTTTGTACAGACCATTTCTTCCTATCATATTTCTTTTATTCGGTTTTACTTGTGTGTACATAAATTATTAAATAAAATAAATAAAAATAAAAGTCTTATAAGGTTAAATATTTTTATAAACCTTGTCATCTTAACGAAAAGTTTATGCTGTACAGAAGTATGTTAGCTCTAAGTAACATATAACCTTAAGTTTGTGGTTTAAGTACCCTCTCGGGAAACATTTTCTTCTAAACCCTACACTAAGAATAAGATGTAATTCCGTAGAGAACATTGAGATATTAAAGTGTAGTAGTCACTACTTTTGTTTGAACAAATACGATTTCAATTTTATTTTTAACTATTTAAAATTTTCTTGTATTTACGCGAACACTATACTGATATTTGAAATTATAATAGTTTAATTTCAAGTGTCTATCCGTACCCGTAAAACGTATTATTTACGGATTTCATTGCGTTTAATTTTGTTTTTATTTTCCCGACGTTTCGTGTACATTATAGCAGCCGTGGTTAGCCGTGGTAAGTTATTTTAGTATTGCATTGATGTTCAACCAAATAAAAAAACAACTAACAAATGTTATTATGTAATAAAAATATGTTAACATTTGTGCAATTCTGAAATAAGTGCTTTTCGAATTTTTACGTATTTTTCCGGAACGATTACGCTGCTACTACCGGTATTTAATTAAGGAAATAATCTTATTTTCACTATTTTTTGATTCGGAAGTTTTATCATAAGCAGTATTGTAAAGTTGAAATACTAAGTCTTCTAATCTTATCCGATCTCATCACATAAATGTTTTTTTACGACAACCGAGAAGTTGCGATCTATCTTCGAATCATGACACCGAGTGGAAAAAGCTTTTTTACAATGCATGTAATACAATACGCATCTCATTAAGTACACTCTATGTAGATGGTTGATGCAATAATATGGTCTCTATGAATTCATCAATGCATGCAGTGTGGAGCTGCACTGCGCTAACTGTGGTTGACACTAGGGTATTTTTGTTTCCAAGCGCATGCCGAAATGCGAATCCATCATTAAGTTTTATTGTTATAGATCTAGAATTCGCATATTTAGCCATAGCCAAATCATTGCCTCTCATATTGTGATAACAAAATGACCGTGGATTCTGAATGGAGCTTCAATAATCTCTAATAATATTTCAAAGTAATGCCGCCGTAACCCAGGAGTTTTGCAGTTCTTATCCTAGTTGGGAATTATCTATAGTTAATTTAAATGCCTGGGATATCTTTGGAATAGTTTCGAAAGTATTCTACTCTGGAGTTACCATAAACCTATTAATTTGACGAACATGATAAGGATCGGCTTCCATCATTACTTTTCATTCAACCTTCCTAACCTTAGTGTCTGTTATTCCTCGTAGTTCATTTTTCAAGTTAAAGTTTCCACTAGGCAAGCGATTAAACCCAAAACGCACAGTAAGTGCGTTAGACATTGACATTGCGAGCGGTCTCCACTGCGTTAGAACAACCCCGAAACTCATATAAAATTAGTAAAAATTTTGTGGTACTCTAATACTGAATGAAAAAACAATTGAAAGCCAAACAAAAGAGTATAACGAAATTTTTGAATTTAGAATGTTATAGTTTTTGTGTAAAAAAAGAAGTAGTAGTAGTAGTAAGTAGTTTTAATCAGTAATCTTAGACCATGCAGGTTTAATTTTAATTCAAAATGGCCACTCCATCAAAACTGCATCTTCATATTTTAAACACTATCATTATTGGACAATAATGTAAAAGATTAAAATTAAATGTAAGCAGTTTCTGGAAGTTTTACGTTACAACTATATTGCTCTAAATTTAAAATCCGTACGCTGTTCGATTGTATTTTAATTGTTTTAATTAACATTGTTACGAGTAGTTACGAATACGATTTGGTAGGAAAGAGCAAATTGATGGTTGTATTTATATTGTAGTTTGTTGTTTCCTGTGTATATAGTGTATTTTGATTTGAATATTGTGAAAGTTCAAAGTAAAGACCGGATATCGTTATATTTGTTTCAGTGGTAGCGCAATGGTGATGAATGAAGGCATGAAATATACTTTTATTACTTTGGTTTTTGTTATTATTTGGTTTAATTCCCGTAAACAGCAGCGCTGTCATTGTTAATTACGATTTGGCTGAATCTACAACGTGATCGGCAAATAAGGAAAACAACTCGTAGAAACCACGTTGGAGAAATAATAAAAGTATTTCAAGGACACGTCCTTGAAATACTTTTATTATTATTTACTATTATTATTTCACAAGTACACCAACACGCACTAGAACGACTTCGCGGCCCTTTCTTGCTTCAAACCTCTCTTAGCAATGACAGGCTTATTCCCAGTAGTGAGATATTTGTATGCTACTTTCACAACTATTCAAATAAGTAGATAGACACAGATAGTCATGACTTTCAAGTTTATACAAATGTTGAAAGTACTTATAAACGAAATTTCTTTTAACATAAAAACTGTATAAATTATTTTCCTAATTAAATAATGTCTTACAAATACAATAATAAGTAAAAATAAAATGTAAACTAATTATGATTTAGTGATTGATACCTATCACTAAATGAAAAAAAAAACACGCAAGACATCTCAATTGTGCGGTGCGGACTGCGAAACATGATGTCGCAGGTTCGAGCCCGTAATTCGATAATTATCGTAAACCACTCCTGTTACAATCTGTAATACTTAGTTCGAGTGGTTAACAGGAACATTAGTAATGTTAATAGCATAGCTAATGTTTTTTTTTCTTGTTCCTCGGTTGATCTGTAGCTGTACGTACGAAAGAATTAATGTATCACTTTAATTTTGTTGTTATGTTTTAAATCTATGAAACCCTTTCCAATATCACTGATGTACTCCGTCACGTTCTTAGATAATTCAATAAAACCGAAAACAAAAACTAAACTTTTAACTCATCATCAATCTGTTATAAATTTATCGTTTAAAATTTTAATAAGAATGAAATATCAAGTAATAAAGTGGTAAAAAGTTAGATTAAACACATTTCAACGCAGATTATTTTGTAACGAGTTGCCGTAAAATTAGTCTGAAACGGATTTTAATGTTGTTCGAGCTGAAAATAGTAAGTTATTTGCGAAATAAATGTATTTCTCTGGGTTCTGGATTTTTTTTTAACTTAAAACATATTTTCAATGCTTTTAATACTGTTTTTTTATAACATTTTCATCCACAGCTATATAGTCTTCTACATCTACAATAATAAAGTATAATTAAATAAAGTCTTAACTTAGTGGACATAGAGCTGCGTAAATATGTTAATTTTCATTTCTTTAAACACAGTAATTATCTTGATGAACTCTTTCATTATGTTTCTTTATTTTTATTTACATTTTGTACATTAAAAAAGCAACTAAATAATTCATGAAAGTTAATAAATTTACAAAACCAATTGGGGATTTTCCACAACAATCAATGTTCGCAAATAATTTCATCGAAAACCAAATTAATTCACAACTCACTTCGTTTTACAAATCAATAAGTAATATTTGCTCTTTCTGGTTTCGAAATTGGCTCGCAATATTTTAATGTGCATTTAAAATCATAATTTAGAGCAAATGATTGATAAATTTAAAAGAAGAACTGTAAATGAAAGCGTATGTTATTATCAGAATAAATACTATGAAATATTTTTGCATTATTAAACGAACGCATGGTTAAACAGCCAGCTTAAGCATACCAAGCCAACGTGGTGAGTATGGGCAAATCATTGTAAATCATGGATGCAAAGCATGCCAGGTTTGGCGCATTCATGGAGGACTTTTACTGACTGATAAATTAAGGAGGTAACTTATGTGAAAATATACAGATAACTGAGCCGTACAAGACGGGGCGTATTTTTCAAGCCCGTCTGAACATTATTTTACTCGCTGGTTTTGCATCGCCGTAGTCAACAGCTAGTTAAGTTTTAATTAAATTGTGGTTTTCGTTTTAAAAAAATAAATCTCTCCTCCCAAAAACTTAAGTATCTCGAAGTTTTCGACAAAGGGCGGAATAGTCAATTCCAAAACATCTGAAACTCCGAATGTCAATACGCGTGCTTAGTTCATTACCTAGTACATTATTGGTAACAGAACTATGTTTAATTTTTATTAATTAAAAGCTGATTTATTTCTGTTACTATTAGTATCATTAAATATATAAACTCAATAAAATAATATAAGTTTTTCCATATTTCACTGTGCGTGAGAAACTTGTGATATCTCTACATTTTCAATAATCTATTTAACGCGTTGGACTACTGTTTCATTATTTCATTTTACGGACTCAAATTAAATTGTATATATTTATTACTATATATATTACTAATACTACATTTCTAAAAAGTAGAACATAATTTATTAGTTATAATAATATAAATTTTCATCTGAAAGTATGTATTGTTAGTATCAATTATCTAGACTAGAGGTGAATCACGAGGCATCACAATAGGGTGTGGTTTTAACACTTTCATGATATTTAATAATAGTCTGTTTAACACCATGTTAGATTGAAAATTATAATTTTTTTACATGTTAACTATATGAAATGTCTTTTAAATACACTTCGTAAATGGTATCAAATAAATTCTACTCCGATGATCGGCACGCTTTAGTAAAAATCTATAACAACAAATCTTATCATTATTGTCTTAACCTTTTCTAATATATAGCGACGTAACTGCATTTTATTGTTCAGGCTAATCTTTAAATCCACGAGGTCAATATGGATCGGGTTTTTTAAAAATGTTTCTTTATGATGTTCCGAAGACCGTGGGTTATATATTTTTTTTAAATTATCTTATTCTTTTTAAATTTTTTACCTGGGTTATATGACAGGATTTAGTTATATTATACCTTGACATTATGAAAAATTTTACAATTTACATCTCAAAAAGATCTTAATTCATCGTAATTAATAATTGAATTTTTCACGTTTACAGGAAGATATAACAAAATGTACGAAAAATCTTTGACTTGATTCACTGCAGGCGAAAAATTTTCGTATGGGGGTGATCTTAGGAAACTCTAAAAGATCTTATAAATAATGGTTCTGTACAGGCTTATACATCGATCTACGATTACTATTAGGCCCGTAAACTTAATAACAAAATTATCTGTTCACTGAATAGAAAAGTTATATTACGCTTTAATGAAGCAGCGCGATGTCTAAGTAGTGTGTAACGTTAATTAAATGTCTTTCAATGTTAAATTACTCCCCATAAACTTTGAGAGGAGACATTTGCCCAGCATTGGGTCATTTATAGGCTTTCATTTATTATTGCTTTAGTTTACTTTCATATATTACTTTAGTTTTTTTAATTTACTTTCATAAGAGAAATATTTTATAATTAAAAAACCGGTCATGTGCGAGTCGGAATCAAGCATCCAGGGTTCCGTACATACACACAATATATCGAACATATGTGCGTTATGTGTGTATGTAGTTATCTAATAAATGTGTTTTCTTTCTGTTAGTTCGGCCCGTGCCCGACAGATAGTGCCAGACGGTCTTTATTATTTGTTATTTCAATTTAGAGATTGCATTATAATCACACCTAGTTTGACGATTTTATCTACTACTGTTTTTACGATAGGTACGATTCAAAATATACAGCAAAATATATTAGAATAATAGCTAATATAAAAACTAAGAATCTGCTACAACAAAAACGCGATATGATAAAATTAAATTTTATTTATGCACGTGTGGTAGAGACAAAATTCTGCCAATAATGCCATTTCAGAATGTCACACACACCCGGCGATGGGGCTCGCCACCCTCGCCTAATTGGCTGAGAGGAGAAAAGTTGCTTGCGGAAGCCTATTTGCTTGGAGTGCCAAATTAAAACCCTTATTTCTGTCTACCCCCATGGGTGACAAGCTTGTGCAGTCACATATGCAAATTATATAACTCAAACAATCCATAACATGTCATACATAAGCGATTCAATATTAAATTTAATTAATTTTCTGATAATGACTCGACCTGACCTTACCTGAGGCAAAGCCATTAAATTCTCACGACGACATTCGCCTTGTTAGAGAAGTGTCCATGATCTGATGATAATTGCTTGCGGACACTATAAAAGCCATTACATTTCGCGCAGTTAAGTGGGTCAGTAAAATTTACGCATTTAATTTGGCATAGACTTTGTTATAGGCTGATCGATTTTATTTATGTGTAGTAAGTCAATGATTCAAACATAAATTGGAAGGCACATATACAAGAAATAAAATGAAAATTTTCGCAATTTGTATCCATTTTGCGGGAAAAAAAAACAATCCTTGAAACGGCTATCACCGCATAATACGCTGCTCCAGTGCAGGATAGCGGGCTTCACATATCCTCGAAATATTATTTTTATTATTTCTCAGACATACAGGTTTCCTCACGATGTTTTCATTCACCGCTGAGCACATGGTTACACAGCACTTAAAATTGCCCTTAACAATTTTAGTAGTGCAGGCCCCGAGGATCGAACTCAGGTTACTAGCGCACTATGAAACTAAAGTGAGCGTCCTGACCACTAGGCTAACGGATTTTTATTCTCATGTAGGAAATGAACCCCAGACGTTACGATTCGCCGTAAGTTTAACTTAGTTATATTGTCCTCTCAAGTAAAATTTCATTATTCTGTTCCCTACTCAATATCTATCTATAAGAATATATAATCTGAACCGGAGAGTTCAAGTCATGGATATCAGCTGCAAGGACGTTGCCACCTTACGATCCTTTTATCGTCTTGAACATTACCTTCCGCTTCAATCTAAGCTTTTGCTTGTCCAAACGCTTATATTACCCGATACGATCACGCAGATGTACAGACTACACTGCTATGGAATTCCTTGCCCGATGAAATAAAACAAGCATCCAGTGATACGGATTTCATTTAACTATTTAATTCCACGCAGTTTTATTACATTAATAAATATTTTTTGTTTCGATGTACTGTATTAGCGTAAATATTATGAATAATTATGATGCTTGATATGAAGCAATTCCATTATTACCTGTCACTAGCACGTTAGACAGTGTCATAGCCACTTACGTTATTTTAGCTCGCTCAAGACAAGCACAATCAAGATTGTATTATAATTTAATATAATATATACATATCTCGTAGTATATGCAGTTCATAGAAACAAACAATAGTACAAACAATAAAGCACATCTTTAATTATATTTTGATTTTAACAATAAAAGCAAGGTAAGCTTTAACGCTACGCTCCTATATGCACATCAGATAGTTCATGAGGCACCCATTTCGAGGAAGTGCCTTCTGTGATGATAAGTGATTACCGATGCCCACGTACATCAGAAACACCAGGGTAGCTGCTGGTGCATTGCCGGCCTTTAAGGATATTTGCAGATGGGAAAGGAATAAGCGAGTGGCGGAGGGGAGGGGTAGGGGGAGGAAGAATCCTTCCGGTAACCCCACTTACCGAATGAAACGCAGAAGCATAAGTTGCCACAACTTAAAGCCGGTTTTCTGCGATGCCGTGGAACTATTCCAGTCAATCCGGCCCATGCGAACAGCAGCCGCCACTTGGCTCTACTACGTTACCTTAGTGTCAGGTCTTCCTCGTTTGGTTTGTTCCTCAAGTCGTGGTCCACTACGAAACCGATTAAACTAAAAATGCACAGGGCGTTCGTTTATCGTATCCTCTCGAAACGCAGCATTGTTGATATTGCGAACTGTTTCTGCTACGTTAGAACCACATCCGAACTCGTATTCGAAAATTACTTTATGTATATGTTTAACTTTAATACTGTACGTATATATAATCAAACAATAGAATGCAAATATCCCTAAAATATAATTCTCCTGTATATAAGCAAAAATCAGGGCTGAAGCGCTAGCACAACTAGCTGTTGTTAATAAATTTGTTTTAAAATGAATTGTTGAAATATATTGAAAGTAATCTATGGTTTTTAAGATTACTTTCAATATCTTTCAACCAATAATACTAATAACACAGTCTATCTCTACAACGAGAGACTAAGACTGATTATTTTCAGAACACTGTGGAGCTGCTAACACTCCGTAACTCTCTCTTCCAACAGAGAAGTGAATCGAGGATGTCCACCTGCAGCTACTCAAGGGACTCACTAACTCACTAGTAATCAATTTCACTATTCACATATTTCAATATTTACTAAGAATACACTATAATACCAATACTCATTTGTATTTGTTCTTCTTATACGTATTTACCTTATACGAATACACATCACCATCTCAATAATACATAGATACGGAAAAAAAATAAAGTTTTTAAATGTTTTAATATAACTACGTAACATTTTTTTTGTAATACATACATGCGAAGCCAACTGAAATTAATTAGATAAAAAGTCAACGTCGTGAAACGGGTTAGATTTAATAATGTTACAGTTTTTTTTTCTTTTCACATCAATTTCTCTGCATTATCCTAGAACATTAGAGAGCGCATAAAGGTAGGAAATTCCCTGCCCTCTGGCGTCTCGCCACCCGTATCCACGTCCCGAAGCCCCCGGAAGCCATCAATCTTATCTTTTTAGCTTTATTTTCTTACTTTTCATTTTCTCTAATTCTGTGATAATAGAACAAAATATTCTATTATCACGGAATATAATATTACAAACTATAATTTTATCGATCTAAGGAGCGATTGAAATTATTATTGGTTGTAATTATTGAATAAGAACTTGTATCATAATGTAAAGAATTGTAATAACCAAAATACCTAACATCTTGACACTTAGCTTATATAATATATTGTTTTAAGTAAATTATTCTAAGTAACGTTATAAATACTCTCGTGATATATTATGACAGACGAGTCGTTTACGGCATGACATAGTGGGTGTAGTGGTTAAATAATGTATGATGAGAAGTTATGCCAATGCCAAAAGCAATAATATTCAATAATAAAAAAAGTAGTTCTTGGAATATGAAGTCTCTTATATCATCACTAATTCATCATCATCAGTCTCTAAACAGTCCACTGATTAACTTAGAGATAGTCTCCAAATGGGAAGATTTGTCGTATGTGTATATGATTTTTTTCCATTGATTGTAATGCATTCAACTTCATGATATGTATGTTAAAGGTATGGTGCTATAGTAAACTGAAAGCATGCTACAAGAATATAGTGTATTCGGAATCTTATAAAAAGCAAAAAACAACAAAGTGTTATGAATATTCATCTGGATCTCCCTGAAAATAAATTAGACATTTATTTTACTCGCTCTGTTACGATATGTCTATAACAAATCTATACATCTTTTAGGTAATAAAATCTTAATAAATATTACAGTATCTTAATACATCTGTCGCAGATCGGCAGTATCATGAGAGTATCTCATCTTAAGACCAAATATTACAATATCTTCAACAACCAACAGATGTAACCTACAGAGTTACAGCTATAATTCTGCAAAACTTTGTCGAGGTTCGTTAAATAGATTTAATTTAATAATGAAATAGACGTAAAATAGTTTTTATGTCATCAACGAACAAACCCACAGAGAAAAATAAAAAATAAATAAATGAGCTTCTCTCCTAAACACCAGATTTTCTACCAAATGACTCTATCGCATATATATTATAAATATATATACTCGTAGGTACATTTCTCAGAAGCGAATACATCGGCTGCGTAATTTTAAAGCATAGAAAGGGACAAGAGATAAATTTTAAAGGAAATCAAAAAAACGAGTTGGCCACATTGAACGCTGGCTACAGACCCTAATGAGGTGCCAAATATATACCTTTGAAATAAACTTATTCAAATACAAATAAATAATATATTAATATATGACAGAAAGTGTAATACTAAGTATGAATTTGTTTTAACTAGATATTTAAGACTAGATAGGATGCCTTATTTAACTTATCATACCTTAACTTTTTTGATAAGAAATTCATCATTTTCTGTATGGGAGCATATGTCAGGTTGGATGTAATTAGTCTGCGAAGATGCGGGTATTAGTAAGATATCAATTTAAGCCCATTTGGTGTATGTAGATATATAATGGCCATTTGAGATAAAAAATATATTTGATCCAAAAAGTTTACCACTAGGCATCGTGTTACTTAAATTTTTTAATTTTTTTTTAAATCTTAATTCCTTTTTTTTTTTCTTTTCACATCAATTTCTCTGCATTATCCTAGAACATTAGAGAGCGCATAAAGGTAGGAAATTCCCTGCCCTCTGGCGTCTCGCCACCCGTATCCACGTCCCGAAGCCCCCGGAAGCCATCAATCTTATCTTTTTAGCTTTATTTTCTTACTTTTCATTTTCTCTAATTCTGTGATAATAGAACAAAATATTCTATTATCACGGAATATAATATTACAAACTATAATTTTATCGATCTAAGGAGCGATTGAAATTATTATTGGTTGTAATTATTGAATAAGAACTTGTATCATAATGTAAAGAATTGTAATAACCAAAATACCTAACATCTTGACACTTAGCTTATATAATATATTGTTTTAAGTAAATTATTCTAAGTAACGTTATAAATACTCTCGTGATATATTATGACAGACGAGTCGTTTACGGCATGACATAGTGGGTGTAGTGGTTAAATAATGTATGATGAGAAGTTATGCCAATGCCAAAAGCAATAATATTCAATAATAAAAAAAGTAGTTCTTGGAATATGAAGTCTCTTATATCATCACTAATTCATCATCATCAGTCTCTAAACAGTCCACTGATTAACTTAGAGATAGTCTCCAAATGGGAAGATTTGTCGTATGTGTATATGATTTTTTTCCATTGATTGTAATGCATTCAACTTCATGATATGTATGTTAAAGGTATGGTGCTATAGTAAACTGAAAGCATGCTACAAGAATATAGTGTATTCGGAATCTTATAAAAAGCAAAAAACAACAAAGTGTTATGAATATTCATCTGGATCTCCCTGAAAATAAATTAGACATTTATTTTACTCGCTCTGTTACGATATGTCTATAACAAATCTATACATCTTTTAGGTAATAAAATCTTAATAAATATTACAGTATCTTAATACATCTGTCGCAGATCGGCAGTATCATGAGAGTATCTCATCTTAAGACCAAATATTACAATATCTTCAACAACCAACAGATGTAACCTACAGAGTTACAGCTATAATTCTGCAAAACTTTGTCGAGGTTCGTTAAATAGATTTAATTTAATAATGAAATAGACGTAAAATAGTTTTTATGTCATCAACGAACAAACCCACAGAGAAAAATAAAAATAAATAAATGAGCTTCTCTCCTAAACACCAGATTTTCTACCAAATGACTCTATCGCATATATATTATAAATATATATACTCGTAGGTACATTTCTCAGAAGCGAATACATCGGCTGCGTAATTTTAAAGCATAGAAAGGGACAAGAGATAAATTTTAAAGGAAATCAAAAAAACGAGTTGGCCACATTGAACGCTGGCTACAGACCCTAATGAGGTGCCAAATATATACCTTTGAAATAAACTTATTCAAATACAAATAAATAATATATTAATATATGACAGAAAGTGTAATACTAAGTATGAATTTGTTTTAACTAGATATTTAAGACTAGATAGGATGCCTTATTTAACTTATCATACCTTAACTTTTTGATAAGAAATTCATCATTTTCTGTATGGGAGCATATGTCAGGTTGGATGTAATTAGTCTGCGAAGATGCGGGTATTAGTAAGATATCAATTTAAGCCCATTTGGTGTATGTAGATATATAATGGCCATTTGAGATAAAAAATATATTTGATCCAAAAAGTTTACCACTAGGCATCGTGTTACTTAAATTTTTTAATTTTTTTTTAAATCTTAATTCCTTTTTTTCAATAGGCGGACTTAATGCCAAGTGGCATTCTCTACCAGTCAACCCTTGTCATGATGAAAAGTAGTTGGCAGGTGCAAAACAAATAATTAAAAAACTATAGGAGCAGACTGCAAAATACAATAAGTTGATGTATACATAATATTTATATACACTATAAAATACACAAATATGTTTATAAATATATAAAAAGATACGTATATCAACATATAATAAAAATCAAAAATAGATAAGCCGAATACCGTCAATGATTCATTAGGTAATAACGAACTAGTTTCTTAAATGAGGCATTCCAGAGGAGTATTATAAATCTATTTAAAATATTTCTTATTGGTATTTTTTCAATATGTAATAATTATTAAAATAAAACCGGGTTTTTTCCTATCATCTTCATTACACACTATATAGTCTACTAGATTTAAAGATAATTTACGTTGAAAACTGGAAATGACTCTCGTGATAAGATATCCCTTATCCGTATATTCTTTATCACAAAAAATATTCTAAACTCCGTTAGGCAACAATAGTCAAGGACATAAAAGCTAAATCGTGTAAACTTTTCTCAAATCCACTTCAGCTGAAATTAACGACAAAGAGGTCGAAAAGCTTTTGTTAATGTTTGAATTTTATAACGTAATGGATGGTTTCGATTATGAAATGAAATAATTTTATAATGTGTCGTATTAAAAACAAATTTCACATGTGAAATATAATTTTGTTACAATCTTATCTTCCCCGGACAGAAACCTCCTTGTTATTTTTTTGTTAGTATCGGTAAACTAAATTACATGTCATTTTAGTATACATGTAACAGTGGATTTTTCAGTCATGGCTTATCGATATTTTTTTAATTTGTAAATATAAGTTTTTCACAGAACCTTACCGACACTGTATAAATTGTTTAAAACAACTCTTGTCACTGTAAAGTAATTTTTTTTTTCAAAACCGCATTCGAGCAAACAACAGATTTTGCATTCGGAAATCTTATAGCGACATGGATGAACAAAACTTTGTGTATTCATAGCTATATGGAATTGCGAATAAATTCTATTCAGAATTTGCTTGGAAAATAAAACCTTACTTTTTCCTATTCCATTGATATTCACCCTTCGACGCCGTTTATGATAATGTAGCCATCACACGAATAAGTCATCTGTATTACCTTTTATGTTTATTTGGTGCTTATTTACTTTCGCATTAGAATATTTGTGCATCTTTACTTTAATTTCGAAACTTCAACTTTTATTACAGTTGGGTTTTGAACTTAATCTATTTGTAATATAAATGTAGCTTTAAAACTAATATGCACACTTTTCACTTCCCCGCTTATTAAATTAAATGAATAGGGCTCGTTAAGGCAAATCTAATGAGTTTAATAGTAATCATTCAAGGAATCCGTTACCCATTTTGTAGCAATATCATCAGACTAGCTTGGCGGTATCATATCATTATATTGTGATCGGTTTTTAATACGTGTGCAAAATTCCAAATTATTCGGACGTACAGGTCAAGCTAGTAAAAGGCGTATAATTAAAAATAAAATATTACACATTAGGTATTCACAACTCACAATAACATAATTTTACGTTCATAAAAATTTAAAAAAAAGTTATATTCTTTAATCATAAATAATCGGCATTAGCATGAATAATATTATTGGAGTCGGGGACTGGGAGTCGGCTGAAAAGGTACCACATACTTACCTATATCTTCTGCCAAACATCAGTGCAATTACTATGGAATTTCGGTTTGAAAAGTATTGAGAGCCAGTATAATTATGGGCTGTGAGGCATCATCTTAGTTCTTAGTCCTCAGGGAAGACAACGCATTTTGAAACTTATTCGATAGAAGTTGTTCGCTGGTTCCCAGGGGCTGCAGTAGCCACTTACCACCTGATGGACTGTTGACTATGCGAGCCCACGTCCGGGTTTTCAAACCAGGGTACTAAAACGTAAGTCGCTCGACATAAATCATCGTGCGTTTAGAAGCCGAAATGAAGGTCGCGAGAATATCTTGGCTAGTTAATTTCTACATTAACTCATGAAATTTCGCAATAACGTAAATTAATTATTATTATGATACACCAGAGGTCGGCATATATACTGTACGGAACTCAGATTTTCTTTTGTACATTGCAATTGATCACCCCGGGACTAGAAATTGTCATTTCATCAGCTTCTAATCGAGAAAAATCGATGTTGTCTACATCGATCAAGAAAATAATCGTTTTGTAGATATGACTGACTTCAAATAAATATATATATATTATGCATATCGCCGAATCCTACATATCACGCATTAATTAAGCGTGGTAGTCGTGTCGACGAGTCGGTGGACTATACTGTCAGTAAAACAAAGAGCTTTTAATGCAAAAGCACTCATGGACAGAGTTTAATGGAAAAACCATTACTAGGTATACCATGTCGCTGTATTTACGCTGAGCGGAAGTACTATAAGTTAACCTTTGACATTTCAATAAAAATGTTCGAATACGATATACTCGTAACATAAGGATTTAGTAGCAATACAATTATTAAATTAAAAAATAGAATTAATAAATAAAATTAATTTGTAAAAAATAGTTAACCATCGCGTATCGCATGCACACCCGATTATAAACATAAACCATTTTTCCTCAAGTTGCTTTTGGCGGTGTGTTAAAAGAATCTTCCGCCGTTTTTCTACCCGTGGCTTTTGTAAGAGGCGACTAAGGGAAAAGCCTTAAACTCAATTAAGTAATATTGATAAATAAAATTGTGTAATTAGAAATATTTATAAATACAAATTATGTACTAAGTGGTAGGCTATTTCTCTGTCTAGGAGTCGCCTTGGTATGTACCACCTTCATAACTATTCTGCCGCCAATCAGCTGTGTAACAACTGTTGTGTTCCGGTTTGTAAGGTAACCTTCATCATCAGTAACCTTCTTCGATTGAAGCTGTTTGCAAGTCTCCCTGAGCTGTAGTGACTAGTTAGGAGGACCAGGTGGCGTCTTAGCTCGTTTTTCCCTCAATTTAACTTTAAAAAATTAATGAAGGAAAATAAAAACCGGAGGTCCACTTCTCAATGACTACCGACAGATTGCGAGATAACCATCAAGAAAGATACCAGACCAAATCCAGACAGACCGGTGACGGCAGTAGCGTCTAAGGTGCGAGATTCTCTGGTACTGCGATCGCTTATGGTCGAAATTCGACCATTCCTATGTATGTATGTTCACTTTGTTTTCCTGCTTTAACCTATAACTGTGTACACCCATTATTTTCTTTCGTACACATCTAGGGCACAGTACCTTTTGAATGATATTGATATTCATTTCCATTTATAACAAACAATAATAAAAGGCGCCACAATTTTAGATGTTCACATATTTATATAATACATACGCAGTTGGTTCTATCCAATGTCAACCAATACGTTGTAACATCGTCAAGGGATAACACTTTTAGGTGGGTGAAATTGCGTCTAGGATTTCTAAACAATAACATGAACATTTCTACTGATTTCCCAGTGCTGTGTTATATGGTTTCACTTTTGTTTACCTCATTACCTCCAAAGGGAATATGACCACTGCGTTTTATTAAACACAATGGCAATCGAAATCGCTGCTGAAAACAGTAAATCTAACAAAATAGGCGTAACTAAAAATTGTCAATATCTTTATAGACCAGGTTTCTACTAATTATTAACTCATAACGCGTTGAAACTATAGATATTATATTATTGAAAACACGTTATGGGTTAAAGGTTAAATTGCAAAGGCTTCCTACGCGAGACATATTACGAGAGTTTGTAGTGCAACAATGTGACATTCCTTCGTGCGGCATATGTAAGATTATAAATGTACTATCTTAGGTAAATCATTCTTTGTTTGACTTGACCAAAGAGTAATAATAATAGGTCTCGGCAGCCTATGATTATAATTCTATCCACAGTGACTATGAGTTAGTTAAATATCAAAATTAGGTAATCATTTTCTTTGTAACTGTTTTAATATTTATAAACATGTATAAATATTAAAACAGTTCGTTTTACATATAGATTTATTAGAAATTTATGTGTTTAAAAAAATTTTAGAAAATATCAATGTCTGTTTGAATGTCTACTAATTTATTGTCACTAACGCTAACTGTTGAAGCGATGACGACTAATGATTTAAAATATTAATACAGAAGGTGTTTATAGCGCGGCTACGAATGGGTCTATGGATATTAAATTGCTTAAAGATGATAAGTCTATGTTATTCAAAACTGTGAAATTGCTAATAACAATTATAAGGCATTCGCGCCATACATTTAAATATTTAACATTACTTTACAATATATCGGAAATGTGAATTGAGAAATGAGACCTGAGAAACTTTACCATGAAGTCAATTGCTTTGTATTTATCTATATTATTGCCTGCAGCTACCCGCGGCGTCGCTCACTCTTAATTGCGTTAAAAACACCTATCAGAACGAAGTACGAGACGGATTATTGTGCAGTCCTCCACGTTGAAAGGAACAAGGTCGCTGATTCTGAAATCTTGCACAATCGCCCTAACCATGCACAATCGTGAAGTAAGCAGCCTCTATAAATATTATTATATAATTTCTTGGCGAGATCGAAGAGTCATTTTATGCGGATATCATTAGCTGTGATAAAGGGCTTATTCCATTATCCGTGGTCAACGTGCAATGGCAAGACCGGCAGAACAGAGCGTCTCCGATCGGGAGATCGTATGGAAGGTTAAAGAGCTCCACGGTATATATAGTTTCATAGCGGATGAATGGTATAGCTACGCATAAGGGGCTAACAAAGAAACATTCATTTTAATTTACATAAGTAGTAATGCTTAAACTCTGGTTTAGTTCTACAGCTCCGTTGTCTACAGGGGCAGAGTGTTGTGGAGTTGATTTTTGTTATAAGACTGAATAATAATTATAAGAATGAATTATATATTATTACCGGATCACGCCAGCGGTTTTCAATCGAGACACATGATTTATCTTTGTCATTAAATCATGTGTCGCAGAGCCATATTGATTGTAGGTATATTACAGAATTATATACCTAATTAAAAGACTCACGGAAACCCTAAAAGTTATACCCCTTAAAAAAACGTCTTAAAAAGTTATGTAGCACTCAAGCTTTACTGAAATAAAGGACAGAAGTAACATTTTTAGAAAAAAACTTTAAATCTTAATGCTTGTGAGTTTTGAACTTGAGCCTTAAAGATTGTATTTTATGTTTGTCCTGTTGGCTTATAGCAAATTATAAACTTTTGTTTATACCCAGTTTTTACATAATTCGCTCCAAACACTTTTGAAGTGTCAGAAAATTATTTTTGCACCCGCGTCGTATATTCTTCTTAGATACAAAGCCACTTAAGAATTAATGAAGGTCTTTGCCCAGAAGCTTTGCTTTGAGACATTAACAGGCGGCTACTTTACATATTTTAGACTATAAAAAAATTAAATACGGGAATTAGTATGGGATTTTCAGTTCTTCTTTCACAGCACTTTGATACAGCACAGTTAATAATAAATAAACAAAATGAAAAATAAAAACACTAATCTGTTGTTACAATTTAATCCTGCAAATTTCAGTGCACGATGACTCCCCGACAAACATTGGAACACATCTGGCTCGTTGGAAACCTGTTTAAGTTACCTCCACATCCACTATACGAGAATCCTCGACATGTCATCGTGGTCATATCAAAATACCACCTGCATGGACACACATTATCCGTTAATAATGAAAAATTCAAGAAAACTTTCCAACAATACGCCAACAAAGGCTTGATTGGTATTCTTCGAACGGGGGATCTGTCTTTATCACGCTGGGAATGAGGGTCGGTGAATGAAGCGCCGGCAAACTCGCATTGGTGATGATACTCCCATCACTTTCTCATCAGTCGCTCGTCTGAATCCTCTCAGTAAGCAGAGTATACCTCGTACAATCGAGGTAGAGATTTGAAAACATAGTTAAACTAAAGTAATTATATTTTTTATTCATAATATAAATTACATATGCGATAAGATTAAAGTAAGATTCAGTAGAAGGGTCCTAGATATGGAACAAGTCAATATGAACCCGAACCTGACCGTAAATCTCTTCTGTTAAATTATGTCGTACTAAAAGAAAAGAAAACATTAAAATACGTAAACGTGATTGCTTTTTCTTTTTATAAAAACCTGGTTTACAAGAATTTGTTTTTTTCTTCAATTAAAATAACTGTGACTAAATCTCTAAAGAAATGGAATTTGATTTAAGATATGAATACAATAAATCGTATTATCAAGTATTACTGGCTGTGGTTTGTCAGCGTAAGGGAGCCCTTTATCCATATTTGTCCTACGGGTGCGAAGATCCTATAAGAATTGCAAGGAAAACAAGGTAGTGAGGCCCCAGAAGCGAGACATCTAATAGTGGAATCGACTATCCGTCTTTCGATTACAGCAAATCTGTTGAGCCACTGATCGTGAGCGTTCTGTAGCAGAGACGATACGGAACGTGTCTTTGATCGCTTTCATAGTAAAGTACTTACATGGGATGATAACTATTACATTTTCCGAAGTCAGGTTGTAGTCTGCAATACACGTTTCGTGAAAGTTTTTCTTCAATCGGTGCGATACCCGATTCTGTAAGTTTTTACACACACACACATATTATAATTATTGTTTATGAAGTATACTATATGAGTAAAGTGGGTAATGACTATGGTCTATATAAATGATGGACCTTTATACATCCTGAAGATGTAGTTACTAATTTAAATTAAAAGGCTTTATTATTTCAGAGGAGACTTCAAAATAGGACTTTTGTATTATTACAGAAAATTATGCAAGGAATGCTTTTGCTCAATGTCGGCACCAAAAATGATAGGTTTTAGTACACAAACATTTTTTTTTTTAATTATTGGCAAACTCGTTATAACGAATTCTGCCAATGTCAAGTCAAGTATTTAAATATAGTATAAAAAACTCACCTCGACAAGTGATGTGACAATCCGTCAAAGATACAAATTTATTGACGTTGTGTGGACAAGTTCCAAAATCAAAGGATCTGCAGTCCTCTAGTTTGATGTCGTAATAATAGCTGTGGAAATATATACGTCATTGGTGCATTAACAAATATCATTGATAAGGGTGAATCAATGACCACTGCTGAACTTTATTCCTCTCGAGTTAGGCATGGATTGTGGCACGCACAAATGCAATGACACGTCACCAGTTCTTGCCACAGATTAGGTAATAGTTAAGGATGGCCGGAGCCGTGGTAGCCGCCTAGTGATCAGAGCGCTTCCTTTAGTTTCATAGAGCGCGATTGACCTGGGCACGATTCCCGATGCCGGTACCACTAAAATTGTTAATAGCAATTTTAAATGTTAAATTTACCACGTGAGCTCTTGCATGTCTGAGAATTCATAAAAAAATCGTATTTCCTGGACATATGAAGTTCGCGAACCCGTACTGGAGCATCGTTGCTGACCCTTCCAACCTACAAAACCCTGTCAGATATGTGAGAAGCAGGCGTTTAACTAGCAGGCATGAAACATGGAAAAAAGATGTTACATATTTTTTATATTTTATTGCTAGTTATGGAAAAAAGAATAAAAGAGAAAAGAAATATCTTATTAAACCAACCATATTATCCAAGTTTAGAGTTTCAAGTTGTTCGAATTACTTATGTCCAATTCCATGACATAATCTACCTCCCTGCTAACTATCATTAAATCTGCCTGGGATTTTATACGTGAATGAGCGATAATATGAAAATATCCAGCAGTCAAGCTTTCACATTTATAATAATAGTAAGGAGACATTATTTGTGTATTTGATTGGAGAGAATATTATGAGATTAAGATACGGTGCTTACTGTGGACTACTGAAGCCTTTTCCGTTACAGTCATAGCCGATAGGTTGAAGTTTACATAATATATCGGGTCTATGGACGTCGAAGTCTGAAAAAAGATATTATTTTCTATTTATTAGAACGTTTTCATATTGCCTTTACCTCGCTAAGAGTTACTCTTGAATAAACGATGACTTTGGATGGAAAACTGACGCAGATAAATTATTCCAATCCTATGAAGTGACTATATGTGATAGTATAACGCTTCGTCCAAATGCAACGGCTGTCTTGTATGTACAACAAAACGATAGAAACACGCCGTGCGTTTAGACATCCGATGGTAAAAAGCAAATGAGAAATAGAATCATGTAATTCCTGTGTTTAATAAGCTCATATGTCAAAGCGATAACTTACTCATAGCGATTAACAGTCATGATAAAGTGGCAGCCTGTAAATGCCCACTGCTTGGCAAAGCCCTCCTTCTCAATACCTGAGTTTTCGAGCCGAGAAGAGTCCGCCACGCTGCTCCAGTGCGGGTTGGCGAACTTCACATGTCCAGGATATTCGATATTTATTATTATTATTTCTCAGACTTGAAGGTTTCCTTACGATGTTTTCCTTCGCCGCCAAGCACGTGGTAAATTCAGTACTTAAAATTGCCGGTGATCGTCCCTGGTCGCTTGCTTTTTATGAATTATGAAATATTTTTTCATCACGGTAAGAATAGTGTCCTAAATTACTAAATAATGTCAAATATTCGAAAATGTGCAAAAAGACAAACCATGTTTATTTCCAGTTGTTTTATTCTTTGTTTCACATATTAGTAATAACAAGAAAAAAAGAAACACGACAATAAATGCTGCCTTAAGAAACATACAATCTTACTTGAAGTATGCTTTATTAAAAAAACAAATCTCTGCAACGCTAAGTTAATTTCACGGTCAGTGCGTGTTTAATCAATGGAATCCTAAATTATGTACCTTTAATAACCTTTGACTATTAGTATCGCAATATAAAAATTCAAAAATTTTTTTATTTAGAACGCTCTGCCAAAGTGGTCAAATTGGCAATAGCTTGATCTAAAGCTTTCTTCTCAACTTCAGGGGTAATCGATTTTAAAACATTTTCCAGAGTCCATGATATCATCCACTTGTGATGAATTAGAGTTTCCGCTCTATGTCTTCTCGCGTGGTAATCTAAGCGTTCTTTTACTCTTTTGTATACCTGCATTAATCTCTCACGATAAACAGCTTCTAGTTGCATAGATACGTTTTCTTTCTTCGCTTCTATTAGTAAATTTTGGCCCTTTGCCCTCCATTGTGCATCTTTAGCTTCCTTTATGATATTATTGTAATGATTTTCCTCTTCTTTTCTATTGTCATTAAAACTTTTTTCTACTTCGTCTACACCTTTATCTAAACTAGCGGCTAGTATTGGGCCGAATTTAGTTGTAGCAACGTAACAAATGACCAGTATCGATAGACCAAGGTGGTATTCGTGCTCCAATACATATTTTTCCTTGCTAACTAAATAGTTTATCAGCATGATACCGAAGAGGTAAGATCCTGTCACACCGGTCTTGGGATAAAAGAAAACGAACCATTCTTCGGGCACGAAACATAAACGAACTTTACCGGACTTTAATGCGCGTTTAAGTTGGTTACCGCTTGGTTTATTGCCAGATGTGTTTGTACCGCATGGTGTCGAATCTTTGTTCACTGTCGGACAAGTATCAGTGTGGCTGGACAAATATACCTTTGGTATGAAAAACCATGGTTTATATCTTAATTTTGCCAATCTTTGTATATTCATGGCCAATACTCTGAAAAATATTTATTTTAAAATCTAATGCAATGTCAACATGACAAGGTGATTACATTTGATGACAAAGTACATTTATTTATAAAACGCCATAACTGGCCAAAGAGTATAACGCACAGTATAGATGGGTACGCTATAAAAATACTTTAGATGCACATAGTACAATTATATTAATCTGTACATATAATACATCTGTAGAAAACTGATTTCTATAATTTTAAATAACATTTATAAAATAGTGCAAGGGGCTTTAGTGATAGTTATACTGAACTAAATCAGTGATTTTCAGAATTAATATCTATCTCTCTCTGTGTGTCAGCGATTCGCGCAGAATAATCTGGATGGATTCACATATATACTAGTAACACGGTAGGACAAATATACAAGTGAACTCATTAACTGCTGCATACTGTGCGCGCGCGCAAATCACGAAATCATCGCAATCCCCTGAAGAACCGAATACGACCACAACGAAGATTTGTAGGTGAGATCTCCTTTCGTTCTAGGAACAGGTGATGCAGGTAAGTATTTGTGTGCAATTTCCCGCTGCCACACCGTTTTTGTTCCTTCGAGCCAGCGGGTAAATTTAGAATTGTATTAAGTGAGCACACCATATTTTATAGTTATTTCCGTATGACGCTTTTTCTTAATAGTAGAACGTACAACTTCATAACTTCTTAAAATCATATAATTGGTTCTTTAAAACAGAAAAATCCTTCTTGGATGTCAACTTCCATATTGTTTTTGTAATGTTCACCTATAGTACACGTAGATGATTAAAAAAATCTATTGGAGACTAAATGTCAACATAATTAAGCCTACAATCATTGGTTCCTTCTATTCGTTTTCGTAGTTTTTATAATGAAAAATACAAATTTAAATTGTTATTAGTGATGTTTTTAATTTGCGAGTGTTGAGAGTATTTCTTTTGATAAAAAAACTCAACTCAGATGTTTCTCTTGCCTTGTTCAATCTAACGATACGCGATTTCACGTACCTTATTACATTGCATGATAGCGAGCCATACGTAGTGAAAGTAATAACGTTCGTAAACATTTTATGAATTTAATTATTATTTGGTTGTAGAATACTTCTAGTCTAGCGGTTTATTCTCGCGTAATTTAGTGTAAATTACGTACTAGGTTAATCTTAATATGTGTTTATAGTCACATTTGGGTTCAATCAAAGAAGTAAAGCAGAGAAACTAGTGATTTGGTAGTCTTATATAACCTGCCCGCCCTGTCTGCTTATATAACCACACGGAGACGTAGTTCATTTATGTAATGTTTTCATAGCTTCGCAATATTATTGTAAAAGTCGTTATATTGATGTAAAGGTATTTAGTATAAGTACTTATAAATACGCCTTGTCGCAATTAAGAGTGAACAGAGATTATAAATTTATTAAATAGATACTCGTAACTTGGTTTTTCAACGGATATAATTCTTCATTATTACCGCGCACTTACGCACTCGTGCCTTAGGACAATCTAATTTTATATTTGTTAATTTGTTTTAACTCGCTTACATTTCGCACGTGACATCTTTTAGCATCATGTTTAGCGTTCTGCATTCGTCCTCCTACGGATCCGTAACAAATCGTATATTATATTGTATCAAGATTAATGATTTATTTTTATTATAATTAAATTTACGTCGCGATAAACCTGTAACGTCAAGAATTGATAAGCAATTAGAATGTTTAATTAAATAAAAAGGTCACACGCGCTGAAAAGTTTTCACGGATACAATCTACATTTGAGTTGATTGCAAACATTAACAAAGCCACAGTTTCGAATACTTTCTTGGTTCGAACGCGAATTATTGTGGACTTGTGGCATAACCTTATCAAGCCTTAATGGACGACATTAATGTGTTGCATTTAGAATGCACCAAAGATTATTAAGTCAATTATCAACCTCTCACTGAGTTCGACAGAGTCTTCTGCATAATTAAGTGTACTTTAGGGTCAGGCACTTGAACTAGCCTCCTCGAAGTGTTCTGATCCTGGACATGAAAAATACAAGAAGCTTATTAAGCTATCTGGCTTTAAACATCCCACGAATAATTAATATTCAAGAGTATTACAAAGCATTATAGTGGGTTATCCAAGATAATCTGTCGCTTACTAATCAATACGCATTAATTACTTATTAAATTACATAACAGATAACGTCAAATCAATTGCAGCTGCGTTTGTTCCATATGCTGAAAATCAAAATGCTCTTATCTCAAAATTCAGTAAACGCACTTTAGCTGTTAGCTATTTAAATCAATTATCGCTGGAACCTTCCGCTTCAGGGTCGTTAATTTAGAATAAATGTTATTATACTATATGTATATGGTAAACATTATTCTATATATATATGGTATATTTGTATATATTTTATTTATGTATCTAAGTATGTATATATGTATCTACCTATCTGAGTAAGTATATATTTTGATATTTATATCCCTTTACTTGTTTTTTCTCTTAGCTGTACCGCCTCTATTACGTATATATCTCCGCTTAGCCTAATGGTTGACTGGGAGAGAATGCCTCTAGGCATTAAGTCCGCCATATGTACCAATATCTGTGCATAAAGATTAAATAAATAAATAAATAAATGAGTAGGTAAATACGCCGCGTCTGTACCCGGTTTTAAAAACTTGAAGATAGAGGACATTTTAATTCATATTTGGTTTTGAAGTTACTAAATACGGAAATCGCAGATAACACAATCTCTGTTACCAATAATTTAATTCACGATTTCGCTGACCACTTCTCTATATAGAGTACATATTTGAGGGATATTTGTTTTGTACTTATGTTTATCGAGAAGCTACCGGGTGGAGCTATTGTAGCTTCTGATTTCGAAACCGCTGAGTTATAAACAACACAATCCAATATATTCATCTTGCCCAACCCGCTTTCAGCTCATCGTATGATGGCTGATTTTCTAACCCCTCGTATATCTTCATCGATTAAATTTCCTCGCAAACGGGTTGTGAATATGCAGGTCCTATTCCTGTAAGTCTTTTACGCAGGCGAGGAGTAAGTTAAACTTTATTTTATAAATTCACTTATGGAAAATTTAAGGTAAATACAAAAGCACCTTTAATAATGTGATGGTGTTTGCAGTAGTTGTCGTATATGTGTGTATTGTAGAATTGAGTATGTCATGTTCACTTTGGCGCCTCCACTGTTCCTCCGGGATGCCTACAGTTCCTTTCACCTGTTTCATCTCCGTCATAGGAATCTCATTGAATTAACAGTAGGGAGGTATAATGGTACCTTTATCCAGAAAGTCCGCTAAGGATTTCTAATAAGCTCAATTAAGCTGGTCCAAAATTTAACAAATAAATATAAAAATCAAACCACATTGTTTTAGAAACATTAATATCATTATTTTTATTATAAGATAATAATTTTACTTCTATTTATATTCATGAAACTATTGTATTTTACTAATAATTACAGTTAAATATCAATGCATATAACTATCGTAAATATAGAGATCTGTCTGCGATGTCAAATATATCAAACATTCATTATGTAATAGATTTTAAAAAATATTCCGTTTTCTTTAATGTGTCAGGTTGAGCAGCAAGTAGTATATAAGTAAATAGAGACCTTTGTTAATTCTAAAATACATGTTTATATAGAGGACTGTCGGAAGTATAAAAAAAATGACAATTTAAAGGCGATATTTAGCGGCGCGAAGAATTGGATACTTGTCACCAGTGCAAAGACCACGGAAGTCATCCATAGAGAGATCAATGATCGAAACTCCTCCTAAATTCTTTGACCTGAAAACAGAGATTACATTTAATACTGATCATGCCCTGAGAAATAAGTTTGTAGACGCTGTAGTGACGTCGGTAGAAGTATTGTGATAAGTTCTTTACTAGACACAGTGAATGAAATAAATCATCCGGAAATTTATTTCTATGATTTATTAATATAGTTCAGTCTATAACGCAACACATCGAAAATTCTTCGTCAGAGAACGACATATTATAATTTTCATCCATTATCTATTTCACTCAAATAATTGAGCACATTTTTAGGTTAAACGTATATGTTTGTATTAAATCATTAATAAGACTGTTTTTATTTTTAGAGTTATATACGCTTCTGGCGTTTACTCAATTTACACATGCTGTGTATAAATAGCATCACAAACTATCCATTTGCATCATCTCATTATTAACAGCATTATTTTTTTATGACGAAAAATCTGCAAATGATTCTTTACGACGCCATTTAATAAAATACCCTAGACCACGTCACGGACTTATTTGTAACCAGGTAAATTTGCATCGAACGCACATAAAATAAAATTTCGATAAATGAATGAGATATTAACACTTACTTAACGAAAGCAGCCTTTTGTCCAGCTGTGTCTGGATCCTCGTAGCTCACCCAAAGTCCTCCTTCTCCACTGTCATCGGGCAGACGGAAGGCGTAAGTTCCTGCAAGAGAATGGAACAGTAAGCATTAGTTTCGCACTCGATTAGAATTCAAATAAAACAAAGAAAGCATTTAAACGCTACAATGTAAACACACAGGCACGAAATCGAATACAGGATCAGCACCATTTAACTGACGTAAGAAAAAAATTTCAGATTTCAATATGAAATATTAGTTAGAAAGAAATATCAACAAGAAGAAATAATTCATAATATGCAACATATATCCATGTAAAATAAGAAGAAAACTAGACTAATGTATTGATCATCACAATAACTAAAGAAATCAAATACAAAAATTCGACAAGCTGCAGTAGCTTTTGTATAACACAAAGTAACAGTAGCTTGTCGAATTTACTTTTGGTTTTTTTTATTTATATTAACTTTATACAGGGTAAATTGAAAATACCAAAACATTCTTAGTACATAATTACATGTAATTTAACAGACTACAACAAAGAAAATTTTCTGAATTTGACTGTATTTTTTATATGTTTAACGAAACCGTCCGAAAAGAAATCTTCTAAATTAGGTTAAGAAACGTCCGAGTAATATTAAAAAATAGATTAAGTTGTTTTTTTTTTCATTCGAAAGTGTATACTTCTAGTGATTACTCGTGTAAATTTGGTGATGAATATGATAGTGTACTTCGGAGATCCCTCGATTGTTGATTTTTTAATGCATAACTGTAATCGCCGAGTCACTTAAATTTACCGAGCGGTACCGAAATAAGAATCTGCTACCCCTTTTGGGGTTTCTTTGCACCCCTTTCAGGAAAATTAAAAAACATAAGTGATTAACTGGCAACCAAACATCCTATCAGTATGATTGAGGTTTCGATTAAAAAATATTGTTTATATAATAATACCTTAACCTTAACTTTAACAATCTAATAAATAGTATAAAACCTAATGTTCGTTATTATGTTCGATCACAGTACCAAATACCTTGAAACTTAGACATTGCTGCCCGTCATCGGTCTGCGTAATTTGGTCTGGTATTTTGATGACGATTTTAAAGGTCTTAGTCGATTTCATATGAAAGCAGATACCACATGCCACATGGCAATTATAAAGATTAATTTTATTTAATTAAATGCTAAGTGTTCTATTATGATTCATTTACCCAAATATTATGTTACAGCTAAAAATTTTCCATCACCACCAACACCGATAAACAGTAGTTATTAAATGCTGAAGCAGGCTATAAATGAGTACCAACCAAAAATATATGATAAATCAGCATCCTTGGTTAATCCCTTCTCTGAAAATTTAAAGACAGCTGCTAATTCCCATGATCTTAACCACAAAAGCGTTTAAAAATTAATGACAAAAACATACCAAAACGTTTGCTGGGATCTGTCACCTTCCTTAGGTGCGGGCGCATTCCCTTCTGGTGGTTAGGATTAATCAGTTTAGCGCAAATTTCGGGGTAGCTCAAAAGACCTTCAGTTTTTGTGTAGGGGCCTGTAAAAAATTGGTTGGAAACCTTGATTATTATATTTCTATCTACTATATCACGTATATCACTGTGGTCGGTGTAACTACATGGATGAAGTTATTCGGGGAAAACAAGCGTATTGCGTAACATAATATAAAAAAATAATACTAGAACAAAGTAACAATATCACCTATATTACTAACTAGGTAAACGATATTCCTTCTATCTTTTTATTTTCATACTCTTTAAACAGAACTAAGGCAACGTTCCCGTTGTTCTAGATTGAAATTTGATACAACGTAATAATATAAGTAAAGGAGAAAAACCATCTGATTTCACTAAAAAATATGGACTATATTTGGATTATTTATATTTACTTTGCATACGGTCGCTGCCACTAAATAGCCGGGTTTTCCATTCATTCAACTTAGAGCTTAGATATTATAATATTATACCTTTTTAACAAAAAAAATACAAAAAAACAAACCTGCTTCACCAGGACCATTCGTGTGCATGGGCGGTACTCCGGCAATCTCACTCTCAGAGTCAAGGTTCCAAGTACGTCCGAAAGTGGCAATGCTCAGAACAATTTTATAAGATGGTGCGCCAGCCTGGAGGCTATAGAAAAAATCGATTGTTTTAGATTTAAAGAGAAAATATTCCTTCACGTGCCATATATTTAAAACAGTTGAATGTCTATTGTTAAGATTCATATCAGGACTAATGACACTAATGGTGATTGTTAAGATTTCGCGTATATGTCTAATATATACACACATACAGAAAAGTAATATATTTTTCTTATCTTTCTTTAAAATGTATAAGCCCTAGGGTTTGCCAACCATGTAGGGGTATGCAAATATTACGGATTTTCTAATAAAACAACACATCGAAGGGGAACTAGCTTCCGCAATCTATTTTTCGCGTCTCTTGGCGTAATGCCTACATGCTGGCGAGCGAGCCTCATCCAGACTCTTGAACACTCATTGCATATCTATTTATTTTTGGATTCAAAACTCGTAATGTTGAATAAATCAACATCTTTATTGTTATCACTTTATGTGTTCTTGTATGGTGATTTCTTAACAACTTCGGGCAAGGCTTGAACACAAAAAGAGTACCCCATAAATCCAATGCGCAACAATAATTTTAAGATTAGATGAAGAACGAAGAATTCTGAAGTGAATCAAAATAAGGGAAAGGAACTATTTTTTTCTTGACGTAAAACGGGGAAGTTACATCATTGGTGATGGAATAAAGAGCAGATCCTAAAGTGAAGCTTCCGTTGGCGAGAAAAAAATTCTTTAATTTATCCCTCTTTTGTAGCCGTATTCGGTTAACATGATCTTAAAGGTTCTTTTAACATTCCGAACGAAACATCCATCAAGAGGATGGTTTGAGATACGCGGAGTAATGGTTTTAATAAGTGTTATGACCGGAGAGTAAATGGGGGAATATTATTTCTGCAAATGGCAGCCTCGCCTGCACCTTGTGGTATCTAGAAAAAAAACTGGCGTGCCTCAGGTTGACTAAACTGGAGATGGTTATCTAGCCGATCACTGGTTCGTGAGTACCGATACTGTGCTCGTTAATCAATCTGCCTAGCGTTAGATCAGCAAACCATTCAAGGAATCAACCATCCAGAAAGTCTACCGGGTTAAAAAGTAAGAGGTTACGTATATTATTTTGATGAAAAAAAACGAAATGGATTGTTCTTATGCATTCTATTTTGAGATATTCCTATGCGCAATAAAATTAACGTAAGGCATGACTTTATAAACATTTTATTAAATTAATGTTAACTTGGAACTAACTCAATCGCGTTTCATACTGTATTTTATACGTTGCGAATGCAAATGCGTTGATTTTCCAACGACGACAGAACGATTGTTATTGTAATAAATATGATGCTAGTCATTGTAATGTAACAGTGAGTTAAAATAAAATTGAATACATTGAAAAACTTCCAAATAATTGTTCCCAATAATGATTTGTACATAGCTTGTATATAGACAACTGATCAATATTAAAAACAAATTATTGTTATCGCTTTACGCATTGTACTTTTCCCAATCTATGAAATGGCACGCCCTTGCGTCTTAACGTGACGTGTGGGCTTTAGAGCCGTGGATTGGTGGCTTACCCATGATCAAACATTATTGCAAGGATACCGGCACTGCTTTCATCAACCTGTCAGCAATCCCTTCTAGATCGTAAGCCAGCTAGCTGGCGCTCTCTTGGAGAGACAGCAGTGGACAAATCAAATAGGTCAATGGTTGGTTTTGTATTACAAACAACGAGCGCACTAATATTAAATAATAAATACGATAAAATGAAGTGGACATGCTCGAAGTTTTGAGATTTTAAGAAAGTTAAAGGTTTTTATATACACTTATTACTACGTACAAGTAAGCAACAGCCGCGTTAGCGTTGAGTTCCTCGTTTCTGTTCTGTGGAGTGTAGATGGGACCGGTGTAGTCGGCTTCCTTGGGGTTTCTCTCCGGGGTGTAGTAGTCAAAGGCTTCCAAGTTCACGAAGTCGACGTGGTTAATGATAGCGGGTACATCGATATAAACTAAAACGAAACTTAAATGTCAGACAGTTATATGCATACCAATGTCAATTTTTTTACCAAAACAAATATCAAACTTTCTATCTAAAATATTGTGTGAGCTCGTGGCCAGACGATAGAAGTGAAAAAGTGTAAAAAATATTATAACTCTATTGTTCTTCTAAATTTTCTTCTATTCTATTCTGAGATATATATAAATATATAATAATAATTACATTGGTGTTATGTGACGGATTTTATTTATTATTTGAGCTCAGCGTCACTGCTCAGAAAAAGTGTTCACGGAACACCATCAATTCGCGTACATCAAAAATTAAAAAGCACTCACTTGAAGAATTTACATTGGGTAAAATAGAAACGGCCAGCTGCATGTTGGGCTTAAGGCTGAGTGCCTGCTTCATCTCGCGGACAAGCGCCGTAAAACCTTCGCGGTGCTCGGGTTCCTTGTCATCGACGGGTGTGGTAGCGAAAGTTTTCTTGATACCGTGCCAGATCGAACCTACGTAATAAGGAAGTATGTTTAACATGTATTATTAAAATTAATTATAAATTATTAGTTATTTCATTAGTATAAGGTAAGTTTTACCCCAAGTGGAACGTATTTTCTTTGGCTTGATCTTAGGGAACTGCCATGCCAGATCAACGCCATCAAAGCCATGTTGCTCGGCCAAAAGTACTCCCGAGTTCACAAAGGCAGTCCGTGCTTGCGGAGATTCCAGCTTAAAATTAATTAACACATCAGCAAAAGTTTGTTAATACATTAAAGCCAAAAAAAAATGTAATTTGTTATAATTGGATCGAGTTGTATAGGCCTAAGAATCAGAACAGATTCTCCGTGGGTGTCGTAAGAGGCGACTAAGGTTTTCCCTGGTAATGCTGTTTACTTATTGATACCGCCAGGTGGCGAAATAACCGTCTCAAAAAAATGAGTGGATTATTAGCAGACTGATAAAGCAAAGTAAGTGATCTTCGCCCGCATTGGTATTTAAACACTTACTTGAACAACATAAACTATTCTTTTGTAACCGTCGTGTTACGGTTCGTGGGGTTTAGACAGTTAGTTATACTGACTGTCTAAACCCGGATGTGTGGTAATCAATATTAGTCGTCAGGACAACACGTCTGTAACCTTCTTGGATAGCAACTATTTCCATGGACTGTGAGTGGCTTCCATTTATCGCCAGATACACTGTTAATTCGTTTATAATCCAAGAACAAACCAAAAATATAAATCCAATGTGATAGGAAAAAAAAAGTGTGGGTTTTTAACTATTACTACAGATTTTGCGTTACATTTTGGATAAAGTTGCTGTAATCTCAGCTTAAAACGAGTGCAACGTTCATAATGAAGTTATTCGCCTTCCAAACTATAAAGAATTCATAAAATATATTCTATTATTTCTATATCTTACATCTTGTCTAATATTTCTCTTTTCATTTTAGCTTGTGAAGCGCATATTCATTAGTTTTTTATATAAGCACACACCTGTGATGTATAGGGTAGGCAAGATATTACAGATTTCCATTTGTCATGAGTCAGCGTAGTCAAATTGACTTCCGACTTCCGGCAAGAAAGAGTAACATACCTCGCGAGATAGAACATCCCGAGTAGCAAACCACGGCGCCGGGTTAGCTTCCGGAGATTATCGTAATGTACGAAGAACTTAAGTACGTTCTTCGTAATTTAGAAATAAGCCAGGATCGGTATTGCATTTTTGTCGATATGGAATGCATGTCACTCCGTCCATACCAATGTATTACTTAGAAAAAGTTTAAATAAAGCTTTAAATCTCACCAATAAATTGTACTTCTGGGGATCTTCTGTATCGACATCTCCTCCAACTGACAAGAGGACCTTCAACGCGGGGTACTTAGTCCTGAAATTGGTGATAGCTCTGTAGTTGGCGTGAGAACGGTCTACATCCAAGTTCTCGTTGAGAGGCACCATCTTGTATGTGTCAGGGTGGACGCCGGCATATCCATATACCAAATGGGTGCAGAACGATAGAGCCGAGTCCAGGTCCAATGGCAGCATCCGAGCTTGAGCTGGATAAATGCATCCTTCAACTATATTATGATGTACCAACAACCACTTATACAAGGACTATGTATATGTGTTTTACACAGTTTTAAAATTAGCAAATGTTTTGTACGGATATAAAATACTCGCAATATATCCCTAAAACAATTTTAAGTAGAACACTTCATTTGCAATTAATTGTACGGTTTTACATTTTTAATAAAAATTTTTGCAAACAAAAAAATTATTGTTATTTAAAAAGTAGTAGTTAAGTAAAACTAATTAAAAACATTGACGCTTTTCGTTAAATCATAAATATGAACTTCGCGTTACGTTTTACCTTGATTTGATATTTTTAAAGACTAATGGAAAACCATTTCCTTGCGTAATTACGAGACGTACAAGTATATTCGTACAAAAGCATTTATGACACTATCTAGAACAAGTTCCTTGTATGTATAAATGCGTGGGCATCGTTTCTAGACTTAATGTATATATACAGTATGCATGAATATTTCTCTAGTTTCCTTCACATTAACCACTTAATGCTAAGTGTCGTGATGAAGCAAGGACTAAATGTGGACAGCGTGTCTTGAATTGAACATCTCATAAATTGAGTCTTTCCTCTTCGTCTCGTTTGGAAAAACAATACGATTATTGTTATTCTCTCATTTAAAGTTCAGTTTTATATGAACACTGGCTGGCAGACGTTCTTATGACATTTACAGTAGGTTGTGCGACGCTTATGTAAGATAAATTTTATTAATAACACAAGCAGAGCGTCACCAATCAGTCTACAGATTTTATGATTTTGTTTTTTGGCACTAAACCAACATAGTATAGTGTAAACATCATGGACAATAAATATAGAATTTGATAATAACTTGACTAAGGCGCCACTAATCGGATCCTAGCGTGTCATAGAACTATCCTACCGACAATACAAATATATTATAGGAACATTCCTTTGACCTCCTTGACCTCAAACGGTCAAGTCGTTTAAAGGTTACACGGTCACTAATAAACGCACACAAGATTTTTATGTATAAAGATCGTTTTTTGACATATTTCACTATTACACTATTGTGATCAATATGTTAGTACTTTAGAGAATATTTAGTAATATCATTAAGACATGAAATGAAATATACAATAATGTTATGTAATGCTGCCATTTATTTGCAAATATATTTATAAATGCACGACTCTTAGAAAATTGACTTCTATACTTTTTCGTCTTACCTACTTGACGTCATTTAGGTTTGTTTAAGAAATATATTTAAGCACTCAAGTCTCACAGAGGTAGGTAGAGGTTACTTTCTTTTCCCTTTGACAGGACACGGTGTAGCGAATAGGAAAGTATCGTAATATAATATAATGTGTAATGTATAGATATATAATATTCGATCCTTGCATTATTGCTGTATAAAGACAGTGTAAGAGAATTCCCAATTCATCTTCATTGGATGATATTAAAGTAGACTAAGAGAAATAGAAAATGTCATAGTCGCTGACAGATGGCGAAATAAGCATATGAAATATGCCAGACCCTAAATTTCCGAATTACAGCGTCGGTGAATTATTTATACGTACATGCGACTTATTGATTCTCCTTTAAATATATTTAAACATACTGAAAAGTAATACCTAAATTAAAGTCACAAATACATTCCAGAACATTTGTCAAACTGTTTGCTCCGTTTATCTCTTGTTGATACAGTGGACACACAGGTCAAGTATCTTTGTTTTTCTAAGTAGGCGATAATAATATCACTATGTTACTAATAATTTATTAAACATTGTCAAGAAATTATCTTATTAAGGTCAGGAATGGTAAATAATTAAATTTTATTGATAAAAATTATATCAATTTTAATTTCTAAACGTATAATTATATAACATATGTAACAAATACTGAATTTTTATTATATACCGATTTATGGAATCGATAAAATTGTTGTTAATTATTATCATTCTGATTAGAATCAACCCGTAATAATGATAATAATGATAAAATTATGGAAGATTTCTATGGTACGAGATTGATGACGTCCTCTTGGTATATTTCGACCACGGCTTCAACTTTTGAATACCATCCATCGGTAGTTGTCAACTACACGGTAGATATTATAAACAAAATTATATTATAGCCAAAAACACAGTAGATGTTAAAATCAACAAGATGTTATAGTCAAAAATAGATATTATAATGCCGCAAGTGAACGCACACAGTTAACAAAAGTTGGTTGCCACTGAGATTCGAAACCAGGGTCGTGAGCCAGCAGTCAGGTATGCTGGTATGTACTTAGCCACTTGATCGACTCGAAGATTAATTAGAGACAAATTACGTGAACAAATGGAAATTTACATATAATTTTATTCTGACACTTTTAGCTCGCAGCGACAAATGAATAATGGTAAAGTGTTTTCCATAGTTTTTAAAGCTCATGACTTTTATTTTTCTCCAGCCTCTACAACTCCACTACTGGAAATTTGACCCTTATGTATTTGGCAGACGTCTTGCTCATTACTCAAAAGAGCACCATGTAACGACCACTACCAAGAATTTTTCACATATTTAAAATTCTTTATATTTCGTAACATTTAATCCGCTGGTTTAAAAAATTATCAAGGTGAACCAATATGTTACAAAAAATCTTCACAGCACAGGAAAAAATATTCACAGTTGACCTCAAAAGATTTGTGTGAAGGTCTGATGGCGTAATGGCTCAGACACCTCGATAAATTGCATTGACAATAAACAAATTTTTGCTAGTTTAATTTTACAAGTATTTTTCTTTTAATGTTTTCAAACGTTTATCAACGCCAAGTTCCCAATTGAATATGTGTCTAAGCAGTTGGTAGTGACACTGCCTTCGAAGCTGGGGTTGCGGGTTCTAATCCCGCTGGGAGCAAAATTTTTAAGGTGAATACCAACGTTTGTACTCGAGTCATTGATGTTTACAGTTTAATTACTGCGTATTTACTACTACTAGGTTGATCACAAAGTTTTTGGAAACTCAATGAAACTTCAGGAAAAGTGTTTCGCAATTGTATTTATAACCTTAAACACCAGAAATAACGTTTTGAAAGTTGCTCATTTCCCTTGGGAAAAATGCATGATCCTGGTTATCGCAAACGGCCTCTACAGCACACATGACCTCATTACCTCCGTCAAATTTTTACCGCGCGAGTTCTTTATCAAATTAATAAAAGGTGAAAATCACTAGGAGCTATGTCCGGAAAATATGGCGGGTGCAGCATCAACTGAAACGCAGCCGTACGTATAGCAGCGCCTGCAACATCAGACCAATGTGCAGACAATTTTCGCTGTCGTTTATTTTTATTTCTTTGCGTAGTTGTTTAATCAATAATGCCTAATACTGTATTACCATACCAGTTATTGTCTGTCCCTTAATTAAATGTACAATCATTACGATATCTTCCGCATACCAAAAGACAGAGGGCATTCTTCTTGCCATAGGACGCCGAGACCTTGAATCTCTTGATTGGTGAAGAGGACGATCTTTTCTAGACTTTACTTTGGTTTTTTGCCTCCTATTCAAAATGGTGAACCCTTGTTCACGAAATGTACTCAAAAAGATTCTAAGTCTTCATGAATAATTTTGAAATTCAAATTTTGCTTTGAACTCTTGCATTATTTCGTGAGTCTGTTAACATCAGAGGAAAGCAACAAGCGCCCACTGGCAATGAATTTTGCTATGAGTGAAATTTAACTGAATTGTACCAAACGAAAGCTTTCGAATCCCTACTAAATAATTAATAGACAATTGGATCTATCTTAACCATTTCTTAATAAAAAAAATTTTCTTCAGTAGTGGCGGTTGTTGACCGCACAGACCGGAGCGAGTCTCGACGCAACTGTCGGTTCCGCCGCGTTTTAATTCCGCGCACACACTGCAGAATAAGATGGTTTCCATGCATGCCTTCTGCTCGAGAGTCTCTTCCGGCAAAGCTGTCAAGGCCACCGGCCCAACAGCGTATCTCCAAACCGTGGCGTATTAGTCGATCCTGCGCTTTTTGCTGCTCTCGTCATAACTGTGTTACCCTTTCTCCCACTTGAAAAAAATACTGGGCATTTCCTCCCAAACTAGACTGTAATTCTCACAAAAATACATTTTGTGGAAAAATATTCTATCAGAAATATGTGATTACCACACGAACTTCTATTCTCCATGTTTCAAATGACACTAATCAAATTCCCGTCAAATGTCAACCAGGAAAAAGATTTGGTGCATATTTAATAAGTTTTTTGTGGCAAAAACTTCTAATAAATTAAAGTATCAGATTCCTAATACTTATTGATCAACCTAGTATATATGTACCTAGTATGACCGGAAGTTATGTTATACATTAAAAAGATCATGCACATTAAAATTTAATTTTTAAAATTTTTTTTTTTTAATCTATGTATTTTGAATATGAAATTTATGGATATACCTCCATAAAAAAATTAACCACTGATTTCTTGAGAGACCCGAAGTCAGAGTTTCAACGTTTTGAGCAGTCAAGATCCTCTTACACTGACCACAATCTGTAATTAAACGGCTTTAGATCTGGACTGGATGGGGGCCAGTCTTCTCATGAAGTCCAGAACGTTGATCTCGAGTTTGAGTTGTTAGTGCTTGGAGCAGAGTCTTGTTGGGAAGTTCACGGTATATTTTTAAAAAGACTATCACAGAGGCATCGCTACACGATCCAAGACAATCACTTGAAAAATTCTGACCGAACTCTTTACTCTTTTTTCACAAAAATTAAGCTTCGTCACTCCTTGGTTGGACGCCATCACCAGACCGTGATTGATGCTGGACGATGACCACATTGAACTTTTTCAGCAAGTTACGAGGCTTCTCTAGAGCTGTGAGCATACATCCCCACATACAGTTGAGGTTGGTTGGTTTCTCCAAATGAGAATAAGTAGATTCTTCCACATACGTCTACAGATTATCTGTCTGGTAGTCCAAGTTTTGCAGCACTAAAGAAACGTGCATCGTACCATTACACGTACTAATACCAAATTTAAAAAATATTTAAAGTAATATTAACAATACAATAAAAACAAATCATTGGAACTCCTAGAAGTCATACTAGAAAACTACACTAGCATTTTGATTAGTTTACATCACGCGGCAAGTTCACGAGCAGTTTTTGCCAGTTTACCTTCACTTCTTTTTTTATTTACAATGTCAACAGCGCAGGCTTTGTAATATCGTTTGAGGAAAACTTATGGACCAAACCTAAAGCATCATACGTTATGTGAATTAGGTATTCACGACACAAAGTGAGTTAATAAATTGTAAAAACAATGTCTGATTGAATGGTTTCAGTGGCTGGCGGACTTCAACGTGTCAATGATTTTTTTTAATCTTCGGACATGCATTTTTCCTCATATCTGTGGCATTTATCCTCATAACATGTAATATGTACATTATTTTCGAAATATGATTTTCTTAATTAATAAAACAGTATGACTATCCAATAAACAAACACAAAAAAGACTTCGTCTCGATACCGTCCATTAAAGATTCTGATAAACCACCTTCCAACTAACAAAATTCTCATAACGCCCAGTGACGAAACTCGCCACCCGTCACTCTATATGTCCCGAAGAAGCGAAAAGTAGGTTGCAGTTTCGGAATCCTGGAAGTCTCTACCCCTATGCTTGATAGGCACGAGGTGCTTTAATGTGTTATAAAAAACTCATAAAATTATATTATAACTACCGTTATTATTTCATAATCTTAATTGTCAATCACATAATACCTAAAATTTCAAAGAAGTATAGATTAAAACATAAAACGTGTTTAGTCGTTTTACCAAACAAATTTTATGTAACCTACTTAGAAGCTCAAAGCATAATAAATTCGGGTTACGTAGGTTTGCACATATTAGTCGCTGAGCCAAATGTTTATCAATACCGATGCATTCGTACCGTGTCTCAATATCTAATTGCTTCTTGATTTATGCCTCTTTTTTTACAAGGAATTTTAAAATAAAGTGAAACACATTATGTAAGATATTTCAACACGGAACATAGTTTAAAATATGATGTAGACCCTGTCTTTAGATCATGTTTAGTAGTATAGTTTCTGGGTATTTCATTTATAATATTATGTTAATATTTTGGTGTTGCTGTAAATCACGGAGAAGGAAGTTAATGCTAGTAGTTTTATGACAATAAAGTAATATTAATAATTAAAATATAAATATCACACGGCTTTTTAAAATTTATTGTCTATTACAGAAATAGAGCCGTGGTAGCCTAGTGGTTACGGCGCTCACTTTAGTTTCATAGAGCGCGTGTGATATGGTCAATTCGATCCCCGGTGCCGGCACCACAAAAATTGTTAATAGCAATTTTAAGTGCTGTATTAACCACGCGTGCGAAGGTGAAGGAAACCATCGTGAGGAAACCTGCATGTCTAAGAAATAATAATAATATTTCGAGGATATGTGAAGCCCGCCAATCCGCACTTTAGCAGCGAGGCGGCCCTTCCCGGCTCCTAAAACCCACTCAGATATTTGAGAAAGAGGCCTTTGCCTAGCAGTGAGCCCTTTCAGGCTGCTACTTTACGTTACCTTCCATAGAAATTCATATTTTGCTTTCGATACTGTTTCGTAATCTCTCTTCGAAAAGAACATGAAAGTTCTGGAAAATTTAGTAAAAACTGCAATGCGATTAACTTTACTATTAACTGAGTAAAAATATAGTACGTTATATAGAGTATTTTAAAGCAAGCAAACATCTTACGTTTAATTAATATATTTTTAGTTTTAAAGCATGAATTATAGTACCCACGGTAAAACTACATAATTCATTTAATACGGTCTAATCGACATCAACAATTACGTGAGCTACTTCTATCGTCAATAAATGAACTCTTGTAACTGCCTGCAATTTTAAAAAGTAATAACATTCTTTAAGATCATTCTAGTATGCTCACGTTATGAATGCAAAAACTATACGATGATTAATAATCGATACGAAAACTTCGACAAATTTCGACAACCGATTTCGAATTATAAAAATCGCTTCCAAAAAAAAATACACTAAGTATTAAAACGCTCAGCAATATAAAATAAAACTTACATTCTCTGACATAGCTCTTGCTGTTATAGTAGCAAACGACTTTATTGACGGCGGCTGGTTGGTTAGCGGCGACCACCGCTAAAGCAGCAACGAAGGCAATGTAGGCCCTCATGTTATGACTCTGCTTATGACCGATCACCACCGAGAGTGTGTGGCGAATGAGCGTTCTCAAAGCCCACGACTAAGATCGGATGACAGTCGCCAGGAGGTCAAAGAGTAGTAAAGATCGTTGGACAAGTACCGCTTATCAGTCTACAATTAATAACCGTGACTGGAGATAATCAGCGATCTGTACGTTTATGCATAAAAAGTTATAAAATATGATCACTCTTAATTCGGTATTAAATACGCTAGTACACATATATATATTTATAGTTCTAAAAATTTAATTGGAACGTATTTTTTTACCTAACTTAACTTTATTAAAAACTATTCGATAAATTTAAAATTATTTTAATCTGTTTACTTTTCGTTACATCGAATCGCGTCATAGTATTTTAGTCGATGTATCGCAAACATTTAATGGTACACATGGTAAATAATCAGTATCGATATTTAAGATAAATTGAAACAGATACATAAATTTTAAAAAGACCTTTTGATATTTTGTTCTAAAAAACTTATCATTGATTTTAATAATTTTTTTTGATAAGTATCTTACCTTGATATAAATACTCAGGGGATAGTGATCATTCTTGTGCTCTTTGGTCTTATAACATATATTCTTACACTTTCGTCTCGGTTGAGAGGTATTCATGTTCACCGAATGTATGTACCGTTTTTTTTTTTTTTTTATCGATGCCTCGTTAAATATCGATGCTATGTTTCAATATATTGCATAGAACAAAAACATCGAAGTTTTTGCCAGTTGACCGACGGAAATTATTTAATCACAACGTTTTCGCACACGTAGGTTGATGAGTCCCAATAAACTCATCCCTAGTTTAAACGTTGTGATTAAATAATTTCCGTCGGTGCATGCCGTGTGGTGACGGCGCAGGGAAACCCGCTTCTCTCTTTTTTTCCCTGGGTACCGTAATAATCGATTAAGAGAATAACAAAATAACAGATCGAATATGCACTACTCGACCAGCAGCATCTAAGGTGCGATGACCTCTGGTACTGTGTTCGCCTACCCTCCCGCTATGCCAGGCGTTATTAGAAAAGCCTTATATTAATGCCTATGTTTAACACTGCTCAGAAAGCTCATGAAGAAGAAAATTAAGAAGTGTGCATTTTACTATTGTTATCTTTACGCACTTCATAGAGTAAAATTTACTTATATTTTGCTTTTAATATGAAAAATATAATGACTTACTTCAAAAAAAAGTGGCGGAACAAGTTTCTCTTTTAATGAAATTAATAGATATATAAAAGGATGTGGGTTATTGTAGGCATAATATATAAGCTCGTACTTCTTAATCTATGAGCATTACCTACACGATGATGTCACGCTTCGTAGTTTAACAAAATGTTTTCGTACGACAACCATTTTTTGTTCCTTTTACTAATGTAGGTAATATTAAATAAAAACTCTTTAAAATTTGTCTCAATTCGGTCGATTTCGATAGAAAATCGACTTACAAGCACAATATGCTTGAAGATTTCTCTTCGTTTTTTTTCGCGAAAGTTGGATAATGGTAATAATTGATAATAAAATGCCACGCCTTTTGCTCTGTACGCAACGCTGGTTTTGTACAATATTCACGTCAGTACACTGCTTTAGTAACTTGATGAAAAGCACGGTATTGTAATGTATAGTCGTAAAAATTACCTTACTCTAACATCAAACATTTGAGAAACATAAAAGAGCAGTCAAGTTAATCATGCTCAATATGCGTAACAAAACGAAGATTTTAGAAACAACCAGCTGGAGGAAGATGTTTCAACTAATCAATACTAATTAATTATTAATATTCTTCTATTCATATGTTATGTAATATGTATATGTTGATGTATATTGATGTTTAGGCATACCCGTGACTTTAATCGTATAGACTTTAAATTCTAGGTAACTTCGAAACCGTTTGAGTATTCGATATTCGATGGTCGAAGCATACAGATTGCCAAAGGTTGCGAGCGCTGATTTGTTGTGATCGACGAGTATGGACACTGTGCAAAAAAAAACTGGCGGACTCTTTCATCACAGTGATTTAAATAACCTCATCGCCTTCATGAATTATCCCTCGCTTTCAGAACTATACCGACTTTTTGTGTGGATGTCAAGAGACCTGACGACATGACACGATCCCTTCAGAGAGATGTAAAATAAGATCCTTAAATGGTAAGTTACTTGCCTACATAGGCAAGTCTCCATGTGGTCCATATGTGTGACTGCCTCTTCATCATAATCGTGGCGGCTTTAACAAAGCAAAAATTAGCGAATAGATTTATGCCATTTCCTGTATGTAACTACTAGAGAAAGTGATTTCTCTAGTATTATTATTTCCCTTACGGGTTCTCTAGTGTGTGTAAAACTAAACAACCCATATTACCAGTTTGGACGTTGCACAATTTTCTAGAGCACCAAATCTTTTTTAATAAAATACAATAACATGATTCTATATGACTTTCATTTATTATAAGACGTACACAAGGTAAACATCAAGTGGAACACCATGTACTCTAATTGAATAATAGCAATAATTACATCATACGATTAATGGTGAGTGAGCGAAAGATCAATAATAATTAGATTCGGTCGTACGTTTTCGAATGAATAGCCTAGTTCCTTGATCGATAGTAATTTGGGGATCGGGATTATATAACATGTGAGCATGATCTCGAACATTCATTACAGACAGTATAAGAAGTCCAATGCTGAAATTAAACGTCATGTATAAAATTTTATAATCTTACTAATATAAATTTGAATGTTTGTATGTCTCTCGTCCAATCACACCTAAATAACTGGATAAAATTCGAATCTACCACTGTAGAGTATTACCACAAATTGTTATCAATGAATGAATCTCATAACTGTTCTCTCCGCTCTTTGGGTAGTCTCAAATGTCTGACGCCTTTACACCGTACTGGTTACTTATCTAAGTCATTTGCTTTCACGGCTATAAGACTCTGGAACAAAATCCCTCTTGACATTAAAAAAGCTCCTAACAAGTTTGCCTTTAAAAATAAAATCCGCAAACACTACAAAGAATTTGCAAGTCTATACTAGTGTTACTGATAGTCATTGCGTCGTTTTAGTTGTTTATCCTGACATACATATTTGTTTGTATTTTAGTTTCAAATTTCATCATTCTATGTATATGGTACATTTGTATATATTATACGTATATATGTATGTATATGTGTATGGCAGTATCTACCTATCTAAGTATACATTTTTATTTTTAAATCTTATTACTGGTTTTATTTAGTTTAGGTGTATCGCCTCTATTACGTGTTTATCTCTGCTTAGCCTAATGGTTGAATGGGATAGAATGTCTCTAGGCAATAAGTCCGCCATGTGTTCCACTTTGTGCATAAATAAACTAATATAGGTATAAATAAAAGTTTCTTGAGAAGAAAATGAATGATCAGACGGTCGAAACCGCGGACATGCACTAGTAAATAACATATTGAACACTCGCGTCATCCAGCCCCAAACTAAGAGTCTCATTGTCTTGGGTAATAGTTATTTATATGAAAGATACATAGCATATATAAATAAAAATTCATTACTCTAATACTACACACAAACATATCTTTACGAGGTGAAATAATCGTTTTAAAATATATATTAATAGTTGTAATGCTATGACACGCGATGGGTGGTTATATTCTTCATAAAAATATTGAACTCAACGAGACTCAACTCACGATTTTCTAATTATTTAAAACAATATATATATAAATATCATTTTACATTTATTATTTAAGTGTGGGTAGTCACTTATATAATAATTTTAACGACAATATATTAATTCAAACACCCATATTACCCCTATATTTAACTTTTACAATTAAAGCCTATCTATTACCGAGATAAAACCCTAAGCTGTTTCGTGTAAATTTTCACAGCAGATTAGTTTTATAGAGGTTATAGATACAACCTTTTTCACAATGAAATATTGTTATTTTAAATTATTTCTACACCAATAACGATTTAAGAATAATTAAATTTGAAGTAAAGCGATATCGTTGTATCTAAAATACGTTCGGTTTTAAAAAGATGCGCTACTTTCGTAGTACATTTTAGATTTTCTTGATTTAAACCGACGTACCTTTAAATAATAATGTATTGATAATTTTCATTGTGCCATCAATAAAAAAATTTAACACGTATCAGCTGCACTACGGATCGCCTTCTGCTTTAACCAATTTACCATGCGTAGTGTAGACACTAAAAAACGAAAAAATCATTCTTGCTTTATAATCAAGCCAGCATATAACTTTCAAGATGGTACTTATTGTAAAATTCATATATCATATATCACATAACTCTATGGGGTTATACAACTACCTGAAAGAATAAAAATAAGAACCTAATTAAAAGATTTTCTGTAACTATTATATTTTTTATTAATTACTTAAAAATAAAAGATCTAATAGTAGATTAGTAGTTACATTATCTAGTTATATTATCTAGTAGGTACTACTAGACTATACTATAGTAGGAAAACAAGATGTTGATTTTTTAAGAAAGTTAATTATAAATCACATTTGTTCTCCATATGTCACTGAACGACACCTCCTATGGATCGGCAGCAGGAATATTTTCTCTGTGACATCCCGGTCAGTCTTAACAATTTGCAATATAATATATACGCAAGACAATGGTGCCTTTACATTGAATTTATTTCTCTACACGTTCTCAATTAAATTCCAATCCAAGACTAATGAGGCGGTAGGCAAATTGTTGTATTAATGAGTTTTTTCATGGGTTATATCGCCCTCATGGCATTACGATCAGCGGAATATAAAATGTAATAATATTTAAATTTGAATTATATCCGCAAAGTATTGAGTTCTCAACATAGTACACGTACAATCAAACTCAACAAAATTACATTTTAATTTTTTTCTGATAAAATTAAAGAATGAGTGTCATCAACGAAGTAATAATAAAATTAAAAAAATATATATCTCAGTAAGAACTTTAGTTATACTCATATACTTCTTATTAATTAAAGTAATCACGTAATAAGTAACTAATTAAAAAAACGAAGACTGCCTTAATGAAATAAAATATTTAAGTAAACCGAATAATGGTTTTAAACAAATCAAACTTTTTTTTTGGCATAGCCTGAAAAGGCTTTAGAGTCCGTCTCGGGTAACATAACTACAAGAAAGTTTTATGCTTCCATTCTGAAATAATAACACGCGGTAGTAGAACCATAATTGCGCACAGATGTAAGATCTTACAATCTATCTGAGTTTTATTAAAATTAAAAAAAATATGTACAAAATTCATTCATCTAAATACTTCCATTTAAAATCCGGATATACTTCGCGCATTCAGGTAGTAATTTCGTAATCACATTTGAAAACATTGACGTTCATTTTAAACGAATTTTTCAGTATCACGAATAATAGTGTAGTAGAAGTGTTTTTGCTCTTATATGGCAATAAAGCGTACGCAGTAGGTACAAAAGCAATGGTATTGACGTTTCGTGCAATTTTTTCGGTCTCTATTAAACAACGTTACACCTTTGTACACGGACTAACACCCAGGCCTGGATTTGTAGTCAAAACGAATACTTGTCACGCGCGGGAATCGAATCCGCAACCCGTAGCGCCGCAGCCAAACGCCTAACCACTACGCTAATAAATCTTGTCCACTTTGTTAGTGTATCTTTTTTCGGAATTTGATGCTCACTGTTTTTATTTATATGCATTTATATATATATTTATAAGTATCCTGTTTCACAGAGTGCTTTAGGTATTGTTTCAAAATTGTTTGCAAACTTCCATTTTGCACTCATTCATTGTAGCATCAACTAAATTTCTTTCAATCTCGGCCATGCACGTATGGTTGATTTATCTCCAATTCCTGGTACCATTTTTATTTTTTACTAAAAAGTTCTCTTTATGAACATTAAGTAACAATGAGAAAACAGGGTTGATTTTTAACTCGTTATAAAATTTGTTTGCTATCGTTGTTCACAAAGAGAAAAATAATATAAATATGAATTAGATAAAATGTTCGGCAGTACTGACAGTGAACGGGCAAGCAGTCTACGAATGACGAGGCTAGAAAGTCGCTTCACAGACAAGTAAAGAAAAAAACAGTAAATATAAATCTGGAAGAAGATTCTTCAAGAAAAAAGACTTCTCCGTAAATAGTGGTAAATCTTTCATGTTGTCATACCATATCGAGGCACAGGTAATTCTTATTACTATCACAAAACGTGTAACATTCAACCTCAAGTAAGAATCATGATTCTTTTTATAGTATAGGAAACGGCAAAATCTTTATGGCCTTGTTTCATACCCAAGTTCGATTCACGCTCTGCATACAAAGGTAATAGTTGTGTAGTGACTCAGGTGGTGATGCAAACAGATTGTTATCGGCCGTTTCCTTCAGTAACGAGGCTCATTGTTAAATTAAATCACCGCCTACATCTACCAACTCGTGCATGCCTTCTTGTGTGGTGCGATGTTTTAAAATCACTAGACGTTTTTAAAGGTGTATGTTATTAATAGTCGTCTGACCCGAAAGCAGATAACATATTTGACCAGAATTCTATTTGGTGTCAAACAGTGATTAGGTCTAAAACAGAAATCGTGTTAGTGTAGAAGATGCAATCAAATTTTAACCCATTTTTAATTTTAATGTTACCTATACGTTTAGATTTTAAACGTTATTTTTCGTAAATAATCCTAACAGTTCTCTTAATCAATCCGAAATAAACACTAATAAGAGAGTACATGTGAACGGTAGTAGTAGGAAGCTATAAATTTTAAATTTAGACTCAAGCTACAGAATAGCTAGTACAACTATGAGTTGTGTTAAACATTAAAATGCATAACATAAATATTTATTTAAAGTAACAGTGTAATAATAAAACTTATGTTTAAATATCTATCGAAGTCTAAGCGATTAATTAAATACAATTTTATTCAAATTGGCCGCGTTTGGCTTTATTCTCTCTGGTCACGAATCTCCACGCACCACGCACTGACTCCATGGGGAGGTTAGTTACTGCTACCTCTGAAAATTTCTCGAGAGACCCATAGTCGCTTTGAGTGAGCCTGAATCTAATCTGTGTCTTCTACAAGCGTATCGGGACAGCAAGCGTTTTGATCCATCCGCTCTCTTCAGCTGCAGGGATTGATGAGCTAAACTATTAGTTTGAAAAGTAAAACTCAAGCACCATGGAACCTACAAGCTTCAAGTTTAAACTAAAACGCTTAGTTGTGTAAAGCAGATTCCACATCTGATAAATTGGGGGTGCGATCATGTCCTGATCTCCGGCAACTGGATCACGGATACAATATTTTCTTCAACTTCAACTTCGAGTTTGAACTCAAATGATTAGTTTTGTTAAGAAAATTACACACCTTAAAACTTGAAGTTCTTATCATAACCATGTCCCATGCACCTTGATCTAAGTCAATTGGTTTTAAATGTTTAATATTGTGAGAACTGTATCACACCTGCCAACTTTATGTCCCAAGTTTATAATATTTCGGTTTGTGGCAACGTGGACAAACCTTCTGTTTAGTACTTGATTATTTTTGAAGTTATGACAAAGTTGTTGAAGACAAGTTTGAAGTAGAAACAAAATTTGATGAAGATGTAGATTATGCCTTGGAATAGGGCATAGGATACTTTTTATCTGAATTGAGAGTAATGTTATGCGCGGACGAAGCCGCGGGCAACCGCGGTAGTTCTATATAACAAAAACATAGTATTCTAAAGCAGTAGTCGAGTAGGAATACCTATGTTACTTAAAGAACATCGTGCGTGATTGTTTGTTCGCTAAAAGATCGCAATTTATCGATACTATTCAAATCACTTTTATTCATAAGCATTTCATGTGTCACATCATTTTTCTAGTACTTAGTGCTGTATTAGTTTGATGAATTTCTCATGCTCGATTTCGATCAAGAAGACTTTCCACGAATTCTGTCGGATGTAACTTTATCCGCTATGCCACACAAAAATTACATGTGAAATTATATCACGATAAAATCGTATTGTGTTATTTTTAACATTCTAGGCAAGGTTTCGTTTCTTGGTAACCAAGCTAGTGGATAAACGAAACCATGCCAAAAATCGAGTTCTGTCGCATTTTGTCAACCTCATCCGCTATGCCACACAAAAATTTCATGTGGAGTCATTTCTCGACACAAAAATACCGTGTTATTTTTAGCATGGCTTCGTTCATCCAAGACATGGTTACCTTGATACCTATAGAAGTCGATTAAAAATGGAACTAAAAACAGCTTTACTAGTAGCTACTCTGTAGACCGGCAACATAAACAAGTTTGTTACGCGTAGATTCACAAATTTTTCCCGATTGAATTCAAAGATCATCCAAAGGCACAGGCCTTTGAACTTTGAACATACAGAGATTGTGTATTTCCATCGTAGATAAACGGGTGTAGGCAAGCAACTTTTTGCCTCTCCGGGAGATAGGATGTGACGGTTGGCGAGCCTCTTCGTCGGGTTCTCCGGAAAATATTGTATTGTTTTTAAACAGAAATAAATATTCAAATCATTATGCAAAAGGATCTTACGACTTACGTAAAGGCTGTTAAACCTCAAGTTCCAATATATTTTTTCTATTAAAAGAATTATACTTTAATAATTCATGTTTAGCAAATTTGCATAGCAGTAATATTTTAACAGAGATGGTGTTACAACGCTGTCGGCATATTAAGTGGCCAATATTCTTTGTCAATTTAGTTATAATAAATCGTTTACAACACGCACCATAAAAAAATGGTGCGAAAAAACACAGTTTTTTACTAATTCCGAGAATACGATTTATTAAACATTCTGCATTATACAAAAAAAATCAACTTCATCTAGTATTTAGTTGTTAGTCTACCTTTAAGACGTTGTCACAACTGCTAAGAATGTGAACGTCTCATTGTTACTTCAGTTTTCTTTCTACTGTTTGTTTTTCAAGTTTACCAGCTTTCTTAAATTAATACAAAATAGTGTATCTTCTTAATTACGTATCGTTAACATTTTGTTACAAATAATGCTATCGATAAACTTTATGTACTTTATGAATTCCATCCAACAAAAACAATATTTATCTTTCAGTTCTAAGTATTATAAAACTATTATTATTATGTGGGGTTATTGAGATATGCACTCGTCTGGTTGGGAGATGCATATAGATATTAATATGTATACATACATAAAATGCAATAAAATAAATAAATTATCTTTAAATATATTATAATTAAAACTCGGGTTATTTAGCACTCGTCCGGCTGGGTGACACATATAAATATGCATACGTACAACCTATCACAAGTCCACTGCTGTATATAGGCCTCCTTCAAAGACTCTTTAATATATATTATAATTAAAAAAACTTAAAGTAAAATAAAATAAATAAATTAATTTTAACCCAACCATATGGAAACCCTCTGCATGGCAGACCAGACGGCCGAGGGTTAGGGGGAAAGGGAAAGAAACCGGCGGACGATGCGAGCGGTATCAAGAAGCACCGCCTTCTGCATTTGAACTCGGAGCGGTCCGTTACGGAGTCCCAGTCGCCTCAGATGTTCCGAGAGGCTGACTGGGATTAACATATTTGCAGAGACGACTCTCGGAATAATTTCTCTCTCGGCGACAGGCTCGACAGATGTCGACAGTGCCATCCCTTAGGATGTATCTCCGATAGTTGTTGGTCTTAATAACCTGATCCTGTATCGCACAAACAAAACCCTCGGTTTCCCCAAAGAGGACATCGAAACGCAGACAGTTGAGGGATGCGACGGTATCTACGAAAGGCTCATGGAGAGAACCCATGGAGCTTTTTCTCTTGCCATAAGGCGTTCCGGTCGGAGCCGCTCTGTACTGCCAGGTCCTGGCATTCCTCGTTGGCCAAGGATAGATGGGTAAGCCCTTTATCACAGCTTATGATGTCCGAACACTTTGCGACTACGCTTGCTTATGATTTAGAGACCATTTTTCTTTTTAAATATAATCCTAGCAATTATCATTAATTATATTCCTGTTTAACCCCCAACCTCACAGCAGTCAATTGTCGTTCAGTCGTACCTCCACTAAGCTGCTGGTGCTTAAAAATCATTTTTAAACATTCGATTTTCATTTCATTTCACATTAAAAATATAAGCGCATAGTGTGTAATATACTATTTGATGATCACACAAGTATCATCAATGAAAATTTTGCAAAACATAATATTTACGGTGTTACAGTGTCAAAAACATAATTCACATGTCATGAACGAAGTGTTGACAGTATATGTCTTATATCAAAGGCAATGTAAGTAAAACTCTCCTAACTGTATTGTGCATACGTCTGTCTTTTGTAATCCTCGCAAAATATATATTTCACTGCAATAATTATTAAAACTGTATATATAATTTGTATACTTTCCCACATATATCATACAATTATATTAAAAAATGGGAGTTTTTTTTGTGACTTCGTGAATGACAAAATTTTTGAAAAACTAAATTTATATAATATTACTGCCGCACGCAAAGATGTAACAGCCTTTGTATTTAAATTAAACTAAATAAACATGAACAAGTTATTTTAGTAACCGTCAAAACGATCATTCTTTTTTTCTCTCATCACATCATAATTTTATAATAGGCATTTTCCTTGAGTCGATTTGTATGAATTATAAAATGGAATCGAAAACCAAAGTTGCGACGAGGGACTGCCCCCGTGTCTCTGACGACAGCAGGCGTCTCGGATCCTAAATCTTTCCGATAATATCGCATATTGAAATGCGAAGACGCGCAAGTTTCTCTGTGTTTACGGTAAATATTAAACTAAATAAAACCCAATACTAGAATATTCCTTCATCAACCTGCTAATAATGTACTACTTGACTTTAAACACTCGTCGAAGAACGCACAAATTGCGTTGTTTTAACACGGCCGTTAACCGTCAAACATTCCTAGGATCGAACTTAAGTCAGCGGTCAACATTCTTACCTCCATTACCGCTGACGACTGCATGGTTTAATTGGTAGTGTATCTAATAAACAAGACGTTGATCTTGAGTTCGAATCCCAGCCAGTCAATGTATGTGCAGGATGTTATTGGCTTTCTGTCTCAGACACTGTGCCTGACCCTTCCTCGGATCTTATGGCATAAATGTTCCATTAAATACGGGAACTCAAAGATGGGAAAGATGCTTCTATGTTTCCTTGTACAATTGTGGCTATATAATATTCCTGCTCAGATGAGAATTTCCGATAGAATTTGGAAGATGTTGGCGTGATCCTAATCAGCCAAGTGGACATTAAAATTGTAGTGGAACTACTTTGTTTCCCTAGGAATCGCACGCAAATACCACGCACTTCCTCTGCCGCTAATCAGCAGTACAACCGCTGTTGTGTTTCGGTTTAAAGGTCCAGTATAATTATAGGCTGCGTGGCATATCATCTTAGTCCACATATGTAACAACACATTAGCATATTTAAGTTGTTTGCAGGTGTCAATAGTCTACCTAATACATGCAGAGCAAAGGCGGCAAATCGATCGAAGTTCCTTACACAATAAACGCATTCCTAAATCTGAATTTAAAAAAGAAAACTTTTGAATTGTAATATTATTTATGGGCAGATTAGATATAGTGGCCATTTACAACCATAAAATCTATTGTACCTACCCCGGTTTGTCCCTCCAATGTTAAAAAAAATTATGATGCCTTTGATTGCATGACTTGTTAGTTACGCACTAAAAACATTTTAGCAAATATTACAGTGACAAAATAAATCAAATAATGTTTGAGTAAGAGGGAATATACCGTCTTTTACTCCAATAATAACCTCCCACTCTCGCGTTGCATTATTTGGCACCCTGCCGACTAAAAGACGAAAGCTATGGCGTTCGACTGATGGCAGCTAGGGCACGATATGATTCATTAGACTATGGCTAACCTATAACTTCCAGACGTAATAGCATTAGGTGTAACTCTATACAAATCTTTCATGCATGGCTTGCCAGCTATAATTGCCGCTTACATGGAAAGGTAATATGTTCAGTCGCCCACATACATATGCAATACCAGAGGAGCTGTAGGTGCGTTGCCGGCCTTTAAGGACGGACTTAAAAACTGAGAGGGATAATAGGGAGGGGGGAAGAGGTGAATGGGGGGAGGGGGTCTCGGTAAAGCCATGCCACGTACATGAAACAATCGGTTACTTTTATTTAGGGATTAGGTTACTCAGGTATTATGTAATGTATCTCTAGCTAGGCCTGAACACGAAATTATTACACTCTATTTTAAAAATATCATGAGTTATAATTAAACAGATATGAAATACCACTTGACTAATATTGCCTAACGAAATATATTTAAACGTAACTCGGTAACAACTCATTGCACAACGATATTAACAAAACAATATTTTAGTATCTTCATTGGTCACCTATCTTGCTGTCTTGTTTACTTGACTTTCTGACCTTTCGACTAATTTACTCATTATCTTGCTTTTACTGTTTCTACGAATTGTCGAGACATTTGCTTCAAGCAGAATTTCGTCACGTTATAATATGACATTTTAAAGAACAGGAAACTATCGTTAATTATATGAAACGTATATAGGTCGTTACACATACCGTTAATGTTATTTGCTGATCAACACAGATCGGTTATTCCGCCATCTTTAACTAAGTTTGCGTGGAATTTTCCTTCCGGAGTTCGGTATTCATATTTCAGTGCGAGGCACATGTCGTAAATATAACAACTACATAAAAGATAGTTTTGCCAGCATTTTATTAATCTTATTCGGGTTGATTGAATGAGGAATTTGTGAGTCGTGCGTTTAGTGGACAAATAAAAAAAAACAAACATTTGTCAATGCGAACATTATATTAACTACAACTACAAATGTTTGTTAAGCTAAGTGAATTCCACGAAACAATACATAATAATTTATTATACTGAGTATAGGAAATGAGCGTGATAAAAATTTGGCACCGTAATTGTCTTTTGCAAAAACAATAAATATGCTCTTAATAACCGAGACAACACATCATATTACAATTATTACATTACACTATGTTAGAAGATTGCGGTGGGTTCTGCGCTTGAATTGGAGGGGCTTGACCTTGGTTTTGACCTTGATTTTTAGGTGGCTGACCTTGACCTTGGCTAGTCTGAGTTTGTCCACCTTGCCCTTGTACCGGCGGTGACTGGCCTTGAACGGGTAAGTCGTTGCGTAAGCCTGGAGCTTGTCTCTGGTTCTGTGTAGCCGGTTGGTTAATGTTCTGTGGTGGTGATTGTTGGTTAAAGGACTGAGGTGGCTGTGGGGGCTGTCCTAAACCTTGCGACTGCTGTGCTTGAACCTGTCCTTGAGGTTGACCTTGGAATTGTCCTTGGGGCTGCCCTTGAGGTTGTCCTTGGAACTGTGAGTGCGGTTGGAATTGAGGTTGTTGAGCTGTGTGTTGAGGTTGGCCAGGCTGAAATTGCGCTTGGTGTCCCTGCTGAGGATGACCTTGGGGTACTTGACCAGGAGCAAACTGAGGTGGAACTTGCTCTTGCGGATGTCCCTGATAGTATTGCTGTTGTCCTTGGTAACCTTGTTGCTGTGCGTGCTGGGCTTGTTGTTGGTATTGTTGCTGTTGATAAGCCTGTTGTTGTTGATAAGCTTGGTGTATCTGGTGTTGAGCGCCCGGGATCGGTCTTCCGTGGGCGTCAACCTGAGAAACGAAACAATACATTATAATTGAGTAAAAATAAATCCTAATTACATATAGTCCATTCGACGGCAAAATAATTAAAAAAAGTGTATTATTCCCCCTTACACCATGATGGTATTATGTCCCCTATTTACTTGCTCAATGTCTTCAGAACAATAAGTGTTCAATTAACTCCCGTTCCGTGTCCTCCAATCAGTCGCTCCCTCTGCGTATTGTTTAATGGCAGCGTCTAAGTGTCAGAGCTAAATGTAGAGCACTACACACTGATTGTATCATACAAATGAGACCAGATCGCAGATAACATATTCGATATCTGCCTGCACCCATTTCCCGGGTGTCGTAAGAGGAGTGTATGAAAAAATAATTTAAACTTTAAAGCAATCGCCTGAAACAATACCGGATACGATGCTCGGCACACGCTACATTCTATTGCGAGGCAATGTTGGACGGCGGAAATCAATTTGGCTGAGTATAACCAAATGGAAATTCGTAATCTCTGGCTCACAGGTATTTCATCTTAGTCTTCAAAGCTGACAACGCCTTTGTAATCTTACAGTGACCATTTACCACCAGGTGGACTGTTAACTCTTTTGTCTATTTTTGATAATAATAACAATCGTATATGCATGTTTGAGGGGAATTAACGGGTTTACTGATTTTACTTTAAAGACTCCTCATCATTCTAGAACTTTTATTTGATTTTTTTATGAAGTTTTAACTGACTATTAAATAATTAAGTTAGACGCTAGAGCTGGACCTCCATTATTTTTGAACCACCGATGATATCCTGCCTCGCCATGTTGAAGCGTATTCAAGTCGCCCGTTATTATTAGTTACAGTTATTGGCAGTAGAGGACATGTTAATTATTGAAAGAAGTGGAGCTCCGTCTTGGACTTATGAAGGGTTGTCGTGTAACACTCGCGTAGAGTCAATATTATTAAGTATTCATTGAAGAACACTTTATTAAGTATCACTGTGAAAAATTAATATTCGGTCAATCGATGTGATGATAATTTTTAATTCCGATTAAGGAAATTGACACAAAACTCAAATATTTTCGGCAAATAAACTATTGCTTATTCTATTAAAGATCAATACAAGAATGAAATGGTCTGAATTTTTATTGCATTACTTCGTATTTTCTGTTTGTTTGTATGTACTGTTTCATAAATGAGCGGCCGATACGTACCATTTACCATTATGAATGGTTCAACGACTTCATTTTAAAATTTTTAATTATTGTTTATAATAAAATGCAAATGTTAGATGTTGATGTAAAATCAATCAACCCATGTACATTGTTAACTGTGACAACCTTAGCCTCCATTGACAACACTGTCGCGATACTGTCAAGATGTTGCCCGCATTTGCCAAGTGATCAAAGGCGCCGATCTACTGTATCTCTATTCTTTATATAGTGATACATTTCGTATGAATAAAGAATATTTTTTAAGCACTACTACAGAATTTACGTTTACATACAGTTTGTATGAAATCGTATATAAGTCAAACTATCCAATAGGACCCAACGAAAACTATGATGTAATCGTTAAAAACGCACACGTAGACGTACTGAGGCAACCACAATCACTGACAATGAGCCGTTCCATAATAGCCTTTAAAGGCTATTAGCTCTCTTCAATAGTAATTTAAAAAAATAAAAAATATGTTTCTGAAACTATCTGTTTAACCAATGCTTATCAACTTAGTAAAGTTTGGATTGCTATTTGTTCCTTACGATCAATTCTTTAAATCAATTTATCTTTGAACAAACCTATTATGGTATTTAGATAGGGGATTTTTGCGTGTTACGTTTTTGTATTTGTTTATTAATTTTATCTGCTATAGTGGAGATAAAAATGTTAAAAAAAAAATATTTTAGATTAAATCTCTTTTTAAATTGAACAAGCTACATTGCACCGAGAATGGATTATGATGAATGGAAGTGTTTATTGATCGCAGTGACCGTAAAATACACTTCTGAATACATCGCAGTAGAAAATCCACTACATTATTATATACAATAAACGATAGTGTGTGTACATGTGAATATAACTTGGAGACTGTTTTCAACATACCAAACCACGTTGCTGTAAGTATCTCAGTTCTTCAAGTCTTTTTCTTTCAAATACCTCGTATTCACTTTGAGTGTAAATTTGATTTTCGTCAATCGATTTCCAGCCTTAAAAAAATTTAATACCATTCTTAATTATTTCGTTTTAATGTTGTACATTACATTTTATTTTAACCATTAAAATCAGTTTTACAAAATTCATTTTAAATATGGAACAACCACACAATTTGCCTGTCTTGAAAAAACAAATAAATTTTAGCAGATTACTCGCTGTCTACAATAAAATCTCTTGTTAATCAAATTTTCTCCCATATTTTGCTTTTTTAGTATGTAGAAGTCTTCAGCGTGACATAGGATTTTCCATAAAACTCCCAAAAAAAATCAGACACGCCATGCATGGAAGATTTGGTCACACTCGCCACCCTGGGCAAGCGTGTTGATATGCGCCACAGCCGTTACTCTCGCACTAGAGACGCTGTTCCCAATACCCACTCAATTTTTTTATCAACGATATAAGAGGGAGAATTGTGCTGTACACTTGAATCTGATATAACCGGCTCTGGCAAACGAAGTATAGCAGAAAATCTATCCGAATTTGTAGAACCTAAAATCCCACACATCAGTGACGGGAAGCAGCATCTCTGGTGCGACGCTATCGGCGTTGCCCTGTGTGAGGACTATGGGGAAACCTTTCAAAAATGGATGACGGCTAATGCCTTATATATACATATTTGCCTTTTATCCGGCGATATCTAGGATTTTGATTCTCACAATTTGATTGGTAATAAATTTATTTCTTAATTTCTTCTTAAAGATGTATAAGATGTAAAATTATAGATTATCAGAATTTCATGTCTAAAATGTATTGTATCACTTTGACATCATTTAAAGAATAAAAAGTACTAATACTTCTCCTTGACGGCAGAGTAACTGTCTTGGCAATTCCACTTACCCTCATCCTGATTGAAATCGGCCTTCTGAGTCTCCAACATGAACTCATGGAAGTCGATGAGACCGTCGCGGTTCCGGTCGTTCTCTTTGAACACATGCTCTCGCATACGCTCCATTTCCTCAGCTCTTTCGTGCAAGTCCTTATTGGGACCACCGGGGCCGTATACTTTATCCAATTCCTTGATGAAAAGGGCTTTCACTTCGTCCGCATCCCAAACACCGTTGCCGTCAACGTCTGCCATTGAAACGTATAATGACAAATGCTTATAATACAACTTTAAACAAAAGAATGCTACAGTGAAATTTTGATCGACAAGCATTCAAATCGAAAACCGAATTTATAGTTAAACGTCGATTGGCGCGAAGTATCTTCAAGTGCATTATCAAATCTTCACTAAAAATACAGTGGACTTTACTTAAACAGATACACCTAGAAAATTATACTTTTTGTGAGTCAAAAATTTAAAGATAGAGAAATATCTTACTTGATTTAAACATCGTCCAGCTCTGACCACGCATACGTCAACCACTCTCCATTAATGAGTGAATGCCTATGTATATGTCGATTGTAGCCGATTCTATCTATATATATCACGACTGGCGCGTTATCAAGTTATCGATTCGATTCACTGATTCCTTTAGCGTGTCTGTATTACCTTTCATACATGCATAGGACTAGATGAAGTGGTGTAGAAATGCAGCACAACTCCTCCCCGCTATACGAGTAAAGATCTCATTGCGAGAAATCAAGATGACTCGGAGGCATGCTATTACAAAGAGTGTCTATTTTTTTTTTAGGAATGAGTCATTTAATTCATAGATTAGCTTCACGCGCCAAAATATATTCACAATTCACATAATGACATAATGGTAATTCGTTTACTACTACAGCGAAATGAGTAAGTTCACTTTATTTTGTGGGTGTACTTAGAGTGAATGAAAGATGAAAATTACGCATTTAACGATTTGAAATTTAGCAATTACAATACATATTTCATTGAAACAGACACTAGAATCTGACAAATTTTGCACTTAAAACAAACCTTCGACCTACTTATTTAAGTCAACTAAATGCACATACAAAACACACGACGACAATAACACATGCAAAACGAGAACAAAACTTGACAAATGCAATCATGCTACCAAGCGCATAGTCGGAGGACAGTAAACGCAATAGGTAAAATCCAAACAGCGTGCGTGCAATACAATATACGTAACGGGCAAAATGGTCTTCTCGATTTTTATGTACGCATAAATTAAAAGTAAAATTTAATTTAATTCCGTAGCTCTGCCAAAGTTAACATTTAACTATGTGCAGAACCACTTGCACTAGGTGGCCTAAATTTCATATCAGTTGCTATTTTACCTACAAAAGTTTCCATTGATCTCTTTATTTAACTTCATTGTACTTGAAACTACTGGTAAATACTTATTTCAGGAAAAAAAAGATAATAAACACGTACTTTAGTTTTTTATTAAGTTTTCTAATTATACATTTTTTGATAACAAAGGCCAATTTTTCATTTTACTGTATTGTATCAATTAATATTGAAACAGTGTAGGCGAAGTATCATTTACATACAAGCATGCATACATCAACAAGTATGTTAGTAACGGAACAAAAAAAATTACGACAATGTACTTATTCTAATGTATTTGTGGGAGAAGGACAGAAATACCGACAAGCAAAACATTTACTTTACTTAATGTCAAACTCGAATTCGAATTTGAGTATTCAATACTCGCACATTAAATTGACGGATACGTGCGTGTTTAATTAACCAATTATAAAATAATATAATTAATTTGATTCTATAAAGGTATACAAAATTAAAAGTGGAACGAAAGAACTAAGCATACAGATTTTTTTAAAGAACGAACTTCCGCCCCATACCTCCAAAGTGCTTCTATATGAGTATGACATGTATGTACATATACATGCCACTTTGCATAAAATGACATTTTGCTAAAGTCGTTTTTCTCCTTCTTTCCACAAAATCATCTCAAATTACTCCAAACTCCAATTTTAAAGAAGAAAAAAAACGAGAACACTAGTTTGCCACAAATTTTGAAATTTTCAAAACTCAGTTCCATTAACCGAAAACAAAAAAATCTAACTACATACAAACTAGCACGCTATGGATCTTACCATGCATCATGAAAAACACCTTTGGGTTGAAATCTTTTGTTTCCATATTGTCGGCATTTTTCCATATCTCTAACAACTGTTCTCTGGTCACAGGATGAAGTAGCTGTCACAGATAACAAAAAGTTAATACGGTCAACGACGCCACTCACCATGCATCATGAAGAAGGCTTTGGGGTCAAACTGTTGATCCATTTGGTCCTGCTTTTCCCAAACTTCCTCCAGTTGTTGTTTAGAACCGGGATGATGGAGCTGCGTTTACATAATAGCGATATATACATACTATCTACAAAACTATAAAACTACAATGCAATTCGATGGCTGTATATATAAATAATGCAGGCACGGTCTAAATCAATATAATGTAATTATATTTAAAAAAAAATTAAAGGAGGCGTGATGATGATAACATAATTAAAAGAAAGCAAACTCAACGAAAAGTACGACTGGTGTGGTACATGTCTGTAAGCCATCATAGTCAATAGACTATTTGGATCTTGGATCGATAGATCCAAGACTATAAATAAATAATTTATTAGGCTTCTAGAACTTATAAATGATTATATGGTGTGATATAATAAAATTACATAATATATACGATATATATCTGCAGCAGAACTATGGTAACCGACATGGCCTTGAGAATTGGCAAGCTAAAGTGGCATTGAGCTGGCCACATAGCTCGCAGAACTAACAGCTCGATAGACAACCTCGTACACGCAACCGCAGTTTTGTCCACCCCCCACAAGATGGAGTACCGACCCGGTACAGTGTTGCGACGGGTTTATGGATGCAGGTTGCCCAGGATTATACTTTTCGACAGTGGACTTGTGCCGGGAAAGTCAACTGTCCAATTGCAGGGTTTTAAAAGACTGGCTTTTATAACCGGCTTTTATATAATTAATGAAATAAAACTTTTGATCACCTTTCGATTTTCTTTGATTAAGTACACATAATCATACTGGAGTTGGTAAACTACCTACCAAATGTTTGATACACTTGTACCTATCGGTTGTCACAGTGGAGTTTCCACTGTGACAACCGATAATAGACCACAAATCTAGACTGCAAAATGTTTGTTTATATTATGATTGGCCTAGACTGGGACTAGTTAAAAGTCAAAACTTGGTTAAACCTATGTTAGTTGAAAGCTCTTATAAACGTCAAACAACCACTAACGTATTATGAACATATTAAAGTAATATCCAGAAATAAATATTGATATAAAAATATTAATATTTTTGTTAACTAGTTGCTATTTAACAAGAAAAACTGTGATAACAGCTGATAACCTAACCTTTATAGATTTATTGATGTAATACGCGATGAAAAGAGCAGCATCTTATCAAGGTAAAGTTAAAAACACATTAAAAACGATTAAACCCATGCCTTCACTTTCTTTCTTTGGTTAGCTCAAAATTTTTAAGTTTTGATTTGATACGGTTTCTTATAACATAAAACTCTTAGGGTCTTACTTACTGGGTAAAAAATAATACCTTTTAACTAACTTCAGATTACAACTTAACTTAATCAGATTACATAAAAGCGCCAACGTAATCTGGAATATTAGACCATATTTACCACGCATCGAAGGTTGGATTGGGGGGAAGGGGGGGAAGGGGGGGGAGGGTTAATCTCAGTGGTCAATACCCCCGTACCAGTGGCGGTGAACCGATCACTGATTTGTAGTATTAGTGTATCGACATTTGAGTGGATTTTCTCCAGAGCCTTTTATATATGATTTTAAAATAAGATCTCTTTGTAATTATAAATAACAATATGTCTTTTTATCTATTATGATTACGATTGATTAGTAGTTGACCGTTAGTAGGTATTTATATATGTTACGCATATATTTTCTTTGTTTAAAACAAGCATACTGCAACATTTCCACGTATTTGCTACGGCATGTGCCGAGATTTGAGTACAATTCCGATAAATGTAAACAAAACTTCTCAATACCAAGAAATATTATGACTCATACTAAATGGCCGGACATATCAACACATAGTCACGACCACAGCGTAATGAGTGCGATATGGATGAATGAAATGTATTAAAGCAATTATAAGTGTCATTTTGAACCTTGTTACGTAAGAATGGAACTATTTTATTAAAAAATACTCTTAAGGCCACGATAGCCAAGAGGTTAGGGGATTTGCCTCATTTCAGAATATCCGTGTTTGATCCCCTACGGGCTATGGAAACTACTAACATCAATATGGACCTCTGACCACTCCAGTATTGGTTATTCGGTTGTGGAATTTATTTATTCTATATATATATATAGATATTTTTTTTAAAGAAGCCGTGTGTAATATTTAAATATTTTTCAAAGTCCAATAATATGATGAATAAAAATAATATTATTAAAATTGGCCGCCTTCCGCTTCAAGTCAGGACATTGTTCCCGTGCCATGTATTAGATGTTCGTGTTGTGTGACCTGGAGCAGTCTTGCTGGAAAGTCTATGGTAAATTTTTGAAAAGTAAATCACTAAGAGGCTTTATTCTTTTTTCACAGAAATTAAGCTTCGTGACTCCTTGGTAGTGAGTGATTGATACAGGATGGTGGACAAGTAGAACTTTTCCAATAAGAACTGTACGCATTGAACTGAATACTGAGCATACAACTTAGTAATTTTGCTCGTTGTACTGCTCTCTAATCGATTTTTTTTTTCAACTGTAAAGAGCACACTTGCGTGTCTTCCACCAGCGTATTTATCTCTCAACACTCTTAAGATGCACGGAATGATTTAGCTTATGTCCTGTGTATCGATGCTAAGCACCGGGCCTTGTTTAAAAATTAGCGACAGGGCCTTGGCGGGAATCTTTATTTCACACGAAAATATTATTTTGTTTCGTCGAACTCTGGCTTAGTCAGCGTTCACAGCCCATCTGGTTCTAACAGCACGCGTACGCCCCGATCTTTTATGGTCTTCGACAGAGGAATTTTTGGTATACGATATATATCTATGGTGCGATACACAAATATGCGTCGGATGGCTAGCTTTGGAAAACTCTTATAAATTACTGACGGCTCTAAACCTATTTTATGCTATGCAATTGCTGTAATCCTGTTTTCTTTAACACCTCACTCCGTAACGTAATAATTTAACAATCACGGTGAGAAATTATATGTAAATGGCGGCAAATTAATCGAAATTAACGCATACTTAATAAACGCATTCAAAATTAGAATTACAAAAGAACCTTCTAAATTGTAACATTATTTATGATAAAGACTAGTTAAATAATATAAATATTTTCAACTAATGTTCTATGACATAATAAGGTTTACTTTATGATTTAAATTTAATTTGTATTTATTTAACAAACCATACTCACTGGCTTGTGATGTTTCTTTGCATCCTCCTCATGTTTCAGCTTCTCCATATATTCCTTTTTTTGTGCCTCTTCCATAGTCTCCAGCTTCTGGTTTTTCTCAAACTCCTTTTGCATTTCATATTCCTGCAAATAAACACATGCAATCATCACATCAAGCCAAAGAAATATAAATAATTTTTGTTTTTTTTTTAAGTTGATATTATGGTCCTTCTTCTTCCACATGGAAAAATCGCCATTATCGCCATTCTTGGCAATAGAATTGGATCGTAATACAGAACACGTCACAATTTAGACATTGCCGCCTGCCAACCCATGGTTCTTCTGTGCATTTTTGAGATGACCTCGATTTTCACGACCCTTCTTCGCAAGTTTTCTGACGCCACCAACACACGACACCTAGTTTTGACAATGAATTCTATATACGAAATAAATCCACTTACCTTAAACTGTTTCTTCCTCTCCTTATCCGCCGCCTCTAAATCGGCGGTAGTCTTTTGAATCAATTTCTTAAGATCCTCAATTTCGAAAGTATGGGGATTACCATGGTCTAAATGTTCATTTGTTGGGAGCTTCCCTGTATTGATATCTAGGTTATTAGTGAGCTCGAATTGCTGGAAATAATACAAAAGGTAAATGAAATAGTTCCAAATACAAATAAAGTAAAATGGAGTAGAGTAGATGTTGGAGATGTCCACAGATGTGCTGAGGACATCTACTTCATTCCACCTTTCTTATTTGAAAGAGTTTCGAAACACAGAAGGACCATTAAAGGAGGATAATTTTTAGAAATAACAAGCGAAAAGTTTTTTTTTTATCATAAATTTATATTTTCTCATGTTTCATGCAAGTATGTTTATCTTCTAGTAAATGAGAACTTTATAAAACAACACTGGGGATCAATCATAGTAGTCATTCTATGAAATTTAAATGAAGAATCCAACAATTTCCTCATTTTCAATTACACACGAATATAAGTAATTGGAATATTGGAATACATTTAATTGGAATGTAAATTGTTAACTTTGTAACATAAGATAATTTTTTACAATCTACAGTCGTTTTGTATCAAGGCAGCTCATTGCGATATGAAAGTAGAATGTACAAAACTAATTTTTAAAGTCTAACTAATAAATTGTTTACTCATACACGAACATGTGAGTGTAAAAAATTCGAATAATTTTTTATTGAAATTTGTTTAATTATCAATACAATTAAATATAATTAAGGTTTGTCTGAAAGTCCAAATATTGACATACAATTTACACCAAAAACTTACCCTGAGAATAATCACTACAATATTACAAAAGAATTTTGATGAATTGTCTTGTCTATGTGAACAAGTCCACTAGACCAGTTTCTATAAAATACATAAATATAAAAAGTTGTAAATGCTACACAATTTGTATTTAAATGGAACTCACTTTTGTTGCCAGGTGTCGAAGTCTTTCCAACTCTCGTCGTTTAATTTCGTCCAGCTTGGTTCGGATGTTGTGATTGACAAAGTCCAATTGTTCAGCAATTTTACCTGACTGGAAAGTAATATAAACAAAACTGGTCAAGTAACTACAAAGGAGATGTAAAGACAAACTTTGCAAGCGGATTGGGGACTAACCGATGGCAGAAAATTAGCATATCTGAACCCGAATCCCATTGTCTACTACATTACACATTAGAGCATGGGTGCCAAAGTAGGAATAATAGTAAATTCAACTACTAGTTATTGAGTATGTGCATATCTTTAATGGAAGCTATGCCAGCTTTAGTTAATGCTCTACTGGAAAAATCTATGGACGGTAGTAAACTTAAACAGCCCCCAAACAGTAGATTAAGCATTGCAATTTTTGGATTAAGTATTATAGTTTTTGTTTTATAAAACAGGCTTCACTAATACTAATTATCCTACCTTTTGAATCATTAGGTTAGTTCTTCCGAATAGCTCTTTTACTAACGAAGCGCCACCCTCTGAACATACTGGTACTCTCATATTTTATAAGATGGCATATGAGATTTTAATAAATAATTATTTTAAGTATTTGTGTGAAAACTAATTTTCCAAGGGACCTATCTAGATAAACTTGAAGAGTAAAACATTATCTAAATACACAATTTCATCCAAATCCTTAAAGCCGTTTCCGGGAAACCAATAAAACCGGTTAAGAAATCCTCATGAAGTGTATATTAATTAATACCATAGGTATTTTCAGGAAAGCACCCACCTACACTAGATTTTCACTTACCAACAAGTTAAGAAATAAAAGTCTTATTATGTTATGTACCCGCCACCCCAGAAACTGGCTGCTTCCTTCCTGGTACATTTTAATAATTGCTATTTTTCATTATCATTGGGGTTCATTATAATAACTTCATTGATATTAAAGTATTACTTACCCTGACATCATCTTCATCGGCCTTCTCCAATCGTTCTCTGAAGTCTGGATCGCTTTCCAGGGCCTGAACCACTTCTTTTAAGTATCTGTGATATTCCATGTACTCCTCCTATTAACATATTAATATTATTAGACTCTATTAAAAATAAAACAGTATTCAGAAAGAAACTTTTGGATTAAATAACAATGATTCAGTAAAATACTTCCAGGAAAAATAACCACAATATTACTATTTTACAATATGAATTATAACTAATTAGACAGATAAAAACATGTAAAAGGTTGGATAAATAAATAATAGACTGCAATTTTATATCAAGTAATTTTTATTCAGTTTTGTGTTTATACAAATTTTTGTAGTTATTAATTTTAGACAATCTCCTTAAAAATCCAAATTTGCAATCACAAGATATACCAAGTTTTTAACAGTTGCAATTTCTTTAACGAGGTATGTAAAACCACAACAAAACACAGGCAACAAGAATAAAACCAAATTAAGGAGGAAATGAATTCAAAAGCTTCTAAATTTAAATTTATTTTGTAAAATGTGATTCATTACTATCCGCTGCCATTTCATAATGAGGTTCCTCAGATGGAAACGAAACAGGTGAATAAAAGTTCATAGAGAAATTTTAAAACCAACTGTATATCATTTTGAGAATAAAGAAATAATACCACAGTTAACCAAAGTATGTTTCACAACAACAAACAATATCCATAAACGAGTTTGCACACAAACACACGCCCCCCATAAGTGGGACCGATTCGCAAAGTATGAGATGTGGCAAGGTTAAATATCACATACATGTAAATATCAAGTATAATCACAAACTCCGTGTGAAGAAATAATTAATGAAAACGAAAAGCTATATTCAAAATAACTAAACTAACAAACCAATTATTTATGCAGTGTTATTTCTAGAAAATTAAATTAAAAACTTTAATGAAGCTATAAAATAAAGTGTTCTAAATAGCTGACTTCTACCAATTCGCTGTTTGGTAGTAAGTAATCTGTGGGAATTCAATCTCCATTATTTTGGGCCTCATAAAGCCTAGCCAGGTGAAATTAGAAAAAAAAATTTTGTGTCCTCTGATGAATAGTACAATAATCACAATGCTGCACAAGTGTCTTAGGTGCAAAGTGGCTGGAACTGCCAATTTATGTAGCAAAACGCATCAATGAGGGTTCAAAATTCTTTCCATTCTATGCTCTACTTCTTTCTATCCCTTATATTATACAAATAGTAGAGAGTATATAATTGTCTATTTGTATACATAGGAAACAAATGTTGTGTATGTATATGTACTATATGTACAAGTAAATATTCACTTTTACAAAAGCAAAATTATATATTACATTAAATTGCATTTGTAAAAGTCATAAAGCCTAGCTCTGATAATGTTGTGTTACATTAATAACTATTTACTTCAATTTATTATTTTAGAATAGTAAAGTAAATTGTACAGTGTTATCTAATGATATACTTTCAGTTCAAAAACTTTTAAAAACATTAACTATAGGGGATGATTCCTACATTTATGACTTAGCTTTTGAATTACCTTGTTATTTTTCTTTTTAACATTGCAAGTTGTTATAAAGCAAAACATAACGTTCTAGAACTCTGCCTAGCGTTTTTACAAGGATAGGATATATTATGTTGCCAAGAATTTTTTTGGAATTCATTCTAATCATCAAACATTTTCTAGCAAAGTAAATTTTAAACTGTAATATTTCTTCAAATACTCCTACTACTCTGAACAAATGAGCAAAACAGATAGTAAATTTAAAGTATTCCCACTCAAAATACGGGCATTGATGGGATATGCGAGTTGAGTTGCAGAATCTTGCCCCATACCAAAATCTACAATTCTTTCAAATTTGGAATCATACTGTTATAGAAATTAATTGCATCACATCACAATATTCGACATTTAGTGTTAAATTAAAACATGTTTTTTACTATATTTTATTATTTATCATCAAGTTCTAATTAATCTATGTTTAGTAGTGTAGTCTCTAGTTCATCAGGAAGTTAGTTCAAAGTTGATTGCAAAATTTGTAGCAAATAGACAAGCAAGAAAATTAGTTAATTAAAAATGTAAATGTATCATATAAAATATGATTGTAGGTAATACTATAAAAGGGCAAACTATGAAGGTAAACTTCAATATGTACCAATACGTACTTAAAAAAAATAACAAGTTCGAAAATACATGATAATATTACAATTACTTTTGTTACCTACCAACCTTGGCAAGCACACAGCTTGCAATAACTGGGCAATTCACAATAACAAGTTAAAAGTGAAAAAGCAAATAAGTACTCATGCCTATTAGAGATTTCTTAAGCGTGAAAGGCATGGATTACATTACATCACCAGGTTTACTCCTGGATATTACCATAATATTTTCATGGCTTTTACTTTATTGTCTCTTACAATGCTCACAGGAGGAAAGTGATAGTAGATTCATATGCCATTACCAAACAGTGGTAGTAGGAAGTACTTAATAGTTACATTTAAAAAAGAATTTTGTTAGTTAGGAGTAAATTAATAAAAACACAAAAATATGACATTATGTAGTAAAGTACACTTACCAAATCATCCTTTATTTCACTGTCCTGCTCTTTTGATTTATCTTGAGATACTGGGGGTGCAAAAGAACAGTGGAATAGCACCCCTAGACAAAATATACTTGCCTTTAGTTTCATTATAACCTTAGTAAACAAAAGATATAATTAATGACTGTTATTTAACCCATTCCAAAAATTCAATCTACTTAAGGTAAAGGCACTAATGCTCGACATCAAGGAATACAACAAACAAAGCTATGTTTCATAATCAAATATATGTTAATTTATATCCTTTATAACATTTTTTATATTATTATTTGTATTTATTAACATTTGTCATAGGAACTAGTATAGGATATCACAAAAATATTAATACCATTCCACTATTAATAGAAATTGATATGCACTAATTGTAAACATACACATTATGCAAAAAGTTGCATATTTAAATTTATTAATTAATATTTTTTAAAGAATTTTAATCATGTGAGATCCTATGTGAAATTCGAATATAATTCTGGATTAATCACTACAGGAGTAAGTTAACAATTACATAATCACTCTGGTTGATTTTACTCTTCAGAATTTTTATTGGCAGTATCTTGTCCAAAAAAAACTGGAATCACTAGGACTAACAGTTGACATAGGGAACCCTAATAGTTGAATAACCTAGTAGTTATAAAAATGAAATAGTGATAAAATTTAAACAGAGCTTTATTTATAGGATGTATGGGATGGATATGTATTAAAATGACCTAAGAAGTTCAGTTTAGTATGACCCTAATAGATGATCACACATGTATCCACTTTTAATTTTTGTATCATTATCCTGAACCTGAATGAATTAAGAAGCCAGTGGTGCTTGTATGTAAATAATATGAAATATTTATGTAATAAAGATAAAAATCATTTATAAATCATAAAATTAAAAAAAATGTAATACCTATGAAATTTCAACCTCTAACAAAATTTTTAAGAAATCACAGCATTCAGTTAATACATTGATTATTTCAACTGATGTAATTGTTGCATTACATATTAATAAAGGGGTGGAAAAAATTGGGCATGGTGATAGTAGCAAATCACCTTATGGGAGAGATCTATGTATTGCATTGGATTTACAAACTATTCATAGTATATTAATCCACCTTGGATGTGGATTTTTGTCTACACATTATAGATAATAATAATAATCTGACATAATAATAATACTTCTTTATTTGTTCCAGAAAGAAAAGGTACAATTCTTCTTAAAATTACACTGAACCCCCAAACTAGGATATCCCATGACTTGAGGGTCAGTCTCGTCCTATTTGTACAATGTATATATAGAAAATGGGTAGCTGACATATTATGAACAAAAGGGCATACAACAATAACAACCACTACAATATACACTGATAAATTTGTTTGTCAGTGTATGTGTTACTTTATGTTGGCGCATGCGCACTTGTGGCTGGGTGTATGTGTGTATGCTTGTGTGATGTGGGTATCTGTTTATTAAGTTTTTATGTACATTATATAATTTATTTACATATCTTCATAGAAATATTAACAAATTAGTTTTTCAGTGGTTTCATAATTTAGGTTAATCAAGATAGTGTAAAGGTTTTTTCTAAATTCATAGTTATTGGCATCCATATTTTTGTGTGTTATTAATGTTCTTATAGAACTGATTGGTGCCAATAGGTCTTTGACATCAGTGATAAAGTCATTTATTTTCGAAAGTGACGTCCTCTAGTTTTCTGTCAAGCATTAGTGTCTTAATTTTAAATAAATACAGGTTGTAAAGGGAAATAGTTGCCTTTATTCTCCAAATTAAAACCTAACCTGCACAGGTTGCAGCCTGCTGACTGTCCAAAGCAACCAACTGGTGGCTCAATATTTATCAGAATATGCAAAACAAAATCTCACAGACTAGTGGTGCAGATTATTAGTGCAAGGTTATTAGGCTAACAAACCTATCTGCCCTCAAAACACCTTCATTCAAATGTTATCTAGCTAGCTGGCGCTTTTGGAGAGCCCTATGTTCAGCTGAGAACTTAAGAAGGCTGATAAAAAAATAATAAATACATACAATTCAAACTCTACATTCAAGGATAAATGAAATATTTTTGACCTTCGAAATTTAATTACTTTGAATCTTCAAAGTTATATTTTTAAAGAATGTCGTTGCTGATATTTACCGAGAATTCTAATATTGTTAAATAATGTTTTATTATCTTTATTAGTCGTAATTTGGAAAACAGCTACGCGTTCTTTAACAAAATATGAAACACACCCCAACCCGAATAAAAAAAAACTGTTTAACTACCAAAGTAATAGCTATAACTCACCTTTTTCGATTTATTTACCTAATTGAAATAATCATATATCTCTACTCTGTTACAACTGAATTATGTTTTGATTTCTGGATTCTTAATTTTGTGTGATCTGTATTTAATTAGATGTTATTTATGTTTGACTGTTCATTCAATCGTCAGTTTCACGACATACACTGAGCACAGACTACTTCGTTATACTTGACGACGTGTCCCAATCACGTAGTGGCATAGATACAAAGTTGCCACCACCAATTTTAGTTTTCACTAACTCCACATGAAATATCCTTTACCACTTTTCAAAAAATATCCTTTTCAAGTTTTTTCAGATCCCTATTAATCAAACGGGCTTCAGTAATTTGACTGATTACACATTTTCACTTTGAATTAACCTATTGAGAGTTGTTACAGGTTAGAGTTGCAAACATTTGAAGGTTGTTCATTATTTCGCAAATTTTTTTAAGCCATGTACCACCTATCATCTATCTTTGTTAAGCTTCAATTCTTCCCACTGATAAATGATTTTCCGTAGGACATTGTATTGCGCCAAAGAGTTCCACGGAAACCTGCAAATTTTCTTTGAATTCGTAGAATAAAATAAAAGAACTGCACTACAAACAAGCCTCAGTATTCACGCCTACGTCACAGTGGTCGTATAAAGACGACCACATTCGAGCAGTATTTGAGCTTTGTTCAAGTATGTTCCATATATTCTTACATTTAAGCGGTTATTTTTAAATCGATAATCTGCACATTAAAATTTAATTTCACAAAATGTGATGTTCCACGAGATTTTGCTGGTATACTTTAAGAAACAGTTTTTAGGTGTTTCTTGCTCTTAGGATGATATAGCAATCCCCTCTTATGAGGTAATAAAGTAACGTGGGAATACATGCAGTATACACCATTTTCTCCTGAAGAATTAGGACTTAGCTCAACTAGTAACTCTCTCATATTTAGGAAAACATCCTACGCCTGGTAACACTAAGTCAGTATGTCAATCCCTGCTAAGGTTGTTCGTGATACAGTGATTATGTTAGTAATTCTGTATCTTGAATGTCCCATAAAAGCAAAACTAACTTACTGTCAAGAGCAGCAGTATATCTACCGTGGGGGTTTTAGTTGGTCCAGCATCTTAAATGTTGGTCCCGGCATAACCGGTCACCGCTAGTGGGTGATTTTGTATTATTTTAAAAATCACTAGCAGTTCCCTATCCGTCACTTCCAAAAAATAACTAATTATGTAAAATTTACATTGTTCACGTAAGAGTAGGTATATAAATACTCTTTAATTTATTAAGTAGATATGTGTAGGTTAGACCTAATGTTAGTTCATACATGAACCCAAGTGTTATCCAATATAAATGGCAGGGGTACATCCGCCTCATATAATTTCGTTGTTAATAATTTGTCTGATTAGTTTTACTCACTTTAGAATGGTTAGTTTTCTAAATAAGTTATAATTTGACTATTGTCTATTTAAGGAATGTAATGATAATCTGTCAAAGGTACTTCCGTTAAAAATGCAACAATATTAAATAATTTCATAACAGGGCTTCAAATTTACTATACAATATTTAATTCACTTTCGTGAATTAAATTTGAAAGACACAGTTATTTATTTTAATAATGCAATTCTACATACCGGAAATACCCTATTTATTTTTTATTACTTATTGTCGATTGCCGCTTAAAGTCTGTATAAAAGCGCATTAGCCTGTAGCAAAGGCATCTTATTGGAAATCAGATCTCAATGCGTAAGGCGAAGCTCTGCCTGTTCGAAATAAATACTTAAAATAGTCGGAGTATTTTATTAGTTGTAACACAAGGGAATATAACAATATGTTATAAAAAATATTAGTTAGATATTATAATTAAATAATTTGAAAAATAATTCAATTTATGCGGTCGCGTCGTTCGCGTCTTTCCATAAACGATAATTAAGAAACACTATTAATGAGAAACAGTGACCGACTTCAGAAAATTAATAATAAACTGGAAAATCCAAAATTTAGACTAAATAAAGTTAAGATTTATTTTCTGGATTTATTTTTGTGCTCATAAATTTACTATAACCTTAATGATTATTTTAACGATATTATAATTTGAATGATTATTAGGAAGCATGGAATTACAGGCCTTACAGTTTTATGCAAACGTTCTATGTATTGTATACTTGAGAATGTCATGCTATCTTACAGGTCTCTGCTTGTGGCCAAGCCGAATGACGGGTCGTCCATTTTTCTTCAATATGATTGAGGAGTCACATGCCTTATAATTGTGAACAGGTGCTTCTTGTGGAGGATGGTTTGCTCGAGTTTCCAGTGCACTCGTGCTTTAGTTTGGTGGATCACTGTATTCTTTTTATATACTATATATGTTATATAGTTTTTTTCGCCAGTTTTATGTCGGAGGAGGAGTACGAATCGGTGGTGAATTGTAACAAAAATAATAATATTTGAAATTTGACAAACGAAAATATCTTTCTTACGACGAAGAATTTAGAATTTATATTTATTTAGTTTCATTCATAAAATATTAACAATTATAATAAATATAAAAAGGTAAAATCGTATGTATCCTACATACGATTTTACCTATAAAACTAAAAGAACAGAGAGGGTTGTCACCATCCCTGCAACAAAGAGCATTTTAGATTCTCATGGGTCTCGAGGCTACAAATGATTGTTCCGGGTCAGTATGTTTGTCCATGTTCAATTTATGTATGTAAGTTCCTAACTGCCGTTGGAAATTGTTATTGATAAAAAAAAATATTTATCTACTGGCAGCACTGGTCCTGACGGTCGTTGTGACTTGTCAGTGTCACTCGTTTATTTATTCTATATCTAATCCTAATTTTAGCTTAGTGAATTTATCTCAAAACATACGTTTTATTCTACTACATATACTGCACTGTATTTATTATCAAAGATTAAACTCAAAGTGCTACTTTCTATTCTATATTCATATTTTAAAAGACAATATTTCTTAACCATATATCCACTCTACATTTCTCGTTTTATTATTTGTTGTTAAAAACGAAAATAAATACGAAATTGACTATGAATAGAGACAAAAGAGAACCTGAATATCCAGCTGAACAGGAATCACAATTTGTGCTACGCCTCCCAGAGGAGCCTGCAAAAGTACTTAGGAATGTTCTAAGATCAGGAGAGAATCTCAAAAATCGTTTAACTATACAAATTGAAAACGATATGAGGCATGGCGAGGTGCGGTTCGATCACTGGTTGATGCATGCAAAAATTGTTGATTTACCCACTATCATAGAATCGCTAAAGACAATTGATAACAAAAGTTTCTATAAGACTGCTGATATTTCTCAAATGATGATTTGCAAAGACGAACCTGATACACCTGCGGTTGAGGAAGAGTCACCAGCGAAAATTAAGAAAAAAGATCCATATAAAGTAGACAAAAAATTTTTATGGCCTCATGGAATAACTCCGCCAACAAAGAATGTTCGCAAAAGACGCTTCCGAAAAACATTGAAAAAAAAGTATGTAGAAGCTCCTGAAATAGAAAAGGAAGTTAAAAGGCTTCTTAGAGCTGATAATGAAGCTGCCAATGTTACATGGGAAGTTATTAAAGAGGAAGACGATCGTCCTAAACCTGAACCAAGTACTTCTAAGCATTCCAAACAAGACCGCAAAACAAAGGCTGAACGGAACTCTAAGAGGGAAAGAGACAGAGAGTCTGCAACTTCAGATATGACTAATCCAGAATCATCCAATCTTGTGGATATATTTGGTGAGGCTGTTAGTGACAGTGAGGATGACAACATTAATGTTGAAATGGAAGACAGCCATATGTCACCATATAATAGTCGATTATCTGATACAAACTCCATGCATGGGATGGGGGATGTCCAATCAAAGAGAGACTTTCCAATACAGTTTGAGTCACAAATGTTCCAAGGTAGACAGAAGTCTAAAAGATCTGCAAGCCACAGCCGTGCTGCAACACCTGCAGTATCTGTCTTATCTAAGAGTGGTGGTCTGTCTTCTGAAGAAGATGGTGACTATCAATCACGGGATATGTCAAAGGATAATATGCAATTTAGAATTGAACAATTAAGAACTGAATTAGAAGAATTAAAGCAGCGCAGGCAAAGAACTCAACATGAAATTGCTGGCATGGAGAACTTGGCTTTAAGACAGAGATTCCAAGACATCTTACATACCCTTAATCAAGATATTATGTACAAAGAAATGGAGTACCAAGGATTACTAACCCTTCAGAACTCTGATGACATATAATTCGTGGTAATTTTTAATCTTAGATATTATCTTTGTTAGTTGTTTTATTATGTATATTATAGTATAATTTTAAATTAATAATACTAGTTCTATGCAGGTAAAGCACAATTTTGTTACAATCATGTGTTTGTGATTTGTTAGCTTCAATCATAGTAAAAGGTAAAAGTTACACTACTCTTACTTTATTATTTACTTTATATAATTTGTTTCGTTTAAACTATATGTATTTTCTTAGCAACCATTCCACTGGGCACACCTCTTGCCATGGGATTTGTCTTAATATTACATGTTTGTTAGGTGGTTTAGCAATCAAAGTATCAGATGAATCACATCTTACATGTTGCCACCTATGTCATGGGATAATTTAGGACAGGCATAATAGGGATGTATAACTGTCAGTGTGGAAGATATGATATGAAGTTCCCTTCTATGTAAGGCCTGTTTTGCTTAATATTTATGATAGCGCACAGAAATTCCTTAGAAATCATGTATAATATCCATTAAAATGCTATATTTGTTTTTACATAATGATCTGACTGATCATATTATTTTTCTATCCACTTTACCTTACCAAATTATCGAACAAGGCAATTTTTAAAATTAATTAATTACCCTCTTATATTAATATCCTGTATAAGTAATCTAAAATATCTTACTTTTTTACAATTAGAAATTCATAACTAATTAAAAATGGATGGCTTTGACCAATGAGCCTTTCAAAACTTATCTACAATTTGTATTATTTGCACAGAACCTATAGATCGGATGTCCTAGACGTTAATCTAAGACAGCGACAGGTTCGTCACTTATCACATAGTCCCCAATAAGATATGGTGAAAAGTTGATTAAAGGACTAAAATGGGTTGACCTCTGACTAAACCAGTACTAATATAATGATTTCTATAATGTCTACATACAGATTACAGAATACAAATCAATAAAATTAAACCTTTGAGTAGGTAGCAACCTACTCAAAGATTTAATACCACTAGGATTTTTAGTTGCAATAACCATTTTTTATTATTATGACATTCAAATATTTTTGTTTATTTAAATTATGTTTTAACTTAGGATAGTTTGAAATTAACCAGTCATTTACGGATTATATAGTGTTTAATTTAACTTTTTCTATTTCCGTAGTTTCATCATGGCTATGACATCGGGACGTCCAACACGTCTGGAACATAATAAATTTAGTTTAGTAAACTAAAAAACTCGCTTTATTAATAAATTAATAAAACTAAAAAGTGACAAATAATTAAAATGAAATGAAGAAATAATTCTTAATATAAGAATAAAAAAATTATCGTAAAATATTATTTTGGAAAAAGCGTGGGGCGCTTTTTGCAATATCTTTCGTACCATTTTTGGACAAAGCGTACCGATCGAATAGAACTGATTTATTAAGCACCCCTCGCTTTATTCGAAAATTACCAAATATTATTCCGCAAAATGAATAAATTCAAATTTCTATCATGATTTTCTAATTAAAATTTCTTCTAATTTCAGAGAATCCATACATTCTGTTCTGATAATTTTAATGGATTTATTTCGTTATAAATGTGAAGCCCTCTGTGAATCACGTTTAAAACCAGAAACGCTAAACATCCGGAGACCGCGCGCTTGCTCTATCTCTCTCACTCTTGCTCTTCGAGAAAAAGATTAATCCTAGCGATCCTAATGAGAATAATGCGGTGATCTTATCGAATTATTGTATTGCTTGATAAGTTTACAAGGTTTAAATGGAATCTTACATCATTTAAATGGAACCGTTTAAAGTGAGTAAAAATCGATCACAAACATACAAGTGAAAAAACTAATAATCGCGGGGGGCTGCTAGATAAATCAGTTTTCTTCCCATGCTTTTCCACAATAATATTAATATTTTTCGTTAATTTTTTTTATTCTAATATTAAGAATTATTTGTCACTTTTTAGTACAATGTATTATTAAAGGATGTTTTTAGTTGTTTTAAACTATATTTAATTTCCTTTTTAGTTTAATTTGTCAGTGCTTGAATCGGAGCGTAGGTCCGAAACATAACGTATGCCCAGGCCGCGAGCATGCTCTATGTCTCTCACACAAAAGATTGAACGGAATTTATTAATCCTGGCGATCCTAATCAGGATAATGAGATAATCTTATCGAATTCTTATTTTGCCGTCGGTCCTTTATAAGTCTACAACCTTTAAATGAAATCTGACCGTTTAAAATGGGTCAACATTGAGTTCAAATAAGTCGGTTACAAAAAAACAAGCAAGCAAACATACAAGTGAAACTAATAAAAGCGTGTTAAAAACGTAAATTAAACGATAAAATAGTTTCGGTAGTAGTAGTCGTTCGCATAAATACAAGGAAAGATTAAAATAGTTTCATAAATAATGTATACGATGGTATGCTATGTACTATTATCAATCTGAAGCCTAAGAACATAAGGATAATACAATGACAATTGATAAATCATGCCCAATTTTTTTAAGTCCCCTATTGTAAGTACCTTAGTTAGGTTAAAGAGGCAAGTAGCAAACGAAGCAGCAGCTAAGTAATATGTTATCTTTGATTGTTTATCGGTATTTTGGCCCTCAGTTTTGTATATGAGAGTGTGGTTCAATAGTGTACGTTTTTAGACACTTTTTGCCACTGTCATGTTTAGCCTGCTACTACATCAATCATAAATTAGAAAAATTGCAAAAATTAGAGCAGATTGAACGTTTAATTATGTTATACAAAGATAATATAAAGATAGGTTTAATAACTACTTAACCTACTTGTTAATTAACAAGTGTTGTTGTTAAGTAGTATAAGTAATAAATATTTAATTTCCATTTTGTGTATTGTATTAAATAAAAAAAAGTAGCAAATAAAATATGGCAAAATTTTTTAATTTTATTATTTACTGGATTTTGTCAAGAGTTCGAGGACTGCCTATAAACAACTTTAAATTACTTAAGAGTTTTACTCCAAACTCACGAAAATGCATATCAAATAACACATTTATTTGTGTTGTACCAAAATGTCATAATACTAATGTATTATTCCGGCAGGCGTAAGCCGTTGTTAATGAACAAACGTTTGTGGGATCTGTAATTAGGTTTTATTTTATTGCTAAATACCTATATTTAACGAACGTTTCTGATTTTTTTGTTTGTGTATGTTGTTTGTATTATGTTATGCTTATAATTTCTTTCAAAATCCTTGCTTCAAGAATTATTCTTTTTTATAAAGCATCACAAGAAAACACACGAAATGGACTGCAAGGAATCGGATTATAATTAAAATTTTGGTTACTTTAATGGTGTGTCCATCGGTGTGCTTGATAACGTTTCTTTCACAAAGCTACTTTTCCACTAATCTATCCTTATAGCAACTAACTAAACTTATGAAAGTAAAGTAAAAAGTAAATTGTACTTTGAATAGTTGAGTACACTTTATACAACATTACTTACACTTTAAAGGGTATATAGTGAAAAAGGTGTACCTAGGTACATTACCTACAAAGTTTTCGTTTTTAAAATGAATTACTTACATTAAAAATATTTTTATCAGATTTTAAATTATTCATGTTAACCCATAGTGCACGCTTAGAGATTCTAAGTGAATTTAAAATTTACACAATAAACTACGAGCCTTTGCCTTTAAGAGCAAAGGCTCGCATCTACTATTTTAGTACGTTTCTTTCGCATTAGTATGAATATATCATAAATATAAAAAAAAAATTTTCATTTCATTGGCCCGCCTTTTGAAACCCTAACTCCGTCCAGTGTAATACGTAACAATTGTTCCGAATAGGCAACTGATTATGGGTTAATCTGTGGTTCTATCTACGCGTATCATTGTATCTTTGGTTCTGTCATAGAGTAAAGATTAATACTAGCCTACCGCAGTAGCCGTATATTTTTGATTAAAATTTTGGTTAAGCTTGTGTACTGACTGGCGATTAATATTTAGGGAGTAAATATTAATAAGTTGCCTATAGTTTAATATTAAAGTTAGCTCTCGTTAGGAAATATAATTAAATCTACTTGCTTTTATATTAAACAAAATTAGCTAGTAGATTTTTGATTCTAGTACCGTATAAGAATAGTTTCATAGGGCGTGATTTTACTTTCTACACCCTGAAAATGGATTTCAAAATGCATGAATACACTCATGCAGTCGTTGGTAAGGTAACTCCTGCTTTACGTATAACAGATAAAGCTGATCTCAACGATGCACGGCGACAACATGACTGTTATTTGCGGCTCCTTAGAGAACTTAATTTAGAAGTGATAGAAGTAGATTTTGGTAACTCGTTTCCTGAAAATGTTTTGCTGGACGATATATCAGTCGTCTGTCATGGCATTGTTCTGTTGACGAAACCAAGATCCAGAATAGAAGATGAAATGGTAAGTTATTCTCTTTAACTATTTAGGTTTTAAAAGACAACTGGTAAAATCTTTTTTATTTGAAATGAAACTTATTTATCGATTTTATCGAGTCTAATTTTTGTTTTTAAATACTTGTCGGTTTGAGTGCTTTACAGCAGCCGTGGTCACGTCCAGATGTCATAGACAACTTGGACTACCTTCAGTCTTTAATTATTATTTTGGTTCCATCTACGCAGAATGTGCTCACAGTTTCTTGAGGTCGTGACTTCGAAACGTCGGGAATTTAAAAACAAAAATTAAACTTTGCTTTTTATTTCAAATGTGTAGTATTCACGTAAATACAAGAAACCTTTTTTATTCTTGTACTTATAAACCTGACCTGAAATATTAGTGAGTCTCGATTCAGATATATGTATATATAGATAGATATATCAAGAGTACTTAGGTACTAAAGAAATTTATTAAATTACTAGTGGATGCCTGTAGCTTTGCCTGCCTAGGGTAGAAAGCAAATTCATCAATATGTGTTTAGTTGTGATCAAGACAAACATCCATATAAATAATGAAATACTGTCATTTTTATAATATTAGTAGAATTAAGAACAGTAAATAAAAGAGCACAATAATTTTTTTATAAAAATTTAATTAAAAGCTGAAATTGCTTTCAAGTTAAATTTTTTCAAACATACAGGTATCTAAAATTTGCACAATATTTCTATTTGAATTTATGAATTTAGCCACTGTTAGTTTTTGAATAATTTAAATTTATTGAATTTTTTGTATTCTTTGGTTATTTGGCAATATAAATTACACAGATAATTTTTAAATGTTTATTATGAATATAACATCAGATGCTTGAACATACCAGTATAGAAACTAAAATTATAAACAAGTTTTATGCTAATTTTGGGATAACTGGCCAAAAACATGTTGTATCTGACTAAAAGTCAAGTGTATGTTGGATATATAGATACTCAAACTATCCATTTTTGATAACAGCCCCTCAAGTTTAAGAATCCACTTGTGACAGAATTGATTTTTGATAAAATTTTATGAGGGTTCTTTAGGATCTTTGTCAGGTTTAAGAATAGGGATAATAATTAGCATCTTCCAAAATTTTAGGGATTCAATCAGATTCGGAAATGGTATTAACAATATTCAAAAAAATGATTGTGCAGATTTGAGGACCTTAATAAAAGAGTTGGTAATACAATAATTTCGTCAATTCTTCTCTACTTCTGCTAGAAAGATGTATGTATAGCCAATACATACAACATACTATACACACAAAAGAAAAAAAAATACTAAAATCAATCAGAAAGGATTTGATTTAGCACAGGTGAACAATATCAGACATAGTAGGCATAGACCTGGAAATGAACCCAGGTTACATGCTTCGTCCTTATACTTCCCATTTTCTGGTACATTTTCAGTACTGAAATTGATGCTATTCTAAACTGTGTATTTCTTTTTATATGAGGAAACCTGCAAGTCTGAGAAATGATAATATTTTGCAGACCTGTGAAGTCTGCTAACTCCATAGTGTAGTAAATCCATAGTGGAGCTGTGTGATGAAACCTATCAATTATCTCCAATACCTTCTCTAATACTGAGGCCTTTGTCCAACTGTGGGAATTCAGAGGTTGACTTTTGATAGCTTTTTATTTCAAATATGGCTGTGTATTGAGGAGAATTATGGTTTTTAATTTCTTTAAGTATAAGTTGCATTGTATGTCTTTGATGAACATTTTTAAAACAAAAATACTATACTGTTGCTATTTCATCTTGAGCAAGTAGGATAATGTGTACAAAATATATGTACTCTACCTATATATTGTACACACACTACTGTACTACTATACTAAAATGTATAATGAAAGGTGCATTCATAAGGTCTCTCAAACATTAATGTACTTTTGGAAATATATCATATTGCTCAATATAACTTAATTATTATACATAATACTTAATTAACCATTTCCACTGTTACTGTTGTTACATTAACCAAAAAATGTATAAAACTGCTCACAAAGAGTAAGCATATAATATTTTTCCATAGTTCTGTTTAACAAGCAATTAGTAATTTACCTCAGACCACAACCACATTTATTATTTTCAAATACCTACATTATGCATTAGTTTTGTCTCCAGTGGTTTTATCTGCGCCGCACTCACAACAATTGTGACATCATTCCCAAATAAAATTATACCCTATATTTTAATGATGTTTCATTTATCTAAACATGGTCACTAATAAACAAAAGTAATGTCTTGGTTACGAAAAATAGCACAGTATAATTTTATTGAGGAATGACTTGACAAAGATTTTTTAAAAAATTTTGTCACATAGCTGATAAGGCCACAGACATATATTTGTGTTGTGTAACCACTGCTGGGCAAGGACCAATCTTCGGTTTTGCACACCTGCCTAATACATTACTTTAGAGAGATTTTTTATATTCTGTACTATTCATTTCATGACTCACTTCATGACATTATTAATGTTTCAACATTTTTATGGCCTAGAACTAGTTGAAAGGTGAATTAGATAATTGAAACCTTGACCTGATTCATTAACCTTGTGCCTATCTATACCTTAGGTACATAATAATGATGTACTGCTCTTTTGATAATTATTGTTTAGTAAAATATCAGCCTGTCTCCGCCCGGCGGCCATTGTATATGTAGATTAGAAACAAATAATAGTTAAAAAGTAAGTGTAAGACTGTTATGTTATACCTATGAACTTAGTGTTTCTCTGCATGACAGAACAATGTGGTAACTATAATGGTGATATCTGCAACATAACTAGGGTTATTATAGCCATGTAATGTTGTATAAGGTTCAGCAAGGTGAACCACAGTCGAAGTGTTCACTCAAATCCAAGTGGCTCAGCACCATGCTTTGTAGCAATTTTTGGAGGAGGTTAGTTTTTAGCGGTGGACCATGTGACAGGCTGTAATTATAAAAGTTATCATAGAGGCCATTGATATACCTAATATCATAATTAATAGATATCTCATTGAGCCAATATCACCAGTTTAATGGCTGAGTTAATTTTCTTGTGATAGTGGCCTAAAGTGGACGAACTCTCCCCCAAGACAGGTTCAGAACCTATGATAAGCTGTAGAGATGACTACTATAAAATATCATTAAAAGAATACATATTAATGTTTAATTAATAATGTTGTTTGGTATTCGGGTTCCACAACAAATCTAAACTTTTCTGTTTTGCATAATAACTTTGACAGTTAAGTTAGATTTGAGTGAGCAAGTTTGGTTTTCTTTTACAGATGAAAATAGTTAAGGATGTAATGCAGAAAGACTTTGGTCAAACAGTGATTGAGATGACAGATCCAGATGCAAAACTTGTTGGTTCAGATGTACTATTTACTGGTAAATATTACCATATTATATTAAAAGTACATTTTTTTTAAGCAAATAGGGCAAATTAACAAGATGAGCCATCTGATGATAAGTGATTACCGACGCCCACATTCATCTGCAAAACCAGAAGTGCTGCAAGTATGTTACCAGCTTATCGCCTTTTTGGTGATGAGGTTTATATCCATCTCCCTCAAAAAAATAAATATTTTTTTCTCAAATCTTTGTTGAAATAAAAGAATCAATTATTGATTAAATAACAAGTCACTAAAATATTCTTCAATTAGTTTTAATTTCGTTTAATTTTAGTATGTTTTTTTCGAGATGGTTATCCATCTGATGGTAAGTGGCTACTGCAGCCTCGATACAAGCAAACAACTTCAATGGAAGAAGGTCACAGATCTGTTATCATCCCTGTGCACTAAGATGGAATGCCTCACAGCCCATTATTATACTATGACTGAAAGTCCGAAAAAAAAACCGAAAGACAACAGTAATAAATAACAGTGAACGACTCCTAGGTAAAAAAGGAACCTTTTACCTTTTAAAAACTAAAACGTAATGAATGTTACAAAACTGTTCACTACTAAGTTATGTAAATGTAATATATTTAGTATTTTTCTATAACATATTCGAAAAATTAAAATTTTTACTAATTTAAGGAAGTTCGTTTTTAAAAGTAAAAATTTAATTCTTTTGATTATTTTAATATAATAATTAATGCCTTTCCATTATTCCCACGTTATGGGTGCTTTACAGCCAACTCTGGTCACAAGGGACTGAGATGGTTGATGTTGTAATAACATATTTAGCCCGAATCCCATCAGCTGACTTATTTTAATTTTTGTATTATATGTAATAAAACATTTTAATTAAAGAATGTTAGCATATCGAAATTCTAAAACTTTTGCATTTTTTTTTAAATTGTGTGTTTGATGTTGAGTCTTCGAGAAACTTTGGACTATGTCCCCCTTCAAACTTTAAGTCAAAATCCAGATACTCCTTGCTTTATTAATTTAATAATATAATGCTTAAATAAATTGTAGGTCGCGAATTTTTCGTTGGCATTTCGGAAACTAGCAATGAAGCGGGAGCAAGTGCAGTTGCAGAAGCATTTCCAGAATTTCCTTGCACTCCTATCAAGGTTAGAAAAGTTACCAAAATATGTTTTTTTTTATTAATAAGACGTTGATTTAAAGATTCCCAAACCTAAATACAATAAATTTCATTATGACAAATGCGTAAAACCGGCCTATGTGACCATGAGGCGAAATAAAAATGAGTTACTTTAATGTATGTGTTGACAGAAGTTATTTGAATACACAATTGATATAAGACATTGAGGTCATGACATAGTATAATATATTTTATATAACATAGATTGCTGATATCGAAAAAAAAATATCATTCTAGGTGTCTAAAGGTGCACAACATCTGAAGAAATATATAACTGTGGCTGGACCAGACATTCTTTGCGTGGGCGGAAGCAAGGAGGCGAAGGAGCTTTTAAAAAGAATGGAGAGGGAGGCAACTTTCTCTTACCAAACCCTGACAGTTCCAGAGGATGATGCTGCCAACTGCCTTTATATTAATGGCACTCTGATTCATAGAGCTATTGAGGAAATACCAGATTCTTTTAAGGTATTTTGAACGTTTTGTGTGTAATATTCTAGTAGTGTGCTCCCAATAAGATTCCCAATCATTTCTAAACAACTGCCTCTTTGCTAGGATATAATTTCTAGAGGATCTTCTGTAACATCTTATCTGTTACAGTATCTAATGTATCTTTGAATATTTCTTCATGTAATTAATAATCTCCAAGTGAAAATTAAAACCCATCAAATGTATTAAACATTGCTTATTATGAATTTTATTATTAAGGGAGTAATGAAGATTGGGTAGGTAAGAATAAAGCTCTAAAGGATTCTCTCCCACATCATAATGTTTGATGATGATGTGTGATACCACAAAACGATGTTTTTTCAAATGCCAACCTTACCTGCACATGGTGCGTCTTGCTATCTAATAAATGAGGTAAATTTGCCAATCCCAAATCCCTAGACTAGTGAGCAGCATCACTAACCCATTTGCCTAACGTGGTGCATGGTAAGTATAATCCATGCATGGCATGCCAACATTTGTTGGTTGTCGCCACTTAGATCTTGGGAGTCGCATAGGAACAAGTAGCAGTTTCTTACATTGCTACCTTATGTCATTTTTATTGCATTCGCTTATGTAAAGAAATGCCCTTACTGGTGAGAACATTTCCAAAACTGTTTACATTTATCAACATCCACCATAATACTATTTACTAATAATACATAATTGGGCTTAAAGTATGAAGTTGCCGTTTTAAGGGAGTGGGCTCTTTGAACTACAATTAAATCAGCTTCGTCCACGATATGTGATTAAACCTTTTTTTTTAACAAAAACTATAACATTCTGAAATCCAAAAATATACGTCATACTATTGTTTGACATTCATTATTTGAGTAATTAGACCTCAAAAATTAGAGTACTTTCTGAAAAAGAGTTGCTGATAGATGCTGCATTTGGAAAGGATATGACTAACGAACGCAATGTGGGTTTTTGATTTTAACATAGATTCTTCCATTTAAAGAATAACCATGAGGAAGACCAGACACTAAGGCAAATAATGATGAATTAAAAGCAAGGCTTCCATGCCAATCGTTATCAAACAACTACAGAATCAGCATCATGGTTTGACTTTATCCCGCAATGTTGTTAAAGTTGCACCAAGGCAATATACCTTAAGCGAAGTTCACCCATAGAATAGTAATGGTAACTCCTTGGTGGTCACTTCATAGTGTAGATCATTATAGCTTACTGATATTCGGTGTATCAACGAACTATGATGGCCAAATTATCAGAGAAAGAACCCCGAGTCGTCAATCGATCTTCACCATTATTGCTCCATGATAATGCAAGACCTTAACATTACAAGACCTTTAGTTAGAGACTATACGTATATAATTTTTCCTTAGAAAAGAAAGGTGTTTATCTTTTTCAAATAGAAAACGGCAATTTCATACTTTAACCCCTAAAATAAAACAATTTCATAGGTTTTTTTTGTTTTCAGGTCTTCTGTGAGAAAATCGATTTCGCCAGACGATCCATTTGCTTCTCTGCTTTGGCTAAAGTATCCATAGGCCTCAGCGCATGTTCTTTGTTGGTTAGGAAACCTTGAATTGGTTTTGCAAAAGAGTAATTGTTTTAAAATAATGGTGTCTATGGATTTACTGCAGTAATTGCCAGTGTTATAAATAATTAAATATTTTTATGTGCTGGACAGAGGAAACTGCAGTTTTCTGCGAGCGTTTTGTCTGGATGTTCTATGTTTTATTAATCATGACGCTCTTAAGTTACAAAATTGTTATTAGACATAAAGGAGTCAGTAAATCTTTAGGTACCATGAAAACAATTAATAGTATTTCAGCAAAGTGATGCATACAATGTGACTTGACATACCATTTTCACCATTATCTGTGTTCAGATATGAGACCAGTTTACAATTCTCATAGGAAATCACCCTTACCAATTTTAAGTAGCACTTGAATTTTATTGCTGCTATCGCAGTTTATGTCTATTAATTTGAGAGCCACCAACTTAACTGTGTTAAGTTATAGTTAGTGGCAATAAATGTAACAGCAGCCGCCATATGGGTAATAATTCACTAATTTGGAAGTCATGTTACTCAGTATTGATAGCTCCATAGCTATCAATACTGGACATCAGAGCGCTATCACAGCGTGGACAGAAAAGTTGGTAGATCTGTATATAGTTTCTAGTTTAGTTGTTAGCAACAGCAGACAGCAACAGCCTTTAAATAGCTTGACAATAATGTGACATTAAATTGAAATTTATTAAAATTTTCGTGACTATGCTCAGGCTACTATTGGCAAAAGAGACAATTGTGTATATATGATTAGAAAAATATGGTACATTCCATTACTTTGTTTTTGATTTAATCATTTAAGGGATTTTAGCATTTAATATTTTTATTGATGTTTATATAACGTATTACACTCTTATAATATTCAATTTAAGAGAAATGTAAAACCTGAGGTAAATATAAAAATTTCAATTTAAGGCTTATAAATTAACAAATATTTGATTACAAATTATGTTTGTTATGTTCAAAACAAATTGTAAAACGGTCTGAGGGTTGATAGTTTGAATCTCACTGGATTAAAAATTTATGTGTTCTGTTTGTATAGTACCTTAGACCCATATTACATTATCATATATCTACGATCCTACGTCTATGATTCTTAGATATATGATAAAGTAATATAAATTAATTTATTGTAAGTTGTAACATGATCATATTTAAGATTGTATATAAATGATCACATAAATATAGCACATTATCATTTAAAACATGTACAAAATGCATGTAGGTACATTTTTACTTATTACCATCCATTGTCCAAGACTCGGGGACCTATTTATGTGTTAGGGTGACATGTGCAAGTGTCCGAAAACATTATAATAATATTGTAAATAAAATGTGATGTAAGAAATACTCACAAGTTTGGACTTAAAAAATTGATGTTACCTTTTTTCATCGTTAAATTTTAATGAAACAAACCATTTTTCAATAATCGTAATGTTTGCGCTTGTATAAAAATGCAATTGTCTAGATTGGCTAGGCTAACATACAATTTTATATCTAATTAACCACCAAAAAGACAATGGAACATTTTAATATATTTCCTTTTCCTAATAAATCATAGTAGTAGTATTAGCGACTTGACTTAGCGACAAGGTCAATCTTACTCAATGGTACCCAAGAGTATTATTTTTGTAATATGAAATTCTATTTTTGAAAAGGCTTCAGATTTATGAAACGTTGTATTTCTTAAAGGGTGTACGATAACAATTTTTAATAAGGTTAAAAAAAAAATATTATTCTTTTCACTTCACGTGTCATAACAAAAGAGTTTCTATTGGTTCGACACGTTAAGAATTATCATATTTATATTTAGTGCAAACATTTCCTTCTTGTGTTCATAATATCCGATATCGGATGGGAGAGTATGTCAGCGTTTTCAGGAACGTTTTCCGTCATATTAATTGAATTTAAAAGCGTATTTTTAGCATGCTGGTAAAGTTACCGGCTTGCTGTTAGTGAAGACCAGAGTATTATCGATAGATTTTTGTGCCACTGCAATAGCGCTGATGGCGAAGCACCTTTTGTATTTTGAATAGGTCAGTATTTGAACCAGATACCACATGACAGTTTAGCCTAGAAGATACCTAAACTCGCCTTTGAGAATCCTATGTTATACTGGTTTGGAAAAAAACGTAAAGTAGCCCATAGTAACGATGAATTAAACATTCGCCCGATTGGTAATACGAGTCACTGATTACATAGACTAATTTTTAGTCTATCTTTTGGGTAGCATTGGGTAATAATAGCCTTTTGACACCACAACTAGAAATGTTAATACGCTAGTGATGCTAAATAAAAAATTGTAGATAGTTTTATTGCAAAAGCAAAAAATTGCTTAAATCAACGATACTTACCTCATATACCTAGTTAGTACATAAAAATCCATTCCCTAAGTTTCAAGACTGATCTCCATAAGAGAAATGAAACAAATCATTGTCACAATTTTAATAATTATTATAATGTGTGATTCCATTTCAATGGAATTATACATAACTGAGAGACTTTCCATAACATTCCTAGATTTATATTTCATCAGATTTAATTAACATTTTATTTAGTTTACTTTCTCGTTACATTGTTTCATGTGTTAGGGTGCGGGCTATCTACACTTGTGTTTGCTTTTGTGTGTTTGATTGATTGATTGTGATGATGAGATTGATATGATTGTGACCACGCAATGTCCTATTTTTAATAGTTATTAAATGGAGATGCTTGCAGATGCAGCTTCTTGGCATGACAATTTAAAACTTTATTTAAAAACTTTTGCAGTTTTTTGGTATGATAGTATATAAACGACAAGTATTAATAATAAGTCTTTAAGATAACGTGTAGCAAGGAGTACAAACATATATCGTAATTTTACTCATTGTATGGATCCCATAATTGTTATCATTGAGTTACTGGTATTATTGAGTGCTATAAGAAATCAATTGCTTTGTTCGAACATGTGACGTAGTAACTCTTTATGCACCAGTGTTTTTGCCCTTATTTATCGTAAATTGATTTAATTTTAGTGGTAGCTGATCTATTTGAAATTAATATTATTACGAATGACAATTTTATATTATAAAAAAATAACACTTAAAAGTATTATTACTGACGTTTGAAGTTTAGAGTTTGACTCTAAAAGCTTTACTAATCATTGTTTACTGCGTAACGGCATGCACAGCCCGTATAAAAAAAAAACAAATGCGTAGGCATTGTACCTGTATTGTTAAGTGATTTACTATAGTGCTTATATAAGTAAAAAAAAATATATAATACCTACTTACAAGTGAGTACGAACGGTGCAATAACACAATACTATTAATTATATCTTTTCTTCGATAATAAGAAATAAATGTCTCTGATTCGTCTTCTAATACCCTATGCTTTCGTCAATGTCTATCTATCTTGTCTATCTAACTTCCATGTTCACTTCGTAAATTATTTGACTATGCCACATTTTCATTAAAGTGAATATAATATCTAATAAAAAATCGAAGAGATACACCATCCCGGACTTATTTCTATATGAAAAACATTATAACAAAAAATATTTGTTAATAATGAATTGTACAATTTATGTTAATAATTCATAATTTAAATGCAAATAACTGTGTAAGATGTAGCTGGTATTAAGAACGTAGTTATTAAATAACTTTGATTTTTTTAAGTTCTCAAGTATTGTGTTATTGTAAGAATTTTAGATTAAAAAATATAGTGATTCCAAAAATAATATTGTAAAATTGTGAGTAATTTTCGTTTATTTATTGCGTAGCATTGTTATACTCTGTGTGTAGGTTTCGTAAATGTGATGATATCACTTAATTAATGCAGTATTTATTCTTATTACTATTATAAGTTTGTTGTGATTTATTTTTAGTTGCCGCACAAATTATAGATAATAATTTTAAACACATTTAACTTTATAGAAATATTTTATTCTGTCAAACTTTTGAAATACATAATTGTAGACAGGTTGTAGATGTTTTTATTACTAAAATATACTAAATAGTTTTTCATTATAATAGTCTACATCCATTTAGCAAATGTTATAAAGTAATTTTGATAAAAATATATCCATTAATTGGGAACCATTTCTTAATATCTGTAGATATATAGAATGTTGTTATAATCGTAATTATTTACTCATTAATGTATTCTATAAAAATATTCTGAATTTGTTAAAGTATAGAGAATTTAAAATGTTCTCCGAATATGAGTGAGGTGTAAAATGTTTTACTGAAAAACTTAGTCATAACTATAATGTGGTCACACTGGCTTTTAGAATAGGTCAGTTAGCATAAAATGTAATTAAACATTGAATCACAATGGGAAAATAGAGAATGTAGTTACTATTAACGCACTGTATGAACGTTTTAACGTGTTAAGACTTCCAGTAAGTGGTTATATAAAATACATATTTTTCTGATTAAAATTTACATTCATTTGGAGGATGGATATGTTCAAATGAAACTCTTTGTCAGCCAATTATTATACCATTTATCTTTTACATTTCTTACTTATCGTTTCATGCTACAGAAATACAACAGTTTTATTCCCTACTTAAATTCTACTGTTACTACAAATAGTAGAACTCTGCTTACCAAGGAGATAAAACAAGTGTGATTGTGATCCTTAACTTCAATGTGTACAGTGCAGACAAATACCACTTGCTTACCTCATTAAGTCATGATTCTAAGAAAATTCGGTGTTGTCCAAGAACAAAATTATTCTTACGAACGGAAAATTTTTCGAATTAATGTTAATGGAAAACTACTATTTTACGCCTCACTCACCTAAATAGTAAATCAATGGATGTAGAATTTGTATTTGTATATTCAAACCGTGACTATTTAAACAGCACAAAATATGTTGATAAAATTTGTGTATTATTTCTTATTTAACATATTTATTAGTGTTTGATAATATTATAATATTTTATAGCATTTATTAGCGTGTTATTATTAGTACGATGTCAAAAATGTTTACCGTTTCTTCTGTGACCAAAGGAATTAAGAATGGAGTTGAAAAATTATTAAAAAAAAAAGTTCTGAATATTTAGTATTTGACGTGATCGTTATTATTGTGGCTTTCACAGCTTGATTTAGAATTTTAATAAAATCTTTGATACTATATACAAAAAAGTGCTATGTTACTAATGTACGATGGAATGAAGATCTAAATTCTGCGTCCATTTGTAGCAATTTGCAATCACACTGGCATTTGAACGGATCATCAGTCGTTAGAAATTAATGTTTACGGTACGCAGTTTCGTAAAATGCCATAAATCGTATTTAGTAAATGTACAAGTAACGATGCCAAATTAAATGAAGAGTATGAGATCTTACACCGTGTGGAATTATGCAAGATTATTTTCTTTTTTTTACATATATTTAGTATTTTGTTACTAATAAAAAAATAATGCATTAAATGCGACTGTGTAAAGACAGCATGGCATAATATCGAGTGCTATCTATCTCTGTTACACACTACACCAATGTGTTGGTAACTTATGTAGGTACTGTTTATAAAAAAAAAATTATCAATCTCGTACGATACGCAACTTTATTTTTAAATTCCTTTGGTACAATTTTAACGTCGGCATTGCGTGCCGCCTATCATTGTTGATTGTTATATGTATCGCGGAGGTGTTATTTATATAAACCATTAACCGGATGCGTGGTCGTCAAGCGTTAGAAATTTTAGAAACCTCAACGTTAGAAGAGTTTGTTAGTGTAAATGAATATTAATTTAACTGTACGCGTCCATTCGTTTCACTTTGTGCGACGTTTCCGTTTGCCAGCAACGCTTGTTACTCTACTGCTCTGTAATAGTATTTCAAAATTTTAGTGTTTTACTGCAATACAAACCGAGTCTATGTCATTGAATTTACAAATAAAATTATAGGTAATGTAAATGTCAAACCGGTTTTGCCTTGTGTTACAGTGACTAAACGAAGAATTTTATTTAGAAATATTTGTCTAGTTTTTAATTGCATAATAGTAATCGAATACCTACTCGTTTAGATTTAATAATCAATTTGCTCTGCGTTCGAGATCAGTGTTTCAATTATTTTTAACAGATTTAATTTTATATTCACTCTTTTTCACATTATGTAATTTTATTAATTTATTTGTTTATAAATAACATCGCTGTGTGTATTTAATTCATGCTTCATTAGCTGAAGCTTCTTACATTTATTGTATTACCACCCACAGATGGGATATTGAATGTATGGTACCAATGAAGTAATAATATTATAAAACGCATTTTTATTTATTTTCCTTACTGCAGGTAACATAAGTAAAATAAGAAATTGACGCGCAGTGTTACATTGCCTGTACAGTTTGTCACCTATAATTTCTATTTTCTAATGAAAAGTATCGTGGGTTCTGTGCAGTATACTAAAAGTGTCATAAGCCGTTTTAAGATTCCGTATTAGATGTGGTGGTTATTTCAAGTATAGATTACACAATGCTTTATTTTTAAAATAATTAAATACTCATTTTTAAATGGCCTATGTGTTTTCCGGTTAAAGTTAGTAATAAGAAAGTTTGCCACGATTAAATTTCTTAAAAATTGCGGGAGATGGCGTTATTTTCTTAGCTTAGTCATAATTTCTTCCATTGTTAGTGTTGCAACACGTCAAGAATTTTAAGCTTTTGACATATATGTATAATAAAATTTTATTTTAGTTGAATATTGGTTATTGTGAAATACTTAATTTAAATAGTTCGTTGTCGTGCTGCTCTTGATTTACGATTTTTTCATGGAGTAATTTGATTCGTGGTTTGATTTAGCATTGATAACTGAACGACTGACGACGACTTTTACTGCTGCTCGAATGGGCCGGCTTGACCGTGTTGGTACCACGACCTCGCAGAGTAACGGCGCGAAGTAGAGGCATCTTATGCCTCTGCGTTTCTTTCAGGGAGTTAGTTATCCGGAGGCTTACTCTCCCTCCCCATCCCCCTCCTCATGTTCTTTTCCATCGTACCATTACTTTACAATAATTTACGTTTCCTCATGTTTTGTTAAGGCATAATTTATAGGATATCTTAGGAACTTTTTCTGGATGCTTTTCATAAGAGACTTGTAGATCTCATATTGCGGGTCCCAGAATCTTTGGCAATAAAAGATCTGGCTATAAAAGACCGAAAAACAGGGTATGATGAAACCTATGGCTTTATATGCTCTGGTTATAATGATATATGCTTGCCATAGTTAAGTTTAGAATCATAAATAACTCCAAAATCGCGAGCCACATATACTCTAGCAATTGATGTACCTTTTAAGCGATATCCTCCATTAATTATATTGCTTTTATCTGGTAAACGACATAAAGATGCATTTAGAAACATTAAATAAGGTTTATTTTTATTATAATATGTTATAAATCATTGCAGGTCTGACTAAAGCATCACCGGTGTGCTCTGCACTATTGATGAATTTAAGTATTTTCATATCATAAGCGTATATCATAAAAGTACTTTTGAGTGCAGAAAACACGATACCGTTAATAAAAAAAAGAGTCAAGGGTCTAATAAGGACCCTTGTGGCACTCCCGAGGGAATGCGTAACCGTGACGTCTTTATTTATAGGGGCTATTGCCAATTTACTCAAAAAAATTGTATCTATTCGGTCGAAGCATTTAACGGTGTTGAGATCAGACAAATCGGTGTAGATCATCACTTAATACAGTGTACAATATATTTAATTTCTTCAGCGAACAAACATGCTTTAAAATTGGTCTATAGCTATAGCAATGAAGTTTAAGTTCCGGCCCTCCCGATATATTTAGATCATTTAGATATAGATAAGTAATCTGCCAATTTCGTCTTTATTAAGGCATATGGTATGTAAGTTATTCCAATGTAGGATGTAGAATGTAGGATGTAGAATGTAGAATGTAGGATGTCCAACTCGGTAATGGTGGCAGGATTAGCAAGAAGATTATTTTCCGGCGAAGAGAATGTGGAATGAAAGTATTTTGTAAATAAGTCGCTAATTTGCAATTCGTTGTTATCTGTTTAATTTGTGAGTTTCATGTTACTGGGTAATGACTGAGCGGCCTGTTGGCAACATATACCTCAGAATGACTATGGGTTGCTAAAAATTTTAAATATAAATTATGCTTTATAAAAAATGTAAATAATATCACAGCATAAGTCGAGCGGTATAGCAGCGCGGTTTTCAATCGGCCCGGTGTCGGTGCCGGTATCCAAAATAATTAATTAGTTTTATTTGTTAATGTATATATCGTTGTAAATGGTCTCGTAGTAAATTTGTAGGTGTGTTTTTTGGGATATAATAGTGTTTACTGTGATATTTATATCTCTGTATACCTATTATAGACTTGAGTATGTCATACTCGCTTATATGCCTCTGCTTGGGGCGGCGTCGTGTGGCAGGTCGACCACTTCCCTTTAACGTGTAGTTAAGGAACGCGATGGCTGCCACATGCGTCTGCTTGTGGAGGCTGAATTTGCTCGAGCTGTCAGTGCACTTGTGATTTTGTTTAGTGGATTACTATATTCTTGTAGCATGCTTCCTGTTACCTATGGGTCCATATCTTTTATTTTATGATGTACAATATGATTATTGAAAAAAAATAATCAAAAAAGAGGATACCTACGGAGTTTCTTTCGCCTGTTTCTTCTCCGACAGAGGCTCTCATATTACGAAAAATAATAATAAGATTTGACATTTCACAAACGAAATTATCTTTATTACTTAAAAAATAAAGAACTTTCATTTAATTTAAGTCTCACATTCTGATAATATACGTTTAAGACATTATGAATAACAACAGATGCAATGTTTAAGAAAGTATGTACCTAAAGCATAATGTATAACAAATTGAGACGGTTTGACGAAATATAAGCGTATCATAAGCCTTCTTGGAGTAACTAAAGAAACCAAGAAAGTTATGAAGTAGGTGCGTAGTAGGTAATATGACATCTATAGCCAATCAATTAAGCGTATCAAAAAACGAAGGAATATCCATTAAAAGATGAAAATTAAAAACAAAAGGATTAAAATGAAAAGTATAACCATTTTGTAGTAGACTGCTTACCGCTCTGAGGTATGAGCGTGATTATACAGGCATTGCATATACTCGTATGTATCTCAGCAAACTATTCAGAAATATTGCCCGCGAAGTAATACTAAAACCATGAGCGTGAACGAAGTAAGCGTATCTTGAAGCAAAAGTTTTAATGGTAAAAATATTATCTGTGCACACATAGCTAACAAGTTGCAAAATTTGTAATGACAGTCAGTCATTTGAGTGAAAATGGCTTATAATATTTGCTTCAGCGAAGAACTAATTTACCTGAGCTTAAGCTCGCACGAACAATAGAACAATAGAACGTGAATCCATCGGACCCAACCAGTGGTTTCAACTTTTCAACTTTCACTTTAACAAAATTTTGTAAATTTTTTTTTCCAAAATTTAAGATAGCCGAATGCTATTGTACTCGTATTATTTTTGAAGAGTGTTTTTGTTATTATAGATAATATAGGAACAGTTACACTTCTCCGTGCTTGAATTCTACACCGTGCGAAGCGATTCTTGAGCGAAGAATTCAATTCTCTTATTTTTGCCTTATTTAATAAAGGTTTTGTAGAAAGCAGATAGATGATTATTAACTAACTCGGTTATTGCCCTGGAGCCCTATAGCAAGCGCGATAAGGCGGTAGCGGTAAAGTTTTCCTTTACAAAGCGATTGTTGAAACATACAATTATTGGTTTGGCACTGTTTGGATCAAGGCTGGGTACTCTAATTACGTAGTGTATCCGATTTTTTGAGATTACAAAATCCACCTTCTATCCAATAGTAGTAACGGAAGGAACATTTGCGCCTTTTCATGGGTACTCATTTGATTTCCTCGTTTTGAATAACAAATTTCCCATGCGAGATCATCCTTCAGGTATTTAATATCTGCAACTAAAGATTCCAATGTTTTTATTGTTATGTACTGGATTTCTTTCATCAGCTGTGGTTGAGTTGTCTGAGGTTCGGCATCAGCTGACCTTGTAGACTTTACAAATAGTAGACGGATGGATATTTGCCTCGGGCTAGTCGTTAGTTTATTATTTCACGTTAAAGGGGACAAAAGAGCTAACGACTCACCGAATGGTAAGTGATTACTGTCGCCCACGTACTTCTGCCACACCAGAGGAGCTGCAGGTGCATTGCCAGCCTTTAAGGATATTTGGAGGATGTCTGGGAAGATTGGGAGATTTTCACGGTGGGTAGCACCATGATGTTTTCCGGTCACAACCAGAAATTGAGTACGCGCACGTTAGGCGAGGCAGACAAAAGTAAGCCAGATTGGCTCAGTTTACCGGACTACCTGCACTATTCAAATCGAGTGCATCTCTTAGAATTCCGATTTGGAATTCCGATTAAATGAGATAAGGAAGATTTTTTGCAAGGTTTTTTGAGCTGTAATTGGACAGCGTAGATATTGTTGTTAACGTTGATTTATTGCCAAACTTTGTACAAACATGTTGATACGAAACTATCTCTCTAGGAATTATTATTCGAAGCTTGTTTCTTGAGTTGAGGACTAATATTTTAGGAGAATTACATAACTAAATTATGAAATCAAATGAAAAGTAAGAAACTGCCTGAATTAAAGAAGATTGAGGAAAATTGTATAAAATTGCCTAAAAAAACTATAATTAAAGCTTAACTTTTCATTACACCATCGAGCAATTGTTAGGACGACCGCCTGGCTTTATAGTCAGCACACCTTTAGTCTGCAGAGCTATGGCTCTTGAGTTCGAATCCCAGCCGTAACCCATATTAGTGCAAAAACACAAATTATTGGTTGTCGGGTCTGGTCGACTTGTGTCCCGTGTGTGTCACTGTTCAGTTTCGTATAAATTACATGAATATTTTTTTAACAATAGCGTAACTTTACTTACTTACATAGTTTAAAGAAGATCGATGCGCTCTGCAAAGACTGTGCTAACCGTACAAGTTTCCGAACAAACGTCTTGTGACGTAATCGATTGACATTACGCGGGTACATAGTATGCGAGGCACGGAATCGCGAGCGGTGCCATTCTGGGCGCTGCTCGGGTTCAGTATACACATACGTCACAAAGCATTTGGTGTCGATGTATATATTAGTAGCTATCGTTATAATAGGCAGATTAATTTTAAACTCCTTTGAGATTAATTGTTTTTCTCCTCAATACTTATTGGGGACCAAAGTACAAGTAACGAGTTCGGGACTCTGTTAACACCTGCCGACACGATATTATCGTGACGTGATATCGACTTCGTTGGCAAACGCTAACTTGCGCTCGCTTTATTTTTTCATGATGATGAAGGGTTGTTTAAAGTAAAGTAAAGTAAAGTAGCAGCCTGTAAGTGCTCATAGCAGGGCAAAGGCCTCCTTCTCAAATATTTTGAGAGGGTTTAGGAGCCGGGAAGGGCCCGCCACGCTACTCCAGTGCGGGTTGGCGGGCTTCACATATCCTCTAATATTATTATATTTTTTCTCAGACAGTAACCACGCGTACAACGAATATGTACTGTGGCCGAGAGGTGGCATCACCTGTCGTTCTCCAAGTCGTAAGGTAAATAAGGAGATACGTCACACACAGAACCCGCGGTGATGTCGAATTATTTGACATAACATACGGACGGACTTTTTGGCATGTCGCTGGAGTATATTCGGCTCTATGACGATAAAGCTGAAGAGATAAGTGAATGTTCTACAGTGAATATGCTCCGTAACACGTTCATTCAAAAAAATTACATTTAAATCATTCCGTGCTTTATGTGTACCTGTGTTGATCTTATTCTGGCTATTAATTATGGTTTTAATTCCGGATTTTAACCTGGATAAAAGTATGCAGTTTTTAAATTGACCTTGGTTGATGGTTGATGCTTTGACAAAAATTAATACAATCAAATTAATTTTTTAATGTACGGAGTTAAGCATACTTTATATTTTATATATCTATAATGAACAGACACACAGAACCCCCGCAAGATGGAGTGACGACCTGCGCAGTGTTGCGGGAAGTCGATGGATGCAGGTGGCTCAGGACCGAGCTTCGTGGCAATCTTTGGCGGAGCCCTATGTTGAAATGATGAATGATGAATGAACAGACAAAGCTTTTATAAAATTTTATAATAGGTATTGGTAACAACATTGTCTATAGTTTAATCAAATAACTTAAAAACAGTTTCATTTGGGAACTATTTTCATCCAAGCCAAATTGCGATTGTGAAAAAAGTATCCTTATGTCCTATGACAATCAACCTCGCTGTGAAATTTCATTAACATGCGTTCGTGATTGTGCGACAAACATTTACTGTATAGATGTGTAAAATAACACGGTGTGATTTATACGATGGATGACATGAAGTTTTTTATGTCCGAGGTTGTGTTTCGTTATGTCCTATGTTTCTAATACTGCATCTGACCCTTCCTACAATCTTATCGCATACGTTACATCGAATCTCAAATAAAGACAAGTAAGTGTCTCTGTGTTTGCGTGTACACTAGGGACACAGTAATGTACCCTACACAGTTGACAACAGCCGAATTTGTGTTCGGTAGTTGTCGTAATAGTCATATTGCCAGGAGGACATCATCAGGATTAGTAGCACAGAGAAAGGATGAGAAAAGCAGGATTCCGTCAGGTTTAAAGTCGGCTTAGTACAAACTATTTTTATTTTTATAAGAAAAATAGGTATCTATGCTAAGTGTACCTATTTACCTAGCTATTGTCATGTAAAGAAGGTTTCTAATTTTCCTTTCAACGTCCGGCGTGCGGGCGACTATGAATAAACTCCGTGTGTGGTGCTCTTGTTCACGCTTCATGAATACCTACAAAAATATGTGGACAAAATGTATCACTATTGTGTTTGTGGGCCATTCGGATCTTCTTTCGCTTTGTTATGTTTACAATCCCTATTCTTTATGTAATATAAAGAAATTAGCATATTATACTTTCTTAAAATACATTCGTGTACCGAAAAACAAAATGACATCTAAATTGATGCTTCAAGTAGAGACTTGTGTGAATATTTTTGCATACTATTTTTCTCATAATTTTTTTATATTATGAACTTAAAACTATTATTTATGGATTTCATAGCGTTTAAGTAGAGTTAATCCGGCTACCGCCAGCTTTTTAATTATTGTATAATCTGCGTAGCTCGTAAAATTAAGGAAGACATCATCATGGCTGACTGTATGGCTTAGTGATTAGCGTACCTGACTGCTGAGCCATTGGTCCTGGGGTCCAGTTTCCGCCGAAGCCAATATTTGTGTGAAGGCACAATTTTTTTGGTTGATCTGGTTGTATTGTGTTCGTCCCTAGTCTCTGACATTACATCTTACCCTTCCTCTGATCTTTTCGCATATGCATTACATTGGAAATGGGAAGGTAAAGTCGAGTTAGTGTCTCTGTTTGCGAGTATGTTAACGGAACTATAATATCTCCGGCGAAGTTAACAATTGCCCAGCCACCTGGTCCTCTTTTCAGCTAATATAGCATATTTGATCTGTTATGTATGCTATCTTAATGCTTCCCTGGCATATTTTTCGCGTAGTCTGTCTATTAGCGTGGCTCCCAGAGACCATTGTAGCATTTCTGTAGTAAGTAAGTAGCTTGCGTTCATGATTGTTTTCTTTTTTAGCAGGACAGACTTAGCTGCTGCAGCAGCAAACTACTCTGAGGGCTGTAAAAACAGTGTTTAAAAAAAAGAATTAACGAGATAAAACTCTGATTTAATTTTGTACGAAAAAAAATATTTTGGATAATACTAGTTTATTATCAAAATACTAAATTAAAATGTTCGTAAAAAGATTGAACGTGCGACCCAGTTTTGTTGCCCAACTGGGTTCGAGTGCATTTTTGAACCCTACATACGTGATAAGAAAACGTTCGTTGGATAAACTCGTTTGTCTAGAACATATCTCAAGTAGTTTCTATAAAGGGTTAAAGGTTCTCAAGATTCCTGGAAATTTCTTCGGGAATTCCTCACGGATCACATATAAAACCATTATTTTTAATTTTGTGTATCTATGATATTGATAAAATCACACCTATTTAAACATTTATATTGTTCGCTGATGATGCAACATTTTTCAAAATTGTTACAAGTTTAAAAGAAATTATTGACCCCGAAACGGACAAATTGTCACGAGTGAGAACTTGACTGAGTATTGCTAATTAAAACTAAGTTAAATACCTAAGCTTAGACAAATGCTCCGTTATATCTTATAATAGTAAACCCATATGTATATGAATATATATTCCGCCTTGTTCCCAACGGGGTAGCCAGAGACGATCTTCTTGTACTTGCTACGGTCTTGACATACGTCTTTCGCTTCTTCCACTTACATCAATCTTCCTTTGCGTGCTCGTTGGTTTAGAGTACTCTTGACCTGGACTTTTTTCAGAACGTCTCTGATTTGATTGTGAAATATTCGCCTAGGTCTTCCTCTCCCGACTCTACCATTTAAACTCGAATCATATATTTGTTTCGTCAACCTGCTTTCATTCATCCTCTCCACATGTCCAAACCAGCTCAGTATCCCTTTCTCAATTCGTGTCACTACATCGGCTTTCACGCCACAATGTGAAAAGTAAACCTTATGGATTTACTTTTCACATTACCCCTCATTTCTGATTATAAAATAAACAATTAATATCCGAGTAGAGTGACATCACTGCGTGATTTAATTAGATATAATTTATCTTTAACTTACATATCGATAAAGTGCATCAACTTGGATTTTCGAAATCTTTTAGACATCCACATATCTTAAAACTACTTTATTTCGGCTATATTAAATAGCCTTAACAGTACCCAACTGGCTCCTGTTCACTAAAATATTCTTCTTTCCATTATATCATACTCTTCTTCAGAGATATCGATAATTATAAAATACATAATAAGCACAATATTAACAATTAATTTCCCATAAAGTTTTTTTTTTTTATTTAGGCGAATACTGACTTTGAAATTAAACTATATCTCAATGTCAGTATTCGCCTAAATAAAAAAAAACATTATATGCTTTTTTATTTTAACATATAACTGATGTAAAACATAGACACTAGGAAGCGAAAGAACACCGATTCCTGCCAGAGATGATTCGGGATTCAGGAGCCTATTGAAATAAAAAAAAAACATTCTACTTTCTATAGAGAAGATGGCTGGGTGCTACCAAATGGTAATAATCATGTTGAGTAAATGTTTTCACACGTGCTATCAATACCATCGGTTTGAGTACCTTTACCGAGTAACACAACACTAGCCGATTTTCGTTAAGTATGTTAATGTTCGTGGAATTGTGTGGGGAAGGTGATCGTGAGCGGAAGATGGTGGTCATGGTTAATAACCGACAAAAAATTTAATGCGAAAATATATTAAGACGTGTAACGAGTCGGAACGTGACCCTCGACGCCATTATTCGCTTAAGACACAGGGGTGTTTTGTTTTACTTTGCTGATGAAGTTAAGTGCGAGTAAATCTTTTGCGTTAGCGATTTTATTGCGGATAAGTTTTACATGCTTGTAATTAAAAAATGGAACACTTTTACTTGAAACCTTAAAAACCTGAAAGTTTCAACTGCTCGATTTCTCAAAAAAAAAATCACTGTTGTTTTAGATGATTTACTGAGTATGTGAACCGCTGAAAACACCGACTGAAATAAATTTGAGGGACAGAAATACTCAATAAAGATCCGCTGATGATTCCTTGAATCATATGATAATTAAATATTGAAATTAAAATGATTGCTATTATAAGAATCTTTAAAATTATTCGACGTCTGTTATAAATGTGCTTATGGACATTATTTACATTAGTATTAGCTGGAAAATTGTAGATTAATCAATTGAGAAAAATACCTATATAACGGCATTGCATTAGATAATAATTATATTTGAATAGTCGCTGATTGCCAAAGGGTGTAAAGGAGAATATCAAATCAAATCAAAATCAAAATCTTTATTCTTCGATATTGGAACATTTTTTTATATTAGAACATGATTTCTATGGGTTGTAGCATGTTGATAAATATCCTACAAAATTCATTAATAAACGGGCTATCTAAGGCAAACATTTTTTAAATCGAACAGTAATTCCAGAGATTAACGCGTTCAAACATACTAACTCTACAGCTTCATAATATTAAGAAGAGATTACGTCGCTCAGTAAATTAAATCTGATAATAACAATTGAAGTGCATAGACAGAGACAATGGAATTGTTAAATGCGCTTTCATGTTTCATAGCTATTATCGCAGGCCTGGCGCCGTTTTAGCGGGTTTCTGTAACATTCCGTTGAGTCCTCTTAAGGCTAAAAAGTAGGCTTTTACTCCGCTTCGAAGCAACGTCATTAGGCTAAGTGAAATAACTATTGTTCAGCTCGTTGTTGTCGACAAACGCAACCGATAAAATGTTTGTTTCTTTCCATTTCCAGTTTCTTTCTTCAGCTCTCATTTTACATTCCGTAGCCTCGTCTAGTCCTTTACTACTCATGCATATTTCAGAAAATTTATTACGGTCAGTTTTTAAATAATACCTTCTCAGATATATTCCCTCACTAATTACGCCTGCGACTTTGTTAGCATGATGTTTGGGATTTAATTATAAAAGGTTTTAAACTCGTATACTGCCTTTGCTTTCAATCACAGAACACTGAGGTTACTAAAGGGTTAATAATGATGATGATGCCGTCTTAGGCGAAGAGCGAAGAAGATATCATAGTGCCGTAAGTGTATGCCTAAACTTGACACTCGCTCTTCACCTTCACATATCCGATGTATGCAAAAGAGCGGATGCTGTGGAAGAAGCACGCAACACAACCGGATTCGAAAACTAATAATTTGTGTTTTGGACAAATATATGTTTCGGTATTGAGTTGCGCTAATAACTAAGCAAGTAAGCAAGCTATGACGGGACCAGCATTAAGTACCGGATCGACCCCCACGACAAGAGATACTCTGCTGGTGGAAGAGACTCGCGTGCTGAAGTATTAACCATATTTAATATGTATTAACATAATTATTAGAAAACAAAGTCGTTCATTTCATTATACAAAATTTTTATAACACACATTATTTTCGTTCTTTTATGAAAGTAAAAAGTTACTGGTGGTAGAGCTAAGCGGCGGCTTTTGCTGGTGCTCGACCGGATTGGTACCACGGCCTCGCAGAATATTAGCGTGCCACTTGCTCGATTGCCGTCTTTCCCGTAAAAAAAAAACCTTACATATTATTTAAATATTTTTATTAGTAGATGTTAACGGCACATGTTTAAGAGGTATAACTTGTGTATACTAAAGCAAAAATATTTTTAGTAATGTACAAACTGGAGATGAAATTATAAAATAAAGATAAAGAGAACCGTGCAGAGGACTTTCAAGTGTTGGCAGTAAGTAAGTAAATCTTCCTTATTGACAGACACTTCTGACGGATTTTTAAAGTGGCTTTACTAGTCTCGGTCAACATTTCGCTTGAACAGAGGAAGTTTTACCGCAACATCAGCGGTTTTATTGTTTTAATAAAATTCAAGTAATCATCTAATAATATTTGCTTTCAAATGATCATAAAATTAATAAGTAACAAGTAATATTTGCTTTAAAATAAAATTCTTACAATAACTACAACTCAAAATTAAAAAGATTCTAGGCATGGAACCAAGAACGCTGGCTGCTTTTCCAAATTGAATGTTTAAACTAAACCGAAAAGAAACAGTTTTCTTATCACCAGAGTGCACCAGTTTAGTAATTCCACCGCACGGATACCAAATGGACCAGTGGCCTCTAGTCTACTCTATATAATTTGTTTTATGTGGTAAAGTTGGCAAAAAGCAAACGGCTCACCAGATAAGAAAGGTAAGTGATTACCGACGCCCTTGTACATCTGCAACACCAGAGGAGCAGCACGTGATTAGAGAATATTTCGCGAAGAGGGAAGGGGTGAGGGAGAGGGGGTTGGGCCTCACGTTACCTCACTAACCGAAAAAAACGCAGAAGCACAAGATGTCTCTACTCCATCCCGGTATTGCCGGCCCTTGGTCCTACCGCGGTCGAGGGGGCCTATTCGAACAGTAACTAAAGCCGCCACTTGGCCACCACGTAGGTAAAATATTATACGTCGCTTATATCTGGGTAATGTCATTGACCGTAAATATTTTTACGATTTAGCGTTTCGATACGGTGCTGTGGGTTGTAGGTTCAATTCCTACCCTGGCAACGTTAAATGTTACGCGTCTAAGTTTTATTAATATTTCTGTTAAATATTTAATTTTATTTTTTTAAATAATTTCAATAAATTGATTTTGAGTAGTGTGAAGTTAGTATTGACGATCCCCAGACAGACTTTATTGAAATTTTAACAAACGAATTGTATAAGGAAAGATATATTTAAAGTTTTAACTGATTCCATATACGATTTTCAACGTTATAACACTTATATTTTTTTAAAGTTTCAAAACGGTTAAAAAGTTCAATATTTGTTTTAGATGTGTTAATAATTAGTATTTGCGTTCGTCTCCATTTATATTAATTAAGTGACTAAGTAAAACCAACTAATATTGTATTGTTGAGTAATATCTCCCGTAAGGCCAATCTCTTGTTCTTAACATATACTAGAAACAAAAGAGGACCCATGATTAAACCCTGGGGAATGCCCCAGGTTATTGACCGGGGATCACTACGTTGCCCATCTATTTTAATGAATTTAAATCAATTTTAAATATATGATATAAATATATGAGTCCCCCGGATTGGCTGACTTGCATGGCAACGACTAATTTTATTATTTTCAACCTTGCAGACTTCCTTACAACATTTTTCTTCACTGCAGATCCCGTGGTAAATAGTCCTAGTGTCAATGTTTATTCAGCTTCTTAATGCATCGGGAGGCTTAAATTATAGTAGTGTCTACTTAGACGACGTGCATTAATCAGTGTTAGTGCCAAGTGGTGTAGGTAACAAATGTGGAAATTCGGTTTTGGTACCCGGTGACGGCAGAAGTTGTTTCCGTAACTTCCGGGAATAAGATTCTCAATAACCGTATAATCGGTTAAATAATTCTAATTTTAGATTTATTAGCTTGTTTGTGACCATTGTATAATTGTGTAATTGATCATTTTACACAATAATTACATCGATAATGTCATAGAATAAATTTTCCTGTTTTCGTGTAGTGTAAAAACGGTATAATCTTACTCAGTATATTAAGTCTTACTTACGAACATCTCGCACGTAGTACAATTTTAATTTTTTAATTTTTTTTTAAAAAACGTTACCTACAGCTGTAGGAATTTCTCCTGTGTTGCGGAGGCAGTTTACATACATGAATTGCACATGGACAAACACCCAAACCGGGAACAATTTTTTGTAGTCCATACAAATATTAGGCCCGTGCGGGAATCGAACCCGCGACCCAAAGCGCCGCAGCTAAACGCTTAGCGACTACGCTGTCATATATACTAGCTTAAGTATACAGTTTTATTTCATTATTTACGTCTAGAATGGTATTTATGTATGTATATACAGGGGTGAAAGAAGAAAATCTCTTTCTATGAATGCTAACCTCTCCGTATTGCATCAGGTCAGTCGAGGGAAGGAAGTGAGCAACCGGTTACCTTGGTCACCAATCGAAACGAAACCATGGTACAACTCGAGCTGGCCCATTCGAGCAGCAATAAAAGTAACTGTTTGTGCTTGGATTTACCATGTACATGCTAATTAATTGAGAGGTAACAAAAGGACTGATTCTTTTCTCGCTCAAAGATTAAGTTTAACCATTTAACGTGAAATGCTACCAGCGTTTTTGGTACCATGCCAAGTGTAGTACATTACTATAATTTTAATTATTAAATTTTATTTATTGTAAATATACGCAATTGTTGTATTAAATTGTAATAAAGGCAAATAAAAAGAAATAAGAGTAATCACAGGCATGTGCATTCATTGTTTTTTGTTTAAAATAAACCTGCAGTGTTACTGGTTAGTGCTGAGTCGTTAAAGTGAAACGGAAACTATCCCTCAATTGGTTGTGATTATCACCAAAAACATCTGGAAATTATTATACCGGAAATAATAAACCAAATACATTGGTGGTCAGAAATCTAGACATTTGATTCGCTTTAACCCACTTCACAGCAGAGCTTATTTGGGACTACGTGATTGGCGGTGAGTCTATCGCTGCCGTCGTGTCCAGGCCAATGGTACTATCGAACAACTTATTGGTACGATTCCTCCACACAGGATATTGAACTCGTTCTCCTGATTCGGAAGCAGATTTAACCACTCGGCTATAGTTCGGCTCGGCTCATCGATTATAAAAACTTTATTTTTTGATAAAATAGATTTACTAGTAAAATAAATTTAGTTATAGTGATGCTTCAACAGACTATTTTAGTCAACTGCTGAACATAGGCCTTATACTAGTATTTCTTTGAAGGTTTGCTCATATTCATGACGTTCCGCAAGCGGGTTATGGAGCGTGGTACCGATACCCACGCACCAGATATGCTAATTTGTATCACAAGGCTGTGGGATTTGTGTTGCTTTACAAATTCGGATGAATATTTAGCCATCACGAGGTAGCCATAGTCACGTTGTTTGGATTGCAGCACGTGCAGATGAGGTTGAAATTGGGAGAAAGAGGTGGTAGATGACCCCCATGTACCCTTTAAAACATCGGTCCTGCTTAATAATAAAACAATGCATTATAAATGAAACAATGCACTTAATAAAGGCGACTTTTCAATACACGCCAGACACAATTGACGTGTACGACCATAATAAGTACGGTTTAGTCCGACACAGTTTCTCGTTTTTTATGGCGTAGTTTTTCAGTATTAACAAGAACAGAAAAGGCAACAGGTGCGAACAATGGTAGCTTATTTAAGTAAATGTTACCTTGAACATACAACTGAATCTCATGGGCAACATGCGTGGGCCTGTTTAGATAGTTATTAATGTAGTTTTTTTGATAGAGTTTCCTTAAGGCTAAACGCTTAGTTTAGATTAAAGCCATGTCATTACGCTTAGTGATATAACTCCGGCCAAGTACTTTTCAATAAACTGGGATGTCATGTAAAAAACTTTAAATCTACGGGTAATAGTGAATTGTTGGCAAAAGTGACCAGACCGATATCTCACCGTAGACCCTGCTGCCCATCGGCAATCTGTTTATTTTCAATCTCAGTTGAGATGGTAAGTCCGACAAACACCGTGAGATTCTCTAAGATTTTCCCTGTGTTGATACCCACGTAAAGAAATGGAGAGGCGGATTCGCTTCCATGCTTGTATGTCACAGAAGTTTTCATCTCTAATGAAATGCTAGAATCAACTAATATTCATAATTATTTTGGTCAATTTCTATAGTTTGCTTTTCTGGTATCTATAAATACATAAAACTATACAATAATACCTAAAATATAAACACCAAAATTATAATTATAATTATTGATGTGAGAAGAGCACGAACTCGTATTAAAACAACTTAACCGGCTTCAAAACCTCAAATATTGAGAGCAGGCTTTTGCCCAGTAGACTTTTATTTTGCAATAGACCGAGAAGAAGGTTGGTTTTATATCAATATACGAGTATACTATTAGATCAAAAACATGCACGTTCTTCTTTCAGTGGATTGCTTAAATGCTGCAGAAAAACTCCTTTTTATATAAATACTCCCTTTATGTAAAGCAAGCTAGTCGAGACTTCAAGTGTTTTACAGATGAAAGGAAAGAAGTAGTGAATAGCCGAGAGTTGCAATAAAGGTTTTCAACTGCTAATTACGTCAAGATTTTTGCTTATGCAAAGTTTATTCAATTGCATAGTGAACTAATCTACGTACATCTCTTTTGTCAATAATAACAGACGAATACTAGTAAATACTATTTTCTAAATCTTTCCGCTAATTTCAAAGAGAGATAAAATTAATTTCGTTTCTTTTTTAAATTCTTTCATAATATTTTGTTACAGATTAAAAAAAAATTATTACTTATGACGTTCCATATACCTCTCAGTAGCTTTGCACAGTAATATTTCTTTTCGTTTTCCTTTATAATATATTATAAGAGAAGTTTTAAAAGCATGTAATCGATGGGTGTTATTCGAAGCTATGATTATTATCGGTTTCCATGGGAAATAAGAAGCAAATACCTTTTGACAGGAAAACGTATACTTCTGATTATCAAATATACTGGTAGCATTAAATAGCTGAATTCAACACTCACAAATTTTTCTTAAAGTTAAATAGTAGAGGAGCCGTCTGTAAATGGCTCGCTGTCGAAAAAAGGTCTCCTCTCCTTTGAGAGGGTTGCGAAGACAGGAACAGCTGGCATTTCGAAATATGTTTTCTACCATTTCTGAGGCACATATCTTCATTACGATGTTTTTTTTCACCGCTAAGCAATTGCTATTAACAATTTTAGCTGAGTCTGTACTGGAAATCGAACCTACGTCACCCACGTCCTATGAAATTAAACAGAGCGGCGGCTTTAAACCAAATTTTTCTCAAGAAGCTTTTCTCTTATATTCTTTCAATTACATTGATATACTATAAGCTATTTAAGAGGATCTTTGCTTTTAGTTAAATTATGGATAAAGCTAGTAAAGTTTTGCATGAGTTGTTACCATTATTTTAAAACATATCTTTCACATCCTTTCAAAGTTTTGAGTCGATAGAATATTACCTCTATAAGTCTGCGTTCTGAAATCATCTATTCAACCACTAGGTTTTTAGAAAGCCTTCTCCAAGCTTCTTCAAAAATTTTCTCTACAATACCAAGTGTTTGTTTTGTAAATAACATAGAGCCTGTCCAAAGGCTATTAACAAGTCTTTTAAGTAAAACACTTAGTGCACACTTACGAGTTCACACACTTTAGTTGACATTTCTTTAGCCGTTGTTCTAGTGAACCCTGGTCGTCGGAATATTCGATAACGAATAGACAGCATCTATTCAACTGTACTTCGCTTTTACTTTGGCTATAATTTTTTGAAGGATATAATGTTCCGTCACCCTAGCCACGAAATCCGAGTAGTTAGAGGATCTGCTTCCGCATTAGGAGACCCGAGTTCATACAGATTTTTAGACAGCTTATTTAATAAATAAATGCAGTAAATGTGCAGGCAGAGTATAACTGCTAAAAAAAGCATAAGAACTTAAGAACGCAAGCGCAAAATCCGACTAGGGATGTAATTTTATTTATGACAGGATCCCAATCCTATGGTAATACATAGCCATCATTTCTATTGATATTATAGGATTGTTTTTAATTTGGATAATCTCGCGAATGATCCTTGTCAGGGATCTATGTTCGTTGGCGTGGATTTGTCTATTGATAAGTGATTTATCTATCAAATCTGATGTAATGCTTGCGGCGTTCAAGAATATGATCACAGAGTTTCTAGAGAGTCGATGTTTCACATTAGCTACTTATATGTTTATTTAAGCGGGTTTATTGGATCTTTATTCGATATTATCTGAGACAGACCACATTCACATTTAAGCTTGTGTATTTCTGCGTCTTGCAGAGATATTGCACTTGAAATATAGTATAAACTTTTCTATTCAATAGTTTCTTTTGATGCTATTCACTGATTCAAAAATTATATAAGTTGATAAATTAAATTATAAACCTTGTATTTGAAATTAAACAAATATTTACGGATTTTATCATGTTAAACTTTGTTTTCATATTACCCACGTTTTCAGTGCTTTACAGCATTAACTAACCATAAATTACGCAGAATTACTCGTATGATATGCTTAATAACGGATAGAATGCCTACGCTTAAGAAACTAAATGCGTACGTCATACCTTAGTATATCTACCACATACCATGTATACTATAGTAACATCTCGGTGCGCAGGCAATTCTATTAAAGAGATATCGCATAGTGCTTCTGTTCGCCAGTTGTGGATATTTCCGCCACTAGTTGTCGACAAACGAGTCTCTAGCGACCGACCAGTGTCTGTTCTGTTGTTTGGGCGCATGCGAGGTCAATATTTGAAAGAAAATTGTTGTTGTTATATTCCCCCTTATATTTAATGTTAACATGCCACTTAAGATTTGTCGGGACAATATGTGACTTTTATATATGTTACATCAATCAATTCCATGTACTTTTAAATTTAGTGTTATTCACAGAGTTTAATTATGTTGATCATAATAACACTATTTAGACGACTTTAATCTTGATCTCATCCATGAAATCATTGCTATGCAGAAACGCAATTCGAATATTCGAAGAAAGAGATCTGACATTATGAACATTGTTCTAGAGAACCACTGAGCCCGCAATTATGACTGCGCCAGTAAGTTATCACAGCACATTACAACACAACGAGCTCTAGACGAGGGATTTATTCTTTGTCTCCGAATTGTTGATAAAAAAGATTAAAATGTTTGCCAAAAGAACAATATCCGTCTTGTTACTACCTACCTTACCTACTTCAAACTACTTCTTTGATTTACTCGGAAACGAGTCGTATAATAACCCACCTGCTTAACAGTTATAACTGTCATAACTTTTTAAGTCTACGTGGCTATTTTCGCTACAAAATACCTTATATAGTTTATTACATTTTAACTCTTCGGTAAAGCTAAGTCTACTATCGACTTTGTCCTTCTAGTCCATTTCGCCGAAAACGACGACGTCAATTCGACAAATGGTTAAAAGCCGCAAGTTTATATACAAAGTCAGTCCGAGTTAAGTGTTTATATAATAGTACATACAAACACTTAACTCTGACTGAGATTCGAACCCAAGACGAATTTCAAAGCAAGTAACCTAACTATTATGTCGTCGTCTAGAGTAAATTAAAGATAGAAACGATCATTTGTATGGCGAAAATTGTATATATTATGGCGATATAATGAGGTAATTTTATACTAACTTGCTTTATGTAAGGTTGAACCAAAGAGCCATATCCAAATAATTTCAAACAAATTTTATTCTTTTAGTGCAATATTTTTGTTGTTGTGCGAACTTGAAAAGAAACTAGTGACTTTAGTTTTCTCATTGCTGCCAAACACAAAGTTAACGTGCTACATAACAGTATTTGAAATGACCAAATAATAAGTCAGCGAATTAGCAAGAAAGCTAATATTATACGAGAGTGTATTTACTTTTGGGCAAAAATTCATAATCATCATGCTTTATAAGTACACTCCTGAACAAAAAGTAGTGATGTTGTTCCCCATCGGTAGTATGTGGTATTTGGTCGATCATAATTGCGGACTCAGTAGTGCTCCAGTACAAGTAACATCGCAAACAACCTGTATAATATAAAAAAAAGAATCGTCTAGACTCTAGAGCGTGTTGAGATTTGTAAACAACCATAACGATGACTATTACAAGCAATGTAATATTTCTACGTAAAACGAATTTAAACAGTCCGTACAATTGTTATTCTAGGTACACTTTGTTACCCTAACCAAAAGCTTTATGATGAAGTTGAAATAAAGGCTTCAATAATAATAATAATATTTTTATTTCAGATCTACATCCACGTTAGTGTTAGTAACATTAATTTTATAATCTAATGCCAGTTTCTATTTGAGCCTTTTTTTCTATTTATTTTCTATATGTGGTCATTTTGTGTCACGGTTTGATTTGAGCTACATGTCTGTTGATCCTATACCAAATGATTGGTCCATCCGCCGCCGTCACAAAGAAGATACTCAATAGCGCACCGCATCTTCTGCGAACATCCCTGATGAACTGCAGCGTCGCAACAGCCCCATAGTTTAAGTTTACAGCGTAAAGCTGTAAACTTTCTAAGTGCAATTGATCCACAGGCTGTATATGTAAATTGTTTGGTAAAAAGCCTTGAACAAGGTTAGCTTAACACCTTTACTAAAGCTTGCGAGCCTGCGTATTAACATATTACTTCTTACTGCCAGTGCCCCAGGGAGTATCCCTTTCCTTTCATCTATATAATCACTTCCATTAGACGTGATAGTGTTTGGTACCAGCACTAAAAACATGAATTTTACTTTTAAAGGCGTTATATCTAAGGTCTTTCCAGAACTTGGCAAAATGCTTTATTAGATTGATGAGATACTATAATGTTTAAATGAAATTTGTTCCACAATGTATTGACACCATAATAGATTGCTCTTGAAAACTTTCCTGGAGTCCTGACATAAAATATTTAATTCTATGAAAAAATAAAACACATGCAAAAAGCGAGATGCGGAAATGGTAAAACGTACCTTAAAGTAAATTACATTTTAATATTTTTGAAGCGAAACTTTGCGGCGAGAGTAAAACAATTTCAAGGTCGAATATGAGTGCAACGTTTCGGTTAGCTGCGAGTGTCTTGTATTTTGAATTGGAAGTTTTAATATAATTTTTTTAAGCTGTATCACGTACGTGTTATTTTAACAGCGAGCAATAATTATTGTTCATTATTTTTTATTTATTCATTAATAATGAATTATATACTAAGCGGTTACTTTGAAGTCAGTAGAAGTTTCACTTCATGTGTACTAAGAAGTCAAATGCGCTCGTTTTTATTTATTTAAATTGTATCTCTGGTGTTAACCTGATTGAATCTTTTACGTACAAAACTATACCTAAACACTTGGGTACTACATGCTTACCAAACTACAGCACATTTAAAATAATAGTCACAACCGTAAAGACGGTGGGCTTACTGCTATAATATGAAAGCCTGGACCAAGACAATAAAAGAAGATTGCTTTTATATTAAGGCTCACAGTGAGCGTCCATTATTGGGGCCGATATTTGTAACATTGTTACAATTTCTACTGATTTATGAAAAGTAATCTTACTACGTGACCTTCGCTTAATAGTTACACTACCAGAACCTAACTATATTGACGAACATACTACTACAAGCAATAACTACTACAGAAATATACTACCACTACAGCCCACTTTAGTCCACAGCCGAACATAGGCTCTTCAAGAAAGCGCCAGCCATTAGCCGGATATATTTATTAGATGGTTTGCGCCGCACTCACCACGCAGGGCAGGCGGCCTAGTGAGTGCAGCACCATTGTACTAGTGACACTGTTCCCCACCTACACCTCTGTGGGTTCGTCCGTCACTCGGTTGCCAGAGCTTCACACAGGTGTTACACCTTACTAACCAACAAACGAGGCTCTGCCGATCATTCACAATGTCTCATCTGTATAAGTGCTAAATGATTAGAAAAATATGTTTGCATTAAGACATGGGGTTGACTATGTTTGTTACTAGGTGACTGACCTACCACCTAGTAGGACCCTTTTATGATTAGGATCGGAAAGCTACCGGCCTGTTACTTATCGCAGCTGCCAATTCACTCACGGTTTTTTTCCTGTTTGAATGGTATAGAGAGCCAGTATAATTAGTCCACAACACATTTGTAACCTCTCTAAAACCTGTATTCGATTAAATGTGTTTGCAGGTGTCCATGGGCTGCAGAAGCCACAAGCCATCAGGTTCTCTGTTAGTTCTTTTGTCACTTTCGTGTTATAAAAAAAAACCACCCCATGTGCTTCCAAACACTCTCATAGAGCTGAAAATAAAATTTCAAATAATCGCCAAATTACTAAATAATATTTAATAAAAAAAATGTTATTACCACTTTTTTGTTATTTGTCATCCAGTTCTGAGGTAAGCCTAGTTAAAGTTAGAGTTTCAAGCCTCTAGCTAATCGTGAAGTTAGTTTATAATGGACTGCAAAAGTTGTATAGAACAGGGAATATTAGGAACAGGATATACAAGTTATTTGAAATTCTGATAATCCCAAAGTATGAATAGAGCGAATGTTAAAACTCACCGTTAGATGCCAATTAAGAACGACAGGGATGCGCTGTGGGTACTTACTGCAACAAACTTCACCATTGGCCTTGGTTTCGCTGTATCGGTTTGACAGTATACATTATCATTTGTTGTGTAATTTACATACGATGTCTTTTCCCTTTTATCAGCATTCGACTACTGGGAGATAGGCCTTTATTTACTTTTATCGTAATCGCCTCGCTTGGCAGACATGTAAACCTTAACGTTCACATCTGAGCAAAATCGATTAGTTATAGTACTCAATTAGTGCAGTTAAACTGTTATTCTATCTGTCTGTTCTTGATTTTTTTTAAAAAATATTTTTGTGTAGACAATAACGCAGTCATAGTTGCTATTTTTAAACGATTTTAGTGAGAATTAGAAAAAAAAATCGGACGTATGTGCCTGAGGCACATATTTACTAAATTAAAAAAAAAACACTTAATATAATAAAAAGAGATTCAAAGCTAGTCTGGCCTAGTATTTAAAAAGTTCAAAATTCAATAACTGTGGGTAATTTTGCAGATATTTATTGATGTATTGTATAGTATATATAGTATAGTATATATTTTGCATCTTTCGTCGACATCTCAACGCCAAGGATTCCGATACTGACAGAGGTGACAAAGGGAGTGTTTTCATAAAGGAGGAGTACCAACATAGGGGATCTCATTAGCGGTAAGCGCTCAAGCTTGAGTCTTTTTATCGTTAAATTGAACTAAGGTTCGGACGTACTTCGCCTACAATGCAGTCACGCACTGCCACGCAACGTTACCACTGGATAGCATAGTTTAGCATCTATTTTGTTAATTACGCGTTGAACTAAAAAATTTTTTAAAAGTATTAATAGCCATGGATTTTAGGTGTTTGTGGTCATAATCAGACAGGGAGCCCTGGGTACGTGCGTCATGTGCCCTTTGGGTAAAGACTAAACAGATTAGATTTACATATACGTTAGCAACCCCAATTCCTCGCGATGGAAGCTGTGAGAAAAGACTATAAGATAATAATAGCACCAGATTTGAGACCTTATACGGTATGACACAGAAATATAACACAAACATTCTGTATGAAGTCATCATCTATAAAATAATACCAAGTTATTTTTCACACCCAAGACTGTGTGGATAAACGAAACCATGATAAAAATAACACGATATGACAGGGAAATATGTCGTACAGTATTCTGGTATAAAGCCTTCTGTGGTAACAGTTTTTTTTTATAAAAGGTATTGAATGACTAGACGCAAAGATAAATATCATTCGTATGTAGTAGAAGAGTGCCAATTATGTCGCTACACAAGTTACAGTCTTCATAATATTTCGCCTCATATGAGAGATTGATATGAGAGAAACGTTTGTCAACGATTTTTGAATGCAACACAAAAATATTAACGTACATTCAGTACGCAAACAATATCAAGTTAATACGAGTATGTTTTTGGAAGCCATAGTATTTTTGTATTTAGGTAATAGCTCCAATAATGATGTTCAAAAATAGTAGTAATTATAAAATTGTTTGATCACTAATTTGCTAGCTGACCGCGAAAGCGAATCTACTTCTAGAAGTTTACATGGTGTTGATGGAGACTCTGATACAAAATAGGCAATAGCGGTTTGACTCTATGCCGAAAAGGTTAGCATGAAGCAACGCGTGGTATTGATAGTGGGTATGTATATTATACAATGTCTACTAACATTTAAATGTATTCCAGATTGCGTCTGTTATAGATAATTATGCGTCTACATATATACTTACAATAATTTTTTTGTACTATTATTCCTTATAGTTAATTAGTTACAATGATTTAATAATACTATGTGAATCAAACATAATAAAATAGTTAAACAATTACTTAGAATTATATATTTAAGTACAATAACGAATAAAACCTGAAAATAACTCGCACAACTAAGTCGCCTCCGGCGTGGGTTTTTCCGTGTAAAACGAACCTTCACGAACGTGTCTACGTGTCCTTTTGTGCAACGTATCATTTGTTTAAAAATATAATGACTTTAAAACTGGTTGCTTGAATAACTTAATAAAGAAGATGGGGATGGACAGATTTCACTTATACGAAAAAGTTAACAAACATTTTGATGAAATTTATCATATCTTGCTATTATTATCAATGTAAAAAAAGTTTATGCATTTGAATGGTTGATGGTTAATGACTTTCAAAATTTTAATGAAATTTGGTACAAAGATCCATTATGTCATTGAGTAAGATATAGACATACATAGACTAAGGATTCATATATTATGCTATCTTCTTATTTTATGATGCTAAACGACCAAATTTGCACCAAAAAACGCGACCATTCACAATAATATATATTAAAAGAAATTGACAAAATTTTGTGTAATGTAAATAAAAGTTGCTAACGAAGTTACATATAAATTACAATTAAAACCATGAAAACGTACTAAGTATAAAGACTGGCTGGCGCGTGGACACAACCTAGCGCACAAAATGGTGTATCATCAATTTGTGTCTATTTTTGTGTGTGTATATTACAAATGAACTGGAATAATTTATCTTCTCATTTTTGTGGGAATTTCGGAGCCATGTAGAAACTTGACTTGGAGCTTCAAGTTATTTACTCATTAACGTCCTGAACGTTATGGTTACATATGTTAAATTAGTTACGTAACAAAAAATTAGTTTCATTAACAGCATTAAATATTGTTTCTTGCAAATTGATTTCAGTGTGCGTATTCCTTTCAGTCCGTCTTCATAGATTATAGGACCATCTGGTAATTAACTGGGAGAACATGGGATTACTATGGCGTTATCGCTCAGGACCAGTTGTTTGTACGTTAACTCTTAGCCTGATCGACATCCTTTGCGTGTAAGAGGACAGTGTTAAATAATGACATCGTATTTTGTTCCTTAAACTATTAGAATTTGCGTAAGTACATTTAGATGCTTATAATGTTTAACGTTAGATACTTGAATAATTAATTATTACAAAGATGGTAACGTGCACGAGTTAAATGAAACAGTGAAGCACTAACATGTTTTTGAAAATGTTTGTCAATGTGTGTACTTGTGTGTTATGTGGGATAGTGGCTGGACCGAGAGCTTACGGATAAGCATCCCTGCGACGACAGACTATCCAAATAAAATCAAAATCAAGTAGCAGCTTGTTAATGGCAAAGACCTCCTTCTCAAAAATCTGAGAGGGGTTTAGAGCCGGGAAGCCGGTTCCAGTGAGTTATTCCTCCGTATGGGAGAACTAAACTATCTACTAACGGTTGATAAAAAGGGATAGCGAGACATTATAAAGCGAGCAACATCGGCATCTTATGACACTTAGGGCCCAACACCTTTCAATCAAGAGCGTAACGATAAAAGTTTGAGTATGCCTTATTTAAATATGGAATAAATGCCCCATGTCACGTAATTAGAAACGGTTATTATTTTTGTTACAAAGCACTTGTGATTTGTTAAGACGTGTTACTGTTTTCCATAATCAGAGGGATATTGCCAAGATGACTTTCGAATAAATAATAAATTTACAGATCACTTTCATTATTCTATATCAAGCTATTTTCATCAAGCTATTGCTAAACATATTGATCGGTGAGGTTAATAAACGATATTTTGTAATTCGGGCAGTTTTACTAGTAGCAGTATAGAATGCCATAAAAGCGAAAGGAACACTGCGCGGTTGTTTAAGTCAGGGCTTAGTATTAGCTAACTAAATTCTCAGTAGAATAACAGCTGCAGAGCATTATTAAACTTTTAATTTTCTCCTGGAAAGGGCTTTGTGTGCTTTAATTGGCGAGTAGAGCCACATAGTTTGTCAGAACAGGAACTTGTGAACGCCACGAATTTAGCTATAGAACTACAGTTCTACGGATGTACCTTGAACAACAATAAATATTGGAATCAATAAAAACAAATTGCAAAAGTTCAAGGTTAGTTTATAGGCTTCTTCAAGCAAGCGCCAGCGTATTTCCTCACACCCACCTCATCCTCCCTCTTCCTTTCCCTCTCCAAATATCCTTAAAGGCCGGCACCGCAGCTGCAGCTCCTCTGGTGTTGCAGATGTATTTGGGCGTCGGTAAACACTTAGTTTCAGGTGAGACTCGTGATTCGTTTGCCCCTTTCCTAAATAAAAAAAAACTTCATACGGTTTTAAAATGTATCATCTTCTTCGTACAAGCATTTATTAATGCGCTAAAAGTATTACAGGGCCCACAACAACGTCTGCATCAATGAGTTATCACAACACATTACAACAATAGGAGCTCAAAGAAAAGGATTCCCTCATTGTTTCGCTCCGTTGAGTGCATGAAGATCCAGAGATATGTCTTTCTTATTTACTGGAAAGACTTCAGATGCTAAGATTGTTGTGACGTTAGATTAAGGGAATTTACGCTAAAAATATTTTAGGTTAATTAAGTTTTGCTTTTCCTTGGCGATCTGTGTAACGAAACTACTTGAATAAAACGTCTGTTAGTCAATACCAATATATCTTTAAATAATATAAAACAAAGTCGCACTGTGTTATGACTTATTTTCCAGCGGTGGGCGCCCACGGTAACCCTCGAGAAAGGTCTACTCCTTCTCGTCTCCCTCCTGGCAAGGCGCGCCGGATGCGCTTTTGATTCAGCCTTAAATCCCATATCAGTAATGAGTCTCTCCGATTTCACCACCTGGGAGCCATAAGGGTCAGAACAGCAAGCACTCGGAAGCTTTCACCCTCTCGGCCCCGTCTATGGGTTCGTCTTTGGGTCTGCCGCTGACCTTATTTCTGCCATCGGAGGCAGTAACTATAACTATATAAATTGAAATTCCATGCATAAAAAATTAAGTTAATCACTATCGTCTAAACTAGGCCGAGCCTGTGTCTTAGACGATAGCCACTTCCGAGGACACCTTATTTGCTATAATACAATATTTTTTTTCTAACAATTCGGGTAGATTAAGATAATACACACAAAGTACAAAGAAGACTTTGTTAGGTTAGATAGGTAATACTTAAATCAAAAAGTCGAGTAACGATTCCCTGTGAAGTTTACACTATAAAATCATTAACAACGGAAACGTACATAAGCGGTAAAGAAAATAGCAATTTTTTTTTTTTGTTAATTTTAAGTAGGGAAAAGGTGCTAACACCTACCAATCACCGATGGTAACTGGTTGAGTCGAGATCAACATTGAAGTTATTAGGACGACACAAACCCCTACGGTAGATAGGCTGTAGGCCCGGTGGCCTTTACACCTTCGGCGGTAGAGACTCGCGAGCAGAAAGCCAGCGAGTCAGAAGATAATGGCAGTGTCAGCGCCAATCACCTGTTTTCATACTAGGGCTGTCCATTTTCCTGCCACTTCCCTGCACATAGCGTAGCATGTAAATAGTGCTAAAAGATGGTAGGTAAGATCGCATTTCGCTACCCACCTCCCGCGCGGGTTCCGCGTGTATTGGAACATAGCCCAATATTGTTTTTATAAAACTATAACAATATCAGTAACTTTGTTTTGATAGGTATGCGAAAATATTGATTGATTATATAATATGCTCGTCGGAAAAGTTCATGTTGAACAGGTTGAACATACATGTATCTACGAGTAACATATAACAGGTTAAGGAAAACGACTTTTTTTAAAAACGATAATAATCTGAGTTTGTCAAGTCTTCACGGTAATCCCTTCGGGAGGCACATAATTATGTTAACATTTCTTAATTTAACAATAACGGCTAATCTTGACGAAAATTTAATTATTAATTATATTTCGCCAATTTTGACACCGACGATAGCTTCCGAATACAGTCGTCAATTCACGACTCGACTGCCTCAAGTATGCACGCAAACACCGTCTGTGTTCACTCACTCGTCTCGCGTTTATATCTTCCCGTATCTCATGTAATGCTTATGCAATAAGATCGGGGGAAATGGTTGTATTATAACGAGTCCCGAAAATTATATTTTGATTTCTTGCACAAACATTGATTTCGATGACGACGTGGATTACTGACTCTTGGCATACCAATGTAGCAAGCAAAAGCCTACTTACATTCTCGTGATTATCGGATTCATATCAGCTAGGCATGTACGGACGTATACGGCAGTGTTACAGTCTAAAGATATAGCACATTAGTACGTTTAAAATTTAATTATAAATTCAATTTAATTGGCTAGTCTACCTGACTGTCCAGCAATGGGTTCTGAGTTACAACGGATATGAGAAGTTAAAGACAAATGAGTGCCTCTGTGCATCTCCTGCGTAGTTGAAAACCGCCAGAACATGTGACCCTAATCGAAATCGACAAGGAGGACAACATCGACACAGTAAAACAATTTTAATTTATAAAAATTATTGTATTGATTGTATGCCTGTTCCAAATGGTTATCGAACAATGACCAATGAAGGAAAACATCGTGAAGGAAAGCTGCATGTCTGAGAGATAATAAAAATTATTATTGCAAGGATATGTGAAATCAATCCGCACTGGAGCAGCGTGGCGGGCCCTTCCCTGCTCTAAAACGCTCTCTGATATTTGAGAATGAGGCCCTTTCCCAGCAGTGGGCACTGACAGGCTGCTACATTAGATTACATTGCAAACAATAACTAAAAATCAATATTTATGTTGACATATGTCAATATATGCAGCGCGCTTAGTGAAACGCGTTGTTGGTTAGCATTGCTTCATTAGTCTCTTTAACAACCTCGATACGCTTTACGTATTCCAGGTTCTCGTACTAAATCCTTTAAGCTCACGAAGTCGTATAAACCAAATATATTCCTTTGAAAAGGGATTATCGAAATTGTATAAATTCCTTTATAACATATTATTACATAATTTTTTGGTTAGAAATTTGAATACTACATTTCTTCCAGATTTCGTAATATTTACGTATACTCATTTATAATTTGATAGTTTATTCATCACACAAGTAGAAATTATGAATATTACGATAGGGGAAAACGATGGTATATACCCACATTTGTCATTATCTCTTAAACTGTGTCACCAAATAATGATCAATTAAATCTGTACGACATTTCCTAGATAATTAAATGATTATTTTTTACAAAGATTAACGTATTGTACATAATAATTTATTAACTTTTAATGTAAAAAACATTATTTTAGCGCTTAATATAAATACTAGGTCAATCATAAATATAATAAAAATTCAGCTACATACTTATTTTATTTGGTTGATTACTAATGTTTTTGAGGTACATTAATCTCAACAGTCGAGTAGCGCTCTTTCTTCAGACTTGATTTACAAATATTGAGATAACGAAATGTGTCTTAACAATATAATATCTCAGTCTTTTGTCACAGGTCAAGAATTAGGTAATTATTATAACTAACTTTTTCAGCTTTAATTTACCAACAGGCGCTCCATATGTTGGAGCAAGTTTAATCCGGCATATTTTAAGAGCGAGCAAAAATTGACAAAATGCGATTGGTGCATTCTGTGACTTATCAAAAGCATTTCATTTCGTAGATCAAACAACGTTCGCTTAAACTATTGTCTTTACTAAGATTATTTTGCTCAACAATACATTACAGTTTATAGATTGGTTAGTATTTTGGGATTATCATTGATTGTAAATTTCAGTGGTAATATAGACACTTTAATTAATAAACTCAGTTCAGCAGAAAAATACATCAATTCCTGACTGGTATAACCACTGCTAGAACGGTACAGTTTAGTTACTTTCAACGCATAATGTTTTATGGTATTTTATTATAGGATTATGCGGCTGATGCATATACTGCATAAAAGAGCCGTCCGTGGTATAATCTTATAGTTTCCGAACTCGTGCGTTATAATCTGCAAAAAAGATATAATGATTCGCTTTTCGAATTATTTAAAGATATGTACATTTTTCTCACTTTTCGCTGTCAATTCATTTACGAAAATTTTATGTATGTAACACGAATCCCTGTTCCCTAAGAATAGTAACAGATAGGATTTTTAATTGAGAAATAAACATTATCTAGAAAAACCATAGTTTAAATAAAGTTAAAAAAAAATTATTGACACACATATGTTATAAAATTCCCTAAAATATATTGTATTTTACGGAATCTAAATTTAAGCGAGGCTCATCCAGTTGGACCCATACTAGTAAATGTGACGCGTCCATTGTTTGAATAGCTAGTTATTTAGTTCATGTATATGTATATCTTTTTGTTTTTAATTTTAAAGAAAATTGTAGATAGTTTTATAGATATTATAAGTATGTATTTTATGTAGTATTTAGTAAAGAGTTAACAACGTTCCGCTAAAAAGGACAAATCATAATTGTCAGAGCTCATGCTCAACACCGCCATGCAAAGGTTTCTTGCGGTGGTGTGTAAAGAATAAAATGACTTGCCATATTTTAAATTTTTATTATTTTACTTTATCTTAGAATATGCTTCGGTTACCCGTGAAATTATTCGTTGCTTTTATTTTCTATTGTTTTGTATATATAATCTGTTAATAAGTAACAAAAAAGAGGACGGAACGGTGGTAGATCGTATAAAAAATAACAATTGAAAATCAAATTTAAATTTTTCACTCATATAAAGAGTTTTTAATTAAATAAATTCGTTCAACTTGGCTTTGTCATGGTAAAAATCGACCAGAAGCTATAATGATGAAAGACAGATCGTCTCAAAAAATAAAAAAAAAACGAAACGATTGTGTTAGGTTAGGTTAGGTTAGGTTAGGTTAGTAGTACTACTTTTCTTTTTTGATGACAAATGCTTTGATTATGAAAACCAGATGTCCAGCAGCTATAAGCCTACGAGTACGTGAAACCTTTTAACAAAATCAAATAGATACAAAATTATAGGATTGACGGAAAATTTGTACGATATCTTCATATCATACATTTCTAGGCTCCAAATAATAGTAAGCCGCTTTAGTTAGGACATATCCTATTATAAACGATATGTTAAAGCCGTGCCTGCATTAAAACTGATTTATGCATATAGAGGAAGTCACTTAACCTGGGCGCGCTAAATTCAATCTTTTAGGCATTTTGCTATTACAAAAGCGGAACGCTAAGGAATATAACAAGAGTTTAAAATATATTAAGGCGATGACAAATTAGGGAAATATTTGCAATATACATTCACCTTATCAGCAATTTCTAGTAAAAATTTTACAAATTCTAAAAAGAGAGTGTTAAAAAAATATATCTATTGACTTTTTAATTATAATTGTAAAAAGTGTAATCATTATAAACATTTTTTTTTTTTTTTTTTTTTTATGGAAAAGACGGCAAACGAGCAAGCGGTTCACCTGATAGTAAGTGATACCGTCGCCCACATACATCTGCAACACCATAGATGCTGCAGGTGCGTTGCCGGTCTTTAAGGATATTTGGGAGATGGGAGGGAAGAGGAGGGGAATAGGGAGGGGATGTGGGCCTCCGGTTACCTCACTCACCGTACGAAACGCAGAAGCACAAGATACCTCTACTTCACGCCGGTATTCTGCGAGGCCGTGGTATTAATCCGGTCGAGCCGGCCCATTCGAGCAGCAGCTAAAGCCGCCGCTTGGCTCTACCACGATTAGATGTTATTATCCGTTCAGTTGTAATTATTCAGATAACATTTTTTTTTCTACTTTTATTTCCGCTAAATTCTATTGCTATTCCGCATAAACCATAATCAACCTACAAAGTATAATACTTTAATATCTGTAATGTCTGATGATTCGATCACCAAACCGCCTGCTAAGCATGTGCCCAGCTGATTGGACTGATTCTTTTTTATCAGTCTATATATTCGTAAGTTCCATGCTGAACCTAGGTCACTCCATAAACGCGCCAACATAAGATGGTACGTCATCTATGTATGATTTGCGCATTATCCCCACGATGAGACAGGAAGTTCATATTCATTTCAAGAATATCCACTGTCTCGCGGAGGCAGTTTACTTACGAAAATTGCAAATGAGCAAACACGAAGACAAGGTACAATTATTTGGAGTCCGTACAATTAGTTTTCCTAAACTAAACGCACTGCTGTAGGGAACAAGTCGACGTATTATATTAAGTGAGCTCGGTGGCGGTTCCTTTCCGAGATGCCAATATAGTTGTTCAGTACCAATAACGTTTTGGCAGTGCAAAACTATATTATCACCAGGTATTACAAAAACAGCATTTAAAAATTTCAGTTAACAATTTTGAGTTACATTGCTACCGGTGGTTGAATTCTCGCAAAAACTACAAAGCATTAAAACGTTATAGATGGCCAGTGATTCGTTACTCTCCTAATACTGCGCGCAAAATACTACTTGTCAAGGGTAGTGCAGGGAGTTTAATGACGTCATTTAGTTAAACATACCAAATGACGTTTCGCCTTACTGCAAGCGTAACACATTGTTGAAATTTGATGATTTTATATTATAATTCTCTGAATTCATTTCGGCCAGGAGAATATTACTCGACATCGTTCTCGCGGACGTTTGCAAAGTGATGTCGTTAATTATTTGTATAATGAAAAATGAAGTAAAAAAATATTATCAGATATGCGCGCTAGGACTATTTATTTATTAATTTGAGATAGAATGCCCTTAATCGTTAACACATAACAAAAACTATCTATATGGAAATATCTCGTTATGTAATTCTTTTTTGTCTGGAATTGCCTAGAATGTATACAAAAACATAGGCGGCATCGCTCACTCGCGAAAAAACAACATACAGCTGACCGTGGCTAAAGCAGCTAGTGGTAAGAACAAGGCCCACTGTGTCTATCCTTGTACTTTATTAATTGTCTTTTCAAAGCAGACGATGACAAGAAATTGCACACGTTTAAAGCGGAAAAGAAAATTGTCGGGTACGAGTGGAATTCGAGGAACAAAGACACGCTTCCCGGTACCGTTTACCCCGTTAGAACCTCCACCTCTATTACGTTCCACTCTAGAGACTTCACTTTAAATCAGATGCCTTTAACTTTCGTGGGCTCAAGTTTCACGAGAGCATTAAAGGCACACACACACCGATTTTTATTCTAAGTTTGTGCGATTGGAGCCCGGGCGCAGACAAATTATCAGCCAAACAATAAACTAACGCGAGGAAACCAACTCTTTACGATGCTTTTGGCTAGGCAGTGCTCTTTTCGTTTTATGAACTGATTGAGTGTAACGTGTACTTTAATGTGTATATTAAAAACCAAACACAAACTTACAAAACGTAAAGCAAACTTAACTGCTCAGCAATATTTACTCCGATCAAAACTTAGAAGTGTGCACTGTATATCGGTTTTCTAATTAACATAAATCTCACTGAAAACTTTAATTATCTATCTGCATCATATAACTAAATTATTTGTCTGCTCTCTGCGCTGTAGTAATTTCACTTATTCTTGTGCAAGCTCGACTACATGTTATGATTGTCATTATTGATGTTGATGACATCATCACCCTTAAGAATAATGCGTTCGTGGCCACGCCCCTCGTACCCATACACTTACACAATACACAGACAGTTCGCATAAAGCGTACAGGAATTTCATATCGCGTTCGCCGTCGAACGCGCGGACCCAGGTTTCAGGGTCGTTTTTAAAAAACCAATCGATTTCAACCGTCGGCTGTCACGACCCGGTGTCTGATAACATATGCTGAAGCAGATCAAAATAACAGAATGAATCGTTGACACAACCCAAAGCAAGCAGAACCCAGTAATACGAAACAATAACCATTCTTCTTCTTGGTCGTGTCCACCATGACTGATGATCTTCGTTGGTGGGAGTTGCCCTGGCACGAATGCAGTTACGCCATAGTTTTCGGTCCATTGCGTTCCTCACCACATCGTAAAACTTTTGAGAGGGTTCCTCGCCTTTAAGCTGGTCAGTCCATCGTGCTGGTGGTCGCCCACTTGATCTCTTGTCTTCAGTTTTTCAAACAACGATTAACTTTTCCAGATTGTCGTCTCCCCTTTTCATTAAATGGCCAAAGTATTTCAGGAGGCGTTGCTCGCAGATTGTGGATAGTCTCGTTTTTATATTGAGTTCCGACAGTATTGACAGATTGGTACGCCTAGCTGTCCATGGTACTCTGAGCATACGCCTCCAGTACCACATCTCTAAAGCATCGATGCGCTGTCTTTCTCTTACCTTGACATCCAGGTTTCGGTTCCGTAAGTAAATATGGAAAATACAAGGGCACGCACAAGTTGTATTTTGGTCAATTATCTCTTGAGCCGTGTCATGGCATCTTTAGCCATACCTATGCGCCTCTTAATCTCAGGATTCTCTCTACCATTTTGCTATCTTATACCCCAGATAAATAAAGTCGTCGACAACCTCTATGCCCTGGATTGTATGATGAGCTTAAGACAGGACGCCGGAGCGATCCACAAACATTATCTTTGTCTTACTTCCGTTGATTACAAGACCTAGTTTATTTAACAATAACCATAAAAATGAAAAAAGACCTCGCTTCCCATTCATTGTAGTGGAATAGCTACCGAATTGGACTACTCACTTCAAGAATATAGCCCAAGTGCTAGGACGACATCCAAATGTACACGCGCAAGGAAGTTTCTTCTCGGAATACTAAGAACAAACACCTTCATACAATAATACCTCTCAAATCCAGAGAGAAGCGAAAGATAGCCCTATGAAAAGACAAGAAGAGAAAAGTGACCTATTGATTGCCCGCAACTACAAATTGGTGAAGACCCAGTGTCCGTAATATTACTAGGTCCATCATCGGTCAATCCGGATAACTACGACAAGAACCGCCATAACACATAAGCAAGATCAAAATACCCAGCCAGTACAAAGCAACAGTAAAAAAGCATTTACATGCGGGGAAAAGAATCCACTGAAAGGCGCATGGTCCCGGAACAGTTTAGCGAAGACACGACTGCGGATTCAATTGAATAACTTTGTATGTTTTCAAGAGAATGAAATTTAAATCAAGAGTTCAAAAGAAGTTATTTCTTAGCTCTTTGTATGATAATAAAATAGACTTAAATAGTTATTCGTTTAGGATTTACGGATTTCTTGTGAAGACAATGTATCCAATATCAATAGAAGGTAATTTGACACATCCGCTTACTGACGTGCACCTATCACAAGATCCAGTCGTTTTCGATCTACATAGAAGTTTATCTATATTGGTCACTTTGAAATAAACTATAGATCTAATATCACAAAAAGGCGGCTTTGTTGCGGCCTACAACTAAAATATCGAAAACGGCCTTAAAATGCAGCTATGGTGTGTTCTGGAACTGTGAAAAGAAACTTCGACCCACGCGTAATACGATTGTAACTTGTGACCTAGTCAGTTTTTTTAACTTTTCAGGTGCCTTTATCAGACCATATAAAAAAATGGAGAATTGCAATTTAAGCCTAGATGACATATTAAGTTATTTGCTCATGCCTAGCTATGATGCATCATTAGCTCTCGGTGGAATATTAAAACTAAAACGTGCACATGCATTCTGAACACGCTGAAGAAGGAACAAGCTATTTTGGCAAGGAGACATGCGCTTTAAACTGAGATACAGTAAATTGATTTCGGTGACATTAATGTTTCGCAAGGAGTATTTTGTTCATTATTTTAAGCCTTTAGGGATTACAGATTATTGAAACCAGCCATAAAGTCATTGCCCCGTTGCGTTCCCTTAATCTTCTGAATAATTTCCTTCCTTTCAAAACGAAGTTGATGTTGACTCATTTAACATTTGTTTAACAAATATTCTGTTCTCCTTTTTTTTGAATACAAATTTGTTAGGACTATTGCATAGACTGAAAAAAATAACTACAGTTTCCTCACGACGTTTTCCTTAATAACTGCTATAAGCATTTTGGTGGTGCCTGCACCGGCATTCACTCGCTCATGATATTAAAGCGAGGCGAACCTACCACGGCTAATTTAAAAGATTATTTGAATGAATTATTTAAAGAAAACAAATGAAATTAATGATTGAAAATTCTTTATTTTCGACGTAAATTATAATTTCCTTTGACAGATATCAAATCTTATGATCATTTATTTTAAAATCTACAACCGCTTCGTAATAATGAGTCTCCTCTGACGGAGAAGAAAGAGGCGAAAGAAACTCCGTAAGCATCCTCTTTTTTGATTACTTTTTAAATAATTTTAACGTACACAATAAATTAAAAGGTATGGTCCCATAGGCAACCGAAAGCGTTTTACAAGAATATCCACTAAATGGAAGTACCAGTGCACTGCAAACTCGAACAGACAAGCCTTTACGAGCACCACAGGTTCACAAATATGACGCATGTGGCAGCATTCGCACACCTCAACCATATTAAAAGGAAAGTGAACGACATTAAGATCATTAAGTTTATAGTAGAAACTTTAGTTAATTGAAGCTTTTACTTATTCAAGTAAATGTACCGAGAATTTTATACCGTCAGTTGAAGCTATTGTCACTCAATCATAAATTGAACTCGAATAATATACGATATTAATATTCCATAGTTCTAATTGATAAATTCGATATCTACCTTTAGCGCAAATTCCTTAAATTGATTCTATAATAGTTATGGTAACCAAGCGGCGTGGTAGAGCCAAGCGGCGGCTTTGCTGCCGCAGGAATGGGCCGGCTCGTCCGGATAAGTACCACGGCCTCGCAGAATACCGGCGTGAAGTAGAGGCATCTTGTGCTTCTGCGTTTCGTGCGGTGAGTGAGGTAACCGGAGGCCCTCTCCCCCCTCCCCCCTCCCCAAATATGGTAGCGGTATATAATTTTGAGCTACCCCAGGAGGGTACCAGTACCTACGGTTCTGGAGAATCCCTCACTGAGCATCCACGTTCAGGCTTTCCTACGCTACCTAATCGTGGATGCTCAGTCTGCTCCGCGTATTCTGGGGGGGGCAATATTCCGCTCTCTTTCTTTCCTACTCGAGGCAAACGCAGCAAGGAAACTATGGCATCCCCTACCGCGCTCGCCGTGGATTTCTGCAATATCAGGGGACTCCACTCGAATCTTAGCGCCGTTCATTACCATCTTGAAACGGCGAAGCCAGCCTTGCTTTTTCTTACAGAGACTCAGATATCGTCTCCGGCTGATACCTCTTATCTCCATTACCCGGGGTACAAACTAGAACACTCCTTTGTGCCCCGTGCCGGAGTTTGCGTTTACGTCAGAGATGATATCTGTTCTCGACGCCTCGGTAGTCTTGAAGGTTTGGACCTATCTACCGTTTGGCTGCGCATCGACAGCGACGACCATCCGCGCGTCTATGCGTGCCTTTACAGGTCCCATAGCGGTAATACCGTAACTGACCGACTCATCGACCACATCCAAATGGCTACAGATTCCGTGCTACAACAGATCCCATCCGCAGAGATCGTGATTCTCGGCGATTTTAATGCCCACCACACCGATTGGCTCGGTTCTCGCATAACCGATCATGCGGGAGATCTGTTCACGACTTTGCATTAGCATATGGCCTGACACAACTGGTAACCTCGCCGACGCGGATCCCAGACGTGGAAGGTCATACACCTTCCCTGTTGGACCTTTTGCTGACCTCACACCCGGACGGATATTTGGTCTCAGTCGATGCCCCTCTTGGCTCGTCGGACCACTGTCTGATCCGGAGTGTAGTGCCTATCGCGCGCCGATCCCGAACGCGATCTGCGGGCTTCCGCCGTGTGTGGCACTATAGGTCGGCAGATTTGGATGGAATGCGGTCTTTCTTTGCTTCCTACCCATGGGGGCAGGTTTGCTTCTCGCTGGATGATCCCAACGCCGTTGCAGATTCTGTCACCGATGTGGTACTTCAGGGAATGGAACTTTTTATTCCGTTCTCTGCAGTGCCTGTCGGAGGTAAATCCCAGCCTTGGTTTGGTCGCACCTGCAAAATAGCGTCACGCCGAAAGCGGAAGTGCTACCAGGCCTGGGCCGATGCATCGGCGTCTCGGGATGCAAAACCAGTGCTCTTAAAACGAGTACAACTCTGCCTCCAGGTCCTTCAAAAGAGTTATCGCTGAGGCAAAGTTAAAGCACATTGGCAGAATTGGCGCGAGACTAGTTCGCCTCCCATCGGGATCCCGCGCATTCTGGTCTCTCGCCAAGGCTGTCCAGGGGAATTTCTGTCAGCCATCTCTCCCATCTCTACACAAGGAGGATGATTCGCTGGCCCATACTGCAAAAGAGAAAGCCGATCTCTTGGGCTCTCTTTTTGCATCCAACTCGACTCTTGATGACCGGGGAAACTCTCCACCTACCATCCCGTGGTGTAAGTGCTCCATGCCGGAAATTCAGTTTCTGCAGAGCTCAGTGCGAAAGGCACTCCGCTCCCTGGACATTCATAAGTCGAGTGGGCCGGACGGAATCCCTCCAATTGTGCTGAGGATGTGTGCCCCTGAGTTGGCACCGGTTCTCACGCGTCTTTTTCGGCACTCCTACTCTTCGGCCGTCGTCCCGGAATCTTGGAAGACAGCATTTGTGCATCCAATACCCAAAAAAGGCGACCGCTCTGATCCGTCAAACTACAGGCCTATTGCCATCACCCCCTTGTTATCTAAAATAATGGAGTCACTCATCAACACCCAGCTCCTGAGGTACCTGGAGGAACACCAACTGATCAGTGACCGACAGTACGGTTTCCGTCGCGGACGATCAGCTGGTGATCTTCTAGTTTACCTGACTCACCGATGGGCAGAAGCAGTTGAGTCTAAGGGGGAGGCTTTGGCGGTTAGTCTGGACGTAGCGAAAGCATTTGATAGGGTTTGGCATAAAGCGCTTCTTTCAAAGCTTTCATCTTACGGGGTTCCTGAGAGATTGTGCAACTGGGTCACCAGCTTCCTCACGGATCGGAGCATCAAGGTTGTTGTCGACGGTGCATGCTCGGACCCCAAACCCGTGAATGCTGGTGTTCCACAAGGCTGTGTGCTATCTCCCACTCTGTTCCTTCTGCATATCAACGACATGCTACAAATCAGTAGCATTCATTGCTATGCAGACGACAGCACGGGTGATGCCCTATATACAGGCCGTGCGAATATTTCTCGGGAACACGTCGACGAGTGCCGGAACAAACTTGTGTCTGAAGTCGAGACCTTGTTATTTAATTTCTCGGATTGGGGTCGACGTAATTTGGTCCTATTCAACCCCAAAAAGACACAGGTTTGCGCGTTCACCGCTAAAAGAATCCCTTTGTCGTTTCTCCTCTTTTGAGAACATTCCCCTTATTGCCTCAGCCAGTATCAGAATCCTTGGCGTTGACATATCGAGCGACGTTCAGTTCCGTGGTCACTTGGAGCAAAAAGCTTGGTGTGCTCTGTAGAGCGGGACAGTATTTCATGCCGGTCCACCGTTTGCAACTTTATAAGGCGCAAGTTCGGCCCCACATGGAATACTGTTCTCATCTCTGGGCAGGGGCACCCCAGTACCAACTCCTTCCATTTGACCGTATCCAACGTCGAGCGGCTCGAATTGTCGGCGACCAAGCTCTCTCTGATCGGCTTGATCCTTTGGCCTTGCGAAGAGATGTTGCTTCTCTTTGCATTTTTTACAAAATTTTCCACGGGGAATGTTCTGAGGAATTGTTCGGATTGATCCCAGCTGCTGAGTTTCACCATCGTACATCGCGACAGAATTCGAAGTTCCATCGATTACCACCTAGATGGTTGGCATTCCACCACAGTGCGTTTTAATCAAAGTTTTCTGCCACGCACTTCGATTTTGTGGAATCAGCTGTCGCCAGCAGTATTTCTGAACAGTTACGACTTAGGGACCTTCAAGAAAAGAGCTTATTCCTTCCTTAAAGGCCGGCAGCGCATCTGTGGCTCCTCTGGTGTTGTGGATGTTCGTGGGCGTCGGTGATCACTTACCATCAGGTGAGCCGCACGCTCGTTTGCCCCTTCTTCTATAAAAAAAAAAAAACCATAAGAAGCTATGTTAGACAGAAATAGAAATATAAGATAATTAATAATAATATTAATAGTTTTCTATAAAGTGAAACAAAATTACAGTGAACTTATGCTGATAAAGCAGATAAAGGTGTGGGTTTTCACCATGATAAAGTATAACTGATAGATTTGGGCACCAAGTGCACCATATGCATATTACCCGTGACACGAATATTTTCATTAATTATTCATATTTATTATTGAAATGTGGTTTTATTTATCACTTCTTAGATAATGAAAACGTTGCCTGAAGTAAACGTTGCCATGCATTAACTATACTTATGTAGAGCGAAGCTATAATAATCCCCCATACGTGACACGTGTACGTATTTATTATCGTGTTTCATAAACAGAGGTCATGTGAAATGTATATGTTTAAAGATTTTGTTCAGACATGAACAGTGAAAGTACAGATGTTGAACTTTTATTAGTAATTTCATTCGTAGTAGTTAATATTATTAGAAAAACAAAAACTACTGATTAGTAGATTTTCGGTATTTGAAGGTCGAATTACATAAAAACCAAGTATGATTAGTGACACCTTGAATTTTATGGAAATATCAGTGCTCTGAATCTTAATAGTTACAATTATTATTATTTTGATATTAATATATATATATTTTTATTCCTTAACCTCCTGTTCCTTAAACAAAAAAAAAGCCTTAAAATATTTTCTCGATAGCTATTATTTATTAACACTTTTTTGCACTGATTGTATCAAAGGAGAACCTAATGCTATGTGACATTTTCTACTAGCTAACTGGAGAATTAGTGGCAGAAGCGTGTATAACGGTAGGCAGGAGTTCAAACGCATGTGTACAAATGCAACTTACTTATAAACTCCTACGCTTCGATTCATAAATAAAAACAAATAGTTGTATAGGTTTTCCATTTTTAATTAGTTATTTATTCTTATTATTAATCTCAAAAACACAAACGTATATATTTTGAGGTTTTCCTAATAAAACTCAAAAAAATTTCGATTAATAAATTCAAATACAACGTATTTAATAAATTCACTAATGGAGCAGTCAGGTTTTGTGAAGTTCGCTTTTCATCGGTACGATCGCTAAGTATGTCACCAACCTTACGGCAAGTAAATTATTTAGTGTACCTGTAAGTAGGTAAATGAGTTACCTTAAGAACATATTTAGCGATACATACGTTACAACGTGTCCGTACGTCACCGTAATTTTTCTAGCGATTGGCAGACGAGCCTCGCCAACCTTCAAATTCTATCTCCCAGAGAGGCGATTAGTGTTTTACGGGAGCCCATTTGGCTGTTGGATGTGTGTCAGGATTGTGCCATAAGTTTATTCAATAAGTAATATAAGAATGAGTGTTACATAACTAAGTAATATTTTATGTAATATCATTCGAAGAGTACTCCTTTTGGATGGTTTGCGAAATAATTTTCGTTTTCATACAAATTGCAAGTTGTAACACAAAGTTTGTAGAAATAGTATAAAATTGCGACCTTCATTTTTATTACGATGTTTTAATTTGAACGTTAGGCTCAGTATACTGCGCTTAACGTTCTTGGCCTTATTGAATTTTATTGAATATTATATTTGAAAAAACGTTGCGAATGACGTAGATAAATTGTTTTTCTCGCATATACTATAGAAAAAAACCTTTACTTCTATATTTAGTATTGTAAAAGAGAAAGTTACTCTAACTGTTACGCTTTCATGGCTAAATCGCTGGACCAACATTGATAAAATTTGTTATAGACATATCATTAACACTGGGGAAGGACTTATACTTTTTTTTATACCGGGAAAGCCGGGGGAAACTTTAATAAGCCAACGAAGTCCCGGGAGGAAGCTAGAGAATGAAAACCAACCTAATAATGTTTTTAATTTGCAACTTTTTAAATTTCGCTTTCAAAAATAGTGAAGTTACATTTATAACGTTGTCAAGCTACAACACGCTAGCCTAATTGTCCTTTTATAAGGATCTAATAGGTCTAATATACTAAGGAAGCTATGTAGTTAAGTAAATTTAAGAACAGAAACCGATCAACAGATCACTGGATTACAGTTACCTCTGTACGAGTACATTAATTTACCAAATCATATTACCACAGAAGTTACAATGTGAAATAAACTTTAAGAAACTGAGGAACAGATGACGCTTTAGGAAAGTTCCCTGTGATAGAGAGTTTGCTTTGATGTTCTTAAGAAATACGCAAGCCACAAGAAGGGGGGTAACAATTAAAACGTTCCTCATTTTGATTAGTTCTGATGATCCCTTAAAAATGCAATAGGGCATTTTCTTGATAAATTAGTAGCAGTAGTCTCGAGCCCAATAATAACTATTTCAAGAAATAACAAGCCTTTAAATATTGCAAGATTCAGATTCAGATTGCAAGAACAGTTCAGCAAAATTTATTACTTTTTGGATGGGATTTTTTACCACATCCATCATACTCCGCCAGACCTGGCACTATGGGATTGTAATTTATTTCAGTCATTAAATAATCATATTCGAGAAAAAAAATTCCTTGATCTACAGCATTGTCACAGTTTCTCAGTAATGTTTTACAAACACAGTCTAACACTTTTTGCAGTAAGATATTCCCGTTATGCCTAATCGTCGGTGATGGCATGTACATAACGATTTGGTGTGAATAAATTAATAAATAATTATAATATAGACGTTAAAATATCTTAAATTATACTTATTACTTCCCGACCAATCTAATATTTAGGCATAATAATAATATTTTTTAATTTAGGAGATTCTGTACAAGAATAATTTAAATAGTAAATTAGGAATCGAATCGAAAGCGCCTGTGAAGCCATAAAATTACCTCATTTCTGCTCTTATGCCTTTTATAAAAGAATTTTTGATATTACACAATTTATTTTCATGTTTAATAAGTGGTTTTTGTTAAATAAAGTGGAAAGTTCACAATTTAGCATTTTCTTGGCTGCGATTAATATTAAAGTTAAATATTCTAAAAACGGTAATTTTATATATCTTGCATTCATTAAAATACGGTTCATAAAATGGTTTATAAAATAAAAAATAAAAATTATAAAATCTAAAAATGTATCATATACAATGTTTTTGTTTTCAGCGCACGGCCAATCTCCTAACACAAATATCTACTAAATCGTTAAATGGTTCTTTGATAGTTAAATGGTTTAGAGATATTTGAATTTCGTTACAACTACAGCTTAGCCCATGAAACTAAGAACACACGGTTCCTTGCCCATGGGCCTTCACCGGTAGGGTTTCGACTATCTAGAGCCTTGGAAAAGTTGTATGCGCTCTGAGGCCGGGTTTCTAAGTCACGTTCTGAGATGATAAAATTTTCATCTTAATTATAATCATTAATATCTAATAATTGTAAAATTTATAATTAGCTCCCTAAGAGCAAGGCCACAGCTAAAATTTTAATCAAAAAAAATTAAGATAGTTCATCTTTGTTCCAATAAAAAGCTCGTTTTTGAAGGAAAAATTGGAAGGATTCCAATAGAAGGTATGGCTGGTTTAGTAGTGATTCTCTGTAACAGCCTGTAAGTGCCCACTACTGGGCAAGGCTTCCTTCTCAAATACTAGTACCAGAGAGGGTTTAGGAGCCGGGAAGGGCCCGCTACCCTGCTCCAGTGCGGGTTGGCGAGCTTCACATATCCTCGAAATAATATTTTTATTATTTCTGAGACATGCAGGTTTCTTCACGATGTTTTCCTTCGCCGTTGAGCACGTGGTAAATACAGCACTTAAAATTTTTAATAACAATTTTAGTGGTGCTGGCACCGGGGCTCGAACCCAGGTCACTCGCGCTCTAGTAGTGATTAAGTTATTATAATTAATATACTTTTAAATAATTTTAATCATACACCATTGTACATGTTTGTAAAAAAAGTATGAAAAAATACATAGACTCTTTAGTTTTCTTGATGCTTTTTTCCTGATAACACAAGGAGCAAGCGTTTTTTTTTAAATCTACCACCGTTTCGTAATGAAGTTTTTTTCAAAGCACAGAAAAATAATAATAATCATTATTTTTTATTTTATTTTATCTTGAAGTATCGATATATTTATATATTAAACCCAACCAAATGAGAATACATGATAATATAATGAAAACTTATATCTAATTAAATATAGGTATATTCATAGTCTAGGAACCATACCATAGACCATCCTCACACATGTCTGAGATAGGGTGTACTGTAATCCTATATTACAGATCACTGGGTCCCCACCTCACGGAAAAAACAAGAGCGTTATTTAAGAGCATTATGTATTAGTGTGTTACTGGTATTTAAACATGTGGTATAAAGGGCCAATCAATTTATATATTATTGCATGTACTGCGTTAAGAGAAACTGTACTTTAGTTCAAATTATAACAAGATGGGAAAGAAAAGATTAATACTTTAAACATAAAAGATATTATGACACCTCGATAAGAATGTAAATATGTTGTGGATGTTTATGTAGTGTAGAGTAAGTTAAACAACACATCTGTGATGTGTTTATGTTTGGTTTGTAAATATAACTTATAATGTAATTATTGTCTGCCTAGTTTATTTATGAAGTAAATTTTCTGTACGGTCTGAATTTGGCAACCACTCCTTTACTATTTAATTTTGGAAGGGAACATATTTTTCCACGTGGTAGAGCCATGCGGCGGCTTTTGCTGCTGCTCGAATTGGCCGGCTCGGCCGGATTGGTAACTCGGCCTCGCAGAAAACCGGCGTAAAGTAGAGTCATCTTGTGTTTCTGCGTTTCGTTTGGTGAGTGAGGTAACCGGAGGCCCATATTTTCCCATAAAAAAATAGATTGTATTTTATGTACTTTATTATATTGATTAGTCCTATGGTAATAGAAAAATCGATGTGTAAGACTAGACCTGTACAAAGTGGACCCTGCGGTGCTGATTCCTGCAGAGTCCTGATTTGGTTCATACTTTAGCAAGCAATGTTGTTTAAGTACCGGGTATAAAATATAAAGCTATCGAACGGTCAATACTAAATACTTCCAATATCGAAAGTTGGGTGATAAAAGTCACTTTTAAAAGGGCTTTTTGTCCCTTTTAAATTTTGAGTAAATGTGATTTACAGGCACCTCCCCATACAATGCCAATCTCAACTTACATAAGTTGAGATTGGCAAAGAGCGAACTAGGCTGTTTTTACGAGTTAGGTCTTTTTGTGGCACATGTCGTAAGACCTTAAATATTACCATTGGTTTGCGTATCTTGCAGCAAGAATATTAATATCACGGCGGAACTTCAATTTGCTGTAGTTTATTACCCCTAGATATTTAGTTGCTGCTGTGTTCACGAGCTTGGGGCATGAACACGTTTAGTCAGTGTTATTAGCACACGAGTGAGAAATAATACAGTACGAAGGGTCAGCCCGTTTAGTATATTTAATGGAAAAGGTGATATACTTTGTCTTTGCAATATTAAGGGTCTTCTTTGTAATTTTATATCAATATTTTTCACTAATAACCCAAAAATTACCATAAAATATATTAGAAATAGCTTAAAAACGATCAACTTGTATTCCTTTATAATGTAATAAACTTTTATAATCTATGTTTTAGGTTCTTTTGAACCTATTGATAAAAAAGCTTTGCGCTTAGGTACTAGGATTTGTTGTAGAAGTCGTGGAAGTCAAAAAAGGCGACTAGGTCCCTTGCAAAACCTACAAAAATCTCTGGCATCAGACCCACTTTCAATCTTCCGGAGAGGCAAACGTGTAAGAGCTCTACAAGCTGGATTAATTTTGATACACAAAATGCTACAATAAAAAAAACATTTTAGTCGACAACATATTTTCTGAATAACAAAGTTTCGGACAAACCTGATATTAACATATAAAATATTCAAATATTCAGTTTGTCTGTAAGATTATTTTTTTGTGATATTGCAGACGCACCGAGTTTTGACAAAATAAATTAAATTCATGACGTATTCATTGTATTAGAAATTCTAATGTTATGACACGTGAAGGGTTATTAAATATTTCTTAAAAATATAATATACCAAATAGGACATTGTAAAAGTGAGCAATGTGAATAAAGGATCTCAGTTTGAACTACATAATGTTTAACGTTCGTTGAACTATCTATACAGAAGCAGTAACTGATTATTTTTGATTATTGAAAAGAATGCAAACGCGCTAGCGGCTTACGTGATGGTTAGTGATTACCGACGCTCACGTACATCCTCAATACCAGAGGAGCTACAGGTGCGTTACCGGCCTTTGAGGATATTTGGGCATTGAGGAGGAAACGAAAGGCAGAAGCACAAGATGCCTCTACTCCAGGCCGGTTTTCTGGAAGGCCGTGGTACAACTCTGTCGAGCAGGTCGATTCGGGTAGCAACAAAAGCCAACGCATAGCTTTACCACGTACAAAATATAATATCAACAGATAGTTATAGTAGTGACAGCTATTTGCCTCTCAATTAAACCTAAACATCGATAAGAAATTATAGAAATTTTATAAGGTTAAAATTAAATATTATTTACATCTCATTTTTGTTTAAAATTTTAAGGAAAGACAATGAAGTCAAAAACAAAAAAAACCCAATGCGCTTTCTTACAGAATAATGTTGCCTTTTAAATAAATATTTTGTATTAAACCTACATTGAACTAACAGGTTTTGTTCCATTGCTAAATTCAACCCTTCATATCAGCGAAATTAGCATTTATATGTGGAAGACGTATGTCAGTCATGCATAAAACATAAGCTCATAATCAAGATTGCCACTTACGTACGAGTGCTCATAAAAATAAAATTTCAAAGGACTAACGTTCTACGATTATATATTAATATATATTATAATTTAGCCACGATAGTTAGTGATTTGCCTCCAGGAATCAGGAGACTCCAGTTCGATATAGACGATGTGAAGGAGTCGTGATAATAAGTTTTTAAAAATACATATACGGTTGGAATCATTGGTTGGTCAAATCATTTATACACTAAGAAGGCGACGGGGTCATCACCTATCACGGTATCTGAAATAAACTCTGGTGAAAAGTGGATTAAGGTATTTACGGCGGTAGATATTTATCTACCTCTATAAATACCTCTGAATACTCCAGTATTGTGTATTTGTATAATAAGGTCATGACAACTTATTATTATATTGTATATATTTTGAAAAAATGTCTATAAATTTAAGTTGATTTGTATATATAGGAAATACTTAACACTACAGTCGCACTGACGGAAGTGAGTTCAGGGTTCCACCTTCACTTACACATTGGTTATACATATATATGAATATTCTGTAATCATTCGGTCGCCAGAGCCTAAACTAGGCTGGCAGTAATTGTACATATGTTTCCATTCGTGAAAACTTACCTCTCTTCTCCATTTAGTTGTTTTTCTTCTATCTCCTTTAAAAAATGTTTCTTTGTTTCTAAGTGGATAATCCCATTTAACTCACCATTTTTATTGCTTGCTTTTGCCGTTCGACCAGTCACTGTAGTCTTGTGGCATCGGCGAATTATCAATACTGTAACGAATAGCTGATAACGTCTTGTCAACTCTTACGTCTACGTATGACAAGTTAAAAGATATAACGTTTTAAAAATTACCAGTCGATGTTAACTAAACTGTGTTACATTACTCAGCCGTCACAATAACGAGGGAATTTTGAAACGTATCGTTACTTGTGATGAAAAATGGATGATGTACACCAATCGGAAACAGCCATAACAGTAGTTGAACCCAGGAGAACTGGCCAAATCTAATCTCAAGCGATAGGTGACACGGAAAAAGATACTGGTGAGTGTTTGGTGGAGAAGTATGAACCTGTGGTATCATATACTACAGGTTCCTAAGATCTGGCCAGACGATTAAGACAGATTTGTATTGTCACCAATTGTAAACCATGGTGGAAAAGCTAGCCGTTAAACAACCGAGACTGTTCAATTGCTGTAGCCCACTGCTGTTTCATGACAACGCTAGACCCCATGCTACACTACAGACGGTCGCTAAATTAGAGGCGTTGCGATTGGAATGTCTCCAACACCCACCATAGTCCCCGGACCTGGCTCCAACAGATTACCACTTTTTTCGGAATTTCGACAATTTCTTGCAAGGAAAAAAATTCTATTCCAATGAGGCAGTCCAAATCGCTTTCAAAGATTTTATTGATTTTTGCTCCTAAAGTTTTTTCAGCAATAGAATCAATGAACTACCTATAAAATGCTGAAAGTGGATTCATAATAATTGAACATATTTCGATAGATAATTATATAATTTTATTAAAAAAAAATAGTTTTTTTATTTTTTCTCGCAACCTAACAATACTGGGATTTTGAATAATTTTGGGAAATATCTGTATTGCATTTTATATTTAGTACTATTCTTTTATCTATGATTTCATTGGGATATCCAACTGCTTAGAATTAATTTGAACACTTTACAATTAAAATAATTTTTTAACAATTGTATAATAATAATAAATTTATTGGACATAAACAAGTGACAAATTTAAGTATACAATTAAAGTTTTGAATTTATTTTCCCCCAAGGCAACCTTTCATTTAGTACACCGTTTTTAAAAGTCCTAAGTAAATTATGCATATTCAATACCTTTTATTAATGCAAAGTTGTTTCATTTGTTTTTTAATCCAATTTTCCAATTGATTCTCATACATTCACATATACAATGTTGAATGTGATACAAATGAGGAAATACTAAAGTACTTAATATCGGTATCAAGCTTATTGCGTCACGATGTTATATAGCCTTGTTTAAAGTACGCTTTAAGAACTTTCAAATATTATAATTAACCATTTTATGATAATCCTCCACATTTCGAAGACGAAACCTTATTAGTGTAGACTGAACTGAAACTTAAGTTTTATATGGGAAGGCTATAACTATTAGGAATGCGAATTGCAGGTTACAGATGATTTAATTAAATACGTTAGCCAATATACATGTAACTTTATTGAACTGCAATAGGTAATATATGAAAATAAAATAAAAGAAATATTCTTCAACAAATTAATCCATATCCAGATCCAGCCATAGGCATATGTTTACAAAACCATAGTATCATATATGTCATCATTAACTTTTTTCAACGACTGCGCCACACCGGCGAATTGAACTTGCCCTAATAATCGAGAAATTGATTTATCACTTATGAAATGCTATGACAATTGACATTTTGTCCCGGCTAGTGTTAACAAAGCCAAAATAATGCATATAAAAATAAACTGTACTCGATTGTTAGATAGCGATCGGTATATAATTAAACGTATTTTTTCACTTTGAAGATACTAATCTTAGTAACTTAGAATGTTTTAGAATCCTCTTGTGCAAGAATACGATAGAACACGAATACGTATCTCTGTATAAATTGTTATCAGTCACTAATGTTTAATGAGTTTTAAATAATAATCTATAGTTATCGATTTAATTATTAATTATATTTCCATAAGTGTGTGTGTGTGCCGGGAAAGTGAAGTTTTCTTATTAATACATATCATCATTATAAAAAAATAAAAGAAATACTGATGATATCATGATCTTGTGACAGTATTCATATTTTATTATTACATTTTATTATTCTTTACAGCTAAGCGATCAAAAACTATTAACTATTATATATTTTAATGAGTTAGTAGGATTATATATAGACTTTCGTAGAACATTTCATGTCATGTTTTCAAAATGAGTAATTAGTTATCCCCTACACCCAATACAATACCTAAAAACCCTCACGGCGGCAAGTAGGTTTTCATGCAATAAAGGTTATAAAATTAATTTTGGGATCCAGACTGCAGAAACAACACATTAATTCTGTGGTAAGGTAGACGCGACAGTAAAAATAGGTGTCTGTTTTTAGTAAAAACAGTGTTAAATAGCATAATTAGGAGCGGGATCTTTTTGATGTCCAGGAATAATTTAACCTTTGGGTTCCAAATAAGAGCGTTAAACTCTTTATCAAAAACAGTTGTAACAGAAGTCCCATTAAGAGAAAATTTAATTTTTAAATTGTAATAGGACTTTTGATATATAGAGGGTCACTATACTTTACTTGTAAAGCTTTTTTTTTAAGTAAACTTCATAGCGCCAATTATAATTCAAAGGCATCGTGCTTATTCAAGCACGACGCTAAGTATTAAAGAGCCCTTGTCAAGGTTACTTCGAACGATAGCGTTATTACTAGTACAATAAAATTAAATAAATAGCCACAACTAATGTTTTAATATGTTCATTCTTTTCTTGTTTTTTGAATTTAAATTTGCAATGTGTTTAATATGTAAGAAGGACTTTTAGCGCGAACTGGAAGAGTGACAGTTGTGACTTACGAGGACATATAGTTTTTATTTTATGGTTTTTCAAGCTTTGATGTATAATATTGATATTTTATGCCGCAAATGCTTGTAGATGTAGATGTACAGTAATCGCAAAATTCTATTAAAGGCCGGAAATCATCGTTTTCCGCAGTGGGTAATCTGCCATCGCGCAGCTCACCCGTGTGCTGCACTATCTTGCGGCCAACATCGCAGCCGGATCACTCTGGGGATCTTGTTGGATATTGAGAAGGCCTTCGACAGAGTGTGGCATACTAGACTTATCTACAAACAAACTCTTAGAGAGCACAACAACACCACCGGCTATTATACGGCTAGTGGCGTCGATTCTGGAGGGACGAAGCTTCTACGTTAATGTCGAGGGAGCCGAATCGGCCATATGTGCTATTGAAGCTGGCGTGTCACAGGGCACTTGTTTCTTACCACACTTGGACGCGGTTCATACAAACGACATCGCCTCACACGTGGGTCGCGTCCATGAGTGGAAAGATGATGTCCTGCTAGCACTCTACACCGACGACAGCGCTTATTTTACGTCGACCGGCGGGCTGAAATCGCGGCACAAAGAATGCAGCGACTACTGGACCAACTGCCAGAGTGGCTCCATAAATGGCAGATAGCTGGTTATGTTGGCAAGACATCCGCCATAATTATCAATCGCCGTGTTCGCGTGCTATCACCACTTCAGCTGCAAGGCCAGGATGTAAAATGGTAGAATACCATTGGCTACCGGATAGATCGCTCGCTGCGCATGATACCTCACGTGTTATATGCAGTCCAACGTTCGAAAGCAGCGCGAGCGGTTTTATACCTGGTCCTGGTATCCAGATTGCCATTAAAAGCCAAGATACGTATAACCCATCCAGAACTTCGGTGCGCGTCTAGCTCGAATCCTACAGGGGGGTACTTTAGACCCTCGTAAAGACGACCCACGCACGCTCCAGAGGAGCTGAAGGTGCGTTGCCGGCTTTAGAAGATATTTGGGCTTGTTTCCTCCACAAAGGGGCGGTGAGGCTTGAAGTGGGGCTCCCGTTACCTCACTGACCGAACGAAACGCAGAAGCACAAGCCGCCTCTTTTTCACGCAGGTATTCAGCGAGGTCGTGGTACTACCCCGGACGAGCCGGCCCATTCTAACAGCAGTAAAAGCTGCCGCTGGTCTCTACCACGTGTAAACCTGTTCATATACCTCTATAAGCCTGTTCAAGGAAGCATAGCAAGAAAGCATTCTAAATCAAATTAAAATAAAAAATCCAGCATTTAAAATTGTTACTAATCATTTTAGTAGTGCCGGCATCAGAGGTCACAACCAGGTCACTCGTACCATGATATTAAAGTGAGCATCACACTATGCTGCCACTGCTTTTAATAAAACTATACTTAAAATATGAATTATGAACGGAAAAGTAATTCATTGACGTATTATTAAACTCATTTAACTAATTGGCAGACAATTTCCATAAATTTATTAAACAGAATCAGGCGTTACTTTGCGGTAATCCATTATTTTATAGATGTTGGACAAAACTACAGTGCACAATTCTGCACAAAAAAAAACCAATAAAATGGCGTATATAAACTAGGCCGAAGAGAAGAAGAGTACCTCTACCTTCACCACAACTATCCACTCGGTGGTTGTACGTCGCAGAGTCCAATCGCTTGATAATGCCTTGTTACAAGGTTAAACATGTGTCGCGTATTAAATGTTGGAAGTGTATATAGGTATATAGTGCAGCGAGTATAGTGCAAAATTTTCAGTTACTTATTACTTACATAGCACTTAAAATTGCAATTAGCAACTTTGATGGTGCCGGTAAAGAGAATTGTACCCACATTACTCGCGCTCTATCAATTCCAAGTGAACTTTCCGTATTTTTAATTAAGTGGCCACACTATTTTTCTTTACTTTAAGCTTATACGGCTCAAAGTACTTTCTAATCGCTTGGCGTTCATATTTCAAACGGGAAAATCCTAATGCGTGTTAATTCATACATCAATGTTCACTTATAGTACATGCTCGTAGAATTTGAAAGACTTAATATTTTTTTATTTAACTTTATTTGAGATTAACAGAAAAAATATTATAATCACGCCTAAACTTAGAAATTCATGGCTATCTCACTGAGAACATATTTGTCATGAGCAAATCATGCATCGTAAACGGTTGTAATCATATATGTTAGACAGGAGATATAAAAACAAAGCAAACTAGTATTTACGACATTGAAAGACATGCCTATTTGTGGTACAGTAACTTAACCAATTGGGTTTCGTATATAGAGCGGGAGCAGGAACATCTAAGTAGGTTGTTAAGCAATTTGTTGCGGAGGATGCATATGTAGTTTTAATCTTCGGCACATGAAATAAATTTTTGATCGTGTTGTTTGAAAGTTTGCCTAACTGTGGAAATTTGATTACCCCTACACAAATGTTTCTAAGTGAAGAAGCGTCCATTAGAAAGCGACGGTCACTTTATGAGAGCATACGAAATTGATTTAAGAGTCGTGCGGGAATGCATTCGGTAAGTATGTGCAGGAATTTATTTTGTACCCTTTCAATTTCTCCTTCATAAACCGTATACTCCTCCAAATGGGAGACACATACTCTAGATACGATTTTACTTATGAACAATTAAGATGGATAAAGGTATCTTTGGTTTTAAAATATATTTTTATGCGCGTCATGAAATCTGGCATACGATAAGATTTAACTAGCATTTATTACTTTTTTATTTGTATACTGTACAGCGATAAAATAAGTAAATTATTCATTAAAAAGGCTCTTATAGTAGTAATATACTGGGCAGCCTTATCAGTAAACAACGATTTCTTCCAGGTAAACCTTTTGCTAAACATTTCATTTACAAGCTAAGTGAGTAAGGTAATACCTTTACATATATTATTATTAATTACATATATTATTTTGTAATTACATATTTTATTATTAATTACATATATTATTATTAATTACATATATTATTATTAATTACATATATTATTATTAATTACATATATTATTATTAATTACATATATTATTATTAATTACATATATTATTATTAATTACATATATTATTATTAATTACATATATTATTATTAATTACATATATTATTATTAATTACATATATTATTATTAATTACATATATTATTATTAATTACATATATTATTATTAATTACATATATTATTATTAATTACATATATTATTATTAATTACATATATTATTATTAATTACATATATTATTATTAATTACATATATTATTATTAATTACATATATTATTATTAATTACATATATTATTATTAATTACATATATTATTATTAATTACATATATTATTATTAATTACATATATTATTATTAATTACATATATTATTATTAATTACATATTTTTAATTAAGTGGCCACACTATTTTCTTTACTTTAAGCTTATACGGCTCAAAGTACTTTCTAATCGCTTGGCGTTCATATTTCAAACAGGAAAATCCTAATGCGTGTTAATTCATACATCAATGTTCACTTATAGTACATGCTCGTAGAATTTGAAAGACTTAATATTTTTTTATTTAACTTTATTTGAGATTAACAGAAAAAATATAATAATCACGCCTAAACTTAGAAATTCATGGCTATCTCACTGAGAACATATTTGTCATGAGCAAATCATGCATCGTAAACGGTTGTAATCATATATGTTAGACAGGAGATATAAAAACAAAGCAAACTAGTATTTACGACATTGAAAGACATGCCTATTTGTGGTACAGTAACTTAACCAATTGGGTTTCGTATATAGAGCGGGAGCAGGAACATCTAAGTAGGTTGTTAAGCAATTTGTTGCGGAGGATGCATATGTAGTTTTAATCTTCGGCACATGAAATAAATTTTTGATCGTGTTGTTTGAAAGTTTGCCTAACTGTGGAAATTTGATTACCCTACACAAATGTTTCTAAGTGAAGAAGCGTCCATTAGAAAGCGACGGTCACTTTATGAGAGCATACGAAATTGATTTAAGAGTCGTGCGGGAATGCATTCGGTAAGTATGTGCAGGAATTTATTTTGTACCCTTTCAATTTCTCCTTCATAAACCGTATACTCCTCCAAATGGGAGACACATACTCTAGATACGATTTTACTTATGAACAATTAAGATGGATAAAGGTATCTTTGGTTTTAAAATATATTTTTATGCGCGTCATGAAATCTGGCATACGATAAGATTTAACTAGCATTTATTACTTTTTTATTTGTATACTGTACAGCGATAAAATAAGTAAATTATTCATTAAAAAGGCTCTTATAGTAGTAATATACTGGGCAGCCTTATCAGTAAACAACGATTTCTTCCAGGTAAACCTTTTGCTAAACATTTCATTTACAAGCTAAGTGAGTAAGGTAATACCTTTACATATATTATTATTAATTACATATATTATTTTGTAATTACATATTTTATTATTAATTACATATATTATTATTAATTACATATATTATTATTAATTACATATATTATTATTAATTACATATATTATTATTAATTACATATATTATTATTAATTACATATATTATTATTAATTACATATATTATTATTAATTACATATATTATTATTAATTACATATATTATTATTAATTACATATATTATTATTAATTACATATATTATTATTAATTACATATATTATTATTAATTACATATATTATTATTAATTACATATATTATTATTAATTACATATATTATTATTAATTACATATATTATTATTAATTACATATATTATTATTAATTACATATATTATTATTAATTACATATATTATTATTAATTACATATATTATTATTAATTACATATATTATTATTAATTACATATATTATTATTAATTACATATATTATTATTAATTACATATATTATTTTGTAATTACATATTTTATTTAAGCAAATATGATACATTTCTAAATAGAAAATGTTATTTTATTTTTGAAATATTGGAGTCTTGGAAGCTCAGTTTCCACACTACTGATGTCCCCAGGAAGTAAATTCCACAGCGACAGAACTTTGACAACAAAAGATAAAACTTTGCGTTATGGGCAGGCATTCGTTATATCAAGTTGTCTGTCAACCTTCTCTATTCTTTGTCTCCGCCCAAAAACGAAAACTTTTCTTTGATATACTTCGGTGTTTACGGATCAAATAGTACACAGTACAGTAGAGATAGAATGTGAGTATTCTGACGAAGTCTAATTGGAAGCTACTTGAGCTTAGCGCGAAACTCTGAAACATATTAGCAAAGTTCGAATATATATATGTAATTGCGAAATTTTGAAGATGCTAAAGATTGTTTAACTGCTCCTGAATTATATTAAAATAGCATGCATCAGTATAATCCAGGATAGGAAGTAACAAAGTATGTATACTGGTAAAATTCTAATACAGTTAAATTCTTCAATTTTAGATACCAGATTACTATTTCCAATAAGTTTGAGCTTGAGCTTTATTGGTATTTAACTTAAGCCCGAAAAATCTACTCCTTTCGTGAATTGAAGCAAGGACTATTTTTGTGCAATTAATGGTATTGGCTAGATTATCAAGTAATGTGTTTATGTACTAAGCCTTTAACATAACTATTTAGGGTATTTATATGATTTAACTTTGACAGTTGGCGCATAAGATTCTGTAATGCGATGTTGTTTGTTAAAAATGCCAACTACAATGTCTATATGGCAGCTTTCGCTGCTGCTCTAATAGACGGGGTCAATCGGGGTAGTATCACGGCCTTACATCTCATACTCGTACTAGCGTGAAGTAGAAGTAGTGGCTTCCTCAATTTCTGCGTTTTGTTTACAAACTGAGTTGCCCGTTTGCCCCATTTACCAAAAAAAAAAAAAAAGTTTAATTCCAAAACCTCTATGAACCTCCTACACCACGTTATTAATTTGAACGTAGTTAGAATGGCACACAATTGGATTTGGTTGTCGAGCATAAAACGTCTAGTAGAGAGTGGTGGGTAATCGTATTCAGAAGAACTAGAACATAAGACTAAAAGCTAAGTACGAGACTGTTTTTATTACGTAAAATGTTCGTTTATATTAAATTCATAGAAGGTATATTATAATATAATACTTTAGCCGTTGTAGTGACAACATTACACGGTCCCCCAGGTGGACGTTTAGATGACCATTCCATAAATAATCACAGCATGGACATAATAAGTGGAAAATAAAGGTAAATCTGTTCCAATTAAAAGGCCTCAAAATCAAATTTTCTCATGACAAATATCGCTTTCTCGAATAAAACTAGTACACCCCATCTCCTTTATGGTTAGTCAATGTACAGTTTCAATTACGTTTCAAATACATTTAATTCATTACTTTAATGTATTATGAAAAATAATTTAAAAAAATTTTACAAATATCGTTTAAGTTTGATATCGTGACATGTTTATCATGCTGCCACGCCGTATTAAGTTCAGTATATAATTAATAATTATATATACATTACATAAGTAACATTAATACAGTAGTACTATACTACTTATATATACAGTAATATTATATAATTTAGTTGAGTAACTATATATGTCAGATGTAAAATTAGTAACTAGGTCGGCCAACCATTTTACCGCTTCTGCTAGGAAATCGGCACGGGCTCCTGCACCGCGAACTCGTCCACCGCAAGCATATATCGCCACCGCTTTCAACTGTGCATTAAGTCACAATATATACATACAATACATTATGACATATTTATGATTGTTACAATTTGTTAGAGTATGACTCCGCACGATTTACTTACATTATAAAATTTGTGATAATGTTCTCAGTAGACAGCATGCTGCTTATAATTTGAAATCAAATTCAACGTGTCATATTGCGACCATCGATATTACACTTTGCTTAATTTTAAGTGAGCATCTAACAATCAGTCTTACGTTGTTAGGGTTTTTTATTTCCTGTTTTTGTCCTGTTGACACTTCGGAACCTGTACAGGAGCGTGTGTCGTTATGCACAACATTATCCTGTCATCCACTTTTTGCGACTTACAAGACCGAAATTTACCTATTGTAAAAGTGCTGGTTGCATGTCGCGGAGGAAAGGAAGCTTACAGTTCGATTTCGCATTGGCCCTGGCTCACAAAAACACTTTGTGACCACACGCCTTTGTCGTAAGTTAGGCCACACTATTAATAATTATGCCTGTACCGTTAAGGTTATAGGAGAAGCCGCACAATCAGTGAGGAAACTTTACCGGTAAACGCAAATAATACGCATATTCCCGGTGATAGCGGTGGGGAAGCGCAGTCGCAACTCAGCCGTTGGAGCTGGACCTTTCGTTCTACGAGTGACAGGTGAACAGCGCAGGTACTAGTAGTTACACAAGTTGGTCCTTCGTCGTTAAACCCCTTACAGTCCATATAAATGTACCTCGCCACCGCTTGATGGGAAAACACCGAACTGTATTTTATTTTTCTATAACAGCACTGTAATAACTTCTATTTTCCAAATGGACGAATACGATCCGTAATAATTATTTTCAAAATAAATTGATTTGACCTTTTTTGAAATCAGTTGATCGTAAAACTCAATAATTATTATCATCCTTTGTTCTGACTCTATTGTTGAATAATGTGCCCCAAGTGGTTTGGTCGCTAAAAATAAATCCAACGCCCACTTTCATTCGGCGTTTTTTGGAAATTAAGAAAGCAATTAAAACTTTTATAATATAATGTTTAAACTTAGTGCTCATTATGCAAAAAAAGCATTGTTTTAAATCCTAGCTACATACTTAATTTCTTTAAAAACAAATTAATAAATTTAGATGATTATCTGATTAAATGTGACCCTCTATATACGCAACAAGGCTCTGGTGACTAACTGGTGGTGAAAAATCCATTTCAATCCGCGAAATCTAAATCTCAAAAATAGTGATGGAGGTAGTAGCATCTCTAGTTAGTGGTTACTGGCACTGCACTCACTAATCCATCTTCTCTAGTGCGAATGGGTAAATCTTCTGTATAAAGCATGCCAAAGGATGGAAAAAAGAAATAGAACAGTTTTGTGTGTTGTCTGATGCCAAGAGATGTTTCAAGGCTTTTCACTAAATAGACTTTTATAATAACCGCGAAAGAAATAGGTGATCGGCAGATTTTCACATACCACCGCTACATACACGATTTTTTAACAATTGTCTATTATGCAAATGTATTACGAAGAAACGGCGGCTACGTTCTGGGTTTTGCTGGGTCAGGGGCTTGGTTGGGGTCAATAAGTATAATCAATACTAATCTATGAATCTGATACCACATCTAATTATGTTCTGCTCATATTTTGACGCTTTCTCGTGGTAGAGCCAAGCGACGGCTTTAACTGCTGCTCGAATGGGCTCGACCGGATTAATACCACGACCTCGCAGAATACCGGCGTGAAGTAGAGGCATCTTGTGCTTCTGCGTTTCGTTCGGTGAGTGAGGTAACCGGAGGCCCACTCCCTCCCCATTCCACTCCTTATCCTCCCTCCCATCTACCAAATACCCTGGTGAAGCAATTGCTCGTTTGCCGCCTTTCCCATAAAAAAAAACGTCCCGATATCCTAGTTGCTAGTGCAGCCTTCGAGAATGAGGGTTTCGGATTTGAATCCCACTAGGTTAAAACATTTAAATGATGAATAGGAATGTTTGTAACCGAGTCACACATGCGTATATGTTTGCATGTATGTATATATATATATATTCACGGCTTGTTCCCAACGGGGTAGGCAGAGACAATCTTCTTCCACTTGCTACGGTCCTGACATACGTCTTTCGCTTCTCCTACTTTCATCAATCATCACATGCGTATATAAACATATAATACTTCGTGTCCTCTAAATAATATTTTTTTATTATTTATCAGACCTTTAGGTTTCCTCTCGCTGTTTTTCTTCACCGCCGAGAACGTGGTAAATGCATCACTTACAATTGCTATTAACAATTTTAGTGGTACCGGCACCGGGGTTCGAAGCCAGGTCACTCGAGCTCTATGAAACTAAAGCGAACGTCCTGGCCACTAGGCTACCACAATTAAATTGTATTTCATTATAAAAGGATGGCTCATTTTGTACCTACCGGTTGGTTAAATAAAGCAATGAATCAAAAATGATTGCCATCCTTTGTTCTCTTTTTCTGAATAAATAAATTCAGGGGACAGTTTTCACTAACGAGGTAAGTAAATAAATATATTCTACGCCTGGTTTTAGTTGCAGCTGTAAATGAAAAGTAAGTAGGTATGTAATTAAAACTTTTATCATATTTCAGCGACTGTAAAACGAGTTCCTCTAAGTATCCTAATAATACAACACGTTACATTGAAATTAAATAAAAAAATGTCTATCAATACACTTTAATTGTTTCTAATTTTTTTTTAATCAAAAATGTTGTTTCCAAAAAAATATACACATCAATACAATCAAGGGAAACTTCAGTTATTCATGTATTATTGAAAATAAACTACAAAGTATTTATAGAAACACTCTTTTACAAAAAAAGTATACTCTAACAGGAAATTAAGTAAAAATCTTGTTATTTCTATAAAAAGCCTTCACAGTAAAAGTAGACCTTGTACTAAAAAAAGATTTTCTGTTTTTCGTTTCTAAAAAAAAAGTAGCAATAATAAATAAATCATCAAATATGTTCAAATATTAAAACCAATAATCTGCAAAAGCACTTCGGTTATTAATAACGCATACAACGACGAGGTTATCAATAATGTCTTGTGGGATAATGTTCCAGGATCGACGAAGATGTATGAAAAGTTCACTTTACTTACCCTAGATTTAAGCCCGGGACTGGAGGGCCTGGCCTGACTCGCTACGTTATGTTGTTGTAGCCGTCTGTGTTGCCACTCGTGCTGTATGAGCAGGCCTTATCACACATAAACATAAAATCTTGATCCATTTTCAACCGGTGTGGATGGATAACAGATTCCAGCACCTCATCATGACTTTAAATTGCCATGTACCCCAACGAGGTCAGTCCTTCCGCCAAGACTTATTCCCGCCTGTAACATGATTGTGTGGAAAGCGCCATGTCCAGCGGTGGACTCATACAGACTGTTAAAGACGAATAACAAGATTTGTAGTAGTCACGAGGAGACTGAGGTGTTTGGTGTTCTGATGTCATTGTTACCACGACTCCTTTCATCGTTCTAATTATAATTTTTGGACAGTTAAAAATTAAAAAATAAATGCCATAAAATCCATAGGTACCAGTTTCATTTCAAATGCGCAGTATTCGCGTAAATACAAGAAATCATTAAGAAGAAAATGATTATACCCAACGTTTTACCCAACGAGTCCCTATCAATTAGCAAAGAGCAAAGTAATTACAACATTTTAAAGAGAATTCAGAAAAACAAAAATTAGAACTTGTAAAAATACACGTTTCACAGAACACATTATATAAAAACATATTTAGAAAATGTTGCAACTCCTCCAACCCTATTTATTTTATGATTTTTTCCCGAAGTGGTTATTCAACAAAGCCTGACAAACTCAATTACATAATTTCTTGAATCACCATTAGTTTATTGAACGGTTGAGAAATAGCTGAATTTTGCGGTGTTTTTCTATCATTTAAAGTCCCAAATATTATTAATAACGAGAATGCAGGTAATGTTGAATTAGCCGGTCTTCTTATATCCATCGTAGTGGTAGGCAGACCTTACGAAGTTTTATGTGACACGATCTTTAATAGCTTACCTTAACGGGCTTACATAATTAATAAATGGTCATCACCGTGCAGGTATTTGCGTCAAAACGCTGTTGCGCCTATGAACGCCAAAAGCGATTATTGCCTTTGTTATCATTTATTGTATACCCAATGCTGTGGTTGTCAGAAGTACATACAAGTCCTCCATATGGCGGAACGAACTCAAGTCTCCTTATTCGGAGGCAGGCCCCATGATTACTCGGTAATCGTGGTTTACTTACTTTATATCGTTTTATAATCTCATTGTTTAGATTATACAGAAATAATCTTTAATAGTCAATATCACATCTGTACGTTTCTTCTGGTCAGCAAGCCATATTACACTTTTGGTTGAAATTATAATTTCTACCAGCTAGTATTCTACACGATCCACCTTACATCATAGTATCGTAGTTCACAGTTGCACGACACCCGGCTGTCCAGTGACATCTTCCCCTCGACTTTTACCACCTCATCAGTTAAGCAATTTCGACAAGAGATCCTCATGATAATCCGTAGAAAAACTAGGGTTTCAGAAAACCTGTGTTTACCGCAAACTTAGGAAGGACCTCGTTAGGAAGACTGTTAGCGGATCAGTCTATATCACATTATCAGGAAGTATTGCAGGGAGCGAACAAACTCTTAACTAACCTGTCAACGTGCAAAGGTCAAATGCCGTTATCAAATATCTTTACCTTACCTATATAGGCATAAAAACATTGTTCTTGTCGATTTTTTTCCGCTTCTGTTTGATTGTTTAGAATGATTTATGAGATTTCCGGAGCTAGGCTTAACCATACCGTACAAACCATAGTAGACATAACAGCCGAATCAGTTCCACAAGCTTTGCTGTTCCAGCTGACTGCACGCTGTGGATAACAACACTATACGACCCTGTTTCAATTCGTTCCGTACATTGCACGGTTTGTAAACGGATGGCATATCATCCAGCTTGAAACGGAGTAGTTGAGTGCTTCTGTCGGCTCAATGTAACAAACCGACACCAGTTGCATTGAATCTATCATGTATTCTAATTACTATACGCAGGTTTTTTTACGCAGACATATATATCTTTTTAGTAGAACTTTTATACGGCGAGGTCCTATATTTGTAAACGATTCAGTTTTTTTAGTACAGATTTTAACACGTGGTAGAGCCAAGCGGCAGTTAAAGCCGCCGCAAGCGGCTTGGTACCACGGCCTCGCAGAACACCGGCGTGAAGTAGAGGCGTCTTGTGCGTTTTGTCCGGTGAGTGAGGTAACCGGAGGCATCCTCCCAAATAGACTTAAATGCCGGCAACGCACCTGCAACACCTCTGGTGTTGCAGATGTACGAGGGCGACGGTAATCACTTACCATCAGATGAACCGCTTTCTCGTCTGCCGCCTTTCTCATAAAAAAGAAAATTAATTTTCGGTCTAAAGATTTATACTTATTTGTACCTTGATTTCATGTTCAACGAAGAGTAATTAATGTGAGAAAATACTGTCTTAAATCAAGTTTTCTATGTTGCTCCAATATTTGGTTAAAATGAGTTTATTTTAAATATTTTACTAATTAATTTGGCTTACTCAAAATCAAGTAACCACTCAGATAATCATACTATTATTCATTGTTATGTATTCCATATATATCACAGGACTAAAATGGAGTCTCTCGAATATTGAAATTTATAATTACTAAACGTTAACTTTAAAGTTAGCGAAGCGACGAAGCTCAACGTTTAGCGTGATTGAACTCCAATAGTGAGAACATTTTCGACGAAAGGTTATGATAAATTTATTATACTTAATAGACAAGAGTTTAATCTTGTCTAATAAATTCTATTAAGAGCAGGGTTAACTTAATAACTCTCTATGGTTCGTGTGCATAATTAAAGAGAAATGCGGTTACTCGTTTTACACGATGACTCAAGCTTATTCGCAATAATGTGAATCAGCAAATTCTCTCAACATCTCATAAACGTTGATACATTTTTTTCATTACCATATGATTGACAAGATTTTCTCCAGTGCTGTAGATGTTTTTTATCGACATAAATTGATGATCAATGACTTGACTCTTTAACTACATAACTTGCACGATTGAAACAGCTTAACCATCGTAAAAATGACGGACCAAATATATTTAGGCTATTGTTGGAGAGCAGCGTCTTAAGTGCGAGGCTCCAAGCGTGGATTGTTGCAAATCTTCCCATTGGTATATGTTAAAAGTCGACTACTGCGGCCTTATTAGCTATGCCACAAAATATTTCACAACAATTCCTTGTGTCTTCATTCGTCGATAAAATCTAACCATGTAAATTTTGACACCCAAGACATGGTTCCATTTATTAGTACCCATGGTCGATGATATAGAAAATTATTTATTATATATTATTTATGCCATTCAAATACTATTGTAAAAACCTAGCCAAACACAATAAAGAAACTTCCATGGCGTAATCATTGATATACGTATATCAGTATGGAGATAGAATGCATATACCTAACTCCTAGATCAAATTCATCATCATTTATGGGGGACTTCTATATATTATAGACATATTTTTATCATCATATTCACTCTGTTAAAATCGCTTTAGATTGCTAATTGACTTATAAAAATTTAGATATTTGTAGAAACTTTCACAAAGTTATATTATGCTAGAGAAAAAACTTTTAACGAGCCCTGGAAAATTAGCTAAAACCTTTCCAAGATGAAATATAAGAAAAAAAGGTATTTATTATACTTTCAAATAAAATATTGGATAGCAATTTTTTGTTACCTTTTATTAAAATGGCGTTGTAACTCTAAAAATTTATCAACTTAAGAAACTTTTAAGATGTTACATACGTATGTATTCTTATACATACATACATACGTATGTATTCTTATACATACGTATGGTTCTTACCATAAAGAAAAAAACATAAAGTTTATTATATAGACATAATGAATATTATTTTACAATGTTCACGATATTGTCTAGAGTCTCAGTTTAAAGTAGTAACTACCAAGCAGTATTGTGGTGACGTAAATAATCTGTCAGCCATTTGATTTCCAATGATGTCAGTCGACTAAGGGAAAACGCGAGTGATAGAATCGTTTAGGGTGTCCTGGAAACTGATATTCTTGTACTTTTGTGCCATTTAATTTGAATTATCAATTTCATAAAAGGCGGTAGACTCCTCTCTCTAGTAGTGGTCTAGGTAGGTACTACAATATTATCCGTTTCAGCCGCCAAACAGAATTTACTGTTGAAGGTTTGAAAAGAAAGCCAGTATAATTACGGGTGTGAGACTTTCCATCTTGGTCCTCTGGGTGATGACGCAACTGTAACCTTCAGCGATTGTAGTTGTTTGCATGTCGCGGGATACGTAAATACATTCATAAATTACGAATGTATGACCGAATCGAAATCTCAGTCTAATGATCGGGAGCAGCATATGTATTGTAAATAAGGGTACCGGGAATGAATGAATTTAGTAATACATCGAATCGATATCTATCAGAGTAATAATCGGGAGCAGTAAATGTACGGTAAAGACGGGTACCGGCCCTGTGCTCAGCAATCAGCCTGGCTGGTTTTGTGAATACAGGTAAATCTTCCATGAATAGTGTGCCAGTTTCTATTGGTTGCTTCATGGAAAGGCTTTAGTCCTGCAGTGGACTTAAAAAGGCTGAATAAAAATGTTTTACACATCAACTGAAGTATTGTTATAAATTGAATAATCTTTCATTATCTTAACATAATTTTTACTATTGTAATCCTGACAAAACGTCCGTTGAAGGTTCGGCGACGAAGTAGCTAAGAGTTTGGCGGAGGGGCTGCGGGTCTCGGGTTACATTCCCGCACAGGACAAGTGTTTGTATGTTCTACAAATAACTGTTCCGGATCTGGGTGTTTGTAGATGAGCAATTCATACATGTGAAAGGTGATTTTTTTTAAACAAAAGACTGAAAGAACATCACAAACAGGCACCAATATTTTAAAAGTAACATGTAACTGGGATTATTTTCAATTATGTTAGTATGTTGAAGTTTGGATAGTCGCGCAAAAGTCGCCGTATAATTTCAATAATACTGACATAGAACGCCTTTGTGTTATTGAATATTTAGAACCACGATATCTGCTAGAAATCCCCTTCACCATAACTAGCGGAGCCGGGAATAGCTATTACACTAGATTGGGACAATATTTCACTAGACCAGGTTCGGTTCAGTAGTGTATTAGTATAATTCTTAACAACATTTTTTAGATTTATAACAATTTTCAATTCTTTTTTCCATTGTGTAATATTTAAGTATATTTTCATATTTAATCCATGATCCAGGAACTAAATCCACAAAACGTAATCTTCTAAAAGGTTTAAGTTTAAATTACTTTTTTAATTATCTTTTCTGGTCACGGCTAAGTATGGGAAGGCTTTTAATTTCTTTTTTAACAAAGTAGGAACTGTTCAAGAACAGAATTCGACAAAAGGCGCCGAACAAAAGACGATTATATTAATTGAAATTCACCGAAAAAGTGGTGATTTTCTTATTGTGTATTTATATATATATATATATATATATATATATATATATATATATATATATATATATATATATATATATATATATAATATAACTGACTGAAGTATGAAATTATAATAATTCAATCTGTCATAAAGATGAATACATGTTAGTTGGGAACCCCATAAGGATCCCCTAAGGGCAAGCGGATTGGGGATCGCAGTACCAGTATGCAGTACATTCTTCATCACATTTACTATAAGTATATAAAGTATCAGCCTCTTAATACGCACCGCTGGGCAAAGACCTCGTCTCATATATTTAAGAGAGTTTTGGAGCCGGGAAGGTTCCACCATGCTACTCCTATGCAGGTTGAAAGATTTTACATATATATATATATAATATAACTGACTGAAGTATGAAATTATAATAATTCAATCTGTCATAAAGATGAATACATGTTAGTTGGGAACCCCATAAGGATCCCCTAAGGGCAAGCGGATTGGGGATCGCAGTACCAGTATGCAGTACATTCTTCATCACATTTACTATAAGTATATAAAGTATCAGCCTCTTAATACGCACCGCTGGGCAAAGACCTCGTCTCATATATTTAAGAGAGTTTTGGAGCCGGGAAGGTTCCACCATGCTACTCCTATGCAGGTTGAAAGATTTTACATGTCCTCGAAACAATATTTTTTACTATTAGGTTCTTACATATGAAATTGGCGTATGGTCGAACTGACCACTTTGATCTCAAATAATCTGGCGTTTGGTTAAGAATTCCAAATTCAAAAATTTAGGCTTGTGTATTTGTGTTACAAATTTAGTGATTCATTTGTATTAGCGACATTCGTTTTTTATTTGACATCCTACTGTTAACAAAATGGAAAACTTGAAATATTGCGTTATTCACAAATATGAGTTCCACCGTGACACCAGCTTTGCAGAAACAGTTCGATGAATTAATGATGTATATGGGGAGCTACTGTAAAGGTACGTTTTTGGTCCCAACCTTTTCTTTTTGGAGATTTTGACCTCCAAAACAAACCCCGCGAGCAGCCGGAAACCCATGTTGACCATGAAGAATTAAAAGTGATAGTTCAATTCCAATGACGCAGTCCAAACCGCTTTCAAAGATTTTATTGATTTCCGCTCCCAAATTTTTTTCAACAATGGATTCCTTGAACTACCTATAAAATGGGGAAAGGGCATAGCATAGTAATGGAACATACTTCGATTGATTAAATATATAATTTCATCGTCTATATAATACACTAATTTCATATGTAAGGACCTAATATTTCGCAAACACGCAGGTTTTCGCACAATGTTTTCCTTCTGCACCGAGCGGGTGATAAATTCAGCACTCAAAATAAATGCTATTGACAATTTTTAGCGATGCCGGCATCGATGATCGAAACCAGTTCACTCGCGTAGTCTAATTTTAAAGCGTGGGTCCTGACCACTAGGCTACCTACCACGGCTCACTTATTAATTTAATGTCTTGAGTATTTTTAAGGAAATACGCATAATTGAAATTAAATGAATATTATACTTTTAACATTATTATTTTCTTAGTATAGTTGAAAATATATTAGAGTATTGGGACTTTGGAAACTTCAGAGAAACACTTTATATTTTCGATTTAATTTTGCATGCTAGCGCATGACGCGCATGTAGTGTCCTCTAAAACAATATTCTCCAGATTGAGTGTTGATTAAAACCAATTTTCAAGTAACTAGATTAGATCAAGTTGTTAATATTTCATTACCAGCAGGTAACCGGTAAGTGTTAAAAAATCGAATTAGTAATTAATTCGATTTAACACAGCCAAAATAATAATATACTTTAATCAACGATCGCTTCTTCCATCCAATTTCTTTATTTACATAATGTAACTATGGCAATATTTATTTGTATACAAATGTTATATGGGAAAATTTATACTCACTTCTTCTCCAAATGTCAGCCTTTTACTCTGACTCTGGTGATCGACTGATAGCGGATAATCCATCCGATTATACCGAACCCAAATGCCACAGATGTGGAGCAGCGTTACTGAAGTGAGGCACGGGCACTGCGCTTTGTTGTACCAGCGTTGTGAGTATGGGAAAATCTTCGTTACATGGAATACCGAATTTTGTTGTGGGCCTTTCGTATAGAGGGCTGGAATAGGCTGATAAAGTAACAGTAAGTAGGTAAAGTATTTTTTTGTTATTGATATATAAACACTTTAGCAGGTTAATCCAATTGAGGTTTCTCTCATTACATTTTTAGGAACGATTGATTCATTAAATTTATATCATTATTTATTTATTATTTATTTCAATGGTAGATTGAATAACTGCTGTTGACTCTTATTTCTTTTGAACAACATTTTAATGATATAATGACGTTAAAAGCAATAATTTTGTAATACAAACAGAGGTAGATACATTACCTAACGTATCTACCTCTGTTTGTATGCGCACCGAAAGAGAAGCGTATATAGAAGACTACATTTGTGTCTTTCAGACAGCTACGAATAATTCGAGTCAGCAATATACACATGCTTCTCAGTTCCCGCTAACCGTGTTAAGAGATCATTTTATGGCTTTAAATGTCGTCCCGTCATTATGTAACGGTGTCGGTAAATGCACTTATTATATGTAACTTAAGTAAACTGAAAAAACATTCGGCATGTTTTTTTTCCGTTGGTTTATGAGCATATAACGCATCTTTATTACAAAATCGTGGGTTAAAAAGCGAGAAGAATTGATGGGTCAACAACGCCAACTGTTACCTGCATTAGTTACAGAGTCGCTGTGCTGGCATGGAAACGATCTCCTATCACCAGACGGATACAACACCGTTACAGAATCGTAAAATGACCGCCAAGTCGTTGGCTACAAGGCTCCGTGGTTAAAAAGCAACCCATTCAAAATTCGTTTGCTACAGGTTAATCTCTGCTTGCGAAGCACGCTCCTTTTGCCACCTATTGAGGAAATAATATTTTTATTTTTCTCAGACATGCCGGTTTCGTCTCGATGTTCCTTCCTTCACCGCCGGGCACGTGGTAATTATAGCAATAAAAAATTGCTATTAACATTTTAATAACACCGGTTACCGTACTCAGGTCACTCGCGCTCTATGGAACTAAAGCGAGCGGCCTGTACAGTAGGCTACCACGGTTCTAAGTCTAGTGTTTAAATTAAAATATTCGATTCGATTCGAAAAGGATTCGAAAGGAGTAGATTATGAATTTGGCTATATTGCACATTCTGCAGTGTTCATACGCTCATCACACTCATGTTATCTGAGGCTATTAGTGCTTTAATTACATCTCGCCCATATTCCACACAAGTATACAGCTATCTATTATTTTAATAGGCATCCTCGACGTGGAAACTCGGAGCGACGCAAAACTTTGTATCCTTTGTCATACCCATAGGTTATATTTTATAATGATTTATTTCATTATACGCCAGTATTGACTTACATTTAACACGCTATCTAACACTCCACCTGCGTGCCGTAACTAATAAATTTTATTATGGTAAGATTTTTTTTTTATCCCTATATAGGTAACCTACTAATACATAGTATATCTATTAAAAAGTGGCCACTGAGGCCCAACTGCACATATTCTAGATTAAAATCAAGGTACGTTGTCACACTATGACCGTATACTTCACAGCCTGTTAATCGATTCAGTTCTATATCCCTAAAAACAAATCACAACACCAATCGCACTCGTCTTAATTACCTCAGCCTTGATGACATGTAAATATTCCACTTCAAGACAATAAGCTGCTGAATTTTGGAAGGGTTTTTATCGAAATAGCTAACCCACCATCGATCATCGGTCGATAGCCCTTGTGATTTACAAAACTTTTACCATAGTCGCCTCTTACGATACCCACGGTAAGAAATGAGGTCTCATATTCTTACGCCTATACCACACGGCCAAATAATGCATTCCTCCATCAGCGGCAAAAAAGGTAAAGTGGTGATACCTACGCTGTCGCAAAAAGACGGCAATATAGAAACCTTTTTGTTCAGTAGTGAACTATTGTCCGGTTTATGAAGAAGACAATGAAAGCTATATACAAAATAGAATACTGGTACTGAGGGAGAAGATAGAATTAAGTGCCAAGCCACCAGGCAAACGCGAACGAACGACTTTGAAAATTGTTTCCCAAATTTTAGCTCTCTCTGTCAATTATGTGGAGAGCTCTGTTAGAAATTTCTTTGAGCGATAAATTTCGTATGTGCACGCAAGTTACTGGCCAAGCTTTGAGATATTACCAGCTTAAAATGCTAGAGCGACAGTGAAATATCTGTTGAATATTGTAAACTGATGTCAACAATCAACCTGTTTCATTCAATCATACGTTTGATTGATAATAATGAAAAAAAAAAAAACAGTACATTAATGATATAGTGAACGTATTTAGAAAATATTTATGTTTAAAGCATATATTAACATTTTCACATAATCCTTAAACGATTTAGAAATATTTTTTTTACTGTATTTAGCGGAATATTTCATATAAATATATTTTTATTACAACTGTTTTATTATGATATGTACGACGAAACGAGTAAGAGAACATTAAGCTCACGGACGTTTTCTCTCAATCATCAATGCTTCAATATACCATCAAGTCCTATTAAAATTAATTCACTTGGTCTTTAAATTTAAAAACAAAGTAACAAAAGTGTAAAAGTCCAACTATTAGGTAAAAGCCTCCTCACATTTTAAAAGTATTTTACCCGAGAGATACGGCAACACTCCTCAAGAGTGGGTGCGGACTTCACTTGTACTTGAAATATTTTTTTATTGCTGATTTTCTTATGATTTCAATTTTCGCTGCCGAGTAAATAGTAAATAAATTGTCTGTTAACTTTATGAATTAATCAATTACTACATACGAGTGTCAGCGGTCAGATGACAAATACAGATAGACGTAAAAGAAAAAAAATACAATTATCAACTTATTATCTTATTCATTATATCAGTTCAATGATAAAACTAAAACATGTATTAAAATAGTTTTTGTTCCAAAATGCTTACATTCATATTTAATTTTACAGCTTACTAAAAAAAAATAATTTCAAGAACGTAGCAGAAGTGTTCTCTAGTACTCCCGAGTGCAATTCGAACTGTACAAAACTATAAACAGTCACAATTGTGGATCGAAAATTCAATAACAAAATTAATTTTATTTAACGACTTTAGTTACACCCCGTTGAGCGTTATTGCGGAAAAGTTTTCTCCATATTCTTGTAGCTTAAACTCAATATCTATACTCCAGTGTTTCTTATTATTTTAACGAAATTACATCATTCTTCCCATTATAATTATGTTAATAAATATTTGTTATATTGTAATAGAAAATAATTTCTCTGATAAGAATACTTTGCTACATAGTTTTTTTTTTATGAAAAAATAGGCCTGCGTTTGACCTCAATCTTGCCCGATGGAAAGCGAAGATGAGGCCTAGGATGGTACACGCTTGCCTAGATGTCTGTCACAGGTTCGTATGATTAGCTGCCGCTGCTTGTTCTTTTTATATGGTTTAATCTATATTTTTGAGGGTTTTTTTCTAACATATCTCGACATCGACATCCAAATGAGACAGAGACTTGTTTGTCATGTGTCTGAGTCTATGCGGTTGATGTCAAAAGTCGAAAAAATATTTATCAATTTTTTTTTATGTAATTCTTATTAAAAGTAATTTCAACAAATTATAAAAACGTCATTAAAAAATTCCATCCTCGTAATCGCTGTATATTGTAATAGAAAATAATTTCTCTGATAAGAATACTTTGCTACATAGTTTTTTTATGAAAAAATAGGCCTGCGTTTGACCTCAATCTTGCCCGATGGAAAGCGAAGATGAGGCCTAGGATGGTACACGCTTGCCTAGATGTCTGTCACAGGTTCGGATGATTAGCTGCCGCTGCTTGTTCTTTTATATGGTTTAATCTATATTTTTGAGGGTTTTTTCTAACATATCTCGACATCGACATCCAAATGAGACAGAGACTTGTTTGTCATGTGTCTGAGTCTATGCGGTTGATGTCAAAAGTCGAAAAAATATTTATCAATTTTTTTTTATGTAATTCTTATTAAAAATAATTTACATTTTGCAAGGTGATGAGTTGATACGCCATAATTGATACTGCGTGATAAGTGTTTATATTGAATTGAAATCTAGGTAGAGAGAGAAAGAGAGGTGCGAAAGTATTTGTATTCAAACAAACACTTTATCACATTATCAGCAGTTTGTATAAAACAGGTAGATTTTCTTACTGCCAACACTAGGCTGTTCCTCTTTTGGATTTTCCAAGATATCTTAAAGATGAATATACCGAGTTGGGTTTTAGATTCTTTTGCACACGCTAATACTGTAGACAATAAGTATTAAGACTAGTTCGCCTCCCATCGGGATCCCGCGCATTCTGTTCTCTCGCCAAGGCTGTCCAGGGGAATTTCTGTCAGCCATCTCTCCCATCTCTACACAAGGAGGATGATTCGCTGGCCCATACTGCAAAAGAGAAAGCCGATCTCTTGGGCTCTCTTTTTGCATCCAACTCGACTCTTGATGACCGGGGAAACTCTCCACCTACCATCCCGTGGTGTAAGTGCTCCATGCCGGAAATTCAGTTTCTGCAGAGCTCAGTGCGAAAGGCACTCCGCTCCCTGGACATTCATAAGTCGAGTGGGCCGGACGGAATCCCTCCAATTGTGCTGAGGATGTGTGCCCCTGAGTTGACACCGGTTCTCACGCTTTTCCGGCACTCCTACTCTTCAGGCGTCGTCCCGGAATCTTGGAAGACAGCGTTTGTGCATCCAATACCCAAAAAAGGCGACCGCTCTGATCCGTCCAACTACAGGCCTATTGCCATCACCCCCTTGTTATCTAAAATAATGGAGTCACTCATCAACACCCGGCTCCTGAGGTACCTGGAGGAACACCAGCTCATCAGTGACCGACAGTACGGTTTCCGTCGCGGACGATCAGCTGGTGATCTTCTAGTTTACCTGACTCACCGATGGGCAGAAGCAGTTGAGTCTAAGGGGGCCTCCCCCCGGCGGTTAGTCTGGACGTAGCGAAAGCATTTGATAGGGTTTGGCATAAAGCGCTTCTTTCAAAGCTTTCATCTTACGGGGTTCCTGAGAGATTGTGCAACTGGGTCACCAGCTTCCTCACGGATCGGAGCATCAAGGTTGTTGTCGACGGTGCATGCTCGGACCCCAAACCCGTGAATGCTGGTGTTCTAGAAGGCTGTGTGCTCCCACTCTGTTCCTTCTGCATATCAACGACATGCTGCAAATCAGTAGCATTCATTGCTATGCAGACGACAGCACGGGTGATGCCCTATATACAGGCCGTGCGAATATTTCTCGGGAACACGTCGACGAGTGCCGGAACAAACTTGTGTCTGAAGTCGAGACCTTGTTATTCAAAGTCTCGGATTGGGGTCGATGTAATTTGGTCCTATTCAACCCCAAAAAGACACAGGTTTGCGCGTTCACCGCTAAAAAGAATCCCTTTGTCGTTTCTCCTCTTTTTGAGAACATTCCCCTTATTGCCTCAGCCAGTATCAGAATCCTTGGCGTTGACATATCGAGCGACGTTCAGTTCCGTGGTCACTTGGAGGGAAAGGCCAAATTGGCCTCCAAAAAGCTTGGTGTGCTCTGTAGAGCGGGACAGTATTTCATGCCGGTCCACCGTTTGCAACTTTATAAGGCGCAAGTCCGGCCCCACATGGAATACTGTTCTCATCCAACGTCGAGCGGCTCGAATTGCTCGACCAAGCTCGCTTTGATCGGCTTGATCCTTTGGCCTTGCGAAGAGATGTTGCTTCTCTTTGCATTTTTTACAAAATTTTCCACGGGGAATGTTCTGAGGAACTGTTCAGATTGATCCCAGCTGCTGAGTTTCACCATCGTACATCGCGACAGAATTCGAAGTTCCATCGATACCACCTAGATGGTTGGCATTCCACCACAGTGCGTTTTAATCGAAGTTTTCTGCCACGCACTTCGACTTGGTGGAATCAGCTGTCGCCAGCAGTATTTCCGAACAGTTACGACTTAGGGACCTTCAAGAAAAGAGCTTATTCCTTCCTTAAAGGCCGGCAGCGCATCTGTAGCTCCTCTGGTGTTGTGGATGTTCGTGGGCGTCGGTGATCACTTACCATCAGGTGAGCCGGGCGCTCGTTTGCCCCCTTCTTCTATAAAAAAAAAAACTTTTGTTAACTTAGACAATTTTAAGTCACGGTGGGTGAAGATGCAGGCAAAGCTATTAGTATATTGCTGGAATTCCAAAAAGTAATACTAGTAATTACTTCTACCAACGGTAAACCAACTAGGATTTCATGTGTCTTGGTAAATGGATGGTAATAAAGATATATGCATACTTACATACTTACGTAGGATATTCATCATATAAATGTTAGGCCTGGCCTGTGGTGGCCACTTCGAGTGGGCTTGGCGAGCCTACTTCGGATGCCGGTGGTGCGTTAATGCGATTTCGTATTCTCCCTTTCCTCTGCGAATCTGGCGGAGGCGGAACAGCTGATGCCGATGCGGAGGTGGGTGGTGGGTGAAATGTGGTTCGCGGTGGAGCCCGGGAGGGCTGGTGCTTACAAAGGCACGCCTTCTCGATTCTCGTAGCTTCCGGGAGGCAGTGTGGGTGTCCGTTAGCCACGTGTGGTTGAAGGTTGAGTTGGTAGAGACGTCCGTGTTCCGGCGCATCTAGTTAGGAAGGAGATGCAGAGGGTGCATTCTCTCCCGAGAAGGGAGTTACCTACGTCGGCAGGCACTGGTTTCGCGGATGTGTGGGAAAGTGTTCCCCTGGCCCTACCGATTTGTGGCAAAGGTGGTACATCATGAGGTTTTGATCGTTAGTCATTTTCTCATGGCATATCAAAACAAAAAAAAAGTGTGAAGGATTTGTATAAAGTAATGTGAGCGTCTACACAAAGCTTTCTTACTAGGCACCAAAATTTATATTTAAACAATCACACACGTCACCCAGTTCCAAACTAGGATTCGGTGTCTTGGTAACTGGATGGACACATGACTCGGTTGCAAACATTTATATTTGTTATCCAAACGTTTGCCATTAGCAGGATTCAAACCCGCGATTCACAGCATTTTTTAGACACAGTCACTATCAACTAGACTATCGGATCAATAACTACGAGTATTATCATAACTTATTAATTAGACTTGAAGTTATCTATATAACATAACGTAAGTAGATAAAAGGAAAAGCTTGTCTTGTTTTCTCCAGCATGTTACAAGATTCTTTAACCACTTTATAAAGTTATAACAAGTGTTATAATCGATTAAGTGTATGTTAGTAACAAGCAAGCTTCCACTCGCGACTACGTCCACTTTGAAAATTCCTCTGAGATCACATTCACAATCAAGCTTGTACACTCCAGCTTCTGCAATTTACAATATCCCCCTACAATATACTGTGAGCGCCTTCTACGTAGATCGGGCCAAAATAAATAATTAAAAGGTGGTAGAAACCAGGGTTAACAATGCCACCAGGACGTCTTCTCTTTTCCTACGTGACCATGGACGCTGCAAAGCACAAGAAACGGCGCGAAGTAAACAAGTTAAAAACGAAATACACAATAAATTCCATCCATACAGTACTGTCTCCCTGGTTTCCAACTGATACGTAATGATAGGGTTGGCAGGGGATATGGTGGAGTAGCCATTTACCTTAGAGCGGATATTCCTTATATAATATTGGATCAGTCACCTAGTGTATACTCAAATTTTGCTGAGCATTTATTTATAGAAATTACTTTTAGCCATTCTAAAACTTTGCTTGGTGTATATTATTCGCCCTCTCGTAATGTTGATTATTTTTCTTCTTTGGAAGAAAAACTTGAAAATTTAACTCCACTTTATGATCATACTACTATACTGGGTGACTTTAACACGTGCCTCTTGAGAAATGACTTACGTAGTAAGAAACTCCACTCCCTTGTCTCCTCTGTTAACTTACATATTCTTCCTCTCGCTGCTACTCACCATTCCCCTAACTGTACCCCCTCACTTCTAGACCTTATTCTTGTTTCTGATGCTGAACGCGTTGCTTCACACGGTCAACTACCTGCTTCATTTTCGTACCACGATCTTATCTTCCTTTCTTATAAGATCCAACGTCCTAGACGCAGATCTAAATTCTTACTCCTTAGAAACTTTAAGTCGATTGATTTGGAGCGTTTGAGAAATGATGCAAATAGTATTGAGTGGTCCCGTGTTTTCATTCCTGAAAATATCAATGATAAGATCCATGCTTTCAACTTGCGTTTGATTTGACTACAATCAACCGTCACTTTTCTGAACCCCCTATTTCTATTAATGGCTCTGCCAAATCTTCAACTCTTAACCTCCTTTCTAAAATTCCAAGGCCGTTGTGCTCTCCTTTCATTTTCAGTACAGTTGATGAGAATGACATTAAAAAATCACTTCAGTCTATTTCTACGAAAGCCATTGGTTATGATAATCTGTGCATTCAAATGATTAAACCTATCACGAATGAACTTGCTCCTGTAATAACTCACTTTATCAATTGTTCACTAGAAACAAGGTCCTTTCCAACACACTGGAAAAAAGCCTTTGTCATTCCCCTTCCGAAAACTCTCAACCCCTCGTCTTTGTCCCAATTTCGCCCTATCTCTATTCTCCCGATTTTATCCAAAGTGCTGGAGAATGTAGTACAAAGCCAACTCTCGCAATTTCTGACTTTACACGGCCTGCTAAGTCCTTTTCAATCCGGTTTTCGTCCCGGCCACAGCACAGTTAGCGCTCTGATTAAAGTGTCAGATGACATTCGCTGGACTATGGACAACAAATCTCTCACTGTTTTAACACTATTGGACTTCAGCAGTGCATTTAATTCCGTTGATTATGACATACTTCTCGGTATTCTTTCGTCCTTAAACATGTCACCCTCAGCAATTTCCTGGTTTGATTCTTACCTTAGAGGTCGCTCGCAGTGTGTCCGCCTTGAGGAGGATTTCTCTGAGTGGTGTGATATTACTGCGGGTGTTCCTCAGGGTGGTGTTCTTTCTCCACTCCTCTTCTCTATTTTCATCAATGCTCTTACAAATGTTATCTCGTCTAACTTTCATCTCTACGCTGATGATCTGCAACTATACCGCCACTTCAAAATACAAGATGTGGAGGAAGCTATTTTCATGCTGAATGTTGATTTGAGTAACATATGCAATTGGGCAAAGTCCTTCGGTCTTCTTGTGAATCGTGCGAAATCTCAAGTCCTGATAGTAGGCACGTCCTATATGCTTAACTCATTAGACCATTCAAAACTCCCTGCTGTAACTTACGACAACATACAGATTCCATACACAGATACAGCTAAAAACTTAGGAGTTATCTTTGACACTCGCCTGTCTTGGGCGACTCATATTAGCATGGTTTGCAGCAAGGTGACCTACTCCTTTTAATCTCTCAAACGTCTCCAAATGTTTTTACCTCTAAATACCAAGATAACTTTAGCTCAAGCTCTTCTCCTTCCTCTCATTGACTATGCTGATGTTTGTTTTCTGGACGCTTCGGAAGAACTGCTGGACAAACTAGAACGTCTTCAGAACTTATGTATACGTTTTATTTTTGGCCTACGTAAGTTTGATCACGTGTCTGAATATAGAGCTCAATTGAAATGGCTCCCTATCCGTAAGCGTCGTGACTTACATGTGCTATCTTTTCTTTACTTTTTACTTTTCCATCCCCGTGCTCCTCCATATCTCTTTGAACGCTTTGAATATCTTGAGCCGCGCAGGTTCCGTGCCGGACCATTAAATCTTTACTCCTTAAAACACCTTCTCATTCTTCTAGGCGATATGGTGAATCCTTCACTGTAAAGGCAGCCAGGTTATGGAACTCACTACCACATGATATACGTGCTAGTTCTTCTCGAGAAATATTCCGGAAAAGAGTGACGGAGCACTATCTTTCTAATTAAAATTGTAAATAATAACTTATCTGCATTTATGTATTATTATTGTATTGATAATTACTATTAAATATTTAATGTAATATTGGTAAGTATATGTGTTTATATGTTTGTATGTGTGTATATTTATATATATTTAGACATTATATTTAAACATTTAGTAATATTGTATAATATGTGTAGGTCATTGCCCCGCTGTGGGCACTTACAGGCAGCTACTTTGTTATAGTTTTTTTTTCCTCATTGCCAATTATATTAGTTAAGTTATTATGTTAATTAAGTACACAACTACCTACTTGAATAATAATAATAGTTTTCTCTTTCCTCATGGGTTTGCTGGAAGAGAACTCTGCTTAGGGTTAAGCTCGCCTTTGTGAATTTATTTTGTATATTATTAAACTTGTAATTTTTTTCATAATGTGTACAATAAAGAATAAATAAATAAATAAATTGACCAAAATTAATTTAATTTCAATGTTTAGAATTCGCGTAAATCCAATAAATAATTATGCATACCTTCTTCTTTATAATTACGGTCTAAGAGATTTTCCATCTAAGCCGTCTGGGATGACAAAGCATATGTAATATTGTTCGATTAGAGTTGTTGCAGGTGTACATGGTCTGCAGTAGCTGCTAAGCACAAGGTGCCTGTTTTTCTCCAGAATACAATACAAATAAGAATACTCTCAGGCACAAAAACAGTTATTATAATTTATTATTTTTTTGTGTTTTTTTACTGAGAATTTTCGTCCTTCGGTCGACGGAGCCTCGTCTGTAAGTCAACAGGTGATCAATCTCACCTGTTGACTAACAATTTGGATAAAAAGGTGGTATAAAGGAAATCCTTTTCAACCTTTTTAACTATGCATCTTGAAAATTCTAAACAGTTCTTCCTCTTTACCATCCCTCTATTCAATTCTACTTATGAACATTGGCCTAACCAAGAAATAGAGCTAGAGCTGACTTGCATTTATTTAAAGGTAGGCGAATTTTAAGGCGCAATTCTGCATTTCAAATAGTGATGCTATTACTCCTCCTCTCTATGCTTCTCAATACCAGTCTACCAGATTTAGGTTCAGCGATCGTAAATTTTTTTCTTCAGTCAGCGAGTATTATCTTATGACATGTTTCAACAATAGAAATTCTATTGTTATAACATGCTAAGAGAATAAAACGATAAAAAACAGGCTTTTCATCGAAACTCAAATTTTTTAGTACCTATTCGTTAAAAAAATATGACTGTCTGTCCACTATACTACAAAATTATCAGAACAATTTGCCAGTCATGTCCATTTTCCATATGCCTTTTTAGAGATCCACGCTTGTTTTGATGAAATCTCGATGTTCCAAAAAGAATATTGATGTTTTATAACTTTCTTTATATTCTGACATATTTTGGACCTAACTTTGATTTTGATTGAACAGAACAAAACAGAGTTGCCGGTGCATGAAATCAACTTTATCGATTGTTCAATCTCAAAATATGGGTGATGCAAACCGACAGTGAAACAGTACATTACGTGACCTCGATTTAACATAAAGTAGCGCCATCGTTAGAATGAATCAATCGTGTTCACCTCCAACGACTGAATGATTGAACGAATGAAGCTTGTGTTAAATTGCTTGAACGAGTACTTTCCGCATTTTCCTTTATATTCTTACTATCTTCGTAATAATCACCAAAAATTTAGAAAAAATGTTCGGTTTTTGTTTATATTATTATGTTCAATTACATAAAGAATAAATCTTCAAGGCAAGTTTAATAAGCATCTTTGAGGCTACAATGATTATTATGTTCATAATTGGTGTGATTTTGACCAAACATTGACATTATCTGGTATAAAAAGCCAAAATGATGTAATTTTTTTAACTAAGATGTGATAAATTCAGTAATTATGATTTTTTTTATTTTACTCTAAGGCTATGAGAGTCTTATTATAACGGTCCTTCAAACGTTTTGTCGAGCCAACCATTGAGTATTGAAAAACAAGCGGGTATGTCAAATCGAAGTAGTATGGACGATGAACAAAAGAAATCACTTTCAGTAGAAATGAAATAACAAATATAAAACATTAACAGTAACAACTACCCTAACTTATTAAATCAATGGTAACTAAACCAAACGAAGTAATACGTAGAGTAATAAGGCGAAACCTAATTGTAGTGAAGGGATTAGCAGCAGCAGCTAATTATGCTGAGTGTGCGGGACCCGAAGAGTTCGCTGGGCATCAAATTGAATACTATGTTTTAATAAGCACATTTCATGTTAGTAGTATGTTTTCATTTACTTCTTGTTAGCTGTGTTCGTTCAGTGATCTGGACACACTTTAATTTCACTATATGCCAGAGACCTGGGTTCGATACCATGTACCAGCAGCATTATAATTGTTAATTGACGATTTAAGTGCGCGCTCGGCGGTGAAGGAATCATCGGAAGAAAAAGAAATCGGGAACGTGGAGAACACCGCCAATCCGCACCGGAGCTTTGTGGCTGACCCTTCGTTGTTCTCAAAATCATCTCTAATATTGAGAAACGGCCATTTTAAGTATGTACATATTGATAAATATGAAAAACAATGATAATGATATTGAATTCTAACAAGAAATTTCACAAAAAAACTGTGGCCCAACTTCACTGAAATTAACAGAGGTATTTTTGTTTGTTAAAGCGAAGTAAGAGATAAAAGCTTATGGATTGTTAATTATCGGTGAACTTGGGTCTGAGTGCTGACAACAATAGACGTAGTAATTAAGGTAAAAAAAGAAATAACACTAATTGATGAACATTATTGAATAAAAATTAACAAAACAATTCCTAATTGTGTTTCTTAACAGTACAAGCTCTCTAAGTTCAGCTCTCTGAGTTTCAATTTAAAATTTTGAAATGAAACCCAACACACTCACTTACTAACGTGGTACTAAAGTATAGAGTCGACCAGAACCAACTTTCGGTACAAATTTTTTTAATAGCGTTTGTGTAAAGGGAATATACAATGTCTTTGTCCAAATGCCAAAGTCAAGTGGTGTACCCAGCTTTCAAACCTACGAGGCCAACACCACTATCCCCGCTGACCGAGCTTTGTGAAACTATAATTACATGTATGTCTAAATACCGTCATGTTTTTTTATGGCAAAGGCGGCAAACGAGCAATAGATTCACCTTATGGTAAGTGATTACCGTCGCCCACATACATCTTCAACACCAGAGGAGCTACAGGTGCGTTGCCGGCCTATAATGGTATTTGTTTACTCATTTAAATTTTTTCTACTTAACCTATTGGCAGACTGGTATAGAGAATGCATCTTGGTATTAAGTCCGCCTTTTTGCTCTTTTATGTGAAACTATATTTTAAATAAATTAATATAGGAACCTTTAAAGAAGAAAGCCTATGTTCAACGCATGTCGGGCTTGCATCGATCAAAACTACCTTCTGTGTGCTACCTTCGCCGCATGTCGGCAAAGGTCACGGAAACGCTTTCGGACACCTACGCAACCCCACCAGTGCCAGTGACCCCAAGTGTTCGAATCGCTCGCTAGCATCAGCCCTCTCGATTGCCCAGCTGGTTTGGTCTGAGACTCTGCCGCCAATCATATTGCGGCTGCGTAGAGTAGGAAGAACGGTGCATTGAAATCTTCATTCATCCTATTCGTGGCCACAAGGCACTGACGTGGCTGCGGTGGGAGAGAAACTTTGCTATTCCAATGATACGTCTATCGCGATACCAAAACCATTCCGCTGTGAGGTAGAGTACCTTGGCTGTGGCAGTGTAGGGCAAGCAGAGAGGTGTGGCAGGGAGGTTCGTGAAGACTTAAGGCTCTCATGCAATTGTTAGTCGATTATCGACTATCAGCTGTGATTATATTGCGTTGTACGATTGGTCTGACTGTGCAATAAGCACATAAAACGGAAAAAAGTAATGCATAATTTTTTAATAAATTATAATTAGCCTTCGTATCGACCGGCTAAATAAACTAGATGCAAAGCAATTACTAGATGGATATTAAAAATATATCTGGTTTTTACTCTTTGGTACATATATATCGTATATGCCCAAATTGCCCTTATCCTTTTTTAATGCATTCGTTATTCAATTGTAAAATAACCGATTTCTCGCAATTACGCGAACCGTACACACTTGAAATGAAATTTTGTAGCGTATACTTTTTTTTTACTAACTTTTGATTGGGTATTCTTTTTGAAACTTCTTCCCCTGAGTTCAACACTGAAATATTTCTATTTGTGTAACATTTCGATTCAACTTTTCGTTTCATCATCTCGACGAGTTGTGCTTACATCTTATGATTCTGTAAAATCAGATCAAGTGCATAAGTTGAAATTGTTTGTTCTCAAAATTTTAGAAAGTTATTTTATGCAAAAAATATTAAAAAAGCAACACTTTACTTGTTTTGTAAAAAGTAAAATATTAATGACTGATCGATTTATTTAAGGTTCGTTTTCTCTGTCATAACTGTAACAACTTCCATTAAGTAAACAAACAAAAAAATTAAAGCAAATAAAAAGGCAAACAAATATAAACCGGTGAGATATTTCCTTATTTTTTGTTTTATCCTTTTCTTACTTTTCCATTGGGTCTATTGCATCTTAGTAATAAGTGTTGTGTAATCATCCAAATATATTAACTGGGTTGGTCGTTAAAGTAATAAATAACGAAAGTTATTCACAAAGCATATTTTAGCATCGTAGTCCCTCATATTAATATTTCATTGTGCATTCAATAAAGTTTTTGTCGGAATTCGTTATTTTTTTTTCGTTCATAACAGTGTACCTACGTATTGATGTAAGTTTAAGGTGTTTTATATTCAAGTAAAGACATGTCGTATTATAAGCCGTTAGTATCTCCTTTATAATATTATTTTTTATTTTATTATTTTAAAGAAGAGCCGTGGTAGCCTAGTGGTTAGGGCGCTCACTTTAGTGTCATAGAGCGCGAGTGACCTGTGTTCGATCCCCGGTGCCGGCACCACTAACATTGTTAATAACAATTTTAAGTGCTGTATTTACCACGTGCTCAACGGTGAAGCAAAAAATCGTGAGGAAACCTGCATATCTGAGAAATAATAAAAATATAATTTTGAGGATATATGAAGCTCGCCAACCCGCACTGGAGCAGCGTGGCGGGCTCTTCCCGGCTCCTAAACCCTCTCTGATACTAGTAATTGAGAAGAAGGCCTTTGCCCAGCTGTGGGCACTTACAGGTTGTTACTTTACTTTAATAAAGACGAGCCTCTGAAATGGGCAGGTTAACCATGTAAAAAAATATTTAGGTTATGTAACTATAATTTCATTAGAAAACATGTAAGAATAACAAGTAAGTGAATTGAGGCTTAGTTTGAGTAAATTGTTTGTGATTTATAGTACATTCGACAGTATTCAAACGGAAATTGAAATGTTGTGTTCGTCCTATCAGTTAAGGGAAAGAAGAAACAATATATTATTTTCTATATTATTTTATTATTAAAATACAATATTTTCTTATCGGTCTTATAGCCTAGTTGTCAGGGTGCACACTTTAATTTCATAGAGCGCGAGTGACCTGTGTTCGAAAAAAAAAAACAATATAATTTTGTTATAACTTAAACTGTTCTTTTGCCGATAATTTTGGTTCGTGGTTAGAGTTCCGTAATTCGTGGCATTGGTATATATAAACTTTACACTAAACACCATCAATAAATATCGTCATTTGAGATAGTCATTGACAAGCAGAGCATCGGAAGTTATCAAATCATTATGACAATAGATCGCTGTTAATTAACAATCACTTAAAGTAGTTATTTTTCTGTTGATATTATAAACAAGGAATTGATAGAGAATTGTATAATGTAATCATTCATTTAACAAAATAGATCCATGAATTAAAAATATTAAGTCAGACGGTAAATTATTGGCATAATATTATTATTTATTTTGCTTCCATGATGTTAGACAATAACACAATTAGACAATAACACAATTAGACAATTACTAAGAGCCGTGGCAGCTTTGTGGTAGGACCTGACCTGGCTGTAGTTTCATAGAGTACGAGCAACCTAGGTCTTACAAAAAAGAGGTTCTCTGTCAAAGGATCCTTATTACATAACGCTGGTAGATTTAAAAAATTGACTATCGACACGTTTATGTTTCTTCTGTCAATGAAAAATTAATTATTTATTATGTTTTATTTGATTAGCATTAATAGTACTTTACATTTGGTGTACCATGTCTATGTCTAAGTGCTACTGGCTAGCATGTCAACGATGCACCGAATTCTCAATTTTCTGAACCCAAATACCACAGACAAGTGACGGGAAGCAACCCTAAATAGTGCCAGGATATCCACAAAGCACTGTTCAACCTGCTTGCCCAGCGTGGTGAGTATGGACAAACCTTCCAAGAAATGTATGCAGGCTTTTTGTCCTATGTTCAGCAGTGGACTTCCTGTTTGTTGTTTGCAGTTTTGATAACGTGTTTTATTAACATGTTATATATTGACTACTATATTTTTGAACAGAATTGTTGATTATATAATGTCAAAGTAAAATAAAATACGATAAGATATCATTCGTTTTAATTTTTACCAAATAACTATTAGAACGAGTATTACTTTAAGAAATTTCTACGCGGTAGCTATACTTTAAGCTTGTAATTTCTCAAAGCCATGTCAGTAACTCGTGTTCACATACGAAAGTGATCGCTCAAAGAAATTCCAGCATAGCTTCCTCGACGTGCTCGTGGAATAAGTTAAAATAATTTAGTAACTTCATGCTTTGTTAGTACTTATCGCATTTCTGAGCAATTACGATCAGTATTTAGGTTCGTCTGTACGTCATCACTAATAGTCTATTTCGGCTCTATACTCTTGTCTATTTCTGACGCTATGGAGGAGAACCACTCGGGTTTAGAGATATTTTTCATTCTTTCTAGTAAAGTAGAGGAGCATCTCTTGGGCGTGACAACGCACCTGTAAACTTTTGTTTAAAGTTAATTCCAGGTGCCCATGGGCAGTAATTAATACCATATGGATTGTTGACCTTTAATATTATTGGCTGTAATTTTTTTATTCTATTTATATGATATCCCTAAGATGACACACGACGAAATACAACACCACGTTATATACCAATAAGATGTATTTAGCTTTACTTTGTAAAAGTATTTAAAATAATTTAAGATTGTGCTTCATTACATTGTTATTCTAGTACTCGAAAATTAATATTTAACTTTAAAGAAAGAGACCTTTCGTTACTACACATTATACATACACACATACATGCTACTAATGTTAATAAGAGTACATAATATTTATAATTGTCCCGCTTGACACATTCACTCACAACACAACTCACAAACAATAACGGTGAGTACGCGATACCCGTATAGTCCAACCACACCGCATTTCTTATTCGAATTTTATGATATGCACAAGACGACGTACGTCGGAATATAACATGACGTTCAATTTAAAATCTCTTCGCATAATACATAAAATGTATTTAACTTGAGCCCCATCAAACGGGTTTGATCATATCACAAATATTACTATGACATATTCAAGTTGTCTTTCGTCGCCTCTTGCGTCACCCACGGTTCGAATGGTGGTGGCAGATTTATGCCGCTGTCACACGAACTCCTAAGACCTACAATTTCTAAAGTTTATAATAATTGATTGCAATGATACTTACAATAGGACAGAATTCTTTAGCTAGCCGACATAAGCTTTCGCTGCTAATGTACCAAAAACTCGCAAATTCGTCTGAAGACTAGTTTCAAAGTTTATTATTCTTTCAATAAACAGATAAATATATAGACTGTATCAAGTATATATTTTTTACCAAATATGTAAACCTTTTTTTACTTTTGAAATGAAAACTACTTTATATGTTCGGGATGCGATCTCTAGGTTGAAGAGATTTGTCGATAGATCTTATATAACATAAGTAGTATTTTTTTTTGTCATCGTTTAAAGCAAACCTTATTATTATTCTACACAAGGGCGCCGCTTCGATAATTTGTTGTTTTATTTGACAACGCCGACCTCTCAACTCGGTGCGGCGTAACAATTTAGCCGCCTCTAGGAAAATATTATTAAATATACGTTCCGCACACAAAACGAATTTACAAGATATAAAATGCAGCACAGGTTAAAAAAAATTTAAGAAAATAGTATTATAAAGAGGAAACTAAGTAGTAAATAATTTTGAAGATAAATGTATTATGTACGATATTACTACCTAGGTACTATCTTACCTAGGTACTAAATTACTATTACATAATGTCTTTGTAATAATGGAACATATAGAGAATTTAACTATATGAAGCGTGCATTACATTATAATCTTTAATAAAATCAAAAAATTATATATTCTCATGCAAGTGTATTTCTTATGACATATTACCAAGAATGCAGGCTGTATTTTTAATGAAATTATTATACTTAACCTCTATTAAAAATGTTTACCTAATTTTGATCTATTTTTTAATAAATTTTTTTGAAACTTTCGTTATGTTAAATATGATGAACGAACAGAAAGTTGTACAATCCAGTAATCTGATATCATAACAAAGTTATCTTGTGTTTGTAGTACTTTTTTTATAGTCGGTAGACCGAGAAGATTTTAAGTTTTTACTTGTGTAACTAATTAAAATCTAAATATTGCTTTATCTCAATCGGTTGCGAACGGTAGGAGATACAGAGTGTAATAATTTAAAGAAAAAACAAGTTAAAATCACTAATAAAAGGAGTTTGTATCTTTCCATATTATCAATTATTGACATTTGAAAGATACAATTTGAAGTCAACAAGACATGAAATAAGTGACATTACGACAATTTTGATTTTATATTCCCTTTAAAATTCGCTCTATTTTGGGATTTCACGCAGAACAAACTACTATGTTTTGTACAGGTTTTTTTAAATATTTTGCTCACATTTGCTTGCTAGGTCTTTGAACTTTGACCTCATACTAAAGTTTTGGCCATACACCGAATACCAATTCAATAAGTACAATTGTTTAGTTACAGGATACTTAATAGTTTTAATCGAAGTTTTCTGCCACGCACTTCGACTTTGTGGAATCAGCTGTCGCAAGCAGTATTTCCGAACAGTTACGACTTAGGGACCTTCAAGAAAAGAGGTTATTCATTCCTTAAAGGCCGGCAGCGCACCTGTAGCTCCTCTGGTGTTGTGTATGTTCGTGGGCGTCGGTGATCACTTACCATCAGGTGAGCCGCAAACTCGTTTGCCCCCTTCTTCAATAAAACAAAAAAAAAATAAACATAATGGTTATTTTGGATAGATAAAAATATAATATGATGAGATGACACTGTTTTTGTAAACGTTAATATTCGTCTTTAGTTATATAACCAGCAAGGCCACAATCAAAGGTCAGAAAAGGAAGTTGTAGCAGTATCTTCAACAGCAATGTTTAGTTAATATTTACATTGCGTGATTCCATATCAGAGAGCAATAAAGTTATATTGAAATAGTGATATTGATGTTTGATATGACGTTCGGTACCTTAAACATAGGCGTCTTCAAGATAATTATATTATTTGAAAGGATTGCCCATACTCATGACGATGGTGAGCGCAGTCCTAGACTGTAGGATTTGGGTTTGGTAAACTCAGTTTGATTTTCGGCAACAAACAAGACTCAGGGGACCAACGGCAAAGTTACATTTGTTAGATAAAACTTGGAGAAAACGAGTATGTACCTTGTGTGTCTACTTTATAGTATTTCAGATTTATTTCAAAAAGAGAATATAATGCTTGGCGTTCAACTGGCGCAATGCAGAAAATGAGATTTAAGCAACAAGAATAATTTTCATCATTCATCTTCGATTAGAGGAAATTTACCGCTCCTTTCAATATTGAAACATCGATGTGATGTTAATAATATTGAAATGCAATTCGAGAATTCTGCAAATGCTGAAACTGATTCAATAGTAAACCTTGTTACGTATGCATCGCGCGAGATCAATCTGAAGTCTATTATGGAAGAAAATTGCTTGTCAGTAAAGTAAGATCAGAAGTACATTGCTCTTTTATGTATTGGATTGAAATTTAAATTCACCTGTTACACTCTTAGGAATAATGAATGGCGAATCAATTCATATCATAATTGATGACGAATTTTTTAGAGCGCCTAAGTGGAGGCGAATGTTGTTTACATTCGCCACCAATACGTTTGTATATAGTATAGTATCGGAAATGCATAGGATAGTGTCGTCAGCGAGAATGACGATGCTTTGCGAGATTTGTGTTGAATGTATAAACATTTTTAGTTGAACTAATATAAGCTCTCTGATTGGGTATTGATATTTGCAAAACATCTCTAATTAACACGTGAGTTGTACTATTACTGGCTTCTAGTGCATTTAATTAATAACTTTTACAATTACCAACCGATTTTAATGTTATTTACATTATATAAGTTACAGTTAATTGCATATCTATTTGCAATGCCCATAGCGATAATATTACCTCACGTTTAACTATTGTATAACATAGCGTATGAATAGTTTATAGTCTCCCCCGCTATATATGTATATATATATATATATATACTGAACAGCTATACTGCTATATAGAATATGTCAGCTAGTTTTGATGCACGCCAACAAGTGCGGGCCGTCGGAAACATCTTCTCTAACACTGTCCCTATTATTTCGGAATTGTAGAGATAGAAGATGCTGTCGAGTGCTTGAAGTGTTGGCACTTGGATAACGAAGATGTAGAGTTTTGAGCCATTGCTATAGACTTAAGGCTTCCAAATTGCATCTCGAGTGTCTTCATTATGATGTTCGGGTATGTGTTGGTGATCAGTATTCTTTGGACTACTTCCTTCACCGTACCTCGAAAGCAGGAGTATCGTCTAAGTGACTTCATTCCCTAACGGTTATTAATTCTGCAAGATATGTGATGAGCAGCAGCTTGCTGGTCCTTAAGGCCTTGTCAGTTAATCAAGCTCCGGATATCCTCGTTGCAGATTCTATCGAACCGAGACAAACCAAGTATAAATTGATAGCTTTTGCCAACCGCAGTTTCATAACTATCGACACCAAATGTCCATGCACAGATTAAAAAATTCAAGCAAATCGAAAATAGTAAGTACAAACGTTATTATCCTAAATTTTCCTTAAATTTGTCTACTATATAATTCCCAGTAATATATTGCAATATATTTCTCAGATAATATAATCATACCCAACATTTGTGCCGAGACAGACTACTGCAGTCTGAATAAATTGGTATTACCTACTCGTATATCATATTGCGATGAAGCCAATAAGGCAAAAGCCAAGCTTAATGAATAAGTATTTCCTTCCAATTTTGTATTCTTTTTATTTATATTTTTCTTAAAAGGTTAAAAATAAGAGACGTTAGGAAACAACAAAGTGACTGCAAAATAAATTCCTCTTTTACTGGATATTTACATTTTTAGTTATAAAATGAATTTACACATTTTACATAATGAATATTTTGTTTATCATGAAACTTAATGAAAAATATGAAACAGTCTTGTAAATTTATTCGACCTTTTGACATCAGACTTAGTATATTTCTATTGAAATCTGTACCGGATTTACACGAAAATACTTTTAACAATTTTCTTGTCATAATTTTAATGTGATGTCAATACTGGAATAGTAATTAAAAATTATGACAGATATATAATAGATAAATGATGTAGCCATCGAATAAACGAGTTGAAATCCGACGTAAATCAACCAAATTGAAGACGACAAATTAAATAGTATATATATATATATATATATATAGTGGTGGTCATAATTAGAAACACTTCTTATAAATAAAGAAAGTATAACTTCATCGTACAAATGTTCGTAAAAAATATACACATTCAATGATTAATAATCATGCAATAACATAGCCACTCAAATAAAAAACTCATTAAATGCACAAATATAAAACATATCTTACCTTTAATTACAAAATGAATCTTACACAAGCAGGAGTTTATTTTCTGTAGCATTTAAATTGTTCTGTTATGAAAGTTTATAATGCAATTGATCATTATAAAACACATGAAACTGTTGAAAATGTTCTTAGAAAGGCTCGGCCAAGAAAAACCTCTTGTACAGAAAATACGCTAATCGTTCGTGTGGCTAAAAAAGACCCAAGTAAGGCTCCAACTAGATTAAAAATGAAGATTTTTTCGCCTGATGACCCGAGAAACATCTCGTCAAGCCTGATTCGCCGAAGATTAGTGGAAGCTAAATTGTTTGGAAGAATCTCTCGAAAGGTACCGCTTCTTACCAAGCAACACCGAGATAAGCGATTATTATTTGCTAAAAAATATGTTAATTGGACGTACGAGAATGGATAAAAGTGTTATTTTCAGATGAAACAAAAATAAATATGGTAAATTCCGATGGAAAGCGCTATGTTAGACGTCCTGTAAACAATGCTTTTAATTATAAATACACAAGGAGTATAGTCAAGCAAGGTGGCGGTAAAATTAAAGTTTGGGGGTGTTTTTCCGGATGTGGAGTTGGACCCGTTCGGAAGACTGAAGGTACAATGGATCAATGGCAATACAAAAATATCTTGGAGCACTCAATGAGTCCCTACTCAGACGTTCATTTGCCTGTAACCTGTATCTTTCAGCATAATAATTAGCGAACACCGTATATCCATTTTAAACTGGCCAGCAAATAGTCCGGATTTAAACCCGATAGAAAATCTCTGGTATATTGTTAGAAAGAAAGTCTCAAACAAACATAACACCAGTCAAAACAAACTATATGAAGCATTTGTTGAAGCATGGAATTCAATCTCCCTAGAAAAATGTATGAAATTGATTGAATCAATGCCACGTCGTTGCAGTGCTGTTATTAAAAATAAGAGATACGCCACTAAATATTAATTATAACTATCGGTAGGCTGTGGATAGTAGCTATTTCGTAAATAACAAACTAATTACTAATACTTAAAAAAATATTGTTTTTTATACTTTTTTGTTGTTGTTTCTAATTAGTTGACCATTATTGTTTCATACCTTAAAACTGATTTAAATGTTTGTCCGTAATGTATTAATGAAACTGCACTTGTGTAATGGGATTTATATTGTTTTTCTAATAAATGATAAATCATATATATATATATATATGTATATATATATACGATTTATCTATATTATATTATTTTATTATATGTATATATAAAAGCATATGTATATAAAACAACTTTTTTCACAATTCACTAATGTTTGGCTAACGTTTTGATAATCAGTTATGTTTCCTTAATCTCAAATCTATAATCCGTATACTGCAGAATAGTGGAGACTACGCGTTCGTCGAATTTATGCGATGCAGACACCGTAATTCAGACTGCTATCGCTCCAAGAAAATAAACAACCTATTTATTTCATCATAAACTAAATATATCATAAACTCTTGCATATATAATACATGTCCTGCAATAGTTTATGATGAACGTAATAGGATGCTTAAAAGTAAAAGTAAAACAACAGCCTGACAGGGCCCACTCAAATATCTGAGCCAGGAAAGGCCCGCCACGCTGCTCTGCTGCGGGTTGGTGGCCTTCACATATCATCGAAATAATATTTTTTATTATTTCTCAGACATGCTGGTTTCCCCACGATGTTTTCCTTCACCGCAGGGGACGTGGTAAACTCATCACTTGATCACTCATCGTCTGAAACAATTTTAGTGTAGCAGTGTGGTATAAAGGATATATTCGAGTTAATTTTTTCTCTAATTGTATTATTTTTTCTTTTTCGAAGAGCACGCTTCCGTTGTCTGTGGGATGTCATTCTGTTGTAAAAATAAATGAAAAAAAAAAAAAAAACAAAACACGATCCCTGCAGTGCTTCGCCTGTTTCTTATTACATACGACATATTATTTAACATACGTACAGACACATTACACGGTTCTACTTGAAAGTATTATTACGTTTTTTCTTATAAATATGATTTCAATACCAGTGCAGTCGCACCTACAGTAGCAGTACCTGTAGTAACTGCTACAAAATTTAATTTGAAAATTTTACATAAACCGTATATTATAACATCATCAAAATAAATAGTCAATTATACAAAAGCATAGCAAATTATGGATTTAAATTTTAGAAAATGCTTGATGCAAACTTACCTTATTCGACTTCTGATTATTAATGATGCCCTAGATGTAAGTAAAACTTCTTAGTAAACAGAGCGTTAGTTTGAGGTTTTATATTTAACTAAATAGTAAGCGTTTACTTCTCTACTACTACAGCTGTCTATTTTAGTTTACTACTGAACATAGGCCTCTTCAAGAAAGTACCAGCAAAAGCAGGCATGTATTCTTGTGGGTTTGCCATACTCACTACTCTGGGCAAGCTGGTTGTCGAGCGCGGTGCCGATACCCCTGGCGCAAGTGTTGCCACATATTCCGCCATCATTCGGTCGAATCGGAGCCTTGTTTGTGGGCTTGCAGGGTGCTCCACGTGCAGGTAATGTGGACATGAGCGAGAAAGAGATACATATATTCCCCCCTTATATCCCAATCGAGTACCCGTTTACTTACAGTTAATAAAATGTAGTAGTTTCCTACACTCACTATCCTATAGGAGCCTATATTCGTTTGCATGTAGATATACAGTTTTATTTTATTTGTTTAAGATAACCAACAAGTAAACATTGTATTACATTTTCTCATTTGCATGTTATCTTTATTATGGGTTACCGCGGCGTGCATAGTATATGGATTTATTTTATCATAACGTTTATTCTATATCGTAATAAAAATATATTTCACTTATATATGACTTGATGAAAAGAGTATTAATTAATTAAAAAATATATAAGTTTTTGCTAAATACATCTACGTCTATTTTTTTGTAAAGGGATTAATGTAATATATTGTCGTGGAAGTCAGTTCAAAGTTGAGTGATGTTTCAAAATGTAATTATTTAGCTTACCATGATAGGTCTAGCCTATAGCCTAGGTGCTTAAATTTAAACAAATTTTCTGAAATACAAACAAAAATCTAGACTATTTTCCCTATTCACTAGTTTTGATTAAGACAAGAAGGTTAAGGCTATGTAGCGTGAAATTATTATTAATTGAGTCTTGATATGATGCATAGCTGTAGCATTAAGTTAGATTAGATTAATAACTAAGATGCCCAAGGAAACGCCTAGTGAAAGTAAACTTAACACTGAGTGCAGTACTCAAAGCCACTTCAAATTTTAACGTTAATTTATTATACTATGTACATGGTATATTTATTTTTGTTGATGTTGGTTGTATGTTTGTATGACTGTATAGAAATGTTTTCAATAATTTTCTTTTTTCCGAATAGTATTATTAATATTTTCAAATACCTCACTGTATATTTTAATATATTATAAGTTACATTTAATATATTATAAGTTACATTTAATATTTTTTTGAGATTATTTTCATGATTCAACTATCACGCGACTTGCATAGCTTAATTTCTTGTTGCCTTAAAATTTTACTAGATTGTGCGAAAACTCCTTCATATAATTTGAAGAAAAACAAAAAGATAACAATTTAAATTTCTACGTCATAAAATAAACGGTATGGTCACATAGGCAACTGAAAGCGTGCTACAAGAATATAGTAATCCACAAAATTAAAGCACAAGAGCACTGCAAAGTCGAGTGGACCACCCTCCATAAGGACCACCTGTTTACAAGAATGACGCAAGTGGCAGCCATCGCCCTCCTAAGCCATATTACTCTCGCCGATCGCTCGATATGCCCAAGACAATTACTGCAAACACTACCACGTTCTCATTGAGCACATCAACAATTTTCTAAGAGACTATTTACAATAACGAGAGTAAAAAAAAACATTTTTATTTTTAAGACACTTTACCTTCCGCTGTGGGAATTTTTCCTGTGTCGTGTACATGAATTGCACATGGACAAACACCCAGACCGGCAACTATTATTTGTAGCCCATACAAATACTAGTCCCGTGCGGTAATCGAACCCGCGACCCACAACGCCGCAGCTAAACGCTTAGCACTACGTCATCAAGCCATTTGCAAAATAATAGCGACAAGTTACAAGATAGTTCATTAAGTCTTCATTCCTGTATTTTATTATACTCGTATATGCATTTGCATCATCCCAGAAAATAATTCCTAACTTTATTTATAAATAAATATTAAATAAATTAAAAGAAGCAGATTAACAAAATGTTTTACAATATAAATGTTTAGCGGTCGATACGTATACTCAATAACTCTGGAATAGTTCCATTAAACAATGACAGTTTAAATAAATGTGATATATGTAATTGAAATTATTTTTAATTGATGAAAGTGGAAGAAGCTAAAGACGTAAGTCAGGACCGTAGCAAGTGGAAGAAGACTGTCTCTGCCTACACCGTTGGGGACAAGGCGTGAGTATATGTATGTATGTATGTATGTATGTATGTATGTATGTATGTATGTATGTATGTATGTATGTATGTATGTATGTATGTATGTATGTATGTATGTATGTATGTATGTATGTATGTATGTATGTATGTATGTATGTATGTATGTATGTATGTATGTATGTATGTATGTATGTATGTATGTATGTATGTATGTATGTATGTATGTATGTATGTATGTATGTATGTATGTATGTATGTATGTATGTATGTATGTATGTATGTATGTATGTATGTATGTATGTATGTATGTATGTATGTATGTATGTATGTATGTATGTATGTATGTATGTATGTATGTATGTATGTATGTATGTATGTATGTATGTATGTATGTATGTATGTATGTATGTATGTATGTATGTACTCCCCAATTAAACATATTTTAAGTGGCGTATTAACGCCTTGTATTTGGGTTCTGTTATGTGGGTAGTATATAGCTTAAAATCACCGACAATCAATATGAATCAAAGTTAATATGAAAGAAGTGTTTTAGTATAGGTGGCACAATTGTTAGTTTATACTGATCATTTTTGATACCTTCTTACACACAGACCCACGGATGTTCACAGTCGTTTCCTAGTTAATTGCTCTACAGGATACGAAACAATTGTTGACTGGTATTAGTACATCTCTATCTTCCCTATTGCGATAGATAGATTATGCTTGATCCTTGGTCCCTTAATGTATATAACATTGCATTGTGGAACTTGAATTATTAATGATGCCTAGATGTAAGTAAAACTTCTTAGTAAACAGAGCGTTAGTTTGAGGTTTTATATTTAACTAAATAGTAAGCGTTTACTTCTCTACTACTACAGCTGTCTATTTTAGTTTACTACTGAACATAGGCCTCTTCAAGAAAGTACCAGCAAAAGCAGGCATGTATTCTTGTGGGTTTGCCATACTCACCACTCTGGGCAAGCGGGTTGTCGAGCGCGGTGCCGATACCCCTGGCGCAAGTGTTGCCACATATTCCGCCATCATTCGGTCGAATCGGAGCCTTGTTTGTGGGCTTGCAGGGTGCTCCACGTGCAGGTAATGTGGACATGAGCGAGAAAGAGATACATATATTCCCCTTATATCCCAATCGAGTACCCGTTTACTTACAGTTAATAAAATGTAGTAGTTTCCTACACTCACTATCCTATAGGAGCCTATATTCGTTTGCATGTAGATATACAGTTTTATTTTATTTGTTTAAGATAACCAACAAGTAAACATTGTATTACATTTTCTCATTTGAATTGAATTTCGAATTATATTTTCTTTTACTATTTCACTATTGTCACCAGTACAAAACTCATTATATGTAACATGAACCTAGAAAATGTAACATGTGTGAGTGAATGATGTGTTGATTCTCGCATAATGGAAATAAATAAATGAAAATAAAATATTGTGACATGCAGAAATTTTACTAGAAAGTAGAAGAAGCAGATTAACAAAATGTTTTACAATATAAATGTTTAGCGGTCGATACGTATACTCAATAACTCTGGAATAGTTCCATTAAACAATGACAGTTTAAATAAATGTGATATATGTAATTGAAATTATTTTTAATTGATGAAAGTGGAAGAAGCTAAAGACGTAAGTCAGGACCGTAGCAAGTGGAAGAAGATTGTCTCTGCCTACACCGTTGGGGACAAGGCGTGAGTATATGTATGTATGTATGTACTCCCCAATTAAACATATTTTAAGTGGCGTATTAACGCCTTGTATTTGGGTTCTGTTATGTGGGTAGTATATAGCTTAAAATCACCGACAATCAATATGAATCAAAGTTAATATGAAAGAAGTGTTTTAGTATAGGTGGCACAATTGTTAGTTTATACTGATCATTTTTGATACCTTCTTACACACAGACCCACGGATGTTCACAGTCGTTTCCTAGTTAATTGCTCTACAGGATACGAAACAATTGTTGACTGGTATTAGTACATCTCTATCTTCCCTATTGCGATAGATAGATTATGCTTGATCCTTGGTCCCTTAATGTATATAACATTGCATTGTGGAACTTGAATTATTAATGATTGGATTTGGAGTCGATATACGAGTATTCAACCATGTTTCTGTTAATATAATTAGGTTATAATCGCACCATAAAACATTTTTATTAAAATCGTTAGTTCTTGTTCTTCAGCCTCTAACATTTTGATATTACGTTATTAATAGAGAGGAAACAAAAAAAACACTCTAAAATTTAAATATTAACATAACAAGATGTCATCTTTTTTGACATCTTGTTATACCAAATTATATCACGCACATAATTATATGAAACTATAATTGTCAGTTTTTTGCGTGAAGATTCGTCCAGCGCAAGCCTACACGTATTTATAGTTCAGCTCATGCGTGACGTGCGACTGAGAGCACCAGCGTGGGGTTCAGTTGAAAAGTTTTCCACTGTAGAAACAGCAAATATTTTACCACTTCCAATGCCCAGATGGCTGGTATTCAGTTTCTCGTTCGGATTTTTTTTGTTGAAATTAAACTCGGCTGGCAAAAAGGTGTCTTGAAGTCGAAGGTAGCAAAATTTTACCAAAATGGCCGCGGAAGGCCGATAACTTTGCTTTATAACCATGGCTTTAGTGAGTACTAATCTTAATTTTGACGGACAATGAAACGTTTAGTTTTATTATTTTTATTCAACTACCGTTTATTCAGGTTAGCATTGAATTTCAATGTTTGGAGCGCGGGGCTGACTGATTTAGTCAATACGGTTTAATTTGGTGACTACCTTTCCCCCAGCACGGGGGCGCCCATTTAATTTTTTGAAATTTCCCGAATTATTCATTGAGGAAATTCATCCGGTTGTAGTAATTTTTTTGTAAGCTACCTTTATAGGTTCGTATATTCAGACGATTACATAGCGCAACATTGCGCAAATATCATTCATAACAACACTTCTTATCAACATCCGTCATTATCCGTTAATTTCTACGCGAATCATTTATAATCATATATTAGATGTCGGATTCCACCTGTTACGGTGGAATACTTTTGTTTGGTATTTCGGAAGGTCACACAAAACATTATTCAGTGCTATTAGTTGAGTTGTAATAAGTAATTTAGGAGACATAAAAACTAGGGTTTTATTGCCAGAGAGAAAATTTAAATAGGTTTTTAAAAGAAACTACAAATAAGACCGCGCACGAACAGTTCGAAATTTAAAAAACTATAGACAAATTTTTGTAACCATTAATCTTTTTATTGTATTAGTTATTCACATAGTTTGTAATCAGTCTTGACTTAACTTCTTAAGTTAACATACAAGTGGTAATTAATAAATATTTATTTTTTAAAAAAAAAAAAATTTCGTTCGCATATTTATATAAACATTTGTCATTGGAATTCGATAATGTCTTAAAGTAAATACAATCACCACAAAATAATACATAAACATAATAGTAATTGGGAATGCTTACCGTCCACGTATCTTTAAATATACTAAAATTACTAGCACCCGCGGTCCCACCACGGCCGCATCAGCGGTGCGGCCCCCGCCAGAGTCGCGGAGGATAGGCATAATGGCGAAACTCAAAACCAAACCTCCTCTTCCCCCGCGACTCCACCTCGGCTGCTAAGCTAACACTCCCCCCACAGTCCACCGACACGCATCCGAAGTGGGCTCACCAAGCCCACTCTGAGCCACCACCTCGGGCCAGCCATCCCCACAAAGATAGGCCGACCATGTAGGTTCCTCTTGGTTCACCGTGGGAGACCAAGCCACGGTTACTAAGCCCTCCCCGCCACGATAAAGCGGGAACCCATTCGGGGAGATGTCTATGCCCACCCTCATTAAACGTAAAAATATTAGTTATTCATGTTTGATTACTCCAAACAGTAACGTTGCAAAATGTTACTGTCTACGGCAGTCCATGTTTTTAAATCTTATCTTATTTATATATGGAACGTTACAGCAAAATGTGGAATATTTATTTTTAACCCTCTTTTTTTTTATAGAAAAGACAGAAAACGAGCAAGCGCAACACCATAGATGCTGCAGGTGCGTTGCCGGTCTTTAAGGATATTTGGGAGATGGGAGAGAAAAGGAGGAGAATAGGGAGGGGGAGTGGGCCTCCGGTTACCTCACTCACCGAACGAAACGCAGAAGCACAAGATGCCTCTACTTCACGTCGGTATTCAGCGAGGCGGTGGTACCAACCCGATCGAGCCGGTCCAATCGAGCAGCAGCAAAAGCCGCCGCTTGGCTCTACCAAGCTTAGCCTTCTGTATGATTCCTTGTATTTGTATTAGAAGTGGCGGTCCTATAAGAGTATTTGCGTTATTAAGCTTTGCCAAAAATAGCGATGCACAAAGTGTAATACGCAAGTCTGTGCTTAAGTAATCACGAATTCCGTGCATTACCTTCAATCTGTAGACGCAATTACGTGAAATGTAGATGAAGTGTTTATCAAAACCAAGATTGTCAATTATCATTAGTCATTTTACATTTTTTTCATGGTGCTAATTTGATGGTCGATCAAATTAAAGTGAGCGTACTACCCATCATTACTTGACAAGCTAAAGGCAGAATTTTTGGAAAAAAACTATTAACGCAAAATACTATTTGAACGGGTTAAAGAGAAGTGTGTTGGACTTACACAGAGACCGTGTAGAAAAAAAAAATTTCGTTCGCATATTTATATAAACATTTGTCATTGGAATTCGATAATGTCTTAAAGTAAATACAATCACCACAAAATAATACATAAACATAATAGTAATTGGGCATGCTTACCGTCCACGTATCTTTAAATATACTAAAACTACTAGCACCCGCGACTCCACCTCGGCTGCTAAGCTAACACTCCCCCACAGTCCACCGACACGCATCCGAAGTGGGCTCACCAAGCCCACTCTGAGCCACCACCTCGGGCCAGCCATCCCCACAAAGATAGGCCGACCATGTAGGTTCCTCTTGGTTCACCGTGGGAGACCAAGCCACGGTTACTAAGCCCTCCCCGCCACGATAAAGCGGGAACCCATTCGGGGAGATGTCTATGCCCACCCTCATTAAACGTAAAAATATTAGTTATTCATGTTTGATTACTCCAAACAGTAACGTTGCAAAATGTTACTGTCTACGGCAGTCCATGTTTTTAAATCTTATCTTATTTATATATGGAACGTTACAGCAAAATGTGGAATATTTATTTTTAACCCTCTTTTTTTTTATAGAAAAGACAGAAAACGAGCAAGCGCAACACCATAGATGCTGCAGGTGCGTTGCCGGTCTTTAAGGATATTTGGGAGATGGGAGAGAAAAGGAGGAGAATAGGGAGGGGGAGTGGGCCTCCGGTTACCTCACTCACCGAACGAAACGCAGAAGCACAAGATGCCTCTACTTCACGTCGGTATTCAGCGAGGCGGTGGTACCAACCCGATCGAGCCGGTCCAATCGAGCAGCAGCAAAAGCCGCCGCTTGGCTCTACCAAGCTTAGCCTTCTGTATGATTCCTTGTATTTGTATTAGAAGTGGCGGTCCTATAAGAGTATTTGCGTTATTAAGCTTTGCCAAAAATAGCGATGCACAAAGTGTAATACGCAAGTCTGTGCTTAAGTAATCACGAATTCCGTGCATTACCTTCAATCTGTAGACGCAATTACGTGAAATGTAGATGAAGTGTTTATCAAAACCAAGATTGTCAATTATCATTAGTTATTTTACATTTTTGTCATGGTGCTAATTTGATGGTCGATCAAATTAAAGTGAGCGTACTACCCATCATTACTTGACAAGCTAAAGGCAGAATTTTTGGAAAAAAACTATTAACGCAAAATACCATTTGAACGGGTTAAAGAGAAGTGTGTAGGACTTACACAGAGACCGTGTAGAAAAAAAAAATTAACTTAAAGAAATAATAACTTATTTCTTTAAGTTAATTTAGGTCGGAAATTTTCAGATCACCCTCGTACTTATTATTACGAAGCCGAATACCTAGTGTAGACTTGTAATAAAAAATATCTGTATACTGTAATTCCTAGGAAGTGCGTACAAGATGGGAATGAGATAAAAAGTTATGGGAAAGCGGTCAGCAACGAGACTAAGAAGCTCTGTATCTGTCTAAAGCGTTAAATAGCGGCATTCCTTACATGGAAGATGCTTTAAGAGTTAGTAAGATATTTACTTATGTTATGCTTAAAATCATAAAGGCTTCAAAATTGCATGGCCACCTCCAGAAGCAAATACGATGACGTGGCTATACGGAAGCGCGGAATGCGGCAGCGTGTTTGCCTACACTAGTCGGACTGAATGGAAATCTGTCACAAGTAAATAAATTTACTTAAAAGGAACTCCCCAGCTATAAACTCTGTAAACTATGTTAAGTTACTGGAAATAAATCTTTTTCTTTTTTCACATTATCTTGATTCACACGTAAGCGATGTTCTTTATTTAAGTAGCGTATATCAAATTTGCAATCCGCGTTTGTTAGTTTATTCGCTTATAATTTTTAACGTAATGTTTAAATAAATTTCTATACGATTTTCACCATAATTAGAAACTTTTCATAAAGAAGATATAATAAAATTTGATATTAAAGAACAGACCGTACGAAATCGGTATGGTTCCCTAGTATTGTATCTATATCATTATAAAATCAGATCCTATAAAAACTACAAACGTGCTTTCGTACTCAAATAGATCATATAAGACAGTTGTTCGCCTTGACATATTTTCAGGGAAAGTGGTTGTTTGTGAAATATAAACTCGACACGTTTTGATGTTTGTTTTTTTATGTGAAGTGTTAGAATTTGGTTTACATATAATATTTAATGTAAATAACACATAAAAAGGTTCCATAATTTTATTAAATTAAAAAAAAGATAGTTCATAGTACGTTACCTACTTTCATTCTTACTCTCCACATGTCCAAACCAGCTCAGCATCCCATTCTCAATTCGTGTCACTACATCGTCTTTCACCCTCTTACAATATACACACATATATATATAGTATATATAATGTAATATATATACTATAGGTGTTGGGTGTTATTAAGGTTCATGTTGCTCGTACCAGTAATGTCTTTTAGAATAAGTACTGCAACTACGCTATGTAGTATGATTCGCTACATTCCGGCTAAATTGTGCAGGTAGTCACTCCATATTGCGTTTACCTGCACGGGGTTGCCATACAAAACCTTTTTTTTACAGCATTTATCAGTTCATGTGTATTAACTAAATATATTCAATATATTCATATTCATTCTATATTCATCCAGCCTACTTAAGTCCATTGCCTAGCATAGGCCGCTCCAAGGAAGTGGTACCACACTGACAAGCCGGTCTGTGTGGACATTGGCGGTTCCCTCGCATTAGGGATGCAAATTACCACCACTAGTCTGTTAGATTTCGGTTCGGTAAATTTGCAGCTGATTTTACCGCCGTCATTCGATAGTATGAGCCTCGTATGTTGTTTGTAACACCGCACTTCCAATATGTGGGTTATTACGAAATGTTTTCTTTTTTGGTTTAATCGTTAACAGATAATATTATACATAAATTCTATGTGATTTTATTGCAATGCCACACGGAATTTTTGTGATTTTTTTGTGGCATGGCGTCTAAGGCCCCTGTTGAAATTAGAACCTAAAACTGTCTGATAATGTGTATAAAAACTAAATTAAATCATAAAAATGTATTGTTTTAATTTGAACATTTTTAATCAGCACTGTAAGTTGTGCATCAGACAATAATTATTACGCCTGCATAGGAGTTACAAATAGAAACCTTTAAATTTAAGTCAAGCGTAGTGCTGAACTCGTTACGACGAGATCGGTTATTAGGTCTCATATGTTTTACTACACTGATATAATTTAATAGGCCTTTTTGTCGTTCATTATTCACAAACTAAATTATTCGTTAGCGTTAGAGTATAAGGTCGAACTTCTTACGTTAGTTATTCGGCTATATCGCTGAAACTGTTTAGGAAATTAGAACTTTCTTTGAGTAGCAATAAGAAACTATTATAAATGAGCTGAATGTAAGGAAATGATTCAATCATTAATTATTGTCATCATTATCATCGCATAATAATCTCGCTGCTCAATGCCTCTTCATAAATAGATACAAAGCAAAGTTATCCAGCAACTTTCAACAAACTTAGAATATTAATTTAAAAATCTGGAATTGAATGTGCATTTGGTCGTATGTATAACAGTATTAGTTAATATGAATATAAACTGAATAAAGAAAACGTTGACACTTCAGACGTATGAATTCATTACTTTGTAACCGCACCCATTGAATAAGCAACTTTTCCAGACAAAATACAGACTACAGAAAATATTTATATTTGTAGTACTCTATTTTTATTAAAGCAGCAGCATTCATGCTTCATTATTATTTCACATAATAATTAACGCTTTTACTAAAAAAATATTGAATGTAAACGTAAGAAGTGTTTTGTATTTATCGAAAGTGACAAAATACTACTTACCATAAACATTGTTTAAATATTTCTTATATTAGTAAAGGTAAGTATATTTGATCGTGAGTCCTTTGTGTGCAATAATTTTGTTCATTAAGCAGCTTAATTAATTATTATATAAATGATATGATGTCGTCGGCACCGATTTCAGCCATGGTGACAATTTGCAAACACTATCTGCTGTGGTCGACTGTATCGTTGGCTTGAGCATTAGGATGGCGGCAAGTGAGAGCTAATTTAATTATCCTTTACAAATTGGTTGGAATTTTAATCTCATCAATACAATGACGTATATTACAAAGGCAATAATTAACCAAACATTGGCTTTTCATTTGTTTTGTGTAGAGATGAAAACATTCCATACAGATCAAACCAAATTAAATAAATACCAAAAGTGTCAAAGAGAATGGTTTATACCTTCCTGTCTGGATATTACATAAATACATACAATACGTTTAAAACAAATTACGTACAATGATATCAGTATTAAGAGCGTTTACGCTTCACAGCTTTCTTACAAACTTTAAGTCCAAAATCTTCGAAATTAAATATTATATTTTATTAACACTTATAATAAACTTTACGCATAAGCAGGATATATAGATCTAAATAGTTAATAAAGAATATATCCGAAAAAGAGTATAAAAGAAAAATTTGCATTTTCATAATAACAGGTCCGTCTTGATTTTCGAGTTATTACATATACAGGCCGAGGACTGGTTTTTTTTTCAAATACCAACCTCAACTGTACGCGGTGCGCCCTGTCAGCTAATAAACGATGTTCTGGTATTCTAATGATGACGGAATATCAATCCGAATTTGCCGAACCATAAATTACAAAGGCTAGTGATGGAAAGCATGATTACTAGCTCGAAGTAGCCGATACTGTGCTCATCAGCGCGCTTGTCTAGTCTGGTGACTATGGCAACCATTCCAAGAAAAGTATACTGGCTTTAACTGGGGCACAGCTTTCTTAAATAGACTTATGATCGGCTGTGGACTTAAAAAGCGTGATGAAGAAGAGAATATAGTTAGATACGTGATGAGCGGTACGTATTCTGATCTGTGGTAACCTGGTCTTTAGGAGAAATATGAGAAGCCCCACTGATGAAGCGGCTCCGGAGCTACTTCTGTTTGATAGCTTCTTGTAACTATTGGGTGTACAGCGCGCAGCGTGACGTACCACTAACCCCTTAAGTCACTAGTAATGCAGTCGTCGAGTTTCAATATCCAATTCGGAGTTTTACTTATATTATTTGGTTTTCTGATGACGGGGTCCACAGTTCTAATTAACTCGCCATAGCTTCTGTCCAAAAGCCTTCGATATGTTTTACATGCTTTGTCCACAGACTGCTCCAAAATGATTCATTTATTAAAAATGTTAACACATTTTTTTTTACCTAATAATTTTGAGTTTTATGCGAACTTTACACATTTGAAATATTACTGTTATTTACGGATTTTATCGTTTTTAATTTAGTTTCTATATTCCTGACGTTTCCGTTATTAATTTTCTTTGTCTATACTATAGTCTAAAATTTTAATGAATCGTTTACTTTGAACTTCTAACGATTCTCTATTTCTTGTTCAATGTCATCACCAAATCGAACACCGTGCAATCTAACCCAGTATCCTGGTACTCGAATTGGAAAAGCAGTAACACTAGACCTTAACTTGTTATACAATGGCCTATAACCCTATCCTGTTTCTAGACTAGCTTATTGCTTGGAGATTTATACCGTTTGATCTCTTTCTCAACGCCATTCGCTAGAGCCCATGTAATCGTACATTTGATTATGTCAATGATGATAAATGTCGCAGATGTCCTGGAGTAATACAGTAAGTACTACGTGAGAAATGTTTGATACTTGTGGGATTAGAACACGTAACTCCCTGCTTCGAAGGCAGGGTCAATTCCGACTGGGATATTGGGCTACGATAATGCAATTAACAAGGTTCCCAGATTAACACTAGTAAGCGTAAGTCACGTACTAGTTTAAGGCTTAAATGCGACAAACGCTTTAACCCTAATTAGACACGTGCTTACTACTTACTCTCCTTACTACTTTCTTATAAGAAAGTTACATTATTCACTTTAATAAATGAAGCCTGTTTTTTAACTATAACCATTATTTTAGTATTTATTTTCAATCAAAAAATAGTAAAATAGTATGCACATATGAAAGAAATAGTTATACGTTGGCAAACTAATTTTTTACCATATACTATATACTTAAAAAAGGATTGAACTAAGTCGCAATCTGCGATTTTCTGTGTTTTTCTATTCTCTTATAACTTCTAAATTTCTATTTCGATTTCAATGTAGTTTTTACCATTATTTAGAACATATCAGGGGAAAGTTTTATACTCGTATGTATAACCCATTCACATTTAGCTTATATATTACAAATTAGCCAGAGCGAAGCAGTCGCGGTTCGCTTCTTATACATTTATTGTAATGGATTAAGAATGTCATAAAGTACACTTAATTTACTGGAGTATATGTATGTTATGTTATGAACTCCATAGCAACATATTATGCGTATGGGCGCGAATATTAATTATTCAAGCCAACCGAGCTCCTGAAAGAAACTCAGAAAACCCTTGAAGTTGTCGGTGACCTCTGGGAGCGACCTCGGTGAGCCTTGTATTCCGCGACCGTCTAACACTGCATAAGAACATGGGGCGCCGTTTTTTCTTCCTCCATACACGCTCGGAATAGCGTACTGTCTGTAACACCTATAATAAACAGATGTTTGTTCAACTATTCATGTCCAGTTATAGTGCTAGTTACTATCCGATTTTGGGGCGTAGTAGTATTTTGGTTATGCGACTATTTAACGTAGGAAGAGCTTCCCTAGTCTGTCTACATTCTACATGGTTTGTTCATAGATGAGCATGCTGGTTCCTAGTGCAGTAAGTATTTGTGAGCGAACATACCCAATGGGTAGTGAGATAATGAGTTTCGGTCCTATAGGACATTGATTACACGAAAAGCGCTGTGACTCGTTTAAGCCTTTGTAGCATTCAAACTCTGGAGTCATAACATTCCTGTCAAGGGCAAACAGGCCCTTGACAGGAAACCGCCATGCTATCGCATAGTATCCTTATATCACGATATTTTAATTCTTTACTGGCGATTGTTATAGCCGCCTGGATTATGCCCTAGAATTCAGCTTGATATATGGTGTTGTAGGCTCCTAGCGGTGTGTGTACTTAAACGTTTAAATCTTCCGAGAAAGTCTCGGGCCCAGTACGTGAATCCCTTTTGGAACGATCGGTAAAAAATCTGAGCTCGCGTGGGTCCAGACTTTCTTCATGGAGGCGATAGTCTTCATGGAGTTGAATTTTATACATTGTTCAAAAACAAATTGTTCCGGGATCCTGTCTTACTAGGCTCGAAGGATCGGCATCTCTGCAAACAGATCTTCCAGTATGGTTGCATGCGATATTCTGCAGTCTTTTCAGAGATTCATAGTCCTCGGCCTGATGACAGCCAACGACGCTTCCTGTTGGATAAGCAGGTGCAGCGGTGGCAGATCCAGTATGGCCTTCAGGGCTGCGGTAGGAGTGGATATCATGCAGCCTGTGGCAATCATACAGGCAGGTCTTCGACATGGGTGAACTTTATTCGTGGTTGTGGTGCGTTTGGTTTTTGTTCACCACACTTGGGTGCCGTATGTGATCATTGGGCGAATGATAATTTTATACAGCTACAGGATCATTTTGGTTGACAAGCCCCAGCTCTTGCCAATCATCCTTTTACATTACCAATGGTTCACCAACCCTTCCACCCCACGTGGTGAGTAAAGGCAAATCTTTCATTAATGGCTTCCTAACTTTTATTGGTGGCTGGGCTCTGGATCTGTTATAGCTAACAACTCTCGTCTGGTACAACGTCGCCAATCCGCCTTCCAAACTTACCGATTTTTTTTTAAACGTTACCATTCGCTGTAGGAATTTCTCCTGTGTCGCGGAGACAGTTTACATACATGACTTGAACATGGACAAACACCCAGACCGGGAACTATTATTTGTAGTCCATACAAATACTAGTTTCGTGCGGGAATCGAACCCGCGACCCACAGCGCCGCAGCTAAACGCTTAGCCACTACGCCACCGAGCCGCCACCGATTACGGAATATAAAACAAATGCATCACGTAAAATTAATAATTAGACAGGATCAAACTTCTTACCATTTCTTTTTTGTATTTATTTTGAATTAATGAAAGCAATTATTCAAAGTAAGTCTATTTGCCGAACAAAAGAATCGACACTAATAACTTTCAAAAACGGTTGTTACGTTATTATAATTATAAACTAATTTTGTACTACAGTAAATAAAATAAACTAAAATAAAAATATAATATACTTAACTATGTGTAAATAAATAATAATAATGAATTTACGCGAGAACGACACAACAACCTTTCAACATCGGTCCCTTACTACTGATGGTAGTGATGATGTATTGGTCGCTCCCTCACCCCGTACTCGTATTTAAAGAATATTAAACAAGGAGAAAAAAAGTGAATGCTTCCTTTTTCGTTAGATATTTTTATCAATGTTCATAAAAACGCAAAATGTAGGTGATATTTTAAAATACTTTTTATAATATAATTGCAAAACATGCAATACGTTAACTTGATTTCACGGACTGGGGTAAATGTTAATTAATTAGTACTACGTCGTTTCCTGTTCACGTTGAGCTCATTAAAGAGCTTAATTTTGTAAAATAAAAATATATTTAAGTTTATAATCAAATAAAAAAGATCAAATAATTTGACGACATTTATAATGTTGTTATGCCGGCCACAGATACTAGTTGATATTTTTAAAAGAGTTTATTACATTAAGAATAATGAGAATCCCTGAAAAAGTCCATCGCTGCTCCAGTGCCATAACGGCACTTATATATCACACTTATAAAATCACACGCGTAACACACGTAAGGAATTGTTAATCCTCTTAATATTCAAACATGGGCTTCATGTCTAAAAAATGTTAGTATGATATTAGTCGCATGCGTTATACATCTGAACAGTTTGCTTGTGAGAGCTAGTTTGCAAATTTAAAATATATGAGACATTTTTACAAATTTCAAGTATATTGAGTAATTGCAATAAATTTCAACGTCATCTTCATTACAGCTTGTTTTCCATAAAGCATGGTCCTAAGCCACCTTCACCCATCGGCTTCCCGCTATTCATCATGTCTTTAAATTTTACTTGGTGTGTTAAAGAGTTGCATCAGCACTGTCGGGACATGTTTATATTACGGCCAATGTCAAATATGATTACCGTCTTTAGATGTGCGCGCTGTATCAGGAGAATGGTGACAGGATTGCAACCTGACATTTATTGATGCTGTACTGTATATATCAGTCAGTAAGTTTTGAGATCAACTTCATTCAACGACGAGTCTGATGACAGCTAGTAATAAAATCTCTGTATCATAAGAATTAATTAGGTGTGAGTTTGTGTAATTGTTGTAACCACTCACCATCTCACTCATCACAGCATTCATCTCAAATCAACATCCTTGACACTTGACACAAATATTTCAACCAAAATATGAAACGTAATTCTAATAAATTTATGTTTTGTGTATTTTTGGCAACCCATCCAACTTCGGTGGTTTGGCAAACTTCAGTACTAAGCTATTTAGGTCTAGATTTAATTTTTCGTAGTGTTTCTTAATTAGATAGCTGGTTGTTTTAAGCATACCGGTAGTTGGGTCTGTTTTGACCTTTTCTATGTATTTTCATCCAATACATGTTTTTATTTTTTTTTATTGTAATCTGATGTATCTATTATTACCGTAGCCTTTCCTTAATCCACGCGGAGAATAGTTGATTCTTTTATGTTGCGTAAGTTGTTTAAGGTTACAAATGATTTTTTCATACGGGGGTCTTCGCGGTGTTATTGCAAAGTTCATCCCTTTTCTTAGTACTTTTAAAGTCGGTTCATAAAGAGAATGTTTTAACAGTTTAAAGACAGCGCGTAATCTATTGCCTGTGTTAGTGGTCAACGGTTAAGTTTCGTTCTGACATTGAGACATATACTTGATATGATTATATTTTGGTATTTCTCGCTTATTTATAGTATTGAGACAATTATTAAAATCAAGTATTGTTAAAATATATTTTAATTCTGTGGATGAATTGTCTGTAGATACATTTATGAAATGAAGATTGGTCCGTTTTTGTTAAATAACCGTTCGTAACTTCTCATTTGCCTGTTTTAAGACCTTAGCGTTTTATCGCCACGTGTCGACGTTACAGTGACTGAGTGAAGCCAGTTCAGAGCCGTGCGAGTGCCTGCCGAATTACCGTATGTCTAAGACATTACGGACAAGATTAGCTATTTATATATTATAGTAGATAAAATCGTTTTTCAAGGAACGCTAACACCTCAGCCCCTTGATCATGGGGGCTGTAAATCACTCGAAATCGCGAACTTAAACGCGATAAAATCCGTAAATAATAGTTTCATTTTAATGAATTCTATTCTATTCACGAGCATCGTGGGATAATCTGTTATTTTATAAGATATCTCCAACTAGCCAAGACTATTCTAGCATCCAATGGTAAACAACGTGAACAAACTTTAATTAAAATAGTAGTTCATCTAATTTAAATAATTATCAATTCTTAAATATTTTTCAAATGTTCTGTTCTATTTTGTAGCTTTTCATAATGAATCAATCAATGATTTTTTGATGTTAATCATTGATGAATCAAAAAATTTTTGATGTTAACATCAAAAAATCATTGATGGGCAACATTTTTTCCCTTTGACTTTTTATGTCAGATATTGTTATTAAAGTTTATAACAAAATTTAAGTGTGACTAATGAGAAACAAAATATTATAACTATATTGTACGAATATAGATAATTACAATAATGCGCTGTGCATACGAGTAGATGTCATGCATTGAAACCGATTAATTAAGTGCCTAATTTAATTATGTCCAACCCACGACAGTGAGTGCTCTTGACTACTATCGTGAAGTTAACTACGAATGCATAATGTTGTTCGAACAAATTACTGAAATAGGGAAATGCAAGCGGCTAATTAATGACAAAGGAAATAGAGAGTGCTTCATTTAATACTGCGATTTGAGGAAACTATTTTCAGGTAATGGAGTATGCCGAAGCCTCTGTAGGTAGATTCAACTATAAACACAATTATTAAAGTTATTCCTACTTTAAATTACCCCTTTTTATCATGGACCTTGACTCAAAAGAGAAACCTAATGGTACGATTCATGATGATAACTGGTAATACAAATTAGCCCTTTTATCGATATATTGGACAGAGACGTTCTGTTCTTTAACCTGCGTTCTGGGTTCAAATCACAGCCGATGATAATAATAATTATGCAAATCTAAGCGAAGTTTAGTCTCTGATATTGTGATCAGTTTTACCTATGACATATATGAATATTCGTGAGCCATCAACTATCGAAGAAACATTTAAAAATTTGGGAAGGGGAGGCAACTGAGTGCGACTATATGTTCGCTTATATTACGAGAATATTTTTCCTTCTTCTTCTTTAACAGTCTTAACGGTCTACTACTGAACATAGGCCTCACGCTTAGAGAAGAGTTATCGCAGGAGTTTGCGGCGACTGACAGGGGTGTAGTAATAGCATTACCAGAAGACATTGCAGCTCATCGCCGGATCGGGTAATTTTGGTCTGTGATATTGCAGATGGTAGAGTATCCCATTTGTCAGACGATGTAAAATATCCAAGTATTTTTTTAGTCTACTTTACGTCTCAGATGGAATGCTAGAGCATGTATTGTCGGATTTTTTCTTGGTCCGTTGCTCATACAACCTTTACATCCAATTTGATGAGTTCCGGTATACAAGCGGTTTTAATTGCGTAGCTTTCTGTATAAAGCCTAAAATCATCCTCAACCATGTAAGTAGCATCAAGACGTCGTCTGCGTAGATCAGTAGGTTACCAACTTCTATAAAGCGAATCCATATTGACAACATCTGCCCGATCACAATTTTGTTCAAGCACGTTCAATCTTGCCAGGATTACATCTAACGAACGTTGTCTTTTGACCCGCCCTTGAAAGTTTATGATCAACTCTGCTTATCATGCGTCCAATGTATAACACCAGAATCCGTCCGTAATCTAGTTTGCGAACGAAACCTATCATTATCACCCGATCCCAAAAAAATTCAAACTGAACACGTCATTTCTTATCATCATTCTACTCACTATCTTAAATACTACCCTTTTTTCATTATTTCCTAACACCAAGACTTCCGCTTTGTTAAAAAAACAACGTGATGACGACATGATGACCTTATTTCAGCTTAAAACATCCCCATTTTTTACAACACATTTATATCTTGAAAAATCGTGAGATTTTTAACAAGCTGTACTCAAGCTTACTGCATGCGATTTGTCATCACTTTAACCGACGTTCTTAATGAGCCTCCCAGAACATTCTTGTAGTAAGACAGACAAATATATGTTTACCTATTACCTATTATCTACACAGTATATTATCAATTGAACTAACAGGATTTGAATAATTTATTTGAAATTTTACAGACATAATTATAAAAATGGAGCAGTGGCGGTACACATGGTATAGTATTATTTAATAATTCTTCATAAATTTTTAGAATCAGCATCAACACGTAAGGAGTTTCTTTCGCCTCTTTCTTCTCTATCGGAGGAATCACATTAAAAACGGTGATTGATTTTAATAATTTATTTTAATAATAATTTTAAATAGACAGAAGTTTATTAAAATTAGAAATTTGAACTTTATCGTTCGTATGTCAAAAACTAAAGATTTTGAAATTGATACTTTTTTGACAAAATGTAAGATCAGTACGCATAGTTTGTCAAAACAAAACATCAGTGGGCTTAAGTGTGTGTGTAATCGCCGCGGAGTGGATTCTTATTGCAAAAGACGTGATGAGAAGCTTCTTTGTAATACTCCCAGGAGAACATAAGGGTATACCTACTTTCGATAGAGGAGGATCAAGTATTGATAAACATTTGCGATTTATGATATTAAAACAACTAATAAATTCACACTCATATACAAAATACCAATGAAATCTGTCCGTTCACTTCAAGCTACGGTGTGACTGTTGAGAATTTTATAATATTCATATCGAACTAGGAAAGACTAAAAATGATTGAACATAGCAATGGCCTAGTTCAGGATTAGATACTATTTATTTAAAAAAAAATTAGATACTTCACAACCAAATACAGAACTCCCCACAAAATCACAAGCTACATACAATCAGGGATAAGATTACTTTTGATATACAGATTTAATTTTATACCGGAAAACTATTTATATAAGCCTATTTTTAGCTGTAAAAAGTATGATACGGAAAGAAAAGTAGCGGACACACCCTACCGCTAATGACTGATCAATTATCTTTAAATGAATCTAACCTTTTATTCAATATATAATTCGTACTATTTGTTCACTTGTTAACAAAACAAGATTGTTACATTCTAATAGTAAATATCGTAATTGAATACAAATAATTTTCTACTAGTTATCCCGCCTGCCAACGAAAAATTTATTATATGACGACTATCACACCGGATTCTATCTGACAATATACGTAGTATTAGTAATCTCATAACGTCTAATAAGCCATTACACAATGTCGTTTGGATGACAGAGTCAATGAATTGCACCAGGGAGAACGTAGCAGTCGTAAAAGTCGATAAATGGAAAATACTTCGGGTAATTGTATTTTGTGCCCTTATCCACGTCGAGCACGGTGACAACTTCCGAATATTCTTGACAGTTGTCAACTGTGCAGGATTCAGGAGAGCAGCGTGTACAAACACAGAGGTTGTAAATCCAGTCTTTACCTTCCCCTGTACGATGTAATAGTCATGTGATAAGATTGGAGGAAGGATTAAATGTAGTGTTAGAGAAACAGGATACAACCCGACACCACCAGACCCGAAAACTTTACTTTTGTTTTGAGGTACACTTTGGCTAGAATCGGCAATGTCACATTTCGATACTGTATACATTATCTTGTCCATAAATGGGCTCCAAGTGTGGGCACATAATATTATTAATATTGTCTGTTCTGTAGTGCCATAGAGTAAAGATTAGTTGTATTCTTTATACTGCTTAAATTTAGTCACAACTACGGCATTGACATAAGCGTAGTGCATTGTAGCATATATAGTATTAATATCTTTTTAAAATAAATATAAAATTTCGAGTAACTTTCAAAAAAAATGATGAGTCTTTTTGGTGTTAAATAAATAATAGACGCAGAAATTACTAGCGATTTAGCTCATTTACGTAATAGATTACATCTCACTGACATTCATTAATTAAATTGAATATTTTATTATCTTTTGAAAGTTTAATGTTTCTTTTGGAGCGACCACTTAGCTTCGAACATACTTGCATTTAATTTAATAGCGTTACTTTGATTTAAATTCGGTTTTTAAAGTCAAAATTTTGTGATCCAGATGTACCGTAATTTTTTTTTGTATAAAACAATGTGATTTCTTTAATTTTATAAAACCAAAATAGTTATACTGTTTGGGGTAACCGGGTGGACCACACGCGGTGGTGGCACTTAATTATTGCGGAATATGAAAGATAGCTCAGGCCGGGGGCGTGAGACTAGAAGCTGGTTGAATATCTACATATATACTATGGACCAGCGGATAATTACATGTTCAATAATTTACCTATATCACCTGCGAATCATCGAATGGAAGGCGATCCTTACTCCAAAAGTTGCGATGAAATAATCCGCGGCTCCCCGGTGATGTCACCAGGAATTTGCGGATAATTAACGTACGCGCACGGAGTCCCAGATGTCTTGGATTCATTAGTACATTTTTGCACGCATGGACCTACCCAGAAGCTTATTGTGATGTTGCCGTGGCGTTGCGACAGACGATGCACTTACTGTTATAAGAGGTTCCAGAGAGTTCGTTTTAAACAAAACCTTTGCAAATAAACATTATAATTCTTTATTATATTTTACATTGATTTGAGTCCATTCAATTATGAATTTATTTTACATTAGATAAGTACTCGGTTTGAGGAGCTAGTAGAGACTGACTGAAATCTATGCTTCCAGAGCTAACGCCCAGACGTTGGGCGTGCTGACGATCCACTAGCTATGAGAAGAAAGTAAGTTTCCAAAAAATATTTTATTCGTAATCGAGGCTGTGATGTCATTTCGAAATTCGAATTATCTTCAATATTTTGCATATAATTTTCTGCGCCTTTTTTGGGTTATAATAATAGTTTTCCTGAACACTTTTCCCGTTTACAAACATAGAAATTATTGATTTACGCGATATAATGAATTAAAGGTTCTGTCATAAATCGGTTTCGGCATTTGATTTTTCTCTTCTGGTAAGTTAATTGCATGAATCGGTTGATTTCGACTAGAGAAATTATTTGAATTTGATTTTGATTATTTCTGAAACGCCTCTTACTATATTCTTTTTTCCGACACACATACAGTACGACGACCCATTATGTTCTGGCATTTTACAGTAGCGCCACACTAAAAGGGCGGGCCTATATGCGGGAATATTATTTGACTTTATTCTTGTATAAAATTTCGATTTTGTTGAAATTGTCTTTGAGATAAACGCCCGTGATTTAGAAAATTTGTATTATCAAATGACGATGAACCGCGTATAATAATATTCTAATTGAAATATCTTTTCTCAGACAGAGAAATTAATAGCGTCATTTATGGCTTCAGCGTCACGACATCTAACTACGGTGGACAAGCGAGAATTTAATTCAATAAAAAATATATGCAACTCGAAATTATATATTCATTTCGGTTAATAACTTCGATAGGCGGGACTCTACACGTAATGCGATTTAGTTTACTGTTTCGCTATTAGATTAAAGACATATTTGTAGGTTTAAGAGGGCACTGCTCTAAGAAAAATGCATAGTGTTTTCTTTCCCCAAATTGGGAATTAATAAAATCTTCGAGCTGTAGGCAACTTGGCTTAATATATTTTTTTAATAAAATATCTCGTTGTCGTAAGACTAATAGCGTTTCTGCAGTTATTTAAAAATGGGTTTAATTATTCTCTGCTAATCATTTACTAATAAACTTTGTTAAGAAAATTAAATCAATTTCAGGTAGACAACGAACAAAGCTCGTCTTTGGATATTATTCTTAGAATTTGTACTTTACTGAAAACAAAAATGAGAATTGCAAAACTACGCGACGATTAATTATGTTGCAAATGATTTTAAATGCGCAGTGAAATCTTGATTTTAATAACATTTGAAAGTAAATTAAATTTTCTTTATCATCATCATCATCATCATCATTTCAGCCTATCAGAAGTCCACTGCTGAACATAGGCCTCCCCCAAAGATTGCCACGAAGCTCGGTCCTGAGCTACCTGCATCCATGGACTTCCCGCAACACTGATATATATATATATACATATTTCTTTATGATTATATCTAATGTTATTCATTATGAAATATGTCGTCATTTGACATTAATTAACACTTTAAAGTTTTGATTTTTACATACACGATCTCTTACCAACCTATCACGATTCTGATACCAACATATCGAGGATTTGGATTCGCCTGCAAACCGCAGCCAATGCGTTGAGCGATTGGTTTAGTTATGGAGAATAGATGTAGTCATACCCGTCACATGGGTCATGGGCGGAAGTCAAATACCTTGGAGTCTTTCTAGAATTAGACTTCTAGATACATATAAAAACGGATATACCCCCTATCCATTTTAAAAGAGATAAGGCGGAATTCATATCTGGCCGCCTCTATGTCCTTACAAACAGCCGCTGCAAAATGTTATTAACACATAAAATGCACTTATACATAACTTGCATACGCTCTGTTATGTCATATGTAAATGAAGTATTAGCGTTCATCCTTAAAGCACGATTAAAATCACTCCAAGTTATACACCGCGACTTGAACTTGCCTTTTATGGCAGCCCTATTGAAGTAAACTACAACGACTCGTTTCGAAAAAATCAATCAGAACCGTTGGTGATGGCAGAGGGTAATAACACACCAGCGCCCAACAATCGATCCCAACTGTTAAACGGCGCTCTAAGAATGTCATTATTGACGGTGATGAAATAATAACTAGTATTAACAATACATTCGAGGTCACGCATTCACTCACAATGCACGCACGCATACAAACCGCGTATCACGTACAACCGTTACCGCGTGCGCCGGCGACGGCACGGTCCCTAGGTTCGCGGTCTGAACGAGATTTACTCGAGTACAAGATCGTTTCTGAAATTTGACACATTCCTCCCTTATCGACGGTAACTCAAACTCAGGTCCTCTTGTGTTGCCGTTCCGTTAACAGAGCACAGCACAGCTGCAGCGAGCGTAGCGACGTCGTGTCGTCGTCTAGTCGACACTGCAGCTTCGTTGTTCATTATTACTTTTTACTTGCGAGCCCCGTACTACCGAGTCCTTTCCGCCGAAGCTGTAAAGGCGGTCCAAGAAGCGTATCCCTAACTCTTTGCGGTCCAGCACTTAATGCTGATCCCGACATTAGCGGTCAATGATTTAAGCAGCTCCTCTGGTGTTCGTGGTGATCCGATAGCTCGTTTGCTCTTTTTCCTTTAAAAAAAACATGTCTTATTGCACGGTATATCTGATATGCAGAAAACAATACTAAAAGATTATATTTTATATTTTTTAGTAAATATTTTATACAATATTAGTCATAATTCTCGTACTAAAATTATTTCATTAAATTTAAATAAAATAATAAACTTAGTGTCAGAATTCATCGAAAAATTAACAAATTTTGAGGTATAACTGTTGATCAACTCTAATTTAGAGTTTTGTAAAACAATTGATTATAAACCAAGGGTCTGTTAATTAGATGGTGGAAATCAAGATAATTTTGAAGACAACACCGAAATAATACATAACTGTTTTCTTATACTTTAACACTGACCCAACCTCCTGAGTTTCTAGCAAACACTAGGCTAATGACAATTTTCTCATACTGTGTGAATTGTCCAACAAACTGCCACAGTTTTTAATCTGTGTGAGGCTTGAGGCAGTCCTTTCCCTTTTATTTACACTCTACTGCACTTCATTGAGTGCAGACAATCCTTTATGGGATTCTTAGTTGTACGATTTTCCAATTTTTTATTAAACCCTTTTTATTATATTCTTTAAGTTTGAAGTTCAATGAAACTGTTACTGTTTTTTCTATGAATATATCATTATCATTATTACAGCCTATCAGAACACTCACTCGTCCACTACTGAACATTGTCTCAAAACATAGTTCATAATTAGTTCTTCGAGCTATTTGGCCGGATAAACCATTTCCATTTCAACTTGCTGATTATTAATTCTGCTCTAATTTTGCTATGGGTGCCATCTTTGTTGATTGTACTTCGCTGTGAAACACCGTGCATATTCCTTTCCAAAGGCTACAGAGCAACTTCGAGTTTCCCCATACGGTGAAGTAAAGGATCTTGTCTCGGTTCCTTACCTTAGAGATGATTAGATGTCACTGGCATTTTATGGGAAAGGGGGCAAACGAGTAAGCGGCTTAACTGATGGTAAGTGATCACCGTCGCCCACGTACATCTGCAACATCAGAGAAGTAGTATATTTGGGAGATTAGAATGAGGAGGGGAGATTGGAAGAGGGAGCGAGCCTCCGGTTACCTTACCGAACGAAACTCGGAAGCACAAGATGCCTTTAGTTTACTCCGGTATTCTGCGATATCGTGGTATTACGGCGGTAGAGCCGGCTTATTCGAGCAGCAATTAAAGCCACTACTTGGCTCTACAACCTCTAAATGCTATCACGCATTGGTTAAACAAATAATAAATAGCAGTATTGATGATTCAAAATGTATATAAGGCCGTTTATAATAAATAAATTGACGGTCTCCCTAGGTTGAAAAACTATATTGTGTTTATTTAGTATCCAGATTATTTGCGATGTTTCTAAGCTTATTTTTTTTAATTATACAATCGTTAACTAATGAGTTTCCCCTGAGGGAGAAGAAACAGGCGAAAGAAATTCCAAAGGTATCCTCTTTTTGTCATTGTTTTCAAAACAAAAACGTTAAAATACTACAAATATTATTTTTACAAACGGCTTAGGCGCGATTTTCTTATTCGCAGGGATTATAATCATCCATGTATTCATTTATATGATAATAAACCTTTTAATAAAGTCTTTGTTTAACTGATTTCTTAAACCTGTTGATAGGAAGAATTTGCGCATTTCCTGGGATTTCATGAACGAGAAAAATATTTATGTTTTTAAGTGGATACATTACATTTTTACATATGTATTGGGAAGCCAATGTTAGAATATTTCTTTCCTTAATTTATCTCTAAGAGATTTTCTTGAATTAAGATTAAACATATATCACTTGCGGCCCTCTTTTGTGAAACGTATATTGTATCTATATCAGTCGCATGTCCCCACAGAAAATTACCCTAAATCATTAAGCTATGGAAATAACTAAAATAAACCATCCTACCTGTTTTAATATTAGTTAGATATCTTATTTTTGTAGATAATCTTATTTTTAAGCTAAGTCTGCTAGCATGTTTGGTTATATGGGAGGCCTGTTGATGCATTGCACTTAGAGATATTCCAAGAAAAACAGAGGTATCCACAAGGCTTAAGGATCACGTTATGAGTCCGCTGCTCATCTCAAAAGAATGGGTTTTAAATGGGTCTCTGTGGGTCTGCTCCCATCGGCTACCATCGCCATTAGATCGATGTATTATGCTTCATCAACTATTGCAATGATAGATAGCCATAGTTATAATAATGAATTATCCATCAGGAAGGTTTATATTAGCCTATAAGTATAACTGACGTTGAGTATTGTGCACTCGTATTTCGATCGAGTTTATCTCACCCACTTTGTCATACACAACGTATGTTCCACACATTTTACAGTAATTAATTATATACATGTACATAATATCCCGCCAAGAGGGATACAATACTGAAACATTATTTTATTTGGGTGTAGTAAAACAAATAGATCATGCAATAAATAATAGATATAGATATATTTGATATTTTAAAGGTGCTAGAAATAATTCATCATCATCATCATCATTTCAGCCTATCAGAAGTCCACGAAGCTCGGTCCTGAGCCACCTGCATCCATCCACTTCCCGCAACACTGCGCAGGTCGTCACTCCATCTTGTGGGAGGTCGTCCTACACTGCGTTTGCCTGTACGTGGCTGCCACTCGAGAACCTTTTTTCCCCAACGGTTGTCAGTTCTGCGTGCTATTTGCCCAGACAAACTAAGTTGCTGAATCCATAGTCAGGGAATGAATCTATATTTGCTATGGAAGTCATAGTTGTAGATTATACTTCGTCTCGCAACACAGTGCATAGGGTAGTAATATTAGATGACATATGTCGTAAAATACTATCTATGCATACGTAATTTAATATTTCTAATTAAAATAATTAATTAATTGGAATTGATCTAATATATATTAAGACTAAGAATATAAGTATCAACTAATCCAGCGCTTTCACATGAAATCTTAAATAACAATAACACAGTGCTGACCTTAGATAAATTACTTCAATCAAGTAACGTGAACAACAACTTGATCATGGATCTCGTTATTTCAAATAATTTACATTAATTGACTTATAAATAAAGCGTTTGTTACAGTACTGTAATTTAATTAACAGTGTACTAATATTAAATTTATATCCAGAATCAGTACAACAATTACATTCACAATACATACTTACATTCACAATACATACCTGCAATCTAATAGTTAAATGATCATGAAGCTTTAGTCCTCGGGGCCATAAATGGTTAAATAAAACATTAAATTACGTAATGAAATGAATGAAAATGAATAAATAACCATGGCAATTTCAACTATTAGCGGCAGAGAAGGACAAAACGTCTTTTATATTATCTTACTTCAAAATAATTGAAATTTTCACGTTTCTGTAAAAGAGCTTCTTCACCTTAATTATGTAAATGACATGATTTCTAACATGAAACTCGTCTGTTAAGAGCAGTGACCTCCTAAACACTGATATCTATTTCTGTGATTAAACGGAGACGTGACCAGAATAAGAAAGTATGATAAGAATTAAAATAACTTATAATGAAATAAGTTGGGATGGAAAATTTTACAATATTTATCATATTGGAAAGTAAAATGAATTAAAATTTTCCTATTTATATATATAGTATATCTATACATATTTCGTATTAGTACATATCTTATTTAATAATAGGAATACATAAAACATTGAGGGTGTTACCCAAAAGGTAAAATAATGTAAGAGTATTATAATATGCGTGTAGACCAGCTACAGTGGCCGCTTCGGCCGTTTAGTCTTTAGTCAAATAGTTATAACCTTGGTAGTTATAATCGTACAGACGCTTTATTCACATAAAATACCACGACTATTAGACGAGAGGCCAAAACATTAAACATTTTTGCTAGTGAATTTGGAAATATAATAATTGTTCAGTACGTAATTATATTATTAGTTAATACGGACATAAGAACAGCCCCTCTAAAAGATATAGAAAACAATTGTTAGTGATAGTTAGAATATGGGAGTAAAATAAAGATATGCTTTATATAAATAAAGCATATCTTTATATTAATTTACATTGTATGTATTATAAAATAGAAACAATGTAAATTAACATATATATACATATATATATAATAAATTACTATATATTATAAAATCTTAGAAACAAGGATACCCGCTGTAATAGTTCCGCAATAAAAAGGCGGCTTCATTATTGAACTTTTTAGTCCGATATTAATAAAGCGCCGGGCTTAAGGACCTCCCTCAGAAAGGACTATGGCTAGGCAATATCACGCGCAGCAACGGCCGGAACAATGTAAGCGCACCGAATGTTCGCCAGATGTTCGACCACCGGGCGAGAAAGTTTTGCATTATGCCTCAGGTAGGCAGCCGACGGCCAGCGACGTGAGACATAGTTATAGTGTTTAATACTGTACAAAATATGTTTCAGCAAAGTGTAGCAAAAAGAGCTCTCTATGATTTGACTATAAGCATACCGCCTGGTCCGTTTACATCAGTTATATTCATCTACTTTAGTAACCTCTAAGTTAGTCCATTGCTACTTGGATATAGGCCTCTAGAAGGCTGCCAAGCACAGTTCTCAGTTCCCTGCTCCGATGCCCTCTCAAAATATTGAGAAGATGCTTATAACCAGCAGTGGACATTTTCAGCAGATATCATTTAATTAAATAAAAAAATTCAATGATTTAAATCTAAACTGGAAATAACTGTCATCTCGATGAAAACTATAAAGTAAAAATTATGTTTTACTTTCCAAGTATCAAGGTATACTGTAGTATACTATAGGTATATAGTAGTATAGTGTCATTTCTGAGAAATTAGTTTTGATACAAATAATAAATATATCGTTTATCTACGTCTCTTAGAATATTGAGGTCATAGTATCATAGCTACTCAACACTAGATGACACTATTATTGAAACGAATTTAGCCAGTTTTTCCCGCGGGAAGTTGTCACTTTGCCACGGAAAACTTGAAAGACACCGATCGAAGCTTTAGTAATTAATTAATAAACAGTGCTGGAGTAGCATGGCGAACTCTCCCCAGCTCCAACATCTTTCAAAATAATTGAAATTTTCACGTTTCTGTAAAAGAGCTTCTTCACCTTAATTATGTAAATGACATGATTTTTAACATGAAACTCGTCTGTTAAGAGCAGTGACCTCCTAAACACTGATATCTATTTCTGTGATTAAACGGAGACGTGACAAGAATAAGAAAGTATGATAAGAATTAAAATAACTTATTATGAAATAAGTTGGGATGGAAAATTTTACAATATTTATCATATCGGAAAGTAAAATGAATTAAAATTTTCCTATTTATATATGTAGTATATCTATATATATTTCGTATTAGTACATATCTTATTTAATAATAGGAATACATAAAACATTGAGGTTGTTACCCAAAAGGTAAAATAATGTAAGAGTATTATAATATGCGTCTAGACCAGCTACAGTGGCCGCTTCGGCCGTTTAGTCTTTAGTCAAATAGTTATAACCTTGGTAGTTATAATCGTACAGACGCTTTATTCAGATAAAATACCACGACTATTAGACGAGAAGCCAAAACATTAAACATTTTTGCTAGTAAATTTGTAAATATAATAATTGTTCAGTACGTAATTATATTATTAGTTAATACGGACATAAGAACAGCCCCTCTAAAAGATATAGAAAACAATTGTTAGTGATAGTTAGAATATGGGAGTAAAATAAAGATATGCTTTATATAAATACAGCATATCTTTATATTAATTTAAATTGTATGTATTATAAAATAGAAACAATGTAAATTAACATATATATACATATATATATAATAAATTACTATATATTATAAAATCTTAGAAACAAGGATACCCGTTGTAATAGTTCCGCAATAAAAAGGCGGCTTCATTATTGAACTTTTTAGTCCGATATTAATAAAGCGCCGGGCTTAAGGACCTCCCTCAGAAAGGACTATGGCTAGGCAATATCACGCGCAGCAACGGCCGGAACAATGTAAGCGCACCGAATGTTCGCCAGATGTTCGACCACCGGGCGAGAAAGTTTTGCATTATGCCTCAGGTAGGCAGCCGACGGCCAGCGACGTGAGACATAGTTATAGTGTTTAATACTGTACAAAATATGTTTCAGCAAAGTGTAGCAAAAAGAGCTCTCTATGATTTGACTATAAGCATACCGCCTGGTCCGTTTACATCAGTTATATTCATCTACTTTAGTAACCTCTAAGTTAGTCCATTGCTACTTGGATATAGGCCTCTAGAAGGCTGCCAAGCACAGTTCTCAGTTCCCTGCTCCGATGCCCTCTCAAAATATTGAGAAGATGCTTATAACCAGCAGTGGACATTTTCAGCAGATATCATTTAATTAAATAAAAAAATTCAATGATTTAAATCTAAACTGGAAATAACTGTCATCTCGATGAAAACTATAAAGTAAAAATTATGTTTTACTTTCCAAGTATCAAGGTATACTGTAGTATACTATAGGTATATAGTAGTATAGTGTCATTTCTGAGAAATTAGTTTATATGACCTAAAATGTATATATTCACCCTTGTTCCCCAACGTAAGCAGATACAATCTTCTTCCACTTGCTACGTTCCTGACATACGTCTTTCGCTTCTCCCACTTTCATAAATCTTCGCATGCATACTCGTTGGTTTAGAGTACTCTTGACCTGGCCTTTTTTCAGAATGTCTCCGATTTGTTCGTGAAATGTTCGCCTAGGTCTTCCTCTCTCGACTCTACCATTTAAAAAAAACTATCTAAAAACTCTGACCCAAAAAGCATTCTATAAAACAAATCAGAAAAATATGTGTATGAAACTTAATAGGTAGATTATTGGAATATTGGTGGAAAAACCGTGCTGCACATCTGAGTGCAGTGTATCTATTGCGAAGGAAGAAGCGCGCTGCATCTCTTTAGTGCAGTTAGGTATGGCCGCGCCGCGCTTCTGTAATGCGTTTTCACCTAATAAATATCACAGCTACGTAAACGACTCCTCTCAACCTTTGAGGTTTTGGAGTCGGGACGGAACCGCCACGCTGCTTCGGTGCGCATTGGCGGGTTCTTCATAACTTTGAAATAAAAGTAATTTATTAAACATGGTAGAGCCAAGTGGCGGCTGTTGCTGCTGCTTGAATGGGCCAACTCGACCAGATTGGTACCACGGCCTCACAGAATACCAGCGTGAAGTAGAGGCATCTTGTGTTTTTGCGGTTCGTTCGGTGAGTGAAATAACTCTCCCTTCCTCCCCTGCCCACCCCCGTTTACCATCCCTCCTCCCATCTCCTAAATACCCTCAAAGGCCGGCAACGCACCTGCAGCACCTCTGGTGTTGCAGGTGTACGTGGGCGACGATAATCACTTACCATCAGTGAGCAAGCACGTTTGCCGCCTTTCCCATAAAATTAAATAAATTTAATTTGTCTTGTTAGATCATTATATAATTACCGTAACATCTCTTAGGTATAGAGTGAAAATATTTTATTCTCAAAGCAAACCATAACACCTCTTATTTTATCTAGAGATGAATGCTACAGATGTATTGTTATACGTTATAATGTCTCATGAAGAATGAGTCGGCTTCACTATAGATCAAACCGCACTACAGGGGCACGGCGTTACACTGCACCGAAGCAGTGCAGCTCGTCGAATATGATTTATATTAATTTATATGACCTAAAATGTATATATTCACCCTTGTTCCCAACAGGTAAGCAGATACAATCTTCTTCCACTTGCTACGTTCCTGACATACGTCTTTCGCTTCTCCCACTTTCATAAATCTTCGCATGCATACTCGTTGGTTTAGAGTACTCTTGACCTGGCCTTTTTCAGAATGTCTCCGATTTGTTCGTGAAATGTTCGCCAGATGTTCGACCACCGGGCGAGAAAGTTTTGCATTATGCCTCAGGTAGGCAGCCGACGGCCAGCGACGTGAGACATAGTTATAGTGTTTAATACTGTACAAAATATGTTTCAGCAAAGTGTAGCAAAAAAGAGCTCTCTATGATTTGACTATAAGCATACCGCCTGGTCCGTTTACATCAGTTATATTCATCTACTTTAGTAACCTCTAAGTTAGTCCATTGCTACTTGGATATAGGCCTCTAGAAGGCTGCCAAGCACAGTTCTCAGTTCCCTGCTCCGATGCCCTCTCAAAATATTGAGAAGATGCTTATAACCAGCAGTGGACATTTTCAGCAGATATCATTTAATTAAATAAAAAAATTCAATGATTTAAATCTAAACTGGAAATAACTGTCATCTCGATGAAAACTATAAAGTAAAAATTATGTTTTTGTAAAAACTGAAAAATGTAAATCACATCCTCTGCTTTAAGGGAGTAATTCTTGTATATAATATGTATGTGGTTTCTCGGATACAGCTCTAACAGTTTGGATGAAATTTTGCATTTAAATTATGTTTTACTTTCCAAGTATCAAGGTATACTGTAGTATACTATAGGTATATAGTAGTATAGTGTCATTTCTGAGAAATTAGTTTTGATACAAATAATAAATATATCGTTTATCTACGTCTCTTAGAATATTGAGGTCATAGTATCATAGCTACTCAACACTAGATGACACTATTATTGAAACGAATTTAGCCAGTTTTTCCCGCGGGAAGTTGTCACTTTGCCGCGGAAAACTTGAAAGATACCGATCGAAGCTTTAGTAATTAATTAATAAACAGAGCTGGAGTAGCATGGCGAACTCTCCCCAGCTCCAACATCTTTCAAAATAATTTGAGAAGAGGTCTTTACTTTTACCACCAGTAGGCATTTACTGTACGCGTTTATTTATTATAATAATTATATGCTTGTGATTCTGTAGGTACTTGAATATCAGTTATTTTTATTTTTATAAAATTATATTCTAATAAGTTGCTTATGACGTATATATTATTGATTTAGAATGTAATTTTGATGTTATTGAAAGTATAAAAGATGTAGTTTTAAGCGAGAAGTAACGGTTACATTGAAGAAAGTAAATTTAATTTAGCGCTATAATCGAAACGCAACATTCTTTTCAACCATTGCTACACAGTCTTGGAAGCAAACTGAATAGGAAGAAAATTGAAAAGTTAATTCAACATCATCTGCACTTTCAGCTATTAAAGATACAAATGAACAAATAAAAATATTACAAATATATACGAGTAAGGTACATAAGAAATAAAGGTAATTTATTAAACATGGTAGAGCCAAGTGGCGGCTGTTGCTGCTGCTTGAATGGACCAACTCGACCAGATTGGTACCACGGCCTCACAGAATACCAGCGTGAAGTAGAGGCATCTTGTGTTTCTGCGGTTCGTTCGGTGAGTGAAATAACCGGAGGCCCACTCTCCCTCCCTCCCCTGCCCACCCCCGTTTACCATCCCTCCTCCCATCTCCTAAATACCCTCAAAGGCCGGCAACGCACCTGCAGCACCTCTGGTGTTGCAGGTGTACGTGGGCGACGATAATCACTTACCATCAGTGAGCAAGCACGTTTGCCGCCTTTCCCATAAAATTAAATAAATTAAATTTGTCTTGTTAGATCATTATATAATTACCGTCACATCTCTTAGGTATAGAGTGAAAATATTTTATTCTCAAAGCAAACCATAACACCTCTTATTTTATCTAGAGATGAATGCTACAGATGTATTGTTATACGTTATAATGTCTCATGAAGAATGAGTCGGCTTCACTATAGATCAAACCGCACTACAGGGGCGCGGCGTTACACTGCACCGAAGCAGTGCAGCTCGTCGAATATGATTTATATTAATTTATATGACCTAAAATGTATATATTCACCCCTTGTTCCCAACGGGGTAAGCAGATACAATCTTCTTCCACTTGCTACGTCCCTGACATACGTCTTTCGCTTCTCCCACTTTCATAAATCTTCGCATGCATACTCGTTGGTTTAGAGTACTCTTGACCTGGCCTTTTTTCAGAATGTCTCCGATTTGTTCGTGAAATGTTCGCCTAGGTCTTCCTCTCTCGACTCTACCATTTAAAAAAAAACTACTAAAAACTCTGACCTAAAAAGCATTCTATAAAACAAATCAGAAAAATATGTGTATGAAACTTAATAGGTAGATTATGGGAATATTAGTGGAAAAACCGTGCTGCACATCTGAGTGCAGTGTATCTATTGCGAAGGAAGAAGCGCGCGCGCTGCATCTCTTTAGTGCAGTTAGGTATGGCCGCGCCGCACCGATGCAGCGCTGCACCGCGCTTCTGTAATGCGTTTTCACCTAATAAATATCACAGCTACGCAAACGACTCCTCTCAACCTTTGTGGTTTTGGAGTCGGGACGGAACCGCCACGCTGCTTCGGTGCGCATTGGCGGGTTCTTCATAGCTTTGAAATAAAAGTGTATTACTTATTGTATCTCAAAATTTAACGGTTTCTTCGTAAATTTACTATAATTCTAACATGGACTTATGTGATAAAGAAGCGATGCATGTAAGCGCGTAAAATGATATGTTCTCTTCATGAAATACATGTTGATAGTGTTGATGATGTTAATATTAGAGTTAACTTTTCCATGCTCTTTGTACGAGTATCTTAATGAGTAGTGATCAATATTAAAGAGCATGACTATCAAACACCACAAATAATATAACTTTCAGCACAATATAAAATATTAACTGTTACTAAATGTCTATCTGTTTTTGACACATTGTTATCATGAAAGAAAGGCTTCTTTGAAACCTAAATTATACTACCTAAGCTTCAAATGCGTTTTATGATATCATTGCCGAGCACTGCTATTCAGACATCTAGTAGTTTAAGAAGCTTAACCCGACATGTGGCCGGGTACACTGGTTTGAACTGGCACACGGTCTTGCTAGATACAATTGTTTTCATAAGCTTTATAAATTCTATGATCTCATGTATGTAGGTATATATTCACGCCTTGTTCCCAATGGGGTAGGCAGAGACAATCTTCTTCCACTTGCTACGGTCCTGACATACGTCTTTCGCTTCTTCCACTTTCATCAATCTTCGCATGCATGCTCGTTGGTTTAGAGTGCTCTTGACCTGGCCCTTTTTCAGAACGTCTCCGATTTGATCGTGAAATGTACGCCTAGGTTCCTCTCCCGACTCTACCATTTACACTCGCCTCATACATGTTATTAAAATTGCATAAAACGCAATATGCGTATGTCTGCATAATCGCTTATAGCTCCTTAAGTTCAAGTGGATTTTAATGTGGTTTTCACTATCGATTAGAACATTAAACGAAGATTGTTTTGTATGTATTGTATCCACATTCGATATACAGATATCATAGCAATCTGTCCGTATAAAGCTGGCGCAATTCACTAGTGTACTTGTAAATCATTAATGTGTCCACACCACAGGTCAATAAAAGTCTGTGTATATATTACAGTGAATAAATAGTCTTTTGGAAAGAACCAGTGGGTTTGTTCCAAAAGCCTATTTTTATCACCATAAATAATTGTACACTTTAATATTCTTTATTATATTTCTACGTTTCTCATGGTATCGCGATATCTTTATATATTTCTGGTCAAAAATGCTTTCCTTTAATATCGTTTATCATCCTAGTGACATACATATGTACAGGTGATACCAACATGCAGGGAACATATGATAGATATTGACCTTTTTAAATCTTTGTATTTTTTACACCTTGAACTATACAAAATCAAGGAGAATTATTTTGATTATATATTTTTCTTATTATTGGAATTCCTGGCTTATTATCATAATTTTTAATTGACAATATTAAATTCTGTACAAAATCCACGTGCGCTTCTGTACAAATTCCCGGCTCCAAAACCCTCTAAGATATTTGAGAAGGTGGTCTTTCCTTAGCTGTTGGTACTTACAAACTACTACTTTACTGTATTTTTACGCATATTATTTGTTTACTTACAGAACTTCCTCGAATTTTAACTTTGAAATCACTGCAACTCTGTTTTTTTCGATGCCTCACTCCGTAATGTAATTTAATAGTCACCGTGAAAATTAATCTAAGCATTACAACGCATTCCAAATTTTAATTTAGAAAAAGAAAAAAAGCTCTTTTTCAATTGTAACATAATTCGTGGCCAGACTAGTTTTCACTTAATAATTTCGCAACGCCCTAGAACCGTTATTAATCAATTATTGATCATCATCAAAACTAACCTTCGATCTAACGTGGGTTCCTTAAACTAATTTTCTGTTCATATTAGCTAAGTACCCCAGATGGCAGGTAAATTTACTGTCTACTTAATTTTACTTTGATTACAAATTGATATGACAAATCTGACTAGACAAGTTTTTGAAAATATTACTGCAATCATGTAAAGAAAAGTATGATACTGTAAGTAAGCATTTTTAAATTGCTACAAAATAGTTACTTTACGTTACAATATCCATGTAAGGGGTTTTTTTTTATTTTTAAATTACTCATGAAATGTTGTGGTTCTTTCTATTACCATAATTATTCCTAATGAGTTTTATGGCTAATATCTACAATTTTTTATTATTACATGATAATTAATCATTAGTATAAGAATTGTTACGCTAAGCAGTTCTTATACACATGATTTTTCTACAAGTCCAAGTAAAATTAAATAAAGTAATTACATGATAAATACAATTTCATATTATCATAATAATGTACCAAAACATAATGTTATTATATTCGTGTAACGTAATAATATTATATTTCAGCACATTATTTTGAAAAAGGATTTTAGGTAGCTAGAGCCAGATATAGCTATGTACAGATACACTGCTAACCGTTCCCGCTTGTTTGTTTTTGACAGTTACTTTGATTTTTGTAGTTGTAGTTGTGATTTTTAATCTTTATATTATCTCTGGTGAGATTCCTAACCTTATGTAACACAGCAAGGTTGGACATGTAAATAAATCTGGCGGTAGAGAAATTTCAACAAATTACCGTCCTATTTCTATGTTGCCAGTCTTACGTAAAATGTTTGAAAAAATAACTTTATAACAGACGCTTTTTAATTTGAATGAAAATAAAATGTTAAACAATTACAAAAGGAAGATCAACGACGAATGCGAGTAAAACTAGTGTCCGATGTTCTACAGACTTAGGAAGGGTTCCATGGTACTATCGGTATCTTTTGTGGTCTTTCATAAGCCTTTAATTGTGTAGACCATATAAGATTTGTACTTGTAGACCTAAATATAACGGCATTATTGGTGGTGCACTTTATCTCTTATCTTCATATCACTCAAGCCTGAAATAAAAAGTATTACAGTGTCGTGTCACCGGGCAATGTCACGGTTAAAATTCTTCTCAGGAATCGATACTTGGTACTTTCTTGTTGTGTCTATACATACTTAAATGATCTTCCATGGTACAAAAAATGTCTGTTCTTCTAAACGAAAAAAAAAAACATAGTGTTTACAGTTTACACTAATAAATTCGTCAGAATACAGAATACTTCAATTAATTTATAGAATACAAATCTAGATTTTGAACGTTCGACCATGTTTCTCGGAATTTCTATTGATTCCAAGCTTTATTGGGGCGCGCATATTGATAAAATAGCTTCTAAATTAATTTCTGCAATTCTCGCTGTTAGAAGGATCAAACAGTTGACTGATGACAGCGAAATTAATTTACTTCGCTTACATCCACAGTATCATGTCCTGTGGTTATGTGCAAGTGGATTAGAAACTATATTCATTTTACAAAAGCAAGCGATATGGGCCATTTACAATATGGGGGCTCTCGAATCGCTACGCGACCTAGTAGACCCACAGAGAGTATTATCTGGACACTTCCGTTCCGTACGGTGTTTATTTTTGAGAACAATACGCAGGTAAGGAAAAATATCATTTTTCCTTCATTTAGTATAAGTCTGTGTCACCACAACAAATTTCTTTTTGGTCCTTGTGGCTTGTTGTCCGGTTGTGGTAAGGGTGAACCTTACCATACCCCACTATAACCATCCACACCAACAAACATCTACGTGACTAATGAATATTGTGTATTAATTTCAAAATTTCAAATGCTATGCTTTTATAATTTGTTAATAATGTGGAAAGTCCACATTATGATTTTACAAGAGCTTACCGTGTAAGAGATCAATATTATTACCTGGAATAAAATAGTTTAGACCCACGAGACACGGATTTCTTTTTAAGCTTTTACAAATATATTTTATAGTTTTTGTGCACGAAGTCACAGCAATATAGTTTGTGAAGATATTTACATGTATGACACTGCTGCCTCCTTTTCTTGGTAAGTGGCTACCTCATGGTAAGTGATTACCGTCACCCACGTACATTTTGCGTTGGCACCTTAAAGGATATTTGGGGAAAGGAGGGATGATGGGGATGGAAGTTGGGGCAGAGGGGAGCAGGCCTCCGGCTGCTTCACGCCGGTATTCTGCAAGGCCGTGGTACTACCCCGGTCGTGCCGGCCCATTCAAGTAGCAGTTAAAGCCGCCGCGTACCACGTATAAGCTTCCCTATAGCTCTAGTTTGTGCTCTGGTTTTGTGTAAACCCTCAGTAACGACTAATATTTTATTCCAGAAGAAACCACAAATGCAGAAAGTACAATAGTAAAGTTGAGGTAATAATGTCATGATAAACTATACAAAGAAACTGCAAGTTTGATATGATAACTGTAGCTTCTCTGTAAAAACGATAAAAATGTAAGTTTGTTAATGTAACTGTACCTTTTTTGTAGAAACCACCATTTTGTAAGTTTGATGTAGCAATATTGTATCATCTTTGAATAAATAAACATCATGCATGTTTGTTGCATGGGAATTGGAAAGTTTGATTTAAACTTGCCAGCAGTGTATATACTTGCTAACTGTGTACTAGTGACAAATTGCCACTTTCGATACTTCAAACTAGTTACAAGTCTGAAGCAAGTTTAAATTGCTGTCAAGGACGTCATATTAATTTAAAAAAAAATTAAATACCATTAGATGAACACTGAACATTTTACATGCAAAAATTTATTCGTTTTACTTTATAAGCCATTAATAAACATTTTGGTTTATTTCATATGAACGATGTTTTCACAAAACTGGTGAAACACAAAGTGTATAGAGAATCAGTAAAAGTAGAGAATATCTTAGTATGTGTTGTGGAAAACTTTTGAGACAAATCTATATTTTGCAGTGATCTTTGGATCGGTATCAATGTCATTTTATAACATGAAATAGATCATTTAAAATTTTTTAGGTGTAAAGGTGTTCCTATGTAAGCTGCTTGTATTATAATATGTAATTCCTCAATAAAATTGAATAGAACATGGCCAATAGAAAAGTAAATTAGCACTCTTAAATCAAATGCTTAGAGCCAAGCGGCGGGTTTAGCTGTTGCTCCAATGGGCCAGCTCGACCGGGTTTATACCACGACCTCGCAGAATACCGGCGTGAAGTAGAGGCATCTTGTGCTTCTGCGTTTCGTTCAGCGAGTGAGATAACCGGAGGCTCTCGTTGCGCCTTTTCCGTTTTTTTCCACTAAAATACTAGATTTTTCCTTCCCTCTTTCATTAGAAGAAATGAATAGGACTAGTTAAGACAAATCATGAGCCTCAGCAGGATGGGTTCCGTTACTAAGCTTCCAGATCAATCATCAGACCAGCTTGATGGTATCATATTATTGTACTGTTATATTATAGTGGGTGAAAGTTTCATCGATAGATCCTATTACATTCATACATGCAGATATACAGGTCAAGCTACATGTTTCAGAATTGTACTTTACCTTCTACTTAACCTTCTGTAAAATGTAAAACTAAAATGTTAATGGTTTCGCAACAAATATTGGTAAAATCAATGCGTACACGTTGTATGGTTGATGTCCGAATCTGAACTGAACTAAGTTATGCAATAATCAATGAATTTGGTACACCACGCAAGTGCTGTCAGCGCTCCTTTTTAGGTGAATGCCTAATACACCTACAAAGTGTATTTGAAATTAGGATACAAACTTACAAATGGTAAAACAGAATCATGAAAATAGCGCCTTAAATCTACAGTCACCGGTTTTTCTTTACCTGTTGCTTTTCCTAAATTTCCAAATTATTATAATTTTCATGAATAAAATATTCACTTTGAACGTCGTTTTAAGATTTGCCTCCGCCTATTATGCTTGCCTTGAGTTTATCTTTCTCTATTTTCTTTATGTTAAATCATAAAAACGTTATCTAAAAAAATATCAGATTGAATTTAATTTTCATAAATTCATTCTTTGTAAAGTTTACATGAAAATTTAAGTATATGCAAGTACAATAACGGCCTGATCATACTTCTAATATTACTAAACACAAAGTAAAGTTGGGCAAAGCATTATCTTCGATATAACAAGTAATAGAAGATGTATTTATGTGTATAGCTCGTTAAATGTTAAAACAAATAAATATAATTGCAAATCTAATAGTGAGATAACAGTACTCAAATTGACCGTGGACGGCCTGGTTAAATTATGTAAGTATAATGAGCGCAGTCATTATCAAAATATTCTTGAATGCCAGTTCTTTCAGGAACAATTTGTTACCATGATGTTAGCTGTAACAGCTCATTTGGCACACCTATTTTCTATGACAGTTGAGTAACTAAAAATTAAGTAAAATGAAAACAAAAATTATGCTTAAGTTTACAGTGACTAATTAAAAAAATTTACCATTTATTGCATTTGATCATAAAATGAAAAAACAAAAGAAAATCTGGTACTTACTCTCCAAATACTATATTAGCACTTTTCATTTGGGACAAAACTTTACAGAAGTTATGCCAATATTAACAAAATACAGTTACTGAAATATTTAAAAAATTTAAATAGTCTTTTATTAACCTAATAAAAGGTATCTGCTACATGAACACAACATTATATATTTATGAATTAAAGACGATGTTAAATTCTGTCCTTATCGTTTATAAATATAAACATATACGTAAATACGTATCCTAATTACGCATATTTTATTAATTTAAACCAGATTTTTGGAAATAGTCTTGTTACAACAGCAGTTTATTTTAAAATAAAAAGAAATATATCTGTTTATACTTTCATTTCCATTTTCGGTTTAATATCGACGATATGTTTATTAGGTCTAATGCGGTAAGTGTTTTGGGGATGATTCAGAGACCGATACGCCAACATATAATCCTACTGTTACAACAACAATATTTTGAAGTCATATTAATATTTATTTATAATTAAAATATAAATACTCGTAACATGTAATCGTCACTTTATATATACACATATGTATGTTTATACCGGGCCTAGAGAATAATAAATAGGCGACTAATGGTCATAAAAATCTAAAGTCTGTACTTAATACCATGTGGTGGCGGTATAAGAGAACCTGCCATGCCGTCTGGTCATGCATGGGTATCGTAAAAGTTGACAGAGCGTATTAAATAATATAAAAACCTCCATGATGATAACTAACAACTGTTAGCCCAAGTCCCTTTCTAATACTGGCTATGGTGGCAGCCATGGTTACGGCGAGGCCGGTGGAGCGTTCAGCTGGAGACACCAGCTAAATTCTAGCTGCCATCTTATACGACGACCTGGCAACATATAACGTTCGTACACTGAGGGCTGACGAGAAGATGCTGGAACTGGAAGAAGAGGTAAACGAGTTACATTGGAGTATTATAGATAGGCATTGGTATATTATATAATATTGTAGAGAGCATATTTTCTTTAACAAAACTTTTCTTTAACAACCGTTATTTTATCCACTGCTAAATATATGCCTAACGGAATAAAATACATAAACTGTCACATATAGAAAGTTTTTTTTTAAAAAATACAGCAAATAAAACTTTCGGCTCGTCACTTGATGGTGCTTTGAAATTTAATTTCCCTCTTCCCCTAAACATCACAGCGCAACTTTTGAAATGTAACAATTGTTTGTGATGTAGTTAGTTTCTTTGTAGAAAGTTTCATGTCGCATCTGCCTTTTATTAGCGCGCAGCGATTGGAGTTGGCGTGACGTTTCTGACGATAGAGTCCACAAAGTTTCAACAAAACTTGTCTTTATTGCTTCCGATTTGTCGTTTGTTATTAAAATTTATTCTTTCAACGTTTCGTCTGATTCAACGATGACTACAATACACAATGTTTGTATAACTAAATACATTTTAGTTACTTATATTACTGTTCCATATAATTCCTGCTAATTTAAGATTATGACAAGATCCTGATACGTTGTGCTAGCAGTATAGCTACGTAAGGTTTGTCAATATACATGTATATTTAATTTTTTATTTATGTCTCTATACTTCCCTTCAAAATAATTTAACTTAATTTAGCATAATAAGACTGCAAAAATTAAATAGCTTCATGATTTCCCGCTATTTTTTCAAAGCTTGTTCATTAAGATATGTGCTGCTCTATGTAGATATCCAGATGTATGTATATATGAAACAAAACTTTTAATTTTATCAATTTAGACAACTCATCTGAGTTGAATCTGAATATCAAAGAGTTATGTATATGTTATATAGATATGAAAAAAGTACAATTATTGCTTTACCGTATTTTAAAGTGTAAGAAAATATTTAATTTATTCCATGCAGCATGCATTTCATTTCATTAGCATAACAGCCTGTCTCAAGTCTAGTCCTGTGCCACCTGCATCCATTGACTTCCCGCAATAACGTGCACCGTGGAATCAGTCCTTCATGTCGGGGATAATCCAACACTGCGTTTGCCTGTACGTGGTTACCACTCGAAAACCTTTCTTCCCCAACGGTTGTCAGTTCTGCGAGCTATGTTGCAGGCCCATTGCCACTTCGCATAGCTGATTCTAGTGGCTGTGACGGTTAACCTTATTGTATATCGTCGTTGCATATATCGTCTATAGCGCAGAGAAACACCAAAAATAGCCCTTTTCATAGTCCGCAGATAAATATGAGCTTCCGTAAATTTGATACGGCCTGCAGTGATATACTTGGTTCGTAACTAGCAATAGGCACTGGTTGTATTTTTGTGTGTTTGCTTCTGAGGTTTCGAGGTATATTCGATAAGATGTGAAGTGATGTAGTATACCGAACGAAATCCAGCCAAATTGAATTCGTCGATTGACCTCTGGGCTGTTGTATAACTGCATGAAAGTTAAAAGCCGCAGTGTTCATGTAGTTTAATAATAATACCACAAGGGAAATACCGTAATCCTAATTATTCTACCATATTCATAACTTGGGAACGAGAATTCCTCATTGAATAAGATATAAACTTGATCGAGTATTGGTAATGAATCTGTCGTCTACCTCTAGTATTAATTCCATAGTATGAGTATTATCTCGGTTGAATTCGGTTGAATATTAAACATCGGTCACTGTATGTTGTATATTCGGATATTTTTTGTATCGAAACATTGAGTACGAAATCACTTCAAAGACACTTTCTTGCACTGCTAAAATACATCTTCGGTGTATTTCATCATCTTCATCATCATCATTTCAGCCTATCAGAAGTCCACTGCTGAACATAGGCCTCCCCCAAAGATTGCCACGAAGCTCGGTCCTGAGCCACCTGCATCCATCGACTTCCCGCAACACTGCGCAGGTCGTCACTCCATCTTGTGGGGGGTCGTCCTACACTGCGTTTGCCTGTACGTGGCTGTCACTCGAGAGCCTTTTTTCCCCAACGGTTGTCAGTTCTGCGAGCTATGTGGCCGGCCCATTGCCACTTCAGCTTACTGCAATATTAATTCAGCTCATTGCATAATTCCGCAGAAGCTCTTCTTCTCTTTGAACTAGGTAATATTGTTTTTAGATGCAGAATTTTTTAAAGTATTTTTTCCAACATCTTTAGAATAATAGATTTCCATTTACTGCATTAGTTATATATAATATATAAGGTTCGGTGTATTTAGCAGAGGATTAAATATACTGATGATGACCAATAACATTATTTTAGAGATTAGTTTAATGTTAATAAGCTTCTAAGAAAGTGCGATGCAGAATATGTACATGGATCGTTTAACGTGGATTATGTAGCGTAAGAAGTGACTGGAGGCAGGTGGCTCAGCATCGTGCTTTATGGCAATCTTTGAGGGAACATTTTTTTCATTCAACATTGAATTTATGACAGGCTGTAATGCTGATGATGATGATGTAGTGTAATAAAACGTTTATTTAGAAAGTTTACTTTCCTGATGTTTTTCTTCATGTTGGATGCAACAATGCACAACATTTAATTCGATTATTGCTAAACTTTGTAAAATACTATAATATCTAGGACTATAAATTATCGCCTATTATTTATATCCTACGTGTACAACTTAGTAAAGTAAGTAAAGTTAGCAGCATGTAGGTGCGAATTGCTGTGTAAAGGTCTTCTTCTCAAATATCTGAGAGAGTTTTGAAGCCGAGAAGGGCCCGTCACGCTGCTCCAGTGCGGGCTCGCGGACTACACATATCCTCGAAATAATATTTTTTATTATTTCTTAGATATACAAATTTCGTCAAGTTGTTTCCTTCACCGCCAAGCACGTAGTAAAATGAGCGCCCTGACCACTGAGCTACCACGGCTCTGCAACTGATAGTCAGCCAGTGCACGACTGGACATAGGTCTTTCCATAACAATGCCAACAAACAAAAAGCTAACATATAATGCATACAAGATTTGCCCATGCTCACTCGTTTGTAAACAATTTGGCGCTACTTCAGAATTATTAAATAAAATGAAATAAATTTGCGTCAAAATTATATCGTTCATTAGTTTTTACTATGACACTTACTAAAGTGAAACTTTTTCAAATTCATATCTTCTAAGATATTTTCCATTGAGTTGAGAACGGTTTATAGCAGAATTTACATATTTTTCGCGCAATTTCATTGACTTGTCTACAGAAAATTAAAACCACGCTAAAGTTTCTTTCTTCCCCTGCATTCGAATTGAGCTTCGAAACGCTTTCAATTCAAGTTTGTGGAAAACAATTTACGAAGATGTGATTTTAAGAGAAGAACAACGTATGTAGTTTTTTATTTTATGAAAACATTTTAAGCTATGTTGAAAACGTGTAGAAAAGAAGATTAAATACAACGAATAAAACTTTTGATTGCTTTGATATTTTTTATGAACGCTCAATTTTTAAATATAAAATGGCGCACATGCCATTTACATCGATCTAAATATAAATATCGATCTAGGTGTACAATTTCGACCTTATTTGCGGTCCTGATTAGAGAAAGGTGTGCATTTTCAAATTCAAGATGTTGAACATGCCATTTCTGAAGTGAAACTTCTTTGTGCACCGTAAGGCGTTACGTTGAATAAGTAAGTGTGAGTAAATGTTTCATGAGTATATGTACATATACAAAAACTCTCCTGTCTGTTACCTCTCGGGGTAACTAAACTAGTAAACCTTTGATTATTGAAGTGAAACTTCTTTGGGCAGGGTAGCGAAAGAATTGGTTGCGGTTACGTGTTACTTTGAGTGTGAATGTACATTTCATGAGATAACTAGTAAATATACTGTTTAGTACCAATGTTACGGATAGGTATACTTGCACTTTACCCATAGTCGTGTATGTACAAAAGTAAGTGGTGGGCATGTACTTAATAATACTTATGCAGACATATTCAGGTCCTGTGATAGTAAGCACTTATAATTATAAAAAGTAAAAATATCTATAATATAATGGTACGCGTTATAAGTTTACACTTATGCACGCACCATTTTTAATTATTTAACCTGTAGCGTCATAATGCGAATGCTTTCCCTCTTTCTACATATTATATTAATACTTTAAACTTAATTTAAAAATAATTAATTATTTTTATCAATGTATAATTTAAAAATGTATTCACAGCCTTCAAATTGAGATACGATATTCAGTATTCATAGTAAGTATTAATAAAATTGAAGTTTACTGCAATCGGTGTCCTCGATTCCTATAAACATTCGCATATCCCTTAGCATCTGTACGAATTTACAAGTACGAGAATTTTCCACTACGAGTAGGACGCGGCTAGGCGTGAAGTATGCGGGGCGAGGGGAGGTTAAAATGATAAACGTGTACGCCACGAGTGATTTATTACGAATCTTGCTAAACTCAATACAATGTCTATATTTTTTTTAAATTATATATTATACATGTTTGGTCTACACGACACTACACCACCTGAAGAAAAAAAATATATTACACTTTGTTTTTTGACCAATCCGGTGATTATGTAAAATATTACTACTCTATTAAACTAAAGTACAAAAATATTATATAATACCTGTCATTGAAATTTTAAAAAGTTTAATTTAGTTTAACTATATTTTTTACTTTGTTATTATACTTTTCAAAACTTTTTTACCTTGGGTTTCTGATCGTCATTTACAACATATTAATCGCAAGTAGTTAAATTTTTTTAACAATTTGAAATCATCTTTTTCATATCACACATAAGAACATTTTTTTAACATGTTATCTAGATTTTCATATGTCATTACATATTAACAAATATATTGTCCATCTCTGTAGACTACTAGCAAAGGATATCTTAATTTTTAGCTATACTCATCTAGCTTATGTAAAGGTTGCTTGAACACCAAAAGGATAGCCAAAGGTATCTAGAATCAGGAAATTCAATACCTAAAACTAAACATTAATAGCGTAACGTAACTTCTACAATGACAATCACAAAATAGTCATAATTTCAATAGGAGGGATGTACTTGATGGATTGACAGTAAATAATTAATATTTGGCTTCTTTTGTTAGAAATAACCGCAAATCTCCCCGTTCTGTGATATTCAATCTGCTTCTTTTTTTTGTTAAAAGTTTTGTAACGACACTAAAACTTACTTCGACAAAATGTCAGATATGACGAGAGAAACGCTATTAATAATTTTCTCGCATTTCCGCACAGTCTAGGATATTTTTCGGGTATTTCGGTCTGCAGCCAAAATGTTTGATACCCTCTTTTAAATTTCTAAAGTGCTAAGCTCGAGTAGCCTCTTGTAAAATCACGTTCTCCACTTCCGTTTCATCAAATGGATTCATGATCCATGGTGGCATATCCATCGTCAGTATATTTTCAAATCAATTCAAATATCAGAGCTCATTTCATCAATACGTCTCTGTACAATGTTGTTACTCAAAGTAATTCTTTCAAGTATGTCTAATGTAGATTTGTGCAGAACAGTTCTTAAAACCTCTTCAACAGCGGGTAAAATTAATTGTTCTCCAGTGGTGTGCGGTTTACCAAATTTCGCTATAACTAAGGAGATACAAGATGCCAGCAAGCCATCATTGTTGCTTTCCTATGTTAAAGCGAACATACTGTGCACGGAGGGTCTCTTCTTTTCATATTTTTTCTTCAAGGCTTGAAAATATTTCAAATCTTTACCTACCTACTTTACCTATATATTTTATCAGAGTGACCTTCTTAGATGATCTTGAGCTTCGATGGTTTCATAGAGTCATTGCTCAAAACTTTATTGCATAAAAGGAATATGGGCAATCGCTTGTCTGCCTTTGATGGAAGAAAACCAAATTTTAAATAATCAACACTATACTGTCGACATTGCTTCTTAGATTCAGCCATGTTTCGTATCAGTTACCTTACTCAACAAGATATGGCTATTTTAGCAGAATAGGATTACCTAATTAATTATTGCAATGAAATAAACAAAGTACCGACGGCAGACTGATTCTAATTATTAAAAGCAATAAAGCGCTTTATAAAACTCTATTATGGATCTTAATCTATAATATAGTTTTATAAATACGGCTGAACCGATGTAATGTAAAACTTTTTTCATAAATATATAATATAATATATCAAAATATTTCTGTAAATTCGATAGAAAATACTTTTGACATCAAAACTCCGAGATTTTAATTATTTATTTACAATTTTATGCACGTTACGGGTACGTAAAGACGCGTACAATTTATGAATATATATTTAATTAAGTCATTTAGTGAACCACAATATCTCTCCTTTAGTGAACCACCACTCAGGCGGGTAAAAAAAATACTAATAAAGTAAGAACTAAAAGTTCAACCTTTCTCTGTTTTCTGTTCCTTTATGAAAGTATCTAATAATGACTCTGTTCAGTATTTCAATTTTTAATCCGTATCTTCCACACGCAAACATTACAAATATACTTATTACAACATAAAATAAAAGTATGTATAAGAAATAGGCAGGTAAATACGTACTTTTTCTGACACTGCCAAACACGAACATCGATTCATTTTACTTTAGTTTTCTTTTCGAAATTCCGGAAACAAATGAGTAACGTTTATCCTTGGCATTCGTATATTATATTATATTGGTGAAGAATCAAACAAGTTCATGCAAGATTGCAAGCACACCCATCAGAAGTCGTATTTCGTCCCTTTGCATTTGCGTCTGAACAAGCGTTGCGGACGGCGGCGGCGCTTTGCAAGTCTCACACGTTGTACTGAATATGAAATATGCAAGTTAATACAAGTAACAGTCGTTGAACTTTTTAAAATATTATGGATTGGCCGCTGGGCAGTCGTCGAGTATACTAGTGTACACGGACACCCGCCCGGACCAACTCTTTTTTACCAGGTGGTTTTGACAACGTATCCTCGGACACGATATTAAAACCGCCGCCCTTATCTTGTTTTCAGGTAAGGAGCCGAAGCCATCCCACCACGCCCCGCGTCTGCCCGCTCTGTCACCCCGAAAATCGGTCGCCCGCATGGACACCGGGCGTAGGGGTTGGCGAGCGGCCTAACAGGGGCGCGGATTTTGGTCGCGGGCAGCCCAGCTTCTTTAAACCAGCTTCTTTAAACTTCCATAAGCAAGAAGGAAAATAAGCATGAGCTCAAACGCCTCCGAGGGAGCGGATCACGAGTCCCCAAACATGGAGGACACGGAAGCCTATGATCAACTACATACAACCCCAATGAGCCAATTCAACATCAACGACCTGTCGCCGCGGTCACGATGCGAGCATGATATGGCCCTTATGAAACGGCTCAAGAGACTCGGAATAGCCCGGCCCCACATCATAGACGCCGCACTCGCCCTCCTTGAGCAACAACTCAAGGAGCTGGATGCAGCTGGGACAGTAGTCCCACTAAACGTAGCTCATCACATTAAGGCTGTGGACCAAATAAACCTGGATAACTTCTCCGAAAGACCCAAGCGTCGGCTGAGAAGCCCAGAGGACAACGAGGAGGAGCGGAAGCGAATGTGCGAGGACCACTCGCGCCCCCAGTGGGAAGCCTGCAGGGATAAAACCCTCTCGGCCCTTCCGGCAGCCCAGGGAGAGCCAAGCTCCTCCTCCGCCTCTCCGCCCCTCATTACTCTGCCTCAAACCCCACTAGCAAGACCTGCACCCAAAGCACAGCGGCCCCCCCGCTTTACACGCGTCCCGATCCCCTTGAGAGGACAGGCGATTAAACCCGCGATGGAGCTACCAGGAGCTCCCCCGCGCCCCCCTTTGGATGCTCCAACATCCTCCCTGACTCCCGGGTCACCGAGGGCACCACCGGCTGCCATCGGCGTAAGCGCACCCTTTACCCCGCTGCCACCCCCCTTCACGCTGAGTCCCCAAAACCCTACAAAGCAACCAGGGCCAACCTTCCCAGTGGTAACGATGCCAATCCCTACCACCACGAACAACTAGACTCCAGTCTCCTACAAGAACGCGCTGACCAGTGCAGACACCCCAAAACACCGGTACAAGCGCAAGTAGCAGGAGCCACGAATCCCTCCAATAGTGGTAGAGCACTTCTCAAATTGGGCGCGACATTTCAAGAAAATGGCCCAAGACCTTGGCAGTCGCCCAAATGCTCGCCCCTATGGGAAAGGAGTCCGGTTTATCCCGGAGTCAGATGTCGAATTTCGCTACCTTCAGAGGTACCTCGGCAAGCTGGAGGCGGAGGAAGGCCTGGCCTGGTTTTTTTACTCGCTTCCAGCTGAAAGAGGACTGAAGGTGGCAATCCGAGGCCTACCGGTGGACACAGATCCCGAGGAGATCATGGAGGTCTTCCGGGAACAGGGGTTCGAGCCCGAATATATCCGCTCCATCCGGGCCCGACAGGGCAGACCGGGCTGTATTTTCTTTGCGCAATTCAAGCGGACGGAGGGAATTGCGCAGAGGATTTACGCGGTGGACGAGCTCCTGTTCATGCCAGGAATCAAAATTGAGGCATGGCGTGGAAAGAAGGGCCCCGCGCAGAGCCACAGATGTCAAAAGTTCAGGCACTCCTCGCACTGTTGCCACCGCCCACAAGCCTGCGTGAGGTGAGGGGAGCAACACCTGGCGAAGGACTGCCCTCGCCCCCTGGAGGATCCACCGACCTGCGCAAACTGCGGGTCCGCACACACGGCCAACAACACTGCGTGCCCCGTGTACAGACGAGAGCTGAAGAACCGCCAAGCCGGCACTGTTTCCCAATCTCATCCTTCCCAAGTACACGGAGCCACCCTAGAAGCCGCTCCAGGGCAACCAAGCCTCATGGCCCCGGCAAACAGCTACCGACCCAAAGTCGCTAAGGCCTGCGACGGAGGGGAGGTTAAGAAAGCCAAGGGGAAGAAGAAACAGAAACGAAAGCCGGCCGAAAGGAATGGCAAAGGGGACCAAGTTAAGGCAGTGGCCGCAGAGGCGAGTGCGCCCCCCACTATTCTGGCACCCACTTCCGACAAAACACCCCCGGCACAAAACACGAAAATGCCGCCCCACACGGCGGCGATGTTTTCGTTGCTAATGGAAGTACTGCAGGCGCTCCAACACGGAACAGACCCAAGCGCTGCAATTCTGAGCGGGATTTCCAAACTACGGCCATCCAATGGCTAACCCGCTCAGAATTATACACTGGAACGCCAATGGGTTAACCAGGAAGAGAAGCCTCCTAAAAATCCTGCTACATGAGCATAATCCAGGCATAGTTCTAATTTCAGAGACGCACTTGCGCTCCAGTGACTCCCTAAAAATCCCGTACTACTGGACATACCGCCAGGATGAAACATCTCCATCGTCTGGCCAGGCATACCGTGGGTTGGCGGTCCTTGTAGGGCGCAACATCGTCCACCAACCTGTCCCTCCCGTGTGCTTGCAAAACATGCACGCGCTCGGGATAGATGCACTTACTGGAAACCAAACCCTCCGCATCTTCTCCGTATACAGGCCCCCAGTTACGGAGAAGATAGTGCCAAAAGATATTCACACCATCCTCAATACCCCCCACCCAACCATAATTCCAGGAGACCTCAACTGCAAAGACACGGGTTGGAACTCGAGTAGAATCTGCCCGAGCGGCAGAATTCTTTTTGACGACGCCGAAAACAGGGGATATTGCGTCTACGGCCCGGAGACACCGACCCACTATCCATTCAGCCGAAACGGGAACCCTGATGAGATTGACGTGGTGATAACACATGGAATCGCCGCACCACCACACCAGGAAGTGCTGCTCGACGATCTCGGCTCTGACCACCTGCCGGTCCTGCTTACGTTGACGGAGACGCCGATGGGAGGGCCGGCACCAGTAGTACGGAGACGCACGGATTGGAGCAGGTTCAGAGAAATCCTGGATCTTCGGACTGGCTCCATTCCCGTATCAACGGAAGGCGAAGTGGACACACTTTGCCTGATGCTGCAGGAACAAGTCACTGGAGCCCTGGCAGAGGCTACTACCACTAACACGTCCCCTAGGCCACAAAAAGCGCTCCCTCGCCACATTCAGGACCTGTTGGCGCGCAAACGGAGGATGCGCAGGGAGTGGCAACGCTCAAGATGCCCGTCACAAAAGACGGCATTAAGCGCGTTAGCGGCGAGGCTCAAAGATGAAATCTCAAAACACTTGACCAAGAGCTGGGAACATCACCTCAGCGGAGCGGAGGGGGACTGGACCTCGATCCATAAGCTCTGCCGCCAGCTCTCAGGTGCAAAGGCACCCACTAGACCTCTGTGGCACAGCGATGGCACAATCCGATATAAATCCCTGGAAAGGGTGGAAATCTTTGCAGACCATCTGCAAGAGCAGTTCAAGCCCTTTCCAACAACAAACCTCACCCACGTCGCAACAGTCGAGGGGCACCTTCGGGACTATCTCAGTGGGCCGCGAAGCGACAACGACGAAGAGAAATCCTTCTCCCCAGGACAGGTGGGGCGCTTGCTGCGTCAAACCAATCCAAAGAAAGCCCCGGGCGTAGATGGAATTACCAACACCGCGCTAAGGCACTTACCACCTAAGACCATAGCAGCCTACACCAGGCTCTTTAATGGAATCCTGCGCACGAGGCATTTTCCCAAAATCTGGAAACAAAGCCTGGAAAGGATATCCTCAACGCCGCGAATTACCGCCCCATAACTCTCTTGCCCAGCATCTCGAAGGTGTTTAAAAAACTCCTGTTGCGACTAATGTATCCTCACATCAAGATCCGAGAGGAACAATTTGGATTCAGAGCCGAGCACTCGACGACGCTCCAACTGTCACGAGTACTGCACTATGCCGTATCGGCCAATAATAAAAAAAGACGGCGATTGCGGTGCTCCTCAACATGGAGAAAGCGTTCGATCGAGTGTGGCACGAGGGATTGCTTTACAAGCTGACGCTGCAGCCTTTGCCCCGCCGCTACGTAAAGGTCGTGGCCTCGTTTCTAAAGGGGAGGAGTTTTCAGGTGGTAGTGGAAAGCACTGTGTCCGACGCACGACCCATCTCCGCAGGGGTCCCACAGGGCAGCTGCCTCTCCCCAGTCTGCTATGCCGTGTTCACCGACGATATCCTAAAAGTTAAATCCTCGCTGCTGGCTCTGTACGCGGACGACGCGGCGTACTTCACCAGCTCCATAAGAGCCGAGTTCGCAGCGATAAAAATGCAGAGAGCCCTAGACACCCTACCCAACTGGCTCTCCGACTGGAAGTTGTCGGTGAACGTCGGCAAGACACAGGCAATCGTCATCGGACAATACGTCAGTAAACAGAACGAGGTCCGCGGGCGCACTGCTGCGACTGGTTCTCAGATCCCGCCTCCCACTAACAGCGAAGCTCGGGATCTACAAAATATATTTGAGATCCCGACTCGCGTATGCCGCGCCGGCTTGGTATGGTCAGACAAATGCATCAAGCAGGAAACTCTTGCATACTCTCGAAAATTCCGCCATGCGCACCATAGTCGGTGCGCCGCGTTACGTGAGGAACTCCACCATAAGGCGGGACCTCAAACTAGAACGCCTAGAGACATTTGTGAAGCGCCTGGCCTCGAACATGTTCGACGCGCAGATGCCTCATCTCACGTCCATCTCGTGAACATCGCCCCACTGCACGCCCGGCCCCCTGAGAAAAGGGCTCTCCCCAGAGAGCTAACCTAACCTAACCTAAGCCCTCAACCCAGCGCCCCTCGCTGGCGGGCTGAACCCGGACAGGGAACCGCCCGGGAACCTAACCGGCGGGGGGCCGGGAAGGGGGGCTTAAAAACGGAAAACCGCTGTGCCGTCACAATCTACGCAAATAGCAACCCCATGACCTGCACGTACTTTTACGTGCGGCGAAAAGAAACTACTGAGGGGGGCTAAGCCCCGATACAGTTCCTCCGACGCCCAGGCGTTGAGAGAAGATCCGATAGGTAAAAATATTATGCCACCTATCAATGGTGAAGTCAAGCCAACATTTTAGTTCTTCACTAAAGAAAGCAAATAAATCGTGGACCCCCGCTTACGAATTATGAACCTCCATTTTTTGTCACGCCAACGTCGAGTCTCCCCTGGACCTCTTTGGGAACTCAGAATCGATATCATTATCAAATCTAAAAATACTTTTTGCAAGGCTTCATGTGAATGTTTTTCGTGAATATTTTAATGTTTGACACTTTTAAAATTTATTGACAAATTCATTGACTTCTTTTTAAGTTCCTGCTGAGAAATATTTTTTTACCATGTTATTTATCGTTCTGCGCACACCTGCGTATCCTTTGGTAGGCAGAAAATGATAATCGTTAATGATAAATGTATTGTCATCTTTACTATTTATTCTTTTAACACCTAATCAAAAATAAAGTATAATATTTTAAACGTTTGACGCCCACATATATGTGAAACGCCATAGGAGCTGCAGGTGCGTTGTCAGACTTTAAGGGCATTTGGGGAGTGGGGAGGGGGTTGTGGGTCTCCGGTTACCTCACTCACCGAATCTAACGTAGAAGCACAAGATTACACTACTTCGCGTCGTTATTTTGCGAGGGCGGTCGACCCGGCTCATTCGTGCAGCACCTCGCGCTGACGGTTCGCATGCTGCCAAGTCCAGCGCCAGCTCATAATTTAGCCAGAGATAATTGTATATAAATAATATCATTATTATAACTATCACTATAATTTAAATATAATTCCTTCAGAGTCTGAAATAATTATCAAAATATAAAGTGAATGAATGAAATAAATGAAAATTCTTTATTCTTCGACCTTAGAAAGATAATTTCGTTTGTCCAATTCAAATGTATGCAAAAATACTGAAAGCATGCTCCAAAAATACTGTGATTCACTAAATTAAACCACAAGTGCACTGCAGTACAGTGCAGTGCAGTGCGGACCAGCCTGAGGAAAATCTGTTCACAAGTATGACGCATTTGGCAGACATCCCTCTCCTCAAACATATCAAAGGGAAGTGGACGACCCGCCGCACGACGGCGCCCCAAGCAGAGGCATATAAGCGAGCATGACATACTCGAGTTTACAATATACATAGATATGACAATTATAGCAAACACTATCATATTTCCAAAGGAACACCTACAATTTTCTACGAGATCACATACAACGATGTGAATGTACATTAATAAGTAGAATGAATTAAATACATACCAGTTACAAATAGCGGCGTTAAATTACAAGAAAGTTCGTATTAAACGGCAAGGTTACTATGAAATGAGTCTTTAATCTCTCTTCTAAATCTAAATGCGTTATGTTTAGCCTTCGTTAAAAATGTATGCAAATATTCACTCACAAAACTAGCTCTTATCCCTATAAAATGGCAACACAGTTCACTGATATATTTTTCAACTATTCAGGCATAAAAATGGAACTACACTGGATTCACGAAACTTTGGGCGCAATTATTAAATTTATAGGTCTGAAGGAGGATTTGGTACGTTGTACAGCCAAGTAATGCGAAACCGGCTTGAAGTAGAGCCAATTGATCGGAGAGTGAAGTAACTGGAGGCTCACTCTCCCTTCCTATCCTCCATCCCAACTTTTTAATATGCTTAAAGGCCGGCAAAGACACCTGCAGCCCCTATGGTGTTGCTCAATCATAATCACTTACCATCAGCCATTTGCGTGTTTGCATAGGAGCCATAAATAAAGTCTCACGCATTATTTTCTTAGTCACGGTTACGCTTTCTCGACAGTCGCAAACGCATTATCTTTATGATTTTCGAATCAATGTGTTTTTCTATCCATTTTGTTATATTTTGTTTCATTTTCGTCACTATAATAAATATTATAATCACGCCAAAAGTGGCCAATGCCGCCGTCAAATTATTTTGGATATGTAGCTCAGAAGCACTATTGTTACTTCAAGACACAATTTTGCCTCTTTTCTTTGATTTTCGAGTTTGACTTGTCCATTTTTCCTCTCACAAGTTACACGTAACGTAGCTGAAGTAAGTCTTTTTTACAACTTTTTATTTTAATTATGTATTTTAAAAAGAGAGTTTTTCGAAAACATGTACGATGTTTATCGTTAACATGGACAAGAAGACGGCAACAATCTCAACACTTGTCACGTTGTCTTAAAGAAGGAAGAAATTACTTTGAAACGACTAAAATTAATGTCTAGACCTCTGACCATCCTAATATTTATTTTAAGGAAAATAGTTATACGATTGTCTGGCGCTCGTGGGACATAGATGTCAGCGTGAGCGTCCACGTGTCATAATAATGTCAAGAATTATTAAGACTCAATCAATAAATAACCTTTTATGCACATTTGGGGGAAACCACCGGATTCGAATCCAGCCATAGATCGCTCGATACAGGTACGGAATATTATAAAATATAAAAAAACAGCCTTGTTAATTTTCCTGTTTGAACGGCTTGCTCCACCAGATGACGCCAATTAGATTTATGATTGGACAAAGCATACGAGTGTAATGACGTTCTGCTATTGGCAGAATCTCTATCATAGAAAAAAAAACACTCGAGACCTGCTAATAGATTCGGTATCGTAAAGAAGGTGCCGCCATCGTGTAATTAAATTATTAACGTTTTTAATTACGAAACAAATTACAAGAAGAAGAAATATCATGTAAATATTACCACAGAAGCTACACTGTACATTTTCGTTACAATCAACATTTTATAGGCATATGCCTATAATATGTATATAGACTACGTCTGAGATTTTACCTGTTTAAAGCATTCATCGTACAAAAGCCGTACTGGATTAGTTAACGTTACCGCACTTTATGTAGGATCAGACTAAAGAAACTCAAGTTTCAGTATATGATAGCTGAGAACGGTCTCAATATTAATTGTTCAGAGCTACACAAATTTAGCACTGGACGAGCTTCATTGATTCAATGTTGGGATGTTACCGTAATCTGATATTTAAGCATGATACTCACTCTTCATCATTAATGTATAGAGGTGAACTATATGTTAGTGAAATGAACAGATGGGAAATGCAGAAAATTTAACAATACAATTCAAATAATCGTATCGTTTTAAATATGTAAGAAAAAATAAAAAATAAACTTCTAAAAGCTAACCACAATAGGACTAGGTAAAGGCGACTGACTCATGGAGAATAACCCATCCAAATATCTCATAGACTAGTGATGGAGAGAGGCATCTCTAGTCTAAGGAAACCAACACTGTACTTAGCAACTTGTGTGCCCAGTGTGATGAGTATGGACAAACCTTTCATTCAAGGCATGTTTACTTGTGTTGTTAAGGTCTATATGCTTTTCCATGAACTTATCAATCATCTCCGTTGCTATAGCTTTCATAAACTAACAACTATTTATTTTTACTTTATTATGGTCTCACGTTAAGAATTGTAAGACTTCCCTAATTAAATTATTTTAGTTGGATGAATAAGTTATGCCAATACTTCTAATGTTAAGCAGTTAACATATTACGTGCCGATGGTGACTATATTTACTTTTTGAGTATTTCAAGAGTATATTTTACAAAATATGGTACTTAAAGTATAGGTGCAGCCTTTCAATGTCCTGACAGGCCTTTGAAGCCTTCCCGAACTATTTTTTTTTTTTTTTTTTTTTTTTTATAGAAGAAGGGGGCAAACGAGCGTGCGGCTCACCTGATGGTAAGTGATCACCGACGCCCACGAACATCCACAACACCAGAGGAGCTACAGATGCGCTGCCGGCCTTTAAGGAAGGAATAAGCTCTTTTCTTGAAGGTCCCTAAGTCGTAACTATTCGGAAATACTGCTGGCGATTAATATTAATATTACTTAAATATTTAAGTGGGTTTTGGTACCGGTATTGGTTCGTCGCTCTAGTGGGGTTTGTCGGACTTTACATGTCTTCGAAATTTGTTTTCATTATTTCTCAGTCATGTTGTGTACTACTCACACATACATTAATAGTTTTAGGCTGACAAGATAATCGAAATCAGATAGCACTTCTCAGTACAATGAAATTTTAATCGAGTGCACGGCTTCTAAATAGTTAACCATAACCGATCTTTGGCTATTGTGTTGAACTAAAACAATAATTGATTATTACTTTGTTTTTTATTTTATGTTGTTTTGTATGATTTATTTTTTTGGAAATGCTATTAATATCCGATCTTAAATACTATTAAAGTAGAAAAAAATCATAATAAATAATTCTACATTAATTTAGTTCATAGTATTATTTGCTCATCACGCTGGTTAGGTTGTTACAGTGCCAATACCATCGCACCAATTGTATGTGATATTTGGATTCGATATATTAGTACCGTACTCATCATGCTGGGCAGGTGGGTTGATGGGCGCAGCGCCAGTACCCTCGCAACATCTTAAAGGCCTGTTATCGCTTTAGGCTTGTATGATGTGCATTAGAACTCTGACACCACACAACTCTGACACACAAAGTGCAGTGATAGTATAACAAGCCGTTGAGCCAGTGTTTATCGAAAGTTTTGCCGGTTTTCTTGGAAGCGCTCAAGTAAGTGGTCCGTGAAGCTGTGCACTTGCTGACTGCACCATGGATACGAGAGTTTTCCCCACTAAGCTGGGGATACCACAAGGTCGGTAGCTGGAGGCCATTATTTCCAGGCTTTCCATTTTTTGGATCACTTATAACGTGAGGCTCGTTCCAGGTGTTTGGGCAATTATATTATTATTGGTTAAGTATTACACATGTCATCATTTCCAATTCATAACCATAATGAAATTACGCTTACAAGAACAAACCTATAATATCTAAAATAAATTAGACACAATATCTTATATATATTTTTTTTTTAAATTAAAAACTGCATTTGTCTTTCGGATGCGTTATAAATGTTGCTAAAATATAAGTATATATTCACAAGAAACTGTGACTCGCACTGAGTTTTCAAGTATGTAAAATGATAAGTAAATTTTTATATACCGTTGAAATTTACGTAAACGAAATTTCATTTTCCATGATATCAATGTGACAAATCTCATCAAGGTGATAAACGGTCAGTTTGATCAGCTTGTAAAAAAATAAATATAGTTTAATTTTATTTAAATGTCACTATTATAGGGCTATTATACAGCCGAAACCACTAACTCAGAGATACAGACTCGTTAAATAACAGTGAGAGTCCTATAGCCGCGTTACAATAATTTATTTTTGATCTTTTTGCGTACACTCTACTCTTATCATCATATCTCATCTCACTCTAACAGCGCTCCTATTGAGTTGTACTACCTTAGAATTACGACTCCTGTAGACCAATTATTGTGCAACAGATAACTGTTTAATTAGGTTCTCTTTCGGGGGTACAGTAGTGCTATAACCGTTTGTACAGCTAAGAGCTTATCCATAGAGGTAATGCCGTAATTAATTACCTCTAATTGGCTACTGTACAGCTAGTTATAGAGCTTGTGTGCTACTTGGAAATTACGTTATCTACTTTTGATTTACAATAGAATTTAAAAGAATACGATATTATTGAGAGCTTGCAGAAAAAGGGACAGAAATAGAAATACGGTGCGGCCCCGGATGATATAAATCACAAATGACCCCACTCTCCTCCCCACCCCATCTTATCTACGTACTCATCTACGCCTGATGCTGCCGCCTCTCGCCAATCGACTATCATATATTACCCATTATAATGATTAAACAAATCCACGTACGTTAATGAACTATGGACTGAATTATCTTCTCCTTTAGCTTATTCCACCATTAAGACTCATGGTATACTTTTTCGCTTTTATGTAAATAGTTTTTTTTTTACAAAAATAGACGTTGGATATTCAAGACGGGTTTTTACATTGTTTTGTTTTTAATGACTATAGTTTATGCGTGCTACGAAACGCTATATGTGTACTTGATGTTATATTACTCGAAACTAACATGATAATAAAAATAACAAAAGAATTTCTGTAAATTATACTAAGAATAATTCAAAGGGCACGAATTAGATCAGTGATTTTAGTACCACATAATTGCCTGCGACACCTTGTGGTTGATTAACATCTAATTTATTACTCCTGATAATATTCTCATGTATCTAATCACGGCGAATTATTTCGTAACCTCTACCTATATTGATTCATAACATTGAATGTGTAATGTTCGATTAAATAGTTAATATATTAGCATAGATAATTGAGACAAATGTTTTTTACTGTATATAGTAAAGAAAAGTGTGTGTTTTCTATCATTCGGTTTACACTAAGGAAATTTCCTTACTCAGAGTAATTACTCTTACTTTTCTTTTTATAAATTATTTGTTAGAATTTCCATCATAATAGCACATATTCTGTAATTATTTCAACCGGCATTATATTACGTTTCAAAAGATGCAGCATTTTAAAGGCCAGATGGACGGACTGACGGAAAACTTAAAAAGTAAAACGGCAGCAAATGAACTGTAAGCGAATAACAATTAATTTAGAAACTAAACCGAGGAACGGAGTAAAAAAACGTTACAAATGCTTTTTAAACTCTCCTTAAAATGTAAATACCATTTTTGATGATCACCAAAAACCAGTTTCTTGTAACGTCCATAAGGGGAGTTGAATAGCGCACTGAATAATTTATTGTCTACAAGCTACCCACGAACACAAACATTGTAACTATAAGTATATACCCTCCATATTCCCCCTTCTTAATAATTAAGACCAAAAATATTATAAATAAATAATCAAATAGTATACCGATTACAAGACTTTTTTATGGCCGCTTATAAGTACGCAGCGCTCGAGCAGGTACACTCGGTGAAGACGGTGACGGGGAGCTTCCCTCTGTATTTTTCTGTTTCCTTAGATCTATTTTGATCTTCCCTGTCAATGCTCTCACCGGATGCACCTTCAAATGTATCATCAGCTTCGCTATCAGACCTTAGGTCTAGATTTTCTTCTGTCCCTTTCGATTCACTAATGCCAGGACGCGAAAATTAATAGCGACTATTAGGATTTGAGGGTATCACTTGATTAAGGTACATTTCCACTCGATACCGTCCCCCTCACTGACCTTATACGAAACCGGTCCCGTCTCTTTACTATTGTTCCTTCCCGCCACTCTCATCATTATTTTACGGTCCGATCCCACTGTATTTGCAATCTGATGTTCTTGAACCCTCTGCACCACAGCGGCGACGTCGGAGCGCAAAGCGTCAAGACATGTGGTCTGATATTGCCACAGCAGGTGATACTCATGTGGTAGCGTGTTCGCAGCTGCGATATTGATACAAAAATCTATTTACCACCTGTAAAATATTTTCCCCTTCAATAACAGCCCGTTTAATAACTTTTTTTATAGTTGTTTCTTCCGTGTTACTGTCGGAAGTAAAGAATAGCTATAATCCTAAAATCCGGTGACTTGTTCTACTACCGGCAGGGCCACCATCTGCCCCAAGGAGGTGTAGGGTTTATCGTCCACAGGTCTCTCATCAACAACGTGATCGAGATCGGAAGTGTGTCGAGTAGGGTCGCGTACCTTATACTCAGAATAACCAAAAGGTATTCGCTGAAGGTCATACAGGTATACCAACCACCCTCAACACACCCTGATGACGAAGTGGAGGCAATGTATGAGGCATTGCTCTAAGATTCATTACACGGTGTTGATGGGAGACTTTAACACATGAGTACAGAAACAGAGTACGAAACCAATCCAACTGCAGAAAGGTGTAAGACAGGGTGATGTCATATCCCCGAAACTCTTCAACGCTGCATTGGAAGATGTTTTCAAGCAGATGAACTGGAAAGGAAATGGTATCAACATCAATGGCGAATACATCAGTCACCTTCGATTTTCCAACGACATAGTTCTTATGGCAGGATCGCTGGAGGAGCTTAGTACAATGCTAAGTGACCTCAATAGTGTCTCCCAACAGGTTGGTCTTAAGAAGAACATGGACAAGACGAAGTTCATGTCAAACGACCATGTCACACCAATAACGGTTGTTGTTGGGAACAATAGGCTCGAAGATGTAGACGAGTACGCATACCTGGGACAAATTGTCCGATTAGGTAAGTCCAACTTCGACCCAGAGGTCAATCGACGAATCCAACTCGGCTGGGCTGCGCTCGTGAAACTACGTCATATCTTCTCATCGAGTATAACGCAAAATCTCAAAAGCAAAGTATACAACCAGTGCGTGTTGCCAGTGATGACATACTGAACTGAGACTTGAACGCGAAAAAAGGCTACGAAATGGTAAAGCGCGGTAACCACATCATCGCCAATGTAACGTCAAGAAAAGACGGAGTTGAATAGCGCCTTAAATCATTTATTGTCTACAAGCTACCCGTGAACAATACCATTGTAACTATAAGCATATACTTGCCTTTCCTAAATTGGTCCTATCTGATAGATTATTAACAAATATGCCAATTGTTTAATTTAAACAAATAATATATCTATATATCATAACACGGAACCATCTATTTTAAGTAAAATGTATTAATGGCATCTTGCTTATTTTGGAATGTGTATTCAAAAATATTTTTATTAAACCATCTCTCTAGACATTTTATAAACGATAAGGTTTCAAAGCGTTCATTCAGTCAAGGTTTGAATTCTAAAAAAAATATTATTTGAAAGCGACGCCCGGGAGTGAGGGCAATAATAATTCTTAGCTGGAAACATGGCAATAATTGTGTAGGTCAACACCATCTGCCGCCATCTGATTTATGATATCTTGGGAAAAAAATCCTCGCTGACACTCGGCGCGGTTCGCTCACTGCCTTCCTAAAATGACGAAAAAAGATTTCAGCATTAAATTTGGCGAATGGTCTTATCTGTTACCCCATTTATTACAAAAATTGCAATAGATTTTTTAACTTTTTCTACTTAATTAGATCACTGTTTAATAAACATACTTGCTTTTAGCTACTATACATAAAGGAAACATTTAAAACCTCAATAAATATTGCACATAAACATTAATTTAACGCAATCATTTAAAAGTCCGAAGACTTTATTTTTATAGCCAATTTATAATATTTTACCATTAATCTCGTCACTTTAGAAAAAAATTCACCGCAGCACGCAGTGCCAATTAGATAAATCTCAAAATTTTAATGCAATCAAACAAAATGTTTACTTTTTATCGTTGCGGTATGAATTTAAGGAAGTGATGTCTAAGTCAATCTCCCTTTCCATGTGTGGGATCATTTGAATTACAAAGGTGTTAGCTTGGAGGTAAGAAACGTGTATACCTTGTATGCTAGAATCCTCACCCAGGTATCTATTTGAGTAAGCGCGGTAGCTCAGGGGTCAAGACTCTCTCATTAATTAATTGTAAGCGAGTGGAGTGGATTGGTATCCTGGGTTCCGTACCGTTAAAATTGTATTTACCATTTCACATTCTCACATTTACAATGTGGGCGAAGGAAAAGTCGTGAGGAGACTTTGATTCTCTGAGAGATTTCAAGGACATGTGAAGTCCGCCAATCTCGCATTGGAACAGGGTTCTATAGTCTCTAAAATATCGCGTGGTGGTTTTTGCCCTGCCATGAAAACTATCCGAATCGAAATGGTCCCACAGCAGGCTAAAAGCGTTATTTGTCAAAAGTTAATGAAATGTATTAGGGAGTTCACTGTACAGGAGAAGCTGCAGCACCACTTTATCATCAATAAAATCAAAACGTACACGCAAAGGTTGCGTATCATGTCACTACTATGCTTTTTCATGCAGATTAACTAACTAACGTGGAATACGGGATTAAGAAATATTTTCTTCGTATCACAATAACTTTAAATATCTTAAGAAATTTTAGTTAAAATAAAAGTCCACATAAAACATGTTTTAAATGTTGTATTCAGTAGTATCCGTACACCAGTGAAAATGTTCAACAGGTCAGCTCGTTCAATTAACGACTAAAAGACAGAGAGATAAAGAGATAAAGAGGCTGAAAAGTAAAAAATCCGAAATTATTTAATTAACAATCACGTTTAAATTAAATTCTATATGAAACTAAACATTTTAATAAGTTACAATTTATTATAAATTAGAACTGGTGCGTCATTTTTATTTATCAAGTGTAAAATTTTAGCATTTTAACAATTCGCGGCGTTGTCTTCATGTCGATACAGTAAATATTTATCCATGAATATTGGTAGAAATACTCCTATTTAACAACCTGTAAATAGTCCACCGCAGAACATAGCCTACTCTCATAAGCATGATTTACCATAATCACCACGCTCGGCATGCTGATCAGCGAACGTAGTACCAGACACCTCGCACCTTAGACGCTGCTGTCCGTTATCGGTTTGCTTATATTCGATCGAGTAATGTTTGAGATAGTTATCACGGCATCTATGCCTCTTACGACACCCACGGAAAGATAAAGGGTGGCAGATTGCCGAAAAATATTGAAATATGAATTAAATTGATGAAAATTTTTATCTCTTCGAGAACGTAAGAAAGATAATTTTTTTCATCAAATCTCAAATTATTTTATTTTATTTACCATCTACCAGCGTTTTTTAATGAGGCTCCTTTGTCGGAGAAGATTTTTTTGATTTTTTTCAAATTAAAATAAAATGCATGATTCTTAGTATTTATGCGAACACTACATGAAATGAAACTATTATTAACGGATTTAATAGCGTTTAATTATGTTTTTATATTACCGACAAGAGAAAAAAACTCTGAATTAACCGACTTTAAAAGTACGAATACAGGAATGAACTTTGCAATAATTGCACCGCGAAGACTCTCGTACGAAGAAATTATATTTAGTGTCGAGGATTGTCTGTTTAAAAACAATATAGTTCAGGACTATGTAGAAGACCATACATCAAGACATTTATAGGAAGCCCTTAATACTTTTCCTATAAATCCAAGATTCTACAAGAGATATGTAGTTGACACTTTCACAATTTTAGCATCAAACAAAGTTATTGATTCTCTTAATCATCAAAATTCCATAAACTCCAAAATTCGATATACAACGGAGTTAGAGGCAAATCACTCGTTAGCTTTTCTTGATGTGTTAGTAATTAGAAATTCTAATAACTCCATAGGGCACACTGCGTATATGAAAAAGATCTATACAAACAGATATTTAAACTGTGAATATCACCACCATCCATCTCAGTTAGCTACTGTTGGTAAATCTTTGTTTCAGAGATCACGAGGGGTATGTGAAAGTAAACACTTAGTCACCGAGCTTCAGCATGTCAAGCATGTCCTGCACGTCAACAAGCTTCGGGGCATCCGTCACAGTAACCAAAAGAAGCCAGCCACAGTTGAGCAAGTACCAGCTGTATTTCCGTACATCAGAGGCGATACCGACAAGATTGGCTATATCTGAAGAGGACTTCTATAAAAAAGTTTTTCTAGCCGGCGAAAAAAATAAGTAAATTTTTATCATCTGTCAAGTGGAATATCCCTCTACAAGATGCAGGAGAATACAAGCTTGATTGTGAATGTGGTCTCTCTTACATAGGTCATATTAAAAGATCTGAAAGGATCCGCGTGAAAGAACACATAGCTGACGTGTAACACCGACGCTCTTGGAAGTCTGCAGTCTGTGATCATATCCTTGATCGCAAATTTGATAGAGCATAAATCCTTGCAAAAGAACACCGATTCCTGCCAAGGATGATTAATGAGGCTATTGAAATTAAAAACATTCTATTTTAAATAGAGAAGATGGCTGACCACCGGGTTGGAATGGTACAGTAATAAACAAAATTAAATCTAAAACCAACCATACCAATGTATGACCTCAAGATACTGTGAGCACATTCTGCGTAAGCTGAAGGTAGCCCGAGTTAAATATGACATCTGGAAGTCTAACACCTCAGGTCCCCCGTGACCACGGCTGCTGTAAACCGATCGAAACGTCGGGAATATAAAAACATAATTTAACGCGATAAAATCCGTAAATAACATTGTAATTTCAAATGAAATGTATGGTCACATGGCAACTGACAGCGTGCTACAAGAATATAGTGATTTACAAAATTAAAGCATAAGTGCTCTGCAAACTCAAGCTGACCCGCATTCAACAGCAACACCTGTTCATCATAATAAAATATAGAAGAACATCTTATTACGTGTTAAAAAAATAAAATGTCTATTGTTTTAACACATCAAGAACTAAACATAAGCTGCTTATAGTTGAGGCGCAATTGTTATCGTTTGTAATTCTTAAACAGACGAAGTTAACGGCATATTGATGAATATTAAGTCTAGCATCACACCAGACCAGAACAGTTGCGACTAATTTTCTCAAGCCCACCTTACAGGGTGTTGTTCCAATCATAGTTCGTTCACCACGTTAACTTGTTAAACAAGTCGAGTTAGGTTCAATAAGAAATCTAATGGTAGGGTGCAATTTCTACATTTTTTAGAATTCTCTCGAACGTCATCTCGCGTCGCACAAGAGTGAGCTCAGTCAATGCTAATACAAATAAAAATTCTGATAATGCACTCTAACTCTAAAATATTAAGAATTTAATGATTTCTAGTTTTAAATTAAACTATTATTTTCGGATTATTTCGCTAAATGCGAATTAGTTTTTTATTAATAGACTACCACTTGCTTGGGATCCGGTAATTAACTAAATTAAATTCAAGACCAGGCACGACTATACTGTACGACCTCAAGTGTGTACTGTGATCTCATTATGGGAATATAGGACCAAAAATTTATATTATAAACTTGACGGTAACCGGTTTAACTATGACGTCAGGACGACAAACATCTTAGCTCCCCCGTGGCCACAGGTGCCCAAAAGCAGCCGTGGTCACTTAGAATTGTGGTCAATGGTAACAGTGTAATTAACCACGATGAAAAATCCGTAAATAACATTGTAATTTCAAATGAAATGTATGGTCACATGGCAACTGACAGCGTGCTACAAGAATATAGTTATTTACAAAATTAAAGCATAAGTGCTCTGCAAACTCAAGCTGACCCGCATTCAACAGCAACACCTGTTCATCATAATAAAATATAGAAGAACATCTTATTACGTGTTAAAAAATTAAAATGTCTATTGTTTTAACACATCAAGAACTAAACTTAAGCTGCTTATAGTTGAGGCGCAATTGTTATCGTTTGTAATTCTTAAACAGACGAAGTTAACGGCATATTGATGAATATTAAGTCTAGCATCACACCAGACCAGAACAGTTGCGACTAATTTTCTCAAGCCCACCTTACAGGGTGTTGTTCCAATCATAGTTCGTTCACCACGTTAACTTGTTAAACAAGTCGAGTTAGGTTCAATAAGAAATCTAATGGTAGGGTGCAATTTCTACATTTTTTAGAATTCTCTCGAACGTCATCTCGCGTCGCACAAGAGTGAGCTCAGTCAATGCTAATACAAATAAAAATTCTGATAATGCACTCTAACTCTAAAATATTAAGAATTTAATGATTTCTAGTTTTAAATTAAACTATTATTTTCGGATTATTTCGCTAAACGCGAATTAAATTTTAGTATCAAGCTTATAATAATAGTAAATAAAGTTTTTCCATAAAAACTTTCTCCCTAGTCAATAATCATATGAGTTGTTTTTAAAAAATACCTTGTATAGATATTAAATTGTTCAATGGTACCTAAATACTGATTTTAATGTCTCTAACTTAAAATATATGAGATTTTAATACTGACTTCCAACCCCTTCATTCGTTATGGGGTCATTTTTCGTAAAATTCTTCCTTAGTAGGATGCCTTCACTCGTATCAGAAACTTATCAATTTGAGAGGTGAGTTTCTGATAGGTTCTTCAAGTTAGTAGGGTTCTTGAGATTTCGTGATTAGCCGGTGGTATTTCTCTTTTATATATTTACATAGATATTGGTTTCGTCTAAACTACATAATGATCTTGTTTGTCCTTGTACTTTTTTCAGATTTTTAAGTATTTCTGCTAGTTTTGAAAAGCAATGCAACGCTGCAGTGCTTTATTACACACAGCTACTCAGATCTAGTGTCATTAGTGCTGGTACCTTATCCTTACCTTTCCTTAACAGCCTAAAAAGAATCCACTGCAGGACACATGCCTATCCCATAACAAGGATTTGCCATAATTGCTACGCCTGGCAAGCAGATTTGCCATCGCTGTCCAGACACGTCGTACCTTACACCTTTAGTCTGGCATTTTGGTTATCCCGCCATTTTTTTTTATAGAAGAAGGGGGCAAACGAGTGTGCGGCTCACCTGATGGTAAGTGATCATTGACGCCCACGAACATCCACAATACTAGAGGAGCTACAGATGCGCTGCCGGCCTTTAAGGAAGGAATAAGCTCTTTTCTTGAAGATCCCTAAGTCGTAACTGTTCGGAAATACTGCTGGCGACAGCTGAATCACAAAGTCGAATTGCGTGGCAGAAAACTTCGATTAAAACGCACTGTGGTGGAATGCCAACCATCTAGGTGGTATCGATGGAACTTCGAATTCTGTCGCGATGTACGATGGTGAAACTCAGCGGCTGGGATCATCCGAACAGTTCCTCAGAACATTCCCCGTGGTAAATTTTGTAAAAAATGCAAAGAGAAGCAACATCTCTTCGCAAGGCCAAAAGCCGATCAGAGAGAGCTTGGTCGCCGACAATTCGAGCCGCTCGACGTTGGATGCGATCAAATGGAAGGAGTTGGTACTGGGGTGCCCCTGCCCAGAGATGAGAACAGTATTCCATGTGGGGCCGAACTTGCGCCTTATAAAGTTGCAAACGGTGGACCGGCATGAAATTTTAATTAACTGCTTCAAATGTTAATATCGAACAAAGTTTTCCTATTAAATCAATACCGGAAGTCATATAGGTAATAGATGGTTGGCACACATCGTTGTTGTCGGCACGCTAAGCGAGTGCGTTAGTGAACGTAGTGCTGATGTCATCATACTAGTGATGCTGCTCCCCATTATTCGTTTATGGTACTTGGGTTCGGCATATTCGGACGGACATTCCGTGTTGAGTTGAGAGGTCTAATTTAATATTTTCGTAATATTTAACTTAAGGTATAATTTAGATAAGTATATTAAGATTTTTATCTAAATTCTGTATCTAAGTAAGGGTTTACATTTATTAGTTTATAAACGTATCCATGTAACTAGCGTTAAGTCTTAAAACTTTTTTACCTTTCTTACTTTGAGGTAGCTATAATTCTCATTATATTGCATTCATGTAATCCCAGGATTTTACATTTAAGTGTGGGTTTCGTGAGAGGCGACTAAGGGAAAGCCTCGAAAATCATAGAGGCTACCGACAGATGGCGGAATATCCATTTCGAAAACTACCAAACCAAAATTAAGCAGACCGATGATGGACAGCAGCGTCTAATGTGCAAGGTGACTGGTACCGACTGCGATCGTTAATTCGCTTGACAAGAGTGGCGAATATGGCAAAATCCTGGTTATGGGACTACGATAGTCTCGTTTATAGGCCGGTATTTATTAAAAATTAATAAATAAAATTAAAGAATTTTTATTTTTTAAATAAATTCGAGAATAAAAAAAGACAGACTTAACAGTGATGTAACCCTTACTGTTTTGGACCCATGGTGGCAGCCTCCACAATTACAAAATATCTTTAATAGAATAACACATCACTGGTATATCTTGCGCGGTCGACAACTGCCGATAGTAATCGGTAAGTTCTTGCCGTGTTCGAAATCTACCAGGATCACATGATGTGCTCGTTAAGTTATTGGCAAACATTATGACGGTAAAATTATTTAACTGGAATTGAAATGTTTTTTTTTTCAGTCTGAAAATAGTTCACTGATGAATATTGGCCTCTTCCATTTGTCGTAATTATGACGTTCGTCAGGTGGATTGCTTGTCTAAAATGTTTTATAGACATATAAATAGGTATACGACAAAACAGACTCTACATACCACAAACAAGGCAGTATTCGTGTCGCGTCAAAACCTTAAGATAGAACTATAGAAGTCGAGAGTTTTCAATGATGTTTCTTGAAACTTGGACGCAGTTCTTTCTTGATTTCTATTTGATGGAAACTGAGAGGCCTATGGAAAGAGCTATGCTTGGTTTTTCTTTGAGATATAGAGGCTGCAACCATGATATGTGCAGCTAAACTAGGATAACCGTCATACCTTTAAGTGCTACTGGCCACATAGCTCGTAGAACTAATCATCATTGGGGATGGCTGGAAGGGCAAGTACAAGTTTATCATACCCTGCACTTGTCTGTACGATGCCTAAATGGTGTATGTACTGATTATTTTCAATAAAACTTATGAAAAAAGAATATGATTGAAAACAAAGTAAATAAGGCGTTATAGTTCATAATCATTATCATTACAGCCTATCAAGTTAACTTTGAAACATAGGCTTACCTCAAAGATAGCCACATAGCATGGTTTTGAGCCACCTGCATCCATCAACATCCCGCAATAGTGTGCAAATTGTCACTATATCTTATAATATAGCATAACTTTATGTCGATGCTATAGTTTTTTTATTTCATTTAGCTACCTTCGTGTAATTAAAAGAAAATACATGGAAAATAAGGAGGCAAAGGCTTCTTCTAATTCTTGTGACACTTTGTACGGATATCTGTCACGATGCTCCGAAGAAATCCAAACCGATTTTAGTGATGGACTGCAGGTGTTCAGATGGTTATCAGATAAGATCTATATTAATTGTTTTTTTAGTTAAAATTAAAATTTACAATATCAGTGGCGTCGGCATCGTCTACCAAATTTAGATTGCTCACTTACTATAAAAAGTAAGACAATTTCTCGGCTCATAAGCCATCTCGAATTTTAATATTAAACGTAGGGCCCCTTTTACGACCTTCATGAAAAGTCGTCAGTAGGCTAGTCTCTGGTAAATGTTCATATGAATTTCACCACCGCTGAGTAACAGTAATCAATATATAATGTACCTTATCATTTTAAAATGTTATGAGACTGGATTAAAAGAAAAGGTTTAGGTTTACTTTATTATATTTATTATAACAAACATTTAAGTTACCTTGACACTGGGTTACATTTATCTTAATGCTATGTAAATAAGTTGCATTAAACACATCTATACTATTATATTGTTATTTATGCAAGACTAATTCACGATAGTGTTCTTACCAACAAATTGTTGGTTTGAATTACCAAGAGATATAGAAGTTACGTTTATTGAGACGTGAATGAGACTTGCAGGAGTTATTACATTTATTTTTATGTATTACTAATGTACTCCTACCCATATTTAAAATTTTCAATCATCGCTTCTTCACACTTGATTAGGTAATGTGTAATGTAGTCTTACGTCTAAATACTATATTCAACGAAACGATTATGTAAATCAGTCATTTGAAGAATAACATTAAACTTAATAATAGGTACTTTAAATATATCTTTAGTTATATTTAACAAAACATTTTTATTTAAGCTTATAAAGAACAACCTGTTTAAATTTTGAACGCCAAACCGGCTGCTTTATAACGACTCGTGATAATAGCAGAAATAAATCTTGTTACATGCTTATTATTTCATGAGATTTCGGACAGTAAAATTTAGAAAAATTCTGAAAATTGAATATTGTGTTATTGAATTTATCTGGCTGGATTAATGCCCATATTAATATCATATTTGATAAATACATACTACGTAAAACTACCACGGAGGCTCAAGGATATTAATTGATTTCTAATATTTTCAAAGATGTTGAAGTATAGACTAAAGTTTTGTGATTCAAAAGTCCCATATACAAGGCTTTCGTAATGGATGTTGGTAAATAATAGATAAAGATTTTAGGCATAATCGTTGAATACTTTCCATTTTACATTTAATTAAAAGAATTCTGAACCACCTCTGTGACATTGGAAGTATATTCAGCCTTTCAGTGATGGACGGACCGAACCGCACATCTTATTAATTATTTTAAAAAATGAAATAAAAAATGAAAAACAAAAGTTCGCGCTTGGAACCACGCATGATATTCATTTAATTTAAATTATCTTGGCACTTCCTTTTATTTTTAAAAACTCTACTTTCTTTGATGTGATCACGCGAAAGGTCCAGTTTGTTCTATGTAATAAAATTTAAAGTAAAAGTAAATAAGAATTATAAAATATTAACAAAAACACCAATAATAATTATAGAGTATTCTTTTCATAAAATTAATTTTATTCTACAAATCTTCTATAGAAAGCTTGAAAGGACGGCAGCTTAAGTAATTATAAAGCAGATAAGAGATCACAATAAAACGGAAGCGGAAGAAAATTAATTTAATATTTTATCGAACCATTAATCAATTTTTAACTTTATTGATATGATTCACTTACATTACTGCCTTTGGCATTAAAGTCTTAGTAAACAACAATATTATAATAATTAACTATTTGTAAACTTATTTCAATTAGGCTCATGAGAATTTATAAGTAACTTTTAACGAACGTAAACTATATATGACTATGAAGCTCCCAATAAAGTACGTTGCCTGCCCTCGTTAAATTATGTGGTTATTTCAATAAATATATATTTGAAAATGTGACTCAGTCAGTTCACAAAAAATGCAAGTGTAATTTTCTTATGAGTAAATTAAATTGACACGCCCTGTGAATACAAAAAAAACTTGCTTGCAAGCATCGTTTACTGAGAAAAACTACCGAAAAAGAAGACGTGATTCATAGTCATTCATAAATGGATATCAGAACCAACAGTAATCGAGTTTTATAAGAAATATCAGTGCAATGGTTTCTTATTCTTAAAATATAAACAAAAAAAATTGATTTCCTTAATATAACTGTTCATTTAAAAATATTTAAAGGTTCAATTTCAATAAATCCAATTTACAATTTTACATCAATGAATTGTTCAATGTAACGAAGTCACACATTATTCCACTATGAAAACCGTTCGACAGTTAGCACTTAAAATAATTGATTCAGACTATGAAATGAATGCAATAAAGCGAAAGCTAAAACATTTTACAGAAACCGCAAAAACTAAAATAATGGGGGACATTCTGTAAATTTAATTTAATTTTAATCTCGTATAAAGACATTGAATAGTAATAACATTATGCTGTAGTATTTCAATATAAACCAACAACATAACACTGATGATTCAGATCCTTACAAATATTACAAATGGTTCACTGCCCTTCTCAGTCAAAGTTCCAAAAAAATATCCTATCAGTGATAAGTTATTAAATAAAGATAATATGGTTTAATTGTACATGATTGTAGGGTATAGATATCTACCAATATCATACAAGCATATATTATTTTAATGAAGATAATATTATATATTATTCTCGTATGTGATTCTATAATATTATATGATATTGCAGCAGAACGCGAATGTTATTTATATAATGTTGTCGTTTCCACACGTTCTTGCCTTTTATGACGTAAAAATATTATTAGATAATAGACAGTTAATTTCGTCAAAAACAAAATTTGTCAATATCAGTGTAATCTTTAAAATTTTATTTTACAGTTGGGAGGAAAAAAAGATCTCTAATTATAGTAGCTAATAATCATAACACAAAATTGGGTAATTATACCAATTTGATAGCAAAAAAATATTCAGAATTCAATATCAGTGAGAAAGTCGGATATACGCAGTTTTCTCTTGAATTGAATTGTTTTATGAAATTGACCAGTAGCTGCTTTATTTAGTTTTATCTTTTGTTTGCTATGTCAGATTATTTATGATATTCCTTGAAAACTTTGATATATATATCTGTCAATCTTCGAAACCAAAAAATTCAGAAAAATTAAAGTTTATGGGACACTATATGTGTAGTAAACTACACATAGTACCCCAGTGTGCTTTAATTCAGTAATAATTTATAGTGGTATTTAAGTAAGTATCTCATTAATAAACATATAAAATAATATTTATTTCAAGTTGTATTACATTTATTTATTACTCTAATTGAAAAAAGTTTTTTTTCACTAAACTCGTAGTTTCATACACGACCCTGATATTTATCTACTTCATAAGACCTGACGGTCAAAGAAAGGAAGAGAAAGTAAATGTTTTGAGATAAGTGGGACATCTATTTTTTAAATATTTTAATTATTATAAGTTACATTCATATTTACCACGTACTCATTATTATGCATATAATATAAGTACATAAATTGGTTTCGTAGATCTAATAAGTGTAATACAAATAAAAATATAAACATAAAAAGTAGTTAAAATTATCGCTATTTGAAGCACTCAATACAAAGTTTATAATATGATATACTCAATTAATATTACATAATTATTTTAAAGTCTTCATTAATAATAATATTAGTTAAAGATTTGTTATCTTTATCATAAAATTAAGTAAAATAGATCTACGAAACCCTTACAGAAATAGATTGATGATATCGAAAAGATGTAATGTGTACGTATTTATACGCAACTATACTAATTCAAATAATTTGATTATTTCTTGTCTATCTATAAAGTATCCTTAGGAAAAATATCCTTTGGCATTATTGATAATAATACGAATAAGTACGCTGTGTCCTCGAGAATATAAGATAAAATTATTGGTAATGAAATGTCCATTTTAGACACAATAAATGAGTCCAGGATTTTTCATCAACAATATTATCTCGAGAAATCATTTAAGCCTTTAAAGAATTTTAGTTGTAAGTATTCCGTTGTTCGAACTCATTTATAAATCAGATGATGTCTGATTTACAGTTGGTAAAGATCCACAGTGCTTGACATTTGCTTTGAATGGGACGCACGACGTAGTGTGCCAGCGTCCCTGGCTGAGGATCATACTTGCGTAAAACTGGTTTGCAGATCCATCTCCTCCTGGCCAATTTGGTTCGCCGGTGCATAATACTAAACAAGAAATAACAGCACTCAAATAGTTTTCTTTTGTGATAACGATATAATTAAACACGTAGGTTTATGTTCAGTAAATTGTATACCAACAATATAGGTACATAGAAAAGTGTAAAAGTCGTTGAATTTTATCTTATACATGATCTTGATATTTAGAATATCTAGATAACAGGTATTTCATCAATTAGTCAGTTCAACTCCATACAACTTCGAAGCAGACCACTATTGGACATTCTTTTCAAATTGGAAAATTGCCATTATCGCTACACCTGGTAAACGGCTAGGAGGTTATCGCACTTCAGATAATACTTCTTGTAACGGGTTTTGTATGCTAATTAAAATCTAGAATATTGAATGATCGAGGTCACGATATTGTTCTGGAAGTCTACATTTTCGGCTTATAAGCTAAAAGATTTTCTCATGGCACCATCTTACCAGCCATATATATAAATTCAATTATCAAATTAATTCCTGAAAATTAACAAATTAGTTCCTGAAATTAAATCGTAGGTTCATTTGATAATTAACTATTACAACACTTACGCCAGCATAAGGTCCACTGTTCCAACCAAGACGGTCTTGATCACGTTGAGGGATGCGTTGTGAGGAGTTTTTAACATCGCGTGATGATAATCTTGCTTTGGCCTTAAATGCAGCACGTAGAGGAATATTAGCACGAGCGGCTTCAGCCCGACCACTTTGAAAGAATTCAAACAGCGCCACAGCCAATGCCAAAGCTAAACCACCCATAAGTATGTAGAATAGTCCGGCCATCTGACTTAAAGTTAGTTCCGTGTCACGAAGTCCCTAAAATTTAATATAAAACGAAATATTATTTGAATCATTTTGATTGAAGAACTGACTGTATTGTAGCAAAGTTGTAGAACCAGGAAACAGGAGTTCGATTTCTATGTACCAACATATGTAATCAACAATAAACAATATTGCGATGATGGTTCGATTAATAATATCATTATGAATATTTTACTATATAAACTACAGTCAAACAATAGTGTGATACATACCGGTTCGCTAACATCGCATTCTGTTTTAATAAACCATTTACGAAGTAAAGTTTGTAATTCGCCTTCATTTTTGAGAGATTGTAAGGCAAGATTCACTCCATCCCTAGAAAGAAGCACTTCTCATATTATACGTTAGCGCTACATACGCCATAAGAGCAATACAGAATAAATAAAATAAAGAAGATAAAAAAAGTCGCCAATGCAGTATTTTTGTTGTACTAAAATTCTTCGCAAAGCAACATTCGCCAGTGCATTGTAACAAAAAAGAGTATGCTGACCTCAATTTTGATCCTTTTGGAAAAGCAACAGCAAAATCCTTCACTCCTGATTTAGTAATGGTTACTAGCATCTCACACGGTTTTGGCATAATTTTGTTATCTGGGTTGGCAGTTGTGTGATGCATAAGATAAGCTATCCAACGATGTTCATCTTCAGTATTATCTTGATTTACTTCAAAAATTTGATCGGTTATCGCATCCTTGAAGTTACGAAATTGTTAGTGAGATATTAGTTATTTTTATAAAGAAATAAAGAACAAGAAGGAAATATTTATTTCCCTTTTATTATTTTTAACTGATTATATTGTTCACTACAAAAATATATAAAAACCAAACAAATTACAATAAATAAAAAAAATCATTGAGACGTCGTAGTATAAGTACGTTCATAACACAGTATACCAAATATTAGCTCTAAGCTAATTTAATTAAAACCAAAATAATTTAGGATTTGTGGGTAATGTAAATTAAATTGAATGCATGTATATAGCTTACCTCAGGGCATGCGGTCACTTTGCTATAGTATTGGATAGGTTCAGATATATGTGTTAAAGTTAAATACGAAGCCAGATTGGCTGTGTATGTAGATATCACGATCAAAGTGAAAAACCACCAAACAGAGCCAACTATACGTCCAGACACAGATCTGGAATTTGAATTTTTATACAATGTCAATGTGGCAAAAGTGACCGTACAAAAATGTTAGTTAATTTCTCTCAGTGTCACTTCAGTGTGGTGAAGTGAAAATTGTTACATTATTGATAATTTAAGCTTTGTAAAATAATATGACAAGACACGTATTAGATTCTATTCATTTACATGTTAATAAGTTAATGTATCCACTCACCTTGGCGAGATGTTACTACCTTGTTGCGTAAAAGAGCCAAGTGAAAACCACAAAGAATTCCAATAACTGAATTCATTTATGACTGTTGTCTGTAATCAAAAATTAATCACAAAACGTGCACAATTTTAGTTGCAACATTAAAAGGATACGTATACTCTTTTCTCTAAACATTAAGGAACTTTTTAATTTCTTACAGATCGTAGAATTGGTGCAGAGTTATACATATAAGAATGATATCGATTGTAACGAACAATTTAGTAATGAAGAATTGTAATTATATACGTTTCTTCGTTATTAAATTCTTCTTATGATTTCATTATCCTCAATTAAATAATTTAATTTAACATTGAATAAATTGACCCAATAAAGAAAATTAACTTTCATCAAAATCTCGACACAATTAACACAAGAAAATAAACCTCCTGCCTAAATAATCTACGATTATTATTTATTAAAGACAACGTATAAACATACCTTGGTTGTTGCAACTTCGTTGTGTTCAGGCGATTGGGTATCAGTAAATGTAAGCACACGCCATTCATGTGGAGAGAATCTTGATACTAGAAATAGTACAATGCTGACAGCAAAAATACTAAATAGTATACATATCTGCAAAGAAGCATTTTAATATTATTTTGAATCGCCCATAGGTTTAATTCTAGCGTACTCTTACGTAACGTACATTGACACGTAACTTGTAACATTTTAATAATTGTCTATAATAATTTGGTAACCGCTTACCATAGATAGGCTGTTAGCGCGTTTGTCATTCCAATCCAATAAAAAACACAAGTAGTTACATCCTACATGTGTTTTAAAATCAAAACCCGTTGAAATCTTATAGCTAGGTTACACACAATAAGACGTGATGACTTGCCGTCATCTCGCCAAATATTAAGCAAATGTTAAAAAAAACACTTAAAATAATAACATATTTTTTTAATAACTCACCCATATCTCCTTCGACAGTGGATGTAGAAAACTAAAAATAGTGTCCACAGTCTGAACATCATTTTTTTCAGGTTTTACATCAAAAGACAAGAACGGCTTGCTGAAGTCGACAACAGTTTCCCGCTCCAAGGTAACAGTCAAAGGAGCTATCACCAGGTCTGCTTCCTGTTTATAAAAGTACACAAATGATTGAGTGATGTTTTTTCATGATCTTACTTGCAAAGTTTCTCTAATAAATCCGCGATTTTGTTTATTTATGGTGTAAAATGATGTGATGTTTCGAATTTTAAGTGGAATCGTTTGTCGTTAATATTGTCAAACTTGTTAACCACAAGTTTCGTTTTTCGTTTAACTCTCGAACTTCAAACAGCTTGAAGGTTAGTGTTCCACAACATAGTACTGGTTTCTTTTCTTCTTCTTTCACCGTTCAAGCCACACTTCTCTGGAACGCTCTCCCCGATGATATCAAGAAAGCTCCGAACAAAAACTCCTTCAAAACCCTGCTCCGTCATCACTATCTGAAGGCAAATGCCATCTGAGATTTTTCTCTCCATATTTAATTTGTTTATGTATGTATTATATGTTCATCTATAGTGTATTATGTATGTTATAAGTATGTAAGTATATTATAAGGGTTACATATTTAATATTTAATTTATATTTATTATTTATTTTGAACCTGCCAACATGCTTTCTTTCTCACCCAGGGTTGAGTGGTAGAGAATGCCAACAGGCATTAAGTCCGCCCATTGTATTCCTTTCTTTTTTTTAGGGACACAATAAAGAATTAATAAATAAATAAATATATAAAATAAAATATCTGAAGTACTAAACATAACTTGATCTTTCAAAATTGTGTTACTTCTGACCCTGAAATATATAAAGCCGACTAAGCTTATTCTTTACTTACGAACTACAAGATTATTAGTAATCATATTTGTCATTTTGTCTGTGCGAAGCATATTTTCACCAAATTGACGATATATGAAACACTTACTCTATTATCCGAATAAAATCAATAGTAGTTTTTTTAGTGGATTAAGGTGAAAACTATGCTAACTGTCCACCTAATGGTAAATAGCTACTGCAGCCCATGTAATCACATTAAATAACTTGAATCGAAGAAAGTTACATGTGCATTGATACTGGTTCTCTGTACCTTTCACACTGAAACATAACAGTTAGTGCACTGCTGTTTGGCGGTAGAAATGGGTAAAAGTATGATATAGCCCAGACGACTCCTAGGGTTTAAAGTGCTTCAAAAATTTTTCATGCACCGGGAAACCGTAGCTCTCTATTACATTACATGCGATCTAAATTTGCCCTCTCTGGCGGCCCCAGTTAAAGAAATATCCATATATTCCGATATAATCAAGGATCACTCCAACCTGTTAAGTGATGGCGCACGGAAATTACACTCCTGCGTGTTACGACCCACCTGACAAAAGGCGTTCTAAAAATGTCATCGATGACAAGATAAGATGACAAAATCATCCTGTGTAAAAATACGTTCGCGGTCACAACACCCGTAATAATTCACACACACAACATACAGATAGCTCGCATGTCGCATATAGCGCTCCCGTACTGCGGCGTTCATCTTCGAACGCACGGTCCAGATTCACTCCCTACCGTGATATACTCGTGTTCGAGGCCGTTTTGAAATTCGATCCGTGTCCTCCCTTCTTCGATGCTAACCCAACCCGAGGTTTTGCCTCCTTAAAAGGTAGCTTATGGTTTGTTGTCAGCTCTCCCTCGCCTAGTTTTTGTTACAAGTCTTTTTTCTGTTTAACAAGGGTCCGAGCGCGACACAGCAGCAGGCAGCAGGCAGTAGGGTCGTTGCTCATTTAAAGATTAAAGAATAAAATGAATGAAGTATGAACTTCATTCATTTTATTCAGATTATGAAATCTAACGATCTAGTTTAGTATTATATAACTCAAATCCATACATTTTATTTAACTTTAAGATATTATCTGTATTGTTTTATTGTTGACAAAAGACTTCATAGAGTTAGTAACTCGTTCATGGGGCGATGTACACGTTTCTACAACAAAATCCCCAGCAAGTGCGCAAAGTCTTCCTAACAGTAGTTTTAAAAAAATAGTTAAACGAAGACTCTACAAAAGGGTTATTATAATATAAAGGAATTCATGGATGATAATAATCCCTAGGAATGAATTGATTGCTCCCAAGCCGTTTCTAGAAAAATCCTTATAATATTGGATTATTAAAACGAATATTTGAAAAAATATAAAAAAAAGGTACATACGGAGTTTCTTTCGCCGGTTTCTTCTACGTCAGAGGAATCTCATCACGAAACGGTGATAGATTTTAAAAATAAAAATGACGTTCGACAAGTGAAATGTATGTTTCTTACGTTCAACGTAACAACTAAATTCAAATCATATACATTTCACTTGTATATGATTTGAATTTAGATCAAATTGAATTTAAATAAAAGTACATACTTGTGTGACCTACTCAATTTTAGATTAATTAATTTTATAAATTACTGATATTTTCATTGTTTTGTCAATCTGTTTTAATATCATTAATGACAATCGATAGGTAAATTAGTAGCATTTCTATTACTCTAAAAAAATGCTGTAAGACCGAAGAACGTAAGACTGATATCATTGAATTTAGCTTTCTGTATCTCATAGTTCGACTTCGAACTTTGTCGGATAATTATAGTGATATTTGTATTTAAAACAAAGTTTAGACCTAACACTAAAACAAACATAGAATTAAAAAAAAATTATAGAAAGTTTAAAATGTAAACATTTTCAAATTAATTGTTAATTAGAAGGCTTTCATTTTTATATGTATAGACATGGAATCTTTACTATATATACACCATTACGCTACTGAACATGATGAAAGAAATAAAAACATTTATAGTAATTTTTTTTTTAGATTTGTATCTCTCAGTACATTACGTATTTATATTGGTGATAAGGGATCGACGTACCTATTAGATTTATGGCAGTAAAGAGAATCAGGTGCTACTTTGCGTTTAATCCATCATTTTAAAAAAGTTGGAAAAAACTGACTTCGCACAATTGCTCATGAAAAATATATATTAGCCAGTTCGAAGGAAAGAAGAGCACGGCCTCCCTCACCGTGTTTCGCTTTACGACGTCCAACCGCCGAGAGTACAATGACATATACGTATTCAGTGAAGTTAACGCCATTGTTCGTTTTTGGCTTTTACAGCTTCATCGGTTGTTGCGAACGTTCACATACTAATGTACCTCTACTGACATTCTAGACAGGTTCTGACCTCTTTTTGGAAGTACTAGTTGCACCGAACATCTCGGCGCGGGTATATCTCGTATACGCGGGTGTATTGTTGGCGCGATGCGCTGTAATGCGACGGTGCAGGATTGTCTGTGTTGTTGCTAACGGATTGTTCAGTGTTAGGTTCAGACGAATTTACCGAGTCTGGGTCGGTCGGTTGGTTGGTTGGTTGGTCTAACGGTGAGACATCGTCCGGATTGAGTACGTTACGCGGGCTACGGGGACGCACCGTTGCGTACATCATCGAGCTCTCACTGGAGCCGCACTTTATAGTGTCCCATGATATAGCCATTCGGTGTCTTTTTGCCGACAACGAGCGTCATGCTCCGATAATAATGTAGGTCATACCTAGTCATTTGCGCAGTCGTTTAGCTGTAATAGCAATAAACCGCCGCGACACATAATGCTAATTACAGATATTCAAAAGTGGTGAGCCTGGTGCGTTTGTTTGTTCATCGAGCAGCACAATGTTACTATTACAATATTTTTTTTATTTTTTTACCTTCCACCCGCGGCTACGCCCTCATGGAGAATTTTTCCACGGTTTTCTGGGAAATTAAAGAAAAAGTAGCCCTTGTCCTGTTTCAGGCTCTAAGGTATCTCCATACCAAATATTATCAAAATCCGTACCATCGTTTCATCGTTCATGTGTGATTCAAAAACAAACATTCAAATAGACATACTATCACATTTTTAAAATCCATAATATAAATAGGATTTCGTGTATTTACAAAGCTATACACGGCTTTTAATATTCGAGTATTTTAAAATGTATCAATAATTTAATAAAAATGTTCTTATATGCAAACATACATACAAACACATACTTAAGAGTAAATTATTACTAAGCATTTACGTCTCTATTTAGACATATGGATGAATATATATATATGTATATCCTTAATCGAAAATAAGAAAGATAAGAAATAGAGTAAACAGTACTCTAAATATTCCCAAAGGTCTATTTTGTCCTCGGTAAGGGTTACTTACAAAAGAATTAGGTTAGTATGTGTATATAACGCGTTTTGTGCTCTATCAAAAACACTCAGCGAAATTAGATAAATACGAGCGTGCACGTACCTTCCTTAAAAGTTCTCCGATCATTCCGTCCCAGCCTCCGATAACTTTAGGATTTTCGTTGCCGTATTTACTATCTTTAACGAATCGCAGTTCATCTGGAAAACATTATATAAGCAATACGATTTTTTATTAATTACCATATATCGTAATATATAACATCGACATTTCTGTTTATAAATCAATTAAAAACTATTTCTTTTTTAATTGAAGGCGGATTAGTTAACCAAGTTGTATTGTAAATATAAAAATAAAATTTTCGGTCAAGAAATTTAATTAAATGTATAAATCAAGTAATTGCTTGACTGGCAGATTCAGGATCGCTGCATACACCACTACCTAAGGCGTTGCGACATTGCTCCCGGTTACCGGTCTGTATATGTTCAGTCTGATATGTGCCAAGTAAGGTATACTGCCACCTTTGACATTATTCACGAACCGGCGACATACACACAGACAATTTACCTTTTATACATTCAAGGGAGGTGTAAACTAGTAAATGTGTTATTATCTATACCGAAAATATGATCATTTCACAATATGGATTTCATAATGTGTCCAAGGTAATCATCTGACAGAAATGTTGCATGAAATACTAAAATAACCAAGTTGGTTCCAGTAACAGTTTATAGATAATTGGAAAAAAATAACTTGATCTAACTTTTAAACGGCACAAATAACTGCGTTGTCTAGAATTTTTTATCAATATTATAAGTACTGGCACCGGGGATTGAACCTACGTCACTAGCGCTCTATGAGGCTCTATGAGGTACCTCATCAATCAGGTTTTCGTTTATGATTATAGGAGGCGTTAAATGAAAAAAAAAAATCTGCTTACATGTGATTTCCATCCTTTCCAACAGCAGTTGAGCAAGGTCGACACAAAAGCCTCTATGTGGGTAATTCATATCCGAGTCTGAACGTATAACATAAGGCGGTTCTTCGATAGTCGACACAATATATGTCTTGTTGCGATCGTACTGGCCAGGAGTGTTGGATGCCGGTTTTGCGACGATTGGAATTAAGCCTTTGTAGTCATACCAGGTTCCAATCTGTTATAATGTTGTATACTTTTAATACAATACTACTCACAGAAGAAAAGTATATACATATTTTAATGGCGTTCATTAACTGAGTCGTAATCATTTTTATCATCTATGTCATGATTTAATCGAGCCTTTAAATTAAAACTTCCAACTTACGACTGATCATAATAATTGATAACAGAATGTGAAACATAAATGGATTTTTCATTAATAAAAACGGTTGTAGCAACAATTTATATTAATAAGCAATTATAAAAAAAAATTAATGTACTGTAGTCGAGAATTCAAACATCATTTTTTGTTACTGAATGTAATAACATAGGCTTTATTTTACAAATATCTTTTAATGATGATATGGCGTGACAAAGTCTAAAATTTGATACCGCATTTTATTAATAACGTTAAAATTTTAACTAGTAAAATATTTATAAAACTAGTTTTCGTTACCCTGCTAAAGTAAATTATTGTGAAATGATTCTTAAACTCTTGTTAATGTATTACCTTAAGCATATCTCCCTTAACAGTCATCTCCATTAGCTGAAGGGTAAAATTTCGACGATGGCCCCCTTCAGTAAACTTGATGACACCAGTCAAGCCCTCTACATCCGTCTGAAGCAAATAACATAATATCGACTATTCTCTTTTAATTAAAATTATTTCCTTAAACACACACATTTTTAATCGAATAAAGAAAAACACACCTAAAAGGTATAATTAAGTACAATTTCTCTTTGATAGGCCCAAAATAATTAAACATTATGTATCGTTTGAATTAAAAATACAAGGTTGAAAAAGTAATAATTGGTTATAAAGGGTTGATTTAATATTGTATCATTGTCTGTAAATTACATAATTTTATAACTATACAACTTCTCTGAAGGTACACTATTAAAAAATATACGCGAAATATATATTTTAAACTAGACCTAATTGAATAAAGTATAACTTAGCAAAGCTAATATTTTCATTTCCAATTCACGTTTGTAAAATACACGGATTAAATTTCTGCAGCAATTAAATAGTTTAAAATGTGCAAATGCTATCTGCAGATATATTTTTTTAGCATTTTACTAAGCTCCTCGAACGGTTCTCGAGTGGCAGCCCCCCACAAGATGAAGTGACGACCTGCGCAGTGTTGCGGGAAGTCGATGGATGCAGGTGGCTCAGGACCGAGCTTCATGGCAATCTTTGGGGGAGGCCTATGTTCAACAGTGGACTTGTGATAGGCTGAAATGATAATGAAATGCTATCTTAAATTACCTAAGTACACACAGTTAACATATTCAGTAGTTGTTTAATATAAAAAAGGCTTTTGTACTTTTCGCGAAAATGGCGTTTATTAAGTACATGCCTCGTACTAATTAGGCGTCAGGTAGCGAAGCCTCATTAATCGCCGGAGGCTCTCCTACTGCGCACACTCAATATAAAGGACGGTCCCATATTCAACACCTGCGTTCACCTCTGCAATTCCGTTTAATTTGAATCCGTTAACTTATTTCTATGGCACACCGACTGAAAATTGATTTTAACAAAAATGTACGGCCCCTCTCGAAGGTTTATGGGTATTTGTAATTGAATTTCGCACTTTAGTATTAATAAAGTATTTACTTCGTCTAAATTTGTGGTAAAAATATTATATCTTTATTAATATGGGTTTAACATATTTTTATACTGCTGTTTTTAGTTTGAATATTCAATTTACTTTTCGATTAATTAAACTGTAAAGTAAACGTTTTGAAGAAAATTGGTAAAAATATTTTTATTCATGTGAAATTAGAATTTAATGTTCCATAAATTTCACTAAAGTTATAAGAATTTGATTCATTTCATTACATTTTCATTTAAAGTCATTAGAGTGCGTTCTTTGAATTAATGCATACGTAATATATAGATAGAAAATATCCTCTTTGCAAAGTAATTCTGTTATAAGACCCTTAATTAGGTATAGAAAACTGGTACTTAGCAGCGTATTTCATATTTTGTTTTCAAATGAACTGTCTCTTCACCTTAAAGGCACGCCACGTTAGTCAAATGGTGAAACTCGAGACATCCCTTCACGATTTATGCTTTCACAAAGGGAAAGGACACTCCTTGCATACGCGAGACATTATTCCGCTTGGCTTTTTGGTTTTGACGGTTCCGGTTTACATTTTTTTTAACATATAATACTTATATAGTTTTAGAGGTAACATTTTCAATACAATGTATTCATAATATGAAACAGATATTTTTATGTAACAATGTAAATTAATTAAGTCTAAAATAACAATAGCTAAACATTCAATAAAATACCACTTGTCGTAAGTGAAAATTGAGGCACTTTTATCAACTTATATCACTCGATAACTATAAACTGAAATAGCTACCTAATCCTCAAAAATCAGATACAACAATGGTTGTCGATATTAATTTATTTTGTTAATATGGACCTCATTATTCCCATTTTACAATAATAATGCAATAAATATAGCAAATAATATGCATTTGTTACTCAGTGTATATATTATCATCAATCATTCGCATTCGCAATGGGTATTTTTATTTTCTAAATGAAGAAGTTCGTTAGCGCTCTAAAATCAACGATAAACTATCGCACTAAATGAATGGCTTTGTGTATTAACAAACGAGGGCACAGAGACCAAGCTAATTTTTTACCAACTAATGAACTATGACGTATTTAAAATGTTGTTAGTTGGTCAATGTCCACGATTACGCAGGCTGTTAAATACTGTTGTTACCTTTTTGATCAATCTTGAGATTTTGTCGCCAATGTCATAAGATAGAAATTTGTCTGATGGATTGCAATCAACACTTTTATTTGCATTTATGTTTCTACTTAGCCGTGCTATTCCACGCAGTATGTCCGGTTTCTTTCGCACCAAACGCAGGATGGCATCGACAAGGACATGGACTGCGTCGTACATCAGCACCGCTTTAGCCTGTGATTAAAACAGTAAGATAAATTTTGCATATATCAGTGTGACAAAATATAAAATAAAAAGAAATGAAGAAAATTGAATGGAAATTAGTAAAAGCACTAAGATTTCTTCTTCTTTTGATTTTACGTATCTATTAGTCTGATGTGTTGTCTGATGTCTTTATTCTGTTATTTGTTTAAGGCACGCTATCTTAGTATCGAACGTAAATTACGAATTATATAAATTTTCAACTTGCTTGTAACATTTATTTTTCAATTGCAAGTTTTTCATCATATATGTGACTAGTAAACGTCTCTATTTAATTACCGAAGAACATATTTGGTTAAGTTATAAGTAAGATGATGAAACAAGGCAATTCAACAAGTTCGTCCTATGAATGTATAACAAGAAATTCATAATTATTGCAGTACGTGCTTCTATCGGGAATATCCTTACCGTCACTGAATATTACAATCACGTAAGCATCTAATAGTGACCTAGATCCCACATTTTAAGCACTTCTTTATGAGACTCACTCTATTTGACAGCGTTTCTGAATTCTATTGCATTTTTTTCAAAGTAAATGTAATTAAAATCAAATTAAAATAATATCTAGACTAAAATCAATGCCAAAACTTTGCTCACCGAAATAGAATCCTTTCTCCACACGTCAATGAAGTCCCGAACAATTTTTCTTGAAAAATCTAGCATTCGAAATCCAGTTATGTTAATAGCTCCGAACTCGCTGACCTCTTTTTCCCAACGATCATCCATCACCTGAATCAACATGAATATTTTCATACTACAATGTCAATTTCTAGCGATAAATGAAAATAATTACCGGAATTGTATCAAAGAGCTTAAATAGACCGAGTAAATACGCCTCGGCTTTTATTTGCTTTGTTTGAAATGTAAGTGTTAGTAGCAAATACCGAGTAATTTTCTAGTTATTGTAAAAAAATTCTTATGTATAATTACTTAAAATATACATATAAATATAACTGTACAAATTATAATATATATATATTGTACAGATATATATACATATATAGATATATATTGATATATGTACAGATATATAAATATCTTTTAAATTAAACAAATTTCGATTTTCGATTTGAAATCGAACAAAATACATTTATGATGTAGATACTAATGCCAGTTGTAGAAAAAAAATATGTTGAACAATATAAAAAAAAGATAACTATAGTAAGCTTGACGATCTTATAAAATGTTTTATAGCATAAATATTACTGATAAGTTTATTATTATATAAATATACATATTACAAATAATTAAATAAAGCAAATAATACAATATTAATAATAAATAATGTTATTATGTAGACTTGGGTAGAGTAAAGTAATAATAGAGTAAATTCACACTCTTTATTGGTTCACAACTCTATGGACCATTAAAACCAATACTGGAGTAGTTACAGGTCTATTTGGCGAACGATATAAATCGTACGTAAGTTTTAAAAAACTCATTGGTACGAGGTCTCCACATAGGGGATTGAACTCAGGTCTCCTGACCACTAGGCTATCACAGCTTTCGACCCATACAAATGACTACAAAAATACTTATTATGTCACCAATTTTATCAAATTCGATAGCCTTAATGCAAGTTGGATACTCACCAGGCCACTTAAGAAGTAATGGTAGTTCCTCCGGCCAAGTTGAACGTCACGTACGTGCAAAATTAGTGCATCTTTTGCTAGTTGTGTAGTGGAGTCGAGCACAACGTATTTGTTGCTCCAACGGTCGAGCCTCTCTAGCGCGCCAAGAAATTCAACCACATCTGTGGCATTGGCGACGCGTTTTACATTTGAAATGCGGAATGTTGCTTTCCCGGGTTGCAAGCTTTGGTACAATTGTTGTAGACGGAGGAGTCCTAAAAAAATTTATTATTTGCATATTATATAACCCTGTTTTATGTTTGATATATAGCAAAACTTTTAAGTTCAGTTAAAGTAAAAACTATATCGCATGATCCAATAGTAAATTTTGATGTCAATGACGTACTTGAGACTGTCTTACACATATCCGCGGTGTTACATTGAAAAGGACTGATTATCGTAAATTATTAATAGGACAAATCCTATATTAAAAAAAAGCTAATTTGTCAATTTCGTATTTCGTCAAATAAGTTTTTAATCAAAGTCTTAATTCATACCACTCACTTTAGTCCACCCTGTGAAAAGCTTGTGCGTCATAAATAAAGGAAAGGTACCATAACATAATTAGGGAAATGCATTTGGAAAACAAAATTTTGCGTTTTACAAAATTGCATTCATAGCCGGCCTGATTTAGGTAAACGAGCCGGCTTGAGGTGACCCCTTCGTATGGGACCTTGGATGCGGGATAGTGGATTGTGGGAGATTATTAGCGGTAGAGTTGCGAGGAGATAGGAGAGTTACGTATTACGTTAGAAATTTTTTGTGACTCTGGCGGGGTTGCGCCGCTGATTCGGTTGAGATGGGGGTCTAGATGTTTGATTCGGATAGTTTGTTGCCCACGTAAGATTTGAGATCGCATAGGGAGGCAAGTGCGTGTTCTGGCGTGCTTATCTAGAAGGGAGAGGGACAGGATTAGTTCTCTCCCGAAGGGGGTCTGCGGACGCCTAGGAATGCAGGCGGGGGTGGGATTGCGGAAATACTCGAAAGCGTTCCCATGGCTTTTCCGATACGCTCGTATGCGGCAAAAATGGAACCGTGGGGTTTTAGTCGGTGCATGCACGACGTGCTTGCACCGACGTCTGTTCTAGCCTTCCCCAGGGTGACAGGTTTTCCCCAAGTACTAAAAATAACTTATATCTGTTACGATGTGGATGGCTTTCATAAGGAGTATGTTAACTTAACCATATGGTTCTTGATGAAAAAAAATTTATTAAATTAAAAAGATATTTTAAGAAAGGTGACATAAATACTGTTAATTGTGAGTAATGAGTGAGTAAAGTTTTCAGTTTTAATTACATGAAGAATGCTTTTATTTGACAGCAACCTTATCATTAGATTTGATTTCATATTTGTTTTTAATTTATAAATGTATTTTTATGTATAACGAATTCGCTTCATTTTCGAAGCCCAAGTATAAAAAGATCTTTAAATTAAACAGTATTGGCTTCATTGAAACCTACAAATTAAAGATATCATGCCTCCCATTCAGTTTAGTTTGTTAAATGAAGTTCTCAAATTGTGGTTTATTAGTTTAAAAGATTAACATGTTTTTGTTCTGGTTGATTTTGATTGGGGTTTAATTCATAGTGTTTCGTTTATGATGAAGGTAAGAATTCAGTATACAGTGTAGATAAGTGGCAAATATTAAATTAAATTGATTTAATTAGTCCAAGTTCTCGTTAAATTATTATAGCCGATGAAGTAGATTTAAAAAAAATATTATGGTGAAGTAATCGTTTGATCTGGGCTTAGAGGACCATCATCAGCACCCAGCATGGATTACAGAACATATTTTAGTAATATATTATCACATTGTTGATTACAAACTTAAACTTATCTTATCTTTGCATTAAAACAATCAATATACATAAATAGTATCACTTAATACGTAACGTGCATGTCGTATGTAGGCCCCATACCTAAGTTAACGAAAAGCCCCTTAACTCCTGAGCTGCTTAACATTTAAAAATGAAACGCATTTGCATTGTATTGTTTAAGTAAATTTATTTGAAAGCAAAACACGACTAGCCTTTTACTCTAAATTAAAAAAATATATAAATTTGCATTTTTGGCGACACTCCTCCTATTCTATTTCTTTGCATCCATGGACCGTGAACGTTAACAATTGGGTGCATTGAACTTTAAGGTTCAAAAAATTTAAAGTCAAAAAATTTTATTTCAACTTCTGTCTCGTTGCATAGTATAGTGAGAGTTTATTTATAGCTTTGCTAAATTCATAGTACCTTTTTTTTGAAAGCTATAAAATACAAAAAAAAAATCTGGAGTGGTGCGTTATGTCTATAGCATTGTTATTGTGTTCCTGAGAAACTAATGCTCAATGACGAAATTCATCTGAAAAAAATGTTGTAGCGCCTAGTCTCCTCGATACAGACGGTTTTGCATCGTATAAATTCCGCGCACCAGAATGATACTGCAGAGTAAGACGGAGCATTGTCTCCCAAATTAGACTGCAGCTCTATAAAATACATTTTCTGAAAACAATTCATGCAGAAATATTTAATAACCGCAGGAATTGCAATTTTCTCAATTTTTCAGACGAATCAAATTCTCGCCAAATGTCAACTACTAAAAACAAAATTGGTAGCAGCTTTAAAATCATTTTAAAGATGAATTTAAGATCTCAACAAAATAAATACGTTTCTATAGCTTGATGTAAAGTATCCCGTTCCAAAAACATATCGATTAACCTAATATGGTCGTCTTTTTAGCTAATAGTCAAGAGTTCAAATGTAACAAAAATTAGTGTAAGATTTTTAATAACGTAATTAGTGTTTCAATACTTTGATGTAGGTTGGTCCCAGGTCTTAATTACGAGTATATTGCTTATTTCATTTAAACGTAAAATCGTAATTATATTTCAATATATAACGAAGATGTATTAAGGAGAAGTAAATTATTAATTAATTAAATATAATATATAATAAATTATATATTATGGTGATGAGCATTTAATAGATTTTTAACGATAAATAGAAGATTCTTACAAAAAAGAAAACAAGAAGATTATTAAGACAAAAGTAGGAAAAAGTAAAGTAAAAACTATATCGCATGATCCAATAGTAAATTTTGATGTCAATGACGTACTTGAGACTGTCTTACACATATCCGCGGTGTTACATTGAAAAGGACTGATTATCGTAAATTATTAATTAATTAAATATAATATATAATAAATTATATATTATGGTGATGAGCATTTAATAGATTTTTAACGATAAATAGAAGATTCTTACAAAAAAGAAAACAAGAAGATTATTAAGACAAAAGTAGGAAAAAGTAAAGTAAAAACTATATCGCATGATCCAATAGTAAATTTTGATGTCAATGACGTACTTGAGACTGTCTTACACATATCCGCGGTGTTACATTGAAAAGGACTGATTATCGTAAATTATTAATAGGACAAATCCTATATTAAAAAAAAGCTAATTTGTCAATTTCGTATTTCGTCAAATAAGTTTTTAATCAAAGTCTTAATTCATACCACTCACTTTAGTCCACCCTGTGAAAAGCTTGTGCGTCATAAATAAAGGAAAGGTACCATAACATAATTAGGGAAATGCATTTGGAAAACAAAATTTTGCGTTTTACAAAATTGCATTCATAGCCAACCTGATTTAGGTAAACGAGCCGGCTTGAGGTGACCCTTCGTATGGGACCTTGGATGCGGGATAGTGGATTGTGGGAGATTATTAGCGGTAGAGTTGCGAGGAGATAGGAGAGTTACGTATTACGTTAGAAATTTTTGTGACTCTGGCGGGGTTGCGCCGCTGATTCGGTTGAGATGGGGGTCTAGATGTTTGATTCGGATAGTTTGTTGCCCACGTAAGATTTGAGTATACAGTGTAGATAAGTGGCAAATATTAAATTAAATTGATTTAATTAGTCCAAGTTCTCGTTAAATTATTATAGCCGATGAAGTAGATTTAAAAAAAATATTATGGTGAAGTAATCGTTTGATCTGGGCTTAGAGGACCATCATCAGCACCCAGCATGGATTACAGAACATATTTTAGTAATATATTATCACATTGTTGATTACAAACTTAAACTTATCTTATCTTTGCATTAAAACAATCAATATACATAAATAGTATCACTTAATACGTAACGTGCATGTCGTATGTAGGCCCCATACCTAAGTTAACGAAAAGCCCCTTAACTCCTGAGCTGCTTAACATTTAAAAATGAAACGCATTTGCATTGTATTGTTTATGTAAATTTATTTGAAAGCAAAACACGACTAGCCTTTTACTCTAAATTAAAAAAATATATAAATTTGCATTTTTGGCGACACTCCTCCTATTCTATTTCTTTGCATCCATGGACCGTGAACGTTAACAATTGGGTGCATTGAACTTTAAGGTTCAAAAAATTTAAAGTCAAAAAATTTTATTTCAACTTCTGTCTCGTTGCATAGTATAGTGAGAGTTTATTTATAGCTTTGCTAAATTCATAGTACCTTTTTTTTGAAAGCTATAAAATACCAAAAAAAAATCTGGAGTGGTGCGTTATGTCTATAGCATTGTTATTGTGTTCCTGAGAAACTAATGCTCAATGACGAAATTCATCTGAAAAAAATGTTGTAGCGCGTCTCCTCGATACAGACGGTTTTGCATCGTATAAATTCCGCGCACCAGAATGATACTGCAGAGTAAGACGGAGCATTGTCTCTCAAATTAGACTGCAGCTCTATAAAATACATTTTCTGAAAACAATTCATGCAGAAATATTTAATAACCGCAGGAATTGCAATTTTCTCAATTTTTCAGACGAATCAAATTCTCGCCAAATGTCAACTACTAAAAACAAAATTGGTAGCAGCTTTAAAATCATTTTAAAGATCTCAACAAAATAAATACGTTTCTATAGCTTGATGTAAAGTATCCCGTTCCAAAAACATATCGATTAACCTAATATGGTCGTCTTTTTAGCTAATAGTCAAGAGTTCAAATGTAACAAAAATTAGTGTAAGATTTTTAATAACGTAATTAGTGTTTCAATACTTTGATGTAGGTTGGTCCCAGGTCTTAATTACGAGTATATTGCTTATTTCATTTAAACGTAAAATCGTAATTATATTTCAATATATAACGAAGATGTATTAAGGAGAAGTAAATTATTAATTAATTAAATATAATATATAATAAATTATATATTATGGTGATGAGCATTTAATAGATTTTTAACGATAAATAGAGAAGATTCTTACAAAAAAGAAAACAAGAAGATTATTAAGACAAAAAGTAGGAAAAAGTAAAGTAAAGTCTTTCAAACCGCAAACATTTTGATACTTGTGAAGCAATGATTTTATTAAGTTTTAAATTATACAAAAAACATCGCGCGTGTCAGGTCAACTTGTTCTAATGCTAATTAAACCGATATTTCTCCAGAAATTTCCTGATATAGTAACTTTGTTAATTATGAGACAAATGATTGAAATGGTAATGTTATTTGCACTTAATACTATGGTACTACCGTACATTCTACTTAGAGGTTGTTTCCTAGCTCCTATGTAAGTATATCTTATACTTAAAACTCAGCATTCATTCCCATAAGCTGAATTTAGCACCTCATTTTGAGAAAATATTACGTACGTCTTTTGCCTTTTTGTTTAGTGAGCAATCTTCTTTTCTGTCTAAGCAACAAAGGGAGTAACGAGAACTTAAGTAGACACTTCACCTCTTCTACCTACTAGTATATGGTGAACGAAAAAACCCTTGCCTCGACTTGAAATTATTTACCTTCCTGTTTGTTTACTACGTTTGTTTGGGTCAAAGAGTGTTTATCTTTTCCTAACTTCGTATTGTTTTACATTATCTCATTTAAATTTGTATTGTTTATAAACCATGTCTTATGATTAACAGAAATAAGTTTTTTGTTATTTACGTGACGTTGATAATGTTGTCGGCGCCTCGATTTTGAGAAAGGCGAGAAATTTAAGTTAATCTTAGAAGTTGAATTAGTGCTGTTAATGGTTGTTAGGGGAAACAATATTTTTTATTTATTTTTGAATAAATAACGGCGAAAAGTCAATTCGAATATCTTGTGTTGCGTTCAGTACGAGGGTACCGATGCTGTGTATTCCAACCAGTCTGCATAGAGCGTTCCTCATCTAGATATTTTATGCCCACTTAGCACTTTCCTGAGGGTCGTGTTCAGCAACTTAAATAGACAACTGCGTGGCTTTGCGGTTAACGTACCTGATGGTTGCACATGAATCCTTGGTTTGAATCCCAGCAGAAGTTAATAATTGTGCATAAACTCAAACTATTAGTTTTCGGATCAGGATCTGACCGTTCCTCCAGTCTTATCGCATAGGCGTTACATCGGTTATTGGTAGATAAAGACTAGTGAGTGCCTCTGAGTTAACGTGTACATTTATTTTTTATTGATAGCCTTAAGCTTAAGGTTACAATGGGCGGACTTAATGCCAAGTGGCATTCGCTATCAGTCATTATGTCACTTTAATACCTCCTGAGCAGTTGATGACTGCCGATAGTGTTCTAAGATTGTAGTCGTGATCGAAAACCTCCAGAAGTCTAATGATTTTTATTTAAATAGAAGAAGAAGTATTAGCGCAAACACAGGCTCTCCCACTTTTTTTTCCCTATCCGCTGTAACCATGAAAAGTAACTGTTTGACGAAAGAAACGTTTAACTAAACAAGATCGAAGGGGAAAATCGACTTTTAGGAACACGGTAAGACTATTATGACGATCTAGAACTTGGGTTCGAATGAAAAAAATTAACGGTTGGTGGACTCTTACCAATTTCTACCGCCAAACAGCAGTGCAATTACAGTTATGCTTCTGTTCGAAAGGTAAAGAAACCTTACGTACATAAGTTTCAAATACTCATTGGTACGAGCCGTCCATTCAGAGGATCGAACTCGAGTCTCTTGATTTGGAGACAGATCACCTAACCACTCGGCTTTCGTGGCAAGTATTGATAGTGAATGTTTAAAACATTATAAACCCATTAAAATGTTCAGTACATACCGCAGTTGAAATATGTTGATTCATCATATTTAATTTATCACGTTGAGATAATTCGGAAGTAATGAGTGACAATAACACGATCATGATGAATTAATTAGGCGTGATTAGACAAATTGCTAAGATTTATAGTCGGTTGGCCTTAATTGCCTTCGATTATTATCAGATTGGTACATAACTAAATATATCACGTAAATAGTGTTCGTTAGTAAAATTATGGAGTAGTGATTGTTTACACTGTTACTTATTATTATTAATATTCACACATCAAAAGTTTAAGTACATACAATACATCAACAGCTTAAGTACAAAAATAAATATTTATCAACGGAGAGGAATTAAACCTTCATCATTCAAAAAGTACTGTGCCATAGATGTGCACAAAAAAGAAATCGTGTGTGTATAATAAAGTGAACATCATGTTTCGAAATAAAATGCTTTAACCAATTAAATGGAAGCATCCGATTATCTGAAAAACAAGTTGAATTTCGTTACTTTTCTCGTACAAACACAATTGGTCGAATTTCAGCCATTTGTATTATTTAATTAACAACAATCGAAAAAAACTATAGCATATTTGTATTATTATTCTTTCACATAAAATCCATCAAGTCCGATGAACAGTATTTATGAGAAAAAATATATATGAGACGAGACTATCATAATAAATATTTATCAATGAACATAAAGTCAAATAGAGGTTTGTGGTCGGTTCGGTATCGTTACTTTAATTAGTATTATCTTTAAGATATAAGCAAAGTTCATAAATAAACGTACACGTCGAACTTTGAAATCACAACGGAATCTGAAGTGAAAAGCTGTCTCATGTTCGGTTATCAAAAGCGCCGGATGTGAGCAGGGGCCGAGTAATACACGTAATACTTGGGTTACAATAAAATACACACAAAGGGTATTGGCATCAGATTGACGGTCAGATAGTTAGTGGTCTCTTAATAATGTATTTTGTTGCGTAGTTGTCAAAAATGGTCGTTATTAGTTATATCTATATTTACTTTTAATAATACTAATAATCTTTGTAACCTTAAAATGTAATATTTTGATGCTCTTATTAAAATAATATTTGGAGTTTTGATGTTGTCGAACAGTTCTCTTGTAATAACGCGCGCAGTGAATATTGGCAGACCAGTTAAAATTGCTCAACTACTCAAATAATACGTAACATAAAACACGCGAATGTTGACATTTTCAATAATACAAAATATTGAAATTAATTAGTGTATTATTAGAGGAAATGCTATCTTTTTTATAAATCAGACCAAATCATTTATTTTGTCTAAATGTCAACCTTACGCAACAGAATGAATCCTTTTTTTAATACATAGTGGAGCCCAACAGCACCCACAGCTGCCAAATCCGCCGCTAGGCTCGAATGGAACGGCTCGACCTAGGTATTACCACGACCTCGCAGTATACAGAAGTAGAGCCATCCTGTGCTTCTGCGTTTCATTCGGCGAGTAAGGTAACCGGAGGCCCAATTCCTACTCCCACTCCTATCATCCCTCCTCTTCTTCTCTCTCCCATCCCCCAAATACCCTTAAAAGCTAGCAACGCAACTGCAGCTCCTTTGGTGATGTAGACCGCCCGGCCCCCTGAGAAAAGGGCGCTCCCCAGAGAGCTGGCCGTGGCAGACACCTAAGCCCCCAAAACCCAGCGTCCCTCGCTGGCGGGCATACCGGACGAACCCGGACAGGGAACCGCCCGGGAACCTAACCGGCGGGGGGCCGGGAAGGGGAGCTTAAAAACGGAAAACCGCTTTTCGCGACTGCTTCGCAGTCACAATCTCTACAAACAACAACCCCATGACCCGCACGTACTTTTACGTGCGGCGAAACGAAACTACTGAAGGGGGCCAAGCCCCGATACAGTTCCTCCGACGCCCAAAAGGCGTCGAGAGAAGACCTGATAGGTGATGTAGACGGGTGACGGTCATCACTTACCATCAGGTGAGCCGCTTGATCATTTCCCCCCCTTTACCATTAAAAAATCCTACTGGCCATAGTCCAACATTTTTTTGCGCAACCAACAATACAATTTTACTAGTTGTTAAAGAGAAGTTGCAGTTCCTATTTTTTTTAATAATTCCTTTTGTATAACAATGCTGTGAAAATATTACATAATAATATTATTTTATTATCACGTAAGAACTTTCAAAGTAGCACACATTTGACGGTAGCGTCAATGGAAGTTAAAACAGGCCATTCATCACCGAGATTCATTATGCAGCCCTCGATCTGGCGCTTTTGTCATAATTTCAGTGTAATATCCGCGAAAAGATTGAAGGGGTGACGAAGACGTGCCGAGAAGAGGGTCGACGTGTGGGTAATGAAAGCGTTATCGTATTATTCGTCGGGCCGTAGTCGTCTTCCCGCGGGACGAGGAGAGTTTTATCAAAACACTACGCAATTCGATTCAAAAAAAAAAACCAAACAAAACGTGTAAAACGTTATTTAAATTTGAGTGTCTCTATTGTGGTAACTTTTTCCAACTTATTTTATGGTTGGTATGATGAAAATCTTAAATTATCACACCAATGCCCGTAAGTCGAATTATTGCAGGTGATGGCAATCGTAAGGTTCATACATAGTACGTGAGTTCTTGGGTTTTATTTGAGTTTTTTGTCCAAAATAACACAATTCTAAACATCATACTTTTTTGGCTCCACTTAGCAATACTTTTGAAAACACAGATATACGGTAATTTATTTCGTCCTATAGAGCATTATCACTTTTACACAGTTAGTCTTAATTGCTTCATGTTCATTACTGAAAGAAGTAAGAGTGGATATATCAACATTTTCTCCAAATATCAACCTCCGTGGTTGGTTAAATATGCATAGCATATATATTTTTTGATAACTATCAAAGAAAAGCTGTTATCCAAATGTGGACTTACACAGACTGACGAAGAACATAAAAAGTTGCTTGAAGTTGCTAAGTCTGCTATCTATTGCTTTATATTGGACGTTTTATTGCTTTATATAATCGGAAACTAATAAAAAAATTAGAAAAATAAAATAAGACGGCACTTAAGCTAAAATGGACCACCAAGATATCTCATAGAAACAATAACCTAAGGCCAACTTGGTATCGACTTATTCATTATTCTTTGAAAGGTCACGGATACTGGTGGTCTATGACCGTGTTTATCCATGACTAATCTATGTTTATTAAACAAAAAATAAACAGATTTATTAATATATATATCTATGACGAGGTTGAAGCAACAGAACGTAATAGGGCTGTTTTAAATTGAGTTTTTTTTTAATTTTTAATACTTTGTTGTTTTACTTCATATAAATAGACAACTCTGCGTTAGAATATGATGCATAATTGATGGTTGACTTCTAAAGTTTCGCCTCTCTCATAGCTCTTAGCTGTATTACGCGAAAACTTTTGAAATTGACAGAGGAATTGCAGTAGTTTCTAGTAGATTCCATTCAAACTTTGTGGGTACATACACGGTACGAATTAATTCATTCGAAAACGGCACAAATGTCTCTTATGTAGAGAGGTTTAATTATTTGAAATACACTATAAAAAATATTACATTGAAAGTCATAGATATTATATTAGAAATTGTAGTTAGCAGCGAATTCGAGCACGGGACAACTTTAACAACTGAACAGAAGGAAATAGTCCTGCAAGTGTACGCATATACACAAAAGTCACCTTTACCTGTCTACCTTTCTGTGTCAGATAAGGAGGAAAGGTCAAGATGAAGAAGTGAAGACAAGAGACAATAAACGAAGCGTCAGAGACACGGAAGACAATATAACACGCCTATACACGTAAACTAATAATTTATGTTGCTGTTCAAGTATTGGATTTCATTTTACGTAGCATATCATTATAGTCTTTTGTTAAATATAAATGGCTTAAATTCAAAATTAGTGCCTAATAGGTCAAAAATAATGTAAAAATGGCTTTTATTATAGAGAGAGTTTCCTCAACTTAAATCCATTCACTTAAACACATCCACATAAACACATCCACTAGGAGTGTAAAACTTTAAAGATCAAGTACGGAATAATTAACACATTTTACATACCTACCCACCTTACATACATACAATTTATTTAATTCATTGTATTATTTACAAAATTACAATTATTAATAAAAAATACAAAAAAAAACACTTGCACTGCTAGTGATCGACGGCGTGTCAGTATGCGGGCGACAGGCGTCAGTGTAGCGCTGGCATTCGAATGGGAGGGTTGTGCGCTACGTGACTGCCACTAGACTTATTACGAGAAATTTGAAATTTTCATTCCTGCGTGAATGCCAAATAGTGGTTAAAATTCTAAAAAGTATGCTTGTTTATTGCAATTTGAAAATGTATTTTTATAATTTTAGTTTATAAGATAAAGGATTGTACTTATTCTAATAACATGTAAGTAACGATGTTTTAATGAGACTAAAGTTTCTTTGAACCCAAAAAATGACAAATCACGATAGGTTTATATCGTTATTATTGTTATTAACAAGTGGTTTGAGACAAACAATAAGATTTATAAATTTTATTTCACAAACTGAACGTGTTTTACATCTACTATTTTTGAGTAAAGTTAAACATGTTAGTTAGGAAATTTTCTTGGAGTTTCAACAATCTGTACACAGAGAAGAAGAAGAAGAAGATATAGGGTTCATACATGCTTAGTATGGATAGATCATGTAAGGCGAGTTTCGTATTAATAACAGTCTAGAACAATTTGTTCGACTCTCGAATTGGCACTTCAAGAGAATCGAGTCTCGCCTCTGATGTTCGCATTCGAGCATCGCTTGAATGATCAATATTTTATCATTCGTTCTAGTCGCGTGCAATCGAGAAATTCTTCTTGCGGAAACCAGCCTTTAGGTAATAAATATAAATAATTATAATTAACTATGTCAAAATATCACCCGCTGTCATCGAGTACAAGTAACAACAATAGAAACTAAGAACATAATATATAAAGTATAATGTATTTCATTTTTAATATGACACAAGTGTACTTTAATTTTTTTTATATTGTTTGATTTGATACTAGTGTATTTTATTTAAAATAGTTCGAAATTAAATTGTAAATGTCCGATGGTAGGAAGGAAATGTGGGAATGGTATCATTGAATTTCGACACACTCTCCAAAACGTATCTTGCAAACCCTTGGTTAACGCTGGTTAGCAACGGTGCATGCTGTTGTGTGGTCGAGGCTAATAAGATTGGCAACCAGATCTGGGTCGCCAATTAAACTCTTGGCACGGATTGGAGAGGCCATTGAGTTCAACACTGCCAGTTGCTGTTGTGCAGCGTCTGCTCAAAAATGATAACTGCTTTCTTTACCCGCTAATTGTGTAAGTTGAGCTTTGTACGTGGTTAAGCACCAATCGTTCAAGGCGCAACAACAAGGTTTGACGATATTTTGAAAACTAGAGATGGACGGTGTATCCTAAAGATACATGCTGAAAAGTGTTAGCCACATTTTGACATTACATGCAATTTTTGTTACTTTAAGATATTTCTAATAATACACATTTGCTACTCAAAAACATTAGCTTTGGGGTTTTCGTTACGCTTAGCAGTAAGATTGGTGATCGCGGGACGAAAACCTGCGCCTTGTTAATTAATTGGTTCATGTCAACGGCCTTTTACGTTTTAAGTCATATTTGGATTGTCTTTTTCGTCATTTGTCGAACGTCAAGTAGCATCTAAACCTTCGTTTTCGTCGAACACGTTACAAAAACAAAGTCACGGGTACAGCTAGCTTTAATTTAAACTCAACAAAATTAGTCTTCTATGAGGAGGTCTTCTTTTTTGAACCGGTGTAGTCTTTTTTGAAGTAGTGTAAAATGTTAAAAAAATACAAACCATAATTTAATAAAGAATTTTCGGCTTTTACAATGAAATAAAAAATAAGACATCTATTATTCATGTTTGAATAAGCTTCAACATAGAACGAAGCTACATATACTTTATCCTTACAAGGATTGGTATATTACTATCCAATTGATGGTGTCTTATGATTCACTAAATATCCTCAGATTGGTAATAGTCTTATAAGTTAAATAATGTATGTCGTGTCTCTAATTACCAATGAAATTTATTTACTGCCGTTTTATTGTAGCTAGGAGCCTAGATCGTTCACTAATATTAATACTCCCTAATACTCTGTCCAATTGTATTCTGGAGAAGAAAGTTCTTCTGTCGGTGAACGTAATATGACATGAATAGAGTTTTAGATCTACTCAGACTTTAAAGGCTTCACGAATACGTCGTTTTGTGCAGTTCTTTATTGGTAATATAATTTTCACATGTGTCTAAAATAACTGATTTTGATTTAAAGACCATCATTAGTGAAACCTTTTTAGAAAGTGTCATAAAGGAAGCTTATAATATTTAAATTACTGCTATTACCGGTATTTTTGTTAATTTAATCTAATCTTTACTATTTAATTATAGGTACTTACTGGGTATTGAATAATATTTTAATTTTCATATTTTAAAAGTAATTCCCCTTTGCACTTACCCCAGTAGCCCAATACAATCACTTACTAAGAATTTTGTGCATGAATGACTAACACTTTTTGATGACTCTGTATTGAATTTGAAATTAATGTATTTTCGATTCTGAAATGAATTGTGTTAATAAATAATTGGTCGTGGATTTATTTAACTTTTGTCATGTTGAACCAATAGAAATTATATTGTGACGTGAAGGGTATTTTATAAATCTTAACTAAAATCAACATTACTGTCAAGATTTTAAAATTTTCAGGCAATTAGGTATACAATTTTGAAATAAAGCTGAAAATGTATGTTTTATCCTTTTCAAATTAATATTGTTTTAACAATGTTTTAATAAAAACTGAAATTTATATTGTAAACAGTCCACTGCTAGACATAGATAGCCCCTTCCCTGCAATACGTTGTTCTTAAAGTTTTACAAAGTCAAATAAATATTAACTGTTAATTCATGTTACCGAAAGAACATTAATGATCACATACATATGCACATAACAAGTTTTAGCTCTTTAATATACTTGTATAAAGATAAAAGTAAAAAGTGTCTGTTCCGGCAAGGATATCCATTGTAAGCTACCCAACAAAAACGGTGAGATATCACGTTGGGTCAGAATGAAATCCATTAAAAATTTCTGTACATTCTCTACATTTATTTAATGTAGACGGGAGAGTTTTCGCTGTGACCGTGCCCGCTTTCTAGGTGTTTCTGCGATGCTATCCAGTTACTGGTTACAAGCTTTATTAACAAGTAATCTGCTAAGATTACTTGATGGCTAAAGATAACGGATAGCTGTAGGCATGCGACTATGAACGTTCGATCTGCCAACAAAATCGATGTCCTTTTAGTAGCGACGTCAAAGTTCATTAAATAACGTCATCCGAAGAGATCTTGTCTCCATAGATATTACCTCGGTTTTAAACTTGCTGCAGGGGGAAACCATCCAAAGAAAGAAGATACTTTTAACCTTTAAGCTTTGTATAGCAAAGCACAGACAAAAGTTAATTTTGTTTTCCTGAAACCAAATAACGTAATCAGGTTTGTAACAAACATTCTTGTTTCAAATCTGATTTCATAATATAATTACAGAATTTGAAGTAATATCAACGAACATCAAGTTTTAAAACACTTAACTCATTTATTAGTCGAAATAAGGGTGGTAAACAAAAATCCTCATGGTTGGTCCATAGCACTGAAATAATATTGCTCTTTCGTTTAAATACTGAATTCACCATAGGAAACAAAAGGCGGTCAGTTGAAGCTAAACTCAGTTCACGCATTAAACTAAGTGCAAAGTTCTTATATGAACTACACAAAGAGTAACAAAGTGCCGTTTGAGTTCTAAGCGTTGGCTAGATAAACTCTTTAGACGTGGTTTAAGAGCTATCTTTGTTGCATGCATTTTGTTACGTGGTAGAGTCAAGCGGCAGCTTTTGCTACTGCTCGAATGGGCTGCATCGACCGGGGTAGTAACACGGCCTCGCAGAATACCGGCGTATAGTAAGGGCATCTTGTGCTTCTGCAATTCGTTCGATAAGTGAGGTAACCGGGAGCCTTCTTCCATTCCCCATCACTTTTCCTCGTCCTCCCTCCAATTCAATAAATATCCTTGAAGGCTGGCAACGTACCTGCAGCTCCTCTGATGTTGCAGATGTACGTAGGCGACAGTAATCGCTTCCCATCAAGTGAGCCGCTTGCTCGTTTGCCACCTTTACCATAAAAAAATATAGCATTTTGATAAAATACCAACAATACGTAATTTGTTAAAGTATTGCTTCATCTTTTAAGATCATGCTTATGATTAATGAATAATCGCTAGTCACTATCGATACGTGAGAGTGTGAGCGAAAGTAATATTACGAAAACCTTTTTAACAAAGACTTTGAAACAAGATTTCAGCGCGTAAAAACAATAACACTGTCTTTATTGGAGTCGATTTAAGATAAAATGAGTTTTTTGATTACCTTATAGGGGCTTAAGCATGTTGTTTATTATATACTTGTTATTCAGTTTTGCTGGAATCTTTAAACATGTAAATGAAGCCCTGGCCTAGTAGGATATTTTACATGGAACATGGCTGTGAAATTGCTTATAATCATTAGCTCACTTGATCTAATCACTTGAAACTCAAGCTATCGAATAGTTCTAAATTCTACGGTGCTAACATATGGTACAGAGTGTTTTCTGCTATTTCCTCAATACGGCAATGTTAAATTATTTCTAGAACAGCGCATCGATTATTTGGTTTCGAAATATTTGTCGACGTTGCCGCTTTTCTTTAGCATACAGAAGGATGCAGTTTAATTCACTTCGATTTGAATATAAATTAAAGTGAACTTTTGAAGCTTCCCTTAACTGAATTTTGTTTTCAAAGGAAATAGTAAAGTTCTAACTATTCAACTAAAATCCCTTTCTTCTATTTCTTCGTTAGGTTAGTTACAAAACGACAAAAGCTATTGATGTAAAGCCAATATTTTTGATGATACTTTGTTTTGGATGCAATAATGTCTACTATTAGTCACTTATGTGTTGTATATAATGAATTTTCATTTTAAGTATTTACACCATCCCCACCAGCGTACGTAGCCAATTGGCATCGGCCGGTAGTGGAGTACGCACCCGCTGGGTACAAGATATTAATAACCACGCAATCCGAACGTTCGTTAGAGCGAAAGGGGCAAAGACCGGAATATTTGAGTAGCAAACTAAATACATCACTATTTTGCTCAGCTGGAAGTATTCATTGCCGGCACTAAGTAGTAGTTGGCAGATATTATTTGGTATTTCATGCGCTCGAAAATATTTGACGATTGCGGACTCGAACGATTACGACGTGAGGAAAATAATGCAACTAGAGTTGCTGCTCCAAAAACTGCGAAACAATATTAAATTTCTGCCGTAAAACTTTCGCCTAGGGTGGATTAAAATGATAATAGAATGCTCGACCAGAAGCAGAGAAATAGCATATTAGAGAAGTCGAAGGCGCAAAACGCTTAGGCATAAGCACGCACAATCGGACATGATTAGGGCTCTTAACCCGGTGCTGGCATTCATTTTGGAAATCACCAAGGACCTTAGCAATATGGCGAAATTGTCTCTGGCGGCGCACTGGTAATATGCCGTATTGTTGGCGCTAAACTTCCGTTGATTGCACGCGCTGCTAGCTGAAGTAGCGCTATCCCAGTGTAGAGACAAAGATTGGAGGATCGCATCGTAGGTAAGAGACCTCATCGGCAAACGCCAACTTCAGGTCGGACAATAATCGACCGAGGATTGTGCACACCGTCAAGATGGCGTTTGTATATCTCTTATTAAAACTTATTTATCGTATTTATATGTATTCGTATATTTATATAAATGAACACTATACGAGATTTGAAGACAAATATTCATCACATAATATATGAGTTATCCAGTCAAAGTAGGATTATCTGTGTAACTAAATGCTGAGAAGATAGATAAACATAGATAAATAATCACAGATCATCATCATCAGACATCCATGGGTCGTTTACAAACATTTATCACACGTTTACACCACTAGCGGAATCGTAACTGCAACCCTCATCTTCGAAGGCTGTATCACTAATTACTAGACTATAGGGCCGCCATAAAAGGGCAAACGAGGAACTGCTTCCATAAATATACGGGTTAAATGCGACACTTTATGGTACCTTCGTTAGTACTATTATTATTATTTAAAATATCTTACAAAGACTATACGATTTTTTTTTCCAAACAAATTAAATAGCATAAATGAAATGCAAGCGTCTTTCTTCATGAATACAATAGTTTATTAGACCTTGGGCAGGAGCGGGGACATCACAAGTGCGTGACTTAAAAAAGTGGACAGTAAAAGCCGTCGCGATCGATGCAAATATATCTTGAGTCAAGGTAACAAAAAGCAAAGTGTGTGAATGCTGTACTTAAATAATATGAGGTTAAATTAAATGTCGTAACGTCGCATCCACTCTGTATATAAGGGTTCCCGCTTGTCATCCACAAGGGTAGGCAGACATAATGGATTTTCATTTAACACGATAGTATTCAGTGTTGCCAAACGTGCATCCGCAACCCACTATTCGCCTATCCGATAGATAAAACATGGGAACAGGAATGGGAGATAGGTGGCTAACCTCCTCGACGGGTTACTCACGTAGGTTATTCGCACACCCGCCCTATGAAAGGGGCACCGGGAATACGGGCCATTGTATTTGGTGTCTGGCTCAACGTTTACATACTAAGTCTATTAACATTTCTAATATGCCTGTTAACCACTCCAACTAAGCCTTAAAATATTTATCTAGATTCACGACCTGTAGTTGAATAGCGGTCTGGAACCTGCAACGTCATGTTTCGCAATACGTATAACTTAACTACATTAAAACATTTAAATTATTTCGTTTAAAAATTCAAAGTTTTTACTAAAAATTTCCAAAGAAGCTCGTATCTCATTTTCGATAGCGTAATATTATCGACAAATGTGTTACGTGTTATCTATATCAGAAGCTGGTATGAAACAAATGTGAATGGCGCTTTTTACATCCTTTCTTGATACACGGAATGATAAAGTAAATTTGGCAACTCGGCACACAATAACTTTAGTATTTATGTGGATAATGTATTATATAATCCCATTCGAATCCGAAATCGAAAAGTGAATGATTAATAAGACTATGACTAATGACTAGGTTTAGAGATTAGCGTACCTGTCTACAAGGTTTACCTGTGCAGAGTCCTAATGCCAGCTGAAGTCAACATTTGTGCAAAAATTTATTATTGGTTTTCGGGTCCGGTTGTGTTGTTTTCCACCCGCATCTCTGACTGTTTCTCTGATCTTATCGCATAAACGTTACAATAGATATTGAAATGTAAGCGAACGAATGCTTTTGAATTTACGAGTATATTTACGCGACTTTAATATCTCCTGCGCAATGGACAACTGCCGATAGTTTTCTTGGAAATGTTGGCGCAGTGTTATAATATCTCGATGAGGACATCATCACGACTATGCAAAAACTTATGCTGTCAAATAACAATTAGCACTTTAAAATAGTAAATTGATTTAGCAGTTTTTTTAAATCCTGATTAATAGGTGTAGATGACTTAAGTACTTGTGTAAATAGATGATTATGTGTGATTTTCTGCACAAAGACTTTAAAATATCCACACAAAGATTCTCACAATTAATCTGTTATTTCGAAGAAGAAAGAACAAGTCCCTACGGCTTGTTATCCCAACTTCAAGAGAGAAACGTAAGCAAAAGTCAGTTGCTTTTTGTAAAGAAAATTATCTACAACGAAGATAGTGACGACGGTGGGTCCAACGGAATTCCGGCGTTGTAGCTCGTTGAACGTGATTCCTCTCCGACATGATTACGCCTTTTCTTATATTGTTCGAGATGAATAGCTGTCTTCCCAAGCTAAGAAGTCAGTTGGTAAATTCGTGACTAGAGAAAAGAACGCGTGGATCACGCGGTTATTACTTTGACGCATTGGAAGTTTGTAAACTTTGGGCGCGATTATGGTAGGATTGTTTTAGGCTTTTCTTTAACAAGTTTACGTGATGTCGTAGAGATATATGAAATTTAATAAAATATTTAATGTAACTGTTTTCATATTATGTTAAAGAATATCAAAAAAAAACGTTGTTTTAAATGAGGTAGGAACACGACGAACGCATGGTGAATAATATTAAAATGAGCACCTTAACTCTTTACTCAATGGTCCCACAGAATTAATTTCGGTTTAATCGAGCGAGTTTTTTACTTAATGGCTAGAACCTGGTGTAACATTCACTAGAATTGTGAAGGGTGAACCGTTTCAGTTGGTGAAGATGGAAGCCTATTCCTACTTGCACTTTTATATTTTATTCTTTTTAGGGAATAATAAATAATTCTTGTAAAAAAAACGGCTTTTTCAATGAAAAAGTAAAGCTAAGTTGGACAGCCTTTTTTACGATATGCTCTTTTTTTTAGAGTTAAAGGAAAACCCTTTATATAATAAGGCCCATCTACGAATAGCGATGAGCTATGTTACATAGAATGAAAGAAATAAATATTTAATGTATATTAATTGTTACTTTGATGGCTAATCTCAAAACATTGTGTATAAAAATTTATGGATACTTTAGTAATTGTTAAAATACTTATTAAGGCGACGTCACGCCTACATGAGTGAAGAATGAAACAGGTATTATGGGTGGAGCACCACCAGAGAATTAAAAGTAACCTTTCAACCGTAGCTTTGGTTCTTCAGACTGTAGCTCTAGTGAAGAATGTGAAGATTAACATGTAATTGGCTTCCATTAATTTTGAAAGAACGTTGCGTCGGTACTTCTTTCGATTTTTTTCTGCGAATATTCGTCCCGACTTATTATTAAACTTTTACGACTGATATCTTAATTCTGTGACCGGGGAGGTGGTATTGAGTCCCATATATTTATTTGCGCTCTTATTTTGGTTAAAGATTTTTATGTATCACATTTTTATGAGCATTGCCTAACATGAAAAAGTTTAGTTAAAGCAATGGTCTAAGACCCGAGTTTACTAATAAACTGACAGGCCGCTTAATTATTAACTGTTTAGCCATACGGAAACTGATAATTGAGCGGTAGCTTTGAAGTTAAACGTTTGTTAATTTATCGGTAAACTTCACCTTAGTACATCAAAATATATAATATCTTCTTAAACAAATGTTTTATTTCTTGAAACTCTCTAATTAAATTAATTAATTAATTAAAGTTACTAAAGTTATCGATATGAATCGATAGCTTATTTATAACATAATATAATCATTTTCTCTGAAAATCTGTTAAATATGTTAAAAAACGCACTTATAAAATATATAAATTCAAACACATTGATTCTCACAGGACATTCAAACAGATTAAAATACATTAATGCTATATTGCCGAAGAATCTATGATTCTATTATCTTCACTGCAATGGATTGTGTTTATATATGACATCATAATATTAATCTTGATTAAAGCACATTAGACTTTTAAGGTCATGCAAAGGTGTTCCATCAAGTTGCAACAGAAATTTTAATAAAATGTATGTGTAAATTTCTATGAAAAGTAATAAAAAATGGATACAAAATTTCAATCACGTTTTGAGTTAGATAGCGTAAAAAACCGTTAACTGTGCCGCGAGGCGAATACAATTGGCATCGAATATAATCCTGTCCTCGCCGGCGGCAAGCGTAAGATAAACCTCGAACAAGGAAAGATTAAAAATCACAAAATATTCTCTTTCCTATTTCATTTTGTAAATCGAAATATGATAAAAAATGTATAAATAATAACACTCCTTAACATTTTCAATAATGTGTGGTAACATATTAACTCAATTTTTTTTTCTATTTTAATAAAAATTTTAGAAAATTTCAACCATTTAAATATCGATTCCCCTAAGTATAAAAAATGATCTAACGCTAACTACCCAACATTTTAAGGACTATTTTTATCTGCAGCGCTGTTTTTATTCAATAAACTGATCAAATACACGTTAATTGCAACGGTATAGTTATTAAAAAAGTATATTAAAAACCAAACGTGACAAGAATCTAAAGCAAACTTAACTTTTTACTAAACCTGTTTGTTCTTATCTTATAATGCGAAATACGAAAACAAAAGCACTTATCGGAAGCATAGTTTTTTTTTTATTTTAAGGAACGAATATGCGGCTCCTCTGATGATAAATGATTACCGTCGGCCACGTACATCTGCAACACCAGAGGAGCTGCAGGTGCGTTGCAGGTCTTTAAGGATATTTGGGAGATTGGAGGGATTATGAGGAGGGGGGATAAGAGAGAGAGTTGGCTTCCGGTTACCTTACTCACCCAACGAAACACGGAAGCACAAGATATTCCTACTTCACGCCGGTATACAGCGAGGTCGTGGTACTACCCTGGTCGAGCCGGCCTATTCAGAGCAGCAGCAAAAGCCACTGTCTGGCTCTACCACTACTTCCGACTTATGAAGGTACTTGCAGTTACAGCGATTTACTAGTTATAAGCCATCAAAGTTGCATACCTATCTCAGAAACGATTAGGAGATAGGAGAACTCATGTTTGTATCGATAATAAAAACATTTTCAATATTATTATGATCAAGATTGACGATACTAATACAACCTTGATAAATTGCATCTTGGAAACGTGTCGGTTTTAAAGACATTGTTACGTGACATGTCCTGTTTATATTTATGTCATCTATCGATTCATATATGTTGTGTATTACTTGTATATAATAATAACATGATATATCGAACAATCATCACACACGTCGACCAGTCTTGGCAACTGATTATATAGATACCTACATAGATAAATAATCTTACATGTATATACTATCCAATTTAGACAATTTAATTGTTATCGGTTAATTGCTATATGAGTTCATGTGCGTATAACCTACCGTATACGCGGTGGCAGCATGCGTTTTAGAACAAAGGAGTTGATATTCTGGTAGGACATATTGTTGTAACACTTAGGCGTAAGTGTACTGTATATCTGTTTTCTAATTGACCTAAATCTCATCGAAAACTATAATTATCTACGTGCATCATTTAAGTTAACCAACTATAAACCATAACTATGGAAAGTTCTCAAATATCCTCAACGTTATTGCAAGGCTATAAGCTATGACCATGTCAAGTTTCATTAACATCCATTGAGTAGTTTTAGAGCCCATTGTGTTCAAAGCGAATGAGACGCACAGACAAACAAAAAAATGATTTCTTTGGTTTTTAAATCAATAAAGAAGTATATCGATATTTTTTTTTTCAAACAGTTGTTGTTTTATAAATACATTATAATATTTATATAAATAAAAAACTAACATGTAGTTTAAATATATATACTTACATACTTTTTTTTATTTACGTTACGTAACATTTTTCTGCCATTACTGTAACCTACTGTTTGGTGTAAACTCTTTTTGATTATTTACTGCCCTGTACTGTGTGAACTGTTAAAGTACCAGCCCATAAATGTCACACAACTAGGCAAAGGTCACCTCTCAGTATTTAATAAGGGGTTTGAAGCCGGAAAGGGTCCGTCACACTAGTCCAGTGTAGGACATCACATTTCATCGATTTTATTTTTATTTTTAAGATCTGCATTTTCCTCACGATGTTTCCTTTCACCGTCGAGCACATGCTAAGTTCAGTACCTTAAAGTTGTAACTAAAAATTCTAGCGGCGCCGGCAACAATACTCGAACCCAGGTAGTCGTATACGATGTAATGAAAACGAGTTCTGTGACCTCTGAGCTACTGCACCTTACTGTCTACTACCCTATATAATAGTGTATTGTATGAGTAATTTTTATAGTGGATTAGTATTAGATAGAGTTATGTAGGTACTATGTCAAAGTAGTACATTCATTTAAAAAAAAAGTACCAGAACAAACACAGAAAGCAACCGTAATCTAGAGGTTATTGCTTCACAAAGTGCCTTGAGACATGTTTGTCTTTACGAAATGTCTAAAGGGGATTGCCGACGTTATTTGTGCTAATATTAATCTGGACGATTGCTTTATATTGTGTTGCGACTGTTTTTTTGCTGTCAATTTAAGAAATTATTATTTTGGTACTAATCAAAGCATGTTAGCCAAGCCTATAAATAACTAAGTACACTCAAAACACGAACGCGACTCTTAATTAAGATTTTGCTTTCCGCAAAATTATTTATTTTCTTCTGGTTCTTACTAAGGACTCTTGGATCGTAAAAAAACACGGTAAGCTTTATGCCGTACATGTAAATGTAAAAGGTAATCTCGAATAGCGTTTATTCAGTCAACTAAATAAGATAAGCATTGCCTAACTTGACAGTATCTGCCTCATACCATAAATACTAATGAAAGACACTGACACTGGAACAGCATATTTCCGACAATTCTGTAGTGTAAATGAAAAGGTAAATGAGTCTATAATCAGCAATAAAACAACTGATTAACTAAGACTCTAAGAAACTAAATATTAAGGAATTAACAATGAATACTACAAATATTATAATATAATTATTATTAATAAAATGCAAAAGTATTGACATATCACCATTGTACCTTATTAAATATTATACTTTACATGAATATTTTGTCTTATTTTTTCCTTCACACCACATTCTTCGGACTCTATCACAATTATTTCACTATATCACACTGAATCCTATACATATTGTGAACAAAAAAACAAAAAGTATAACTTACAAGAACAAGAAAGGAAGTTTTGTCATGCTAACGTTTCTTTAATATGCTTTACAGGGAAAATATAATCAGATATATTTTTTAGGAAAATTGTTTAATTATTGTAGTTTTCAAAAAAAATATGCTATCCCCAGGCAGTCCCAAGCAATAAGGTATTTAAATAATCCTGTAAATTGAAGATAATTACGGAATTAAAATTCATTGCACTTCCTTTTTCCTCTTCTTTCTACTCCATTATATGCGAATATATGTATTCTACGATATTTTCCATGCTATTACTGTAAATTTTTTCATTTTGCAAGGCGATTACGGCAAATTAAACTTCACATAGGAGTGACTTTTGTCCAGCAGTGAAATATAAAAAGAATATTTATCTAATAAGGCTTCATATGAGTATAATTTAGTTGTAAAAAAAATAAATAACAATACAATACAATACAAGGAGAATAGTGAATTGCCTTATTATTTAGAAGAAAAGAGCATATATTTGTAATGCCGACTTATATTCTACTAATACATACAATTAAAACTGCCTTTACGATACGAACTCTATCCTTTGCACTATCCTTTGGCACTGTCTTGGCAGTCTGCCGTATTGTTAGCGCCAAACTTCCCACAGCTGGACGCGCTACTAAACAAGGTAGCGTTATCCCAGCGTGGGGTCAAAGGATTGAGTATCGCCAAGGCAAGAGCCCACATCCGCAGGCTGATAAGCTTCAGATCGGGCAATAACAGGCCGAGGATTGTGGGCGCGATGGCGTTTGCTGGGACGGATGTTAGTTTGTCCCAGCCGAATATGGCGCAAAATCTGACGGAGATCATAGACGACCTGAAGCAAAGGATCACAGCATGGGGAAGCGGATTCGGCGATTTACCGACAGTTTAACGCGGTTTAACCAGAATCGTCTTTTCCAGAGTGACCAGAAGAGGCTCTATAAATCATTGTGCGACCTAGAATATGTGGAACGGGAGCCAGGCCGACACTGTCGCCTTCTGGCACAGCCTCTGCTCAGAGCGTGGAGAGTCACGGTGTGCTCGCCCGGCAAAAGCCTCTCGACCAGAAGTCGCTCCCGAGTCTCTTCACCACTGGGGTCACGTATTTGATTCCTAAAGATCAGATTACCGCAGATCCGAGTAAGTACCGTCCCATTACACTGCGAGCCTGAAAATAACCCGACACCTTGATATAAATCGGGTGATGTCGCGAGCTCAGAATGGATGTTGGAGTGGGGGAGAAACCACTCCTTATCGACGCGATTATTGGCAAGGTGCTTAAACGCAACCCACGGAACTTCTCTGATGCCTGGATAGACTACAGAAAGGCATTCGACTCGGTGCCTTATAAGTGGCTAAAGAGGGTCCTGGAGCTGCACAAGGGAGACTGTACAGTAAGACACTTCCTCGAGCAATGTATGGGGCAATGGAGCACGATGCCTTTGATTTTTTTCGAGAATGAGGCCTTTGCCCAGCTGTGGGCATTTACAGGCTGCTATTTTCACCTATGTAGTAGAAGAAAACAATGATCGAATATCAGGTTTTCCAAAAAAACAAACGAGTATATATTTGACAAGTAAACACGGCTTCATGTAGAAACGATCTACCTTATGGTGGAAAAATATGGTTTTTCACAAGGAGC